>CM036257.1:6101519-10901519 GCA_020698575.1 Bostrychus sinensis | reverse complement strand
TACAAACTTGAAAACACTGTAAATCAGAGGCTGTCCAAACTAAAATGTGAGCATTTGCCCGCTGGCTTCATTCTCTATTGGCCAAAATTGCCACAGGTAAAAAGCTTCATATGACTGCTCCATGTAACTCCATAAATCTCCATAGGGTGAAAAGTGGCTCTCAATAATCAGAGGCACTGCTAGGGTATCTCAGAGTCATGAGCAAAAAAATCACAGGGGTTCTCCCACAACCTTACCTTGCACAGCAAGCTGGATTGTCATGAAATTTGTGAGTTCATGAAATCCATCTTGTCAGGCTCCCGCCAATCCGTTTGGGTCCAAGCTGGTGGCAGCTGGGCCAATGGCGTGGCAGTACTGCCATGAGTGTGTGGGTTTTAGGTTTGCCAACAACAACAAGCTCTTTTAGCGATACTTGTTAACAACATGGCGACGCGGAAAAATGTAAGGTATGCTGCTTTACGTTTACAAAAACAGCAAAAATCTTCTAACAGTATCTTTACTGTGTTGTTTTATGGTTGTAGTAGTTTGTGTTTAGCTACGAAGCTCGGGCTTTATCCAATCACCTCCAAGTATTCTACTGAATGTCCCGCCCCTTCACACGTTTTCAATGGGAGCCATTCCAGATTAATATAACGTTAGCCACTTTTTGCTAACGTTATATCAATTTGGCTTTTGGCAGGTTACCGGCAACCCGCTCTGAGCCCATTTAACTGTTGTATTATGCTCACCAACTTAACTCATCTTCATCTGTCCTAGACAGCATACTTCAGAGGGCCCTTCATCACTGCTTGCAGTTTTAACTAGCTTGTTTACGTTAAAAAACAAAACAAAACCAAAAAAAGAAAAAAAAAAAAAAACCTTCTGTTTTGGGGCCCTAAACATTTACCTGCCTTGCCTGTCAGCTAGCAGCTCCCCTGTTTGTAATGCAACTTTTAAGCAACAGTCATTATGTGCATAGATACAACGTCTTGAGCAGCTGCTGCCTCTTATTGACACCGGATTCCTGGGTGTACCTTATATATACCTGCTTCTTTTTAAAACATTAGTAGCTAACACCTGGCATCAAGTAAGAAAAAAAGTGGTTGGTAGCACCCGAACATTTTAGCTATATGTGCGGGTCCCAAGTTCGGACAACTGTGGGTTTGTAGATGGGCATCCCATACTAAAGTATCTATGTGAATGATTCACTATGGCGAGTATAGTAAGTGGCCCTCCCTATATATTTTTCAGTGTGTGTCCCTCAGTTAAAAAAGTTATGACACACCCCGCTATTAATCTTCACTTGTCCAATACCACTTCCTGGTTACTACTGATATATGAATAAAACACATTGTAGTTACATGACTGGTCAAAGCAGGCAGTTGGCTGTGAGCACTATGATTGACAGCTCTGCTTGGGTGGTAGTGGGCAGTGACAGCTCTGTTGCTGTGGAAACAAACTCCTCAGAGCTGTCAGCCAATCAGAGCGCAACGTGAACTCTGGGGATTCATCCAACACATGCTGAAGATTTCCTCAAGACCTAAACACACACAAACAGCACATATCCCTATGTTTTTGGACATGTTCGATATTTGTGTGCATGTATGTGTGTGTTACAGCTGATGTGTGTGTTCTGGCTGTACGCTGGGGCCTTCTTTCGACAGCGTCTCTGGGTCGTTGATGTAGCTGTCATGGGAGAGTGCTCTCTGGCCCTGTGCGCACACACATTCACACTCACACTAACACGAGGGGACTAGGGTCAGCTTGTATTAAAAGAGTAAATAAACAAAGCTTTCCACACCAGCAGCCCACCGGACAAGACGAGCAGAGAGAACCTGACAGAGACAGGCGTTATAAATGCATATGTTTGTAGATGTAGAGATTGGGAGATGTAAAGCTGCCATTTGTCGTAATAGCTGGTTGTTTTGGTGTCAGTGTCCCTCTCTCGGAAAGGACATTGAGTCAGCTACTGGTGCCTCAGTCATTACTAGTTGACCTTTGACCTTGATACAGGGCCACAAGTTCATTGTCACATTTATCAGCATAGTATAATAGCATGCCATATAGGTGGCTGCAGAAAAAAAATGCTCTAAAAACAAAACTTGATTAATTTGTCATTGCTCAATGAGAGTGAATGACATGCTCTGTCAAACTACGCCAGGATTCATCAACTACATTTGTCCCAGGGCCAGAATTTTTCTTGGCAGACACTGTGAGGGACAGATGCTTTCATAAAATAAACATTGTGTCCAAAGTAATGTATTATTATTTCATTTATTACATTACATTACAACATCTGTAATAACCGAGGCTTGTTGTTTTATTTGTCATGTGTATCAAGACTTGCACTGCTGACAATGAGACAGTGCAATTGTGTGCTATTGTGTGGGGGGAAAAGCCCATGCAAGGACATTTGTGAAAAATGACAATATACGTACTAAGCATGTAAAACAATAAAATATAAATATAAAAGAAGAGCAAGTTTATCATTGTTTTTGATTGAAGGCAGACTATAGCATAAAATAGGCTATTCCTGAATTGAGTAATATTCTGGGGGCCGGCGGTAAGCTCAAGCTACCTGGACTTGGTCCTCTGTGCACCAGTTGAATATCTCTGCACTATGCTAATATTATTCAAGCACACAACTTAATTGTATACTTAAATGGAGTCTAAATCTTTAAATAATTAATTTGTTTATTAAGTTAGTAAATTCCACAAGAAACACTAGTATGCAGTATATGAATGTATGTAATTCACTTCTATCATATACTTTATACTTATAAAGGCATTTATTTATTGATAGTAATTTACTGTAAATATTTTAGAGGAGAAAATAATTGGCACAAAAACACTCCTAAGCCAGGCTTGATACATTTAGTCAAATAATAAAGACATAAATTGCCATTAGGCAACTTTTAGCAACAACTACATAGGTCTATGAAATCTGCTCATAGCTTACCACCATAATGTCATAATTTGTCTTTTTTTTTTTAAAGTAGAAAGGCCATTATGGTATTGTATTTGAATGCCAGCAACTGCCATGTGCCCTAAAACCAGGCCATGATAGATCTTATTTTTGCATGATATGTTTTCACTCGCTGGACTATTGCACATGATAAATTAGAAACACATCAAAGCAGTTCAAATATTTAAAAGTCATTGGTGTTTTGTATATTTTGCCTGCAGGTCTATGAGCCAGCGCTGCAGAGGGCAGTGCGGTGAGGTGAACCTGGGAACAAGACTGCAACAGCTGTGAGAACGCATCAGATCTGCCATTCCTCACACTTCAACAGCCAACGAGAAGGCGATTTATGTCCGACCAGAGAGGCACACAGAGAGGGACGGAGACGCGGAGGGAGACGGGACAGTGAGAGAAGGAGGGACCGGCCGGTAGGAGACATAAACAAGACCAAAGAGTGAAATAAACACACGGGCTAAAGACAGGGGAGTTGAAAGGAGACGTGATAAAGCAAACTGGAAGAGGGAACATAGAAAAATAGACAGAGAAAGAATAGAAAAAGAATGAGAGGGAAAACAAAAGAAGCTAAATGGCTGCGATGTGCACATTCAAATTTAACTATAGTGTATACTTCACACAGTACATACAAATACAAGGCAAGTATAGGACTGATGAAAATCTATCTATCCTGCATAAACTATTTTTTGACATGGGCTTTTTTAGAAGAAAGTAGAGTTGTAGGGATAACATTTCTGTTGTGTGTACTTTCTGGATGGAGAATTTACATCTTGATATGAGATAACCAAAATCGAAAAAGTTTTTTTATTTACTAATAAAGAACAATGTGAAATGCCCCCAGTGAATAGTTGTCCATCAGTATAGGTCTGTCAGTGTCAGCTGCCCTGTGACTATTTGGCCATTGTCCAGGGTGTATCATGCTTCAAGCCAATAGTTGCTTCGATAGCCTCCCCCCATGGCTCCTAACTGGAGAAAGCAGAAGGTGAATGAAGGACTATAACCAGAAACTACCCCTACCCCCCCTAAACAAAAATATAACAGTTATTCAACTGCTCTGGCATGTTAAGGAACAAAAAATAAACAAATAAAAAGAATGCTTGAAATTTCAATTTGTACTCTTTAGCATTCTGCACTAAAAGCTAGTGTACACTGCAGCAATAAGGCTCTGAGAGCAGCTCTGGCTGTCTCAGGCTGCATCACTCTCCTCTTCAGTCTTTAGATTAGCAAATTAGTATAAATATTAATACAATATAAACATAATAAATAAATATAACTACTATGTTAAATGGGGCGCACAGTGGCAGAGTGGTTAGTGCTTCCTCCTCTCAGTAAGGATATTGTGGGCTTTATCACTGAGTTATGACATTTACTGACATTAAAGAGATATAAGGTTAATGGACCACCACAGGGCACCAATTTGGGACCATGTGTATCCCTTCAGATCTAACCATTAAAAACAAGAAAAAACACACCTGAACATACAAATATCTTATCTTTGTTTTTTTTAATCTTTTGAATAGATTTGAGAAGATTTGTTATGGTCTTCTCTAAAATTCTCCAAATGAATGAAATATAAAAAAAACTATGTATTATAATTTTTCACACAGTCCTAACAATCTCATATTGATAATCCTGTGGTGTTGGCAGGTACACAGGGCTGTGTCAGAGTAAATATTGACTTACTGAACCTCTTTTGCACCTCGTGCCTGGAAGTGTGACAGCTCTGTTGTTGTATAAAGACGCAGTGTCCTGTGTCAGCACAGTCTCACAGCACATTGCCAAATATCCTGTGTTCCCCACCTCGGCGGGCCCTCCTGCAGCCCACTCGACACACACTCACACACAAACCAGTCCATTCCAGGGCTGGTTCACAATGGCCACACTGCGTTCACAGAGGCCATGGATTCAGTGCTCAACATGTGACCCAAACAGAACACATGTGAAGCAGTGTGAGAAAGGACTCTGAAAAATCACTTTACTCTGCTTCTATTTAGAAAACGTTTTATTTCAGTTAAAGAGCAAGATTATCATTTTAGCTTTCTCATTCTGTGTGCATACAAGAGACGTCCAAAGCAGGAAGAACTACAATAAGACCCCCATTGGGAATCAGAATAGAACAAGCATCAGTAACAACCAAAACTCCTTAAAATGCCACGGAGCATACACTGACTCCAGTTCACACCCAAATGTATTTTATAGTCAGTTTAGTACGAATGCTGCCATACCCATTCACATCATAATCTCATCTTTGTGATATGGGTTTGGAACTCTTTCCTTTAGCAGAAATTTTCACTCAGCAGAACTTCTGTCAGACCTTTTTATTTTTGCTTGCATATCAACATGTGTTCTTTGTTCCTTTCTGTCATTTATTGTTACATTTAATTACAGAACACAGTTACATTTGAATAGTCCCCAGTGTAAAAAAAGTTTACATTAATTCTAATATTTTAATCTATTCTTATTCTTATTCTTATTCTTATATTTTATGTAAACATTTTGCTATTTTTACAGTCAAGAACTTTATTTATAGTTTTATATTTTAAGGACTGACTTAAACATATGTAGTTGCCACCTATATATTTTTTTCATAAAGGTTATTAAATCAAAATTGGAATGAGATTCGTTGTTCTTTAGCTGTAATTGGTAACAAAGTGCAATGAATATGCACTCAAATCTCAAAATTATTTATAAAAATTTTAATCAATCACATACAATGTAACATCTAGCCTAAACTTCAGGGTCTCATTACTGTGGATGGAAACAGTTCCTATGCCTTTTCCCTCTCGGCCTCCTTTCATGTGACACTGCGGCTGCTCACACAGTCACCAGAGAGCGGATCACATCATTATTATCACCTCCAGGGATAAACAACTTGCGACCTCTCTCTTTCTCAGCCCATCCTTCTTCCCCCTCTCCCTAGCTCCGCACTTTCACTCCCCTCCTGAACCCCCGGCCTGGACCTCCTCTGTCTTCTACCCCTCCTCTCCTCTTTCGCTCCTCCCTTTCTCCTCGCCCATCGAGCAAATAGTGATCATGTCTGGCGTTTCATCGACTCTTTGCACTTCGCTTCTCTATTAAGATTGATGGGCTGCCCGGCTATAAATGAGCACACTAAGACTCGGACATACACACAGTCCCTATTAGCAGCAGAATGTGGGAGCTGAGGCCAGGGAAGGGGCACTATTTTTGTTATAGACAGAAAATATACACACACACAACATATACACACCCGCCCACATGCACAGCCATGACCCCATCACTCACACCAGGACCACTGACTGCTCACTACTTCTGCTGACCCATGCTTGGATAGACTTATTAAAAAAGTATAGAATGAATCATGATTTTATGATTGAGACAAATTGACTTGGACATATTTGTATAGGTGTTAGGAGACAATAGGAACTGATAGCAAGTGGTCCAAAAGTCAAAGTTAACATGTGAGATTTAGGAGATTACTCATTCTGCTGGAGGTTAGGACAGTTGTTCAATAATATTAAATAATATAGCACTTGACTGGCTTTGCATTACCTGGTTAGAGATACAGTATCAGCAATTTGTGAGGCACTGAATGCTTTACCAGAGTGCCACAGTTTACCACAGTGGCAAAATGGTTAGCACTCTTGTCTCACACCAAGAAGCCCCTGGGTTTGAAGTATTTAATGTTCTCCTTGTGTCTGGGTAAGTTTTATCCAAGTGCTCTGGTGTTCGATTTAACCAAAAAACATGCACACTAGGCTAATTGTCCAGCTAGGTACTCCTGACCAGGATCTAAAGAAAGGGTCTTCGAGCGCTACACTGTGGTCGCCCGCTGCTCCTGACAGGATGCCCCAGTGGCACTGAAGGATGGGTCAAATGCAGATGACAAATTCCCCTATGGGCACAATGAAGTACGCCTTACCTTAAGTACTCCTTCATGGTCTCAACAAACTATTTACAGACCTTCAAAGTAGTTACTTTCTCAACTACTCAAGCTGCAATACCCTTGGTCTTTTGGTACCTGTCAGCTGTCTCAGGGGTAGCACAGGCCAGCCAGGTACCGCTAGCAACTACCAACACATGATGGCTGAAATAGAGACCACACACCGGCGCACTTCCTCTCACCCTGGCCAACAACAAAAGAGAAAATAGTCAAGCCTAAATTACAGACCATCAGCTCCCCTCTTGCCAACAGTCACTTCACAATAGGACTCTGGACCATTGTGGCATAGTTGACCAGGACAAGACCCTGTGGCTGCAGCCTATGCCTGGCTCCACAGTGCATCCCTGGTTGTACCATACCTGATCTTTCATGATGTCCTGTCCATTAGGGTTTTTTGGGACTATTCTAAGGTTGGCTCCTTGCCTAGAACTTGTATGGACTATAGGCATATAGCTCCTGCCGACATATGATAATTTGGGTAATTAATTGTATGCCCACTAAAGTAGCCAGAGACAATAATCTATCTAGACAGTCCTTGTTATCAGCTTTGCTATGATACTATTGTGATAAAAGGTATAATTTTAGGACAAAGATGCTATTTGTGGTTTCTCCTCTTTTATCTTCAGCCCTGGTGCCTGGCAGGTGCGTAGGTCAAGTGTTAATTTAAGTTTCCAAAAAGTAGTCAGCCCCTAAAACTGTCGTAGTAAGGCAGCTGTGAATAACTGTCCTGCATTTGGTTTAACATGGGCCGGGGGTCTCTCAGGGGACTTGGCCACAGATCACATGGTTGAAGATCTGACAGACGTTTATAAGACATCGCTGGCTTCTTCTTTCATTTTGGCTCGACTCTTCGTCTTGCATAAGGACATAGTGTCACATTCTGCCTCTGAGGTGGACATGAGTATTTGCATGCGCTTCAACCTCGATCATCCTGCTGACATGGAAAGATTATTGGAAAATATTTGGCCCTAATTATTTCTCAACACCAATTCGTTGGTAGATCAGAGTTCAATGGGTGTCCAACAGAGGGGTACCGGGAAACAAGCCCCCCGCAGAGGTCCATAAATCAGGTCAGAGCGGGAGATTTGATGACAAAGATTTAACGGTTGTAAAGGACACCCTGAGCCCGGGATTCTTGCAACTGTCATCAAATACCCAGTGGGCCATTAACAGGTCACGAAGGCATATCTCAGCTGAGCCTGCAACATCCCGAGCACAGCCGCAATCTCTCACCCTGCACTTGTCACCAGCTGACCCCCCTCACACACACACACACACACACACACACACACAAACACACACACACACACCAGTCCCAATACCACCGACAGCAGGGCACAGGTGCACTTCCTGGAACCACTTTAGCCCATTACTCCTGCCTTTTTGACCAGTGGTTATATGTTTATTTGGTTTAAGTGTGTTTCATTTGTGATTTAGTAAAATAAGATTGCACTCACTGACATAGTATTTCTAGTCCCTCTACTTTGCATTTTCCAGTACCTCATCACCCTTTATCCAATCAGAAATGATAACATATGTTTTGAACACCCGTGGTTTCATGTATTGAAGAAATTAAAAAAAAATTAATAACTGAATCAAAATGAGTCTGAATTTTTCTCCTAAATGCTGCCAAAAGGCCAATGTTTACATTATCTCTTGGTGAATAGACCAGTGTAAAACTACTGCATGGTAGCAACTGCCTCTCAGCAAGAAGGTTGTGGGTTTGGCTCTTGCCAAACTGACAGGCCGAGTGGAAGCCGCATGTCTACTCCCATGTTACCATGAGTTCCCTCTGGGACTTCTGCTTTTATTCCACCGCCCAAAGACATGAATGTGTTAGGTGAATTGGTGAATCTAAATTGCCCCTAGTGAATGAATGTGAGAGTGAATGGTTGTCTGTCAGTGTTTCAGTATGTCTGAGTGTCATCCCTGCAACAAATTGTCCATTGTCCAGGGTATACCCCACCAAGGCCCATAGTTGCTGGGATAGGCCTCCATCACCAGTGACCCCTAACAGGAATAAGGAAGAAAAGGATGAATGAATAGCTCAAGAATTCCCTTATGTCAACACACACACGCACGCACGCACACACACACACACACACACACACACACACACACACACACACACACACACACACACACACACACACACAAATGTAGTTGGTTAGTTTGCATGCCAAACATCAACTTCCATGTGATGGCTAGCTGAGTTGCAGGGTGACTAAAGCCCCATTTACCTCCCGTTGGTGTAGCATGAATTGCAAGAATGGGAGAAGCAACCCAGTGTCCCTGAAGTCTTGGGTCTCATGAGAAAGCAACATGTCCCAGTTAGTCACAACAACAAGCTAGAGATGGCTTTATTTTGTAGATGTTGCTCACGGGAGAGCGGCCAAAAGGCAGAGGAAACTTTTGTATGAATACAAGGAGGAAAAAACAAGAGTCAAGTTGAGCAAGGGGTCACACAGGAGTCAACTGGACTTATGAGGTTTTCCAACAATGCTTTACTTCGATATGTCGGGGGAGTTCCATACAGAAAAATGCGACCAAAACAACATAGAAATGTGCAAAGTTGCATGACTCCGCTTTCATTTTAAGATCTTACAAAAACAGATGAAAAACACTAGCAAAAAGTGTTTATGCCCTGCATCCTGTCACTACCTTATTCCTGCTGGAAAACTTTAGCTTGTATTGCCCTTTAGGCTTTGCATGTACTTAAAGGGAAGTTATTCTAAATCACAATTTGTAATTCTAATCTGCAGCTCATCACATACAAACAGTACTTTCAGCTGCCGACAGTTGTTTGCGTCTTTGCCAAACCTCTGTCAGTGCAGTGTGACCTCACCTGGGAGTGGACAGCCCTATGCCAGCTCACGTACAGCAGCCCACAACTCCCTCAGCGCTCGGCTAACCACGTGCTTGTGTTGTCGGCCCGAATGCTAATACCTGCGTCAATCACACAGGACGCTAAAACCACACAACCGGCCTTTATGGAAATGCTGACTGCTGTGGAGCACTGGGTTTGCCACTTCGCCCCAGGGAGAACTGGACAGAGTATAGAGCTAACAATATGGTAAACAGTTTTTTTTCCTTTCACCAAGCATGATGCAGAAATGTATATTCAACAGTTAGCCTACAGTTAGCAATTATTTTGAAAATGTAATTTTAAATGGCCACATTTGAAAGTGGTCATTTACTTCATGCAATTTATTTATGAGCCTAATTACTGTCATTTAGTGTAAAATGTATCCTTATTAAGAGAGAGAATCACATCCTGAGTATCTCCTGATGAGTGCATTTACATATGCAACACAATAATAGAGAATATCACAGGATACAAGTTACATGTCAGGAGATAGTCGGGTGGTTCTACTGACTGGCAGGGGGGGCAGAGCAGGGTATGATGCCTAATTAGCATGCCCATTAGCAACATGAAGCTAGTGGACAAATGAGCAGACCTGATCAGTTAATGGCAACCATGACTCTTTGGCAACACACTTATATACATTTCTATTGTAAAAATATAAATTTAGTTTATCAAGAATCGCAAACCAATGGATTTGGTTTTTACCTACATTTTACACGTTTTCCCAAACCTTTTTGGAATTGGGTTTGTATTAACTTCCTCATTGCCAAATTATTGCTCATCTTTGAGATATGTACTGAATTTTATAATTTTTTTACGTGACATCATGCTTGGAGGGCAATGTGATCAATGCCTGTTGGTGGGCTACTTTTTTTTTTTTTTTGATAATGTGTTTTCTACGTTTCTAAGTTATATGTTGCGGCTGTCCAGCTCTTGGAGCGGCCTGGCAGCTGGTGACTCATGGATCACAGTCCCCAATATTTGTAGTTTTTGGCGATATTGCCTATTTCTTGAGTTGTCATGCCATCTAAATGACTATTGGAATGCTCTTCCTGATGTCAACCACTCGCTGCCATGTTGAAGTATTGTTTTGCCCTCCAGTGAAATACAAAAGTCATGCGACTGAAAACTATGAATTTCAGACCATTCCACGAAATTATATGCAATCCTTTTAGGTTGGTGTTGGTATAGGCTCCCTATTAGTGAAACAAACATATTGTAAGGGTTTGCATCAGTATGTGCATCCAGAATTCATCCAAAATCTATGCCAAAGATGTGATTGCTGCTGATGAAGATGAGACCTCTAAAAGAAAAAGAAGCAGCCAAAACTGACTTGTTTGCTGATATTGCTCAGTCATGTGTGTACAAAGAATCACATCACAAAGTAATGTGTTTTAATGTGTAATGTATAATCTGAAGGAACCAGTATTTCTTTTGCCTCTCTCAGGATTCTGTTTGCAGTATGTCTATATTAGTCGTCTGGAGCTTGCATTAGAGCCACTTATAGAGGAAAGAGTGATATCTCTCAGCTTTGATTTGATGCCTCAGAGCCGGGGGGATATCAGTGTCACCATGAGATGCTTGGCTGCTCTATTAAGTGTGTATTTATGTCCGGCTGATGTTAACAATAAATCAACATACTCTGCTTTAGATAATAATAGATATTACAAGTAAAGCTGATACGCTAAACAGTGATTTGTATTACTCTGAGCTCTGTGGTGATGACACATTAAAATACAAGCCAAAAACCAGAAAGGCCTACAAGGTTACAAGAGATAACAGGGCAGAATTCAATATATAGCTCATTTCCTGCTTGTGACCACCTATGATTTTGGCAGCCCATGTGTATAGTAAGTTTTATGTAAAGAAATGTTGTAGAAATTAGCTAGGTCATGAGCTTTTCAATTCGGGTTTATCATATTGTATATATTTTAAAATAAGAAAAGAATACTGTGCATCTCCCAGAGCAGTGTAAAACCACTTTTCTTGGCTGCCTACCTGCATGCTTCATGAGAACTGGGCATGTGTCAAAGGACTGGTCAGTCCCTCTTAAAGTCTAACACTTTAATTATAAATACAGACAGTGACTTGGTTCTAGACAGACTCACCTTTGCTGCAGTTCCTTCTTCTCTAACATCCCTTTCATTCACGTTCATGTAAAGACCCACCCAGAGTCAGTGTATTTACATGCAGGCTGAGACACATACATGTACGTGTGTTATTCATGCATGAGTATTTATTATAGTGTAGGTAAACAGTCATCATGTGTTAGGTGAATTGATGACTCTAAATTGCCCCTAGTGGATGAATGTGAGGGTGAATGGTTGTCTATCTGTGTTTGTCTCTGTTTGTCAGCCCTGCGACAAGCCCTGTCCCTGTCTAAGACCCAAAGCTACTGGGATAGGCTCCAATCACCCGCAGATTCAGTCATTATATTTTTATGTCTAAAATGTCTTGAATTGTTATGGCCCATGCAAATCTTAAACAACCACCATACATCTCTGTAGACAGACACTGATACCTCTCCAGACCTCCCCTTGCCCCCCCATTGGAGCAGATAGCGTGACAGATCAGCACCTGGTCATACACAAGTGTTAATGTCCCCACCTTGGAGATCACTGCGCCACTAAAAACCTCCAGCAGGGTGGATTCCATTAGCTATAGCAACTCCCTAACCTCTCTTTCTCAACCATACTGCATTACAATTAGATTTTATATTTTCTGGATGCTAAAAGTCAAATGAGAACAGTATAGTGCTATATTCTGCATTAGTTGTATATCTTTGTGTGTGGTAGGGAGCCGTCAGGCAGGGGGCCCGTCCCCTGTCACTCAGGAACAACAAGCCAATCATTCCTGGGTTCTAAAATAAGCCCCCCTGCCCCACATGTGCTCCTCTCGTCAGCACCTCTCACCTTCAGAGTGACAGGAGACAACTGAGCACGCCCAGAGGAGCTGTGCAGGAAACCGGTGACAGCGGGAGAGAGACGGCAGATTTCAGGATAAAACACTAGGACTGTATGTAGGAGTAATATGTTTGGGGCCTTTAGGTTCTGCTGTGTTCTGGGGATACAGTCTTTTATTTCCCCTCAAATTATTACCATGAGCAGCTAAACCCATTCCTTAGCGAAGTGGGTCAAAGTCCTCTCTTTTAAACTTGGTTCCACTGAAATAAATCCTATCTGACCAATCATAAATGTTATTGAGCTGCTCTGAGATTTCAGCACCTTTTGCTGTTTTTTCCCCCCAAAGTCAATTTCAGATAGATGGCATCTTACAGTGGAAATGCTATTCTCTGCAGTGGCTGTATGTGCTGTCCTGTACCGCTCAGTGAAATCGTGCCTACTGTATATTAGCCTTGATCTCCTACTTGCAGAACTAAGATCTTTCAGTAGTTTTATATTGAACTAAAATTGTTTTTGCTCCTCTTTCAAAGTCTGTAAAAAATGACTTTCTTTAAAGCTTTATCATACACACTGCATGCACACACAAAACATGCATACAACACTTACATAGGTGCAAATACTGGTTTGTTTCCACAACCAAATACTGTAATTGAAAACAGTTACAATAATAATTGGCCACATGTACATGTACACATGTATAACTGCATCATTAAACCAAATGAAATCATTTAAATTAGTGAGTTTGTGATTACATATAAACACAGTGACAGGAATATATGGATTCTGGCTCAAAAATGGTCTTGTCCTTGACCTGTGTTGCCAGGTGCAGCTGGGTTAGGGGCTGTCCGCTGTGTACTGCCTGAACAGGCCTAAAGACAGAAGCAGGTGCAGGGAGTTTGCAAGTACCAAGGCTCACACAGCCCTTTATATACATGTCTTCCAAGGTCTCTTATCTTGTACTATACATAAATATATACAGTCTTCATGTGTCACACAAGATGTGGTCTAGCCATTAAATCAGCTTGTCCATTGTCCATCAAAACACTACTGATAAGTAAGGATAAAGGATTCATTTAGTTCTAATTGTTGTTTCAGTGTGTTCCACAAAGCTTGCTTAATTAACGTATTAAAAGCAATGAACTTGAAGAGACTGAAGTGCTTGCTGTCTGGGCCAGCCCAGTTTCTGCCGTGTCCATAATGATTCCATAATGATGAGTGACTATTGAATCCTTTATCCAATCCCACATTCTTATGAAGATGCCACTGTGTGTCCAAGAGAGAATACTGAGTAATATTATTTCCTTTCTGTCCAGATGACAGTGACCTTATCTTGATGTCCACAGTTTGACGTGGTGCACATGGCTGATGGAGAAAAAACATAACCCCCGGAGAAGTCTGGAGTCAGGTTCAGCTCATGTGGGCGGTGACCTGTGAGGTTGGCCCTCCAGGTTGGCTAGTGGCCAGTCCCAAAGTCCGAGAGTCAAACAGAAACCCCTGCTGTCCCCCACTGAGTACACTGATACTGTCTGTTAGAGTCCCGCTGGGAGACGAGCCAATAAAGGGGCCGTGGTGGTTGGCGGTGGCAGCGGCGGCCATCTTGTCTGGGCTGGCAGCGAGGCGGGGTGATGGAGGGAATGTATAACCGTACAGACTGTATGGCGGGGTGTGGAGGCGGAGACTGGCGTAGCTTTGAGGGGAGGGGTTAGACAGATATCCGAGCTGGGACGTAGGAAGAGGAAGGGAACAGAAGCCCTCTGCGTCGTATGTCGATGGGCCTCTCGGAGAAGGAAATGGCTCTGGACCGTTGCTATAGCGATGGAAGGGGTGTGTCGGCCTGCTGCAGGTGTAGTCTGGAGGACTAAGAGGGCACACCTGGAATGGTGAGGAGCAAGGAGAGGTGGGGACCAGGGCGGAGGTGCCTCCATGAGTGCCTGGTACTCCTGCACAAAGACACTGGTTAGACACAAGAGAACTGTAACAAGGACTAGTCTGAGGTATGATCACTGCAGTTAGCAGGGCTTGTTGTAAGTATCAGTATTAAAACACTTTGTCACCTTGCTTGGCCATGCCTGGGATATCTTCAAATGTAAGTGTTCTCAGTGATGGACGCCAGAAAGCATAGGACTCTACCAAAGCCTCCAGACCCATCCTGTAAAATAAAAAACAAGCATACTGTTAAGACAAAACTGTATTCTTCTGGTTTCTATTGCAGCCGCTATCCCCCACTCTCCTGCCAGGCCTGCCTGGGTCATAAATCATGCCAACCACCTGGTGGCCATCTTAGTTGGCAGTGGGGCCTCTCTCGGTCTCCATGGAGACCACAGGTAATGAGGGGCATAAACGGCATGCAGTGATTGGCTGCTGCCAGCCGGGTGCTCAAAGGTAATTGCTTTCACACGGCTTTTACGGGCGAATCAGAACCAAGGAGCAGGAAGCCACAGCCAGGATTTATGAGGTGGGACTCCTTTCCCCCTCCTCCTCTAGGTGGGGCAGAGAGTTGCTGTGATGGGGTAATGCAAGTGCTCTGTTACCCCTCGTTAGCGTGAGGATAAAAGTCCTGCCCCCTGTGGGGTTGTAGCTGCGGTGATAATTTAGACAAGCTGCCCGGAGCGGTTCTGTGTGCTCCGAAGCAGCCTATCAGAGCAGAGTTTATTTAGCAAACTGCTTAACTCTTCCTGTAACGTTTAGGGCCAGTTTTTGGGCCTTCCTGAGTTTCACTTTTATAGGCTCAGCTGTCAGGCTCCTGTGTTATCCACTTCGCTTTTCCCTGCTTTCGTCCCTCTCAGATTCTGTCTCACACTTTTCTCCCTCCCTCTGAGCCCCCTCCTCTCACTCCGTCCTAATGATTTCTGTGAGGCCTCGGGGGAGTGCTGTTTGGAGACTGCTGGAGTTTTACTGCACTGTTGTTTTAATGCTGTGTTTATATATGTTTGGAAATGTGTTTATACAGATTTCCTTCATGACAGTCTTGAATTTTATTATTTTGCTGTTGATGTTTATGTCCTGAGGCCGGCTGGAATCTGACGCTCCATTTAAGTTTGTAGCTTTAGGTCTGCAGATTTTTTTTTCTCTGCTGCTCTGCATGTGAAACGCTACAGGTTTTAAAAGCTTTACAGACTTAAAATAAAAATTACTAATTATCACTCCAAGCTTGTAATTATTTCTTTGCTTTTATTGAAAACCCATTTAATCCAAGGCTATTCCACATTTTCCATTACAAAAAAGACGTAGCTTTGCTCCCTATAAAATCAGACAGAAATAGCCGAACCACAACCAAGCCAGAATATAGCGCATTCAAGCATCCCACATTGCCCCTAATGCACTAGATAATGTGAAAATCTTTGTGGTTAGAGTGAACTCACCGGTTCCTGCCAGAGTCTCTGAAGCCTTTGGCAAATGGGTTTCTGTCGATTTTCAAACGTGTAATCTGAAAAACAAAACAGGCCAAGTTGGATTCAAATTTTCTCTGTAATTCTTTAGAGATTAAAAAAAAAAAAAAAAAAAAATACACAGTAATAAATATGCTCCTATTAGGTGATAATGTTATTAGCATTACGTGGCAAGCACATGTGCCCAGATCCTTATTGTAAGCATGTGTCGTTACTGTGTGCCATCATACGAGGTGTGCCACAGACTTTGCGAATGCTGTTAAAGGCCGTCTTCTGTGACCCAAATCAAAATAGACTTTTATAGGCACTGCCACTATGTTCTGTAACCAGCCTTGTACTGCCAGACTTAGACTTGCAAAAATACTTACGTAGAAGTGGACAAAAAATTAACAAGAATGTACAGGCAGATTATTGACATGCACCTGATGGATCACAAACATCAGGACAAAAGGATTCTGAAAAATAAACATTACTACTACTATTACTGCTGCGACTGTTACCACCAAAAGTTAATACTTTAACCTGGGATTGGACATTGGATATCATTATGAAGCAAGTCTATCACCAAAAAAATTAGTAAAATAATTTAATAACCTAAAAAATACTAAGAGTTAAAGTACCCTGAGTAACTTTGCTTTCGAGCTTGTCAGGTTTTCAAACTTCTAATAGAAATTTATCTTCTTCACAATAACCTGCTTATAAGCAATTTATCTCATGTGATCTCATGAGTATCCAAAGTGTATTCATATATAAATTAAAATAACATGTAAAATTTTTCTTTTTTTTCCCCATCAGTCAGAAAGCTGAATAAACGCTGCAAATGTGTTTTCGTAGAGAGTCAGTAAAAAGGCTTTGATGGAACAATCTAGGATTTTAAACTGCACATTTCAGTAGGTGGATCTTTTCTCTCTAAAGCTCCAAAGGGTTGGCGACCACAGATGTAAAGCTATAAAATGTACACTAACAATACAACCAAAGCAACCTCATAACAAACTTAATTCTGGCACATGCATTAGTGTCATTAGTATCAACACAGGACTCTAACTTGTTCCTCTCAAGTCAACACGGCAATGTAGCACTTGCATGCAGAGAATGCGGCTTTCCTGACAACAGCGGCTGCTTCACATTTGTTTAGCCGGTCAAAGAGTGAAAGATTATTGGTGCGATATACAGTTATGTATTGTACCTGTTGGTTCTGGTAGGCTGTGACAGTGGTGAAGACAGTTTCGGGGAAGGAGAAAGTCCGGGTGCCTTCCCCAGCAGGTATAGCTCGGATCGGGGATAGCTCCTCTCCACACTCCTTACGGATCACATGGACCCGCGGCTGGTACTTGTGCATGGAGTGGAGAATGATCTGGGGAAGAGAAGGAATAAAAATTACATAGCAGTTTTTTAAGTTGTGAGAACAGCTACACAATGGAGAGCGCACACAGGACATAGACAAATGTACTTGAATGGATATAAATGTATATAAATAAATATTTTTCTTGCTTAGGGCAGAACACGTATAGAGTGCAATGCTTAAGCAATATTTGTTAGACAATTATTGTCATTATTAGAGCTGCATGATGCAACAGGAAAAAAATTAAGTATGTTGTATATTTTGATATCTACTATGCCATAGAATTACTTTTAAAACAACTAGTTTGTTAGTTATATCACAAGGAATGTCATAACGTTATTGGAATGAGCAGTTTTTGATGTTGCAATAGTCATAATTACAAAAGTATTAGGTATACAGGCTCAATTATTTTGTAAGTGATTAGTCCTTCATCTTCCATTGCAATCTGTAAATTATTAATATTCTTCTTCTTTTTATTATTATTATTATTGTTATTATTATTATTAATATTAAAAATATTTTTGCAAAATATATAACCACAATTTTTCCACTTCTTTTTTGAAATCTTTTCCTTGGAGGAAGAGACAAAAAAACAAAAACAGAACATAAATCCATAAAAAGTCTATTTGTCTACAATTTATGTTTAATGTGTATTCAGAAAGCCACATACTTAAAATGCATAAGTACACAGTGGCTATGTCTCTTTTTTTATAATCATTAGTGAACATGGATTTAGGATTAATATGCATGATGTGATTGAATTTTAGTGTATATGTATAGGGATCATGCATTCCTCCTGTTTATTGCCCCTGTACTCAAAAACATGAACAAGGCCATATGTTGAATTTATTGGAGATAAATACATTTGACAAACTAGATTATAAAGAGTTTGTGTACTTTAAATGATTTATTCCTACTTGTTGGACATAGTTTCAACCAAAATCAGAGGAACAAGATCCACTGCTATTGCTCAAACATAAAAACAATGTCTGATTCATACAGATAAACATGAAACATAAAACAATGTAACTTAAACTGTAACACTCACATGTCCCTGATCGTCCAGCTCATTGTTGGTCAGTTTGAGTTTGTCGAAGCTGACCACTTGTCTCATCCAGGTCTCTCCGGAGGCAGGGGAGTCAGGGTGAATGTAGACCCGGGGAGGCACTGGGGAGTCTGCGTTACCTGCTACCATCCACTTGGAGCTGTGGTACACGTACCTGCACAATTCATGTACACTTTTAAATTAATATTTTATCAGCCCTCACTGCATGGATACAAATGCAAAAAAGAAAAATAAATAAATAAATTCATTAAAAAAGACAAAGATTATGCCCTACAAGTATGAACACATTTTAGAGGCATTTAAGGCAATTATTATAAATTATATATGGATTAGTAATATTTTATCTTTGTACAATTAGCAAAATATGGTATGAGAGCCATGTTTTTAGAATTTTTTTCCTGTTATGCCGAATAAAATTGTGATAAATTTATATTATGTAAAGCTGTAAAATAAACTAATTATTTAAAGACATGTAAATGGTAAATACATAGCCTAAAATTTTCCTCTGCGTTGGAACTACATTGAAATCGCTCGTTTCGCATGGAGCTTTGCATTTTAAGGTTTTAAAATAAAAGAGTATTTGCAACTGTCCAGAGCAAAAACATTCGTAGCTTTTCTGGACGTTCTCGCTGTTTCCCTCCGCATTTAACGACATTTGTCAACGTGACCCTGCTTGTGGAGAGGTTAGTGTCCAAAAGGCCCTGTGCAAACGGGGCGCCGCAACAATTAGGCTGTGCAATGCCAAGTGCCATTTGTGGGAACGGAACTGCAATTTGCACAAGCTAAAAATATATCTCTACTCATGGTCTTGTCCAGAGTAGTCACATTTCTGAAAACGTGGACTAGAGGTATGGATTTCTAAATCACACTTTAACACCATGCTAACAAGTGCGCACTCACCTGTAGCGCTTGTTGTCCACTGGGATTATGTCCATTGCGACATAATACTGCTGGTGTGGGTCCAGGCCTGTGATCTTTACGCGCATAGCAGGGAACATCCGCCTATAATAATAATAATAATAATAATAATAATAATAATAATAATAATAATAATAATAATAATAATTTGAATACTTTGGGTTGAAATTGTGTTTTTTTTTTTTTTTTTTTTTTTGACTACTTAAATACCTACCGCCCTGCTTTGGTGATAATCATCTCGGTGCCAATTTCATGGAACCGTTTCCAGAGGTCGGAGCCCTGCAGGTCTACTCGGGTGTCCTCAGAACCGCCGGTAACTGTCCCGGGCCCCGCGCACAGACGTGCAGGCTGCGGACTCTCCAGCAGCACGTCCTCGCTCTCGGCTGCACCGAAAAGACACAGTCTGATCAAACCATGGCCCGTTATTACTGGTAGGGTTTACAAGGCTTTAGACACTAAATTCCGCAACCCACCTCTTTACGTCTTTTATTTTAGCTTTATATGTACGTCGTCTACAGCCTAATATTAGTCTAAGTGTAACTGTGAAATAAACGTTTGATGCACAAAATGTCAGGACGTTGACAAAATAAGGACAATATCTTTTAGAATAAATGCGTAGCTCTTCTGGAAATGTCATTTATTTGTTGCATTTAGAGCTGGGCTATTACATAAACGTGAAGAATTCTCGACACATAATTTGTTACTTTTATGCATGCACAGATGAACACAGTTACACTTTTCTGTGGGCTTAATTTTAAGGTTTCGAACCTCTAATAGCAGTGTTTATGTGCCTCAGCGCTGTTGTTATTTGCTCTGTTCAACACAGGCCTCGCTAGCACTCAGAAATGTATGGACATTAGACATGGGCCTAACGAGCCAAAGCAGCACAAAAGGCAAGTCCTCAGCCAAGTGCTTTCTAAATATGTATCATTTAAACCCTCATTTGTCAGGGCCAGTCGGGTCGCTCACTACAGACCTGCACCCTCTGCCGTTCCTGGCAGTGCCCTGGTTTATACGCTGCTAATTGGTGTGTTTATGATTGCAACACAACTCATAAAGCGTCTCGCATTAGCCACACTCACTCCAGTCATATTCACTGGAGACACTGCAGAGGCGAGTGCACCAAATCCTATATCAATTTTTTAATTTTTTATTTTTATTTTAATCTGTTGTTTTGATGACAGGGACAGCTAGAAACGTATTTATGAAAAACGAAACTTGCTTTGGCTTTTAGTTTGTGTCTAACCCATTGCTATGCAACGTACACAATACAGATATATTATAATACAATTTAAGAATGTGATAGCATCAATTTAATATATCCCCTATTTCCAATAATAATTGAGTTGTCCCCGTGTATTTTCTCATACTCACGGGAGCCGTCGCTGCAGTCCTCGCTGCCTCTGTCAGTACACTCTCTGGAGGCCCGCGGCCCGGGGCTCCTGCTCAAATCACACACATCATTCCCGTCCTCATAGCCGGGGGATACCGCGTCCTCTCCGCTGGTCTTGCGTCTTTTCTCGGCTCCGATCAACGCCTCCACCGAGAAGGCGTGCGCCTTGACGCTGAGCGCGCACGGGGAGCGCCGCTTCTCTGCCATCGCTCCTCGGTATCGGACAGAGAAGCCACGAGCTGCGTGGTCTTTTACAGGAGTTTAGACTTTGCGTAAAAATAACAATCCACCGACAGGATGTGCGCTGGCTGCGTGCGTCCAGACTCACAACAAAGTTCACACAAGAACGAAGCAAGCAGTGAACACGTCTCCTCTACTCGCGAGCACCGCGCTCACTTTTGGAGAGTGTCAACAACCCAAGCAGAGCAGAGCCACAGAGGTCCGTCAATCACCAAACGCAGCGTCCAATCAGGAGTGATCACAGCCCCTCGTCCCGCCTGCTGCGGGCAGCTTGTGCCGCCTTTAGAGGAAAAGATGAACCCGTCCCGAGACGAGAGCTGCGAGGGGCCAGATTCTCACACAGCGCTACGAGATGCTTAGTTCATCTGTTCTTTATGAAACCCCTGCAGCGACTGCTCTATCAGATGGGACTCTTGTATAACCAACTATTTATAACCTGTCTTTACGCACGGTTGCAAAAAAGTTTAGACCGTACATTAACAAAGTTCATCCAACCCATTTTTTTCATACACATTTTTTTTTTATTTTGCAAAACACAGTAAATTTTTAGTTATTCTAAGGCTTGGTTATCCAAAGAATAAAATATGTTTATGTATTAAGGAGTTTTTGCATTTGCACAGTGATGTCTGGCCTTGGGCACGCCTCAGTTTTGCTCGTCTCCTCTTGGTCATAATGGCCTGTGGTGAAGCATGAGGGCCGAGCGTCTCCATCTTCAAACAGCCTTCACCTGAAATGTAGGTATACTGTTTAAAACCATCTACACATTTGTCTCCGCAGGTTATCGGGAACAAGAAGACAAAGGCATGCTTTCTTTTCTTGGTAACAGCATTGCCCAAAATCTCCCGGTGTAGCAAATGTCAAGAGCTGCACGAGGAAAAACTTAGGCCTAT
This sequence comes from Bostrychus sinensis, assembly GCA_020698575.1. Taxonomy (NCBI): domain Eukaryota; kingdom Metazoa; phylum Chordata; class Actinopteri; order Gobiiformes; family Eleotridae; genus Bostrychus; species Bostrychus sinensis. Next base: position 10,879,634 of record CM036257.1, on the reverse strand, counting down.
ATATTTACAAATTAGGTTCAGGCATTTCAAATCGTGTCCATGACAGACCTACAAAATTACGAAATTACAGGAACAAACGAAATTATTATTATTATTATTATTATTATTATTATTATTATTATTATTATTATTATTATTATTTTAACATTATTTTATTTTCTATTATTAACATCAAAATAAGTCAACAGTTAAAGGTAATTGTAATTTTTGTTAATCATAAAAATTCGTTTAGTTTGCAAGGTAACTGCACCAAAATGTGAGATAATATAAAAAAACGCAACAGTTTAGTCAGACTTCCTCCTAACAGTTATGCGGGACTTGAACGCGCCAACGAAAATCCCGTAGCACGTGACATGAGATGAGCTGAGACCATACCTAACTACAGTGTTAGCTGATCCAGGCTAAATTTGTTCTTGCATAACTCTGGCTGTGAAAATATGTAATTTATTTTGTCAGTTCAGCTGCTTTGCATTGTGCGAGGTAACGTGAGTGATGTGAGTAATTTGTGTTGTTTTATTTTTATTTTATTTATTTTATTCTTGGCACTAAGAAATGGAGGCTATTTAGCTTCAGTTAGGAGTGCACCTGAGTTAACAGAAAAAACACAATTGTTAACATAATTGGCTAAGTAGCTTTTCAGTTAAAGGGCAATATTGTAAATAGCTTATCTGTAACATTTTATGAGGCTACAATTTAACATTATGTTACTTTTTAAAATGGCTTAATCTTTAGCAACTTAGCGCAGGGCTAACTATAAGCAATAAGCTCGAGCAGCCTCCTATCATTGTATAGGCTACTTGAAACATTTTATTTTGCAAATTTAGCTATCTTATCATTTAAAATGTTGCAGAATTGAATTATTTATGTAATACTGTAATTACTAATTAAACAAAGACGACAATAAATTTCATAAAAATATTTAGGCCTTTATCTATAGGCTACCGATTTTTATTGCATCTGTACAGGTGCGTGCGGAAATGAGCCAATCAGAAACTCCTATAGCCTATTACTCCATTAGTGTCGTGTGCAAATAGGCGCGGCCACTGTTTGCGCTCAATAGGCCGTTTATTAAAAAGTTTGCCATAATGTCCTTATGAGCTGTGAGGGGACACGGCCGTGCAGCGGGGCTAGAGCTGGGGAGTCTGGGTAATACATTGTTAACAGTTATTTAGCGAGTGCTAATGGGCACATGGATACCTGCCAGGCCTTTTATGGTGAAAGTGGCATGAGCAAGAAAAGTCTGTGCCCAACGCAGAGCCCTACTTCAGCTACACTGGTTAGTTTTTAAAGGCACTGCTAGTCATTAAGAAAGTTTGTTCTTTTTTATTTTTGTTCACATTTTTGTAAATAAACACATTTGGTTTAGCATGTGATAAAAGCCTAGCATGTGGACTGACCTAAGTGTGCTGTCTGCTTCCCTTCACAGTCAAGGCTCGTCCAGGGCGGCTACAGTCCCAGGTATAGCTCCACTGGGATTGTATAATTTGAACTCTGCTATCTGCATTTGTGCCAACGCTGCAGAGAAAATGACTGGGGCCCCTGTGAGTACATCCTGCTTGTGCTGGCGCTGAGTCTCTTTGTCATCCAAGTGTAGTGACCCCCGATCCCCTTCATAAAGTTAACCTTCCATTGAAAACCTGGTATTTACAGACAGGCTTGATAGAAATTGATGGATCTATGACATTTATTGAATTTTTTTTACGAGCCAGTTCTGCTTATGACGCCGTTTATTCAGGCCTCTGTGCGCCTCGGATGTTATTCCAGTTGAACTTCTGCTCTGTCAAAAAAGGCTTGTCCTATACGTACACAGACCTGATGCCTTTCTGCTCAGTTCATTCTCTTATTCACTGATTCACTAAAATGTTGATTAAAGGATAATTGACCAACACAGCTTATCACATAATTATTTTAGTCAGAAGATACAGTATAACCAGGATAATTTCCTTTTTCAATTACATCTGGGGTATGCCGTGATTAATAAGTTAATAGAGTGTTTGGTCAAGAATTGCACACAGGCTGGAAGAAAAACAGAAAGTGAGAATTTATGAAGTTGTAAATGCAGAGTTACAGACCAACTCTAACTACTAGTATTAAAGTAATACTGTGAGTCAAAGCTTATCTGATGTCAAAATAAGTTGGATACTTACTGTATGGCTAGATGCAAGATAAATTTACTTCAATACTGGACCTGGATAGTTTCAATAATGATAAAGTCACAACTATTCTCCTGTAGAAGAAGCAAAGATTATGCAAGTCTACAGACACTGAACATAAGCAGTTAGTCATTAAAAAGTGAGATGAGTCGTGCTTAATAGAACTAATGAGGTATCCAATAATGCAGGTCATGTTTGACTTTAGTAAGCTGTGCTACTATGAGCAGTTAAACCTAAGAACACAGAAAATGCATCTTGCTGGGATATGAACTAGTAATTACAATAAATTAAATTAGGGCACTAAATGCAAAAAATGTCATAGGTGTAAAAGCAGCTTCTAAAAACAAACCTCGTCCAGATGATCTTGTTTAACCTTTTTTACTGAATTCTCTTGGATGACTGAGAACCTACACAGACAACTAATCAGCTTTATTCCAAAAATTAGGGATGCACATTTGGTTAATTGTCTTTAATTGATTAATAGATAGTCTTAACAAACGATTATCGATTAATTGTTAACCACCGACTTGACATCACCTATCATTACGTTTTATAAAGAATCAGCACTTAATTAAATTCATGAACCATAGTAAAAAAGTGGCTTTTTTAAACTAAAGACAAGTAATAGGGTTGCATATTTTAGGAAACCTGCTTAATTTTTATGCTTAATTTGCCTCTCCATTGGCACTGTAATAGCCTACTGTACACCATAACAGTTAATTGTTAGTAATTCTTTCAATTGATTATGGCCATAATGTCGATTAATCAAGTAACCGATTAATCACGAACACCTCAAACCAAAGTAAAATAAAGATAGGAGTTTATTAATAAAATAACAGAAAATTTGTTTGAAAACATGAAGTGTTTAACTGTTTTTATGTACTGTAATTATGAACTACAAAATCTGTGCATAAGTTTACCAATTGGTCTCTAAAAGAATATGCATATTGGAAGTCATACTGTACAAAGAGTGCTACATAGAATCAAAATTGAAATAGTATTATGTTTTGTCAATAAATGCATCGGTTGTATTTTGTATAAAAAAATATTAATTCCACACAAGTGCACACAACAAGTGCACACTTATTTCAGTATTGTCATGCAATTTGTAAAGCATTTTTATATAATTTTTTTGTGTGTTTTTTCCAAAAGGTATACCAAACCAAGTTGTCAAGGCCACCCACAGGTGCTGAAAGATTATTCCTATTCTATGATCGAAAACAAAATGAGAACTCCATGGATTCAAAACAAAGGTACAACACAACCATTACATGTTGATTATGTACTTAGGTAAATGACTTTGAACTTCAGTCGGGTCACCACAGGTCAACATCTCTGCGGGACTGGCTCCGGTTATATTTCCTCCAGTCAGCAGGAGACACCATTGGACATATTTTTCAGCCTGGCGAACGGTCCGTTAATTGCAAAGCTGAGTCATAATCGCCGGAAGTCAAAGAGTAAATGACTGGCACAGAACAGATTTGCTGTGTTTCCTCAGTCCAAACAACCTTTCCCAAGGTAACATGTTCAATTTATAGATTTGTGACTGGTGGCATACTGCTTCTTTATTTTGGCTTTTAGAAATGTTGTCCAGTCCTTAAAGCAAGATGCTGAACCCCATCTGTTGGATATTATTGTGATTGAAGATAAAATTTGCTTTATGCTATAACAAAACAGTCAATCTGATTACCTCACTGGTTTTCTTCTCCTTTCAGATGCAGAGGAGACAGAGGGGATCAAGCGAGTGAGCAGGTGCTGTTTTTATGACTTTCTGCGTCCAGCGAGGAAGAGGTGAAAACATTTTCTCCTCTCATAACCCATGAAACCACATGAAGAGTCAGTTTGAGACAGTGTGCACAAGCCGGAGGTCATTACAAAGATTTTGATTTCTTTGCTAGCTTTATAATATACTGCTTCCATAATATTACTGCGTGCATCTAAGTGTATGTGGCTAGTCTATCATTTGTATAATTACTACTGTAGTTTCCAGGGATTAGGGTTTATAATCTCCTAAAAGAGCATAGATTACAACTATGGTTAATTAAACTCAATGTTCTCTAGATTTTTTTTTTAGTTGGGGTTTTTCTTGCCTAGCTGACCACATGCGAATACACACATGGCCATTCTGGTAACGAGTGCAAAGCTCATCACGGAAACGGCGCAATTTGAAAATAACAACAATCGTAAAAAAGCATGCAAACATCTGCAGCTCGTAACTGACATCTCAGGCCAAGCCCAGCACACGTGCCTCTTAAAACTGGAGAACAACGGTTATTTTCATCTCTTAGAAGTCGTAGTTTTATTTCTTTTCTCTTTCTCTGGCTCGACTGGAACCATTTAGGCGTTTTTTAATCAAAGAACCAAGTCATTAAAATGGAAAATTGGCGGCAAACGTGTCCAGTGTGGCCGCGTTTCCCTGCCTCCGGCGTTCTGCGTCCAGCCGATTGCTAACTAGCATTTAGTGCAGATATGAGGAATGCTGTTTTATTACTGTATTTACCGAATGAAAACATGCATATCTGTATATACTCAGATCTATAATGTTACAAAAAAAGCACAGCGGTGTGTTCTGCAGTCAATGCCAGTTGCTATGTTTAAGTCTTTGATAGAATCTAATTGGCTATAATGACTGTTTAACTGTGGAAAGGGAAAATGAACTCAGTCCTCAACATCAAAGCCTTAACGAAGCATCATACGAACTGTTTTCAATAACACACATAGACACGCTCATACTGCCTCTCGATCCATGTATGCACGTAATGAAACACCATGGGCCATTTGTCAGTGGTCGCTTTGGAACTGTTCATTATTTTTGGGACTTTTGTTGAACTGGCAGTTTTAGATTTGTATGTATGGGTCACATACTGTACTGTCGCATGCACATATAGACAACAGTATATGACAAGCATAAAGACACAAAATTATTATAGAGATAATGTAGATAATTTCATGAGATGTATGAAACATGAATGTGCTTCACACCCAGCAGTGCTCATTATGTTCTCTCTTAGTTATTTGTCTGTGATTACACAGTATGAGATAATATAATATATGTGAATGCCATGAGCAAGCATAACTGGTTAAGCTGGAAACTACTTTTATTGGATTTTGTTTAAAATATACATTTTTTTCTTCTTTTTTCTTTCAGCTACTCCCTAATGGGGTCACCACAGTGAATGAATTGCACAGTGTTTTGGCAAGTTTTATTTTTATGCCAGATTCCCTTCCTTTCACAACCAGCCACATACTGTGACAGGAGTAGGCAATGTGGCTTAAGTGTCTTGCCCAAGGACACAAGAACAGCATGCAGTGGGTCAGAGCCGGAATGGAACCACCAATCTCCCGTTAGTGGGTGACCAGCTTAAGCTTCTGACCCAGTGTCACTGGTAATTACAAATGCGTAATATATTGTTTAAGTTACATGCAACTTTATTTTTCATAGCTGTGCTGGTTTAGTTTTGGTTTTAGCTTTATAACAATTATTTTCAGACTTTTCATTTAGAATCACCTTACTTTTTATACAGTACTTTTTTATGTTACTATTTATAAAGACATCAAGCTGAACCTGCAAATCCAAAGGAGATCCCACCAAGGATTTGTAGTGCATATGGCTTTGTAAATACACATGCACAATGGAATCCCTGTGTGCGCCTTGTATGTGTGCACGTCTATATGTGAAGTGCACCTCTCTATTTGTAGCTTTACCCGACTTTACTGATACAGCCCCGGGCCGCAATGTGTTTTTGATATAGAGTCTCTTCCTCTCCCGGCATGCCTCTAATACTCTCCCTCTTCCCAGGATAACAGGGTCACAGCACGGAGACCTCGACGACTCCACACCTGGAATAACACCACCCAGAATATCCGCTCCGAGCTGTGGACAGTAAAAGACAAGAGAGAACTTTCATGAATGGTAAAAGGTTTTGTAGTGCTGGCAAGTCGTCTGTCTCGCTATATTCTTTCTCATTCTAAATCCATGACACTTACTTAGGCACAACACACTGGCTTTTTTGGGGATGGCTTAGCATTGAGGGAAATATGAAACACCCTAAAGCATTTGTAAGTGGTCAGTTTGATGATTTTTAGACTACATGCCGCCTTTTCTCCGCGCCACTCTCTCTCCCCGACACACCGCTGAGGTCTGATTAATAAAAGATGAGTTTAGAGGGAAGTATGACTGTTTTGATTCCCCCTTTCTGTCCCTCTGCGGCAGAGAGAAAAGAAAAGCCAGGATGAAAGACGGGAGGGAAGGGTCCGCTCTGATCACCCCGGGACCACACTGTGAATGGAAGGGCCGCAGGAAGGGAGGGATGAAGTAAGGACACAGAGAATTCATATATGCACCGCTGTTTGATGCCTGCGGTGTTCCTGTGTAACTATAACCCTCTTTCTTTAGCCTTCCCACTCACTCCCCTCTTCCTGCTGCTCTGTGCCAACCGCCATGAAACCACTGCCACATTAGAGCCTTTAACGGGCACAGCCTGGCATCCTGTTCTGCCCAGACTCATTCTAGCACCCCAAATGGATAGAAACTAGTTACTGGTACTCATAATACACATAGTTTCTATAGATTTGCTTTATGCATAGCATTAGTTTTTACATAACTAACTTTTATAGCCTGATAGGAAGGTGTGTTGTATTGTAGCCTGCCTCCAACTACTTCATTCATTCATCTTTTTCCCCTTATTCCCCATTAGGAATCGCAGGTGCTGGAGCATATACCGCTAGAATCTGTAAATGAGAAAACATAATTTATAGCATGGGGCCAAGATGTGTTGCAGACAGTATCACCCATGGGCAAGAAAGTCTTGAGACAAAATTCAACATTCTGCAGTAATGGTGTTGGTGGTAGTCACCATAAAAGAACATTTTACTATTAATGTGAGTAGTATTTGCATTAGTTAGTTAGTTGTACAAGCAGATACGTTTGTAGGCATCAGAAGTAGTAGTTACTGACAATTTTTGGCCTTTGGCAGCTTCATGAGATAGGTCTGGGTAAATTCTGGGTGAGAGAGCAGGAAAAAACTTTAGGCAAGTCATTGAAGTCTGGACTTGAACCCACAATGTTAAGGCAAGCTGAAGTTGCTCTGTATATGCCGCATGCTCCACCAAATGAACTATATTGTGGCACGCTGATGCATTTTTATTCAGCTGACTGTGAGCCAGAGCTTTGTGATCTCATGATGATGATAACAATAGTATAATTACATTTTGTTTGTAATTTGTATTATTTTCTGTAAGTTAAGTAAGAGGCAATGCTAACCTTATTTAAAGCTTAAGACTTTATTTCAAACACACACAAATTATATTTCCTGATATCTATGACTCTAATATGACTGTAATGTAATGTAATGACTCTAATATGGTGTTGTAGTAGTGCCAGTGGTATTACTGGATAATTCAGGAAAACTTTGTGACTTATATGTCTAGAGTAACTAAGTACTTGCACAGTATTTTTACTTTTTACGGTACTTACACTTTGGTTGACTACTTATTTATTCTAATTGATGGGTTTCAGATGACATCACAATATTTTGTTGGCCTGTAGTGCTTAATAGAGATGGGGGGAAGGCAAATTGTCTATTGTCAATATGCAGAGTTTTTGGTGTGAAATAGCAAGCTCATGAACCTTGTCACTGATATAAATTATCATGTTCAACATTTATTTATTTTCCTTCTGGATATTTCTTATGAAAAAAGCATGTAATCATTACAGGAAAACTGGCTCCTGCCCCATCTGAGAGTGTGACATTATCACATTCTAGAATCTGAAAACAACCAATAGTATTTAATCGAGATGGGGGCAGGTAAAATCTATATTATTAATATGCAGATTTTTAGGTATGGGTGGATATATATAGTGGGATTATGGAACTTATCACTAAAATAAATGATCAGGTTCAACATTTCGAAGTTTTATGTTTGGATATTACTTATGAAAATAGCATTTAACTTATACAGGAAAACTGGCTTCTGCCCGCCATCTGAGAGAGAGAGACATTATCACATTCTAGAATCTGAAAACAACCAATAGAATGATGTTAAAAAAGTACCTCCTTAGTTATAGATTTCAAGTAGTCTGCCCACCTCTGTTTGGCACATGAAGCCTGTTGCATGTGCTTCTAAATACACAACTATAGGGTACCAGCGTATATTAAAAGGCCTGGGGGCACTTTTCTACCCTCGCAAAACTGCCACGTGTGATTGTGGCTCCAAATAAAGTCTAAAGATGTTGACTGCTCTTTACACTTTGCGGATAAAGAAGGCGGCACATAAATGGCTCACATGCACTGACAGAGAGATTATATTAAAGCTGAAATATTTACTAGAAATATGGTTTGGACTGAGTTTTATAGAGTGGAATATTATTATTGCATTCCAGCTCTATTAAACTTCAGTACAGTATAGACACTTTTATTCCCGTTCTCAGCCCATTCATCTTTTCCGCCGCCATCATATTTTGTTTATTGATCCAACTCTGCGTCCATCATCCATTCTCCATGATTAACTTTGGAAAAGAGAGTCAGATTTTGGTGTTTTATTTTTTTAAACTGCTGTATCCTTTCAAGTATATCACATCAGCGGCTATCTCGGGCCAAGTCTTTGATGTCCCACATTAACTGACCATGTGAACGCCTCACACCCTCACGCCTGCTTTTATACATGTACGGTGGTGTTTTTATGATTTGTTAATGAGGCAGTGAGGATGTTGTGAGGACACAGCTGGACAGCACTGACCACACCTGCTGATGTCACAGAGGGGAGGCCTCTTTGTTTGCAGCTTGTTCTGTTGTGTGGCATTAAAGCTGCAGCTTTTCAATGGTTTAGCTTCACACCTGGAAATAGCAAATAACAAGCATCAATAAATCTTGTCTATAAAGCGATAATGATAGATATCATATAAAGAGAAAAAATACATCAAAGATCCTTGAGTTACTTGGATGTAATATCTGACAACCAAGGCTCATGACACTGGGCTTCTGATGACAGAGTCTCCAGAAAACACTACTAGCTACAAAAAAAAAAAAAAAAAAAAAACACTTTTGTCAGAATGTCTGAATTTGTTTTATGTGTTTTTTTTAACATCTAAAATATTTTCATAAATACACATTAGGTTGACATCTGGGCTCATCCACTGCTGTAAGGTCTTTACACTCAGTGGTGCCCTGCTGGAGGCCTATTTCTGAGTCGATCTCCATGGGCTTTGCCATCAGTGCCTTCGCTGTCCTCCAGTGAGCTCCACTGTCCTTCAGCAAGCTCTGCCGTCTGCAACAATGGCTGTGGTAGTGTGCATTGCTTCATCTTGTTTTCTTTTATATTTTCATTTTTTTCCCGTTTAGTTGGCAATGGCACATCCATGTGGCTAAGTGCAGTGTGTAATTTTTGGCAACATCTGTAAGTGAAATAGCAGATTGCAGTATGACACTTGTCAGCCACCCTTTCAACAAGCTGTGAGCAGCAATAGTGGCACTGGAAGGATATTTTTTTGTGTATAAACAAACATAGAAAAACAGTAGGTCTGGTGATGAGTTATCTTTCAAAAATGTTTGTTCAAACCAGACTTGGAGACCTTTGGGCAATGGCCCAATCTTGCAATGGTAAATCAACTAAAACAAATAATTTTTCCTTTACTGACCCTTTGTAGCAGAAATCTGTGTCTATGGCCTTATCTTACAATGGTACAGATTTGTACATACAGACAGTGTTCTAGATAGACAGAAAAATTATAATTTCTACCTTAGCCCATGAGTGACCTTCCCTAAAAATTGTATCAAAATCAGATCATTAGTTTTTAGTTATGTTGCAATGTCTGTTATGAAACAGACAAACCAGCTAATCAACAAACCAACGCAGGTAGTAAGAAACATCAGACTTTTTCTCATTTAGCAGTGCTCAATTTGTGTTCTGTGTGCAGTTGTACAAACAATGAAAGCAAACATCAACAGCAAAAATTATTATTTTGGGGTAATTATGGTCTGTCTAAACAGCTTTGACTTGAACTGAACATGCAACATATGACACATTTTAGCTTATTTAGTCAATGCAATAAGAAAAAGGCTTTTACGTTTTTGGACAAGTATATGTTGTTCCCATGGGTGCATATAATATACAGTAGGTGAGAAAGAGTCACAAGCTCATATGTACTGCATCCTTTACAAAAATCTCACATAAAAAACCACAGTGTGAAAATAAAAACTCAAGCGTTCTGTGTCTAAATGAATGTTGACTGCGTGGTGCTATGAGAACCCAGTTTCAGAGGCTCCTTGTGCCGCAGAGCCAAGGAACAGTCCTTTGGTTAGACATACACAGATTAGCAACAGGCATTACTGTCAGTGACTATCAGTGTGCATGTCCCTCCACTGTATGGCTGTATAAACAACATTTAGAGCTTACTGCACAAACAGCCTTGTATTAGCGGGGGTCGGAGGAACAGTTAATGGTGTGTGTGACAGTTTGTTTCCCTTTCCTAATAGGCTTGGAGCTGAGCTGTAATTACTACAGGCAGTTTGTTGGGCTGCACTGTGTGGATGTGTTTACTGGTCTGGGGAAAATACAATAAGCACTGGAGCCTTGAAATATAGGCGCGATTATGACTTACAAGTCAGTGCCAGTACTTCTGACTGACATTCATACTTTAATAGTTGTGAGTTGGGGTATAAGTTTCATTTAATGTTAAAAACACATTACTTTTATTCAGACCAGTTGTATCTCTTTTCAAAGTGCCTTATGCTCTGATTTGTTGGATTAGATTAGATGAGTCACTATGGTTTTATTGACAGCATTTACAAAACCAGCAAAAACCTTAGTGACATTTTCATTACATTTACTATGATAGCGTTTTTTTGTTTGGCTTTGTCATATTAGTTGTTGCCTTGGTTAGATGGTCACAAGCTCGTGCTTCATTCAATCACCTCCAGATATTCTTCTGATAGAGTCTCCCCTTTGCAAATGCTTTCAATGGAAACCCTGACAGATGGTTCTGTGAAACTATGGGTAGCATCTGAATTTAAATAAGTAAAATGTACTGTACAGCTATAGTCTTGGGCAAGTCATTCGTATTGCAGCCACTCATTGAAGATGTGTGTTTTACAAGATAGTTGCCCAGGGAGGGATTATAGAATCACTGGAATTCATATAAATGCAATATATATAACAATATATATAACAGTGACAGCATGTTATGATTTTGGGACACACAGAGACTCACAGATTGGGGTTTTCAATTACTTCCAATTGTTTAACAACCACCAACACATTAATGCTTATATGTTTACAAGATTATATCACTATGTAACAGAATTATGTTTGGAATTGCAGTAAATTATCAAATTTATTTCATTTCATCTTTCCTTGTCAAACAGTTTGTTTCTGTCACTCTCTTGTCCTCTTGTTCTTGTTTCTCCACTGTTCTTCTTTGTCAGGGTCAACTGTGTTTATCTTTGCTCTATATTTCAAACAGTGTGGACAGAAGGTGCAGTGGGGAAGCGGATACTGTTATTTTTTCATAAATCATTGCATTGTGGGCCGTTGAGCGGTCCTGTAAATACAGTGGAGGCACAGCCATGCATTTTGTGGCTGTCCACAGGCCTCGGGTCAAAAGCTAATGCTCGAGATAAGCACAGACAAAAGCACAGATAACTGCATTTAAATGTAATATATTTAACTGACGTTGCTTTTTTAATCCAAGGAACAAATCAGACCTGTGATTTAGAGACTGGCTTCTTAAATGGACTTTACAACCTGAAATGGGTCAAGCATCGTTTCTGGTGACTTTGAATGTGTTTTCATCATCTTTGGCTCTCCAGCACCAAACACTACTTTTTATATGATTTGAAATATTGGAAAACCCGACTATGAACCAGCCAACCCAAAAACTGAAAAACTGCTCTAGATGTTTTTTTTGTTTTTTTTTTTGCTTTGGGGCAGTATTAAACATGTGTTACGAGCTGACAAATGGGAAAAATCACAGCGTGTTTAGTCCTCTCTTAATTTATTTAAGTGTCTGGAAATGGCATTGAACAGAATGGCAGTACAGCATAATAATGAGTAATTGTTGTTTAAGTAGTAGTAATTGTTTGGTGCGTACAACCTTACAATTTTATAAGCAGTATAAGATGGTTACCAGAGTAGTGTCATTGTGTCCAATCTTTTGAACTTCAAGTTTTATTCAATGTTTTTTACAATGATAACATTCTGAAAATGAAAGATGTCAGACTGCAATAAAATGTAAAGACAGCCAGCTATTTGCTGGTAGCAAGATAAAGATGTAAGAGCATAATGTGTTTATAGTTCATAGCAAGGCTTTATCAGAGCTCTCCAAAAATTAACCTGACTTATCAGATGGTCTATTAAGCATAAACATCTTGAGGACTCTCAGATATCATTTGCACGGCCATGCACCCACTCGAGCATTTTCACAGAGCACAACATGCTGGCTCTGTGCCATGGCCTGTGGTGTGAACTGAAAGCAAAGACAATTCCTGATGAATCAGTGACTGGATTCATGAAATCATTTTCGGACATACGCAAAACCAACTCCAATGGTTCTTTTCATGGCTGTTTGTTTTTATAAAGCATGCTCTCAAAACATGACTGAATAGACCCAAGTTGTATGTCAATATGTTCGACATACAGCTGCATACCGCAACTCTCACTGCCCCCTCCCTTTACACACGTGCTACCCGTACCTCCACATGCACATACAGCATGTACAATAAACATTATATCCATGTGTAAATAAAAGACTGAGATGCCTCCTGCACCTCTCGTAGTCTCACATTAACAGTGTATAAAAATCATTAAAGTTATATCTGCAATGATCTGAATAAAGCACTTCTTTACGTCAATTAAAAAAAAAAAAAGATATAATCAGGGAGGGAGTTCACTGTGTCGCTACAATAATTTTGATGAAAAAAATGGCATTCTCTTTCCAATAAAGAGCCACACATGTACGTAATGCTGCATGGAGTGTCTTGTGCTGCCCACCAAAATAAATGTATTTTTGAAGTATCATATGTAATCATACAGAAGGTCCTCATGGTCACTTTTTTGGCTTTCTATCTGATGATGAAACCTCAGTGCTGCAGTTTAATTATCATCCCCATTGCTCACCCCATCATAATAATATGATGGGGTGAGCAATCCAAACACTGCAAGAAGGCCTCAAACTGGAAGGAAACTTTGTGGACACAGCCAATTTACTCCTAATAGCCTATGACAAGGACCCATTTTTAGACTTGTGGTTTTGGTGTGCGGACAGTGTAGACAGTCCAAGAAAGTTCATTGTCTTTTGTTGAAAGATGGAGCCGGCATGTTTATACGACTGTGGGAGATAGTCATCCTGGTCACATGGTCAGAACCTGATCTGAAAGTTTCCAGCAGCTCTCTAGCCCCTTCTGAAAAGACTTAGAAGTTTTACAACATTTTACTTAAAAATTTCCATTGTGCAAGTGGTTGGTGTATAGCTATGCCACTTTCTTTTCTCTTCTTTTCCTCTTTCATCCCTCCTTCTCTCGCCTTTGACCCTGCGCCCCCCCCCCCCACTTGTTGAATCCACTCATGCGTGCTGGTTTGAACTTGATAGACGTACAGAGGGCATCGACTAGGAGTACTTTTAACATATGCCTCTATGACAGATATACAACATGTCTAATCCCGCTGTGTGGTCTTTCTGATTAAGTTACATATGGCATTTTCATTAAGTTCTTTTTTTGATCAATCTCGCTTTCAGATCTCACTCGCTTTCATCTCCTGCTCTGATTTTATTCTCAGAATGTGTTAGTTTTATATGAAGTCAGCACATACCAGTGGGCTTGTGATGTAGATGCCAAAGCATGACGAATTCATTGGGGATCTGTCAGATGCCTTAGAAAGATTTGGATAAATAATGAACAATGTGGGGGTAGAAGATAGATATTGCAAAATGGGTGTTTGTTTAATAGATGTTAGTAAAGCACATGTCGCCAAGGGAACTAGTGGTAATTTAGGTCGAAGTATTTTTAATGAGGGGGGGGGGGGGGGGGGGTCTCCGCAGGTAACTTCCTCCTCTCCCACTCTCCCCCCATCGTCCTCCCAATATGCAGGGAGTGCAGGCCATCTGGTTGGACTAAACAGCAGATTAGCACATTAGCACTGGAAGACGGGCCCGAGCTAGCATACGACACCGGCACACATGTTGAACGACTCATTAAAGAGCAGCATAAAAGTTGCACTAAATTAAAGGCAAGCTCCATCCGCCTTTGTTAACAGATGGTAAAAGTTTGGGCTCATGATGGCAGCTTTTTATTTTTGGTAACACAAGATTGCATGTAAAGGTGGCATGTGCAAAGTTGGAGGGATATTAGCAAACCTCAGATTTCCAAAAACCTTGGAACACGACTGACATTATTTACCATCACATGTCCAGGTCATTTAAAATTAAATAGTAGTATAGTAGAGTCATTTGGGTTGGGTCAGTATGTGACACTTAGAGTAGAGGTGTTTTCTTTTGGTCTAAGCAGTTAGCAGGTTAGCTAACTTAGCTTCAGGGGGTTACATAACTAATATAATGTCAGAAAGAGTATGAAGCATGCCAAACAAGCATAAAGTTTTATATGAGCATTGCTTCATGTGTCACACAGATAAAGCATGCATACCTACTGGGATAGGTTTCAGCAAACTCCATGGGAATAGGTAAAAGAAGTTGAATGAATAAGAATGTTCTGCACATACCAGTGGCTTTAAGGGGAACATATGCTTTTTCAGGCTTTTTAAAATAGGGTTGGACACCTTTGCATTAGTATTTCATGTTTTATAACTTAAAATAATTTATATGTATGGAAAATGTCTTCTCTTGGGGAGCTGTTACTTTAAATTTGCAGAGAACGCTTGGATTAGGTGCTTGTTGCCACCTGTTGGCAACGGTGGGGAATGGACAGAGCATAAAATGGCAAATTAGCACAGCTATCAGCAACATGACACTAACAGATTAAACAGGTTAAAGAGCTGACTGCTTCATAGTGACAGCAATTTAAGCTCTGAAATGATCAGAACGAGTCCGGTGATGGTGTATGGGCTTTAGAATGTGTAGGAGCACTTCCTGGTTTCATGTGTCTACATAGAACCGTGAAGCCAAGCATTTTCAGCTTGAAAGAGACAGCCTTAACATACAGGATTACTCAAACATTCATGAATGAAACAAAATACTACTCTCGTTATGTCTTTGTCACTTAAACAACATTGTAATATGATAAAAGCTCAAAACATTTGATTTACCATAACATGGGACCTTTAAAAAAGCTTTCACAGAAGGGGGTCTTGAGATAGGGAAAGCTGTTGGTCTGCACAGCCAACACTCAGTCAACATTGAATCAAATGTTACTAAAAATACATTAAAAAGCTAGCTATTTCAGTGCTGGTTTTGTTTAATACTTAACTCAGACTTAGAAGCTACAAAAGATTAGAGATTTATCCAATTAAAATAACAGTGCATTTCATATAAATGTTTGATGACTGAGCCTTGCTTAGCAGCACAGCCCATACCTTTACCCAATTATAGAACTTCCAGTTCTACTTATTTTATCACTTATTTCCCTTTTGGGGTCCTTTAAAGGTTAATTTGATTATGTAAGTTGTATTCTGTCTGTGTCCTATTTTGATGTCATAAATTACTGTCAAATTACCACAGTGCACTTACATACTGTAAAGGGCCAGGAGAGGTTAACAAAATGTTTTCTTGCCTGATGTTTAGTTCAGAAGACTAAAGTCCCGATTGAAGTGTGCTGCAGGTATCTGGTGAAGGTTTTGCGTTTGGTGATTTTTTAGGAGCTGTGAGAAACTTCAAAGTTCCCAGGAGCCACTATAAACAGCCACACCTGAGGTTACAGCTGTGTGAACACATCATAACTTGTGCTCGCAAACACTGTACCTGCTTTTTGAGACTGGGCTCTGGTTTGGTCTTTAATGCATGGCTGTCAAACTAACGGTTGCTTAAAATCACAAATCCACTGTTTCCCCACTTCTGCTGTATTGTGTTTTGGTGTAGCCAACCTTCATGTTTAGTGTGTTTAAAAATACTGCCACTTTTTAGCTGTTCACCAAGATGCCATCATCCTAAGTCATTATGTTGGAGTTAGTAGTGGAAACATAATGTAGCTTTTTCCACAAACCAGAAAGATAGAGGGTAAAATGATGACATGCATAACTTTAAAGTTATGTAAACAGCCAATTTACACAATTTGTCATCATAGGTATTGACAACCATCCGAAATGTGCTTTGGCATAAACCATTGTGAAATATTTACATAAACAGCTGGACTGACTGGATTTATACTGAGTGGGAACAAGAGAGCTTCTCTAATGGAGTTGCCAACACACCACACTGGCATCTCACATGTTCTCACAGCTGTGTAGAGGTGAAGAGTAACACACACTCACAAACATAGGCCTGTCTTTGTTAGGCCCCAGTACACAAGCACAGTTGTACACCACTTTAACAGGCTAATTTTGCCCGGCCAACGAGGTGCGCTATTAACAACATAACACATGCTTAATGAATACATGCACGCAGCGTATTACCTAGTTAACAGTCACACTCTCCTAAACACGCACAAACACCAGCTCATTTAGCCCGCCACACTAATGAAAGAGAACAGACTTTATTAGCGCTGTTAAACGCCTCACACCTCACACACCTCTTCACACAGACAAGCACTCACATTCGGGTCAGATATCACACACATGTTAGGTCAGATCTCTGGGATTATTCACATATCATTTTATTTCCTGATGATCAAAGTGAAAGAATTTATCCAGTGATGCATCTGGTTTCTAGTTTGCCTCCTTTACTGCGTGTCGATTACTCTTGTTGCACCTAACCAATCTTTTAACATGGTCTTTGTGTTTTTGACAGTGCAAATGTTCCTTCACAATATGAGTAAACCTAAAAGCAATGAGGAGTCAAGCGTGCTTTGCCATAGGTGTCAAGCCATGACTTTGCAGTGCACACTTTATTGATAACTATAAACTAGCAACACTTGAGAGGAAATAAGTTCCATGGCTTCAATAATGAGTGGACTATTTATTCTTTAAATCATATTGTATTTACTTAACTGTTGCCCATTAACTGCTGCAGCCACCCACTTTTATCTAATGTCTTTGAGATTTGCTGAATGACACTGTATCTGGTCTCATCCTTAGGCGGAGTCAGAGGTGCTCGTAGCAGCTGTCAGCTGGGACAGCCCAGGGCCCGGAGGGAGAAAAGGATTGAGGTGGGATGTTTGGAGAGAACACATCAAACACACAATAAGACTTGACAGACAACCAGGAACATGGTGCAAACACACCTCCTTTATGACTGAAATATACACATACTATTTACATACTTACATACGCCTGTAAATGTTGTATCTTTGGAACATTATAAGGTTAGGAAAGTAACGTAAATAAGGATCATGTTTATTATTACATTACATACAGGAAATGAGTAGAGTATAAAATTTTATTAGATTGCTAAGTACTTCCTGCTACTGCTTTTCTCATAAAAACAAACCAGTGTCTTTAGATACATTTCTGTGTGTATTTAATCCATTTAATTATTCCCTGGTTCAGATAGAGTAGAGCATCACTCATAACCCAATAATGTCCTCACTTTTACATGTGTTTACATGCAGAGCATACTCCAACTATGCTCATAGTCCAATTAAGCTCTCAGCAGATTTCTCGCCTCGGTAAATAGGAAGGAGAGGGCGCTAAACTACTCTCTCCTCCGCACTGTCCATGGTACTTATCAGAAGTAGTAGTACCAGCACTAAATTCTAAAATATCTACATACTTCGTAACTCACAGAACTTTATCATAAGCTGCTGTGGTGGTGCCAGCTCTAAACAGTCACCTCATTTTGTAATGATTGTTTGGTACAGAGTACTGTTGAAAGCCTCTATGGAGTAAGCTGTATACATAGCCTAACCATGAACCTTATTATTCAGTTGTATAGTGCGATTAAGAGAAATTTGAATGACTAACCTCTCTGAGTACCGTGCTTACATGATGTTTAAAACTTATAATTGTGGGCTCAGGTCACAGGTGGTAGATTTGAGCTCTTCCTAACCAGAAGGTTGGCACATCGATCTCTGCTACCAGCATTGCATACTGCCATTGTGTCTTTGGGCAAGATATTCACCCACTTTCTCTATGTTATGAATGTGTGACATTGTGTATTGTGTAATAGTTATAATGGTATTTGATTGTGTTATATTTCTTTTAATTTATTCATATAGTATAGCATGTCCCTGCAAAGCTACCATAGAAAAGAAGGAGTGTGAGGTGTGGAATAGCAGTCTACATTTGTACCGTAAAGGTCAAAAGCATTGCACAGGATATTTCAAAATTATTAGCAGCCCTTTGTATTCTATTTACACACATATTTGGCGTTTTAAAAGCAGTAATCTTGCAAGACATCAGGTTTTGCTTTATGTTGCTTAAAAGCCACTTTAAAACACTCTAAGCAATTTTCAGCACATTATTCACACCCTTTAAACTAAGACTCTTCGCCCATGACACATCGCAATTTTGGAAAACAAATTATGAGCTGTGATATGTGGAACAATGCTTGTGTGCGTGGAAATAGCACAGCATATGTGCTTTGTGTGCATGGGAATGGAGTTCGCATTGCTAAGTGGTCACGACATTGCGGCGGGTAGAGCTGCAGGCTCCTTTACTGTCCAAATTAAACCAGCAGAAATCACCACAACAATTGAGAACAGATTTTCACTTAGGTGCTTTAATGACACCGTCAAACCGTTACCTTCCAAACACACACACATGTCGACAACGCGGGACATTCTTACTACCGCTAATGATCTTTCTCTAATGCATTAAGCCCATCGCATCAGCAAACAGGTTGTAATTCATAACATATTCGCGGCAAGCTTTTTGGAGTGTGAGGGTGTATAGGCATTTAAAAATGTGTGTGTCTAGGTGTCTAGTAGGCATCACACAACACACACTCGCAGTTCTACTCTGTTTCCTCCCCATAAAAAGCAACACTTAGCACTTCATTCTTAAGCAGTTCTGACAACATTATACAGGATAGTTTAAGCAAAAAGAGGAAAAAACAAAGCAAGAGGGATGTACTGGAGAGAAAAAAAAAATACGGAAGCCTGGTCACTCAGCTGGGAATTCTCACAGAATACTTTTTAACGAGTTAAATAAATTGTGCCACAAATGAGGTGAGGGAACGAGAGAAGCGGGGCGGGGAGCTGAAGTAGAACGGAGTGTTTGGCGTGGTGTTGGGAATATTTTACAAGCTGCATTAATGGCTGTACTTAAAACACTGCTATTAAGAAATGGCTGTAACGTTGTATATCACGGGCGATTATGTTCACGCACACAGGCTTACGCTGCTAAACACACTCATTACACACAGACCCACACAGCACAGTCGTTAAACGTGTGCCGCTGTAACACCTTTTGTGTCAATAGCAGCTTCCTCACAGCCAACACAACTGCAGTTATTTTACTCCACCACACACTGTGGTCATTCACACTGAGATGGTTCAGAAAGTTAAGAAAGTCACATCTGCCTTTTTCAGACTAAGACATGTGGGCTTTGTTGTGGTGCTGGAAAGTAAAAAAGTGATTACATTTGCAGCATTTGTGACCCTTAAATGGCTGTTCTATTGAGTAATTAGAATCTCTGGTCTGACAGTTTAATAGCTATTAGAGCATTTTGAAAAATGTAAATAAAAAAGTGTTATTTTCAGCAAAAGATGTGGGTCTGGTTCCTCTGCAGTCACACAGTGATATCACAGGAGTTTATCTGCAGTGTGTCATACAGAAAAGAAAGGTTTCGTCTATTCGAAATAACTAAGATGGTGCCAGAGCTAATTTTACAACTTCTGTTTGATGATGTTGAGCACTTTCCTTTGTCACCCGTTGATTTTGTTAAAGTCTGCAATGTTGTTCATTTCTCTGTGGATTTTTTTTTCTTGTTTTGTTGCTATTTCAAAAACAGTAAAGTCCTGTTACAGATGTCCAAATCAACGACCACATTCACACAAACCAACTTTCAAGAACTAGCTTTTGCTGCTGTCCCTGTTCAGAAATACATATAGAATTGCTCATAAGACAGGTTTTTTTTAGTGTTCGTCTCTACCGCCCCGCCATGTTTGTTGTTGATACTTTGTTTTTCTTCCTTCGCTTTCCTTCGTTTCTCTGATTGATTACCCCGCCTCTGTTAGTTCCATCCCCTGGATTGAAACTAAAAGCAAGCATTAGCAGCAGCAGGCTAAATTCTTTGAATAGAATGGAAAAATTATTTGTCTGGCTTGCCAGGCTATCTATTGTTACTGTGGGTAAATAAATTAAATTTGCTACTTACAATGTAACTCTCAGTCTAAATCCAAAAGCCAAAGTCCTGTTATACAATATACATACTTAGTGGTTATATTCTGTATCTGTGCTTTTGCGTATGTTTGCAAACTAGACACATCATAGTGTAAATGTTCAAAATAAGTCGTTGGCTTGAAGTGTTGTGCAGCCAAACATAACTGCAACTGTATGCGTTATGGTAAAAGATTTAATAATAACTGATATCAAATTGACTCAACTGGGTTTGGATTTATAATGCAACAACCCTAACCCTAACCCTAACACTTTGTTATCCTATCTTTAAATTGAGCTGTTATATTTGTTGTGTTGTAAGCAAGTGTGCTTCTGCATACAGTATTTTCAGCAATTACAAAGTTATTCAACAAAGTATATCCCACTGCACTTACTTCCAGAAAGGCTTTATTGGACTGGCTGTGGAAAGCACTCTGATTGTATTTCTAAGTAATAAGCCATGATTCATGCATATATGAGACAAGAAGCATTGGAAATAGTAAGACATGAGACAGTATGAGGCTGAATATTTTCTTTGTTATTGTAGGCGCCAGGGCCTTGCTCATGGAGGAAGTGGGCATTGTGGTCAGTAGCTGACTCCAAGCAGTGAGTGAGGGAGTGGCTGTGAAGCTTCTCTCCCTCCACTGTAAAAAACTATCTGTGGTTGTCAGTTTTACACCTTAACACCTTATTAAAATATAATCATAACTTAATTTAGTAACTATGACCCAGAACTAACTATACGAATAAATCAGTTGCACTGTAAAAAACAGTGTCAAATGTACAAACTAACCCTAAAATGCAAATCTAATATCAAACTGTAATCAATATATGTAAAAAAAAATCACTATTTAAAATTTTATTTGGAAGCTAGCAACTGTGGTTTAAAATGATGCTCAGTGTATGTGTTTCTGCAAATCTTCTCAAATCTAAACTACTTTGTACTTCTTAACTTAGTAGTGGTAGTAGTTCAGTGTTTTATAATATGGTAATAAAATTTTGCAGTAATTTCCTGTTTGTGTATTAGTGTATTGTGTATTAGTCTGCAGTAGAATAATTGTGTTTATTTTACATCCTTTTATAATACAAATAATAATTTCCTGCTAAAAGTGAATGAAATGTTTTATTAGTTAGATTATGTGTTGCGAATAATTTTCTCAATTCAAAATTGTGATTTTGTCTTTAAAGGTGTTTTTACTGTTGCTATTTTACAGTATTTTACCATAAACAGTGTGGTGCTGTCTTGCTTCTGCTCTCCATCTTTGGGCTGTAATTGCAAAATGCCTTATAAAACCTATAAACCACACTTCTCATCCAGCCCTGGGACGCTCTGAGGGCAAACACAAACACTGGACACACACAGGTAAAGCCACATGGTCTAAGACCCACACAGATGCATATCCTGCCCCGCTCTTCCTGGTGAAATATCCTGCTTATTAAACCAAAAGGTGCCGCCCATTTCTGAGGCTCTGTGTGTGAGACATCTGGCCCGGCCCTTCTCAGGAAACGACTGGTTCACTTCACTCTTGTCATCACCTTCCAACACGTTTCTTTCACATTTCAATTTGGGAGCAGCGCAGCGGGCAGCTCACATCTGCGCAGACACACGGTCCACATTAGCCTGAGCACAGTGCACTTTCGGCTGTTAAAATGCTCTGTTTTCAGCCTCTTAGCTCACTTTGTAAAACCCCCTTTCTCTCGCCGCTGTCAGTGTTGTCGTTGACAGAATCCGCTAATCCAACCATAACAGAATCTCTTTTTAAGAATGTGTGCGATTAGCTGTGTGTTAGTTTGACCTGAACAGAAAATTATTTTGTTGATACCAAGCCCAAACAGACATGGGACTCAGCCACGACTAAACTTGAACTAAATGAGCAATGTTATTATTATCTAACCAGAATTAAAGTTAGCTCCATTAGGGCTATATCTATGAAAAGAAGACTAAAAAATGATGGCGGCACAGTTGCAAATTGGCTCTGTTGCCTCAAAGCAAGGAGGTCCCTGGTTTGATTTGCAAAACAGGTAGTGTGGGCCTTACTTTGTGGAGTATGCACATAAAAAACATACAGGATAGGTCAAATGCAGAGAGAAATTTCCCTACTGGGACAATAAACTATACCTTACCTTACCTTACCTAAACCTGAAGTAAACTACTACTACTACAACTATACTAGGACTGAACTAAGAATAAGCTATTTTTACTGAGTAAACAAGACCAAACCAAAACTGAACCAGGAGTGACTGCAAACAGAACCAAAACCAAAACCCAGTAATTTCAAGGACAAAAATGAATGCTAAACCAGGATTAAATGTTTTAAGCTAAACAAAGACTGTTAATCAAAGTATTAGTAACTTAAGACTAAGCCAAACAGGATTAAAATTAGGGCTAAACTTTCACTTAACCAGAGAGAAAACTAGTAAGAGTTAAAGTAAGAGTTACTCAAAACAAGGCAACTCTCGACAAAACTAGGTATATATCTATATTGTAAAGATTAAAAACTCTGATAAACTTAAACTAGGTGTAAATGAAAGTAGTTCTCAATAGGGGACTAACCAAGACAAAACTAGAATTTAACCAGGAATAAAACAAAAGACAGCTAGGTCTAAATGATTCCTTATCAATAGTTCAAGGACTGGGCTAAACAAGGAATGTTTTTTTGCATTTCTAGTAGGCAGTAGGGATTAAACCAGAACTAAACCCAAATTATCCAAGACTTCGATCTATAGCCAGTGTTTGGCCCAGAACTACAGCCAGAATAATAAGCTGAGCCAAATGCAGTGACTTCAGTCAGTGAAACATATAAAAAGCCTACTCTGATGCTCATAAGATTTAGCAGTTTGAGACTTTCCAGAAATATGAATATCATCTTAGCCGTGATACATCTGTACTTTTTCATCCTACAGTGACTTTTTGTGCTTTGGAAATGTCCTAAGTAGATTTTTCAAGCTTAACCGATATGTCAACACTTCTCTATCTCAACACTCTCTTACTGAGAATGGCATTAAATCAAAGCCTGCTACTGGTGTTATTGAATTTTTTGCTCTTTCTTTATTTCAGTTTTTCTTGGCACTTTCACCAAACACTTCCCCCAACTGTTTTTTGGGCTCCATTTCTGGTTGAATTGTGAGATACAGCAACTTGATCTCTTTGAATAGTTTCTGTGGCAAGTAGTGACAGTTTGGTGTGCTTGTGTGGACGGCTTTGGGCCTAAGTCTTCACTGAGTTGTTTGTCTGTTTAGGAACTAAATTATTTCCAATCGCATGCAGAGAGACCACAGAACACGAGGGCTTCAGACCGCAGCCCAGAAAAGGCGCTGACTGATGATGGCGTTGGGAAGTGACTGTGGGTGGCGCTGAAAGATCTGGACACGCCAATGAAGTCATCAACATTTGACAGGCATCCCACAAGGCTCCTCATGGCAAGGCAATGACTTCATCAAAATAAGCATCAAATCAGCACCATGGCTTTGTAATATCACTAACTCAAAGCACATGACTGAAACACTAATAGGCAGTTTAATATGTTTATTGTTATTCATTCTGACAATATTTATATAATTGAATCATTTAGCTGTAATTTTAACAGCATATGCCTCCAACTAGAATATTTTTTTAATTATACTGGATGGCAGTGTGTGGATTCTGTAGTGTACATTGGAACAAGATGGGAAACATTAGTCAAAATTATATTTTGCATTTGTTTATTTAGGGATATTATGGAAGCTCTTTTGAGCTTTATTACATTCTTTGGTAACAGACACAGCTCACACTATGAAGCATTCATTAAATACTAGTTAAGGATTAGTAAGCATTTATTTACAAAGCATTACTTTAACAGTAATAAATGCAATTAAGTTTTAAACGATGTCATTATTGTTTAATTCTTGAGTAGCAAGCTCATGTAAAACAATGCAAAATTATAAACACTGGTGTCAATGCAATGTCAAAAATCTTTAAACTATTTATTCCGTACAATATTGTTAATTACATATTTATTAATGCTTTATTACAGTTTTGTCTATAATTGCCCATAGTGTTTCTAATTTTTCTGAAGTACTATTTGACAACAGCAGGTACCTGCATGCCTATTTTAGGCTCTAGCATGCTGTAAAGAGGCATAAGAGGAGTAGAATACTACTGATAGCTGTCAAATTTGGAAAATAAGATAAAAAAACAACAGTTTTATAATCTTATTTTCCAAATTCCAAATGGAATGAAGTCAGTGTGCTGCCACACACCTGCTACACCTTCTCCACACCTCCGCTACACCACTCCTCATTTCCCAGAATCCTACTTGTACCCAGCAAACACAATCAATACCATACCCTGTTCTCTTGACTGTTCCCTTCCATCACCCTTACAGACATCAGTCTCTCTGAGAGAGAGGGATCAGTAAGTGTATCAGTATCAGTAAGTATATAATCAGTCAGTTAAAATTACTAGAGACTGAACCCGGTCACTGAATCTCCTCCAACCCAGCTTTACCAGCAAAATGAATATAGTCAGTAATCATTTCTTCATTATCATCCCATACAACTTAAATTCATGAAACTCTTTATGATGAGGCATGGTCATTGTTGGCCTCTTATTAAGTTAATGTAAAGTGTTATGGCACAGGTCTTTATTATCATTATGTCCTATAGCTTGCTCTCTATGGAACAGTATTGATAAAATATCCACCGAATACAAAATTGTTAGCTACAAACAGCCACAAACTGTTTACAACCAACCAACCAAGCCAGTTGCAGCTCATCTTGCATGCACCATAATGTACTGCATTAGTTATCCATACAAGTAAATACTTATGTATGTTTGACCTTTTTAAAACAGTGACAGTGAGCATGAAGTGCAATGTCATTAAGTCAAGACACTTACATGGCTCTGACGATCCACTAATGTTCTGGATAAGAAGAACTGATGGGTTGTCAAAAGTGGAAATGGAATAAATTGCAAACTGAGTTTATTCACTCTTTACTAAGACCACTGCTACAACACTGTGTGTGTGTGTGTGTGTGTGTGTGGGGGGGGTATGTTTTTAAATTCACATTTCTCTCTTTCCTCTTTTGCATTGCAGGAGTTAATTTGTCATGAAGTGACTCACATTCCCTGAAGCTGCATCCTCATCTAGCCCATGAATAATTTCCTCTGTTTGGGCTAATCCCCTCTGACAACAGCTCTCACTCGAGCAGTGGTGACTTTTTCTAATCGATGCAGGTGCTGGAACGAAGTATTAGAAAAGATTCACTAAATATTAAAGGAAGCAGCTGTTTAGATTAGCACTTCCACTGTTATAGTGGGGTCAAATACTCTAATACTTGTTAGCACCTGTGGGATTGATAAACACTCTTAACTTGTTACAATCTGCTGTTAGATGAACATTATAAAGGTCAGTGAAAAAGTAGCATTTGTGTGGCAAATGTAATACATTATTTTGGCTAAATGTTTTTTTAAATAATGTGTTGGAAATCTAAAAAAAACAATTTAGAAGGCCAGAACTTGGAGACCAAGATGTCCTATTGTTTTGTTTTTACAACCAATTCTGACAATAACATTGTTTTACGCTACAACACAAACTGTAACATTGTAACTGTAGGTCCTTAAACAGTAAGAGAAAAAACTGAGAAGTGGTTTGTTTCTGTTTTATATTCAGAGATAGAGTTGGAAACTTGTCCAGTATTACTGTATTGTAAATTTTGTCCACTGGAGGGCAGACCTGCACAGCGCAAGTGATCAACTGAGAAACTCTAGTGGTGAAAGCAATGTAGACACAATCAGAGTTGGACAGTTATCATTTCAGGCACATTAGACTGGGGACACACGTCAGTACAAATCTGGATTGCATAATAAAGGTTTAAGTTTGAAACAACCCAAAATCTTTATGGACCTAAGTTGCCTGATATCCCAGTAAACTTTGATGAAGTAATTTTAAAACTTTGTCTTTCAGCTCTAGCCACTGGAGGTTCTTGGGGACATTGTGTGATCTGCTGGTCACAACTAGATGGAGCCTAAAACTTCACCTTGGAGCTTTAATGCCATGTACCACAATCTGCACACAAAACAACTGCATCTTGAAAGATTTACATTTAAGAGCATTTTTCAATTCTATATAAAGAATAAATCTTGTCCCTATTGAGTTTAATTTCAAGGGTATGAAATGCACACTAAACTAGACCTATGTATATGGATAGACAGATGACCAATCAGAATTCAGACAACAGTACACACTGAAACAGAAACATGTTGCATAAAGCCTTCTGCAATTAAGAGGTTCAAATCCAATTTTTCATCCAGCCATATTAAAAAAAAAGAAAAAAAAAAAAAAAAAGCTTTAATGTTGCTCAAATTTGCTTGCATATATTTACTGGCACAGGTTTATTGATTGGTTGGTTGTTTTGTTAGTAAGATAACTCTAAAAGTAATGGGTGGATTTTGATTTTACAAAAAAACAAAAAAAAATTATACTAACTCCACAAGGGGTCAGGAACAAATGAGTTAGTAGTAGATTTTTTACCCTTGTGAAGTGTAAGGCTCAAGAAAATGCTCAAGAAAAACATACTGTAGCAATTCAGTAAAATGCAGAACTGAATTCATTTGGATTTAAATCTCATTATTTTTGTTCATTAATAGAATTAGGCTGTTCTATCAAAAGTCTAACTAGCCGCACAAATTATACTTTATATAAGGCAACTCGCAAGAAAATAGGGTTAGACACTTAGCACTCTCATGGAACAACATTAGCACACATTGAATCGTAAATTGTCATTAAACTGTGTTACAGGCTACAAACTTTGGCTGTAAAGCACTCCATTGCATTTAATGGCGAAGTCCTCATTCTAACATTTGGACGAACTGAGATAAAAGCGAGAAGACCCAGGGAGCGAGGGAATGCCATGGGAGAGGAGGCGGGTGGAGGTGGTGGGGGTCTGCGCTGCTGCGGTTTGGGGGGGAGTTATTTGGTGTTAAAATATGCCTTAATGGTTGCTGGGGATCCATTTATTACAGGCAGGAAGGAGAAGGGGGTTTCTCTTCTCATTTAATGCAACCACTGTGGAGTCTGTAGCCAAGTCCGAAAGGCGAGCCAGCATTCCTACACAACAAACACATGCAAACACACAAAACTCATAATCACACACAGCATGTAAATAAATGTCATTCATGACTATGAGAAGATGCAAAATGAGGAAAAAAAAGTGTAATCCCAGCTTTTAGAGTTAACACTCAAATAGACTGCGGTCCCTGGCAGCAAGTGTGACCTTTTCTGATCCATGGAAACGCAGCAAAAAGCCCTCAGCAAAACATTTGAGCATGGCAGGGCTGAGGTTATATAATAAGCCTCTTGAGGTCTTATTAATTCACATTTGTTTTTCACTCGCAAAGCTCGGTTTCTCTCCTTCTCACTCATCCGTCGTTTTTCTACACACTTCCTGCCTCTCATCAGTCGCTCCCTATTCGTTTCACCCAAAGGCAGGCCCCCGTTTGACACCCTTCTGTGGCATTAGGGAGAGTGTGTTAACACCTAGTACCAGCTCACATAGTCACCCTTTTTTATGAAGTGCACCACTCGTGGTAAAAGTTTGGAGATGGTACAGATTTTCAGTTTAAGACCACTTATTTTAAGAGTCTGTGTTTTTTGGAATAACGCTTGACACCGTAGCAGTGTTTGGGAGGCTCAGCGACCTGCCTGATTTTATTGTATTGAAATAAAATACTAATACGTTTTATCAAACTGAAGTATAGAGCTGTCTAGCTTTGAGTTCATCATCAAATTAATCTAAAACAAAATTATCTGGCCTTATTAAACATTAAGTAAACACAGCCAAACGTAATTTCATTTAACTTTACTTTTTTCTTTTTTATGACCTTTTTCCATTGCTTCTTTGTGTAAGCAGGATTTTTTTTTTTATCCATCATTAATTCAGTATTCACTACAAGCAGAGCGGATCAATAGCCAATAAGAACTTTCTTTATTAAAGACTGCAATCTTTCCAAACATGTGATGTGACTGCCTTAAGCTTGCTGGTACAAGCTGAACATTCACATCTATGTATAAAATATTTAATGTTAAAGCTATGTGACAACTTAAGGGCTTTTTTTTCCCACAGATTCTTTTACAATAAACTATTGTGTATTTTACTGCTATAGTCAGGATAAAAAGAAACAAAGTACTGATGCTAGTTCTTCTCTGTTTTGTTGACTGTTAGAGTCTTAGGCTTTATTGCATAGTGCAGTCAAGTGATAATAAATCATTGGGGAGAGAGCAGGGAGAAACATTTGGCAAAGTGTCGGAGTCTGGGCTCGAATCCACAATGCCGAGGCAGGCTGTAGTTGCCATGTATTTACGCCGCAGCTCTACTATTGAGCCATACCGTGGCACATATATAAGCTATTGTTAATTATTAAAGTTATTAACTTGAAGTTTTGTTTACTGTAGCTGAGTATTTTAGTTTAGTAGATGTTCTTCCCAGTGTTTTACTGTGAAACCCACAGGCACATAGAATTATTTATACTTATAATTATTTATACTGTGTGAATTACATAGTGCATAAATGACACTAAACTTTTGTATAAAATGCTTCACTGTTAGTGGTGTGGTAAGTCGGTGCGAAAGGTCAGGGTATTGATTACCCAATGTGAAGTCAACAATGATAAATGGAGAGGGTAGCGTCAAAAACCATAGTGTAAAGATGCTGCCCTTTCATTTATCTTTCACAGTTAATGTTTTTGCTATAAGTTCAAACAAGCAAGCATTTTACTGTTCATATTAATAAACAGAATACTATAATTCTGTGTTTAGATTATGCGGTTTCTACATGCTCTGCCTGTACAAAAGTAAACACCAACCCACCACCAGCCCATGCAGACCCTCTTTATGATGTGCAGGGCTTGTGGTAATAATTTGGAAATTTTTAGATTGGAGACCACTAATTTGAAGTAGTCTGTATTTTCTGGAAGAACAGTTGACACCATGGCACTGTAGGGGAGACTTTTTACATTTATTAGTGTTTGAAATCTGATCATGCAAAGTTGCTGATTGCTTCTATAAAAATAACTTGGCATCTTTGCTTGCTGTAGAGAGAGAGAAAAAAAGGTTTACAATGTGTTTTGATTGCGATTACATAAAGTTTAACGGCGCCTGTGCTCACATTAGACGAGCAGACAGTGCCAAAGAGAATCTCACAACATGGACAGGTTTGGGGGGAGGTAACTCTAGCAGCTTCACATGGCCTGCTACAGTCGCTAAGTTAAAGCTTGGGTAAGGTTCTTCATGTGTGTGAGTGGGTCGGGTTACACGGCGGACATAAGCCCCTATCCCTCTTTTCATCAGCTGAGTAACGACCAATCCCGAGCAACACTGCAATCTGACCCTGGCACACACATACATAGTTATACATGCAGACGCGTCTCTATTTAATACACAAACCATCAAGGTCATCAATACAGATAATGTATTAGTGATGACTTTGAGACATGTAAATGCCTCATATATGTAGTACTGGAAAGATGGATTGTCAGGTTGTTATTTAAAGGCTTGTTTGGAAAATTGATGAATGCTTTGTTGTCATTAGGTTAATGCTAACATGTTGTGCACAATACTGCTACAATAGGATGACATGACCTCCCTGAGTGCATGCATAATCAGAATCAAAATTTCTGTATTTTATCCCCAAGGGGAAATTCTTTTTTGTTACAGACATGCAACCAGACAAAGAAATGAAAAGGTATAGAATAAGAAATTTACAATAGTAATAAAAATCTAATAAATATCAAAAGCTCAAAAACCCAAGATGTCTCTAAAACACTTTAGTAAAAATAAACAACAATTTCAAAATATAATAAGGAAAAAGAATCTCTTTAAAATATAATAAAGAATTTAAAATCTTAAACATATTTACAAATATGAACAATGTACAGGTAGAAGCAGATGAACTGAATAAGAGTTTTAAACAGAGGGCACTGTCCGTGTCTCTGTTACAGAGCAGAGTTCAGGAGTTTGATGGCAACAGGCAGAATTTGATTTCCTGCGTCTCTCTGTGGTGCAGTGTGGCAGTAAAAGTTTGTTGCTGAACGTGCACTTGCAGCTGATCAGCTCATTGTGGAGAGGGGGAGAGGGAAAGTCCAGTCCTGATTTTGGACAGCATCCTCCTCTGCGACACCACAGTCAGAGTCCAGGTCCTCTCCCACAATATGGCTGGCCTTCCTGATGATCTTATTGAGTCTGTTAGTGTCCCTCACCTGCAGGTTGCTACTCCAGCAGACAGCAACCCACATGATGGCACTGGCCACCACAGACGCATAGAGCATCTTCAGCATCGTCCTGCAGATCTTGACGGACCTCAGTCGTCTCAGAAAATAAAGTCAGCTTTGGCCCTTTTTGTAGACACTGTCGACATTCTTAGTCCAGTTCAGTTTTTGGTCCAGGTACACCCCTAAGTATTTGTGCTCCTCCACCACCTCCACACTGACCCCTTGGATGTTGGTGGGGGTCACTGCAGCCTTAGTCCTCCTCAAGTCCACTACAGATTCCTTAGTCTTTGTCACACTGAGTTGTAGGTGGTTTGTAGTGTTCCAAATGAAAAAGTTGTCCAACACAGTCTTGTACTCTCTCTCATCTCCACCAGTAATGCATCCAACTACTGCAGAGTTATCAGAAAACTTCTGAAGGTGGCAGGTCTCTGTGTAGTTGTTAAAGTCCGTGGTGTAGAGAGTGAAGAGGAGGGGAGAGAGGTCGGTCCCTTGTGGAGCCCTGGTGTTGCTGATCACTCTGTCTGACATACAGCACTGTAGCCGTACATACTGTGGTCTGCCAGTCAGATTGTCCACAATCCAGGACACCAGTGGGGCATCCACCTGCATCACTGTCAGCTTCTCAGCCAATAGAGGCGTCTGAATGGTGTCAAATGCACTTGAGAAATCAAAAAACATGATTCTCACAGTGCTCGCCGGCGTGTCCAGGTGGGTGTAGACTGTTGAGCAGGTAGATGATGACGTTGTCAACTCCGAGGCAGGGCTGGTAGGCTAACTGGATACTGAAGAGGTTGGACCATGGGCTGGAGCTGTTGCAGGACGACTCATTCCAGGGTCTTCATGATGTGTAATATCAGTGCCACAGGCCTTTAGTCCTTGGGGTCAATAAGTTAAACGGTCAAGTGTGTACATTTCCAGCTGTTATTTTAGTACATGTAGCATTTTTAATGTGTAGTCCTCAGCCACACATCACAATAGAAAACAGAACACGTAAAATTATTATGTCTAGTTTTTATTCAATGGGAACTATTAAGTGTGCTAAAATGATATAGGAGTGCACAGTTTGTCTGCCCTTGTGCTCAGTTTGTCCACTAGGTTCTATTGTGCTTTTTTTCCCTAGATGAGTATGTGTTTTCTAAGCCAGTTGTATACTATTGAAAATATAGTTTTAATTGAGGTGTACTATTTGTTATAACTATATATCTGTATTACATAATTTTACACAGTACGCCACCTTTAAGTTCAGGTCAAGTAAGTTTTATTCACAGAGTGACTCTGAATTTATAATGATTTTTTTTAACAATCTACTGCTGTCTACAGAAGATAATCCTTCTTCAGGCGGTGTGTCCAAGCTTTTGACTGGCAATGTTTCTGTGTTATTATAATGTAAGTTCTTGTAAGGAAAAAAGATCAAAAATGCCTATAATACACAAATATAATTTTTTTGACCATTAATTTGATTGCATTTGGGTAGTTTGCTGTGAATTCTTAAAGGTCCCGTATTATGCCAAATCAACAAGAGCTGGAAGTGCTCTGTCTCGTGGCTGTACGTAGACACCAGGAAGTTCTACTGCCCGTTTCTAAAGCCCATACACCTTCACCGGACTCATTCCGATCATTTCAGCACATAAATTGCCGTTACTATGAAGGAGTAAGGTCATAGTAATGGCATATTTACCTGTTAGTGTCATGTTGCTAATAGCCGAGCTAATTAACCATTTTATGCTCTGGCTAGTTCACCTCGTTGCTAGCAGGGGGCGTCAGACACTTAGTCCAAGCATTTTCTGCAAAGCCAAAGTAACAGCTTCCCTAAAGATGATGTTTTCTTGACATATACATTATTTGTGTACAAAATTATTTAAAAACAACTGAAAAAAACATAATATGTCCCATTAAATATACTGTGCTTAAGACAGAATATGTGTAGTTTACACTGATCCTTGAAGAAAACAGAGGGCATTATTGTGTAGTAAATATCATGAAAGCATGTGAATGATGAGTTTTGTTGCCTTGTACCAGATAAAACATTATGCATAACTATTTGCATATTAACATAATAATATGATGAACTTATTTTTACCATTCAGTGACAGTGAACAGTCTAGTCAGAGCCTTAGAGAGCTCTGAGGGAGAAGGTGAGTGAGTTGGACTGGTTACTGTGTAACAGTGAGTAGATGTGCACCTTCCTCAGTGTGAGCGAGGGGGGGTAATTACGGTGTAGAGTGTCATCCATCATTGGAGCTGACCTGCGAATACCACGGTTAATCATCCACTAACAGCCAGAGACACGAACACACAGGCGACCGGGAAGAGGCAACCTCAACTAAAGAAACACTTTTGGACTGAGGAAGAAGAAAGAAGCATTATGGATAGAAACTTTCTTGACTAGTAGGATTACACTTGTTATTTTCACTTTAGCATGTTAACTGTCTTGCTTTCGAGAAGTGGCCACATGGGTTGGGTGTCCCGTGTGCGATGCCGGCTGCTCCAGTGAAGCCCCCTGCCGTGGAGGACATGGTGGCAGAGGGAGGAGGGACCACGGACCACCGTACACCTCTGCCATCAGTAAAGGTGCCTCGGGAACTGCTGCGGAGCTTCCCCCACTCCAAACGTGTGGGGTCCTACTTGGTGGGCAAGATGATCAACAAGGGATCATTTGCCAAAGTAATGGAGGGGCTGCACATCGGGACGGGCGAGAAGGTCAGAGCAGATGGAAGTGATGAAAGTGACAGCTGACAGCCTGTAACTGATAATTATATTCATTCTGAACAAGTCACTGGCCTGTTATTATGTAGTATGATCTCAAGTAATTATAGTTTCAAAGGCCACGACTGTCAGAGGGATTTTGCAAATGCAGTTACATATTGTTACAAGAGCATGTTTTGATGTGTGTTTTGGAAGTAAAAATATTGAAGTCATTACAAAATATCAACTTACAGTACAGTATACACTTTAGATTCTTTTTACATTTGGTTTTTAGGTAATATTTTATGCAATACTTTAATATTGTTGCTTGTATGACTTCTGCTTAAGTAATATGAACAATACAAAATAAAACGTTATCAACCGGTAGTCACTGTTTAAAATAACCTTTGATTCAGATTTATACACACTGTATACATTGACTTAGTGAGTTTCTTATAAAGCTCTCTCTTATCAACAAATATGCATCTTAATGTTAAAATTGTCTTGTAATTGAAAACAATCACACTCTTAATAATATCAACATCAATTTTCTTATTACAAGGGAATACCTGAACTGCAATAACTATTTAGTATGTTGATATACAGTATCTTAATGTTCTTTATTAAACCCCTATATTAATATTCTTACGTGGTGTGTCTGTTGTTCCTGTTGTTTGTGTCAGAAATGAGCAACACTGTATATAGCAGTGTTTTATTATTTTCACACACTGGTTGAAAAAGTGTGGATTATGTATTGTTGGTTAGTTATGTGCAATGCTTTCTTACATTTGATTTGATACCAAGCCTGGTATTGACGATACTGATTCCGATACCACTCTTTACAGTTGCAATCATTGTTTTTTCTGGTCTGCATTAATTTTTATATTAATTTGATACTTACTCAGATTGGCATCAATAGTGTCAGTAGTGTGGTATTGATTGGCACATCACTACTGTTGTTACACTACTACTTCTACTGACATGGTTTTGGGATTTATTCATACAATAACTTAATAGCCTTTGCATTACAGTTTGTGGTAGAGCGGTATATGAGGACTATTCTCAGGAAACAACAAAAATATATATTATTAACATTGGATAAAAACAGGCTTCTTTGTAAACTGTATTTTAAAATGAAAACTACATGGAAATATATTTAGAAAACTACATTTATAATGTATCCAAGTATCCAAATACTTTGGACCCATTACTTGTTGTATCCAAAGTAATGTTTTGTCTCTAAGGTGACCCTATAGAGGTTAGTGTATGTGGGGAGGTGATATATTACCACAGTGTTTATCCATGTGTGGAAATGTATGTTTAACTTCCTGTCATTAGACGGTCACTGCATTGATGACCCTGTTGTATTATTTGTACCTAACCTGGTTGTCTTAGCAACAAACCAAACTTTGGGGTGTTTGCTCCTATAAATCCTTGTTAACCTATGCATGTGAGGGATCTCTGTGTATCGGAATTAATATGTACTGGATGTTTGATTTGTATCTTCAGGTGGCTATTAAAGTGATCGACAAGAAGAAAGCTCGACAAGATTCATACGTACAAAAAAACATGAAGAGAGAACCTCGAATTCATCAAATGGTGCGACACCCACACATCGTCGTCTTGTTTGAGGTGAGGACGGTCTCTCTACATTAGCAGACTTTGAGGTTTGCCCTTTGACAGCTTCATTTTACTAGAATATATTTACCTTTTGTGTGGTAGACCCTGGAGACCGAAAACAGTTACTACATGGCCATGGAGCTGTGTGCTGGAGGAGACCTGATGGACAGGATCTGTGAGAGGAAGCGGCTGGAGGAGAGGGAGGTCAGACGCTACACCAGACAGATCCTCTCAGCGGTGGACCACCTGCATAAACATGGTATTGTGCATAGGTGAGACATCCACAAAATAATGCCTCTGTGCAAGTCTGTCGACAGGAGGGGGCCAAAGAGGTCTGTTGTCCTGGGCCTCGGTCAGAGGGGCCCAGAAATAGTCCTTCTTTCTATATAGTTTATATTATAATGGGCCCATGTGAAGCCTTCATGCTCCGGGCCACGAGAACCTTTCGATGTGCCTGCTTCTGTGTCCTCAGACTTCATGTGTTTTCTTGTGAAATAAAAGAAACATAGTAAGGACTATACCACAGTTTTAGGACATAGACGTACTAAAAGAGCTGGACCCCAAATCATTCATCGTTGTACACATTCCTTGTTTAATGCATTTATTTTTATTATGCAGTCCATAGAGTCCAAAGCCTCTCATTGATTCTGACCACTGAGCTGAGACACTGTGGTCATGTTAGGTTACAAGTTATTTTTAGCTGAAGATTTGTTTTGTTTTTGGTTTTTTTGTTTTTTGATTTTTACTAACACATTTAGTCTCACTAGGCACTTTGGCTGGTTAGATTTGATGAATATATCTTAACTTTAGAGGTCCTCAATTTCTGTTTCATGATCATAGAAAAAGATGTATTAAGATAGACCAATGTAAAAACAAGTTATTCTGCCTAGGTAAACCTGTTTTCTAAATATTTGGTAAATCCCTCTGTGTACATGAAACCATATTCTACATTTCTTTAAGCTTATTGTATGCTATAAAATAAAACAATTGAAATTATTTAATTCTGGCAGGACTTGCCACAGTGGCCAGTGAGCAAAAAAGTGTATGTCAAGCCCTGAAAAAAGTGTATATAAAAACTAAATATCTGAACAGTTTGGAAGTTATAGCTGTGGAGTCTTGTAATCCAGCCTCATGGGGTCGTAAGCCAGTCCCAAGCCTGGATAAATGGAGAGGGTTGGGTTAGGAGAGGCATGATGACTGGTATGGCTGTGTTAACAAAGGTGACACTGGAAAGCCTGAGCACTCTTTGTTAATGCATGCTAGTATTGTTGTTGCATTATATTATAGTCTCTAAGTATATATTTAATTTAAATATGTATGGTGAGATCCGGCATGAAATGTTTAGTTCCATATATGATTGTTATATATATTTAGCAGTATGAACATAGCCCCAGTGCAACCCAAACCAACCTTAAAGCAGTAGCTGTTTAGCTGCCCTTTGTATGTTAAAGCCATATAATAGTGTACATTTTTGAGACTGGGTGCAGTTTGCACGGCATTAACAGCACTCAGAGGACGAACTGCTGGGCCAAATACAATATGTGCCACAGTGCATCGTGGGATTTTGAGTGCTAGTATAATGGTATTTTAGGTACGTGGAGGTGTTGGAAGTCCAGTATTCACACAGCACTTGGCTTTTGTTTAAGACTTTGGCTGTTCTCAAGGTGGGAATGTGATTACCAGGCGATGACCTCATCATCCTGCGCCGGCGCCATGATTCACACATCATCACGACATCATGCACTTCCTCTCTAATGAAGTCCCTCATGATGTCGCTCCCAAAGCCACCACACAGATGATTAAACTCCAAATAAATGGAAATTCTTCACCTCCTGCCACCCACATTCATAGCTTCACCACAGACATTTTTCTCTTTTATGGCCTTGTCTGCTCTACTGCTCCTTCTGCCTCATTTTTGTCTGTCTATGAACTTTTCTCAGATAAAAGAACATGAAAAAAAGCATGTGCAGAGTTTATAGGGGATCTCTGTGCTTTCTAACCACAGATTTTCATTTAGTTTGGTAGTTTTAGATTTAGTGCGGATGGTGGGTGGTTTAGGAAGCGAGGGGACTTTTCCAGGTGAATGAGATTAACTGGAGATTTTCAGTTTGGTTTTAATATAACTTAAAGAGAAAATGAAAGGCCAAAATAAACCAGTTCCATGTAGAGATTTTGTGAATAAAATGTCCTTTTAAAGCTTGAGTTCTGCCCAACACAAATGTAGGTTTTGTGTCTTTGAGCCCAGTAATTCACTTGCCTATAAATGTACTAAATATGCATGGTAAGTGCACTGCAAGAATCCTTCTGTAAATATCAAAACATCTTCTTGAAGGGAATAGAACGGCTAAGAACGGCTAATATTAAAGTCCGTATGAGTGCAAACTTACTTATGTCTACTTTAGAACAAACAGCATTGCACGTTTTACAACCTTTAAAAAACATCACGCGACTAAAAGAAAGCATTTCCAATAATTTCTTTACTAAGAGGGCAGCAGAGTCCAGCAGAGTGCAGTACTGTTGAACAGAACAGGGCTGTACACTGTTTTTTTGGATAAAGGAATTAGAGCAGACTGGATGTAGAGGGCTTGAGGAGGGTTTGTGGAACTGAGCATTTTGAGGCCTCAGAATCTCAGCGCCAGAGAATACAGAATACCCAAACAGTTGTAAATGAAACAAAACACAGCTCTAGTTATGTTTTTAATGAGGGAACATTATAACATGGTAGAAAGCTCAAAAAACTCGATTTTGCATAATGTGCAACCACACTTACAGTTTTTACATAGTATATTGATATGGACACTTGATTTAACCTGGACAGCGCATTAGGTGAAATGTTGCTTTGATTATGAGCTGTTGTCTTGACAAAAGCAGTGGTTAAGAGGATTAGTCATTAGTGTAAACATGCTGGGCTGATGACAAATTTCAAGCTAAAAATAAGCTTTGTAGTGTGTAGTGTACTCTTTACAGTACAGACAAATATCATGCTTCTTAAAAAAGAATACTTTACAACAACTTTCTGCTAATTTTGCTACAAAAGGGCTACTGTATCAGCAGCAATGTGAGTTTAGGCCCATGGTTACAAAGGAGGACAACTGTATCCAAGCATCAGTTGGCCCTAGTGAGTGTGACTGTATATCTCACAGTAACTAGTAATCGTCAAAACACTTTCAGTACAGAGAAGCAAGCAGGAGCAAAAATATGTATGCATGGCTGCAATAGGGCAAGTGAAAAAACACTTTTACAACAGGACTTCTATTTTATGCAACCACTTTTAGCATTTACCAGTACAACCATCTCAGTGTCACCTGTGTTTGAACCAAGCTGCGTAATATCTCAGCAATGAGAAAATACCACACTTTTAAGTAGATGATAAAAAAAAAAAATTACTACTACTACTCATTCTTCCCTTTAAAATAATATCTATAACTTTTCTTTTTTTGCAGAGATTTAAAGATTGAAAACTTTCTCCTGGATGAACACAACAACATCAAGATTGTTGGTATGTTGGCTTTTCAACCCTAATGAATTATTTTGCATACATATTTTTACCTTTAATTATGTTGTAACTCAATCTAAATGCTCTGTACATTTTCCCTGACAGACTTTGGGCTGAGTAACACCCTAAAAACAGAGTCCCTCTCTCTGGAGCTGCTCAACACTCAGTGTGGAAGTCCGGCCTACGCTGCTCCGGAGCTGCTGGCTCACAGGAAGTACGGGCCCAAAGTGGACGTGTGGTCAGTGTAAGTGACAGAATCTGAGGGTGTGAAGGCGGCCGGCTGTCTGACCTCTGCCACTGCTGTTTTCTCTAAATATCTGCAGCTGTTTTGATAATTCATGTCCCAAATTTGTTTTTCTTTAATGTCTTTTTATCCAGATAAACTTTTGTTAATCTAACCCACCATTTGGGAACCACTACTCTGGAAGAAGGCCTGTTAATGGCAGAGCTAACCTCAGATCATAACATTACAATTTTGAAAGTGTTGCACTTCTAACGTGAATTTAATATACAGTATATAGTTTTTGTTGCTCACAGTAATTGTATATTTGTGTTTCCAGAGGTGTGAGTATGTTTGCCATGCTAACTGGCACACTGCCTTTTACTGTGGAGCCCTTCAACATCAAACACCTGCATCAGAAGATGGTGAATGGAGAGATCAGCAGCATCCCCAGTGATGTCAGTAAAGGTGGGTAGATTCCTAGTTTACATGCAATTAGCAACTTGACTGAATGGAAGTCTTTGGAGTTTAAATTGCAGTCTATAAGCTGCAAAATACCATGCAGGATTTTCATTGGAATTAAATACACAAATGAAAATCTCATTAGCCTGCCTAGCCTTTGAAACTAACAAGAATGCAAAAAAAAACAGATTTAGGTTTATCCAAGATTTAAAAATAATAATAAAATTACTTTATAATCTTTTGGTATCTGATGACTGCACACCATGATTTCTCCTGCATTGTAAAAAAAATAGGAATTGAGGGAAATTGTAAAAAACATGCAGACTCCGAGTCGAACATTTTCAGATATATTCAGCAGCAAGCCATTTTAAAGAACTGTAGGTAATTGCATTTTTACATTGTTAGGAATACTTTTTTCCAGTATAAAACAGGGCACACTATTTTATCCAAAAGTATTTATGGTCTGTACACTATAACTAAAGTTAAATCTAAAAAAGTAGCTGTCTTTAATCTTTAATTTATACTCCAGTTAAATGGCTCCAGCAAAAATATTCATGTTTACTTTATGTTCAAAGTTTAATCTGCCTTTACCAACTGTGCAGTGTCTGCCTCAGTGTTATTCTGGTGTCTTCCTCACACATGCTCACTACATTACACACAGTCTGGCGCCATTTGACCACAAACAAACATGGCTCATGTTACTGTGAGTGTGGGAAAACAGGTACAGCTCAGATCCTCGCAAACTGTGACTTCATCAGATTAGTCTCAATCTCTGCAACAGGACGCCATCTCAGACACTTACATGAATTATATACTTATGCCTCTATTATGTCATACTGTATACAAATCTGCCTCTTTCTACTTGTAAGAATCATGAGCCACTAGCTTTATAGACTTGTTTTCTGCATTGACACATCAAAGATAATTTAATCTTGATTTCTTGAATTCTTTGATTGATTTGTTTTGACCAACTTTGACTCAAGAATTGAAAGCAGCACATTAGACCAGTGACTTGGCATATTTAATTTGTATCCTTCAGCTTGTATCTTATCACAAATCACTCTTTGGAGACACACTACACCACACTGTTTGTGACATAAGAGTAAGATCACCAGTTCTTCACAGCAATTGTTCTTTTTTCAAAGCATTGGCTGTAAACCTTTTTGGCTGCATACCTTGAACTGTTAAAATAAAAAAGACACAAAATGATTTAAACACATGAATAACTAAAGTACATTGTAATAGGTAGTATGTCACACGATAACACATGAAGGTTTAACAGGTACAGTCCAGGTTGCCATAGT
This sequence comes from Bostrychus sinensis, assembly GCA_020698575.1. Lineage (NCBI taxonomy): Eukaryota > Metazoa > Chordata > Actinopteri > Gobiiformes > Eleotridae > Bostrychus > Bostrychus sinensis. The sequence continues at coordinate 10,839,088 of CM036257.1, read as the reverse complement.
TCTTAAATGGAGTAGGGACTAAACCAAAGCATGGAGGAGGGTAGAGTAGCCAACAATTGTACTCTAAATACTATAATATTACTTGAGTTGAACTAAAAAGTAGTCATCCAAATAAAGTAAAAGTAAGTATTAGGAAAAAAAACTAATGTCCGACATACAAAAAGTATAAAATAATGTGCAAATTTAGGCTTTTCCAAACAATAAATAAAAATTAGCAACAATAAATCATTATAAAATAACAAAGGAAGACACAAGAAAAACATACATTTTCAAATATCCTTGCTTTTTTTTTAACATTAAGCTTTGGAAAGCAATAAATAGGTAACACAGAGTAGCTGTGGAAAGAGTAGCCAAAAAGTAAGAGTAAGAGGATTGTTACTTCAAAAATATATTACCCACATAGAAATAAAAAGTATGTTTTGATAAAACTACTCAAGTAAATGTAACAGACTAAATGGAACTTATTGCTACCCAACACTGAAAAGTCTAAAGAACTTCAAAAGGATAGATGGCTACACATAAACATCTATGAACCATGCCGAACACAAATCTATGAAAATAGCTTTTGTCTCCAAAAACGCAAAAAGTTGTGGTTATATCAAAAGTTTCCATCTTGTTCCACTCAAATTTTTTATGTCCTGCATTGTTCATTGTTTGCAGGCGCGGTGGCCTTCGTGTTGTCTTTGTTGGAGCCAGATCCAGCAAAAAGACCCAGCATTAGAGCGGCAATGGAGGAGAGATGGATCAATGAGGGATATGCCAAGAAGCCACTGCATACACTCTGCTCTAAGAATAGGTAATGATTGTATGTATGTAAAAAGCATAAGATCAACAGATAAGCAAACCATAATATATTTATGTTCAAGAATGGTTTGGAAAATGGCAACCTTCTGGCTAATTTGTGTGGTGTCGGTGAGGGGGTAGAGAATATTAGCAAGTGACTCATGCTTAGGACTATGTTTTACTGGACTTATGGAAGACCTAGATTTATAGATATACATATTTATTTACATGTGGTGTAACAACTGATAATGTAATAATGGCCAACAATGTAATAACTGCCGATAACATAATAAACTTTTTGAGCCAATAACATTGACTATGCAACATCCAACAGAGACACTAATAAAACATAAAAAGTCTCATGGATGAAAGACAAAACATCTAAAACTCTAAAAAGCAAGTCCAGCTCATTTATTTTTTAAACATTTCTTCTAATCTTCTAAGCAAATTAATAATATTCTAAATAGAACATTTTGTACACACAATTATGAAAGATCAAACAAACAAAAAAACTCTTACAATCACAATTAAAAATGCCATCCACTAAACCTATTTCTGATGAGCAAACTGCCAAAAAAAAGAGAGAAAAACTAAAAGAAAACATCTTATTTCCAAGAAATGCAGCACTGTTGCTGTTTTATTACATTATAGGCTGCAGTTATAACATTTTCAAAGGATTTAATGTAATAATTTATTACATTATTGGCAAAATGTTATTAAGTTATTGGCTCTAAAACTTTAGTACATTATTGGCAAGGTATTACGTTATTGGCTTTATTACATTTAAAACTGACAAAAAAATATTACATTATTGGCCATTATAACATCATTGGTTGCATGCCATGCCAAAATAAGAAAATAAGCAAACCCTGCAGTGTCACGGTGCACTACATACATATAAAGACTATAAGATGAAGTGGGACCCAAAGATTTTTTTTTTCCTAGGAAGTTATTTTACCCACATTACACTGCGGGAAAGAGAACCAAGGAGGAAATGACTGTGAATTTCTCAAACAAAATGAAAATTCCTGTGGTGGCAGCTTTGTATATTATAGCACAACTAAAGGCCTTTCATCGCTTTACACAGTGTGGAAATGCAATCATGTATGGCTCCTCCTGACTCTAGGACATTCTCTCAAATCCACAAGAATGAAACTGCCTGAGCCCTTGCTTCCCTTTGTTACTGGTCAAATACTTAACAACTTATTACACTGGTCTCCATTCGTCTTCTCACTTTTTCTTACTAAGCCGGCGTTTCTCTTGTCCAGGTTGTGCCCAGAGGAGCTGAATTCGTCAGTGCTGGCATACATGACAGACACACTAGGCTATTCCCTCTCTGATGTTTTACACACCTTGACGAATAATAGGCCATCTCCCATCATGGCCTACTATCACCTGCTGCTTAACAAGTTCATCCGGAGCCAGAAGGGAGCTAAGACTATCAAGGTTTACACCACAAAATGGACATATTTAAGATTTAAATGTGATAAAAACATGAGTTGAATTGTTTCTTCTTTCTGTCAGAAACTGGAGAATGACTGGAGTCTTCCCAGCAAGAATACCTGGAGGGAGAGAAATGGCAGTGAAGTAAAGACCCATCAGGTAGTAGTAGAAAAGGACTTTTTTTTTTTAAACTAAACACTAAATTACATTGTTTTTTTTTTTTGTCCAGAATGATGCGTCTGATGAAAAAAGTCCCAAACAGTGCAGCAGACCTCTGAGGACAGCAGACAGAAGGAAGCCTGAAGACAGTCACAGAGAGATCCTGAGGGAGCAGGATGAGAACCAGCCCCCATCTCCTTCTTTACCCTCGCTGCCCCATCTTCCTCGCTCTGTCTCCCCCTCTGTGCCCCCTCGAGTCCCCTCTCCCTCACCCGCACTTCTGGGTGTGGAGGAAGAAGAAGAGGCTGACATTACACTGGAGCCTAAAGAGACACTGTTTCCTGAAGGTGAGTGGGGGAACAACAGTATATTACCTGACAATAGGATGTTATAGTGGGATTGTTTAGACCTGTGTTAGTCCTAGTTTAGTTCTAATTTAGTCCTGGTTTAGTTTTAGTTTTCTAATTTTGTCCAGATTTAGACCTGGTTTAGATATAATTTAGTCATTTTTTAGACCTGGGTTAGTCCTGACGTTGTCCCTGTTTTGTCCTGCATGCAGTTTCTGAATTAATCCCTCTGTTTCTGTTTAGACCTCGGTAGGATTAAGCTCATTTTAGTCTATTAAAGATGGTATTTGAAAAGCCACATATTTTTGAGGTGGTACTTGTTGTGAAAAGTTTGAAAATCAGTGATCAAGTGAGTGAACAGACCAGTGGCCACTTACAGTATTGAAAAATGAGCTGCCTATTGCACATGCATGTTTTATTAACTTTTTACTGTTATATGTTCTAACCTAGAATTTTATTGCTTATTTTTCTAACCATTTTCTCCGTTAGTCTATCTTATTTCTGTATAACATGTATCCCTTTTGTTGCAGTGTCATTATTCAGAGAACGGGAGCTGGTCCACCTGTCTCCTCCTAAAACCCCTGCCTCTCAGCTCTGTGACTCCGCCCCCTGTCAGGTGCCACTGCCCGCTGATCCCGTCCGGACCAGCAGCACCACCCGTTCTGCCAGACACACCCATTTGCTCAGGACCACTCGATCAGATGGGGCTGCCGCGGACCCCACCTCTGAATGTTTCCACGACAACCATCACCAGGACGACCTCTCTCATCACCTGGGCATCAACGAGCGCCTCGAGAAACTGCAAACGTTTTACAATACGGATCAGAGTCCTATATCTCCCAGGATGCTTTTGGACACTGACACACACCCTTCAGACAGAGAAAACATGGAAACAACCCAGAGCTCCCCCTCTCCTCTGCCCCGCCTGAGGAACATAGGGCTCAAAGACACACGGGCCAGGAAGATGCCATGGCTCACCCGACCTGGACCGCCAGGACTGCTTGTGAATGGGTCCAAACCGCCCGTCTTTCCCCAGAGACAGCACACACTGGTGATTAAGAGTCTGAGGCAGGAAAGGGGGAAGAGGAGGGAGCTGTCGATTGCAGGAGGAGCAGGAGGGACTGGAGAACGGGTCTCTGCAGGAGCAGGCATGAAGAGGAACTCTGTCCAGTTAAGAACAACTCTACAACGAGGAGTGACAGACCTCAACCTGCCTCTGCTCCCCACAGCGCTGCAGGGAAAACCAGACAGGAAGAACCGGCTGCATGGCATGGACTACTGACCACTGACACTGAGTGAAGTTATGGATGAGTGAATAATACTGGAAAAGGGAAGTGAGTAAAAAGAGGTGAAAAAATTACATTTACTGTCTGTTACATAAAGCAGGTAGGAAGGAGGAAGAGATTTTGACCATAAAAACAAACATATTTTATGTGCATTGTCCTTGCAAAGGATTCCAAAGCAAACAGTGCCAAATATACACAAACAGGATATGTGGGTTAATGGGTTTATATGGTTAATGGAAGTCCACCACCACTGTGTTACTGCTTGGCCCTGTCCCAATACCCGCACTATGCACTGCATACTTTGTCGAAGTCCAAGGGAGTTAAAAAGAATAACTGGAATAGTCCACACTTCTTGAACACTTGTGTTTTGAAAGTCACACAGTAAAAACATTTAACAGTGTAAACAGTGTCTTTTAGCAGTGTATGCTAAGCTGCTAGTGGACTTATCTGAAAGTTAACAACAGCTGATAGTTTGATCATTTTGCCACAGAAAGATCAGACATGTCTCTAATGTTTTAGCAGTGCAGTGACCTGGGCAATAGGCACATTCATTATAATTTTATATCAGTTCAGCTGTAAGTGCATTACTTTTCATTGTTCCAATAATCACTTGCTGCTAAGTTGCTAAAGAAACAAACGCAGTGTCATTCGAAAACATCACAATGAAATGCACTGTAGCTAATATACTTTAGGGAATCAATCCACACCTGTGCGCAGTGAAATGCATGGTGAAGTGTGGTTCTAAACATTGTAGAGAAGTGTGACACACTACTCACTGGTACTTCTCAGCATGAACACGCATTTGAAGGGCCCAAGTGTGCAAGTGTGAGTACTGGGGCAGGACCGTGTCATAATGTGAAGTGCAGAATGTACAGTACATGAACTTTTTGTATTCACCATTGTTTAAAAGATTTTTTTATTTAAACTGTAGTAAACATCATGGAACATATAAAAATAAGCCAGTTTATTATTTTCGCTTATGTTCACTGCATCCGACAGATTCCAACTGATTTATTCAAAGACTTATTGTTTTGTTTACATAGCCATTAAGTTAACCCTCAATTGTTGAAGCCTCTTTTTTGACATTTCTTGGTCATACAGTTTACTATGTCCCTGTCACACTACATTGTACAGCCACTAATTTAAACTCTGCTGATTAATGGTTTAACTGTGAAATTGTGCAAACTGTACATTATGTTTACATGCACAGCTTAGATGAGCTTTGGTATTCAGTATATGTAAGTAAGTATATGATCATTTTCAGTATATAGTCATGAACTGGGCTCTTTAAGCACTAAAAGGACATAAATGCAACAAAACAAAATGTTATTATTTCAGTGTAACGCCAACACACTGACTGTCCTGGATTAGTCTCATCACCTCCTGTTCCGTGCCCTTATTTCAACATGTCACTGTCTCTCAATCATTAATATTGAGTCGCGCTGCAAACACATGGAGGAATCTGGTTGCCACTTTTCAGGTCTATTTAATATTTCAGCTAATGTCACCTGATACTCTCTTTGAGCTGTTTGTGTGTGGGGGTGCTGTATGTGGACAGATTGAAGCCACTGGACTGAGTACACCCCACACTCCAGTTACCCCTATGGCTGCTTGAACAGTGCTATGAACGAATGAGCTCTGATACTGTATCGGACATACACACGCATTCACACCACACTTAACAAGAAAAGCCCAGTAACAATCACCTTGCCAAGATCAGCCTTATGGGACACTGTGTCTCCAATCAAGGTACCGATTAATACCACCTGATACTGTTCATGTAGAGATGCTATCAAAGCCTCTTGGTGCCAGCCTTTGTTATAACCTGATAAAAACACTGGCTCAAGTGAAATCAAAATGCTATTAGTTTCCATGCGCCCAAACCAGCATAGTGAATCTGAACAGACTGTGTGTTATGAATTGGTATGGAAAATGAATAAATAATGCATGCCGTATATGAAGATGCATTCCTGGCCACTGGGATGTAGCGCTTGCGTGCATGCTACAGTGAACATTACTGCGTCTGGAGGGCAAGTGCACGTATAGGTAACTTCAGAAGGCTGACATGAGACCGCAGCTAAATATTAATGACGTTCACTTTCAATGTTTATACATGATAGTGATACCTCTAAATGTTTTGCACGTGGGCCCTATGAAATACCTTCACTAGCATTGTCGCTTCAAAGCAAAATTACACAATGTTTTTAAAGGCATTAAACATTAGCCTGGCGAGCTAGCCTCTCCTACTTTCTTTTTAAAGGAGGATAGTCTGGTTCCTTACTCAAGGGGAAGCGTTTCTTCCCAGTCGATTTGGAACTGGCCTATCACAGCCGTTTATCTAACCAAGATAGCGCTAGTTACCGAGCTAATTTTAGAACTTCTCTGACCTGATTAACAGCATTTAGTGGTTTCCTCTGTCACCTGTTGATTCTGCTGAAGTTCACATTGTTGTTCAGTCCTCTGTGGGACTGTTTTCTTTTTCTTGTCTCCATTTTAGCAACAGTAAACTCCCATTGACGTATGACATAATGACCAACCACATTCAAACAAACCCACTTTTTCTACAAGTTTTTGTACAGTTGGCTTTTGCTGCTGTCCCCATTCATAATATGGCGTATTCTGGTATTTTATGGTAAAACCGACAAACCACAATGTTTGTTTGGGTCCCACCCTTCATTTCTCTGATTGGTTAATCCACCCGTCATTGTTCCATCCATATAAATGAAATTTAAGCTAAGGGGTACCAGACTAAGTTCTTTGTATAGAATAGGAAGGAATAGTAATAGGAAGAGTTTGTCTGGCCGGCCAGGTTAATTAATGTTACATTAAGTCAATAAATAATGGGTATGAATGATTGGTAGGATTGTATAGGAAGACGCATCCCATAGAATTCAGAATCACACTAAGGAGACTGCATATGGTCAATAGGCCAAGGTATTTTATTGACTGTTAGCATTACTAGTTATCAACAGATTTTCTAAACTTTCTATTATATGTATTTTCTTCTGAGTTCTACCTTTTTGTGTTCAGTGCTGAAACCTTACTTTCTTCACTGTAGAATGTTGCATAATAAGTAGTATATTATAAAGGACATACCAGTTTGCTTGTATATTAGTGAACCATCAGGCCCTGGGCTATTGCAGAGACAAAATGGACACAGTTTCCTGGTTACTAACCTGACCTGGTTAATAAATGACAAGTTTCTGTGGGAAGAAAGTCATGTTCGACTCACTAATGCCGAACTTACCATGACAGAGAACCCTTTAGAACTTCACATTTACTCTATACCTGTCAACTTTCCCCTTTCTAGGCCCCGGGAGCTGTCTCACCTCTGACCCATGGCTATCCTATTCACTCACCTTGGACCTGAACTTGAGTTTCTCCTGCACCTTGCTGTAGAATGTAGGTGAAGTTGCATTAAGTTTCATTTGGTCATGGCCTGTTAGCCAAGGCGCTCAAAGACATTCAGGCCTGTGGTCAGCAGGAGGCAGTGAGCCGTGTGTGTGTGTGGTCAGTGGTGTTTGTCAGAGGAGACACTGGACAGGCCTGGGCACGTCTGCACTTCGCTTGATGTCTACATTTAGCTGGTTACTTATTAGCAAGCTTCATATGTGCTTTCTTGGATGGATGGAAAGGATGATTTAAAAAGGATCGAATTACAGGATGGACTGACATTACAAGACAAGACATTACAACCTTGGCCAATACAAAGCTGGGGAGCAGGAATATTATGGACCATGGACATTAATAGATTGATGTGGACAAATTATGAGTAACATACGTTATACAGACATAAAAAGTAGGAATGAGTTTTGGGTTCAATAAAAGTGGTTCTATGGAAGGTCAGCCCCACACTGCTAGCTCTTTTATGCTTTACTGATCCACCAGTCGCTTACATTGGGGCACAGTGGAAACTCTAAAGGGCATGGTAATCCCTGTTAGTCTGGCCTGTCCTTGGGAGCATCCTTGTTTGCCTTGGGAGACTCCTATCAATCAAACCCTTCCACCATGTTAAGGTTTCAGCTCACATCAAGAGAAGCCAGCTGGTAGCTCGGGCATCTGCATGGTGGCAAAGAGGTTAGCACTGTAGCCTCACAACAAGAAGGTCCTGGGTTTGTATCCCAGACTGTGGCGTTTGCATGTTCTCCTTGTGTTTGGGTGGATTTCCTCCAGGTACTGCAGTTTTCCCCATCAACCTAAACAATGCACAATAGGCTAATTCTCCAGCTCCTGACCAGGATCTTGGCTCAAGGTCTGGAGAAGGGTTCCTGGGTGCTCCTGAGAGGTTGCCCCAGTGGCAGTTAAGGATGGGTCAAAAGCAGAAAACAGTTACCCTACCTTACCTCTAGTTCCAGGCGTGTCCACCCAGAGGAGTCCCTGGAGAATGCCTCAGTATTCCAGCTAATGGAGCGGGGAGAAGTGTCTACCCCGTACCTGGCAAAAACAAAAATAGATAGATGGATAGAACATGAACAAAAGAGGCAATTGCTGTCACCAAGTGTGTATGTAGCTAGTGATGTTAACTCTAATTGGCAATTTTAAAGATGCTAATGGTTAAGTAGTCAGTCTGTTGTAAAACTATTCTTATGCTTCAGCTTTGAGGCATCGTCGACACCAGTAGAGTTCATGTGCATAGAAAGAGTGCCAGCTCACATCCACATGACATTTTTCACCAGCTTCTGATAACCATTTCAATAGTCAGTGATGAACACACATTATGGATGCATGAGCTGTCTCTTTGTACATCAGTTTAATCCCTGTGTTAATGACTCAGTAGCACTAAGGTCTTGTTTGTGAAATGTCATTACCTGTGGTTATATCATAATTGGCAGTGATTTCTGATACAGCTATGGAAAGAACACCAGCTAATGTGATGGAGGGGCGCAGGTTATGAAATGAAGTAGATGGTGTTACTCCATTAGCACGTCAGTAGTCTTGGGTGTCTCTGAGAATAATCTGCCCATCATCGTGTTAGCATTAGTGTGTGTGAGTCTGGCCCGGCCCGTGTTCCGGCGGCTCATGTTTCTAATGACGCTCATTCATAATTGAGTGTCACCTCTAAGGGGCAGTCTGCGGGAGGCTGTGTGCTTAACTTGGCCCCGTCATGACAGTGACAGTGTGTCTATAGATGTGAGTATGACAGAAACTCGGGGGTCAGCGGCGCGCAAAATGCCCAGATACCTGAGATGGCGCTGATTAATTGATGCCACCTCTGATTAACTGTCAGTTAGGATCAACACCAGCTAATTCACTAAAACCAGGCTGGGCAGAGAAACTGTGTCTCTTTAACCTCAGCACTGAACTCGGCTCAGGGGCTTAACCTACACTCTTATCAAGGAACAGGGGTTTCTGTGTACAAGAAAGTTCTAGGGCCAATGCCAAAAGAGAGAAGTAAATCTGAAATGATAATGCTACTGAAATAAATAAAAAAATCAAAAACAAAGTTGTAATAACTTCTCTGGTTTATCTATATGGTGTCAAAGCTGACACCCGCTGCATACCACTACTATAACCAATTTGAGTGTGTTCTTTTTCCTCTTTTGACGACCTAAATGCCCTGTCTGATGCAACCAGCCATGTACTGTGGCTGGTGTAGGCAACATGGGTGAAGTGTCTTGCCCAAGGATGCAACAACAGTATGCCCTTAACCTCCTGCGCCACTGTCACCCCTCAATTAAAGTCAGTTCATTGGATATGGAAATGTACAGCCTCTTTTGACTTGTTTTCTAATGTGACAGAAAGAACAAGATCACAGATGCAAGTAGCTGCAATGAGTTTCCTTCCCAGGGTTGTAGGATGCTCCCATAAAGATAGAGAGACAAGCTTGGTCAACAGAGAGGAACTCAGGGTGGAGCTGCTGCGCCGTAACATCAAGAGCAGCCTTGTGAGGTGGCATCTGTTTTGGATGTCTCCTAATGTTCCACTGAAGGGACTGCTTCTCTCACCTGGCCTGGGATCCCTCCGTATTCCCCTTGAGCAGCAGGAAGAGGTGTCAAGGGAGGGGGAAGTCTTGGCCATCTGCTGCACCAGCGACCCGCTCATTGAAAAGTGAACAAAAATGGATAGACTTTTGAGTGAGTGAACAGAAATCCAAGATTCTGTCATTTAACTGGTGATAAGCCACATTCTGTGAAGTACTGCATATTTAATGAACAACCAAACCTTTGGCTTTGGCCTGCTCCCAGCTCGCTGTTGGGCTGAATCTTTGCTCCACCAGAGTCATATTTCTCAATGAAAACGATGTTGTCATGATAAGGGACCATCACTTTCAGCTGCCAAGTGTTTTGACAGGCAGTGTTCAGCACCTCCAAATCCACAAAAGACCTCTGATCCTATTGAGATTGCATGTATAAAGCCTGATCACTCTGAAAAATGTCACTCATTTTAAACCAAGAACATTTTTCATTAACAAGAAGAAGAAAATATAAACAAGGACTTTTCCGCAGGAGACAAAGCAGTGGGCAAGGAGACAATCAATTACTAATGAAGTCTGTAACAGAGCAGAGCCATGAGTCAGGGGTGTTAAGTTCAGAGCACAAGTTGTTCACACTGAGTGCTCCCATAAAAACAACAAATGTTGTGACCTGGGAAACTCTAGGAGGGAATGTGCAGAAATGCCCTTATGAAGTGTAGGCAAATCCTGAATGGACATTTATTAGTCTCCACCGCCACCTGCTGCTCATCATTTGCAGTGCACTTAATGAACGATGCGTAATTTCAACACGACGAAAAATCGAAAAAGAAAATGTTTTTGGATTGTGTTTCCCGTTCATGTTTGATAAGGCTCACTACTGCCCTCTACTGTTCAACTTTTTACATTACAGTCTCTAAGGATCCAACTCAATTGAATAGACTTTTAAATTTCTATATTATGCTTTTTCTCAGGCTTTTTAAAATAGTTTTGGACAGGAGGCCTTCTCTGTGAAACGTACAAGAACCACACAACGAGGTAGTTTAGGAAAAGTCAGTTTTAATTAGCTTCTGTACACTCCTTTCTTCCACTGGTTAAATACATACTCACAAGAAGCCACAGAGAAGCCCTGAGTGCATGTCAGAGCAGCTTTATACAACAAATTCAACACCTTAATACACTGAGGGGCCATTAAGACTGTTTTCCCTAATAGTGGTAACTGTAGCTGGGGAACCTGCTATACAAAATGCCTGGAAACTAGAAAAGTAAAAAAAAAAAAAAAAAATTAATGTAGGTTTGCCAGCTGCATTAGAAAATTTTATCGCATTTCCTTCTTGTTTTGTTGGCACACTTTGTCTCAGTTGTACATTTCTTCTGAAAATTTCTTGTTCATTTCATTGTAGTGCTTGTAGACTAGATGGAGGACATTTTGGTCCCCCAATCAGACTGTCCCAGAGAAACCACACAGAGGCAATCAATCACTAGTTCAGTCATATCCCTTATAAAAACACTGTTAGCAATTCTACACAGCACTTAAGATATAAATGCTGCTCTGTGTGGTTTTCCCTGGTCGAAAACAGTCCACCAGGCAACAATAGCATTTAACAGTGTAGATTTAAAAATAAAATACAGAAATAATACATGTATTTACACACATACAGAGTATAGTCCGGTACATTAACACGTCAAAACGTAGATATCTGGACAGTGCATATTGTAGCGACCGGAAAGAAAACTTCACCAAATTCATTACAATCGCCAAAAAGTCACATATGTGGGGCTTCAAGGATGAGACTTTTCTAATGTGCGTCAAACTGCTGACCTAGACCGAATGTTAGGAATAGGCAGTGTAGCAGTAGCCTTCATCTGTGCTCATGGACGTTACAGTCTGGTACAATGTTCATTAACAGCTTATGTACATCGTATGAGCGAGCTACTCCCAACAGTGTCTTTGTATGACATGAAATAATCAACACTTTGAGCAACAAGTGTGATACCTGTCTACCTGGACATTCAAATTAAATGTATTCACAAAGAAATTGCTGATAATCTGGCTCAACTGAGAAGGTAGAGTTTGCAACAGTGTTTGAAAAGATAAGCTCAAGATATGCATTTCTGGTGGGTAGTGACCTAGGATTTGAAATAAAAAGCATTTGACTAAACATGGCCAAAAGAAACTTGAAGGCAGAGGTTATGCGTTTTCAATCAAAACTAAACTTGCGGAGAGCTATAGACAGACACTTTGCCCACCTTCATTTAAAAGCACAAAAGAACATTATAGACAGTAACAACTTATCGAGACATAAAAATCGTGCTGTAATGATAGTTTAGTCTTATCGGGAGCTGTTGTGGCGCTTGCGGTATCCCAATTTGGCGACTTGTTCCCTCAGAGTGAGTCCGCTCCTTTGCAGGGCTTTTGGACGCACTCTTCATTCAAGCGCCATGCAATGTACGCCACACAGCTTTGTCCCGACATACATGAAAAATTATACAGAAGACATAAAAATAAACGAACCAGCATGAAGACACAACATCTCAAAAGGTAAGGAGAGCCGCAGGCCAGTGCTCAGAGAGTGGAAACTGAGGTTCAAAAAGTGTAAGGTCACACCAATCGATTGTTGATTATTGATCGTTTTTAAGGATTCATTAAATTTGAAATTAAAATACCCCAAACCCATTACCAAATACATTAAACACACAAAGCTATTAACATATTTCACTTTGATTCCAAATGCAAACATCCTATTATAAAAAGACTTACATTACTTGAGGCATTCCTGTTAATAGAATTAAATTAAACTGAGATGGCATTTCCCCAAGGCATATAATACATTCATAACACTATGTGAGTGCACTGTGTACATCTGGTCTGCAGGAAGGCAGATTATAAATGAGCATATGCTTGTGTGGACAGTACTGTGAAAACGTTTTAGGCTGTTGGCAAGAACTGCTGTAAAGTATCTTACCTTACTGTCTGTTAATACATGTTTACAAAAGAGGCAGTGACTCTGAACATAGAGCTACAGACATTATGAACTACAGTATAGTGTACAGGACAGAGCCCTGTAGTACAAAGTTGGAAGAGACAGCTAGTAAGGTAACTTCCAGATCTCCAGGGTTTTTCAGTATCACAAGGCTAGTTTACTTTTTAATTGAGGTAGATCTTAATGCGCGGAATAGCTAATCTGCACAGTGGGGGTTAAGTTCCAGATAGAAGATGGAGACACAGCCCTCTGAGCAATCAGCAACAACAACTGAACTGCATGGAAAGTGAAAAAAGTTCACTTTGCACCTGGATTCTGGATACAAGAAAGATTTTTCAGTTCTCAAACTCACTAAAGTCCATGTTATACTGCTCAGGGCAGTGCTTCTGTGGACTATTATGTGAATATGCAGCAACGTTTTAGCGTTACTAGTGTAAACAACTTAGCACAGCACTGATTGAACAAGTCTCATGATAGGCAGGTTGTTTATCCAATCACTTTCTAGGTTTGATCTAAATGCCTTAAAAGGTTTCTGCCCTTAGCAAAGGGAATGTGGAAGCCCTTCCATCTGTTTCCCTTGAGAAAAATTTGATGTAGTTAGACTTTGATAACAAATCTACTGCATGTTCATGTGATTACTCGATTAGAGTCAAACCGGCCCACCATAAGTACTTAGAGCAACCTACCCACTGAGTTCTTCCAAAAACTGCACAACTGTACTTGGATTGAAGTAGTTTGGAGAAGAAAGATGTACACAACAGACACAGATTTGATCTCTGTTAGCTCCCATGCTTTGATTTATAATCAAATAAAAAAATTATAAAATGATGCATTTAAAGCACTCTCACTTTACAGCATTTGTTCATACCTGGCTAAAATCTTTCCACAGTACTGTTTGTGTTAGTGTGTGTGTGTAGCGTTTCATGGCTTGTCTGGGCTCCTGTCCTCATGACTGAAGCACATTTCCTTAGGAAACAAATGCACCTCATTGGCTGAACCAAGCTGCCAATCACCAGTGACGGAAGCCAGAGCCCCTAAACCCGCCCCTTGCCCATGCCCAGGTTCATGTTGTTTAGTTGTTTAGTAAAATGTGTGTGTGAGTGTGTGTAGGTGTGAGTTTGGGGACAGTGGTTGGAAAGGGCCGCAATCCATTCCACTTGTAGTTTCCTCATGGATGGAGGGGAGGGGATGCGGTTTCCGTGGTGATGAGAGTGAAGTGTCGGTAAACCCAGGAGGGAGGGGCTTAGACCTCCGCTCCCTTCAAGCCGATTCGTTCTTCCTCCTGTCAGTCACTGCTGGGTTTTTTTAGTGAGAAAGCAAAGATGTTGAAGTGGCTGCTCAGCTGTTCCACCTAGAAAACAAAACCATGACTTAGTAAAAGAATAGAAATGTTCTGGTGGTGTTAGGCCTGCACAAACATTAACAAAACACATCCTTCTAAAAAGCAGTTTTGTGTGTTCTCACCACTGATACTCCGTAGTGTATGTGTGCGAGGATGACCACGGTCGTCCACAGGTACAGCAGCAGTGTCTCGTTGGTGACGACGCCGGTCACAGCAGACAGTACCACAGCTGTCATGGGCAGCAGCAGACAGCTCAGAGCCTGGCACCGCGTGTTACTCATCTGACACACTATCAGCTTACACTAAACCACAAACAGAAACACGTGTTTGACAGTACGTTCACAAGAACACACAATAATAATATGGCCTAAAGGACCACCATTCTCTAAAATCTACATTACTATAAAAGTATAGACATTTTTGAGAATAGGGGCTTGATTTGATCTGACTTTCTATTAAACTGAATTATTTTACTGTGTAATGTTGAATTTGAGTTACATTTTTTTATATTTTTTTTTAAATTTTAAGGAATGCAAATGTGAGTTAGTCAGGTTTTCCTGCACTTAATGGCCTGTGTATATAGCTGAGCAGCAAATTGATATAATTCAGCAGTTTGCTCACTTGACATGGAACAACTGAAGTGGTGTGTAGGTGATGCACTATGAACATGTGGGTTTATGCAAATCATACTAGAACTTGTTTGGAGACAGAAAGATAAAAATTATTTCACACTGTCTGGTCCATTTTTATTGAACTCTGGATCATTTCCATGGACTGGTTATTTGTAAAGGTGAGAATGCGCAACTGAACTTAGGCAAAGCACAAAAATACTGAGCTCTGGTCCATTTAAAAACAGGTTTCACGCCGCGATATAGCCCAGTTGGTGTAGAAGTGCGGTGCTTATACACGACAACTACAGCCTGCCTCTGCGACGTGGGTTTAAGTCTGTACTCCGGCACGTTGCAGAATTTCCTCTCCCCATGATTTCCTGTCACTTCCTGACTGCACTATACAATAAAGCTGAAAATGGCCTAAAAATAAATAAAAAATACAGAGGTGTTGCTCTGGTTCCAACTGTTTGAGCTGAAATGGTCACACGGCTCTGCGCCTGGATGATGATGTGAGACTGTCCGAATACTTACCGTGACGTTAGCAAAGGCAGTGCCCACCATGAGGTAGAAAATCCTGGGCTGAAGGTCCAGGATATTGGAAGGTGAGAAGACCACCCAGACAGTGGAGAGGATGAAGAGGAGGACGGGAGAGAGGAAGGGCAGCAGGGCTTCGTACAGGCTGTTGTGTTTTAGAGTGTTGTTACGGTAGCCTCTGCAACGCAAACAGTCAAACATTTATGTCATGAGTTGAATAGTAGTGACGCTACAGAATAACTAGATAATGGGACTTACTTGAGGACATTGTAGAGGCTCATGGGTAAGGTCACAGTGAAGGAGCAAGCTGAGAACAAACAAGATAAAGTGTGAAGAAGTCAGCTTTTGTCAAACTTAAATTCTACACTCAGCAAAAATATATGTAACATTTCACAAATTAAAAAAGAAATAGCCAAGGACTACATTTTCTTACATTTGGTTCACACATACCTAAACTGCGCAGAATTTAAATTGTTTTACTACACAAGTCTTTTTATTACTTCCTGCCCTGGACCAGCCCAAAGCCTACAAAGTGAGCAATGCTGAAGGAGAAGCATACTAGTGTTTACATAGTCTCTCATAGTCATTCAATTCGTCAAAACCAAGCTCCCTCTCCGAGCAAGAGGTTGAGGGGCTGTACACACGACAATGCGGGCCTGGAAAACACAACAATCAGGTCATCTCAAATTCACAGCAACACAGTTACACTTCTGGTGTGGAAAAAAGTAGGTGAGAAAATCTGTAGTACCCCTGTGTAGCCAGCAAACGGCACTGTTCACCCAGCAGGCAAAAGCCCTATTTGCACGGATTAGTATTACCTAGGGACCTCCAGCAATTTATAATAATTACCGAGGTCATCTGTGATTTTTATCTTTTTTAAATTTTTATTATAAATCTTAATGGTTGTAAATAAGTCATATCCAGAATAAAGTCCATAAAATCAAGAGTAATTCAAGGATTACAGAGGTCCGGGGATACTGCTTATCCCAGGTGAATAGGGCTAAAGTCCCTGCAGAAGAAGCCACAGCTTAACATTTTCACTTCAAAGTTTATCAGCTCTGCTTCAGAAGACCGTAAACATTGTAAACATTGAAGTAACTTTAAGGATTTAACAGTAAGTTCTAACAGTAAGTTGTAAATGTATGAAGCATAAAATGATCAATCGTTCAAGAGGACTTGGAGGACGGAGTTGTTACATCATTTTCACACTGTTCTCGTATAGACAAAAGGCCTATCTGCAACAGTTTCTTTGGCTTTTCTGCAAAATGCGTTGCCATGTAAACGGCTCCTCAGACAAATACTAACAAACTAATTACATAAAGTGAAGATCCCAGAAAGACCCCTTACCATGACAAATTCCTATTCCTTTCTTCCCTTAATTTTAATCATTTAGGCTTCCTTTAAATTAACATAATTATAGTAAACTGGGCTACAGTTTAGTTTTTTTAGTCAACGATACCAATTCACAATGTGTATAAATTTAAGCTCCCCAAAATGCTGCATAAATGACAAGTTGTTGACCGTACCAATGATCATAAAGGTGAAAAGATCTCTGTAGAGGAAGTGAAACAGAACAGGCTGGTACCATTTTTCCACACCAACCACAGCAGTGATCAGGTACACCATGGAGATAGTCTGCAAGAGAGGACCCAGTTATTCATGTTGGAAATGATCTTCATGTTTAGATTTGCTGCATTTATGTCCTCACCACTTGGCTGATGTCGTATCCCCACGGCAGGAACAAGATACCAGTGTTGTACTTCTCCCAGTGGGACAGGATAAAGGAGAACAGCACCACCCACAGGATATAGTAGAGCGTGGCCACGCCCACTCCGCTCTCACCACGCCCAAAGATGGAGTAGACAGTTGCCACAAAGAAAATGCACGCCCAGCTGTCCAGACCATGGTCGAAAAGCTCCCCTAGTGGTGTGGAGGAGTTGGTGCGCCGTGCCTGTTTACCGTCTACACCGTCTGAATAGAACAGAAAAAACTGGCATTATTAGGCTATATGACCATTTATTCTACAGTTCGGGATAGAACAAATCTGTTGCCCGCTTTCACATACAGTGGATTGTAGTGACAGACTTCAAAAGCCATTTCTTGAGCAGCCTGGGCTATTTCCCTCATTAATCCATCATAAACTGAGCAGGTAAAAGGTCTGGACTTGATTCCAGGTGTTACATTTGTGAATGAAAACTGTTTCTGTGAAATCACAACATGCAGTATCTCAATGGAAGTGAACCAGACCATCCTTAGGCTGGGTCAAAAAATGGTGAAAACCCCTGTAGAGGTTAATGAGTTAAAAGGCTATAAATGTTGTTACTTTAGGTCATTGTAAGACTGGTAACACCACACCAAGGGTTAGTTTTCTTATGCTTTTATGCTAAGTATTAAAGGTACACTCAAGCTGTGAGTAATCTATACACGTTATTCCCATTTTGCTGGTTATATGTAAAATCAAGCTTCATATAATTTCATATATTCATTATAGTAAAAAAGCACTTCAGTGCTGTGAATGTTTGTGAACGTTAATGTGTTCATCTTCATGCATTCTTTGTGAAATGTGTGACTTTGTAACTGTGAGGGAAACACAATGGGCCTCACTGTAGAGAAGATAAAACACACAAAGAGGGAAAGAGATTAATTTGGTTCCTGATTGTAGTTTAGTGTAATTGCCACTAGGCCATGCAGTTTAGTGGGTGTGGTTTAATGTTGATGTCATCAGAATAAAGGGGCACATAACACAGGCCACCTACATTACATCATGGGCTGTAAATTTCCACTACATAATGGTTTGTATAACTTCATAATAATGACCTTGATGAACTTTGTGAACATAACAAACTGAGCGTCTGCAGCAGGTGCTGGCACCAGTTCAGGTCCAATGTGTATGTCTACAAACTAAATTTCAGTAGCAACTGTCCAGACGAATAATAACTAATTTTATTATTATTATTTTCAAGGACATATGAAAATTAGTGTATACAAGATCATGTTTGGATGAGCTTGGGGGCGTTTGTGGTGACCGGACATGAGCTCCATTTGTTGTGTCATGCAATAAACGCCGGGCTCTCTCTCATCTGCTCCTTGTTTTTGGATACATTACGTATTTTTTATTCTACAACCCCTTCACAACATCCACCTTAGTGTGGAACACTCTTCAGGAAGTAGGTCTATCAGTGTGTAGGTCCACCATAACAACAAGACTTCATGAGAGAAAATACAGAATGTTCACCACAAGGTGCAGACCACTCATCAGCCTCAACAATAGAAAGGCCACTTGGCCAAAAACACCCAAAGAAGCCAGCCCAGGTCTGGAACAGCATTCTGTGGACAGATGAGACTCAGACCAACCTGTACCAGAATGATGGGCAGAGAAAAGTCTGGAGAAGGCTTGGAACAGCTCATGATCCAGAGCACACCACATCTTCTGTAAAACATGGAGCAGTGTGATGCATGAGTGTGTATAACTTCCAATGGCACTGGGTCACTGATGTTTATAGATGATGTGACAAAAAACAGAAGCGGCCAGATGAATTCTGAAGTGTATAGGGATATAATTTCTGCTCAGATTCAGACAAAGCCAAGTTGATTGGATGGTGCTCCACAGCACAGATGAGCAATGACCCAAAATATACTGAAAAAGCAACCCAGGAATTTTTTAAGGCAAATAATTATTCTGCCATGGCAGGGGTCAGTCAACAGATCTCATCCTAATTGAGCATAAGTGACCAACGACTGAAGACAGCTGTAGTAAAGGCCTGGCAAGCAACATAAAATAGGAAACCCAGTGTTTGGGGATGTCCATGGGCTCCAGACTTCAGGCAGTCATTACCTGTAAAGGATTTTCCCCAAAGTATAAAAAATTAACATTTTATTCATAGTAATGTTCGTCTGTCCAATTACTTCTGAGCCCTTGAAAAAGAGGAAGCTACACTTTAAAGACAATTACAGCTGAGAGTCTACTGTTTAAGGTCACATGAATTATATAGCTGTATCTTGAATATGTTTTGGTTAACAGCTAATATAACAAAACTTGTGTCAGTGTCTAAATACTTATGGACCTAAGTGTAACAGCAGCATAATATTAAATGTATACGTGAAATTATTGCCAAGAAAATAGGCAAGTGGAAGGGGAGTGGGGGTGAGAACTGGAAATTGGAACCAAAGAACTGATCAGGCTAGTATTGATCTGATACCATTACTAATGGTATTGATACTAATGACATTTGGATCAACCTGCTCACCCCCGACTTCTAATATAAAAGTGCATTTACTAAACCACTGTGCAGAATGACCAGAGCGTTACGACAACTACAACCCTTTCTACTTCCATCTACATGATCAGAGTTTCTGTCAGACGAAAGATCATAACTGTAGGGATATGACATTTGCCAAAATTACAATAACATAAAATCTGCAACCTTTTGTATAGCCCTAGTGCTTTCCAAGTAGCACATAAACACATCATAAGCTATGGTTTAAACTACAGGTGTGATGAGACTTTGGCAGATCAAAATGTCACAAGATTTCTCATCAGAGTGGAGTGCGATCTTGTGCATTTTTATTTATTTTTACCACCAGGCCGCATCTCAGGGGAGTGTGCACGAACCCCTTTATCACCAGCAGAGTGGCAACAATGCGTGCTGTTTAACAGAAAACATCAGAAGGAGTTCGCAATTATGATGGAGTACACTGGTGAAACCCAAGATGCCCCACCACTTTAAATCAGCTGTGTGCAGCACTGCAGCTCCCATTACATGCATCATGTGCTCTGCATAGGGCACTAGCTGCACAAGGGGCATCAAACCATTGATCATGTCAGTGTGATTGGATGACATTGTGTCTTTGCACAGCTGTATTTACAGAACTCACAACACAGAGATATGCAGTAAATGTGTGCTGGTAGCCTAGAAAAGATTTTAAGCTTTCTGACAGTTTTTGTTTCAGGAATCTATGTGCAGGGATTGCGGATCATATTTTAGGCGTTACTGTTTTAGGAGACGTCGGCAAAACACGCCTGTGTTTTCCAGATCATATCTCTAATGTTTTACTCAAAAAGAATCATAAAAGACATATTTACTTACTTGGTATTAACTTTTAATGGCGGGATGGTATGAAGGATGAGAGGGAAGTGAGGAGAGAATCATAAATCATCATCATAAATCAATCAAATCCCAATCATAAAATCATAACAGCAAAAATAATTTATTCTTTTATGCTTAAAATTCTTAGAAAATGAAACGACTGCTATCAAAATGCACCTAAAAATGTTTTGCATTTTGTAATTTTCAGTTATTTAAAATAAAAATAAAATGTTTGAATGACAAAAAAAAAATCTTCTACGATTTATTAAAAATAGTGTAAAAATCTTGTCTTGTCTCAATCTCGTGTCTTGTCTCAAGGGATTTGTGTCTCGTCACACCCCTAGTTTAAACATTAGCCAACAGCAGAATGGCCTAAACATGTTCATGAGTTGCAGTACAGCTATCAGGCTTAGTCTGAGTCAGAAAGACACAGTGATTAAAATTTCACTCCATGCAGGTTACTACAATGACTGACAGAGTGCCTGGTGTTTTCATTACCAATATTAAGACAAAAGTGTTATGTGAACAAGCCATTTAAAGATATTTACATGTATTAATACATTGCTCTTCTCTTAACCTGTTAAATTTTTACTCATCCTAGTTGTTTTATTCTTGTTCTGTTGTAACTGTATACTGTTTTGTGGTTTTGTTTTTTTACTTTCTATGACAAAATGTGCTCTAAATAAAACTGCCTTGCTGTAGAATCTGTGACTTTGAGGGAATAGGGACACAGCTGGTGTGGAAGGGTCAGAGCTCACCGAGTGTATAGGCCAAGAAGTTGAAAATCCCCGCAGCAACCCAGACCCAGCTGTGAACATGGTTATGTCCTGCGGCTGCAACACAAATAGTGGTGAAGACATGTCAGGAACCCACACAACAAAAGATCAGACTCAGTAGTACACATGGGACTTTGCTTTAACTTTTGTGACGTCAAGGTTAGTGATTTCATAGTACAATCATTGGTAGTGACTTCTTAGTGGTGATGGACTTTGACTCTACAACTTGGCATTCATTTTAAATACTAGAACAGAGGTTATAGGACACAGCACACCCACTCTCCCAGAACAAACAAAACACTGTCCCGAGTCTGCTGAACCTACCAGACGCAGTGAAGTCAAAGTCAAAGAACGCCAACATGAGGAAGTTTAGGACGAGAAACATGAATCCCGTGAATGTTATGAGGTTTGGAGCAAGCCATGTTGGTAAAAACTACAGAAAGAGAAAAAGCCCATAAATGTAAAAACCTCAAATCATGCCAAATATGTTACAGTGGGCAGAGATAATAATAATAGTTAACATATTAAAGAGTTAGACTGTTGCTGCATCATAGCAGGCAGCAGCCAAAACACTCATTAATTATGCAATACTGGCACAAACACAGTGTAGTCTAGACAGGGCTCACTCACCTTTACGAAAAAGTTCCAGAATGGGTGCATGACATAGATAGACAGGGGATTTGTGTCCACTGCACTGTACTGTAACAAGATGAATATAAATACAAGTTAACTTGTTGTAAAGAACACTTAAGTTAACTTCAAAAGTAGCTTGTTTACTACTAGACATTTCTTGGGAGCCTGTCATCCAGCACATCAAAATGAAACTGATTCCAGAGAGAAACTTTAGTCATGCATGTCAATAAGTCTGGCCTTCACTTTCTGCTGTTACAATATATGGGTAGGTGTTATTGGAGAGGTCATTTTGTACGTGTTTTGATGGTTCATTTTGACTACGTGTGTATGAAATTATGGCAAGTAAAATAAATAACAATGGGAAAAAAGATAACACAGTATGTCAGTGGCCTATTCAATTGGTAACATCAACAAATTAACTGACAGCAAGGACTTAGAACAGGTTTGTTTTGAAAATATAGCCTTGGTCAGAGCCTTCATGACAGCATCTAATACAGATCTGGATTTCACAAATTTGTTGGCTCAAATAAACAGAAAAAAAAGTGTAACATTTGTGAATGTCATTTTAGGTCATGACCGCTCATATGAAATAAATGATACCACATGTGGCCACAATGTGCATACTTTGATTATCATGGCATCTTATAAATATGCTAACCCCATGGCAAACTGACAGAATAACAGAAGAGACTGACCAACATGTCTGCTTTCATTTGCTATTGATTTATGACCTATACCAATAGTAATATATTTCACCATAAGTCAGATCCATGTTTTTAATAGTGTATTATTAAAATATAACTCTGCCCTTGTTTGTCTTGAAAAAACAGACATTAAAGGGGATACAGTATGCTTTTTTCAAGTTTTGAAATAAATTTGGACACCTTTAAATCAATATTTCACAATTTATAGCATAAAATACTTTATATTTATTGAAAACGTCTTCTTTTGGGAAGCTGTTAATTTCACTCTGTAGAAAATGCTTTAAGTGCCTGTCGCTTTAAGGCCCTGTTAGCCCCGCCCAATACTGCCCCTTGTTCATCTTCTTTTAGTTCACATTTAAATAAAATTGGTAGAATTTGAGTTCAGACATAAGAAAAAAAACGATGGGGGATAGACACAGCATGAGAAAATGGCTAATTAGCACCACTATAAGCAACATGAAGCTAACAGATAGATAAATTAGTGGACTGCTTCATAGTGTCCAGAGTTTAAGTGTTGAAATTATCAGTATGCGTAATCCAAGGGGTTTGACGTCTAACATACAGTATCACTCTATAGGTGTGAAAGAAAAATACAACTGCAGGTATGTTTTTGTGGAGGAGACATTATAACATGATAAAAAGCTCATTGAAAGTTTAGCATAATAGGTCCCCTTCAATGCTAGTTCACGCTCTTATTTCTACAAATGCCCTGAAAAGATGAACTAAACACTTCTGAACAGCTCAGTTTTAATTATAGGCCCATTAAAATTATTAGCATCACGTAAACACAACCTATACACAACAAGCATGTTCCTAGAGGGCCACCATGGCTGCTCACATGCTTAAAAAGGAGGACTTTGAGGCAACATCTTGTGCTTAGGAACCTTAAAGAACAAAGACAACATGCCATACACAGTGTGCTTTTAAAATGCAACCACTGAGTAAAAATAAAAGTAGGGTCCTTATTCAGTTCCATTTGTCATCCTCTCCTTCAGCGGCAGTTCTTGAGATGCAGTGGCTAACACAGTTAAAAAGCAACTACTGAAAACAGGCCTCTCATGACAAATGGCTGTGGGGAGTAATTACATGCTCAACCAAAACACTGTGTGTTATGGAGTATCTCAGGACAATCCATGCTATCCAAGCCCTGTATGGACACAAGAATAAATATCAAATTGCATTTTTTTCTGACAGATATTGCGGTTGCCATAAGATTTGCAATATATGGCGTAAAATCAATGTTCATTTGACCGTTTACATTTTAAGCAATTGATGAAGCACTGACACTTGAAAGAACACAGAAATATTCACTGCTTAACTAATACAAGGAATCATAGGCCTTTCAGAGCATGTCTGTAGAGGTCTAAACTACAGTTGGAGCCAGATTTATACATATTAAGATCCAGTGGGGACGGAACTTTTTGTTCTCTGCAATTGGCATTTCAATTTGATTTTGATTAATTGTGCAGTCCTACTATGTATGTAAGCTTTTAAAGAACATAATCAAGAAAATGTTTGAAGTGATTCCTATCAATTCAGATTACAGCATCCCACCATAGTATTCCCATAATCTAAAACTGAACTCTACTTTTTCCATATAAATACATACAGCTTACTACTGATGCTATACATATGATGCTAAAAACCTAAACTAAATAACCTTGGAATCTTGGAAGAAGTAGATACTTAACCAGCAAGTTTGTGGACACCAATATTGTAATACCAATTAATAAAAAACACTAAATAGGGGAAAAAAAAGCTTTAAAGTATAGAATATTACAAAAAACACAAAGTCTTGCTAGATCTGCAATTAGGTAGGAAACCCTGAAGTTATATACGACGTATTCAATATCACAGATTTATCATGATCATAACAGAGAGAAATGTTTATAATGCAGGGTGATTTTACTTTTGCACAAAATAATTGTACACTCAGAATAATATGAATCTGGTGCATGCATAATCAGTCGTCTTTCGGATGTAAATTAAACTTCTAATAGAACAAAAAAAGACATTTTAATATTGCAGATCAGATTGTTATCACAATTAACATAGTTAATGCAAATCTTGCCTTGATATATTTGCAACCCTAATACTAACAGATACAACGACAGCATGTACAGTCAAATTTCAAGTAAGTATTCAGTCAATGCTGCACTAATATTTCTACAATTTCTGTCACTCCATTCTTTTAATATTTTCACAGATACAAGAGAAGAGGCTCCTTGTCTCCAGAGGTCACGAGGATGCTCTGCTTAATGGCAATTAACAGACGTTAAGGGTTTAGGGAGTTTTGCAAACCATGATTTTATGATGGCTGAAATGCTTAATGGATTCACATGTCATTTTTTTTGTTTTGTTTTTGTTTACTACAAGCTGAGTGGTTCAGGTTGAATGGATTCACCTACTAACACTGACAGCTTACAACAGATTCTTGATGATAATGATCTTTTTTATATCGAGCACTAAAGAATATTGACATATATACATTGCCATGTACAGACATCTTGTGGCAATTTATAAGCACATTAATTTGTATTAATACCTATACACACATTAACAATGGTAATACATATTTAGAATAATGCATATTTACAAGTCGTCATTTACATATCTTTAGCTTGAAAAGTGGAATGAAGTAACACTTATTTTCTCCCACCCCTTTATATTTATTATTATTATTATTATTGCTATATTTACTGTTTCCTGAGCATTCAAGATCAAATACATTCAGTTACAGTAGATCAAATAAATTTCACAGTGTTCAATATTAAACGATGTACATGAAACATATACACAAACCACTAGGGCTGACAGCCTCTGGTCACTTAGTTGATAAATTGATTGGTGAGGCCTTGGTCGACTAAGAATTTATTGGTCGATGAGTTGCATCCACACTTTACATCGAAGAAAATAGTCAAATGTATTACTTGATTATTTTTAACTTTTATTTTTCAAATTATGTAAGACGACATAGATTTTTAGATAACAATAGTATTTTACAGCCAGCTGCAGCAATATTGTATCACCTAATTAATGTAAAGTCACTTATTTGTCTGCAAGTCTGCGGTAAGTCCCCCAACATGCCTTTTGGTCGATTTCGGTCAATTAATCGCTGTACTTGGCTTAACTTTGGTCGACTACAACCCTACAAACCCCATACACACGTCCAAACACATATTCACACTACTCTTAATGACCCTCCCTCAACTCTGAACTGAGAGAATATGATTTGTTTATACAGTGATTTAAATGTGTAAATATTTGTACATTGCTTTTGTTTGTCCTCCAGACTGCTTCTTAGCTCTCTACTGTCATAAATGAATACATCAATGGGAGTAGTAGCATAAGATCATACACACACGCTAAAAGAAGCGTAGTTTGTGGTCAGAGAGAAATACAATGAAACAGCATGTTTGCGCTTTTATTAGGTTAGCCTAATCAACAAAGACAGTTCCATTTTATTTTTATTGTTCAGCAATTAAAAAACATTAATAACAAAAATTAGCAATATAATAATAATCCATCTCATCTCCTTATACAAGTTCACATAACATTTTAAATGCTCTACGCCTCTATGTATATTTAATGCAGAAAAAGATTTTACAATATTGCAAAGTGTCAACAAAAGAATAATACTCATATAAGAAAGATTTAAAGCAGGGTTTAGATTTTTGTATTTTTGATTTGTGAATATGAAATTTCCTTAATAAAATCATTACATTTATAGCTTTGTTAATTAAATTATTTTTCATATCCGACCCAACTATCATCGTTGTGCAATACATTTTAACATATCTTTTGTGTATTTATATATATATATATATATATATATATTTTTTTTTTTTTTCTGAATCCATCCGCATTTTCAGAAAACACTTCCGTTGGTCACTAATCATAACGTGTTTAGGTCAAAAATAAGACTATTAGAAGAACGCAGGAGTGTTCAAACGAGATAAATGCTATACGTTTACAGTTACACTACATTAACGATTTACGCTCATTTTAGATATTATAACAGTCTTTAAATCCAAAAATTTCTCCTCATATCCGGGTAAGCTTTTGTCTTTCTTTACTCATGTGGACAAGGGAAGCACCCCGCAGATCTTGACAGCTAGCCCCTGATCTATTCACACACATACTCATTAGCGGCTAACATGCTACATCAGTACCTTACCTTGTATTTGTCGAAGCCCGCGAGTTGGTCCTGAGTGACATAGTTGTACAGAGCCATGTTGATGCCCCGGTGGCTCTACAAACTATAAACAGGTTTTTTTATTTGCTATGGACACACAAACTCCCCACTACTAGCTGCCGAGTACGCGTACCATCTAGCTTTAGCCGTGGTGGTTCACGCCGGCTACTGAGCTGAGCTGAGCTGCTGCTGCTGATGTCGAAACACACTGCGGCCACTCCTACGACAACAGCCGAGCGCGAGGAGGAGGAGGGGGGCTCACGAGCGCCGCAGCTTGACAGGGAAAACTATGAATAATGAATAAAATATAAAATATGAATAATGTTCTACATAATATTCAATGACAAACGTGTTTCTGTATCATTTTAGGTGTCCGCTTAAATTTACATATTTATATTATTTATTAGCGTGAGTGACTCTTTGGACTATGTTTTTTCCCCCAGCTGAGAGGTGCATTTACCGCCACCTACTGGACTGGAGTGTGGACAGGAAACAAGCGGCAAATATAATAGTAATAACAGAATAGAATAGTACTTTATTGTCTCCTGTTTACAACAAAAAGGAGACATTTTAATAATAATAATAATAATAATAATAATAATAATAATAATAATAATAATAATAATAATAATAATAATAATCCTCAGGAGGGCTTTGTCCATGAAATTAACTTGGACTCTCTCAACATCCTAAGGGCCATGGATAGGACCTGAGAGATAAGAAAACTGCACCATGCTACTAGGTCAGCCATCTCTCTCTCATACTGTATCTGCTGCAGTGGATTAATACATATTCCACAGTTTCTGATATGTGACAGTGACTGCATAGTCCATTGGGGTGTCTGTCTATTTTATGCAGGTAATCATTTAATCCAGTGTGGCCTATTCTTATTTATTTATTTATTTATTTATTTATTTATTTGCTTTATTTTCAATCAGCATTGGTACTACAAAATACATTCGTCAACAATGTAGGAAACAGTACAAAAATAACTGAGCTTGAATAGCATTCTAGAAAACTGATATATAAAAAAATAAAAAACAATAAAATGAAATAAATAAAATTAGAAAAATAATAAAGGGGGTCTAATTTGACATGTTGTTTTGTATAAAATTAATAATTTGTGCAGCAGTTTTACTTTTGACATTACCCAAGGCTTGTTTGAATTGATAAAAAAAATAATTAGGATAAATCTGGAACAGGGTTTCACCTTTAAGAACTTACATCTATAAATACACACAATCTCTCTGGGTGGAGTTTACATGTCCATCCCGTGTTACCGTGGATTCTCTCCCGGTTCTCTGGCTTCCTCCCACCATCCAAAGATTGCCCCTAGTTAATGTCTGTGTGTCCCTGTGTTAGCCCTGCCACTTGTTGGCCCCTGTCCAGGATGTAACCCGCCTAAGGCCCAAAGTTACTGCGATAGGCTCCAGTCAGATGAATGAATGAATGAATCTATGAATACTGTTTGACTAATAATATACGTATTAGCCTATAATAAAGTTATTTTTTGTTATTTTGTCTTGCAAAAACACTCAAAATTTGACATCATTATACATTATACTAGGTGCATGTGTTTCAATTTCTAACATCCAATTTTGAAATAATCCCTAAAAGGTGCTGGTGTAGGTACTGTCAAAAAATACATGTTCTGCTGTTTCAGTTTCACATTTACAAAAGGTAGTCATTTTTCTCAATATTAAAACGTTGTCTCAAAAACTAATTACTGGGATATATATCATTTAAAAATTAAAGGGAGTTTCTTTAAATTTTGGTGATATTGGAAGTGTGAGATACTTGGTTCTAATTTTGGCCTTTGGACTATTCTTCACGATCATCAACCAACGATGTCGCGCGCTGCTAAACGTGACGTGTCCTTCCGCTCAAACCGGAAGAAGAAGAAGACGACCAACGATAGTTGCAGCTCTCGCATCCACGACTGCACATCTTTCACCTGTGACAAGAATCAAAATTCAGTTAAACACCAATGTAAGTTAATGTGATTTAAATGGAAGCGTTGTGCGCGTAATGGCTCTCACCCATGAGTTGACTGCGTTATCGATGTCAACATTTAATAGGTTTTCAAGCAGCAACAAAATGTTAGCTGTCGTGCTAACGTTTCAGTTAAATTATCAATTTATGCTACAAGAGCTATTTATAAATAAGTGGGCAGATTACTTGTTGAGTGTACGAATGCGAGTCTAGTTAAATGTTTTGGGGGAAAAAAATGTACATGCTTTCAGCCAAGCTTATTTGCATTCAAGTTCGATCCCATGGTTGTTGACATGCATTACTACAAATGCTTTATCTTTTGATTTTGGCTCAGTGTGTTACTATATTTTAGATTTAGAATACGGATTAAACAGCAGCAGTGACTTCTTTAACTAATAAAATCTAAATTATATGCAAAACTGAAAAAAACAAAAAACAGAGCTGTTGGTTGGACAAATGGACATATCTTATTAAAATTATAAATAGAGGCCAAAACGATTTAAAATGAATTAAAATAAATCCTAATGCATATTATTTTTTGCAGAATGGTGACTGACGTGCAGCTGGCTATCTTTGCCAACATGCTTGGTGTGTCATTGTTCCTGCTGGTGGTTTTATATCACTACGTGGCTGTCAATAATCCCAAGAAGCAGGAATAATTGTCCCTAGATCGAAAAGGTGAGTGGCTGTTGAGATTTACTTGTAGTTATAAAATCAATATTGTTGAGCATGCAATTAACCAAATCTACACATAAACTACAGAAAAAAAATATATAATTAAAGTAAATGTTTATACTTCAAGCACACATAAGTGTCAAATAATTAGTGTGCTGCCTGTCCTTTTAGTTTTATTTAGTTTTTTAGCTACCTCTAACTTGAGAATATTGAAAAAAAAAAAACTTCATTATTATCAAAATGTCTAATTGTAGTGTGTTTTTTTTCCGGTCATAGTTGAAGATCAAAGATGGATGCTCCACCCTGGAAACATTCCCCTCTTCCAGCCCCTTTTTTCCTAGACACACATTTTTGTTAATGTTGCACACTAATTACCATATTTTCTAATAAAATATGTAAACTTGATAACTATTACTGTCTGTATGTTTTGCAACAACAACAAAAAAAAAACAATATAGTGTAATCATCTTTCTTTATTCATCTGTGGTTTTGTACAAACAGTATAATTTCGTCACAGTATAATTTGATAATGCTTCAGTATACAAAAGTACACCCACAGTAGTACATAATATTCAGTCAGGTGCTCATCAAAGGCTACTTGATATTGTATGCTGTAAAATAAAAAGATCTTAATGGATTTTAAATAATTATAAAAAAGTAAATATCGTATTTGCTGCAAATACTGTGAAAAACAAGTCTTTTCAAAGCTGCACAAAAACAGTAATTTTAACCCATGTCTTACTCGTTTATACCTAGAGGGCGTTGTTTGAACACGTCTGCTAAGAATATCTATTTAGGAAGCATGCATTAAATCACCATTAGAGAGGTGGGAATCATAAATTCATAACACAATACCCAAAAGGAAATACACTTCCTTGCCAGAAGATTGAAATAACTATCTCCTATATTCACTTGACCTAGGTTTGAGAATATCCAAGTTACCATATCATGGCAAAACCATCATGTCATTTCCAAAATAAAATAAGATTAAGTTCAGTTTTTGAGAATAATCATTAACCCCTTTGTTACTGAAAATTACCCAATGCCAAAAAGCTGCATATATTTTTTTTTAATAAATGTACAAAATATTCCTTTTTTTAATAATTGAAATAAATAACTGCCACTGGTAAAATGTAACTTGCCCATATAACTTTAAGTCATTGCTTTTTCTCATTCCGGCTTTGTCTTAAATTTAGCATTTCACTCTAACCACATCTACATGTATAAATATTAATTGCTGCCATGTGATTGGATGAATATGCAGTTATGAAAATCTTAAAAGACACGTGTACATGTATATATTTAACATATAGTTCACAACACTAAAATATGAATATTATTTGTGCCCCTGACCCTCATATAATTATAATACCACTATAACATTGTACAGTGCAAGATAAGATACTTCATTTTAGTTAAATACCCATACTGCAGAAATATCTGAAATTAAGTCATGTTAAACAAAAAGCACAATATACAATGACTGGCAATATTATTAGATACACCTCTTCTATTGCTTCTTTAAATACAAACATCTAATCAACAAAACACATGGCAATCCCACTTAGGCTCAAACCAATCAGAATGGGGAAGAAAAGTGTAGAAAACACTTTGAATGTGGCATGGTTGTTGATGCCAAACAGGCTTCTTTCGTATTATTCTGAAATTGCTACAGAACTCTGACACACAACCATCTCAAGTGTTAACAGAGAATGGACAGAAAAAGAGAAAATGTCTGGTGAATTGGCAAGTCTGTGGGCGAAAATGTCCTGTTGCCCAAGTTCAAAGTCACGTGGCATGGATGGTGGCAAGTTAAATCTCCTCTCCTCACCATTCAGATGCTCAGTTGGAACTTCAGCAGGTTTCTTATAAAGGCATCTGTATGCTTAAATCCATTGAGTTTCTGCCATGTGCTTTAGTATTTAAAAGTATTAGTAGGTGTATCTAATAATGGCCAGCAGTAAATAATGCTATTTTGGACACAATTTGTAAAAGGTGCCTAAGGAGAGCATGTGTTGTTTAGTAGCAAACTGTGCTCTGTCAGTGCATAACAGCATTATGTCTGTCTGTGGATGAGTATTAGGCCTTAAGATACAAAATGTAGGGTATGGCATTTGTAATTCAAAACTATAATGACTGGACTGATTGAATATACTAATATGAAAAAAGTTAAAGATAGACTATGCCAGATTTCCTCATATTTTTTGTACAACAAACATTGCCCTCATGCCACATTATAATCTGTACTCAAAGCAAAATTCTGTTTTATCACTGCTTTAAAAACATTGGCCAAGTGTTATTTAGATGCTTAATATTTTGCTTTATTTTATGAGCTGTGATTGGCTGAGAGCCTCTGGAGGAAAACTGCCAATAATTATTTTTTGTTGCATACTGTTCATAAGGTGCTTAAGGATAAAATAAAGCGGGTTACCATTGTTCCAAAATTCATTTAAACATTAAATAAAATATTTTGCCTGTCCCCACTAAGAAAATTACTTTGTAGTGTCACTGAGTAAGGCACAGTATTGACATTGCCAGAAGGGGCAATCAACATAAACTATACTCACTATAAAAGATAAATAAATAAAAGTCAGTCATTGTTTACTGCACATGAACCCTTCCCTTAGGTGATCAGGGGTGATCATTTTGATCAGGGGTTTGTGTCAGTAAAGGCTGTCATAACATACAATGAACAGATGTGTAGTTTCTAGGCTTCTCCACATAGTGTCACTGTCTCACACAGGTTGGACGTCTCCGGCAGAGCCAGCAGTGCAGTCTCCTTAACCTTAGGAGACAACATGAAGGAACATTTTTAATTTGTAAGCGTTGCAAACAAGAAAAATGGCTACCAGAATTGACTGTTTGGACAGTTGCATTTTGTGACTGACCTCTGGTGTGGTTTCAAAGACAGCTGTCCCTTTGTTGAATTGGAGACTCTTGTCAGCATTTTTCTTGATAATTGCTTTGGAGGCTAGCTGGATGGCAGCCTCCTTCCCAGATACACCTTTAGAAATAAATTTTTACATTAAATGCTTGCATCTCTGTCCAGGATTCATACACTTCTTTTACCCCAAAATGTATACAATTTATTCAAAGTAAAAGTACATTTCAGGAAATTCCTTGTTTAGTTCCCAAGCAAAAGAAATAAAGTATTGTGTGCCTTGCCTGCAATTGACAGATGCCGTTGCAGGCCAGGTCGTAACAGCTTCCACACCCTCAGAGTGGCCAGCTCCTCCTTCGAGTTCAGTGAGGATTGAGTGTTCTTGATATGGGTGGGAGGGGTTTCACTTGACCCTGTTCTTCTAATGGGGATCCGGCTCGAATGTGTCTGCAGCAGTTCACACCTAGGCAGGTAACAAACTGTAAAATGTCATCCCATGTGCAAGTAATATTGGTGCACATAAAATCTACACTATACATGTAATGTGTATGTGTACTCACTTGATAAATTTGATGGAGGAAAGAATGTGCTCAGGTCCCAAGTCTTTAGTCTATGTAGGATTGAAAAATGATTCTAAATTAATGAAGGTGCAAACTGAAAAAAAGAGTACACACTAATCTTTGGTTTATTAGCCAGTAAAGTAAGCTAACCTGGTGAGTGATGGAAAGAGGTCGACAACCCTTTCCCACACGCCCAGAACGCATGGGGAAAGGCATTCTGGACAAACACGCTGAACTGGGTCCACCAGCCTGAATGTCTGGACAACTTACCCCTGTGAAACACAATGAAGGTTAATACAAGGGCAGAAATGTGCATTTGGTTGCAACTGGAAAAATGGCAGTAGTCAGCCACTGAGAACCCAGATGTAAAGAGCAGAGAAGCCACAGAACACAAGAGTGTTACAAAGAGATTTTATTCCAGTGGAATAAAGACATTCAAGAAGATGAGATTTGTGAAGATGAGAAGACAAACATGTAACCATACTGTATATTCAGATGTAGAAGGTTAGCACCACATTGAAGGTAACGGCACAATTCTCATTGAAGAAAAATGTACAAGTGAGAATGTGATGCATACAGTACATCTCCAACCAAGTGTTGTCACCAATCTAGATAAAGATACCAACATCACAGTGAAAAAGTGGATTACAATAGTAATTCTTCCCCATCACTCTTAAAATATCCCACCTACATATGGGATGTGTGTATTGATCCACAGCATGGCGTGATATCAGGTGGCAGATTTAGCTAAATTTCTCTAATTACGTTGTAAATGAAAAGGCTTAAATATAATTACATTAATGTTAAATATTTTAATCCTTACTATTCACAAATATTGTTATTTTACATACCACACATGTGCTGTGTGTACGTAAAGTCTGTTTTTATCAAAAGGATATAAACTAAAAATACATTTTCGTCTTTAGGCTAGAAAGTTGTAGCAATTGTGCAAGGGGCAAGTATCTCCAGATCGAGAGTATAGCTGGTAAAGTTAGACACATACATCAGAATATAGTGAACTCTGGCTTTAAAATGACAAAGATGAGCAGAAACCTACAAACAGCTGGGCAAGGCACACCAGAAACACAGTGTAACAGCTCTAAAGACTAGAGACTATAGCAACAGCAAGGTGATATCTGGAAAAGCTATGAATGACATTTATCTTTAGCTCAAAAAGTCATGTGTCATTATACCGCTGCACATTTAGAGCCTCAAACAAGACCTTTGAATGGCAGGACAACAAGCTCTGATACACATATGTTACTATTTTATAAATAAGCATGAAATGTACATAAAAAGCTGGACTACAAGCATTTTTTGCTCACAAATTCAAAATATATAAATATGACCACAGACAGCTTACTGCATACACTTGCCACATTCACTGGGAAACACACAGATGTGCTTAAATATATTATCATAACATAAAGCTCACATAACTAATGTTTTTTATCACTCGGATGAACTTTCTACACTTTATTTACAATGGAGTGGTAGTAGAATCAGTTTTTAGATACAAATCTGTTGGACCGATTCTGAATTATTGCTTGTTGGCAAATAGCTTAGTCATGATTTGCTTCTTTTAAAGAAACATTCTGTCACCCTCATGAGAATTTAGACCAGTGATGGTCACACGAGGTCTGTGGCAGTAGGCTACTCTGTGAACTTCAGTTTGTCAGGACCACAACTGGACTGACACTGGAATGATACAGATTACAGACTCAGACCATGATGAACAATCATCACTGTGTATCCAAAAATAAATAAGTCATGAATCTTTTTAGTTCAGTTTTTCAATCAAAACAAAACTAAAGCAGTGCCTCTTCACAATAAAAAGCCCTTTATAAAAACGTATAGGTCTAAATAGGTTTAATTGGTTAATAATATTAAACAATGATGAAAGACCGTTTTAAACCTTTTGTAAAGGGCCACTTATGGTAAAGTGGTATCACTAATGCTACTAACTCTTGAAAATTAATAATGTACGAACAGCCTGTTTTCATAGATTTACATAAAAACAAATACACAGAATAAAAAACAAAATTACAGTGTGCACTGACAGACAAACCTTTAGCTGGCCTGTCTCAAACGGCAACTAATTTGCCAAAATGTATGTAAAGTCATAATCAGAACCAACTAAAAAATAAAGTGCAGTGTGAGTAACATAGTTGATTTTTAGGTGATTTTAAACCTCTTCCATAAAAAAAGAAACAATGTATGTTCAAGTTGGAGAATTTTGCTAGCTTATTACTGCGTACAGTGTTTCCTATTCTGGAGTGCTAATAAAACATAAAATAAATATTCTCAAAATTTCGACTCTTAGTAGAATTACCACACATATACTCAAAGCTTAGTATTTTCAACCAATTCTTGGTGGACTTGAAGTAACTCGGTGAAACTCTTGTGTTTACTTACCCAAAGTTGGCCAAAAACATGTTACACAAAAATGACTGGCACAGAAGAAAGGTAATTTTAGGGAAACAGAAGAGCTAGCACCAGTTTAACGCTCCCCTACCCACAAGTTGACCCTCATATTGACACAGGACAGGTTGTGGTTCAGTCCTGACTTGGCCCGGCCGGAGTGCTGGCGGAAGGCGGGAGGCTCTGAAGCAGCAGGGGGCTCAGTTTGGACAGCAGCCCTGGCCGAGGCAGTGCCTGTAGGGAGGGGAGCAGTGTGGACAGGCTGGGGGGCTGCAGGGTGTACAGACCTGACATACTGACGGAGCCCGGGAGAGGACAGGAGCCCGGCACGCACACTGAGGAGGATGAGGACGAAGAGGAGGAGGGGGGAGAGTGTGGCGTGGGGCGAGACGAGGGGCCATGGCTGTTACTGGGGGAGCGCAGGACGGGACGGTGGTGGTGGTGAGGGTTGCGTCTCTTCTCCTGAGCCTTACAGTCTACAGAGAAAGAGAGACAGAGTCATGCAGGATGTGCACAGACACACAGGATGGGCGTGTTAAAGCCAAGAAGCGCAAAACTTGCCTGTCTTATTTAAATTAAGCCATTTGATTAAATATCTGACAAATATCAGATCATTTACAGTATGTGGCAGGCAGGATTTTTGGGGTCACACTAAGGACATGCAAAAGTTATGCTGACAAAAAAGATGGATATGGAAAACATGGACAGTTGCTTAAATCACAAATACTAAAACCTAATGATGAACTTAAAACATCAGAATCAACCTGTCTCACAACACAGACACGTGCTTTGAACTTGAGCAGGCAGTAAGTGCTAAACTAGAACAGAAAAACACCTGGAAAAGGTCATCAAACCACAGCCATAAAACAGAGGAGACAGAGTGATCACCTTACCCCGGACTGGCCCAAGTGTCTTGTTGCCTCCCTTCCCGGTGCTGTTGTGCTGTGTGTGGGCTCGAGGCGGGGGGCAGCCAAAAGTAAAGCTTGGTGAACTGTGAATCTTGGGAGACGGTGTCTGACTGCTGCTGCTGTGGCTGTTGCAGCGAACGCGGCTGAGAGTGTTCTCTGATGATGAGCCAGACAGAGAACTAGGAGAAAAAAAGACATGTAAATGTTAAAACAACAAAAAAAAAGATTCAGAGTATAGCTTAGAGCCTCAAGTCAGACAGTGTTGGGACCAATGTTTGAAAAGTTATGATTTTATCTCTGTTTAGTCCTGGTCTAGTCCTGGTTTAAACCTGGTTTAGTCCCAATTAGTCTAATTTAGTCCTATTAATCCTGGGTTAGACCTTGTATTAAAATTAGTTTTAAGCAATTAATAACAGTTATCGCATATCACTTTTTAAAAATATTGTGCAGCTTTAATAGCTAGTTAAGCTTTTAATTTAATGTTTGACAGCATGGTGTATAGGTGGGGTAATTTAAGCAATACATCGTTGTAAGCTTGGGGTTTATCCATCATGCTTGTTTATACAACCATAACTACAACAACCATTGGTCAGTTTGCTGTAGTAGCTCCTAAACTGAAGTAAGTCCATTTGTTTTTGATTTATTTTTTCACTAATATGCATTTTAGTTAATTAACCAAAATAAGTGAGTATTAAATGAATTGACTAACAGAGCATTTGTATGCAGCAAAATATGTTTTACAGTTACACAAATAAACAAGTACAAATAAAATATTTTAGCCTCAATCAGTGCAAGTTGATTGGCTATGGTTTTAGCTAAGAGTAGGACAGCGAGACTTACTTGTTACAATATATTGACAGTTCCTCATTTCTAATAATATTTTATTGAGCTGTAGTGGGTGACAAAACATACTACTGATGTGACCTGCCATTAAATTGACCAATAATAATTCATACAAACTTAATTCAAAATTCAAAACCATAAAATTTAAAAATAAATCATAAATAATAGATCATATTTATCTACATCCACACTATATCAGCTAAAAAGGAGTGAGTTATTGTCAGAGTCTTACTTGATGAAGCTCTTTGGTGGAGAGGGCTTGCTGCCATTGTGATGTGTCCTGGCTGGAGGGTGGGCATTAGAGTTCGTGTTCAGGCCTTTGGTGTTGCGAACATGTTTGAGGATCCATGCTCGGAGGTTTGCCAGGGAGCTGTGTTCGGACAGCACCAGTCTGGGCCAGGGGTTACACTCAGCCATGTCCAGAGCAGAAATGGCCACAGAACGACCCACCTGAAATATATACATTTCAGCTTTCCTTCCCTGTAACTTTGTGAAGCAAGATAGAAAAAAAAATCTGAATTACCTGTTCAAAAATCTCTGGAGTGTATTTGGGTGGGAATGAAGGAGGTGGAGGTGGGGTGGCCCGCCCATTGTCATGACAAGCAGGCGGAATGCTATTCATAGTTTTTCCAGTGTTGTAGTTGCACTCTAAAGTGTAACTGTTGAGAGCAAAAAACAGATATATTAAAAAATATTGTATTTTCTAGTGACACAGAGTAAGATTTAGTAACAAGCATGGTACACATGCTTTTACACCTATGCAGTGATTTGGACAAGTTTACAGTCTTACCCATTTGGATTGAAACCAAGCAACCAGTCTTTGGTCCGAAAAAATACAGATGATCTCAGTCCAATTGGAAATAAAGTATGGCTTATTTCCAGTGTCAAAGCACAATGTAAAATTACAGCAATTTTAAACAAAAGTCACACAGTGGTTTGGCAGAACTGATGCTGGTACTACAAAGTAAGTTTTTGTTGGATACAATTTCCCTCAATGTGGGACAAATAAAGGTTTTCTTATTATTATTATTTTTTCTTATTTTAACACATCACTTGTGGCTTCACACCAGTAAGTTTAACGGTGAGTCAGGACCCTCAAATGGTAGAATAGAGACCTTCTTGTGTTTGTAAACAGAACGGCTATGTTCCAAAGAGTGGTGCCAGAAGTTTAACAGACCACAATACATTTTCCATGAGTTTAGCATTAGCCACAAAATATAAATTATGAATAATCAAGATGGTTTTGGCAACTGACAACCAATTCACTCTAACATAAATGCAGAAAAAATAATTAGAAAACTTGAAAAATTCCCATTACAATATCTGACCTGTGTAGCAGTCCTATGGCTTTGTGAATAGCCACTCGTCCGCTCCCTTCTTTAGACTGCCCATCTCTCTTGTCCCGCATGTACATGTTCTTCTCTGAGAAGTTACAGCCCAGGAAATCAAAGTGGGCCGAGTTCACAGCGATCAGTCTTGGGTACAGCATGTTCTCCACCTGCAAGTAGACGTTATCATAAAACCCCTAAACCAAAGACACGTTGCCTGGCATTCATGTGAAGTTACCTGCTTGCTTTCATCAGGAAGGTTATTCCCATACATGAAGCAGCCGCGTTTAGAGGCGTGGCCGTGCAAGTCCACATAATAAGCCACGCCTCCTTCCTGAGGTGGGACTGATTCCTGCTGCTCCTCTTTTTCTGGGTTTGTAACCTCAGGGTTTTCTGCAACAACAGTCTCAGAGGAAGCTGAAGGGTTTTGGTTTCCCTTCTCCATCTCTGTAGTAGTCACAGTATTTTCTTCCATTGCCATAGTAATATCTAGTTGTGAAGGATTAACATCTTTTTCCACATTTCGTTGGTTCATGCTGAGCTCCATGTCGGTGAGGGGAGGGACTTGATTGGCAGGTGTAATGTTGACAGGTGGAGTCGGCGGGCGTGCGGGGCTGTTGCGAGTGTTCGACTGTGCTTTCTGAACAAGACTGTGGGTGTGGTGGTACAGTAACAGTGATTTGGCGGCATAAATGGAAGGGTGCAGCTCTGGACTGGGATTTAGATACTGTCTGTTTAGATTCACACCCCTGGAATCAGTTCTGCAAACAAATAAAAGGATATAAGCAGATGACTTTAAAATGCCCACAGAGTTTTTTAGAATGTGAAAAATGTTTGAGGTTAAAAAAAAAGTTCTCCTCACTCTTACATATTCAGGTTTTATTTTCTATGTCAGATTTGTACTTTGCTTCTCTTTTTTCCTTTTTTTCCCTGCTGTTTTGTGGTGTAAGCAGCCTGAGCTAGAGGACTCAAACAATGAAAAAGTCCCTGATGTGAATAGGACCACCCCTATTTTTTCTGAGCATATACTGGGTAAAAAAAAAAAAGGTCCCTGCTTTAGTTCCCTCTCTGTTGAAGTCAAATAGGCTTTATAATAAAGCCCAGATAAGGCCTTAGAATTTCAATTTTTCAGAGATGCCTTTTATTATGCAGTACTATCCTTTCCTCAAATACAATGCAAGGGAAAATATTGAGTAGTGCATCTTTAATGAATCTCAGTAATCATGAATTGAAAACAACCATGGGAGTCATTGTAAAACAGACAACACAAACAAACTAAATTATTTTGTGTGTGGAATGAAATATTTTTAATTAGGGGGTGCGCAAGGTAACTCTGACTCAAATGCTTTCTTTTGTAACCTACAAAACCACTAACTTCATCCTGTATATCCTCTTGTTTGTCTTCCCATGTTACTGTCCGTGTGTTCCTGTTCAATTATTGCATGTTAGGAACCTCCTCCCTAAAACCCTATAATCTTTGTGCTACATTGGGTACATTTCTATGAGTATGTGAACTAAATAGCTGTCATAGAACTGCCCAGAGCAGCTAATGTTTGAGATACGCAGAGACAGATGAAAGGGTGGATGAAAGGAGAGGTGCGGCAAAACATGCATTTCTTTGATGCATATAACTCTGGATTACCAGGTTTTTAAAACTGTTATGAGAAATCTATTTGTACTTGCATTAATTGTTCCCTTTGCTCTGCATTTTTGTTTTTGTCAGTTTCTGCATGGGAGTTTTGTCACTCGGCTGTAGTGTATAATATGACCTACTCTTATTGTAAACTGACAACATGAGACAAAACACTGACTATGATAAACAACAAACACTGTCCATTTACAAATTGGCTTTGTAATGTGATATTCTACTAAGACATCACTTACACCTGAACACTTCTTTCATATGAAAGCACTCACAACTCCACATACTACTCCACACAATAGTATGAGAAAAAACAAATAAAACTTAAAAGGACAAGCCCACATGGAGACTTCCACTGCCAGGACAAGTCATTCAATATGTGTTGTCTGTCCTGTTACATCCCTTCACATTCTTTATACAGATTTATGAACATTAATGAGTTTTGGTGATATGGTTTAATTAAAACTACAGCTACTGTGTGATAGCACTTGAATGTAACATTAATAGTTGGGGTACATCTTTCCAGTCTTTGTCTTACTGTAACAGTATTAAAGTCTGGTATCTACCTGTAGTGCCCACGCACCACACCATCTGGGTTGAGCAAAGGAATGAGCTTGAAGACAAACATGTTCCGAAGAACATGAGCTCGAGGGTCATCTCTTCTTAGGATGAAATTGAGGAAGCCGTTAAAAACAAACGAAGAGGGAGTTTCTCCAGGGTGCACTCTGCTGCTGAGAAAAAACACCTGCACACAAATACAGAGATGGAAAGACTAATTTTCAATTGGGCTTGACCTATTTATGTTTGTGACAAAACTCAAAAGACGGGGACCTTTTTGCCTGCAAATCGGTGTGATCTTGGAGTGTTCGAGTCAGGGAAAAGGTGAGGCAGACGCGGTTCCCTCTCCTCCAACATCCCACTGCAATTGGTCACAGTGAGCAGGTCCACTCTGTTTCCATCCAGAGAGCGGCACAGCAGCTCCCTGTGGTAATACACAATGCCTGGTGCACTGGAAGGCGAAAGGCAAAGAACAGAAGTTATGAAAACGCAAGTCTATCTATTGTTTAGTGTATCTGTAATGCAATGTGAGTTGTGCTGTACCTGCTTGGACTGAGCTGAGCAGCATTAGGGTAGTTCTGATCTAACCGTTGAAGCATCTCCTGGCATTCAGCATAAGAGAACGGGTAACAGAAAGAGAAGAAGGTGGTCGCTCCCTTCACTTCTAATATCCGGTGAGTGAATGAGAGGATGAACTGATTCTCTACAATCTGGTGGGTAAAAAGACAAGAAAATGTTGTTAACGACTGACCTTAACAACCATGCTGCAAGTTCAAAGACTGGATCCAAACCTCTGTTGTTGGCCTGTCCCGTATCCTCTCCCAGCGAGTCTTCCCAGGCACGGTACGCACAAATGGAGCCATTCCCTGGCTGTAAAGCTTCCTCTGGTTGTTCATGTTCATTACATTAATCTTCAGCAACTTTCCAGAAGCTGCTCCACGCACACTGAAGTAAAACCAGGATCTAAAAAAACAGTATTATGTTTTGAATAGTTACAGTATGAGTATGTTTTAAACTTTCAGTATTTGGTAAACATTACCTGTTTCCATTCTCATGTTCAGTCCCGGCGCTGTCTGGCTGTGTCCACACGTTAAACTCATAATCCGGAGTGAGGCTTGGGCCTGATACTGAGCTCCCACTGGAGGAAGTGTCTGAAGGAGGGCTGGAGCTGCCTTTCTCCACCTTCTCCACCCGAGCCAGATTCCCTGAGTCGAACTTGGAGCTGAACACGATGCTGCCGAAGCGAGCCTCCATGATGGCTCTGACTCTTCACTCTTTTCTGAACCGGTCCTTGATGAAATGTGTCAATAATCTCAGAGGAAAAATCCTATTACAGCAAGAATACATTAGAAATATGAATAAATACCAACTTAACTGAACAACTGACAATAACCGCATTCTAAAATATCTTCGGTATTTATGCTACTGACTTTTTTGCACTAGGAGACTCATTTTGACCCCTCTATAGAGCTGTTGAAGATTATGTGCACTGGTTATTCTGATTTTAGATTGAAACAACTATTGTGATTCTGTTATTTTTTTTCGGATGTGCTATGACCGTTAAAAATACTATGTCTATGGCCATTTTGATACTTTTACACTGATCTGCATGCAATACTACATACAGTACTCTGCTAGCAAGTACTACAACTCTTTAAGTGTGCTGCACAATATTCTATTCTATGTTGAGTCAAGACAACGTTAATTTATTTTGACAGACAAGTTTGATAAAATAATGTAAACAAGAGCTCCAACCCGTGGCTGTTCAATGAAATACATTACAAAGCCAATTGTAAAGTCACAATTTTACTCATTTTGGCTTTAGGTGTGTGAATATCGGATAAATGTTGACTATTTGGCAGTTCATAATGGTGTGTTATGTTATTGTTACTGTGCTAGCTCTCTGTAAAACTGTTGACTTGGCGTAATAACAGAGCAGCAACAACAACAACAGCTGATCGACAGACACACACACACACACACACACACAGTCATCTCTGCTCCTAACGTTACGTTGAAGACATTAAGACACTAACGTTATCTAAAATAGACGAAATAACGCCCTCTTACTTCATATTCACAATCGTACAGCTAATTAACAAGACTATTCAGTGCCACCATGTTTATGTTGAGAATACCAGCCAGAGTACGTTTCTAAGCTACCGAGGCTAACTTAGCTACAGAGGCTAGCAGTCGTCTCCTCGCGACAACCTCACGCAAAAACGCATTCTTTTCCTCTATGTTTAACCTTACACCCTAGTTATAAATTTTTTTGCACGGATTTGCACCAAAACAGCCACACGAAACAATAAAAAATCGAGTCTTACAATACTAGTTCTTGCTTGAGGTCCATTTTCTGCCTGGTGCGTCCTCTCCTCTTCAACCTCTCGATTCATTGCACTGAGAGTCGTTCCTGTAAAACGGGATTGGATACTGACGCTTACGTCCACCACTCACGTTTCATCATTGTAAAAAAACACAATATAGATATTATAATTAGTTCATTTGACAACAATAAAAATAGCACTGCTTCTCTGACAAAATAACGTTAAATGCACACTAAAGTCCTGCTGATATTAGATATGATTTTTATGCATGTTTTTCTGGTGAAAAGCCTAAAAATATAAACGTGTAAATGCATGCATGGTGATATTCTATGATATTTAGGTGTAGATGCAGTATGCTGGTGGTGTACTGTACTCTATTTCTGCCAGATATTCGATCAGTATCAGTAGTTCAAATTTGAGTTTGAGTAAAAAACAAGAGGTGTAAAGGTAAAAACACATGGCATCTCCTGGGTTACATACAATTGATGTTTAAGGTTACTTTAACTACTCTGGATTTTCCCCAAACTTGATTATTGATTTTAGCTACCCTAAACCATTCAACTCTAGTTCTAACCACAACCCTAATTTTAACCCTAATCTCAACCCTAAACCCTAACCTTGGAAGATGAATAAAGATCTTTAAAACTATTATGGATCAATAGGATATTATGTTATTAAA
This sequence comes from Bostrychus sinensis, assembly GCA_020698575.1. NCBI lineage: Eukaryota > Metazoa > Chordata > Actinopteri > Gobiiformes > Eleotridae > Bostrychus > Bostrychus sinensis. The sequence continues at coordinate 10,795,479 of CM036257.1, read as the reverse complement.
TCACATTTAAATAATTAAATCATGGTTATGATGTTAAATCCTAGGCAATAAATGAGATTCAGCACAAGAGGAGTCAAAGAAAAAAATAGAAGAGATAAACTAAAATAACCAGAGTTATAAACAGGGGAAGCACAGTGCTCATAGTTCATTCTCATTCAAACCAGAAGGAAGTCAACACCTGACTGCTTTACAGTTACTTTTTTTTTCTTCGTTTTTTCTTTTTTTCAGTGTGCCAAAGTCTGAGGAATGCTTGAAAACTGTTGAAATGTTGCTTCGTCCTAATCTTGAAGTAACAAAACATATAGCACTGGGCATTCTATACAATGCCTAGGTATTCTGTAGAATGCCTGCATTTCCCACTTTGCCTGTAACATAAGTAACCTTTTCATTAGCTTTAGGGGTTAAAAATGTCAGTGACATAAAAAAACAAAAACAAAACAAAACAAAACCCCCCTTAAAGTACATCAAAAATGTCTTAAAATGCCTAAAAATAGCCCCAAATACCCCTGGAAGAACATTTCTGTGTGTAAGTTGGCCTTTTGGGAACGAAAACAGACATAACCCAAAATGGCAGTTTTTGACAGGTCCATGACAGGTTCATGTGGGTCCAAATTTCACAAATTTTCAAAATGCTCAAAAGTGCCTTACAGTGCCCCAAAAACTGTCCAAAATACTACTGGAAGTACAAATCTGTGCATAATTTGTCCATCTGAACCCTTTTCAGACATGACCCAAAACTAAATTTTTTGTCTGGGACCAACTTTTGCAAAATTTTGAAAGTGCTTAAAACTGCCTTAAATGCCTCAAAACAGCCCCAAATACCCCCAGAACATATCTGCACATAACTTTGCCTTTTGAAGCATTTTCAGAGCGAAAACTTACATAATCCAAAGCCACATTTTTTTGATAGGTCTGCACCAAATTTTACCAAATTTTGAAAGTGCTCAAAACTGCCTCAAAACATTCCCAAATACTCTCAGATGTCTACATGTGATCGCAAAATCGCAAATGAGAGATGCGCCAAAAAAGTCAAAATGGAACCAAGTACACAGGAATAAGCAACCGCAAAAGGTTGCTAGTAATCCTTTGGTAGGGTAGAGTTGTGTGTACTTTTTACTGTACATTAAAAAATATGTCAAAAATTGATGAGATAAAAAATTTTAAAAAAATGAATGTAGTAGTTGTATTGCAGAATTTACAGAAACATAGTACCTGTAGGCCTACATCAATATTGCAATCAAATATGCATTTTTTCTTACATATATTTAAGTAAGTTATCAAAATTGTATTAATTGTAATGCAAACTGAACTGTAGTTAATATAATAAGTAGTTGACAGAATAAACTACTATAGAATTCTAAATGTACATGTGAAGATCCTGTGTAGTCTTTATTACATGCTCTTACATTCTCAAGGCAACCACTAGAGTGCAGTAAAACCTTTCTTTTGACATCCCACTTTTCCCATAGTTCAGTGTTGTCCTTCCTAAAGTGGTCACTATGTGGCAGCAACACATTCACTAAATCGCGTCATCTTTCTACACGTTCTTATTTCCACCTCTAATGTCTGGCTCCCCAATGGAAAAGCACTTTATTGTTTTACTTCATGCTAATACCATTATGATATTTTCATCAAAATATTTTGCTATAGGTTTTGCTAATTCTACAATAGTTTTCCTCAATGCAAAATGCAAGACTGTTGTTAATGTTTAAGTGCATAGCAATTGGCAATTAGCTTCTTACAAAATGTATCTAGTCTGTAATTTAGCTGCTAATTTACATCATAGTAGTAAATTTAAAGTTGCATGTTGTCCATGGTCTTTTTGGACATCTCTCTAAATGTCCATACTGCAGTTTTACTAATATAAATTGCTTTGGCTGCACAGTTTTTGAGAATTTTTTGTTTTTGTTTTGCAGTATCCTACAAGGCATACAGACTCTTAGCCAGAGGTGAGTAGCCACAAACTGTACTCAAATAAAAGTAAAAAGTAAGTTGCCCTAAAAGTACTCTTAGAAGTACAGTTTCTTCTAAAGGTAAATGAGTAAATGTAACTCCCTTCTCTTAGCAATACAAAAATACATTGTTAAACTTTCCTAATTGTTTGGCTAATTTAAACGCTTTGCCTAGAGCTGCAGGGTTTAGCACAATGAACTGATGCTAAGGCTAACTACTTAATTAGCATTGTGCATGCTAGTACATATAAAGAAATGAAAGAGGCAGTTTTGCTTGGAATATGGGAGCTCTAATTGGCAGAAATAGTGCGTAGAATTGGTGAACAAGTAAAATTGTGCTAGTTTCTTTGTTGTGCCATATATAACAATAGTTGGAGGGATTTGTGCAATTGCCGACTCATATTCTGGCCTAGTTAAAGGTTTTCTCTTGTTTGCAATCCCAATCCGGACCAAATTCCCCAAGATGTAACTTGTAAGAGCATGTATGTTGTTGCTAAGGAACCCGTTTTTTGCTGTTTGCCCCCAGTAGGTGGTCTTTTTATGAATATCATTACATATGCCAATTCAGAGAAGCCCAGATGTCTTTATTCCTTCCAGACCATTGCTATTTTCACACCAAAATTTGGAAGGGATATTTATGCTAATGCCTTTCCTGACTCAGATCTGTAGATATTTACTGATAAATGCAGTTGTGAGACAAAAGTAATTGCTGACATAAAGGGATGGCTGTTTGTGCAACCTGGAGTTTAGAAGTTTGAACCGTTTGAGCCAATAGGATTAATATGTACACTAGTGCAGAAAAGTTTTTGGTAGATTTGAATTGCTGAAAAGTATGCCCCTAGACAATGTGTAGGAGTTCTACTTACTCACAATAACATAAGTGTATATCCTACTCATCTTGCACAGTATTTCCAAAAACATATTTTGGAATCTTTTATCTTGTTGAGGTTTTGGTTGCTTCTTACATTTGGAGTACTAACCTTAAACCATGTTTATAGGCTTCTGAAATCCATCTGTCTCTTCATGTAATGATTTAGATATCCAACCGAGATGCTCAAAGTCCTGTGGTCTGAGGCCTATTAGTTACTAAAACTGCAAAGGTTTGGGTTGCGCTAGACCATTTCAGTTACTAGAACAAAACTACTAAGAGAGAGCTATATAATGAATCACATGGAATTAAAAATTTTGTGTAGTGTTAAAGCCTGAGCAGTGAGTGTATGACCTGTCTTTCTCTTTCTCAATTTGTCTTTTAAGGTTTGCCATCATTAACTGTAATTCAAGATTCAAGATTCAAGATTGCTTTATTTGTCCCAAAGGAAATTTGTCTTGGACACAATGGCTGCCACAAAAAATAGTACACATACACCACTATACACAAACATACTGTACATGATAGACTAATACATTTAAAAGCAAGACACAGACTCAAAACATCAAAGCCCTGCTCTATGGCCTGAATATAGGAGATTAACTGATATGGGAAAGAATGAGTTCTTATACCTATTCAGGTATCTTTTCTTGTGCTATGACAAATAACTTTCTTTAGTAGTGTGTAAACACCAACACACTTTTGTGACATTCTCATAATGGCATGTGCTTGGTGCATCGAGTCACTGATTCAACTGAAGAGCAAATGTGATATTTTGGCACTATTTGCTGCTTTTGAGAAATGCAATTTTTAGTATCAGGTTGTCCTTTACTTACTTTACTACTTAAATACATATTTTGTGGACCTTAAGTATTTTCTGTGAGCACCATTTTAGGCCAAAAACTTCTGTAATTATGCAGTGTCTTTGCAAAACTGGCCTTTTGTGCTCTTGCAGAATATAGCTGCCAATGTCACTGTTATTGGTCACAAAATAAACTTTTTAGTTTAAACTTTACTAATGGCATTTCCTTAAACCTGCTTTGACTTTTGCAGACAGTGGCAAATTAAGAGGAATCTTGTTCTTACAAAGCACAGTTGCATACTTACATTTGTTCCTCATTAATCACAGACAGCATTAGGACTTGATCCAGAGGTTTATCCGCAGGAGGTCCAGTCCTGGGTTTGGGGCTCCCCTGTAGTACTGGCCCCACTTAGTCCCGCCGCGTGCACTCTGTGTGGGGCAGCGGCTCAGGGCACGGCCCCCTGTCCTCCTGCTGGGCCTCCATCTGTTGAGAGGTGCTTAGGTCTCTCGATTGATGGTGAGCCAATGGCTTTGTGACATGTGTCGCAGTGAGTGACAGAGGAGCCGGTCCCAGTCGGGCCTCCTCGCCGACCACAAATCTCGCGTTTGGAGTCGGCACTGCGCCAAGGCTAATGGGAGGAGTGATGCTCCTGCTGTGGGATGGGACTTGTAGTTTACAGCTGCTTGGTAATACAGGACAAGGATCAAATCTAACTGGCTTCTGGCTTATAGACTGACAAAATTCATAATCCATCAATCATTCTTTGCTATTATTAATACTGTTACTGTCAAAAAAGTCAGCAGCATTATTCTTGGTGGAATATTTGGCCACATCTTTTTATGAAAATTGTTGGATCCCATTCTTTTGGCTGCAATCCATTGGCCCCATAGTGGTGCTTTGGGGTGCCCCCTTTACCTCGATGTTAATGTCAACAACTGTTCATCAAAGTGTGTCCTGGATATTCAGTGTAGCCTCATCAATCTACTGCAGAAGAAGATGTTATAACAACGTTGTGTGCAGGTCAAAGGTCATGCATTATCATAACATTGATGGTAGTCATATTCAGTTCATGAGGATGAAAACTCACTGGCTTGTGGCTTAGGATTAGACTGCCAAATTCCATCTTTTTGGCTATGATTAGTCTTTTCATTTGGCTGTAACCCTAATTGGTCCTATAGCAGTGCTTTAGGGTTCACCTTTCACCTGGATGTTAACCTCAAAGGCTGCTCATCAAAGTGCGTAATCGCCCTATACATTCACTGTAGGCGATGCTAATTGTCCATTCATTACTCTACTGCAGAAGATGTCATTACAAGGTCAAAGGTCAACCACTGGCAAATGACGTGGAAATATGTTTGGCATATAATATAGTATCCTCTTAGTGAATGACAATTATGCAAATTGAGATAGGGATCATTTCAAATAATTGCAATGAAGCGATGTTGGTTGCAATCTCTTGTATGTGGTGTATTAAAGCTGACAGAGGTATTTTATGTTTTAAGTGCCCATTTGTCATAGGCACTATTTAGGCATTAAAATACAGAATTGTCCAGCTTTCCCACTATATTCAACTGATAACTGGGACTGGAAGCATTTCTATCACTTCAGAAACATTGCTATCATGTAAATTTAATGACCAAAGTGATTAATCCAGTATGTTTTGTCCATATTAACATTCACTCCTGCTAATCCAGAATAATGTGTCCAGATAGCTAGAAAAGAAATTGTGATGCAAGGTCTGAAAGGGGCCTTAGTATATAGGTCAGTCTGTCCCAAAGCAGAGATATTTATTCTTTTTTCATCCAAATTCATCCTTTGCAGTATGACTTTTAATGGCAGATCTGAATGGGGACAACCCCTCATGCATGTATTCACACATTGTACCTTCAGTCCTGACTTGCACACAGTTTTTTCACCACCACTGATCTGCTCCCCTTCCTTTTAAAGCCTTGTAAACTGCCTCATGATTCTCCTCGGTTTGACCCAGCAGTCTACTTCTTACACACCTGCCAACCACTCTTCTTCTTTCTACTTTGGTGGGTCCAGAGTTAAAAAGAAATCTTCATCTCCCACTCCTCTCCTGCACTCGCCCAAAACAGGATGATAAAAGCGGCGCGTTCCACATCTGAGCGGCTGCAACAATGCTACTGTACCTTCAAAGGGGAAGACGCCATGTTGCCAGATGACAGGCTATTGATATGAAAGAGTTGACTCCTCGCTGGCGGAGATCACAGGAAGAAAGCTAGATGCGTTCTGTTGTGTAGCTCAGGAGTGATCTGACCAATGCAGCGAAGGAGAAGTCTCATGGCCGACACTCTCTTTTGCAAAAATTGAGTCAAACTTATCCCGAAATTGACTAGTTTTGGAATGTGCAGTGCATGTATAAGCTGTGCATTTTAAATTTGGTTATAAACATGGTTAGATGTACACAGGAAATCCTTGTATTTAAAGTAATACAATTTAATGTTACAGTGTTTTACTGTTGCAAAATTTGACTTTGATTTGACTTTTTTTTTCTTTGTAGTATTTGTAATGCAATAGCTCTGAAACTGTTCACATCAACTTAGAAAAAATAAGATTTTTCTCCACGTATCTGGCACTAGCTTTGCACATGGCATAGCCTACAGAAAACACTATTTTTAGTGATTTCTGGTGGCCAACATGCTGATTGCTTTTGAACATTTAATTGCATTTAATAATAGTTGTAACTGGGTTGTAAACAACTTTAATGTGAAACATTAGCTGTAAGATATTGATAGCATCAAAAACTTGAATTCATGTCTCACCTCCCTCTGTTAGAGTACAGATAAAAAATAAAATACAAAAGTTGGAATCAGTTATTAGAGACTAGTGGTTGATGAAGTAGTAATACTGTAATAATAACAACAACTTTTTATTACTTTTCAAAACAGAGTTCCCAAGTGCTTTACAGAATAAATACAGACAAACAAGCTATGAATAAAAACAATAAAACATTAAAAACATTAATATGATAAATATAAAAACAAACAATTAAAAATGGGACTACTACAAAAATGCTATCCAATAAAAGATTTTTTTTTTCTAGATTTAAAAGTGATCACTGAGTTAGGGATGTGGGCACAGTCAAGAGGGTCAGGCTTGAGGAGTGACCTGAGGAGCCCAGACAGCGACCTGAGGGGTGATATGAGGCGCGACTTGAGGGGCGATCTGAGGAGTGCAGGCTGCGACCCAAGGAGCGACTTGAGGAGCCTCCTGAAAAGCAACCTGAGGAGGGGGAGAGTAAGTCACAGATATACAGTAGGAAGGGGAAAAATCACATAGAGCTTTAAAAGTGACAAATTCAATTTTAAATTTCACATTTAGGCCTAAATAGTAGCCAGTTTGTTGGAGCAACGTACACTCAACAGGATTAATGCTATGAAGAATTTGGAACACAGTCTATAGATACAACATTTTACCTTACTCATTTTTATTCCAAACATGTTAAAGCCAGAAAGTACATTTGTCTCTACAGAGAGCATTACATCTACTGTATATCAACATAAAAAGTAAATCTCCAAGCCAACCTCTGAAGTCAGCAAAGTGCCCTGGTTTACAGCGACCCAAAGGATGTAATTGGGGTCTACGGACAGCATAAGCCCAACATGATCAGCACCTGTTCAAGATGGCAGCCTGCCACCGCTTCTGTCTGCTGCAGCCCAAGCCAGAGATCCACTGATGGGGAATTACAAGTCATTAAGGAACACAAATACTGGTGTGACAGAGGCCAAAGGATCTTCATATCATAGAGAGGTCAGTATTTGTGCACAGAGCAGATTAACCTTTTTTTTTTTTTTTTTTTAATAAAATAATGATAACATGAATTGATACTCAAATAGACATGGTTCTAATGGAAAGCAAAAAAGTATTTCATTTAAACATGATTGTATACAGTAGCAATGCTCTCCAAACTGCAGGAGTGGACCCTATTTATTATTTTTATTCTAATTCTAATGGGTATTCTGTCTTGTTAAGAGTTGATTTACCACTAAAGTAATTTTAGAAAGATTATTTTATGGTCCAAATACTACTTAGTGTTGCTTTAATAAAATATAGTTTCTGAGGACAACACAAGTATAGTGATGCATTAATTTAAAATGTTTTTCAGCCACATGGGAAGGAGAGGGGCACTTCAATATAATCACTCATTTGGTTGCCCAGTGTTTCAATGCTCATAAGGAAGAACAAGGGTGATGTCACAGATTGCTCCAATATCAGCCAATCTGCCCACTTTGCCTCATCACGAACATGTCCCAACCACCGAATCAATTGTGCAATTGTCACAATCTTGCCAAATCAGAGTGGTTTTGTGCAGGGCTGTGGCACCATTGACGTCATCCATGCCGCTTGTCTGTGGATGGAAAAACACCACGAGAAGATAATTCATCTGGCATTCTTGGATTTGGAGAAGGCCTTTGACTGGGTCCTACATGGGCTGATCTGTCTCTTGCTTTGCTCGCATGGTGTCCCCAAAGAAAGAGTCCGATGAGTACAACTCATTGTGGAGCAAGCAGCGTTATCCAATGCTCCATGGGCTTGTCACCACTGTTTGACACAAGGTTAGCGTAAACCTGCCATTAGCTACGCTACTGTTCATTCTCTGCATAGATATGGCCACAAGCAAGATCCAAACTCTGCACCCATGAACACTTCACTACGTGGATGACGTTGCCATTGAGACACGAACCAAACTCCAACAGAAGATCCAAGAGTGGAAGACATGTCTAGCGATATTCTGTCTTTGCGTACAGATTGGCAAGACAAAAGTTAGGCAGGAAATTGGATCAATCGCTATGGATAACCGGAAGCTATAGAGTGGGGCAATTCAACTAAAATTTCCTATGGGGCAACTTGTTGGTTATTGGCCTGTGGGCCGGATATTCTGCTGTACTACTGGCTTTAGAGCTGCAAAGTATCGCAAATTGACGCATATACAGTTTAGCGGCTACAAATGATTGATTTATTATTTATGGGTAGATGAGCTGAGGGCTGGTCCAACAAAAGTGCTGGTTTAGGGGCTAGGGAAGAGATTTGAACTGCCTATATGTACCCCATAGTGAGAAAAAGTGAACTAGTGTGGTGACTTATTTTTCAGGGCAAAATCAGTTTTCAGTAAATTAATATTTTGCAGATTTGTGCCACAAGTGCCTGAGGTCACGGCTGGGCCTTACCAGCCCATGGCTGCTCCTCAGATGTCAAACAGAAACCCAGCTGTCCCTGCATCAATGCTACGTCCAGTTGGCATGGCCAACGGGCAAATGATGTATACATATGTGGCAGAGCCCTGTGCCTACTATAGCGATGTAACTTCAAGGTAAACGGCAAGACAAAAGAGTTTAAAATGTAAATACAAATAGAATCCAGTGATTCGCAGATCTCATAAAAACATATTTTACTCACAGTAGAACAGTTTAAGTGTTGAAACTAAAATATACAATTATGTGTCAAATACTAGCTCATTTTGAATTTGATTACAGCAGCATGTTTCAAAAACATTGAAGCAAGGGCAACAAAAGGCTGTTTTATTCATTTATTTATTTATTCATTCATTGTATGTTTTTTTTTAACTTATTTATTATTTTACTCTATTGCTCTTACCTTTTTTTTTTTTACTGTTTTTTTGGATTATTTTAATAGGGGCCAGTATGGTTAAATAGCTAGATAGATAATACAGACTGACATCAAAATGTTGAAAATGTTTTTTTGGTGCAACATCTCTTTTTTTTTTTAGATGTGTTGCTGCTATCCAATTGAAAATATTATTATTGCTATTAATGCTATTATTTTTTATGAAATGGTAAAATATCCCACTTTCAAGTCTCTCTGCTATGGTGTGTAGAGTCATCGGAGAGAGATGGAAGATGCTGTCTCAAGAAGAGCAGGCTGTGTACTTCGAACAGGCGCACGCAGTAAGAAGGGCTCACGAGGCGAAGTACCCTGGTTGGTCTTCCAATGACAGCTTTGGGAAAAAGGCCAAGAGAAGGAGGACCACCTACACCACTGCTCCTGCAGCCCCAGCTTGGGACAACTCCATGATGATGTGGCCAACCACTTCAAGCCACCTCCCTCAGGTCCCATCACCAGGTTACTATGGCCCTGTTAACCAGCAGACATCAAGCTGCTTGTCTTTTCTCTGTCAGCACAATTAAAAAAGTGCAAATAAGCATCTAAATATAAAATCATTGAATTCAGGTTCATCTGTTATCTTGCCACCTGGGGCCTAGACACTGGTGGTGGTGAAGGTGGTGAAGAGGAGGAGAAGGAGAGGAGGAGGAGGTTGATGGTTCTGCTGCTGCGGTAGAGTTGGGGGTGGAGGAGGGTTTGATTGTTTGTTTATTATTAGGAACCCCATTAGCTCATAATCATAATCAGTCTTCCCGGTTGAATTTACACAGGTCCATTTACTTATTTATTTATTGATGGCATGGCTTTCATCGACTATAAGAATTAGTTTCAGGTCTCTCTATAGAAGGTCACCAACTTCAAGTATCTAGGCTGCCACATTTCCACAGTTTGTCGAATCACTCGAAGGCGCTACCTGCCTGAAGTGGTGTCAGGTAACGGGGAATGTGCATAGAGTGCCTGGGGTTGCACCCATCCAAGACGAGATGTGCCTGCCTGCCTATGATGGTTTGGGCATGTGATACAAAGTGTTGATGAATTGGTGGCAATGGTGGGGATAACAATAATCCCACCTGGAGGACAAACCAGAGGCTGGCCGTAAAGGATGACATGCGGGCGGTCAACTTCAACCTGGAAGACGCTTTAGATTAGATTAGATTAGACGGTTTGGATTAAATGAAGAGCAGCTTGCAAAACAGTAGACCCTGAAGTTTAGAGAATTCAGCATACGATAAAATTAATCAGAAAAGTGTTTTTAATAACCACTTAGAGCTATCAAGGGACAGACCGAAAAGTAAAAAAAAAAAAAAAAAAGCAGTTTACTTGTGCAGGTTCAGTGTATTGATCTACCCTTGGTGCCATCTGTCACACTGGCCACAGCTCCTGCAGTCTAATTAAACCTTGAGCTGAAGTCACTAATGAAGTTTTTAAAGTTGTCTCCACATCTGGTGCAGAGGTTCATATTGGGGGCAATGAAGCTTGGGCTGACAGGTCAGACTGCATGTGACATTGTATTTTTAGTAGCCTATTAACAAATCTAGTCACAATATTTTGGACAGATTTCCACTGCGCCAAAAATAACCTTTCTGCTGTTAGTGGTACAGTACACATTTTTTTTTATTAGTTTACCTAGGGTTATCTGTACAGCCACAATCTACTCTCACTATTAATGCAAAAAAAAAATCCAGTTAAGTGTAGACATGATTTAAGGACCCTCTGTAGAGTTGGTCCACTGACACTGAATTAGTAAATGTGTGATTTTACATCTAAATGAGTTTTATTTGACTGTAGGCCCTGAGCTGAGGATCATAAAGTGTCTGTGTGTCTGTGTCGGGGTGCTGTCACAGAGGACGTGTACTTGTTCAATTATTAACTCTCCTCACAGCAGCTCTGGGACGACACTCACTCTAACACTGCACTAGAGTCTTGTATCTCTGCTGTTAGGCTCAAGGGCACACCTCACAGATTTACTTTGAGAAATGATACTAAAAGCTTTTCTCACTTTTGACCAATGGACACTTTGTTCATCTGACTAGTATTAATAGTAAAAAGGTAAACAGAAGGGGCAGAGTAGCATACAGCAAAGCAAAACTGGCTTACTTTTTAAAACAAAAGCAAAGACGAGAGCAATGTACGTATACATTTTCACTGGAACAAATGGACCTTGATGCCATTAAAAGCAACTAGAAAGACATGCAACTACTCAAACTTCAGTAAACAGTAAACTCATTAATGGAACCATAAAGGATGCTTACTGAATGGTAAGGGTAATACTGAGATCTGGACTGCAGTACAGAGAATTCGTTCATTAATCCATTCATCTTCTGCTTATTCCTCTAAGGGGTTGCAAAGTAGCTGGAGCTGCACTGCAACTATAAGCCTTAGGGGGTGTACACCCTGAACAATGGCCAGTTAGTCGCAGCACTGACAGAGACTTACCGTACACTGACAGTCAACTATTCATTTACACACTGTACAGATCATGTGCCCCTAGTGTGAGAGCCAGTTGTCAGTAGTCCTGTGTTAGTCATGAATGTGAAGCAAATTTTATAACTTTCCTTGCCTCTTTTTGATGGCATTGAGTGCCTTTGTTTGTCACGTTTAGATTCTGCTAAAGTTTGTGTTGTTGTTCAGTCCACTGTGTGATTTTTTTTCATTCGTTTTGCTGCCATTTTAAAAACAGTAAAATCCTGTTACAGACAGTCACATTCAAACAAACTGACTTTCAACAACTGGATTTGCTGCTCTCCTCATTCAAAAATAAATATAGAAATTATGATGTACAGTATTTCCTAGTGTTTTTCTTGCAAAAAGTAATTCCTTCGCGTCTCTACTGCACCACCATGTTTGTTGTTGATACTACTCAGCGCTTTGCTTATGTCATGTCCTTTTTTTTCTGATTGGTTACTCCAGACTAAATTCTTCAAATCGACTAAAAAGAAAAAAAAAAACAAGTTTTTTTCTGGCTGGCCAGGCTACCACAGTCCTATAACTTCATCTGACTCCAACCATCATGATATAATGTCTCTGATACATCAGGGGCCATAAAGCCAGTTCCTGGGGCTGTGCTGCTTCAGAGGTCAAAGCTTATGGAAATCTGACAGAGATCATGAACGCTGCCATAACTCCTGTATCGTTTACACTCAACTTCTGGTGCCACTGTGCTTTTATCCCAAGGCTCAGTAGCCTCTCGAGTTACTGACACCACAGCCACTTCCACTGCACACTCAATTACCCATCTACTTCTCATGGGTCAGGAGCAGAAGAGTTCATCCATGCATTCAACCTCCAGTATCAGGCCACCATGAGGTGAAACCATAGAGACAACGAGGATATCGAACATTTTTTTTTGTTCTATGCCGGAGAATAAAGGTTAATAACAGTCCTTTCCCGTGTCATATTTGACATGACCAGTCATCGCCGTAATTACAATCATTACACTCCAAAGGATGTCTAGTTATCCCTCTTAAACACGGGCCGCACAAAGGAAATCAATTATTCAATCAGAGCTCTCCCATTCATCCCTGCCTGAGTTCACTTAATTTTGGGCCTGGGTGAATCTGCCGCAAATAAACCCCGGCGACCGCAGAAAGAAAAGACGAACAGGGCCCCTAATTTGTACCCTTTTCAGGCGGTCAATCACTTCTCAAAGGAATGCAAGCTTATTCTGACAATCAGCTCGACGTGAATGGGTTTCATCTGCTTGCTCTACATAAGTTATCTTGCGGATAAAGAGGGCACGGTGCGTCTGCAGTTGACGGCGGCAGCGGTGGCGGTGGGGGTAGGGGTAGCAGCTCGACATCATCTCGCCCCGTGCCCACCAGGATTGGCAGCATGTAATTTAAGAGTACGGGCACAAAGACCAAATGCCAAGCCCATAATGGGGGGAGCTGGATGTGTTGGGGATGTTAAATGGGCTTCAGAGCTCGCCGACCAGGGCCTGTAATTAAGATCACCGGGACAAAGGAGGAGAAGACAGTCGCACAAAGCAGTCGGGACCTGGAGGAAGACGAAAGGAAGAGGAGAGAAAATATTAGCATCGCCCAAAAATGGAAGTGATGGAGGTTTTAATGGACACTCCGAAAAGTTGAGTAGTTAGGAGAGCAGTGCAAAAAAGAAAGTGCTAGACATGGCAAAACACATTATCAAATGCTAATATGGTGTGTATGGAAAAGATTATGCAACATGATGCATTGAAACAGATGCAAATATATCAATTAATGGCTGGGATAAGACTTTCATATGAAATATAAATGATAGATGTATTGAAAGCAAACTCCTCTAATAATTATTCTAATTTGTCTAAGATGGCTTCCTTGACTTCTGTACCACTTGGGCCCTTGGCATGATTCGGGTATCACTGTCCTTAGGTGTGCCTTTTGTCTGGACGGAGGTGCACTGCAGATGCTTGGATGAGAGACATAACTCAACACTTACAAACTATGTCCAGTCACATACATAAAAGATATGCACTAAAACAAACAAACAAAAACTATATATTGGTTGACTAGTCAGAAAAAAACTAAAACAACAAATAATTAAAGAACATTAAACACTGCCTTCATGTCAAGTATTCTGAGTGAGATTACTATATTTTGTCTAGTCTATGAAACACATTATATGCACTAAGAGAGTTCAGTTCCATGTACAGAAACAGTATATTTTATATACACAAGCACTCTTAATTTAGAACTATTCATTTACTAATAGTTAAATACAAATTTTTCTGCTAGGGGCTGTTGGTGACACAAGCCTATCCTGCCTTATCAAAAGACAGTACATACAAAAAGGTCAAAAGTCTCCCCCAAACAACAACAGCAACGGCTACAAAGCGCTCAGACATTCAGCTCTCCTCTGTGTACGCTTCAGTGAGTGCATTAAATGTGGTGTGCCGCTCTCATTGGGAACTTGTTTACAAAATGTCGGGTTCAAATCAGGCTCAGGCTCATAATTACAGTTAATGGGTTGGGTTGGGTTCGGACATAACATGTGAGAGCTTGGGTTGGGTCAGGCTGGATTTTTGGGGGCCACAAGGTCTACAAGGTACCCATTTGAAAGATTTGCAATGGTGACCTACTGAGAGAAAGGGAGAAGCCAAAGGGAATTTCTTCTTTATGTAATGATTTGAAGAGCTTATGATCATTAGTGTAACAAAATTAATTCAACTGGAATTAGCAAACTTCCAGGCAACATAACATTACAAAACAAAACATGAGCCTCTTTGATAGATTATGGAGTAGGACACATGGTTATGGAGTGACTGCCTCAGTGTTACTGTATAGGCCTATGTGATGTACTGTGATGTAAAGACTAAGAGAAGGTCCTTCAGATCCTGATAGAGCAGTGGTACGTCTCGTCCTCCATCACCACAGCCACCATCACTCTCTCCTGAGGTTTTTTTGTTCCCGAGGACACACTCTGGCTCCTAGTGCTCTGGGTGGCTGTGTGTTCAGACCTTTTTCCGTTTAATTAGATTTGTTAAAACAATTTTTGGAGTGCTTTATTCGGTAAAAGCTCTCAGGGGTTAATATCCGCAGAACACTTCTGTTCAGCTTCTTTTCACCAATGGAGCATAAATTATTTAAATTATTCAGAATTGTGCGACCTTTTATCTCACCCCCTTTGAAGGCAGCAAATTAAAAATGCAAATGGGCTAACTAATTAATATGCAAATGCATTCATTCCCAGTTAACAATTAGCAATTAAACCTGCAGTGTCTAGAAAGAGCACTGACAAAATTAGCAACTTATTTTTTCATCTGAAAAATAGTCCGTCCGAAAAAAATTGATTGACGAAATGACTTTTACTGACAACCACCTGCCTCGATGTAAACAAAATTAATAGGATGTCATGTAGGAGACAGTGCAGCCGTGTCACAAACAACATAAATGTATGTCGTTCTGTCACGCTTTGGCTCTAACTCCTGTATATTTCATAACTCAATCAGACTAATTGAAACATGAAAGTCTGTGAGGGATTCTTTGTCTTTGCAGCTTTTCTTAAAAGACTCTGCAAGTGAGTAAAGCGAGAAGTTGCATAACACCTTGGGGTTTAACATTTCATCAGTACTAGTGTATTACCTTTTAATCCTAACCAGATATATCAATGGGCAGTTAACTTCCCAACCAGAGTTATTTTTTTGTGTTAGGAACGCACTGATTTTATTGATATTAAGGATTTGTATTGTTGCATTGCGTAGAAGACAAGCTTTAATTAACTTGTGTTTAAAAGGAATATTATGGTTTTTATTCATCTTTTTAAGCCAATCCTGTTCTCCTCTAGAACTGCATTGCACATTTTACAAGCTATAAAAACACTATGTGACTAAAATAACGAGTTTCCATTAAGAAACAGATGAAGAGACCAGCAAAGGGCAGCAGCGTCCAGCAGAGTGCAGTGCTGTTACAGTTTTTTGAGCAACATTAAACATATGAAACAAAGGTTTTTACTTCCTTGAACTTTTTATATGATGCCATTTTACAACAAAATGAAAAACAGCTGTGAGGAATCAGTGGAAACAGAGTTGCACACTATTTTTCGGATAAATTAATCTGAGCAGGGCTTGTTGATTGGTTAGTGCATTCTGGAGTGGGCGGGGGTTTGTGGGTTTGTGGAATCGAGCGTTTTTAGGCCTCAGAAACTTAGCACCAGAGACTACAGGATTACTCAAGCAGGCATAAAAACACAACTCCATGTACAGTATGTTTTTGATGAAGGAACATTATAACATGGTAGTTTATAAAAGTCTGTTTTGCATAATATAGCCCCTTTAGGCACTTCAAAACTGAACACACAAATAGTTAGGCATTACTCATTTTTTCTTGTCCTGGTCCAGACCCCCACACCTCCAAAAACAACAGCTTTTTGGTATAGCTTTTTATTCCACTAATTGTTTTTTTAAGTGCAAAATTTCATCTAGTCCTAATTGATATCATTTGGATTTCCTGGGCAGAACTAATAGACCCAGAATAAACTTCCTCTAACACAATTTTGTAGTCATGCAACCAATCTGAATTCAGTGGGGCACTAGGAACATATACAGAACTGCTTCTAGAGTGATGTGATTTGAAAAATATACAGTTAGAGACATACAGTATATTCAAAAAGTGTGAAATTCTATCATGAAACAACATAGTACTGGCCTTGGCTTCACCTCTTTTCACTTGGGAGTACCTGCTGCCACTTGTTATGATTGGTCAGGTAGGTTTGATTCAGGTGGCAATAGGTTTGCATGGGAGAGGCAAGGAAATAAACGGGTCCGACTGGCCAGGCTCATGATAACATAACATTACACCCCTTGTAACACTGATATTGTTTTTTATATGGTCAGATTTCCAAAGCAGAAAAACACTAGTACATAAAGCCCCGTGAGCTGTCAGACACTTCCCCATTTCCATCTCCGCTCTCGAATGCAATCTTACACTTCACGCTATCTCCTATATTACACCTTATGATACCTAATGTTAGCGGCTCTACATCAATCATGCATGCCAGGCCCCGGACCGTCGCTCCATTCTGTGGCTCTGAGTGCGTCCGAGATCTTCAGAGGAGATAGAGGATCCCGGAGGCGTGAACTGCACCTCCCCGTAAAGGTTATCTGCGATACACACACCCGGGGGCAGGCGCCTCATGCCGAGATCATGGCACGTCGGCGAAAAAAAAAAAACACAGAGGAAGATGTATGCGCTCGGATCACTGTCAGCTGCATGAGCCATGACAATAGAGGTCAGTCAATCAGGGTTCAGAGAAG
This sequence comes from Bostrychus sinensis, assembly GCA_020698575.1. Classification (NCBI taxonomy): domain Eukaryota; kingdom Metazoa; phylum Chordata; class Actinopteri; order Gobiiformes; family Eleotridae; genus Bostrychus; species Bostrychus sinensis. The sequence goes on along the minus strand of CM036257.1, from coordinate 10,778,463 downwards.
ACAAGAAAAAGGACTTGTATTCTGTATTATATTAACATCCTCGCTCATATACTAATAGCATTTGACTTGATCCCTTGTCAGCTTTTGCCACAGGGCCTCGGCGACAAGCGATCACCACCTTTCCACTGATCTTTGGAAATTCCTTGTGTTTCATTAACTTGCATTAAGTGCCCACGTCCCCCGATGCCTCAGCTGCTATAAGCTTCATATTTTATTTATCGCAGTTTAATATTGTTTTTGAATATTTGCGCTGCCTTTAGGCCCGGCTCACAGTCGCGTTGTGCTCTTTAATTTCTCCTCGGAATTGATTTCCAATCGCTACCAGTGACGCTTGATTAAAAACAGCTTCTTGCATAAAAATGTAAACGAACGTGAAGTAATTGTACATATTGCAGCTCATTGCAACAATATCCATAGATTGCTCACACATTAAAGGGACACTATGTAATTTTTGTTCTTTCTTGCATTTTAGGAACAGTTTAATACAGATTCTGGGCATAGTGCACCAAATTAGAAATAGACGGTTTTATAAGATCCCAGGAAGTAATTTTGAGATCCTGCAAAACTTTAGAGAAGTTCTGCAAAGTAAATTTACAATATCACAATTTATAGGGGCCTGTGGCTAACAGTTTACCATATGTGGCAGCTAGATTTATGCAGGATTTGTGAGTTCACAATCGCACTGAAATTCATAAATCCTGCTCAGAGCACTGTGTTTGCATTAGAACCACAGCAGGTTTGACCAATGGTGTGGCAGTGACAAAAAAGTGACAAGGAAGAGCACTTCCTGGACCTCCAAAAAGTAGGATAAGAGTAGCAAAAAATGAGATGCTCTCTGGGAAGGGACAGGCAATGCAAAAAATAACAAAATACCCAAGGCACTCTCATAAAGTTAAAAAGCCCTTATTACTTAGGGCATGTCACAATAGACTAAAAAGCCCCAACGCGTTTCGGCGTTACAGCCTTCATCAGGGGACAAACAGAAGTAAAGTGTGTCGTATGGGTTTTAAAAAATACATTCCACCAATAGGGTTTCTCCACCTGCAAGAGGGAGTGGTAACGGGGTTAACACACCTATGTGGACATGTATATAAAAAGCCACGAGATGGCAGCATTATCCAATGAACACTAATAGTACATAAAAGCAAACTATACAATGGAAAAAAACTACAGATAAAGTACATAGAATAGCCCAACAGTCTATAAAAACACAGTGAAGTCCAAATCTTAATTTAGTCCAGGGTGTTTTGTGGCCTTAAGTCTATAAATCCATGAGGTCTCACACTGTTTAAGTCTTTTTATTCTGTTTCCTTTTGGTATGGAGTCCAGCACGTGGCCTATTCCGTGGGCTTGTAGACCGGCTGGGTTACTATTGTGGAATTCTAAAAAGTGTCTGGCCATAGGGTAGTTAGTATTACCCGTACGGATAGCATATTTATGCTCTGTCAGTCTGTCCTGTAGCCGCCTTTTAGTCATTCCGATGTAGAATACATTACATTTCTGGCACAAAAGTCTGTAAATAACATGAGTAGTCTTGCAGTTAATGAAATGGTTGATTTTATATTCCTTTTGTGAATGATAGTCCTCAAATGTCTTTGTTTGCAATATATTGGAACAATGGTTACAATGGTTACATCTGTAAGAGCCCATGGGTCTGGATCCAAACCAAGTCTTATTGGAATGGTGTGGCAGTACTGACAGTTAGGGCGCACTCACACTAGGGCCATTCGAACCGTGCAGTGCCCAGGTACGATTGGGGAGGGGTCTGAGTCCCCCGCCTGCTAGCGTTCTCACCTGCAAACGATCCGTGCTGCGGCCCGGTTATGTCATCAGCTCTGAGGGTGACACACTGCTACGTCATCGTGGTGCGCGGTTTGTTTACAAGTCGAGCGAGCCGCTAACACTTTTAAAACCGGTGTAGTGGAAAACGTGAGACCAGCAGCATGAAGTATCTGACCTATTGTGATTCTGCTTTGAGTCTTGTTTGTGAGACGCGGTCTTCTGTCACACGTTTTGGAATAAACCACATACGAGGAGCAGCGAAGGCACCGCAGACGATGAGAGAGGATTCAGAACTACTGCCGCTGTCTGTTCTCTTCTTCAGAAAGGTGAGCGCAAGACAGTGGTGTTGTTATGAGTGTTGATAATGGAGGTTATCCACTTTTTATTGAGAGAAGAACAGTTGCGTACATGACAGGCCTCGTAGTCGTGCGTGTGCGCATGCATGAGCAACCGCGCCGTGCCGTGGCCCACCTCCTCCAACCGTGCCAAAGTCCTGAAGCGTTCCGCGCCTGGGCGCAGTTCGGAACACTCACATTAGGCAACCGAGCCGTGCTTTAGGGGCGTTCCGGACATGGGCACGGTTCTATTGGTCTAGTGTGAGTACACCCTTAGAGTTGTGATGACAGGCACCGTGTAAAATAGGTGGTCAAAGTTCAGTGGCGTCGGACCCGGGTGGGGGTAATTGGTACTGTTTACCCAGTGCCTAGTGCAGTGAGGGGCCCTCAAAAAGCCTAGAATATGTGTGAGAAATATTGATCAAGTGAACACAGCAGCACAGCAGCCCACCAAGGGGCTGGAAGGGCCAGAATTTCAGTGTTGTCACTCTTAGTACATTTATTCAGTCAGAGGTTGTCTACATTAAGTATATAAAAAGAAATTCAGTTTGAAATGAATAACAATTTTAAACATATTACTTTGAGGCAATTTTCAGCCAACTGTCTGTGGTCTTGTAATATTTTGTATAGGAATGTATGAAGAAAACCATGATGGAGTCTTTTAACTTGAAGTCTTATTGTTGGGGGTTAGGGTGGTTTTTAAGGGGACTGTGACACTTTTGACTTTGGGAATGGCTGATATACAGTATAGTCTGACTATACTGTTACCCCCCCCCCCACCCCCCACATACACGCACACTCTAGTAGGCCATTAAACAGTGTTGCTGAAACACAAGAAAAAAAAACCCTTCTACTTAATTGAATCGTTTTTACAATTGGACCACAAACTGCTCACCTCGCTGACCATTTACACCGCTGCCGCCCCGCTGTTACAATCCATTTGCTGCTTTTCATATACCCATAATATACTAGCCTCCACATAATTACTGCACTCGACTCAAGACGCCCGGCATGCATCTCTTTACACCGGAATAAATAGAAACTAAAACACGAGAAACAGCAGCAAAGAGCCTCTTTCAAGTAAATAGGCTGGGGGTGGGGTAGATAATTAATTCCGAGATTAATGTACTGTAGCAGTGGTGTGTTATTAAAACGCTATTTTTAAATTACAGCTCAGAAAGCACCCCCTTGGGATTAAGAGTGTTAGCCACAGATCTCTACTTAAGTTATGGATGGAAGGAGGAAGGAGGAGGAGGGATGGTGGAAGGGGGGGAGGCCGTTTTACACGCTCAGGTCCAATCTTATGGCTCACGCTGTGGGTTTGACACCGAGAATGGGTTTTCCTGTGTTTGCTCGCATCACTGAACTGCTGAAAAGCCTTTAGTCCCTTCTTTATCAGCGGAGTTGGGGGCTTGCGCTTTTCGCTAACTATTTAGAATGTGTGTGATAGGCCGCTGCTGGCTTACAAGTGGCGTTTGATTAATGGATCCGGCTGCGTGGATTGTAAAACACTTGTTTGCGCAGTGGAGGAATGTTGGGAGGTTGCGGTGAGATACATGACAGATCTGGTACCACTTAAAAGGTGCGTAATTTATAGGGAGTCCTGTTAGGGTTTGATATGGCAGTATGCACTTGAGCTTTACATATTATTTAACGTGCTACATGGGACATTTAATGACAATGTACACTTATTAATAGCTGTTTTATTGCCTGTATATTTAATTGGGTTGTAAAAAAACCTTTAATCTGAATAATGTGACATTTAGTAAGGCCCTGTATCCCTCAATTGATGTTTCAAATCCATTATTGCAGCAACAATATCCAATCCAGTACACGACAAACCTGTCTGTCTGTCGGTGAACAGAACTCAAAAAGTTATGGTCAGATCTTGTTCAGAACTTACTATTAACACAACACAATAGTAATGGGCAGAACGATATATCGACACTCACTCAATACTCAATTTGGGTATCGATTACTTGAATGAAGTATTGATGCTAATTAATTAAGCCAAAACATCCCACACAACAGCATATTGGACTGGTCGATCCATACCATGTGTCAGGATGTTAGCTGTGTTTGTCCTACCAGCAACAACTCACTACTGTGCACATTAAAGTTACTTAATGTATAGTATGCACATTAAAGTTGTTAAATGGCAAGTATTAGTCATGTGATTTGTTTGTAAGAGTATTATTTTTATTAAAAAAAGAAGAAATGATCAGTGTTGGTATAAGTTTTTATTAAATTTCCCCAAAAAGTAATCAGTATTGTATCAAATTGTATTTAAAATGTGGTATCACCCATCATTACAACTCTATACACTAAATTTAGCCTTAACATTTAAAATATATTCAGTCTCACACAATTTGGTCCCGAACCAAAATTTGGGAATCCCTGATTTAGGCCATGGGGGGAAAAAAATCCACTAGTGTCTTTTTCCTGTGTGAAATGAAACCAATACAAATAGACAGCTTTAGCAAAATTATGAACTTTTGACTTTGATTTAGAATGCAAGTGCGAAAACACACTTGAGACTAAATTTTGTTTACTTCAAACCAACAAACACAATATAAAGATTGTTTACATCAGATTTGTAATGCTCTAAATTACATTGTAACTCCAGCTAGAGAAATAGATACTTCAGAGTTAACAACATCCAGGTGAGTTTCTATGGCAACACTTTATGAACGATTTCAAACACTCTCTTGTCATTGGTTGATAGGAGGTTAACAGCTTAATATACAGCTAATACTGTATGTGTGAGGTGGATGGCTACTTGTGTGAGTTGTCCACTCTCTCCCTGCCTCTGCGTGTCCTCAGTGTGTCTAACTCCTGATTTGTTGTGTTCATGTTGTGTTGGTCCCCTTGGCGCCGAGTGCTGCGTGCACCTGTGGCTGCTGGCAGACCATCCGGTGTGCCGCGGCTCCAGAGGGACCTCGGCGCCGGTCGCAGTGGGAGATACGAGTCTGTCCTGCTAGCCGTAATTAGCACGGGCCTGTTGATTCACTGATAATGAGCGTGAGTTCATTAGCACCGCACTAATTGCTGCCTACTTCAACACCAAAAACCGCCATGGCAGCCCTCCGAAAACCCCCGCAAATTCCACAAAGTTTACTGTCACATCAGATATGCTAAGTATGAAATCTTTAGAAGTGGACACAGATGTGAAAGAGAAGAGTGTAGGTGGAGGATTCTTTCTGTAGAAACGTTATGTAGATGGGCAGATGGGAGGAAGGTAAAGCACTTCTATCCAAGGACATAATGGAAGTTCAAAAGCTAATTGCAGGAACAAGACAAACACAGGCTGCTGCTGCTGATTCAGCGGAGGGACAACCTGCACCTGCTTTAGAACCACTGTGTCACTGAGTATGCGTAAGACAGAGTCCAGTGCTACACAGTTAAATACAATAAAGTGCTCTGTATGCCTTAGAGAAAACAAATAATGATACTATATATTCATAAACTTCCACTGAACATTGAAATGCAGATTCAAACAGAATTTGTATTCATAGTTTCATAGCTCGACAGTACAAGTAGCAAAACACATGCAAATGAAAACTGTATCCACCCAAACACACATTGTTTTCATTGTTCTCCTGTCTGTGATCAGATCTGTGCTAATTAGTCCTCAAAGCTGAATATACATCTTAAGGCATGTTTCTACTCACTAGTATGTTATGCTTAGGACAGGTTTAAGGTGCAGTTTGATGTGGGGTAACCCTTGTAGAGGTCTGTGATTGCAGTGCACTGAGGCAGGTGGGCAGAGAGTGTGCTGTCATACAAATAAACTTTCAATGCAGAAAGCGGCCCCAATTGCACATATTTTAGGGACTCACTACTTCATGTCACAAGATCAGCTGGAGTTAGCTATCATTATGGGCATAGCAACCGTTATACAACAGAAGGGGCAGGTTACACACTTTTTAAAATTGTTTCATTTTTCCCCATCACATTTGAACAAAACTATATATGTTTTTTAAGGTCTGCAACATTGCCCTGCTCACATTTCAGATGCTTGTGTGTTTTCACATAAGAAGCAAGAGCTAGTATACTTATATGAGACACTTCATAGACATTTTGGCATTGAAAATTGGCTTATACTAACCTAAAATGGATCATACAGCTTCAGTGTATGTTCAGCTCCATTGAAGAATGTGGCTATAGATGTCCAGACATGTTCTTCTAATGTACAATAAATCACAAAACATTATTTATCTATATTAGCAAAATATATTTATTTTGCCTGTGAGTGCACTAAAGAGAATTCTTGCAGGGACATGCTGTATTCTAGTTCATCTTAGAAACCTAAAAACTGTACTGTGTTTAGGCCACAGTGATTATAAAGTTGTATGTAAAATGTTATTTATCACTTTTTAACAGTGCTCAATTTGCCCTTTCTAGACATTTGGAGTAAAAGAGAGTAACAGTTTGAATTACTCCACCTTTTTTCCTTTTGGCTTATTCTTTAGGCTTATCCTCAGGGTTGCCACAGCAATTGACTGCCTTCTATAGAGTGCAATGAGTCACATTTTGATTTGGCATAAGCTTTATGCTAGGTAGACCTTCTTAGCATTTATCTGGGCTTGGAACAAACACAAAAGGTACTTTGGTTTGTGATTGCTTGTGGCTGGATTCATTTCTCCTTTCTTCGTTCTAAAGCGCTTTACAAATTTCAAGACAGAGAACTGCTAAGAGAAAACTATAATGGTTAACAGTAGGATGCTATACTTCTTTAATGGTACATCCCTCTGTACATTTGTATAAAATGTTGAATAAAACACGTCTTTTAATTGATGCAAAGCTTTATATCCTCATGCCATCTGCACCTCTCTTTCCCCGGAGACCACTTCACGTTTAACCTGCTGAAGCAGTCGGCCTGTGGATGCATATAGAACAGAACGGAGATGACTAACCGGTCCAAAAGTGGCGCGGTAATATCTGACAGCTTTGTGTATTTCTCCATAACAAGTGTCCATCCAACGAGGCAATCTCGGCTCAAGAGAGTGATCCGACGCCGGTTTCCCTTTTGCTAAGAGGCGATGGCGGTATCAGCGCGGCCGTAAGTAATTCTCAGCAGACACCCACTCGGTACAAGGCCCTGAATGAGCATGCATTTAAATGAAGTCTCTCCTTCCTTTGCGGCGTGCTACACAAGGCCTTCTAAACTCAGCTCTTGTCAAGCACTACATCAAACACAACATCCCTGTCCGTTCTAGCTCCTAAGTCTTTTTCTCTGACATATTTTTGTCTTTGGTCCACCAGCTTTTATCTTCATCTCACAATGGACTGATCTACATGTTTTAAAAGTGTTTGTTGCTCCCTCCAATCAAAGTGTCATAAAGCGTCGTCCTTAGTAGCAGCGTCTCTCAGCTCTTGATTCTGAAGCAGAAGGAGAGGTGAGTAAAGCATCAAAGCTAGCAGTCAGCCCTCAGGCTCCTGCATCATTCCCAAGGTGAATTATACCAGTACAATTGAGAGCCATATCCTACGTGGCCAGGGTTGAAGCACGCCAGTGATTGGTGTATCTCCTGCACATACTTATCCTGCACTGAAGTTTAGAGTCATCAAATGTAGAAGGCTTACTTTGAACATTGCTGTAGCATGGTATGTTTGTAAATAATAATAATTCTAAGCAGTCGGTTACCTTAAATGTTCTGGCTCCCTTTAGTTATGCCACTAAACCCTGGACAAAAATCTAATGTTGTCAGCCTTATTGTATGGTTTGAATGGATTCCATATATTCAGATGGATTGGATGTGTGGGTATGCTGTGGGTCCTACCTTGAAAAACTTCTTAAATCAGTGAAATATTTTAATGCAAAGCACATGTAGAAGCAGTCCTTCGTTGTATTGAAGCTCTCCATCTGTTTTTACCATGTAATATGGGTATGTTAGTGAGATGCTGGTGGCCATATGTGAATGTTGGAATCAGCCTCAGATCGTAAGTTGCTTGATTACCTCAATATAAAGTAGGTCACTTTACCAGCCAGTCATTATTCTTACCCTCACGTTCAGTTATCAGCCATGGGTCATGACTGAAAGGTTAACATTTTTAAAACAAATGGCTTAAATTGTTTTTACTAAGCAGGTTGGCCTGTGCTTAGACTAGAGCTGCTGCTCCACATTGAGAGGATCCAGCCCCCATCAACACAGAGATATACATATGCTGGAGGGACTATGATAGTAAAATAGTCTGGAAGCTAGTGTTTAGGGCTAAGGAAGGTTCTAGATGATTGGATGATGTGTGTTTGGTGGTGGTTGGAGGGGCTGTAGGCACAGATAGGCAGCCATTGTTCCGTCTGTCTGCTCCAGGGCAGCTGTGGATACAGAAGTAGCTTACCATCACTGTGTAACTGAGGAGTGAATGAATAATACACAAGATTGTAAAGTGACTTTGAGTGTCTAGAAAAGCATTAGATAAGACTAATGCATTATTATTATTATTATTATTATTATTATTATTATTATAAGACCAAAATAATGACCATATCGCATAAAGATCTAATAATAAACTCAGAAGTTTAAGTTTGGCTTGCTCTTTCAGTGTCTATTATTTTAGGTTGAAATGGGTCTGAACCACAAAGGCAGTAGTTCAAACCACCCTTGTCCAAGGTAAGTGAAGTCTTTTTAGGTTCTCGAGGTGGACAGTTAGTGGAGAGAGAACAGGAAGTCTCCGACATGTTCAACTTTAATGTTCTCAATCGTGCTTGGCATTAGCTCCAAACCGCGCTGTGACAGGATGAAACATTTTAGACTCACTAAAATAAACATCATTAGAAAGTTGTACTGTGAAAATGTATGAAGTGCCTGTATCAGTAAAATATTACAGCAAAACAGTAAGAATACAGGTTGTAATTCAAGGTCTGTATGGGACCTATGAGCCTCTTGTAAAAGACAATACAGTGAAAGTGATCAACACAGATTTCCTGGTACTCACTACCAAAGGAACCTGAGCCAATTTAGTAAAAACTATTATTATTTCTACCTCTATGTCCACCCATTCTGCAGACTAGTATAACAACCTCAACCCTGCTGCAAAACATCACACCAAATTTGGATTTTCCTCATTTAAAACCACTAAACTCATTGTTTTGCTGGGGAGAAAAAGTTCTCCCCAAAACTGTGCCGTAATTATTCATAATCCTAAGCATTTGAGTGCAGCTACCTAATTTGGCTCTGTAATTTTCAGCTTTTCTCAAATTTCCTTGCATACATTTGCACATTAATGCGCTTGTGTTTTGCTGTGTGCCGTCTCGCGCTGTGGTGCGGCCCAGTCGGAGGCGCGGCCAGCTGAGACACACAGATTGGTTTTGTTCTCCTTTAGCCGCGGAGCACTTTAACACATTCAGCGTTATTGTGGAGGGGCTGCGGCGGTAAACAAACACCTCAATGGGAGTGTACAGTCGCTCCTGTGATAGTGCCCAAAAGTTGCAAATAAGACTTTCATCAGTAATTATCTACATTTTTAACTGTTTGCATTGTGTAAATAGAACTGGTGGAAAGTAAATACTTAAAACACAAAATTTTGGAATGAAAATGTCTTTTGTGAGTACATTTTCTAAAACATACTTTACTTCTAAAAACACTTTTTATCTTTTTATTCTTTCTATCTTTAAGTTGTTATAGAAGTTGTGATAGTAATTATAGTAGTAGTTGCAACATTCCTGGTAGCAGAATACTTTACAGAAACCAAGAAAGCTTTTCAGTCCATACTTTTTTTTTTAAATTTTCACTCAAATAATACTTTTGTTGAGTAATTTAAAGTAACAGCAGTTTTATTTACCTTGAGATGTTGAGTACTTCTTCTTCCTCTGAATAGTGGATAATGTGATCAATTGCTGACAGGAAAGAGCTTGTGCAAGTGAAGGCTGGCTCCAAGAAATTTGGCCTCAAAGATTCCAATTAAAAACATGAAATACTGAAAAAAATTGATGACCCGAATGTTTAGTAGAATGTCTGCCAGGCTTTTGTGATTAGCCATAAGAAGAAATGTCTATTGTCCATCTATCAGTTAATGCACCAATATGCTGTGCTGAAGAAGCTCAGATGAAAGACAAAGCTCTCAATTTATTGTCAATCTACATTTCTACTCTCACCTATGAGTTTTGGTTCATGGCCAAAAGAAGGCAAAAAGACCCAAGTCCCCTCAAAAGAAGTTTTTGTCATTGGGTGGATGGCTGAAGCTTTAGACATAAGGTGAGGAGCTCAGTCACCCAGGAAGAGCTTGGAATAGAGTTGCTACTCTTCCACAACTGAGGCTCAAATTTCAGTTTCAAATGCCTGTCCTTCCCCAGGCATGTCCCACCTAGGATGGAATACTTTGGGAATGGCTTAGGGAAGTGGAGAGGGAAGTCTGGGTATCTCTATTTAGACTTCAACCCAACACAATTTGGTTGAAGTTGTATGGATGAAATCTGGTTGGAGTTATTGACAAGTTGCCGTGTGTGTGTGTGACAGGTCATTGGCAATCAAACTCCATCCATTTTTTTTCACTAATGTTACAGTTGGACTTACAATTGGTATGGTGAACTTTTCATTCTTTCATCTTCTAAAGTTTATTTCTGTTTGCTGGGGAGGGAATCTTATCTCAGCATTTATGGGCGAAGAACACCCTAAACAAAGGCCATATGGTCGTAGGGAGACACTTGGGACAGAGACAGACACCCATTCACCTAACACGTCTGGAGAGAACCCACACTATCACTGGTCGGACCACTGGCAGGGAGTACTAAATATTTTATCACTGGCCAGTTTTTTGTAACATCTTTCACATTTGGCGCCACCTGTATTTCAAATGCCCCTGAATGGCAGAACCATGGCACACTTGCACCTTTTCATGTACTTTCTAAGATATTAATCATTAGTTGCAGTTTAGTTGCCAAGACCTTGCTGTTTGGTAGACATTCCTTCCCACACCTACATGTTACTTACCATAAGTTCACATTTCTCTCTGTGATCCTTACACTTTTTTCTCAACTTATCCACATTTTTCATGTCTTCCACGTCTCTCCCCCCATCTCGCCGTTGTTGTGCTAGTCGCGGCAAGATAGGGCCACAGTGCCGGTGTCTGTGGCCGGCTCTGTGTTGTGCTGTGCGGTGACTGTCTCCCTGAGATTTGCATAAATAAGCTCGCAGTCCCAGCATGCCCACGCTGTTGCCCAGGTGCTGAGGACATTTGCATATAGAGCTGTGATAGGGCTCCCCTGGGTCCCTTCGGCAACTGCTGAGCGGGTAGGGGGCCGCTGGCGCCACAAATGAGTTCTCAATATGAACCTCGGCGCTGGCCTCCATTTTATGCATGTGGAGGCACGGAGCAAGGCGCGCAATGACCAGGAGAGGATGAGATAGAGGAGATTGGGAGCATATGGAAAGCACAAATAACAGCAAGGCTATTAGATCGGAGAAAGCTGTGTTTGGTGTGTAACTTTTGCAGCTTTTTATTGTGGGAGGATCAGTCGTTTAGCTATATCACATCATTTACATTGGGTGGGTTGGGTCAGTATGGCATAGTTTGGTACAGATAAGCCCTAAAGGGGCTGTTTTTACTACTTTGTATAGGGTGAAGGAATGATAGTATCTGCTGTGTAAACAGTGATGTCATATAAATACTTCAAAAGTTGTGAGATATCAATTGTATTTTACTATTGGACATTAACACTGTGTGAATGCATTAGCAATATATATGTACCACTTTATATCACTCTTTACTATTCATAGGACGCTTTCTCTTTGTATGTAGCCAACATAGGAATAGCTACTTTCTCTAATTAGTTGGCAAGTTAAGTAGTTAAACTCCAAGCTTGAAAAGGCAAGATGATGCATTAAGGGCATCAGATCATTCTTAATTCAATTCAATATTATACGATTAACCATTTTTTGTAGAAATGTATAGGCAAAATCATGACAGTCTTGCATTTTGAGTAGGCTGATAGTAAAGTTTTATTGTTGTGAGATTTTCAATTTTTAAAGGGGATGTAGAGAATAAAGAGCAAGCTATATGATTCTGAAACAATAGTTTTACTTTAGAAAAAAAGTACTGCGTTTTAAAATTTTTTTCTCAAAATAACACTGGTTATCACAAAAATGAGTCATTATCCAGCCACAGCGAGTAACAGGCCGCTTGTACTATCAAAAGAGTTCCATCAGAAAGGGCACTTGGCATGAAATCCTGTGCAAAATCAACATGTGCATGAATTACTGCACACTAGGCAGGGAAAAGCCAACAAGATAAAAAAACAAAAACAAAACACTTTTGTTTATGTTTCATCTCCAGTGTCATTCAAGTGAAGGTTGTCTATCCAATCAATAGTCTGCAATTTTTAGCTCCATCCTTTAAAGTAGACACCACATTTGTTATCAGGGACCAAAATGCCCTCATGGGAGTTTGGCAATGGAAACTTACCCAAACTGGCTGGACCTGTGCACTAATGCTCCGGGGGATATGAGATTATTAGACTGGAGGAAGCCATGTTTGTGGTACAACTTTTCCTGCTTAATATTGAGGAAGAATCAATCAATTGTTTAGCTTCATCACATAATGAATCCCATAATGGCTTTCAACGTCTCGGCTGATGAATTACGGCATATTGTGTTGGACTTCAACCAAGCCAATATGAGCACAGATATTTCTTGACTTTGTGAGATGGCCCCGTCGAGCTTCCCCATTACAGCCAGTCTCAGTGGCCTTTTGAATCAGCAGAATATGGTTAGGGAGGCAGGGACCCCAGCCCGGTCCTGATTAGTCACATGCAGCTCCTCTGACAATACTCTCTCCATCTGAGCACCATCGAGACGCCAGAGCATTCGAGAGACGAGTTCTGGTGGGACCTGGGCCAGAGGAGTCTACAGGGACCTTCAATGGGGAAGTCCTGCACCAGAGCAGATGGGAAGGATCATACATAAACAGTATACAAGCATGTAGTGAGACATGATATGGCTCAGAAAATTATGCATGTAAGTGATTTTGTGACTTGGTTTGTTGATGCTGCCATTTTGGATGGCAGAAATCTGGTATAGCTGGCTAGTAATTAACTATCGTTCTTAGAAATTGAGTTCATATTTACCATTTTCTAGACCAATTCAGAACTTAATGTTAAGTGATCAGGTTTGACAGTGATATTTAGAGAAATGTTCACTTGTCAGCGCTTAAGACCCATATGATATGCCAAAATTATGGTTTACCAGCCTTCAACACGCAATGTGATTTGGCATACTACGACATTTACAATTATCTTGTCAATCAATTGACAATATAATTTTAATTGGGCACAATTTAAAAAAAAAAAAGGACATAAGTGTAATTAATGGCAATTCCTCAGTACGCCCAAACCGAAAAACACAGACCTTTCCCTTTGAACATTGATACTGTCAGTCCAGTCCAGGGTTAGTAATGCTTAATCAGTCTGTAAGAGTCCACAAGTAAATAATATCAAGACATATTTCCATAAAAGTGTTCCAGGCTGTGAAATTAATCCTGTAATCGCCATATCCTCACTCAGAAATAAACACACAAATAAAAAAGAACTGAGTTGTTCCTATCAATGTATTTTCTTATTCTCCTCTGTTTAATTATTTGCTCAATGTCCATGAAAACGAGTTTGTCCTGCTAACAAACCTGAGCAGACAGTAAGAATGAGACTGACTTCAGATCACTTTTTACTTTTTATTATTTGATGATTACAGCAGGAACAATCTTTTACGTGACTTTTTTAGAGAAACATTTTTTGCTTAAATGGATAGCTGCTAGATGCTGTCACAGATATAGGACACATTCAACTATTTTTTATGAGTAAAACAAATTTAAAGTTGTTTTGCTAACAAACTAGTGTGACTCACCCAAGTGGGGTAACAAACAGTATATACAATGTGCTTAATGGGTTCTCTAGACTTATGTGACTTGCCACAATTGTAATTTACCAGACTTACCTACCTTTCTTGTAGTTGCTGGAACCATACAAGTACAAGTGATTAACAGTATTCACTTTTGGAGCTGCGCAAATGTAACAGACTTACAGTGAAACAAGTTATCTCTTATGCACTGTATCTCAATCTAAAAGTCATGCTTAGTTACCTGAGTGGAAGTTATGTTGCTAAATGCTTGGATTTTGAGGACATTTTCAGTAAAAGGCCAATAATGCGCCTAAAAGAAATGATTTATTTTTGGTGAGAATCAGAAACACTGTCTGGATTTTTTACTTTTGTGAGATATAGACAATTTTGTAAGCAATATAATATAAGTGACAAGTACAGCAGGATCTGGGATCTACTACCATCTCCCAACAAGATGCTGTACTAGCTACATGGGGTCAACAAACGTACAAATGAAAGAATTTATGATGCCTTGGGAAAATTGAAATAACCTTTTTTTTTTTTTGCTAATAAATGTTGATATTTTTGAAAAATATTTGGAAACCAGAGAACAATTGGTAATCTCTTTTGTTGGAATGACAACAAAAACAACACCTACAATGTTAATATATACCTATGCTAGTTTGCTAGTTTTTCGATTATGTGTTGTTTTTGACATATTAAGTGTTCTTTATGCTCCAATCAGATGATGGCAGTGTTTACCTCCAACCTCTCCTCACAATCCATTTAAAAAAACAAAAACTAGAGTACTAAGGTAGTACTATATGCTTATTTTGGATTCTTTGACTATTAAAAAATTGTGCGACTGTTGTAGAAAATAGGTTTTGATTGTATGTGCAGGATCAACAATCACTGCATGTACCCATGTTATAAATCCAATTTTTAATTTAATTGTATAGCACACATTTATGTAGTGCAGAAGAAGAAATTGCTCGATTCCAATATGTTCCCTTCTCTCACTCTGTAGGTGTGTGACACAGTGAGATGTGGGTGAGGGGTGATAAAATCTTTATTTAGTACAGTGCTCGAAAAAAATGTTGATTTTGTGCAGTTTCCAAGACAATTACTCTGCCTATGCATACTTTATACTGGAACCACAATCCTAGTTTAGCTAAAACATCAGTACTTTGTTGATGTCAATTGAACTTGTATCACATGCATACATACAACTGCAATAAATGTCAATGAATTGCAATGATTTTTCTCCCTTATTTATGCTATATTTTGGAATAGGCTTTTAGGTGTAAGGTCAAAGCTACTGGTGCTATTCTAAACACCTGTGATGCATGGAAATAGGAATGCCTGGGCAGTGCAAAAGCCTCCTCTTGTGCTCCCACTCATCGTCATAAAGGCTATTATTGTGCCGGGTCAGCTCTTAGCAGACAATGGGAATATCAACATGAAATCAGCGCTTTGAGCAGTGTCTACCATTGTGGAGACATTTTGACCTCAATTACCAGTGAATGTCTAAACAGCGAGTGCAAAAACCCAAGGCCAAACAATAAGGTGTTGCTCTCGTGGAGGATGTGCACAGGTCAGTCCGAGCCCTCATTAACCGCTCTTTTATTCCACGTTGTAAATGTTGTATGTTTGAAAAAAAAATACAGCTTTGAGATAAAATGACCCCACTAATCAAAAGGAGGCTGGGGTCGTGTAAACATGCAAGCAGGGTCAAGTGTAAAAAACCTTTGGAATCTCTTCAGAGAGGCTAGGTTTTGAACACACCTAAATTGTCATAAGATGAACTACAAATTTTAGATACAGTGTACAAAATTTGACCTCTACCAATCTGTGTGGTAAAGACTTTTTTTTTTAGTGATACAACTTGACTACACCTGCTGTGGAAGACAATGTTGACAATGTACAGAGATAGGCTGAACTTTCGTTAAGGCAGCTCATAATACAGAATAAAGAGCAGAAAGCAATAAAATAAAGTGAGCATGCATCAAGAACAAAAGGTGCAATATAAATTATTTACTAGAAAAAGTCAATTATACAGTAGTACAACTCTCTCCCAATTGATTCGAACACATTTTTATCTAATAATAAAGCCCATTAGGACAGTGATTCCCAACATGGGGGTCGGGTTAGGGGAGGAAAGGATGGGGGCTGTCAACATGTCACCTGATAGAATGGGGGTCACTCGGAAAAAGTGGTGGAACCAATGCATTAGGAAACTTACATATCTTCATTCTTGCTGCTTGCTTGTTTGGGTAAACACCAAGAGGTCAGTTCACAATCTGATATACTGTAACACTATATCTTCTCTGTATTCATTTTCTATATCACCAATACCAACTTCCATCTCTGCTTCTGACTTGGTGCTCTACCAGGTTTGTAGAAGTAGATGTTGTAGGAGTCGCCCAGATTAAACAGACAGTATGTAAGTTAAAGGCCCCCTGTTCTGCTAAATCGACTTTTTGGAGCTTTTAACCATATTTTAATGTTGTTTCCACCTCAAAAACACTCCTGGAGTAGTATTTAGTTTCATTCACTCCCCCAAATAAGACTTTTTTCATACATATACACTTATTTTAAATTAAATACTAATGCAAAGATGAACTGAATATTATTTCAAAAAGCCTGAAAAAAGCATAATATGGCCACTTTACAGGTAAAAACAATACTGCAGCATAAATCAAAACAATGGTCTGTGGGTTGCCAGTCTTTTTGCTTTTTGTGATTGAACGATTGGTAATGCAAGTTTTTAGAACCAAAACAAAACTGTAAACCTAAACAACTTGGGTATTATTTTTAATATTTTTTCATTGTGAATAAATTAGCTGTACCATTGTTATTAGTAAAACTAATTTTTGATTAAAATGTGTTTCGCTCATATCTTGGGCCACATTATGAAACGTAAAAAAAAATATACTGCGCATAGCATCTTTAATGTATTTTTTGTCTGCTCCCTTTCTTTCTGGGCGCACCACAGCTAATCATTAATATGGGCACTTTGGTGTGTAAAAATATACATTCAGAGGAAACTCTTTATTGTAAAATGATTAATTTGTTAAAAGAAGAGCGACTTTTATTGACTGTTGGTATACACATCTTGTCGGCATTAACTTAATGACAATGCAATTTCAGGACTTGGTACATCTGCTTACACATAAAAAAGAGGATAGAAAATAGGGAAGCAAAAATGAAGCGTGCATAAAACATGACAGAAATCTTTGCAGGAGTGGCAGGCATCATTGTTGATGGCAGATTTATCAATCCATTTTTGGTCTATAGTTAAAGTTTATTGAAATATATCTCAAAATTGGCTCATGTCCACAGCCATATAAAACCATTTGAGCCATGGCTTTTACATTTATAGGATCAGCCAGAAGGGTTTTACAGTCAGTCTTCAGTTTTATGATCATTCTATTTACCGTGCCTGATTGCTACAGTATGTTTTGTCTTGTTGCATCGTGTGCTGGTGCCAAGCGGGCTCAGAACCACTGGTCTATAAGAGACACCAAACACTGCTCTATTGAAATGACAGTGGGGCTGGCATGACCTCCACTCCAAGCCCATCCAGCGCCTTTTGTTAGCGCCTTTGTTTGGCCCGAGCTCTAATGGCAATCAAAGGGGACACGCTGGTCGTTCTCAGTCCTCAGCACTAATGACATTGGCAGCGAGGCAGAGACAGACAGTTTGCATCCAATCCACTGGCCTCCCAACACGGTCCCTGACGCCATACACCGAGCCTTTTTTTTTTTTTTTTTGCCTGGGAGTCTCTTCGGAGAGCTCCCATTTAGCCATTCTCTGTGATTTCCCTCTCAGGAAACAACCAAATCATTTTCTCATAGACACGCTCATTAGCTGACAGCACGCGGGCTGCCAGTTTCAACATGCGAATATTCCCGCGTGCACCTCGGCAAACATCGGAGGCCTCGTCGTTTTCCAAACCGGAGCCAGGGCCGGCGTGCCAGTAACACACTCCAAGGAAAAAGATCTGATGCCAAAGCAATAAGCTGAGGCAGAAGAAAAAAAAATAATGGCTGAAATGTTATGATAGTGAATGACACGATAAGGATGTGTCAGGATGTAATTAGACAATTGCTTTTGGATCAAAAAAGAGCGGCATTTAAGTGTGTTAGGCAACCGAGAAGATGATTCTGCTTTGTGGTTGGTTGCTTGAACTTGATCCTAAGGTGTAAACAAAACATTTATATTTAATAGTTTAATATATTTTTGTTTATGAAGTTATAAACCTGTCAATTTAGACCTTTTTACCTGAAAAAGCAGCACACACATTTTGGTAAAAGACATTAAACAGTTTGAAATATGTTATAGCAAAAATATACAATTACATGTATAAAAGATGATTTTGGCAAATAGTCGCTGGCTGCTAACATTTGTGTGCTGTCAACATGTGGGTGGAGAACATTAGCAATTACTTTGGAAAGCATTTATGTGTTATATCTACATGCTACAGCAGCTAAATGTTACAAGCTGTAGTTGGATGCTAGCGATGTCATGTTGCAGAAAAGCCCAAATGGTAGACCAAATGTGTGGCAGACTGTATGGCAGCCTATAGTGGTCATAAAATGTTTAGAGCAGGGTCTAAAGATAATGGAGCAATATTGTTAATCTGTGTATGTGTGCAAACAGCTGCATTTGTAGTATGACTGGCTATTGTTCATACATGACACCAAAAGGTTTGACTATGTTGCCATCATGTGTTTATGCACATGGATGCTGATTGTGTCTGGATGGTTCATGAGGTGTCAAACACGATGTAGAGGATCCATGGATTGAGTTGTGTTCAATCAAAGAGTGATTCACAAACACATCGCTAAAGCAGCTTAGAACACAGTGTGACTTGAGAAATATGTCACAACAACAGGTTCTCAGTCTTTCAGCTCCCTGACAGTAAACAAAACAGCTCCTACTATACTTGAGTAGTATACAGTAACAGGTAAAGGTGTTTAACTATTAACTGGAAGGTTGGTGGTTCGATCCCCGCTACCAGCATTGCATACTGTCGTGTCCGTGGGCAAGACCCTTCACCCACCGTGCCTGTATGAATGTGTTGCTGTGATGTTGTGTTTGCTGATGGTCGGAGAGGCCATAGACATGGAATGGTTGCCACATTTCTGTCAGTTAGTCCCAGGGCAGCTGTGGCTACAGAAATAGCTCACCACCACAGAGTGTGACTGGGGAGAGAATGAATAATGGACTAGCTTGGAGAGGCTTGGAGTACGTATAAATCTAATCCATCTTTATTATTTTCTGTCAGTACAATATTGGTAGCACCACCACTACATTCATTCATACAAGTTCTTCTGATTGTTCTGTTACATAAAGAAATCAGAAGTTTTTATACACTGTATAAAAGACATAACTTTTTTTCTCACAAGATAACATTAAATTAGACTATACGCCTTATGTTCTAAGTCAGAAAGATTTACCAAAATTATTTCTATTTGCTAAATACCAGAATAATGAGAGAAATATATATTTTTTTAGATTTTTATTTGATTTTTATTATTGTATTATTATTAAGTTTACATACATCTCCCTAGTATTTGGTTGCATTGTCTTCTAACTGGAGGAGGGAGGGAACCATAGTGCAACATTGGGAGGACAGGAGGGCTAACCACTCTGCCATCATTTACCACTGTAAAGCAGTAAATTAGTCTAATTTTCTAACTTGTGTGCTAGTAATAACCACAACAGTAACACTGTTTTTTTGCAATGTTGGCTATAAACTCCATATGCTAACTGCAACTAACACAGCAGCCAGCATATGACACACTGGTTTGGTACACAGTGACAAATATTTTACCACCTCAATAATGTGTAACTTCAAAGTAACTTGTGTCGTTGTATCAGTGAAGAAGAAGTATGTTTTGTATAAAGGCTGAGCTAGGACATTGCTGTACCTGGATTCATTTGAGTCAGATTCTGTTCAGCTGCAGTGTGAGGTGTAAATTGTCACTGTTTACACAATTTTAGACCTGAAACCTTATAATGCTTACTCCTCCAACTCCGGTGCCTTGAGTCTGATTTTTATTTCCCTAATATGTTCTGCACTAAATCTGCATTGTCTGTGGCTATTGAAATACAGAGAAAGAGAGATCAATATAATAGGTTTGGCACTTGGCCAAAATCATCCCTGACAATGTGCGAGGCAGGCATTTGAAATCATCGGTGCATATCCGCGTGTTTGGGGGATAAAAATAATTCCTCGCCTCTTTGCCAGGGAGCGAGAGGCACAATGCCCAGGTCTGAAGGGAAGGGTGCCACATGGGTCTGCAAATTGGCTCAGGCGATCAGACACGGGCATCTCATTTTGTAGAAGAGAAGGAGGAAGAAGAGGACGGGGGGTAGGGGGGATGAAGATAGGAGGCGTGTGTGTTTGGTGGCGCCACTGTTGGGATGGGGTGGAGTTGTGCATGGGGTGGGGTGGGGGTAAACAATTCCAATGATTTCCCCAAACCTGGCAGCGTCCAGGATGTGGATGGCTGCACTGCAGAGGAATTGCTATGGGTTTATTTGGCTTTTTGTTTGTTTCTTTATTGGGAGGCGGGAGACGGAGAGAAAGAGACAAGAGAGAGAGAGAGAGAGAGAGGAGTGTCTTTCTTGTCAGCTGTCGGAGCTAGCATCGATGAAGGGAGCATGTTCACAGCAGATTATTTCATTCACGTGTGGCAAAATGGGTTGTTATGGGATACATTTGCAAACATATGTAGAGCCAAACCAGCCTCTGTATCTAGAAACATGTCTATGGAGCACTGAAAAAAAAAAAAAAAAAAAATTCTGGATAAAAAAAAAAGTAGGATACTTAACTTTGGGTCATGTTTTATGGGATAATGGCAATGCTGACCCCATAAATTTTGATCTTGGATGTTGCTCGATGGGAGAGCTCGTGGTCTACTGAAGGCCACGACATTCACATAGTTAACTTTACACTTTAACTTTTTTTTATTTCACTTTTTTTTGTACTAAATATGAACATACCCACAACCTTTTATCTCTCTGACTCCACCCCCAAACAATTAAATAAACACACAAATTTAAGAAAAAAATTTAAATAAATAAATACATTTATAAATTAAATCGTGACATAAGTTTACCATTTTTATTCTGCTAGTAGCCATTTTGTGCCATGGTGGATATGAGGTGTAATCCAGCTTAAAGGGAAATAAATAGTGTATATACAGTATATGGCTGATCAGTATTGGCAATTCACTTTTTTCATGTATTTGCCATGTGTGTGTGTGCATTTGTTGTATACTATTAGAAGCCCTACAATGCTTGTTGTTCCCTTGTATTATTAACCTTAACATTTACATATTCATGCAAGTTTATATTTGTTTATTGTTTTCCTTATTAATACTGCATTATCCTATTGCCTTTTGTCTCCCTCTCTGTGTAATTGATTGTTCACTGTGGGATCTGCAGGCTCCTCCCTTTCTTGCATGTCATAAGGAAGCTCATGTCTTTTATATGTACTGTATTTGGCTTTCCATTCTAAAGCAGACCTTGGTGCCAAAATGCATTAGTGCGGAGAAAGTTTTTTTTTTTTTTTTTGTCTGTAGTTTATAATTACAATATCCTTATGTCTCATGTTTTGTCTTTCTTTCTGGGAATTAAAAGAACTCCAAGGCTATATGTCCTATCCACTACCCCAACCCAACTTACTGCCTATCAAAAAGTGCATACACAAAGGCAGTGGTTCCTGAAGTGGAGTACTGGGGGATTTCTGGGGGTCCGCATGTTTTTTTTTTTTTTTTTTTTTTTTTTTTTTGAAAATTTAAGGAGGCTGTGACATTCTTGACTTTGGGAAGGGCTGCACTAGAGTAATCCTATTTATCACTACATTTTTGTGGTTTGATAAATAGTAATCTAAAGTACATTTCTATAATAATATGACAAGGTAATGTAATTTACATACTGCAGGCAACCTATATCTATTCTAATGTCAGTCTCTTAAAGTAGTGGCACTCAAATCCTAGTTATAAATCCATATGCCAACTTTAACCACCTAATAAATGACTGCTTCATATACACATGCCACACTAAAGCATGCCTTCATACAAACAACACTGCTCTGTTTTTTAACACATGTAGCCCTTTTCATGTGCATGCGCTGACACATGCTTGGCTGCGTATAGTTTACTCTCTCTTGTACACACATGCACGCACAGGTACACACACACACACTTCGACGCAGCTACCTTTGGCACCCTACAGACGACCGCTGCCGAAGAAGTCTCAGCGGGAGCGCTAGATTAAAAATGACAATCACTCGGGGTGCACGGCAAACTCCACAGGAATCGCAGGTGCCTTTGTTAAGAGACACCCGGCGCTCTAAAGGGCCTAATTATCTGCTGTTATTTTGGCAGTTATCAGGCACAGAATAACTCCCCCTGCTCAGCCTCCGACTCACACAGCGAAAAATTACTCACTCGCTCACAGTGAGATGTTTTATGGCGCCACTGACAAGGTATTACGCGCCATGTTGGAATTTCACTCGGATTTTCACAATAATAGACTGACAGAAAAAAAGAGAGAGAAGTTATTAGTATCCTCCCTCCCCTAAAAATATAATGACTTTCAATTGTGCACAATATGTTTTGCAAAACAACAACTCGCAGGTGTAAGATATGGAAATTGTTGCAAAAGTTTTTGGTGTTAAACGGGAAAAAAAAAACAACAACAATGCTGACTACATGGCTAATGAATGATTCAAATGCAGATATTGAAAAAAGTGCTTGGCTCTGCTCTGGAGGGCTATAGGTGGCACTGTTGGGCATGCTTTCACACACTTGCACACAACACGGCCCAGCACAGATCCGCCTCTGAGCTCATGAACAGATAATTGGACAGTTTTATAGAGGATATGAACTCTGAAGGGGAACTTAAGCCATCTAATCATTGGCATTCAGCGTATGCTATTCATATGCATAAATACAAATAAAACACATTCTCGGGCAGCACAAAAGGAGTGGGTCCTGAAAAGGGAAGTCACACTACAAAACAGCCGTATTCCTCTGAAATTGAACCAAAGATTATAGCAAGTGGAGAAAAAAAAAAACTCAGGTAGATAAACCTCTGAAATATCATTTTTATTCTGCAAAGCATGGATGAGATTAATCAGGGTGCTGTAAAATGTTCTTTAAGGGAACGCTTCTTCATTTATTTTTTTGGGACTTTAACAATAGGCGTGCAACAATGCTCGGATGTGGAGAGTGCGTGTGTGTACAGTATGTGTGTGCAAGTTGTTTTTTTCTTTTCTTCTTCTGCTTTGATGCATGTTTTAGGGCAAGTTGAGCAAAGACATTGACATTGCAAGCATTTGTGCACTAGATGTGAATGTTTTATGTGCAGTGCTGTGTGGATATACAGTTAAGGCCAAGTGTGTAATTGGTGGCACAAATAAAGATGCTTTTCCGAGTGTTTGATAATTAAGTTTTATTTTATATAGTAAGTTAGCAAAGATCATTATGGGGGCTCATCCGGGGAAAAAAAAAAAAAAAAACCTCTTCTGATTAAATGGTAACATGCTGTGTACAATAACAGCCAATGGGGATGTCAGTAAGAAATAGAGCAGACCCTGTATGGAGCTCAACAGTGACCGCCCACCTCTGGTTCCAGAAGTAAAATTTCCCATTAATTTTCCTCTCTGACTTTTTGAAAACTCTATGAGTTTAGTTGAGTTTAACAGCTCAACTGATAATTAGCTAAGGGGTAACTATTGACAAGAGTGCAATTAATTCTGATCAAAACAATATCCTAAACTTGAGAAATCTGCAAAAAAAGATGCAAGTCTGTGACTGGCCAACGCTTGTCATTATGGGTCGAATAATGTATTAAATACCTTGATACTGACAACTAAAAGACGTCAAGATTTAGTTTTTTCACAGAATTTTATTATAAAAATATGCTGTAAGACTATATTTTTTTATCAGATTTTATGAAAATTATGTCAGAAAGAAAGATGACCATTAACAATAGAATGTACTTGTAGTTAGAGTCCTCAAGGTTTTGAATTAAGATCGGTCAACACCAGCACTTGACAGTTTGTTGATATCTAGATAAACGTTTTCTAACTCTACCTTCCTCACTAAACACTAACTGGGTCTAAGACTGGGCCTGTAATCTTTGCATTTTCACATTATTTCTATTTCTTACAATCACTTGCTCTAATCCTGCTCTGGCCTTGACACTGATTTGATCTTAAAAACTGTTCTTGTTTTGACATACTTTGGTTTGTGCGGTGGTTTGTTCTATGTTGGACGGATTGGTCATAAAACACTAAACTTCCTTGGTGGGTGCAGCCCACGGACGAGTCATTTTATTTAAATTAAGTTAGTGGAGATTTGTAACAACATGGGGGCTTGTGCGGGAAATTACACTTAGCTAAATGTACTGAGAGCTCAAGGAGGAAGTCAGGTCAACACAAAAGACCAAAGGGACTTTCACACCTGAAAGTCTGCACCAAGAACTCATGTTACATTACATTACATTATATCAGTTTGGTTTGATAACTTTTGGTTTCACACTACACACTTTCAAAAACGTCATGACTTCAGGAGGCATTTCTGACACAGTATTTAAATGCACACACTTTAGTGGCTCATTTTACTACTACAAGTACATAGACTGTACTAGAGTGGGCCCAAAAAAATCCAGCCCGACCTGGACTCGAAGCATTTCCAGTAATTATAAACCTGACCCGAGCCTGAGGTTTATATGTAGGACTACAATCTCGAGAATATGTACTGCCTACTAAATACCTGTGTTGGCCTTACATGTTTTAGTCTCCTAGCCAGGACTGAAGACATTTGTCCTTCAGGGTTATCTCTCTTCACTCTCTTCACTCTTTGTTTACTTAAATAGTGGGGCACACAGCAGACCTCACTATCTTTCACTGAAGAGTTTGGGGCTTTATTGCTCTACTGCACATATATATCGCTCTACATGGGGCGTCAGGTTCAGGTCGCACTCAGGCTCGGGCAGAAAAAACTCTATACTGTACACAGCATAGCCATATTCTTTCCTGTTTTTCACCACTTCCTGCAATTGGTCTGAAAGTTTCAAATGTGCTTTCACACAGCACAAAGCCATAATGAATTATTGAATTGTTATATGAATTATTATAGTCTTTAGTCCCTCATACATTTGTGCTTATTACTGTTAAAACAATAGTAAGGCCAGGACCTCAGGAAGTGCTGCAAGCGGCCAGACAAACAAACAGGATTATATTTAAGTTTGGTCCAAAATGGAACCACTCTTATTTAAATTTGGTTTGGACTACATGGAAAAGTCCAAACGTCCAGACCAGTTAGTGCAGGCCTGTAAAGCGTCCCAACAAAGAAGACCTTACTGACAAACACACATATGTTTTCTAAGTCTAACAGCAGCTGTGCCTTGCTGCCCTGCTTCCACTCGGGTCTCTAATGCACCAGCCCCATCTAATATGCAGATAATGGTGCGTCTTTCCCCCCCATCGGCCCTCGCTGCATTACGGCAGATCACACGACATGGCCTTGCCCTGCAGGAATACACGGCCCTTGTAATTGAAATGAATAACACGCCTTCAGAGAGAGCAAACTTCGCTTTCCTCCGTGTCTTTCGTCAGGATATTCAGCGGGGACGGAGCCTTTAGCTGGGACTTCCACTCTCTCTGTTGCGGCTGATCGGAAGTGGCACGGTCGCCCGAACGGAGGAGCTCAGCGTGGGGCGTAGGAATGGGGACAGTCCCCTACGGTCTCCGGTTCTCTCTCATCCCCTCCCTCCCTCCTCCCCCCTCCTCGTCGTGGTTGTCTCTCCAGTGTGCGTATCTTTCTCTTATGATCTTTTGGTCCTCTTTTCCCTGGCTATGATCTCCCTCTTCCTGTTCCCCTCCCACTCTTCCTTCTATCTTCTCTCCTTCCCCCATGGCCCCGTCCTTCCTTCATCTCGGTCCCTTTTTGCTTTTTGAGTCGGTTTCTTTTTTAGAGGTGAGTTTCAGATTCACAGTCCTGTTGTGGGTATTGCAGCACCTGTTCAACTTTGTGAAAAGACTAATTCACATCTTGGACACATATGCACTCGCGTCTTTGCGTCTGTTCTCAACTTTGTGTAAAAGTTTTAGATACTTTGTATGTGTACTTTTTCACCTTGAGTGTTCTTGTTGCAAGGGTAGGCAACAGTCCTTCAAAAATAAGTTTCATACTTCTAGATGTCTATACAATTTGGTTATCTATATGCTGATTTTTTTATATTTCTGGTTTGGGTAGTGGATGGCACACTGATTCTAGGTCTTTGGCATTCTAACCTTTGAATTTTTGCAAACTATCCTGCTTTGTAATCCAATGGCAACTGAAAATAGATAACATATTTAAATAAATGCCATGTTTTTTCCTTGTTTTATTTGATAATTCATAAGTTCTTAATCAGAGAATGAAAATTAAATTAAATAACAAAACAACCTCAATAATAATAATTTCATTTTGCACATGGACACTAGAACTGCATTTATGTGGTCAGCTGAAACTTTTGTCCAGGAAAGTTATAAGGGACCTGGACACTTGTGGTTGAAATTTTGAGCCCAAATTTCTAACTTGATATTATTTGTGTCAAATCATACTTCTGTATTATTATCTTAAAATTGTTCTTTTTGTCTGCAACACTAAAATTCCTACTACAAGAAAGAAAAAATCTGTAGTCAATACACACTTTTTGTTTTTATGCATACTATGTCAATGATAAAGTTGATTGTTTGATTGGAAAAGCTGACCATGAAAGATGCCATTTTTATTAAAGATGTTTTTATTGATGGGGCAGAGTGGTAGGGCATAGGGGAGAGTGCAGGGAGAGACATTCAGCAAACTGTTGGGGTCTGGACTTGAACCTACAGTGACAAGGCAGGCTATAGTCACCCTGCATGTGTAGCCATACAGCGGCAAGGAAGATACATTTTATTTAAATTAGGTTAGTTGAGAATATTTGTATCAACATGGGGGCTCGTCTGGGAAATAATACTAAAACATACAAAAAATTCCAACTTTAGGGGAAAAAAAACAAACATCTGTAGTCAATAATTTTATTTGATGTATGTCAAAGTTGATTGTTTGGATTATCTCATACTTCCAACTATCTCACAAATGGTTAAAAGTTGTAAAGTTTATGAGAGTTTTATGAAATGTTACATAACTATATTTGTATTTGTAAAGTGGGTTAAACTGTAACCCACATCCTGAACCCATTTGTACACACTTCTTCTTCCCTATCTTTAACTCGTACTACTTTCTACACTTGCACCATTTTTTTTTTGTACCTTGACTGTTCTAGTTGCTAATGTAGGTGTATGTTTGCAGAAAGGATGCACCTACAGTAGTTCATCTGGCAAACAGACGTACCTCCCTCTCCCCCCAGCCGCCTCCTGCCTCTTTACACTTCACCCATCTGCGGGGGCAATTACATAGCCCCCCCCCCCCCCCCCCCCCCCTTTCTGTCCTATCCCAGCGCAGCCACACGCACTCAGCAAAACCACATTCATCCCTCAGTGCACCTGCATCCCTCATGTTCCTAACAGTCCCACAATGGCCTCCTCCTCCTCCTTCTCCTCTGTCTACGGCCTGCGACACCCCGGCTTCCTGTGAGACCCCATCCTTGTCATCTTTCCTCTGCTCTCGTACTTTGGTGACACGCACATTATTTATTTTATGACTGAGTACTCAATTTAAATCCCCTTTCTCCATCAGTCACGCGCCACACAATGGCTTCCTCCTTATCTACCGGAGTGTCCTTTTTACAACACATCAGGGCACTGTAACAAACCAATAAATTCTGCTCTTTCTTACCTGAGGTTTAAATTCAGCAGGAAGTGGCTGTGAAAAAGATGATTACAGTTTGCGGATGTGATGGTTGTAAACAGAAGCTCCTCCCTAAAGTTTGATTCTGTCTGGTTGTAAGTTTGTGCAGTTTTGCAGCAGGAGCTAAACAAGCTGATTATTTTTCTTGTTATTCACGAGGTAACTTTGCAGAGGACAAATGTGTACACAAGTCAGGGTGACATTGCTGACCATGTCCAGCGGCCCAATTACCTCTTTCCAAATATGGCGTACAAAAGCTCAGGCCGGTACATCTGTACACATGGTGTGTGTTACTCCCCAATTATTCCTGCATAAGCAGATTGTGTGGAACATCAAACTGGGATGTGATGGCTCGTGTGCGGGCTGCCTCCAGCAGAGTGCTCTTTCTTTCCTATCATTTGATCTCGTATTGTAATCCCAGGTGCTTTGAATAATTTATAGGATACAGCTTCTCGTTAAACAATAATTTATATGTGTCTATGAGAATTGATTCCACAGGAATGCACATCTAAATAATGAGCCAAACTGCTGCATTTCATCTATAAGGAGGTGCAGAGATAATAATAGCAACGCAGTGGTGCATTACAACAACAAACAATAGCAAAACATTCCCATCCCACATGATAATAATAATAAAAATAATAATAATAATAATAATAATAATAATAATAATAATGAACTGAATAGATCCTTAGTCACTCAAGTCATAATATAGTTACATACAATACAGTTGTAAGCATCTCAGCACACTAGAAATGTACTGTTATAATGTAATAATAATAAATGCCTTTGCAGTTGCAGTAAATAGTTATTATTATGACATCAGCCTTCCTCGGTGGTTTGAAGTTTACAAACAGAGGGTCATGATTCCAGAACCAACAAAAATAAGTCAAGGACCAAAAACAGAGTAATTGCAAAAATGGTTTGGTTTCCATTAACTGATCTGACATTTTTGAGCATAGTTGCTCAGTAAAAGTTTTACTAGTAAACAGTGTATTATATTATTATATCATTGGCCACATTTGGACTTCAAAAGCTCACAGTGTCATTGTTTTCCTGGCAAGACAGTCCACCGCTCCGCATTTTCCTATTCATATCCACTTATCAACTCACAGGAGAGGCCACACTCATGCATGATGAATTTATTGTTAATGCAAAAGCCTTGTAGCGCCCAGTGCGGCTGCCCACTGAGAAATGATGCAACTGATTCTTCTGAGGCGGAACAATCAACATGTTCATCAGACGAGAAGATCTGTGGTGGGACGGGGATGGGGGGTAGAAATATGTTGGGGGGTGTAAGTGTGGCCTGGTAGAAAGCAACTTTTACTCAAGTAACAAAAGTAACTCCTGCAGAGAAATTGTCTTAAAACTGAAACACAACTAACTTACAGCCTAAAGATAATTATTTACTACTCATATTTGCTCTCAGGAACTAAAAAGAACCTCAGGACACAATCTGGAAGTGATTTAGTTTTTGCTTTGAACATTATTTGCACGATTCTATAATAAACCAATTTAAAAATTGCTTACTATGATTGTAATACCCAGCCTGATTTACGTATGACTTGTTTTTTCTGTAGAACAATCTTATCTATTATGGTTTTAAGTCGATCCTCATGTTTACTCACTAAAATGATGTAAAATGTATTTTATTCCTATTTTTTGAGCTGCAAATTTGTGACTTGAATGTAGTAGACATAATACCCAAAATTCTTGACTGCACTCATTTGAAATACATTGTAAAAAAAAAACAAAAAAACAAAAACAAAACTGAAGTAAAAATTTGACCTAGCAACTTTTACTTGTATTGGAGTAATATTTGACCAGGATCTATACTTTTACTTTTACTCCAGTAATGAAGTTAAGCACTTTGTCCACCACTGATTATTATTATTATTATTATTATTATTATTATTATTATTATTATTAATAATAATAATAATAATAATAATAATAATAATATTATTATTATTATTATTATTATTATTAATAGTGATAGTGGCAGGAAGTACTTTGTTAAATAAGTAACCTTTACACTTTTTGACTAAACAAACATTTCCTGCTTATGTAATAACTTTGTAAAGTACTTTTACGTGAGTACACATTGAGAGTCCTTCTTTCCTCCTCTGCTTTTGGAATACATTACCGTCGGATGCACAGATGCAGCCGTATCCGTTCCCTCTTCTCACGTCTTGTTGAGTGAAAAGTGCCACTGACTTCCTGTGCCGGGTATGCTATAGCTTAACTAACTGCAAGCGGAGGTGCACACGCAAGACAATGAATATGAAAATGTGTTGGTTAAGGTGCAACGCTGTGAAGAAAGTTTTGGTGGGACCTCTCTTAAAGGAGGAAGTTTGCTCTCTTAAGTGTCGGAGACCAATTATCCCGAAGTGTGACGCTGTCAGAAGTCTCCAGGTTTTGTCGAGTCTTTTGACACCCTGCCAGTGTTGTTCTCTGGGAAAAAGGAACTGAGATTTTTTTCCCCCTTTCCTTACTCCCTCCCTTCTCCCTCCCTCTATGGAAATAAAGACTGCATTTGCGACTATAGCCTAAGGGTGCAGGATTTAACTTCTGGCCGATACATTTTTAATTATCATTTTGTGTGGGATTTGTGATAAGCATTCTGTGATTTTAACATCCCTTAATGAGGATTTTTTTGGACCTCAGTGGCAAATTGGGTAGTAATAGTAGTACTGGTAGTA
Source organism: Bostrychus sinensis (assembly GCA_020698575.1). Classification (NCBI taxonomy): domain Eukaryota; kingdom Metazoa; phylum Chordata; class Actinopteri; order Gobiiformes; family Eleotridae; genus Bostrychus; species Bostrychus sinensis. The sequence goes on along the minus strand of CM036257.1, from coordinate 10,747,975 downwards.
GAAGTAATAGTAGTAGTGGCAGTAGTAGTACCAAGGGTTTGGGATTTAACATTGATATTTTTAATTGTCATTTATTTGTGGAATTATAAGATAAGGATTTTGTGTTTTTTTGCAGCTCTTCATGAGCAAAAGTATTGGCAAAGTAGTAATAGTAGCAGTGGTAGCAGTAGGAAAAGTTGTAGTAGTGCAGTATGTAGTACTAGTAGTACTAGTAGTAGCAGTATAAGTGGTACAGTATTGGTGGTACAAGAACTAAGTATTTTCTACAGTCTTCTACTTCTACTTTTTTGCTTTTAGTCCAGTAATAAGTTAGTTAAGTACTTTTTAAGTATTTTCAAAGAAAATTTGTTAATTTCCTGAAAAGTAAAAAAAGTATTGACAGTAGTGGTAATAGTAATTGTAGTGGTTGTAGTATTAAGTACTTTCTACACTCTTCTACTTTTTTGCTTTTAGTCACATAATAAGTTAATTGAGTACTTAGGAATTTTTTGAAGAAGAAAAAATTACTTTTCTAGAAGTATTTTTTGACCTTTTGGCAAGGTTGGCATTAACAGTGGTAGTAGAAATAGTAATAGTAGTGGCAGTAATAGTAGCAGTAGTAGTATTATTAGGAGTGCTAGTAGTAGCCGTGATGGTAGTAGCAGTAGCAGTAATAATTGTGTCAATAGTGGTAATAGTAGTGGCAATAGCAGTAAGTATATTCTGTTTAATGAAACCTTAAACTGCTTTTGTTGAGTACTTTTACTTCTACCCAAGTATTAACAGAAAATTACTTTAAGGGGTTCGGAATTTACTTTGTGGCCAATACGTTTTTAATTATCTTTTTTTGCGGGATATGTGATAAGCATTCGGTGTTGTTTCTTCTTTAAGAAATGTTACAGTCCCTTAAATTGAAATAAGCAAAATGAAAATGTGTAAACGTCCCTCATTAGTGACAAGATTGGAGATGTCGTCGCTATCAAACTGAAATCAGAAAAACACCACGATAAAACGTAGATTAGCATTTGAGAACTGGCCGCATCCAGTGCATCATTCTGCTTCAAAGAAGAAAAAGATAAATGATGATGCCATTAAAAGTGAACTAATTAAGGAATGCTTCTTTTAAAAACTCATTAACTGCAGCCTCATTTACATAATGATGCATATTAATTAAGTTTTAATGAATCTGAGCTTCCATCAAGTCTCCTCTCCTTGGCAGTGGAGCCATCTCTACAAATGAATAAACACTTCTCTTAAGTATATTTCTCTCGCCGCAAATGGGAAATGGATTTTAAACAATAGCAACAAACAAACACGGGCTTTCAAATCCGCGGCTTAGAAATGCACATAATTCAAGGTCAAACTCCGGCACAAAAAATCTACATACAGCTCCCACTGGTTAAAACACATCTATATTTACCAAATAAAAAGTAGTGGTAATTGTTTTTTAACATACAGTATTTATGAAGAGATACTTGAAGAGCGTTTTTTTCTTTTTCTTTTTTTTTTTTTTTTTTTTGAGTTTTGGGGAGAAAAAAAATCATTAATTCTGCTTTCTGTCTTTATATACAGATAGAAGATGGTGACAGTCTATGGGTGGCTCCTAATGAGATGCATTTTAAATTAGCGTGCACCTCTCACACTGCCAGCTGGTGCCGGCTCAGGTGCTTCTCTGTGTTGTGAATGACGGAATGTGCACGGAGACGCACACGCACATGCCCTCAACCCCCCCGACTAAGACTAACCCCCTATCGCACCTTTAAGTTTAATTGTCATATCGCTCAGTGAAGTGAAAATGATTAGGTTTTTCTTAAAGGTCCCCTATTATGCTAAATCAATTTGTTTGGAGCTTTTAAGCATGTTAAAATGCTGTTGTGCCTGAGAAACATACCTGGAGTGGTATTTTGTTTCATTCACACATGCAGCGGCCATCCCCTTCTCAAGAGCTGAAAACGCTTGGGTCTCCTGACTCTACACAGATACGTGAAACTATCAACCAAGCACATACACCATCGCCAGAGTTTAAATCGCCATTACAACAAAGCATTCAGCTCATTTATCTATTTGTTAGCGTCATGTTGCTAAGAGACATGCTAATTAGCCATTTTATGCTCTGTCCATTCCCCACCGTTGCCAGAAGGAGACGTCAGGCAACAAATTCAAGGTTAAAGGTGCACTGTGTGAAATATTGAAATACTTCAATTACTGGTTTAGTTTTATTTGTGGTTTAGTTCTGCTTCAGTTGGGGCTAGACCTGATTTAGACTTGGTTCAGACCTGGATTAGTCCTGGTTTAGTCCTTGATACATCCTGATTTAGTCCTGGTTTAGTCCTGGTTTAGTCCTTGATACGTCCTGAATTAGTTTTGGTTTAGTCCTTAATACGTCCTGATTTAGTCCTGGTTTAGTCCTTGATACATCCCGATTTAGTCCTGGTTTAGTCTTTGATACATCCTGATTTAGTCCTGGTTTAGTCCTGGTTTAGTCTTTGATACATCCTGATTTAGTCCTGGTTTAGTCTTTGATACATCCTGATTTAGTCCTGGTTTAGTCCTGGTTTAGTCTTTGATACATCCTGATTTAGTCCTGGTTTAGTCTTTGATACATCCTGATTTAGTCCTGGTTTAATCTTTGATACATCCTGATTTAGTCCTGGTTTAGTCCTTGATACATCCTGATTTAGTCCTGGTTTAGTCCTGGTTTAGTCTTTGATACATCCTGATTTAGTCCTGGTTTAATCTTTGATACATCCTGATTTAGTCCTGGTTTAATCTTTGATACATCCTGATTTAGTCCTGGTTTAGTCCTTGATACATCCTGATTTAGTCCTGGTTTAGTCCTGGTTTAGTCTTTGATACATCCTGATTTAGTCCTGGTTTAATCTTTGATACATCCTGATTTAGTCCTGGTTTAATCTTTGATACATCCTGATTTAGTCCTGGTTTAGTCCTTGATACATCCTGATTTAGTCCTGGTTTAGTCATTGATAGGCCCAGATTTAGTCCTGGTTTAGACCTGGGGTAGTCCTGGTCTAGTCTAGTGTGTTTGTCCTGGTTTTATACTGGTTAAGTCCTGGTTTAGTCTTTCTTTAGGCCTAGTTTAGTCTTCGTTTTGTTCCGGTTTAGTCCTAGTTCATTCAACAGTTACGTAGGTTAGTTTTATTTTCGTAAAGATGATATGTGGAAATCCAGTAATGTTCTCATTGCATTATTTTACAATGGAAAACATTTCTAGGCTGAATGCAATTTTTATTTACTGCAATACTCCTGAGTGGCCACTTATCCCATTCTCTCCATACAGGATTGCACTTAGTTTTCTTTGTCTTTTTGATCACAAAATATTGCCTGAAGGTTTAGGGCATTTGTGGTGTTTTAGTGAAATTACCCTCAAACACATTTCCACTGGGTTTGTTTATACTGTCGACAACAACATGTCCCTCCAGGGCTACTGTAGGTATGTGTTCGAACAAGTAAGTAAGAGGTAATGAATTGTAGTTTTGCCACCAGATGCTAACAAAACAGACCAAAAACAGGACATCTTAGTGTCACATTTTCCAGAATGGATAAGTGAGTATACTTACCAGTTTTAAAGTGGAATAATGTAACGTTCATTTTTTTGCTGATTTTGGCACTTTATTTTTGTCCAGATCTTTACCTTTACCTTTATTTCTGACTATATCACTATTGCCACATGTCTGGTTGACTCCTGTGTGACCCCCCAACTCTTGCTTTCTCCTCTTCTTATCCGTACAAAGCTTTTTTTCTGCCTTCGGGCTGCTCTGCCATAACAAAAACTGAGGAATAAAGCCATTGCTAGCTTGTTGTTTGGCTAACCATAATGTGCTGCTTTCTCACGCGACATGTGACTATTGCAAGTATGTTTTTTTTTTTGTTTTTTTTCCAGAGAAGACAGGGGGAGATTCAAGTGTTTATTCACACTGTAGCAACTCATTTAAACTTATGTTCCTTACTAGATTCAAGAGTTATGTTGATTTTTCTGAATGTTACAATATCATTTAAAAGCCACTGTAGATGTTCAACCAATTCAAACGCTCGGCAGTGACAGCTTAAGTGGCTCAGTGGCAAAGTAGTTTGTACTCTTGCCTCACAGCAAGAAGCTCTCGGGTTCAATTCCTGAACCATGTAGACTGTGCATGTTCTTCTGGTGTGTGGCTGTGTTTCCATCATCAACCTAAAACAGCACAATATAGGTAAAAAAACCTCCAGCTAGGTCCGCCAAACTAAGTTCCTAGCTCTAGAAAAAGGGTCTCCCAGCGCTGCCCTGCAGTCGCCCCAGTGGCATTGAAGGATGGGTCAAATGCAGAAAAAACATTTCCCTACAAGGACAACAAAGTATACCTCAATTTATTGTGAAAAGTACTAACATTTGAATTTGGAACCAGCCTGATTATGTTCAATTTTTATCTATTTGCAGCACTTCTTTTTAAAACACCTTCCATTAACTCAGTCATCTCTGCACTGATAGTCTGTTAAACTGTAGCCATAATAACCACTCAGAAAAGCAAAGTTCCATTTCGGAGCCTAAACTGTGAAATAATTACTTTGAAAATGAGTAAATTGCGCTGGAAGCTTGGCATGAATACCGACTATTGCCGCCTCATCGGTTTTGTTTGTTTGTGTGCCCTCTTTGTAGTCTACCTCCCAGTTGGTTGTGGGGCAGGTACGAGCAAGCAACGGACAAACAAACCAGCACGAAAGGGAGGGGCGAGGGGTCAGAGGTCAGAGCGTTCAGATGATTGGAACTACAGAGGGAAAAAGTGTGTATCCGTGTAGGGAAAAATGGAGGGGGAAAGCAGATGCCCGTTAATTAGGGGAAATGTGACGGACACGATTTGATCAGCGAGGGGTACGGCTGCCTCCTGGAGCACGGCAGCTGTTGTGAGGAAGAAGGAAGGGGGGGGTGCTGGGGTGATGCAGGGGGTGGGGGGAGGCTTCGTGAGCGCGCACCATCCCCACAGGGCAGCGCCACACTTCACAGACCTGCCAGGAACCTTCCGCAGGCCAACGCAAGTGCCCTACGGAGGAAAAGCGAGACTATTTACGGCACAGCGCAGCCCAACTCATTACACTCAGATTAAGTCGTATTTGTCAGGCTTGGCGGGGGGAACTTGATTTGTTATCTGACACTTTTTGTTTCTCAAAGTTTTAGGGGAAGGGAATGTTTTAAGCGACGGGAAAACAACCCACTGGGACTAATTTTCTGGATTAAACTTTTAACTTGTCTTGCTGCACACATTTGTGAGGTTCTTCCCCTGCAAACTGAAATTATGGATGCTGCGTGATTTTGAAAAGGAAGGAACTGGGCTATACTAGGCTTTGAAAAGTGTAATAAAACTCTTTGCATTTATCTATGTAAGGAAAAGACACTTAAGGAGCCATTTAAATATACACAAAGGTGGCCCATAGCAGAATCACAATGGTCATAAAGATATACTCAGGTGTTAAAAGGAACTATATTAAGCAAAATTGTTTGAGCTTTCTAATGTTAAAATGTTGTTCCCTCATCAAAAACATACCTTGAGTTGTGTTTTCCTTCATTCACACCTGTTTGAGTAATCCTGTAGTCTCTGGCACTGAGTTTCTGAGGCCTCAGAATGCTCCACCTCTCCCACAAACACCAGCCCACTCCAGGAAGCACTGACCAATCATCAAGTCTGATACATCCAGTCTGCTCTCAATTATTTATCCAAAAAATGGTGTACAGCTCTATTTCCTGGCATCATACAAAAAGTTTAAGTAAGTGAAGTGCTTTTTTTTAATTATTATGTTTAAAAGACACAGCTGCCTCTCCTACTTTTTTGTATTTCTTTAGTCACTGGCTCCGGCTCATAGAGATTAATAAGTAACTTAAACCTGCACCAAGTCTGGAGGACGGAAGCTCAGGCTTAACATAAAACGGAAGACTCTTTGTGTGTTTTAAGTACCACATTTTGTGCAACAGGTATTCATTGATTTGTGGCTCATTATTATCCATCTATGCAGTAATCACATTCAGAAATGTTAAAGGTACTATAAGCAGCATGGTTTGGAAACGGTACTGCAGTCTAAATCAAAACAATGGTCTGTGGGTTGCCAGTTTTTCACTTTTCTGATTGGACGATTGGTAATGCAGGGTTTTAGAACCAAAACAAAAGTGTAAACGTAAACAACTTGGGGGTTACGTTCAATATGTTTTTAATTGTGAATAAATCAGCTGTACCATTTTTATCAGTAAGACTTTTCTTTGGGACATGTGGATAATTTTTATAAAAAATGTATAGTGCTCATAGCGGCTTTAAAATTAAAGTGGGTGATTAAGCGATTGTTTAAACAAGCCTTGTACAAAAAAAACATTAGAAGGTCCAGGAAAAGCCCTGTCTCTGTTGGTATTGGATTACTAAAATGATCATTAATGTTTCTGAACCATTAATCCTTTCCCCCGTTTTCAGTGTTAGTTTACTTTGGTCTGGGCCTGGTCTCTGTTTGCCTTGGTCCTTAAAAGACTTGATCTAGACTTGTTCTCAAACCCTGAATGTCTCAGCCTTCACTTGATCTCGGTTCACTCTGGCCTCGGACTGGTCTTGGTCTTGACAACAACACTAGATGTCTAGATACTGCCATAACAGTACTTCCAGTTCTGCAATAAGTTGTTCTTCTTTTTTCTACACAGCACTGATTGGACATTTGACATACGTGATGTCTTTGTAATATATGGACATTAGAGACGGTCTGTTTCCTGGTATGTCCTGGTCAGCATCAGTCTGGCAAACAAGCAGTCTCTGACAGGTGGTAGATGCTGCCTGTTTTAGTCACATAGTCTATACTCTTGTAAAAAAAAAAAAAAAAAAGACTTTTTAGAGCGCACTCCAACCCAACTCATTACCTTCAGATTAAGTTGTATTTGTCAGGCTTGGCGGGGGGGAACTCCACTTCTTATCTGACACTTTTGTTCTAAAAGTTTAGCGGCGGAAAATATTTTAAGCGACAGGAAAACAACCCACTGGGACTAATTTTCTGCATTCAACTTTTCCGCTTGTATCGAATTCCGCGTTCTAACACTCTAACAAAAATTATGCATGCGCTTGTTTACATATCAAAACACTCATGCCGTTCTTAGACACCAGCCAGCTAACGCAATCTACTTTCTCATAAGTTTGTCACAACTGCCGGCTTACGAAATAGCGAGCTAAAAATAATGCCACAGAACGTTTCTTTGCAAAGCTACCGTCGCGCTTTGATAACCGCTTGACCGAGACATTTGCCGCCAGCGCCTTCTCTGACGCGTCTTTGCAAGTCTATTTCGGCAGAAGTGTCCCACGCAGCTATCTGTCAGTGCAGTCCCTTTTCAGCAGCTAAGGCAGTGGAGTTTGACTGAGTTGAGGAACTTCTCAGCCCGTGTCTGTCTTGCTGTCACTACACTCGTGGCTCTGGTGTTCGATGTCTCTGCCACTTGTCCCTTTTGTAACGTCTCTCGTCTTGCTCTTGTAATTAGCATGCGGTGACTCACAGACTGACAGCGGGTTTGACAATATTGACATAACTTATCCACGTGTGCACCAAAAAAAAAAAAAAAAAAAAGTTTCCTCAAAATGTTCCTGCCGTAGCGTAGAGAAGACTAAAAATAGTGGAGCGTTGAATGTGCTGTTGGTTTAGCAAGGCTTTTTATGGAAGTCAGTTCGAGGAAAAGCAAACTGTGAGTCACAAAGCATGTTCATACTCAAACACATGCATTTTGAAGATTATAATGCTATATTTGCATTTATTCAGACAACAGACATCATAATGGAACTGATGAACAATCTAAGAGTTAGAGGAAGGTTTTGAAAAACTTGGAAAAAGCATTAATTAGGATAAGTGTTCCAAAAATATCTTCAATTTCTATTTTAAGTCGAATATATACAGTCAACTCATTGTTTACTAAACATTACGAAAGCACTTGAAATTTACTTCCCATATATTTTTCCCCTTTCAATTCATAAGGGTGAAATAATAGTGACACATATATTTAATAAAAAAACAAAACTGTAATGCGTTTACAACTGTTTTCTGCCAATGACAGCAATTTTTTGTTAATATTTTAAAAGAACAAGGACATTTATATACAGTATATAGAGAAAGATATATACATATATAGATTGTTTTTATATAATATTCATTGCCCTAAAGAAAATATTGAGGATGAATGCCATTTCTTGATTTTTATGCAATTAAAATAGCCTGGCCAGCCAGACCCATTTCATTTTCTTAGTAAAGGTAAAGTGGGTCTTGAACCCCTCCAATTTAAGGCATCTTACACCATGACTGATCCTACAGGCCAACCATCTAAATGCTGTTGAAGAACAGAGCATGCATTTTTAAAATTACTTTTAAATGATCACAGAATCCAGTGGAAGTTCAGATAAATACAACTGTGAGACAGAAAAAGACAAACTGAGCACTGCTGGAGGAGAAGCACACTCATTTTTCCTTTTGAGCTCATTCATGCATGAAGGGCTGGGTGTATGGAAAAAATTATTTTAACACATGACCATGTTTAGCAACTACAGTTTTGGTCAATGCACTGTAAACCCGAATAAGTTGAGTTTACTTAAAAAAAATGTGGAAAGTGGTTGCCCTAAAAAATTTAAGTAATGAAAAAGAAACACTCAAGTCTATTTAACTTGAGCATTAATTACATTCATTCATTCATTCATTTTCTACCACTTATTCCCGTTAGGGGTCGCGGGTGACTGGAGCCTATCCCAGTAACTTTGGGCCGTAGGCGGGGTACAACCTGGACAGGGCCCAGCTTGTCGCAGGGCTGACACAGAGACGAACACAGACAGACAACCATTCACTAGGGTCAATTTAGAGTCACCAATTCACCTAACACATGCATGTCTTTGGACGGTGGGAGGAAGCCAGAGAACCCAGAGAGAACCCACGGTAACACGGGGAGGACATGCAGACTCCACCCAGAGAGTTCGTGTGATGTTGTTTATTGGTCCGCCCGGGGCTCGAACCCACGACCTCCTTGCTGGGAGGCGAGAACGCTAACCGCTCTACCACCGTGCACCCCCAGCATTAATTACAGTAAACTTAAAAAGGTTAAGTGTGATATACTAAATGTCAACATACTTAAACACGTAAAGCACAGTATACTCCATTAATAGCAGATTAAAGTAGTTATTTTAAGTTATATCAAAGGTTCTGCATATTTGCTACACTTTAGATTTCAAGTTTATTCAGTTATCACTTTCCCAAGAGGCTAAAGAAAAACATGCTCCAAATTACATTAAAACACTTTATTAAGGTGTTGCAGTTACAATATACTTGCTGCACACATCCAAACAGTGTCATGCACTTGGAATAATCCAGATGCAGGCCATTTCATCCCAAAGGTAACAGCAGACTTGAAGTAGTTGGGTTGGATCTGGAGGTGGATCTGATGAGGTTCAGTCAGAGCAGAAGTGTGACAGCACAGCTGCTGGTCATTAGCATCCCAAGAGCAGAAGAATACAATACAAAAAAACACGTTAATACTGTATTTGTTGTAATTACAAGACAGAGACAGAAATGTTAAAATGCTTTTATAGTTAAATTTTGTGCATTTTCAGAATTTAACACACACTAAGTCCTCCGTCATTTGTACTTCAGATTTGCATTAGAAAAGTCATGCAGCAGAAACATGACCATTTATGTTTTTTATTTACACTGTACAGCTCTGGTCACCTCCCGAGGAGGCTCTTAGTCCTCACAGTCATAGGCCTCGATTGTCTGTCAGCTCAGTGATCTGGGAGATAGTAACACTTTACTCCTAAGATATTAAAAACAAAGTTTATACAGTACATGCAGTTTGACTGTGTTTTTAAAAATCTACAATTTTTAACAATACTGTGTCAAATTAATTTAATGTTGAGTCTTACTGTGCGCTTTTAATTTTCAAAACCTTGCCAAAATCTATAGGAGAAAAGAAACAAATTAAAGATATTAAAGCATATTCCTCAAAGCACATTTTATTTTAAAATGTACCAACTTTCCATTTATCAAGCTGTAAATTCTAACATTAGTATGTCCTAAATCCACTGAATCACATGTATTTTGCTTGTTTTGGAAGTGTTCAAACACAGAGGCTTAAAGATAAACTTCCCAAACCCACTCCAAAATGTTAGTTTCCATTTAAACAAACACAGTGTACTCACATATTAGCCCATTTTGTCACTGTTTTGGCGATGTTTAAAGATTATGTCTTACCTTGCACTGCAGTCCTTGAATGTAGACAACTAGCAAAATACACTAAAACAATTGTAGTATTGGACCAAAACTTTCACATTTACATACAACAGGCTAAGAAAATTATATTACATTCAATATCCAGGTTTACAGCGTGGGATGGTCCCAGTTGCTGTTGGTCTGCACCTCTTGTTACATGGATTGTGCTGCTCTAACACTTAACTTAAATTCTTTTAGTTTGAGACAAGTGTTCAACTTTTTTCACATTTTTTATTTGATTTTATTTTGTGTGATTGTGGTTCACTTTTTTTTTTAAATAAAATCCAAACACACAGGTTGCGTGTTGTTTTGCCCACTCCTGCATTGAGATTTTTAAGAAAACTCCTGAAGATGAAATCCTTTGTTTATATTGTTTCAACTACTACCAAACAACATCTAATAAGCTAAAACTATTGCAAACAAAATCTTCTTAAACAATAAGAAAAGCTTTGTGTCAGTGTATTTAAAAAAAAAAAAGTCCCACTTGTTTGTACAACTTTCAAAAAGCCATCATTAACTTCAATATCTCTCCTGGTTTTGATGTGGTTTAGATGTTTTTATGTTAAATTTATCACTTCATTGTTACAAGCAGAGAAATGTGGCATGTGTAAAAAAAAAAAATACTATCTTTGCTGAAGAAGTGCCTGCCCCTCCCCTTTCCCTCAAACACCCACATTACCAGCAGCAGCGGCACCTATTAAAACTTATCTTTCTTTAATCAATTGTTAAATGTCATAGACAATCATCATTTAGCGGCGTCTTCCTGCGTGATTCTTTTTAATCTGGCTGTAAATAGGGCAGCCCTGTCTATCACTTCAGCTTGTGCTGTACACCAGAGACTTAAGGTGTTTCAACAATAGCTTGTGAGCAAAAAAAAACAAAGAAGACGTTTTTTTTCCCTCCTTATTCCTCTTCTCCTCCTCATCTCAAATCCCCGCAGAGAACACCAAAGGTATGAAAAGTGAAGAAATAAAAAAAAATAAAAAAATCCGGGCGATGATGAATAATTTGAATGTAGAAATGAAGCTGTTTCAGGAGTGAGGGGAGATAGATATACCACACAAGAAGCAGCCATGGGGAGCGTACAATTAGGTCACCCAAAATAAAGCGCTATCCTCCAGAAAGTCTTTCTTGGAGTTGTCAAATTCAATATATCTCACTGCCAACAGAATTCTTGATTTGGCTGCGGAGAGAAAGAAGTTCTATTTGAAAGCAGTGGATGCAGCCGTAAGACCACGTACTTCATCATTTATGAAAAAAAAAAAGGGAATCCAGAGCTCAAAGAGGGACAACAGCTTGAGCCATATGGAGATGTGGATATATGGAACAAAATCACAAGAAGGAGAGCACCACTGGAAGAATGTTGTGACTCACGGTAACAAAACTTTAGGGAAAAGTTTGCAAAGCATCAAAAATGTCCCTTAAATGGGGATGGCGAGGCTTCTCCAGAGAGCAAGGTGTACCACATTGGATACAGCCACAGCTTTTTTTGTCATTTAAATCAAATATGTGATCTAAAGCTACAGAAGGGGCAACAGCTCAGGCCATACAAATACGTATGTGTGAGCATACAGGTATGTGTCAAAAATCACAAAAGGGGTTGGGGGCACCATTGGAAAAATGTTTTATAGTAAACAAAATTTTAGTTTATAAGTTTATAAAGTACCAACAATGTAGCATGCCCTTAATGGATGGTGAGGCTTCTCTAGAGAGCAATATGTGACTTAAAGCTACAGAAGGAACAACAGTTTGGGCCATAAGGATATGTGTGTTAAAAATAACAAAAAGGGGACATCTTTGAAAAAATGGTTCATGGTAACAAAATTTTGGGGAAAGTTTCTAAAACAACAAAAACACGGTGACAAAAGTCAACAAACAGAAAGCAAGACCATCTTCGTCTACTTATTTCTGTCAACCTCTATCTTTGTCCTCACATGGTATGCCTCTCCCCAAGGATCAAGGTATACCTTAGATTGAATGAATTCATGTTCCTTTTTTAAAAAAAAAAAAAACCTGACATTAACAGGTCAACAAACAGCAAGAAAGACATCTTCTGTCTCTTTCTCTCTCTGTCCATGTCCCCAAACAGAATGGTCAGGCTTCTCTGGAAGGACAGCAAACCACAATAGATATTCAAAAGTCTGCTTATAGTTTCTGCAAAAAATGAAGGAAAAAAGCCTGAAAAAGGACAACCATGCCATGTGTGGATACATGTAATAAAAATCACAAAAGGAAGGAACACTGTTGGAAATGTGCTCTCTGCATGTTGTGGCGCCTAGCAACAAAACTTTAGGGAAAAGTTTACAAAGCATCAAAAACGTGGTGACAAAAGTCAACAAACAGGCAGGAAAGCCATCTTCTTTCTCTTTCTCCCTCCATCAACCTTCTCTCTCTCTCTCTCTCTCTCTCTCTATGCCCCCCGAACAGGATGGCGAGGCTTCTCCGGAGAGCAAGGTATACCGCCGGAATGCACGTCTCCAGGTGACAGATATGTCACAGTGCCTAAAACCCCCTGGCACAATTATACCTCTGTCGCTCTGAAGGAAAAGGGATGGGTGATGGTGGGTGGGGGGTGATAGGGGGGCGTTGGGGTTGGGTGGGGGGGGGTTGAGTGAGTGAGAGAAGTGGTAGAAGAAGTGTGGAGGGGAGGGGGTACCGCTGGATCCTTTACTCCCGGCTTATTCAAAGAGACAGCCCAAGGGATGCCTCTCGCTCTTCTAACAAAGCACTTCGACTTCTATTTTTTTTCTATATTTTTTGCCTTTTTTTCCTCCCCTGGCTGGGTGCGCTCCAGTCAAATCCTCAGGGCCCCATACTAGCCCCCCTCATGCTCGGCTCGCTTTCACTCTCAGCCATTTGCCTCAGAAAAACTTTTTTCCCGCAGACACTTGGGCCCGTTTCGGCGATGATGTTTCAAATGAATTATCCAATAGGGCTGTGGCCATGTGGAGGGTTAGTCAGAAGTGAGGATAAAAAGATCGCATAGTGGTTTAATGTTGCACTTACAGCTGAGGGAGTGTCACTTCATAGACCAGAGTGGATTTCAAAGCTAATTTTATCCCTATTCCTACCTATGGCCCCAACACTAAAATCACAATCATAGCTTCAGTCCTGTTTCAGCCCATTACAATGTTACTCATGGTGGTCTTAATACAAATAATTAGCATGCACTTTCTATTAGCTCCTCGTGACAAGTGACAACTTTGGAGTGCCAAACGTGGGCCCATGGCTTTAACAATGCATGAGCGAGGGAACGAACGTGGGGACGCGCTCGCTCTCCAACTAGGTCAAACTGTCGAAGGAACAAAACAGAACAGACCTCAAGTTTGCGCAAATCATTACGGCAAAAAAAAACAAACTTGTCACTCGCTTGACACTCGTGACTGTTTTGCTTTCCGAAGCAGAGGAAAAAGATAATAATAATATAAAAAATAAAAAAAAGAGAAGAAATCTCCATTGCAAATTAGCCAGGACGGTTTGTGAAGTTCTCCCTTGTTTGAAATGCATATCAAAAAAGCCAGCCGAAGCCACAACTTACCTTGTCGTTGACATCGGGGGACAGGGAGAAGAAACGCGCCTTTTCTCTTTGCAGAGCTGGTTTCCGATTGTATACACAAGCCCCACAAAGGAAGATAAACCAGAGGCGCACATTCATAAAATATACATTTGCTGCTTTGTCTTTCGTTAAGATCTTCAACAAATAGTGCTGATGCAAGAAGGACAAAAAGAGAGAAGGTTACGGGGGTTTGTTTGAAAAATGGAACTGCAGCAGCATGACTTAACCTCTATCTCACTGTACTTTTGGTGCGTGATGATATGAAATACTGTTGATCATGAAAAGAGATTAATTTATGCTCTGCTCGGATTTAAAGGCTTTTCAGGCACTATCGGCTGCACTTGGTTGCCTGAAAAGCACTAACTCAAAGGGACCGCGTGTCAGATACTAAACGCTCACACTTGTGGTTGTCTGCGGAGCTCGTGCTGGAGTTTGGAGTTGCACTTGGAGCAGGTTTAAAGCTAAAATTGGGTGGTTTTGCATGTTCTTGATGCTATAATACATATTATGGGAACTACTATCAGTGTAGATTATGTCATGACTATTTTAGACCAAAAAGAAAAAGTCAAGCGCATGTAGCTGTCCGACAAGGCATAAGCTCATGGTTAGGATCAGTTTTAAATGAAGTGAATGGTCCCACACAGAATTACAGACTGCACATTAAATAGTGTTATTTATGTAAAACAAAGATGTTACGATAATCTAACAGTTTGCAGGTGGCATGTTGGTATATATATATATTTTTATTGAACCCATTATAAAATAACTGAATAATCCACAGATCACTCCTCTGGTTTGCAGAGGCCAAAGGGAACTAGACTGTCTGTGAAAAATGACCTTTAAGAGCCAGTGTTCTAGATGGGTCTTGATAATGGAACCAGTGGCCAATTTTGGGAAATTTGGGCCTTGAGCATTGACGTCTGCTGCCTGGCCAGCCAAGTCAGACTCAATCTTTTTCTGTTCTATACAAAGAAGTTAGTCTGGTATCCCTTCACTTTAGGCCTAGGTGTATCGTAAACCAATAGGAGAAACAAAGGGTGGGGCATTAGCAGAGCACTGACTTTTATCAACAACAAAGTTGGCAGTAGAGTAGTTCTGAATATGAATGACTGTTGCCAGTTATGCCATAATACACTGTATTTTAAGCAACTCTGTTCATATTTCTGAATGGTGACAGCAGCAAAAGCCAGTTAGTGAAAGACTTGTGGGTTTGTTTGAATGTGGTTGTTATGTCGGACATCAAGGGGACTTTACTGTTGATAAAATGGAAACAGCCTGACAAGATGGATTTTTATAAGTTTGTGAACTCATGTGTTAAGTGACAAAAGTGTCCCTGTAACAAAACATCATAGAAATAGTATACATTAATATTTTTTTTTACTTCTACTCTAAAAAATCTTTAATCAACTTTTGCCCTGATCATAAATACCAAATATTTAATTATTTTCAGAATTTTAACCCTTTTTATGCCAGAAAAATCCACTTTGCTTTAAGAATATTTCTTTTTTGTGTATGTGTGTTTTGTGAAAATTTGATTATTTTAAATACACTGGCAATTCTGAAAGCAAATAAATAGTTAATTGAAATTTTTATGCAAAAAAAAAAAAAAAAAAAAAAAAGCGAAAAAATATGTATACATTTTTTTTAATGATGTTTTTGTGACCGGGACACTTTGGTCACTTAACAGTAACAACATAACTTTTTAAAATTGGGGTTTAAGCGATAAATAACACGTTTTTATCCTGATGAGCCGTCTCTCACTTCTGTTCATTTCCTTTCTTTTCATTCATGTTGTTATAAGCAAGCAAAGCATTATTAGAAGAGATTCATTATTCAACCCCAAGACACTGTTCTGCCAAAGAACCCTGTGTCCCTGTTTGCAGTCAACACTTCCCATCTTGTAAAACATGTTGATTGCAACACATCGCCCGTTCCCCACCAGTTTATTAACACCTGTCAGCGGACTTTCTTTGTCACTCTTCACATCCAGTCAGTGTACCCAGTGAACCACGCAGGGCAGGCGCTCCTCAGCTCACCCACTCTGCCCATGCCTGCCTCTGTGCGGCTGTATACTGGTGTACGTGTGTGTTGTGTGATCGGTACAGGAGGCAGAGCGGCGGGAGTGACAGTGCCCCTCCCCAAGGTCACGTCCAAGGAGAGCCGAGCCAATTACTATGCAGATCAGAGCTGATGGCGTTTAAGGGGATTGCTCCGATGCAATCACATTAGCTGGCCAGAGAGGAATCTCCAGGATGACCCCAATCACAGGGGCTGCAGCAGCGGGGTCAGGCCGGATGGAGGACTGCCGCACATGTTTTCTTTTCACAAAACACTTTTTCCTTATCTCAAGCCGGCACGTGATTATCAAGCCAAACAAGCCTCTTACTCCACCTCCTCCACCCTGGGCTTCCTACATGCATGCACTTGCATATATTTGTTTAGGAATGCATGTGGACTGCAGCATGGACAGTGCATAGGAATTGTGGGAGCCCTATGGGACAAAGTAATGGGAATGATTATATTTTGGATATGGACAGGTGTATTAGGATAAACAAAACAGTGGCATGTATAGCTATGTATGTTTCTGAAAGCCACAACTACACAGACAATTATGCATCACCCTATCTACATTATTACATGTATTTATGGAATGCAGTTTCATTGGAGCATTATTTTCTGCATGTATCAAGTTTAAGTTGGGATAAGTGGTCTCAGAAATCTTGATAAATTTCACGAGGTCATGTCTTTTGTTGTTGATAGTAAGGCCTAACTTCTCTTCCATTTGCCACAAACGGAAAACTGCCTCGGTCTAACTCTATCCTCTGCATCCTCTTCTCTCAAACCTATTAATGTTCACTACACCCATAGATCTTATCTTTTGTCTTCCTCTAGGGTTTTCCCTGAGCTTGTGATACGGATGAATGGAGCAGTACGTGTGTTGACCGTTGGGGCCACTAGTGTCACAGATCACAGCAGGAGAAACAGCTGAACTTTTTAAGAATGACTAGAGCAAGTTAGGCACAGTATAGTCAAAGACTGAACATACCACCTCTATGTTTGCCTCATTTTTTTGGCTCTTTTTCAATAAATGTGGTGTAAAAACCACTGTCAGCGCCGCCATGTTTGCTGTGGTTGTTGCTCTTTTTCTTCTGTCTTGGTAAAATCTTTGACTGTTGCCCAGGATGGCATCTGCAGGGGTTCAAAAGCTCCTTGTCTGCCTTCTCTTAATGTGGAAAAGAAATGACTTTACTTGGCACAAATTCATGAGGTCAAGTCTTTCACTTTGTTTAGTATGCTTAACAAGCTCTGATGTACTTCTTCCTAATCCTATCCATCCTCATCACTCCCAAAGAAAACCTCAGTGTCTTATGCTCTGCTACCTCTAATGCTAATGCCTGTCTTCCTTAATGCACTGTCTCTAAACCATACAGTATAATATTATTTTCTTGCCACAAAATTTATTTTGCATTGTACCAAGTCCTAGTGATTCACCGTTGACCACAGATATCCACATCTACCAGGACGGACAGATGGACACATTTGCACATTTCCATCCCTCCCTTCTCCTACTCTTGTCTTTCAGGTGAGCATTGGTTCTGATCTGCTGCGGTCTTGGAGGGCAGATTGCAATTTACTCTCTCCCTGTGGGTGAGGTGTGTGTCCAGGTTGTAAATATCCCTCCTCCATCTCCCCTCTCCCTCCTTCTCCTTCTTCTCCTTCTCGGGCTGAGCGGCTGCTGCCCGTGTGGCCAGTAATGAGACCGGCTCTGATCAGGTCGCCGCGCTGTTCCTGGAAAGATCTCACTTGAGCCACTGGCCCGTAATGGAATCTGCATCTAATGCATACATAAATCACACCTCTTTCAGGACATTTTCATATGCATAATGTCTTTCAACCCCCTCTGCTTTCTCATTCCTCTTTCTGCCTCTTTCCACCCAATGAGCTTTGTATGAAGGCAGGGGGGGTGAGCTGAGGAGGAGAGGCAGAGAAATGGCACGAGAGAAGAAGAAAGAGGTGATGAGTCCTTCCTTTTGTGGCTTTTTTAAAGGGAAGATAGAGACCAGTGTGTAATTCAGTTCTGTCTATTGTGCTGAGTGCTGGGATGAGGCTACAATCGGGACACTACTTCTTTAGGTGGCATCTGTTCACGTCGCATCCTTCCAGTGTGAATGTGGAAGAGAGAAGTGAAGAGAAGAATGACAGAAGCTGAATGAACATGAACTAAATGATTAAATATAATGATATATAATGTCTATAGCCACGCAAGTCTTCAATTGAATTTTCTATACTATCAAAGTGTTTGCTTGACTGACACACTCAAACTTTGTATGTAGGCACATAAAACCTAGAAAGGTTAGCACACCTTCCTCACTCCCAGTAAGTTATGGGTTCAAGCTCTGTTTTTTTTTTTCTTTTTCTTTTTTTGTAGCACTTCAGTGGGCGGATCGATCCAAATATCCATACTGTCAATACCAATGTTTTCAGTACCGAAGTATCAGTACTGCTCTCCCCTCCCTGCAAAATCTCTATAAACTGTGAAGGAAGAATTTGAGTTTTATTTTTTATGCAGATTTTATTTTAATAAATTACATTTTGGCTTAAAGGTGGCCCAAATTTGTATGTGTGTGTGTGTGTGTGTGTGTTCTAACGTGCATATACCAGTAAAAAGCAAAACTCACAAACTCATTTAGTGGTCTGAGAATGTATACAGCCTGCTTGTCCCTACATTGAAGCACATAAGCTGTTAGTACTTAGTAATAAGTATTGGTATCGATATTGCAATACTGTCCCGGTATCGAATTAGTACAGGATCAATAAAAAAAAATTGCAGTGTCTTCCACTCTGTAGGTTCTAGCTTCCTCCCACTGTTTAAAATCATTATAAGTAAATTGGCACACTGGCCTTCAGAACTGGGCCTACAGTCTACAAAAAATTAACTGAGCTACAAAGTACAAACACATTCTGGATTTGGTGCTACTACTACTGCATCCACTATCCTCGACACAAATCTAGAATCAAACCCAGGACCTTTTTTATTGTAAGTCCAGTGTGTTATCTGCCCTGACACAAATCAGTTGCAGTCACTATCAAAACTTAAGTTTAGAGTAAAAAGAAGTCATCTGGACATGGTTTGTAGAGCTGAAGTTTGACAAAGTCTCTTGGATGAGAGGCGAAACGTCTTCAACTCTGCATACCACATCCAGATGACTTCTTTATAACCTTGTTTTAATTGTGACAGCCTGAAAATGGCGAGGGAGGAGGTACCATTGCAGGATAGAGATGAGTTCTTCCTTTTTATGTCTTTTAAAGGGAGAGATAGAGCCCAGTGTGTAATTCAGCCCTGCCTATTGTGCTGACAAGTCGGGCTGAGTGACGCCAAGATTGGGCCAGACCTTCTTAAGGTGGCATGTATGTGTTCTCGCTGCTTCCATCTGGTGTGAATGTGCCAAAAAGAGAGAGGAGTGAAAGACAACATTAGCCCAATGAACAGGAATCGATAATAAAAGGTGGAGTGAAAAGAAAAAAGTCCAGATTTTTTTTCAGATTTTTTTTTTTTTTTTTTTTGTCAATTCTTGGACATTTGCAAAGGGACAGTCGCTGCGGCCTGTAGCTACGGCTCTCTTCTTCCTTATCCGTGCTGGCTTTGTTATGCTAATGCGGGGACGGATGTGGCAGATTCGCAGTGATTTTTCATCCGGCGGTGAGCGGAGATAAAAGGCAAGTGACGAGGTGTCGCTATCGTCGCTCACTGTTCGCCTCTCAGTCACTAACAAGCTCCTGCATTGTACCCTTCGCCACTTTTTTTTCCTTTTTTTTTATTTTTTATTTTGTACCTTCCACACATTTGCATCTGCGAGCCTTCACTTCTTCTTCTCCTTCTTCCGCTGCTCCTACCCCTCCTAAAACTTTATGCCTTCTCGTTAGGGGCCCCACGTAGGTGTGAGATTAAAATGTTGGGCTACACTTTCATTGCGTTTGTGTGTAAATCTCCACACGGCGCGGCGCCTACTGTATGTGCATGTAAAGAAGACATTACCATACCAGCGACTGTGCCACTGAAATGTTATTTATTTATTTGAGTGCCTCCTTAGTACGTTGCACTTTTTCCTCTTTTTTCCCCTCCCAACACCCCGTAGGTGAATCTTTCCGATGATACAAGCTGCCATATCAGCACGGGCTAACCCATTCTTAATCACATTTGCATTTTTATTTTGAGATATTCCTCAAACGTTTGCATTATTGAGGATTTATGATGAGCTCTTCGCCTGATCCTCCATCAACTTCACTCATAAAGAGGCTTCTCCATAACTCACAGCCGACTGGAATATGCTGCCCCCCCCCACTGAAGTAATTAGATAGCAGAATTCTGATATGGAAAGTTTGAATAAATCACTTTGTTTATGAGTACTGAGGCCTTGAGAACAGGAGGAGCCCTATTCACGGTGAGGAAAAGGGAGGATAAAGTCAGGTTTGAATGTACACACTTTGATTTGAAGTGATGCTTTATAGGTTTATGTATCAGAAATTCAGTTTATTACCACTTGGGTGCTGTTTTTCTTTTCTTTACGTCACTGGTTATAGTAATACTTTAAATGCCAAATTCATAGTTTTTACAGTGACGGCACACCTGGAAGGAAAAGCCCCCTTGGGGGACAACCACATTGGTATAACGTCTGTGTAGATTTTCAGTCATCCAAGAGAAATCAGCCAAAAAGCTTAAACAAGAAGGACATCTGGACAAGGTTTGTTTTTTAGAAGAAGTTTCACTCTTTCTCCAAAGGGCTTAATAATATCTAGCTAATCATTTTTTTTTTGTACATTGGTATAATGTTACTCCACTGTCTGACAGCTGAAGCCACTGTTTACTCAAGTTCAGATCTATGTTTCTACAGAATCTCCATTGAACATATTTAAATGAAACTGCCTTAGTGTTAGCTGATGTGTCTGTCTCTTAGTCGTACTCACCTTTAATGATGAAAAACTAATGCCCTTTCCATATCCCGGATTGATGACCCTCTGAGAAACTCTGTGTGTTTGTGGTGGTGGTAGAGAGACCGGTTTCTGAACTCCAGCTCCAACAGCGACCTGGCTGTTGCCTCATTCAGGTCGCATGTCCCAAATATTTGTAGTTGTATAATCCATATCATACTTTGAGATGTCAAGCCATCTAAATACTTCTTTGGCTGCATCTTTTTATGTCTCCAGCGCGTCGCCATGTTTGTTTTACCCTCCAGTGGAATGCAAAAGTCACGGGACTGAAAACTATGGATTGGCTACATTGCACTTCCATGGTTGTCTGTATACTTTTTAAAATATCTTACAGTTACACACAGGGTCAGGCCTATGTTCCCCAAGACCTACACTTAGGATTAGGGCTTTCCCAAATGCACAAGTACCTATGTTCCTTGGTACCTAGAGTTTGGAATAGGGTTTTCCAGAATGCCACTGTTCCCCTGTACATATAATTATGGTTACAACTTTTTCTGAATCCTTATGTTCCCTGGTAGCTATATTCCGTGTTACCTTTGTTCCCTGGTTTCTATGGACCGGGGAACATAGCTTTTGCATATTGTGTCTAGGTGACCACTAAAGATTTTCCATTTTGTGTTGAAAGAGGGGCACAAGACAATGACTTAACAAAATTATCATCCATTTACCAGTACTTATCATATCACTTTGTTTAATTATACTTGCAAGTAGCAGTTAATTTATTTTTGTTTTATACCAGCTACTTAGCTTAGCGTCCTGATCTTTCTAAAGCCACTTGCATATGCTTCCTAATCAGTTCAGATTTACGTGGAAGACAGTCATAAGCATACATTGTTGTTCAAGATATTAATGCTGACAACGCCTGAGGATCCCCAACTCAATAAAATGTTCAAAAGAAATCCATGTTGAAAACTACTTCCATTAAAGTAAGTTGTGTAATGATTACAAATTACTCTATTTTCAAAAGCTCCTATTTTTTCGTATGCTTTTGTGTCTTTCAATTTCATACATGTAAATGACACAAAGAGTATGGTCCTATTTGACTTCCATTCAAAGGGATATAACATTTCATATTATCTCTTCTGACATTTTGAATGATTTAAGTTACCAATTCAATGTAACTATATTGCTTTTTTTCTGTACCACACATTTATATTTAATAGCAAAAGAACTTGACCATTTTTACAATTTACAATCTGTAAGCCAGCCATATATGAAACCTTTTCTATTACGATTAGGTTGGACTTTGGACATCCATGTTTTACAGCTTTAACAACATTAGATCAGACAATAAATGCATTATTTCCGTCCCTTATGTGACTAATATCCACTAATAATCACTATCATCCATCCTGCCATAAAGCATAACTTAATATATCTCCCATCGCTCAGTCTCATTCTAACCCATAGACATAAGAAAGATGAATGTCTCGTCTGTGCTTAAATATTGAACACCTAACTTTGGTACAATGGGCCCTAAACCTGCGAACACTACTGTCTCATTTTCTCTTTTTCCACTCTCTGCTAAAAATTAAAACCATGTTCCCTACCAATGCACGGCGGAGCGTTTTCGGCAAATCTACGGGAAATGGATCAAGCCGAGTTTTATTAAAAAGGATTTGAATATTCAGATGAACGCTTGACTGATCTTTTGTTTAAGCTCTCTTCCCTGTCGCCAGTTATTAGCTCGAGAGGGTGAAAAGTTTCTCGTGTTTTTTTTTTTTTTTTTTTTTGGGCGAATTTCACATTGGATTTACACTGGAGGAAGATTTTATTAAACCATTATTTACATTGTCTCATTTCCATTTTGGTTCCCTACAGAAAGTTGGAGCTTGACATTTTTCGAACAAACTTGAGTGTGTTTTTTTTTCTCTTATTAGCCTTTTTATTATTGCCGATTGCTGATGATGCTGCTGCAAAAATAGACTTTTTTCGTCTGGTGTTTACCGAGATGTAATTGGCTATCCGTAGGTATTTGGTGTGAGCTTGAACTTTGGAAATCTTAACACAAATGGCTGCTTCTCTTTTTTGGTCTCCAAATAGAAACGCGATAATTACTGCACTCTCTGTCGCCGTGTGAAAAGTGTGAAGCCATTGTACATAGGCGGGGATCAAAAATAATGACATGTCGGCCCGTGAGAGGAAAGGATTAAAAACTGAGATTGTTTTTTTTTTTTTCTTTTTTTTTTCTTTTTTTTTTGCATGAAGAGCAGTTCAGTGATGTCGAACAAGTGGAATACGGCGCAGTGATTCCGAAAAAGGACAAGTTGCCCTCTGTGTGCGGCGCGTTAAACAAACCAAGTAATAGTGGCAGGCTTCCCATTAATTAAGCTTGAAAGATTCGGGTTTCAATCCTCCATTTGTTGACGGGGAATTGTATACTTCACAGCCTCTGCCCCTTTGATGGTAGTTTTGGGACCAGCAAATTGATTGATGGATAGCTATTTGCATGTTTCTTAAAATGCATCTTTTTTTTTTTCTTCCTCCCCTCCACCTTTATAATAGAATGGTGTGTGTGGGCGGGGCTTGCAGGGAGTACAGGGGCTGGCTTGTTAAACAGAATTCATTTTTGCAGCAGATCATAATGCAATCATATTATAGCGCCAGTCAGCATGCACACATACACACACATAACACAACATCTCACTCCGTTTAGGATCTGATTGTATTATTCCGTCTCACTGTGTCCTATTGGAGCGTGCACAGCAGCCACACTCTGATTTATTTATCCTTTTATAATCAGACGTATCAAGCATGCACATCACTGTTACGCACTCACTTTGTGTCATATCTCAGTATTTTTGAAGCAAAGTTGTCAACCTTACAAGGGCACAGCTCAATTACACTGAGTTTAGGAAAAAAAAAAAGAAAATTTCAGCCATCCCAAGGAAGTTTTATGATATTTACGTGATGAGTTGTTGAACGTATTCCATAGCATAGATATAAAAGTCAACACAGTACCTGCAATGAACATTCAAGCCTAGCTGTGCTTCTACACAGTTGGGATTGCTGTTAGTTACATTTATTTAAACACTTATTTTACTTTTCTAACTTTACACTAAATGCTTACAGTTATAGTTATTGCCGTCTTTAAAGGCAAAAACTGTATACCTGTATAGTTGTCATACAGTTAAAAACATTTAGTATGTAAATATTGTAGTATTTCTATAAACAATCAAAAATAAATTAGTACTAATACTATAGTCAATAGGAAAACTGCTCAAGTATAGTCACTGATAAAAGTCCTTAACAGGTAATGGGCAGTCTGTTAAAACAAAACAACAACAAAACCACTACCATTTAGAACTGCAAACAATGTATATGATATTTTTTTGAGATGTAACATTTTTTCACACCACTGGGTCATAGTTTCAATTACATCTTTAGAATTAAAATAAAACCAACTGTTGTAGATGGGCTTACAGTGCAAAAACTTAAGAATACAAGTTCAATCAAAGTGAATGCTGTAGGTTACAACTATTTAAATATTTGTGTTTACTTTTTACAAATGTTTACTAGCTTTACCAATACTGATTTATAACACTGGTCCAGGTTAAATTAATTTTTCTAGATTTGTCATTAGATAAGAGAAAAGACACACACATCCACAACAAATTTAGACTGTGTGTTGAATCAAAAAATGTATCTATCTATGACTTTTTAGCTCAAATTTTAAATCTTGGTGGTGAAAAAATCTTAAAAAGAAATGAGCTAAAAGTATTGTTGTGCAGATCCTACTTTTTGCTACATTTGTCACTAGACTTTATGACAACCCATAAAAATTACTTAATGTTGACTCCCCACTCACATTATATTGATCTAAACCACTCAATGACATTTCAAGATCAATGTGTCAGATACAAGGTCTTTCACACTTCCTGTATGTCATATCTCAGCATTTTTAAAGCCAAGTTGTGGCCAGGACAATAGCATTCCTCAATTACATGTTGGCCTTGTGTGGAAAAATTGAAACTCCCAGTAATCCCACCTTAAGGAAATGACTTTGATTTCTATATTTCATTATTGATGACGCAAAGTGAATTGGCGGCGTGTCCAAAGACCCACATTAAGCGCAATATTCAAATTGTCCTCCTCTTCCACTATGAGCGGTGACCTTCGGGTGCCACCAAAGCGCAGCCTTTATAACCGAGGCAGTTAGTTTGCCCAAGGCGTATGAGATATAAGCATATGTATATTGATATATTGAGGTAGTTGGTCCCTCGGCAATGCAATGAAGCATGATATATATATTTATATGGAGGTGTCCGGTGGATGCAGCGTGCCTCCTGTCCGCTGATGAGAATGGGTATCGGACTCATGTGGCTGAATTTACTCGTGGCAGCAGTGTATGCAGGGGTTTCAATCTCCCAGCAAACCATTTGAATATAGGCCACTGATTTATTACCTTATTTGGTCTGTCTTCTGTATGCAAATGCACTGGTAGGGGTGGGGGGGTGGGGGGGGGCTAGAGGTAGGGGTTGCGCGGGTGGCAGTGGTGGGCGCTGTGTGGATGTAAATGGGAAGAGGTGGGGGGGTTGGGGGGGGGCACTTTGCTTGTATGCATAATGAGATTCCCAGGGTCATCCCTCCAGTGTGTCATGGGCCCCGCAGTGAAGCGAGCCTCCAGGGGACACAGGAGGGGAAGAAGAAGAAAAAATGGGGAGGTGTGGGTAGGGTGTAGGGGAATGGGGGCCTCCAGCTAGGTACGGTCCCCTAGGTGCCCCTGGTCTGCACTCCCCTCAACCCACACACACACACACACACTCCACTGCATCGAGCTCCTGGCAACTCCGACGGGCAATTTAATGTCAGTTCAATGTGCGCTGCTGGGTTAGGTAAGGAATTAAGTTGATCAAAATGAAAAAATGGAGGTCCATAACTTGCAATTAAAATGTTACTTTACTTGAACTACTGCCCAAATGTGTACAAAGTTCTCACCATAGAAAGAAAGGGACTGTCTAAGGTCTGGCTGAGCAAAGTGTATATATTATATATTTTTTTATTATTATATAACAACCTATCGCACATACATATTTTTCTGCGACCAACTTATCAGCCCTGACTCACCAGTTGGGAATCACCTCATTAGTGCACATACAAACACAAATTGTACACAAAAAAATACTTTATATTGAAAAAAGTACAAACATACAACAAAGACAAGGTGCCTTGGTAGAGCGCATATGACATACTAGAGAGATAAACCTATCTCTTAACTAACCTATTTCTAAACCAGTGGGTCTTAACCTTTTTTTCCATGAAGCCCCCTCTGCTAAAACATGTCACACCTAGTTGGTCCCAGACCCCAGGTTGGGAACCACTGGTCTCAACAAAGGGATTAACAAAAAATATATATTACTAAAAATAGACAAGATGGGGACTTTACCAGGACAAACTCTAAACCAGGACTAAACAAGGACAAATAGTAGACTAAATCAGGTCTAAACCAGGACTAAACCAGGCCAAGACCAGAGACTAAACTAGAACTTAACCAGGACAAATCAAGGACTAAACTAGAACAAAACTGGCTCTTAATAGGAACTGTAAAATACTCCTGAGTCTCACCAGAATAGGCCCGTGTACCACCAGTGGTGCTCATACCACAATTTGAGAACCACTGCTCTGTGCTATTTCTCCATCTTTATTCCTGATTTCATGTCACTATACTATCACTATCAAAAGCCCCCCAAAAACTCCAAAACATTTTTTCGGGCAGCCTTTCCAGTGTTGTGACTATGTATTTCAATGCAACAAAAATACACCGGACCCTTGGGTAACGCACAAGAAGACCAAGAAATGGGGATGAGTGTGTTGGGGGTGCAAGGGAATGGGGCCCCCAGCTAGACCTGGTCTCCTAGCCCCCCCTTCACCCTCTCACACTGAACTCCTGGCAGCTCCGACAGCCAATCCCCTGCCAGCTCATTCTCCGCTGCTGGCTCCAGTGGAAGTGCATTAGGCCCCTTATGACAATGTGCGGCCCCCCCCTGCCAATTATGGATCTGATCTGTGTGTTTAATAATTGCCCTCTTCAGACGCATTCAATTGTGTCCAAATGGGAGTGGAATTGATTTTTTGTAGGATATTAGCCGATTACTTTGAGTGCCCCCCTAATTTGAATCGATTTGAATAATGGTTATTCATGTGATCTTTGCCTTCGCTACTGTGTGGCTAAACGGCACGCCCTCAAGGTGCTGCGCTGCTGCTGTGATAAGTGCACTGTGCACCCGAGTGTTGGCATGCACGCAGGGTATAAGACCCCAACAGCATTAAATGTCAAAGAAAATATGCAATTATTAACAAAAGCCGGAATTTACATAGTGGAGTGTTGTTTTGATCTTGTGTGAGGTCATTTTGTATTTATAAATATATATGCAAGAAAAGCAACCCTATCCACAGGAAATTTAAGTGTTTTTGTAATGTAACTATTATTTTTCAGGTGCACTTTTATTGTGGTGTTCTACTACATACATTGCGGTACTTCTTTAAAGCTTCCTAAAATGTTTTGAACCAATTAAAATCATTTTTTTCCCCCCACACAATACGTATCAAGTAGCCAAAAATAATATTGCATATTTGGAGAAAGGGTTTGAAGTTTTGAGCCAATGCAAAAAGATACTTGCAAGATTTTGTATACTGCATGTCCACAGAAAAAGAAAACTGTAATTTATGAACTGTTCCAGGCGCATTTTTATTATGATGTGTTATTACATGCTTAATGGTACAGCTTTAATGCTTTCTAAAACTCATTGAACCAGTTATAATCTGTTATTATTTCGCTACATGATCAAGTGACCAAATTCATTTTGAGTATTTGGAGAAGTCTTGACAGTGGTGACAGTGAGAAACAGAAATGAGGTGACAAAATAGGAAATGAGTTTAGTAGTGAGGTAATGACAACTATGTCTTCCTGAGTCACTTTGTGCCTTGTATATATTCTAAATGAGAATGTCCCCTATTGTTAAAAGCACCACTGAACCACACTACAAAAGAATAATGTTGATTTGTATGCCAACAGATTTTTTTTTCAAAAGTTAAATATATAAAAAGATTAGCCTTAATTGGACAGTGGATTTCCCACATTGTAAAACTGCACAGATATGCACAGATTATTAACATTGGTTCATGATGTTCTGTGCTCAAAGTTGTTTTTTTTTTCCCAAACTTGTTTATAGCATTTTATTGAATACCACTATTGAAGAGGGCCTTACAATGGAGAGATGAGAAACATTCAATCTACTTAAATTGTTGAACTGGAGAAATACTCACAGTTACATTTAATAAATACCCTGTATATAATAAGTATATATATATATATATATATATATATATATATATATATATATATATATATATATATATATATATATATATATATATATATATATATATATATATATATATATATATATTTGTCATGCGACAGTGGCTCAGGAAGTAAAGCAGTCGTCCTTTAAATGGAAGGTTGGTGGTTCGCATCTCATCCTTGAGCACTTTACCTACCTTGACTGAATGAATGTGTCTGTGTGTTTGGTGATGGTCAGAGAGCCCGTAGGCACAGAATGCCACATCTCCGTCAGTCTGCCCCAGGGCAGTTGTGGTGACAGAAGTAGCTCACAACCAGTAGAG
Source organism: Bostrychus sinensis (assembly GCA_020698575.1). Taxonomy (NCBI): domain Eukaryota; kingdom Metazoa; phylum Chordata; class Actinopteri; order Gobiiformes; family Eleotridae; genus Bostrychus; species Bostrychus sinensis. The sequence continues at coordinate 10,719,576 of CM036257.1, read as the reverse complement.
TGTAAAGCGATTTGATGATTTTACAGACAATTTACTCAGGCATACTATCAAACTTAATCAAAAGAAAATAGTAGCTGACAAAAGTAAAAAAAAAAGAAAAGAAAACCAGCTCTTTGTACATACACTGTTTAAAATGTCAAAATTTACTGTAAAACAATAGTATTTGGCAGTTTATGACCATAAAGGTGGGGTCATACTGCAGTGGTAAACAATTCATATTCATCAATTAGCAAAACGTTTACCATGAGATTCTACTGTGTAACTGTGAATTTTAAGTACACTGTAAAAATCTACAGTAAAATAAACATCAAAACATCATCAAACACTGCCATTTTTATACTATTTATAACATTAGAGAACAAATTTGGGTAAATTTCACAGTAAAAATCTGTTAAGACATTACACAAATTAAACACTTTTATTATATTTTCGCTTGTCTATTAATTATTGTACTGTGTGTCATTGTAAATATTAGCTTAATACGTTATCTTATGGTGGTGGAGTATTGTAAATTTCACAGCTTCTGTAATACCAGTGTGAAATATTACAGAAGTTTACTTTTACTTCGATGAAAGCATTGCATTCCAACTGTAAGAAGATTATGTCCTTACTACAACCATAATAAAATTTGCTTTTGATTAAATTTAGCATAGACTATTTACAATGCTGCTTTAATATTTCAACTTATATGATTATTTACTTTTCTACCTTATTACTGCTGCTTTTTTTTTTTTTTTTTTTTTTTTAACCAGTGTAGTGCATGTTGAAAGCAGGTTCATATAATAAATATATGCCTTTCATTTACTTGCATGTGCATAAAGCCGCTTGATCAGAATGAAAATGTATGATAAGATGTGTGTCCTTTGTTGAGCATATATGCAAAGTGCAGACCTGGGTGCTGTCATGCGTGGCTGAGTGAATGCTGCCTGGCCATCATAAGTGTCTCCGAGAGGACCGGGGGACAAAGACGCTGATTTACCCCACCCCATGCAACCCCCTCACACATACAATAGATAGACAATAGGCTTGTCTGACACTTAAAATATTAAAGAGTGGAATATGCACCGCTACGTTGATCTTCACTATCAATATTTAACATCCTCTTATGCATGTATGCTGAGTTGTCCAATTTCATTAAGGCCATTTGTCATCCTGGAGGGCACTGGTCTTGGGCCCCGGAGAGCCCAGGGACAAACTGAGGGGGGCGTGTGTCACCACCAGGAGCTGAGGGGGAAATCCCGATCTGCCAATCCTGAATCTGCTACACAAAAAGGAACAACACAGTTTGGTACAGTTTGGGTCTGCTCCTAAAGGTCCACTACCTGAGTTTTTGAGAATGTTTTTTTTTTCTGTTTGGCCTGGACTGAGCCAGTAAAAGTGTCCTGGATCTGAGTAGGACCACTTCTCTTTGTTCTGAACATGTGATTGGTCAAAAAATTCAGTCCCTGCTCTAGACCCCCCTCTGTCAGAAATGCTTTAATAAGCCCAGATGATGTCTCAGAGTAGAGATGATTTCTCTTATGTAGTGCTATTGACCCAAAATCTAGTTTCCCTCAAATACAAAGAATTGTGCAGTCTTTAACTTTGAATGTAGGAATAGTTCAGTCCATCATTTCAAGCAAAAGCTCCTTTACAAAAGAATAGAAATCGAAAAATTAGTCACTATCTCAGCACTACACAAGCGCATTACTGCCTACATTTTTACAAAGGTCAAGTAAGTGTCAGAAGCAAATGATCTACTGTACATTTCTTTGCTAGCCTGGCCAGTCAGACTAAATCTTTAACTCATATTCAAAACAAACTAATCAGCTAATCAAGAATAGTTGCCGGTTTTTGCCCTAAAACCCCAGAATACGTTGCATTATGAACAACTCTGTAGTTATTGCCGAACAGGAACAGCAACAAAAGCCAGTTGTACAAAGACTTCAAAGTCAGTTTATTTGAATGCGACCTCGTATAAATGTGAAAAATATCCAGTGATAGCAAGTAATAAATTCATCCTGAAAGTAAAAACATGATAAGCCAATATTTTGTAATTGTAAATACGATTCTGATGACAGATCAGTGTCTCTGTGATAATGTAAAAATATGATAATTGTCATGGCCCAACAAGACAAAATCAAAATATAAAGTCATACAAATCAAAATTAGTATTGTTATTAATTCTTATTATCATGCTTCCAAATGACTCCACCATTCAAACAAAAAAAAGGAAAACTTGCCACCAAATGATCTAGGTCTAGATTAACCTCTTGGCCACCATACAATGAATGTTGACAAGTCTTGTAGACCAACCATAACATGTTCCTTTACTGCTCTGTCCCAGCATGTGTCCATTGGTTAGAAGTGCTCACAGTCAATCTCACAGTGAATTTGATAAAACTCCACAGTAAAGGGCTGCAGAGTGCCTGCTCTATAAATAAGGAACACACGTTTCTGACACATGCCCCATTAAAACAATTAAAACTCAAAGGAGGCCAGGATTGACACAGGTCTTGGGTGTAAATTTGAGTTTGTGTAGTCTGAATTACACAAAACATGGTGTATTTTTCTGTGTATGAGCCAAGGCCTTAGCATAAATTCATCAATGACAGCTCTAGTCATTAGTTACTTTACAAATCTGTTCACATTCCATACAGTAAAAAAATGCCAAAATGGTTATGTGGATTCCCAATACTAAAAGTAAAAGTAAAGCAGCCCATTGTAAACTGCACTGTACCACTAGAGGGAAACACAGACAAAAAAAAAACACAAAAAAAAACCAATCCCCTTTGCTCAGACAGGAGTGGTTTACACACAGGAAGGGGATGGAGCACGTTGTCCAAATGAAAAATATTTATTTGCTGTTGGTACGTTCCCTCTGAGATCTGCCGCATGCCTCTCCCCTCAGCGCACGCACGTGTTACAAAGGCCTGTCAACTCTTTGCAAAAATCAACATTTGGTTTTCATTTACCCAGAATTATGCCGTGAATGTCATTGTGTGGGTACACGCTCCTTTTTTGTGTCATTATGGAGAAAAACATATGAGTCTGTAAGAGAAAGGTGCAGCAAAAGGGAAGTACATAACCACAAATTGTGCATTCATCAGTTTGCGTCTTTTTTTCCGTGGGCGTCGCTCTCGGCACGTGGGCCAAGACAACGCGGCAGAACAAGCGTCTCTATTTGCTCCTTCCACGTTCGACTGGTGTTTATAACATTTCCTCTAACAATACATCTCGATTCCTAAAGGCACCGAATCTCCAATGTGACATTTTAACAACCCTTATTCCTTTCACGCTGCACCGTTCGCTTTTTGCACTTTAGTGTCATTTTCATTCCAAACCTGAATTACCAATTTGTCTTTGTGGCACGGGCAATTTACATGCATCCGTTTCAGTTTTTTTATATGCAAAATGCACTAAAGTGTAGCATTTTTCCCATCACAAGGATATTTTCCTGGGTCTAATTTCATGGTTTTGATGGTGAGTGAGTCTGTCTCGGAGGAACTGTACCTCTTGTTCTCATAGCTCCTGGGTGACGTCTTGATGACAAGTGTCTTTAATATGCATGGAGAATGGCAGCTCCCACATTTTGTCCCCACAGTTTTGCATGTTGAGGGGAAATTGCCCAGTGCTGGGCTGTGGTTACTGCAGGAGACGGATGTCAGTTACCATTCAGAAAGAGAGCCCGGCTTTTTATGATTATTGCCTCTGTGTACCGCCATTAAAACCGAAGTGGGGGGGAATTGTCCGTGCAGAATATTTTTGGCTCTGTACTCCGGTGCTAAGTTCCAGTAAAAGAATTGTGCAGATATTTTTGTGTTTACAAAGAAAGGACGCTAATTGTGTAGTGTACGTTTGAGGCCTGTGTCTTACTCTGACTATACACTGTCTATAAAGAGATGGTGCATTTAAAATAAAAAGCACAATTGTGACATTTTCATGAAATTTAGATGAATGCATTATTCCAGACAATTTTGATAATCAACTGAGTTATTGATCATAACATCTAAACATAAGATTCAGTGAGTGCTAAGAGTACATACAATGTTTAATATATAGGCGCTTTTCCACTAGGTCAGAACGGGGCGGGACAGGTTGGTTTGGGGGTGTTTCCACTTCCCAGAGCGTTCCAAAGTGTTCCCAAAAAGCGGTCCAAACCGTTCTACTTTTGGCACCCCTCGCCGATGGGGTCAAGCTTGGTTAAGCATCTGGAACAGTTAGAGGTGGGCAATGCTGCGAGCTGATTGAACGAAAGAGAATCCTCACTCAGGCAAAAACAAGCCAAAGAAAAGAAATAAAAGTGAAAATGTTTTTTTTTTCCATCAAAGATATAACTGTCCTTGTGATAAACAGCCATATTTCAAGAGAGGATGAGCTAATGTTGAGGTGACTCTTTCCTAAAAATAAAGCTAGCTAGCAACAGTTGCTTCCGGTTTAGCAAAGTACAGCTCTCTCTTCGAGAATCTAAACTAAATTTTTTGTTTATACTGGATTACACACAAGTTAAACTCATGTCGTTATATGTTCAGTGGTTAAAAGTGGTGCAGACAAGTGAGTTTAATGCACAGAAAGCTGGCGGTAAACCTGAAGGAGTCTCCTGTTTACTGAAGCTAATACAGCTTTAACTCCAACCTCATACAGACATACACCAGCCTCACACAGACACACACCGGCCTCACACAGACACACACCTACCTCACACAGACACACAAGTGAGTTTCAAACACATTTTTTAAATCTGATTTATTAATAACTTTTGTTGCACTTGTGGGACTTCAGTGTTTCAGAGTAACGGAAACACGAGCAGGTCTTGAGGCTACCAGTTCTAAGGCGTCCCATACTGACACGTCCTGTACCATTCAAGCACTTTATTACTCCACTTGACAAGCTTGGGCAATCAAAGTAGTGTCCAGATGCTTTTTTTGCAACACTTTCACTGGAGTATTGAGTCTTAGATAACGAAGAATCTCCACAGACATAGAGTATTTGTGACACTGTAAAAACATTGTATGGCAAGGTGGTATTAACCGGAAGAATGGCGCTTTGAGCCACCCTCCTTAGTTCAAGCTGTTGCTGTGTACTTGGGCAAGACACATCACCCACCTTGCCTGTATGGATCTGTTTGATTGTGTTGTGTGTTTGGAGATGCTCTTGGTTGCCATGTCTCCATCAGTCTGCCCCAGGGCCACTGTGGCTACAGAGGTAGCTTATAGCTAAGGGTGACTGAGCAGTGAATGAATAATACATCTTATTGTAACATGACTTTCAGTACTGAGAAGAGCGCTATATAAGACTGATGCATTATTATTATTAGTGGTTAGTTCTGTTGCCTCACAGCAAGAACACCCAAAGCTTCCTTTCTGGTCTTTGCTGTTCCTTCTGAACAAGCTCATGTGAATTTCTGTTGGGTTCTGCCCTCGCCTCCCATCCACCTTGATCAAGATACTAGTTCAAGTTCTAGAGATGGTCCTTGAACAGCCCACGGCTAACATTTTGCCCCATGATATTGTAAGGATAGGTTAAAAGAGAGAACAAATTTTCCTGTGTGGACAATAAAGAGTAACTGTAAACATTATCAAACAGTGAAATGTATTCTCATTTTCTCAAGTACCTAGCATGCACTCAACTATGTTATCCACAGAACTTGCCTGTCATTTTTTTAATGCTAATTTTATCATTCAAGACTAAAATATTCCAAAAACCCTGATCACATTTTTTGCATCTCTTTTAAAGTTGGTCAATTGTCATTTTTTGCCCTTTCAATTTTGAAACATATTTATCTGAAATGTCAAAACAACAGTGAGCATGCACAAAGGGAGCATTCATAGCATTCACATCAACAATAATAATGTCCACAGAAGTGGGTTTTAAAACAAAGCACTTTGTGTTGCAGGGCAATGCTAAAAACAATTAAACCTTATCAACTGTTCATACAAGCAGCATAAATAAATTACAGCGTTGTTCTTTGGTACAGTAGTGTTTATCCTTACTGAGAGGTTTGGTGGACTTGTGTATCAGTCCTGGGGGAAAAAACAACAACAACATGTATGTGTGGACTTTTACGCAGTTGCTGAGATATTGAGTTACTGCTAGACTGAGAGCCTTGTTTCTCAGTTTCAGTGTCAAAATATACACACACACACATTTGTAAAAGTGTCAGGGCACTGTATGTCCAGCACACCTACATCCAAAACTCATGTGGGAGCGCCTTTGGTTAAAAGTTAACCATACATTATATTACAGCACAATTAGAGACAAGGTAAAGCTTTAGCTTCACTCACTACGTTGTGAAGCATACTCCAGCTACATGCAATGTGTGTCTTTAGTCTGATTTCTCCAGAGAACTGGTCACACCACTCTTGTTTCGATCTACATGCAGAGCACTGAGCTGAATTACCGAGACCACAGCGCTGTGAGTTGTTTAAGTGGTCTATAGACAATCACATGTAAGGTCTGCAGTACAGCCACCGAAAATTAAGAAAATGTGAATAGACAAGATTATTTTTGAAATTGACATTTGTGCTGGTATTGAGTGGGTAGAGAACATTAGCAAGATGCTCAATATTCAGCTGGTCTATTCACTGTATGGAAGTTTACCAACAGCTATAAAACATTGTAGGGCTGAATGCTAATAAACATGGCTAATTTACATGGTAATCATAGTTTTGCCAAAATATATATAAACGATATAAACATACATTACTTTACTAAAACTTAACAATGTTAGAAACATTTCTCACATGGTAATTGTGTCCATACCACCTTGTGGATGCCCGATCCCGTCAGACCTCGGAAGCTAAGCAGGGTAGGGCCTGGTCAGTACCTGGATGGGAGACCGCTGGGGAACACCAGGAAGCCGGTGTGAATGTGAGTGAGTGAGTGGGGACTAGGGATGGAAATTAGCTCTGAGCTATAATTCAGTGTATTTACGGCACTAGCTGCTGTTCATTAATACACGCTGTCCCATATAAATAAAAAAAAAATAAAAAAACATAGCCCCATTAACGTAACAAAGCTACAGCAGTCATGCCTTAATTTTTAAACACAATGGTGGAGGGACCAATATATATTGTATGTCTTTTCTGGTTTAAAAATGTGTGAGTGCATCTGTAAACACTGGACTAATGTTGTTCTGCCTGTGTATTACTGAGTGCTTGTGAATGCCTCTCCTTGATTGGAATATGGCAACCATTACCAAAGTCAAGACTGTTGCGGCCTCCTTAAATTTCTGAAAATCCCACACGAACCCCCAACTGTAGAACTTCTCTCTATGCCATGTTTTTCTCCATAAATGTCTATAAAAACCTTACAAAAAATACAGCTGGCTAAAAATAGTTTTAAAGTCATATTTTAAACAAGTATATAAATCATAAAGCAAATAATTCATTTCAAACTCAGTTTATTTTTATGTACTTAACTTAGCCTCTGGGATCCCCCCTGCAGTACCTTTGCGGACCCCCAGGGGGCCATGGACCTCACTTTGGGAACCACTGGAGTATGGTGTATACATGCAGCAGTAGTCCAACAATGAACAGTATTATCCAGGTGTTGCACTCCGTCCCAGGTTTACATGCAGTGTAAAACTCTGGTTATAATCGGAATATGGCAATTCTGTTTTTTCAACCTGCATATGAATGTTGTGATTGTTAATATTGATATTCCTTTGCTTGCAACAGAAGCACATAAGGCCTAGTCCTAATTACTTGTAATGAGTAAAACTGCCTGTGTATTGTGTGTGTGTGTGTGTGTGTGTGTGTGTATGAGAACGACATGCACATGCTAATCTGTCACCCACTGTCTCTTGTCTGTTATGCTTATGCTGCTTATTACTGGCATATTGGGTGTGATGTCGGCATGTAGGGGTTAGTTTCACTATCAATGTTTTTACTTATGTGTAAAAAATATTTTACAGCCATAGTGGTATAGCAGTGAAACGTCTACCACTGCTGTTCTGACTCACAGCATGTAAAGATGCACATAATAGCTTCTGTTATTTTCAGTTACTAGTAAAGGCCTAAACTGCTGTTATGGTATAACTGCCCATTTTACATTCAAGAGGTAGCTTTTTTTTACATTCAGTTTGCAAATATGAATAATCTTCTCTGAAAACAATTGCAAAATACTACTAAAAGTATTGAAGTTGGATTGTTCAGATAAAAAAAATCTGATGTGTTATGGCCAAGCATCTTTTTAAACAAAATGTAAGATTTTTTCATGACATGATGGCTCTGGTGACAAACTTGGACCAAATGTCCCTTTGAGAATAATCATGCTGAAGTATTGCAAATATATGTGTAAGGAGAGGAGATCAAAATAAAGTAGTACTGTAAAGTTAAACTGTATATAACATGCAAAAGGGCATCTGGTGTAAAACCTGGCCAAAATTTGCTGGCCAAAAGCTGAAAGTAAAGAAGCCGATATAAAGTCTTTGTAAGGGAGGGCAGAAGATATGAAATTCTGTACTCTTTTGTTTTCAGTTTTGAAATTTGGCAATCAAATATTCTGTATTTGCGTGTATAAATTCAAATTCAAAAACATTATGAATATGTATAAGGCATTGGTTCACAAAATTTGCACATCAAGTTCCAAAAATCCTTGGCTTCTAAAGTACTGTCTTTAAATGACTACACAAAATGAGCATTAAGGACAAAATAGGACCAAACCAGAACTAATCTAAGGCAAGGTATAAGGTAAGATTAAGGCTTTATTGTCCACGTAGGGAAATTTGTCCTCTTCATTTGACACATCCTTCAATGCCTCTTGGGTAACCTCTCAGGAGCAGGGGGCGACCCTTGGGTACCCTTCTGCAGAACTTGAGCTAGGATCCTGGTCAGGAGCAGGAGTACCTAGCTGGAGGATTAGCCTATTGTGCATGTTTTAGGTTGATTGGGGAAACCGGAGCACCCTGAAGAAACCCACCCAGACACAGGGAGAACATGTAAACTCCACACAGAAAGGCCCAGAGAAATTGAACCCTGGACCTTCTTGCTGTGAGATGAGATTGCTAACCACTTTGCAATTGTGCTGTAATCAAGGACTCTAGGATTAACCCAGGAGTAAATCATGTCAAATGATTGTTTAGCATCTTTGAGTGTCTAGAAAAGCACTTTATAAATAAAATGTATTATTATTATTATTAACCAGGTGTTATAGATGTAAACCAGGAATAAGCGTTTATTTGGATTTGGGACTGGCACAAAAAGTAAACACTGGCTTTTGACCACATGGGGTAAAAAGTGAAGTTCCTCTAATCAAACACAATGTTCATGCCCCATTGTCATTTCAGTATTCTCTCCTCTGTTCTACCAAATTTACAACTGAGATTTAGTTTGTTTTTCTCCCCGTTTCCTTTCACCTCTGAGCTTGCAACCACCTTTCATTTCTCACCTGAACGACACTCTCCGCAGTCCGTCCTTACACTCACATAAATGATCATTCACATGTCACCACAACGCAACTCATTTGGTTCAGCCTCTTCTCTCTCTTGCACACACACAGCTCTGGTGGCCATATCCGCCACACTTCTTACTGGCGCTAATCAATCTTACAATACATTCATCATCAGCGCTCCCACCGCAGGCTCCGTCCCGCTGAGTGAAATCTCATTTAGACCTCTTTGGATGTTGCACTGCGGAAATATGCAATTACATGACGGACACGGAGGGACCGGGAGCAGCAGGGAGCAGCCACTGACAATTAAACAGCAAACAGACCAGGTGTGAACCCTAGCACTCCGGCCTACGCTGCGCTGCAGAAGAAGACGGCTCAGTATCCATGTTATTGATATAATTAGTTCAGACAGTGAGATTTTATGCCTGATTTTGAGGAAATTGTAAGGATTTTTGAGGATGCTAGATATATGAGCCAGTGGAAAATGGATGAGAAATGCAAGTTTAAATAAGCAAAGGTTTGTATCAAGTTGGGGGCTTGTCCAGGAAAATGCTTTTAACGTTATAGAATTTGCTAGTGTAAAGACAGTGGTGGAGGAAGAACTCAATTTCTTTATTTAAATAAAAGTAGAGATAAAGAAGCAAAAAAAAAAAAAAAAAGTAAAAGTATTACCTTCAAATTTCTACTTAAGTAAAAAAAATGGTGCAGATTATAGGTGAAATGAACAAACCAGTCCAACAGAAGAGACTGAATCTGTCAGTGACGTCTTCAGTCTTTGATATTTCTAAGGAGTACAACTTTACTGCATCTTCTGTATTTAAGTACTGTGTGTCTCCAAAGAAGGCACGACAAAACCACAAGATTTAAAACCAAAACTCAAAAAACTCATACTTGAATTAAAATATATTGGCGTGGTTACATTTTCTGGACTAGACTAAGACATTATGAATAGTTTTGCCTCCATATATGCCCTCTTCAAACACTAAAAACACCCATGAGCTTGGCCTGAGAAAGAACTTGTATCATTTGATTTAGCGAATTCTTTATTTCTCTTTATGGATCATGTATAGTCTCTCAGTATTGCCTCAACTTCTGAAGCAGCTAGGTTCTTGCAAGAAGTTTACAAGTTCACTCTTAAGTCCATCTTTTCCTGTTGAAGCCAGTGTGATTTCATTCAGTCCGCAGCGTGCATCATTTTACCATGGCAGCATTGTTCTGATTGAATCTAATTACCTGCTGAGGACCTGCTACTGACAGGTGGTTCACCCAATCATCTGCCATGTATACAGTATATCTAAACTCTCAATACAAGGCTTCTCAGGTGAGCTACAGTGGTACACCCTCCCACATGTTTTGGTCAAATGTACCATTTGGTCAGTCAGGGCTGCCATAGAAAGTTGGTCCTATGGTGCTGATACACTATGGTCACTATTGTCACTGCTGTTTTGGCATTTCTAGCAGTAAAGTGGTCTATGACACAGCTTTGACCAAATGTATGACCACTTTTTACCATGTTCTAATTGAAACTCATAATTCACTTGAGGGTTGCACACTTTGTTTCTGTTTCTCTATAACTTTTCTTGACAGAACTTTGCTTCAGAGAAACGCAGAGCCGACTCTTGGCATAGGCAATATAGGCAAAAGCTAAGGGCTGCGACTGGGGGGCGACTGCCACTGCCCCCCGCTTCAGCGCACAATAAGGCTTAATGAGCCTAATCAATAACAGTATATACCTAGAAAACTACAGACAATGCGGAGAGTTTTAAGTCCATAGATGTGTTTTACAATCAGCAAACTTTAAGTCACTTTTCGTTCGATGACAATCCCCCTCTTACTTGTGGAGATACAAACATAAAGAGCTCATGAAATAATAGAAGCAGTAATGAAAGACACGATCTGAAGCACACGTTACTAAGTACACGTGCAACATTTTTCTCACAATATTTTAGCTGTGTTACTATAAAAGCAACATAAAACATGAGTCCAGACAAAAGCTTCTGTAGCCTGTAGTGTTCTCTGGAGCCTCTGTCCAGGCTCAGTGAGATGAGACTGAAGCCTCTGTGGCCCTGTGCTGTAGGAGCGGAGCAGAGCTGGGCCTCCACTGGGGCACCACTAACAGAGGATTTTAACACAAGTCATAAGTAGTCTGTGTAAAACATAAAAAATTAAAGCTAACTTACACTATGCTCCAATCTGTGTAGAGAAGCAGCTCATGTTTAAAATGTGGGAGTTGTTGTAAGAAACAATATTTTGTCTTGAAACTTGAACAGAAGTAAAATCATAATTTGTCTCCCTCTTTTACTACAGTATAGTAGCTGCTGAAAATCAAATATGATCATCTAAAATTTATAAGATTACAGGAAATTACCTCTGTTTTGTTCAAAATTTCCTGGGGGAGGACCCCAGGCCCCCCTGCATTCTATTGTGTTTAAATAAAAGCTATAGAAAAACCCACAAACGGCATAAAAACCTACTAAAAAATACATCGGGGCATGAAATCAATGTTATTGCCTTGTAAAAGTCTTATCAAATGTTCCCTATATTCTGTTTTAGTGGTGGTAGGGGAAGGGGGCAAAATTTAAAATCTTGCCTAGGGCGCCAACAAAGCTAGGGCCGGCTGTGGAGAAACCATATCTCCTTAACAAAAGTCAAGACTCTTATTAAGCAGGAATCATATTGCGATCAGACAACTTTCAAAGTAATCTAAATAGTTAATCTAAGCTGGACCTTTCTATGACTTAGCTACAATATCCACAGTAGAAGCATCAAACTAAGGCCTGCAGATGTTATGAATATTGTTTCACAGAACTGAACAATTAGCATTTTCAACTGGAAATGGAGATATTTTAATAGAAGATTACTAACATCCGAGGGATCTGGGTTCAAATCCCAACCCTTGTTTTCCTGCAGTATTACATATAACACTATTCCAAATGGTTTTTGTTGCCTTCCGTGATGCCATACAACACAAATGAATCAGTGAAGAAAATAAAAGATATAATAGTAAGCTGTTGGAGTCCTTCAAATCAGCAGTGCTCATGGAAAGGGTCAAAGTCCATTTAAGAAACATAGGATCCAGGCAGTCATTTGTTTTGAAAAAGCTTTTAAAAAGTTCTGAAAGTTTGTATTTTATCCAGGCACAAACTTCTTTTGTTGTAATTTTCTATATAAATGGTAAAATTAGTCACATGGAATAAGACAAAAGTGTAATTACTGAGGTGATGAACAGTAGGGCACAAAGCACAGCTAGAAGGAATCAAACACATATGTTCATTCATTAATTAGCACTTTTCTCACGAGTTGGTTTATTATCGTTGAAAATATAGATTGTATCAGTTAGATAAGTGTCAAATGTGACAGCAGCAGACATGACGCGTTCACTCGCCAACAATAGTGTCCTTGTGTGGTGCCACAAAGTGACAAAGGGTGGTGGGATGAGCAGCCATATGCAAATGACCTAAATATGACTAACATAGGCTACATAACCAGAGCTGTTGGGAGCGAGAGTTGCACATGCATTTTTTGTTATGTAAATTTGTCTTGTGTGTACAGCTGTCTGGTGCTAAATGTTGGTACAAACTATTGTTATAGAATCTACATGTATTACCTGCTGAAAAAAACAAACAAAAAAACACTGATGGCTAGTTTTCAAAAATACTACAGCGCCTCACATACTCTATTTCTCAATGTTGCAAAATCTTGACACTCTTGTTAAAACTACTGTTACCTAGCATCTGAAGAGTCACCTCAGCATTATTTAATTTGCTATGGATGCTAGCAATATAGCATTTGAATTAACAGTGTTTAGCGGTAACCAGCATTAAGCTACATAAAATATTCCTTTTTTGTTACATATTTCAACATGAAAAAAAAACAAAACATACATAATAAACAGAAACGAAAACAATACAAAGTGACAGGTAAATACAGATTGTAGATCCTTTTTTTTTGTGGATAACTTTGTTTGTCATTAGTTATTGTCTTGAGATATAAATAGAAAGCTAGTCTACTGTAACTTTGTTCATGTGCTTTTGGAAGGAGCAATTGCTTTGTAAGAAATGTGTTTTTCTGACTTTGCATTCATTTTGTTGGAGTGTTAGTACACATGTAGAGAGGAATGGTTATGCAGTAAATTAGCCAATTTTATTAGCATTAGCAAGTTTATCAGAATGGTATGCTATAAATAAGTCAGGTGAAACATTAGCTCCTTTTCTCTTTTCAAAAATGGCTGAATATTAAATGCTGAGACCAAATGAATGTTCCATTAGTCGGAGTAGAGCAATATGAGCACAGTCATTCTCTCTTGTGCACATAAAAAACATGGACAAAGAGAAAATTAGCAGAGTTCATTAGCATTTTAGGCTAGTCAGTTTAAATGTTAGCTTACGAGCAGAGTTTTCTTTTCAGAATATAGATCTCCGGACATCATGAAAGTCAGTCAGTGCATTTACACGCAGAACTGTGCTCAATTAAATATGTTCCTTCTTTTGTCCAACTTTACGTGCATGTGAGAGATTTTAACTACTGTGTCCTCATTGCTCCACTCAGCGTAATGGCACATTCGCGTAATACCATTCAGCCAATGTTAAAAAAATAAAACAAGCTCACATTTATTCCAAAGAGGTTCATTTGGACTTCCTCAAAAGTTTATTAGTTTTCTTTTTTATCAGACCAGTACAGTTCTGTATTCCTGTACCTTGACATAGGCTACCTATAAATCAGCTGGCAAGATACGACATTGTAACATCATGTGACTCCTCTGAGGAAGACTGCAGGAAGTAGACTAAACATGTCAAGGCACAAAAAGACAGAACTGGTCTGATGAAAAAGAAAACTTTTGAGGAAGTCCAAATGAACCTCTTTCGAATAAACGTTAGCTTTTTTTTTTTTTTGTAACATGGGCTGAATGTTATAATGTGAATGCGCCACTGCTTTGAGTGGAGCCATGGAGGCACAGTAGTTAAATTCTCTCTCATGCATGTGAAGTTGGACAAAGGAAGAAACAAAGTTAAATGAGCATGTTAGCTCTGCGTGTAAACATACTGACTGACTTTCATGATGTCCGCAGATCTATATTTCTCAAGTGCAAGTTGTGAAGAAAAAAAGCAAAATGTCAAAAGTGACAGGGGTGGACATGGTGCGCTCGCTCGCCGACAATCGCCCGTGTCCTTGGCTCGTGCCGCTGAGTGACAAAGAGTGTCTGTCTATATGTGGCATAGGCTGTCGTATGCAAATGGTCCACATATGATTGTGAATAACATGCAGAGCAGACGTCGACACACGGAGCAGGTGTGTGCGTATCGGGTTCACAGGCCCCGGCTTTGACATTCACGCTACACCACCTACGCACTGGGGTCCCATCTCGGGGTCATTTACATATCTTTGAAAGACAGATTGAAAAGAAAAGGGGAAGGCAGCTAAAGGAGGGGTAAGGTCTTGAGGAAGTAAGAGATAGATAGAGCAAAAAAAAAAGAAAGACAGGAAGAAAAAAAAGGCAGATTACATCCCCCCATCTAGAAAATGAGGGGCGAGGCACGGTGTGTAGGGGCCTACTGGGAGGATCCTTATTCATATTTGTGTGTGAATTGTTTATCACGGTGACAGAAGCGTGCCAGGGCTGAGATAAAGGCAGCGCTCCATCACGGGGCTCTGACAGCGGGAGGACACGGCGGCGCACTCACCGAAGCAGCCCCAGAAATATTATTAATAGATGCTGACTTGATTTGCCACGATTGCAGCGTCTTGGCACCGCTTGATTGTGGCCTGTGAAGTTCCGTCCAAAGGGGGAAGCTATTTTTCATGAAGTGACAGAAGTCTTCGCGATTTCTTACCACCGCCATCACCCACCCCTCCTTCCCTCCTCCTTTCCTTCTTCCTCTTTCCTTTTGCCTTCAGTTGCATCTCTTTCCAAGGAGCAGATATGCAAGGCTGCTTATTATGAAAAGTCGTGTCAGATTTAAAGAGAGGGGGGAAAAAAAAGGCCATGGACTGCAGTGGGAGAAATAGGCTTTGATGGGATGGCCTGTGAGATGGCCTGTGGTTGATATATCTGACGCGTGTTCACTTGCGCACATGCGTAAACTTCACTTGGTCTCATGCAATATCACAGCTTTAAGAATATTGGAAAATATGTTATCACATGTGCACATGCATAAATTCATAAGTTCACACAAAGCTGGTAAACACTATTTTTCCCCATGTAGTGGTGATGCACACATTAGAAGAGGAAGAGCAATTTGCAGCACAGAGGAAGCACCCACAATCCTTTACGTGTGGACGACATGTAACGCTTCTCTTCAAACACATCTATCTTTCATTCTGTCTTTCTTTTTTCTACAGAATCTTGCCGTGTTGTAGGAGGCATGCATTCACTTTTTCCTCTCCACTTAGACAAGAAGGGAGTGTACTTGTGCAGCCATGAGAGGGCATCGCAGTCCCAGATGTGTGAACAAACTTGTGTTGTCAAAGTTCAGCCCATAAGCACGCTCTGACACATGGCGTTGCAGAAGTAGGCACGTTTTTTGGAAGTCATTTGGTACAACAATATGCAGCCACTGTCTGTATGTGTTAAGAAGGGAATATTACAGGATACAGGCTATCCTCTGCATCCTCTTTTCTCACACCAACAACTTCATGACCCTCTTTCTCTTTATCCATAAATCTCCTCTTTGGTCTTCCTCTAGGCCTTCTGCTAGGCCTTTCTCCTGTGTTCATGTCCAAACCATCTGAATCTGGCATCTCTGACTTTATCTCCAAAACATCTAACATGAGCTGAGGTATTCCTATTCCTAATCCTATCCATCCTCATCACTCCCAAAGAAAACCTCAACATCTTTAACTCTGCTACCTCCAGCCCAGCCATTCATTCATTCACACACGTTTCAGTAATCCTGTATACTGTGGCTGTCCCTTTCTCAAGTGCTGAAAAGGCTTGGTCTCACCACTCTTTGTATACATGTGAAACCAAAAAGAGCTTGTGCATGTTTCTAAAGCCCATACACTGTCCTTGCACTTGTTCTGGTAAACAAAATGCCTAATTTTGAATCACTATGAAGCTTCTGTTAGCATGTTAGCAAGACCTTTTCTTATCGGCTTTTAACTCAGTTTGAGGGTTGACTTTTGTCTTTTATTTTTTATTATTTTATTGTTGTCTTATATTTTATTATAGTTTTTTACATGTATTTTATATTTGTTTGTTTTATTTGTCTGATGTTAGTGTGCAGTACTTTGGTCACCTGTGTTGTTTTAAAGTGTTGAGAGCTGAGTTGAGTCATGTGGTTAATGGCCATGGCAATTAGTCATTTTATGCTCTGTCTATTTCCTATTGTTGCCAGTAGTGGGTGAAAGACACATAATCCAATTGTTCTCTGCAAATTAAAAGTAACAGAAAAGAAGTAACCCCAAAACCCAAAAAGTAACCCCAAACAAGACATTTTCCATACATATACATTATGTTAAGTTATAAAACGTGAAATCCTACTGCAAAGGTGACCAAAATGATTTCAAAAAGCCTGAAAAAAAAAAAAAAAGCATTATATAGGACTTTTAAGTGTGGGCACACTCAGACAGCAAGCAGTCTTATATTACCTGTATGACTAAATGCATGAGTTAAGGGGAGAACCCTTTTTTTTCAATTTTGAGATTTTGGGTCAGTTTTCACACGTAAGCTTCCACTCTGAAATAAAGACAATGTCCAACCTACACATTAAGCTTTTTATTTCATTACATTTACTCAAACTGTGCTTATAGATTTCTATCTGAAACATTAACTTCAAAGGCCGTTTCCTCAAAATGAGTTTTTCTCACACTCAGTCACATATGTCCGCGTCAGTAGCATCAACAAGCCCGATTTTTTTTCAGCCTTTTACTGAACATTTTAAAGGTTTTTACAACATTCCTGGCCTGAATAATTGGTCCTCCTAACAGCAAGGCAAAATTAGATTATTTAAGACTATTGTCAGTATTTTCTAATTTACTGAAAAACAAAATCAGATATCCATAATTCCCTCTGTAAAAACCCATTCATCTAATATATCCATAAAATGAAAAAACTGTTTGGCTCCATCCAATTTTTAAAATATGTTTTTCGATGTCAAAATTTGCACATTTTTCAGTAAATAATGCCTCATTTGCACATGAAAACATTAAAAGACTCGCAATACATTTTTTCCTTTTATATCAGTAATGTACAGGAAAAGTTTCACATTAGTATCATTGTTAGTTAAAAAAAATTCCTATTCACCTACACTGTCTAGTCAAAAACATTCTAACATGTTGTGTGTTTTGACAGCTTCGTATAACTGCACTGTAGATTAAAACTCTGATGCTGTCCCATTCATCAAGACAATAGAAATATCCTAGTATGTCATAAGAAGGGTCTAAAATGAATTTCAGTCCTGCGCCACATAGTTTCAGAGGCCTCCCCTTTGAGTGCTCCAAAGACTTCGGAGAGGATATATCTGACAATGAAATCGAAAAAGAAAGCCTCACCTTGTACCACGTCGCCTGAAAACCGCAGACAGTGAGATCACAACATGTGTGGCCCGCCGACATAACGGCAGGTTAGCCTCACCCCCCCTGACCCCGTTCGCTTGCACTCTTATCAAAACGACCATGAGATCACTGCGTGGCGGCGTTTCACACACACACGCACCTGCACCTGGAGACCGCAGTTCTGTCCCCGTTGGCGTGGAGACGGGAAGGTGCTGCGGTCACACACACTCACGGCACTGACACAAGCATGTGCAGAGCGGTGCACAGCAGTGAGGCCCTAACCTCCAACAGGAAGTGTGTTTGTCTCCGTACAGCCCTTATCTCTCTGCACTGCACTGCTGCTGCTGCTGCTGCTGCTGCTGCTGCTGCTGCTGCTGCTGCTGCTGCCGCCGGGCCCATGAGCCACATGTGGGTGTGACACCTGCCAGAGTGGGAAAGTGGGAGAGGAAGAGAACGGAGAGAGAGCGATGGAGAATTAAAGTCACATACAGCCATTTATTAATTACATGTTATTACTGCAGATGAAGACAGCTGTAATTGAATTGTTTTTGATCATTTGAGTGAGATTTATATGTTTGTGTCATCTGGTGCATGCCAAGCTGTGTAAGTCATCATTTATTAGAAGAATATATACGCACATCTGTTAATTCATGCTGAGAAACACTGAATACAAAAAAGACAAGGAAGGCAACCTTAATGTTTGTTGCTTTTTCACTTTAAATGGAATATGTTATGCATTTATTCTGAATTTTAAACCCATCCTGGTCATCTCTAGAACAGCATTGCACTTTTTACAACCTCTTAAAGAGAACGTTTTTAACAAGTACTCTACTGGTGCCATAAAGAAACAGGTGAAGAAACCACCAAAGGGTCATTGCAGTCTTGTATGACATTTGGCATTTTGCTACAAAATTAATCACTAGAAACAGAGCTGTACACTGTTTTTTTTAATAACGGTGATGGTCAGTGCTTCCTGAAATGGGCGGGCATTTGAGGAAGAGGTGGAGGTTTGTGCAATCAAGCATTTTGAGACATCAGAACTGCCATGCCAGAGAATAGAGGATTACTCAAACAGGCACGAATGAAGCAAAACGCAACTCCAGGTATGTTTGTAATGAGAAAACAACATTATAACACAGTAGAAAGCGCAGAAAAGTCAATTTTCACAGGTTTCTATTATTATTAATATTTAGAGCATTTGTAGACATTTTAGGCATTGATAGTTATATACATAAATTATATAATAAATCCTGTCAATGGTTTAAGTTTTTTGTGGGCATATATCAGAGTTTAAACAATCAGGCATCCTTACTGTCCCTTTTTTCTAGTTTGAGACCCAAGTTTAATGCCTGGTTTGCTTGACCCACTGATTGGCTCAAAGCTATCACTCAGAAATATATTTTCCATGTTAACAAAGTAAAAAGGGGAAAGGTCCCAGCAACCATGGACCCAAGGCAGGGAACAGACAGCTTTATATAACTGCACTGTAGATACTCTGAAGCTGTGCCATTTATCAAGAAAATAAAAATATCAGAGTATGTCAGAAGGTTAGAACAATCTAGAATGGATTTCAGTTTTGCGTCACAGTTTTCAGAGGCCTCCCTTTAAGACTTCTGTGAGAATATCTGAGAATGAAATAAAAAAATAGAGTAAGATAATGGTAAATTAGTCACAGGGCTGACACTTACACAGAAACACACTGGCAGACAATTAGTCACGCTCACATTCATTACAGCGTTTAGGATTCACCAGTTCACCCACGCTCCAGAGTTTGTGACTTGATCTACTTGGTAATTGAATCCACTATTTATTTATTTGTTTGTTTGTTTATATTTACTGCATGATCATTGCTGCAGGTTATTGCTATCATCAAACCTGAAGACCACTGTAACCACCAAATAATTTTGTTTTTCCAGGCAAACCATGGAATCACGGACCAAAGCAAATTCATTATACGCCAAAATTATTCCACTCATTATGTAATTAATTAAGAGAGTTAGGACTTCTTTGGCTAAAATGAGATCATGTCATCAATTATTCACCAAATTCAATAATGAACCGTGATGACATTAGTAGACACTTACATTTTCCATCTCAATACAGTAGAAGAATAACAGCACACTGCAGATATAAGATGTATATAGTAGTATTAAGGTTTTTTTTTATATATTAAAATGTAAAACTAGGGTGCCTCAGTGGCCCACCTGGTAGATTGCATGTTTAGTTTAAAATATATATTTAAAGTAAACTGTGTGTTATATCATTATCTGTTTTCCACCTCTGAGACCAACCAATGGGAGCTTGATAATCTAACCTACACCTGCAGATCATTCTCATTACTATATGCTGTTAGTGTTAAAACAAAATTCATCAGATACAGTACAACAAGGGAAAAATACGTACTTTCTCTTTAAGAAATAACATTTTGTGTCAAGACTTGAGTATTTTTATGCCTGCCGTAGATAAAATGAAATTGAAAGTCATTTTAGTAGTCACCACCAGGAAAGCCCAGTTTCCTCTTGTGCCGGCCTGGACATAATTTATCCCAAAATGTGACGGCACTTCTCATAAAGGAGCATTCACAGGCCTTATCCCGCTCATAAATTACTGCGATAGTGCACAGATACATTCAGTCTCCTGACAAATAGTCGATGTTGGCTATCGGCTGACAAATTAATTCCAATAATATTCAAATCCAGCGCAGTGCGGCGGCGGCAGGTCATCTTTATTCAGCATTATGCTTTCTGCACCAACATTGTTTATTCAATCTGCAGCGCGCCGGCCGCCGTCTGCTTTAGAGTGTTCTGTTTTTCAAGCAATCTATTTCTGATATTGCTCTATTTTCCCGAGACATACTGATATTTTCACACTGGCCTGGTAATATTACACCAGCCTTAATGGAATCACAGTGGCGCCACCCTGCCCCCCCGCCATTTGAATAAACGCACTCAATTAAATCAAACCTGGAATACTGTAGCTTTTAATTGAAAGAGAATTATCCTCTATATGATTTCAGGAACGATCTCTGGGGAGGTGCCGGAGCTTTTCAACAACTCACCAATTAGACACTTGTCTCTTAAATGGAAACTACCTCCAAAGAAAATGTCCCGCATTAGGGCTTAATGATTTGGGCACTTACCAATTACACCAGCGATGAATTTCTGCTCTCGTTAAAACAAGACATCATTTTATGGATTCATAAAGGAGGCGTGTGCCATACTGAAGCATTATGCCATACATTCACACACCGGCTCATTTGAATAACATTATACTGGTATTAGAAGGACAGGAGAAGTTAGGCCTATCAAATTAGTTTAGTCTCCTTAAACACTGGATTCAAAACCACTATGTATTATTATTATTATTTATTTGAAATCATTACTGATATTGAGTTTTTCTAATTCTAATTCTAACATAGCCTACATATGCAAAGTTTATAATACAGGCTCAAATACATATAATACAAAGTACATATTGCCTTTCCACTGATAACATATCTGATACGCTGGCTTCTGTAAAAGTCCTACATTAATTTCAATCTTTATGGACATCTATTACTGTTGCCTTTTGTTGTCCTGTGATTATGAAAAAGACAGAAAGACACCTTAAACAATATGTAGCGATTAAGAGACCCATTAGAAGCACAGAGGCACAAAAAATTGAAATGTCTATAGGGGACTAAAAACATTTCAAGTTGAGTCATCTTGCACTGAGGTGCACTGTAAGTCTGAGTCTAAGGCTGTAGATATTCTTGCTGTTAAGCCATGCATAAGCGTTTATGTTGTAGCACATACTTGTTCACATTTCTGCCCACGTACTGGTGCATACTACTCCCTCCCACAGATTGGCTTTTACACAAATATGAAATAAAAGTTCTTCTTTCAGGTTAGTGCAATCACTAATCAATGGTAAACATTGCAAATTACCTTTATTTTGTGACTATTGCTGTGCAGTGATGCATCCACAGCTTTCTAGAATGTGCTTTGATGTTGTCAAATTTGCTGTCAACGCAACTGCAATCCAATGGTGTATTTTAGGTTGCAGTTTGTGCATGTGCTGCGTATGTATACCCAAACAGCAAGTATATCTCTGGCCTTACTCTGTTCAAGTCACAGTCAAGTCTGTGTCAGGCCACCAAAGTTAGTATTATCAGAGTCCAACACTGACATCTTGAGTTGGACATTAGTTTTGTATATAGCTCTTTCAAAGCAGAACAATAAATTATGTTTGTTTTTGTGCAGACTTAAATATGGTCCAGCACTGTCAGGCAAACTAGACACAAGTCTGACTTGCAAGTGCTCGAGTCCAAGTCTGAGTTATCAGTTCATAAGTCCGAGACCAAAGATAGACTCAAGAATCAAGTCATGGGTCTCAAAAAAGCCCAATGACAAGAGCTCAGGACTCCATGTCCCCTTTCAGCAACTTGACACAGATTAAGTGAGGCCTCCAGAATAATGCAGAAGTTGCAGATTGGTTGGATTTCATTTGGCCTCTTTAAACTCCTCTTATTCAAAGCAGGTTTTTCCACATGGCTCTATAAACCTACTGCTCACTTCCCACACTTTGCTCCTGTGCTCTCCATTTAGTACAGTCATAATATTGACAAAAGAGGGCAGCAGGCTGCTACTGATTGACCGTTCAGCCCTCCTCCTCTTCTTCCTCCTCCTCCCTCCTCCTCTCTTCCCTGTAATAGTAAAGCCTCGCGCTGGCCAGAGACACATGCTCGCCTCTGCCTGTTCGCTCCGAGCTGCCTGTCTGCGTGAGTGACTGCCAGATTGGTTTATTTTAGTTCATCATCCCCCTCATCAATCTTTTACATGGGACTGGGTCAGCAAAGATGACAAAAAGTGAATGCGCTCCAAACTTTCTGGCAGCGGCTCGATGTGAGTAAACACAAAAAGACTCTCCTTCTCTCACCCCTTTTTCCAAGTGATATATGAAGGCAATGTGTGGATCTGGTTGGCTTTGTGAACTAGGTGCCAGACCACATCAGAGGAGCTGTGCTGAAGGAGCAGATTGCGCCATGACGTCTCTTCTCTCCCTCTCCTCTCTCGCTCTTATAAAACACAAAAAAGACGTTGACCACCAACCGACACGTTCTTTCATTTCTAACATTCATTAACTGCCTCGCTCTGTTAAATAAACTTTACAGGCCTCAACACATGTCCAGCATTCTCATTCATGTCTTCTGACCAGGAGTATCACATTGTAGTTGTATTTTCATAGGTGAAGTCAAGGGATAAGATCTAAAGAAGCCTAAAGCTCTACAAGCTTTACAAGAGCATAGTTTGCACCCTGGAAACACAACCTGTGTGGTATTTGTATGGCATTACTGTTATTGTATAGCAATCAGGATTTCCTAAACTGATCTCACTGCTCTATAGAAACATGCTGTGGTGCTGCTAATACTCAATAAATAGGACCAATATATTTTGGTGGATTTACAGCAACAGTGGCACAGTGGATTTGCCCATGAACCAGAGGGCCAGCGGTTCATACCTTTTCCAAAGTGCATACTGTGATTGCGTCCCTGGTCTAGACACTTCACCCACATTACCTATTGTAGTCACTGTATGTGGCTGGTTGCAAAAGGAAGGGCATCCAGCCCCAACCCTTAATGAAAAAGGTAGCAGTTGAGAGATTAAAAAAATAAAACACAATTTTGGTGCCTCTATTGGAGAGACAGCAAAAGCAAAATATATAGACAGGAAATTATGGAAAGAGACAGGAGAATAAGCTCGAGCAAATCTGCCAGAGCCAAGGATCAAACCCAGGCCCTGAGCAGTATGTGGCTTGGACCCTACCACATGAGATATCAGTGCTCAGTCATCCAGGTGAAAATCTATAAAAAAGGATTAACAGGAAAGGCATCAGGACAAAATTTGTTCTTTCATCCCTTATGCAAAGGTCTTTGTCAAGTCTGAAGTCACTGGTCTGTGAGTAGCTTCCTCAGAGGGACAGTGGTTAAATCAGGTGAGACACAGGGACATAGGCAGCTGATTGGTCTGGGCTGGAGTCAGAAGGAGAGATGTTTATTCCAAGGATGTATTATAGAACTGGATAGTAAATGATGTCATGACCGCCATTGTTTTCAATAGCCGTGCTTATCGGCGCATGATGCCAAAAAAGTTTGTGCTTCCACATGGTTTCCACATTGTGCGGCCAAAAGAGCACGCACACTACCGCCCTTGAACATGCGCTCTTGTTTTGAGTACCACATGATCGGTTCTGACCAATGGGCTAATGGCAGGCTACAGCGGTGACATTACAAACCATAAAAAGTTATTTCTTAGCTAGATTATATTTTTACCAGAGACAAAAGCCATGATATGAAAATAGATAAACACTACAAAAGCCAACCATTTTGTAGGTGTCCTGTCAGCCAAACACCAGACATTTCTTTTTATATTGCGCTCTATGGTAAAAAATCCTTTCTGGACCACATGGGATTTTTCCACTGCAGTTCCACAGAGCGGCCGCTAAACTGGCATCAGGAAAGAGGGGCAGTGCCCAACCCAGGTCTTATTGTACACATACAGTATATATTATACATACTTTATTCTGATATTTAGATAAGCGCTTTAGGAGTTACCATTTAATATGTATATAAAACTCATTATTATTGTGACCTTTCAGAGCACCTTACAAAACCCACAAATGATAATTGATTGATTTTGACTATAAAAATCTGTCTTTTCTATTTAAATGAAAAAAAACAAAAAAACAAATAAAACAAAAAAAAACAAAAAACAGACAGGACATATACATAATTGTAGAATGAGAAGAACAGAGGGATTGTTTATTGCTTGTTCTAAGCTATGTCTATGACCAAAAACATCTAAAAAGAGAACTCTAGTTCACTGCAGCTTACAATTTGTGGTAGTAGTTTGTTTCTCTCTTGTGCACTCAACAAAGTGAGCTTACATTCAGCTCTGAGGCCTTCATCGAGCTTTGCGATCCAACTAGGCTTAGCATGTAAACAAAGTGATTAACAGTGCTCCCAAACTCACTCAGGTACAACGCCGTTTTCTAAATTTGGTGGACCCATGCAGGCGCGGTATAATTGTGTGCTCTCCAGTACAAGCAACACTTAGGCGGTATTCACATTAATTCTCTTATAATCCATGTGGTCCCTTAATTAATTACTATAGTTTATTAGACTGGGACAGTGCACAGATATAAATGGTCGTTTTAGTGTCTCAAGGCTGTTTCTCTACAATAGTGGCAATTAAAAGTTTGCTTTGTTAGCTTTACCTCTTCAAACTTGGGCTGATGCCAATATTCAGAAATAAGACACAGTTGGTTTGTGCTACACCTTCTCCAGACACATGAATAAATACAAGAGCCATGTTTAAGCCTATATCTGTTTTTTGCAATTTTGGCATTGGCCATTGAGCCCTAGTATACCTGCACCTCTTTCTTTTTTACTGTTTAATTTTACTGGTCAAAATGGTTTAAAATTTTTGGCCAAGATCTTTATGTCCCTAATTCTGACCGGCTACTGTGCTCCTCCATGTGTACGGCAGAGTGATGATGGCCCACCGACAATCAGGAATAAGACGGCAGCCATGGTGAAGAAAAAAAAAAGGGGGATAGAGGAGTACGGAAAAAGCACTTGGCCTTTTGAATTCAAACACATGTCAGATGTTGTAAAGACTTGTCAAAGCGGGAAGGGGAAAAACTCCGGCAGAGGGAATGAAATGCTGGTTAGTGAGTGTTATTAGTGAAGTCTGAGCCCGAGACATCTCACTGCAGGTCTGTATGAAATTACAGCAAATGGAAACCACGTTCGGAACCTCCCCGGTGCACTATCTGTCCAGCAGAATGGAAGCCGCAAACTTTATGTGAAAGACTTGCACAGACTTTTTTTTTTTTTTTTTTTTTGACAAATAAAGATCTGTACGTTCTAGAACAGGTTTTGGATTGGAAATTTAACAGGTACAGCATGTGTCCAGAATGGAAAAACAGTATGGACTTGTGATGCCAGGAAACTATGCCTTTCACAGTTAGCTTGTCATGAAAATAAATTCCTAAAAGTGTCCAAATGTGACCTAAAATCCAGAGCAGAACTTCTATTTTTACTTTTTGAATAACTTGGTGTAATAATTGATTGTTGTCTTGTTGTTCTCTTGGTTCTGCCCCACTGAAATCCAACTCAAATCTGCATAGAGCACATACTGTACAGAGAGTAAATAAATAGATGGTCATGCTAGATTCACAGTAAGTCCATAAAGTCAATTTTTTAAAAGGCCCTTGCTGTAGAAATATAATGGAACTCAGTCATGTTTGGTTAAAAGCTTGGTTTATTGGTAAAGTATGGTGGTCCGAGGTCTTTTCTGCTTGAAAGAGTTCCTGTCTCAAATGGAGGAGTATAGAGTAAGTATCATGAGGCGTTCTTGAGTGAAAGAAGAAGGAACAGGAGAGTGACAGACAGATCGGTGCTGCATCTGCAGTAACGTGGTTGATGTATCAGTCAGGTGTGGTCTGGAGAAGAAACAGCTGAGTAAGTCAAAGCTAGACAGTATATACACCTACTATCACCTTTAGTCATAAGTGCTGGTAGACCGGCTGTCCAGCTTTTATTCTTTACAAAGAAATTAGTCTGGTATTTCATGGTTTGAATTTGATTTCTATGGACGGAACAAACACAGGCGGAGTAAGTAATCAGACAAAGGGCAAGCAGTGCTGACCTGTAAGCAAAACCAACATTTTTGGTTATACCACACTATACTGTATTATTAGCAACTATCCACAGCAGCAGAAATGTTTGAATATGGTTGTTATGTAAGATGTGAACAGGACTTTACTGTCGTTAAAATAGAAACAAGACAAAGAAAACAATCCCACAGAGGACTGAACAACAATGCAGACTTCAGCAGAATCAGCAGAATCAGAAGGTGCCGAAGGAAAGCACTAAACGCTGTTAATCAGAAGAGAGAAGTTATTAAATTCACTCTGTATAAGCCGGTGCCATCTTGGTTAATTTTGATAGGTGATTATCTTCTACATTTGTAAGACATGCTGCAGATAAAGAGCTGTGATAGGCAGGGTCCAAATGAACTGAGTGGAAACGGTTCACTGTGGCTGAGGAACCCGACTCTCCTGCTTCCAAAAAGAAAGTAGGAGGGGCTGGCTGGCCAGGCTAGAGGTCTGGGTCATGGCTGAAGTAACTCGGTGTGGAGCTGCTGCTGCTCCACATCAAGAGGAGCTGTCTTGGACATCTATTTATTGTGTCGCCCGTGTGACTCTGGGATGGTGTTCTATGTATGTCCCATAGGGAGGAGGTCAGGCATGCACTGGAGGGACCATGTCTCTGAACTGACCAGGGAAGGTCTCTATATTCCCATGGAGGAGCTGGAGGACCAGTCTGAGGCTCTCTTCGTACTGTCCCAAGGACCTGGTCATGTTTTGGACAACATTGAAATATTTGAAACCAGTACACAAGTCCTTTATTGAATTACAAGATTGTATAGAAATAGTCCTACTTTAATACTTCTTCACTAGTGCCCTGCTGCCTTAGGCCTCATTGTACTTCAATTGTACTTTCTACATGTGACATTAAAGCCCAAACTACCACAGTAATGCAGTGTCCTTTTGACTTAAAGGTTACACAGCAAACAAAAACCTGAGGCGACTGGAAAGAACAACTCTGCAGCATTAGCCAAACTGTGAAAACACACCACCGCTGGAACATGTGACTCACCAAACAAACTGTTTAGCCACGAACGTGATGTGCTCCGTTCCAATCGGGGCCCATTTCTTTCTTTTTTTTTTTTTTTTTGGTTCAATAACGCATATAGCACACACAGAGAACACGGGCGCAGGGTCGGGCCGGCGCACATGAGAGAGACGCTTTGAAAAATAAGCCCTCATTTGGGGAGAGTGGATTCAGATGGCTTGGCTGCAGCTCAAAGGCAAGCAGCTCTCCGGGTCAGCGTATTTTTTTCAATGGGGATGCGAGGCGCTGATGTGCTCAAGTGTGGTGCACTTCAATCAAGCGACCTGGCAACTCGGCACCAGGGTCAAAACTCCGGATAGTGTCATCTATCGAGGTCTAAGGATTGTATCGTTAAGTTCTTTTTCTTTTTTCTTTTTTTTTTTTTTTGGACCCGTCAAACACCGCTTCTAGCCTTGACAAAAACTACCTAAATTGAATTCGGCTGTGGCAAGGGAATCCCAGGCCTGACCGAGCAAAAAAAAAAAAAAAAAAAAGTCCAAAGAACAGCGTTGCGAGCCAAGTTTGGAGGTAGAGAAAAGACAGATGTTTAATTTCCTTCACAGAGAAAGAGTGGCGGGGTGCGAGGTGTGGATTAGTGGTGTTTGCGTTCTGTCAGAGTGTTTGTGTTTGGGGCCGAAAAAAAAATATTTCTGACTTTCTCAAATTCAGAGAGGCAGTAATTAACATAAGCAGACTCTCTCCCAACACAAAAACAAACAATTAAACTCATGAGTCACCGAAAATACGGAAATAATCTTCTGTTGTTTTGTCTTTATCTGAAATTTGGGTCTCGAGTGATTCCGTCCTCGTGTGTGTTTGTGCATGTGGAAAGCAATTATTATTATAAGCGTATGTAGCGGTAACTGCTTTCATAATCAGTGGTCAAAATAAAATGATGCAATGTAGAGTAGTTTGTAAAGCAGGTCTATGACATAGTAAGGGATAAGTAACGTAATTGTCAGCCCAGTACTTATTTGGAGAAGCAGGCAATAGCAATGAGCTTATGGCCGCTAATGGGACCAGACGCTAACGATGCTTCTAAAAGTTTAACCTCAATAAGACTTTTCACACTTATCATCATTTCACAGTGCTTCATATTCTGTTCTTTATTTATAACTTTAAACCTGAGCACGCTTGAGTAAAAGAACTTCAGTGTGGCCTGTTGAACCAAAATTTGGTTGTGTTTTTCTTTATGGAAAAACATTTTGGAGTATAGTACTATTGTAAATACTCACAAGTCTGGTTGAGTCCTGTGTGACACCTCGCCTGTTTTCTTGTAAATTTCCCATTCATTTTTCCCATTGACTTTATAAAAAATCAGTAGATTAAGAGTTTAAAGGACTGACAAAAGCTAATCAGCTTTGGGGTAACTCATGACCATAACACTTAGTTTCAATAAAAAAAAGGAAAAAGAAAAAAAAAAAATCTCAAACTTGAAAATACGGTGAAATAACTTTGCCTCTAAGATTTACATAATTATTTTGATCAAAATGATATATTTTATGAACACGAGTTACCCCATAGACTCTTATATGCCACCAGTCTCTTGTTCTATGTATTTTTTTTAAAAGCCGGTTCGAGAAATAAATGGTAAATTTACTTCTAGAACTGCAGGGTGGGCAGTCACTGTTGAGCTCCATTCTTGCAAGGCTGTTTTTGTCAAGATACACCAGAGGGTGATGCAGGGTGCTTTACTCACCCTGCAATAACTTCTTTAGCCATCACACTGACTTCAAAACTCTTTAATTATGGCCAAAAATTATTTTGTTCCCCTTTAACTTTGCATTGTTTGTGTTTTAATAATTCCTAAAATGTGTACAGAAGACACCATTTCAGTGGTGTGACCTTAACTTTCACAGTGACTGGATTCTCACAAGATTTGTTAACACAAACTTAAAGAATTTCCCACAAAGTCAATGTTATTTCCACTGACCATGGCTGATCTACACCAAACACCAGCAGCAATGAGAGTTATAAAGGTGTTTTTGGTTTGAGAAAAGGTGGCCACTGTTGTGGTGTATTACTGAGCAGGTATTGTCCAGAAAGACGGTTCTGTGTAACATACAGTACTGGTTAACCCCAGACAGTCTGAATCATGTTGACATCACAACATCTATAACCATGTGCAGCAGTTAGAGCAGCCATTCCCAAAGTCAAGACTGAAATTTCTGAAAATCCCACACGGACGGCCAGCAATAAAACTTTAACCTATTCTAAAGACTATTTTATGTTTTTCTCCATATATTTCTATAAAAAACATAACAAAAAACACTGAGTGTTGCCTAAAAGTTTAAAGTAATATTTTTAAACAAGTATATAACTGTACTTCATTTCAAACTCAATGTCTTTTAAAGTACTTTTCTGGGGGCCCCCCTGCAGTGCCTTGGAGGCCCCCCAGTGCACCCTGGACAGCACTTTGGGAGCCACTGAGTTAGAGCATTGTTTAGTCTTCTGTCAACAGTCCTGTCTGTTTCTTCAAGCTGTTGACTTACCTTACTTTAGGGAATAAGTTACATATCACGTATCCCATTGCCCCCCTAGTACTCAATAATGGACTCTTTTTAAATCACTCCACTATTGACCACACACAGAAATATACAGTGCAGTCACACATGCAAAATGAGAAAAAAAACACATGCAGCTAACACTAATAAACAGTTAGCACAACAGAGTGTAACACAATCATGAGTAAATGAGAGCTATCATGTGCGCTCGACCGACCTGGGCCTCTTTGACTGGTCAAAAGCAGCCTAGCGAGAAGGTTAACTGGACGATATCTGTTGTTATTTCGGCGCGGGCATCTGTTCCATTGCTTACATTAGCAGTTATCGAGTGCGCCAATATTAGTCATGGCCCCGGAGTTGTGTAATTCAGACTTACCAAAGCATCCCTTCCACCAGCATGGTCTGTTTCCCCCCGCAGCCGTGCCCTGATAGGGTAATGTGGGGTGTAATGACGGCCAATTACAAGGGATCACCAAACAGGACATGCAAACACAACGCAGCAGCCTAGACCCACTGGGGCTACAGTGGACAACGGCTGAGCACTGCTATTGTTGGCTTCATCAGTAATTGCCATAATATAATATATCATAAATTTTTCATGCGAATTTTTGAAACATCTCAACTTTTCTGTAACTTTACTGAACATTCTGACATTAAATTGTTGATAGGAGCCTATTTATTTCATACAGTGCATGCAACTGCCAACAGAGTCCAAGTATGGAGAAGCTGACAGGAGCAATGCCATAGATGTACTGCTGGTAAATTGGGTCAGTAAAATTTGTTTTAAACACATTTAAAACACTGAACTACTTGTTTAAATGTGTGGTCTAAAAACAGTATTTGCTAAATAGTCACATGGAGGTGCTTATATGGAAAATGCTGGGTTGTAGGCCTAAGTATGTGAGGAAAAGTGTAAAGAAAATGCATGTTAGGACTTTATGTAGCATACAGTTATACAGTAGTATTTGAAAGTTCTAAAAACATTGCTATTCTATCAATGACCCCATACCCAAATACCAAACAGAATATAATAAGCTACCATGACTATGTATATACTGTATGTAGCTCATCGACAGGGGGAAAAGATTTTTACAAAATCTTTGACTATCCCTTTAACATAGAATGCAAAACATGTACTTGACTAAACAATAAAGCAGAAAGTGATAAACTCTCTGAAAGAGATTTGTGAGACCTTCACGAATTGAACAAACTTTAGGTAAGTGACTTTTTCCTGACAAGGTTATTGCAGTGTTTACTACAAATGTACCATCTGAATACAGAGATAAAGGAGCCTTAGATTCAAACTAAAAGCAGAACGTGTATTTGATGTGATTCAGCATTCACACAGTACCATTACATATGGGGCGTTGTTAGACTTTTGTTCTATTTTTTGCTAAGGCTAGTGATATATACTACTAGTCTTTGTATTTCTATTGCTTCTAAGTCCATGTAGTGGTATGGTATGGTAGTGTGAATGGTAGCAAACTCATGTATATTCACAAATTTTACCATTGACATCAGAACTTAGACAGTTTGTGTTGCTTCTACAATTTTGATGTATCTTGATCAAACAGCTTTGTGGGGTGTTTATGTGCTCTTTTATGTCGGAAACTCATATAAACGATAAACCCAACACCACTTGAAAGCAGCATTAATAACAAGGAGCTAAACTTAAATTAGCCTTTTGCTAACATTACATCTGACTTGTTTGCAGGGCTAAAAACTAACTCTCCATTGTACATTAGTATTCTATCACCAACCCATAGATGTACTGTAATGTAGTTGATTGTGCTTAAATGGAATTGTCATTAAAGGCCCTATGTTATAATGTTGTTTGCTCCTCAGAAACATATCTTCATTCACATGTTTGTATAATCCTTTTTAGTGAGCCTGTAGCCTTCTGAAAATCTAGCAATGCCACTGAAGATCAGAAATTTCTATGTATACAAAGCTAAAAAGCCATTGTATGCTCTGTCCATTCCCCACCATTGCCAGCAGGGGGCGACAGACACCTAATCCAAGTGTTCACTGCAAATTGATAGTAACAGCTCCCCCAAAGAAGACATATACATTATTTTATGTTATTAAACGTAAAATACTAATGCATATGTGTCCAGAATGATTTCAGAAAGCCTGAAAAAAAGCACAATAAAGGACCTTTAAAAATTACAAAATTTGTTACCTCGGCCTTCCAAGTTATACAAGAGGACGTCATAAGCTAGCTTTTCCCCTTGAAATATTTTTTAACAAATGTAACCAACAGCAGACTAAGCTATAATGTGGCTTCACTGGTCATTGTACTGGTGTATGATTATAATTTAATAACAATGGGCACTCCATTTCTTAGGCTTCTGTTTACACGAGTGTCACTGTCCTGCTATAGAACATGCTAGCAGCATTCTCCAGCTGTGTTACGTCCAACAGAAACTACAGTTAATGCCATTTTGTTTGCAAGGATTTGTATCATTAGAATTTCTCTGCCTGCACGTGACCACACCAACAAAATGTCCATAAAAGTTCCCAATTTTTTTTGTTTTTCTCCAATTGGGGAAACTTTGGAATGCATTAATTATAGCCTAAATGTTTAAGTGTACAATGTTTGGCCTCACCTGGTCACACAGTACACCTTTGTCCTTGCCGGTGCTGGCCAGTGTCAAACAGTGGGACCACCCAAATCTCCTCCATGCGGCAGTTACCAAGCCGTGCAGCCCAACTCATAGCAGCAGTGATGGGCTATGTCTGAGTCAGAGCGGTATGTGGCGAGTGCAGATAACCTCCAGCACACTGCACCAGCAATTGGCCCTGATGAATTGAGCAGCCGTAGAGATTTGCTCGGTGCAAATTGAATAACTGTTGTTTTCCTTTAGTAGATGTGGTAGATAATGACAGCACACAGTGACCCAAGCACGCACAGCACTGGTCTGCTCTGTGTACTCTGTGTACATGTGTACTTGGACTGTTGCTCTGATGTTAGAGCGGGCCCATTTCTAGACATGTGTTTGGCCAAGAGTTTGTTTATTTGTATGTAGCTTATGAAACCTGGATAAACTATAACCATCTCCAATGAATGAGCCATTTTGTTCTTATCTTTTTAACGCTATTAGCCTGGCTGGCCTGACTAATTATTTTTCTATTTTATACAAAGAATTAGTCTGGTATCGCTTGGTTTGAGATCTAACAGGCAGAGTAACCAATCAGAGAAAGATGTGAGAAAAGTGTAGTATCAACAACAAACATGGCAGCATGGTAGAGATCTGTAGATATTACTCTTCACTATAAAACACACAAAAACGCTGTCTTATGATCAATTCTGTATTTATTTCTGAACTGGTACAGCAGCAGAAGCCAAAGCAAAAAAGTTGGCTTGTTTGAATGTGGTTGTTACGTTGGATGACTGTAACAGGACTTTACTGTTGTTAAAATGGCAACAACACAAAGACAAAAAAATTACACAGAGGACTGAACAACAAAGCAGACTTCAGCAGAATCAACAGGCGACAAACAAAGACACTTAACGCCAAATCCTGAGGAGCTAGGCCTTCAAAGTCTACACTACTCTGCATTTCACTGCATACATCATTGCTCATGGTTTGGTTGGAAATATGAGCAGTGTGCACAGAGCCTAAAAAAAACAACTTTTAAAGCAAACTCAACCCCTAAGTTTGCCAAAATGCTTTACAGGCAATTTTGTGAATTGTACAGGAGACTGGGCAAATCTAATGCAAAACCATTAGGTTACACATTTCAGGTGCTTTATCCCATTCTAAACGGACTTGCATTAAAGTTTGGGTTATTTGTTACAAGTAGGATTTGTGGAGTGGTTAGGACGCCAGCCACAATAACTGCCAAGTTTCGATCCCAGGGCCAACAGTCTGTCTGTGTGGAGTTCACATGCAGGTTGGAAAAACTAAACTCACCATAGTAAATGATCAAGAGTTAAAGGTTGTCTCAAAGTGTTGGACCTGTGATTAAATATCCAGGGTCTAAACTACCTCAGATCCAAACTAGATGGGACAGCATGGTGGCCGTGTGGGGTCTCTCCGTGTGGAGTTTGAACATTTCCCCAATCAACCTAAAACATCCACAATAGGCTAATCCTCCAGCTTGGCACTTCAGACCAGGCCCCTGGGTGCTGCACTGAGAATGAATCTTATACGTGATCACAACAAGCTTTTATAAGAGCACCATAACAAACTATACCAACCAGACTTGAACCATACCACCCACTGAAAAAGCACCTTTACTGTGTCGACAGTTTAATTGTTTATAATGATCTCCTGATGACACTGCAGCCCATGTATCCAAACACGCTTGAGTTGCTCCCAAAACTGCAGACCGCACATCCCTGCATGCTAATTTGTGATGTTTATGACAGAAATGATCTGGAGCTGCTACAAGTGAAATGGTAAAAAATATTTCTCTTCCACCCAGTCATAAAGAGAGTTTTAAATCTGTCTACTGTTAACAGACTTAGCCACAACACAGAGCTCGCTCACCCTGAGAACTGTCTACCCCGCGTCAACACTTCATCTGCGCTCAAGACACCAATTGCGTCACGAGTGGCTCTGGCCTTATTTGTAGCTCGAAGATTAACTCATTCAAATTCACGGCACATCGTTGGAACCGATAAATAGAAACATGTGAAGGAGTTACAGGGCGGATTTTGCTGTTAATGCTTTAAAATCTGACTCGCATTTGTTGAAACATAAGATGGGACGGATACTCAAATGCTTCAGATGTTTTAACAGGCAGTTTTACCGTCAGTTAAATTGCTCGACTTCATATACAGGTAGTAGTGTTGAGGGGCCACTGGCTAACATGTGGGCAACGGGATACGGGGGTCGGAAAATGCATAAAGTGAGATGACAGGCGCGTGTGACGGCATGTGTGGTACTAGGAGTCATTTCTGCAGATTACACTGGGATCACATGTGAATGCACCTCTGGGTAAATGAGTCACACTGGTTCACAAGTCAAAGGAAGTGTCTATATCAAAATTACACGTCTTTTTCAACTTTTCTGAATGGCTTGAAATGTCATGCCTGCTACTGGAGGACTGTCATGCTTGAATCCAAAGAGTCCTAAATAATAATAAAAATAATAATGCATTGAATTAGGCGTGTGTGTCTCCCTGGGAAGGTGCTTTGGAGATGTCCCACTGAGGGGACGCTCTGAGGTTAAACAAAGTGAACTTGGGCTCTCTGGTAAGGAGTCTTTTCTCTGGGTTCTCATCCCAAATTCAAGAAGTATAATGATTTTTGATTGATAATGCTGGATAATAACAACATCCATACTTCACTCTAGCAGTTATAGTGATTGAGTTGACCAATAATCAGGGTGACGAACAGGTTTGCTGGGGCCCGGGGGCAAGAAGGCTTCACATGAGCCTACTTTAAAAGAAAATGTAAAAAAGAGGGACCATTTCTGGGCCCCACTGACCCTGAGGCCTGGGACAAAAGAACCCTTTGCATCCTACAATATACTGTATACCTGCATTAACTATCTTTAGAACATGTATGACCTTTGTTATGGGATGGTCCACAGAATGCACAACATCTGCCAAAGTTCTTTGTCAATTCTCTCACTGGAGCTACATCAATTAGCTTGCATGTACCCATAAATCGCACTCAGCTCTGCTCTTGCACACACAGCTGATGCGCTGACACCCTCCGGTTTCAACTTCTGTGACCCTCCGCTGCAGCCTGTGAAGTATAGGCCCAAGAGCCGGCCTGTGGAAATATGTGCGGTCAGCTTCACGGGGAGGGAGAGAGGGAGAGGAGAAGGAAAGAAACTTGCTTTTAATAAACAAGATAATGGCTGCCATACGCCCCTTCTCACACCACCACTTTCTGCCTCATACTCTAGCTCTGTTTCTTCAGCTTCTCTATCGGACTGTTCAATAAAAATTGCACTCATTGTTTAAGAATGGGGCTGAATAAGAGTGTGAGAAAAAGCGGTAGGATCTTCAAACTAACAATTAAGTGGCGTCAAGATGTTTATGGGCAGAGTCAGTCCTTAACTGGGCCTTAGCGGTGGCCTTTGTTTTAATGCAGACATCTTGGAGAGAGAAGAAAAGTTTGTTAATTTTCCTGGACTGCTTAAAAGGGGGAAGGATAATTGGTAACTGAACTGTTAATGTTTTTATAATGGGAAGTCTTTCTTAAAGAGCAAATGTGTACCCAACTTACAACCACAAGATGGACTTGAGCAGAGCCGGTTCTACACATTTGGGAGCCCAAAGCAAAATCGGTTTGAGGGCCAAGCCAAGTAAAAATCAACAGAGTACACCTTTTATTTCTTACACTGACATTTTTTTTTACTAGCACAATATTTATGAATGCTTTCATTTTTAACTTGAACTCAAGAGGGGCCCCAGGTAAATAGGCAGTAAAACACTTTAATGCACTGATCCTCTGATTCATTAACTCTATTAAAAATGACAGGAAGTAGCAAGCTGGAAAAAAAAACAAAAACAAAAAAACAGGCAACAAACATAGGCATTTTTTGACTATACATGTAAAAAAATGCTACAAATGTCACATACACATGTAAAAAACAATACTACACATCAAAAAACCTATACTACACACATATAAAAAACAACAACACTATACACATGTAAAAAACAATACTGTCATACTATACACTTGTAAAAACGATACAACACATGTAAAGTGATAGTACACATAAAATTCAATACTACACATTTTAAAAAAAACTATACTACACACAAAAAATTATACAACACACTTAAAAAAAATTATACAACATACATGTAAAAACAATACTGTCATACTATACTTATATAAAGAAACGATACAACACTCATGTAAAAAACAATACTACACACATGTAAAAAAAACAATATTACACACATGTAAAAAACAATACCAAAATGACAACCTTGCTCCATTGTTTCAAATTAGGTTAAATTGATTAAACCAGCAAAAAATAAGAAAAAAATAGAACAGAAAAACATAAAAATAAAAAAAATAAAAAAATAAAAAAATAAAATAAATAACTAAACGATAGAAATGAGTGCATTGTTGCATACACACATTTAATATATGCCACAACAGCAACCAAGATTCCTCACCATACAAGAACATATGACACTAATTTTAGTATGGTCCAAAAATCACATAGACATGGGGTTGGTCTACTGTGTTTAAGGATTTTCCACACCAGTACCACCACACACATAACATAAACTGTATACTGTATAAGCGAAAGCAGTGTGTCTCTGATTTGGGGGCCCACTTGAGAATTTGTGGTACAGGGAGATGGCACAGCTCCTTTAAGCCTTAGACAAGACAGTTGTGGTTGTCTGTGGAGGCCTGGCACACTCAGCTCTGCATGTTTGTGTGTGTACTGCTAAGATATGCCAAAGATAATGTGGATCGAATGAGGTGCAACAAATCCTCACACAACATTGGTCTGATTCAAATTAGCAAAGGATTTCTTAATCTTCCCAGTGAAGGGTGTGGGAAACCAATGCAGGCCTCAGTCATATTTTGACAATACAAAACAGTTATTGTTGATTTCATACTGAAAAAAGGTTATGACCCATAGATGAAAACATACCTCTGATCTCTTTTAAAACCTTGATTAGACACTGAAGATTAAGCAGTAGTGCCCCAATGTCATGGCCTTAGCTGTACAAGTGCTTTTGTTTTCAAATTTACATAGATGTACAAAATTAACAATATTTTTCAAAAGGCAGATCACATGAGAGGACTTTTGCTTGAAGCCCAAATTAGAGCAACTATGAATGACCTTGTTATTGTTGAAAAAAAAAAAAAGACTTTTTTTAAAGGAAATCTGTTGTTTTCTCCACTGTTTCCTAATTACTAGTCCAAAATACATAGAAAATTTGATAGTATTTGTGATTATCTAATTTTATCAGACTTGTGTTTGGGTGGTGAAGGGGACATAAAATACATAAAACACATTTTGAGCCAATTGGTCCCAAACAATAAAACACAATTTTTGATTCAAGTACTGTGCAACTGTTCATTTGTCAATAATTAGCTCTTTAAAAGCCTCATCAATTTTGGCATTTTTTTAAAAGGTATATTGTAATGAAAAAGTTAGGGGAACATTAATCTTACCAAAACAGAACATTATTCAGTGGTTCCCCTAACGTTGTTTAAAAAGTATCGTTAAGAGAACAATAATATAACCAAAAGAGGACATTAAATAAAGGTTCCCTGGAGGTTACCGGTAAATAACATTGTGAGAACATCTTGTGCACCTAAAAGCTAACGTTCTATTTCTGTTAAAAAAAAACTTGCCATAAAAAAAATGTGAGATAACCTCACAAATTACTTTCAAGGAATGTTCACACAACTTAAAAAAAAATCTTCCTGGAATGTTCAGAGAACCAAAAACTGTTAGCATGGAAGACCATTAATTTTGGTACTTTATATGAATAATAGAAGAACACAAAAATAATCAAGAGGTATTTTAATTCAGTCAGAGCATATATATTCTATGGATTAGTAAGGGCCACTACATTACACAATTTGTTTGAACCACGGTGGGTCATTTGTATTTCCCTGAGCAAGATAAATACTTATATCTTGGTGGAATCCAAATGTAAATAGATATGCTCCCTTTTTGGTGGGATTTGGTGGCAAAAGTGCAATCAGCAAATAGCAATTCCACACCTTCTTTAGAGGCCTGTGAACTGATGATGTTAATTTTAAACCAAATTAATTTTTGCTTGTACATGTCCTTAAGGCACAAAAGTTCAAGATCAAGTGAGGAAACATGAATGAGTTACCACTACAGGGTAATTGTATGAAGCAAAACTGAAATTGCTACTTTCCTTGAATTCTACTGAGGTTTAAATGTCTATTATTTTAAATGTAAATGAAAAATTGTTATTGTCTCAGACAAAAGATTCCTAATTGTCGGAAAAGTCGTCCATTGTAGCTCAAAATCACAGATATAGTTGTCTTATGACCAAAGAAGAGCTGCGACAGATATCAGGCGATGTGAGATATTTTGAAAGATTTGTCACAGTTTGTCTGCCTCTCGCTGCACCTACGATCTCTGCCACCCATGTGACCAAGAGAAACACTTGCATCATCATAGTAACAACACCTTTCCCAGCCATGAATGTGACAGCATTTCTCTTTTGATTTATGTACCTTTTCCGCACACTGAAAAAAAACAAACAAAAAAAAACAAACAAAAAAAAAAATGCTGCAAAAACTCAAAAACTTAAGGCAACAGGATCCTTCAAGATTTTTGAGTTTTGGGGCCAACTCAAAAGCTCAGGTTTTCAACAACTAATATTTTTTGTTCTCCTAATTTGATGTTCATACATCTAAAAACTTAAAATTTTAAGTTTTACTCTCTATCATTATTTTTTTAACTCATCTTACAGTCAACTTACTATCCATTGTTCAGAAAAAGTATTATTACTGATAAGAATAAAAACTAAATATACTAAATTTAAAATTAGAATATTGTATCGTATTCATATTGTATTGTATATAATATCTGAACAATGGATAGTAAGTTGGCTGTTAGATGACAAATTCAATTCAATTCAAAGTTTATTTATATAGTACATTTAAAAACAACCCCAGTTGACCAAAGTGCTTTATAAGATAAAATACAAATAAAACCAACATCAGGAAACAATAAAATAAGTTAAATAGTAGTAAAAAGTAAAAGCAGATAAATTCAAGGTCTCCTGCGCAACTGGAGCCAAACGCCAGTGAGAATA
This sequence comes from Bostrychus sinensis, assembly GCA_020698575.1. Classification (NCBI taxonomy): domain Eukaryota; kingdom Metazoa; phylum Chordata; class Actinopteri; order Gobiiformes; family Eleotridae; genus Bostrychus; species Bostrychus sinensis. Next base: position 10,679,751 of record CM036257.1, on the reverse strand, counting down.
GGTGGGTTTCAGTAACTTTTTGAACTGTGTGACAGAGGCAGGCTGTCCCACAGCTGAGATGCTGCCAGTGATGATGCTCTACCCCCCCTGGTCCTGGGAACCTCTAACAGCAGCAGAGACATGGACTTCAGGACTCTGGATAGAGTCTGAACTTTTAAAAGCTTAGACAAATAGGATGGTCCCAACCCATTCAGACTATTACAAACAAATAATAACATCTTAAAATGAATTCTAAAATGAACTGGAAGCCAGAGCAGAGATAAGGTAAAGAGAGAACAAGTGTGATGTGATCCCACTGTTTCTTTCCTGTCAAAAGGCGGGCTGCTGTGTTTTGCACTGTCTGCAGACAGATTGTTGGTCAAGACCTACATATAAAGAATTACAGTAGTCTAACCGTGTAGTAATAAAAGCATGAATGAGTTTTTCAAAATCTTTGTGTGGGATATAGATTTTCACTTTTCCTAGAAGTCTGAGCTGGAAGAAACTAGTTTTAACCACGGAGCTGGTTTGCTTATCAGATTTAAAAACATTGTCCAATATTACTCCCAGGTTCCTGGCAAAGGGTCGACAGTAAGAAGCCAGAGGGCCAATGAGAGTATTAAAGCCATCTAAGAGGGTGGGCTGTCCAAATACAAAAATTTCTGTTTTATTATTGTTCAAATGAAGGAAATTGGACTCCATCCAGGATTTCACATCTTTCCAGCTATCAGCTAGGGTTTGAAGTGGTGAAGCGCTGTTCATTTGTAGAGGGATATACAGCTGTACGTCATCAGCAAAACAGTGAAATGAAATTTTGTGTCTCCTCAATAGTGAACCCAAAGGAAACATATACAGAGAAAAAAAAATTGGGCCCAGGATTGAGCCCTGCGGTACCCCACAGCTGAGGGGGATAACGAATACTGGCTTAAATTAATGGAGAAACTTCACTCAGATAAGATTTAAACCAGTTAAGGGCTACACCAAGGCTACAAAAAGATGAAAATAATAATAATAATAATAATAATAATAATAATAATAATAATAATAATAATAATAGTGAGTAAAACCTAAAATTTAAAGTTTTTAGACATATGAACATCAAATTAAGTGAACAAAAATTATTAGTTGTTCAAAATTTGAGATTTTGAGTTGGTCCCAAAACTCTAAAATCTTGAGGAATCCTGTTGCCTTGAATTTTTGAGTTTTCGCAGCATTTATTTTAATTTTTTTTCCAATGCAGATAAACATTACTACAGTAAGCAGCACTAGCTTCTGGATGACTGCTTCTACGATGACCTAAAACCACTGGGTCCCGAGCCTGAAATTTGCTCCGACTGACTTCTTTTGTAGCCTCGATTCAGAGTTTGAACCTTTGCACAGGGTGAACAAGCGTTAGTCTATGATTTTAGGTGTTCCATGTTGTACCTCCAGTGTGACAGTGTGACTAAAAACTTTGCACAGTGTATACCCAGCTTAGGAGAAAATGAGATTTTAGTTTTGTAGTTAATATTTTTATTACAATTTGCCCTGCTGCTTATTTCCTAACCACATCCAGATGTATTGGGGCCCAAACACAATTATACAAGTTTATAGTGTCACAGAACACTATTACTTTCTAAAAATCCAATTCAGATACATTGCATTAACTGTATAGATACATTGCATTACATTTAGAAGATACAGTCGGCTTGCTCACATACTAACTACACCCTTACATGCCCACCCAAAACCCAGACATGGCACTCCCACTTATGACTACTTACTCAGTACATCTTTAAGGCTTTATTTAATACATTTGCAGCCCTGTCTGTTGAGTGAAAAACAGCCCGGATCAGTTTTTTGGACGCTTGTAGTGTCACAGCTCATGATTCTGTATGAACACGTAATTTACATCCAAGGGAACAAAGTGGTTTTGGCCGCAGAGTCATAGCTGTAAAACCACTGCTAACTGGTTGATGTGGATCCCAGCCTCTAGTGAAATATACCATCCTGCAAGACCTCCATGTTGGCCTCGCTGCCCTGGGACCCCTTATATTTTTTTTATTAACGTATCCCTCTCATTCTTCTTTTTTCTCTCCATTGTCTTCTCCTCCTCTGTTCTCGCTCTCGTAGGGGCTGCTGCTGTTGAACCCTCGGAGACTACTGCTGTGGTGTTGTGCCAAGTATTTTTGGCTCGGTGCTGCTTACATGCAAAATGCAAATTATGGTGAAATCCGCGGCTGGGACGATCTAATTTGCTGCTAAAACCGCATTTTACAGTGATATCTTTTCTGTCACCCTGGCTGGTTGTAGATTTTCAGCGACACATTAGTTATAGTGGCTCGTATTCCTGGCACTGGAGCATCTGTTCTATTCAATTATATCACTTGACTCGGAATTGACATTTGGTAATGGAGACAGTGCCGATATTAAAACGTAGGGACTCGTCCGAGCAGATCTGCATTGCAGCCTTTTATGTGACTTTTGGAATCTATTACAGATAATGGCAGGGTGAGCACAAGACTTCCCAGGTAGATCGTCTTGCATGCACTGAAAAAAAAAGTTTCCTATATTTACAGTGAAATATAATCAAACCGCAACAGAAAAAAGTGTCAAAGCCAAAATTGCTATGGTACAGTGTTTCCTAAGTTTAATGGGAGCCATGTTTAAAGAAATGTAACATAACCTCCTGATCTGTTTTAATATTATCAGATGTTTTTTACTGATTGAATGCTCTTTGGATAAAATTGTATGTTTTTACAGTTTTCACATTAACTATTTTATTCATTTTGAACTGATAGGCCACCCAAATAGATCCCATATGCCTTTTTCAGCAAAAATGTGGACACCTTTGCATTAGTAATTCACGTTTTATTTATTTAAAATAATGCATGTGTATGAAAAATGTCTTCTTTTTGGGAGCTCTTATTTTGACTTTGCAGAGAACTCTTGGATTAGGTGTTTGTCGCCCCCTCCTGGCAACGGTGTGGATTGAACAGGACCTTTTAAGCACGGCTACAATCAACATGATGCTATCAGATAAATGAGCTAACTGCTTTGTAGTGACTGCAATTTCAGCGCTGAAATGATCAGAATGAGTCTGGTTATGGTGTATGGCATTAGAAATGGAGGAGCTCTCCCTGGTTTCAGGAGACTATGAAGAGACCAAACATTTTCAGCTCTTCACTATACAGGATTACTCAAACATACTTGAATTTACAAAATCCTGCTTCAGGTATGTTTTTGAGGTAGTAAAAAGATTATGACATGGTCAAAAACTAAAAAAACAGTTGATTTAGCATAACAGAGGACCAATTACCGTAAAATATTTCAACAGTATACAATGTTTTTTACTGTACAAACTCAAACTGCATCAGTAATAATAAAGAATGGTGACAGTTTATAATAACTAGTTTGTAATGTGCCACCTATCAAAATCACCATTAAGTTCAGTAACATTCGTATTATTAATATAGTCCTAAATAATTTAATTAATAATAAAATATATTTAAATATAAATAAATAACATAACATAATTTCTACAGTTACACACTATTTTGGCTTTTACAGTCATGTATTGTTTATATAAAAGAAAGAAAATTGCAACATAGATTGAACATTCCTGTTTGTTTACAATGAAAAACAGTAATTGTATCTGCCAGGTTTTTTTTTTTTTACCCTAATAATAATAATAATAATTATTATTATTATTTTACAGTGCATTGCCATAGGTCCATTGTCTTGGACCAACATGCAGGCTGGGGAATCCCCCCGCCCATGTTTATGTGGTATTAGTGCAGCCCTTTGGCCAGACACTTGGCCAGCCCTCCTGTGTCTGGCACAGCGTAACGCAGGGCTTGCCAGGACATGCCGGAGAGCCAGGCTGTAGCAGCTCTGCTCGCAGGAATGTGTCAGTCATTCTTGCCAGTCCATCGCTGCTGATAATTCAAAATGACAATATAATGAAAGCGCTGAGGTAGAAAGTGGTGTGATACTGCAATATGCTACTTTCACCCATTCTACCTATCAGTAGAGTGGTGGGAGGGGGGGTATGGAGGGGGGCTGCCAAGTAAAACACACATAAAAGGAGGTGGTGAATGGAGATGAGTGTGAGCAGCCAGGCCAAATTGTTTGTGGATCTCAATGCTTTTGGACTTTCAGCAATTTTGGCCACGTTTTGCTCAGACTATCATGAGCTCTGCTCCACAAAGAGAAGAAAAGCTGCTCTTTTTTTGGACCATTATGACTAAATGTTTTGTCTCCATTTTTGAAAGATGGTCGCCCAGAAAATGACATCACACCCAGACAGCTAGACAAGGCAAAAACAGGGGATCAGTCTTCCTTTGAGAGACAAAATCGTCACACTTTCCCCCATTAAGGAGAGAAATATTAAACAAGATGGATTGCTGAACGCAGTGGTGGCTGTACTGGGACATTAAGCATACCCAAACCCCTTTCAGCACGCCCATTATTCCATCTTTGAGATTCCACCTTGTGGCTTGTGTCAAGCAGAGAATACCTCTGATGAAGGTGTCCTAGTGTGTCTGGTTCTGGCTGCGGTGCCAGACAGATGTTGGCATTTGAGTGGGAAACCTTAAGGGACCGGCCTGTTCCTCAGGGGTGAAGGGGAGAGCAAATTATATTGACAAACATGCATGAGATTCATCCTCTGTCAGACAACCTTTTCAGCAGAGGAAACTTTGACTGATGCAGGCGCCACATGAATATTCTTTGTAATTATTTTTCCACTCTCTTGGCTGACTGACAGATAAAAAAAAACAGTTTTCAAAAACAAAACATCTCACACCAAAAATGATCAAAGTTTTGCAGACAAAAACAGTTGCGTACTAGAATTATGGCAGTATATCACTTTCATATCCCAGAGAGAGTGCACAGTCTAATGTGTGGATAAGTATGGCCGTACTCCCTGTGTACTGTGATGCCTCCCGGGGGACGTCCTGGCTCGGCCGTCAGCTCAGGATTAATTAGGAGCTCCGTTGTCCCCACAGACGTATTAGAGCGCTCAGCGGCGGTCAAACAGCAGCCGCATTAGCGAGCCAGAACACAGGCTAATGCCACGCACTCAACACATGGGCAGGTAGTGTAATTAATAACACCTCTGTGAGCACTGCGGCATCTCCAGTTATTATTTACCACCTCTGACCTAAAGACATTTCCTCCTGACTGTTGTGAGAATAGAGGCCTTTTCTTTTCACCAAGGGACCTAACAGCTTATGCAACCTCAAAACACTTCATATATTTTTAACTTCAACCAGTCTCATTACACAGACAATATACTGAGGTTTGGTCAATGGCCAATAGAGTAAAATAAGAGACTCTTGTTGGTGGCCCCGGCTCAGTTCTACAGGGATGTCAAAGTGTTCTCTGCACCCTCATTTGACAAAAAGAAATTAGTGCTTCTGCAAGGTTGTTGGTTAAATCCCAGGGCTCCCCATCAATGGCCTTTTTGTGTGGATTCTGCCCGTCTTCCCTAAGGTTTTTCCAAGATACTCATGCATGTGTAGATGACTTGGTGAATGGATATTAGTAAATGGTTGTTTTATGTCTAAATGTGTCAGCTTTGCAAAAAAAACAGCCATTGGTTTACCCCTCCTCAGGCCCAAAGCAGTTGGGATAAGCTTTAGGCTGATGACCTTCAATGGAATTAGTTGTAAGAAATGAATGCTTGCAACCTCCTGAATACCTCAAGAAGATACTAAATGCACTGACACAACACCAGTCACTCCATCATCTTGAATTTAAGATGCACTTTTTGCAATTTTGTTCTAGAACTGGCCTGAGGTAGACAACAGATTGGACAAGATTGTGACCAAAAAGTGAGTATTTGTTAGTTCTAGAGGAGACTGCAGGCCTTCCAAACATCTTCCAAAAGCTACTGCAGGTGTTTTGGTAGTGGAACCTTCTGACAGTACAGATCCTGTGATCTACGATGGCATTCTGGACATCAACTATCAAACTCAACTCAGCATCTTCACCAGACAGAGGAGTACCTTCAAGTACCAGGCTGCTGTCTCTGTCCTGCTCCACAGAACGGCCCAAGTAGTTATTGGTCCCTCAAGTACTAGGACTCTCCTCCCTGTGAGATAAACTGGAACTGAAACACCTCTAATGTGGCACCATGGACTGCCCATAATCACCAAAGAGTACGACAACTGTAATGGACACAGACTGCACATCACCAAACTGCACAGTGGACTGTTTCTTCAGCCCAGAATGGACATTATGTAGCCATCTCTGTCCCTCTGGTCACTTTACTTTGTGTTCTTGTGCTGACTTTTATTACACTGGTTTGCTGTACTCTGTGTACTGTTATAGTCACACTTCTATCTATGTATCATGTCATGTTTTGGTTGTTCTGGACCATGCAAAGTTAATTTGAGAAAAGAAAGGCTGTCTCCTAAACTTTGATTAATTCAACTTAACAAAAGTTCAGTCACGTTTAAGTCCTTATTTCCAAATCTAGAATAAATTAAATTTTAAGGGATGTGTAATTTTAATATAATTTCTATTTATATTAGATTGTATTCATTGCTGAATTTAACCTTCAATTACATAGGCCTATATGGGAATTCAATTAGCTTTTTTCCTTATTAAGGCTGACTAATTATTAATGAAAACTGTAAAACATTTTAATGAAAATGTAAAAATCCTGCTACTTCAAAAATATCAAACCACTATACGAATAGTAAAAAGGGTTAAACAAGAAGGTCATCTGGACAACTTTTTTTTTTTTTTTATCCCAAGGGCTTAGTTATTCTTCTTTAACCTTTTTTTTTTTTTTTTTTTACTGAATTCTCCATTTTGTGACCATGACTAACACACACTCACACTGACACATTCACACAGGCAAGGTGGGTCTTGCCAAAGAACATAACAACAGTATGCAATGCCAGCAGCTGGGCTTGAACCACCAACCCTTGTTAGTAGGCGAATGTCTCTACCAACTGGCTACTGCCACCCCAAATGTACAAACAAAGCTAAAGAAACACAGAATGAAAATGCTGATGGGCCATAAGTAATGCATTTTGTCATTGAAGCTGAGGGCCAAATGAAATCTCGACCCGGGTCGCTTTTTAGACATGTCTGGTCTAAAGCATGTGCTTCTGTTGACATTAGCTACAGATGACAAATGGCAGCTTTTGTGGGACTTTCCTCATTAAAGCGAGTACTATTATAACTGAACCATTTACAACTTTATAAACATGAATATATTTCGCAGCAATTTTTTTATATGTTCACTTAATTTTAAGTTAATCTAAACCATTTAAAATGTTATAAATACTAATTAAAATCATTAAAATTGAATGCTATTGTAATCAAATAAATATAATAATATATTAACACAATAGCTTTTTATTTAAACTAAATATTTGGTTAAGATAAAATTGATATATCAATTGTGGGTCCCTATATTGCACTGTATTGTGATCTTTTTGTGGCAGTCTCTGAGGTATCACCAGATATCGTATCGCAAGTCCACTGTATTGATATAATATCATATCATGATGAAAGTGGTGATTTACACCCATAATTCATATATCTACCACATATTCCCATTAGGGGTCACAGGAGGGCTGAGGGCCTATCCCACCAAATATGGGCTGGGTGCACCAGTTAGAGTTCAGATTTTTGTCCCAAGCCTGGTATATGAGGCAGCAAATACATTGTCAATCAAACAACTTAGGATTGTACATACAGTATAAACATCACTGAGAACATGCCCGGCTCATTACAGGATCATGTTGGGCTTTTTGGGTCTAAACTTCATTCACTAGGGCCTTTTTAGAGTCCCTAGTTCACCCAGCACATGCATTTCCTTGGACAGCGGGAGAAAGCCAAAACAATAAATGTATGGCATTTTAAATGGAGAAATCCTTTGAGAAATCAGAGCATTTGCCATTTTTGATGCATTCAAATAATCTTTTTAATCAACGCCGCTCAAAGAAAACACAATGGAACAGAATTGGCATCATTTGAACACATTAAATATTGTTTTGAGTTGTTAAAGAAAGTGTAGTGCAGAGCAGTGGGAGAGATGTGATTATATTTTAAAGGAGAAAAAAAACATTCCATGCGGTGATAATGAATAAGCAGTGATTAGATCCTCAGAGACATGCTTAAAAAGAGGTGTTTTTAAGAGAAATGCAAAATTGTCTAAGTTGCAGAACAATAGTTTTACCATGTGTTTTAATAAACCAACAGAGATTAGTGTATATTTAGAAAAACAGTGCGTCTATTTTTGCAAAACCAAAGTTTACATTAATATTCATACTTACAAATAAGGCTTCTCGTGTTTCAAAGAATTACAACAGATAGGGGTTAGAACTTAAAACAAATTAATAACTGAAAATGTTCTAATCAAGTTTTAAATGTGATCTAAATTTAATGCAAGATGAATGTTTGAAAATGTCTCCTGCTGGGTTGAATGGAGTTTTAAAAAATGTTTCTATGAGTTTGTATTAACTCCTCTCTGTAAAATTTGCGCTCATACATGTCAGAATATACTGTATGATGGATGGTGTGGAGAATGTTTAAGGACCGGTGACACACAAGAAGATGTTAAAGCCAAATTTTAGGCCTTTTCTGCTGAGAGTTCACTCCTCGGCACTACATTGACAGATTTTAACAACTGACTATATAACGGCATGAGTTATTCCAATCTAAACTATAAATGAAATGTTGTGATTCTCAGAGAGAGACTAGAGACTACTTTGCTATAACGGAAACAGCTGTTGCTAATATACACTAGCTTTGTTGTCCAAAAAGTCTGCACAACATTTTGCTCGTCCTCTTGAAATATGACTGCGTGCGTTTGATTAAAAATGACAGTTTTCCTTTTAGTTATGTCCTTTGGCTTTTTTTTTTTTTTTTTTTTTTGCAAGGATTCTTTAGCATCCAACTTGCAGCAGTGTGTAGCTCCACCTTTTCCAAAGCATTCCCGAGCTGGACCCCCTTGCCGAGAGGTGCCAAAAGTAGCAAGGTTTAGTACACTTTCAAAATATACAACAGAAAGTGAAGTCTTACCTTCTTGGTCCACTCCCTTTTTCCTACCAGTGGTCTGAAGTCTAGGCTGGTCCACCTACCTTGCAAATAAACATGGGCTGAACGGGGATCAGGGAGGCCTGGATTGCCTGGGGTTTGGTGAAATGTCAGCGAGGAGACGAGCCGAGGCAGACACCGGCTTGATCTGCTTGATCACTCAGTCATACCGCTTCCACTGAAGGTGAGGAGATTTGGGGACGGGAGCTGTTCGCGCGCACAACTTGAGTGTATACACAAGCACGCTCTGAGTGGATCATTGCATATCCCTCCTGTCCCACTATAAGGAGAGGAAAGGACATACAGGCCTGCGATTCCTGGGTTAGAGGACCTGACCAGTGCCTTTGAAGGACTCTGTATGAATACTTGAGGCTACAGACAGGCTTTATAATAAATCCTTGCAATATTAATGTCCAAAATGTCACAGGAAAGCTACAGTATCATGCAAAAGGCTACAAGCCGGGTTAGGGTGGTGGAGTGACACCTAAAGCCACACAGAGTCTGTCCTGATATAATGAACCAGCGCCAGGTCTGTCTCCTCAATCCTTCAGGACTTGGCTCAGACAGGGCTTGGCCACAGCTACAGGCCCAGTTCTGAAGGAAGGAGAATGTTGCATTGCATGTTGATTTGAAATTTCTGTACAATAAGTTGAATCTAAAAAAAACAGATTGTGTGAGTTTATTTCATGTAGAACAACTTAGGCCCTGGCTCTTTCATTAACCCACATTTTTCTCTCCATTTGGGGCTTGTGTCCACATAATTGTTGTTTAAGGGTGCAAAGGAAAACATTTGAAAGTGAACATTTTTGAAAACTGACTGACTGAGATATTGCCTGCTCTCATGTCATGTTTATGTTATGTTATACAGTAGGCTTGCTGGGTGCTGTTGGGACCACCTCTTACTCACCATTGCTGATCAAGGCCATCAGTAGGATTTTAGAAATACATAAATAGCAGTGGCTCCCAAAGAGGGGTCCAGGAAGGTACAGCAGAGGGGCCCCCAGAAGCTGTCTCTATTAGGTGCATAAAAATAAATAGAGTTTGAAATTAATTACATATAAGTTATATATTTGTTTAAAAAGATTACTTTAAAACTATTTTTAACCAACAATTTTTGTAACATTTTTATGGAGAAAAATATAATTTAATCATTTAAATAGAAATAATTTGTATTGTTGGGGGTCCGTGTGGGATTTTGGGTCATTTAAGTTGGCTGCGATTCTCTTGACTTTGGGAATAGCTGATATACAGTATTTGTCAATAACCAATCAATAATATCAGCATATATCTAAATAAAAGGCCACCGGGTTAAAGCCACTGCCTCAGACTCACCTAAATTTTAATGAAATACAGAATTCATATTTAATAAAAAATTGAACATATACACATCCAGTATTATCAAGGGTTTAGTCTTATGCACATTGTTATGTTGGCTACAGTCTAAGTAGAGACTTCAGACTTCCCTCCCCAGACACTTTCACCACCCCAGAGGTAATACTGCATTTTTGCCGCATCAGCCGTTGTTTTTATTTTTGTTGTTTTCATTGTAGCTGCACTAATTTTGGACAGATTTTGGTCGCATTTGTTGGGGGGCACAGTGGCAGAGCGTTTCATGCTGTTGCCTCCCAGCAAGAAGGTTGTGAGGTCGTTTCTCCAGACATCACATCACACATCACACAATCTCTCTGGGTGAACTGTGCATGTCCTCCCTGTGTTACCGTGTGTTCTCTCCGGTTACTCCAGCTTTATTCCACCGTCCAAAGACATGCACGTGTTAGTTGAATTGGTGAACAAATGTAGAGTGAATGGTTGTGTATGTCTCTGTGTCAGCCCTGTGACCACCTGTCCAGAGTGTACCACGCCTAAGGCCCATAGTTACTGGGCTAAAGAAGATGAATGAATGTGCATGTGTTAATTTGTTTTCAAACTATAGTCCAAGACACTCCAAAAGTGTCCAGATCAAACAACGTGACTCTCCTCAACATCTTGATTTGTTGTTCCGTGCTGTCCCGATTATTTTCTGATTGCTCCCGGATGAGGAATCTGTTTATCCACCTCAAATAAAACGCCAATTTGCCTTCCATTTCCTGATCACCCCCCTTTGTAAATGAATCCAAACAGCCGGGTGTGTACATTGATGAGCGTCAACACTGCTACATGTCTTTGGAGAGAGTGTGTAAGCCTCTTATATCAAAACGCCTTGTTTGTCCCCCCAGTCACAAATCATTAACTGTTTTGCTCTACTTTCTTTTTTTTTTTTTTTTCCCCCATGCGTTGCTCAGTGGGTTGTGTAAAAACGAGCGTGGAGCCCCTATCCCTCCTGTGTACAGATTATGAGCTTGTGTTTGCGAGGGTCTGACTCTAATGGGCTAGTAATTACAGTTTGTTTATGAGTTTATCGATGCATACCAACCGCCATGCCTGCACGGGTTATGGGCGACGGTAGATAAGAATCGGCGCATTTATTTCCACCCTCCCTCTGAAGAGCCCACACTGTGTACTCCCCCCTGTGATCATATTACAAGGCCCAATACTTTTTGATCTAACATAGGTCCGGGGCAAATGTAGCTTAAGTTGACTCTGTAACCTCCGGATGTATACATGTGCTGAAAGTACATCGCTTCCCACTTTGATGTTGACTCAGAGCTGTGAAAAAGCAGCGTCTCATTATAGATTGTCCAATTTACACCTCTATTGTGTGTCTGCACTGTTCATGTTAAGTGTTAGTCGTGGTTTATTTAAGTAAGGGTTGTTTGGGGCACTTGTAAATGCAGTAGAGTGATTAGATGATGACCAGTGTGATTGTGATATAAAGAGGTGAGAAGAAGGATCAGTGTCAGGTTGACCCTTAGGAGGAAACAGATTTTGCACTTATCAAAGTACCTGAAAATAAAAAAAAATGACTTATATGTAATACTTATCACATTTGCAGAGTGTTTTCTTGCCTTAAAAGCTGGAATCTCAGAGACTATGGGCTTTACGCCTGGAACCATGGACAATGACCAGTTTATCACAGAGCTAAATAACATAAACACAAAATAAATAAAAAGGTTGCCATTATAGATAGACATTATACAAAGTACTTCCAAATACTGTAGCTAAAGTCACACAAGTAAAGAAGGCTACGCCAAAGTACTGGCTCTAGCTTTTACAGAAAATGCACCAGCCAAGTCTATCCAAACATTGATTTCAAAGATTTCAAAATCAAATACATTTCATTAAGATTCCCATTCTCTTTGGGGCTCTATCGGAGCCAAAATTTATCCCAAAGTCCACTACAAAGAAGGCTGAAGATACAGGAGCACCACTAGGTATTCTGGGCCGCCTAAAAAGATATATCAGGCCTTGTCATCGTAAATAAAGCTAAACCTGTGTTATTATTTTAACAGGCAAAAGTCAATAACATTTTGTGCAGCGGTATAGCTCAGTTGGTAGAGCTGTGGTGCATATACAAGGCAACTACAGCCTGCCTTGCCATCGTCTGATGAATTATTTGTAGTTTTATATAATTTCAGTGCAGTGAAAAATACAAGCCAGTAAAACTACAAATCCCTATTAACACTTTCAAACAGATTTACAAGAAAACAAGCTGAATTGTGATCGTTATAAGCTGACAGAGTTAACAAACAAGAAAACAGATGCAGTATGGTTAGTTCTTGCCTTTCTTGCAGGAGGTCATGAGTTTGATTCGCCCATGTAGCCAAAAACTTCAGTCAAAACCTGTGCCAGAGGGTAGGGCATCTGGTGTAAAAACCTTACCCATGCATATGATTTACTGTGTCCTACATTTAAACAGCTTTTCTTTGGTTAAAAAACAACTTTGCCATTGTCTTTTTAGAAAATCCCCAGTCAGCAAACTACTTCCCATCCTGGAGCTTCCCCCTCCCCAACTCCTCCATGCAGCAGCCATCATCAAATACAGGTATCCATTTACAATCCCACTGAGAAAACCCAGACTAACTCTTTAACATGTATTCCTTCCTTATGTTTACATGACTTCACGCTTTACGCGGCCGGCTGTTGGGTCAGGGCCCAGTGCTGTTTGTTAAGCTCCGCGGGCATTTTCCACACTTGCATTGTTGTCAGCATTGCAGCAGCAGCGGGCGGCCTCAGATCCCTTCCCCTCTGTTTTTTTCCCCGGCTCTCGACGACCTGCTCGGCATATGCTCTGGGAAGGCTCTCCGCGCCCAACCCCGCTCTCTCCTCCATTTGTGATCGCGCGGTCAAATTTAATCAAGCTGGCATCTGTTGGTGTTTAATGTGAGTAATTGTCCTGCACTGTACTATGCGCCGGCGGTGTGTGAAAGATGGAGTTAGTATACACTGAGGAGAGGCATTTAGGTAGAATGTCATTTCTTTCCATTTTCACACGTACCCGGATAAGTCTTGGTGCATAATTTGGCTCCATATGCCGTCAACACCTTTAACAGCACCTAGAAGAGTTCTCTCTGTCTCTGTTATGAATGTGATGGCAGTGGCTCGAGTAATAACTGTCTTGTATAAATCTACCTGCGATGTGTTGGCCATACAAAATGAATTTCCTTTGCAGAAACAAATAGAGCTCTAATCTGCCCAGCATCTTTTCACTATGTGTGAGATACAGTATATGGACATTTGCACCACAGCTAACCCAGACTCATAACATAGTATAATATGCTGGCATTTGGTCACTGGGCCAACTTCTACTCATGTCGATGAGGCTTTATGTCATATAAAACCTTTGTCAACACTGGATGGTTTGCGTTTGTACAGGTACGAGGAGATTGGTGTGTTTATTGGGCATAAAAGACAAAATCAAGCCACTGCCGACTTTGAATGGAGAGTTGGAAAAAGCTTGAGAGGCATGTCAATATCAACCAACAAATCACAGAGTTTAATACAGGTTCTCGCCCATTTGCAACAAGTAAAACCCGACCAAAGGGAAGAAAATGCCTCTGGAGCTAGCACATGCTAATGCTAACGGAGGTTTAGGACAGCTTAAGTTAGTCTTCAGCTTAGAAATCTGTGCCTGTTGTGGAGGACTGGGCCAACACTATAACCTCGCTCAACAACAACTGTGTATCTATGTATTTAAATGTAAGCTAAATGTAAGGAAAAAATTCATTGCCTTCACTGTGAGATCATTCCTTCCAGTCAAGTTTTTCTATTTTTTACTCTGAGACATCATCTTTCTAATCTAGCAACATCACTGCATTTCTTATGTTTACCCCCTGCCAACAGCGCGTGGGTGATGCGTGTATGTAATTTCAAGTGCCTTCAAAATAAAAGCCTTGTGTATGGATTATGTCCCTTTCTGTCTAATCTAACATCTTTTGTGGTGGCTGTTTTAACACAAACCATGCAATCATGCAAGCCAGACAGAATGGGTCTCAGACCGGATGTGGCCCCCGGGCTGTGAAATGCTCAGCTCTGCACTAAACAGACCTTAGTATCATGCACATACTTTTATCTTAGGCAAATAATAGTTATTATTTCTTTGTGTTTTTGCAGGGTTGCAAGATTTCAAAATAACAATAGCTTAAGACAAACTAGATATACTACTGTATGTTCTTTGTTTTGTTGGCATTTCAACACTAGCAAGAATTTTTGATGTTTTTCTAACTTTTATTGATGAAAAATGACATAAAACAGACAAAATGCCCCTATAAACAGTTAGCCTTTTAAAGCAGCTGGATCCTTATGAGTCTTGGGAGTTCCATCCATCTTTTTCTGCTTATCCGGGACTGGGTCGCGGGGTCAACAGTCTAAGCAGGGACACTCAGACCTCCCTCTCCCTGGACACTTCCTCTACCTCTCTCAAGGAACTCCAAGGTGTTCCCAGGCCAGGCGAGAGACATAGTCCCTCCAGCATGTTCTAGGTCTTTCCCGGGCCTCCTCCAAGTGGGAAATGCCCGAAACACCTCCCCATGGAGCCGTCAAGGAGGCATTCAGAACAGATGCCTGAGCCACCTCAGCTTGGCTCCTCTCAGTGCGGTGGAGCAGCTGCTCTACTCCAAGCCCTTCCCAAGTGACCGAACTCCTCACCCTATCTCGAAGCGATGCCCAGCCACTCTGCAGAGGAAACTAATTTTGGTCGCTTATATGTGGTTCACAAACCATAATTCATCTTGTCCTGCTCAGGGCAATGGATTTGCATCTAAAATGGTTTGACCAATGATGTGGCAGTGCTGACATTTATAAGCAAACAGACAAAGTGATTGTTACTAAGGTAAACAACACGCCGATCCTCTGATTGGATACAAGTGTGGTCATCCGACCACTGACCAGTTATAGTTTACATAATGCCTATGGATTTCTTTTTGGATCTGTTTTTTTTCTTCTGGCATTAGGCATTGTCCAAGAAGCAAGTCACACTAAAAACTTTAACCAAAATGTTGAATGTTGTGTCTGACACTAAATGGCTTAACCATAGAAGATGAGATGGGCCATAGAACAAATGTGTTTAGAGTAAGAAGTGGCTGACAGTATGGTGGATGTGTGTGGTCGTCTGTTGTGCATCTCTCCCACTGAAAGACCAAAGACAAAGTGCAAGTGTGTGCATGACTTTTACGGCGCGCATGTGTACAGTATGTGCGCGCCCGAATTAAGGTTTGCCTAAGAGTCCATTGTTGACTTCAAACGGATTCCTCTGAGGTTTTAATTATGCTACTGCTTAACTTGGCACCAGAGAAAGAGAGTGATCCTGGCTGAAGCCTATAAATCTCCCCCAGCGCAGACACATCCACGCCCTCCAAAAGCCCTCGACTCCTCCGGACCTCCCAGACGCATTAAGGAGTCACATCAGGCCGGGGCCCCCAACCGCAGTCACCTACCAGTCACAAAAACACAAACACAGGCAAACAGCTGGCCTGCCCGTACAAGCTCTTGTGTCATGTATGTGAGCATGTGCTACATATATGTTCATGGACTGTTTTAGGGTTTTGCCACTGTACTTATATGAACATTGGCACAAAGACAGTAGGAGTTATGGAGTTACCTTACCAGTTGCTAGGTAAATTTAAGTCAAAACAACAGCAATAGATAATGGATGATTCAATGGCATTCATGAGAAACTATAACTCTTCCGCAAGTGACAGTTTGACATAAGTTTTAAGCAGACAAGAGTAATGTTCTTTGGTCCCCTATTATGCAAGATGCTATTATGCTTATATCATGTTGTAATGTTGTTTTCATCTCAAAAACTGGAGTAGTATTTTGTTTTATTCACATATGTTCGAGTAATCCTCTATGCTGAGGCCATGCCTTTCTCAAGAGCTGAAAAGGCTCGGTCTCATCGCTCTACGTTGACACATGAAACCAGGAAGTGCTCCTGTGCATTTCTAAAGCCCATGTATCATCATTCTGATCATTTTAGCACCTAAATTGTTGTCACTACAGCTGTCAGCTCATTTATCTATCTGGTAGCAGCATGTTGCTAATAGCCGTGCTAAATAGCCATGTTATGCTCTGTTCATTTCCCACTGTTGCCAAGCGTTCTCTGCAAAGTCAAAGTAACAGCTCCCTAAAAGAGTTGTTTTATATAAAAATAAATTATTTAGTGAGAAAAAAGCACTACATGGCCACTTTAAACTTGATCTTTTTAGATAGCAGAAACATTCTTGTATTTGTTAAAAAGTGAATTTGAGGTGATTGATGGAATAAACCTGAGCATACGCTGTCAAATTAATGCTGTCCACTCTATTTAGAAGTAGCAGTAAGTATTTGTCCAACATGACATAAAATAAAAGACAAGTAGCTTATATATTACGTAGCCTTTTGTGTATATTCTAATTACCGACGCTAATTGTTACATTACATAAAGCACTTCTTTCCAGTGTTTTCTAATTGTAGTTGCTTGGTTAGAATACAATATTTGGCTGCTAATGCATTTTTCCTCCATAGAAATTGTGTTTATTTTATGGTATCATTTTTTTGGAATGAAGCCATTCTGTTTAAAGGGTCTATAACAGATTTGGTTTATGGGATACTGCATTGCATTGCATTATATTGTATTATGTACAATATAAATTAATTCTAATTGCTCCAGACGCTCACGTGTTTTTAATCAGGGAGAAGCTTTACACTTCAGGTCACTGCAGGACACTGTGTTAAAAAAGTGAAGACAGCTGCGTGTGTCTGCACCCCATATGCGCATAAATAAGTACATATATCTTTCATATGGGTATATATTAATACTTAGAGTCAAAGCATTCTTAAAAAAGACACTATTTTGTCAGTGTCTCTAGTGCTAGTTGAAAAGTAATATATGGGCAATCATGGTCCACAATTTATAGACGCTGTTGGATGCCTAAAAAGACATAATCTCAGGACATGTCACAATGGCAAAATGGTGGTACATTTTAGCTTTCTGTGTTGTTTGAAAACCTCTTTTAGAGTGAAGATTTTTCAGAAACTGTATTCAGCGCTTTTGAGAATTAAAAGAAAAACAAAAAAACAGATGTGGTGATGAATGACCTTCTTCTCTGGTCATGTAGTAACTCATTACAATGAGTTACAACAAAAGAGGAGCTCAGTGAACTGCTCTTAAATCTTGTTTGTCCATACTAATGATGATGACCTCACGGCTTCACAATGTTGTTTACAGTGACCAGGCAGACCTAAAGAATTGTACATAACGTTTTTACATGAGCTCTACTGTTGGGCTCTTTACTCATGCCAGTAGTTATCCTTATACTATACTATATGTATAAAGGTTTGTGGTGGCTTAGCAAAAACATTTGTGGAGAAGGTGGCATGCCCTGATCCAAACATGATAAGAATAATGTCTAAGCTGACTGCACTGGACAGGAACTATAAAAACAAATATGATTTCCTAATGAATAATTTTTGGTTAAAAGCTACATAGTGTTCCTGCATTTTTGCTCTTGGGATACAACTGTATATACAAGATCATGTTTGTTTTTTGGAATTACAAAGTTTATGCAATCATTACACTATATTTTACTAAATTCTGAAGTATATTTTACTATTAGGTTAAAGTTAAGGTAGACTTTATTGTTGGTGGATTAAATCTAAGCATACACTGTCAAACTATTGTGGTCCACTCTATTTCTGTTAGTATTTGTTCAACATAACATTAAAATAAGAAAGGTATATTACGCAGCCTTTAGCTTATATGCAAATTACCTACATTAAATGCTAAGTCATTTTGTTTAAAAGGGTCTATAACAGATAAGGACTCTACGCCGGATGCCCCTCCTGTCACAACCAGCCACATACTTTGACTGGGGTGAGTACAGTATGTGGGTGAAGTGTCTTGCCCAGTGACACAATGACAGAATGCACTTCCACCAAATTTACATCCAAATAGAAATACATGATCTGCATAACACATTAAAACTAATACATTCATTATTTTCAGCTTACAGACAGAAACTTCACAATAAAACAAAACTGAATCTAGTACAGCACTGCCAACTGGAATTGTTTACTTTCAGCCTTTTGTCTCCACTGTGTGAAGATGTCTTCCACAGCAGTTGACATATAGTTAATGTACCCCCCCGTCCTCTCTGCCCCCTCCCTCCTCCGCATTACCCTTATGCTTCTATAAACGTGAAGTGGAAAATCCAGAATTATCTCTTAAAGCAGACGATGGTTGTTGGTAGCAGACAATCTTCAGATGACTGTATCTTTCATCTGCGTACCTTATTCCTGGCTAAAACAGACGGAGTGAGGGACTTGAAAAGTGATACCTCTGCGTACCGGCTTAAAAGACTTCTTCCCTCTCAGTCAGGGATTAAGCGCACACTATTTTTTCTTCTTTCTTTCTTTTTTTTTTTTTTTTGTTATTCCTCGCCATTGCGCTCCACCTTCCTCATTAAAGACCATGCATATTCTCCCATGAGAGTCCTCCAACCAGCGCTACAACTGCTTCTCCACAGGTACAGCTCTCTGGGGCCCCTGCACTTTTTCTTATGCTGTTCCCCTCTCCCTTCTTTTCATGTACTTCCCACTACCTTCCCTCCCTCCCACCCTCCCTCCAACGCCACCGCCTTAGATCCTGTCTACCGCCTCCCATCCACCTTTACCTTCCACAATCCAGTCTCACCAATTTTTTTTCATGTTTTCGGAAATCACTGATACCTGGAATATCAATGAAGCAGAGCAGAGGTACATAGTGTGTGCACATTTCAGACGTGTTCTATCTATCTGTACTTGGAAGATATAAGGATTTCAAGACTTCGCCAAGAACAACTACCTAGCTAACATCATTTAAACATATGTCCCTTCCATGAACTGAAAACCCAAGACCAAAATAATCAGGCAAGACCAAGTCAAGACCAAAACTCAAAAAAGTGTGTACATCCAATCAAAGTAATGATCAGTTCTGTCTTGGTTCAAAATGTCTTACTATGGAAGTAGCTTGGTACCTAGCTTGGAAGACAGGTGTACCTCTGCTCAGTGTATATACTATGGTCTACAGAGACAGCTTTACCATTAGGCAAAGAGTAGGCAATTGCCAAAAGCCCCAATCCAGTAGGAGCCCCCAAACAGCTACTCTGCCCCAATCAGCATTGAGCCAAGACCCCTAAACAATTGCTGTTTCTTCATTGTCATATAAATACAAAGTATGTACATTTAAACAGACAAGAACAAAACTGTTTTCAGAATCTCAGTTGTGTTTCAGTTCCTTAAAAGCTATAGAAAATATAAGTTCAGGCGTCCTGACAAAGATTTTATAGCCTTTTAGAGCCCTGTGTGATGAAACTGAAGGCTGTGTCACTGTGACTCTAGAGCAGGGGCGGATCTATGAGGGCACATTCAGGGCCTCAGGTCATGAGGGGGCCCTTAAGGATTGTCTGCAAGAAATGAGCACATACAAATTGTGATCAGACCAAATGCAGGCCTGTAGCTAAAAAATCAAGGAACAGTCTATGTTAAACTTGTAAGGCAACAAAATTATTTAAAAGCCTGGGTTAATTAATGCAATTTAACAACAAAGTTTTTTTTTTAAAAAGGTGCAAAATCCATGTGCAAAAATGTAATCCAATCCTTATTGTTAAAAGTCTTGTCCCTATTATTTAAATAGCCCAGGGTTAAATTGGGTTATCATCAAGTCCTTATTGTAAATTAAAAATATTATATTTTTACTAAAAACCCAGGCCAGGTGAAAGTATTTCAACATCACTTTAAAGTGTGCCACAATACAGGAAAATTTCATTTGTTTTGCACAAAATTTCCAGGGGGACAAACTGAGCACTGCTGGAAGACAAGCACACATTCGTGCATGAAGGTTTAAAGATTTTTTCTTTATTCTTGAGTGCAATTGAATTACTTACTACTTATACCGACCTGCTATACTTTACTACTTTCAATAATAATAATATTGAGCACATTCTGTTGTCTCCCTGGGCTAGACACTTCACCCACTCCTGACACAGTATGTGGAAGGGTATCCGGTGTAATAACCAAATCACCAGCCGAAAGATTTAAAAAAAAAAAAATTGTAAAAATAATAATATTAACTGTCTTTTTAAACTCATATGGGACTATATAAAATGAATAAATGAAAATAAATAAAATAAAATCAAAAATAATCCAGACATTATATTTACAAATATAAAATTGCCATTGGCTCAGTTTCAGTTAGGTTGGTTGATAGGGAAAAGGATGTCCCTGCAGGGCTACCATAGCTGTTACCATTATGGAAGGAAGTTAATAGAAGGAGTGTACAAGTTTTTTTATTCCATCTACTTAACCTAATGTTGTTAGTTGCTGTAAGTTTTCTATGACAGATTGTTGGTAAAGTTTATTTTTGAAAAGATGCATGGTCTGACTTGCATTGACTTTTAAATATGAAAATCTTCCCCAATAGGATTATTGTATTGTTTAATATTCATGGGCTTGATGTCAATAAAAAAATGAAATATAGTCAGCCATTTCTGGACAAACTCTGGAAGCTGCCCCTTTGTAATGCGATATCTCAAAATGAAATCTGTGATAGCTCACTACTAAAAGCTTTACCCACTGTGTTATATTATATTTGAAATAAAAAGTTAATCCAGCTCGCCCTTGTCTTATTCAGAAACAGCTTATAGCTCAGGTGTACTATAAAATATAGAATTGTATTTTTGAGCTGAAACAATGCTGGGAATTCAAGAAACAACATTTCTCAGTCTTGTTTACCTCACTAGCCTTACTTTAGCCATGCAGCCCTCCCCTCCTCTCCTCACACCCTCCCACCTTCTTCCCTCTCACCTTCCATCTGCATATGCAAGTGCTTATTTTGAAGTCGTGGCCCACAACAGATATTCAATATTAATGAGCACCCTCATGAATTTTTGAGCTCTAATTAGACTGCTCCCGCTTCGTTAACAGGGCTGGTTCTTCGGCTGCTCAGTAGCTCTGACGTTAGGGGCTGGAGGGGTGTGAGCCACGAGAGAGGGACAGTCCCACACCCCACACCCAAACCACCACCAGGAACATCCCACAGTGAGTATATGATAATGTCAGCATGGTGGGGTACTTGGTAGGCTGTGATCACCAGGGCTTATTATAAAGTTGTTGAACCTGACATATACTCGTGCAAAAAAACACAACACTGTGTACTGAAAATATTAAAGAGTTTGATGAAGTCCAAATGCAGCCAATTAAAATTTTTCAGTTATTTCTTATGAATAATGCCAGTTATTTATGGCTAAATTTAGCTTTTAAGCTGTTTTGTTACTACACAAAAGTAATGGAAGTACTCAAATATGTACTCAAGTAAAAGTACTGTTACCTCAAAACAATATTATGCAAGTAAAAGTATATGCTATGCTATAATACACTATACTATGCTATAATGTTCTAGTATTCTATTCTATGCTATGCTATGCATTATGGTTCTTACCAGGGATCGAACCTGCAACAAATGTGAAAAAATAATTTAACCTATTTATAGTCTTTTTATCAATTTCATTTATTTAAGTGAGAGTAAAACAATGCTAATGACAGTTGAGAGCTAATGCTGAATCTGCAGTAGGTAGGTATAAGACTAAGGCCATCCCTTAATAAAGAACGCAAAGTTGGTAGCATTAGCAACAGTAGGGAACTTTGCTCTTTGCTAATGACACCAGGCTATGAGTTCAGACCGATGTAATCCCATAATAGCTGTGTATTTAAAAAATGACGTGTATGCATTGCCAATATTTCTTTCTGCATCTCACATTGCTTGCCCCTCTTCCCCCCACATATGGCCTCAGTCATATGTGTGAGT
Organism: Bostrychus sinensis; assembly: GCA_020698575.1. Classification (NCBI taxonomy): domain Eukaryota; kingdom Metazoa; phylum Chordata; class Actinopteri; order Gobiiformes; family Eleotridae; genus Bostrychus; species Bostrychus sinensis. The sequence continues at coordinate 10,657,535 of CM036257.1, read as the reverse complement.
ATCTACATATGTGGGGTAATCACTGGGGCCGCGATCGCCAGGGCTCATTATAACACAGCTGGCCATTAGTTTGCATGCACCGTGTATTGTATCATCTCCGCGCTCGGCTTCCTGCTGGGACATTATTTAGCTATTCTATTTCATCGTCACTTCAAATGATGCAACGTGCTTTTCAGGGGCAGGCAAAACAGTCACGGGAGCGAGTGAGAAGGTGACACCTCCACCCCTCGGTGACGTGGGACAGGCGGCTGTTCAGAAGCGCAGATGACCTAGTGACACGTAAAAAAAAAAAAAAAAAAAAAAAAAAAAAACATGAATATGCACAGGCCCAGGAAACTGTCAGAAAGAATTTACACAGAAAGTAGAAGAAACACAACGGCTAAAGGACACAGGACTGCCCCGGACACAGAGAAAAGTGCGATGGAGGGAGGAGTCGCAGGACATGGCTGCGGTGTGGGAAATATTAAACAACAAGGTTTCTATAGGCTACAATCAATAAAAATGTTATCAACAAATATGTTAAAATGTATTTTAAAATTGAATATAAATGAACAATTGCTTTGTATTAACATTTGGGTGCACCTATGCATGGTGTTCTGTGTATGTTCCAGTATCAGTGTTGGCCTTATGAACTCAATTTTCATTCCAGCATTCTACACACACATTAAAAAAAAAAAAAAAAAAAAAAAAAAAATTATGAACACACATTGGGGCTTATTTCATTTAGCCTCTTCTCTAAGATTTTGGTGGTCAAAAAATGTCTACAAGTCCTTAAAAATGGAATTGAGTAAATATATGTTTCAGAAATTGTAATTAAAGAAGTGAGTTACTTAAGTAAAAGTACTTTCCACTCTGCACCTAACAACAGATCAGTGTTATTTGCCCTTGGTTTTAGCAACATTGCTAATGGCACTAGCCAGCTAAGAGCTAGACTAGTTACTGTAATTCTTAGACCGAAGCCATCCCTCAATAACGCAAAAATGGTAGCATTAGGAACACGAGGCAAATGCTAATTGTTCGTCATTATTAGTTTGACCCCTCACACAGACCTAAAGTTTGCAATGTTTAAGTTGTATGTCTTTCATAATGGTCAAAAACCTATCTAAAAAACCTATGTAGTCTCCATAAGTACTTCAGTACAAATATGTTTCAGAAATGTAAGAATGTGACTTAATAGTTGAATAGTTAAATATCAGACCAAGGCAAAGAATGCAAAGTTGGTAACATTAGCAAAACTAGGCAATTTTTCATCATTTGGCCCCTTATATTACATACTCAACTGTTTAAGTAAGCAAAGTTTAAATATATTTCTTACAAAGTTTAGATTTTTTACTTATGTAACTCCACTTAGAGCCAATGCCACAGGCAGAACAAAGCTTTTCATATCCACTCCTGTGTCAGTCAGGTTGATTGTTGTTTTGTGTAAATGAGCTAGAGCATTTCTATGGTAACAACATAAACAGTAATTGCTGCCACTATTTTGGATTTTTGGAATAAAAACTAAATTACTTACTAACTACATTGTCTTGGTATGTTTATACATGTATCTTAAAAGTAAACAAGAATTGATATACCACTAATCTGTACATTTTTAACAGTGTAACAGTAAATGTTTATGATTTATAACAACACATACTGTCTTTGTTCTTGACCACACTATTCTGCTGTCAAGGTAAGGAACAACAATGTGTCAAGATCAACGTGACCTTGGCACATACCCATTCTTATTGTTGCATGCTAACAAGAAAATACCATTCAACATTGTTTACATAGTAATGCATAGTAATGCATTACAAAAGTACTGAAAGTGAAAGATGCACAAATGAACTCACCATTTCACTTGTGCAAAATACAAGTACATTTTATCAAACTGAAATTTAGAGCTTATCTTAAATTTCTATCTGTGAAGTCAGGATTTGACCAGTACAATCCTTTATACTATATATCAATAATGTGCTGTTTCACTTTGTAAGCAAATGCGTTCAGCTCTGAAGTAGCTACTTTCCCAGTAAGATTGCTTACTGGTAGTTATTTATCGTAGACAAGCCTAAGCCAACCAGGCAATGGGAAAATCTCTTGGCTTAACCCATTTAATCAAAAAGATCCCTCACTTTCAAGGCTCTACTGCTCTTATTACATGATATAATAAGCTATTATCAGTACACATAGTGCAGTTGAGGAGTTCTGAAGAAGTCTGGTGAGTTTCGCATTTCTGGGGTCAAAGGTCACATGACCACAGATGTTTATTCACAAGTTACACATGGAGAAGAGCTCAGCCTCTGCCTAAGTCTCAAACAAAAGCTTATTAAAGTAAGTAAACATGAAGCTAGGAGGATGATTTTTGGTACACACCATCTTTCAGGTCTCTGGTGTTCAGATATGTGGTAATAATTGTTTGGTTTGGACACAGGATGACTGGAAACATGGTTGACAACAATTGTTGCCAGTGGGAAAACAGTAGGTCCCATAATAAAGCATAGGGCCATGTACTGTTTTATATGTAGTGTTGAACTCTCTGTAGGAGTTTAACCCTGAGTCAGATTGCGAACATGTTTAGTGTGTGTGACATAGTGCTCCATGCTTGTAATTATGCATAATTTATTTCAAGCCATTGAAACGATATGTGGATAATATTTTATTGCAAAGTGTCCCACTGACAGCAGTGTAGAACAGGTACAAACTGAGCTTACCTCAGCACTAAACTCTTCACCTACACATTTCCTCCAGTCTACAGACTACTGTGGAGAATAAATACAGTCACCACAGTTTATCATGGAAATAAAGGCCAGTGCAGGTTAGAGATAGGGACATATCCAAAAAATATCACTAAAATTTAATATCCTCACTAAATTTAATACAGACAGGCTCAGAATGAGTCCATGACTTATTTTGTGACATTATAAAGTGAAAATAAAAAAAAATTATAATCTGAACATGTGGAACTAAAATGCTTTAATTTATGGCGATCATTACATAATATTATAAAAAATGGTAAATATACATGGTTTGATTGTGCTTAAAATTATGTGCTAGTGTCATAAAAATACACTTTATAACTTAATACACTTTTATTGCTTAAAGTAATAATTTTACACCTTTTTAAGACAACTAAATACTGTAATACATTGTTATGTTGCCTTATATTAAGTTAAAGTTGACCAAATACCCTAAAAGTGTTAATTTTCAACATTGACCACATGTTATCCAACCGGCAACAATCAATGCCGAGCATAAAACACAGCTTTACACTCACTTTTCTAATAAAATTGTTAAAAATAACAACTTTGTTTCATTAGAGCACTGATAACACATGAATTTATATGGGTTAATCAGAGCAGACCTCTTTCTTTGGCTAAAATTCTTGATAATAAAGACGTTTTTTTTTTTTGTTTTTTTTTCTTAGGCCATTCTTATAACAGAATACTAGGTGGCTGTCTTCTTCAATTAATAAAAGCAGAGCTGTGGTATAGCTCAGCTGGTTGGGCATAGAGCAGTGATTCTCAACTGGTGGGTCAGAAAACAAATGTGGGTCGCAGAACCTTTTTCAGTGGGCTGCAGGCCTTTGCCAAAAAAACAAAAACAAAAAGATGAATAAAAAGTTATCTTACTGTTACACCTAAGGTTGAAGTGAGTGCTGCCTAATTCTTCTATAAGCAGTGTTTACCACTGAAAATGTCATTAGAAGAAAATAACATTTTGTAGACTTGAATCCTTTTGAATTGCACCTTTTTATTTCATGTATTTTGGTTTTAAATTAAACTGCATCTAACAGAATGTAAAAGGGAATAGTTCCCTCTCTGGCATCACTTGCTTGTTAAATGTGTTCTTTTTGTGCTGGCATACTGTGGTATTTTGACATTATTCTGTCTCAGGTTCAATACATTTGATCAGCTGAAATATCTCTTTTATTTGGATCATGACTTGCCCTTTTAGGGTGATGGTTAGTCTCGACACCAGACCAGTTCAGAACCACTGGCACAGAGTAACTACAGCTGGCCTCTACATCATGGGTGCAAATCCACACTCCAACAGTTTACTCAATGTATTGCTGCCTCCCCATGATTTTCTGTCACTTCTCCAATGTACTTTCTGAAAGAGCCAAAAAATATCTTAAAAAAGAAAAGTAAAAAGTATTTATCCAAAGTCAAAGAAAGCCAAAAGGACGAGGCCATGCGACACTTTCTATTTGCACAGGAGACAGTTCTATAGGCTATAATTTGCATTCTTTAATTTCAACATTGTACACATGAGCACATTGATTAGCTGTCACCATTTTGTTAGCATCACAATGTCACAGCCCCCTGTTTCCATATCACGCTCCCACCATTTCCCTTTGGTGGCCTTTGGTTCCTGTGACTCCCAAAGGTGTGTCAGGATCAGCAGATACCAGAGACACCCTCGCTCCCCCATGATCCCCTCCCCTGCACCTCCTGCCTACTTGTGCATATGCAGAGGAAAAGGCGGCATCTCCACTGTGGCAGCAAGCAAAACAGCGCACTACAAAAGAGATGCGCACCTCTGACAGTGAGCATCAAGCGGGGCCTTGACAGAATAAGGGCGGGTGCCGATGATCTGAGGGGCCCGGGATGTGCACAAGGCAAGGCAAGGCAAGGGAACGGCCTCTCTTTCCTCTGTCTTATTTTTTTTTACATACTTTTTTTTCCCACCTCATTTTCCTTAGGATTCATCAAACCCCTACTTGACACATGTCTGACTGTTGGGTGGCGTTAATCTCCCCAGAGGGCGGGGTCCCCCTTTTTTTTTAAACCACCCTTCCGCATGCCACTCCTTCACAGAGAACCTTTTCCACCGCGTCTTTCCTCATCAATTTACATTTCAAAACAGGCGATGAGGCGATCAAAGACGGTCACTAACGATGGGGTCTTTCATCAGCGGCTGGCGTGGCGCATGGAGATAGTAGATACACCCAGGTTTCCCCATTGATCAGCCGCAGACGGGTGCGCTCCTGTTTGGCACCGGATTGTGCGCTGCCGGGCTCCTGTCATTGTTTTATCATAAGTTGTGTCTCCAGGGGCACGACGTCGCTGGCGGGGGGATATGCCAGTGGGTCTCACAGGAGAACGTCTCTGTCACACCGACGGCTTTTGCATGGCGCTGAATTAATGGCGGCGCGAGAGAAAAGACAACAAAGCGGTTGGGAGCTGAAAGTGTAGTTTTGTAAGCAGACAACAACTTTCAAACTTGTCTGGTTGTCAGTTCTGCGTGTTAATTTAGTACAACTTTTGTTCATTTTGTACAGCTTAGTCATTGAGTACCGGTTCTCAAACAGCGGCAAAATGGGGATCTGATCTAGTAAGTAGTGAGTAAGGAACTATTTATAACACTTAGGATTTGTCTTTTTCTTTTCTGGGGTCGCCACAGCAAATCATCTTCCTCCTATTGTGGAGTTATTTGCATATTCCTTTGGCCTAGGGTTTACCCTCCCTAGTGCAACCCTCTTCTTTTATCCAGGCTTGGCACCAGCCCAAACATTACACTGGCTTCTGACCTTTTATGGCCGTATTCTTTTAGCATTTCAACTAGTAGAGACTTCAAACAAATGCAAACAAACGAGTGTAACAGATAATGTATTGAAAAATTAGACTTTGGCACTTAGACCCCGGCAGCTAGAGACAGCTTTTGATAGAAATTTCGGGGAAATTTCTTCCAAATGGGCCTATAGACACTGGTGGTTGGTGAAGAGGAGGAGATGGAGAGGCTGAGGAGGCTGATGGTTCTGCTGCTGCGGAGGAGGTTGTGGCATGTAGCTTAAACAGCAGGATGACTGAGGGGAGAGGGTGTGTATTGATGTGAATGGACTGAGAGGTGATTGGATGAGAGGCAAAGGTGCCAGGCTGTGATTGGCTGACAGTGACAGACAGGTGATGGGGAATAGAACAGGGAAGGGGCATCAGTCTTAGTGGTTAAATTTACGCATACAGCTTTATTTGTCTTATGTGTAAAAAAGCAAATTTCAAGCAGAATCTTTACAATCTTTGCCTGTTTCTAGACTTTTTTTTTTTAAACACTCATTTTGGCATTTTACATTTTTTGTTACTGGGAGTACTTGCTTTTACTTAAACAAATTGGCAAAATTGGAAAAAAAGATTGTTTCAGTCAACTTTATGTCTCATTTACTGCTGTGTCTCATTTTATCCTTGTCCATATGTAAATGTAAAAAAGACAGGGCTTGTTTACATAAATACATACTAAAACATTATTCTGTTTTTTGTGCATTTACTACTACAAGTACATCTAGCGCAATATTGTTTTCTCATAAAACCTTACTGTCCCATTCATGGTTAGCAGTCTTGTTCTGTTTGGCACTGTGATACCTTTTGTTCCACTTTGTCATCACAAACAATAAAAATATCCTGGAATGAAAATTGTTCACACCAGAATACAACCTGACGTTTTGAAATAAAAACTGTAAGCTAGTAAAACAAGGCTAATACTTGCTTTCATTATGATTCCAAGATGCATGTTTTGTCTATAAGTACAAAAACAAATGCACCTTATCAGTATTGATTCAAAAACATTTGCATTAAAGTGAAACTCTGACCCATGTTCTGACTTTTTGGCCACTGTGGAAGAGAAACTAGGGAAACTTTTGTCGACTTTGCGGTGAGCTCTGGGTTTAATCAAAATTACAACTTTTGAGCCACTCTAAGGGCTGCAGACTGCAATGAATACTGAGTCAGACCCTTAATCTTGGGATCATCCCCCCGGGGTGGGAGATTATATTAGCACAGCCATTCATCTACAATAATTTAGTAATGTAGATAGTAGATTAGCTCTATTCCCCCTTGTCTGCCAACACCTGGGGCATGGCTCATATTCAATGCCTCCTTGTTCTCCTTTACTGTATATTCTGACTGTAGTAGGTGGCCTGGCCTGCTCACTCCGCTCATTTGACTTCAAATTACCAAGCTCTCCGGAGACGCCATTTGTGCAGCTGACCAGGAGACCCCCCCAGACAAAGGCACGCACGCACAAGTCTGCTCAGGCTCTTTGTCTCATTGAAGATAACACATGGAGGTGTAAAAGGGCCCGATTATGTACATTAATGCCTTGTCACATGTCATCTTTATGTGGTGTGTAACCCATGCCCCGCTTCCTGTAATTACAGCCACCAAATGGCACAAGGAGCACATGCCATAATTGTTTTTGAGGGAATAATGGCCATGGCACAGATAGATTTCAGATGCCATATTTCTACTGAGGAATTTCAGCATTCTCCCCCCTCCTTTGCTCTCCTACCAAAAAGGACCCTGTCGTTTTCAGAGCCTGCCGCTCCCGGGGTAGTATGCTTTTTATTATTTTTCCAATTAGAGTCAATTGACCTGACAGAATGGAGGGCAATTAGTGATATTTCCCCCTCCTCACGGGCCTGCGGGGCAATTTGCTGGAGGTTCTCGGCAGTGCTTTATGTGAGTACACGCCCCGCCCCACAAAGCCTTTTCGGAGCATAATGGCTTATGATTTTTGAGAACAGTGCATATCTCCTCTTACTTGATTCTTTCACTCTGCAAAGTACAATTACAGACTGTTGAAGGGTGTCATCTTTTAAACTGCCTATAATGGTCTCCATTTCTCTCCATCACATAAAGAGGGGCTATAGCAGCATTGCGGCGCTTTCAGTATTTGTACAGCAAAGTGAGATCTTTACAGATGTGTGTGAAGAGTGTTGGTTTCACTAAATATCCATGCAGGAAGAAGCATTATTGTAAGCATATGCAGAATTAACTTGAATGCCAGACTTATACAGAAGCAGAAGAGGTGTTGGCTCATTGGCGTAAATCCCTATTGCTATTGATAAACTTGATGAATGTCATTTGTGTGTGGAACCCTGGGTTATTGTCCCCTTCTTTACCTGCGATGCCAGAACACTGTGTTCCCGTTCTTGGGGAAGCTCAATGGCTCGGTCCGCATTGGCTTCCATCTGAATACCTGTATCAGTGCCTGTGCCTCAGCAGCCTCGCACACAAAGAGCCAAATAATCTTCTGAACTAAGCTTGTCTGGCATATCCAGTGCTGAGTCTATAAGAGCAGAGAAAATCTCTCCAAACTGATGAAATAAATACGCTTAATTTACCCAGTGCACAAGCCGCATTGGGACTGTAAAGGCCAGTGAATAAAAGAGCCATTGCCATAGTTGTTTGGAGATTGAGAAACAAGACAGCGTTGGTTAGTGAAGCATGCAATGCATATAGTCAAATGCAAATCCAATGAGTGGGGGAGAGCTCGCAACAAAAACATGTTTGATACATTGGGTGAAATTTATTCCATGCATGCGAATGTGCCGCCCCAACCCGAGCACATCATTTGCTCAACATTCAGTACATCTGTTGTGTTAAGTGACTGTAATTTAGGTGACATTGGCACAAAGCCTCTTAATGTAGCCCCGGTGGACCCCCTGTAAGAGGGGCACGCGGGACCAAACAGAGGCATCTCGCAGCTGGAGCCGCGTCAAGGATCATTTCCCTCTTCACATGATTAATTACAGTTTGATCACTTGAATCTAAATCTGATTAATTTTGGTCACATGTCAGAGAGGCATCAGTGGTCTATAATGTATACTGTGCTAATCTGTACGCAGGCTCTCCTTGAGAATCGTTTTATGAGGTTACAACATGTGAAACTAATGTGCTGCATGTGTGAAGTGCTCCAACGACAGCTCTGTGTCGTTGGTGTGTGAATCTTCGGAATTATCATGTGTAAATTGCTGGAATTGGCATTATAAGAGAAGACGTGCTGCCTGGTGGATAACCTTAAATGGGCCACACATGGCACGTGCAAATGATTCAAGCTCCACATTTACCGGCTCCATTCTCTATATATGACCTGTGAATGTACAGGAGGAGGCACACTGTAAGTACGACTTTAACCTTCAGATGGAAATAGACTGATGAGCGTGTTTTAGAAGAATCTGCACTCAAAACAACAAGCTCCAAATCCCTGTCACTCAGGGCTGTTTACTTTTGCCCTGACCCTCGGCTAAAATACCTCAGGTACAGGCCCATTCAGCATTTTCAACCTTGACCCAAGGCGAGATTCCTGTCCTAAGTGCTTGCTGTGGAGCTCCAGAGCTGTCTCTCATTATAATCCCCATAATGGGTCAGGTCACATGTCAGGCTACACTCTATCTGTTCATTCCTTTGGCCTTGCGTGATAGGTGCAGTAGGTGGATTTTTTTGGAATGGTACTTGGTGAATGCTACTCACTAGAACTGTTTCACCCTGCTCTGCTTAGAGGTCACACCTTGATTCAAATATGCCAACCCCCCAGTTTATCTATTCTGTTCAGGCGAGTTAGGAGTATAATGTTAGTAATAACTTACATAATTTTGTTAAGTTTTATTTGTAAAAGACAAAAAATCTTAACTCTCCTCAATGGCAAACTTGCAGCTGAGATTCACTTTATTGGGGGTTGTCTGGTGACATTTAATGCTAGTTTTGCACAAAAAGAACACAAAAGCAACCTGCATTTTTCATTGCAGCAACTTAGATTGAGCAACCAAACTCATTTTTATGCAAAGGAGGAGGAGAATTTTGCTGAAACAACCACAGGATATATTTTGATAGCTACCTAAATAACAGATCCATGCAAAACTTACCATCTTGGGAATGCCATTCGCTGTCAGCAGCAAGGGATGCTAACGTAATCTGAGTGACCGGAACAGCCACAATCAATTTTGCAATTTTGAAGTTAATTTCAGTACTGTTTGAAGACTTTTTGAAGACCTTTTCAAAATATTTTAGGACCTCATTGCCACTTCAAGCTATCAGTAATACACCTTTAACTAAATAATCCTTTGTAGTACGCAACAAGGCCACGTAACTTTTGTGTCTCCAGTAAGATAGTATGTAATGTTCCATGTACACAAGTTGATCTGGCAGGTCGAACTCGCCTGTTCATTGTTGTTTTTCATAGTTGTGAGGAGTAAAATAAATACATTAATGCGTACCTGTGGCAGTCAAACTCTCTGGACAAAACTTAAGTACCAACTAAATTTAATACTTCATAATATCACAGTTATGACTTTTAAATACCCCCCCCCCCCCCCCCCCCCAAATTGATTTATGAACTTTTAATACTTTTTAAGACCCCGCTGACACCTTGTAATGAGCTGGAGGTCACCAGACAAAAAGAGATGGCAGAGAAGTAAACATAAACAAAACACAACACTTGCAATGTTTTTGTATTAGCTTCTGTCACATTGTGTAATTCCTGTACTTTGTAAGCACTTAATCTTACATGTACCACTCAAGCCATAACCTGCTGATGTTACACTGTACTGTTATAGAAGCCAAGTGTGTCGTAAGCTACTATTCATTCCTGCGAAAAAAGAAATCAACTGTGTTACGCATTAGTAGATAGATAACTTTACATACCCATCTAGTTATACAATCTACAATTTTTTATGGAGGTTCAAACCAGCGACCCTCTGGTTGGGTGCAGTGATGGGAATTGGGGCTCATTTCAGTGAGCTGCTCATCTGGCTTGGCTCACCCAAAAGAGGCGGCTCTTTTGGCTCCAAAATGGCTCTTCATTTTACCGCCTATACCTTTTATATGTCAGCCAAATTTAGGACAGTTTTGACTAATGAGTTGTTTTGTGTACTTATGTGTAACTAAAGAGATGGATTGTGATGAAGTTTGCAAAAGTTCTGATGCTTTGAAACTACGACTTATTTACAGAACCACTCACACACCTATAATTACATATTAAAATAAAAAAGGACAGATGTTGACATTTTTTAAATTTATACACAAACACACCCCTAACAAAAAACATGGCTTTATTTAGTATTCAAAAGTAAAAAGAACAGCAACAGCTGACCTCAAAGCTCATCATAAGTATATAACCTAACAAAAAATAAATAACAGAAATATATTTCTATGTGCATTGTGCAAAACAGCTGCACCAAACAGCTTCAGGTGTCTCTCTCTGAATAAACCACCATCAACTATCTAACTGTGACTTTTAGTTTTATTTTTTCAGGGCAGATTGGCAATGAGGAAGACCGAGTGCCTCAGCTCAGAGAGGCTGATCTGGTTTCTTCTCTCTGGTATTATCTGCCCTGTTTTTGAAGAGATCCTTTCAGAAAAAAAAAAAAAAAAAAAAAAAAAAAAAACAGCATGCGGATGATGCTCTCACCGTTTATTTAAAAGAGCTGGATCTTTGTACCGGCTCATTCGAGATCACTAGTTGGGGGACAAATGCTTCACCCACGGCGCCACTGTCGCATCAACCACATTACTCATCTAAAATTAAAGTACAACTTTGATTGCAGCTTCTTGTCATTAGGTGTGACCTACAACTGGGGTGTCCGAACTTTATTCCAAAGAGGGCCAGATTTGAAGATGTGCAAAGACCCAATGGCTAACAGTTCCTCCTGATGTAATCTAGGAACTGAACGCATGTACATGATACATTTAATGAACACTGTGTGCAAGTATTGTAATTTTTTTTTTTTTTTTGACAAGTCCCAACAAAATACAGCATGTACATATGAGCATAAAAAACATCCTCTAGGTCACATATTAGCTCAGGCTGATTGTGTTGCTAACTATGAGTTAGTGATACTTCAAACCAAATGAAACTTGAGCTAACCTTTTATACAAATAGAAGCAGAGAGCAGTAGATGAGATGCACATGTGCACAGATAAAGCTACGGACACAGTGTACAAAGTGCTCGTGGGTCATAAGTAATACATTTTGTCATAAAAGCTGAGGATCAAATAAAATCTTGACCCATGCCACAAATGGCACTTGGCCCGCACTTTGGACATGTCTGACCTACAACAACAGTAATAAAGCAACAAGCTACAGTTGCGGTTTCTCGTCATGGATGACCAAAATCTTACAGCATGACAGGAGCTCTCAAAACTGTTTATAAAAGCTCACAGGAATGACATTTTTTGTTAAAAGTAAATTTAGAATCCCTAATTCTCTTCATTTTTCAGCTAACAATTATGCCTCTCTTCTTTTTAGTAAAAAAACGGCACTTACTGTAAAACAGCTTAACAAGGTCACTGTGCGAGACCTTACAAATATGGCAGGAATGTGTTCTGACTGACAATAGCACAGCGCAAAGATAATAGAATGGCAGCACAGGTCAGTTTAACAGTTTGCCCAAAGGCCCTCGAAAACATGGTATGCTTTTGAGAGTGTGTGAGAGCTGGGAGTTCCACTGGTAATTGTAGCTCATCAGTCAAAAGAGTTTTCAGCCAACTAGTAATTACATTAGAACAATAAACACACCAAAGCTAACAAGGAAATGAGGCGAAACTGGATGTCCAATTTTTTTATTTGTTTTGCTACAAGAATATCTGGATGCTGTACTACCCCTATGGGCCTGTTCCAACTGTCAAATGATGGCTCACTCATAAGCAGCCTCATTTTTCAATTGCGAAGCGACAAAAGGCGGCGATGTCCTGAATATCTTGTCAATGTCAGACATTGTTTAGTATAATCAGAATCACCTTGGCGGCGCGTTGTGGGCAAAACAGAGGAGGAACTGTAATTGTAGATATGCCTTAACAGTGGAGTATAAAAAAAAAGGGGGGCACAGCAACTTGCAGGGTGGGGGGGTGGTGGTGGGGGGGGGCTTTGTGAAGTGTGCGAGCTCGGGAACTGTGATCCTCAAGGGCGAACGAGCGCAAAACAAAAGCACACAACAGTCGTGGCCTACATTCGTGTTGGAGTGCTTTCAACGCCAACAGAGCTTATTTTCATACGCCATTAATTGCTTGAATAGATTGCCTGTTGAATTCTTAATGCGCTATAAATTCCGTGTTTGTTTTTCCCCGAGTTGACAGCGCGCAGGCATACTGTGTCAGGCCTTGTCCTGTAATCAGCGCTGGCCTTGGAAGAACTTCAGCGAGGGGTGTGGGGGGGTGGGATTCTCAACTTCACATTGTGCTCGCCGGTTCGTCGCTCCACTATCACAATGAAATCTATCGGTAGGTACAGTGCACATCAATGGCCTTGTGCACTAAAGGGATTTCTTTGTTTCTATTCAGAACGCCGTTGTGAGAGCTGGAGAGGGTCACCGCTTGGTGCTGAGCGTTGCCAAGCAGATTATCCCCGCAGCAGCACGGTGAGAATTTGGACACCATTGAAGGGACATCTCCTCGGCTTTTTGTTTTCCTCACAAGTGCAGAATGAGTCGTCACTCGCGGGCTTTTACCTGTAGGAGTCAGACCCGTCTTCCAATCCATTTTAATGCATAACCAGCAGGGCTTTCCTTTCCAGCTTAATTCATACGCAGGGACTTTGCATGTTTTAAGCTCTATGCAAATATTATTGGATTTTCTGAGGATTTGGGCGGATTTCCTGCCATGGATTTTCCTTTACAAATGTCTTTAGAAAATAAAGTGAACCTATTTTATTTAAATTCGGTTTAAGAAGCCAAACAAATATTTAGACGCTAAAAATATTGAGAGGGGATCTTCTCAAGAAGGGGCTGAACTTTGCTTAAAAATGCCCATACCAGCAATTACTTTTCTTCTAAGCTTTGTGATGGGAAAAAGTACCTTGTAGGCATAGATTTTTTTTACAAATAGAAAAACAAAACTAAATAAATAAAAGAAAATAAAGAAATATAGCGAATTTTGCTAATTATACTGAATTACTCTGTGCTTACATTCAGTACACAAGATTTTGTCCTAATATACATCAAGCCTTTAATGACCAAAATCTATAATTGTCCAGGCTTGAGACTGGCACAGGGGTCAAGGGAATCAAACCTTAATTTCCCATATGACAGGTAGGGTAAGAAACTGCTTGGCATAACAATTAATAATCACAAATTGACAATTTATATTGGGTAAATGGTCAGATTCGCTGCTCTCACTATTGCTACATTTTTAATTCAGGCTCCGCAGACTGAAAAATACTAGGGCCACTAGAGGGGACATTTTTGCCCTCACCATAATAGTCTCACTATAATAACCAGCTGTCCACTTTTTTCAGGAGTCTCCACAGTGAATCATGCACACACACATTTATTCAGGCTTGGGACCGGCACTCAGTATGGCTGAAATCTTTTTGGCTTCACCATACATTAATTTCCATTTTTCTTCCTAAATGCCAGGTCCATCTCACTCATAAATATCTAGAAATAACTCCATACATAACTGCTGTGTGAATATACCTAAAACAACTAAGCCACAAGGAGGCACCAAAGCTGGATTATTAAAAGTTGGATTATCAAGAGTTACCTTTTCCTGCTTAGAGGCTCCGGTACTACCTGTGGCAATTGGGGCCAATTAAGAAGGAACGCGGGTCAATAAAAATGGTTTGCAGGCTGCATTTGGACACCCCTGCTCTAAGTAAAAAGGCAAAAATTCTGATTTCTTGTAATCAAAGTAACACACCAGATCACTGTGGCATGTGTACTGTACATCATAAGCAACTTTCTTTGCCTAAATGCTATTAAATACAGAAACCACATAAATCGAGCATTGGTCTTAGCAGAACACTGTGAACTGATAGTTTCACTGCCTTTCATGCATGTAAACTCAGACAATATATAAATCCAGTTAGTTACCTTGATCAAAGCCTTGCATGCAAATGTAGTGACACTCTTTTTGCTTATATTCAAAGCCCCATATTCACCATATGGCCTGTGCTATGATTGTCCAGATGCAAAGGAAAAGAGTGGATTATAGGCCTACATATCTGTGTAATGATCCTCGGCATTGTTTTCCACTGGCCTTGACAGAATGAACATGGACTCAGCCTTGAAAGGCAGCACTGACAACATCACATCCTTGAGCAAACCAAAAGGCTGTCCGGAATAATAGGCTGCCGTTGCAGTCATGTCATCTGAGAGGGCGTCGCGCTCAGTTGCTGCAGCAGGGAATAGCGGCGGGGTGTGTTTGGACACGACCGTGGCGGGTACACCATCCCCTCCAGCCATGCAAGATGACACTGGGGAGAGAGGAGAGAGCACACACAGGCAGGTACAGTCAGACCTTCACAACGCAAGGGCCAAGCTGCAATGCAAAAAGTTTTATGACAACATTCAGCTCATAACAGAGAACTCTCAAGTGGTGGTTATTTTTAGTGTTCTGTTTTTCTTTAGTAAGTTTGATGGTATGATTTTGGCATTTTGCTTTAGACAGAACCCAGAGGTATGTCTTGAACCAGGCTTATTCTGTTGATATGCTATGTGTCTTTACATGTGCAGGCAGTCTAGATTTGTGTGGATGCTTTCTTTGAAAGTTACAAAATGACAGAATCCAGTAGGAGCATGTAAATTCCAAAAAATAACATGAGGGTGGATTAAGCAACTGATGATGTGAAGAGTTGGCAAGTCTAGGAGGGCATTTGTCCACTGCACAGGAGTTAGTGCTTTTGCATTATGACATGAAGGCTTTAGGATCAATGCCTATGTCCTGTTATGTTTGGAGCTTACATGTCTTCTCTATAGGCACTGCAGTCTGTTCATAGACGTGCATGTATGTGGCACTGATGGTATACTCACTATTAATTGACCAAAATGAATGAAGTATACATTTTTGCCATTCACTGTCTCTAAATGTTAACTCTGCAATCCAGTGCCAATTTTCCAGAGTGTACCCGGTCTCATGCCAAAAGGAACTGAACAAAGCGGCATGAAAAAGCTATGAATAACTTTTAAATAACTTACTAATAAAACTCTATTCAGTTGCCAAAATAAACTCATAATCATAATCCTCATTTCATGGTAATTGTCATTGAAATCCACACAAATCCATTTGAGTTAGACCAGTGGGATAGTTAAAGTTATGGCATGGCTTGGCTGAAAAGCATTGGCTGTCTGTCTGACCTACTGTAGTAACTTGCTTCTAACATAATTGCAGACTTTAGTAGAAAACACATCTTGAACTAACAAAGATCCTGCAGTTGTCTGTGTACACTGCCATAATCAGGACTCTTACTCTTTTGCTACCAACAAAATGTCCTGACAAAGGCCTTAATCAGACAAGGCTATGAGTGGAATCTGAGGTGCACATGTTTTTGATTAGCGCTCCTTGGCGCTCTGCTTCTGCGCTGCCATCTCGAACAGTGCCAGCCCTTTTCGACACTAATGTTTCCCCAAACAAACTGCTGCGATCCCTGTATTTAAAACATTACGCTTGTGTTCCCTCAGCGCACAGGGAGCAGTTTTTAATGACTATCTCTCACACCCGCCTTCCTTCTGTCTCGGATCTTCATTTCTCTCATAGTTTAGTCTGTTGGTGGCTTTTCGGGGCTGGGAGGGGGTCGGCGCTGGCCACAAAGCTGAAGGCTTGATTACAGTCTTGGCAAGAGAACAGAAAGCTGAGGGGTAGCAGGGATGGAGGAACTGGGGAAGGGGAGAAGATGGTGGAACCTCGGGTCTTTAGTAAAAGCAGCTGTGGAGTGGGAGGGGTGCAGGCCCTATGTGCTCTTTAAGGGCCCAGCATACTGACCTTAGCAGGCCTACACATGGAAACGCTAAAGGCGCCATGTTAACTTACCTGGCATGCAAAAACTCATTTAATGACCTGGGTACATGTTGCATCTTGCATGGTTCTACTGAAACAAAAAATCTGCTTTTATAAAATCTGATGATCATTTGTTTGGTATGGTCACATTCTTAATCCAGCAACAGTTGGACTATGCTTGGTGTAAACAGACAACCTGTTGTCTCTACAAGGTAAAATAAAAAACTGGTCAATGGTTCAGTTTGTTGACTTGCTATATTATTTGCTGAAACCATTTGGAAAAGCTTCCACGGAAAGTTTTTTTTTTTTTTTTTTTTTTTTTTTTTTTACTGCTAGCATCTTCCACCTATTAGCCACTGCCGTCACATTTTACAAACTGTACCAGAGTTCTTTTGGAAGTGAACCAGTACCCAACTTTTTGAGGGGTCTTATGTTGGACTCACAGCAAAAGCATCATGAACGAATGAAGCGACCGGCGACCATTCATTTCCTATGGACGCAGGCGAGCGGGAGTGACACGCAGCGCAAACGTTCTGAGTGATGTAATATAATATGAAGACTACTTTATGCAAATATGGAGCGACTTTGACAAAGTGACCGCCAATCATGGAACAAGAATTTATAGACGCTCGAGAGGAATTGGTTCATGCACTTTAGCCTCCCACCCCTCGTCAGCGACCTGGAGGGGGTAAGTGACACAAATAGAGCAAACTGCGCTTAGGATAGAGATTTTGGGGCAGCGGTGACTCAGTTGGTAGATGTTTGCCCACTAACCCAAAGGTTGGCAGTTGGATCCTCGCTACCGGCGTTGCATACAGTTGTTGTGACCTTGGGCAAGACAATTCACCCACCTTGTCTGTATGACTGTGTCACTGTGACTGTGTTTGGTGGTTGGAGGGGCCATAGACACAGATTGGCAGCCACGCTTCCTTCAGTCTGTCCCAGGCAGCTGTGGCTACAGAAGTGAGTCCATCCTTATATCAAGTTATCTTTGTAAAATCAGCTTCTTCTGTCCTTCCCTTATCTAGGTTTTGGACTGGCACAAAGAGTACAGTGGCTTGTGACTCCATGTGGCTGGATATATCTATGTAAAATGATAAACAGATCAGTTACAACAAACTTTTAAATGTACTACAATTTCAAATTTAAAGGGAGAAAGTGATTTTTTTTTATTTCACATGTAAACATAACCACAAATGTATATGAATTTTTTTGTTCCTATACACAAATACACTGCTCAAAAAAATAAAGGGAACACTAAAATAACACATCCTAGATCTGAATGAATGAAATATTCTTATTAAATCCTTTGTTCTTTACATAGTTGAATGTGCTGACAACAAAATCAAACAAAAATTATCAATGGAAATCAAATTTATTAACCCATGGAGGTCTTGATTTTGAGTCACACTCAAAATGAAAGTGGAAAAACACACTACAGGCTGTTCCAACTTTAATGTAATGTCCTTAAAACAAGTCAACATGAGGCTCAGTAGTGTGTGTGGCCTCCTCGTGCCTGTATGACCTCCCTACAACGCCTGGGCATGCTCCTGATGAGGTGGAGGATGGTCTCCTGAGGGATCTCCTCCCAGACCTGGACTAAAGCATCCGCCAACTCCTGGACAGTCTGTGGTGCAACGTGGTGTTGGTGGATGGAGCGAGACATGATGTCCCAGATGTGCTCAATTGGATTCAGGTCTGGGGAACGGGCGGGGCCACTCCATAGCATCAATGCCTTCGTCTTGCAGGAACTGCTGACACACTCCAGCCACATGAGGTCTAGCATTGTTTTGCATTCGGAGGAACCCAGGGCCAACCGCACCAGCATCTGGTCTCACAAGGGGTCTGAGGATCTCATCTCAGTACCTAATGGCAGTCAGGCTACCTCTGGTGAGCACATGGAGGGCTGTGCCGCCCCCCAAAGAAATGCCATCCCACACCATTACTGACCCACTGCCAAACCGGTCATGCTGGAGGATGTTGCAGGCAGCAGAACGTTCTCCACAACATCTCCAGACTCTGTCACGTTTGTCACATGCTCAGTGTGAACCTGCTTTCATCTGTGAAGAGCACAGGGCACCAGTGGCGAATTTGCCAATCTTAGTGTTCTCTGGCAAATGCCAAACGTCCTGCACAGTGTTGGGCTGTAAGCACAACCCCCACCTGTGGACGTCGGGCCCTCATACCACCCTCATTGAGTCTGTTCCTGACCGTTTGAGCAGACACATGCACAATTGTGGCCTGCTGGAGGTCATTTTGCAGGGCTCTGGCAGTGCTCCTCCTGTTCCTCCTTGCACAAAGGAGGAGGTAGTGGTCCTGCTGCTGGGTTGTTGCCCTCCTACGGCCTCCTCCACATCTCCTGATGTACTGGTCTGTCTCCTGGTAGTGCCTCCATGCTCTGGACACTACGCTGACAGACACAGCAAACCTTCTTGCCACAGCTCGCATTGATGTGCCATCCTGGATGAGCTGCACTACCTAAGCCACTTGTGTGAGTTGTAGACTCCGTCTCATGCTACCACTAGAGTGAAAGCACCGCCAGCATTCAAAAGTGACCAAAACATCAGCCAGAAAGCATAGGAAATGAGAAGTGGTCTGTGGTCACCTCCTGCAGAACCACTCCTTTAATGCTAATTGCCTATAATTTCCACCTGTTGTCTGTTCCATTTGCACAACAGCAGTGAAATTGATGTCAATCAGTTTTGCTTCCTAAGTGGACACAGTTTGATTTCACAGAAGTGTGATTGACTTGGAGTTACATTGTGTTGTTTAAGTGTACCCTTTATTTTTTGAGCAGTGTATTATACCATGCATACACTTGCATGTGACAGAGGTTGGTGCACACTTAGGGCACACAAGGACACAAAGCACTGGGGTCATTCAGAATATAGTCAGAGGTGGTCTGGGATGCATATGGTTACATTCTTATAGTAAATACATCCTGCACCACACTGACGCACTACTGAAACGAAATCCCCTGTGTAAGCAAAAGAACTGCTCAGCCCCATTATATGAGTGTATGAAACACATCTGAAAGTGTTGATAGAGATTTATGACCTGTAGTGTCAGAGATTTTGTGCTGCTGGAGTGCACCCGGATGACCCTGCACCACTCTGCAAGTCAGGCAGCAGAAGAGTTACACATCAGAATTTTTTAACAAGTAAGGTCTTTTAAATCCAAATCAAACTCAATACTAAAGCTAAGCAAAGTTAATCAAGAATGATATTGATGAGAAAATGTGGGGTCAGCCCTATGTTCCCACAATTTAAAGTTAGGACCATTCTTCCCACAGCCCATTGTTCCCCTTTCAAAATTAGCATTGTTCTTAAATTAGGATTGTTCCCACAGTTCTATGTTCCCACATTTCAAAGTTAAGACCATTCTTCCTTTAACTCTATGTTCCTACATTTCATAATTAGGACCATTGCTCCCACAGCTCAATGTTCCTAAGTCACCAAGTCCTTATAGCCCTATGTTCCCACACTTTACAGTTTGCTCCCACAACCCTTTCATCCCAATTTTCAAAGTTAGGACCATTGTTCCCATAGCCCTATGTTCCTACATTTCAAAATAAGGACCATTGCTTCCACATTTTATAACGAGGACCATTGTTTCCATAGCCCCATGTTCCCACATTTCAAAATTAAGGCCATTGTTCCCACAGCCCTATGTTCCTACATTTCATAATTAGGCCCATTGTTCAACATAGGGCTATGGGAACAATAGGCTGTGGGAACATTGACACACTCCTAAAACAGCAATGTAAAGTTATTTTTTTCTACATATTTATTTTACTAGTCTAATATCTAACCCTTTTGCAGGTAAGTGAATTGAATTGCATGTACTGTTAAAATGCACAGCTAAATCTCAAAGAGGCTCATAACATATATAATATCATATAATATTGCTGCCTTTTAAGTTTTGGGCCACTTTCTTTCCGTAGTCAACCAGCACCCAAATAGTTTCTTTCCGTGACCTCTAACATCCTGTCATCATTAGTTAAGGTACAGCCATACAAGAGAATACAGTTGCACAGAACAGTAACTATGTTTCATTTGTAACCACTATCCAGATTTTTCCAGATATTTGTATTTTTGGGGGCCTTCCACTATTTTGTCTGAAAATCTAAACCCTCATCAAATGTGCTTTCACAGTGGAAATTAACCAAACACCTCTTTACTTTTGTCTGCACCAAGAACTGTTCTTTTTGTTGGACCAGACAACAAGTATGATGTAAAGAATTTTACACACCTGACAATTTAGTGCGGATTAACAATAATAGAGGAGCCTGAAAGCAAAAATGTGCACTGTTAATATATTTTGTACATAGCCTATTTCTTTATGGGCCTTTGTCTAGTCCTAGAAAAAAAGCCACTGCCAAGTTGCTTGCGTTCCACTTTTTTTACCTCTAAAAACATTAGAAAACATATAAAACCTTGTGCTATATAGTGACTTGCCAATAATCTAAATGTATAGTAATTTCACCTGCTTACGACAAAGTGAAACCCAACTAAGAGAAAAAAAAAAAGTCTGGGTGTTAGCATAGGCTAATGCTAATGGTAGTTTACACATTTTATTGTCTGTTTTTTTTTTTTACCACATACACATAAAATGACACAAGTGAAAAGTTCTGCAACTCATTACATATTGTTCAGACTTTTAAATAAAAAATTGAAAGAAAATACATTTTTTGCTGAAATTACCACAGAGAATGTGCAACTGCAAAACTATTTGGTAGAAGACTAAAATTTAAGACCAATAATAAACAGACACACTTCTAACAGCAGAGACAGCATCAAGTTTCATAAGCATGGCAGTAGCTTGCTGGGTAGAGCTGTTCACCTACTAAACGTAAGGTTGGCGGTTGAATCCCCACTACCAGCATTGCATACTGTTGTTGTTGTGTCCCTGGGCAAGACACTTCACCCGCCTTGCCCGTATAAATGTCTAAGTGTCATTATGTGTTTGGTTGTGGTTGGAGAAGCTGTGGGCAGCCACATCTCCATCAGTCTGCCCCAGGGCAGCTGAGGCTACAGAAGTGGTTCACCACTACCAGAGTGTGACTGAGAAGTGAATAAGATAAATCTAGGAAATTATTATTAATAATGCAAAAGTAAATTAAGAGCAATGTCATTTTTAAAGTAGGTCTGGCAATTTAGTTGATGTGCAAGACTTCTCTAGAAATTAGTACAATATTCCCAGATTATGCTCACAATATATGCATGTCCAAAGCATAGAACACTTGGGATTTAAGCTTATAAACCTGCTGGCTCAGGCTTCACTATACTTAAAGTCACTTTTTGCACTCTTCTCAGCTTTTATCTATTCAAAACAATGAAAAAAAAAAAAAAAAAAAAAAAACACAAAGAAAAATGATGATGAGCAGGACGCGGTGAAGCTGCCAGAATAATGATATATTCAAAATAATAGCTGAGGGAGAACTCCCTAATGGCCATGTGAGGCGGAATATCTAAAAAATCATGGCAACGGGGCTGAAGTTGTGTGCCGGATGTATGTGGCCTCCGACTCCCACACTCTTCCTCACAGAGCAGAGGGGGTATAGCGGCTCTTACGTGCAGAAAGATGTTCAATAGCCGACATGGTGTCCTAGTATAGTTTTCACACACTCCCACAAACCGTCTGTCATACGCAACAATATCACAGGAGGAGAAAGCACCCAGGAGGAGCTAAATTTGTACGTGCACGAAAATATACAAATGCTTGCACCTTCTCCTTTCAGGGGGATTGTTGGCACTCAAGGTTTGCTCTTTCCAACGACAAGCACTTTATTAACGGGATATTCTAGTCAAACAGGGGGCCTTGATTTTGACTGACAGCTCGACTCCGAAAGCAATCCGGAGTAAACGGAGAGGGTCATCGGTGGAAAAGCAAAGGTTAGGATGTCCTCAACATATTTCAGATCAAGCCGCTTTTGTCTCGGGGAACAGGGCGGGAGCATTTTAATGTGACGATAACGTGTTGTTGTTTGGGACGGTTGGAAATACAATCTTAAGTATCCCTCTTTTGAATGTGAATCATCTCATTACCAGGCATTCTCACACTGAGATAATGTAGAGCATAATGCGTTTTATATCATCATGGTACGGAACGGGGGCCCGGCAGTGCACTGTGTAAAAAATCCCCTTCAGTGGCATTATTTTGGTCGTCAGTGGCATAAATTTGGATGTGCGCAACATCAAAGCCCCCCATATAAATGCCTTTCTCTTCATGTTGTCATCCTATCTTTGAATCACTCCCCCTCCCCCCTAGGGCCATGGTTATTTACATTTTCAAATCTGCATTTTTCATATAGATCTGTCTGCCTCTGATTTTAATATCAGTGATGTTTCCCACGACACCTTTTGTTTTATTATGCATTATGAATTTCTTCCCCTTCTCACTCCACCCGCTCCTTCCTCGCCACTTCCCTCACTCTCGCCTCCATCTTTTTTTCTAATCCCTATCCCCCCACACTAGGCTTATGAGTCCCAGTGTTTTATCATGGGGAGAGAGATTTATCATTTCAATCTCATTTCAATAAATAAAATAATCTCTCTTCTCCTGTACGTGACAGCAGCTAATAGTATTTTGTTATCGCGGAGAGAGAAACTTTGCAGACTTAGTGCACTTGCTCCCGACGCCTCGCCTCGGTGTCGCATTGGCGGAATACAACAATGTCGCCTAACGGTTTGTAAAGACCGTTTAAAAAGCCTGCTTTATTAAAAGATGGGATGTCAACGCTGTTTTATTTGTCGATTTAATGGATGTAAAGCATGCGCCGTGCCTTGTGTTGCAAGTGTCTTTCAGAGGTTAAATGCAACATCATGCTTGGTAATTACATGAATAATGCACATGCGAGATTTGGCTGAGTCCAAATGGCAGAATAGCACTTGTACCAATTTCTCTTTAAAAGCCACTGGGCTGCACCCGCTTTTATCTTTCAGCCAGGATATGTTCTTAAAGCACGCTCTGTCAGATCCACCCTGCAACCGTGGTGCGCGCCGGAGAACAAGAGCACCCATCAAGACGACAGTTTTATTTTAATTGCTATCTCCCTTTCCCTCACGGTCCTTCATTTTTTCCCCCCTCTTCTTTTTTTTTTTTTTTTTTACCCCTGGAGCAAATCAACAGAAAAAATGTAAAAGGACTGACAGGAAAACAATTGCGTTTCAAATTGAACTCCCTGCAGAGTGTGTTCACTTCCTTAACCTGACATCCCTCCCGCACATGGCAAGAAGAGAAGAGAGTGTGCGCGTAAAAGAGGGGGGGGTAGAAGAGACGAGAGGAGACCGTCCTTTTGAATATGTGTTTTCTGTTTATCATTAGCTGACTGGGTGCTTCATCATTCGGCGAAAATCCCTATCTGCTGAACATAAGGCCGAGAGACAGCGGGGAATCAATCTTTTGTGCTTGGGCAGATAAACACAGGACGCAATCAGGGGGAGACGGAGCGACGGAGCAGGCCGCGGGACTCACGCCGCCGGTGATGGATGGCGGAAGTGAAAGTGTCAGGATGGCATTATGCAAATGGGGGAGGCATCCGAGCATCGCCCCGGTGATTATGGGAGATGGGAGAGCAGCCTGTGGTCCCCCTGGCACCGAGGCAGCCATTTTGGGGGCTCGTTGTCTTTCCCTTTTCCGTAGTGGGAGGGAGGGAGGAGGGAGGGAGATTTGGGTAGGAAGAAAGGGAAGGAGGAGATGAAAGAAGGAGGGTGGGAAGAAGGTGTCATGGTGTCATTCCCTCACATGAACAAAAACGGGAGGAGGAATAAGTCTATAAGCTGTGTCATTTACGGAAACAAATGACCGGGTTTCTCCACGCCTTTTTTTCTACGAGGTGGGCGCCGGATAATAGACATCAGATGAAACCAGGGGAAAAGTCATAAATAATGAACGGGAAGTGGACGGAAAATAAAAGCTCGCCGGTGATTGTGTTTTTCCGTCAAAAATCGCTACGGCTCAGAAGAAGTGACCCCTGGGTACGGCCGTATCCATTCCATATCCCCACGACCGTTGTGTCACTTCCACAAGCCTCTCCAGACTGGCGCATCGCCGTCTCAATGACAAGCGAGCAGGACACACTCTCCCGCTGTAATGACCACGACTTGTATTCAAATGAGGGTTGAAGTGAGAGCAGGGCGAGATACTTCAGGGAGCAGCCGGGCCCAGAGGGGAGATCTAGCCCTGGTCCCCGCTGTACCATTACCGTAAGATTGGATGGAATGGAAAGAGATGGAGAAAATATGATGTGCGTGTGATGTTGACGGGGGGACAGTGCAAGGAGAATCTGCAATCTGCCAAGACCTATAGTGACTTTTTGTTTGAAATTGGCAGCTGTCGTAGTGTAATCAATTAAAGCTGCAATTTTTCTGTCTCAGTTCTCCTTTGTGCAATTTCCTGCCCTGTCTGGAAAATAAAATCATCATTGAATTATTTTTTCAGCTATATTGATTTATCATGACCTTCAAGTGCACAACAATTGGAAAACTGCAATATAATGTAAGGCAATATGCAATACACTGATTGGTTGGGCATCTAAAGGTGAGAAGAGCGGGGTACGCTTAGGGCCTGTTTACACGACAACACTGCCCAGGAAAACGCAACAGTCATGCCACCTCTGGTTTGCATTTACACGACAACGCTGAGGTGTAAGGAAAATGATTATAAACTGTAGTATTGTATATGTCCAGCAAACCAAGAGGAAATGAGGTCTGAGGTCTGTAACTTTCCAGCTACTTTAGGATCTTGTGGTTTTCTGGAGCCATAATGTCTCTCATAAAAATCAATACTTAAAAAAGCATCGTATTTTGGCTTGTGGGTCAGCTGACATACGGCGAGCAGTCAGCCAATCACAGTTCAGATTGGGGCTGTTACGTCTTCGTTTTTAGAGAGTACAGTCTTTTCACAGTTTACATGAGAGCGAAGAGGCTCCCCCACAAACAATGTGCAAACACGTCATCAACTGCTCCTGTCTTTTCAAAGCTCCAAGGGGGTGCTTAGGTGTGAGACCGCCTCACACATGATACAAGGGCCCCCTAATAGCATGGCCAGATGAGAAAAATAAGGGGGGTTGGGGTCTATATTTTGTAAAATCACCTTTTTTAAGCATTCTACCATGTTATAATGTTGTCTCTTCATTACAAACATACCTGGAGTTTTGCTTCATTCACAAATGTTTAAACTATCCAACATTCTCAGGTGCTGAGTTTCCAAGGCCTCAAAACGTTTGGTTTCCTGAACTCCTGCCAACTCCAGGTAGCACTGACCGATCAACAATCCCTCTGCAGCGACTGTAGAGAATAAGTTCAAAAGACTGCGACAGAGCTGCACTCTGCTGGTCTTCCCATCTGATTCTTAATGACATCAGAAGAGTTCTTATTAAAAGCGTTTTTTCAGTCATATTTTTAAGGGTTGTAAAACATGCAATGCTGTTCTAGAGGTGTGCAAGATTGGTTTAAAAATATGAATAAAAGAATATTAATATATAACACCCTTTAAGGTCCAGATGACATGCATATGTGTAAAGAACTTATAATGACATAGGGTCATACAAAGGATATGACCATTCTCTACCAGGTGTATGGTTTAACTGGGCACCTTCTAATATCATCTGATTTCGGAGTGTTTACTGTGGATTTTCTTGTCTTTTTGTTAAAAAGAAAAAAAAAAACTTGGATGACATATGATGGCATATGTCACAGCAGAGTGCATAGAGTCAATGAACTGGACACGCAAATAAAAAGCCAAAGGCATTTGGCATTGAGCGACTGTCATTAAAAATAAACAGCTTCCATTACTTAATTTGAACTAACCTAATGACCAAAATATACAGTACATGCATAAAGCTAGCAATAGCATTAGCCTCCCTACAGTGTACAGCTGGAAATGTGTTGATTTACTCAAGTTCAAAACCTTAAACGTTTCAAACATTTTCAGTGTATCTTCCAGTCCTTACCAATTTGTGATTTCTTGTTGGAATTGGCAGCCATTATAGCGTAATCAATTAAAACAACATTTTTCCCCCCATGTCCCCGTTCTCCTCTGAGCCAGTCCCTGTCCTATAAGGCCCTGCTGTCCTCCACCTCTAACTTTACCACTCGCCACAGACAATGCTGCTCCGTTCCGCCTGATTGGATCCATTTGCATTGGACACCTCCTCTGCATATTGATTGATGGGTTTAATCAGCGAATCAGGGGGAGCGCTCGCACATCAATCTCTGTCAGGCCCCTACCTTTTTTTTTTTCCGTGCCTGTGATTCCCTGCTAGGACTCATCAAGGAAAGCAAGTTTAGATGGAAAGACAGAGAAAGAGAGAAGAAAAAAAAAGAAATGAAAGGAATGAGGGAGTATTAGAAATGCTTCTGTGGTGGATTTGGACAGTAAAAGTACATCAGGTGTGGCATAAAAAGAGGAAAGTGTGAAGCCATGTGGAGAATGGAGAAATGAAATAGCAACTTGACAAGACGGCTTATGTATGTAGTAATGTGGAAAGGGCGATATGAGTGATGAAGGATTATTTATATATATATATACTTATGCATCGTTAGTACATATATTCTAATATAAGCAGTATCACACTGCACTATAGAGCTTCAGTGGGTCTAGCTTATAGATATTTGAAAATGTCATAATTCAAGTCAGATTGAGAGTTTATAGGGAAAGGGAAAGGGAAGGGTACAAGACACAGAGGCATGCAAATGGTTTTAAATGGATTAGTAATGACTTATTATAGCCATTATTGTATTATATTTATCATCGGGGCGGCATGGTGCTGGAGGTCAAGCGGCTCATCCACTATGCAGTGGGTTGCTGGTTTGATTCCTGCTCTGGGCCACTCCATACTGTTGTGGTGGCATGGTGGAAAAGTGGTTAGCACTCTCGCCTCATAGCAAGAAGGTCCTGGGTTTGATTCCCGGGCCTTTCTGTGTGGAGTTTGTGTGTTCTGCCTGTGTCTGGGTGGGTTTCCCCTGGGTGCTCTGGTTTACCCCATCAACCAAAAATATGCACAGTATGCTAATCCTGCAGCTAGGTACTCCTGACCAGGATCCTTGCTCAAGATTTGGAGAAGGGTCCCCAGGTACTGCACTGCGGTCGCCCTGTTGCCCCAGAGACATTGAAGGATGGGTCAAATGTAAAGAACAAATTTCCCTTTGGGGACAATAAAAGTCGACCTTATCCTTAATTTGTTGTTGTGTCCTTGGGCAAGACACTTTACCCATATTGCTCACTCCAGTCACAGTGGCGGGTTCTATCAGGAAGGGCATCTCCCATAAAAATTTGACAAATCACAGTGCGTTTGATTTGCTGTAGTGAACCCATAAGGCTGAAAGGATTATTATATTATGTATTAATTATTGAATAAATAAGAATTTATTGATTATTTACAAAGCATTACTTGAGCTTAGTTATAAGCTCATGTAAATCATGCAAAAATTGCAAGGATCAATGTTAATTCAGTATCTGTAACTGGTTTATTCACAAAATGATCGTTAATTAAATATTCCAAAATGCTTTATTACTGCTTAATAGTTGTGTGTCACCAAAAATATATATAAGCAGCATCAGTTAGTCATTAGTAAGCTGCTATTACATGAAAGAGAATGGCTGTTTGTTACCACAAACGACAGTTACATACTTTTTTTTGTGATCCCTGTTTGACAAGCCAGTACCCATTATTTGTTTTGCTTTAGATGGATTGTACTTGAACATGTTATGAGTTATTATATGATTAAAGGGGAGGGTATATAGAGGAAGACCAGGGATTTATGGATGGATTATTATGTTTAGGGTTTATATAATTCTTTTATTGATAGTCATTGTTACATCAGCAAATGTTAGGCAAAATAAACTTTTTGAGCTTTCTACCATGTTATAATGTTGTTCTTCCATCAAAACCATACCCGGAGTTGTGTGAGTTCTTAAATCTGCTTTAGCCAAAAACATACTTTACATGCAGATATAGCCTGACTATAAGAAAAGGGGTGTCTGGATCAATTGGACGGCTCCCCCTCCACTTCCTGCAAAACCACTGTAGACTGTCAAGGAAGATTTTTTTTTCTTCTTCTTTGTGTTACTAAAATGCAGTTTTTATTTCCCTTATTTTGCTTAAAATACACCCAGACCTGGGTGTTAACATGCCCTGAACAGTGGTATGCACCAATAACAAACTTATTTAGTTGTTACAAATGTATTCAGAATAAACATACATGACACACTGCTAGTCCCTGTATTAAGTTACATAAGCTGTCTGTATGTAAGAAAGTAACAATCAGTATCAATATTGGTGAGAAAAAAAAATAAATGCAGGAACGCCCATCCCTATTTTTGTCACTACTCTTTGCCTATAGCCTACCTCGCACACATCATTCATCTATTGTCTGTTTTTTCATATTGCAAGTTACTAATCAATATAGACACCTTAAACATAGCAAAAATGACTGGAAAACTCATTTTGTTTATTTTATTTTAAAGCAAATTGTTTGTTGCCAAACACTGTATATGATAACTACTGTCTGTAATAGACTATAAATGTATAAGAACAGTTCGGCCAAAAAACAAAATGTCTATGACTCGACATGGCTTGCACACTAAAAGCAGGGACTCGACTTGATGCTTACTTGTGACTTGCACATGAATGACTTCCTTCCACCTCTGATTCCAAGTCACCACATTAATAAAAGTCTGGTTTGCAAAATTTAAATGTGGATAGGCAAAAGCATGTTATGGGATTTGTTGCACTCAGACTTTATCAGATAATAAAACATGACTTGTTGCTTGCTTATTTGATATTTTCCAGTCTGAACAATTAGACAGAAGTTGTATTTCTATAGACGACTTACCTTGACACGTCGACAGAATAATACCTACACTTTTCCGTCACTGCTCTCAAATTAAATTAAGCTCGAACTTCTTTTTGTTTTTTTCCCCTCAACTTTGACAAAAACTAATTGGTATCAAGCGACTGGAGTCTTTAGAGTCTTCCTGTCTCATTTCACAGGTCCTCCAACAGGTGTGGCTGTCAAAGTCACAGGATCAATAGAGCGGCTTTGGATGGAAAAAAAAAAACACTCACTCACTCCTCTACGTACCTGCTGGTGCCGGTGTGTGCGGCCGCGTGCACGTGTGGGCTGCCGCGCACGCTTGTATATATAGAAGTGTTAATTGAGTTGTGATTGCCATTGTGCGACTCATCGGGGGGACGTCGGAGAGACCCCCCTCCAACCTTCCCATGTCAACGTGCGAGTGTGTACCTGCGACACGTCAGGCTGACAGAAAGACGCTTCCTTCTCACTCGATAATTACTGTAACGCAGACTCAATTAAAAGTAGCTGGGAGAAGACGGAGTTTGATTAAAATATGAATAAAAACACACATCTCTCTCTCCCAGGTCTATATTTTTTAAAATCGTGTCTCTAGGTTAGTACACATTTTGAAGTGTGTGTAAGAAAGCCTGTAATTTGTACTAATCTGAGGTAGGAGAAATAAAACACTATATGTTTAGGTATGTGCTGAATTAATAAATGACTAAAATTCAAAGATCTTGTGCACTTACAGACAGTACAAATCATATTCAAGGCAAAAAACAATCTATTACCTGACAATGTCCAAAAGTTGTTCACTGAGAGGGAGGGAGGATATCATTTGAGAGGAAAATTTCAGTTTAAAGTCACTAGGGTGCAGACTAAGAGGAAATTTTTGCTTTAGGAAGTGAAATTGTGAAAATAGTTTGAATGTGGAGCTCAGGGCAGGGACGTGTAGTCACCTGCATCATGAAGAGTAAAAAATAAACAAATAAGGATTAGATAAAATTCTTTTAATTTTAGTTTTCTGGTTTGTGCTTTATATTGATTTTCTTTTTGAATCCAATAATGTCCATGATTTCAGTCAAAAATGCTGAATTTGCGTATTTCTGTTCAAATACATGGGGGAGGCAGCGAGCAGCCTCACCTCAGACTGAGCAGTCCCTCACTAACTGAGCTGAGGTTTGTCATTGGCCAGTGCCTGTTTCTGTCTCTCTTCATGTCTCCAGTATAATGTTTTCAGACACTTTTAATGTGCACTCTTATTTTCCACAGTGAGACTAATGTATTTAATATCTGTGTGTTACTTATTTAGTTTTGCTGATTGCATAAAACCACAGATAAAAAAGCTGAAGCAGACAGCACTCTGCCTCACTGTAGGGGGCGTAAGAGAGCACACAGGTTCACGCTGCTGCCCCAAATGAAAGCCAAACATGGAAGATACATGGATCTTCAAATTTTCTCAAAACTGGACTGAAACAGGATCTAATTAATGAAGGAAGCCCAACGCCGGAGCTTAAAGATCTGCTCCAATATCAGGTCAGAAAATAACCCGCTCTTTTCACCGAGGCGTTACTGAGGCGTGAATGGACCGAGACACGTGCATATTAATTAGCCGCTAATTTGTGCATTTAGCCTGTATTATGAAGCTGCACTCCCCTAAATCGTTCACATTCAGAGTGAATAAAATAGTGTTATCCAAATACTGCTGCCTGGAGGATAGTGGAAAATTGTCTTTAATCCATCTCCAGTATGATCAGAGTCTGACACAAGTTCAAACATCAGCTGCTGTCAAAGTGGAAATGATAGCTACATGTTTTTTTCTAACAGAAATCATACGCATTTTACTTTTGTATACTTTACTCCAGAATCCATACATAAAAACACTGTAATATAGCCTATTTATTATTGTTGAGACATTGGTTCTGTGGACCCCGAGCAATTTTAGTTGGAGACCCCTGCTCTAATGTCAGTGCCTCACCAGCCATGAACCTCACCACACATCATGTGTTTAAAAAATGGTTTAAAGAAATTATTTTCCAACTAAAGATAGAGAAGGTTGACAGGTATTTAATTTGGAATTTGGGGTTAATGTTATATTTGTAAAATGTAACTGATAAACAAGTGTCTTGTTTGTGTAAGTTAATACGTTTGTATAGAAAAAGTGTATTGATTATGTTTATTAATTAAGAACTTGTGATAAATAGGAAGCAGATAAATGTAGTTTGGATACTTTGGGAGAAGGAGTGGGTTTTAATAAGTTTGCCCTTCTTCCCACTCCTTTTCAGGCATACATGTGAAAATGTTTTTTGTTTTGTGTTTTTCTCTACAAGGTAGCCTTGTCTTGTTTGTTTCTTTGTTTTTGTTTGCTTTTTTCTTTCATTTATACATGTGTATGTTGTGTATGTGTACATACAATTTTATATATCATATGCTCAAAATAAACTCTTACTACTGCTATTACTAATTATGTTTCTATATTCATTCATTTTCCAATTATTCTTTCCAATCCCAACAACTATGGGCCTTAGGTGGGGTACACCAGTGACAGAGGCCAGTTAGTTACAGGGCTGACACAGAGACATACTGTACTTCAGCAGACAGCTGGAGACTGTTACTGGAAAACAAAACAAGAACATTTTAAATGTTTTGCTTCTTTTTCCAATTTCACAGCAAAATCTACCACTACTACTACTACTACTACTACTGCTACTAGAACTACTACGACCAAAAACTGTATCAAACCCATGATCTTTGCCTTCGAGGTCTATAGCAGTGTTTCCCAACCAGGGGTATGGGGTCCTCAAGGGGTATACAAGCATTTTACAGGGACTACTTAGAATTATTCCATACTGTATTTTATTTTAAAAATGTTGTAATAAAATTAATGATAAGATTTTTTTGTAGTAACTTTAATAAAAATTTATGAAAGATGACCTATTTTTATTTTTTAAATGTTTTTTCTGAACATTCACCTGTCTGGATGAGGCCCACCTGCTGCAGCCTTACAGATCTATGATCCTATAGATGAGCTAATGGACTAACAGTCCTGGACACACTGTTTGTCCGTCCTGGGAGAGGATCTCTCCTTCAATATGGGCTCCATAAGGTTTCTTCTTTTTTTCCACAGCTGGGCTTTTTAGGAGTTTTTCCTTACCGAGAAGGAGGGTCCAAGGACAGGAGTGTCCTGGGTCTGTTTAGTGGGAGTTTAGTGTAGTTATTGTTTGTGTTGATTGTGTGTTTATGTTTGATTAACTGTAACTGAAGCCCTTTGAGGTGACTTTTATTGTTATACTGGGCTCTACAAATAAAACTGGATTGAACATACAATATACAGTAAAATAAGGAAATGTAACAGGAGTGTATATTATTATAGTTATAATTTGTACTTTATTTTTTATGTTGAATTTGTATTTACAATAAAGTAAGTATAAAATGTCTCTGTACTAGTAAACCCAGATGTTTTATAGGAGCACTTTTTGACAAGTACTGGGTTTACTCATGGTATGACAAAAAGCCCAAGGGGTACACATGGCGGAAAAGGTTGGGAACCACTGGTCTATCCTACTACCCATTTACAGACTTTACAAATTTTCTTGTGAAGGTAGCGTTTTTCCCCAAAATGTACTCAAGTAAAAGTATGTTTCCAAAATTATACATAAGTAAATCAGTTGAGTAAAAGTATTTAATTCAAGACACTTCACCCATCTTGCCTGTATGAATGAGTGTGAGAGTGTGTGACTGGTGGTGGTCGGAGAGGCCGTTGGCGCAGATTGGCAGCCACGTTTCCATCAGTCTGCCCCAGGGCAGCTGAGGTTACAGAAGTTTACCACCACTAAGTATGGGGAGTGAATGAATAATGGAATTGTAAAGTGCTATATACGACCAACATTATTATTATTATCATTATTATTATTGTTATTAATTACATTCCATCTCTCCACCCTCACTATTCCTGATTTATGAAATATTCCTGAAATTATGCATGCATGCTTATTTATACTGGTTTTGTTTAGACAGCAGCGTGTCCCTGCAGGGTTACCTTAGGTGCAAAAAAGAGGGGTGTGAGGTGTGGAATTGCTATTTGCAATGTTGACACCAAATGCTCCCAGAAATTATCACAATGGTTTTCTGTTCAGGCAATACAATTTAGGTAAGATTTAGGGCTCATTCAATTGGCTATCAGATACCAGAGACTGAACTTTGTGTCTTTTTATTTCATATATTTCTACCTTTAACCAGATATAATTGACTAAACATTTCCTTGATAGATTGTGTAAGTGAGTGCTATTTCTTATTATCTGTTAGATAGCTCTTATACCTAATAAAATGGCACCCACTTCTGCTTCTGTAGCCCAGGCTTGACATATCATGTGGTCAAGTGATTCTGTCCAGTCTGGCCATTCTCCTCCGATCTCTGGTCTCAACAACTGTTCAGGGTTGCCACAGCAAACCATTCGCACAATGGTTTTTACGCCGGATGCCCTTCTTGTCGCAACCAGCGACAAGACCCTGGAGTGGGCAATGTGGGTTAAGTGTCTTGCCCAAGAACACAATGACAGTATGCAATTCAGGGGAGATTAGAACCGGCTACTTTCCTATCTTCTGTCTGTGACACTAATATTTCATTTCATTTCTAAATAAATATAAGTCAGTACTGTGCAAAAGTCTTACACAGGTTTTAAGAAAGGCTTAACAAAGACAAGTGCATCAATGTACAAATATACCCAAAAACTAGAAGCACTCAGAGAGCCTATAGGCCCCTGTCAAGGAACTGGTCCAATGTCACAGTGGTAAAGGTTTGCTCAGACCTGGACTCAAACTCAAAGGTCTTCTAGTTCAGGGGAAAATGCTCTTTTCATTGAGCAACAAAGGTCCCTTATTATGCTAAATCGACTTTGTTTTTAGCTTTTAACCCTGTTGAAATGTTTGCACGTCAAAGACATACCTGGAGTCATATTTTGTTTCATTCATACACTGTAAAAAAATTTAAGTTTTTACTCAGTGTCTTTTTTTTTTTTAACTCATCTTACAGCTAACTTACTATCCATTGTTCACAAAAAGTATTATTACTGATAATAATAAAAACTAAATACACTAAATTCAACAAAATAATAATATTTTCTCTGGACAATGGATAGTCAATTGGCTGTAAGATGAGTTAAAAAATAATGATAGTGAGTAAAACTTAAAATTCTAAGTTATTAGACATCTGAGCATCAAATTAGGTAAACAAAAAAATATTAGTTGTTAAAAACTTAAGCTTTTGTGTTGGCCCGAAACTCAAAAATCTTTAGCTTTTAGTTTCGTTTTTTTTTTTTTTTTTTTTTTTTTTTTTTTTTTAGAATGTAGCGTCAAGTTGCTAATAACTACGCTAATTAGCCATTTTATGATCTGTCCATTCCCCACCGTTGCCAGCCGGAGGCAACAGACACCTAATCCAAGCATTCTCAGCAAAGTCAAAGTAACAGCTCCCCAAAAGAAAAGGAGTTTCCATACAGATACATTATTTAAAGTTATAAAACATGAAATGCAGAGGTGTCATGAACTATTTCAAAAATCCTGAAAAAAAGCAGAATATGGGACCTTTAAATCTGCAACTAATAATTTGTTCTTTTAGGGAGTGAAGATAGTATTTTTGGTGAGTAACTGACAATGGCACAGAATCTTGTAAAACACTCCTGGATCTAAACAGTAATCCTAAGCCTCCACGCCAAAGTGATCACTTAATCCATGGACCATTAGTGACTTTTTCAGAATTTTTTATAACAAAAATAAAAAATATATATGTCAGATTCTGTATATTGAAGCACATTAGTTTCCATTTGATAATGTGGCCCAAGGCTGGCCGCTCTGGTTCTCTAGTAGAGAGAAACCATTCACTCTCCAGTTTGTAATAAAAATGAATGAGTTTTAAGAGGCCAGCCTTTGTCACGAGCCTCTATTATGAGCCCAGCGCTGAGGTTGCGACCAAATTACCGCCACGCAACAACATCACACGCAGCTAGTAAAAACGACTAAATGAACTTCTGCATTTCAACATTTGTACGGCCAAGGAGGAGTATTTTTTTGTTATATTCCTTCCATTAAACTCAATTACTTCCTGTGTGAAGCTGGCCTTGACGGAAATAATTCAGTTTTTGGCAAATGGAGAGAGAGTCAGGGGGGAGAGAGAATAAAAGGAAAACATTGCAACATTTTTTGGGAGGAAGAAACTTTTAATACCCACAGCTCTTAATGACGGCGCTGCAATTAGAGTGGCTGCATTTTTTGCTCTAGCCGCGAGTCAAAGGAAAACAAATAAAGCAGCTCGATTTAGAAACCTTATTAGACTTTGAGTCCCTGAGCAATTAAAGTATTACAGCTCAAGTGCTTCTGTGAACCCAGCGATGGAAAGCATTTAGAAGGTGGTCTGCGCTTTACTGGTGGTCTGTTAAGCCAGATTTTTTAGTTTTTTTGCCATTTTTTTCTATTTATGTGCCCTCTTTGCCGCCATTGTTTATGTGTAAGTGAAAAAACAACAAAGAAATCTCTCTCCGTAAAGGACGAACTTGCATGATGCCATTCAGCTGTTCTTAAAAATACATCATATGGTGGATCTCTCCAAAAATACACAAAATTGCAAAACAAAAAAAAAGCTGAAAAATTTAAAGTAATAGCATTTGAAGTGCATAAACCTCTGTGAAGGCACTGGGCCTATCTCGCAATGGTACAGATATGGCGTTCTTCTTTGAATCCAGCAATGGAAAGCATTTGTTGTTTTCCTCGTGTTATGCTGTTTTTTAGTTTTTTGTTTGTTTTCTTCACAATTTTTCCCTTCACTGCAAATGTTTCATTGTTTATGAGTAAACAAAAAAAGTAACATCAGAAAAGCTTGCCAGCATAGGTAAATTGAAAATATTTATCATAAAGTATAACATATCTTGCCAAAAATTCACAAAATTGACAAAAAAATAAAAAAAGAGAAGAAAAAGCAAAACTAGGAGCACTTGGAGAGCATAGAGGCAATGGTCCTATCTCGCAGTCATAAAGATATAGACTACATTTGTGAACCCAGCAATTGAAGGTGGTCTGTTATGCTGTTTTTGTTTTTGTTTTGTTTTTTGTTTTTTTGTTTTTTTTACTTTTTATTTTGCTGTTTTGTCTCTCTTCAGAACCACAATTATGCATGTTGCCATTCAAGCCATTGTTAAAAAGTACACTATATACCATATCTCTCCAAAAATACACAATATAAAAGAAAAAAAAATCAACAAATAAATAAACAAACAAACAAAAAAAAACTAATCTAAACTAGAAGCAGAGTGAGCAGTTCTCCGTGAAGGCTCTGGTCCTATCTCGCAATCGCAAAGGTATGGAGTACGTATATGAACCCAGCAATGGAAAGCATTTGAAAAGGTGGCTTGTGCTCCTATGCCAGACTTTTTATTTTTATTTTTTGGTTCCTTTTTTTTTCTCTTATTTGCCCTCTTCAGAACCGCGATTGTTTCATTGTATATAAGAGCGCTGTTGAAAAAGCTCTCCGTCAAGGTCATCTGGTATTCAGCCATTCTTTAAAACTACATCACATACCATATAGCCACAATGTCATTAATTAAAATTTTCAAAAAGCGAATCATTCCAATGCACTCATCACTCTCTATACTCTTTTCATCTCCTATCTCTTGCATTTGTGGCCGCAACGAAATTGGCTCGGCTTGTGATGATGCCCTTTTGCAATGCAATCTCTCCAATTTGATGCCTTATCAAATTACTAACCCAGAGGAAATTAATGGTATCATCCGTGTCACGGCATTGATGTAGTTTCACTTAGCCTCCAACGCTATGGCCCTAATTGAATGATTAGATTCCTCTAGATTTTCTATCCATCTTTCTGTACTAATTACAATTGAGGAGGAGTGCCTTTTGTATCAATTTAACAAATAAAGCCAGGTAGGGGGAGAAATTAAAGAGGTTTCCATCATACCAAATGTAATAAAAGTTAATTGTAATTGGATGTAATTGGAGAAGCAGGATTCTATTTTCTTAGATACATTTTGTTGTAATGACTTTTTTTTTTTTTTTAGGGGAAAGTACAGCAGTGAGTTAGAGGACTAACTCTGTGTGTGCCACTAGGGGGGGTGCTGATGCTTTTGGGAGTAAGGGAGGGCAGGCACACACACACACACACACACACACACAATGTAACTTACATACACAGTTGTACATATGACAGAACTATAAAGTATGCATAGATTTATAGGATTTACACACAAAGTTCAATAGGCCAGAACCTGTAGACATTCTTGGGATCATGCTTTTTGCAAAACACTATAATATGTCACACGTCCTCAAAACACTGCTATTAATTAGAAACAAAAAGACTTGACAATGCACAGAGTATAATATAACAAATGATATAACAAAGGGTTAGAACAGGCTAAATAAATGTGAGTTATAACAGCTCTACGGCCTAAAATCTTGAAGGGGATGGAGAAATACTATAGGTACAGGTAGGGTAGGGTGGCCACCTGTCCCACTTTTGGTTGTACTGCACAGCCATTTAGGCATCTGTCCCACCGTTCCACTTATTAAAATAATGTAACCTCATTTTCTTTGGTGCTCAGTGGAAGTGAGATTCAAGTTAAGAACAACACGATAAGGTCAGTATTCCTGATGCAAAATGTAGAATAAATAGTTGCTTGGTTGGAATATATGGCTGATGTGTTGCTGTGAGCTGATGTTGGTTCTGCAGGATTGTTGTGAAAAAACACAGGCCAAGAACTTTGATTTTTTTGTTTCATATTTTCTATTCCAAGGAATAAAGTCTCAGTAAAGACATTACTTTGCAAAGTGTGTATTTTTGGAATACAAACAGCACATCAAATGTTTTATATGCCCTAAACTGAAGCAACTTGTGTCTCAGTAAGTTGGTAAGTTTGATAAAATGGCATGTATTTCCCACCAAATCCCACAACTTGTCCCACTTTTTGTACTTTTTCAGGTGGTCACCCTAGGCACAGGTGTAAGAAGAAATATTAAACTGTAGTAAATGTGCAGTTACTTCAATATAATATCACTCATTCATAGAAAAAAGTAGTTAACAAAACTATTACTCGAGTAAAAATTGATTGTTTAAAGGTTGCACAGTAAAACTACCACTAATACTCTTAACTACTTGTACTAATGTGCACAAACCTGGCTTGAACCTTTGAAGCTTAAAGGTAGACCATCTCTCAAATTTTCTATAATAATTAGTATAACGTAATGCTAAAACACCATACTCTATTACTCAGCTAAGGATTTGCAGGTAAAGACACATGACAAAATATTGTATTACAAAGAATTCTGAGACAGATTATTAACAAATCCGGTTAGTGTTCATTCTTGGGACATAACAGTGGTTGAAGTATTAGACATAGACGACTGTAGAGGAAGAGGACACAGAGGACAGGTGTGGAGCAACAGTAGATTCCTTCAGCTGCAGGTTGACTTGAACTATTGCTCTCTAAACAGGTGACACTTGGGTTTTTTGGAAATATTTTACATTGTTCATGATGGAGTTTGTTCATATTGTGCATATATATCTGTGCAGGTACATGAATGTTTTTGGACCGTTGGTGGGGCCTTAGTGGTTGCAGCTTTCTTGCCTGTGTTGGCCCTAGCTGGGAGACAGACCCTCTTCAGGAATGTTAACTGCTCTGCCACAATCTTTTCCCATTAGGAACATTTAGATCAGTGCAATGTGCAGTTGGTGATGACACACACTATAAATCTGAATGTGTGTCACGTTGTAAATAGTTGTAGTGCAAGTTTTTCACATTGTCACTTATGCTCACTTTTGCAGGATATGCAAGCTATTTCGTTTTTTTTTTTTTTTTTTTTTTGTATAAACTTTACATACACATGTTTGTAAGTTTAAAAAGGATTAAAGAGATCTATAAAGCTTATTGGATTCAGATGGACCTTATTGAATCGCTAGGAAAATTGCTTTAACAATGGAAATGGCTTAATAATGAAAATCAGATTCATTTATTTATTTTTATTTTGTTTGCAAAGACAATTCCAAATGAAATCTTACACCGTTCTTCAAATCTACGTGAAACTTTAGACCTGAACTGCTGAAAGTTTGACTCACATTGATGTGCTTGTAATGGAGAGACTCTACATGACACAGTCATACAGTGAAAAAACAACTGCACCAAATATCATCTACACCAGTGATCCTCAAACTTTCCACACCAAGCACCACCTCAGAAAACATTTGGATTTCCAACTACCATCTGTAACTGACTAAAACATCTTTGCTAACCTCTGTCTGTACCAAGGGAAAAAATAGACTCAAAAAAGGAAAAAAGGCCATTGCTATATAAGGACTAAATATGGGGACTAAACCATAACCAAAGCAGGACCAAATCTGGACAAATCTAGAACCAGGACTACAGCAGTGGTATCTGCTTCAAATGTAAAGATACTACACTATACAAAATCATCTTTTTTGAGCTTTCTCCCATGTTATATTATTGTTCTGTCATTAAAAACAAACCTGGAGTTGTGCTTTCTTTCATTCATGCATGTTTGAGTAATCCTGTAATTCTTTGGCACTTGGTTTCTGACTCCTCAAAGCACTCAGTTCCACAAACTCCTGCCTTTCCCACAAACACACGCCCACTCCAGGAAGCACTGACCAATCAACAAGCCCTCTACATCCAGTCTGCTCTCATGGAGCTCAACTATGGCCACCCACCCCACGGAAAAATTCTCTTTAATTTTTCCCTTTGACTTTTGAAAAATATGTATAGCTAAAAGTTCAACGGCTCGAGGGAGGCTAATCAGCTATGGGGTAACTCTATGACCATAAAACATATAATTTCACTAAAATGACATCTGAAACTTATCAAAAGGCAAAGTTACAAGCGCATTTTGCTGAATTTTCAAGTTTTAGATAATCTTTTTGATCAAAATTAATCGTGTTATCGGCATGAGCTACCACATAGCTGATTAGCCCTCATCAAGATTTTAAACTCTTAACATAATATGACTTAATACAACGGTGTACAGCTCTGTGTCTGTGTGTGTTCTCAGTCATTCAGGAAAATTCAGGAAAAAAGGATAACCAAGAACTAGTGAATCATGTGAGTCATTTCTAGTGAAGAAATAACCAACACGTCTTCCAGGCGGGCTTCTTGTTTAACATTTTTTACAGGTGTACAGCCGTGTTTCCTCTGATTCCTCACAGCTCTTCATAATTCTGTAGTAAAATGACATCATTCAAAAAGTGTAAGAATATGTGCTCCTGTCCCAACCTGTGGGCCCTTAACCTCACCTCCTATGGACTTCCCGGACCCCTACCTCATGCCCACTCTTCTGTCTGGATGAAGTCCACCTGCTGCATTCTTACAGACCTGAACTATGGTACTATAGTTTTTATATTGTTAATGTTTGAGTGTGTGTTTATTTTTGATTGTGTCTTTATGTCTGCTTGTGTGAATAATTGTTTGTGAAGGGATCTGGTGTTGTGATATTGGCCTATATAAATAAAACTGAATTGAACTGAATTTGGGGTGTTAAGTTAAGATAAAGTTAAGGTATCATAAGGGAGACTTTATTTTCACTTTAAGAAACTTTGTCTCATAAAAAAATGACTTTAGCAACAATGTACTATAAAAAAGTCTGTCCGATGCTTCCTTCAACTCTATCTCAAAACTGTCTTATAACATAATCTGACAGGCCTGACCCCCTCCACACACACACCTCTCACTCCAGGACAACTTCCTCTCGCCTGACCACCCCTGTCCCTTCCACCACGCCCCTCTGATCACTCGGCGACAGCCCCCCTTCCCTTGCCACCACCATAATTGACTAATGACCCCATATCAATATTTGGCTGTGGTCACAGGCTTTCAGTACGGTTGTAATTTAAAGTGGATTAGTGTTCGCCTCAGCACGTTTCTTTTGGCAGGCGGCCAGTGGGACCAGCAGTTTGATAACAGGTTCCTTCTTGCGCGGGAGTGTGCGTTTCTACTGAGCATCGGACTGTTTGTGAGAACTACACAGGCTGCCCATTGCCCTACGGGGCTTAAGACACTAAAGAACTGGAGGAGGAGTTTTTTTTTTTTTTTTTTTTTTTTTTTTAATGTCTGAGCCTGTCGCAATAAAAGTGGTACAGTCCTGCCCCAAGAATTTTAACAGATTTCCCTTTGTGCTTAAGAAGGACATAATGTATGAAGAGTCATATCAACAGTTGAAATACTGAAAAAACGGCTAAGTGGTACAGTTTGACAAATGTCTCTCCCCACCTTCCCCTGATGTCCTACTATACTCTGTCCTATTAATAAAAAGCGTTAAAAAAAGTTAAATAAGAATAATGCATTAGTTCTGTATAGAGCTGTTCTAGACGCTCAAAGTTGCTTTACAATTTGTTGCATTATTTAGTCACCCCTCAGTCACACTCAGTGATTAACTACTTCTGTAGTCACAGCTGCCCTGGGGCAGACTGACGGAAGAGTGTCTGCCAATCTGTGCCTATGGCTCCTCTGCCCCACCACCAAACAGCCACACTGACACTTTCATACAGGCAAGGTAGGTGAAGTGTCTTCACACACACACACACACACACACACACACACACACACACACACAAAAATAGAGCTTTATAGTACAAATTAGACAACACCACACAATAAGACCTTTTCAAAATGCAACAAAATAGCCATAAATGCAATAAAAAAAATTATAATCGAGGAAACCAGAACAATGAAAACAGAAAGAGGTTAAAAAAAAAAAAAAAGAAAAAACTAAACCTGACAATACTGAATGCTTTCAAAAAAGGAAAGTTTTCAGATGTTTCTTAAAAGTATCAGGACATCAAATCTGTCGGTGTTCCAGAGAGAGGGAGCCTGCACAGAGAATGCCCAGTTCCCTTTTATGGCCCACTAAGTTCTAGGGATGTCCAGTTCTTGCCCAAAGACACAACGGCAGTATGTAATGCCAGTAGCGGGGATCAATCTTCAACTTTTATATGTTAGTGGACGAAGCGCTCTACCGACTGAGCCACTGCAGTAGCTGTGATTCATGTGTTGTGTTAAATAAAAATGTTAAAAACGTGGTGTCACTTTTTGTGTCAGGTCCAACAGTAACAGTACAGGAGGACCTCCTGCCCACAGGTACTAGCCTACTGACAATTTGCCCCACAGAAAAATATAGTTGAATAGGACTGAGTTAAATGTTTGGCCCCCAAAAGACACCTGAATTCTAAGTTATGGGGTTATACAGCTTTCAGAGTCTTAGAAACCTGGTTCAGCTCTAGTCATATGGAACTGTTACCATTGCCAATGAGCAGCTAATTAGTTATGGCAAAATTGCACATTGTGGCTTGCAATTAGTGGTTATAGGTTGTAAAGGCAAAATTTCAACATTGTACAACCAAAGATTACCTGCAACCAATCTCTGTTAACATCAGAAATGCTGTCCTTTTAATCTCCTTTTATAGCTGTTAGCCAGATTGCTATGTAAACAAACCAATGCTAATGACATACCACGGTTTCTCAAGTTGATGCTGCTTGTTGTCACCTATCGTTGATTGTAGAGTATGACTAACTCTGTAATCTTACACAAAGGGGAAAATGGCACAGTGTGAATGAAGCTTTTAGTGTTAGATGCCCCATTAACATACCTACTGTGGAGAATAAGTTACTTTTCTCTAAGTATAGTTTACAAAATACTGGACTATGCCTTTAAGTTTGAGAAAATGGGGATAACTCTCGCAAAGAATCCCTTATTTGATGTGGCCAGGTCTAAACTATCACTCTTCCTCTGTTTGGCGTTGTTGTGGCGTCAAAAGAGTAACCAGCTAACTAGCTCATTAAAGTGTTAACATAATTCCCTCATTTTCCATACTCCGCCATTGTTTCTGTGCGGATTTTCCCCTCTTTGTTCTTTCATGTTCGCACCAACCTGCAGCGCTCCAAGTCTGAACATGTCTGGCCTGCACCGTCTGCCTTCTTTCCCTTTCGCTAAATAAACTCGGAACGCCAGACAGACAGACAAACAGACAGAAAGGAAGGGAAAAAAAAAAATGTCTGACCTTGTCTCATCTCACCTGCAAACGTGTTTATCTGAGATGTTTGTGCAAGCCAACAGCTCAGCGATGCACTTCAAATCGCAGAAGGATAATTAAAACATGTTGATCCCCTCAGTCACGGGAGAGGGCCAGATTTATTAATGATACACTTGCACTAGCCCCGTGGACTGCAAAGCAAGAGGAGGTGGGTGGGGGTGGGGGGTTGTGTGTGCGGCGAAATGGTAATATTGCATGAAATCATTGGTTAGATTGTCATTTACCTGCAGGCCCGTGCCAGTGTGAGTGGTCTTTCATGTAAATGAATTTGTCGAGAGAAATGAGAGACAGAGGGAGGAGTGAGGATGGAATTAATAGCTGCAGGTCATGGGGATAATGATTTCTTCATGGACCCAGTCAGACTCAAATGGCCCGGGCCCTTTTTCTTTTTCTTTCTTTTTTTTTTTTTTTTTTGGTTTTTGAAAAGGTGGTAATGAATACAAGGGTGAACATTACATTTATTGAATATGTAAACGCATTTATGATATGACAGGTCCTGCACGGCAACATTGTTTCCAAATGACCCACTTTGTATTCACGCAATGCAAATTTGCCACGGTGCCATTAGATTGTGTTGATTGAGTGGTGTATGGAGAATAAGGAAGCGTCATCATCATAGACAATAAAAGAACTGGACCAATAGACTCCTTTTGTCACTTATGAAAACTGTAAAACTGACCACACAAGCATGTATGTTAAAGTGCAAAGACTGATGATACATCCATTTTACACTGA
The DNA here is from genome assembly GCA_020698575.1 of Bostrychus sinensis. Lineage (NCBI taxonomy): Eukaryota > Metazoa > Chordata > Actinopteri > Gobiiformes > Eleotridae > Bostrychus > Bostrychus sinensis. The sequence goes on along the minus strand of CM036257.1, from coordinate 10,613,442 downwards.
CCAGTATCTGTGCCAGTCCTGCCTTCTGAACTGAAAACATATATCATATCATATAAAAAAGAACTTTAAGAGTTAGTTGCAAATATTACACAGTTAATTTATTTTTGTGTCATGGCCTAGTCTGATTAAATTGGTGTTTTAATTTTAGTGCAAGGCATAAGTGACAAGTCAAGGCAGACCAATGAAATCTGGTCTGACATCATTCATGAGCCAGTGTATATGAAGGTGCAGTACTTTCTGTCATGTGATGGTGGAGTAAGCACTTTTGCATTTGCCCTTTCATTCAGGAGTAGCCACAGCAAATAACGATCATCTGATACAAATCTGCATATAGGTTTGTGGTGGGAAAAACATATTTAAGGCCTAACCTTTAAAGTTAAGATATAGATGCTGTCATAACCTGGCTCACAGCTACAACAGCAGCAAATTAGGAGAATTATATATATTTATTTACAAAAAGGTTAACCAAAAAAATAAACTCACCATGGAGTGTGGCTGTTTGTGAAGTCAGTGGTGTAAACGCGTGCATGGTTGTGTGTAAGGTGTAATGAGTGCAGTGCTGTATAATGTAAAGCTGAAGTAAAAAGTAAGAAGAAAGGTGAGGTGCTGCAGGCGCAGGTGTTGGCCTGGGAGCAGAGCAGGAGCGAGGCCGGCTGTAGGCGGGTCTTTTAATACGAGCGGTGCGACGGGCCCTTGACGCACACACAGCCACGTCCACTCTGGGCTTCACCTACACAGAGGTACATAATTATAGAACACAGCCACTAAGGAAGGGGCCATGATGTGAAAATTCAACCGGCCCATGTTGCTAGTGGGAGTAAGGTGTCCAATGACCACCATTTGTCTTGTACATCTATATAGGTCCATTATAGAACCCAGTGGATAAAGCTTTAAGTCCTGTTCCTACAACTCCCTCCAAAATACAAACTAAGCACAGCGAGAGGAGAAGCACAGGAGCCAACTGTAACCTTTGCACATGCTTCCCCGTGGCGTCCTGTTTTGCAACTTTTTCTCTTTGATGTACTATTGTTAGCTAAACGTGGGCCACTTCTGTTGGCTACCTGGTTTTGGGCTCGAATCCAAAATGTCTTGTTAAGAGCCTGAATAGCCCTCTAGCGTTAGCCATAAAGTGCCACGCATAAAGGTGCAGGTGTGTGTTTTTCCACTCGCACTCATTCTTGTCTCAATGGGAGGTGTCCGCGTCAAAAGCTGCCGGTCAATGTCTTTGTGCACAGGGGGCAACTCCTGACAGAGTAAACCAGCGTGGACACATGTGAGCATAAAAGGAGCGTACCTCGCACCCCCCTGGCCGCCTTTAGCTCTCACTGAAAAGAACCGGGGTGGAGGGTAAGGTGGGGGGGTAGGGGGCGACGGCCTGGGCCACAGCCTAATGGTGGGAACAGTGCGGAGGTGAAGCTGCCTTTTTGTTCGCCCCGGATAAAGGCGGCTTTTGAGATTCAGTGTGTGTTTTTGTTCCGCGGAGGGCCATCCAAGCTGCGGGCCATGTTCGTCCCCGAGTTGTGTTGTGGCGTTGAGGCGGGGGAAAGGGGGGTGGGGGGGGTGAGTGTGTGGACACAGGCAGGGAGACTAAGTTACTCGCTTCGGGGACAAGAGAAATATGCTACTGCAAGGGTGTTGGAAAGAGGACAGCGTATCATCTGTCCAAAGCGAGTAAGACAAGGCCATAGAGAAAGACAGATGGGTAGGGAAGGAGTGAGAGAAGAGGCGTGAAGGTGCTTTATGGGCTACTTACTGGCTCATGTATCGAAAAAAAAAAAAAAAACAGCGCTGTCATTTCAGGTCAACCATTGTGCCAAGTGCAGCTGTACACTCCGGATTCCATTCAGGAAAAACAAGTCGCTTTGATTCTCTCGCTTTTCCCAATTAGGTTTCCCCAATCAGCTCCACAATGAGGTGACGAGCGGGGCAGTCAAAAGCTGAACTCTGCGTGATCCCTGACCCGTCTGACCTCCTCCACAGTTCAACTTCCACACACACACACACATAGAAAGAGAGAGAGGCGTTGATTGATCTGCCCGCGGGGGACATTCACCCAGCCCACGTTCTCCACTGACAAGGAACAGAAGTCAAGCCATGCCCCAAAAATGAAATTTCATCTTCATAGTTAATCTTCAGGTAAAAAAGCATGACTGTGCATTGTCACCTACTGAGAGGCCAGATCGTTTTACGCATGCCTCCAGCGCCAACTGAGGTTACATCACACATCACATGACTATTTTATTTCAAACACCAACTACAACATCCATCTAAGTGACCAATATGATAAACTTATGCATCTAAATATATCTTACTGTCTCTGAGTCAAAAGGAACTGATTTGTTGCCATTATTTCTTCTGAATTATCTGTAACAAACACAGGTGTCAAGTGTCACTATCTATTAAATGGAAGCCACTGTTGTCTTAAATGACCCCGGGTGTCTTGCAGTTGATTGTCAGGCCTCTATTCTCTTCAAGGATACAATTAAAGTGTATGGGAGAGTCAGCAGCTTGTTATTGACAGGATCAGATGACGACTGCAGAAACTGGAGCAGTGACTCAGAAAAATAATGGTTGGCGTAAAGACATCTTTTCTGTCTTTAAAATGTACATAAAAATATTAAAGATTCAGCATTTTGTGAATGGGATGCACACAAGTTGTACATTTTGACCATTTGAAAGTATCTTGATTGTGTCAATTATTAATTATCAGTGGACAAAAAGTATGTTAGCCAACAAAGGTCATATTCGGCATACTGTAAACTAGAAGGCAATGGAAAGTGACTGACGATGTGTGTGCTGTATTGATTAGCTTGATATTTAGTTAATCTATTATACATGAATTTAGGCTACACCACTAAAGGCTACAATCTAGTATGCCTACAACAAAGTTATGTTCACTGGTGGAATTTCTTTACTTAAATAAAAGTACAGATAAAGGAGCAAAAACATACTGAAGTAAAAGTAAAAGTATCATATGAAAATTTCTACTTACTTTGCTTACTTTCAAATGTGAGTAAAAAGTCATAGTATTTCACACAGACTTAACAACTCTTTAATGTGTTAAATGTGAGGGATTTTTCTGAAAAATTGCTGATTACTAATGAAATGAACAAACTGCTGCAGTAGGTGAGACTGAATCTGTCGCTGAGGTCTTCTGTCTTTATTCTGATATTTCTAATGAGTACTACTTTACTGCATCTTTTATATTTAAGTACTGTGTGTCTACAATGAGACCATGACAAAAACACGTTTTTAAACCAAAACTCAAAATACTTTGTACTTCAAACCAACTCATAAATGTAGTGGAGTAAAAAGTACACTCTCTAATATGTAGTGATGTAAAAGTAAAAGTACCCCTTGTACAATTTACTCAAGTAAAGTACAGATACATGAAAACTGTACTAAGTAAAGTAAGAAAGTAAAAATACTTAGTTACTTTGCCTAATTAAGAACTTTTACTTCATTACATTCCACCACTAGTTATGTTGGACCAGTACAAAAAGCCAAATGCCATATAGAGGTCCCATGTTTTAATATTTTATTTCTATAGAAAGTTTAAAGTTTGTGTTGCGTAAGCTGCAAAACCCGCGTAAAGGTACAATTACACCACAGACATAGGCATAAACATTCTACTAAGGTAACATGCAAAGTGCCTTGTAGCACACCAGCATATCTTGAAAGCAATGCAAAAATACTATTCTAAAACTAAGGCTTTTGAGCATTCTTACCCCATCTGGTACCAAAGTGTTTAAATAAAACGTGAGTACACCTGCATGAAGATTAATGACTCAACTGTCAACAATACAGTTGACATGTTTTCCTCACTTTTTAAACTTCTATCTCAATAAACGGGAAATACCAATCCAATCCAGCACATTTTATAAACAAGGGCAGTTTCCAAAGTGCTGCACACAAAACATTATAAAACAATAAATAAATATTGCTTTGTTTAGCCCTACTAGTCTATACTAGCCTATTATAAAATAAAAAACAAATAAGTGCAAAACAGTAAAATAACAATAAATAAGTAAAAACAATAGAATAATAAATACCAATAATGTTATGTTATTTTGTACACACACAAGAACAAATAAAATGCTTTAGACACTGTTGCTGCAATTGATAAAAAATTAAGCCAGACAAGTAGGAACAACATATTTCAAACCTAGTTATTTTCAAGCATTTGTGGTTTAAATTTTTTTTTTTTAAATCCATAAAACCAAGATGAAGATGTACAGCTGTATGAATAATATGAGATAAGATTGAACTTCAGGAGCAGAAAGATTCTTTTGTTAAGGCAGCTGTTAATACAGGATTAAGGGCAGAAAGCAAGAAAATAAAGTGTGCGTGCATCAAAAGCAAAAGGTGCAATGTAAGTAAAAATATATAACATTATAAATATAAAATGTAAAATATTAAAATGAACAGTGCCACAGGTTTTATGTACATGTTGAAATGGTATGTTCCCAAAATAGAAATCCACCATAGTAAATCTAATTAGACTGTGTTTTGTGCGTTTTACATGGCAATGCAGCACATGCTGATATATTGTTACATGGCCAATTAGTGTCTCGTAATGCTCAGTCAGCCAGAGAGCCAAAGGTCAGAGGTCATACTCACTCTTGTCTAAAACTGAATGAGACAGAAGGCCTCGGGAAAGGGCTAAACTCTCATTATTATTTCTAATAACACTCAATGCAAACAGCAGATTGTATCGCTACACAAAAGCACGTCACAGTCATTATAAAGTCTAGAACGTCCCAAAGCTCTCCCTTCTCCGTAGTTTAGATTCAATCTAAGGTATAAATGTTCCTCAACAGAAAATATATTTCACCAATCATCTTTAAAAAGCAGATTAACACTAATAATAATCTTTATCTGAGCGCTAATTGACATAATCTATAAATCATCCTTTGAGATTGCATCACTTTAGTGCTGTCAAGTATCATAAACACATGATAAAGTGCTTCTAACAGGTAATCACTGCTGACAGCTGAGACACTGATTGGATAGATGTAAGATAAGATATTGTCATAACTTATCTTGTCATATTCATAAGAGCTATTACCAAAACTATGTAAAAGTGTATATTTGTTTAAATCATAAATGGAGGAATGGAGTGTGTGGTTCCCGGACGAGCCCCCTTTTGTCTTAGTTTCAATTCAAGAGTCATAATGAAGAGACCACCATCATATATTTGATAGTAAACATACATGCAGGTGGAGTGCAGCCCAAAAAGGGCAGATTGGCTGCGATTCAAATCCCAAATCCCAAATTTCATGTCTGCTTGCTATTTTCTTGTCTCGTACTTTGTGAAAAACAGTGCAAACAAATGCAATGGCGCAGAAGTCTGAAGTGTGAGAGGTCAGAGGTTCAAATCCCAGATGAGCCCCTCCATTTGACGGTGCTGCAGCTCGGCTGCCACAACAAAAAAGTATCATTCTAAGCTTGACCATAATGGGTAATATTTATATTTAATAGTGCCAATGGGAAGCCCTGCTGGAGCATAGACCACACATAAAGTTTCAGTTCTAATCTGAACTCATGGAAGTTTTCACAATTTAATTTTCTTTCTTTCTATTTTTGTGTCTAAAAATTGTTTATCATATTATATTTTTTATTAATTTATTTTTATTCATTTTTTTTAATACTTTTATCATACATTTAATATAACAGAGAAATTATGTGTGAGGTTTTGGGTTAAAATCTGGAATAACCCCCCTTTGTGAAGGATTTTTGTCATGAATTTTTGTCGTTTACCACATAGAGCACAGTAGTCCGTGTTTAAAATCCTTTTTAATTTTTCTTACTCCCCATTTTGTCTCTTTAGCAATCCCTCATTATAAAGAACATATACAAAAATATATAAATTGCAAATAAATCTGACATAATAATAATAATAATAATAATAATAATAATAATAATAATAAATAATAATAAAAATAAAAATAAAATAATAATAATAATAATAATAATAATAATAATAATGCAAGCGGTCTTGGGTTCAAATCCCGGATGAGACCACACCCTGCTTAACAAAAAATAGAGATTAGGGTTTTGACATTGTATGCATGGGCCTATGAGAAAAAATGCATGTGTAATCCATTATAATTTGCTTCTTCAATAAAAATGTTACAGGATAATCACCGTCGCCCACTCTCCCGTACGTTGCAAGACCCTCCATTAGCGGCCCAGCGTGTTTACATTCTAAGGCTATGTTCACAAATTATTTGAATGTATTTCGGCTGCTACTGTTATTTATCACACACAAAATGGGCTGGGACACTGGGATGTTCGCTATCAGCAGTGACAATGATAACCAGGACAATAATTACACAAAGGCCGTCTCATCCATCACCGTCACTTATCACTTAAACAATCAGGCGTTAAGGAGAATGCTGGGCGGAAGGGGGAGGAGGGGGTGAGACTAGGATTTTCTGTTCCGTGTATATCAGTCAGAGTTGATCCAGTTTGGCCACTTTATAAACGCCGTGTCACTGGTGTCGTGGAGTTACTTAAGGCAACGTATAGCTCCAAGGACACTGGAGATAGAGTCTACGCAAACAATGGCGGCGTGCTGCTTTGAAGTAACTGTTGATGAATTCGCGAGAACACAGTGTCATTCCCCAAGTGACAGAGTTCATTTGATTGTGGTGCTAAACTGTCAATCAAGATACATTTTAGTGTGCTAACTAAGGTATAAAAGAAAGTATTCTTGGCTGAGTTTGAAAAGTATGTACAAGTACTTTATAGTTGTGCACGGGATTTCTTTCCTGTGCCAAACAATTAAGCTGGGTCAGCATGCAAATGCACAGCTGTTGGGCAGTGTATTTATACAGTGGAATTATATAAACCATGTTCAGTGGTAAAACTGATATGGTCCATCAATGTCTACATTTTTTTTTTTTTTTTTTTTTTTTTTGGGACTGTAACTTGAATAACCCTTAAAACAAAGTGTGCCGTCCTTTATTAGCTTTTGTACACTTGGTCACATTGATATGAATTCTATTTACTAGTTGCCCAAATACAATTTTTATATGCCCACTATTATTTTACTGCCCATTGCCTACATGTTTTTAAATCTAACCCTGAACCTACTTTTTCCCCTTTGCTTTTAACTTAGACTGAGACTGGAAGGCTTTGATTTCTAGAAATCCTAATTCAAGGATTCTGTCGATTGTCTTAGACATTACGTAATTGTGCTTTACACAGTAATAAAACACTGTGAATAATGCATGCAATGTTTTTATTATTATTTATTCACTATGTTGGCTTGAGAGAACAAAATTGCTGTATAAGTGTCTTGTCTAAAGTTCAAAATTAATGTTGTCATCTTCTTCAGCTTATTCTACTTAGGGGTCATAGTTGGCTTGAGCCTAACCCTGCTAATATAGGCCTTACATTTGACAGGGTACACCCCCTGTACAATGTCCCATTAGTCACACAGTGGGAGGAAGGCAGTGTACCCAGAGAAAACTCACAGTACCACAGCGGGGAGGTGCAGACTCTGCCCAGAGAGACTGTAGTCAGCTCAAGGATCAAACCCACAAAGAATGCCGGGTGCTGGTCTTTCGAACAGGGAGAGCTGCCTGCTTGTCTGGGCTAACTAGCGGGTTAGTTTCCCTACAACATGGTAGTGAACAAATGAACAAACTAAGAAAACTAAAACAGGCAAACTCAATAACAAACCCAATAACACTATGATTATGTTGTTTATTTGCAGACTAAAATGTGTAAACAGTGAAAGTTGGATATTTCACTTTAAAATAGTGCATATCTGAATATATTTTTATAAAAATGTTTATTATGCTCTGCTTCCCTTGTCTCCGAGCCATCGCCCCTACCCACAACCTCCTTGCTAAGAGGCAGGAGCGTTAACCACTCTGCCACCACTCACCGCTGTTTACTCTTAACACTCTTAATACTTTTAACATAGACTTGACTACTTGGTGTTGAAACCTTAAACCTTTGCTGTATGCCAAAGTGCCTAGGGTTCAAAACGTAACATCCACGAAGTGACATTTTCTACTGCTGTAGAGTCAAACATCTGGAATATTCAGGTCATTGCTCCGTTTATACCTGCCTTAAAATAACTGTCTTTACATTTGCACATTGTTGAAAGAACACATTCATTTTCAATCAGGGTTTTATCTCTTTTTATTTCACACATGCGGAGGCCAGAGGGGCAAACTAAAAACTGTTGGAGGACACGGACATTTACAGTATTCCAGCATTTTGAGAACCTGACATTTATGAATTAAAGTGACTACAGTGTGTCCGTGCAGTGCTGCTGTAGCTGTAAAAAAAGTAACACACCTAGCTGGGATAAATCTAGTTGTTTTGTTATATATGCTTTACATTTTAACCACTACAGGGCCTCAAAATAAGTTACCCCAGAGGCAACCTAACCTCTCTGACCAGCTCACCCTTGTACTTTGCCTTTGACATCGCTCTGGTTCGTCTCAACACGCCCAGGCAGCTCTGACACTAAACTTGAACCAGGAATCTGAGGCCGAGGTGGCGAGTGATGGACCCACATCAAGAGGGAGCCTCTCCAGTAGCAGGGGTCAGAGGTTACATAAATACTGCAAAAAAAAAAAAAGCCCCCAGGTCGGGTTGAGGCACTTCAGGGTAATTAGGCTGACACCTCCTGGGACTCGTAGCCTCTGACCTCTGACCCTTCAATCTGTTGGCCTGTGGGGAGGAAAGGGAAACGCCACCAGTGGAGATGAGATACAAGGGGAATTTAGCCTCTTGACCCAGCAGTGCAGGGACAACAGGGATTTGAACAAGAGAGTAATGTACTAGAGTGGGGTTGTCAATAGCAGAATGTATCAAGACAAGACCAAGGTTTGTAGGGAGTAAAAAAGTCCCATCTTTAGTCTTATACAAGAGGTTGGGAAATACATAAGTTACTGCTTATATGGGACAGCTCAACATGATGGAAAACTAACAAAATACTAGTTTTTGTGTAGCAATATTTGTAGTAAAGTAAAAATAGCATTGATTAAATACATTATATTTCCAAAAGTAATTGCACACCCACTCAAATAACTGAATTCGAATTATGCTGTGGGTTGCTTTTAGGAGCTGGGCTTGGCCCCTTAGTTTCAGGGAAAGGAACTCTGAATGCTTCAGCACCAAGAGATTTTGGACAATTCCATGCTCCCAACTTTGGGCGCATGGAACAGTTTGGGGATGGCCACTTCCTGTTCCAACATGACAATGCACCATTGCACATTGCACAAAGCACGGTCCATAAAGACATGGATGAGCGAGTTTGGTGCGGGAGAACTTGACTGGCCTGCACAAAGTCCTGACCTCAACATGACAGAACACCTTTGGGATGAATTTGAGCGAAGACTGCGAGGCAGGCCTTTTGGACAAGAACGTCAGACACGTAGATGTCTGACACAGATAGATGCAAAGTTTGGGTTGACATCATATTAAACCCTATGCTTTAAGAACAGGATGTCACTTAAGTTCATAAAGGCAGGTGAGCTAATACTTTTGGAAATATAGTCTGTGTATTCTGTATGTATTGTAAGCAAATTAGCCATGCCCTTTTCAGTAAAAAATGTGTCTAGTGCCTATTTTACATTACGTCTTGACTTTATGGTGGCCTGTATGTTAATAATACTAGTAGTACTAATAATAGTTCCTAGATTAAGATAAAGATGCATTTACACTCAACCTCTAGACAATATGGCGTGGGTCAAGTCTGTAAGGAACGGTTTGGTACAGGTAACCCCAAAACAGGCTTGTGTTTCCATTACTCCAGGTCTAGGAGATCGGCGTCTGTTATGTAAATTCTGACTTCATGCAACAGAAGCTAAATTGTTGGAAGCTGACTTTTACAACAGTAAGGCAGTGCCAATATTTAAAAGTGATCCACAGTGATCACAAAGCTGGCACTCCTTGCAGAGTGGAGCCAAAAGTTGGGGATGCTTTGGTAGGTGGAAAATAAAACTGAGCTGCATCGTACTGATCCAGTGTAAATGCACCTTAAGACAGGATAGTGGTAGGAAATATTCTTACAGGACCATAAAAGCAGGACAAGAGCAGTTTTAAGAACTGAGACCAGAAGAGTTTGCATGGCCCAAGCATCTATTTCTGATGCCCCTGGACACCTGGAGGTTCTGAGGCCAACCCAGGACATGCTGGAGAGACAATAGTTCTTAACTAGCCTAGGAATGCTATTGTATCCCCTTAGAGGAGCTGGTGGAGGTGTCCAGGAAGAGGGAAGATTTGGCATCTTTGCTTTGACTTCTGCTCCTGTAAACTGGCCACATAAAGGAGGTTTATTAAATGATGGTGGGACAGAGATTTTATCTAGAAAACAGTTCTAAGTCAAACCTCAGGATAAGATCATTCCAGGAGCACAACTGTAAGTCCAAAACCAAGGCTAATACAGTATGAGTGAAAATATGTGTGATTCCAAAACAAGCCCTTACAAACACTTTGACCCATTAGAGAAAATGTGCAAAAAGAATTATGAAAAAGCGGTGAAGAGCAAACATCTGCTGCATGCACACACCAAATGAAAAGCACTTTACTCCAGTGTCTGGTTCCCTTGTTTATTACTGTGGGATTGTGAATATGCTTCCTTTGAACATGATGGATCATTAAAGTAATGGTGTACCGTGGTTTTGTTCTTTTTTCCGCTTAGATGTTTCTCCTTTTTAATACAAATTTCTATCTGTGTGCGGCTCTCTCCTGAGATCTGCCATTGCTCTACTTACCAGGAAATACTTTCTAGATATGTAAATCAGGGGAGAGAGAGAAAACAGACGTATGTGGAAATATGGGAGTGCCGGAAAAAAGGAAAGAAAGAATGGTGGCATATCTTGTAGCATCAGCAAGTCACAGCATTTAAGTGACTTACGGCAGTACATGTTGTGTATCAGAGTGCATATATTCTATAAGAGTGGGTACGCCCTGTGTGCTAATTTGCATACTGGAGCAGCAGGCCATCGTGTTAATGGTCGTACTTTCTACCTCTGAAACTTTATGGTTAAAGGTGTTCTGTGAAAAGATGCTTCTCCAAAAAACTACACACAGCACATTTTAAGCAAATGATATGTTTATTTCTCCTTCTCCACTTCCTTCCAGATGATTTCTTACAAACTGAAATGATTATTACAGTTCAAAGCCTGTGTGTGGTCTCCTGCTGGGTACACCAGTTCTGTGAAGTTAAGGCTGGAGCTTATCAGAGTGAAGTGATGCAGACTGTTGTGTTGCGGGACAGACACTTCCACCTGGCCCCAGGTTCAATTTGTCTTTGGTAAAATGACAAAAACAGAGTTAACACAGTGCCAAGGGGACATCCTGCTTGACTAAATATAATAGTCATCTTGAGTTGAAGCGGAACTTAGTAACTCGCTTGTTTTTTCGCTGTTTTGTCTTATTTTCCTCTATGGAGCGCCCCCTACATTTTGGAGTAAAGCACTCGTAAATTCTCACAAGCTCAGTTGACTCCTGTGTGATCCCTTTGCCCAGCTTAGCTTTTATTTTCCCCTCTGCGTAAATGTACAAAGTTTTCTGTCGCCGGCCGCTCTGCTACGATGAAAATCAAGAAATAAAGCCATCACTAGCTTGTTGTTTTCTAACCGAATGTGCCCAGATTTCCGTGACAGTGGATCAGCAAAACTCAAACTTGTAAGTGTCATTTTTGGCCTAGAATCACCAGGTAGAAATGCACGACACTTCATTTACCCCACAACAACTCATTTAACTCCAAACACTGGACTCCATTTACGGTTTAAAAAAAAAAACAAGTTACTGAATGCCTCAAATTGAGTCAGAGTCCAGGATTCTTCATCTCTGATCCAAACTATGCACAATAAAGACCTCATGCATAAATATGTCTTCAATTGAGTGAGTCTTCAATTGTTTAGAAAAAAATAGGCCCACCTAATGACTTGTAATGTTAAAACTGCAGATAAAATCAATTGTTAACAAGGTAACCAGTGTGTGTCTTTCATTGCTGTGCAGATTCTCTAGTTCCACAGTCTGTACAGGAGGCTAATTGCAGGGATAAATGTCATTCTATCAGTGCAACCTCCTGCAGGGTGGCCTTAAGCAAATAGCACTAAATGACACGCTTTTTATCAAGTGGATCAACCAGACTGTGACTTATTTACTTTTGGAAGAGAAAATCCCCTTCTCAGATCTTTCTTTCGACTTCATCTTATATGGCATAAACACCTTTGTCAGAGAATCAATACCTGGAAAAGGCTCCAGTTCACTCCAGCCTCAGTTCACCACTTAAACAGCCCATCGCTCTGACAGTCATTACGCCACTAGTAAATCAACATACGGTAAAAAAAATCTGCTCTGGTGGATGAAAAACGAGACAAAAGACGTGAACAGAAGGATGAGGAGATACGTTTTTTACAGAGAGTCAGTCTAAGTGGCAACTAAGCATATGTTAGAGAAAATGAGCTTGTAAAACATTTTGGTACTTTTCTTCTAAAGCTGTGAAGTGAGTGCCATTGGGGATGTGGCCTTTCTGCATTCATAAAGAACGTATACAACACATATTGTACCGTCGTAAAGAATGTACACAGGTGAGATTTATGATCAGGGCTCCGGACGTCCAAACGCAAACTGTCCGCTTTGGAAAGTGTTTGATTTACACTGGGGAAAGGATAAAACGAATACCAAAAGATTAATTGTTGTAGAATACACATGTTGCGTTGCTGATTTGTGTCAAAAATCTGTTTGCACATTGTCAGACTGCAACATGGACGTTGGTTTGGTGGGCAAACGTCTCTACCAGCTGAGCTACTGCCAGTCATACAAATGTGACTGAACAACAAAGTTTAAAAAGAAATCTTCCAATACTAAGACATTATCAGTAATTAGTAATATAACAAAATTTTAAATGAACCAAAGACACATACTTTCCAAGACTATTCAGGAGAGCATTTTTACTTTTCCTTAACTATTAAATCATCTTCTGCTTATTTTCATTAGGAGTTGTGAGTAGCTGGAGGCTGATCTAGCAACTATGGGCCTGAGGCAAAGTACACCCTCAATAATTTCCAGTTAGTCCCAGGGCTGACACTCGGATCTCCAGAACACACACACACACATCCTGCTCACCTCCCAATGCCATTTCCAGGGTAACTGCTCCCAGACAAAACGTGTGCTCTATTAAGCATGCAGTGATTAAACACTCCATTGTTCGCCCCACTCTAAAGTGTACAAAGACAAGTGCACCTTACAGCCCCGCCAGACTGAGGTGAACGAGTGTGCGTGAGCCCGGGAACAGGCCCAATTCCCCGCACTGCCAAAGGTGTCTCCACTCTGCTAATGTGTCTTTAATGTAGCCCCTTACACCCCTCGGAACGACGATATCAAAACGTTTAAGTCGACCTGCTCACCGGAGGAGCGAGTGAGTCTTGTAAAATGAATTATTAATGCCACGTGAGGCTCTTCTTTGACTGGGAACAATGTAACTTACACTTGGCGAGCTTTGGAGAATCAAGGTCTGCACCGCTCACTTTCATGTTGTGACGAGGGGCTTTCGGTCTCTCCCTCCCAGACAGTCAGCGTGCTTACATGCAGCTAGGAAAAACTAAATTATTGCTGTAATTTAATAGAATTGGGATTTTCTCATAACATGCAATTAATTGTCGGTGTATTGCTGTGTTTAGAGTTGCAAAATAGCTACAATAAAGAATGCAATATAATCAGCACAGTGGTGAAAATATTTTGATGAAAATATAGTTTAAGATTCTTCTTGCCCAGGGGTATAACAACAGCATGCACTGGGTTAGAGCAGGAATCAAACCACTAACCCTCTGGTTAGTAGGTTACCTGCTTAACCTCCTGTGCCATTGTCACTGTCACACCTTTTGGCCTCATTAGCAACATGAGCAGCACATTCTTTGCAATCAGAAGATCCTGGGTTTGAGCCAAGTTTTGCTGGAACAGTAGTAGTAGCAGTAGTAGTACTAGGAGTAGATGCTACTGCGCATTTCCCAAACATCTATTACATTTTTTGATGACTTTGTTCTTAAATTAAGTTTACACTCCAGACTTTTTTTTTCGTTCAAGTAATACATTTGCCAATAACTTTTACTTCCATAAAGCACTTTAATAATGTTATTTTAAAATATAATTTTACTACAAGACTGTTTTTGAGTACTCCTTCTATGTCTGAATCTGTTATGAACCATGAGGTTTTTAATACTTATGCTGCCCAAAGACATCACAGTCTGCCACTAAATGAAGCCAGTGACTACTGTTTTTAACTTATCATATGAGGCATGATTTTGAATATTTTTCTTTATTAACACTATAAAAAGTAACAGTTTAATAACAGTTGCCAGTCTCTTTTGTCTTTTTTTTAATCAAAGGCTGAAACCTGTTAAATGCCAAAACCACATGAAAGAAGTATTAGCCTGAGTGGAGTGTGTGATCAAGCTAAGACTATAGTCCGAATAAGCTCTCAATGTAAATGCACTGATCAAGACTCTTTGCTGGCTGGACATGTCCACGTCTTCCCCCCGGAGGTTTGCAGCCGCCCGCTCCTGTCGGGACAGAGTATTGTCGGATACCTGCATAGTTGCGTGATTGGTGTCAAATAAATACCGCATTGAGCTGCAGCGCTAGAGGTCTTTTTACCTGTAATTATGGCATGGCTAGCTTTCCACTGCGGGCCGGCTGCCAGCTTGCTTTGGCTTTTACAGGGCTTCTGGTCCTTTCTTGTGGTTGTCATGCTGCAATTAAAACTGTCTCCAATCGCTGGGTGGCAAAAGGCTCTGAGACAGACGCTTGTCTCGCTCACACACGGTACACACACACAAACAGACTGCGGAGCCACTGGCTGGAGGCGATGGGAAAGCGTATGATATAGGAAAAACATAGTTAATTACATTTGACAGGTATCTATTAAAGTGCATTCTTAGACCTTAGAGGCCTTCACACATCTAATGGAAACACACACTCAACTGCGGCCCGCGAATAATAGGGCTTCCCAGCCAAACGCTTTGGCTTTTCTTCCTCCTTATCTCGCCGACATCAAGCATCTGTCAACGAATAGACAAATCACCACTAATCAAATTCACAAAAGTATAAACCAAGGTCTCACACTGGAATTCACATGCTTTTTAATTAGTTATTCAAAGAATCTTTTCACTTTTAAGTGTCGGAGCACTTGAAGCCCTCCTCCACAGAAGCACTGGCTGGCCCGTTTATTACAGACAATAGCAGAGTGATTGTAATCATGCCACTTTCGCCTCATCTGCTGTTTAAAGAGTGAGATGTGTGCACCGCGGATGCACTTGAATCATGACCCGCAGGTGAGAAGTCCGCCTTAAATCTGTCCAATTAGTGCCGGATACTTCTACTGTTGAGCATTTGCTGCATGTCTGTCGGTCTGTCAGTCCATCTTTTCATCTCCAACGTCTTTTTTACAGCTCTTTTATGCAGCGCGCCTAAATACTCAGCTGTCAAAATCGTGTTTTAATAGCTTGATCCAAAATAATTCCGACAACAGTGAGTGAGATGTCAGTCTTTTGCAAAGTTTCGAATAGAAAATGCTCTCTAGATGTGTAAAAGTACTTTTTAATATGTCCCTGACCACAAGAGTTTGCATCCTATACTTCACATAATACTGTACAAGACCGAGGCAAATGTGGAGAGAGGCGCACTGAATAAAACTCATCCATAGTAAGTACTGCAAATGATATTTTTGGTCATGTCATCCATCTAGTTACAATTACGAGCCACAACCTCAACATATTGGGCAATTTACAGGATTGTGAAATGAGAGATGAGCATTGTGGAGAGGGAGGCGGTTTGGGGCTTCCTTGTGCATGACTTGCTTTCAGACCTAATTCAGCTCTCCATAGAGGAAGAGATGAATATGAGGGAAGGCGGACTGATGTAAAAAACTGTTAAGAAGTGGAAAAAGCATTCAGTTATTCTTAAAGAAGTACGTGTGGTCTGTCTCCTAATCCTTAAGGCCTCCGATTATTCTAAATTAACTTTTTTTTTCTTTAAGATTTTAACCATGTTATAAAGTTGGCACCTCAAAAACATATCTGGAGTAGAATTTTGTTTCATTCATGCATGTTTGAGTAATGCTGTACGTGAATCCAGGAGGTAAGGTAAAGTAAGATAAGGAAGTACACTTGCTGTTTTTTTAAGCCCATACATCATCACCGGACTCATTCTGATCATTTCTGTGCTTAAATTGCCGTCACTACAAATCAGTCAGCTCATTTATCTCCAAAATTGCCCTTGTTGACTGTGGTTAATGCTCCAATAATGACGTTACCTTTAACTGAATATTATAGAACATATCCATACGTAGAATGTAATGCAAGCACTATCCTTTTTTTTTCTCATTTTTACATTCCAGCCCACTCACCTGAAGTATATGACTGCTGTTTTTGGATTATTTTCCTCTACGCAGCTCCCCCTACATCTGAGAGTAAAGCACTGTCGTAAATACTCACCAGTTGACTCCTGGGTGATACCTTGCTTGGCTTTGTTTATGTTTTCTCCTCCGTGCATGCTTTCCTGCCATTTAGCCACTTTGCCATGACCAAAATTGAGAAATAAAGCCATTCCTAGCTTGTTGTTTTGCTAACTGCGATGTGCCGCTCTCTCACGAGGCTTCTGTAACACCGGATCAGCAACACTCACACTTGCAAGTGTCGTTTTCAGTCCAGAGACACCATGGGAAGAGGCCAGATACATCATTTACTTCACAACAACTCATTTAACCATCACTCATAGCCCCGAAACAGTTTAGTTAAGGTAAAAAGTTAGAGAGTATGAGACACAGAGACAAAAATGACACAGGGAAAACACAAAAGATAAACCTTTACACTGTTAAAAGAAGAGTTAACAGTCTAAAAAATTGAGGAGTTGGTCTTCCTTGGCATCTGTGAGAAAACTCCTTGTATCATATGCAGTTTGTTCACAGTTCACTGTCAGGCTGTTACATATAATTGTAATGTAACGTCTAACATAGCAATGTTCAGTTAAATGTACTTTTCAACTCTCAGGACACATTAAAAATGTACATACACCCTTCTACACACATACACCCAAACTTCAGGACCTATTTGGGGCCACTCGTAAAAATAGCTTTAAAAAATTCAAATATATATATATATTTTTACTTTTTTCACATGAAACCTTTTTTACAACTTCATACCTAACCATAGATATAAATTATATAAATGTCAGGATTACAGTATGTCAAAAATATCCTGTTATAATGAAAGTCAATGGGCCCAAATAAGTACCAAAGTTACCAAGTGCATGTAAAATACATAGCTCCTGTTCTGTACACCTTAGAACAGAGGGGGTCATGACATCTTAAACACCAACTTAAAAAATTATTCTGCCAAGTTTCATACCTACAGCTTTTAAACTGACTGATTTATTGAAGATCAAAAACTTACAAAAACAGCAAAAAGAACGCTTTTGGGCCTCAAGAGGCTCAGAGGGTTAAATATTTGTTCTGCCTTTATTTGATGGAGACTCGGGGAGAGACAGGTATAAATGACATGGAACAAACTGTCCCACACTCTGAATTAAACCTGGGCCGCTCTGGTATGTGGTATGCTCTTTTGATATTAGCACATTAGCCACCGTTACCACCATTACCATTGCCCTTTTGCCCATGGCAGTTCTGTAAAACCACTTGGACTGATTCCTGTCATGTATGAAAGCATGTCCTGTGAATCCCTCCCTTTGCATGCACAGAAAGTATGAACACAATAGTCATGAGAAAGTCAAAGATGACATCCTCTGAAGGGCATTTATGAGAGGCCTTAGAGTCTCTACTGCCTGTTTTAAACTGACAGTATGTAATGCATAGCAAACTCTCCCTCTGGTTCAAACCAGACTTGTTACATTTTAGATGAAGTTTGTGATTGTGGGCTCAGCTACAGATAAACACACTTGTTTGTGACTGATTTAAAAATGATTGAAGGTTTTATTAGGATCGGGAGAGTAATACAATGACTCCTAGTGTGCGCAGAGCTTTTCCCATATAAATCATACAGTCCTTTAATAGCTTTACTACTACCGCTTGCTCCAACACCCACACTTTGTATTTTTATCATTAAAAAAAGCCTGAAGATCCCGAAGAAAGCTGAAAAGAGATTAGCGACATTGTTTTGTAGGCCTAACTCTTTATCTCTGTGCACATTCTTTTTAAAATGACAGTTACGTTAGCGTCTGAAGTATTTTGACGTATGCAGTACCTTGATGAGCAGGTCTGTTTTCCAACTTACAGTACAGCCACAGGAAAATCTGCTGCAAAAAGTGTCAATGTCAGGATGTTTGACAATCTGGCAGCAGACCTGACTTATTTTTTTGTACCAGCCAATGCCAGTATAGTATTACAGGGGAAGATCCATGTATTTTCTGGCCAATGCAAAGAGAAAACAAAGCTCAAAAATAGTATTAATTATGAAGTATTTATTGCCAAACACAAGGATATAGGAAACTTTTTTTTTTTTTTTTTTTTTGTTAAAATAAAAAAATTGAGGTAGAGCACATAGCACATGCTGCACTGGCCCAGGTTTGATTCCCAGTTCATGTTAAGCCAATGTATATACTCCAAGACTTTTCTGATCTTAAAACACTGCACAATGTGAAATGCATAAAATTGTTAACTACCGCTTGTTCCCACTGTGCAAGAATTCAAACATGTAATCGTGGCTACAACCAAAGTCAGTCAGAACAAATGTCAGGCTCTGGACGCAGTTTGTTAATCGCCATCATAGTGCTGGTGATGCAGAAGTTGCTGCTGCTTGCTATTGCAGTGTTTATGCACATGGAAAAGAGAAGTGTGCTTATGTTTGTGGCTGGTCATTGTTGTTACTATGACGATGCACTGATGTTTTTCTGTTGGTCAGATGTCTGACAGAGATCGTGGGTGCAGTGACTGATAGTGACTGATGGTCACTAGCTGATATTTGTCGTAGCCAGTTTTGGTCATAAGACAGCTCTATCTGTGATCTTTTTAACTATAAGACGTATAATCACTGTTTTTGAAGTATGACAGATGTTTTTTCCCACAGTTACAAAATCTGACAAAATCATGCAGTATATACCTGGCTTTATTCAGGTGTCTCTCTCCGACATTTTCTGTCTGTATACATTTTGCCCTGCCATTCAAGAAGAGGTCCTAGGAACATCATGCAGAGACTGCAATGAGTACACTCAAAGTCCAGTTTATAGCCTAGTATACTATAGTGTGCTAGTATATTTTAGATGTGGACATATGAATTGGATGCCCCACCTACTATCACCAGAGCAGTATCATGTTCACTAACAGTGAACATGAGACAAGTGAGCTAAGGGGCATCAGGAGTTCTGGTCAATTACACACAGTTCATAGTCTGCTCATTTCATAGGATGTAATTCTCACATTTGTTTTTTGTTTTTTTAATAAATAAAACCAATTTCCGAGTTACACAGCACATGAGGCTGGAAACGTGTAATGGGAAAGGAGTAAGTGGTATCAGAGTAGTGGTACTTCAGACTGTTAAATAAAAAGCAGACAGAACAATAATCCAAAAAGAAACATCTTAACATGATTTTGGTCTAGTAAAACAAGTCAGAATCCAGCTGTATTTGCTCTCCATTATGTTTTTCAGACGTGAAAGCCAGCCATCCGTTGTACTGTTTCTGATGCTTTTGTCGCATGGTATCAAAGTTACAGGGCAGGGTACAAGACAAGTTCATCAATCATAAAAAAGGTTTTTTTATTTATCTTTTTTTTTTTAGATACGTTTTATTTGTCACCAGCAGAGTCATACATAGTACAATATACAGTGAAATACATTTTTGTGTATACATCCAGTAGCAATAATTTAAAAAGAACAATAGCAAATATAAACACAATATAAAATAAATAGATATATAAATTATGATCATAAAAAATATAGAAATTAAGATGGCTCTTGTCATTTGTATTTACAATCAAGTATAGAGTATACTATTGCAGCTGTAACAATAAGGAGCATGGAGTAGTGCAAATCAAAATCAGAAAACAAGACTTATGTATATACAGTGTGTATAAAGAGTCCAGTTTTAAGCTCAGAGCTGAACAAATGGAAGGCTTGTGGATAAAAACTCTTTAACGGTTCAGTCTTAATCTCTAATTCTTGTGACAAATAGGTGTATTACCAGAAGAAAGAATTCTAAATATTAATATGTCTTTTATAAAAAGCTAAGCTTCCAGGATGCTGCAATTACTGCCCATGTCAAGATGGCTGACACATTGGCAGCAGATTTTTTTTCTTGGCATGAAAAGTTGTGCCTGACTCAAGGCCTAAGTTATTTTTTTCAAGCGGACAGCCCAGCCTGATTCACTCTAAATATTACCACAGGTCAGGGGGAAAAGGTATTTAAATACATGAAAGCAATTTGAGAGTGACATGAGTCTGGAAAGGCGCTAATAGCCTTCGCCGCGCTGATTCCATCCAAACCTTCCTGCCAATGTGGGAATCCAGCTGAATTTGCTCTCCAAGATGTTCTTCTGAGGTGAAAGCCAGCAGTCAGTTGTAGCGCCGCTGGTAGCCGTTTCCGATGCTTTGGTAGCGGAGCATCAAAGTCACGGGGCGCGCATATATTCGGCGGGATTAGAGCGGCGTAAAAGGACAGCCCCAGCCCATTCACTGTTGGCACGGCCGCCACAGCCTCGGCACAAGTGAGTTTTTTAATGCATTCCATTTAACTTTAATTACTCCAATCTCTGCGAGGGCACACAGGAAGAAAAGGCCCGGGCGTTTGTGCCGAGCAGATTACCCCACTGCCCTGCCAAGTCCGCGGCGCGCTGCATCCTAAGATAGAATTCAAATTCAAATGTGGGCTAAAGAAAGTGCAGCTGTCACCCCTCTGGCCTGCGAAGCCCCAACCGGATCAAAGATGAGCTGTCCTCCTCCCCTGGCCGTGTCAAAATGAGCTGTCCTGCCCATGCCAGTGTCGCGTCCCCCTGGGGCACCTAATCCTCCTCTCCTGACTCCACACTGACAGTCTGAATAAAGGCATTAAACCCTGCAAAATAATTACCAATTAAAACGGATGGAGAAGTCATCAGGTAGTGACTGTGGGGGGAAAGAAGCGCCAGGCAGAGGCGGCGGCACACAGGGATGAAGAAGCCGTAGTGCCTCCCTGCCAAGAACAACCTGTATTTTCTCCTTTACGGGTTATGCTTCCGCGAGTTCTGGATGAGTGAGTGACCTTACAAAGTGGTATCAGAGCCGCAGCAGGCTTCTGAAAGAAAGTTTGTGTGACATCCCGGCCTGTACACAAGCCAGGAATGAGTGCAAAAGTTTTGGGAGGGATTAAAAGTAGTTGTTTTACAGTATCGGGGTAATGTGATGTTGGGTGTTGCAGAATAGCCTGGATGTATCCTTGAAAAACTGAAATTTAGTAAAGAAGTGTTGCGGTCAGGGATGGAGTGCACGCGTTCTGGACATGGAGTCGAGTCATTTTTGAGACTTGTGACTCAACTTAAGTGTAAGGCTTATTGTCTCACTTGGAACTGATGACTCAGACTTGTGAGCAATAACTCAGGCTTGGACTTTGAATCACCTAAATTCATTTTTACTTAACTTGGACTCGACTTGAATTGATTTGGACTAGACTCACTAGACACATTTTCAATGGATTGGACTCAACTTGGACTCAAACCTTAACTTAAGATGACTCGACTTGGACTAGACTGTATTTTTTGGGTGCTACTTTGACTTGAGTTATATCAGTGACTTGACTCAGATGTTGTGACTTTTTGTTAGAACTTGGACCCGACTTGAGTTGATTTGACCTGGACTCAAGACACTGTTTAGGTGACTTGGACTTTGAATCACCTTTAGTTAATTTTGACTTGACTTGAATTGATTTGGACTGGACTCAGGCACTTTTTAGATGACTTGACTTGGACTAGACTTTATTTTTTCAGAATTGAGTTATATTGCTGACTTGACTCAGACTTTGACTCAGCTTTAATTCATTTCTACTCAACTTGGACTCGACTTGAATTTATTTGGACTCAGACACTTTTTAGGTGACTTGGACTCAACTCAGACTCACACCTTAACTTAAGACGACTCGACTTGGACTGGAATTAAATTTTTGGAGGATGACTAGGACCTGGGTTATATTAGTGACTTGACTTGAACTTTGACTCAACTTTAATTCATTTCAACTCAACACAGACTTGACTTGAATTGATTTGGACTGGACTCAGACAATTTTTAGATGGCTTGGACTCAACTCGGACACACACTTCAACTTAAGGTGACTTAACTTGGACCAGACTTGCATTTTTATTTATTTTTTATTCATTTTCAACTATTTATATGGTTGTTTGTGTCTTTGCTAGCCTTGCAACTTAATACCAACCACTGTCCAGGGTGTACTCCGCATAAGCCCATAGTTGCTGGTATAACTAAATATTTAGTTCACTGGAGTTGCAGTATTGGTCAGATTAGTACCTGTAAGTTTCTATTACCAAAATAACAAAGTTGTATCCCAAAAAAGTTGTTATTCCAGGTTTTTGGTTCAACTTCTTTGGTCCACTTCTATTGTTACTTGATAGAGATCCGCATTATACACAAGATACTGCTCTCCTGGTTGTTACTTCCCTTTAAGGGTTACCCAAAGTGAAGTAGTTTTTGGGGTTACCCATATCAGTCTGTGCTATCCAACCTGACCTGTATGGTGCACTACACATATTGCCTTTTAGTTTACAGTACAAGCATTTAAATTGAAATAAAGGACGTACACTTTACCGCAGTACATTTAGTTTCTGTATTGTTGTTTCTCAGGAATAAATTAGTAATATAAAGGTATCTGACAGAATCATATTTACAAAGCATTCATTTTGTCATCTTTGTTCAATCATCCTAGAAAAAAATCTGGGAAATGACCTCCAGTTCTGAATGGGAACTTTATGAGAACATCCCTTCCTAGTGGTGCTGTTTACTGGCCACTGCAGTACTGGGAAGCGTGCATGTGCTTGCATGTACAGTACCTTTTCTCCAGTGTTATGGGGGTGTTTGCAGACTAGCGTGCCACCAGGCCCAGGGCGCTAATCCACCAGCGCCACACTGCCGAATCCAGGTAAAGTGATCCTAAAGCCTGCTTACCTCCGTCCCTCCTCTGTTCTCCGCTCTCCCCCTTTGAGCCCTGTCTATTAGCAGTGGCAGAGATCAGACTAGAGAAGATCCACTCAAGAAAAAAGACCAGTCTGGACCAGGACCCACATTTTGACAAGTTAATCCCAGTCTTTGACGGCGAGCAGAAAAGGACTCAATTGCTGTGTGACAAAGAGGTTCTGACTTGACCATGTTCTTTTGAAATGCCTTCCTTTGCTATGGGAAGGCATGTATACCTCTCACTTTAAATACTTGTGTAAATATTTGATGAACTACTGTCAGGCTCGGTTTACACAACAATGGCGAGTACAGTCATCTGGTATTAGGAAAAGATTATTTTTTCTTTGTTGGGCCGGACTTTAGGCAAACTTTTAAAATACATGCAAACATATTATGCTGTCTGAAAGGCACAGTTACTCATGCTGGCACCCTTCAAACCTTGATTTAATATATTTTCTTTCTCTGGATACATGTGTCAACCCAAAGATCTTGTTGTTCCATCTGGTATTCGCATGTATCATTCTTTAGTTTATGAAAGCTGTTGTCTAATCCCGTGAAATTGGGTTTGATGATGGCAGTTTTAATTTTAATTACTGGATGTGGACTTTAGTGTTGTATCTCAAAATTCAAACTCAAAAGCTACCACACTGCATTTTGAAAAGTAAAAATCAATGGTCACTAGACAGTCACTGTAGAATAAAATGCTTTGTGAGTTTTGGAGGAAAACAGCGGGACTGCAGCAGGTCTTTAAACTGTACACATTTGAATGAAAGCAGTTAGAGATGCTGTTATTATTTTCTGTCACATCATAATCAGGAAAAAAATGCTCTCAAATAAGCCGTAAAAAAAAGTGCTGCGATAATCCAGTCCAATTTATTCATTAAGGTGATCATTCAGGTTAAATAGCACATGTATGATTATTATTTATCTATAAATTATGGAATATCACACGGGTCTGGTCAGGCTTTATGACAGAAGTCCATTATTAGTGGAATTCACCAAACTTTTTTTTTTTTTTCCACACAAATGGCACAAGTAGGGGTATAACAATACACTAAATATATCGATGTATACATTTTTTTTCCTGCAATACAGCTATATCGATATACATCACTTTGTATCAAATTGTATCCTGTGTATTGATATATATGTAAATATCAATATTTGCATGTTAAAGTCAAACCAGATACAGCTTTTTGAATAAAATGTTTGTGATTTTAATGAAATAAAATGTTTCATTCAGCTTTTCTTTGCTCTCTGTGTGCTGGACATAATCAACCCTGGGGGAGTTACATTTGAGAATCATATCAAAACTATTCTAATTGATATGTATTGTATTGCTGCAAATTGTTACACACCTAGCCATGAGTCAACGGCGAGAGAAAAATAAAGAGCAAGTGTCCGAATTTGAGTCCACTATATAGCCTGCTATATTAGTGCAGTACTATATAGAGATATATAGTGAGGGGTTTGGGGTTAGGGAGGACATTCAGACACAGCCAAACACTTGAGTACTCAATCTCTGGTGGACTAGTTCTATTTTGTTGAGCTATTTACAACATAGTACAGTGCACTTTCATCTGTGTCAAAAAGTTCATACTGCGCTGCTCTTTTGTTGTTACAGGCCCCAAAGAGTTTGCAGAGTAAACAGATGGACGAAAGAAGCTCGCTGTCTTTGATGTATGATTAGTTTCTCGACATCCAGCACCTTATACAACTGTTGTCGCCATTTTATCATCATCCTCTCCTTCTAATCTCATTGGGAAACGCGAGGTGAGCTCCTTAGCAGAAGACAGATGAGGACACAACATGAAATTCTTGTATAGCATGACTGTGTGCGCTAATGAAGGCACATGCAATAAATCATACCTATATTCACATGCTTGTTGATCCACTGTTTCATGTCTGGCTCTAACCGCCACTGCTGCTCTGTCTCTAACTGCTGGTATTTCACTGATGTCTTTTGACCCGCGGGACACTTGGAGCTGCTGATATGACTTGTCTCTTGGTTTCTGTAGCGGTGCCAAGAACACCCAAGGCTAAGTACACTGGGCGGGTCCAGCCCTGTGGACGCTGCTTCTTTGGTGAGAACAGAGCAAACATTTTTGTCTCCTGCTTAAGACCTGTTATTAAATCATACCTCAGGTGAACAATCACTATATGTCCCGACTGTATGCGGTCTGTTGGCCACTCACACTGGTTTTACCTGTACTAAAACTTCTCAGATGCTTTTCTCATCTTACTGTCTGTAATTACACTGCAATGGGCATACTTCAGCACTGGGCACTATGACATATTTAAACTACTGAATCACAATGACACTAATAATTCATTGTATTCATATTTCATTGTGTAAAACTACATTATAACACAACATGAATGTATTTCAATATTTAAAAAATCATTGCATTACTACTATTATAGACAGTAAACTCTGACTAACAGAAGATTATCATCTTAAGAAAACATACTGTCCAATCAACACAGCTTGCTACACATCTGATTTACAGTACTGAGAAAATGTCTTATTGCTTTAACTTTAAAAAAAATGATATGATACGATAACTACATAATGTGCTATATACAGATCCGGTCAAGTCAACACTTCCCACTTATAACTCTTATAGAACGCACTTTCAACAGTTTTTTAAGGAAAAGTCATGTGATCATTTTGACATATTTATATTGTGTGACTATGAGTATTATGTATGTCATTGTATATTGTTCCTTTATATCATTTTGGACAACAGATAAAAATGGTAATCTGGTATAATTTGGCTCATTTACAGTGTGTAGAGATGTATATGATTGTTGATTAAATGTGCACTATCCTGAAATAAATAAACCAGACAGCAGTCTAAATTTGTGACTACTCATTTCCAATGGCAAAGCACATTTAACAAGATTTTTTTTAATGCAGGAAATCTTAACTAAATAAAAAGAGAGAGAGAAAGTAAAAAATGATAACAGATGAAAAATGTACAATGTAACAGTGTAACAGTGGTACATAAGTCATGGTGACAGGAACACAGACACCTGCCAGTTACCACAGCCACAACTATAGTTCTTGTTTGTCTTGCAAATTAATCAAAATGTCATCTTCCTCAAGTTTTTTTAATGCAGAAAAGCATTTTCCTTTTGTATCAGGCAAACAATAATATTTTTTATTAATAAGTCAGTATTGCATTCAGTGAGGTGTTTAAATTTTTGTGCATGCCGCATACACAATGTAAGTCAGACCATTATGCCAAAGTTAGTATAGTATCTAGTTTGCTGTTGTTTGTATTAATAATAATAAATGTATATTCCTAGTTTTATATACTGACCTGGTTTTGACAAGGTCCTAAAGTGTTACAGCCCCATTGTCTGTTTGGGTTATTTGTACCATATTGAATTTTCTTGTCTTATTTTGTTCCTCTTTACCTCTGACTTTTGATTCATTACCAAAGCATTTATTTCCATACATGCTTCTGGAGTTTTGACATTTTGTGCCAATCCAAATTAATTATACAACTGTCCATCTATTGTTTAAATATTGTAATCCATTTTGGTGGTAAGAGTTAAATAAAGAGAACATTCTGTTTTCTGTGGAACTGGTTGGGCAGCTTCTTTGTCATTTACTGTGTTCATAGGATCATGCAAAGAGTATGAGGAACATGTCACACAGCTTACAGTATATGCCTAACATAGACAATGCAAAGGTATTGGAAGTATTTAAAATATGTACAAATACTACTGTCCTCAAAAATGACTTTACTCCTTTAGTGACATGAAAAGTGTAAGTAAAAGTTTTTTTTTCTCTCTTTCTTTTCTCTCAAAAATGTAATATTATGTTTTAGAAAATGTACTCAAAAGTACATTATGAAAATGTATTTAAGTAAATTACTTGAGTAAAGTTATCCTGGGTCACTTGTGGTGCAGCAGGTTAAGCACTAACGGAGAGATGGTGGTTCAACTCTCGCTTTGCCCCTGTGCGTATTGTGAATAAATATAATTTTTATAGCGCTTTTCTACCTCCATGGGCACTTAAATGGCTTTACATCAAAGAACCATTCACCCATTCACCCTCACATTCATAAACCAATGTATGCAGACAACAGGGGCAAGGTGGGAGCGGGTTTTGAACTGCCAACCTTCTGGTTAGTTGATGAACACCTCTACCACCTGAGCTACAACTGCCCAGTTTTGTCAATACTGTTGAATCCTTGAGCTTAACATATAAACTGGTGAAGTTTTTTTTTTTTTTTTTTTTTTTTTTTAGGCTTTATTGACAGACTTTGGAGTAGCAACATAAAATCACAGGGAAGCCCAGACTCACATCTTCAAGGCAGGCTGTAGTTGCCTTGTTTATGTCCGCAGCTCTACCAACTGAGCTATACCATGGCACAATATTTGAGTAAAGTTATCCATTTACTTTCCACTACTGCAATCACTTTTAGAAGTAACATTAAATAAAATGCTGATATATTGAATTATGAGAACTTGTTTGGCGGTCATGAAACTTCAGTGATAAATGTTTGTATGTATTATATGTTGCATGTTTACAGCACGACACAAAAACAGTCATTAACATTAACCATGCTAAGGCCACTTTCCATTCCTGCCTCCATTAAGATTCAGAAAAAAAAAAGTCAGATGTAAACAGTGCTCCAAATGCTTGAAAGTGGCTTTGATGAAAAGATGAGAAACTTTATGACTCGCTGAGGTTGGAGGACAATCTGGTAATTTAAGGAGGGCAAGGATGCTGCTTTTCATGAAGATAGAAAGCACTCCATTTAAAAGAAAGAGAAAACCTTCGGGCCTCGTCAGCCATCTTCATTAGAACCTCACTTTAGTCTTAATGCATTTCTCGTCATTAGCCGGGGCACAATATGTCACCATCCTCTTCACGAGAGTATATACGCATTGTTCCAATAATTGCCCTGCGAAGGACAGACAAGCAGCATGTGAAAAAGGCAGCATTATTCAGGTGCAATCTGCCGGGACTTCAGGCCTTCCTCCTCTGCGCCATTGTTGCGGAAAGCCACCTGATGTCACGGCTTGCGCTTCTGTGCAAAAAGTACAAATTAAGAGTCGTTTGCCAAAAAGCTGCTTGATGGAGTAAGTGTATAGGCACTTATAGGCAGCCTGGTGGTGCAGTTCTATGATCAGCAGTCAAGTATATATCCTAAGCTAATGAGGCCGTGTTATAAACATGAAAAACAGAAAAGTAAGCAAAGATAGCAGTTAATGTTTGTGATAAAGTATATTTTAAAGAAATATAAAGAAATATGAATATAAGGGAGCTGCTGAAAGCTAAGTTAAAGCTACAACAAAATCTGTTACCTGTGGTGTCGTCCCACCATCCATAGAAAATGCATGTGTTCGGAGAATTGGTGACTCTAAATTCCTCCTAGAGAATCAATGTGAGAGTGATTGTCTGTCTGTGTCTCTGTCTATGTCTCTGTATCTCAGCCCTGCAACTGTCCAGAGTGTACCCCACCTAAGGTCCATAGTTGCTGGCATAGGCTTCAGCCAACCATTGCTCCTTCCTGTGGCGCTGGAAACTATTTATCTACTCTGTGCAAAAAACTTTAACTGAATTTTATGTAACTCTAATTTTCTGTTTTTAAGACAATTATTTTCGGTATGTTCCTATCTACCTGTTTACAAAATACATAGGTGTAAAGGTGGAGTGTGTGTGTCTGGCCTTTTTAGGTTACTTGTACAGGCAAAAGTCATATTGCAATCAATGCCTGCCACACAAATAGAAGACAGTAAAAACAAATGAAGGTAATGAGTAATAAGTTGACAAAGGTTCCCTTCCTTTTCCATTATAGCTCCCATTTTGTTTGCGTTGTCTTTTTCAGCTTCCTCTCGCCAACAACTAGACACAGGGACGGTGCTGGGTGAACAGCAGAGACGGAACCCTTACTCCTGCGGACCATCTCCTTCTCATCTCTGACTCTGCATTCCTCATCCCTGCATCCATCTCCCTGCATTCAGCATCCTGCATCCAGCATCCTTCATTCAGCATTCTGCATTCAGCTTCCTACATTCAGCATCCTGCATCCAGCATCCTTCATTCAGCTTCCTACATTCAGCATCCTGCATCCACCATCCTTCATTCAGCTTCCTGCATTCAGCATCCTGCATCCGTCATCCTTCATTCAGCTTCCTGCATTCAGCTTCCTGCATTCAGCATCCTGCATCCACCATCCTTCAGTCAGCTTCCTGCATTCAGCATCCTGCATCCTTCATTCAGCGTCCTCCATTCAGCATTCTTCATTCAGCTTCCTGCATTTGGCATCCTTCATTCAGCTTCCTGCATTCGGCATCCTTCATTCAGCTTCCTGCATTCAGCATCCTGCATCCAGCATCCTTCATTCAGCTTCCTGCATTCAGTATTCTTCATTCAGCTTCCTGCATTCAGCATCCTGCATTCAGCATCCTGCATCCAGCATCCTGCATTCAGCATTCTTCCTTCAGCTTCCTGCATTCAGCTTCCTGCATTCAGCATCCTGCATCCAGCATCCTTCATTCAGCTTCCTGCATTCAGCATCCTGCATTCAATATCCTGCGTTCAGCAACCAGCACGTAGCATCCTGCAGACACCATTCAACATCCAGAGTACAGCATCCTGTGTACTGCATCCTGCATGCAGCAACCTGCATTCAGAATTCTGTATTCAGCATCCTGAATCCCTCATCGTCCCTTAATCTTACCCAGTCCATCTTCCAATAATAAATATTTCAAATCTGCCCCATTGTTGTGGTGTGGTCCTTACTGGTGAACAGGGACATGGTGTTATGTTGCTATATGGACAAACCCAGTCAAATTCTAGTGTCTGTTTTAAAGTTACATTTTATATAGACATATCAGCAATATTAACATTATGAATAATTTAGCTTATACATCTTTTCTAGAAATACCACAGATGCACCTCATTTGGAAGACAGTGCTACATGTAAACTTTAATACCCACTGTCTGTGAGCCAAAAGACAGAACTCAAGGGTAGGAGAGGACACGTGTTTGGCAGCCCTTCATCAAAAGCATAAAGCAGTGGCCACGAGGGGAGAAGTAAACAGATTAGAGAAGCTATTGACATTTCCCCGTAGCAACCAAGGGGTGTCGAACGATAAGGTGTACCGGCATCCGCTGGCTCCTCTCATCTTTAATGTATCACAACCAATCGTGAGAGAAATTCATCAATAACAATACCCCACCACCACCACCACTGGCATCACCACCACCACCAGCACTCACCTACCCCAGCTTGACACCACCTTCCTCCCATCCTCTGGGAGACGCCGCGGCCCCGTTGTTCGCCCACGTGGAGGTGAAGGATTTTTCCATGGGCGGGCGTGCTTGGAGGAACTCCATATGGCCGGGATCAAAGGTGTCGCTGGGTGCATGGTTCTGCTTGGTTGCCAGCCACCGCCGTTAATTAGAAAACAAGATCAGAGGCGGTATTAAAATCCAATTAAGCCCGTATGAACAGATTGCCAAGTGATGTTCACTAATGCATTACTGAGCACCATGCAAATTTTAGTGGCAGCATTTGGCTTTATGTTGTGCGTTTGTGTCATTAAGGGGTGTGTGCGCGCGGCCGTGAACGCGCGCGTGCCGCCGGAGTGTTTGTGCCAAGGAGCTGTGACATTGCCTGATCCTTTCTCTTGATACACAGCGATAATCTCATCTAAACAATCAGCGCTAGCTTTGCACAGCAACAACACCTATCCACACAATAAGATTGGATGATATTGCTTCTTACAATTAAAGCATAATTGAGAATGCTGAATTATTGATCCGTCATAATTGAGTTCTCTTCATCGGATTTGTATGAGAAACGAATATGACGTGCAGAAAAGGCAGCAAATTTGGCTAAATTGCTTGGGAGTAGTTAGGTGTTCTATACTGGGATCTATACTTTTTTAATTTAGTCTCTGTTGGTCAGTCAAATATAAATTACAACAGACTAAAGTTTTGAGTAACACTTTATTTTACACTACACTTGATGCAGTATAACTACTGTGTAACACATGCTGTAACAACCTGTAATATCATCTAACTCTGCTAAACTTACATAAGGACATTTTGTGTACTTACAGTTTCAAAGTACAAATCGAGGGCTCAGAATATAAAGTGCACTCGAGACAGTCCAGTAAGTTTACAGGAGAAGCAAAAGAAAAAGGTCCACACTTTTCTGAGAAAAAAAAAGAAATGTAGTCCTAAAAGCTCAAATATTTGCCTACATAGATGACAGAACACTTCTACAACAGCTGTTTATCTGTTAATAAAATGTATAATTGTTGATATTTTAATTACCATATTTTTATTTTCATTTTACAAAGTCACATTCACCTTTTTGGCTCTAATTTTAGGCCATTTTATAATAGAATTCTACTGAGTTATATGCATTTATGCCCCTTTAGCACTGACAGACTCCTACGTTAAGAGACAGGAGATTGTTTATTTATTAATAACAAAATGTACTTTTACTGTGATATTTTGTCAGTGAAAAGAACTCATCTGCTTTCATTTCATAAATAAAGTATATCTCCATTTTGCCCAAAATGTCATTTATGTCCTTTAGATTCTCAACCCTCGCAATGTAATAAAAATACTTGTTACAATACTTTACCAAAGTTCTTTGATAGAGAAGTGTAACAAGTATTACTTTAGTACCTAAAACTGTACGTACACAACAATGTTATTACAGTTTGTTACATTGTCTTTTACATTGTAGTTACATTTAAGTTACACTGCATCAAGTTTCTGCAGGGTCTTAAAAATCTGAGAATGTCTTACAACAACAAAAAAATCTGAGTTTAAGGCCTTAAAAGGTCAAATTTTGCAGTGTTGCAGAGTAGTGGGGCTTAAATATGTTTAAACAGGTCTTAAATATAACATGTACATTAGATGCAACTACCTCATATTTTCTTAGCGAGACCAAAATGCTTTGTGGCACACACTGTTGCAAATGGTTGGGATTAAATGGTGCAGCCATATTTACACTTTTTGTACACTGCATACAATGGTCTCAAAAAACCTCTAAAAATGTCTTAAATTGAACTTATTGAACCCTGCAGAAACCCTGAATTATATAGCTAAAGAAGATGTATTTTTTGGCTTTTGCCTTCAATGTTTAGAGACAGGAGACAGACAGGAAACATGAAACATCAGGTGGGAATCAAACCTGTCTTTCTTGACCTGATATGGACTCTACCAGGTGAGCCACTGGCACGCCCCTACCACCAAGATCATCATCACCAATCATAACCATTTATTTAAAATGGGCTGGTTTTATGCAATGCCTTGTTTTTCTCTTGTTGGTTGCATTGGTCTAGCAGTGTGTTCTGCATATGTTTTATTTGGCTCTGTAGGGTTAAAAGTCTATCTTATGCCATTTATTCTGCATCAATTTGTTCTACCCCATATCTAACTTGAATTGACAGGGACAAGACTCAAGATTATTTATAGAAAAAGAATTAAAATGGCTGGGGAGAGTGCTATTTGATTACACTACATTTTTTCTTTTTCTTTCTGTTCCATTTCAGGGGTCGCCACAGTAAATCACCTGCCTCCATTTCACCCTGTTCCTCTACATCCTCTCACACCAACTTTATGTCCTCTTTCACTACATCAACAATACAAATGTAAAATGTCAACAGATAAAATGAAACCATGTTAAGGAATTGGATGATGCATATTTAAAACTGCAACATTAAACTCATTTCGCACAATAAGAGCCAATTGAATGTGCGCCGCTGCTGCAGACAGACAGGGCATCTGTAGCACGGGGCTGACAAGTGGATGCAGCTGGTGGCCTATGGCCCGGAGCAGCCACATTATCACCGACGAGGGCTGCTAATGTGGGGCTGAATGGAGCTCCTTTTGAGATACAAAATAGCATTCTGATTAGAAAGCCAGGAAATCCACATCTGCAGTGCCGGAAATCGTCACAATGAGGAACCAGGGCGCTTTTGGCACCGTCTCAAGCTGGCTATAGACGAGAGCCGCTTAAGATCTTAATGATGGGATGTGCCACTTTGAATTTGAATTTGTCACAAAGTGCTGCCGAATTATTAAAGGCACGCTCATCAGGTCAATAGTGGTAGAAGTTTTAGCCAATAGTAGCAGAAGATCTAACAGGTGGTGGATGTAAACAGGAGGATGGAGTATGTGGGGTATAGTAATGCTGAAATTACTGTTGTTGTTGTTTTTTTAAAGGAACATAATGGTAAAAAGTGTTGATATGTAAAGCTGCCTACACTGCCATCTGCATCAACAGTGAAGGAACATGCAGCAATTATCAGGAGATACAGGAGACACCCAGACACTGCAACATCTGGGAGACTGAGGAGGATGAGAACAAAAACTGTACTTTTTGTGGCAGGTTTTTATTAAAAGAAAGACAATTCAGTCAAGAACATCTCGCGTGTCTAATCTTGGTCTTGTCTTATAAAAGTTTAGAGTCTTTGCACATTGGGGCTGGAACAATCTCAATACACAGACAGCAGTTTCCTGTACTCAATATATTAATGCAACAAATCTTGATTCTTAAACTTACTAAGTCTAAATCTCATTAGTATACAGTTTAGGGCCTATACGACATTTAATCCCAACACAATACAGCAACAGGTCAACACCAACTCATAGCACTTTGGAGGTTTCTTTCCTGAAACACAGTGTCAGCAACACACCAACCATATATTCCTATCCAATAACACAGGACGCCTACATGTATTAATTCTACATTTCAAGGAACACTAATCTTACCTTTTGTATTTACCTGTTGTTGTTGTTATTGTTGTTGTTGTAGACAGGTATGTCCATCTGTTTTAGAAAACATCTACAAAAGCATTTAGCAAAAAGTTATACCTTTGCAGCCCATTTTATTATTTATAAGTATTTATTTATATATCTTTAGTGATGGTGAGAAAGGCATGTTCACCATTACATATGTATTTAGTAATGATTTTTGCCCACATCAACAACAAATGGTCTGTTTTGTCCATCTGCACACTGTATCTAGAGTGTTTAAAAATATTCACTCTTTATTTATTTATTTGTTTATTTTTTTTACTTGAGCATACACTGACATTTTTCCCCTCTTCCAGGATCCGCAGCCAATCATCTGCATCCTCCTAACATGCACTGATTTGCATATTGATTTGGCATTGGTTATTACACCCTTAAATGCCTTTTCTTCACTGGCAACTCTCTCTCCAGGCCTGGGACCAGCACAAGAATCACAAAATAAATAAGTAAATAAAAATGTAAAATACAAAAATAAATGAATAAAGATTCAAGCTTAGCATGGATATTGTGATGTATTGCAGATTCATTTTATTGTTGTATTGTAACATTTGTATCACATATTGACAGTCACATCACATTGTGGGGTACCCTGTGTTTCTTCCACTTGCAGGTGATTGCTGCACCAGAAAAAATATGTATATTTAACTTTGTTGCTACCAATATGGTTTAAAAAAAAAAAAAAAAACTCACGTTGATTTGCACAACATATGGTCGTCTGAAATCAGCTCTACCTTGTTCCTCTCTGTGCTCTCTACTCCTGTGATGCATTACTGATTAGCGAACGAGAATGTGGTGAGCTTTTCAAATCAACAGCCTCGGCCCAGGCCCCCATGTGCTCATAGAGATGAATGCCTCTTATCTATCTTCTGATGCAATCCATACATCAAGAACACGTCTATATTCACCGCTCTTAAGCAGCCTTTGGGTTTTTACACACTGTTGTGGATAAAGAACGTTCATAAAAGTGGCCTGGTTGTGAGGTGATGTACGGTGTGCTGTGAGGACTCAGCTTCACAGGGAGGAATCAATAGGCAGTCCATCAGCGTGACACTGCCTGATGTCATTAATGGACAGTGGGCATCCTAATTCATGCGACAAATCACCTCCATAGACTGTGCATTGATCTTTAATTAGAGGCAGCTGTTAATCACCTTTACGACTCTCCCGGAGCTGGAGTAATGGTTTGTGCAGCGGAGCCATCGCTGTTGTGATCCGGCATCATAACAGCATCAACAGGCTGGGGTTATGTTCTGAATAGTAAACACCATTTTTAATTTTTAAAGATTTTTTAAAGTTCGTGTCTGTCTTAGTATATTCATTTTGTTCTTTCATTTAGTCTTAGTAGTTATGGGTGGCTGGAGCATCTCTTAGAAGCTGGAGGCAGGATCAACTGTGGCTGAAACTTAAGTTGCAATGAGGCTAAAGAAGGACAGCATGGGTTATGTCATGTCATGAATTGGGACAGTTTGGTGCAGTAGCTCCTGAAGAGACTTGACAGTAAAGAAAAAGTGTTGAGGAGCGCTTTGTGGGTGCTCAGGTAGAGCTAAAAGAAAGAGGCGATACCTTGTAACTGAAAAACAAACAAATCCAAGGCACTCTGACTGTTTCTCCTTTCAAATGCCTTTATTAAAACATGGCTAATGAATTAAAATTGCACCAATGCGTTTCAGCTCAAAGGCCTTCCTCATGGTGCACATCCCAAGACTTGACACTGTTTCTCCTTTCTTAAGTCCAGGAAACCAGTGTCTGTTACACAAACACTGGCAGACACATCCAAATGCAACAAAGCTGTGATAATATGAGAGATGAATAGTATTTGAAGTGGAACATGAATGCATTGCCAATTTCTTTTATGTAAAGAAGAGAGTACATTCTGGTGTGTGGCGGTGTGAGGTTGGAGGTAACCAGTAAACTGTTACTTGTTTGGTGCATTAAATTCTCAGTGTTACATCAGTGCTACATACCATTAGTGGTGGAAGAAGTACTCAATTCTTTAGTAAACAGTACAGCTAAAGGTACAGCTAAAAGTAAAAGAAAAAATAATACTTAAGTAAAGAAGTAAAGAAAGTACTCACTTTCAAATTTGATGAAGAATTGTGCTGATTATTGATGACATTAACAAAGTAATGCAGTGAAAGACGACTGAAACTAATATTTCTAATGTTTATTACTTTACAGCTTTTTTTTAGGTACCATTTGGCTACAAAAACAATGCTTTTATCAAAACTTAGCCAACTCAAAAGGTAGGAGTAAAAAGTACACATACTTGCTCTAAAATGTAGTGAAATAAAAGTAAAAGTAGCCCTTGTAAAATCTATTCTAATCTAAGTAAGGTACAGATAAATTAAAAATTGTACTTTTAGATTTGTTACATTCCAATACAGAATACCATAATTTCACGAAGTATTTAATACAGCGTAAACAACAAATGTAACGTTTTGATTCTCATAGCAAGACCTGTAAAATGCTAATTTTGTCTAAGATGGGAAGTAGCTGATGCTCATAAACACTAGCTTTTTCAGAAAAGTGCATTTTACATGTCTTAGAATATGACTGTTTAACACATCATGAAGAAGAAATACAGCCAAACATTTCCATTCTTATTTTTAGTCTTTTGAACTTTCATTCGAGGTGTCACCATCATTAATTTACTAAGAGCAATTTAGCTACACCAGCTGACATATAGACCTTTGGATTGGGGAAGAAAAAAACCCACTATAACACAGGGAGGACATGTAGACCCTGAATCATAGCTGGCAGCTCTATTTGTCCATTAGTCTACTATGAATACATGTAGAAGAACCAAGATGTTGTAGAAGCAAGTGTACATTACAAATGATTACACAGTGTACCTTGAACTGAGCTAGAACTGACTACTCTGCCCTGCCATTAAACAGAGTCTTTTCTTTCAGACACAGGGTCGTACAATGACCCTCAGCAATTACCTGGAGTAAGGTGCCCACTCCTGTCACGGCACAGATGAACCCACAGTTAAAGAGCAGTGCAGGAGGGGACAGACGAACCAGTCAGTTGTTCTTGAGTGACCCTGGAGGTTACACACTCTCTCTTGGGCCTACAGAGGGGTCAGTCTCCAGACAGCTCCATCCTTTATCCTCTGTTAACACTGTGCTCTCTGACATCAACCCTGACATGTTCACAAGCAGCAAACTGCAAAGGGAATCCGTGTATAAACCTGGCCACCCCTTTTGCATGATGTGGATAGAGAAGCAATCCATTGTACTTAATGGTGCTTTTAAGTCGTGCTGGGTTTATTGTACATATGAGTTTCTGAGATGAAAGAGCACATGAACACCCCACGAATGAATAAAATGGATCACCAAGGCAATGGTGTCCACACACACGTGACCATCATTGAAGTGTAATTGTCAAAGTGCAGTATTTAAGGCTGCCAATAGTTAATCTTATCTCTCTTTAATGCTTTTCTTATTAATTCACTGTACAAATCATTTAATCGTGAGTGATTCGAGGCAGTGATCTGAAACATATGACAAGAAGCGCTGCATAAAATTAAAATACATGTCGCCATATGTTGGCATCTGGCGTCCTCCTGTGCCAGCTGACTTGAAGGTGGAATGTGGTCTGACTTGGCAAACGCAGGACTGACCAAACCTGCAACTTGAGTGTTCAGAAGCGTTACTGCATGTGCTGACAAAAATCACAATCAAAACAATGTATCTTGTTAGTATCTTGTATTTGATAAAACTGCTGTCAGCTAATCTGTCATCTAGGCTTGATTATCAAGGATTTAAGGAGATGAATGAAGTGTTCACCAGTCATGTGTGTGAATAATAAACATCAGTTTCAGAACCAAATAATAAACTATAATTTACAGAGAATAGTCATGAACAGATAAAATATCAAGTAAGTGACAGTTCTGTGGGTACAGAGAGCGGCCTGACAATATCTGAGATAATAGAGAGGCAGTAACTCAAATAACCACTTTTACAACCAATGTATGCAGAAGACCTTCTCTGAACATACCACATGTCCAACTTTGAAGTAGTAATAAGAATAAGAACCATTTTATTAGGTATAAGGGCTAGGACACACTGGGCTGATAATCTGGCATGGGCCGACAGTTTGATGTGGTCTGCAACGCAAGTCTGTTTGGTGTGTTCTGCGTAGTAGGAGACAGTTGGACCTCTGGCCAATTGAACATGTTGAATCTGTGTCAAGCGTCGACATCAAAGGAGCGCTCTGATTTGCTGCGTGCTTCACAATCTGTCTTGAAGCTCATGTTTAACATTAAAACAACTATTCATTGTTTCCCACATCTGTGATGCTAATGTGTCACAGTTAGCTTACCTTAGCTTGTAGCCTTGTGCAGATGAAAATAACAAACAGCTGCAATAATCCAGGCTGTTTTATTCATTACCATAATAAGATGTGTTTAATGTAGTTCGTAACATTATTATTCATTGATAAATACTTGAGTGAAAAACCTGTATGTTGGAGAGGTTTATTTACAGAAGCCGATTATCTGCAGAGTGAAAGGTACTGTAAGCAGCATACGCTTGTACTGGTTTGTAAACAATACTGTAGTCTAAATTAAAACAATGGTCTGTGGGTTGCCAGGCTTTCCACTTTTCTGATTGGATGATCGGCAATGCAGGGTTTTAGAACAAAAACAAAAAATGCAAACATAAACAACTTGGGGATTATGTTAAATATTTTTTTAAATTATGAATAAATCAGTTGTACCATTGTTCTCAGTAAAACTAATATTTGATTTAAATATGTTTACATCATATCTTTGGATACGTGAGTATTTTTTTGAAGTATATAAAATATACACTACTCACCTTTAGTCGCTTCGGTGTCTGTAGCCACTTTTTGTGCTCACCAGGGGAGATGTGAAGAGACAGAGCAGTCGCCTTGTCTCTTCTGACACCAGTCAGGCATTGGGTTGGTGTGTCCCAGCCAAGATGTACCTATTAAAGTCGTAATAATCTATTTTTTTCTAGCATACGTTTTAAGACCTGCCCAGTCCAGATGTCCAGTCTGGTCTTTTTTAAACACAACATCACTCTTGTCCTTACAGTTCTCTTTGTCCCATAGAACCCAAAAGATACTTATAGGATTAATTTTCACCTGGATGGCAATGAGCTCCACTGATGTCCTTGTCCTCTTTGGTTTTGTCAGTGTAGGCCAGAAACTACTCCACAAAGTCTTCAATCATAGTAACTCCTATCTCAAATACAATACATCCAACCACTAGCTACCTACTGTTGTTCTGGGATAGAGGAAAATCTTTCAGGTAATGCGGCTTTAAGATAATGAGATGATCTATTTGCACTTTTCCATATCAATACACCACTTATGGTTTTATGATACTTGTTCCATTTATCTGTCTGACCTCACACAGTCGACCTGAATCCCCGAACAGCGACTCCTTTATTCTGCTTACATGTGAATACCTTTGTGGGATGAGAACCATGTCATTAAGTTTACCACAGAAATACAGGAGGCATCAGATTCCATTACCTCGTTGCAACTTTCCCCCCTCCCTCCCCGTGCAGGATGTGTACAGACCAGTGTCAGAATCTACCCCCAGCCATCGCGAACGGCCCCAATTGCCTTGTGATTAGCGCACAATAAAAGAATGCGACGGCTTAAAGGAGCAGTAGGGAAAAGCTGCCCAGTGAAAGATGGGTGGATGGCGCGGTCTATAATTAAGCCAGTCTGCACTTGATGAAAGCAGATCACACTGGCGGGCCACGGGCTTCACACACAGTTTGTTTTTTACGACATAATAACAGTCCAAATCAAATAAGAAGATTTAATATTGCGCCGCGACGAGCCTTGTGTCCAAAGTCAACAGTGACACTGACCCCCCAGAGGCAGGTGTGTGGAGGTGTGGAGGTGGG
This sequence comes from Bostrychus sinensis, assembly GCA_020698575.1. Taxonomy (NCBI): domain Eukaryota; kingdom Metazoa; phylum Chordata; class Actinopteri; order Gobiiformes; family Eleotridae; genus Bostrychus; species Bostrychus sinensis. The sequence goes on along the minus strand of CM036257.1, from coordinate 10,573,606 downwards.
GTGGGTTGTTGGAGGGGTGGGTAAGGTGGTGGTGGTGGTGGGGAGGGTCAGGCGTCAGGGTGCCGACAACGCTGGAGCTTCCCAACCGCGCTGTGTACCTGCATGTGAGCACACTTGGGAGGTCTGACACTTGTGGAAATAGTCTAACGGGACAAAGGAAAGCAGGGGAAAGGAATGAGATGGGGAGCAAAAAAATGGAAGGATGACTATTTATAACAGCAGGCAACAAATATAATGTTAACTTAGAGGTCTGTTTGGTGTCAAATCCAGCCACAGGAGGTCCCAAGCCGGTGTACTCTTTATGCTGGTCCCAAGCCTGGATATAGTGTATGAAGAGGGTTTTGTCAGGAAGGGTATCCGGCATAAAACCAAATTAATCAGCCAAATGAATATGCAGATCACCACATGCTGGGAGGTAGACAATGTGCTATGGTGACCTTGAATGGGAAAAGCTGAGAGAAAAGAAAAAAATTTCAGGAAAAGAGTTGCAGGTGGCCCCAGTCCATCCCAGCAACTATGGGCTTGAGGCGGGCTACACCGTGGATTGTGCTCAGCTACTTACAGGGCTGTTGTCCTGTAAAATACTTGCAGTCAGTGCCTTGACTGGCCTACCTCAGCCATTGCCAAAGTAATAACTGTTGCCGACCCCAACTATAGAACTTTCCTCCATTCAAAAGACTCTCATGTTTTTCTCCATATTTCTTTAAAAATCTTTACAAAGAACTGAACTGTTGGCTAAAAAATATTTTAAAATAATATTTTTAAAACAAGTAAATAACTGTGATTAATTTCAAACTTAACACAAAATTTCTTTTAACGTAGGCAGTGTCAGGGACCCCACTTACCACCTTGTGGATGCCCGATCCTGTCAGACCTCAGAAGCTAAGCAGGGTAGGTCCTGGTCAGTACCTGGATGGGAGACCACTGGGGAACACCAGGAAGCCGGTGTGAATGTGAGTGAGTGAGTGGGGATACGGATGGAAATTAGCTCTGAGCTGTAAAACAGTGTATTTATGGCACTAGCCGTTCATTAATATATGCTGTCCCATATAAATAAATAAAATAAAATAAAATTAAAATTAAAAAAACTTAGGGAACCACTGGCCTATCTAACAAAGTTGTGGTTAACAAACTTTTCACAGTCCTGTACCCCTTCAGACATTTGGCCTGTTCATGTTCCCATATTTCCCAATGTTCATTTATGTTCTCATTTCAAAATGTAGTCAGGTTGTTAACAAATAATATTTTGTCTTTGCCCTACAGCTGTATTAGAGGGTGGATCACATGTCTTCCTTCTCTCTCTCACCTCTTCTCCTGCATACTTTCACAAATTTATGAATCACACACACAGTAAGAGAATCTAACTTTTCACTAATAAACACCCAGCATGTATGCAGTTCACATTAGGTTGAAAATACATAGAGAGATGTGACCATCTTATGTGAAAACACACCTGGACAGGTAAGCCATAGTTCTATTAGAATTTGCAGTGTTGTATTTGGAAATAAACTCCATCTAGAGAGCACTGCAAACCCAGAGATGTTTGCATCTCACAGCGACAAGTTATCTAACAAGTTAATACTGGGTTCTATGGCACGATCAGCCTATCATTATAAAACAGGGAGCCTCATCTGAATTAATCATTTCACTATGATGTAATTTTTCACAAGTGGCCAGAAGTAGGATCCCTGCATCTGTCTTTCTAAGCTGTCGGACAAAGCGTGGGGGGGGGGTATGTTGCGAAATTCTGTTCCTGACTTTCCTGACTTCTGCTTACTGAAGCTTTAAATACTCAGACGCTGAGGGTGTGGCCGAAGTGCCAAGATAAATAAACATTTTTACTCTGTGAAGACCAGTGTTGTGAGGTTCTTATACAATCACTGCTGTTGTTATAGTGAAAGCAAAAAGCACCAAAACATGTCTTCTCTTCATATAGAGATATAAAAAATCCCCAAAGCTTTATATACTGTAAATATGTTTATCTGTAAAGCTAAAATCTCAGGCGCCCCTGTAGTTAAAGGCTTCATAAATCAAAATGCGGCATTTCCAGCCAACCATAATTTGTCATTTCTGTTCGGAGATGAGTACCATTTTGATGCTTGACGACATGGCTTCACCCTAAATGACCAAAAACCTCCCCGTGTGTGGCTTCAGTGCTCTTCCTCCCCCCGAGCAGAGCCTCTTCTCTCTGTCCTTTACTTACACGCTCAACACGACCACACTGTCTTTGTTCCTCCTGGTCACATTCTCCCCGAAGAGCGGATCTTCCCAAGCCCAGCTGTGGACTGACCACGCTCCACCACACTGCGCTCTACACTGTAAAAAATAATGAGGGGATGAATGGAAAGCTTGCATTTGTGAAAAACACTTAATAGCATGTTGTAATAGAAAGCATCTGTGAAAAAACACCATTAAAAGCACCTTTAGACATCATCTCTAGGCTTTATTATTAAGGATTTTAATAAATGTAGGCTACTACATATATGAAAGATTTGCTCATACTTATATACTAACATAAAAGGCACATTGGTTGTCATATTGGCTGTCAGTAATATACGTTCAGAAAGTACCTATCATGACTACTTACACAGAGAAACAGCGGTAAAATAAAGAAAAAGGAAACAAATGGAAATGCAAATAAATATTGAAAATGCATAAGAAGGAACTGAAAGTTGGAGCTGGAAGGCAAGCACTAAATTGGTTTATTGTGAGGTATTAGTGTTTTCTGCTTGCAGATTAGGTCAGTTGGTGGTCAGGAGGTATGTGGTTTTAGGCCCCAAACACAGTGTAAGTAGTGCAAGTGTGTTTTGAGGTGGAGCAGAGAGGAACAGCAAGCAGAGCTTGAGTCATGAGGCATTGGGAATCGGTCAAAAAAAGTAAAAAAAACATAGAAAATATACATTTATTGTTATATTTTGATCATTAACATAAGCACAGCATGCACATCATGCATTGTTTAAGCATCTTAGGGAAGACTGGCTCTTAGGGACCATGATTTAGAAATTTCACTTTTACTTTTAACAAAGGTTCGCATTTGTAATGACCAACCTACAAAGATGGTAAACACACAGAGTCAGCTATAGTCAGTGTAGGTCTATTATATGTGGCTCTACTCTCATATTGACTACTGAATGGCCTTACTGTAGAGAAACACAGAGGTGGAGCTGCCAGCAGCGACGCTGCCGATGTGCACACTCTCACAGATCCACCACACAGCTACTCCACCGAAGACGAACACCAGTGAGTGGTTAGGCTCTTTCTGGTCAACAGGGGTTGAGCCTAGTAGCATGTTTGTTTTTACTTATTCAGCTAGAAAACAAAGTAGTTGTGAGTTCAAGCAAATAGCAGACGCACCATTAGGATGATGCCGTGTGTACATCATCAGGATCTCCTGACACATACAGGTTATGCATATGCTGTCAGAAAAATGGGAACCAATGTGTTAAACTTTCAGGAGCTCCTGAAAAATTTAAGATGAAGAGTTGGGATGAATTTACAACAGTCTAAAAAATAAAGTAAGACTTTAAAATGACTCACATTATTAAGCATTGATTAAGTGTTAGTTAAGGATTAGTAACTAGTTAACTATTTAAAATCCTTACCTCATATTTTATAAACAACACTGAGTTATAAACATTGTTATCAGTGTATATTTCTTTAGTAATAAGCTTATGTAAATCAGTGCAAAGTTATAAACATCAGTGGTAATTCAGGATCTACAAACTGTTTCTCTATTAGATTATTTTAATGACGTATTTATTACAGTTTTATTACTGCTTAATAGTTTTGAGTTGTGCTAAAAATCTTTTTGCAGTGTATCTCCTGACCACCCTTCCAAATTGCCCTCAGCTCATTCCACATTTCCATATCTCCCCGGTGTGTTCCCAGAGCCGCCAGCTGGACCACATTTACTCTGGTCTGGGTGTCGCTGGGCGCCGAGAGGCGACGGCGTCACCGTCCTGGGCCTGGTCAGCAGATTAGTGAGTGGCTGTCCCAGGGGAGGCCAGTGGGGCCGGAGCCCTGTGATCCAGAGGGGAGCAGGCAGGCTCTGCACAGTGTTCATGTGGTTCTGTGTGGCCCGGGACTGTGACCACAGTCCCTGCTGACACCCTGTTCCCCGAGGACGTGGTTTTACTCCACACCGTGATTTCCCCTGTCCCACTAAAGGGCCAGTGCTTTTGGTGAGGAGGATATGGCACCTCCTCACCGCCGGAGCTCAAGGCCGCTTTTCTCCCACGATGCTGGGCACACGGAGAGCTGCCAGGAGGGGGGCATTCTCATAAACAGGCCTAAAGACAGCATTTAACCCAGTGTCACATGTGTAGAGTGCAGGATGGGCTGGTGGCAGGGAGATGTCCGGAATGGGTCTGCGAGCACACATTTGGTTAGCCTCTGATTATATAGAGGAAACAGTCATGTGTGGACTGCCAGAGTATAAGCCATATTAGAAGATGCTCCAGGCTATAGGATAATTAAAAAGACAACTTTCTCCAACATGTCACGTTGATTAGGGCGATGATAATTCACTTCAAATGTTTCAGAGCAGAGAAGAGCTTTGGCAGCGTCCTCCTAACCTTTGTGTAATTCCTAACATGTGCGGCCATCACAGACAGTAGAAATAGACTGTGGGATCAGTCGCTGATGAGGAAGGTCATGCAGAAGTTACAGGGCTGTTCCCACTGATTCACATTCAGAAAAACAAGTTCAAAATGTGACTGTCTACTGGGCTTGCTTTCATTATGAATATCACTGCCAGTCCAACTTTTAAAGGAGACCGATTATACTTTTTTCAGGAAGCATTTTGGGCAACTCTAGATTATTATATCACATTTTATAACTAAAAAGGATCAATATTTATTAAAAATGTCTTCTTTTGTTTTCTCTTTGCTGAAAATGCTTGGCTTAGGTGCCTGTCCCTTTAACAGTGCCCTATAATGCTAAATCTATTTTTTTAAGCTTTTAACCATGTTTTATTGTTGTCTCCTCATCAAAAACATACCTGGAGTACAATTTTGCTTCACTCACACATCTTTAAGTAATCCTGTAGTCTCTGGCACTGAATTTCTGAGGCCTCAGCACACTTGGTTTCACGAACCTCCACTTCTCCCACAAACCTCTGCCTACTCCAGAAAGCACTGACCAGTCAACAAACCCTTTACATCCAGTCTGCTCTCATTTATTTAGCTAAAAAAAATTGTGTACAGTTCTGTTTCCACTGATTCCTCAGACATTTTTCATTAGTTTAAGGAAGTGAAGTGTTTTTTGTTTTTTTCTTTTGGGATGCACAGTGGCAGAGTGGTTAGTGCTCCTGCTACTCAGCGAGGAGGTTGTAGGTTTAGCCAACTATGATCTCTCTCAGTGGAGTCTGCATGTCCTCCCAGCGTCCTGTGTGTAGGGTGAATTGTCCATAGTGAATGAATGTAAGAGAGAATAGTTTTAAGTAGATTTCAGCACTGCGACCAGCTGGCCTTAGTCTGGGGTGGAACCTGCCTAAGGCTCCCGATCGTTTCCAGGATAGGCTTCACCATCGACCCTAATGGGAATAAGATGATTAGATGAAAGAAAAATGTTTGTTCACCCAACTCTTTTCCATATTAAAATAAGATAATTACTTCTCACACCACAAACTGGCCCATTGTCCGTTTTGCAGTCTGCTTCTTTTCCTGTCTGTGGCTGCCACTAAGCATTTGCAGCGAGCATGCTGGGATAAGACCTGTGGGATCTTCCATCTTCAGCACTTTTTACTGACCAGAATCTTCAATGGCACCCAGATGTCACCCACACACAAACGCGGTCGGCGAAGTCATAATCGCTTCTGCAAAGTACTACAAACATTATCTGAGTAAGCAGCAGAGGCAGAAGAAGTATCTTATTGAGTAAGTACTCTACAAACTCATTGCTTGAGTGAGAGTAAAAAAGCATTGAATGTAAAGATGTTTGTTGTAACTGCACAAAAAGCTTACTATGAATACTAATATTAATACTAATAAGCTACTACTGCAACTTTTTCCCCTTGAGATCTTTTCAACAAATCATCTACCTCCATGCATGCAGTTATTTGTATATTAATTTGCCATAGGTTTTACACCGGATGCCCTTCCTGTTAAAACCCTTTAGATTTATCCAGGCTTGGGACTGGCACAAAGAGTACACTGGCTTGTGGCAACTACTACAAGCTGTTACTGCTACTACTACTATTACTGATACAACTACTACCACTAGTGCTACTACTAGTACTACTACGCTATTAGTGTTATTAAACCTTTCAGCATACTACCCACCTTGCCACACAAGAAAGACACAAAGTTCTTTTACTCAAGAATGTACTTGAGTAAAGTACTACTCAGGAATGTAAGTAGTAAATAACAGAGTTCATGACCTAACTGAAAGTTAAAAACATATTACTGAAGTTTACTGCTAAAATAACTACTACTACCAGTACTATTACTATTATTTGAGGTTCTGGTATTGCGGCTACCACACTTACTGTTACTAGCCACTACAGGCAAATATTACAGCTTCTACTAGTACTGCTACTTTTACCTGCCTACTCTTGCTGCTGCTACTATCAGTACCACTACTATGACTACTACAACTAATACTGCCACTACTGCCACTCTAGTACTACTATTCCTACTACTACTGTTACTGCTATTAGTATTGATAAACCTTTCAGCAAACCACCCCAATTGCCACATGTATTAGTAGTACTTACTGATACCATGCTTACTGTTACTACGACTACTACTATGACTATTAGAACTACTACTACTACTACTATGAAGAACCACTACCATGACAGCTACAACTATTAATAAAACTACTGATACTATCACTAGTACTTATACTTGTCTACTTCTGCTGGTAGTAGTATTATTAAACCTTGCGACATTATATCTGCCTTACCACACAAAATACTTCCACTGAAGAAGGTACTTGATTACATTACTAGTAGTAAAGGTTTTTTTTTAGGAGTTTTTCCTTACCGAGAAGGAGGGTCTAAGGACAGGAGTGTCCTGGGTCTGTTTAGTGTAGTTTTTGTTTGTGCTGATTGTGTGTTAAGTCTGATTGTATGTTTATGTTTGATCAACTGTTTGTGAAGCCCTTTGAGGCGACTTTTGTTGTGATATTAGGCTATACAAATAAACCTGAACTAAATTGAATTGAATTGAATAGTAAAAGTAACTACTGTAGTTCTTAGCGGAATGGAACTGCTTGCATGCCTCATTTTACAACTACTACTATCACTACTGCTACTACAAGAAGTCATTTTAAATCTTTCAGCATTCTTTCAGCACCTTTCCACACATGAAACACACAGAGTACTTCTACACATAAGTAAGTTACAAGTAAAAGTATCTAGTCATTTGTATTATTTTTACAGTGTTCCAAACCTGCAACCCTTGTGGTTTGTATATTGGATCATCGCATTAAGACACTTAGTACTTCTCGTGGTATGTGGTGAAAGTTGGCAACGATGACGAATTCTTTCTTTTTGGACTTTTCTTAGACAAACCCCCTTTCATTTCTTCCCTGTCTGTTCCCCGGTGCTCATAAATAGTGTACATGCGTATTACTCCACTCGCTGTGCAATGGCTCGGAGGCTCAAGCAAAGACAGGCTTGACTGCTGTTGGCCTGGTATCAACAAATACCTGATGGGTCCCCTTCCTCATGCCAGGACTCATTTATGAAGTACGAGACTGTCAACAGCTCGGCTACAAAAACACCACCAGCCGATGACTCATGTTCACATTTGCATTGTTTTTCCAGGAGCAAAAGTCACACAGGAGGAGGAGCAGTTGCAGGACAGCCAATAGTATTTATGTCAATTTGATGAAGGTTTCATAACTGACATCTGACTAGGTCCTGACTTGTCTAAAGAACGTGTGGCTAATCACTGCAAAGGTTCATCTGTAAGGATGATATATGGAGATCTAAAGTTTCAGCTTGTAGGTTGATAATCAGTTAAGGTGAATACAGTCATATGTAAAAGTTTGGGCACCCCTCTGAGGTTGCATAATAATTTACTCTGTCTTCACGAAAAAAGATCACAGAGGTATGTCATTCATTTTCTATTGACTTCTGAGTTCGAGGGTGTTTTCCGTGCAAATATTTGGGCACCCTTATAACTTTTGTTGATTTGAATGCATGTAACTTCTCCAAAAGCATTACTTGCAACACAAAAGTTGTTAGATTAGTCAGTTAGGCCAAGAACTTCATGGACAGGTGCATTTCATAATGAGAAAAGGTATTTAAGATGGTAATCAGGAAATGGAAGAACACTGTGTACTTCTATTTACATGCATTCAAATCAGCAAACTTATAAGGGTGCCCAAATATTTGCACAGACATTTTTTCATATTTCATTTAATCTCATACATCTAAATACTGCTACACTAATTGTTGTTAGGAAAACACCCTAGAACTCAGATGTCATTAGAAAATGAATGCCATACCTCTGTGATCTTTTATTGTGAAGTAAGTGAGTAAATTATTATGCAACCTCAGAGGGGTGCCCAAACTTTTACATATGAGGTTAATAAGTAGTTTACACTCATGTTTACTCTGGAATAAACTATTGTGTTGAAAGGTGGAAGAGGTACTCAAGTAACAGCACTATTAGGTTGGCGGTTCGATCCCTGCTACCAACATACTTGCATACTGCCGTCGTGTCCTTGGGCAAGACACTCCAGCCACCTTGCCTGTATGAATGTGTCAGTGCTAAAGTGTTTGGTGGTGTTTGGAGGGGCTGTGGATGCAGATTCGCAGCCTCGCTTCTGTCAGTCTGTCCCGGGGCAGCTCTGGCTACAGAAGCAGCTCACCACTACCAAGAGTGATGAATACTAAGGAGTGAAGGAATAACACGGCAAATATTATTATTATTATTATTATTATTATTATTATTATTATTATTATTATTATTATCATTATTTTTATTATTATTATCATTATAATTATTGTGCAGGAGTGAAAGAACTCAGCAAAAATATTATTTGAACTAAAATAAAACATATTTAGTGTGAAGTTTACTTACGTAGAAAGTATTCAACTACATCTACCACTATTACTACTACTAGCGCTCCTACTACTATACTAATACTACAACTGCTATTGCTACTACAGCCACTACCACGTTTACTATTACTACTATTTCTAGTATAACTACCACTTTAACTATTACTACTATTAGTGAGACAACTACTAAACACGGCAACTACTGCTACTACTGCTACTTCGAATGTTACTACAACTACTTCCCAATATTGCTACCCAATTTGCCACTAATATAAAAATACTAATACTTTTACTCATTTAGAGATTTAACAAATTTGCTTCAGAAGAATAACTGAGTATAGGGTACATATATATTTTAGAAAATGTATGAAAGTAAATTACTGAAAGTGGAACTCTAACTTTGCTCCTTTCGTTACTGTTTTGCCTCATTTTTCCACTACCGAGCACCCCCTACATTTTGGAGTAAAGCACTATTGTAAATACTCACAAGCCCAGTTGACACCTATTGTCATCTATCTGGTATATTTATTTTTTGCAGCTAAAAAAGTTTATAATACAAGCCCATAGTGTAATGTGCGGATAATGATAATAAAAAATACAAACAACATTCTCCATCATAGAGCAATTGCAACATTTATTGAAGTGTTGGCTTTCTTGTATTGATTTTTCAACACATTACAAAAATACATATATGTTCCGAACAGCAGATGTGTACTGTTCCGAAACCACTTTTTTTCACAATGATGCACTCCCCCCCCCGAAATAAGAACAAGGAAACTATCATTTTATTTTGTACAAAGAGTTGAGTGAAAGTCGTGAAACATGGAGAAATGTATGTCGCCAAATTACAACTGGTTAAGTGCCATCACAAGACCTTCAAACCAACCATGAGGAGAAACACACACACACAGAAAAAAAAAAAAAAAAAAAAAAAAAAAAAGTGATGTCCATGAATGTCTCTAGATTAGATTAGATTGTGGAAAACGTATATGCACCATTTAGACCATTGGGTTCCCCTGCAGAAAGTCCTCCTTAAGGATTTTTTAAAATTTTCTAGTTTTATATCCGTATAAGGATAGCTTCACCAAACCAACAACATTCATAAAAATAAAATAAAATAAAATAAAAATTAAAAAGTTTAATAATGGCACCAAATTGCGGTAAAAAATATCCTGGTATGACTTTGCAATATTACAATTTTCAAAGTACAGAAACATGATAAAAATCCCTCCACCAGCATACAAAACTGTTATGGTGTTCCAAACGTTGGAGAAAAAAAAAACAATACTTTATTTTAAACACTTACACAGAGTTTTTTTTATTAACTTCAACACTGTAAACATTGTAAGACTGAATGTCCATGAGGGATTTGGATATGTGTCGGCGTTCCTTTATTTCTGTGTTATATATATTTCATAGTCGTACTATATGGCTCGTTTTTTTTTTTTTTTTTTTTTTTTTGGCCTTGCTCCGAGTTTTCCTGTGCGTATACAACTGGATCTTGATTTTTTGCACTCATGCATCAACACGTGTAAGCAAAGCAAGCCCCCCGCTCTCCAGCCCAAGCTTTGTGGCCATTCATTACAACGTAGCCTATGGCATCACCTCTCCACTAAAGGAATCGCATTGCATTTAAAAACGTACTGTATGTATGTATGTTCCTATCAGACGAAATTGGTGCAGATAGAAGCTGACAGTGGTCCAAAAAGCAGGTCAAAACTTTCAATGTGAAGATGATTTTCGTTGGTCGGGTTGGGGGGTGTATTGCGAAATGAAAGTCGTCTCAATTTTCTTTTCATGTGGCTTCGCTGTGCGTCTCTGCCTCTCACGCTCGCCGTCTTATTCTGCCGGTGTGGCCAGTCCATGTGCATTTGGGTACAAAAAAAAAACAAAAAAAAAACACACTTTTCATATGCTTCCAATTTGATTTGAATGACTTCTCGCTCTGGTCAAGGTCCTGCACCCTCCCTCTCTATCCCTTCATACATTTCTTCATTTCCAATCTTTTTATTTTACTCTATAACACCAGCCCCTGTGCGAGGTCGCCGGGCCGCTCCCCGCGCTCGAAAAATTATCATAACTCATATGGTTTTCTTGTACCAGATTCATTTCGGGAATGCAGAAAATCAAAAGAGAGTGTAATCCCCAGAAGTCACCATCGCGCACACTGTCTCAGAAATCAGTTAAAACCTGTATCACTTTGTCGAGGCGAATGAACAGGCAAATTCCCGTCTAAAAGCGGCTCTAATGCGTGAATGTGAGCTAGTGGAGTGTGAAAAGACGTCTGACGGAGGGGAGAGGCTTAGAGCGGCGTGGCAGAGAGAACACATGCTAACACATATTGATATGACTTTCATTTCGAGGCATTTGGGAGGCCTAGACAGGGGTGGGCCAAGGCAAGGGGTCATAAGTTGTGTTTCCATAAAGAGATTGAATCTGAGTTTTAAAATGTTGCAAGAGAATTTTAGATGTGAATGTTTAAATTCAAGGGCCAAAAAAAAATCCCCAGTATAGTAAATTATTTTGGCAGATTTTTTCCAGATATGTTAGTAGCAAATATCACCTTGTAAAGTCTTAAACATTGCCATGCGTATTTGCTTAAAGTGACAAGTAAGTAAAACTCAACCATTCAATGCAATTTGATCTGAATGTAAAAATACTGCAAGAGAAATTTTGATGTAAACATTTAAATATGTAAAAAGCAAAAAAATACCAAAATTTCTCATTTTTTTCCAAATATACTTGGAGCAAATGTCACCTTCTAAAGTCTTATCTTGTACCTGTAGGTCAAAATTTAATAATTCTCAACAATTCATACATCCAAAATTGTAATACATATTGAAAATAAGCCATTTTCTGTTATTTTGTACAGAAACACATAGGTAATGGCATTATGGTATGACTTGTTGCTTGAATTAGAATCTGCATATATCAGTGTCAAGAAGACACTAGCCAAAACAAGTATCTTCACGAAAGTTTGCAAAGGTTATGAATGTACTTAATTCACATTTTGCAACATTTAAAAAAAAAAGTTCTATCTTTTATGGAAACACGACTGGAGAAAATTTGTGCAGGGGCTTTTAAAACAGTTGTGGAATGTGGACATGTTGGCTTGGGAAGTTGGAAAATATTTAGGTGATAAATGAAAAATGAATGGTAGTTACATGTAGCATATACTGTGGGCGATGAAGCAGCTGGTCTCTGATTGTTAAAGTTTTTAGGCCGTCTTTCCCGTACTCAGGGCTACTTTGAACATATAAAAAAGAAAATATTTACAAACCATAAACAGGACTGTTCTCCTTCTCACATTAATCACAAGTAGTCTTAACTTATTCAACATATTACACAGGGTGCTTTAAACCTCTACGCTGGGAATGTACTGAGCATCAGTTAAGGGTTCCTCCTTTAAGTGCAACCATTTATTTACGTCCTGGATGAACAAATCAGGACAGCAATACAGTAACTGCATTTTCAGAATAGTCGCATGCCAATATTTAAAAGATTATATCCCCTGAAAATTAATATATAATGTTGGATTTCTTAAATCCAAGGTGGTGTTTTATTGTCAGGCTGACATTCAGTGCTTTAGGCCTGGATGAGGAAATGGATTGTAGTCCGCTGCTGCAGTTAATATAGAAAACATTATTTTTTAAAAGCTTACTGCTTCACACAATTTTCCTCTCACATGACAATTCCTTAAAGGAAAAAAGAAAATTTGAAAAAGGGTGACTTCTTCCAGTTATATTTAAAAAAAACTAACATGTTTTTAGCACATTTTTAAAACTAACTCCATAGGAAATCCCACAAAGATGTACCTGCACATGCCAAATATCATTACAAAAATCCAATAAATACAGAAATTATTGCACAGTAGAAAGGCTCCATGAATTCCTAACTGATAAAATCCTCAGACAGTTTGCCTAGAAATGCCAAGATCGGCTGTCTTAGACAAGTTCTTTTTAAAGTTTCCCTTTGTTTATATTCTCAGGTGGCAGTTTGTGACAAGAAAAAGACAAACATTAATCAGTCTCATTTTTAGAGATAGAGATTATGCAGCCAAGCCCCATAGCTCAAAGTGGTTGTTATGAGGGAGTTTTTGTGTGCATAAATGTGGATGTACTTTGAGTGTTTTCTGTCGCCTCTAGAAGTGTTGGCTCAACCTCTATCGGCCTGCTCCAGTTTGACCTCACTGGCCATCAAATGTTCTCCGTGCCATTTCTTCATGTGTTTCTCCAGCGTGCTGTAGACGCTGAAGGGCATGTGGCAGATGTCACAGCGGTAAACCTCTTTTCCAAACTGGCCGTGGGTCTTCATGTGGCGTGTTAGCTTGGAGCTCTGTGCACAGGCATAGCTGCACAGGTCACACTTGTAGGGACGCTCCCCTGTGTGGCTGCGCCGGTGCACCGTCAGGTTGCTGCAGTTTTTGAACACTTTGCCGCAGTACTCACATGTGTCATTCCTCCGGTCCTTAGAGCTGGGGGGTCTGCCAGGCCCGGGCCCCCTGAGGAGATGAGGGGTACTGCTGTTGCTGCGACCTGAGGCGCTGCCTGCATCCATCAATTCCCCAGGCGGCGTGGAGAAACGCAGGCTTCCAGTTTCAGAGGAGGAGTGCTCGGAGGAGGTGGCAAACGGCGACTGACGGGAGTCTGTGAATCCCAGAAAGGGTTCTCTAATGAAGTGGCGGGATGCAGCATAACCAGCCAGGAGCTGGGAGTAGACATTCTCTGGGGAGATGAGGGGTAGGGATGGGGGAAGCTCAAGCTGTTCCTTCTCTGTCTTGATCCTCTTGTTGTTGGATGGGCTCGGGCTGGTAATGGGAGTTGGCCGACGCTGGAACAACCCAGAGAAGGCGTCTGCCTCAGAGACGCTGATCCTGCCATTCATCAAAGGCCTCTGATCGTCCTGCTCATTTCTCTCTCTATCCTGTTCCTGCTCTCTATTTCTCTCTGCTTCATCCCGCTCTCCTCCATCTCCATTCGGCTGTCTGTCAAGACTTCTCTTGTTAGGGTTAAGTCTCAGGTGATTGTCCAGGTGGTTGTATGGGTGCATGATGCCCACACCACCACTTTCTACTATTCTATCTCCACCCATGGTCTTATCCTCGGGGGATCGTGTTGGACCATTCTCTCTATTTTGGATGAACTCCTGGGAGTCATCACTTAAATTTGAATCTGGTCGACTGCCATTTCTCAACTCCTCTTCCTCCTCCTCCTCTTCCTCCTCTTCCTCCTCTTCCTCTTCCTCCTCCTCATCATTGTCCAGACCCATTCCTCTTGTATCTCCATCTCTCATTTTGTCTTCCCCCTCTCCCTCACCTTTGGACCCTTGTTCTGGGGAGCCACTCATTGAGCCAGACTTGTTGTGCATATGTGTTTTCATGTGCCTCTTGAGTTTGCTGGCCTGGGAGCATGCATGGTCACAAAGATGGCATTTGTATGGCCTCTCTCCGGTGTGGCTGCGTCGATGGACGATCAAGTTGCTTTGGAACTTAAAGACTTTGCCACAGAACTCACATGATTTAGATTTACCTGGGCCTTGGTTCTGGGGGTCAGTAGGACTGGCAGAATTGTGGCTTCCCTGCGAATTGGGAGGCTGCGTAGCATAGGTCAGAAAGGCTGGGGGCTTGGAGCCTGGCTGGAAAAGGGTTGGACTTAGCAGGCGATGCATGGGTGGCACACGATTAGGAGAAAGAGGAGGGGTCGGCCCACCGTTGTTGGTGTTGCCTGCCAGTTCCCTTAGACGCCTGGAAAAGTCCATTGTCGGGGGCTCCATGGGGGTCATCCGCATCACCCTCTCAAAGGCACTGGGGTGCTGGGATAGCAGCCCCATCTCCTCTGGGCCCAGCCGCTCTAGTGGAGGTCTAGGGGGAGGTGGGGGGCTGACAAAAGGTGGTGTCGCAGGCAGCCGTGTTTCCATGTACCCCGGGGGAGGGGGGTGTTCCCTGAGGAGGGGTGCGGCCATGCGCAGGATGTGAAATGGGTTGTTGGTGTCGCCGAGGAAGGTGGGAAGAGGGGAGCGAGGCAGGGCGTCAGCACCTGGAGGTGGGGGTAGCGCCATTCGGGGAGTGAGGGAGGCATTGGCCAGGTGGTTGTCCAGGTAGATGCGGATTCCATGGGTGTGCTGGGCGTGCTGAAGCAAGAACCAGGCACTGGTGAAGGTCTGCTTACAGCTCGTGCAGATGTAGCTGGACGGCTCATCTTTATCTGCAAGAGAAAGAGAGAAAGTTCTGTTAATTGTATTTCCCACACCATACTGCTCATGCAGAGTGTGTATTTAAGATTATTAACTGCACATAAACTTAAGATCTTTGTGTATCTGTGATAAAGGGCCCCTTGTGGGCTCTTGTCAGTGTGTGCGCCACTTGGAGGGTGTGTGACTACAGGCTAATGCAGATGGCGGGTACTGCCCTAAGGCCACGACACATTATGCAAATTCTAATGTCAGCTAGGCTTTAATATACAGATCCATCTCGTCTACTCTGTCATTTCCATATGGAGACAGGAGAGGCAGCTATATAAAAAAAAGACCAATGGGGGGAAAAAACGCGATACAGCAAAAAAGGGAGGGTGGAATCAGAGAGGAAGACAGACACACAAAGCAGAGACAGGAGAGCTGATGGAGATGATGTGTAAACATTCAAGCCCCTCTGGTCTTGAACACAGCATCTATATTAAACAGCTCTACATTGGCTTCACTGGTTCAATAACACATACAGTAAAGTATCTGTTGTGGCCGTGCTGACGCTAACTGTACATTACTCAGTGACAAATTGCCCTTTTAAATGGCCTGACTTCATAACGGCAAATGAATTTATCAGTCACTGTGGCATGGCCCTTATAAGCCTTCTTGTGACTCATAATAAATCCTTCAGTTGGGATTCATCTTAATTCAACACAGACTCGCGCAGAGAGGAAAAAAAAAACTATTTCCACAGTCTTGTGTTTGCTTGCAAGGCATCTGCATCTACTTTATCATCAGCAGCTACCGCAAGCCGGAGTCAAGTTGGTACAGTGGTCCCAGAGAAGCCCCCGAGGGGAAAACAAAAGACGGAGGAGCCGCTCTTGCCCAAAGTCTTATGTGATCAAGAAAAGAACCTTTAAGATGGCTGACTGCCTCAAAGCCACCCATTGTCAAGGAATGTAAAACACACACACGCACGCCGACACAGATACATGCGCAGTAATGTTTCTCCTCACTTTGCTCCTCTGGTCTGGCTGCTGACACACACAGAACACCTCTCACTGATTCTCAGGCAGACACTTGTACGGTTACAGATAAGCAGAGAGCTGATGTTGGATCACTCAGAAGAAAAATGATTGCCTTGGATTAAAATTGAACCAGTCTTTTCAAGTGTATGTAAGGTGTTTCTGTAAAAGGGGCAGAATTTGTTTTCAGGGTACAGTATGTCTGAGTAGATTCTCAGTCTTCCAAGTTTCCACAGTCAAACAAAATCACCTGGACATAATTTTCAAGTTTTTAGGTCTTAATTACTACTTTTAAACAGTAATCAGACTAACACACCTTAAAAATATGATTCATAGTCAAATGGATAAAGGTTGGGTAAAGTGTTAGCCGCAGCTTTTGGAAATAGTTTTGGACACCTTTGCATTAGCATTTCATGTTTTATAACTTAAAAAAATGTATATGTGAAAAAAAAAACATCTGTTGGGGAGTTGTTATTTTGCCTTGGTAAAATGGTCAAATTGATAAAATGTCTTTTAGCATGGGCTTTAGAAACGAGCAGGAGGTCTTCAGAAGGGACAGCCTTAGCATACAGGAATACTCAAACATGCATGAATGAAACAAAATACTACTCAAGGTATGTTTTTGAGGTACAACCAACATTATAACAAAAGTTCAAAAAGGTCAATTTAGCATAATAGGGGACCTTTAAACATACATCTGTTAAGGCAGGTAAAAGTTTGTATTGAAAATTACTGGTCACTATTTTCAAGAAAGCAGATTTCCATATTTTTGGTCACTCTGTAGTTAACTATAATATATGTCAGTTGTTTTGGTCTTTCATTACATAAAATGCAAAACTTGTGGTTTTGGATTTTCCTGTTCTAACTTTGTTGCATTGTTACGATTTGTGGGTGAAGAGTTGGGAAAGAGCTATCAAAAATGACTTTATTATTATAATGGAGTAAATTAGCTGAGTTTATTAGCATTTAGCATACCAAACAAGTCAAGGTAAATGCTTCTTTTGTATGCTAATAAACACCAAGCTCACATGAAAGCAGCGTTAATCTGAGTCGAGCGCTTTGATTCTCTCCCGTGCATGTAAACACAGACAAAGAGAGAAGTCCAGTTTGACGGTTTCATCAATCTCTGAGCATAGTCCGACATAGCAGCGCCTGATTCTCACACAGACGCTTGTACGGTGCAGTGCAGATAAGCTAAAGCTGATGTTGGATCGGCCTCTAGTACAGGAAGCTGTTTTGGCGGCGTGATCAGTTTGGCTTCCCCCCCGGGAGAGTAAAGGGTCAGGAAAAGTTAATGAGGGGCTCATTTAGTGATTCTGTCTGCTTTTCACTGCTATTAGTGGGGCGATCTCAGCGAGTTGTCACTGTTGGCTGTTTGCGTGGGGTGGGACATGACCTGACTGCAGTGCTGGTGTGGGCACAGTGCTGGTGTGGGCATGTGTGTACAAATGTTTATGGATGTCTCCTAAATGGTGGTGGTGGTGGTGTATGTGTGTGTGTGTCGGGGGGTGGGGGGGGTGTGTGGGGGGGCTGAGTGCCTGTATTTAGTTTGGCCCGGCTTCACACGACCGCTTGGCAAGAGGAGAGCTGGACGGCTTAACAGCTTGGACAGCGAGAAGAGGAGCGCGAGGGAAAGGAAAGAGGCGGAGGAGAAAAGGGTAAGTAAAGAGGTGGGGAGGGGGCATTAAGGACCAGACGTACTCGGGCACACGCATAGGAACTGACACACACAGAGGCTATTTACATGTCCCCCGGGGATGGGACAGGGCTATAGACTGGGACGCTGTGTAAACTCATCAACAAGGATCAATACGAGATGTAAAGGTTTGGAGCAGGATTGATTAAGTTTTTTTTTAAATTGTGAAAAATGCTATTTTCTGTATAAAGCATGATCTGTGTCACCACCATGCCATGTCACTAATTAAATCATCCAGTAACAACTAGTGACACTGTAAAAAAAAAAATAAAAAAAAAAAAAATACTTAACCTGGCTAACCAGCTCAATATATAGCCTATTCTATTTTATACCAAGACTTCATCTGTAACCATTCATTGAAGTTCTATTTAAATAAATAATACATTTCTATTAAATATAGCAATAAATATAATAAAATTCAATTTAGTTTAATTGGATAAACATTTAACCAGTCAGAGTGGGCAGTACAGAATAAATAGATACTGAATAAGAATTTACAACAAACATACTGGAAGAGGAAAAACAACCAATCAAAAAATAAATGAATAAATAAACATAAAAACAAACAAAAAACAACACCAAAAACAAAACATAAAGCCCACCCCTTATTACATAAATGGTTATGATTGGTCGGTAGGAGCAAGGTGAGGTTGGAAGATGACTTTAAGATTCCAGACTCCAAGCTACATTAACTTAATAATAAAACAAAATAAATAAAATAAATCTGAAAATGAAACCCATAAAAATATACAACTGTTGTTTCTGACATAACATATTCTAACTATTTGAACTATTCATTGAGTTGTTGACAGGGATCACAAAAGGTCTATAGGACTCCATAACCTCATCAACCCAAGATCAGTATGAGACGAAGATGCAAGATTTTGAGCAAGCTTGATGAAGTCTTTCCATTTGTAAAAAAAAACAAAACAAAACTCTATTTTCCCTTCCCTTTCTGTCTGGTTTACCAATATAAGCTACCCAATCCTGAATCCACACCCCAGTAACCTTCCACCCCCCAGCGCCATCACCAGCAGCATTTAAGCAACACATTTGCATCCTGTCATATCCTACACAGCCGTGCCATATGTTGCTAAAGGAAGCGTGGCAGCTAATAGAGTGGCAGCTGATGGGAGCTGCCTAATGACGGCCAAAGACAAATTTCATCAACTTCCCAAACAAGCGTGTGGGGGGAGGGCCAAAACACCATAGAGGAAACCAAGAAACACACAAACACACACACACAAAAAGGCACCACGAGGGACTCAAAACACATTCAATCTTGCAATATATTTTATTCTTTTGTACAAAGACTTCATCAAAAACTCATTTTATATCCTCTAATGTTTGTCTTGGCAGTAATTCTGAAATTCAGCTATCCATTAAGCATACATAAAGCTTTAAAAAGCAATGTCTCCCGGGACATGTTTGCTTGATTGACACTTTGCTAAGAAATATCTCGCTAAATTAGGGGTTGATTGTAATCCGCTGAGATAATAGTGTGTAAGTAACCCAAACCTGCAGGCTGCCGGCTCTGCAGACGCTAATGGCTAATACCAGAAGAAGAACTGCCTTTGCATGATAAACACACATGTAGTTATAGTCCAGTATATCCTGTCATTTTCTTATTTTCTCTCAGTTTCTCTCATTCAGACTGTCACAATCAAAACAAACAAGTCATCCCTGATCCATGAGACTTCATCAATCCTGAATTAATCCAAGTTGGGACAGTATGACATGGTTTGGTACAGTAACCTCCAAATTGACCTTTGTTTTCACTGTGTACAGTTCAGGAGAGAATAGTCATGATGGTTGAATTAAATCATATCTGAAGTGGACTATAAAAACATGGATACGTTGCTAAAAATGTATACAAAAGAAGCGAGTAAATGCTTTGTCTGTGAGAGGATGAAGGTACTATCAACATCAGTGGACCAGTTACCTAAAGCTGAGATTCTTTCAAAATGACAAGTTTGTTTCATCTTATGTAGTGTAGACAACAAAGCAACATTTTGACTGATGAAGGGATATGTCTAAAATGAAAAATACTAGCTTTTGTTCTGGAGGAATTCAAAAAATGAATAGCTACTTAACACAAGAACAAAATATGCTTTATTTAAACAATCTATTTTATCTTTTTGTTTAGGTGGCACAGGTCCATGCAGTGTGCAAGAATTCATGCAAGCTTAAAATCTTCAGGAATTCAGATGAGTTAATGGTTTTAACACAAAGTAAATAAGGTTAGAATATGTGCTCAAGTCATATTGGTTGTGCATGCCTCCTAAACCTAAGTATTAGCAATTTTTTTCTTCTACCTTTCTCAATTCTTATTCTCAATTCTAATATGTGCCATAGCTCTCAGATCATCAGGTGAGTGGATGGATGAACTGTTGATGAATTACGATTTCCTGCTATGTGTGGATTTGGCTGTTGTCTTTTTTGTTATACGCCCTTTATAGCAAATTTCTCACTACAGGACACTTCAGACCCTGTTTGGCACAACTGAATCTTCCCCATCCTGACCCGTCCCATATCATCCTGCTCCAGAGGATACGAGGCTTTCCACACACACACACAAATGTGCTGAATGTTGCCTGTCGCTACTCACTGCTCACAGCCAATAAAGCGTTCATTAGAGAATGGCGGTGGGCTGTGTCATGCTTCAGTTTGTGGTAATTACACTCGTCTGCCTGACACACAGACAGGGACCCCTCCACCGCTGACCGCCAAGGTCAACTACCAGTTAGAATACTTTCATTCTTCTCTCGCCGCACTCACTGATGCTAGGACCTAATCGGCCAATTTACTCCGGCGCGCACGCACACTTAGTAAAACACACACTCCAGCCTGTTAACTGCCAGTGTCTGAGATGAGAGGGGAGGTGAAATGGAGAAAATATAGGATTTGGTACAGTGTTACAGTCTTGGAAGGTTTTAATGGACCTGCCGCTACTATGTCACATCACTAATTCAATCAAACAGTGGCCACTAATGGTACTGCAAGAAAAAATGCTAGGCTGCCCCAAAAAAATATTGTTTTTTATCACGCTATATCTTAATATACTGACCTCAAAATGGAGTAGGAGCAGGCCTATTGGTTAAAGGAGATATGTTATGTGAAATTAATTTTTTGAGCTTTCTACCTTGTTCTCTCATCAAAAATATACCTGGAGTGTTTTGAGTAATTCACTTGTTTAGGGCCATAAAACTCTCGCACACAAAACCCCGCCCACTCCAGGACACACTGACCAATCAACAAGCCCTCTACATCTAGTCTACTCTCATTCATTTATCCAAAAAACTGTGTACAGCTCCGATTTCTAGCTATTTTTAATTTTGTAGTAAAATGGGGAAAAAAGCTCTTTTTCTATGGTTATGTTCAAAATAACTTAACAGCTCTGCACTCTGCTACACTTGCTTTTTTTATAGCAGTATTAAAGTAATTATTGAAAAAGCTTTCTTTTAGTCAGATACTGTTTTAAAAGGTTGTAAAACATGCAGTGATGTTCTAGAGGTGACAAAGATTGGTTTCAAAATATGAATAAAAGCATAAAATATCTCCTTTAAATAAGGATTCACTTCACTGGAACAAATCTACCCAATTATAGACTGCATGCAAAAACAACTTAGAAAGCATCTACTGTTCATTTATTAATGTTTTTTTTTTTTTATTGTATGTTATAGATATATGCAGAGTACATAGATTGTGTACATTACACAAGAAAGAAAATACAGTGTACATTCAGCTTTTGTTGTGCTTAGCCTTTCCAGCAATTAGCCCTGACTCCTCCCTGAATTTAGGTCAGAATTTTTTCCACCAACAACCACTTGTCTTTTACATTCTTGTGCCCCATTTATGCTCCACCACTGTCAAACCATTGTCTCCTCTAATGACGCATCCTGTCATTCTTCTTCTCAAGTGTATTACTATGTGCTAAGCAAGATTTTTAGACAACAGGAAAGTCATAAATAAAGCAAGGAACCTGCCTGCCTTATGGCTTCTTTGCATAAAACTTGCAAATGTGACTATTAAACACATACTATTTCTGTTCTGGAGCATGTACTGCCTTAAATAATATGATACAGAGTTTCACAACACTAACCTGTTTCATTTATGTTGATAAAGATGCCAGCACTGTGCCTTTTAGGGTGTGAGAAAGACAGGGGATATCCCAAAACAAAATGTCAACATAAAACAAAACTAAAACCGATCAAACCCCATATTTCCATCTGTCCCATAGATTTGTCCTGTTCTGTGTTCAGCACTATACTTTTAAAATCCTATTGTCTCCTTGCATGCAATCTATCGTGTGTGTAATGTGCCCAGGTATAGTGTGGAGGCAGACTTTTCCCATGAATACAGCAGAACACAATGCAGACCTGAGAGCAGCTTAAGAGGGCAGCTCTTTGTCCTGTGCTGAGGAAAACACAGGGCTAAGGGCCAGCAGGCCTGGAGGAAGTTATTAAAGCGCTGGCACATGCACGCAGCCGAGGTGGGCCAGTAATAATGCCCCGCTTCTCTCCTGCCTTGTTTTTTTTTTTTTCTTTACCAAACCACTGAGCCAATTAACTCCGTCTTCAGGGACCCAGATCTGAGCTTTACATCACATTTTATTCCTTCCAGATTGCCTTTTATAGCCATTATTTTGCCTTAAAAAGTACAAACAAAATGCCAGTGAATGAAGGGGAGCTGTGGCGTTGACTGTTCGCATATGGCTAATGTCGAAATGTTGAAGGGCATGAAGCTACGGTGCAGACGTGTGGAGTTGGGTAGAATGTCGGGAGCTCACATAGGCCGTCCCACCACTGCAAAAACATTCTGTTGCATTGCAGGATATGGTTATGGTGGGTGGTCATTATCGTTATCTGTATTGATGGCAACAGCGGTGCAGGAGGTTAAGTAAGTCACCAACTAAACAGATAGTTGCTAGTTCAATTTCCACTTTGACTTACTGTCCTTGGGCAAGATGCTTCACCCACATTTGTTTATTTGTATTTCTTTCATTTGATATGGACAAATATGTACACTTGACATGTCACATACAGCACTTGTAGCCATGGCCAATGTCACAGTATGTGGCTGGTTGCGACTGGAAGGGCATCCTGCATAAAAACTTGACCCCTTAAAGGAGCAGCCAAAAGAAGAAAAACTAAATAATAATCTTTTCAATTATTATGTATTATTATTATGTATCTTGATTTGATTATAGGTTTTAAGTCGGATGCCCTTCCCGACACAACCCTCTCCATTTACTCTGGCTTGGGGCTGGCACAAAAAGTACACTGTGGCTGGATTCATTATAATCACAATATTGCCTGTTTCTTTTATGCTCCTTTTAGCAAAATTGTTAGAGAATTTTCAAAATACCATATCAGTGTTTTCAGCCAGTGTCTCTTTTATGTTCCACCTGCAATGCCACAAAAATTCTAGACATTGTTTTGCACTGTTGCATGGTACATCCTCACATCATGCAAAAAAAAAAAAATCTCATTCAGCATATTTTATTCCTTGCAGATTGCCTTTTATAGCCATTATTTTTGCTTTAAAAAGTACATGCCAGTGAATAAAGGGGAGCCATAGTGTTGGTGCAGACATGTGGATTTGGGAGTTTACACATGCCATGCCGCCAGCCTGGTTTTGATTTATACTTTTGAGGTCTAAAGCTCTGCCCAAATTTACATTATACTTACATTTGAGGGGCCTTTATCAGATGTTCTAATCCAGCGGGACTTATATTAAAACCGCAGAAGAATAACAAGAATCCGCAAGTGCGCCTCTGACATGACAGGCAGGGGGTGGGGGGTGGGGGGGTTGCAGCGTAATGGACACTCACCGTTGGCAAATTAACTCACAAATCTAGGGGGAAAAGTCCTAATTGAAATGAGTAGCGTTTTAACTTGAGCCCTCTTACTTTTCATACAGCCACATCACCCAGTCAAAAAAAATATGAACTGTGCATACAATGCCATTTATAGGCTGTCAAAATACAATAATAACCAACTTAAAGGTCACATATTATGCTTTTTGAAAACATTTTAGGCACCTTTACATTAGTATTTCATGTTTTATAGATTAAAATAATGTATATCTGTGGAAAATGTCATATTTTGGGGAGCTGTTACGTTGACTTTGCAAAGAAATGGTATTAGCTCTTGAGAAGGGAACGGCCTCAGCATACAGGAGTTCTCAAACAAGCGAGAAATTAAACTAAATACTACTTTGGTTATGTTTTTGAGGTGGAAACAACATTATAACTTGGTTAAAAAGCATAATAGGGGACTTTTAATAAGGTATATTCTACATGGCTAACCAGAAATCCTATTGTTGCATTTAGGAGTTAGTTTCATTGGAAGTTACTGTCACAAATGACAAATAAAGAAGCAAAAACAAGATATCGAGGGCTGAGAATCTTAAGGGCACAAGTGGCATTCCAATGTCTTGACTGTAGATGCATAAAAGGTGCCCATTTTGATATGACTTTTCCTTTTAAAAAAGTCCCGAAAGCTAAAATATTCACATGCACAAATGACAAAGCACTTACACAACAGTTGTTTATTAATTCATTCCTTCTTCATATTTGTTTTTATGATATTTATTTGGGATAAAAACATCAACTTTTTGGCTCTAACTTTTCATGCCATTTCTTAATAGAATACAGCAGTTATATGCTCCTGACTTACAACCTTTTGGCACTGACTAAATATAACAATTCACCCAACACATGCATGTCTGTGGGAGGAAGCCTGAAGCACCTGAGAGAGCCCACAATAACACAGGGAGGCTGTGGATTCCACCCAGAGAGTTTGTTACAGCTGGCCAGGGGATCTCACGACCTCTTTGCTGTGAGGCAATAGCCAGTAACCCTAAACTGATCAGTATTTTGGCAGTAAAGAGAGCTCCTCAAAAGATGTCATTTGATATATTGCAATTTTGCTCCAACTGTCACTTATGCTCTTTAGATTCTCAACCCTCACTATATGTAGATGCCCTACACTGTTTGGGCTAAAAATGCTATTCATCATTAAACAAGAACATTATTTTTGAAGGGATATAAGCTGCATGAGTCTGTTTGGACTGTACAAAGTCTAGTGAGTGTAGAAAGCAGTGTGTGTTGTGGAGACACAGGGCAGAGCAGGTTGATGTTGTTAACAAGGATGCTTTCAGAGAAAGATGCGCTGTGCAGCCGTGTTCGTGTTGTTCTCGCTCCACGTGTGACTGTGTGCACTGCAGCATTCCTGGGCTTCAGGTTCACTTTACAGCCCCTACATTCCATCAAGGGCGACAGAACGCCACGGCGACAGATTTGCATACAGAACAAAGCCGCCCGCAGGCTAGGCCACTGGGACACAGAGCTGCCCCATCCAGCCCCTCCCCTCCTGCCCCCTCCTGCTCCCCTCCGTACGGCTCACACGCGCTCCGGCACCAGCCCTGGGACCACGGCGTGCACCTGTCAGGGGTTAGCTGACACCTCTGCTGCTGGCAAAGCACCTCCTCATTAGCATGGCTGTGATCTAGGTGGTCCCCAGGGGTCCCAGCCTCCTCACCTCGCCGCCCCTGCACACCCACCCCCCCCCCACACACACACACACACATACACCTCTGCACCTCTCCGCCTCCTCACATCTCCCCTCGCCCCAACCTCCGCCCCTCACCCGCTCTGATGACTTGTTTGTCATGCACGGGGCTAATCACCAGACAAGGACCACATCAGCCCCGCTCTGTACATATGTGTGTGTGTGTGTGCATGTGTGTGTGTGTGAGTGTGTGTTTGGGGTCTGTCTCATTCCTGGGGTGTGATAACATTTGGTCAGTGGGGCATGTCGTCCTCTAGTGAAGCTAACGGCACACATTTGGTATCTATCATGTCTTGACCTCATATAGTCATACTTGCAGCTGTATGTATGAATACAATTACATATTATTACATTCTCCACATGGGCATCATGTACAAACTATGCTCTGCAAGAACTACACACTTAATTACATGCTCACTAATGCTTTATTACTGTTTATTCTAAAGTGTTACACAAGCTACCTCTGCTGATCCCATACTAAGACGTGCCTTAGTCTTTATGTTTCAGTCTCCAACCTGTTTTGTCTCATGTACCCCTGGTCTATTTGTCATACCATGAGCACCTCCTCACTCATCTGTGCTGGTTATTCTTCAAAAAGTTGCATTTAAAATAGTGGTGTATATTAATACTTAATTTACTATAGATACAAATTCTCTTGCATTTTTTCTTTTAAACTCAAATTCAAGATAGAAAATTATAATAACATTTATTTGCCTGCCTTTAAAATAAAAATATAAAATTAAAAAAATCTATATAAACTCTTACTACATTTAATTATTTTACTATATATTTTATGTTCAGAATAAACAATTAAACTACTATTAGAAGTACTATTAAACTAATAATAAT
Organism: Bostrychus sinensis; assembly: GCA_020698575.1. Lineage (NCBI taxonomy): Eukaryota > Metazoa > Chordata > Actinopteri > Gobiiformes > Eleotridae > Bostrychus > Bostrychus sinensis. Next base: position 10,547,266 of record CM036257.1, on the reverse strand, counting down.
AATAATAATAATAATAATAATAATAATAATAATATAACAATAATAACAACAACAACAACAATAATAATAATAATAATAATAATAATAATAATAATAATAATAATAATAATACAAAACTACAAAAAATAACTATGGAGTGCCACAGTGCCCGCCCCCCTCTGGTGCCAGAAGTAAATTTCTCATAACCATAGTGCAATTAATTCTGTAAAAAAATAAAATAAAATAAATAAATAAAAAATCTGAAACTTGTAAAAAGGCAAAGCTTGTGTGTTTTGCCAATTATTCTAGTTTAACAATTATTTTTGATTAAAAGTAATTGTGCTATGGTCATGAGTTACCACATAGCTGGTTATCCTCCCTCAAGCTTTTAAACTTTTAATATATGCATTTTTCAAAAAGTCTATGGGAAAAAGTAATGGGAATTTTACTTCCGGCACCAGAGGGGGGCGGGCACTGTTGCACTCTATTAGGTATAGCTATTAAACCTATAAAAAAATATGAAGTAATATTCTTCAGCAGTTTTAGCAGTCAAAGACACTAGAGCTTTAAAGCAGATGGACATTATAAATCATACTCTGCTCCTGCACAGTCAAAACTATTTGTCATATCCTGTGATGACATGACATACAGTACTCCTGTCATGGGCTGCATAAATAACCAAAATTGTTAGAGGAAAGTCCAGACAGGATGTATCAAGAAGGCTGCAGGTTCCTCCTTCCACCATCCCAAGGTGAATTAGTGAATCTAAATTGTCCATTGTGAATGAATGTGAGATTAAATGGCTGTCTGTCCGTGTAGGTCACTATATGTGAGCCATGTGACTGACTGGCCATTATCAAGGGTGTACCCCGCCTAACTACGGTGGCCCTGAAGGGAGAGTCACACTAACAAAATCAAAAACACGCAAACAAAAACTGAAACACGCACACAAATTTGAAAACACGCACACAAATTCGGAAACACTGACCAAATTTAAAAACACAGACACAGATTCAAAACAGAAGCACACAAATTTGGAAAACCGCTTACAAATTCAAAAACATGCACACAAATTCAAAAACACACACAAAATCAAAAACACACACACAAACTCGGAAACACGCTCACAAATTTGAAAACGCACACAAATTTGGAAACACACAAATTCGAAAACACGCACGCAAATTTGAACACACGTACACAAATTTGCTAATTTTAATGACTTCAAATTTCTGTGCGCATTTTTTATTTTATTTTTGTGACTTGCCCTTACACCTAAACTTAACCAAATAAAACATAACTCCAGTCTAGTATAAAATTGCACAACACTGCTAGCTCCTGAGTCCTCCTCTACCATAAACACAACCAGTTACCACCAACAGACCATACATCACTTCACTTAGCTCTACAAATGACAACTGCCTAATTCGTCCCAGGGGTTTAGGATTAGGTTTGGGCTTAACCTTTGACCCCCGGCTGTCCACACCCGTATTGGTACTGCAGTAGACACGGTCGGAGGAGGCTGAGGGTGGCAGAGGCAGGCAGAGGGGATAAAGGGGGGAGGAAGGGGGGGGTATGGCTCTCACACGGTGGGACTGGCGCTAAGGCTAACTCAAACCAGCTTACGGCCCGCTATAACCATGTGCACGTGTGGAGCTATGGCCTGACCATCTGAAGAGCATTTAAAGAAACAGTAACAGCATCTCCTATTGTGTTTGTGGAAGAATGTTTACAATATACACCTAGTATGTAAAGAGGTTGTAGTATATAGGCACTCCACCCTGACCCTAGTATGTGTCTCCTGAACAATAAAAGGGGTCAGGTATCTCCCAGGACACACAGATGGAGCAGGTCCAGTTGGAACAATGCCAACAGTCATGTATGCAGTCATGGGATATCCAACAGGCTACAAGAACAGCCATAACACCTGTATTTTTCCAACAAAGGCCAGACTTCAACAAAACAACACATAACGTCACCTGAATTACTTGAAGTATGTATACTATTTATTAGAGGTTGAATACATATTTTTGTAGATATGTTGCTGTAAAAATCAAAAAACAACTTTCAAAAGTACTTTATTTACTTACATAAACTGCATTCAATACTTTGATACTTCTTACCCTAGTAATTATTTTGTAAATAAACTTCTATTGGAGGAAAGGCTTATTTCATACGGATTTTGAGGTAAAAAGTAATTAGATACTTTTGCTTAACTACTTTACACCCACTAACCCAAAGGTTGGCAGTTCGATTCCCACTGCTGGCAATGCATATTATCACTGTGGCCTTGAGCAAGACACCTCACCCTACAGAAGAAGCTCACCACCACTGAGTGTGACTAAGGAGTGAATGAATAACGCACCAAATTGTAAAGCGACTTTGAGTGTCTAGAAAGTATTTGTATTGCGAATTTCAGTACATCTTCTACCACAGCATAATATTGTTATACAGATTGCTTTTTTAAATTTTTTATATTTAAAATTCATCTCTCCAAACATTTGTTACCATAGTATTTTTAAAATCATGCATTCAGCTCTGGGCACAAGGGATATTAGATTATCACTGGAAAGTCCCATTGTCAGTGAAGAGTTACAACCTCTGGCTCGACTTCTGGGACCAAAGACTAACAATGAAAGCAGGACAGTGAATTAAGAGTCAAAGGGAGCTTTATAAAGTGCATTAGCTAAGCCCTGTAGACCTGACTCATCATTATCAGCCCCTCACTGAGCCCATGCCTGCCTGGATGGTGCTGTGGAGTCTGCTGTCTGTCATGTGACACTGACAAATAGTTGAAACTTAGCTGGGCTTGTGGTCGGCAGAGGATGCAAAGAAACGGAGAAGAACTGAAGAGAGGGGAGGGAAGCAGTGGAGAATGTAGTGGCACAGACTGGCATGACCCTAAGATGACACAGCTAACAAGGATTGTTGGAAAGACTACTGTCTGAATAGTTTGGAGAAAGTTTCATCCATTCACACTATACAGCAACAAAGCACACTTATTGCATTAACTAGTTACAGCAATGATCACATTTTGCAGCAGTGACAAACAGAAAATTTACATTAGTTGTAGCATAAGTTATTGCAATTTTTATTCTATTTTCTTACCCTGAATTGAATTATAACTTTCTCTATACATTGTTTTTTTAATTATTATTATTATTATTATTATTATTAATAAGTCTGACTCCCACGTTGTCAAGGGTCAATGGTCAAACACATTGCCATTTTGTAAGTTTCACTCTTAGAACAAAGTAGGGCTGGGCAATAATATGCTAAATAAATAAATGCTAAAAAATAAACTCGTGATTTTTTTTTTTCTGATTTACTGATTTGTTGTAATAGATTTTTTTTCTATTGTTATTTATATGTAGGTTAATTATTTTAAAATTAGATTATTGCATAGTAATATTTCTATGCTAAATGCCAGTACAAAAACAAAAAACAAAAAAAAACAAGCAAAGCAGTAGCAGTGTGCATTACTCTCACAGTGACTTTAGTGAAGACATCAGGGTCTCTTTGTTTTAGGCCCCTCTTCTTCTTAAGACCAGGTCTATTGCTAAAAGACGCTAAGCTCCAGACCACATGGCTCATTAGAATATATAAACAAAGCAGCTTATGTAAGTTAGCGCTGTCCACCACACTACACTGTTTTTGCCAAGCTGCTGCCATCTGCTAAATGAAGTCATTACTGAGGTAAAAAGACTCCTTTTTCTGAGATTTTTAGTGTTTTAAGCTTCTGCAGAGTCTCCACAGTCAGTGTGTTGCTCTGGGCACTAGCAGTAACATTAGCCACAACACAGGACACAGTGCAACCCTGTTTACGATATGGCTATGTTTGACTTAATTTGATTTTTAAAGTTTTTAAAAATTTTGGATGAAGTCAATTTATTGCCAAGGCTTCAGCAAAGTAGTAGAGTATTGGATTTTATCAGCCCCCAATGTGTAAATCCATTTAAATTACAAAACTTTTCTTGCAAAGAATGGCAACAACACCACTACCAAATTGCACTGACTTAACATCAAGCCTGGTTATTTATGCTTCTATGCTTATGTTCTGTTTTTAGAGCACAATGGGAAGTAGTAGAGCTCAAGCATTAATGGGACTGCAAAATGTTATTGGAAATCAACGAGAAAAAATGTGTGTGAAATAAAGGAGCATCAAAATTAGAATCTAAAGGCTGCCATATGTCATGACTCAATCTTGTGATACAAAGGGATAAAACTACTTATTATTGACGTATTTGTCTTTTTAATAATTAAACTTAATTCTGTATAGTTATTGTAAGAATAGTAGAGAAAGTTATGACTCAAAATAACCCAAAACATCTAAAATACCATTTACATCAGTGTGTTGAAATACAAAATGTATGTGGCTGGTACAATGAAATGAAAAGTGACTTTATGGACTCATGGCGTGTTTGTTTGAGGTTTTACATCCAAAATGAGCTCCTCTGGCCTTCAGGGATTCACACTTTGCCCAGAAAGTCAATTTCCTCCTCAATGCCAGCAAATAGGAAATTGACTTTGACAAGTGAGTGACATGCGAGTACAGAACTGCAAGTTTAATCAAGTGTTCAGTGGATCAATCATTTTTACGTACAGTAAGGTGGATGAAATGTGAGTAGGAGAAATACCTCGGTTTCATATTTTTGTGTTGTGAATATTTGCTTGTGTGTGTATCTGGGTCTATCCCTGGGTGAAAGGGTGCTATATTCCTTCAGCAGTAGTAATGGTCCCCAGCTGTCTTTGCCAGACCCACTTAACTAGCTGCCCACAGGAAAATACCATGGGCCCTGAACACAGCACAGTCAGCGCGCTATAAAACTCACATGGTCTACAGGGGCACGCACACTCATCAGGACTCATTCACTATCAGGATACACTTTAGTAGAGGTGGAAGAAGTACTCTACTTTTACTATACTCTCACTTACTAATACTGCTTGCACTACTTCTGCTACTACACTGTAACTTGGACCCTGGACTCAAACACAGGAAATTCTTGTTTTTAGGGAAGCGTAATTTCGTGCTATGCCCCTGAAGAGAAGTGTGCCATTTTTCTTTGTTAAGACTCAAAAATGCTCTTTTAAAGACTTGCTGACTGGCCCGTCAACAAGGGGGGGCAAAGGGGTCTGTTGTCCTGGGCCTCTCTGACCCAGAAATGGTCCCTCTTCTTATATTTTCTAATTTAAAGTGGCCCATGTGAAGAGTTCTTGCCCTGGGCATGCTTGCTGGAGTGAATTTTTTATTTTTTATTTTATTTTATTTATTTATTTTTTTTGTAAAAAAGTCAAATGAAAGAAAAGTTGTACTCAGAACATTCTTTTCCTTACAAAAATGGGTAACAATTGAGAATTCAGAAGTCACACTAAAAAGCATTAGTTTTGTATTAGTTAATGGAGTTATAAACATTGTTATTAATGTTTGATTCTTGAGTAAGAAGCTCATGTAAATCAGTGCAAAATTCCAAAATCATGGTTAGTATTTATAAGCTGATTATTCATTAAAATATTGTTAATTACATATTTATAAAAAGTTTGTTACTGCTTAATAGTGGCAAGTCATGCTAATGTGTTACCCAAAAATGTACTTTACTTGAAATTACTTAAGTCTTACTTAAGCATCCTGTCTCTGTATTATCCCTGGTTACAATGTTAATAATAATAATAATAATAATAATAATAATAATAATGATAATGATAATAATGATAATAATGTTTTGGAATGAGTGCCAACTATTCTATTGACCTCTGCAGACTGTGTTTAGATTAAGACTGGTCAATTGAGTTAAGCTGGGAGTCAGTGCAGGTGAGTTTTAACAGAAAGGGTTCCGCACCCACCTTAATTTGCTAAGAAAGGGAATGGGCCTGGCAAGCTAGGCTAAAGAAACCCTCTTGACCTTTCAGAAATCCTCTTGAATTACCTCACTCCTCCCTGATGATTCATAATGAGTACTTATTTATGTAAGGCAGCTAGACAATGTTATGAAATGGAAAAATGAAAGGACTTCTTAAGCTTTAAAAACATCCTGATTCTTGCACACCTGAAACAAATAAGTACATAAAACTCCAAAGACTTCCCATTTTAATTTAATTTGACAAAAATCACTAAAAACTGCAATTTAGGGCGACCTCCTTTCCTGTCCAGGTGTATCTTTCATTGCTAACGTCCTGTTGTAATCCAGCAAAAAGCCGGCAGCAGAACATTAAGAACGTGGCATTGTCTCCAGATGAATTCTTTCTATTCTGTGCGGTCTCAAACATGCTCAGGTGTGCCAGAGTGTCTCTGTCTTTCTCTCTCACTCTCGGCTTTCTCTGTTTCCTAGCCCTGAATGATCTGCAATGAATTCATCTCTCATCGTACACGCCCAGCAAATACTTCTGAAGTGACATGAGTGGATGTGTGGTGCGGTTTAGCTGCAGGCATCCCCCTGTGGGTTCTGTATGGCCTCTCCCACGTCTTTCCATAGAATATAAAAAGAATCTGATGCTAAAGGTTGAAATGTTGTGACAAGGAAACATAGGTGTGTTGCTTCTTTTGGTGACGTTGAAGACAGAAATGGAAAGTATTATTTTGTAATTGTAAAAAAGCAATTGTAATGTTATGGTGTCTGTAAGTGTTAGCCCTGCGACTAATGGGCCATTGTCCAGGGTGTACCTCACCTAAGGCCCACAGCTGCTGGGGTAGCCACCAGCCACCAGTGACCCCTAGGGGAATAAGCAGAAGGAAATGAATGAATGTTATGGTCAGATTTTAATGACATTTTCAGGAATCACTGTCCGCATTTTTAATTTTTTATTTTTTGCCTTTTTTCTTTTCTTTTTTTTTACCATTGCAAAACAGGGTCAACTTAACTATAATGTCTTGGCGTGGGGCTGTGCTCTCTAAGCGTTTTAATCCATAAGAATGTTCAATGCATGCTGGAAGCTTACACATACACACATATAAAAGGCTCAACATAGGGATACTTCCATTGGCTATTGGTCTGCACTGCTTGTCAACACTAAGTCAATGACAACCAAAAAATGAAAATGTCAAACACTTTTGTCATATAAGTTGCATATTGCGTGCAGCTAGTAACCTTTTTCTTCTCATAATGCTATATAGATATAATGCAACAAGAATAGGTCTTTTGGCATTAGCTTTCTACTCTAGCTGCTTACTCCATTCAAAGACATTCATGTATATGTGAAATTCTAATACTAAATTTCTCCATGGTGAGTGAATGTGAGAGTGAGGGATGAGTGTCTGTCTCTAAGTTTTAGCCCTGCGACTAATTTTGACCATTAGACCAATGTGATGATACAATTATCTATATGAATGCATGGCCAATATTTATATTATTGAATACATAGCCAAATCTGTATTAACCACTTGGATGCTAGTGATTCAGCGTTGACAAGCTGTGTAAACCGACCAACCAATGGAAGGGTCCCTTCTTTAAGACCAGGATGTGATTGACCAAAGCATGAAGGTATGTCCGGAACATTCTTAATTATAACACCTATATCTGTGTTTTTCAAATACTTTTTATATTCCAAGTACCACATCAGAAAATGTTTGGCTTACCGAGTACTAGGACTAAACCAGGACTAAACCTGGATAAAGCCAAGACTAAACCAGGACTAAACAACTGCAAAAGTCCCGTACTACAGTTAGACAAACCCCTGGCCTTTATGATTTCCTAGGTTTCATGGCTCATTCCTATGTCAAGATGAAATTACTTGATTAATAACAGAATCTGAGTTGAATTTTGCTGTTCTTTAAAAAACCCTAATGAAATTCTTGAATTACATGCATTTATGTAAACACCACTTGTATCTTTCTCTGTGTTCTGTCTCACTCGTTCCTTCTCTTCTCATCCTCCTTCTCGCTCTGTCTTTCTGGCTGTTATCACGCTGATACATTTCCTGCTCCTGGCACGGCTCCTGCATAGCTTATGGTTAAAGAAAGCTTTCATCTATCCACTGCCTTTAGGACACACACATACACACACACACACACACACATATTCACACAGTGAGTAGTACGGGCCAGCGCTGCCCCGCCAGACCACAGGCCCAGACAAGCTCCGCTGGCACCAATCATGTTGATAACATCTTGGGCTTTATTTCATTTTGGCTTTGGCCGTTTTGTTTTGGGAAAGACAGACACACACACACACACAGAGAGAGAAGATGGCTTTTTGGAAAACTATGAATTATGCCAATACTAAAGAGCGTAGGCCCTTTAACCTTGAGCGGTTAACTGTCTGCAATGCCATCTATGGACATGACAGTGCACGTCTTCTACTGAACCAGAAACAGGCCAGAGCACATACCACCACAATGACACTGCAAGATTTTTAAATTAAAGTACTCTTTAAACCTTTGACAGCATCTGATAAATATGTTGATTGTGAATATTATTGTTAGTTTGTCTCTTTTTACATTTTTCAGTTTTGTAGCTTCAAATATAGTTTTTTTATGACATTATTGAATGGTATATTTTTATGCTAAATGTAGTGTGCATTACTCTCACAAAGGCATCAATGTCTTTTAGTTTTAGCCCTCTCTGCTTCTTAAGGTCAGATCTATTATAATTTATACAGCAAAAGAAGGCTTGTTGAAAGATGGTAAAAGCTCCAGATCATGTGGCTACTCAGCATACATAAATAAAGTACGTTAGTTAAGTCTAAATCCTTTATCCCAACGGCTATACGTTAAACTCTTTGTAATCTCCTAATGTTTTTATTTCTATTCACTTGAATGATTGTAGGGCTTATATTTAGTATTTATTAATTGAGCTCCACTGTGTTTGTTGTGTGTTTAGTGGTTGTTTTTGTTTGTCACTTTGTCTTATCTTGCTGCTCAAGTGAATTTCCCCTGGTTGGATAAATAAAGTCATTTGAATCTGAACAAGTTACACCACACCACACACCGCACAACTACTACCACTACCCAGTTTGTTTTGGCCAAACTGCTGCGTCATCTAAACAAGGACATTACACATGTAAAAGCGCTCTTTTCTCTGTGATTGTTAGTGTTTTTAATGTCTGTAGAGTTTCCAAAGTCAGTGTTTAAGCTCCTCTGGGCACTAGCAGTAGCATTAGCCACGACACAGGAAACAGTGCAGCGCTTAGAGGACACTTATATCTGCTTCATTCGATTTTCGATTTGGCTATTTTGATTTTGTCCAAACTCTAAAAATCACCCAGCCCTACTTTCTATACTGTATATCTCATACTTCCAATTAACTTAGCATTATATTTGAATATTGATTTTCTCAGTGGTAATCTAACCATTTGCCACTTTAACTAATATTGTAATATCTTTAACATGTGAATGTTAATGACACTGACAGACAACCATTCACTCTCCCATTCACTCCACTCATGATAGTGGGTCAACCCAGGGATCAAACCTACAACCTCCTTGCTGAGAGGCAGGAGTGCTAACCTCTGTCTTCATCAAATGTAGTTAAAATAGGCCTAAACTCTGTGTTGTTTGCTTCTTGAAGACAATACTTATCAACAGGGCCGTTTCTACCTATGTGGGGGACCTATGCAAGATGTTGTTTGGGGGCCCCAAATTTGCTAAGTATAATGGAGAGATTCCTAGTCCCCTAGATGATCCACAAGCGTGCAACAATCTATTAAACTTTTTGAGGCTACAGTCATAATAACCTCACATATGAATTTAATATCTTTAGTTGAGCCACTCAGGCAAGATAACTGAGCAGAAAATATTTTAGACATTACATTTATTCAGATGAAGCTGAACATTCAGCTCTGGGGCCCCCAGTGGCTTGTGGGTCCCTATGAAAGTGCACAGCCTGCATATAGAAATAAATGGCATTGTTTGGCAAACACTAGTCTAGCTTCAAACTGGGCAACTTTTTTGGGGGGCACAAACTCATAAAGGAGTTCCACAAGGCTCAGTAATAGTACTTCCACCACTGCACACAGAACAGAGCCCAGTTAAGTGATACTAGAAACCTAATGCTTGTCATGTGTTTGTCTGCCTCTCTTTTGGTGTAATTGCACAAGACAAATAAATGGACAAAATAAGGGGGGATTGTAAGTGTACCATGAAAGGCTTTCAATATCTGTTGCGGTGGAGCAGCCTGTAAAAAACAAAATGCAACTATAAATGCTCCTTCCTCATTTTCTTGTGCCACAATCCCACCCAATCAGACTCTAATACGATAAGAGCAAAGAGAACAACAAGCAGCGTGCCATACATAGGATTACCCCGTCTGACTGGCTAACAAGCACTATCTCTGTTCCCCTTTCACAAATACTAATGGTAGCCTTTTGCTCCCAAAGCCAAGCACAACATGCTACTTTTCAACAAGCAAAAAGCAAATGAATGCCTCAGACAGAAATCTTCCCATTAGTCTTAAAAGTGGTGTATAATATGTTTTGGCTCACACTGGGGATTTTCTTTTTCAAGACGAGAGCGTTTTCCAATAGCTGGATGCATGTTGCGGAGCAGGTTCTTGGTTTTGTTTGCATCGGTACATACACATATACTGTAATTACCTTAGGGCCCTTTCTAGAATTTGCTCAACACTGACAAAGAACACCTGCTGTCGAAACCCGGTGCAAGACTTGTATTACTATGATTTAGCTGCTTATGCAGAGATCATAAAGACATGCATACGTTTTCACTGAGACACCCTAATGTGTGGTCCACTGGCAGTTGGAATCAAAAAGCAGCGGTTTAGTAAGAACACAGTGTGAGATGCAAAGTATCAAGGAGCAAAGTGTCAATGCAGTTTCAGTGTTACTTTTCTATATTTATCTTAGTTGTGATGTAAATTTGCATGGATAAGGCTAGATATCTGTATGTGTTCTCATTAGATGGTAGCATGGAACTGACATTGTTACAGTGTGGGGCAAAAAAAAAAATCTATTAAATATTACTGTTGTCTTGCATACAGTATTTGGGACAAACTTCTAAAAACCTGGATGCATTTTTGTTGCATTTATTAGACCCCAAAATTCATTTTAACTAATGTTTTGGGAAATGGGGGAGAGGAATGTGATCAAAATGACCTTGTAGCACAACCTCGTACAGCTTTACATTATTTAGCGAATTTGGAACATAAGATGACCATCCAGTAAATAAAAAAACAGCCTAAAAAGCCATGGATGCATTTATGTATGCATAAAAACACACTTATTCCCTTTGAAGTTGACATGGACAGGAACCTAATTCAATGGTTTTAGCCCTATAGCTTAAAGTTTTTGACCAAAACTGGGCCATAATATACAAACCTCAGCAAAACCTGGGTCATTTTAATAATGCCCAAGAAGTCATTTTAACCACTTTTTACAGAGGAAATTAGAGTCATTTTTGGCATAGGACATCTTCACTTGCAGTAAATTTTGAATGCTTGATGACAATCCAGTAAATGCATCAAACCAGCCTAAAAAAAATCCTAAAGCTGTTTATTTTTATGCAATAAAATGTGTTTTTATTTCAGACATGACAATTTTTACTGCTGTTGTTGTTTTTTCTTTTTTTTTTTTTTTTTTTTTTTTTTTCTGTATTGGGGAAATTGGGGGTGACCAAAAATGACACATTTGCCATTACATTTTGGAGAAATTTAGGACTTAGAGTAACAGCCCAATCAATGCATCAGAACAGCCTTAAAAACTCATCAATCGACCTGTTTATGCCTAAAAACTGTTTTGTTTGTTTTGAGGAAATTAGATGTGACCAAAAATGACCATTTTGCCATTAGTTTTTAGACAAAGTTGGGACTTAGACTGATTGCCCAATAAATGCTTAAAAACAGCCTAAAAATAGAAATGGGTCATTCTATGTACGCATAAAAACACATTTTGAGCACTTTCAGGATGAATTCAGAAGAAATATTTGGGGGTAAAATGTTGCTGCTGGACCCATGTCTTACCAAAGCTGACATGACCAGGAAAGGAAAAGATAAATGGCTGCTATCCCAAAACACTACCAACAAGACTCACGAGGAGTGTAGCAGGGACAGGGTGTGAGGTTCCTAATGGCTCTTAAGCAAAAGGCTGTTAAGGAGCAGAGAGTCTACACATCTGGAAGGCACCGTCGGGCCCGGCACATGCTGAAAGTTAGCGGTGGCGCTCGCACTCCAAATTAGTGGCGAGTTTTATTCCCCCGCTGTGGTAGGAAAATATCAAATCGGCTGCCATATGAGTGCCATAAAGCTAGTTGTGGAGCGTTTGATGCCTTCATGTGGGAGTCTTTAAGCCGTGGCTGTGTGTGTGTATGTGTATGTGTGTGTATGTGTGTGTGTGTGTGTGTCAGTGTCTGCGCTGCTCTTAATGTGCGTCGATCTATGCATTCCGTTGCTGGTGCATGTTGTGTTTCCGTTTCGCTCAGGTGGTGGTTTTAGGCCTTGTATAAAATGTGTGTATATGTGTGTGTAGGGGTGCAGCTGCAGTCCCTTATAGACCCGCTTGACCCCACAGACAGACAGACACAAGCCGAGGCAGACGGCCCCTGGGGTGGTCCTGTCTGAGGGAGAGTTGTTATGGGCCAACAACACTCGGGGCAGCAGCGGCACACAGGCAGGGACACGTATACTGTAATTGTAAACACGCATGTATTCAGAGGAGAGACGTGCACGGTAAAGTGGACGGACAGAGAGGACGGCGGTGCTATTGTGGCCGTCCATTTGCACAGGTTTTTAAAAAGGAATGAATGGAGCCAGAGCTAGCAACTGTCTTTTTGTTAATGTGGTTGAGTCCATATTCTACAGAGACACACCACATTACAAACGTGTGTAAAAACTGTAACAGTAGCCAATCACAGCATTGCATTTAGTTTTCTGCAGCTTACCAGCACAGACAAGAAAAACATATTTATAGGTCATGATTATTCTCAATTCTCACTTAAACTTAAAACAGCTCTATGCAACATTTTTCACATTTTTAACTATTTCTGGAACTGAAAAGTTCCAGAAATAGTAGTGACCGAAAGTAATTAGACACTTCTCAAGTATATTTTGTGAAAAAAGTACTTTCTGAGCATGTTTTACTAAATGAATAAAAGTATTGTGTGTGCATCTTGTGTGCACTGGTGTAATAGCATAACTAGCCATAATGTTAGCAGTAATAGTAGTAATAGTACCAGCAGTAGTGGTAGTTAGTTAAACTTTTCAAACTTTACGTTGCACTGTTGTAAAATTTATATTCAATACCTTTTTACTTTTATTCAAGAAACAATTTTGTTGAGTACTTCTACTTCATTTGACTACAATAATACATGTTGAAGTGGTTCCCAAGCACTGGGTCAGTGCCCAAAAGTGGATTGGCAAAGATTTTGTTTTTGATGTCAACATTCATGGTTGCTTTATTAAGGAATAACACTATAATTTGAATTGTTATTACATATCACAATAAGATATGAACAGTATAAATTAAAAAAGAAATGCATTAGGCAGAAAATATTTATGGCAAACAGAAATTTATCATTCTGCATTATGAATTTTGATAAACAATGTGTTGCTTTTATGTTTTGATATGGTTACTTTCCAGTTATTTCCTCTTCCTTCATTCATTTATTTTCTTATATCTTTCTTTCACTTTTCCTTTAGATCGATTGCCATTTATAACTTTTATCATTCAAAAAAATATTTCGCAGACTGTTCCTTAAGTGTTTTATCTTGATGGTATGTGGCCACCCTTTTGCACTCACACACATATCTTTTGACAAGCATGCCCTAGATTGAAAAGCATTTTTGTTTCTATTTAACGCCATATCCCAAAATGTCTTCTACAGTTTAAAAAATACTGTTTACAAAGCTTGAGGTCCCATCTCTTTGACCTTTTCCACATGCTTCAAAACTGAATTGCAGAAAGGAGGCGCTGCATTCACTATACGAATAAAATGCAAGGACTTAGCAAAACACACAAATAAAAAAAATGGGAAAATGTTGCTAAATTGACTCAAAAGTCACTCATTTACCAACGCATACGCCACCTCCGTAACTGCCACCATGTCACCCCTAATCACAACCCCAGAGCTTGGACATCAAATGAGGCAAGTTTAAAAAAAAAAAAAAAAAAAAATCATCAGGAGTAATTAACGCATTTTCATATGCAAATGTGATTAATGCAAAACTACAAAGTCATTATGCAAATCGACTTTTCCTTGAGCCTCTGTACAAATATTCGCAGCTCAAATCAGGGATCAGGCTCACCATCTTTATTTTTTTATCTCCTCTCTCTCCTCCCCTCTCCTCTCTCTCTCTCTTTGCCGGAGTGGAGATAAGTAGCATGTGAAGTTATTTGGAACTGTGTGTTTTCATGCGATGGGCCGGGGCTATGGCATTACACCGGCTGCCTACTGATTACTGGCTGCTTGGCACTGGAGCGAGACAGGGAAGCCGGCGTACAGGGGGGGTGAAAAAAGAAGGTATGAATATGCAAGAGGCTGATTGCTTTTCATGATTAAAGCCTATTTAATATGGAAATGAGAGCAAGCCAGGTGATTAAAGGAGCATTGGGTGGTGGGGGTAGAAAAAAAAAAAAGTGTGCGGGAAAAAGAGGGGAGGGGAGTGGGGAGGAGGAGGAGGAGAGACACCTTTACGGCAGAAAGGTGTTGGATTATTTTAGTGTTCTGGTATGTTGAAATTATGAATTTGATCAAAAGTGGGACTTCTGTTTGACTTTGAGAATGCATAAGGATACAACTGTACTTTGTGCTTGGTTTAAATATTATATTATGCATTTTGTTATAGTGTTTTATTACAGTGATTCCCAACTGGTCTGATTCTAGTATCCAATTTTATCGCTTATCATACTATTGTGGCCTACTTTTTGCACATATTTTAACTTATTTTATTCCAACTTCTATGGCATATGTATTTAAAAACCTGTTTCTCTACTACATGTAATTAAAAGAATATTTAGGCTTCAAACAAGCTCAGGATTAAAAACACTTTCAACTTGCTACCCACTTTTGAGTTTCAGCCTGCCAGTTGAGCATCACTGTTTTATTGTATTGCTATTTTTAGGCATTTCAATTTGATTTGTGATGGTATACAATCAAAATAATCTAGTTTATATAATCTAAAGTCTGAACAAACTTTACAATGTGAAATAGTTTGTTTTTTTTTCCTGGCTTCAAGTTGACATGACTTTTTTGTTTTGAAAGCCATAACTAGGCCAGAACTAGGAAAAAAGGCCTTTAGCTTTCATGCTCCCCACAAATGGAATAACATTCAAAATCTTCTTAGACTGGGCACATTTAAAGCACTAATGGCTGATATACACAAACATTAATGTACTTGTTTTAGTCTTATATGTATCATTGTTCTTTCTATTTGATTGTATTTTGGGTAAAAACAGGATGCCCATGAAAAAGAAAGTCCAGCACTCTTATTGGGTCCTCCCTGCATAAATAATAATAATAATAATAATAATAATAATAATAATAATAATAATAATAATAATAATAATATAAATAAAACAGACTATTTGCAAAAAGTCTGGATGCTTCTGGGAAATTCACAGATTCTTAGGATTAAAATATTTGCTACTTTGCTCAGACGAGTGGACAAATCCATATCTTCTCTTTCATTTAGTTTAAAGGAGTCAGTCTTAACAACAATAACACTGTGGTTCCCAAACAGTGGGTTGGAGCCCCAAAAGTGGGACGCCAAAGATCATGAAAATAAAAGTGATGATGTGAATGACCAAAATAGCACATGAGAAAAAAAAGGTAAGGTGCAAAAGCATTCAGGAAACACAGGTGTAAGGTATGATCTAAGTTACATGAATATAACTTGCAAATGCCCATATATAGTAGTAGTCTATACTACTTGAGTATTTGATGGTTGTTGCACTGCCTCTTGCTATAGGTAAAAAACTTCACCCTCCCATTGTGATTGGCTGTTCACTTGACATTCAGTTCATAAAGTGCACTCTGACAAACGTGCTAAACATACAAAACTAATTGACAGAACTGACATGCTAAACTGTTAAGGACACATTAAACTGCAATTAATATTACATTTTAAAATAGTTGCATCCTTAGTCACAGTCACACTGCCAAAATATGTGCCCTGGGCCACAACTGACATCTCCTATGTACAGTAACAGGAAATATTAGTAAGCTATCCTAATAAATAATGATTGAAAGTTTCAAAAAGAGTCCCATTGTGTAACACCCATTCTCCCTAAATCTTAATTTTCAGCCCAGTCGCCTAAAGATATAGAGCAGGACAGTGAGATCTGGTTGCAGGTTATCACTTGAGAAGCATGTGAAGGTGCAGCTATAATGTCAGAGCCCAGTTTGGACAGGTTCAGAGGTGTGGAAGATGACTGAAGAGATGTTTATTACAAATAAATATTGGGTGATAGGGAGCTTTCGGTTAACTCCCAATTTTAGACAAGATCTGATTGCAGGAGATTGCTGATGAGGCATGTAAAAATGGTGTCATATGGTCCTGGATTATCCAACTTTGGACAGAGTCTATAAAAAAACTGCAGTCTGACCTCTGGAAAGAAAAGGTCGGCGTATTTCTCTTGTCATAACTAGTTCTAACTGAATCGCTTGCAGCTTTTGGAGCATGCATTTGCACTCACTTACATGTATGCATGACAACATTGGTATGAGGTGTAGAAGGTGTTTGACCAGAAGCTTTGAAAAAATCTGCAAAAAGGTCCTAAATGGTTGAGAAATACATTCTGGTGTACCTCAATGGCTTGGAAGAACAAACAGCTCATTTAAGAAAAGAACTTTTGCACTAGTTCTCACAGTCTTTCAATTAACCATTTCCTGTCTCTTTATATTTTTGCAGGGGCACCTTGGTGGCTCACCACTACAGTTTGGGCCATTTTGCACCATGCCGTTCACTTTTTCTATAAACTACAATTTCCATCAAAAAAGACAAAAGACAATGGTTCCCAATGGACCCAAACATAAGATAACTATTTACGAATTGAGCAGAAGTCCATATAAACTGCTTTTTAAATGGTATGTCTACGGTCAACCAATGCATTTCCGAGCCATGCATAGAAAAGCTCATTGATACTACATTTATTAATAAGGTTAACCAGTTCATCATCCCCTATGCCCTTCTATTACATACATTTAGGTGTAAGCATCAAACTTTTTTGGTCAGTAGCCACTGCAGCAAATCCAGTTAGCATTTTCACTAGCTACAAATACATACAGCATAGCATAAAGGTGTATTCTCTAACAATGACAGTGGCCATTATCAAATATTTAGTTATGCCTGCAAAATCTGGAGCGACAGTGCAGGTTCAGTGTGGGTTATGGTTAAGCGTTGGTAACTCGAACTTTGCTCGAAGCACATACTGTGATTGTGTCTCCAGCCAAGACACTTCAACCACATTGTCTACTCCAGTCACAGTATGTGGTTGTGACAGGAAGGGCATCCGGCACAAAAAACAAAACAAAACTGTCAAATCACCAAGCAACTGGTTCACTGTGGTGACCCCAAATGACAAAGGCATTCGCTGAAACAAAAAAAACAAAAAATGCCTACAAACTCTATAAATCTTTTTATGGAGGATTAACAGGGGCGTAACATCAAAGGGGGAGGGGTGGGGGGCAGAAGGTTTAGGGGCCTATAAGAGTGGTCACTTGTTTATCTACAACTCTAACTCTTTGTTTAAAATATTCATAATAATATTCATAACTCTCTTACAGAAGAACATTTTTAACTTCAATTTTAATTATGTTAAATTTGTAAACTCAAAACAAAAAGAAAATTACAATAAGAACTTTTTTTTCTTAAGATAAATACACATATTTTAGAAAAATCTAATAAATATAGTTTAACAAAATTGCCCTGAAATAATTATAAATAAGCACCTGTTTTTTGTGTGAAGCGCAGGTAAAACAGCTAACAGCGAAATTGTATACATTAAAAAGCTTAATAAATGTAATGTTTCATAACTTTAGGGCCCTTTCTGAAATCCTGCTCTGGGGCCCCACATTACCAAGTTATACCACAGTGAATAATTACTATAGGCTTTATCAATGATGGGTAATTTGAAGCACAGTGGCAGACACCCCTCAGTTGCAGTGTATGTTAATGTAACTGCCCAATGTAGTGGGAGTGGGAAAGTGGAATTCACCAGCATTCAGCAGGATGGTGGGTGTTAAAGTCAAGCCCTGGCTGGAAACGCTTTGATCGTGAAAAGCCACCATTTCATGTCAGTTGAAAAAGTATTAGTATCACAGAAATCTTGTAAGTGGCGTCCAGCTGAGAAAGTGAACTGGAGCCAGTCGTCAGTGTAAAAAGTGATATACTGAGGGAGGGGGGGGGTTGAGTGAGCAGGCCACAGCGGTGACAGCAGGGAGATCTGAGGTGGACCGAGCCAAAGACAGACAAAAATGTCGGAAGAATGCTACTGTCGCTCAGAGCGTCCTCATAAAATATTTACCTTGTGCTCTCAATCTGCAGTGTTTGGGGCCTGAGAGCGAGATAGGGATAAAGACAGAGGGATGTCCCCTTAATGTGACTTGGTCCCTATGTAGTGGATGTCTTAAAGTGCTCCGAGGGGGCCCCCCAGACAGCCGTCCTGGGAGGCGGTTCAAAGCAGGGCCAGGGTCGTCTTAGCACGGCGACGCGCTCCCCTAGCGACAACCTCTCGCTCGGGCCGATGACACGCATCATTCTTCACACAGGCTACTCGACAAGCTCAAATTCATACAGAGGCGCTCGCACACCCAAGCACATTAACATACTGTGAAAAAGGCCACACATAAACAGGCAGAGTGCATGCATCAGCAAGAGAAACTCAGGTTTAGAAAAAAAAAAAAAAAAAAAAAACGGGGCGCAGAAGGGCCATTTTTCATCGATGCCACGCACAGTGTGTGTTTGCAGGGAGGGTGCTTGCATCTTTTTTGGGGTTGATTCTGCTAGGCTTGCAGCATGTTTGCAGCTTAGGCATGCAGGCTGACAGACAAAGAGGCCAGACAGGATGTGATAAAAACAAGGTTACAGAAACTAAACAATCAAGGATGGAGCACTGAAGTTATCCTAAGAGCACACCAGTCATTAGAGCAGCAGGACTATTATTGCAGATTTATTACACTATATCTGTATGCAATGCAATCTGCATCCCAAGAAACTGAATGGTAATCTCAATAATCTTCTATTCGTCAGAAATGTGCCTTGTCAAAAAGTGTATTGAATTTGAATATTATTAAATTATGTTATAAAAAAATAATAATAATAATAATTACATTGCATTATTCAGTCATTCTTCAGCCCTGGGGCAGACCGACGGAGACGTGGCTACCATTTTCCGACCAACACCAGTCACACAAACACACTAATACAGTGGTTCCCAAAGTGGGTTGCAGGGGCCCCTGGTGGGCCACAAGATACTACAGAGGTTGTCAACATTAAGTACATAAAAATTAATTTAAAATCATTTAATTAAGCAATTTCTAGTCAACAGTTTTTATATTTTTCTTTTTTTTATATATAGAAATAAATAAAAAAAATTGACATAGACTTTTGAATATATGAAGTTTTATTGTTGGGGGTCCGTGCAGGATTGTCTGACTTTTTAAGGGAGCCATGATGCTCTTGACTTTGGGAAAGGCTGCACTAATACATAAGCAAGGAGGTTGGAGTGTCTTGCCAAGGACACAACGACATTATGAAGTGGAGAGAGCTGGATCCGAACCACCAACCTTCCGGTAATAGGGCGACTGCTCTACCTCCTGAGCCACTGTATTAAACGTCAACATTTGCTCTAACATGTGCAAAACAGAGAAAACATTCATACTGTTCCCAATCTCCTACATGCTCCAAACTTCTCATTACCACACACTGCTGTCTCCTCCCAGTGTGTGTGCTACTAGCATATTGGACTTAATTAGGCCTAATAATGCAATCTAATTTTGCTTAAAACTCGAGAATGCCTTGAGTGGCAATCTCATGTGTTGAACAAAGCTCTCCTCCTCTCCTTTATTGGCCTGCTCCGAGTGCTTTCATGTCCTGTTCTCTTAGTGATAACACTCTCTGTCTGACTGACTTAAGTGTGCGCCGCTCTGCCACGATGACTCACTCAGCAACTTAACCGCTTTTTACCCCTCCCCTGGCCACCTAAAAAGACAAAACACGAAGGGAGTCTTCCAAAATGACTTCCGTGTTTTCTATGAACGTGTCTAAGACCTACAGTGTACATAATGCCATTTAACTTTGGAGAAATAACTTAAGACATGCCTCATATCCTTGGAATAAAAAGGCCTGGCATTTTATTTTCTGTAATTAGCAGCGACATCCAAAAGTGTGTCACATAGTCTTTGTGATCTCGTTACAAATGATGGCGGCCACACACACACACACAAACAGCTGCAAGCCACACACGAGAGTGGCGCACATGTGTTGCATTGTCTCGCAGCAGTGACAAACCATATTATAGGATTTTCTTTCAAAATATACAAATGAGTTCTATCAAAATATTTACATGTCAGCTTAATTTTGCTCAGTATCTTACTATAGACAAGTAGTAGTAGTAGCTATTGCGGTGCCAGTATTTCTCAATGCGCTGCACGTAATAGTTTAATTATAGACATTTATGGTAATTATAACGCAATACTAATAGTCCGTGGGATTTGTTGTTGCTTTCTGGTTATGTAGTGTGGCCACAGGTAAGACATTTATATTATTTGTTTGTTTCTTTTTTTAACATCTCAAATATGGATTGCTCTATAGTCTAAAAAAATGTATATACTTGCTGCTACAACTTGTAAAATGTACATATTGCTACCATCAATTTAAGACAACCAAGCAGCAGGAATTACTTTATTATCATAGGAGGGGGGGGGGGGGGGCTAAAGCCAAAAATAGGGGTCCGTCTAGGCACTCATACCGGAACGAGCCCCCTTTCAGATTACAGGTAAATAGAGAAAACTGAGAAACACATCATATCTTCTCTTTTACCATCAGAATTCATCGCTGTGTGGTGGCCAGTTTGGGGCTAATTCCTAATCCACTCCCACTAGAGCTATGTCTTTAACAATGCAACTGCCATGTTCTTGACCTAGGCCTAAGTCGTAGCCTGGTGAATCTGGTGTAATCCCGGCCAGCCCTGCCTACCAGCTCCGGGGCGCGATGGTGACTGTCTCCTGTGATAACTTTGAACTGGTTTCCCCGCAGCGTTCGCAGGCCCCGCTCCCTGTGTCTTCCCCCCCTAAAGCCACATCATGAACGGCCTTGCTGCTTTATTAATCCCCTTCTCCTCACCACGCACACACACACATTTTAATCAGCTTTCTTAGCCTTCTTCTTTTTTTTTTTAAGATGCTGCAGGATTTCTTTACAAAGACATGTCACGTGCACACGCATACACACACACATAGACACACTGGGGGCGGCTCCTCTATCACCTTCCTCTTTGCCTTTTCACAATTGGTTTCAGATGAAGAAGTCCTTCAGGCCTGCCACTGTGTGTGTGTGTGTGTGTTTTTTTATTTTTTACGGTGTATGATGTGTTACTCAGAACAGAGTTGAATAGACACACTTTAGGTCTAATGAAATCATCCCGGGCTACATTAATCCCTCCTGAAGGCCACTGTCAAAATAACAAGCAGCTGGGATTCTTTAAACACAGTTATCTATCTTGGACAGGTGTGTATGTTGAGTGCAAGGGTGTTTAGACCGGATGATCTGATTGGCTGTGCTGTGATTAGCCTTGATGCTACTGGAGGGGTACGGTACAGGTTGTGTCAGTACAGGTAAGCTTCCTTTTTGGAAAAGGAGCCCAAAACTGTCCCTGGAAATTGTACCGTAACATAGCATTTTTGGAATGTTTTGGCCTCAAGTGTGCTTTCTTGTTTTTAAGGGGGCGGAGCTTAACATTACAGGCTGTTGATTAGATAACGATGGTAACACTTTAGTTTACACAACCCTTGATACAGTGTAACTACCATGTAATAACATGTACTTAAGTTGTACTCATGTAGTGGGATTTTGTGTACTTGCTGTTTCGAAGTACAAATGTGCTGAAGCAAAATGCACTGTGGTAAAGTAGTGTAACAAGTGTCTTTTTTTTTTATAACATTTGTATCTAGACACTGCAATTACACAAAATTTCCTAATGTAAGTACACTTGAGTTACATGATATTACAGTTTGTTACAACATAGTAGTTACACTGTATCAAGTGTAATGTAAAATAAAGTGTTACCCCATTAATTTTTTTACTCAAGTAAGAAAAACAAAACTGGAAACAGAAAATACAAGTTGAAATTGTGAGTCCCCAAAATATTAGTAGTGAAGCTATATGGAAAGAGTCTATTCCCAGGATTCCTCCAAGTGTCACCTGGACACCTACTTCCACCGGGACAGGCTCTCTGGGACTCTGCCATGAAGTATCCTGAAGGAATCCGAAGCCCCTGCATAGGTGATGCTAGTACACGGAAATAAGGATGTCGCCAGGAGGAACATTCACACATTCATTCCTTCATCTTCTTCCACTTATTCCTGGTAACGGTCGCAAGTGACTGGAGCCTATATCAGCAACTAATGGCCCTTAGGTTGGGTACACCCAGGACAGTGGCCAGATAGTCGCAGTATTAACACAGAGACATACACAGACTGACAACCAGTCACTCTCACATTCCTTGACTATGGTCACACATTCACCTAACACATGCATGTCTTTGGACAGTGGGAGGAAGCCAGTGTCAAGCCTTTCCAGGAATTACCCAAAACTGTCCCGTGCTGACCAAACCTGCACCATAACAACCCAGTAGAAATGAGATAATCGAGAGTCATACCTCCTCTTTCCTGTTTGGGGCAGATCCCTTTAGCAGGTGTGAGCCTCCTCTCCTCGTCGTCCTCCCCGCCCGGTGTCACCTGGACGCCCACTTCCACCGGGACAGGCCCTCTGCTGCCCAGCTCTAGCGACCTGGCCCGGGGAGAGATGGGGATCCCGTTGGCTCCGCCCGCCTCTCCGGGTTTGGAGAAGGATCCCAAAGGATTCCGAAGCCCCCTGCATAGACGACGCTTGTGCTCGATGAAAACGAGGATGTCGCCCAGCGGGAAGTTGGTCTGGCACTGGCCGCATGTTAGCAGGTCGTGCTCGCCGGGACCTGTCCTACGTGGGCTGGGGGTGGACGGCTGAAGCGATGGAGAAGGTGATCCCGCCCCTGGATCATGATTGGCTTCTGCTGTAGGGAAGAAAAACATGGAAATCAGTTATGTTTTTTTTTTTTTTCTTTCTTACACAAGTGCTTTCCTAGCGTTGCCTAATAAAAGCTCCTCTTACATTCATGAGACATAAAACAACCCACTTCTTGGCTGAGACAAACACCTGCGCGGCTTATCGGTGAGAGATCTGTGTGGGTGGGACGTGACACATGCATATATATGTATATCCGTGAATGTGTGTGTGTGCGCGGCCAGGATGCAATTCATCTCTCGTTGCAGCCTGTGTTTCCGGTGGAGGGCCTTTGCTGCACTGAGCTGTCATATCTGCGCCGGGTGCCTTCACCATGTGGGAGACCCAGAACAAAGTGTAGCGAAGCCAGGGCCACAGCCACCAGCGTGTGTGTCTTTTATATCACACTGTATCACAGAGGGGAGAAAAAATGAGGAAAAAAAAGATGTCTTGTGTATGAATAGAGCAGGTGAAATGCTGTATTCTCCACAGACAGAAAATCTATAAAGCCAAACCTGGGGTCCTGTTAAAAGTGTAAATCTCATTCTTCACAGATCCGACACGGTCATTAATAACCATTACACACTCTTCCACCTCCCTCCTTTCCTCCCTCCCTCCTCCCCTATGGCATACTCTCTGTCCCTCAGCTCTACATAAATCCCTCATGGACAACCTCCGCTTCAGATTTTTTTTAAACACTACCCTTATGTACCGGTATGAAAATGTGTCCTGGTATTGAAAAAAGCCCGGAGAAACCTGAAGCTCTGGAGATTCCAGGGGGAAGCTAAGAAGGAGTATATCCAAAATAGGGGCTCCTGGACAATCCTGCAAAAAAAAGTTTTCAAATTCGAGACACTTTACCTTAAAAACTGCAAATGTCTTATGAGTCTTCATTGTCTTGTCACTGTCTTTTGTGTGTGTTTTAATCTCACCATTGTCACAAGTATGTGTGCTTACTACATGCAGTTAACCTCTGACACACACTGCCGTAATAGTCTGAAAATGTGTCATGCTATAAAAATGTTCCCGGAAATCTGAAACTCCAGGGATTCTAAAGAAATACTAGAGTCAGATTAGAACAGATTAGAAATTTTGTACACTACATATGACACACTTGTAAGTTTTTGCATTCTTGTTACATGCATCTCTCTCATGCCATTTGAACACCCAAAAGTGTCCTCCAAAAAAGGTTTAGTTTTTTTCAAAGATTTCACTGCTTCGTGTTCCAGTATTTATCCTAGAAATGACATCTTAACAATTGTAAGTATGAGAGTTATTCATAGTCCGTAGTATTCATAGTGATTTCATCTCACAGGCCATCTAGCTAAGAGTTCCCAGACGAGCCCCCAAAAAACATTTTTCAAATTTTTTGTCTGTTTTTCACATTAGCAAGTGTAAACATGTGTTCTTGTTATATACAGATAACATTTCATTCATTTCAAGGTAGGATTTCCCGGACGAGCCCAGAGTTTATGAAATTTTCAAGGCTTTTTAATCTCAAATATGTCACCTTAACAACTGTAATAATGCGTTTATGTTCAGATAACTTCCCATAAACCAACAAGATATGAAAACCTGGACAAGCCTTCAAAAAGTTTTTAAAATTTTCAAGGCCTTTAAAGGCAAAACATGACACTTAAACAATTGCAAGTATGCGTTCTTATTACATGCAGATAACCTTACACACGCCTAAGGTAAAACTGCTACCTGCCTTTGATCGCAAACCGTCAAAAAGGTATTGCTCCTCTAATCTAAAAATACAGTATTCATGACCCGATTATTAAAAACACATTATGCACAACTATACTTTTTATTACTGCAAATCTTTTTTTTATTTTTTCTTAAGCTAATCCCCACTCCCTACCCAACAATGTGCCCCTCCTCCTATACACTCTCTCGAACACGTTCCAGTCCACTCAGTTCGCCCTGGAGTGATGATCCGATGCCAAATATCTTTTCTCTAAATGGCGATGGCTTGCTGGACGCCTGCCAAATAATTTCCATCTCATAATCTTTGGCGGCAAAGAAGGAACACAAACACATATTTACCTACAGTTCACAGCTTGTGACCGTAATTCACATGAAGCGGTGTTCCGGAGCGCCATGCAACTGTGCACATATAGCGTCTGATCGTACACACTACGCCTCGTGCATTTAAGCAGGAGATCTATCTGCTGACAATATGGCGGGCATCTTGTTTTTTTTTTTCAGAAATAATACAGGTGTTGATTTGGAAAGGGCCTAGATGTGTCGTCGGTGGAGGAGCTGACAGACACCTGGGTATTTGAAGGGAAGCCTGTTTGTTAACCTATGCTTGTGTAACATGGCCTGTGGGTAAGCGGCAATAAATTAGCAAGAGTTGGCACTGTCACCGTGCCACTCCAATAGAAGTCGGACATCTTCAAAAACAAAAGAAAAAAAAAATCTTGAGGCTTCACCTGTGTGTGTGTGAGAGAGAAAAACAAGAAGAAACCAAGCATGGAATGTAGCCTGGATCAAGCATGGACACAAATACCCTGAAGTGGAAACATACACATGAAAGAATAACACGCTAATGTCGGCTATCATCATGACAGACAGTGTCTAATTCCTCTATATAAACTCCTATGTGAGAGGAACATGCTTGATAGGTAAAGGGAGCCCAGCAGACGCACTGTCAAACATGCCATCGCGGTGGTGGCGGTGGTGGTAGAAGAAGAAGAAGAAGAAGGCGTGATGATTGCAATGAAACCCAGCTGTCTGACACGATACCACACATACTTTACTCCTGTGTGCACACACTGAGCGCCGCAGCTCTATACAGTGACAGTGAGAGTGAAGCCAGGGAGGTGCAGTCGAGCAGCCTTAGAGCACCCCCTATCAGTTTGATGAGGACAGAGTCAGTCAGTCAGACAGTCAGTCAGTTAGACAGAGCTGTGGAAATGCCCCAGTCCTTGCGCTGCTGCCACTGCTGCTGCACAATGTGGACCAGATGGGACACACACACAATGGGGCTCTTTCAGCAATATTTCCATTTGAGCTTCATAATATTCAAGGAAAAAAAAACAATGTCTGCTTTTGAATGTTTTTGAATACATGCTTTATATTAATATTTAAGTGTCAAATTCCGCCCTTATGATTGCGATTTCAGTGCATGTAAAAGGTAAAAGATGCCACCTTACACTTGGGCATCCTCTGACATTAACTGACTTTCCTAATCCTAATTGCAATTACTATGCTCATCCTAATATGTTTTTACAGCATGACTAAAAGGCAGAGGTTAAGGTCAGGGCAGATTGAAATCAGTTTGACAAACGTTTAAACTTTAAACTCAAAAATGCTGTTTTGTTTCCGGCCATATATTTGACTTTATGTAACCGTACTGCTCTGACAGCTCCTAACGACAGATGAGAATTTTTTTTTTCTGTTAATGTCCTGGGCTGACACAGTGTTCTGAGGCACAGCAAAGGCCAGGGGCACTCATATGATAGTCGGCCATATACTACATGGGTTCAGACCTGCCCGCATTTCTTTGTTTCTTTCTTATAACCCTTCGCTGTTAGGAGGCACACATGTAAACCCCACGGGGAGAAGGATCCGCGCTGTCATTGGAAATAAATGACACCGGCAACGATGCAGATGGTTGCAATCAAAAATTCAAACAACAAGCAGCCTCGCTTAGCCTATCCCCATTTTCCTCGGCTTGCGATTGCCAACGAGAGCTGCAACAGTGTGCGTTGTGCAAGGCCCGAGCTGTGTGTGTGAGTGTGTGTTTCATTATCTTATCACCATTTAATCTGTAGCAGTCTCATTACTTATCATAAATCTTAGATTATTCAAAAAAAAAAAAAAAAAAATAGAAGTGAGCAAAATACGACAGCTGACTGGAGCTTGTCACTAAATCTTTAGAAATGACTTGTCAGCTCTGAGGTATGACATTTGGAATTATAAATCAAATTTGCACAACACTTTCAGGCAGATAATAATAATAATCTTTTATGGCAGGGCAAAATTGATTAAATATGTTCGATAATATTGAAATACAGGAAGGGGGTCTACAGGAATTGAGCAAAGCAGAATGTGCGTCGTAAATCAACACAAAGGCTCACCAGTCATCTTTTTAAGAGATTTTATCATCCGGTTACCACAACGCATGTGTGTGCAGCCCTTCACAAACCATATGGTGGGAATCAAGAAAGAGAAGAAGAAGAAGAAGTGTTTCACAAGTAGCATGCCAACTCTCAGCGTAAACACTTGTGACGAGGCATCGACAACCAGCCCTGCTCTGTATTACTGCTAATATTAGCCTCTGCAAACAAGCCAGGCCTATATATACAAATTTAATAACCTGTTGTTCTGCATTTCACCTATGTATGTGGTTCTTTGTCAGGAGCTAAAAAGCCTTGAAGGTCTTTGTCTTCTTTTTTTTTTTTTTTTCTAAACAAGAAGGAACTTAGCTGGTGGCGTGTGACCTGTCTCAGAGTACATTGTACAGTATAGAGGTCATGCAGTTTAAAGTTTTTGCATACATCATGTGCTCTGCTCTCCTCTCTGCTCACTTGTACATTGCACGCATTCATTGGACTTTCATTTAAGCCTCTCCATTTCCAGTACATGTCGTTTTGAGCCGGCTCTGAAATATGCTGACTTACAGGTTCCCCCGCGCACTCCCCCCAACTGGAGCATGACCTATAGGCCCGTGGCTGCTGCATATCTGTGTGTATTCAGTAAGTTACACCGAATAACCCCCCCCTCCATCTGACATACCGCTTGATATATGCTGATCCTTATTGTGTAAGTGGATATCTTTCCCTGACAGCTCATCAGTGTTCTCACTTAACTGCTGAGGTGTCATTAGAAGAAATAGTTGGAATAAACACACGAGGGGCGTCTACGCTCGTTGTCAACTTCTCAGGCCAAGCTCTGTTTGCAAGGTTAATGTTGATTCAATTAAATGACAGCTTGAGCTCGTCCAGCCTGAGGTGCGATCTTGCTGGACCCACCCATTCGTTTTTTTTTTTTTTCTACAGTGAGAAAACAGCCTCCAATAAGCTAATCTTTATGCTTAACAAATGCATTAATTATCATAGGAACATCACTGCAAACATAGCAGCGCCTTGTATGCAAACATCCCAGAGTGGACTAAGCTCAAACTATCCGAACATATTCCCTAAAGGTCATTATCAAAGTTAAGGGCGAAAGGCCAGGGTGCAAGGAGTGCATGTGAAAAACAGGTATGACGGGATTCAGGCCCTCCAGATGGCCCAGCGCATGAGTATCCACTGTCTACAATCTAGTGTTACTCAGCACGACAAGCTCTTACACCTACAGTGTGAGGCCTGAATGAAGTAACCTCATGTAAGCTTCCAATGTGAGCTTTCACATATATACCAGTCTATCATATTCAATTTGCATACTAAGAAATAAAAAAATCTAAAGACTAATTGTTAAGGTGTATTGGAGTGTCATGTGTGCCAAGTAACTGAGAGGATAACCATTAGAACTATAAGAAGTAGTTTTTTTTTTTTTAAAGGAAGAAATGGAAGTAAATGTACTCTAATATGCAACACTCATTTATGCAGATATCATTAATCTCTGGTGATGCCAGCTTCTGCAAAAAATCACATTAAAATCACCTATATAGAAGCAGATAAGAAATAAATTAAGCTGTAAAAAAAAAAAGAATTTGAAAGAGAAGGAGAAGCATATGTATTTTTTTACTTAAGTAGAAATGTATATGGTGGAGATACAATGGCTTGAATTATGGATGAAAGGTTTTCTATGCAAATTATAATAGGCAGCATGCAAGTGGCAAAAAGTCAGGTCAGAAAGTGCAGGAATAAAGCGTGGTTTTGAAGAAAAGAATAACACAGACTTTCGCCTTCTTAAACATTTACGCTCCTGACTCCTATATTTACGCACGAAATTGCCCTAATTATTTCCAAACTGCACTGGGATAAACGCAGGACGTGTCGGTGGGACGCATAGGAGGGAGCAGCCCCTCGTTGCTCTTCAACACATTGGCCAGAGATTACATCATAAACTTCTGCTATGAATTAGCCAGATTAAGGCCCTCCACATCAAATTGGATTTGGGCAAAGAGCGCAGCCGCGCCGGGGAGATGAAGGAGGTTAGATTGATAGAATTGATTTGGAATTGGATTATTTTTAATCACACGCACACACCCCTCTGAAATATTCAGATAGAATCTTGAGTAAATTGAATCAGAGATGTTAACGCGGGTTGTTAAAGTTTAGAAAGAGTTTTCACTTTAAAATGATCTGGTTTTACTTTTATAGTGGACACCTTTGTGCACAGGTGAAGGCCCGAGTGTGTGAAGGAAAATAAATTACAGATTATGAGTGAGAAGCTGAAAAATACGATCAAAGAGAGACAACGAGCTATAGCCATTAATCAAAATCCTGTTATTAAGCTGAGGAATGGCACAAAATAAACAAAGAAAGCTGTGTTCAAAAGTCGGCAGGGAAAGTCATGGAGAACACCTTATTACCGGATACACATTAATAACAGGGATGCGTAATGTTGCCATATCGAGAAACACGTTACTGTAACAACGTGCAAAGTGATTCATTTCATTTAAATCCACGCGAGAGCTCACGCGTGTGTTAGACACACACCTACACGCACTCACATTAGCAGAAAGTCCCACAAAAGTCAGACTATTTTACATTTAAGTGTATAATTAGTTTTTTCAGATATAAAAGCATAAACAAAAAATAATTGAGTGCATTTAATAAATCTAAATAAAAAGTTGATAAAACGATACAAGTTTTATTAAAAAGGGAGCACGTGGTGAGTTTTTTTTTTTTTTTTTAATTACTTCTTCGTATAACTGTGAGCTTTTGGTTTCATTTCGCGCAACAATTCTTCTTTTTCAATTCACTTCAGCAGCTTATTAAACCTTAATGTTGTCTAAAAAACTATATGCAATGAAAACAAACAAATACGTGAAACAACAACAACAACACCGTAACATTAAAAAGCATGTGTGAGAGGAGCTGTAACTCACCTTGTACCGTCTCCCTGTGCGTCAAAGATAAGTGCTGCGGGTTCACCTGCTTGCGGCGGGACATTGCCCCGGCATTTACTCTGGCATCGCCCGGTGAACTGCACTTGGAGTCGGCTTGAACCGTGGTGTCGGTCCTCTCTGGCTTTCAGGTGACCAACTATCCCCTCTTCCCCTTTTCCTCTAGCCCCCGTTTGTGATTGTTGTGAAGAAGTCCACACCTGAATGTTTTCGTACAGCGAAGTCTCGTGTCTCGTGTTTACGCTGGAGAGGATGACCTTTTCCCAAATCCTGGACTGCGCTCCTCTTCAGATGACAGATTGGCCGCTCTCCCTCACGTACTGAGGGGCAAGCCGTTGATGTTTATTCTAGGATTCCCCACAGTCCTTACGTTTTCTGCAAAAAAATTAAAAAAAAAAAAAAAAAAAGCAATGACTCGTTTGGCACCGAGTCTCCCTCCCGTGCGTCTTGGAACGGCGCGGCAACTCTTGGCTCCGCTGGCCGCCGTTGATAGAGAGAGTGTGCGTGAGTGTGCGAGGGAGGGAGAGGAGTAAACGAAACGGGCAGACAAGACACCTCCTCCTCCTCGTGCTTCTGCTGCTGCTGCTTCTCCGTCGTCTCTCCAAACGCGCGGCGGGTCCAATGTTTCACCAGTTTGCGTCCGAGGCTACTTCTATAGTTGACTCACGCAGGATGAAAGGGAGACTGTGTTTGTGGGTAGACTATATGCAGCGGCGCGTGCGTATGTTGGTGTGTGTGTGTGTGCGTGCGTGTGTGTGTGGTTGGGGGGGTTGCCTCCTGCAACAGAAGTGGGATGGGATCCAAGTTCAAGTGCGTCCGTGACGTTGGTTGGAGAGACACGGGGAGAAAGGAAGCGCGGACAGATACAATGGGGACTGCTTGGCTTCGTGGCAAAAGTAATTATCAGTGACTGCCTCGCGCTCCTTTCACGCGCGTTGGTTGACTTTTGGGCCAGTGTTAAACTGTTCACTTATTGGAGCTTAATGGCTTTCAAACGAGTGGGCTTTACATTCATTTGTCCACTTTAGAGCCTTAAAGGGATACTTAAGGGATACATTGAAATTCGCTTCTATGAGGGACTTTTTAATACTTCAACTGCTATTTGATGTCATGTTTGGAAAAGCAGACAGGAGCAGTGCCATATAAACCAGTATGAGCTGATATACTGTACATCTGTCCATCAAACAATGGCTTCAATCAAAACCTCCTATAATGCTATGTAAATATTTCTGCTTTTATGTTCTATCTATCTTTTTTATTCTTATAGCTGCACTTTTGTGGTGTGTTCAAAATTTAAATGCACATTTCCACAAAGTATTTAGGCTGCCCTTTGACCTAACTAACTTGGCTCTCCCTGGGCTTACCGTAACTGACTTTTTTTTTTTTTTTTTTTTCAAATGCACCAACAAAATGTGTTAGATCAAATTTAAGCCAAACATTGGGTAATGCTAATTAAATCAATTATTAGGAATGTTTTCAGTCATTATTGGACACCATTGTGACATATTTCTACTGTCTTCATGCAGCTTTAAACTGCCTTTGGTCTTGACCGCTTTGTGCATCTTCCTGCATTCTCTGTGGTGTCTGGGGAAACAA
This sequence comes from Bostrychus sinensis, assembly GCA_020698575.1. Lineage (NCBI taxonomy): Eukaryota > Metazoa > Chordata > Actinopteri > Gobiiformes > Eleotridae > Bostrychus > Bostrychus sinensis. Next base: position 10,515,527 of record CM036257.1, on the reverse strand, counting down.
AATAGCAAATTCTAATTTAGTTGAAATAACAAAATTCTAACAAAAACATTTTAATCAAAGGTTTTTAGATGGTCAGTCTTCAGACATATTGTTATGACAGACACAGTGTTGTATTGCCACATACAACTTTGATTTTATGACTTAAATTCTCTTCTGTAATGTAATAGTTTATGGTTGTTACATAGCAGTGTTTCTCAAACATTTTAAGCCTATATTTCTAACGCTCATTCGGACCTGACTTCCTGGTCTGGTTTGTCATCGTTTTTTGTATCAGCATAGACCTTTTTAGTGCTTTCATTCTTTTTGGCCATTCTTTTCTTTTGATTTTTCTCATACCATTTAAATCCTATTTGAAATTTTTACTCTACAAGTTTTCTTTTTGTGTGCTATGTTTGGCTATTTTTCTTATATTTCATATGATTTCCATTTCAGTCTTTTTCATGGATTTTGATGAAACTACTATAGACTACCACCAACATTTCTGTAATATTTTAACTAATACAACATTATATTGTCCCAAACAAAATCCAAAAAACTTTGCATAAAATCCTGGCAACCCACTCATGGGTCCTGTCCCAGAGTTTGGGAACCACTGTATTACTGAATAACTTTTTTTTCATTGTTGTAATGTTTAAGTACATATATGTATTTCTATGTAATCTCTCTAAGAACACTAAGGCTCCGGTTGCAGTGACCCTTGTCATTGCTCCTGTCTGCAGACAAAAACATTTAATGCAGTACAACCTACATACATCACTTACCAGCATTAAAGGAAAATATGTGTTTTATTCATTGTAAGGTATATTTTAAACACACATTTCAATACATAGACTGGACTTCAATTAGGAAAACTCATATCATCTGTAACCTAATATTTCAAAATATCAATGCTTTCAATGCAATATTTTCTATTCTGTGTTATGTATTTGATAATGATAAATAATGTGCACATTCTCTACAATACAAAATGATAGTAGGCAGGCACTACATTTGTTGTCAATGTTATTTGAATATGCTATGAGGCAACACTACCCTCTGTTGGCTCAATGTGAGATGTTTAAAAAAAAAACTGCATGTGCTTGGAGCTCACACCAGTGCACTCTGAAAAACTCTTCATTTGCTATTTTGCACATTTCAATACGGAGACGGAGCAAAAAGGTGCAATTAGTGGCTTTAATGGCTGATCATTTCACCCATACCATTTAGCCTATGAGAATATATGCACAATGCTTGGCTTCTATTGTGAGCTGTTGGAACGTGGGCTGTAATTTGGTAAAATACACGTAGCGGCAAAAAAAAAAAAAAAAAAAAAAAGAAAAAAGAAAAAGAAAGTGGTGATATGTGCGGTTAAAACTTGACACCATTGCTTTTGCAGATCAGTGGGAGGAGAGAGCACACACGGCTATAGCAATACATTTTATAGTCGGCCATTAATAAAAGATGGTGGGCAATTTTAAGAGCATTAGAAGTTTGATTGCTCCGGGGCAGGCCTGGGGGACTTTCAGGACAGTAATTATTTATATAAATGAAATGTCATCTCGGCTCTGGCTCAAGTAACCTCAGCAGACTTTGGCTTACAGGCGGAGCAGCACAACAGACCAGCTATCCCTTCACGAGAACTTCCAAAGCATCTTGTCAAACATATTGTATAAATTTAGGATGTGGTGGTTAGAGTGGACACAAAAAGCAAAAAAAAAAAAAGAAAGAAAAACACGAGTTCACACGCTCTCCACTGTTGGCAGGCAGCTCCTTGATCCTCACCCTCGGGTCCCTCAATAATACATCAATGTCTTCCGTAATGGCGTCTATCTTGCTAGCTGGGGGCAAAGGCAGTTTAGAGTTGGGTTGCGCGCAAAGGGGCCAGCCTGCCTGAACACAGATACCCAGCATGTGGACACAGGAAAGGTTTTAAGTCCAAAGTGTTGCCTCTGAGGGTGACATGGCGTCTCAGAGTTGTAACTGCCAAGAGTGGAGTGGATATAGACCCGGACGCACCGTGGGGCAGTGCACATAGAAGGAGAGATATGAGCTGGAAGTTTAAGTGGAGTAACAACAAGTGACGGGGCATTGTAGGTTCAACATGACAGAGAGTTTAAGGGGGCAAGGGCAGATCAGTTTTGTAAAAGGTGGTTGGAGTTGTCAGCACATTAACAGTTTGTAGAAGTAGACAGGAGAAATGGCATAGGCTTTTGTATAGTTTAATAGTGGCAATGGAAAACTTACCTCTAACAGTGCATTTAAAAGATGTTCATTTATACTGTATTTCATCTTTTTCCAGAGACTTAGAGACCGATTACTGCCGATGGGAAGAAGGCCGGAGTACCCAAAGAGAACCAAAGAGAAAAGGTGATCATGCAAACTACACCCAGAGAGATTGTGTGGCAGCTGGCATCAAGAACTGAAGCCATGACCTCTTTGCTGAGAGGCAGGAGCACTACTCTGCTTTTGTGCACCCCTTAGAAGGTGTTTACATACATTTTTTCTGCATATATGTACCAACCTTTGATATTGCACAACTACAAGAATGAGTAAAAGCACACATGTGGTTAACATATAACAATTTTTCATCAGTATTATTCATCTTGCATAAGAGATGAGGTGTTCAGCTTATGGTGACAAGCTTTGGCTAATCACCGGCTTATATACAAGGCGGCCTTCTTCAGTTTTAATAAGAGATGAACAAGGTTTGTTACCCTTCCAGGAGTGGTGTTATTAGAAAAGTTGTGCATGCAGCCTGGTACCAAGAATAACGTTCTATCCCATTCATTTCTATGAGGCAGCAAAATTAAAATATTCATTTACACGTTCTTGGGCAGCAGGAACAAATGTTGTTTATATATTTATTAAAAATTATTCTGAATTAATATGACCCAGATCTGAGCCAGGTCCAGTTGCTAAAGATAAGTTATAAAAGTAGAATTTGTGGTGACGAATGAATTAAATCTAAGCATCCAATGTCAAACTATTGTGGTCCAACACATTTCTGTAACTACTTGTCCTGCTTAACACTTAAATTAGGAAATGTAAATTCTGTATCATTTAGCTTATATGCTAATTATAGACACTCATTAAATAAAATGGCTTAATGTTACCACACTAATGTTTTCTAAATAGGCTCACATGAGGTTGAGTGGTTGTCAGTCGCCAAAACTGTCTTGATTATTCATAATTTGCAATATTTTGGCTGTGTTAATTGCTCCATAAAAAATGTATTATCATCTTTTTTAACTTCCGGTACCATTCTTTGAAATGCAAATGTTTACTTATACAAGAAGGGTCTATTGGTTCTTGTCATTGTTGTTGCAATACTTGGCCCTGTCCCGCTGTGACCTGGTGCTGGTTTGAAGATACAACCTACGATGTTATCACAAATGTTAAGCTGGTGACATACCCCTAGTTAGCACTGTTGCCCCACAGTAGAATAGCCCTGGGTTCAAGTGGAGGGCCTTTTGGTGTGGAGTTTGCATGTTCTTCCAGAGTGTGGGTGTTTTTTCTTCAGGAACTTCGATTTTCCTTATTCACCTAAAACATGTACATTAGGCTAATCCTCCAGGTAGGTACTCCTGACCAGGATCCTGTCTCATCGAACACTGCACAGTGATTGCTCTCTGCATTTGACCCATCCTTCAGTGCCGATGGGGCAACCTGTCAGGAGCAGTGGGCTACAGTACAGTACCCAGGGACTCTTCTCCAGATCTTGAGCCAGGATCCTGGTCAGGAGTATCTATACTTGGAGGATTAGCCTATTGTCCATGTTTAAGGATGAGAAGGGAAACAAATTCCAGCACCAAGAGAAAACCCTAACCCAGACACAGGGAGAATATGCAAACATGCAGATGGTCTGGGAATCAAAGTTGAACCCATGCAGCACCTTCTTTCTGTGAGGCATTAGCCACTGTGCCACCTCCATGGTCAATAAAGTCCTCCTTAACTTGTGGCACAGTCAAATTCTTCCTATTTCAGAATTGGTGCTTGTGCTTTTGTTAACCCTAGATCTTCAGCACTTTCAATGCACCCCATGTGTCCCTGAGGTCAATGATGACTCACTTTAGTGTACTTTGAATACAACATGCACAGTATCTGATTCCTTATTACTACTACTGTCTCCCACAGCGCGATTACTTTCACTTGAGTCCAGCCTGCTCTCATGTTTGAAAGCAAGAGCAGAGTGCACAAGAACGTACATGCAATCTAAATGGCTGAGATTCTAGGTCATACACTTTGTCACGTGTCACTGCTTTATGTTTCATTTTTTATGCTCTCTCCCCATCTCTGTTTACTCTTTATGGAAAACGGCCTATTAATATCTTAAAATAGACTCACCTATATATGGGAAGACATTAGTTAGCGAGACAATAAAAAGGATTTTGAAGTTACGTGTATGAACTGGTCAAAGGATCCGGGTTGACGTGTTTAAGTGCACTCTGACAATGAAAGGTCCAGTGCTGTGATAATATGAATATTGCTGTGGGATTTGCTTATAGTCACTGCTTCATTATGCAATGTTTAATATTAATAAAGAAAGTACAAGTATATATTATTCATAAGCTGATTTGCTTGTGTGTGTGTGCAGCGTTGAGTGACAGATTGAGATGCTCTTTCGCTACGGGCGATACAACTAGACAAGGCTCTTACTTTTCCAAGGGACACATCATGACAATTTCTCTCACGGCTAAGAGGATTTGTCCGAGTAAAAAGTGAATATATAATGCATTGAGATTTCCAAATTTTAATTTAGGCTGGGCAGATGATTCACTCCTGTACTGCCGGGCTAAGAAAGACAACATGCTACTTGTATGTTAGACAAAGAAAAAAGCGTTTTCATTTCATGCTCGTGGGAATAGGGGGGGAGTAATTTTTTTTTTTTACTGTCTGGAAAAATAAATACTATGAAATATAAGTCACTTTAGGCTGTTAAAACAGGTTCAGAAGGTTTAAGTTAAATATTTGCAGAGGTTGATTTGTATTAAATATCAGTATTTCAGTTTGGCTGTGTGTTGATTACAATTTCTATTGCCGACTTAAGACATAAAAATCACCCCACATTAGTGATGAATGCACACACACACACACGCACGCACGCACACACAAACACACACACACACAAACACACACACACACGCACACACACACACACACACACACACACACTAGAGAAGAGAGGCGCAATGCTGCAACTGTTGCTGATGTTTCTAAAAAGTACAAAAATTTAAAAAGGACAAATTTCATGAAGTTCACAGATCTAAATATTGCAGTAGCGGGCATTTTTACATTTGCAAAAGTCTCCAGAGTTTATAAGCCTCAGATTTTCCATAGATATTAAAGACTGACTCATCAAGCCAGTTCTTAAATTTATTGAAAATTGAAAATTATAATGGAAAAATGTATGCAATCATACTGTTTTAAAGGCATTCAATACTGAATTTGTAAACAAACATAGCCCAGTCTGCTAGTGTTGTAGCGCCCAAGACAGCTTTTGGTCTTGAGACCACTTTTTTGCAGTGTCGGTCTTATCACAGTATTGGCTGCATTTTTTTAATTTAGTCTTGGTCTTGAATCCAAATTTACTTGAACTTGTCTTGGTCTTGGATGTGATAATTTTTTTGCTGATTACTAATCATTATAAAAAGTAACCTATTATTTTGAAGAGATTAATATGCGACTTAAAACAGCACCAAGTTGTAACTTATTTCATAAATGTCAGTGGCTCATCAAGTAGCCTATTACACATATTCAGAAAGTGGGTGCTATTTATTTTTACAGTATTTGGTCTCGACCCTGTCTGGATTAGTGTTGGTCTTGGTCCCAACTCGCTCTCAGTCCTTTAAAGTCTTGGTCTCAAACCCTGAAAGTCTCGGCCTGACTCGGCCTTGGATCACTCTGGTCTCAGACTGGTCTTAGTCTCGATTAGTATGGTTTTGACGCTACCATCCGCCATACTAATTGATCAATGATCATTACAGTTAAATTGCATAGGATACTGTTGCATGTGGATTATTTATTTTTCTTCTGTGAGTTGTGATTGGCTACATTAGGCCACACTCTTCAAGTCTTCAAGCAACAAGATTACTGGTACTATTACCTTCACAACCTTCTAGAGCCGTCTAAATGTGTAACTGGGGGTATTTCAGTGATGTTATTATTAATATAATTTCAATATAAATACACTTACACATTGTATAATTGTGGCTTTAAACATTCAGATTTAAAATTACTAGAAAATTATAAGATATATATTTCGTCTCGCATTATGTCAATTTAGAATAAAAATTAGAATAATAAAATAATAATAATGAAAAATAGATATACAATTTGGTTTCAAGGCTTCCAAACGCCAAGAGTAGTGCTTTGACCCCATCTAGTGGATACATACGGTATAAGAGCTTGTCGAAACAAATAAAACGTTTATTACTTTCAGTTTCATATACTTTCTTATTATTGTTTTATGCAAAAGTATAAATTTATTTTTAACGGTGCGTCTTAGTCACCGTTTACTTTTATCGACATATGAAATAAAAGTAAAAATAAAATAAAATAAAACACATAACCCCGAGCTTGTAAGCGGTCCACGTGAAAGCCGAGTTGCGTAATGACGTGCCTACTGTAGTGACGCACAGTAATGGCGGTGCCCTTGTTACAATGGGCACTGTTGATGATCATTTGTTAGCCAAGTTACTGTGAATTAAGAGTGGATTACCCTACAGTCAATTTTATTCGGTGATATTGTCCTAAGGCTTAATGCTAAAGGTAAGAAGCGTGTTTTGTGAGAATACCATAGAAGATTCTCGAAGTTGTCAGTAGTCAGTGTGGGGAGCTCAGTGTGCCTGTAGCTCAGACCTCGAGTGAAGGAAGTTTGCTAGCGGCTACAGCTAGCAGGTAGCATCACCTGCTGATCTCCAAACTTTTATAGAACACCTTTTACTCTCTGGGAGTGCTTTCCTGACTCATGTTGTAAAGCTGTGGCTATTGAAGATTTGTTTTTCAGTGCTGTGATTTCTGGCGCGAAGTAATGTTAACCCGGCTAACATGAGTAGAGGCTAAATTCAAGTTACCAATTTATCTATGGAAAGTTAACTTACAGCCATTGCACAGCACTGACAACCTGCTAAATGTGTTTACTAAGAACCATGCCGTGTTTGTTTGTTTGACATTTTGATAAAGATGCTGGCTTGCGTTTCTCTACTCTATAATCTTGGATGTAACTTGCTAGGGCTACAAACGCTATCTCCACCACGTTTAAGGTTCCATAACAGGAGAGGTCAATATTTTGCAAATGTGATGTTATGGAGATATTTTTGGATGCTGGCCAATTCCCCCGGTAGAGAGTTGTCAACATGCTCGCAGTTTGTAAAAAGTACACAGGAGCAGTGGCATATGATTATACTGTAACAGGGATTCTCAAACTCCACTCGAAGTACCCAAGCGTTCTAGCTTCAGTGGGCCTAGGGTTGACAGACTGACTGATATTGTATTTTAATGTATTGTGTACGTGAGTGTTCTTGCTATTTTAATATGTCCGTTATTGTGAAGCACTTTGTGACTGTTGTCTGAGAAAGGTGCTATGTAAATAATCTTTACTTAACACCTCAGAAAATGTTTTCCTTTCCTGTTAGTCGAAATCTTGACTAAACCAGGACTATTCAGGCTCTAAACTAGGTATAAACCAGGGCTTCTTAACTAGGTCATAACCAGGATTAACACTGAACTAAACCAAGATTAAACCAGGACTTAACCATGTCTAAACCAGGTTTTTACTAGGTATGAACCAGGTCTTTATCAGGTCTAAACCAGAACTATCCCCAGCTCCTGTAAAGCAGCACTAAAACAGGAATAAAACATAATCTGAACTAGGACTGCAACTAACGATTACTTTGATAATTGATTAATCTTTCATTAATCAATTAAAAATCAGATAGCAAAGTGCAAGTAAATGCATGATGACCTGCTGGCTGAGCTGGATTTTTTACAAAATTTTAACAAGACAAGTTAAAAGTATGTTACTTGAGAATGCTTATTCATCATAAAAAACAAATTGACATTTTCTTTTATTGTTTTTGTGGCTTTACTGCACTGCCTTTGTAATTAAACCTCTTCTCTCAGGACATGGGATGTTTCAAATACTATGAATCACGATTAAATGATTACTAAGATAGTTAACGATTATTTTGTTAATCAGTTATAATAAATTAATCTGATTAGTTGTTGCAGCCCTAATCAGAACTCAGACTGCAAAATACCCATGAGTGCCGCCAAAAGAAGCCTGCGTAACACCAGTGGTTTCTGTACCGTAGTTTGAGGATCACTGCACTATGCTATTAATTTGTTATTGGCCGAATTTTAGTTTAGATAAAGGTGACGCTGAGTTGCATACTTTATGGTCTACATTTAGTGTAAAAGGATATCATGACTATTTGCATAGAAGTATTTTCTATGTAGTCAACAGTTGTATTAACAATGTGTGAAGCTTTATAGGCCTGGCTAGTAATTATAAAAGGCTGATGGTACAGGTGTTATTAGTAGCCATACATATACAAAGCCTCTATTGTTGCTCCTCTAAACTGTGTCCTGACACTTGCCTTCTGTCGATACAAAGTTTATTCTCTATTACTTAACGTGAAACAATAACTTCTCTCTTTGCAGCCCGGTACAGCGGGGCCATCCACCGTTGCCTCTCCTCCACCAATGAAAGAACCCAAGGAGAATTCGTCAATGACTGGACAGTCTGTTTTGGACCACATTAAACCATGCTGGTATTGGGACAAGAAGGATTTAGTGCACACACCATCCCAGGCTGAAGGCTTGGACCCCGGTACAGAGGCTCGGTACAGGAGAGAAGGAGCACGGTTCATCTTTGACGTGGGAACTCGTCTCGGCCTGTATCCTTCATGAGCTGATAATTAAAACATTTCTTACATTTTCTTAATGAAACATTTGACCACATTTTCTTTCTATCTGTTCCTTAACTGTGATCAGACATTATGACACTCTGGCAACTGGCATCATTTATTTCCACAGATTCTATATGTTTCATTCTTTCAAGCAATTCCCCAGATATGTAAGTTTGATGTCCTTTAAAAAAAAAAAAAAAAAAAATGTTTCTAAGGCTTGATAAATTGTTGTGAGCTAATGTTGTTATATGTGTCCCAATAGGTGACAGGCGCCTGTTGCCTTTTCTTGGCTGGGAAAGTGGAAGAAACTCCAAAGAAGTGTAAAGATATCATCAGAACAGCCCGAGAATTGCTGAATCCTGTGCAGTTTGCGCAGTTTGGTGATGATGCAAAGGTAGACTTTAGACTAAATAAATGACTAATGCATGGCATTAATGTGGTGATTTTTACTTACCTTAAACTTCTAGTTTACACTTGTCTTCCCCACAATTATCTGTCTTTTTTGATTTTGTCTGTGTAACAGCGCTAAATTAGCTACAATCTCTGTTTGCAACAGCCTTTAATTCAGTGTTGACAAGTGTTCTTGGCCAATCAATATGAGTTTGATGATAAACCCTAGACCAGTGGTTCCCGACCTTTTTTAAGTGTCCCCTACTTTATCAGTATATATGTTAACAGGCCCCAACCCTTCGCCTCCCTGACCGTAAGAATTAGGAAAAATTAAGTAATTTATTAGGTAAATTTCACTGCATAAAAACATCACAGAAGTATTATTAATCTATTTTCAACAATTTCTAAACACATATACTGTGACCATTGCAATGCATTAGCTAGTCTTCCTTGCATTATCATTCAGCCCTAGCTTGGACCTCTTTTTTCAAGGAGCCCTTGCAACCCACTTTAAAGCTTTAGTGACCCCTAGTGGGGTTCCCGACCCACAGGTTGGGAATCACTGCCCTAGACGATAACGCATATGATTAATTGAATAAACAGTGTTCCTCAAGTAAAAGAAAAAAAATGTATACCTAAGCTATCAACAAAAAGGTTTTAAATAAGGAATAGATATATTTAAGATATCATATTTTCTTTTCTGTTTTTTGTTTTTTTTTTTACAGGAAGAAGTAATGGTGTTGGAGAGAATTCTGCTCCAGACTATAAAGTTTGACCTGCAGGTGGAGCACCCATACATGTTCCTGCTGCGTTATGTCAAACAGCTCAAAGGTGAGAATAGACAGTAGTACCATATATTATAATATGATATAGAAATGCTCAGAAAGAGTCTGAAAAGTTTTATTTCTGTTATAGGTGACAAGAATAAAGTGTGCAAAGTGTTACAGATGGCATGGACTTTTGTCAATGACAGGTAAGTAATGGAAAGTTTTCTTTGCCTAATATGATTTGGTGAGTACATAGGCCATATTACTGCATATACCAGTTCTACTGCTTCAACATGGCACTTGGTGTGGTCTTTAAGCCCATTTTTTCTCTGACCAATATGATCAACATGGCATTTTCACCCACAAAACTACAACTCACTAGAATATTAGTACAGCAAATTTGTTGATAAAACATTTGCATTTAGAAGCATTAGAGCAGGTGTATTAATATTGTTGCTAGTGAGTGTATAATGGTAATAACATGTGTGTCTCTTGCAGCCTGTGCACCATGCTGTCCCTACAGTGGGAGCCAGAAATTATCGCTGTGGCTGTCATGTACTTAGCAGGACGTCTCTGTAAGTTTGACATCCAAGAATGGACCGCAAAGCAATCATCTCGTCGCTGGTGGGAGCAGTTTGTTCAGGACGTTCCAGTTGAGCTGCTTGAAGGTACTTGCAATAAATTCTTAGCACTTATCTAAAAATGTGCTTCTGTTTTTTTTAATTCTCACCTAAAACACTCTTGTATCTTCCAACAGACATCTGCCATCAGATTCTAGACCTGTACTCTCAAGGGAACAAGCCCATCCCACAGCAGATGCAAGACAAAGAGAAGCCTCCAATTCCTCAGTCTCCGGCTCCTCCAGTGCCACAGGGACCACCTCCACCCAGTAACCCCCCTCCACCTCCACCAAAGAAGACCTCTCCAACAGGGGGCAGTCCTGCACGCCAGCTCAAACGCACACATGTATGTATTCAGCAATCAGCACAGCACCATATACACCTGTTATTAAAATGTTTACCTTTATTTCACAGTTTTTTGTATTAATTGGTATTTGCCACTTTACCAATATTAATGACAATGCAAAGAATGTCATGTATAGAGCCTCATAAACAAAATATTCTTGAAATTAATTTTTTTTTTTTTTTTTTTTTAAATGCATGTGAGCACTGGCTTTGACTCAGAGTGTACAGCCTATAACTAGTCACACACAGTTGCAGGTCTCAGCAATCACAGAAATACACCATCCACACTTGGCTCTATACTGGAAAGACCTGTTCTTATCTGGTAGAGTAATGATTCTCAACAGGTGGGCCTGGACCTAAGTTGGTCAAAAGGAGGTTGAATATAGCTTCAATGTTCAATAGTTTTCATGAACTGACAAAACATTTTTTAACACACGTGCCTTTATGTGCCATAAATGTTGTATTACAGTGCAAATGTTTTCCTCCCCTAGTGTTGCTGAAAATGGTAAATGCATTAATATTACAAATGCATGTATTTAAAGTAGGCGCAACTTATCAAAACAAATTGCCCTTTAAGTGATCTGTAGTTCATAGTCAACACCCATCTGGAGTGTATTGTGGTCACAAATATTAAGTGGACTATGATTATTCATGTTCACCATGTACTCATGAAGTAACATTATCAGCCCCCTTAATGAAATCAAATACAATACTTATTTTTTCAATATCCATAAACCATAAACCAAGTTGTTTATATTGTGTTTGCACCCGTAAGAACAAACACATCTGCAGTCAAACAAAATTGGCAAAAAAGGGCAAATTATTACCCTTTGGACAATAATCAATAGTGTAAAATTTCAGATTTAAAATATGCTCTTATGGTAGTTTCTAACTAAGTTGGCATGTCTCCTGAGGGATAATGGCTCATTCTTCCATGTCAGATTTTTTATGATCCTCCAAGTTGCTTGGCCTCCGAGCATGATCCCCAAAATGTATACGTTGTGTTGATATGAAAGCGCTGAATCACATTGGGCAAATAACTTTGACCATCTCAGTTTTCATTTTTATTTTGGTTTGATTTATTTATTTAGTAAATATTTTATGTTTATTTATTTTATTTTTTACTTTGTATTTTTTTGTTTTGTTTCAGAAAGAACTTTTTGATGTGCTCATATTTGATCCAGGACACAATTTAAAATGTTTGTGTATGTGCATGTCTTGTCTCTTATTTTTTGTTTACATGAAGTCTGCCACATTGGTTGTTGCTTAAACAATGTCATGCTCTTACTGTATTATTCAAGACCCATATTGACTTGGTTGAAATCACCCTTGATGATTGCAAAATGTGAAACTAAATATCACTACTTTGTGTTGTTTCAGGCCTCACCTAAAGAAGAACCAAAGGCTCCAGGTAAGACACTCAAAGCCTTCTTATATGCAGAGTGGAATGTATTCTTAATTTAGTCTCACACTAATTAACTTAAGTGCACACATTGGAAGCCCTGTAAGCAAACCTCAGTGAGCTAACAGCCATAGTCTGTATTCTAAACAGCCGGGATTAGTCTCCTGTTGAAAGGTATAAAGATTGCCCACTGTGGAGTTCATTAGCTTAAACACATTTGCTTAACAGTGATTGCTCTGCTCAATTAACAGAACAAGTTGGATCAAAAATTCCTCGCCTGGAGAGCCCTATGCCGCCCCTGCCTTCAACACAACCTCCTCCAGGTAGGCTTTCTTCTCCTCCTGCCTAATTTAAGTTAAAAATGACCACAAGCTGAGTACATGGCAAATATGTTGGAATACTCTCCCATTGTGTCACCATCGCCAAATGGTTTTATAATGAACAGCCAAGGCCCCCCTGCTGTCGTCTTTAGTCTGATTATATAAATAGCATCTCGTCTGGACATTAAGTTTCCTATCCCGTGCATGCCCCCGACCTCTCCAGACCAATCAGATTAATGGGTGAGTCCTGTAATGAGACCTCCCGTGTGTCTGAAGGCAGCAAGTCTAGGTCTGGCTATGTGCTTACCATCTGGGAATGGTTTCTTGACTGCTGCATTCGACATGATATTCTATGGACTCAGCTTTGTAAGGTTTGAGCTGACAGAAACAGAAATATTATGCTTTTATTTATATATTTAAACCAATCTTGGTCACCTCTAGAACAGCATTGCATGTTTTGCAACCTTTAAAAACATTGCGACTTCTATTACTTTACTACTGCAGGTGAAGAGACCTGCAGAGAACAGCAGAGTGCAGCTCTGTTACGCTTTTTTGACCCTTAACAGAAAAAAAGCTTTTTATTTCCTTAAACTTTTTGAACAATGCCATTTTACTGCAAAAAGAAAAATGGCTGTGAGGTATCTGTGGAAACAGAGCTGTACATCTTTTTCTGAATAATGAAATGAGGGCAGACTGGATGTAGAGGGCTTGTTGATTGGTCAGCATTTCCTGGAGTGGGCGGGGGGTTCAGTGGAGCCACCTCATGCCTTGACACTCTGCTACAGGATTACTTAAACATTTGTGAATTAAACAAAATGCTACTCCAGGTATGTTTAAGTTTGTTCCACTCACTTTGTGCAGAAACCAGAACACATTTAGTCCTGTCATGCCTTGCGCTGGCCACATGCTGAACCATAGTTTAAATGCCCTGTTTGTTAACATTGCACATTATTTTGATTACAGTCCATATTCTGATTTTTATTGGAGTATTCTAGTGCATGTAAACGCAGTCATTAAAATAATTATTAGAACTCATTATTTATTCATTCATTTATCTGATTCTGTTCATTCCCATTAGGTTTCAGGGTTACTGAACCCTATCCCTGTAATTATGCACCTTAGGCAGGGTACACCCTGGATAGTGGCACTACTACTGCCATATGCCCCCTAACTCATTAATTACTGCAATGAAAGCTTTTATATCTCTTAATTTCCTACAGAACGGAAGGCTCCAATTCCCGCCCCTCCTCCCGAGGCTGAACCAGGAAGTGAAGTGGCTCCTCCTCCCCCTCTGGCCCCACCCCCACACCAGCCCCCTCCTCTGCCCCACCGGCCTCCCCCTCCGCCCCCGTCCAGCTACCTCATGTCCACCACCAGCTCGTACATGTCTGGCGAAGGCTTCCAGAGCTTGCAGTCCTTGATGAAGACCGACGCCCCCGCCTACCCGCCCATGCCCCCCGGCTATGCACCCCCGATGCCCTACCATGTCTACCCCCCGCCCGCTGCGCCACCTCCGGGACCGCCACCCTCCACATACCCACCACCACATAATTTACCCCCAGCGTTTCCACCTCCACCGGGTTATAACAGCTACCCACCACCTCCACCTCACGCAAGGATGCCACCCGGCCACGGACCCCCTCCCGGTATGGGCCTACACCCAGCCAGTTACCCCCCTCCACCCCCAGTGCCTCCTGGACAGTCACCGGTCCCGCTGCCGCCTCCGCCCGGTATTCCCATGAGCCGTGGAGGCTGGATGAGATAAAAGAAAATTCAGAAAATGTATCTTTTTGCAAAATACGACACAGGAACTAGTCTTTTTGTGGTACAAACAGGCAGAGTGTGTTCACTTTGAGACAAGGCCGTAAACTTGTGATCAAGTCTTTACTGAAAAGAGAAATACAGGGGTAGCAAGGAAATATTTCTGGAGATAATGTATAAGGTAAGAAACAAACATCTGAACAAACATGACACTGGATTGCACCATTATTTTGACATCATCACTTGCTAGAAACTGAAAGAAATCTTTATTCTTTTTTGTGATATAAGTTTGTCTCTTGTCCTTGTTATTAATTTGGATTCATCTTCTCTTCAACTCAAATAGGATTTTGTAGCGTGAACTTGTCTTGTGCTCCTTTTGTCTTTTTGCTTTTTTACTCAGTAAAAATTCAGGCTAAAGGTTGTCTTTGTCATTTGACATTGCCCATTTTGCTTTTCCGATAGTATTACATGAACATACAAACATAACCTCTGTGATCCATAGTTTTCAGTCATTTGTGGTGCCTCGGAACGCGGAAGGGCTATTGATTTAAGACCACAAATATTTAGCTTGCCTTTGACAGTGGTATAATGCACTAGAACAGAATCTCCCTTTGTAGATTTCTTTTAAAATGACTGCCTGGTTTATGACACAAATAGTAACTATAAGGATAAGGATATTCATTATGGTCTCATCGTAAACATACCATAACAAGATGGTTCAGACAGCTGCTTACCTACACTGAATGTAAGCTTATTTTCAGCTTTGACACATTATATTCACTTGTAAGTGGCAAAACAACAGTCATTTTGTTCACTAATGATAGCAGACAGAAGTGTTTGCCATTCTGTAGGTGTAATGTAACGTCACATGAAAACTATGGATCGAACCATGTTTGTCTAACACTGAACATTTTGGGGCATATTTGTACGTCTGCTTTTTTCCTATAGAGTTTTAAGAGAATATATCCACTATGTGCCTTAGGCTTCTCCTCTGTACTGTGTGCAAAGTTTTGGTTTTGTCGAAGTGGCACTTAGGACAATAAAGACCTGCTTTTTCCTACTGCAGTAGATTTGTTCATGTATTGCTACACCACAGCACTTTCTTGTTTTTACTTGACTGCAGCATGCTCAGGGCTTTTTTTCAAAAATCATACAATATGTTGAAATGTGAAATGATGTGACGATATGATGTACATTGGTCACTCGCTTATATTTGGTCAGGTTGTGGTTCCATTTTGTCAAAATTCCCTTTTTAAACACCAGATGGCAGAGTCTCAAAGTCTCAGCAAGGGCTTTCACTAAAGAGGCCTATTTCTAGAAGCTGGTTTAGTTTTGGTTCAGGGAAAGTTCAGGTTAACTTTGAGGAAACTCAGAGTTTTCTGTCTCCAGAAGGCGGTTTGGTGTTAATCGTCGTGGTAACAGACTCCACACAGCTGCCCTGGTCTGAAGCAGAGTAGGCTCTGGTTTAGAGACTGAGAAACCAACATGGACCAATCAGCTGTGAATAAAATGACATGTGACACATCTTCTCCTAACTTTTTGTTCTGGAACTCAGAGTTATTCACATTAAAAGAATGTGAAATGTTTCGTATGTATGTTTTAGTATTTAAGTAAAATTATTTTTTAATTACTGACTTTTATAGGCTAAAGAGTTCATTTGAATTTATGAAACAGGTGGAGTTTATGAGTTTTTATATTCATTGTGAACCTACTGTCATTCTTTTCTAGTCTTTTTCTGGGGGGGCTCCACCTGTGTTCATGCTGTGATAGCCCCGTCCCCTTCCCTGTAGACTGAACGCTATTGGCTGAACTGTGCCAGTGTCTGCCTGATCAGTGCTGCAGCAACTGCAGTAATCAGTGGTTGAGGGTTTAACTCTGAGTTAACACAGAAAGTTCATAACCAGCTTCAAGCAACACATGAACCCAGAGTTACTCATTTTGGATTTGTTTAGTTTTATCAACCCAGAAGTTACTCCACAATTCTGAGTTTGTTCAACCGACTTCCAGCAGTAGGGCATTGGCCTCCAAAACTCTCCAAAAACTGTTACAAACATTGGTGTTTGAATGAGAGCCTTGGGTGCAGATGTTCAGTTTGAATCTAATGGCATTCATGAATCAAGAACATTAATGAGGGCATTCTAATCAACAGATCCATTCTCTAATACTACTTCCTCTAAAAAGTGAAAAGTGTATGGGAAAATATCCTACTTTAAGCCATCCGCCAGCCGTAAAATTGTTACTAACTGAAACATGTAAAGTACACTGTTAACACTAAACCAGCAGAGGGCAGTGTAACTCATGAGATGCAGATAAAATCCAACAGGACACCACCATCTTAAACCAACATTGTTTATTTTCTTCAATATTTGTCTAAAAGTGGCCTAGTTCATATTCTCTTTTTACCTGCCGTCTCATCATAAAAGACAAGTTACGGTCATGCTAGTTACTACAGGAGTGGACATTATACACTGTAGATTCTAGGACTCTGATTTACATAGGCAGACAAAAAGAAATACTACATTTAATCAGAATAAAAACAGTTGGGTTCCAAATCAAAACACCATGCAGAAAAGAAAATGTGGCACGTCTTAGATCAAATGCCAGTTAGAAAAGTCAAAATTGTATCATGGCTTCAGATTGGTTCCTAGAAAAAAGGACACTTTTAAAAACCATACTTTGATTTATTATCTTGTTCAGGACAGAGGCGCATGGTGGGCCATGTTCTAATTTGGAACATAGAAAAGTAGAGATGGGAGAGCTATGTTGAGGAAATAGTTGGTGATTTTGTAAACATGGTTCTATTAAGATACTCTGGAGAGCTAATTTGTTCTCTACAGTAGATAAGTCAATACTGTGTCAGTCTGGAGCAGCGATACATAAGCTAAACTATGTACTGCTATAATGTCCATTCATGTTCATTTAAATATGTATATGTTGCCAACATTTTGAATCAGACAGCCATATCAAAATTGCCTTACCAACCAGACTTATTCATCTTTCTTTGCAAAGTGAAGTGGATCTGGAAACCATTCCATTCAAGCCATTTTCCACCAAGATCAATCCTATCAGCCAATCATAAGGCCTTATTTTAAAATGGGGGCGGCATTTTTGTGTCGCTTTCTTTCTCCAATTGGTTGCATTTGCCAATCCAGAAGCAGTTTATTCTATGTTATGTTGGCACTGCCTTCTGTTTTCTGATTGGTTAAATGTCTCACCAATGCCAAACAAATAGCAGCCTGTGTCCTGCTCCTGTCTGCTTCTCCAAACTGGGACATTTCTGACAATTACCTACTGTTGTGCGTAAGTTACCTATACCTAAGACCCATTTTAATAAAACCCTTTTTTTTTTTTTTTTTTTTTGCATTAAACTTTATTGGCCAACAATTGAGTGAACACTGATAGCGCTCCCATCTCTATCTGACACCTGGCAATAAATACATTTGACAAACAGTATTTTAGTTCATTCTGACATCAAAAAATGTTTTAACAGTTTCAGGAGACATCTAAGGGAAGACTTATCTCACTTTCTACAAATAAGAGACCTTAAAAACATGCACTGCGTAAACACACCTGCTGAATTTGCAACTACAGGAAGAGTATTGGATAGCTTATTTTGAGGAATAAAAAAAAAATCTATATTTAGTAATTAGCATTGGAGATATAGATAATACTTGCAGGGTGCGTATACTGTAAATTCAGCAAATGTCTTTAGCAGTCATTGACTGTTGCAACCATGGTTTATTTGAGAAAAGAGTAATCACAGGAAGCTGTATGGTGGCCCTGAAGGTCAGATTACAATAACAAAAAATGAAATGGGTAGAATGCTTGGGTGTGACTGGTCAAAACAGAGCAACATTCCTGACAATTGTTTTGGCATGTTGTGATTTATTCTTTTTTTTTCCATTTTGCCAATAATATTTTTTTTCACTTTTTGCTTTTTTGTGTGTGTTAACAATTTGTTGTTGTTTCTGTGACTTGACCTTCAAGGGCCACTGTACAGACGCTACAGCTGCGGACAACCATCTTTCACTCACTCTCAAACTGTCATTTACAACAATATGGACGAGATAAAGCTGTAGCCCTCCCAACCTGAGAAAATGATTGTCGAGCATGCACACAGCATACATTTTGAGTTCTTTTTTTTTTTACAAATTCAAAACTCATTAAAATTATTAGAAATGGGCTGGATAGTTTTGCGGTTAAAAGAAAAGAATTAATTGCAATTAATCTGATAAAAATGAAATAGTGTGTTTATTACCAAAAACAAACCCTGTTCAAGGTCCGGCTGCGTGTGCTTCTCAAACTAAAATATTTGATCACATGGCCACGCTAGAAATAAAAAATAAAAATCAACAATAATAATAACAATGGTAGTGCTATGGTTTTATACATAATATACACAAGTTAACAGTGATCTCTAGAATTTATTATCAATAGAGTTATGAGCAAAAGGCGCTGGCTAGGTCACAGTGGGATCTGACTTTACACGTTAAAGCTAATGCTAGTTCTAGTCACTAGGGGGCAATACATGTGACAGGAGCTAGGGTCTCTATGGGAGATACTAGAAGAAGATCTATCAGTCACAAGAAGCCTTCACGAGAGGTTTCTGCCCCTTTACGGCTTTACACTTCTGTGCTTGGAACCATGTCATGACATTAGCTAGACGTCATACGGCTAAAGACCCTTTTAGCGTTCGTAAACAACATATGAAGCAAGTGCAATTAAGTGCGTCAAGATGTTTTGATGGAATTAAATTTACAATACAAGCGCGGGAGTTTTGGCAAATGGTAAACAGTCGGCTACGTGTGTAATTTCGGTGCCTGGGTAGAGAACATTAGCGATGGGATGATAGTTAACCATTAAGTTAAGCAGTTACAGCGTTACAGCAGACAACACAACAAGACTTTGAGTGTAGCCTTTAGCTTATGTTGCGCTAATTTCTCCAATAAATAAAACGGCTAAATATCAAACAAGTTGCTAATGTTCTCTACCTAGGCATTGACACTTACTAGACGCCTTACTAGGACATTTTTAGACAATGAATATGTTGTGTTAAATACTATATAGCCTATGGCTGTACAGATGGACTTTTAAATATTAGCACATAAAGCTTCAGCCAAAAGTCTGTTGGCCAAATGTTAGCTTATTAAAGCAGAATTCATAATAACTACAAAAATACATTGAGAAACCAATGTGGACTGTCAGTTAACTACTTTAGCTTATGTAGCACTAACAGCTCCGCAAATAACTCTGCTAAATATCAAACCTGCTAATGTTCTCTACCCAGGCACTGACATTAAACTGACAGTAAATAGGATGTTCTTTATGCAATGAATATTTTAGTGTTGATTATATGGTTGTACAAATGGGCTTTTAAAAATGAGCACACAAATCTTGTCAATTCTGTTAGCCAAAGATAACTTATTAAAGTAGGTTTCTTTAAAACTGCAAAAAATACTCTGATAAACCATTGTGGGGTGTCAGCAACTACTTTTTCAGCATAACATAAAAATTCAGTGACTTTTAGCGTGTAACCTTTAGCTTATGTAGCGCTAACTGCTCCTCAAAATACCCTGCTAAATATCAAGTCACTAGCTAATGATGTATTCCCAGGCACTGACGTTAAGCAAAACTACTCGGTTGGTTAGCCAAAACCATCTTGCTTTTGCATTTTGCTAATGCTATACTGTCAGTTTCAAATGTATTGCAATCTGTTTAACTTGCGTAACTAAAATTGGCATTCATCTTATATTGTTTACAGTCACTAAAAAGGGTCTATACTCTGGAAAATACAGCAAGTGGTGAGTATTTAGAGCTTAATTTGAGAGATTATTGTGTATGCATTCAAATCGATAAAGAAAATGGTGGATAGGTGAAACTAGCTGCCTGTTGTCAATGCTTCACAAGCTCGGTTAAAAAAAAAAAAAAAGTACAAGAAAGTTGCGTGAAAAGTCCATTCTGTAGCAGTTCACGCCAGTCTTGACGAGAGTAGTGCTGGGTGCTGTTGGCAGTGCGTCGCACGGCATGATGGGTAGTGTAGGCGGAGGTAGGAAGAGGCGCTCTGGGGTAACTCTTCCTCTTGCTCGTCTGTTCCTGGTTGCCACGTTACAGCGGTCCTTTGAACTGGTTCCCAGAGAGGTGCTGTCTGACGGACATCTTTGATCCGGCGGCGTCGCCCAGCTTTCTCCACACCACCTGCGAACACGAGCACCCAGATATGAGCCAAGAGGGAGACAAGCACTAAAGAGTGAGTCGAGGCAGCGAGAAACTTTATTCTTCAAGAGTGCATATTTCAAATGCTTTTTGACTTTGAGGCTACACAAACTTTACAGTACAGATGGTCTTTGTATCTTTGTCCTCTGTCTCTGACAGCGAGTGAGGGGAGCTCTGGAAGACACTATAAGGCACTGAGCTTTACAGTATAGCTTTGTATGGTCCAAATGGTGTGGTATCTTATAGAGGCTTATGTCTCCACTATGCTTTTTGTTCAGGGGAAGAAGTATCAGCTACATCATACAACTACAAGGACATCTACAAAAAAAAATTCAAAATCATGTAAAAGTGAATGTATTTCAGTAATTCAATTCAATGTGACCAGCATATACAGTATTATATTGATTCAGTACACACAGTGCCGGTTTCATACAGATTTGGTTATAGAAACCTATTCATAGGAACACTCACCCAGTATTTAGCTTTGGGAACCCCCTGCCCCAGGACCCTTTTAACTAAGTCACAAAAAGGTACATAGGCCAACTTGAAAGTACCTATTCCCTGTTCCTATATCATTGAACAAACGCACAACAAAGTGGGATCGTTCCCTAAATGGTTATAACAGTGGTGAAACTCAATCGGAGCTGGGGCCAAAATTAGAAAACCAGTCTTGGTTGCGGGCCGAAAAAGAATATTGGATAAATAATAAAGCCAGCCTACTGTATTTTTGTTCTCAGTCAGGCTGCAATAGGTGTTTTAACATAAAATATTACTTCGTACAGGTGTAGATTTTTGGATTTAAGGGGATTCATAGTTTACTGTTTGAATCTGAACTTAGAACTGAAGAAATAACAACAAATAGGCCACAGACTCAGACTCTCAGACTGCTGACTAACAAACTACTAAGCAATTATTATTTATGTATTATTGTTTATTGCCACAGCTATGTAACTCCTCATATAACACAGATTTTTGCATCAGGTCCACTGTGTTTTACTGTGACAGTACAAACAGCAGATAAACATTTAGGTGCATCCCATGCCCCTTTATGTCAATAAATAATAGCGCTGCTTTAAGCCTGCGGAGGAGTCAGCACCTACACACAAACACGCACTGTACTTTGCTTTTATTGAGCACTGTCCACCTCTCTGTCTTCTGCAGGACACAGTGTGGAGCGGGTTTGTCCCTCTGTCTGTGTGAGTTTTGCTCTGTTTGCTTCGTGTTACTTTGTGCATTAACGAGAACTCTGTAGCGACACAGAGAGAGGTAAAGTGCGACGCAGGGCAGTGCTGTGAATGAACTTAAACAGCTCTGATAACTTGTCTTTACTGACACAGTGTGACTCAGGCTCTTATTAAACCGCTACTGTCTGTAGCTTCTGTTTTTGGAGACGGGATTTGTTCAGGTGATGTTACAATGCTGTGCGGTTAGAGCCTATTTTATTACTGCCACATTAGCTCAACAAACAAAGTGTAGAGTGTTTACAGACTGCCCCACCTGTTTAAGAAGCTCCTGCTCTGACTGTCTCTTCTTTGTCAATTTCATTTGGTGAAAGTAAAATGTCCCTGAGGAGAATCCCGCTCACTAAAACAGCGGGGGACTGGCAGTGCCGGTGAGCAGCAGCAGAGCTTCTGCAGTGCATTATGGGAGATGTAGTTCAAACAGGTTGAGTGCAATATATCGGTGGGTCATTTTAATACAAATAAGAAATTATCTTGCGGGCCAAAAGGAATTATCCTGCAGGCCGGATTTGTCCCGTGGGCCTTGAGTTTGACACCCCTGGGTTATACAAACTGCAAAAGGTTCCTACAGCAGCCCTAAAACTATACCTCATACACTGGTGAGGGCTGTATATTACATGTTAAGTTAGTTGTAAGTTTATAAGTAATTTTGTATCACTAACAAGACGAGAGGATAGACAAAACACATTACTTACATAGTGCAGTTTCTCAGCAGTGAGTGAGCAACTATTGGTCACAATTTATGTACAAAGCAAAAATGGATGATTTATATATTTATTGTTCCTTTCACTTTCATCCAATTGACAAACAATAGACTTAGGTCCACCTTTTCAACCCCAGTGTTTGGGCAAAAGGTGAAAGGTTACCTAAAAATTGCCTACCTAGTTACTTGTTACCTAACTAGTATGGTCTGCCTATGTGGGACACTTTGTACCCCTTTTCCCAATGGACAGTGACGCTCACCGTACCGCTCCAGTGGAAACCAGGCTATAGATATTACAGAGGTACCATTGTAGTGCTCCTCGGATTGCTGTCCTGTCACATACTTCTGCAGGGCCCATAGACCTCTCTCTCTCTAATCAGCACCGCCTTCATCCTGGCACAGCCCTTTTTAGCACTGACACACAACGATGAGAGATGCATGTGTGACTCTTTCAGGGCTTCCAGTGAAGTGCTCAAAAGCTGTGCTGCATGTGTCACTCCAAAGCAAATGAGTCCCAACAAGGCCTCCTCATTAGTGGATGCTGGTAAAATGTCCTGATTTGTACCCAGCAGAGGTGATGGAATAAATTTGACCAGATGGGGAAAAAAACAGAAACATTTTGGACGTGATGTTCCTGTTCATTTATTCAATCTCTTCTCAGAAATAAAACAGTGACCAACGAACCAACTGGACAAAATGACCTTGTAGTGTTGATGGATTTAAATAGTAAATTGGGGCCTTGGCGGCGTGTCCTCAGTTTTAGGATGGTGAACTATATATGGATACTTTTGCCCGTTTGTCTCATGGATTAATTGCAGCGTAAAACGATTGTATCGACTGACGTTTTTGTGCTTTCTCTGTGGCTGCACTGTCTGTAGACTTGTCCAGATCGAATAAAAGCGCTCTAAGCTTATCACCGAGATCGACTCTGTTATTTATTGCGATTCAACTTTAAATTCGATTTTTGGCACAGCCCTAATTACACATGAGAAATAGAGACACTTACGTTGCACATTTCTCTGACGATTGCCTTCTCTTTTTCACTGAGATCGTCCTCGTAGTCCTCAGGGACCTGCTTGTCTAAGTTCTCATGGACCTCCAGCACCTGAAAGAATAACAAGAAGTCAGCACGTGTGTGTTAAGTGTCTACTCTATCTATCTATCTATCTATCTATCTATCTATCTATCTATCTAACATTTGAGTATAAAGGGAATTCATTGTCTACAGCTAGGATGCATTAGGACAGCTGAAAATAATATATGTCAGCCTTTTCAACCAATAATTAAACACTGTCAAGTGTCTGTGTTGTTTTTATTATTAGTAGTATTTTTACTGTGTTTCACTTTATTATTTGTTTTTACTTTTTTTATTTTTTATTTTTTTTTTGTGGTTGTAAAAATATTTTTAAAAAGTATACAAATATTGTGGCCAAAGGCTGCCTGTCACTGAGCATGCTTGAAATGTTAGAATCTGTGACCCAATAAAGTAAAAAAAAGTAAAAATTTTACTATTAGTACTACAGGAAAGAATTTGGGTTGTGAAGGGCATCCTATGTTAAAACATATGCCAAATTAAATATGCAAATCACTCTGTGGCGTCCCTGGAAGAAAAAAGAAAACAAAGCCTTCTAAAATGCTAAATTAAGTTAAGTTGTAGAGAGGCCATACTAAAAGGAGAATGCCAACTAGTGAGGGACGTCTCTGGTCATACACTGGACCATTTACCTTCATGGCGTGCACCACGGCCTCAGGCTTCTGGACACAGGACAGGTAACCGGTGGCAGGAGAGGACTCGCTGGTGGGTAGACGGCCCGTACCCTGGGGGGAGAGGACATTTGTAACATTAGTTAAACAGCAGACAGACAGTGTGGAACAGGGGCAGACATGTTTTTGTGCGTCAGACAGCTGTAGGAAAGGTCAAGAGAGCCAGGTGTGAGGGCACGCACTGCAGTCTGTCACTTTCAATAAGCTCCAAATGGATTTTAAACAACACACCTTGAACATAAATTGGGGGAAGCTGTGACTCGAGTAGGCAATGGACAATAACCGGCCCTAAGATACACAAGTTGCATAAGATGTTGTGTGCTGGGCGTGTCCTACACTGGCTAATTTAAAAGTTCTGTAGGCAAGACAGACTGTGACAGGTTAATTTTTTTATTTTTTATTTTTTTGCAGATTTAACCACTCAGAGCGCAGCAGCAGCACAGTTCCGATTAAACTCATCAATAATAGGCTACAAGGATGTGAGAGCCCGCTTTAGCCTCCACAAAAAGTACAGGCATTTTGGGGCCTTTTGTAATGATGCCGCCTGTGATGGCTTTTCTATCAATACCAGAAAGTAATACAAAAATCAAAATGCATATAAGTTCTCATAACAAGTAATGTTTCAATTTTATTTATATAGCCCATTATCACAGCAGTTGCCTCACAGGGCTTCACAGGAATAGAGGTAACAAACAAACAATTAAAATCAAATAAACAAACAATAGACTGTCCCAGGACATGGCCTGTTCTCCGACCCTCCTTCTTGGTATGAAACAAACAAACTAACAAATAGACAGGCTGTACATGTGTCCAGGACTGATGGGTATAGTAGGTATATGGTTTAGACCTAATTTAGTCCTAGTTTAGATCTGGGTCAGTCCTGCTTAAGGCGTGGTTTAGACTGGATTTAGAACTGCTTTAGATCTGCTTTATACTGTTTTTTTGTCCTGGTTTAGCCCTTGTGTCTTCCTCATTTAGGACTGATATAGCTCTAGTTTTGACCTAGTTTAGCTCTGGTAGACCTGGTTTATACCTGGTTAAGTCTCAGTCCTGGTTTAGCTCTGGTTTAGTCCTGGTATAGTCTTGTTTATAGTCTTGGTTTAAACCTGCTTTAGACCTGGTTTAGTCTCTGGTTTAGTCACTGGTTTAGTCCTGGCTGATTCATTTCAAGTGCATCAGCCCCTTGTAATTCTGACTGGCTGTATATGCATCCAATTGCATTCAGAGGTAGTTTAATCTGTATTCATTTGTTCTTTTACAACACTAGAGGAGATATAAACATCCATTCTTCGTGGCGCTGAAAATAAACCTGTCATCCTCTTCCTTTCAACTCAATTCACCTCTGTCTTCACTGACTTTTTTCTTCCCTGTATGTGTATTATTCACCGTGTGTGGAGCCGTCCGCCAGGTCGCCTACCTGAGCATACAGAGATTTAACTCGGAGTGATGGGAGCAGCGATCCGGGAAGAGGAGCATTGGGAGGGGGGCAGCAGGACTCATCTCACCCCCCCTCCCCTCAGTTAGTTCCAGACAGTGGCTCTCTGTTCGGGCCACATACAATGGCACCATTCACTGTAACCTGGACTGGTGAGGCTGCATTAGCCACAGCTCCGTGCCTTTTGTTAGCCGAGGTTCAATACTCAGGAATGGGATGTCTGCCCTGCGCTCACAGTTGGGTGCCACATAACCTTATATCACTTGGATACAGTCTAGGGAGGCACAGTAGGCTGTATTGCATATTTCATTGTTAAATAAATATTGTTTAATCCTGGTCTAGTCCTGGTTTAGCATTGGTTTACGGTTGGTTTAGTCTTGTTTGAGACCTGTATTAGACCTGGTTTAGAACGGGTAAAGTCCTGGCTTAGGCCTGATTTAGTCCTGGTGTTTTCCTGGCTTATATAGTCCTGGTTTAGTCCTAGTTTAAACCTAGTTTAATCTGGCTTTAGATCAGGTCTAGACCTTGTTTAGTCCTAGTTTAGTCCTACTTTAGACCTGCTTAAGTCATGGGTTAGACCTGGTTTAGTCCTTGTTTAGATCAGGTCTATACATTGTTTAGAGTGGTTTAGTCCTAGTTTAGACCTGGTTTAAACCTGGTTTAGTCCAAATTTAGTCCTGATTTAGCCTTGGATTAGTCCTGGTTTAGCCCTGGTTGAGACCTGGTTTAGACTGGGTTTTGTCCAGGCTTAGTCCTGAGTTTTTAGTCTTGGTTTAGTCCTAGTTTAAACCTGGTTTAATCTGGGTTTAGAACTGATCTAGACTTTGTTTAGACCTAGTTTAGACCTGGTTTAGATCTGATTTAGCCCTGGTTTTGTTTTGGTTTATAGCTGGTTTAGTCTCAGTTAAGTCCTAATTTAGCCCTGTTTAGTCCTGGTTCAGTCCTGGTTTAGTTTTTATTTAGTTCTTTTTATTCAGCCCTATTTTTATCAGAGAGTTGCATTTCTTTATCAAATAAAACTGAACTGAATTTGTGCAATGTCAAAAAGGATATGTAAACATCCCTGGTCATATTGTCATAACAATATTTAACTTTATGTATATTTGTCTAATATCCTGCAGCTCTAACTAAATCATAACAGCACACCGAACGCAAACTGTCTATTCCTATTACATCTAGAGTGCAAAAAATTGATTCTTAAAGGTTGAGACCTGACATCTAACAGCCAGTGTTTGAGTGACATTTGCAGTGTGAAATACAAAAAAGGAACAAAGATCACTGATATGCCATCATTAGTTTAGCTTTATGCTAATCCTACACAGATATGCGGCGCAACAAAGGCACACACATGCTCGGGCTAAAGGACTTCAAGGCAGAATATATGTATACGTGAAAAGGTTAACGCATTAAAGAGGAGTGTGAGGAAAGTTTCAGGGTCATTAGGAATAAAGTTGAGAAAAGTGTGGTACATTTTTCAAAAGTACAGAATCCAAAAATAACCATCAGTAGTAGTTCTCAAAATAATATTGATTTGCAAGGTCACAAGGGGAGTCACAGGTGTATGCTAGTCCAAAGCTTGGATAAATGAAGAGGGTTGCACCAGGAAGGACCTCACAAAGAGAAAAAGCACAAAAGAAGAAAGATTCATTTTTTGCCATGTAATTACTTTAGGTAATTTGCAGGTGGCTAGAAACTTTGGGCCTGAGGTGGGATACACCCCTGAACAATGGCCTGTTAGTCGTAGGGCCAAGACTTGATTTATTATTGTTTTTTGATGATAAATGCCAATCCAACCATCAATGTCCCTGGATGGGCACTATAGGATGCTTTGAAAGGATGAAGAACTAAGAGGGAAATTGCAATCTGCACTTCCGCCACCAGATGTCACCACATACAGCAAAAACAACACCCAACCAATAAACAGGTCATCTGAATTAGTTTAAGATAAGTAGGGATGCACCAATCTGACTTTTTAATTTCTGATACTGATACCAGGTCTTTGAGTAGTGGCTGATACCAGACACCAATTAATATATAGTGAGTTTACAATATATCTCCTTTAAATGGTTTTATTTTATGTATTGCTTGTTTCTATTTTTGCGGTGAAAGTCTAAAATACGCGCATGCCTCCTCTGACAGTGTGGCTTAGCCTTACTGTATGTGCAGTGTGTAGTAGCGTGTGATTGTGCCTCCCAATAGATAAAAATACCTAAATAGTATTCAAAATGTCCAGTGTGGTGCATCAGTAACTTTTTAAGCAATTTCATTTGTTAAAATTTAAAATTAGTTTGAAAAAAAAAAAAAAAAAAAAACTTCCCCCACAAATATATTCCACACATTTTACTGATTTATAGCCTACACACCAGTGATTAAAAGATAATTATGCTTGTTAAGTTGGTTCAGAACACATTTTTAAAAAGTAAATTAAGATATAAAGTCATCATCTAGGCAGGCTGATGCATGTTTTACTAGTAGTGGTCAACTCAGACTGTTTACATTTTCAAAACTTTTTAAAAACTTTACACCAAAATAAAAAATTCCTAAATTTTTCCAGGGCTTGGAAATTGCATTTTAAAATTCCCTGACTTTTTTCAGGTTTTCCATGACTGTACAAACACTGTTTATTAGTTCCACTGTGGGGAAACTGAAATACGACTTTGACTATTCTGCATGGGTTCAAATCCCTTTTTCCAAACTCCAGCTGTCTCAAAAGGTCAACACGGGAACTAGTGTAGCCTCAGAGGGTCAAACACTGAACGCCTTGGTGTTGGTGTCATGTCCGCGCCAACTGCACCTCTCTGGACCTCCACACCATCTATCATGTGGTGGAGCAAACGAGGTTGACGAGGGGGCTGCCTTACTTGCTGTTGTCCATGGCTATTGTTTTTCTGCATTACATTTTGTGGTCAATCTAGTGAGTTCCTTGCTGCTAACACCAACTGGCAGGTTTCTAATCAATTAGGCATCTTGTACATACATTTTGGGACATGGTACTGGACTGCTTTTCTTTTCTCATATTCAGTAATGGCATTGTGCAATAAGAGCAAGAGTTGTCCATTGAAGACCTGATTGGTGATGCAAAACCTTTGATGATAACACTTGTGTATAGGTTGTGTATGGTGATGCAAACAATAAAAGTCGTATCAATAACACTTGTGCTTATAGGGAACCCCTTTCTTCCACCAGACATGTCCCTTTTGTTCGCAGCAATAAATAGAAGAACTTAAGTTCAGACGCAGCTCTCCTTTGAAGTCGACTACAAGGGAAAATATGTAAATTCCTGTCCTATTGTACTCCAGCCGCCTTGTGTGAGTTAGAGCCATTATTTGAAGTGAGTAAACACCACCTCATTCTTCAAGCAGCCCGTCTTGTTATACCAGTGCAGTCCACGCTAGAGTCTAGTGGTTAAAGAAAGGGATTTGAACAGCCCAGAGATGCAAACAAGGCTCCCGGCAATGTTTACTGTTCAAGTGCATGTGCAGTGGGGAATAGGCTGCATAAATAGCCCTGATTTAGGCCTTGAAGGATGGAGACAAAAGCAAACGCTGTCAGAATCCCAAGGTTTGTAAACAGAGCGGACGAAATCAGAAGCGACTGCTGTTGAGTGTGAGGAATAACCAGACTGGCGGACATGTTTTTCCCCATTTTTCCCTCCATAGCCAGCTTTTCCTTCTCGTCTTCATGGCTACATTTCAATCTGACAGTCTCACATTCACTGACCTTAAAGTGCAGCTACACTGGAGACAAAGGACTACATATGAAGAGTTGATAGATTGAGATGGGTACATAAAAACATGGTTTCAGTTCACTAAATTTGGCAATACAGTGACAAGTGAATGGACTTGAGACGCTACACAGTGGTTAAATTCAACACAGAAAATACAGACATGAAATTTACACTATAATTAAATTATCTGTACTGCATGCAGCTGATTAGCAATGTCATAAACCCCCATTGATACTGTACTACTCTTAGAGATGGTAGAAAAGGTAATGCTAAAGATTATAGCAAATTAATCCTATCTGAATGAGGAAATACATGGCAAAGTGTACCACTACACATTAGGCCTCATTACTTAAATAAACGTGCGTTAAACCGTGCTTACAAATGATTTTACACCAGTGTGTACATTTGTTGACAGAATGACACACCTCTTCATATTCACTTCAGCTGGACCTGGGCATTTAGCATTAGGAATAAAATAGTTGGATATGTTATGCCTTTTATAACCTGGTTATTTGAACCTCTTCAAAATTCAAAATGACTAAAATACAATTTATTTATAAATGGGAGATTATTAATTTTCAAGTAAAAAGTTACACAGTGTAGTTTGACATCAGACGCTATTACTTGAATAAGAATTATGCAATGCATTTTATGCTATATGGGGGATAAACTGATAGAATGGTTATCACTTCTGTCTCACACCAGAAAGGTCAAACGATCAATCCTTATATGAATTAACAAGAGTCCATGTTGTACCCAGGAGCTGGGATAAGCTTGAGCCCTTTGCAACTCATAACAGATAAGCTTAGAAGATAAATGTATATATAATACTATACCAATACAAACTGCTTTGTCTATAATTAAACCATTTCAGATTACTGACATTTATGATATCAGAAATACCTTTATAAGATAATAAGAAATCTTATTATCTTATTTCTAACTATTCCTATTATTGACAATCATAGACAATATAGGTCATGTCCACACCTTTACAAAATGCCATTACCTTGCTTTATGTCAACCCATTCTTTGTAATTAAATGCACTGAGTCAACCACCCTGATAATATGTTGTTCATTCCTCCTTCAGGAACAACTTTCTCTTGGGAAGGTCAAAGTTCACAGACATCACTGAACACCACTAGAGGCCTGTATAAAGACTGAGGCTTGACCTGCAAGCTCTAAAGGTGTGAGCTGGCTCTGAATGCAGTAAGCCTGTCGTTTGGTAGCGCTGCAGTGATTAAAAGGCTGTATTGATTTTTAACACAGGGAAGATTTAGTCCTCTATAGTGGCGTAGCCTCGGTGCGACCTTCCTTAGACAGTCAGAAAACAATTACTGGGCCTCCTGGCTGCAGACAGTGGCAGGGTCAGGGGGAGCACTGGATTGAAAGGATTATTAGTTTCATAGTGGATTCAGCTCTCCAAGGGAAAGAACACAAGCTTATGAATTGTCTTCCAGCTTTAGCTATTGTAGTTGCCTGTACGTTTCACTAGATATTTACAAGGTTCTCAATGTTTACACAAGACCATTCCAGGACACTGTGAGTGATAATAACTGTTAACTATATAAACTATATTAAAAGCAACTAAAACAGCAAACTTGCATGGGTACTACCAGGCACAATCTCCTCCATTTATTTGGGCTGGGGACTGCCAAAAAGTATGGCTTAAGTTTTTTGGTGCCCTGTGGGTTTTTCAAACCCCTGATGCACCAAAAGCGAGGGAACTAAGCGCGAATGACTATTTATCTTGTGTGAAAAAAATAAAAAATTAAAAAAAATCACAAAATAAACTTTCCTGTACATCATGTGCTGCTAATGCTGCTGCTAGCACCCAGAGCAGATAGTAGTAGCCAAGACACTAAAGATGACTAAAAATAGAACAGAGCAGAGAGGTATTATTTTCTGTAATGCCTTGGTTTTACAATAAATTAATGCACACAACAACATAGCCTTTATATGAAACCCCATTAATGGTTGATATATGGCCAATTATCTATATCTTTTAACAAGACTATGTAGCTTAGAAATGTCTAGCTGTTTTATAGATCATTTATGGCCATGGTGGTGGCAAGTTACTAAACTCAATTATCCCGAGGACAATTAGGGACAGTCAGCTATGTGTAAAATCCACATCTAAGTGAGAACTGTCTTGGCAAAGTTTGTTTATGTGATGTTGGGACAGAGATGACAGTAGTGTGTGTGTGTGTGTGTGTGTGTGTGTGTGTGTGTGTGTGTGTGTGCGCGCCTATGTGCCTATGTAATGTTGGTGGATGCAGTGTAGTAGTATGTACTGACCATGTGCATGGCCTCTTGTCGCTGGGGCAGGGAGGACAGCTGAGATTCGGAGTGGTACAGACCCATGCCTTTCCTCAGAGCTCGCAGGTCGCCTGGGTTACACTGCAATGGACAAAAACACAGGAAAACACTGAGTCACAAGATTCCAATCCCCTGTAAGCCAAACCTACCTACAACATACTAAACTGAGTACATGTATTGCTTCTTGAAAGAGCCATGTATGTATGCCACAGCATTAGGTTTGTTTGGCATCCGATACGGTATAATTAGATTTTATTAGTGTATTTTACTAGCTGATAGAATTTTTTATGAGGTCAACAACTGGTTTAAGCTTCTGTCTGAAAGACATTGAAGAAGTTTTTTCCCCTTTTACTTTAGCCCAGGAATAAAATGAAGCTTCGACCTGAAAAATTAAAAGCTTCTAAATGGAAGAAAATTAAAAAGAAAGCTTCTAGTCCAAAATTAAAGCTTCAACCTGAAAGAAAGTTTTTAGGTGTGCTAAAGTGAAAGGGGGAAGATTTCTCAAATGTCTTCCAGGTAGAAGCTTAAATTTCAATACCGTCCGATCAACAGGCTGCACTGTTTTGGTCAACTCTTTAGAAAGTAGTAACCTGACTTGGCTGATGACCTGTTACACAAAACCATCTGGCAGGGCTTACATAGAAGGCAGTTTCCAAGGGCACATACTTTGGTTGAATACCTGGTCAGTGATAGGATGAACCAAACACTTGTTTTATCCCAACAGAAGAAAGCCCTGCTGTTTCCATTATTGATAATAAAACAGTCAATCTGTAGTCAAATCTATAACAAGCCCATAACTGACAGTACTGTCACAGCATTGGTCCAAACCACCCTAAGTTAGGCACATTGCTCTGAGCAGCACAAGATTGTACTTCTGTGAACTTGTGACAAATCTCATAACAATCCAACTGCTTCCTGCATTTGCGCTTTTTTTCATTTGCTGGTTTCTGTCTAACTGAAGAAATTGTCAGTAGACTGCAGATTTTTGATCAACTTTATGCAAAAAAATGGTACCCTGACTCACCAGATGCTCTTTTACACAGAACCAGCTTGCATAGAAAGCATTTGCAAAGGACAGGTATCTGGCTAGTGATTACATGATAACTGGTTACTGACTGCATGAGTCTACCCCAGCAACTATGGGCCTGAGGTGGAGTACTTCTTGGAAAATGGCCAGTTAATTGCATCATTAACATATTAACTATCCTTAAGCATC
This sequence comes from Bostrychus sinensis, assembly GCA_020698575.1. Lineage (NCBI taxonomy): Eukaryota > Metazoa > Chordata > Actinopteri > Gobiiformes > Eleotridae > Bostrychus > Bostrychus sinensis. Next base: position 10,482,415 of record CM036257.1, on the reverse strand, counting down.
ACATTTACAAAATACATAACTGTCCCTCTATGTTAAAGAATGTTTAGTCTTCAGTCCCAATGACAATGCAAGTTCTACATTATGGTACATTACCAGTGAATCTGAACGCACACACTATTCTGTTATGCTGTGATGAAATTGACCCAGGTCATGTTTGTTTATAATGACAGCCATTACAGTTCATTATGTTCCCGTCTCCGTGCAGCGCTGGCACCTGCACGCTCATCATCACCACCAACACTCCGCAGCTTCTCCCCGCGGCCCCTTCATTTGCAAATCTCATATTTATTTATTGTCTCTTTCGCTCCGATAAATGGCACTTCCCAGGCCTCCTCACAGCGTGACGCCATCCCATTATCGGGGGTCATTACTCTGGGATGGTGCTTAAGATGTGTCCTCATTAGCCGAAAGACCGCTGCTTCCTGCGGGGCAACAAACCAGTCTGTGTAACTGCGAACATGGCAACGCGATGACATTTCTGCTGTCACGCACTCCAGTTCCCAGCGCGCACGGCTTCATGTGTAAACACACGTGATGCCCGCCAGTGCCGACTATAAATATCCCGATGAGACGTGGGTGTGGGGGGGTGGACATTGTGGTTTGTCGTGCATTATCTTTGGCATACAGGTGGAGAACTATGGGCATATATTTATTCTGTGTACTTTGATATTCTAGTTCAGTGCTACTCTCTAACCTTTTGCCATCATTCTCTGGGCACTTGGTGATCTAGCCACTCTATATGCTTGCATCTGTACTTTTGTGAACAGTGCTGCCATTTCTCCAGGCAGATTGTCTATAAATGTCCATTTTCATAGAGTGACACATCATGATTTAAAGATGTATACTGATAGAACATGGTTTTACAATAGAACACAATCAGATAGCTATAGAATAGACTAATTAACTATATTCAGTGCTTGTAGTCAGCTGTGAAAATGATCGGAGATATGATGAGCGGCGCCTTGAATAAGCCTGTTTAAATGTTGTGAAGTAAAAGCCACATACTGTGACAGGAGTGGACAAGTGTCTTGCCCAAGGACAACAATAGCGAACACTTAACCCACTGCGCCATTGTCCGCCTTTTGTGCATATGTATACAAATCTGAGACATCCAGGCAGATTAAATTAGTCAGAAAATAAATCAAAAACAACTGGACGCCAGTTTAGGAGCTAACATTGCTAATATCACTGAAAAACATCATCGGCCCTGGACTCAGCTGTATATCTACATATGGCTGAGACACAGCACACCTTCAACAACAAAGACAACATCATACTGTACCAGGAATCAAGGTGGTTTTGAAAGGGGGGTAACCAAGGCTGTAAGTGAAAGATCAGAGCGGAACAGACATGGAGGCCTACATTACCAGCTGTCATGCCTTGGACAGAGCCAGAGAGGATATGATTCAACATTGGCAGCACCAGCACCAGCTCCTTGAGTGGCTTTCAAAAGTATGAGGGTTACAAAATCAAGCTGGGTAATTCCTTAGCATAGGTTTATTGACATAGCCATTAAGCAACCTGTTTTATCTGATGTCCCACGATTTACTAAGAATGTGCTAAATTGAGTCACTGTATGATATTAGTCATGCTGCAACCTCTGACTTCATGAATGTCACCACAATTCATGATTCATGATCAAACATCCATGGAGTGAAATTTTATGACTTCCTGTAGTTACAAGATGTCCAAACCAGGAGCATAAAAAAGTGGATTACAGCTAGGAGTGAAAAATTATTTTGTGCCCATTGAATTGTAAATTATGTTAATTGCAACTGGGTTCATGGACAATGGCATTAATAGGAGAGGTTCCAGACCCACTTCACTTTGCTATGGAAGCAGATGGGTTTGGCTGGCCAGACTAACACCTATATATATTTTTGGACAATTTTGACAGGTAAGTTGAGGCAAAAATTTGGAGAACCAACTGATACCATGATGCTGAGATCAGGGCTCAGTGCTGTCACACCATCACTCCCAAACTAACTGTTCTTAAATTAATAAAAAGTAGCATGGATTGATAGTTCCTAATGACATTGGTTGTGTGTTCAGGGCCATTAAGATTTACAGCATTTCACAACACTTGCCTGAAAACTTTGCACAGCTAAATTAGCATGGTAAACAACCCATCACTCTCCCTGCAGTCACCTCACTTCTCAAACTGACCTCCAAGTCCCGTAAAGCCATCTGTTTACCTGCCGCCCCGGGGACGCCCACTGCGGCTCCCCTGCTTAAACCCCTGTCCTTCGTGTTTACCCATCTATCTCAATGTTCTGGTTCTGACAGTGAGAAGCTGCTGACGGACACCACGCATCATTTCCTCTCTGAGTTATGAGGGATGCAGGGGTGATGGCACCTTGACAAGAGGAGCGCAGCGTTCCCTAATGCAATTCTAGTCAGGACAGCACATCTCCCTCCTGTGATTGACTTCTGATTGAGTTAGCCTTTTTTCCGATAGTAAACAATTTGCGGGAAACGTGCCCTGCAAGACAAAAACGTATGGGACAAAGCTAATCGGTTCCTTTCTAACAAACTGATTTCTCACTTGATAAATCACATAATGCTTTCAATGAATAGGTCGTGATTTGTTAACCTCCAAGTCTAACGGCGCTCACAGCTGTGCACTCGACCGAAAGGAGTTCAATTAGGATGCAGTTACACATGGACTGCCACTGAAGTCTGTCACATAAATCATTAAGTCCTGCTAAGTGACTAGTTGTAAATGAGAAATTAGCACCTGAGCATGCTGAGAAAACTACAAAGAATCCCATTGTGGAGATAACAGGCATAGAGATTTCATGGAAGTTAACCTGTTAACCTAACCTGCACTTCACTGGCTCCCTGTCTCTTACCGCATAAACTTTAAAATCCTGGTCCTGACATTCAGGGCGCTGCATGGGCAAGCACCCCCCCCCCTATATAAGTGATTTGATTCAGCTCTACAGCTCGGCACGCAGCTTGAGATCCTCAAAACATAACTTTCTAATGGTCCCTCACACTCATTTCAATACTCGAGGAGACAGATCCTTCAACGCTGTTGCGCCCAGATTGTGGAATGAACTGCCACCACACCTGCGCTCATTACATTGCATAAATGCTTTTAAAAAACAACTTAAGACCTTCTTTTTTACACAAGCGTTTCAGGGTCATTAGACTAGGGCTGCTATGATTGACTGTATTTTGTTATAATGTGTTTATTCCACTGGTATTTTATTATGATGTTGTTTTATGCCTTTCATTGTGAAGCACTTTGTGACTATGTCTGGGAAAGGTGCTATAGAAATAAAGCTTACTTACTTAGTTACTTACTGTAATGCATTGGGGCTTTGTGAGCTGACTTGGTACACTGGTACCAGAGTTGGACAGTAATGAAATAAATTTACTTGAGTAGGATACTTAAGTAATTTTTTTGAGAAGTAGTGAGAGTTTGAGAGTAGTATTTTTAGTGGAAACTTACTACTTTTACTCCACTACATCTAAAAGATAAATATAATACTTTTTACTCCACCACATTTCTAAAAAAAACAAAAGTAACTTCTGCAGAGAAATTGTTTTAAAACCGAAAGACAACTGTCAGTGTTCATTTAGTTTCTTGTTTGTGTATGGTTTGTCCTACTTACACCCTAAAGATAATCATTTACTAAATGTAATTTTTACTTTAAGACTTTTTGTAAAGTAAATTACACGTCTCTCAACTCATATTTGCTCTCAGGAACTAAAAAGAACCTCAGGACACAATCTGGAAGTGATTTAGTTTTTGCTTTGAACCTTATTTGCATGATTCTATAATAAAACAATTTTAAAATAATTGATTAGTATGATCATAATACCCAGCCTGATTTATGATACGAATGGCTTGTTTTTGCTCTGGAACAATCTTATCCATTATGGTTTGAGTACTTTGTATACTTAAGTATTTTTGAAAGCACATACTCCAATACTATATTTTCAAGTAAAATTTTGACTTTGCAACTTTTACCTGTATTGGTGTAATATCTGACCGGGAGGATCTATACTTTTCCTAAAGTAATAAAGTGGAGTACTTTTTCCACCATTGACTGGTACACTCATTGGCCATGTTCAGAAATACCCACAAAAATATATTATGGCCCTAGGGTACACCCAAATGTAAGGCAGCCATTTTGGGTAAAACAAATTACCCTATTAAACTTTTTTTGTCCAACTGGCTCAGCAGTCATCTTGATACATATGCAACTAAAAGTCTTGGTAGATATTGTGTGTGGTTGTGGCAGGTTGGCCATTTTTGGATGTGCTTTGACCTAACAGGACAAATTTTTTAAATTAACTTCTAAAATGACAGTAGGACCATCTGACTATGACTATAACAAAAAGTCAATGGGAGTCTAATAACATCCATGGCACACTAAACCCATTTAGTGTTGCCTTGAAGGGGCTACATTATGCAAAATCAACTTTTCTGAGCTTTCTACCATGTTATAATGTTATGCCCTCATCAGTAATCCTATAGTCCCAACTGCTGCTGCTTGGTTCCACAAACCTCCGCCTCTCCCACGAACCCCCGCCCACTCCAGGAAGCAATGACCAATCAACAAGCTCTCTACATCCAGTCTGCTCTTGTTCATTTATCCCCCAAAAAATAACAACAAAAACAAAACAAAACTGGGTGCAGCTCTGTTCCCACTGATTCCTTACAGCTATTTTCATTTTGTACTAAAATGGTGTCATACAAAACATTTACATAAATAAACTGTTTTCTCTTGTTTCTGTATAGAGATTTAAGATGGTCTTACAAACAATTAACTACATGTACGCAAGATCCTGATTAAAAAACATTAGCGTGAGTATACTTTTTTTGCTGTTTTATTTTCTGGGTGCCATTTATGTATGTCAAGTACATTTTAACAACAACATAGGCAACAATCACTTATTTTTGCCACCTAAAAAACTTAATTACTGTTATTACTTTGCTCCCTCATAAACATGAATGAGGAAAAACGCCACTGTTGTCACCAAACGACATGCATTCTGTGAAAATGGTTCTTGTCACAGAGACTATACTAACTATATGAACCAAGATTTTTTTTTTTTTTTTTTACACTGTCGGAATTAAGCCACTTTTATGTTTATTTTGCTGTTCATCATCACTGATTTTGGAAATGCTGAAAGGCTGAATACCTAACAAGGGACACTAAAGACATAAAACTTTACTTCTTTATACCTGTGCTAACATCTGCTCTGGGACTACGTTGCTGTCAGCTCCCACCTTCTGTGTACAGTAAAGGCTTGAGCTGAGCTGCTTTGGAGGGTCAACATTCCAGTGATAAGAGGCAATTGTTTCTTTCAGACTCAAAGCAAGTTTCACTGGGCCAGTTTCATAACACAGGAAGTTAGGCAATATGTCCACCGAGGCAGATAATCCAGTACTACCCACCTGCCAGTGTTTAGGGCCAGGAGCAACAAGGCGCTTGCACATGGCTGAAACTAGCCAACAAGTGGTCCATTTGTGTTGTTTTGCAAATGTTTTTCTTGCTGACTCTATGGACATTTTTCTTTTCTCTGTCCCATCTCTACAACTGGTTCCATTGGGCAACTTTTCTATTTAGGCCTGGATCAATCACAGGTTTCGGCAGACCCAAATGGGATAAAATAGATTTTACTGAATGATTATGTGGAGTAAAACACAGTCCTTGTGCAAATGAAAGCCCGGGAAATGCAACAGATTTTATTGTTGGTAGCAAAATGGTCTTTTTTTTATTTTATAATTGTATTATCAATTTATTTAAAAAGTGGGTTATAAAAGCAGTATTTTTAAGTCCATGTACAAACATACTCATACTCTGTGCTCTAAAAGTGCAAGCATTTGCAGACAGTGCACTGAAAAATTGAGACAGTCCTGAACGCATCACTAATCTATGCAACTTTTGTTAAGATCAGAGTAAGGCCAAATTGAACTTCTCTTTTAACAAATTACACGAGACAATGTTTAGTTGAACTTTCAAAGACTTTCGACATTAGCACCTGCAGTGAACTAATTCTCATAATCATCAACGGATTTGATTATTCAGGGTATAAGGGGGAATCCTGAGGTTAATTGCAATACCTTTTTAAGACTTTTTGAAGACCTGCCCAAAATATTTAAAGACCTCATCGCCACTTCAAGAAAACAGTAAACAATTGTACTCTGCAATCCTGTCATGTAACTTTTGCATAGGGATGGGTCGATATGATTTTTATCATTCGATACTGATGTCCGATATCAATCTTACTCTGGTGGCCAATAGCCAATATTCATCTTTATCACTATTTCAAAAATAAATAGCAGTGTTTCGCAAACAACTTTTTAGCATAAAATCAAAAGGTGTTTTTTTTTTTTTTTTTTAATGATTCTTTCTTGTGTGAACATGTATTACAGAATTAATCCACTAATGCATACTTTTTGCAGTCAAACTATCTTTGGACAAAAATTTAATAACAACAACATTTAATACCTCATAAGATCACATTTAAGACTTTTTAATACTTTTTAAGGGCCTTAATTTACCCACAATTGATTTATGAACTTTTAATACTTTTTAAGACCCCGCAGACACCCTGTTATTTAAAAGTTTAGATCTCCAGATAGACGTCTCTATAAGGTTTACATAAAGTTTTAGCAAATAATAATTTTTTGGCTGGTTGAAGTGTCTTGAAGCATTTTGAAACATCACATTAAAAATTTGTTAGCAATGTCTAGCCTGAGCTACACTTGTTGTAAGGTTCAGTGTGGCTGGGAACCTTACTAAAAAACTGGGACATCCGACAACGCTTACAAACTCAGCATCAATGCATGTGTAAGTATAAAGTTGTTTAAGTTCACTGTTTTATAACCTCTGAAAAAAAGTTTAAGACCAAGAATGACTAAAATAAGTTTCTATCAATCTTACCTTCCTTGGAAAACTGATAACTATATGGAATAAATTGTGCAGCTTCATTTTTGCAGGAAAAATAATACTCTGGTTTCAGACATTTCTTGCCTTTTTGCCACATTTAAATACAGTTATAAATTGTTGCAGTACATACAAATTACCATGAAAGTTTTCTAGAAAGTTTGAGAGCTGGATCACATTTAAAGTGAAGAGAAACATTCTCCAGCCACTCTCAGACACTGATTGGCAGTCATGCATAATGGATGCTCGGATCGACCAGTGTCGCCTCTGCGTCTTCAATTATTCAGCCTTCAGACGTCCCCGACAAGACAGGACAAGAGTGTGTCATTTATGCACCGCAGCACAGAGCAACATTCATCCACCTGAGATAACCTGTGGCATACACTCTGGTGGACTAACGTGTGAGAAAAAGGAAGATCCAAAGACCAGAGAAAAAGGGTTTTTGTTGCCAAGACCAGCCACATTCAAGAAACAGCCACCTGTGTTTCATTCATTAGTTCTGCATGCTAACAGTGAGAGCGCACACACAGGAGCAACACTTCTACATGGTAATGCAATCACTCACTACAGCTTGGTCGGAATGTGCTAATAGTTTATTAAGACATCTAACTGGAATTCTGTCTTTGTAGGAGTTTATATGACATGGGTGAATTGAGTCTCATCATGTGGTTTTGGCATTAGTATGTAGCTTTCATTTATTGTCGGGAAAAAGAACAGAAGCTAATGTTAAACCTGACATGTTTGTAGCGCTAAATGCTAATAAACTCTGCTAAATGTTTACATTATGCCAAGTAGAGAAAAATGAATTGTTGACCACAATGCTGCTTTTATGTGGTGTTGATATTAGAATAAGCAATAACATGTAGCATTCATTGATTGCTGAAAAAAAAAGCTAACGTTAAACCTGACAAATTTGTACGGCTAAATGCTAATAAACTCGGCTACTTTACTCCATATTGATTATGTTTACATGCCTACATTGCCTTCATTGAGTTTTAAAAGGCATGTCTTACACCCTATTTTGATTGGGGGGCAGTAATTTTAATATCTCATAGTTACGTATGTTGATAATTTGATTGTCGTACTATTGTGTTATGTAATATACAGTTTACTACGACAACAGTTGGACAAAGCAAGTTTGGTCCAGAGGCAGAAAGTGGAACAGAGTAACACATGTAAACAAATGAGAAGATTGGGTTTAGTGACATCTCATTTTAGTTTAGTTTAGTCTCATTTTGTGTTGGTTGTTTTGGTCTCTTGTGACAATTATTTAAAAATAAAAAAACACATTTTGTCTAATGAATGCATTCATGTGCTCATGAAATGGCGCAGTTGTTGCATTAGTAATACTTTTTTCTGACTTTATTGTATGTTTATGTGCTAGCTTAGAATTTAGCACAAGCCTAGCGTTAAGCAAACAAAGAAAATAAGTCAGGTTTTAACACTAGCTTTTTCTCTTTTTGGGCAAAGGCTTAGTCCAATACATACCACATAAATGCAGGAATATTCTGCATTTTATGACAGAACTCCAGTTAGATGTCTTAGTCAAGCCACTGCATGAGCATAGTCCAACTAAGCTCTGCCACAGAGGTGATGATTCAAAGACAGCAGCACCACCTGTTAACGCCCACACTAAAATGAAAATATACTTCCTTGTTATTGCATTACATTGTACATTTGTTGCCACTCTGTGTAAAAAGCCAAGCTTAAAAGATGTGAAAGTCCCATCACCGAGAGCAGCTCAGAGGAGGAGCCATGAAGTCCATTTACCTTTCTGGTGGGGATCTGTGATAAGCTATACCGGCTATATGCCTGAATGGGGGAAAAAGGACAAAACATTATAATTCATCACTTGAGAAATATTATTAGAAGCAAAAGGAGCACATATTTTTTTTAGATCCACATTGATGAACCTTTATCAAACGTGAATGTGTAGTAATAACAGGATGTAAGAGAGATAGTCATGATTAATGTCAGACAGGTACAATGTGAATCACCTAATTGTAGCCATTGAGAGCTAATTATAAGGAGGCTGTCTATCAGGAATTACTGCCTACACTCTCCACCTACATAAGAATCTGCTGGGAGAAAATATGCTTCAAATGAATATTTATACCTCACATTTAATAACTGAAGAAAAAAAAGATTTAAAAAGATACTATATTGTGAGCATTTTTATTGACATGTAAAGTTTCCCTAATAGTTCAGTCTTATCACCTGTTTATACATTGAGTCTGGAATTGGGACCAATTATAGTGGCAATGTGTACACAAGTATTTTAATTTAAATGCTTATTTTATTGACGTGATTTTATTAGCCAAAGTTTTTCAAGGCCTTTCAGCTTTATTGGATAGTGCAATCAAGAAGTGTCAGAAAACCATGGGGTGAAATGTCAGAGTCTGGACTCAAACCCACAATGCCGAGGCAGGCTGTTGTTGTTGTTGTGTATATAGCTCTACCAACTGAGCTATATCACAGCACAAGCCAAACCATAGCTACATAAAAAAAAATGGCAAGCTAGTAGCTAATGATGCCTATACTCTCTAAATACTTCTGGATTGCAGTTTTCAGTGGGTCACAATAAAAAAAAAAATAATAATAATAAAATAAACAAAGAGTACACTCCTTTACAGTAAGTGGCAGTATGGGACACAATGTGTATGAAGGAAAACCCAGTTAAGAACCACTGCTCTAAAAGGAACATATACAATTGGTGGCAAATTATAGCTCAACATAATAAGCGGTATAAGCAAAAAGTAAGATAAGCCTGTTTTAACCAATAAGAAGATAGAAATGTAGGCAATGTTCACAAATGTCTAGATATATACGGAAAAAGAATAAAATGCAAAGTCTGATGACGCCAAAATGTTGTTTATGCTAATGTGTACTACCAGTTATATTTCAAGTCAATATTTAGCTGTTTTTGTGGACCTTATCCTCACTTTAGCATAAGCTCTCACAAGTTATAAAATTGATTAAATATGCATTGTCTGTCTAGGCTTCATATAGACTGCATTCTCTTAAATATACAGTATTTGTGTAATGAGAAACCACTAACTTCACAAACAAAAAAAGTCCATGAAAGTATTCAAAACTGGCCATAAAGTAACACATCCACTGAAACAACTGTATTCATACATTTTACATGAGTTTGAAGCAGGGCATGTTACTCTTCTACAAACTGACGTATGACCTTAAGCTGAACTGTACAAAAATGTTTCACCTGCCTCCACCCTGCACTCCTTACTCTAAATTTTGGGGCGAATGTCAAATGAAGGTCATCTCTGGCAGCGATGCTTTACTCTGTCACTGTCACTTACTGCCTCTGTGTGCCTTTCTCTCATCTCTGGTGCGCTCCCACAGTTCGCCTCGGGCCCTAACATCTCCTCTCCGTTCTGCAGCTAACAGACTCTCCATGAATTAAACATTGATAAACACATTCTCCCACTAAGAACAGGCCACACTGAGAGGGTGGCATGCCGCCGTTTTATCTCATTGCAGCTGAATATCGCATGTTTGGGACGAGATGCACAAGTGGGGATTCAGCGAGGGACATTGCTGCATGATGCTTTATCTACAATTCAGGACACAGGACACCTTCAGACCCCGCCTTTTAATCTATCTTTTAGCTGTACTGTACGTGTGGCCAGATCGTCTTGTAATGATGCCTGGCTTTTCCAAATGTCTTTCTGTGCCAGCATAACATTCATTCTAGTTTAACTTTTTGGTCATTTTCTTACTGGGCCTTTTATCATACTACAGTAAGAGGCAATTCATTACACTGTTTATGGTTTATATAGCATTAACCCTTAAGCAGCCCTTTATAAAACTTACACTCACTGCCTTTAGTACCAAGAGTGCTCACCTCCTCAAAAGTGTCATTAAAATATTATATATGCTATTTTTTCTGCTTTGAATGACTCAGTTCTTCTAAGCAACTTCAATTCTTATAAAAACTATTATATTTTAATATCTTTACCCCTTTAATTGCCATTTTGCTACTGTAAACTACAATCAGAAAACATAAAAAATGAAATATTTTCAACATACTAAGTGCTATGTGGACATTTTAAAAACATATTTCTATGGTCTTGGACATGTCATTGCTGGGCACCAAAAATTATTTTGATGAATTCTTATTTTGTGGACAGGGGCTGTTTTTTTTTTTGTTTTTTGTTTTTTGAAATGGGACAATTGTCGCCTCTTAGTACCAAAAGTGTTCACATTCTTAAAAGTATATTGTTGAAGATATTTTTTCCACACCCCTCCCCTCCGTCCCCAGACCATTTTTATGGCTACAGTAGTGGACAATGCAAGAGAAACTGACATAACTGAAACAGAATATAATAGAGCCCTTAGCCATATGGTCATTTTTAGGCTCTCTGATGAATAATCATGAAAAAAATGTACATTTCAGGCCAGAAGCTTATATTGAAATGGTCGTCACCTGTAAAGTACAATTTTATTGTGCCACTACAGTTAAATCAAAAAATTAAGTTTTAATGGAAGTCAGTGGGATCAAAATGGTACAAAAGACCATGTGTAACAATTGTTTTCACACAGTGCATTATAAACTTAAACTGACAAATGAGGTTCAAATTTGAAACATCGCTAAAAATATTAACCCTGACCAAATTTGGAAAATTTTCAATTAACCCTGAAAAAATGATTCAACATTTTCAATGACAGTACCAAAAAGGTATCAAACAGCTTAAAGGTTAAAAAATAATTGTTAAACATTTAAAATATGCAGCAAGCCACTGCTAAACCACCTACCTCGAGACCTTGCTGGACTGCTTGGCAAGGGAGAGTTTTGTTTTTAGGTTAGGTTTAGGCTATGTCTGTTTTCTTTTGTTTTCCCTGAGCCTACATACTGGGGTTTAAAGATTGGTATACTTTTTTCTTAGATGTCTTATGTTCTCCAGGTTTCCAAAATTTGTACCCACAAGGTCAATACATTTACATGATAGAGAAATTAGACGAATTAAAAGTTAAGTGAGCATACAGTAAACAGAAATTTTAACATGAAGTCCATTTTTGTCATTTAATGTCTCAGTAAATTTTAGCATTTCTGCTTCTATTTACAGATTTTGTTGTAAGGTCAACTAGTGAAACTCAAGGTCGATTGGCTAAATAAGGCAATGTGACAGTTTTTTTTCCACAAATACTCTCTTGTTGGGTGAAGATGGTACCCTCTATAGAAATAAAAATATCTGACACAGTGCTATACTTTATGCCATACCTCAAATGTTTGTATCCTGTAGCTCTGTACTGCAGATGTATTGTGTTCTCACCTGTGACAGTAGTTTGTTGTTGTCGTCCTCCAGGATGCGCACTTTGGTCTCCAGCTGCCTGATGTAGTTGGAGGAGGAATCTGGAAGAGACACACAGAGAAAAGAACAGAGGTGGAGGGATTAGCATTTCAAAGACGTCAAGCGGAAAACAGGCAGACGGGCCACTGGAGCAGGAGGACCGCATACGGCTTTCCAAAAGGTTCTTCTGTGCACTCCGAGAGGACACAAATGTCATCCCCAAATGGCATTCTCAAAAAAGGTGGCGACATGAGACATTTCTTAATAAATGATGAATATGTTTTACAACATTATTTCAAATCACAGACAAGAGACAAACAGTATATATAAAAGGGTATTCCTCACATGGGAACCTAACTTTTCTCATGTTTTATGCAAGTGTAAAAAGTGTGCATTTTTGGCCATAAAAGTTAGGCAGACTCCAGTATATTTTCAACTGACAAAAACAAGATGGGACCAGTCTAACTACGTATGTGTGCTGTCAGTGAGTGGATAGAGAACATTAGCAAGTGGGTCAATGCATATTTTGTTTGGATCATCCAGACCTTTGCTTTACATTTCTATAGTTTTCCCAGAATACAAAACTTACTCTGTATTGGAATGTAGTCATGATTACCCTTAATAACTTTTAAGTAGCCCATTATACTAACATTTATGTGCACTGCTAACATCTCTTTATCTTTACACAGCTGTATATAATAAATACATGTATAAACTTTAGTTAAAATAAAGCATTATCTTGCTAAGGAAAAAGAAAAGTGCCCAGACCTGTACTTAAACCCAAGATCTTCTAGTTCAGGAGTAAATGCTCTATACATTGAACCACAAAGCCCTTAAATCTCAAATAGGTAGGATCCACTGAAACTAATCATTTGTTCCTTTAGTGACTCCTGTGGCTGGTGTTAGAATTGTTGGCCCTATCTCGCAATGAAACAAAAATATTTCTGGATTAAAGTGTTGTTTTCAGGTCGTCACCAAACTTGAGCCAAACATTCTTCCCACAACAGTCCCAACTTAACTTAATTGCCGGCAGAATATTATGCAAAAAACACACACACAAGAAATACAATATGCGTTTCCCTGCTACCTTGCTAAAATTTCAACTCCCTTTCGTACAAAAAAGTTTAACTTTCAGGGTCAGGCACTAACATTCCAGTCCAGATAAGCTGCATTTGACCAACCTCTGAACTCTGCACACCTCATATTTCACACCACCCTCTCTACGTCCACAAATCCCGCTTTGATAACCACACTGTCACCACATTTCCGCTGTATACCTGCCAGACAGAACAACCCATGCCTAATTGCTCCTGAGAGACTTCAAACCGCATTGTTGATCCTGATAAAGCAGCGTTGTGTGTGTGTGTGTGTGTGAGTGTCTGTATATGTGTGTGTGTGTGTATACATGAGTGAGTTCAAACCGGGGACAGACAGGGAGATGTGTGAGGAGAGAGGAGGCATGGTTTCGACGCAGTAGGTGGCTTCAGAGTCTGTTATCTAAAAAGACATGTTTAATTTACAGACAGATCAAAGCACAAGCAAGCTGCACTTCTGCTGTACCAGTCAGGAGTATGCACTTGTGAGCAGAGAGTCAACTTATTTTGTTTTGGAAAGTGGAAGCATGAAGAGACGGAGGGGGAATTAAAATGTTGGCAAAAGGAAATAGTGGGGTGTCAAAGCAATAAGGATTTTTTGCAAACACATATTTTGAATCTAGTTAACCTGTAAAATCTTAGAAATAGTTACATTTATAATATGAATGAAAGTGTCGCTATGTTTGTTAAAAGGACAGTTGATCATTGCATTACATTACTTTACTCTGTTTCTCCAATTATATAGTATCTCAAAATGACAATCAGAGAGAATGGAAGCTCCTTAATCTCCAGGATAAGGATAGGCTCTTAAGTAATAGTAAAAAAACATTCAGTTTTGGCCATATTTTTAGTAACTATGTCATACTTGGGGGCACAGTGGCAAAGCGGTGTCAGAGAGTGTCTCCCTGCAACTGAGTGGCCATTGCCCAGTTACTCCGCCTAATGCCCATAGTTGCTGGGATTAGCTCCAGTCACCTACAACCCCAAACATGAATAAGCTGAATAAATAAGATGAATGAATGTCATGCTAATTTAATTTTATCATTATATAATCCATATTTTGTAGTTACGTTTAATTTATCATGTCAATGTCTATTAATATAGCACATTTAAAAACAGACACGACTGTCCCAAAGTGCTGTACAGCGTTAATAAAACAGAATATTATTAAAAATACAACAATAACTACAAATAAAACAGAATATAGCTAAAACATAATAATAATAATAATAATAATATAATAATAACATGCTACACTTACACTACAAAAATTATTAAATAGTTATGTGAGAATTGTAATCTGGTGTTCGTGAGCATCTCTTTTTTTTTTTTTTTTTTTTTGTGAAAAATCATGGATATTCCTAACACATCCCAGAGCTTTTTCACATTTTGGTATTTTAAATAATTTCAGCCAAACAAATTTCCAATTCCTTAAGAGCACATGAGGTGCTGTAACATGAGCTATCACTGTTTTCAATAAATGATTAATAACCCTGCACTAAAACAACTGCATACTTAATTTAGGAGTGAGAAAGAATATTTGTATTTGGCTACCAAATGCTTTTCTACATCACATAAGTGGCACATAGTCAATCTAGTCTAACTTATACTCAATCTGCAGGCAGGGGGTGCTGTTCTGCAGTTTTCTCATGTAATCAAAATTACTTGAGTGCAAGGAAGTGTTGACATCTCCAATGTTTTTATGAATATACTGTATAACAACATGCTTTTCACTGCACAGTTTTTATTAAACGTAGAAATTCCACTGTAGCCAATCCAATAAAGTACCACACCCACAAAGCTGACCTCTGACCTGCGCTTAGACCAGCCAGCAGTGATCCAATGACATTGTCTGTGGCGCTATATATGTCCTGCCTTGACTTTTGAAGAGGGCCCGGAGCAGACAGTTGGCCTATTAAATGATGGTGGGACAGTTAGAAGGAGAAGACGCCAGAGCCGCCCGGGCTGCTAATCCTCCCTCCCTCCCTTCCTCCCTGCCTTGTGACCCTCTAATCCTGACTCATCCGCTGGTCTGACCCTCAGCCAAATCTCAAGCCGATTACAATCAAGGCTCCTTGGGTTCCAGTCATCACCGCTGCACTAAGACAATACACACACACACAAGACTCAAAAACATACTTTGTTATCAAAATGATTAATGTGTGGCGGAGTTGAACAGTAATCTGGCTATCGTTGACATGCTCACAATGCTATACAAAGAGGCTTAAAAGAAGTTGTGTTTGATGCATACCAGGGTTACACCAAAAATCAAAAATCCTGGCTTTAAAAAATTACAGTTAGCCAAGGTCTAGCTAAAATCACTTGTCAATTCTGAAACATATGATATGATATGACATGAATAGACTATGGCTAATTATTTTGACACATTCCCTATAACATGAATATTTTGTCAGTTTTTCTGTAATTTTTTCCTGTTTGCAAAAAATTACAATATAATAAAATAAGCAAGGGCTGCTCCCTGTATTCATCCGGGGTTGCCTGAGCGAACCAGTGGCACTGTGATTTAGCAGGGTTTTTTTTTTTTTTTTTTACGCCAAATGCCCTTCCTGTTGCAACCACCCACACACGGTGACTGGACTAGGCAATGTGGGTGAAGTGTCTTGCCCTGGGCCAACAGTATGCACTTTGAGTTAGGTTCGAGGCAAACACTTAACCTACCTCTCCACTGTTGCCCCCGTCTTTGTGCTATAAAGTGGACTGGATTTTTTTTTTTTTTTTTTTTTACAGAAAGACCTAATTTATACGAAAAACACTTATAAACACTTATATAATATAATATATTTAGTGTATACTCGTGTTTTTTTCTCTGGGTGGAACAATCACAGGCAGAGTAACCAATTAACCATGATTAATGATTTGTAAGTGCTTTGTTGTCATGATTATTACAGGTTTACAAGGCTTGTTACAAGTCTATTACTAAAGTACAGTGGTTCACAAAAAATATGTAATCTATACAAAGTCTAATTTATTAATAACATATAGGCCTAGCCTACAAAAAATAAATAAATAATGAAAGATGAAAAAAGTTGCATACTGTGTGCTTATGTATACTGCAAATGTGTTTATTTTTTACCTTTATTTTGCATGTAGAGATTTGGAGTAAGCTAACTTGGCTATAACATCTTTCCCAACACCCATCATGCTTTATTGCAGCTTGTTACAGGGATAGTATAGATCTGGTGTAGGAGTGGACTTGAGTGGGTGTGGCCTGTGTAAATGGGTCACAGTGTTACTGATGTGATGTATGGTGACGTGCTGAGACTCTTCTGTCTGCGCCGCCTTTTGTCTCTGCCCTACCACCAACACACGCTCTGACCCTAAGATACACTATCATTCCTTACTGCTGCACTCTAACCATTCACGTTGCCTTGACTCCTCTTCTTTCCTTCCTTCCTGTCTTTGTTTTGTTTTTTCTGTTTATCACTTACAAGGGCATTTCTGCTTCTTCCTGCCCACGCACACTCTTTATCAACTCTTAGAATCCTTTTCGAGTTATGCAAATACTAAGTTATAATGTCCTCTCCCTCAATGCCAGTTGTGGATAAAGGTATAGACCTTTTTGTTGTTTGTAAACAACATTGGCTATGTGCGCATTGTTGCAGCAGCAGACTGCAATATATTTTCAATAGACGATTTAGCATTGGTCATTCAAAATAGCAAATTGGGCAACCCATCAACTAAACCTTTTTAATATGCCTGGGTAGAGAATATTAGCAAATGGCTCAATATTTAGCCATTTTATATACAGAAGTAAGTAGTGCAACATACAGTTAGTTTGATTATTTTAGCCTTTTCATCAAAACTATTCAAAATACAGATATGTATGTGCATGTGTATATATACATAAATATTCATATGTGCTTAAAATGCAGACTCCCAGCTGTAATTTTAGAGTATTCACGTCCAAATTAGAAAAAAGGGTTTAGGAATTACAGCTCTTAAATTTTTAGCTGTTTCTTTTTCAGATGCTCAAAAGTAATTGGACAGTTGCGGCAAAAGCTATTTCTTGAGCTGCATGGGCTATTTCCCTCATTAATCTATCATAAACTGAGCAGGTAAAACTCCAGACCTTTTACCTACTATATAACTGTACTTTGAATATGTTTTGGTTAACAGCTAAAATAGCAAAACTTGTGTCAGTGTCCAAATATTTAAGGACGTATCTGTAACCTAAATGCTACATGTTAAAAGTCACTGGATTCTTGTGCTATGCTGAACAAGTAGTTACAGAACCATGACAACAGTGATAGTTGACAGTTTGTCAATGCATGCTTAAGTGTATTCTTTAAAACACGTCCTACTTTCAATTTGGCTAATAACTGACTGCCAGGTCTGTGTGCCATTTGAAAGTCTTTGTTCAAGCATAAGACTTTGAAACGGCACACAGATGTCATCTAAAAATGGGGTGCGTAAAATGAATTATTAAAATATTTTAATTTATTTAACATGTTGTATATCAGAATTGTCTAACATCCCAAAATTGTTAGCCAAAAAGAATTACAAATTGTAGTGTTAGTGTCAGGAGAGCCTCTAATTGGCCCGAGCGCTCCCTTAAGGATGCGTCTCTGGAGTCAGGTGCTAAAGACACGGTAATGCACGCAGAATCCCAGTGGGCCCCCTACAGCTCCTTGTGTGTAGCAGGCGTGTATGTATGACTGGTGTTGAGGCGTGCACTTCCATGTTCTCACAGCATATCAGAGCAGATCATGTGACGTGACATGAGGCACCTTGAGAGTTGGTGTAATGGACTGTGTAAAAGCATAGACAGTGACGCTATTGGTTTGTACAGTAGACCGCCTTTTTGAATGTTTTTCATGAGAAGTTTATTCTGATGTGGCTATATTTGAATACTTAGGAAAAATTGTATGTGTTTACGACTCAACAAAGCATATTTATTATAGAGTCAGTGCTTCCAGTTGATTCCAAGCAGGGCTATACACAGGATTTTAGAAATACTGAGGTCCATCATGTTGACAGCCAGTTTAGTCCTGGTTTAGGCTTTGTTTAGTCCTGATTTGGTCCTTGTTTAGACCTGGTTTAGACCTGGTTTAGACCTGGTTTCGACCTGGTTTCGACATGATTTAAACCTGGTTTAGTCCTGTCTTTTTCCTACATAGGTCCTGGTTTAGAGTATTTTTTCTGGCTTACTCCTGGTTTAGACCTGGTTTAGTCCTGATTTAGACATGGATTAGTCCTGGTTTAGTTTAGCAATAGAAAAATACCAAGGTCTGACCTCTGTCACCTCTATGGTGCATACGGCCATGATTCCAAGACTTCATTTATAATAACGCAGAAGGAATAGCTTTACAATGTGCCACAATATTCAATCATTCTCTGCTATACGTAAAAAACAATGCCACATCACATGTCACAGCAGTGTGCATCTTGACCACTTTTTCTGAATAACTTTGTGTTATAAATAAAGAGAATAGCCAACATTCAGAGCAAGGTCAGTGTAGTAATGATGGAGCATACGGCTCTGCCCACTGACATAACCTTGTACTGATAAAGGCTTGACAAAGGACATTAAAATGTACAATTGTCAATTAGTGTGTAACTTAAACTTATCAAAACAATCTCACTTTAACATCTTTTAATTATAGTAATCATATTGCATAACGCTTAATGCTATGCCCAATATTCAAGTACCAAGTGAGGAGCTGCTGAAAAGGACCAGGCTGAAGGACATTTTGGAGAGAATGGCACAGCAGTGGCTCAGGTGGTTTGGACATGTAGTGAGGACAGTGTGAAGAGAGCTGCTTTGAATTATGAAGTACGGTATGATGACTACCGGGAAGGCCAATGAAAAGGTGAAGAAGTTTGATGGCAGAGGAATTGGTGAAATGGCACATCACTGTGAGGAGCTGGTGAGGGGCAGAGGAGCGTGGAGAAGAGCCATCTCTCATGCTGTTCTTTAATTGCTACACTTCACAGTAAGAACATGCAGCCTATAGAACCCTATGGTCTTAATGTTCTTACAAGTTTGCCTTTTCATCTGCACATTTGTATTCTGGCACACAGTCGGCATATATCCCTCCCTGCCTACTCTCACATTGGGACTGTGGGCTGGCTATAAAGCAGAAAAAATATTAAAACGGGGATGGGGTAGGGGTAGGACAAAAGAGTTTGAAATCAGACCACACTTATGCGCATTTGTATTGGCCGTGTTGCTTTTGCGCTTGCAGGATCATTACAATTATACCAGCCCTTTTTTGACTCCAAGGTTTCTCCACTACATCAAAGTTAAAACGCTATGGTACAAAAGGGGACCAGGGCTCAGAATCCCCTCATGTTTTTACCAACTGCGATCCCATGGCTGTTTAAAAGCCTGCAGCGCTCTGAAATCAGTGTTCTTTTATCTTCTATTCACTGCTGCGTCGTAGCTAAAGACAAGGATATTCTGGATGATGAAACAAGCTCTTGTGCAGTGAATTTTTATGGCTGCCGACATACTGTACAAGTGCGTATGTAGGGCGCGGGTGGGAGTGGAGAAGTGGAGAAGCTTGTGCGAGAAGAGGATTTGAAAAACCCATCTGTGGTGATACTGTATGCCGAATGTGTGCTCAAGGAGGGAGGCTGGGTCAATCACCTCAAGATGTTGGAGAAAGAGCAAGAACAATGTAAACAGTGGAGCTAGAGATTCTTTTTTTCTTGAACCGACACCCGAGTTACAGCGCTATGAATCATGTAGAATGAGACCTCAGATGAACAAACTAGACCTGGGTTATAAAAACATTAAAAGGAATGTGAAAAGAAGAGAAACCACCGCATGAATACAAATGTCCTTTTGGTAATACAATCGAGACATAAGGTTGCATCAGTTTCCATTGTCAAAGGGGATAAAACGTATCCCATGTACTGTGCTCTACTCTAGTAACCCATGGGCTTTTGGTTGTAACAGTAAAGCAAGGTTATTATGGGGTTCACATAACTGAAGTGGACAGGACTTTCAAGTTGGCAACCAGGGAACTTTGTGCCAGAAGCAAGTACAGAAAGTCAGAAAGGGTTGCACCAGGTAGGGCATCAGGAGTAAAAATCTATCACAACTTACTGAAAGAGTTTTTTGTGTGTGTGTGTGTGTGTGAGGTGGTAATGGAGATAACCATCGTCTGTTTTTTGAACAATAACAAAAAATAAGAAACAAAAGAAGAATGTTTTTTTATTTATTTTTTGATGTGACCACAAAGGAAGAATATCTTGTATGTAAGAAAAAAAGGTAGTGCTTATTAGTAAAAGCTGTTTCTGGTCACTTTTATATGGCTCATGGTTCATGAAATAAGAATACTGAATTCACAGCCTATATTGCATTTACCTTGCACAACAGCGCGAGTCTTGGAATATTTCTGAGTTCACAGAAATCTATCTTGTTCCCTCTAAATCTGATGTGATTTCCATCAAACCACATCTGGTGTTGCAGTAGTGGCAGGTATGAATATGCCAATACTTCTTAACCTTCCCGTTGTCCCTGGGCTGCCTTCAATGCTTTTTATTCATCAAATGTATGCAATATGTTTTATAACAGTCATTTTGAGGTCATTTTGACCCAGATTTGGAAGGGCATTACAAGGGTTAAACAAGATGTGCACTGCTCTGTGATAGCAGTAATAGTCTGTAGAGTCACAGATAGTTCCCATTCACCTTTAGGGCACTTTGGAAAGGTTTCACTATGGGGCCCTTCCAAGTTGTTCTGTGCAACATGTCTAACATGTCAGGTTGGCATTTAATTAAACAAAGGCAAAACTTGTGACACCTGTGACATGTTAAAGTGCACGGGCTTTCTGAATCTTCAACTGTATATTGCAGCAGTATGTGGTTACACCTCACTTTAATGCACCTAACTTGTGTCACATGTAGCCTTAGATGGAAGTCTTTTGTCTTTAACAATCACAATATCCATGTTGCAAAGATTTGGTGGGAGGAAGCTGGAGTACCCAGAGAGAGCCCACAATAACAAAAAGACATGCAGACTCCAGAGAGATCATAGTTGGTTGTCCAGGAGGTCCACAACCTTCTAGCTGAGTTATTGCAGTTGCATATTTTTCTTTAGTCATGCAGCCCTAGTTTTCAGAAAATAAAATTCATGCCATCTCTCTAAACACAGAAATATTTATGTGTGCTCAGCTGGCCGGAGCACAGTCACGGCCGGAACACGCAGACCAGAGGAACACAGCGAGGAACAAGTTAAGTGGGCACCCATGCTGCATTAATGAGCGGGAATGGCACAACCTGGCAACCCAAGCACGTCAAATCTACAGGGTCCTGGAAGGCCTTCAAAGGCAGCGCTGGCTCATCAGCTAGAGGGGGCGCTAACCCCATCTGACAAGACATGGCACCCGCTCACCTCAGCGCGCACCCGGGATTCTGTGTGCTGTGGGAGGAAAGCATGCTTTTTCATGCGCATGTGAATTCTATCAAGTGTGTGCAGAGCGGCTTTCTGCTTGAAAAGAGGAGCCACGCTGGGAGCAAAGTGTCAAAGTCAAAAGTGAACTCGTGAGCGTGGGGAACTTTTAAATAGCGCTGCAAGATATTTGGAAAAGAGGTGGTATGTAAGAACTATTTGGCAATAATAATTAAGGTGCAATAGTTGACATAGTTTACGTTTCTATTTCATTAAAATGCATAGAGAAGAATAGTATAAAATGTGCAACTAATTAAAACATTAACCTGGTGGTGTCATCATTTCAGCATGTAGCCAAATTGCACTTCTGCCTAACCACTTCTGACAGCTCTGTGCGGCTTTAAACTCAACACCAAATCCATATAATCTGAAGTAACAGAGCATACAAGGCGCCGGCTGTGTCAAAACAGGAAAATGTTCCAGAAGATTTAGAGATTTCGCCCTCAGCACTTGTCAGTGACAGAAATATTTGGTGTTCAGTGGTGTGAGATATGAGTGGAAGCACAATGTGGGGAGAGGGAGGCAGGTGATTGGTTGGAAGGGAACCACCTTGGACCTTGAACGCAATGAGATACAGGAGAGACGGGCTCACTGTACAGAGTAAGACATTGTAACTGATACAGATTGTAACAATGAATACAGATTAACTGCTTCTTTTGTTTTTAAAGGTTATTTGAAAATGTGGTTAGTCTGATATAGATATGACAGTTTTAGTTGGTGGAAGTGGGGTGGCATGATAAAATGAATTTATCAGACGATAAAAACGAATAGAATAAGCCTTGAATGGTTGCCCTAATGTGATACGGCAGCAAGTTTACAGGTGCACAATGGCAGCCACATCGCTGTCAGTCTGTCCCAGGGCAGCTGTGGCTACTTCTGTACCACCACAGAGTGTGACTGAGGAGTGAATGAGTAATGTGCCCAATTGTAGAATGACTTCGAGTGTGTAGGAATTAAGGGTGCTCCGATCGATCGGCCGCCGATCATGATCGGCCAATCATGACTAAAAATAGAGTGATCGGTGATCGGTAAAATGGGCCGATCAGAAGGGCCGATCAAATTACAATAAACACGCAAGGCTCTCAGATTTACTGTCCTGCAACTCCGGTTTGATTAAACAGCAGTAGCGTTATTTTAGCAGTGTTTTTAAGTTAAGCCCTGGTTATAACTAACACAAACCTGCCCTGGAGGCACTGCTTTGTGTCCCCGCTGTGTCCCCGCCTGCTTTAGGAGCGCACGGGACAGAACCGAGGCGCAGCAGTGCGTGTATTTGCAAACACCAACGTAAATAGAGCTACAGCTAACCCGCTAACAGTTACGTTAAAAGGATTAAGAAAGTTCAGAGTCTGCCTGTGTCTTGTTGCGCGGAGAAAACTGTGCGTTTTGTGGCTTAAACTGCACCAAATGGCTGCTAATGGAAAGAGAAAGTAAAAAGGCAGCCCATGTGTCAGTGTGTCTGAGAGGAGCACCTTTCATCGTTGTCTTCTCTGCTCTCTTTGCACGTTTTCTTCATTCAGACGTTGTCAAAACTGGCAGCAGGAGCTATCTGCTCTTTAGTCCACTGTGTTTCAACCTGGTTTGGCTGCGCGTTACGCGGACACAGGCACCCGCGGACTCGCATTAAAGGAACCAATTAAGAACAGCTGATTTTTACATCAGCGGAGCATTCAAACAAAGCCACAGACACTGGGCACACATTAAAAACCAATAATGCAACAAAACCTCTTCTAAAACAAAAATAAGTAGAATTTTGTTGTTCTTTTATATTTACAAAGGCTACAGTATTTTTCAAATGGAACTAATAATAGCCTGCATACAATACATTACTACATTGAAGACCACGTGATCGGTATCGGCCATGATCGGTATCGGCCGATCACAGCAGAGGCTGATCGGTGATCGGCCTCAAAAACCCTGATCGGAGCACCCTTAGTAGGAATTGCTATATAAGACCAATGCATTATTATTATTATTATTATTATTATTATTATTATTATTATTAGTAGTAGTAGTAGTAGTAGTAGTAGTAGTAGTAGTAGTAGTAGTAGTAGTAGTAGTAGTAGTAGTAGTAGTAGTAGTAGTAGTAGTAGTAGTAGTAGTAGTAGTAGTAGTAGTAGTAGTAGTAGTAGTAGTAGTAGTATGCCTACTACTACAAACATTAGAACACGCCCATTTATTGGCTGCATTAAATCTGATCACTGCGTCCAACTTTTATGCCAGGTTTGAAGGAGGCCAGCTGAGATTTTCCAGTGACACTATGCAGCGACTAAGTATTAGTGATCTGTCTTTATTTGTACACACTCAATACATTCTTTTATGTTTGTTTTGGTTCTAGAATAAGTTGGCTGTATAGTGATGTGCGTTACCAGTTTGCTCACCTTTGATTTGATACCAATCAATACCAAGCCTGGTATCGACAATACCAATACCGATTCCGATACCACCCCTTACAGTCAAAACCTTTGTTTTTTTTCTTCTATTATAATTACATTTTTGTAAATGATAAAAGTCTATATGCATACACATGTTACTAATAATGGCTTCTTTATATCACTGGATCAGCAGAACCCAATGGATTTGGTTGGACCTGTCATTGCAGAACACACATGAAGGATCCAGTGGAATTTGTATTATATAACATTGTTTGTCATTACTACCAAAGTATCAATACTTTCATACTGGTATTGATTTGCACATCCCTATTGCTGTATGTATCAAACAGATGAACACTGATTGAAGATAACTACATATTTAATCCAATAACACCACAATTACCGGATAATTTTGAGAGTATGATTACATCCAGTAGTCATTAAATGCTACACAGAGGTCATCCGGGACTCTTTAATGTACTAAGGCTTTATTGAGTGAAGAGTCTCTTATGTCTCCCTATTGATCGTTCTGTCTAAACATCCTAAGTGGAAGACAATGACCTAGGCTTTTATTTATTTATAATTTCCTTTTGCTCCATGCAGCTGCGAATCTCCAGTCTACACATGTCGGATGTCTGAGTGCATCCGTGATTACGCACATATGGCTGGCTGGGATTTAGACCTGACATGTCTGCTCAGTGCAGATGGGGCGTGACAACACCCACACTTGTTTTTGTTTAAACACTGTAGCAAAGAATCTACAGTGGGACAGCTGAGTGAGAGATCAGGCCACTTAAAAGTCCAGTGCCCGGCGACCTTAATCTTTTTATTAGGCTAGAAGTATGGCAATCTGGTAGACAGTAGGGTTTAATCCCATAAAAATCAAAGCTTTGGATGTTTTGTCCACAGACTTAATTAGCCACCATGTGTTAGGTTCTAGACAAAACAATAAAGATTAGTGCAATTTGCTAGGGCTATCAAAATGGCCTGTTAGCTACTTCTTCTTTAAAAGATGTGTAAGTAAACTGGCCCTGAAGGCTCTGAGCCAATAATATTTTGTACATCTACCCCTAGCCAATTGATAACACAGCATCTAAATTAAGTTAGGTTAAGTTGGGCAATTGATAAACATGGAAAAGTATAGCATAGCAAAGTATAACATAGCATAGTATAATAATGATAATAATAATCACAGCATAATGCAGCATGGCATAATGCATGATAGCGTTATGTATCATAGCGTTATGTAGCATAGCGTTATGTATCATAGTGTAATGTATCATAGCGTAACGTATCATAGCATAAAGTATCATAGTGCAATGTATCATATATAATGTAGCGTAGCGTAATGTAGCATAGCTTAATACAGTATATCATAGCATAATGTATCATAGGATAACCATAATGTATCATAGCATAATGTATCATAGGATAATGTATCATAGCATAATGTATCATAGCGTTATGTATCATAGCGTTATGTATTATAGCGTTATGCAGCATAGCATCAAGTGGCATAGCATAGCCCGATGTAGGATAGCCTTGTGCAGTATAGCATAGCATGTTATAGCATATGAACACAATAATATAATAGCACATAAATGAATAGCACACCACAGCATAGCATTATATAGTCGAAATTGCTTAGCCTTTTAAATGTTTATAATAGCATTGCGTAACATAGCAAAGGATAACCTTGTGTATGATAGCCATGCTTGTATAGCAGAGCACTGTAGCATTCAGTGTACAGTACACCATAGCATAGCATAGCATAGCATCATATAATATGGTAGAAAATGCTGAGTCTTCATTTTATAAGTGGAGCTAATATTGTGTGCTTAAAATACCTTTGTTTTGAAAGTAAGCTCAGAGTTGTTAACTGAATGTTTGTACCATAACACAGAGAGTTATGTCATTTGGATTAAAAACACCCACAATATTTATGAAGGTCATGATAACTTTCATTTTCTATATTCTATAAATAGCAGAATTATCTAGAGGATGATTAGAGCCATTTTAGATGATGGGGTCAAAGTGCAGTTTTGACTCGGCCTCAATAAGTAGACAATGGAAGCAGTGCTTAGCAATCTAATCTTATTGACTGAACCCTGTCAAGTTCTGGTATTACCATTCATCCATCCATCCATCTTCTTCCGCTTTATCCGGGGCCGGGTCGCGGCCACTCATACCATTCAATTCTTTTAATAATCGTCCATTTCAAGAATGCACAATATGATCCATCTGAGATTTTCTTATCGTGAGCAGACCCTGGGTGGTACTCATGGCCCTTGACACTGAAGGTCAGAGGTCAAGACTCCTGCCTGATTTAGGAGTGACATCCTAACATTCCTATGGCTCAGTGAGGCAGGTAGGATTCTCCTCAAGTTAAGTGGCAGATTGTCAGGGCAGTGCTGTTTTGCCCTAAAGAGTAGATTAGTTTGGGATTACTATTAAATTTGTATTTAATTTTTAGACAACTACTCACAACACCAAATCACCAAATCCTTTTTGATTTGCACTTGCTTATTTCAGCTCCATTTCATGTTGCAAAGTCTTTGGGGTTGCGAGTCATGATGCCATTATGTTAAGAATTAGTAACACTGCAATTTTTCATGTTTTATATTTACATTATACTATTGTCTGTGTATGAAACTATAATTTAACTATGATACTTAAGGATTCTCATCACTTCACAGGTCATTATATCAGCCATTAAGATGTGCATGTTTTTAGCATTGGTGGGACAAACCATAGTATCCAGAGAAACGCCACAAGGACATTTTGGAGAAAACTTCACTCCAAGAAAGGTCACGTCCTGACTGGGGGTTGAACTCGGCACAGTCTTGTTGTAAGATGACAGTGCTAATCACCAAACCACGTCCCACCACTAAAGCAATAAAATCCACACAGAGTAGTTAATTACTAAACAAGATACCACTGAATCATCATTTAGTGTCAAAGTCCATAATTTTCTAGTAAAAAATGGAGACAATATGCCATCATAAAAGTTATTATGCAAGAAAAGCATTTGTGAAATCCTGACTATTTCCTTTATCCCATCACACAACAGATGCTTAAGATGCGTTGCCCAAAAAAACGACTGGATTTGATCAGCATCTAAACCACACACTGCCCACTACAGGCGTTGCGCAAGAGGCTTAAGAGGTGGCTGGATTCACCTCATACAACCCACAGCCCACTGCAGTGTAAACAAACTCCAGAAGCACCGTGGCTACAGGGCGTCCCCCGACCCACCGCACTGGCCCTCCTCTTTAACCCCATTCCTCTGTGGTTACCACGGCTACACCACCACAAACCCCATTGCAACCCTCATTTGCATACATCTGCATAGTTTCTCTCAAGTGACGGGACTGCTGAGTTGGCAAAGGTTGTGCTTATGTAAGCGGGCGTCTAGCAGCGAGCAGTTAGGCGCTAACTACAGAGGAGTGTAAGTATAACCCTGCAAACCATTTATTAAGACTTGACTGAAAATCCCATCTGCGCGCGGCTTCCATGTGCAAAAAGGGAGCTTCTTCCAAAACCAGTGAAAAAATATCCTTTTCCTTTCCAGCAACATCATCGGGACTGTTGACAAGAATAATATAAAAAGCACTGATTTCATTCAAATGCAAATGACAAAACAGAAAAAAAAGGAAGAAGAGAAGGCATGAATCGACTTGTGGCATGGAGCTTAATCTGAGAGCTGACAAAATCTGGCTGCTGTTTTGGTATGTCTAAGCCTGACTATATCTCTCTACACATGTATCAACTTGTGCAATTCCCAGGATTTAATTTGTATAATGTAAGTTTGTCATTCAGAGTGGGCCTCTCCCAAAGTGTCAACAAAATAAGTAAATGGAGATTTATATGAACTTAGTGGTGTCTCAAGAGCAAACAAAACTGTATTAAGGGTGGCAGGATCGAGGGCTGGGTAATTAAGTCAGTTTTAATTATGGTATTTTCATTTGAGTTAGTATAAAAAGATGATTAACAAGAAACAATTATTGTGCCTTGGGCCATGTTGCAGCAGGTCAAACTGCACCTGTGCTATCACTAAAGCAAATGAAGAACTGTGCAACACTAACAATTTTGTGTGACAAAGCTCTGTAAAGTCACTAGGGACAGACATTGGAGGCATGGTGGAAACATTTTTAGCAATCTTGCCCCACAGCAAGAAGGTTGCAGGTTTGAGTTTGCATGTTCTCCCTGTGTCTGGGTGGGTTTCCTCAGGGTACTCCGGTTTCCCCAATTAAACCTAAAACATGCACAACAGGCAAATTCTCCAGCTAGGTTCTCCTGACCAAGATCCTGGCTTTATGGCTGCACTATATGCCTGACATGTTGCCCTTACCTTAGGGACATTTGCAAAACTTTAAAGCATAATACATTTATCCTTTAGCAGGAATCTGGAGTCACTAGATGCACTCTTAACCCCCTTCCCATTTTCAATTGTCCAAACAGGGACACTTTCTGAGTGCATTCACAAATCATGACCAAAAGTGCAAGAAAGAAAAACATCAGTCTAAAATGTTCCAGAAATATAAATGTTACTGGGGACAGAAACTTCTTCTAATACTGACATATTAGGGTTTCAGGACATAAAAGGGCCATATTGTGCTTTTTTCAGGATGCCTTTGCATTATTATTTCACATTTTATGACTTAAAATATTGTATATGTATGGAAAACGGCTTCTGTTGGAGAGCTTTTACTTTGACTTGGCAGAGTGCAGCATCTCAGCCAACAGGATTACTCAAACATTAGTGAATGAAGCAAAATACAACTCCAAGTATGTTTTGAGGTGCAAACATTATAAGTTAAAAGTTCAAAAAAAGTTGATTTAAGCATAACAGTGGTCCTGGTTTACCCCTCCAATTTGAGTCCTGAATTTACCCCTTATTTCAGTCCCACTAAAACAAGCATTCAAGACCTAAAATAATTCTAATTATTATGGATTCTGTCAATCCTAATGATTTTAGACAAAACGACAGCAGCATCTGGGCTTTCAAAACCTATTAACACAACACTGATGGATAAAAGGGAACTCTGAAAGACTATTAGCACTGTAATTGCCACACAGAAAAAGACATTACGTAAGAGCTGTCCACATAGACAGCTATCTCATCCAACAGTGAAGACTAAAACTGGAGTGATGCTGGAGTGCCTTTGACTCGCTCTGACAGTGCTGAGATGTGGTGAGACTGACCGAAAACGACAGTGCCTTTAACTCTGCACTCCACACAGAAGAGCCTATTAGAGAAGAAAGAGACGTACAGTAGGAATCAGGGGTACTATAGACAATAGAGGAACATAATAAGGCACAGAATTGTATAAGGGCCATTATAAAAGGTTAGCAGTGGCTTGGGGCGAGTCTAGACTATAGATGTCAGCCTGAACTGCAGGACAAACAAGGCTAGAAATGTATTTATTTATGCAAGTCAATGCATTTGGGTTTAAAGATGTGTAGTTTAGTGTTGGTGGACTGCAATTAGAACATTTATATACTGTATTTTAGATAGACCAGACTTACAGCAGCCATAGAACATTCTCTAAAATTAAATCTATGTTTGCACAGTTCTAGGTTCCCATAGCCATATGGTCCCACATTTACAAGATTGTTTTCTGGTAAATGGTGCACGTTTTACCCTAACCCTACCTTAACCTAAAATCTTAAGACATGTAAATAATAAATAATAATAAATAAATGAAATAAAATAGGG
Organism: Bostrychus sinensis; assembly: GCA_020698575.1. Classification (NCBI taxonomy): domain Eukaryota; kingdom Metazoa; phylum Chordata; class Actinopteri; order Gobiiformes; family Eleotridae; genus Bostrychus; species Bostrychus sinensis. The sequence goes on along the minus strand of CM036257.1, from coordinate 10,452,591 downwards.
CATTACTTTGAAAAAATATCTTAGAAATGTGGGAACATAGGGTTGTGGGAAAATAGGGCATTATTTTGAAAAATATTTAAAAAATGTGGGAATATAGAGCAGTGGGAGCATAGCGTTTAATTTTGAAATTTGGGAACATGGGGCCTAAATTTAAAAAAAAAATCTTAGAAACGTGGGAACATAGAGCTGTCAGAATATAGGGCCTAATTTTGAAAAAATAAAATAAAATCATACAAACATGGGAATATAGGGTTGTAGGTTGTGGTTGGTCTCAGTAAAAAATCAAAAATAAAAATGTGGAAACATAGGGCTGACCTCACTGCTATTGTAAAGCTGGTATAGCCTTGCAGGGACGTGCTGCTGACTATGAACAAACCCAGTGAAAATAGGTGCGATAGTGATCTTGCTTAGTCATAAACATACCAAACCTTTCTGTAAGGTGTGCTCAGAAAGTAACATGCGTGTGATTCTTCTCCAGCAGAATTCAGTTTCCACCATGCCCTAAAAACTTGGCCTAAGTTCAAATTTGCCAGGGTCCAAATTCAAATGACTGTAGGTAATATGTTAATATGTAAACCTGCTGGGAGGGTGCATAAGATCAAGTGAAGTGCAGATAAAAATGTTACTAGAGAACTGAGACACACTACGAGTGATGGTACAGGGCATATGGAGCTTACACAGTAGTCCTATTTAAGACAAATGCCAAAGAATGTTATTATGATGTGATTATAAAGAATTAAGGAACGTGCATCAGTTTGCTGACATGGCTTTACATTTAGGATAGCTAAGCCTACTTCAGTAATTAAACTGCATAAAACAAATCATAAAAATGGCTATACGCATTTCATTATTTAAAAACGTTGTTACTGTAAAAGGGGTATGATTCTTCTTAGATTCAACAGAGTACTGGTTATCCATAATGCATAGCTATCTTCTACACAGCTGATAAAATAGAATGATTAAAACCTAATGCACTGTGTTCTTTCACAAAATGAATGAATCATGGCCTTGAATGAATTATAACAACTAACTCCCACATTAAATTAAATTGGCATGTTCCTAGCCCCAGAACAGAATGTGCCAGTTCTCAGCTTGTTTTGTTCTTCTGAATGGATACAATGTTCTGTTCAAAATCTAAAAACATTTTTACCTTATATGATTTTGATGATGATGTTACGACATAAATTTGGAGCCAGTGTGTAAAATCACTATTCAATGTGCACTATGAGAATGGTCAAATATAGTTAAATGGGCAATATTATGCAGCAAAATTGACTTTTCTGAGCTTTCTAGCATGTGATAATGTTGTTCCCTCATCAAAAACATAGCTGGAGTTGGCTTTTGTTTCATTCACGCATGTTTACATAGTCCTCTATTCTCTGGCACGGCCATTCTGAGGCCTCGAAATGCCCGGTTACACAAACCTCCGCTTCCTACGAACACCCGCCCACTCCAGGAAGCACTGACCAATCAACAAGCCATCAACATTCAGTCTGCTCTCATTCATTTATCCAAAAAAAACAAAAACAAAAAACAGAGGAAGATAGCTCTGTTTCCACAGATTCTTCACATCTATTTGTCATTTTGTATTAACATGGCAACATACAAAAAGTTTAAGGAAGTGAAGTTCCTTTAATTCTTGAAATTATGTTTAAAAGGCCACAACAGTCAGCACTCTCCTGCACTCTGCTGGTCTCTTCACCTGCTTCTTTATGGCACCAGTAAAGTACTTATTAAAAACGTTTTATTTTAGATAATGTTTATAAAAGAGATGACCAAAATTGGTTTAAAAATATGAATAAAAGTCACATTCTACGGAGTTTTTGGACTTCTCACTCACCCATACTTGGAAAACTCATATGTCCAAGTGAGCATATTTAACTGAAAAATTAAAAATGCCCCAAAATCTTGTTAATATCAGGTAGTTTGCTACACACATTAGATCCATTGATCCGTAACAATAAAAAGTTTAGCACAGAAAGTTTAACTCTTAATGTTAATAGATGGTAACATACCAGAGCATTTAACAGGCATTGGGAATAGTTCATAGACTATTTATAACCACCCAACGTAAAATCTCCTTACAAGACGCAGCAGCAGCAAAACATTTTAATTCGTTAATCTTTAAGTGTCTGCAGCAAGTCTCTGCACTCCCAGCCAATGGCACGCAGCCAACTTACACTCACTCATCCACCACTGCACGTGCACAAACTCACTGGCTTTCCTGTATCATATGATTAATAAAGACGCAGCCAAATTTAAAAAATAAACGTAAGGAAGAATTATAAATGCATTGGACCTTCCCCAAACCGTTATCTGCCCTAACAAGTCAGGCTACACTACCGGTTATTTTAGTGTTGAGTGTCGCCTCTGTGCCCAACGGCTTCGACAGGTAGTACAGAATAGAATTTTTTTTTTTTTTTCTTAGTCCTTGCGTTTGAACAGAGATGCCAAACATTCTCAAAGTGTCTGATCTTGTTTAATCGTCTTGAGGAACACAGTGTCTCTAAAAGGCTATAATAATTACCTTTAGTCAAGTTCATAATCTTAGGGCAGAGCTTAATGTGCTGAGCAAAGTGGATAAGACATACAATCTAAACAGCAGTAAAAAGTAAAATAGTGAGACAGTGTAGCCAATAGGGATTAGTCTTTGACAAATTGAACAGCTTTATTTCACAGCCTTTGTGGGGATAGCCTGGCTAATTATAGTACACAATCAATAAAGCACACATCAATTGAGGCTAACGGCTGCATTAGCCTGATAGTGAATGATTTAGCACTGCAGCAAACGTTACAATTGGCCTAATCACACAGTGAAGCCAAAAACAACAAAGCAATTTTCACCTTAACATTAGAACATTGCATTTTTAAATTCACCCTATATTAACAATTTGTAGACTTGAAATTACAACGGAGTGATAAATTGGAATGATTTAATTAATTTGTATTTTTAATTTTGGATTGTGTCAAAAATAGCTACATCATAAAATTGAATTTAGCATAAATTAGCGTCCTCCAAGCACAGCACCGCTTCCTGTGTTGTGGCTAATGCTACTGCTAGCTCCAGAGCAGCTTAAATACAGACTATAGAGACTCTGCAGAAGCTAAAAAACACAAATCACAGAGACAGGAGTCCTTTTACCTCTGTAATGTCCTTATTTGTTGTGGCAGCAGTAAAGCCAAAACAATCAGTGCAGTGCAATGTGCACCACTAACTTATGTACTTTGTTTATGTTCGCTATTAGCCATGTGTTCAAAAGCTTTTACTGTCTTTTAAAAAGCATTCATTTGCTGTATAAATTATAACAGACCAGAAAATAAAAAAATAAAAATTTTTTTTAGCCATATCACCCAGCCCTATTTGAAATAGCTTAACAGATTAGCCAGCCAGAGGTTATCGGATCTGAAAAATATGAACATTTTAATCAAAAACTGCATTTAGATAAACACTGATGAAATTTGCTCTTGCCTATATCAACAAATAAGCTGTAGCTAGAGCTGAAAAATAAAGTTTGAACGATATATCACAATAATATTATTAGGCTACATCATTAACTGTTTTCCAATATTAGTCCTGATTTAGTCCTAGATTAGTCATGGTTTAGTCCAGGTTATAAATTAAGTCCTGTTTTAGTGCAGTTTTAATCATTGTTTTGTCCTGATTTTGTCCCATTTTTTTGGAATAGTCATTTTAGTCCATTAAAGATGAATCTAAGGTGGTGCTTGGTGTGAATAATTTGAGAATCACTGTCCTATAAGAACTGAAAGGGAAGCTGTGTCCAAACTTTTGACTGGTACTGAGTTGCATATTCCATGTTTTATTGACAAAGAGCAGTCCAAATATAAGCACACTTCAAGCTAAATCTATGTACAGAAATAAAAAATATATATATATACTTTTTAATTTATAGTTAACAATACCATATTAGCATTTTATTGCAGCACCACAAACCCTTGAAGACAACTGTGGCTCAGATTCAGTATAATACCATACATAACACTGCCTCTGTAACCACTGCACTATGTAAATGATATCTCTGCATCATAAAACGGCAGAACGTGACAGGACGACCGGACGATGGGGTGTCAAGGAGGTCTCGTATAATGAAATTAGAGCTTGATGACTTCCATTAGGCTTTTACGATGTGTGTATGTGCTGTACATTCCTGATCAGGATTGATTCAGGGGCGGGCTAACCATCTGGCCATAAACCTCTAGCCTGGCCCGCTAATGAAATTTGTTCTCATGGCTCTCTGTTTCTATACATGTATGTCTCCCAGTGTGTAGCTGTGTGTGTGTTTGTCCAGGCCACACTAATAAACCTAATGGCCACAGAGTGGAGCGGCGAGCTTTAGGCCTATTAAAAGGATGAAGAGGCACAGTGGCAGTTATGGAATTGGGACCCACATGATATACCGCCTTGCAGTGTAACATGGCATTTAAAAGCTTTCATCTACACGGTGCAAGCGGCTATGAAGTAATCCATCATGCTCTCATCTGAAATGTAAAGTTTAAAAAAGGTGTTCAACATGTAACATGGCACTTGCAAAATGTTAGCTGTTTTAATAATAGAAGAAGCAACAAGCAATAGAATTCAGAAGCAGCATGGATATCCAAATACTGAACTGCTAAAAATCAATGCAGGCAACTTGTTCAGCTTTTTCCAGCCCCAGCCAAAAGGCACGTGGGGTGAGTCAACAACAACAGAACTAACTTTAGCTTGTACCGGACAGTTGGGTCAGACAGAGCGTGGCCTCTATTGTCCACAGAGGAGCCAGCTGTCCACTTGGGAGCTGCTGTGTCAGCTCAGATTAGAGTGAGTGGCAATGGTCGCACTGAGACAGTGGTGACCAGGTGGTCCCGCTAGATCAGCAGACCCTACAGGGACAGGCCAGGACACTAACAGACCCTTCAGGGAGTTACAGGTTAAGAGACCTAACAGACAGATACAGGCCAGGACGCTAACAGACCAAGAGGGAGGTACAGGCCAGGATGCTAACAGACCTACAGAGAGATGCAGGCCAGGACGCTAACAGAAAGTGGAGATAACTACAGCAATTAAAGGTCACAGCAATACCACTTAATGGTCAGACGTATTATACAGGTCAGACATTCTACTATGTAAAAAAAAAAATTAATAAACATAGACAAATATAATATATTATTAAAGGTTAAATACTCAAAATATGCATAAAGAGAGAAAAAAGTACTGTTACGACAAAACAATATTACTCAAGTAGAAGCCAAAGTCTTCATAAAACTGAAATGTTAAGTTTACATGCGTAAGTACAAATTACTTTGGTACTACTATTATTATTTACTTCTGCTACTTCTGTTAGTTCAAGCTCAGAATCTAATTTTGAGGACACAGTACTACTCAATTTCTTATTGACGTCCAAAAATACTATAATTCCTAAAGAGACATAAAAAATTTGTAGTAAGTACATATTTTCCCAAAATGTACCCATGTAAAAGTACAAAAAGTATGCAAGACTTAACTATCTAGTTAGCTAGCTCTAGCAAAGACTGGCAAGTGGAGTTTGACTAGGTTAATCGACAGCTTGTTTGTAGCATACTGTATTGTTAGCCTATATACTGAATTAAGGTCTTTTATTGAGACAAATATGACTGAGCTAATCATTAGTGATATATGTGTAGTTCTTGGTTAAGTCAAATTCAACAAAAGGCAAACTAGGTAATTTTTTAAGGTATTTTAATTCATCTTAGCTGGTGACTGTGACACTGCATGGACAGTGTGTGGTCTTATTAAATGGTTTCTTTCCAAGGGGAGTACCACAAGTTCATGTTCACACACCCTAATGCCATAATTACGTATCCAGCTTACTTGTGTTTTGATTGCATGACAATACGCTGCAAGCATGGCACGTTTTCTTCCAAGTTGCTGTCATTCAACTTGTTTATAGGTTTTGAAGAAATGCATAAACACATATCTGTTCCAAAAGCTATTACCAGTTAAATCTTTGCAGATATCAAATTTTATGTTCTGTATGTCAGAATGCAACGATTGGAAAAATTAAATAAGGTAGTGTTGGACCACCATGGAGCCACAGAGCATTTAGGCTGGACCAATGCCAATGGTAGATCTGTATTGATTCAAACAATTATGGAACACACCCATATTCACATCTGCACAGTTTGTAAATTGAGCAAATGACTTCATATTTTTCCACTGTATTTAAAAACTGCTACAAAAGCTAAGGGCTACAAAATAAAGGTCATTGATTTTTTTATGTTAAAGCTGAAGGCTACATGCTAAGTCACTGAATTTTGAACCTTGGCAGATGAAAACTGATTTGGCTACTGAAACTACCATTGTTTGAAATTAAATTTGTGACAATAGTGGCTCAGGTGGTGCAGTGGTACTCCTGTAACTAGAAGGTTGGCAGTTCAAATCCTACTCTCCCAGGTCATATGGTTGGGTCCTTGCTCAAGACCCACCTAGCCTTTGTATGAATGTGTTTGTGTGTTTGGTGGTGGTTGGATAGGCCATCGGCGCAGAATGGCTGTCACATCTCTGTTGGTCTGCCCCAGGGCAGTTGTGGCTACAGAAGTAGGAGTATGTCTGAGAAATAAATGAATAATGGACTAATGTAAAGCGCAATCACACGAGTCAAACTATCTTATTTACTGATTTACATTTGCTTCTTGTAAAAATGAAAGCACGCAACAAATGCTATGAAACTTCGTCCCACCATCCAAAGACATGCATGTGTTAGGTAAAATAGTACATTTAAAGTGGCCATAGTGAATGACTGTGAGAGTGAATGGTTGTCTGGTACAGTGTATGTCTCAGTGTCAGCCTTGCAACTAACTGGCCATTGTCCAGGATGTAGCCTGCCTGAGGCCCATAGTTGCTGAGGCTCCATCCAAACGCAACCTCAGATAGGAGTAAGCAGCTGAGGTACTGGGGAGTGCTAAGTTTTGGAGTGCTAAGGAAAGAATAATGAAATGTAAGAGCCTGGTTATTTATACAAGTGTGTTTTTACCAGGCCCATGACTAGCCAAATACATCACATTGTTATAAGTATCTCTTAGTTACAATGTACTGGCACTGGCAATAGTGGCCTTGAAATCTTTCTCTGAAATTCTAACTCTGAATTATTGATGCAGCCAAAAGAAGAAAAAGGTACTCTGGTCTACACAAATGTAAAGTAAAGAGATGCAGCTGTGCTCGTAAAGATAAAACCCTTATCTGATAAAATATTAACCTCAGTGAAATCAAAGTACGACTGTTCACTTGGTGAGGCCTTTTAGTCAGTGTCTTGTTTTCAAATTCTTTGCACCCACAAATTTCAGCGCAAAAACTCCAACTGTTACCTTTCCTTCACCTTTCTGTAAACCCATAAATAGCTAAACTCTGCGTTACCTACTACCTCGTAAAGTGATCTTCCTTCCATTCTATTTTAAACTTCCATAACCTCACATAACATCATCCCCTTGCTTTAATCCCACATGCTTTCGAGCTTTCCTCATTTCTCCGATTGCCTTCTGCTTATAGCCGTAGTCAGCACTCAGGCGACTGATGTGGTCTCCCCCCAAAACCTCCTCTGTCAGCTTTTCCATCCATTTGGTGAGCCGCACTGGCTGCACTAAACACAACATCCACACAATAGCGATCAATTGCACGGCTGTGATTTCATTTGACTTGGCGGCCCATGTTTTATGCCAGTGGTCATGCTTACACAGTATTTTCCAAATGGGCACTTAATAAGATACCATTTCTGTTTTATGGTTCTTAAAAACTCTGACAGAATGATCTTCCTCCTCTCAGAGTTGGAGTGTGTGTGTAGTTTTTGGGCCTTTTCGCAGATATCTATAGGTAAATTGACCATCTTTAGAACAGATATGGTAGCCCTGCAGGGACATGCTGTGCAGACTCAATGGAAAAAAGTCAGATGGAGATTTTGCATAAAAAAATGAAACAAAATCAAATAGGGAAATCATGCAAGAATGTTTCCCCAATTAATACCATGAAAATGTGTGCCTCTTCTAGCAGTGCTCAGTTTGTCCTTTTTGGGCCCCTGTAAAGCAACAGGAAGTAATGCTGCATTTATGTGGTCTTCAAATAGCTTTTAAGTTGGGAATTTGTTTTTCCAACTTAGCTGTGCTTGGCAATACATAATGTCAATGCTGCTTTAAATATATTAGCATTGAATGTGTGATTACAAGTGAAATGTAATATTATATAATTAAAAGTTATTGTATTTTCAGGACTATAAGTCTCACTTTTTTTCAGTCTGGCTAGGGGTGCGACGTATACTCAGGTGCGACTTATATATTAAAATATTTCACGTGTTCATTATTTTCACACTGACAGTTGCGAGAGGGCACTCTAGGCTTGTGTACCAGCATCTGCTGCACCTGTACCACTGACAATTTAAAATGTAAACATTTCCAGTAACAAATTAGGCTATAAAGACAACTGAGAAAGACCGGAATAATTGGAAATGGAACTGATGCTGAGTCTGACGACAGCCACGCAGAGGAGGAAGCGGCGCTTCATCTACCTCTGGAGATGGCGGAGTTGTTCAGAAGCGACAGCGAGGATGAAGAATTGAAAGGATGTAGCGATTAGGAGTGAGATGGTGAGTTTGGTGAACTTGTTATATTATGTTTTTTATGCTATAGTTATGTGACGAACTGTTATTATATTATGTTAATATATGAGACACCTATTCAGTTCGTTGTTTATGCTTCACGTAGCTGAATAACCATCAATGTGTTACGTTAGCATACCGCACACCTATTCAGCCTGTTGTTCTCTATTCTATTATTACTATAACTTGCCTTTCAAGATGAAATGTCTGTTCTTGGTGTCGGATTTTGTAAAATAAATTTCCCCACAAAAATGCGACTTATAGTCCAGTGCCACTTATATACGTTTTTTTTCTTCTTCATTATGCAATTTTGGGCTTGTGCGACTTATACTCCAGAGCCACTTACAGTCCGGAAAATACGGTATATGTTATAATAAAAGATTAAATATATCCTTAGCTGATACAGGTAATAGCCTTTAAGTTAGGGATGCACCGATACCACTTTTTTTCAAACCGATACGAGTATGAGTACTTCCATTTGAGTGCTTGCCAATACCGAGTACCGATACAAGTACTTATATAGGGGTTAGTTTATAGTTACCATGTCGTCTTTTTGCCGTCTATCCCCGCTCTGCAATGCTAAGTTATTTTTACATCAGAGTGGTTTGAACACAGCTAATCATGGCTAAACTTTGCTCAACATGGACATGTTATACCTCATTTTAAAGCTTAGATTCTCCTCTATTCAGACTAAGCATCTGCGCATAACCAGCGGAGATTCGCCAAGACATACAGCAGCTAACACAATTAGCAACGGTACTTCTTAAGCTTTATCAGACAACAACTGCTTCGCGCTTATATAATTTTCGGGACAACTAGGACAACAAAAGGACAACTGCTTAAGTTTTAAAACTCACTTATGATTTGGGATGTCTGGTTGAGCATAATGTAAACTCAGCTCAATGTGGAGGAGCAGTGGCTCTACTCCAAGCCCCTCCCAGGTAACTGAGCTCCTAACCCTATCTCTAAAGGACATAGGGTACTGGTTGTACTCCTCACATCAATTTATAGTAACCTAATTCTATAACCTGTATTTAGTGGATGTGCAATTATGCAAAGTTAAACAAAGTAAAACAGCTACTTTGACGTATATTGATGATGCAAAAGCCATTCAATCAGAAAGGCATAAAATGTGACTACTGCATTTTTCCACTCATTTCTGTGGCGCTTTACATGTCAATCCCTCCATAGCAAAGGAAATAAATGTTCTACTGATGTGCATATACTCTAGTAAAAACATAGAAGTGTCCCATTTTGTTCAACTAGTATACCACACCACTTCACACAGCGCCTTTATTACATTACATGCTGCCTTTGTTGACAACCTGAAGCCAACCCTCATAAGAAAATGCTACACTCCACTCTCCCCAAGGGAACAACATGCATATCTTTTTCTTACAACTACTTCAACCCTTTAAACCTTAAATCTACACACATTCCTTTGCAACAAGATCCGACCTGTTTGGAAGTCACAGAGACAGAATCGGATAAAATATGACAGGGGAAATTTGTCAGAAGCAGAAATAAAGCGATGAAGAGATGGTGCACAATAAAAAGAGGTGCCACTCTGTTGCGAAAGCCCATTTATACTGAATAGAGCGGGCATCGTCTCCTAGCAACAAGCAGCTCTGCGGTGTCCTATGTTGCTTCTAAATGTTCAAGTTTACATCTGTCTTTATGAGAGGCTCTCCAAGAAGACACTTGCAATCATTTAACCCACTTGTTATTGGTCCACGATCAGAAAGCTATCTCATCAAGTCTATACACAATTTAACACTTTTATATATCTTCTTAATGGTTTAAGAGATTGCCTCGGTACAGTGCATGTCATATTAAGGGCTACGTGCCAGGGATTCTAAAGACAAGTGGGCAGAGATACTGGAAGCCACTCTTCAAATCCTTTTAGCCGAGACGCCGCCCCCCTTCCCACCACCACCACTCTATGCAATGTTTCTGAGAGCCATGATAGAGCTACAACATTGATGATTTAATCCCCTTACTTCTATTGTAGACAGAGAGGGGAGCAGAGAAGAGATAGAGGAGATAAAGGACTGTAAATCATCTCCCCAAATCCCTTTGGCTGGTTCAGTTAGTCCATTAATCTACTCCAGATTGGGATCAGAAATAGCAATGGGGAGCGAGCACGGGGGACGTAGCCACAGGTCCAAAAGGAATGAAAAAGTGATGTCGGAAGCCAGGTCCAGGGCTAATGTGTTTTAATTTTAGTAACACAATGAATAAGAGAATATATTAATTCTATCTACATTGGTGTTTTAAATTGCAACTAATCATAAGGTAGAGGTAGGTTGGTAGATGCAGCACCGGTACATGCAGCACCGACTGTAACAATAACACAGTGTGTCTGTGTGTCCACTATAAAACTATATTAATCTAGGCTCATGTGATAAGTAGCCATAGAAGTTATTCTCAACCTTGCCTTGCACTACCACCTCAGAAAATGTATGGCTTTTCAAGTACCATCTTCATTGGAATGAAATGAGCCTAAATCTCGACAAAGGACTAAACTAGATGTAAAACACAGTTAAACCAGGACTAAAGAAATACTAAACCAGATGTAAACCAGGTCCAATCCAAGACTAAGTAAGGTCTAAATGAGGACCAACCCTAACTAAAGCAGGGCTAAAACAGGAGCTAAATCGGGACTTGTACCACTAAAGACTCCAGGGTACCACCAAGAGAAGCCCAGTGTGACAGTTTGAAAACCACTGCCATACACATGCTTTTTGCCCATACTACAAAGAATATTATACAAAACATAAAAGTGCATTGTAGTCTAGTCCTAGCCCATCTAATGGATAGCATGATTTGAAAATGTACAAAAAACTGGGGCTGTACAATGCACTCACTCCCATAACTCTCTATAAAGTGGAGAGTAAGAAGGCAAGTTGTTAGACAAGTGATTGTACCCAGTGTAAAATTGTGAATGAAAAGGGAGCAGTCAAAGAGGTCTAAGGAAAGCACCGTAATTGGTTCCTATTTAGTTCCTGAATCCTAAAAAAGATACTGCACTTATAAACAGGGTCAATCAGCTTCAAAAACAGAACAATTATAGAGCCTTTTTAAATATCCCAGTTCTTTTAAATATATGACTGTAAATGTATGTACTTTAATTGAATTTAATTGAATACTGTATTTTATCATATGCAACAAATGATAATTTTGATCTGACTTGTATACAATAGCGCAAGACAAAATACCATCTACAATACTATAATAATAATAATAATAATAATAATAATAAAAAATGACTGCACCTTTACCAGTCCAATGTATATTTTTTAACAAAAACATTGCAAATGCATTAAGACAAGTTATATAAAAAGTATAGATAAATCATTATAATGGTGAATTTGTTTTACTAATAAACTGGCTTTTCTTTCATACTACAAGGCAGAAGACATTAGCCACTTATTAGCTCTCTGTTAACTTTGCTGCTTATTGGCTTAGGCGAGCTGACAACACTCTCTGCCACTTGATAATACCACGTATTGTTGTAAATACACAACTCATTACTTTGCTTTCTGTCCCATTCTGCAGAGGTGTATATTTTCTCACAGCTACAGTTGGATAATGACCTGTTATCCAGTCTTGAATCCTAGCGAGTTGTTGCCCAATTCCAAAAAAATGTGCTGATGCCTATGAGCACTGCAGTGGAGTGGAAGAGTGCAAGATCAAAACAGTCCACTGTGCTGAAAACTGCCATACAGACACGGGCCCGTTCTAATTGGCTGTCAGGAGTGTCATCTCCTCTCAGCTCGGGACTGAAAGAGTATGAAATATGCTGCCTGATGGCCCATAATAATAATAACTGCATCAATTTGCATCATCTTAGTCGGCCCATCTCCAAACAAGCGCAGTTATTGTTATGTCTGTGGTGGCGTTCCACTTTTCCAATCTTCTGATCCCCTATGATTAAGACACTGAAAAGATTCCATCCCCATTTTAACTCAAGCAAAGCAGCCTGAGTTAAAGAGGATTGAAAAGATAGATAATCACTGCGTTTTTCCTTTTAGTTCATGTTAGATCAGAGATGTAAAATGTATAGTGATAAACAGACAAATGCATTGGTTTAGACCTTCAAACTCCTGAGCTTGCATTTTTAAGATTATCAGATTGTGTTCATGGCTTTTATGTTATTTTTGGCATCAAGGTCCACACAAAATAATATCCTGATCTCATTTGCCTGCCATTACTGTGTGCCTATGATGTTGTGATGCAAGAACACTCAAAAATATCTGTCTTAATTATTGTGAAATAATATTACAAAAAGTTGTCTATTGTGTCAAAACTCCTTTGCATTAGTTTAGTGATAATGTTGATGACACTTCAATGCAATTAGCCAGATGAAAAAACAAACATTTGCTCAAAAAAATATAGAACAGTTATTGGACCATAAGACAATTCTGACATAACCTATACACAACAGTGCTGGTTACTAAGTTGACTTTGTAAACAAGCGACTTATCAGGTTCTCAACCCGTTCAGACACCCAATCTGTCTTGTCATCATTATTTTAAAATCTGTATTATCAGAATTCCTCAATTCAAAATCTGCCAGTACCGTATTTTCCGCACTATAAGGCGCATCAGATTATAAGGCGCACCTTCAATTAATGGCCTATTTTAAAACTGTTTTCATATATAGGGCACACCGCATTATAAGGCGCATCCACTAGATGGCGCTGCGCTAAAGGGAATGTCAATAAAACAGTCAGATAAGTCAGTCAGTCAAACTTTATTAACAGAATACAAACCAGCGTTCTTACAACTCCCTTGTTGAAAACAATGTATTTCCAACTCCATTTGTCACAGTTCAAAGCTACATGAACAGCGTTCGAGCGCTCAGTTTTCTGTCCCCTCAATGTCGCAACTCTTCTACATGAACAGCTGGGACTGGAATTCCCCTTTATCGTTTTTACCGCTGTCACTTCGGGGACACCCCCTGAATACGGTAGCCATAATTAACCAACATTGCTCCATATATAAGGCGCATCGGATTATAAGGCGCACTGTCGGTTTTTGAGAAAATTAAAGGCTTTTAGGTGCGCCTTATAGTGCGGAAAATACAGTAATTTAATTAACCTTGTATTTGAATTTTGTAAAGAACTTTGAATTATCCATGTGTAGAAATTGTGCTATAGAAATATAGACTCAATTCTCCTTTAATTTGTAATATGTGAATGCCACTCAAGCTGGTACTCCATGTTGTTGGCTAAATTTGAATTGTGGCATGCACGGTTTGGCTGCTCCCAGTAGCATGGCGTAACATTTAATAATCTTACAGAATTACGAAAATAAACAAACAAAACACTGCACGTTGACAGGTGTCTAACCCCCACAATCCTACTTCCAATACCTACAATGTCTTCACAACAACAAAAGTCCAAAGAACTAACCTAGCCTTTAAAAAGATACAGTATACCAAATGCCTACGGTAGTTCATGCTGTTGAATCTAACACTAGCTACTTTTGCATAGCCAGTGGAAATTTTAGCATGACTGTGTAGCAGGTTATTGGAAGCCCCTTGACACGTCCCAAATGAATATTCTACACCCTGACAGATGGCCACTGTGGCTTTAATGGCAGCCATTACTGGAAATTGTGGGAGCATTACAGAATACTGCAACTGCCATCTTTCACCAGACCTTTTCCACTGTAACTAAAGAAGAGTTCAAAGCCTTATATGGTGCTGTAAAAGCATCACATTTCTCCATTTTTCACAGACACACCCATAATCACCCTTTGACACATCACCATCCAAAAGTTTCCAAATCAGAAATCAAAAACATATTTCATGGACAAATTTAAACTAAAACACGTCTTTTCTAAAAGTCTTGGCACAGAATAGACTCATTAAAAAGGAAAGTAGCCCCCAGAACAGCAGTACAATGATACCTGAGACCATCCCCAAACAATTTCCTGAGTACACAGTAACAAAGTTTAGACTGAACAATTCAATCCAGATGTCACTGCCACACTACACATATTGTCTCATCTGTCTTAAGGGCCTACCGCTACTTTCACTTTTTCACAAGAGTTGTGGAAACTTCACCTACTACTTTAAACCTTACATAATGTTTATGCTTTTGTTGCTAGACATGTCACGATACCAGGTGAAGGGTTGTCAGATCGATCTTCACTACTAACACTGCAAACTGCTGTTGTGTTCTTAGGCAATACACTTTACCCACCGCACCTACAGTGTCATGAGTTTCAGTGTCAACAAAAGCACTATATAAAAGCAATGCGTCATTATTATGAATTTCCATATGGATTACAAATTGATACGGATGTGAAAAAAATGAAGTGGCATTGGAAATTGTTGCGTACCCAACTCATTTGAATTGACTTGAACTTTTCCTGAGCCAATTGGGACGTTCAGATACCGCACATTGCAAGTTTTCCTAATATTTGAGTTGACTAGAGAAAGTAACAAAGTATGAGTTCCGCACAACATTGCTACATTTTAGGAACACACAATTAAATATGACAAGGTATGCTCATGTAATCAATCTACTAATGTAGGTCGAATGTAGACAGTGTATAAAATGTTTTTAAATTCCTGAAGTGAAAGAAGTATGACCCCAGTGCTATCTTAAACTGGAAACAGATGCTGCTAATAAACACTAGTTTTTTTGAATGGAAGAAAAAACGACATTGTTCTCATTTTTGGGTTTCTTTATAGAATTGAACAGACTGCAGTGATGTATGCCAGTGGAACCAAAAGCTGAGGGATTGCTTTGTAGCACAGTATGCATTTTGGGATCCTTTGTACCCCCTTTGGCAAGGAAGGCATCCATTCTGATCCTCGCATTACTATTACCACTCCTGTAGGCTTTACACAACTTCCAATTGTCTCGTTCAGCCAACTCAAAAACTAATGGGCCATGTGCAACCAATAAAAAAGTGGCCTCAAGCCAACAATTTAAGCCTCTGGTGTCTATGGGGGAGAACCAATCTATAACAGTTAACTACAGGTTGCAGCAAGGTGACAGCTTGATCTAAAGGCATCCTCGGAGAAGACGTGCTGACTCCACTTTCCCATGTCACATCCACCAAAAGCAAAGCGCTGACAGGCAGAAAGTGCACATGAACACCTTGTACCTCCAGGATTCGGAGGGAGCTGATGAAGAGGCACCCTGTCTGGGAGATGCTGACTTTTGGCAACCTGGGACTGTTGTTCTGCCCAAGGTCAATGGGTGTGTGGGATAGGCAGAAACAAACTGCTGATGGTGGCTTTACAGTGAGGCCTCAGATGGGGTTTGTCATTGTGCCGCATAAACAGATACTACTGCATTTTCACATACAGTATATCTCTTTGCATCTTAATAAGTTGTTGACATTTTCTCAATTCACAGATCAACAGAGGTCTTGCATCAGTGTTCCTATGTAACCCAATCGTCTCGCTGCTGTCCATGGTTTTAAAAATGCATTTTGAATTTCTACCTTGGAAAGCGTTCTTAGTTGTCTTCAAAAGTACAAGTGATGCCACTGTAACGATACAGTTATTATATCAATGTATACGATACAACTATATTGTTACACATTACCTTGTATCGAATCATATTGTTTTCTAGGTGGTGTGTATTGATATAAATTTAAGAAAAATAATAATATTAGAAATTTGAAATTAGAAAATGTTATATTCAACTTTGCTTCACTCTGTCTGCTAGACATAATCCACACAGGCCACGATGCTAGATTTGAGAGTAAACCTTTATCATTTTTGGCCAAAAATTGCTGTATTGATGTGAAAGTGTTGAATCGTATAGTTCTAAAACAGCTATTATTGTTCTTGAATTATATCAAAACAATTCTAATTGATGCGTATTATATCGTTGCAAAAACATACACCTCTACATTCAATTTAAACGGTGTCACTTCTAAACACCAGAAATATCCATTCACAGACTAACTTTTTGTGCCAGTCCCAAGTAGAGGTCGACTGACAACCAATATAGGTTTTTCTATGGCCTGTTTTAATAAAAGGGCTTGATATAACGACATGTGCACATTGAGTGGAATTGAAGCTAATGTTGCAGACTTGCATACAAAAGTGTTTAAACAAGCCTGAACAAGTAACTGACCGAAAATCGGTTTTAAAGCTCATGTATCAGCTGATACCCAATTGTGTAAAAGTCCCATATACAGTATCTGTCTATCTCTATTCCTAAGCCCAGACACGCGGTCATTGACACAGGTTGACAAGTTCATTTTGTCTTGTAAGTGACTGTACGATCTAGCTTTAGCTAAATCATGAGGTTAAAAACTATTAGTCAAGCATAACTCTTCACCGTAAAACAACAACCAACTTGATTATATGGCAAGTTATAATTATATACAAATAGGCTTCGAAATCTGTGCAAAGAAATGTGCAAAGTGAAAGTTCTTGTTCTATATCTGTCATCACCAAAATAAAATTAATTAAAGGAACCTTAATTAAACTTTGGGTGTGTTATAATCCAAAGGACGCTGTTTTATCACTGCTCAGCTCTATTTTTAAATACAACCTTATGAATCAAATCTGCCTAAAGGCCAAAGTATGCAGACAAACAAGATGGGAATTAGCTAGAAAAGGACCACACCCTGCCCATTTGTTCATCTCAACTTCCAACCAGCCAATACTCATTCACATAGACATAACTCATAATAATAACTTTTTCTCTTGCAGCTGGCTTTATTCTGCACTGGGTCAACTGGCAGAAAGACTGACGGTGCCTAAACTTTTTTTCCCCATCCCCCCTGATCTTTTAGAGCTGTGTCCGCTTCATTGAATCTCAGGCTGGGCATTGGCGTTGTCCACTCGCCCCCCTGATTATTGCAGTTGCCGCAGCGACGGAGTGACCCGGCCCCTCCAGCGGCAGCACACTACCAGGCCATCGCAAAAGAAGGACACCCTTTTAAATCAGAATAGAGTCAACCAGGCAAGGAAAAGAGGTGGATGTATTGGCTTGATATTAGGGACGCATGATGTCGGAAGAACGTGCAGGATGTAATATCTTTAACATTTCAATTCAGTTACTTTTAGAGTTTATTAAGAGGTATCTGGACAAAAATGAACAGGTCAAAACTGGGGCTAATTCATAACATTATTCCAATTGAAGCAGTTCTATGTGTATTAATATTGTGATAAATTTGCAGAATACTGAGCTGGCCTACAAATAAATCTGGCAGAAAATATAACAGCTCGTATTGACAGCAACATGTCAGGGATAAATAAGATGTTCTGAAAGTTGTTTTTGGAAAAGGGCACAAGCGATAGATCTCAAAGCATCTACAGATATCTCACGCTGGCACTAAAACCCCATTCTGTCAGATGAGGCGTGCTTTCACCGGACCGATCGGGCAGCAAAGTCACGGGACTCGAGAACGGGACAGCCTTGAGAACTGAAATCTGTCAGTAGCACGAAGACGTAACGCAACTAAAATCTTCAAAGAAATGATTACAACACTACATTTCTCATCTCCCCTGTTCCCCTTTCCATGCCGTCCCATTCCCGTCGTGCCACTTAGGAAGGAGACCCACTTCCTCTTTTGTTTATCTAGGAATGTGGGACGTCCTGACAGCCGGGCTTCTCTGTTGACAGTACGCAGCTGAAAGTTTCCCCTGTGGCTCTTTCTCTCAAGCCGCTCTTCAGAGGATGTTTCTCTTCCATTATTCGGGTTATTGGGCCTCACACACACACACAAACACACACACACACACACACACACACTGGTAGATGTATAGTGCTGGGGAATGAAAAGCAGACAGTGCACATCAGCACAGACTACCTGACGCAACTCAATTACTGGTCAGGAATAGAGATTGTTGAGCAATGCTAGCAGTGTGACTTGCAATGTTTCAAAGCCCCTTTTTGTAGAATAGTTATTAAAACATGTGAAACATTATCAAATATTAAATGAATGAGAAGGAATGGTCATCTGTCAGTCTCAGCCTAAAAATTATCCATTGGCCAGGGGGTACCCTACTAAGGCCCATAGTTGGCACCCAGGTTCCAGGCACCTGCAGTCCCCAATGGAATAAGTGGAGTTGTGAATTTGCATGTAAAATAGAAATACAATTTTTAAAATTAAAAGGGGGATTGGCTTTCAAAAAAATTGGCTCACTTTAAAATCATAAAAGTTGAGAGCCATAACTTTGTATTTTATGTAATTTCCAGTCATTGTTCTACTTGTGAAAGACAGTGTTATACCAAATTATAGCCTGCCATAAAAAATAAGAAAATTGTATGTAAAAAAGTTTGTTGTTTTATTTTGGTTGAGCGATGTGCTCAAGCGGAAGAAAATGAATTATTATCAGAATTGCTGTGGCACTTGTTGACAGTATGTTATGCCTTGTAACAGGTACCTATAACATATAATTACAGTAAATCTTTGCAATAATCCTTTTCATTATGAATATTTCTATTGCTTTAATAATAAATATCATGCAGCGTAACAGAAATCTCTAATTAGTAATAGGTTCAAAACACACAAGTTAAAAACAATCATTAATAGGAAAATGATGAGGTAGTCACACAAATACTTTGATTGCCTGGTAACCACTTGTGCATGTTACAACACAACACTATAATCCTAATACTTATGGCATCTGGAACTATCTCACTCTTTGTAGTTTCTACGCATCAAATTTTCACTTTGTCTTCCTTCCTTTTAATGTCTTTGATTACACCTTACGCTGTGCTGGGATACACTTACGCCTGACAAGAGGTTACATGTCAAGCTCGGGACTCTCGAAGTGAGCACAAACAGGACATGGCAGCAGAAACATCCCATTCCGGTGAGACGCCCTTTTTTTTTTTAGCTGCTCAGACAGGCCACACAATGATTCGTAACCACTGGGGAAACAGCATTGTGTTGTCACTGCTCCGGTTTCCTTTGAATGGGGGAAAAAAGCTTACAAAGTGAAACTCGAGACTGGCTACACTGATTGATTGTGGTTTGTTAAAAAGCCCAGACAATACAGATCTTTAGCAAACAAAGTAAATAAGTTAAAAGCACTTGGAATGCATTGATTTTGACATGAAACTAAGAGAATAATCCCTCTTTCCACAGTGCCTGAAATACTGGACCTTGCACAATGTTAGTTGTAAGTGAGCTGTCAATTGAACACAATTGGTCTTGCTTGTACACTGTTAGCATGGCACATAACATTCTTACAAAACAAATGGATGGCTCTAAATGGGTTATGAGGTGGTCTGGCTATGAGAGGAGAGCAGCCTACTAGCAGAGTGTGCATTCAGCAGTGTGTATTTTCAAAGGTATTAAAGTAAGTATGCCAAAGTAAGTCTTAGGCTTGCATACAATTAAAAAAAAAATCCATAAATAACTAGAAGCCTTTCACTGCTTCCAACTTTGTGTCAACAATGTCTATATAACCAAAATCATGTTTGCAGAATTTTTTACTTTTATCATTTCGAAGCAGCTCAAATTTTTGACTGCTGAGCTCCCATTTTTCAAAGAGCCATAACTTGAGGACCAATTGTGCAACGTAAATGTAACTTTCAGGCATTGTTCTACATGATATCAAGTCAGGAACCACCAAAACATGTGGCCCTTAGTAGTATGGTTCATTTTAGGACCAGTCAAACTTAATGAATAAAAATAATAATGAATGCTGAATTCAGGGCTACTTGGAAATTTGGTTCTACAAGTCATAACTTATACATTGTGAAATATTAAACTTATTTCCAAATTATAGCCTGTCAAAACATAATTAAAAATCTAGAAAAAATACTATCTCTTAATGTCTGTGTGCTATGTACTTTTCATTTAGACAGGTGCAAAGAAAAAGTGGTAATCCTAGCAGAGACGTATGGCCACAAAATCCTCTTATTTTACTGTCATCGTCAGTTTTACCACAGCCCAAGGTTATTTTGACAAAATAAATTGATAAAATCAAATGTAAAAAATCACATAATTGCTTATTAAATCAAAACCAACATAGAATAATTCTGTCAGACCTAACCACAAATATCAAGCGCTGACTAAATTAAGTGATGATAAAACACACACTGGTGGCCAACTGGGAGCACTCGGTCTTCAGCACGCTACTCTAAGCTTTTAGGTCATGTCACTCCCCAAACGGACAAGAAACCACACAGCTTAAGATGGCCTCAAATGTGAAAATGAACGAGGCAACAGTGACATTTATTACATGGCACATAATAAAGACTGGCCAGGCTAGGGTACAGAGCGTTCAAACAGGCAATTTCATGACTTGTCACCTAGTTAATTAGGAGCAATTTGTACCTCATTTGAGAGTAAGTAGGAAGGTTTATAGGGTGACTCAGGAGAGCAAACGTAGGAGGCCGAGGCAAGCTGTCTGCCTGGATCTAACCTAATAAGTATGTTCATAAAACCCAATATGCTGAATTAAGCTGGGTTAACTTTTAAACTGTATAATCTGATGCATGCACAAAACAGACATTATAAAGTTTGTTTTCTGAAATGATAACATGGTGATAGGAGAGTGACAACACTGTAAACATGGTATCAGAAAATTACAAGTTGCTATGGAATAACTGCATGCTTGTGACAGGCAATATGTCAGCCAAGGTTAGCATTTATTATGCAAAGAAAAGTCTGTAGTTATCTCTACTGTTACATGCAGAACTTTGACAATTGTTTTGGTCAATGGTATCATATGGTTAGTACAAGATATTGTTAAATTTGTGAAAGGACTTTTATGAGTTTATTTCTTGCCAACTGAAGGTCAAAATCAGCAAGTACAAAGCAATAACAGTATTGCATGTGAACAACATTTACCATTACACCTCACGTGACTAATCAATGCTTTGACATAGAACTTGGAGAGTGCAGTCAAGGCACTGGTCCTAACTCACAATGGTTAAGATATAAAGCCCAAACCTAGACTTAACCAAGGCTATTTTAGTTCAGGGGTAAATGCTCCAGCCATTTAGTCATACAGCTCTTATATATCACAAAAACAAATGTCCTCTTGTGGATTGAGTGTGTATATTTGGAATCTTTTTCTGAAATGCATAGTACCAGGAAGTTATTTCATCAGTAACCTTTTCTAATTATTTCACCAAAATCTGACCATTACGTTTTGAGTTTTATTGCTACTGTAATAAAACATTGGTGCAGCCAAATAAAGGTTAGTTGCTCTAGTGTCAACACTGGAACTAAGCCAAGGGCATTGTGTATTTAGATATCAGTACTTGTTCACATTCTCACAATACTCAACACAGGCTTTGCACAATTCCAGATACATAATGTATATTTTTAAGAGAAGTTTTGGTTCAGGCTGAACGTGAGAGACATACTGTATATGAATGACTACACGCTATAAAGGGGGACATAAAAAAAAGGAGGCCATAGTCAGAAGGGCCTTAAATCACCTGTCAGTAGTGCAGTTAAAACATGCTCTGTTGACAGCTAGACTAACATTGAACTTTGAAACACCAGTACATCCATCTTGATTTATGAGACATTTTAAGGTCTGTAAAGTGTTACAGTAGCATTAACTGGGCTACCTTTTACTGATTAGAGACTAGGCTTGCTCATCACTCACTTAACTGTGGCATACCCCAGTAAACACACATGGCTCCCAGTAAGCTTGAAGGATTACGCCTGACTGTGTAACCAGCCTCTGTAGCTCCAGCTGGACTGTACTGTTTGTATGTGCTGTCCGTTGTATTGCCTAGCATTAGCGTGCCCTTGTGTTAGCCTGTGACCTTTCTCACCAAGGGTGCAATGACTGAACTGCCATATGGTGTCAGCTGTAGAAAGGGTCAGATAAATAAGTGTGCAGATGCAGATCTATTTATAAAAACACTGGCTACTGTGAATATTAATTTGTAGACATACTGTATGTGCAATCAATGCATTCAATATTTAATTTACATCAAGTGCATTTAGCTAGCTAGGCATAATGTGTGCACCACTGCATTGAGCTACAAGTGTATTATTCAAACTCTTTCTTGTAGACACATTTTCAGAACAGGAAAATTAAATGTGAATTGTGAAGTAGGTAGTTTTTGGTTTTGTTCAGTCATGCGAATAGCTATGTTAGCCATGAAGGGACATGATATTGAATAAAACCAGTGCCAAATACTTTGAACCAAAACAACTGTTTATAAAATTGTCCTAAATCTACATTTAAGAAACCAAAGAAAGTGTGCCTCTCCGCTCCACTTGCAGTAGTAGAAACAGGAAGTAATAGAGTTTTTTTTAAGACAGGTGACATTTTGACATAAATCTACACTCTTATAGTAGTATAGTATAGCATAAAAATACAATACAGCATAGTTTCACCTTGTGTAGTTGTGTTACATTATTTTACAAACAAATAATAAAAAAATTACCATTAAATTCTAAATATTTGAGCTGGAATAAAATATTTTTCCAACACATAATTTTTAAAGAAATTTTAGATTGTGGCCAATTTTTCTTCCATAATTAAATTAAATTTTTTGTTACTTTATCACCAATTTTCTACCATAATTGGATAACTAGCTACACAACTTAAGCTTTCCATAAGATAGAGAAATCCGAATATTCCCATAAGGGGATTACCATTTCTCTGCAGCTTCTTAAATGTTAATTGAACATTACTTGACTACCATACTACACTCTGTACTCCTGACTCTATTATTGCCACATTACATAGTGATAAAAGTCGCTAAATCCCTTGACTTTAGCTTGAACCCAATACATTGTCTCACATCCTGAGAAACCTTGCACTTGGCCTTATTTCCTCCTTTTATCTTTCGTGCAAGAAACACTGTTCATTTAAAGGCACTTGGCAGCTGAAAGGCCAGGGGAATGTGTGCGGCTCTGCTAAAGGTCAACAAGCATTAATGCAATGGAGACATTTATGAGTTCATCTGGACAATGTCAAAGCAGCACTCTGCCGTCTCGCGCGGGCACTTTAACTTAATCTCATACCGATAGCACAGCTGGTGAAGGACTATGGAGAGGCGTAATGCAGGTTCCCTGTGACAGCGTCATATTTCAGACTGTCTTTGAGTAGAATTGGGTTACAGACCACCTAAGTGAAAGCAGACTAGGAATAGAAGTTGCAAACTGTAGTTGAAATTCCATAGCTCAGTAATTTATTAGTGTTTTGATAACTTTTACATTTTATATAAAAGGTGTAATCAATCAAGTATTTCAAAAGAAGGAGTCTATGCAATACTAAGGAAAAAGTAGAGGTGGAAAAAATGTATTTTTCTGATTAATCAATTGTTTCTTTAAAAAGATTCTGAACTGATTCAGAAAAGCTAATAATCGGAATTTTGTAAAGACAACAAATTATTAAAGCAGGGTAGGTCCAATACAAATCTTGGGTTGCACTGAGTCAGTTCTGGCAAATGCTAACAAAATTTTCTACTGCTTTCAATTATTAGTTCTCTAGTTTTGTTTTTTGAAGTAGAAAGTGTTTAAAATTAAGTTTCAGATATAACATATACCATTAAAATTAATTATTGTTGAAGAATTAATGTTGACATGAACCAGAAAGGTTGAATCGTGAGAGTCCCACCCCTACTTATTGGTAACAGTATGTGATTGCCCTCGCACCCCAGATTTAGAAAAAGAAACAGAAGCAAGGACACAGACTTTGTGTTATCTATGGCTGCTAATAGGGACATGTAAAGAAAAAAATAACAGCTGGTAAAATGTATTATTTTGTACTTTTTAAATATTTTGTACTCATTTACACAACTCCAAAACTTAGCACTACTCACTAAAAAGCTCAGTTTGGTATAAAATATTTTGTGGAAATATGCAATAAGGTAACGGTTCCCAACTGGTCAGAATCAAAAAGTTGGTGGATGGAAGCTTGAATTTAGTTTTAATCTCAGTCTTGATTGAGATCTAAATATTATTAAATTAATTTTATTGCATGGTAAAACAAGTTTTAAGACAAACTTCATTGTTCTTATTTGTTCTGTATTTATTTTAAACCTCAATTCATTTTGCATTATATAGAGGCTTGTGTAGAAACCCTAACATTTCCCTTCAAAATGTGACACAGAAGCAAGATCTTGTGTCGCACATAACAGCAAACTCTTGGACAAAATAAACGTATGCACAGCTTGTCCTCCCTAAAGGACATAGAGCAGGGAGCCGTGTCAACGCACAAGAAATTCAATTAAGTGGACAGCGGGATGCCTCGGAAACCCAACCTCCTTTAAGCTCAATATGCCCTCCAGCAGTCCCCCGGCACCCCGTCACTCCACCCCCAGGCGTCCCAACCAACCCTTTACCACCATCCAGCCACTCCCACTGCACCAGAATCATTGAGGTCCCATTACTGGAAGCCCCTTTATAAAAACAGGGCCTCAATCTAAAGAACTGGAAATGGTGACTCAGTGAACAGTGTTCCACAAGTGACGTAATGAAAGAAGCTAAATGTGCATTACAGAAGTAGCTGTCTTTGCCATTTATTTTGAAAAGGAAGCAAGCTGAAACCAGTTAAAGGACTACAAAAATGACATGAAATTAATTAAAAAAAAATTTGCTGAAATGGTTGAACAAACGAACTCAGGCAAATCAAACCAAAAGTTCCCTTATGCATGTAGGATTATGGATACTTGCCCAGCATAACATAAGAATACAGTGACTTTTAGCATGTAGCCTTTATCTCATGTACCGCTATTAACTTGTACTGTATAAATATAATGGCTATTTATCTTTTGGTAGCTCCCATTTTTCACACAGATGCCCTTCCTGTCACAACAAGCCACATTCAGTGACAGGAGTAGGCAATGTGGGTAAAGTGTCTTGCCCAGGGTATGCACTTTGAGCAAGAGTTGAACCGCTGAGTCCCTGGTTTGTGGGCGAAAGCTCAACTGTGCTGGTAAGTTGTCAATTAAAGAGTTTTGCAGTCTGCTTTACTCATAGAACTAAAATGTAGCTTATGTTGAAACGATCTAAACATCACATGTTTTTAAAAATCTCAAAATCAAATCACAAAAGAGGTTGGACAGACTCTAAATCACCACATGCATGTCATCGACCTCCTCCCATTCTCCAGCGGTTGTATGCACAGATGCTGTTCATTTAGCGCTTGGCCGCCAATCCTCGAGCTTGTCTCCTAAAAGCCCAGGGGAGCCACTGGCATTTGGACGGCATTAAATAAAGCCACTCTGCAGTGGACCTCACACTGCTGCCAGATCTGACCTAACTACGCGGTCACTCCACTCAGATTTCAGCCAGCCAATTGAGTAAATCCGGCAAAGAAGGCTATTTTCAAGCTTACAAGTTAGAGACAAGGAAGCTATAGTGACAACCTGCAGGCAATTTAATGTACTATTCAAGGTACTCAGCAATTATTAATTGAGAGGGGAGATGGGACATTGTTCAATAATTTGGTTCTGCTCCCTGCGCAAACCACTGGCTTGTGTAACCTAGGACTGCTCAACAAAATGTATCTTTACTGCAACATCAACAATTGCAAAAATATGAAGAAAAGTTAACCATGCGCTTCCATTTAACTTAGCTGTGAGCCTTCCCTGGGCATTCCATAGCAAACATGGCAGGGTAAAACAAAAGTGTTCAGGCAATTTCAATATAATGCACTGTATACTGTCTGCTGCTGCTGCTTTGCTAGTACTGTTGTGTTTTAGCAAGACTGATTCGTCCATATTGCTAAGAGCCCTATACTGAACCATACATTTCTGTAGCTGATTGTGTTTATATCTGCACATCACTCTGATAAACACACACTGATCCAAACCCCCAGGGGCACCAAATGTCACACACACAGCAACAGCTTACAGAGGTGCTTCACTGCTGCACACAATATTGATGTTACATAATGACAACCAAACAACACCCAAAACTCATTCTCTGCTCTATGTTTATGGGCTATGCGCTCCCAAAGCTCCACCTCAGGCATGCTTAAATGTTTTGTGATTGGTTTGTTTATACCACTAGGCTCTAGAGCAACCAACATTTCAATATGCTAGAATGAACAGTTGGTCATTTTTAGCCTACCACACAATACTGGTAGTTCCCATTTTTTTGTGTTTTTGAGTTAAAATGGTCAAATAATTATAATAAACAAAAAAGCATTTTATTTGCATTGCATAAGTGTGCTAGAAATACTTTAATTTAAATATTGTTGCTACAGGCAAGGACTAAACATTTCTCGATGGGGTAAAAATGACCCCCTTCTAAGTTTCAGACATAAACTGTTTGGACAATGGCAGACAAGAGGAAAAGTGCTAAGGTTCATTGTATTGTCAAACCTGCCTAATGTTAAAAATTTAAGGGGGTAAAAATTACCCCACCGTGACATAATTTATTCCACAAAGCCCAGATTTGGCTAAATGGTAAAAACTTAGGAAAAACAAACAGTACACAATTGCATGCAAACAAAATTACCTGAATTTAGAATGAATGGGGTAAAGTGAGCACATAAAAGGTAAATCTTAATTTTGCCATTATGATTTTGAACATTAATTTACAAATGCTGGTTAAAAATGCCCCCCTGAAGGTATAAGGCTAATGACCAAAGAAAATAATGTATGTCATTTTAGTCATATGATTATATAGTACAATATATTGGCTTTTAGATAAATAAAATCATTATGAAATAGCATGCACTGGGTGAAAATGACCCAGTGGTGATTCTAGTGTTAGGAGCACACAATTTTGGGCATGCCAAAGGATAAAATATATGATCCTACACGTGACTACTGGAACAGTCCAAAGTTTTAGTGGGATTTGAGCCTTTTCCCCATCTATATTCCATATGCCGAGCAGCTCCTGGCATCAGCCCACGTGCTAGCTAAACAAGGCTTAGTGTCCTCCTGTGCCATCATGCTTTTTCATCCTCTCACAGCTTTTTTTTTTTTTCCCCCAGCTCAGTATTTAGGTCTTAAAAACAGGGACATTGATTTCTGGTCTCATGCCAACCTTTTGAAACAGTCCCTAAGTAGACATGAGTGCTCTTCCACAGTCAGACAGAATAATCAGCAAATAAAAAAGAAAAAATCAATTTGCTTGAAACCCTTCTGAAGGCTATTAGTATAAGTCTTTTTCCTCAAGGACCAGAAATGCAGTGACCTAAATCAGTACAGCTTTGAAACGATGGGCCGGCGTGGGGCTGAAAAGGCCACTTAAGGATGCGGTGAGTGTCCATGTGGCTGTGTGTTATAATCACCCCAATCAAGACTCAATGAGAAGTTAAGCCCAGACCCCCCCACCCCCACTCCACCCTTCCCATGCTAATCCTACGCAGCAGTTCTGATCAGCATATGCTCTTAGTGCAATCAAGCCCATGGCAGCGTTATCCACAACATGGAACAAGTCAGATGGCATATAGAGTATGTTATGTACGGCCTCCCAGTGACCCAGCAGAAGTTCTCAAGCACCAATGATGTTGACCAATCATGTTTTCAGTGTCCATGCATACAACATGCTAAGCTATTATTATTATGAGCCTCATCTGTTATTATGACCACATGAGCTTGGAAAAGCCTGACTTTGTAGAGTGAATAGGATGATACACAGAAAACATAGGGCACAATTTGATAAACTAATATTACCTCCTTATTCCAGAAATCACATAATTTAGGGCTGCACAATATTTTGCAAATTTATTGTTGCAAAATATTGCAACCAAATATATGGCAATAACATTATGGTCCGCCCTCTGGAAGATTTATTCTGTCCGAATCATTTACCAATCAGAGCCTTCAATGAAAATGTGTTGTGAGCAAAAAAAAAAAAAAAAAATTAAAAAACTGAGATTTTGTCATAATTTGGTAAACTTAGTCCTAATTAAGCCTTGTTTTAGTCCTGGTTTGGACTTTGTTAAGTTTTTATTGTGACACTGTACTGACTAGTAAGTGCAGGGAATTATATTTCTGCTTTAATTTAACTGAACTTACTATGTCAAACAGTAAGCCAAAATTATTGCTAATCATATTGTTATTGCAATTTTCAACACTGTTATATCGCATGTTTTTCTTATATTGTGCAGCCCTAACAGAAAATCCAATCAGAGGATACACAGTGAGTTTGTTTTACTTTTGCAGAAAATTTAAATTTCTTTAATGATCAGCAATGGCAAACGATTTATTCATATGGACAGACAGGATGAGAGGGCAACAAAAGCAAAGTTTGCAAACACAGTTCAGAGTTGTTGTGTTGTTGCCACGGATACATGCACATGCTCAATATACACAATGCTGGCTCTGTTGTGACTGTCTACAGACTAGACTAAGTTTTCACATCTTCACTTTGGGAGGCATTTTTAAAAGTCTAAATTTTGTGACATTAAAAGTTCATTTAGAGGTGGACAAATGGCAAAGGCATCAAATGAGTGTGTCAGGCCCTTAGTCTGAAGTCTTCAATGGAAAAGGCCAAAAACATATGGTTAACCCATTTCATTTTCTATATACAGACAAAGAAGGAATGAAAAAAAGCAAAAAAATAAAAAATAAAAATGCTGAATTCAGAAATGTATATTTGTTTTGGACAAACAATACTAAATAGATGTTTCTTTTTATGTAAGTAAAAGTAGGATATTGCTAATCTACAGTTGCCGTCTACTGGACTATGAACTATTTAGCTCTGGCTCTGACAGGTGAAACTTTTAGACCATAGTTTTTCTTTAGATATTCCACTACTACATTGCCAAAAAGACCATTTTGAAAACTGTGAATTATATAGTTATTGCAATATTCAAAATTACACATGGCATAATACATATGTAATTCATAATTACATATGGCATATTTGAATGGCAAAATTGTGCAGCCCTACCACAAAGTATGCCATGTGTCTTTTTTTTCTTGGTGGATGCTGTGATGTCTAGTGGTTCGGGCTAATGGTAGCATGAATGTTTTGGATGCCTCATAAATAAATTCCAGGGCAGCCAGGTGTGTCCAGGTAAAGACGTGAGGTGTGCAAACTCACCATTGAGCCCATTAGGGATGCTCCTGTGATGGTGCGGCGCTGACAGGTCATCCATGGACCTCCTCATGGTCGTACCCAGCTTACTGCTTCTCCGTGCCGGGCTTGTGTACGTGGTTGTGGTTGTGATGGTCCGGACTCCCAGCACTGCCCGTGCTGGAGGTGCTACTCCCGTCCCCCACATCCCTCACCGTCCCAGTACCCCCATTCAGGTTGCTCAGGCTGGACTGGGAGTCGATGGAACTCCTTGATCCAGCGCCGTTCCTCTCCTCCTCCAGCATGAGGATGATCTCCTTCAGCTCGGAGTTCTCCCGCAGCATGGTCTCCTGGTTGGACTCCAGCTCCTTCAGCTTCATCATGTAGGTGCCCACCTCCTTCCACATGGCGCTGGCCGTGTACCTGCCAAACCGCTGCCACTCCCGGGACAGCTTTTTGCCCTTCTGTCTGTCATCGTCCAGAAAGCAGCAGAGTTCTCGCAGCTCGTGGTTGTCATCCTGAAGTTTCTGGTTGATCTCCTTCAGGCTGCGGATCTCGTGGAGGTGCACCTGCAAGCGCCTGTTGATGTCTTTCATCATGTTGCCGTGCTCAATCATCAAGTTCATTTTCTCACCGTCGACCCTCCTTAATCTCCGGAGCAGCTCCTCTTTGCTGCACCGGAGCAGCTCCTCGTCGGACAGCTGGCTCAGGTCCTCCTTTGGACCTTCGGACGGGTTCTTAGCCATACTGGCCCAGTGGCAGTTCGTTTTAAAAACAGCAACTTCGAGTCAACTTGTAACACTCACTCACCCAAGCCTTAGTTGTGGAATTGTGTTGAAATACGTATACATTGTCCAAAATATCACACAATATGACGGAATGCTGATGCGCTCCTTTCAACAGGCCAATAGTAAAAACAATATTTTGTGGCGCTAATAGCAACGCATGGAGCTACTCGTTGCTCTAATCAATATTTTATCACTATCAATACTCACATTCCGTTTAAAATCACGCGTTTTCCAATCGCTCTCCAAGCCTGGAATATAGGTTCTGTTCCCTATCGCTGCGTCCAGTCACACTTCCATCGCAGTGTGCGCCGTGGTCGTCTTAAACCATTCCGTTAAAACAAAAAAAGACAAAGAATAGCAACATTTCACCGCGAATCAAAGCGCCTCTCGACTCCAAACTACGGCTCGAAAACAGTGCACCTCTGGCGGCCTACTTTATTCACCGGTTCACCATCAGCGCCCTTTGAGGATATAAGCCTCTTTAGTTGAACGCACCGAGCGAGTGAGCGAGGATTCCAGGCTGCCTGCTGCCACACAACGCGAGTAGGAATTAGCAGCGTGCCCCCCTCCTCCTTCTCCAAACACTCGGGTTTGAAATCATTCAAGAGGATTTCGGCCAAGACGGCCAATCAAGACACGGGAGAGGAGTGGGCAGCAGGTAGACGAAAAAGTGTGCGTAAATGCTTCTGGACGCACAAGCTCTGCCCTCTTAAAGCTACAGAGGGCGCGTTACGACTAGATCATTTTAAATTATTTGGAAAGATTCTTGTCTACCATAGCCTCTACACAGCACAGTCCCGTTTGTAATTTACATTACTTTTTTACGTTTTAAACTTTAGAAAAAGGCATGCGTAATCAATCCAATACTAAATGCGCAACTACCACAACAACCCGACGACTATACATCTACTCAAATAGTTGATAAGTAAGAGCCTTTTTAAATGTAGCCTAGCTAGTTTCAAGAATACACAAGGAAACTAAAGTTTGGAGGGTTATCAGAAAGTGTAAACAAACAGGTGCACTGGAGGGTTCTCTGCAAAGTCACAGCGCCTCCCTGTGTTTCCCATTGGCTATAGCTAAAATTATTATCCAGCTACTGTGATTTTTTTGTCTTTTTCGCTGATACAATAAAACAGAAACATATATGTCATTGTTTTATTTTTTTTATCTTAGACCCACAAAAAAAAGTGGATTAACACAAAGATTTTACCCTTATGAGTCACTGGGCAAAATGCTGCTTGTCCCTGGACCAGATTTGGTAATTAATGTTGACAGACAATAGACTTATGGATGTATTATTATGATTACATGTAGGCTGAAAACATTTTGTTTGTTTGTTTTGTAATAAATCTAAAAATATACATATTTATTAAAGTATCTACAAATGTCACATGTAGTTTGGATTTAGCATAAATTCTAGCACACTGAACAAAATGTTTTAGACAACTTGGCAACTAAAGCAAGTTAGCCAAAAGGTGTCATGCCAAATAGCCCACATTTTATTTCAATGTTATATAGATTTTTCATTTACAAAGCATTTATATAAAACATTAGTTATAGTGCATTTATTGTAAAATAGACCTAGCAACCTAATGAAAGCAGAAATATTTATATTTAAAGCAGGCTTATTCAACTTGCGGCCTGGGTGCAAAATTAGCCCTGCTGAAGTTTCATCCGGCCCTCGATCGATATGTAAAATATATAGGCTTTAAGAACATATCTAAAAAAGAGCTGTTGCAGGCCGTGGTACAGCCAAAATTGAGTCACTCTAATGTCTCTGACTGTCTTACATACTCTCACTGATAAATGTAAAGGAAAGAGCAGTTGAAAGTTTCATCTAGTTTTAAGAATGTATTCATTGTGTTTAGATTTTGAGTAGGCTATGAAAACTAGGTATATTTCTGAATATACTGTTGAACGTTAATATTTGTTCTCATCTCAGAAAAATGATACATGATACTTGAAATGTTTTATTTTATTGACATCTGGCAGATGTTTTTATATTTGCATTTTTGCACTTATGGCAACTTTATGGTTCATTTGTGTTCAAAAACTGATCATATAAAAGAAAACACTGTAAATAAGAATTTGTAATGTTCTGCCTGGATTTTCCTATGTGTAATGTACATTAGTATTAATAATGTTAAGCCAGTAATACATCAATCCACTTGGCTTTCAGAAATCTTGTGATTTTCTAATTTGGCCCCTCTGAAAATAAAGATAAATAGCCCTGATTTAAAGGTTTGATCAAATATTTGACTTTTTTCGGTCACATGCCTTAAAAGACACTCTAGTGGAAACGATAATTTCAATTTTAAGTTTTCTGCCATAAACTGAGTAATTTATGTGAAAACAACATAAGTAATATTATTACTGTTTAAAATGGTCACTTGCCGCCGTGGCGCATGTGCTTGGCAACTGCAGCCTGCCTCAGTGTCATGGGTTTGGGTCTGGACTCTAACGGTTTGCCGTTAGGGTCTCCCCCATTACTCAGCTGTCCAATCTAATCAAGCCAAAAAAGGCTGAAAAAAATTCTTCTTTTCATGTGCACGACAGCATTATTACACATTTAATAATAATGATGATACAATACAAAACATACTAGTTAATTAATGACAAGGTCGTTCGTTAATGATTTAAGGGCCTATATTATGCAAAATTGCCATTTCTGAGCTTTCTACCATGTTATAATGTTCCCTCATCAAAAACCTACCTACCCAGAGTGTTTTGTGTCATTCACGCATGTTTAAGTATTCTTTGGCACGGCACTGCATGAAGCTCTGCTTCTCCCATGAACCCCCACTCACTCCAGGGTTAGCTCTGGAGTGCTCTCATTCATTTATCCTAAAACCAGTGTACAACTCTGTTACCACTGAATCCTCACAGTTATTTTTCATTTTGGAGTAAAATGACATCATACAAAAAGTTTAAGGACGTGAACTGTGAACTTTCTTCTATAAATTATGTTAAAAAGATGGTAACACTCTCCTGCACTCTGCTGGTCTCTTACCTGTTTTTTTAAGGCACCAATAGAGTACTTGTTAAAAACGTACTCCTTTAGTTACATAATGTTTTTAATGGTTGTAAAATGAGCAATGCTGTTCTAGAGGAGACCAAGATTGGTTTAAAAATATGAATAAAAGCATAATATATCCCCTTTAAAGTGTTTTAGTGCAAATCCAACCATTAAAAAAAACAACCCTTTTATAGGACTATAAAAAAGCAATAAAAACATATTAAAAAGATCAAGCTGACACGAAGATTAATTTCAATTACCAAGTGTGTAATAGCAGTGGTAATTCATCTACTTCCCATTATGTCTATGTTTTATGGTGCACAGGACTCCACTCTTTGGCCTGAGCGAGCCAGTGTCCTGGATGTCAAAACTCTGTCCCGGGACAAGGGTGAAATCAAACCTTTGCAGAAGCTTGGCCATCACCACTTTAGCCTCCATCTGTAAACAACAGACTTCCTCAGCTTAGTTAACTCTACCTTAGTTTATAATCATTAACATCATACCAACCTGAGCAAAGTTCTGTCCGAGACATGAGCGAGGACCAAGTGCAAAGGGGTAGTAGCAGTAGTAAGGCCTGGAAAATTATATGCAAACAGTGGTTAAGTAGGCTGTATTGCAATCAGAAAGTCCAAAGGTTTTCAGAATATATCAATTAAAAGATTTTTCAACAAGACAAAAAGATCCTGGAACGTCCTGGAGTGGTCGCCTCAGTCAGCAGATTTAATCCCGTCTGAAAATCTTTGGTGGGATTTAAAGAAGATGGTTGCAGCACAGAAGCAATCAAACATCATGTGAAGAACAGGCACAGATTCCAGTTGAGAGGTGTAAGAAGCTTGTTAGCAGTGACCCCAAAATGTTTGTTAGAAGTACGGAAGCTAAGGGCTGAATAATACTGCCCATGGACATGTGTTAAAAAAGACACATTTACATTATTATACTTTCCTGGTTAAATAAAGGTTCAATCAAAAATGTTATTTACCGCCCCTTACTTACTTGGGAGCATCTGGGTGAAATCTGTCCGGGTCAAACTTCAGGGGGTCTTTGAAGAATTTCTCCATTCGCCCGGCTGTATAGCTGCTAAACTGAATATTAAATAAGTGTTCATGATTATATTCTAAGTGCTTAAATCTAGGATGCAAGTTCATTGTGGTGCTTTAAATTAATCAGGGTGCAATACAAATTAGCATTAGCCACCAAAAAATGTGCATAAACAGGACAGGTTTTGGCAAATAATCTAGTGCTACACAGTATATCGCAAACTCATTGTTATCACAATGTCAGCCAACGCAATATCTCTAAAAAATAAATGTATGGCAAAAATGTTAGACTGTCAGAGTCATTTTCCTATCAGAGTGTAAAATAAATATGTGTTGTGAATAAAAATATTTTAACGGTCCCCATTTTTGTCATGCTTTCTTTAATTTAGTTCTTGTTTAGCCTTATTTTAGCCCTGGTTTAGTCTTTCTTAAGTTTTGATTCTGACAGTGCTTTGACTGGTAAATACAGGGATTTATATTTTTGCTTTATTTTAATTAAACCAAGTATATCAAAATATTGGCAGTTATATGATTATTGCAATATTCAACATACTGTATAGTAGTTACCGCATGTTTTTCTCATATCGTGCAGCCCTTTAAAAATCACCATATAACGTACAGTAATGTCAGTTAGAGAATTTATAGAAGCAAATTGACAAGTACAGAACCAGGGCAGACCACAATCATGCTATTATTATTACCAATAATTTATATATATTCTTTTATATTTTGGCAGCTACCTTTTTCTTTTGGGTTACCACCGCAAACCAGTCAACCTTCGAGCAACATCCAAACCACTGTAACTTAGAAATGCTAATTTGTCTGCTAAAAATGTTGTGATCTACTTAACATCCACCACCAAGCTTATGTTGTTTAAAAATGCTAAAAGAGTCAGAAAAACAAATTTACCATACAGATAGCTCCTCCTGGTATGTGGATTCCGTCAATCACCATGTCTTCAAGCAGATCACGGGATGTCCCAGGAGCAGTCGGGTAAATCCTGAGGGTTTCTTTTAGCACCTTATTGAGGCACATGATATACAGATGATTTCTGACCAACTGACAGAAAGTGAACAAGGCCAAGTAACACAACTCTTACCTGTGAGAGGTAGGTGAGATTCCCCAGATCATCATAACTGATGTCTCGTTTCATTCCCAGGACATCGTCAACCTCTTTCTTCACTCTTGGAAAGAACGATAAAAGATCAAGACAAATTATGTAGCTTATATAATCTTTAGCTCTACTATTACAACCTACTTGTGCAGTATATCTGGATGTCTGCCAAGCTCCATGATGCAAAATGCAAGTTGGTTGGCTGTTGTTTCCTGGCCTGTAAGGAGAGAAATATATTTTATCAATATATTGTGTATTTTTGTGATCTTTAGCAAATCTAGAGTATAGTCCCACCTGCAATAAAGAAAGTCACAAAGTTGTCCAACATGAACTCTTCATCTTCTTTTGTCATGGTTTCCTCTGGAAAATACAGATTAGAGTAGATACATATACAAGGTTAAGTCCGTTTCGACTGCTCTCGTTCCTTCAGGGGTTGCCACAGCCTACTTTGACGTAGGTTTTAAGTTGGACGTCTCTCCTGATGCAACCCTCTCTATAATCTGGGCTTGGGACTGGCACAAATTGTCACTTAAGTTTTTTGGATCTGTATCAATAAGCGGGGAAAAAAATGAATGATGTAGAAATAAAAATATATAACTGCAATAATAATAACAATAAATATAGCCACAAGCCTGACGGGTTTTCTGCATTGTCCTGGCAAAACCGTACGAGGGTCCAATTGACTTTTTTTTTGGTATGACAAGCTGGAATTTTGAGTCAAATTTCATACATTTTTGAAAAACAAAATTTTTTGAAGTTCCATAGGGGACGCTATTTTTTTGTAGCCTGGCCTGCCAGACAAACTCTTGTCCTATTCTATACAAAGAAGTCAGTCTGTTATCTCTTCAATAACATTTTGTTTCTGTGGCAGAACAATGACAGGCAGCGCACTGCTGACACAAACAAACATGAATTCTTGCAGTTTTTTCATGAAACACCAGAATGCGCCAAATTATGAGCAGCTCTGTATTTATTTCTGAAAGGGGACAGCAGCAGAAAGCAGTTGTACAAAGATTTGTGGAAAAATTGTTTTTTTTATGTGTCCTTTACATCAGATGTCAATGGGGATTAACAGTTGTTACAATGGCAACAAGACGAAGAAAAAGATCACGCAGGACTGAACAATAATGCAAATTTCAGCAGAAATAACAGGTGACGAAGAAAAGCTATAAATGCCGTTAATCTGGTCAGAGAAGTTATTAAATTTGCTCAGTAGCTCATCTCTAAAGGCCGGGACACACCGAAGCGATCATCGGCCGTTGGGTGCGGTCGGATGGTTTGACGCGGTCGGTGACGTCAGTCTGTTTGGTGTGTTCCGCACCATCGGACGTAGTAGGAGACAGGTGGACATAGTTCTGGCCAATTATACCTGTTGGATGGGCATCGGGTCGTTTAACATCATAGGGATTTCTGTTCTACAACTACTTCATTATGTTTCCACATCTGTGACGCTAATGTACTGCAGTTAGCTTACCTTAGCTTGTAGCCTCGTCCAGATAAAAATATAATCCTCTCTCTGAGGCAAACAGCTGCAATAATCCGGTCCCGTTTATTCATTTCTGTGATCAGACGAGTATAATCTAGTGCATATAATTATTATTGACTGATAAATACTTGAGTTAAACATGTGTGTGTTGCGGAGTTTTATTTACTAGAGTTTAAATAACCGCAGAGTTTAGTGACTAGCGCCGCCTGCTGTTGTAAATAGTTATTACGTTTTGCACATGCGCACTGCTCGGTCGTGGGTCTGAATCGCTCCGGTGTCTGCAGTTACTTTCAGTGGCGATAAGAGGAGACGTGAGGAGACGAGCAGTCGCCCTGCCTCTGCTGACAGTGGTCGGGCGTTGGGTTGGTGTGTTCCAGGCTTAAATGTTCCAGATGCTTAACCAAGCTGGACCCTGTTGGGGAGTAGTGCCAAAAGTAGAACAGTTTGAACCGCTTTTTGGGAACACTTTGGGAAGCGGAAACAAACCCTTAGCTGCCCTGGGGCAAACTGACAGAGGTGTGGCTGCCATTTTGCGCATACTGCTTCTCTGACCTCCACCAATCACACAATCACACTAACATATACATACAACATAGATACTAGAGGCAAGGTGGGTGAAATGTCTTGCCCAAGGATAAAGCGTATGCAATGCTGGTAGCTGGGATCGCTCTGCCAACCTTATGGTTAGTGCCTACTACTATATACCTGCTACTTCCATGCCATCCTGTGTTGGAATACTGAAATACTATCTTGCATGTTGTCTGCATTTGCAACTGACAAATGTATTTTGTCCTACCTTGTCCGGCTGATTTGATGATTTGTGTGAGAATATCTTTAGGGACATCTTCTCCATTTTGCATGGCAGTCTTTCTCTCATTTATCCACTGAGCTCCAGTTGTGCGCAGCAGACGGGCAGCTTCCCTCACCTCATTAATGAACGACCTATTCTGAGGTTTATACTAGAAGTGCACAGAATAGTAAAACGATGTGAAAAGAATAAGTGTTCAAAAACACTGATGCAAATAAATAAGATAACAAACCTGAAAGAATACATCTCGGCTATAGCAAACCAATCCTTTCAGACATGTCTCAATGGCTTTGGGGAAAGGTGAGCTATATTTGAGCAGGTCCAACTCAACACCGAATGCAACCTGAGAGAAAATGACATTTCAAGATGGTTTTACACAGTAATGAGTATATGAAATCTAAATGTCTACACAGACCTTAGCAATAACATCCAGGGTGACACAGTTGACCAGATGGAGCATGTTTGCTACAGTGTTATGATCAGCCTCCTCTGAGAGTCTGTCCATCAGTTTCTCAGCCCTCTCATTAAAGGTACCCATCAGTCCTCTCAGGTATCTGTCAGCATTTAGGAAAGGGCATACAACAGAGGTAATGTTTGTTTTTAAAATTAAAACTGAATCAATCTGCCAGGACAAAATACTAACATGATACATCAAAATAATCTTTAGAGCTTTTTTTTTTTTACATAACTGAAAACGAGGTAAGTTGTCTTCCATTTAGTTATGGTGTAGTTAGTACACAAGTTGCCACATGTTCATGCATTCAATAGAGCTCAAACTTTTTATGGCAAGAACCACCTCCGAAAATATTTGGCTTTACAAGTACCATCTTTGGCAGACAAAAAAGAGCCTAAACTTGGACTAGCCCTAGTCTAAACCAAGACCAGGCCAGGACCAAACCAGGTTTAAACCAGGACTTTACCAGTACTGAAGCAGGGCTGAAAAGTAAGACTAAATCAGGCCTAAACCAAGTCTAAACCAGGACTAAGCAGTGGTCTATATGTGACTACTGGATCAAGAACTAAATCAGAACCTGAACTGCAAAAACTCCTGAGTACCACCAGAGGAGGCCAGTGTACCACCAGTGGTACCCGTACCAGAGTTTAAGATCCACTGTAAAAGATCAATCTTAATGATAGCCATGTTGGATAGATTACATGACCCAGAGATAGCACACTTGAGTCCTGGACTTGAGTCCTGGCTTAAGTCTTAATGACCCGTGTCATTGATAGGACAGCATTTTGGTGACGTGACTTGGACGTGGACACACATTTATGTAAATTTAATTTGGGCTTGAATTGATCTCAACATTAATTTCTCAGACTTGACACGAATTCTAAATGAATTGAACGTGACTTGGACTCACACCTTGGCTACAAAATGACTTGACTTGGACTCGACTGGATTTTTTTTTGGTGACTTGGACTTCCACTTCAAGTGTTAATGACTCAACCCAGATTTGACTTAGACTAGGTTTTAGTGACTTGAACTGGGAAAGAAACATTGAGGACTCAAAATCAGGTGACTTGACTACAACACTGACATGACCTACTTCACTCTTGTGCCAGTTGTGTCCAAAAAGACTCACACGCTGCTGAAGGCAGGGTCCATGATGCGTCTCTGTTTGTACCACTGTTCATGGTTGTATGCTGTCACCAGGCCGTTTCCTAAAAACCTTCACCCAACACAAAGATGTATTACACTGTGTGATTTGTATGACTAAATAAAGACAAGTTTTCCGAAAAAATTTCCGAAAAGAAATGCATTTGAGTTAACAGCTTAACAGATTGCTTACATGAGAACGCTGATCAAAAAATGTATGTGTAGACAGAAACAGTCATGTGTGTAGAGAGTAGAATAAGAATATTGTAGGCCAGCAAGAAACACAGTGCAGCCCGCTGACACACTGGAAGAAGTCCATACTGCAAACATTACTACGTCTTTTAAATACTGGTGTAGTGTGTGTGTGTGTGTGTGTGTGCGTGCGTGCGAGTGTGTTATAGTGTTATATCATCAATTTCACTGAAGAGGCCTGCTTCATGTTTACATGAGTGCATAGCTGCAGCTGCAGCAAAATGAAAACACCTTCTCTGCCTGTTTCAAAGGTTTATCTTTTCATAAGCTGACGTCTCTTGTAAAGCCCAATCAGAATCATTGCATTTTTTTGCAAAATGCTGCTGTGTAAACGTACCTTAAGTGGTTTTTAGTAAACTTAAAACAGCATAGGCTACTGAATAATATTTCAGTTCACCTGTGGTTATAATTATCAGTGGTAAGTGTTTCATACTGACTCTAGCACAGCCACTCTCGCCATCATCTAATTTCATCCTTTCATTATTCTGCTACAGTGAAACTAAGCACTTGTCAAGAATTCTCTGATCCTGCCCCTTTATTTATTTATTTGGAACAAATGTTTATTTTCATGCCCAATATTAAAAAGCATAGCAAGATGTTATTTAAAAAAATAATTCAATTATTACATACTGTATTTTTGTATCCTTTGTGCTCAAGGGAGATTTAATTTGAAATAGAACATTTCCAAATTAAGTGTTACCTTTGACCAAAAAGACTGAAGAGTCTCTTGTAGAAAAGTCTGGTTTTGGGGTGCTTTGGGGACATTAAAAGTTCCTGAAATTAAGACAGAAAAAGTTAAACAACTCATTAAAAGACTGAGGAAAATCTGTACTCAAGGAAAAATACAGTTACTTCAAAATAATCACTTTACTTTTGCAAGTGCAGTAAAATCTACTACTACTACACTAGTAGTCCTACTAGCACTGCTGTCCTCAGCATAGCCTACAACCCACTTTGCCCACAACATGAAAAAATAAAATAAAATAAAATTCTACTTTTTCTTGTTTGGAGAATTAAAAGTGCACTAAGCAGTATATATTTTTTATATTTCAGATTACCCACATGTGCCCCAAGATATGAGGTAAACATTTTTATATCAAATATTAGTTTTAGATGTAGTTTTAGTTTTGAAAAAATATATTGTGTTTACCTTGGTAGCCTCTGGACAGGACACAAAAATAATCACATAATGTAGAACATTCAGCCTAAAAACTGGGCCGTACGTCTCTGACCTGTAACCAGAACTGTTAGTTTGCAGGCTTATACAATTATTATTTATTACTATCAAAATGCATTCTCACCATTCAAGGACTTTGTCATAAATGAGTCCATCGTTTTTCGTCGCCTCCAACAATGTTAGTAAATGCCCCATAACAAAGCTGATTAAAAACAAAAAGTTATCTTAAATAAATTAAGCTAAATGTTATCCGTGCGTTATCCTCTTTGACTTGGTTACCTTTTGCGCGGTGGCCCAGGGATGTGGTCATATTTCAGATGTAGATATTTGATATAAAGACAATATCCAAGAAATGCTGCAAAAATAAAAAACAGAGCCAGAAGAAGCGCTGGAGAGAGCCAGCTCAACAGTACGCTGAAGACTGCCATGCTCAAAAGTGAACCTTGAAA
The DNA here is from genome assembly GCA_020698575.1 of Bostrychus sinensis. Taxonomy (NCBI): domain Eukaryota; kingdom Metazoa; phylum Chordata; class Actinopteri; order Gobiiformes; family Eleotridae; genus Bostrychus; species Bostrychus sinensis. The sequence goes on along the minus strand of CM036257.1, from coordinate 10,411,352 downwards.
ACTCTGGACCAAGCCTATTTAACTGTGCAAAACTTCCGCGGAAAACTTTGTTGCACAATAATGAGCCTAAAAGCGAGGTCACCTCAGGACATGCATAAAGGTGTGTCTGAATAATGTTGACACAAGAAAATCAAATCTGAATCCTTGCAAGTCATGCACCCTGGACATTTCTGTACCTAGATCAAAAGGACTAAAGTCGGACACACCAGGCCACTGTCAGCAGAGGCGGGGCGACTGCTTCGTCTCCTCACGTCTCCCCTTGTCACCACTAAGTAACTACAGACAAACGTTCAGACTCATGACTGAGCAGTGCGCATGTGCAAGACTTAATAACTATTTACAACAGCAGGCGGCGCTAGTCACTAGACTCCGCAGTTACTTATTGCTATTATAAGACATTTTCAAGTTGTCAAAGAATAAAGTTACAGTTTGAACTTTTTATTAAGCTGTCTTGAAAAGAGGCAAATATTTTAATATCATTGCAGTAATTTCTGAGTGTATAATAGACCTCTTGAGATAAAATTAGGAAAAAAAGAATATCTGTCAAAAAAAAAAAAAAAAAAAAAAAAACTAAAGGAATATGAACAAAAACCTACAACTGCTGTTTATTTTGGTAAATAAACTAACGGATCCCTTTATTCTTCTGATGTGTTTGTGGGGCGAGTGGTTTTGGAAGGGTTTGGGCTGGGGGGCTTGTGTTGGACATAAGCAGGGAGGGCTTCAAGGGAAAAAAATGGGAACCACTGATCTACAGTGCATAACATCAAACATAACACACAATCAAACATATACACTAACTACACTAAACCGAACAGACCCAGGACATCCCGTCTTTAGACCCTCCTTCTTGGTAAAAAAAAAAAAAAAAAAAAAACAGCTGTGTCAATGACAGTAAGACTACAATATAAAATAAAGGATTTTGAAGATCTATGGTTACTAATACTACAGGGGACTACAGATGCATAAATACCCTACTAATTTATTTTATTTTATTTGTTTTTTCTTTTCTTTGTAAGTTTATTTTATATGTTTGTTGTTTGAATATATTGAGGACATTTAAGAGGTAAAGGTGGAGGTGCACGGTTTGGTAAGAGAAGGGAGATGTAGATGAGATATGCAAATCTAGAAATGATGCTAAGAAATATACAAATGATAATTAGTACTTTTTTTTAAATTATATATATTAAGGATAAATACAAACTCCAATGCCATCAATAAATTATGTGGAGAGGGTTGAATGATGCTAAGCTAATTGGGTGATTGTGTGGACAGTAGTATGTAGAAGAAGATGACTGAATGAATAATGTGTATGACAAGGCTGTATTATATTAGAAATTCAATGTATATTATATATGTATTGCATTATTGTAAAACGTGTAGTGATATAATGTTTAGATTATATGTATTATCAGTGTTGTGCATGAACGAGTTCAAATGAACGCGTTCATTGAACACGTTCATTTTTATGTGAACTTTGAACTGAACGCAACACATTTGTAAATCAAGAACTTGAACGTGAATTTGTTCAGATTATGTGAGATGAACGACGTACGTCACGTCAATTAAGCGTCGGAAGTTGTTTTCACCTGAGTCGAGTGAAGAGGTCTGATCGTACTTTTTAAACAGCGCTGTCCCTCACTGCCCACGGGCTCCACTCCAAAACTGCACAGCTTCACCAGAGAGCGCTTGTGTGCGCAATGCATCTTGGGTAATGTAGTGTGAAGCCCATGGGCGTGCCGTGAGGGCAAGCAAGGCAAGCAGTGCTTGACCAGTCAAATCTAAAAAAATACACGGATTAAAACTCTCTCTAAACATTTCATTTTGCCGTTCAGTTCCATAGTAATCAGTCTCTTTCCTGTTTTCAGTCACTCTGTTTCTTTCTGCGCCCTGCTGGCCACTCCAGGTACTGCCTCTCTGCCATTCATTTCTGTTATTTTCTCCTTCGTGGAGGCAGAGTCATGGTGCACTGTTTCTGGCTGGGGATTGTCAAGCAGAGGGCCAGCAGCTTGTTTTGGAGGCTCGCGCATGCGTGCTGTGGTCAGTCTCAGGCTCAGTGACAGAGATCTCTGGCTGACCGCAGGGGGCGATAAGCGGCGCACTGTGCAGCTTACGGTCCCATACATTACAGTGCGCATGTGCCGCGTGAGACAACAAAACTTTCCACAAGTATCCGCAGCCAAAGTGTCTAACAGCGTTTCTACAGATAAGTCATAGTTTGTAGCTTAAATCCTGTTCAATGTTCCTCATGAGTACATGCTGCTGCATAAAACTGCATGTCATGTAAATGATAGCCTCACGTACATGGTTAAGTGTCAGACATGTTCATAAGAAGTGGAGCTGGAGGAGTGGAGAGGAGCCAGCGGCCCGTGCCGGGGACTGGATGTGAATATTACAGAAGTGTGAATGAACTGGGCTCTGGTTGTTCTGGACAAACTCAGCTGTAGGAAATACAGGACGTTTCTTCAAAAAAGGAACATGGACTGGATTTGCAGCTTGAGTAGAGAGGTGAGTGTCAGTGAGGCGGTGTTTTTACCGAAGTTTGTGGTGTGGTGTGTAAGGCTTCTTTTGAGGTTTTATTATAGTGAAGCAGCATTAACAGTGCACTAGTCTAGTGTTGATCTCAGTGTGAGTCCTGAAGAACAGGCCTCCTTCATCTGTAAAGCTGTAACCTCACTCATCTATCCATCCATCTTCATTTTAGTGCTTATGAATTAAAGTTAAAACAAAAACTTAGGGTACATTCTTTGATAAGGCGACAGAGAAGGCCAGCTTTGTGGAAAAAAATGTTGTAATGACATTCTTTTCTATACAGACAGCATTACCAATCATAATTATATGTGAGTGTGAGATAGTTTGAAACAGCCTACTACTCAAACACTGATGGGATTGCATTTAAGTGATTTTTAATTAAATTTAAATTAAATCAAAATGTTGTCATATAAAACTTAATGAAGTCAAGGTGTCTGCTTGCCCACTTAAAAAAGTCACCACATGCTACTGGTGAAGCCAAAGATAATCGAATCTAATATCTTTGGCTTCACACTACGTTACCCATGATGCACTGCACAAGCAAGCATAACAATAAGCGCAGCCTTCATAGCAACACTGGAGCGGGCAGCAGCAGTCAGTCTGACAATGGCAAGTTCAAGTGAAGGCACAGAGAACACAGACGATGCTGCCTCTAACTATGATCATTTACGGACATTTTACACATTGTCACGCAAAGACTCTGACGGAAAAAAAACCTTACCTTTCTGTGCAAGCTTATATATGCAAAAACGTCAATTTTTTGTGATAGAATTTAAGATCTACAGTGAGGCTAGAAGGTAGTTAACATGTATAGTGATAGACGTCATAGTTTGAAAAGCAAGTTCAGCCTTTCATTTACATATCTCACCTAAAAATAAAATGAACTGAACTTTGAACTAGTTCAAAATTAAAATTGTGAATTATGAACGTGAACAGTTCACTTTGAACATGTGTGAACTGAACTTTAAACTAGTTCATGAAAAGTGTGAACTTGCACAACACTGTGTATTATATATTTAAATAATATGAAAGATATTCTGAACTTTTTTTTTTACGAATGCAAATCCAATGTGAATCCTTACAAGTCATGCACCTTTGACATTTCTGTAACTAGGTCAAAAGGAGCAGACACTAGAATCAATACACAAGAGAGTGTACATGCAGTATTGATCCATTGTTGTTTTATAAAATGCAAAGAACCTTAATGTAATTCCAAATTACCATAGTCAGTCAAGAAGTATTTCTCAAATGGTGACTCAGAACCAAGATTAGGTTGTGGGGAAATTAAAATTGGTAGAAATCCTTTCTCTCAGAGCTAGCATTAACTTGTCACAAAGTGGTCATAATGTTATGCCTGACTGGTCTTGTCTTGTCTCTGTTCACCACAGGACAAGAGCTCAAACAAAGATCACTGGCAGTCGAGCAGTCTCACTGTCTCTTATCTTTTATTGAAGATACAGCAAGTTTTATTGTTATGATTTATATTGTATGTAGCTATCATAGCTAACAATGTTGTTTTTTTTAATAAACTGAGCGCATTACCAAATAATAAACAAAATGGGTAGTCAGCAGCATTGTGAGGTGGCAAGAAATTGGCTGGTTTCAGTGGCACAGTGTATTACAATTTTAGACAAGTTATTTATTGGCAATGTTTATTTTTTATGGTGCACAGGACTCCACTCTTTGGCCTGAGCGAGCCAGTGTCCAGGATGTCGAAACTCTGCCCCGGGACAAGGGTGAAATCAAACCTTTGCAGAAGCTTGGCCATCACCACTTTAGCTTCCATCTGTAAAAACACACACAGCTCATACATAATACAACCTGAATTCTGGAAATATTGAGACCTTTTTTTTTTATTTGAATCAAATGAAAACTAAAACACTTAGAAATCACATGAGGCAATATTTTATTCACAGGGGCAACAAATGGGACAAGGGCAACAAATGGGCAAAAAAGTTTAGTTCAAAAGCCATCATCTCTGATGGGATGGGGGTGCATAAGTGCATGCAGTGTGTGCAACTTGTGTGTTTTGGAAAGAACTATAAATGCTGAAAGGTATATAAGAATTTTAGAGCAAGATATGCTCTAAAATCCAGCTGTTTTTCAGTAGCTGAAAACCTATATCAGACAAGAATGGGACCAAATTTCAACACCAAAACTTCAGAAAACTCATAACCTTGATGCCCAGACGTCTTCAAACTGTTTTGAAAAGACGAGGTGCTACACCATGGTATATGTGCCCCTGTCCCAATTATTTTGAGACCTGTAGCAGGCATCAAATTTGAAATAAGCTCATTTTGTGCATAAAAGTGTAACATTTCTCAGTGTAAACATTTGTTATGTTATCTTTGTTCTATTGTGAATAAAATATTGTCTCATGTAATTTGAAAGTCTTTTAGTTTTTATGTTATTCAAATTTTAAAAACATCCCAACATTTCCAGAATTCGAGTTGTATTAACAATATATTAATTTATGAAGGTTTAGGCCAGTACCACTTACCTGAGCAAAATTTTGTCCGAGACATGAGCGAGGACCAAGAGCAAAGGGGTAGTAGCAGTAGTAAGGCCTGGAAAATGATTGGCAAACATTGTTTTTTTTTTTTTGTTTTTTTTTATGGGACAGCGTGTATTAATTAACAGCAGCTAGTGCCGTAAATACACCGGATTATAGCTCAGAGCTAATTTCCATCCGTAGTCCCCAGTCACTCACTCACTCACTCACTCACTTTCACAATTAATTATAATTATAGTATATAATGTATATAATGATATGGCATGTTTTTTACAAAGGGATATTTACTTTGGAGCATCTGGGTGAAATCTGTCCGGGTCAAACTTCAGAGGGTCCTTGAAGAATTTCTCCATTCGACTGGCAGTGTAGCTGCTCAACTGAAATGAAGATAAAAGTTAATGATATATGGGAACATAGATAAAGTGTTGCCCTGTGGAAGATGTGTTTGTCAAAATTTCCTTTCAAATCACTAGACCAGTAACACCAGTGCAGTAAGTGGAAAAATGAGTATAGCCTTCTTTCATATGTACTAAATATATGTGTTTGTGTTTATGTGAACTATCTCATATTAAACAGCTGTTTTCAGTCTTTCTGAATAAAAAGTTATCTTTATCAATGGTTTTTATTGAACAAACTTGTACTTCCCACACAATCTCCCCCAAACTGCCCAGGGCTCCGCAGCCTGGCGTGGCGGAGTAAATACGTATCCTGTAGGTGAGGGTATGTGCTGCATCATGCAGTGGAGCAGGTACGCATGTAGTGTAAATGAGGCGTTAAAATATCCCTCTGTTCCATGCCTAGTTCATAAATATTAATTACAGCACTAAGAGCAATGTTGCAATGATCTCTTTGAGTACGTTCTGCTTGTCCTCCCTGTGTTGCAGTGATTTTGCTAGGTACTCCAGCTTCTGCCCATCATCCCATGTTAATATGTCAATCCAAAATTCCCATCAATAGATTTGAGAGTGAATGGTTGTCTTTAAGGGAACTTTCACACATGCGCTGTTTGGTCTGGACTTCGGACTTTTCACTTTGGATTAGACAAAATCCTCTAGTGTGAAAGCTCCCGTGTTAAATGGTTCAGACCAAACAGCTGCTCTTTGGTTCGGCAAAAAGAGGTGGTCTCAGGCCAGGCCGCAATTGGGTTTGTTTGCAGAGTGAAGGTGTGATTTGCAATAGATCAGATCAAATCCAGGAAATAAATACACAGAGGACAAGAGACGCAAGTTGTAATGAGGGAAACTTAGAATGGTTTAAAAATAAAACCAGCTCCGTTGCAGCAGCTAGCTCCTGTGCAGCTCTAATGAGTATCATTAGTGGTTAAAAACGTCTCTAACAATCCATTACATGTTTATGCGGTTTCTATAATTAAAAAAAAAAATTAAAAATAGAATTTTTATCTACATTATTCAAATTGGTATAATTGTTCTTTTAAACTATAAAATGAAATGAATCTTCACCATATTAAACTCTGCATAGATGAGGCATGCCCTCGTTGTTGTGGCAACAGTAATGATAGCTTTAGGGAAAGTCTGATTTTAATATTACGGTGTGGCATTAAAAGTTAATGAACCAAACAAAATTATTAGAACAAATTGTGAGTTCTAAGAGCTGACTTTAGTGCGGACTGTCAGGTGTGTCGGACCTGAGACTAACCAGCCATTGTCCACCAGTTACTGGGATCTGCACATGCCACCTGGGACTACATGGGAAAATGATGAATACATATTATATGATTTCCTCACCATACAGGTGGCTCCTCCAGGAATGTGGATGCCGTCAATCACCATGTCTTCTGGCAGATCACGAGACGTCCCAGGAGCAGTCGGGTAAATCCTGAGGGTCTCTTTTAGCACCTTAGCAAAGTGTGATCATATTACAGTAAGTTAGTTAAATGATTTGGACCAATAAGCAGGTATTAGGATAGGGGCCTGATAATACAAGATGTACCTGAGAGAGATATGTCAGGTTTCCCAGATCCTCATAAGTGATTTCTCGTTTCATTCCGATAACATCATCTACCTCTTTCTTCACTCTGAGAGTTGATGATAGACCAAGAGCAGGTAATAATTTTTAAAACTGCATTACAGTAAAGTTTTTAAATCACACCCTAACTCCTCCACAGAATACACTGCCTGTCTTTTACTTTAAGTAAAACTGAACCAGTCTCCAGCACAAAATAAAAAATACAACGAACTGAAGAACCTCTAACATCTGCCAATATTTTACAGCATTTCACATCTTTTTGTGTGTATATGCAGGCGTAGGCGATATTTTCTGTAGATTATTCTGGTATAATAGATAGATTATTCTTTCTATAATGTTTTGGGGGTTTTTAGTGTTGATTTGACAGCAACAGTGTAGCGGTAGGACAGGACACAAGATTCAACCCACGGTCATTCATGTATGTGGTTTGCACTCTACCAGGTGAATCACCGCTTTTCAAAAACAGCATCACTATTTTTGCCACAATTTTTTTGTAAGAGGTGAATTTGGTATTTTACTGTGGCCCAGTGTCTGGCTGTCCTGTTACAGGACCCACTTTTAAAACAGAACATTCTGATTTGCAAAGCTTTTGGTTTGATTTAGATGTTTTCAATATATAGGTTTATTTATTACTATTAGAGTTGTCATATCATACTGTCTTTTAAATTTCTATAAATAACTGTGTGCAGAAACTGGGACTTGCGACTTGACTTGGACTTGCAACCAAAAGACTTGAGATTTGACTTGCAGTCAAAGACTTGTGCAGATCTCTGATAGACGCACTGCATGAGCTGGCCTCCGGACCATCTACTACTATACAAACAGCTGATCGATCCAGACATAGCACTAGGGCCATCCAAGGATCACTTCCGGGTGTGAAAAGTGTGTGGGGGCTGTGTACAAACAACAACAAAGGTGCTTTTGAAGATTTCAGGAGTGAAGGTGCATGTGTGTAAAGGTTAGAGGAGGCCCAGGCATGCACATAGTACTTGCAGTAGGTTTTTTATAAATGTTTACAACCAACAGCCAATGGGAGGGTCCCTGATTCCTAATTCCAATGTGGAAGCAGACGAACAGAGGGCTGTTCCACAAAAGTCGCTCAGAAAAGTGAGGCTTATGGCCCAACTTCTAGCTTGGGATACTGTAAACATAGAGTCGAGGCTTAAGCCATTCCACAAAGACCACTCTGAGCTCACACAGGGAAGGTAACATCAGTCAGACTAAACGAGCCGTGCTTATGGCATGCGTCGGCATCCCAATAATGAGAAGCAAGGATTCAATCAAACCTCAATGAAAAACTATGGTGAGGAAATGCCCACCTCCACGAACATCCCTTTAACACACAGGGAACCATCCACAGAGGAGTAGCCAAACTATGGAAATAGTTTCACCTCAGTTTGATGGGACAGAGGGCGAGTTTAGAAAGTTGAGCGTTTACTGTTTGGTGCATTTTATTGTCACAAAATGCAGCTTAATTTGTGACAAAAGTGCAGGAGTTTATAAAGTGTTCAGGCTAAGTCAGACCTTAAACCTGCTCTACACCAGGCTCAGCTGCCTGCTTATGTTTCCATAGTGACTGAGCGAGTCTCAGGATAAGCCGGTTTTATGGAACAAAACTGACAACAAATAAGCCAGACTTATCCAAGTAAGCCTAGCTTATGGAGTTAGCTGGTTTTATGGAACAGCTCTCTGAATCGAGCCAAACACGTGATTGGCCAAAGCTTGCCACATGTCCTCACTTCTCCAATATGTCTGGATGCCTCCCCAGTTCCATAATGCAAAAGGCAAGTTGATTAGCTGTAGTCTCCTGGCCTGTAATGGCAGAAATATTAATTTGTATGGCATAATATAACAATCTCAGAGACAGAGCATAAAGCAAGTGCAGTACTGTTTTACTGAGAAAAGCATAGGTCCTTACCTGCAATGAAGAAAGTCACAAAGTTGTCCAACATAAACTCTTCATCCTCTTTGGTCATGCTTTCCTCTGGAATAGATACACAGAACATGTAGAATATAAACCAAGAAAAATATTGGCAAATATACGGTAACTATGGCACTTTCAGGGTGAAGCTTTGACTGGATATTTGAAACTGAGGCTTACCAAAAAGGATACTCTGGTTCTCCTAAAAACAAAGCTTTTGATTTGCTTAATCAAACATTAATTAAACATTGAAAATATGTAACCAAATGTAAGCATCATTAGCATTTTTTTACATCAATTCTGATAAAAAAAAAAAAAAACACAAAAAATGCAAAAGACAAACAGTACATTTAGTTCATTTTTAAAATTTCAAATCAGTGCTTGATGTTGCATTCTAGCAAACTCGGAGGTCGGTTCTTTCCCATTTTGAGCTTACGAGTTCCGACCTAGAAGCGTTCCAGCTAAACAATCTCAAATATTAACAAAACATTGGCAGATGTCCGTAAAATTATAAGGGAAACATCCAAATACTCTATATATATTATCAAAAAGATTTAACAAACACTGCAGTCTCCCACAAAATCTATTTTATTAACCATAGGTAAATGTTTATTGGTAAGGTTATAACACATTACCGTCTCTTCACATCAATTTAGACGCAGAAAATGTTATATAATAACATCTAGTGTGTTATGATCAATTACAAAGACTCACATAGTTAAGTTACAGTTTTATTGTTGAGATGTACAGCTCCGTCCAGGCCCCACTGTTGTACGTACTTTTGCTCATCAGTGATGTCATGAATTTAAATTTAAAGCTTTTTGAAAGTAATAATGAATTTTTTTTGTTTGATAATATAGGATTTTATACCACAGAAGGGGCAACAGTGCATGTGAACTTACCAAGTGACAAAAACGCTTCTGAAATCCATACAATTTTCTGTCATGTAATTAAAGTACATGATGCTAGGGCTTAAGTTTATAATTTTAATGGCAATAATGTATTAATAAGAATAATGAAATGGGAAATAAATTTAGTGACGAAAGTTTTTAGAATAATGATTTTAAGTTTCCTATGTTTTCTGTTGGTTAAAATGGAGACAACTGGGACATATGAGATGATGATTATATGTTTTTGTTAGTCCCGGTTAATTAGGGACATCTGGTGACCCGACCTTAACTATTACATTAGTTGCTATTAGCAGTGAATGCACACTAAGTTTAACAGAGGCGCAACCAACAATTATTTTCAAAATCTATTAATTTGTCAATTATTTTATCAATTAATCAATTAGTAATCGGATAGTGAAATGCAAGTACCCACTGGCCTAGCTGGATTTTTTTTTTATTTTTTTTTTATAAAATTCTGCTCCCAGTATGTTACTTCAGGAGGTTTTTTCATGCTAAAAACAAATATACATTGTCTTTTATAGTTTTTTCGTGGCTTCACTGCTCTACTACTGTCATAGTAGTAAAACCTCTTCTATCAGCACATGGCATGTTTCAAAGACTATGTATACTCCAGATAACAATTAATCAATTACAAAATTAGTCAGTGATAATTTTTTATAATTTATTGTAACTGATTAATTTGATTAGTTGTTGTAGCCCTAAACTGCAGTTACCTTGTCCGGCTGATTTGATGATTTGTGTGAGAATATCTTTAGGGACGTCTTCTCCATTTTGCATGGCAGTCTTTCTCTCATTTATCCACTGAGCTCCAGTTGTGCGCAGCAGACGGGCAGCTTCCCTCACCTCATTAATGAACGACCTATTCTGAGGTTTATACTAGAAGTGCACAGAATTGCATACAGCTAATTACCCATCTAAAGAAATAGAAATGAACAATAAAATAAAAAACACACCTCATAAAAAGCATCTCGGACATAGTAAATCATTCCTTTCAGACATGTCTCAATGGCTTTGGGGAAAGGTGAGCTATATTTGAGCAGGTCCAACTCAACACCGAATGCAACCTGAGAGAAAATAATAGTTCAGACTTACACAATAATGTCAATTAAACTTTATTCATCCAAATGTCTGCACAAACCTTAGCAATAACATCCAGGGTAACACAGTTGACCAGATGGAGCATGTTTGCTACAGTGTTATGATCAGCCTCCTCTGAGAGTCTGTCCATCAGTTTCTCAGCCCTCTCATTAAAGGTACCCATCAGTCCTCTCAGGTATCTGTCTCATCATTTAGGAATGGGCATACACACAAAAAAAAGTTAGTTATTTTTTTATTTTTTGGCTAATTTTGGCATTAGACTAATGTAATCAATTACATCAATTTCCTTAATTGCTAATATAGTACATTGCAAATATGAATCTGTCATGGTTTTATGCTGTATTGCCTAAGTTTTTATGTAAAGCCACTGAGATGTGTGACACCAGTCACTTTAGTTGAGACTATAATATAGGGTTTTGGGGTTTTATGTCTACTTTACTGTTGCTTAACATTGGAGAGGCATTCACTGCTGCAGGTAAAACATGATTTATTGTCCTAGATGGATGCAAAAAATGTCTGTATATAATTCAATGCAAGGTAGGTAAACATTTGACATGGATGTAAAAAGCTGTAAAAATACAGTATGTTTCTGTTAAACTGTGTAATTCAAATTTTTTATAATGCATCTTTAATAGATCACTCTAACAGTGATAATAACTGCCGGTTAGTAAAATACATTTCATCTGTATGACATTATTACAAGATATTATCAAGTTTTACAGGATACTATCATGGAAAGCCTCCCTGGGTTGGTGTGGGGAGAAGTCTGGGCATCTTTGCTTGGACTGCTGCCTCTGCAACCAGGTTCCGGATAAGCGGTAGAAGATGGATGGACTATCACATTTTTAACAAGATACTTGTTGTAACATGATATTATCACATTTTTACAAGACCAAATTTCAGATTAGTTGCAGTGCAATATAGCTAGTTGGTAGAGCAGCGGCGCATATACAAGGCAACTGCAATCTGCCTCAGCGTTGTGGGTTCAGACTCTCGTAGTTTGCCAAATGTCTTTCCCTAATTTCCTACTATTCTGTCCTATCAATAAAAAGAAGTGTGAAATTTGCCAAAAATATCTTCAAAAAGATGAAGTATGAAGTGTTGATGAAGTGTTTATAACCATGAAAAATCGTGATATGCCAGTATCTCAGAATCAGAATCAAAATCAGAATAGTATTTATTGCCATAGTAAGTGAAAGGTTCACATCATCAAGATAAGTAACCTGTAATAATAATAATAATAATAATAATAATAATAATGATAATGATGAACATGCATAAAACACTATTAAAAAGTAAAATAAAATGTTATAAATTGACTAATCTAAATTTGTGAGGGAGCTGCATTCTCTGTGGGAGGAGCGAGTGCTGAGCAAAGCCAAGTGCCTCCTGGCTCAGCCCCTCCATCCTCTGACTCCTGATTTTATCTTGATGCCTTCAGGGCGTCGATTTTATGCTCCGGTACGGAAGACTAACTGGTTCTCCAATTCTTTTGTGCCTTCAGCTATTAAATTGCTAAATTTTGAGGGTCGTGTTCTTCAAGGTTTTACACTGTAATATGTATATTGTTCTTATATTGTTTTTTGAGTTCCACTTGTGTCTGTAATAGACTGGCACACTGTGTGTTTGTGTGTACGTGAGAAGTGAGAACTGCTCTGAGAATGCTGCAAATGAATTGCCTTCTGGGATCAATAAAGTTTTCTGAATCTGAATCTACCAAATATACAGATATCAGTAAAACAATGTGTCTAAGTTATGTGTATTCACAAAATTACATAAAAGTACTATAAAATCTATTTAAACAGGGACTATGACTATACAGATGAAAATGAACAAGCACCAGATAACATGAATCTTGTCTTCTCTATCTCTCTCTTATCTTATAATACCATTAAATACCATCTTGTAAAAACATGATAATTTTCTTATTCTAACAAGTAACATATCATGTTAAACACGATACAGATGAAATGAGTTTTATTTACCTGGTAGCAACATGCTGGCATAAATAATAGGCATAGATTCACTGAAACATTCTGCAAAAAGCTGTAATAATATAATTGCACTCTCCGCAACCTATAACAGTACCACCATGTGATGGAATTAATCAAATTATTAATTTAATGATTAATTAAAACTCACACGCTGCTGAAGGCGGGATCCATGATGCGTCTCTGTTTGTACCACTGCTCATGGTTCTGTGCTGTCACCAGGCCGTTTCCAAAAAACCTTCACATACAAAATATATAGAGAATTTTAGAGAACACTATTATCTGCTTATCTGCTTACAGCTTATCTGATTTTAAGTTATGGTTAATGATCCATGATGATGTTTTCAGGCTCTATTTGATGTCTGTGTCTGTAGGCCACAGCCATATTCTCCTGTTTACATCTATCTTTTAAATATTTTGTTACTGTATTATGTTTATAGCACTGAGACTCACTAAAGTCAACCTGCTGCTGAGCGTCTTTCATTGAGAGAATCACTGCCTGTTTCATCATTATCCTGCCTATTCCATCCTACTATCTAACAATTAAGTGCACATTTGTGATTGTCTGTGTAAATGGGAGTGGATCCTGCTACAGCTCTTCTAGTTCTATTTTTTTCCCATGGATGTTTGTTTTGTTTTCTTGCTGAAGAAAAATCAATGTGTGGTCACTAGGTCTGCAACAGGTTTTTATGGTCATTTCTGTTCTTTCAGAGTAATAACAATCTCACCATAATTTTAGTAACCAAAAGGGAGGAGCACTATTTCATTAATTACTTCAAGAAAAAAACATTGCAACATTGCAACATTTTAAAAGCTATAAAAAGAAGGTATTACAATAACAAAGCAAATAGGTCCCCTATTATGCTAAATCAACCTTTTTGAGCTTTTAACCATGTTATAATGTGCAATATTCGTTGTAACTTGGAAGTTACAGTAGGCTGGATAAAAAAAAATGGTGAAAAACCCCATCACAACATCCACCTTAGAGTAGGATACTCTCCAGGAAGTAGGCCTATCAATGTGTAGGTCCACTATAATGAGAAGTGTTCATGAGAGAAAATACAGACAGTTTACCACAAGGTGCAGACCATTCATCAGCCTCAACAATAGAAAGGCCACATTAGACTTGGCTAAAAACACCCAAAGAAGCCAGCCCAGGTCTGGAACAGCATTCTGTGGACAGATGAGACTCAGACCAACCTGTACCAGAATGATGGGCAGAGAAAAGTCTGGAGAAGGCCAAGTCTAATGTGGCCTTTCTGTTGTTGAGGCTAATGAATGGTCTGCACCTTGTCCAAATACTTATGGCCCTAACTGTATGTATCAATTCCACCCTTTACCAATAAATGATTAAAAGATATGTTGTGACTTACCTTTGACCAAAAAGGCTGAACAGTCGCTTGTAGCGAAATTTATCTTTAGGGTACTTTGGGGACATTAGGATTTCCTGAACATTAGGACAAAAAAGTTCATATTTAATTTCACATATTATACATAAGGAAATTGAGTTATGGAAAATATATTTGTATTGTGTTTACCTTGGTAGCCTCTGGACAGGACACACCAACAATCACATAATGTAGAATATTCAGCCTAAAAACTGGGCCGTATGTCTCTGACCTTTAATGCAGCCCAATTTATATTAGAACAAAACACAAATAAAGGTAGTCTTACAGGATCCAACTTTGTGTTTCCAGAGGGGAAGATGTACTCAAAATTCATACATAAGTAATTACTATTACTTCAAAATTTTTATGTATAATCTAAAAAATGCAATAAACAAAATTATTACTCGAGTAAAAGTAAAACAGTATTGACTCAAAAATATACTTAAAACATAGTTAGAAAGTACTTACCACTGCTAGTACTAATAGCAATAACTGGCCTATTACTACTAGACTAGTACTTCTGCAACTGTTAGGCTACTATCATCTATATTACTACTCCTACTGGACTATCAGTACCAGTCCATGTAAAAATACTTCAACCCATTCAGAGATTATACAAAATGATTTAAAAGAAACATGTATCTCACTGTAAAGGTAATGTACTCAAGTAAAAATATATTCTAGAAACTTACAGAAAAACTCACAATTCTGAAGGAAAAAAAGTTGAGATTAAGGTCAGAATTTTGAAATTAAAGTCAAATTCAGAAAACAAAACAGGATTCTGAAACAAAGTCAGTTATGAAATTTAAGTCTCTCAGCTTAATTTTTTTTCTGACAGTGGCCCTTAAATTGAGTAAAGGTTGGTGTAATTCTTACCATTCGAGGAATTTGTCATGAATTACTCCATTATTTTTCATCACCTCCGACAATATTGGCGAATGCCCCAAGAAAAAACTGTATTAAAATGAACATGGACTAGCGTTAAGCTAGGACAGTTAGGCTAGGTCTACATTATTTACATTGTTAGCCTGTGTTTGTTTTGCTCCAGCTGTTACCTTTTTCGTGGTGGTCCAGGGATGTGGTCATATTTCAAATGCAAGTGTTTAATATAAAAACAATATCCGAGAAATGTTGCAAAGAGGGAAAACAGAGCCAAAAGAAGAGCCTGGGGGAACCAGCTCAACAGTACGCTGAACAGTGCCATGCTGGAAAGTGACCCTTGTGTACAATGGACCTGGCTCCTATATTTGTGCCAGACTTCCACATAACACTTTGTTGAATAATGAGTTCAAGCCAGCACGTCGCTCCAGGGCATGCAGGCAGGTGTGTTCAAAGGCAGACTACTGAACTTTACCATTTCTGAGCTTTTAGCAGGTTTTATGAATGGTCCCACAACAGAGGGAAAGATGACGACAACATTTCTGAAATTAGGTCAAAAGGAGAAAACACCAGAATCAAGGTGAGGGTGAACATGCAGTATTGATCCATTGCAGTTTTAGTTTTGAACAAAATAGGTAAAATAATAAGATGCAAAAAAACTTAATTTATGTCGACAATTATTAGTCTTCATTCTTTCCTCAATGTCCTGGGACAGAGACTGCCATTTTGTGCCTACAGCCTCTCTCACCACCACCAGTCACAGTAACACAACATTAACATTAAAACATTAATTACACAAGAAACATTAAAGTATATGTGCCAACAAAATTTTTGCGAAATAAATTAGACGTGGTTCATAATACATTCACAAACATTCCCCAGACTTATATGGACAGAATAGTTTGTACTTGTCAGGAAAAAGTGGGTGCTATATTCTATATTCTGTCTATTTTTGTGCTGGCTATGCCTGCTACAAAGAAAATAAACCAAAAAATAATAGCATAAACAGAGAAAAGGTACATAAAGTGAAACGGATGGTTATAGGCAAATTTACAAAATAATACACAATAATAAAAGTTTTTAAGATGATGATTATTCGAATTCGGTCATAAAAGGGCTCAATACCCATTAATTTCTTTTCTACAAGGCCAAATCAGTAAATATATACAAATATTACCATTTCAGTCATTAGTTGCACCTTTATTGTCCTGTCACTCAACATTGTGTTGATGTACAGTGATCAGGCATAACATTATGACCAGCTGCCTAATACAGGTCCCAAGTGCAACAAACTGCAATGCACTGTGTAATCTGACATCTTTCTATCAAAATCAGCAACAACTTGTCATAACGCTTGTCTGTGGTCATAATAATAAGCCTGGTCTGTTTTGTCTGTTCAGCACAGGACAAGAGCTCACAAAGCATCATTAGCAGTCAAGTAGTCTCAATGCCTAGTATCTATTGTTATGAATCATATGTATGTAGCTTAACTAATTATTGTATTTATAGTGCATTGCCAAATAATAATAATTGCCAATAATAAACAACTATTTTTGATCAAAGAAATGTAATGAGCAGAAAGGGGTGGCAGGAGGTTAACTGTTTTTGTGGCACAATGTATTACAATGATAGACTATTTATTTACTGGTATGTCTATCTTTGATGGTGCACAGGACTCCACTCTTTGGCCTGAGCGTGCCAGTGTCCAGGATGTCGAAACTCTGTCCCGGGACAAGGGTGAAATCAAACCTTTGCAGAAGCTTGGCCATCACCACTTTAGCCTCCATCTGTATAAACACACACAGCTCTCAAGTATCTTTACACATGTTTATCATTTATTCATTTGTGATGGTTCAGAGTTTCACTTACCTGGGCAAAGTTCTGTCCGAGACATGAGCGAGGACCAAGAGCAAAAGGGTAGTAGCAGTAGTAAGGCCTGAAAAACAATGGCAAATACTGGTTATGCTTTCACAAACTTATTCTGCAGACCATGAACAAATGTTTTGGACTAAAGGCTGGGACACATCAACCCAAAGCCCTGCTGCCATTAGAAGAAAGTGGCAACAGACACACAGAAGCAACTCAGACTCAATACCAAGCAGCGCGTAGTATCTGCACATGTGCAAGACATAATAACTATTTACAACAGCAGGCAGCACTCGTCACTAAACTGCATATAATGAGCTTCTAATACACCTCTGTAACACTCAAGTGTTTTACTCAAGTATTTATCAATGAATAATAATCTTATGTGCTACACACCAACTAGTCTGAGGTAGCAGATATAATGTTATCTAGAGTTTGAGTTCAGGTCTGAGCACTGTGTCTTTACCATTGCGAGACGGGGCCAGTACCTAAATACATGTTACATAAGAGAAACATTACTTACTTGGGAGCATCTGGGTGAAATCTGTCCGGGTCAAACTTCAGAGGATCCTTGAAAAATTTCTCCATTCTGCCGCATACATAGGAGCTAAACTATATTTACAGTGAAAATGTTAATAAAAAATAATATTAATACAATAAATGCCTTAAATACTGCAGAATCGAAATGAAAAATATGTCCCTTTACCATAACTGTGATTTCTGCAGGTATATGGACACCATTTATCACCATGTCTTCAAGAATATCACGGTTTGTCCCAGGAGCTGTTGGGTAAATCCTAAGTGTCTCTTTTAGCACCTGAATGAAGTGATGAATTTGAGTTATTATGATATACACATAAGAACTAATATTATTTATAATATATTATAAAACAGTATGCATGCCAGTTGTTTACTTGTAAATAGAGAAATTATAATTGATCTGACTGGAAAATGCAAGTAAATATATATTTGTGTGACTGGAATGGCAGTAATTGTATTTTTAAGCCCTATTCACACGGGATTAGTATTATCTAGGGACATACTAGGGACTGGTAATTTGTAGGAATTGTAGGGGTTGTCTTGTGTGTGACTCTAATTCTCTATAAATATGCCATGTTTGTCCTTTGGAAAATATAATTTCCCCCCAAAATTACCTACCATATTTTGCCAAACAATGGGGTCCTCTGATAGAACTAGTCTAGTGTGAATCCCTATGTCTGTGATTCAGGGTGTTTTTTGCAGCCAAGTGCATCATAATAAACATGATGGCATATCAAAATGTACTTTAACAGTGTATTTTATGCTTCTTTTGTTCTAACTGAAACTTTATTATCATTATATCATTAACATGTCTTTATAGGCCCTATTTTGAAGTGATTATTGTATTTCTCCAATTAAAAAGTATACATTGAAAAGGCACACAACAGCATAAAAGAAGTAACCCAGAAGCACAAACTCCATTGCCATGGTAACGTTAAAAGGTGGCTGCTGTGTAAAGCAAAAACAAAAAGTTAGCAAACCAAACTCACAGTGAGTAAAACATTTTCATGTGTTAGGGCAAATCTTGGTGAGAAAACACCCGAAGCATTTTGGTGAAACACGGAGGCTGTTTTGGAAAGTTTAAAGGGCATTTTATGTGTTAACCTTATTTCGAGAGGACCATACCCGTGAATGGAACTGCATTATAAACGTGGGGAAAGTCAGTAAAAGCAAGTAAATCACAGATGTAGCTTATCCCGTGTGAATACACCACTAATACAATACAATAACACCACTATTTTAGAGTAGTTATTGTTTATGTTTGATTGTGTCTTTATGTTTGATTGTTAGCCTGGCGAGTCAGTCTGGTTCCCCACTCAGAGGGAAGCGTTTCACTCCGGTTGATTTGGAACTGGCCTGTCACAGCTGTTTATCTGCAGTGTGTCTTATAAATGCAGAAGGTAGTGCTAGCGACCATGCTAATTTAATAACTTCTCTGACCCGATTAACGGTGTTTAGTGCTTTTTTTCGTCACCTGTTGGTTCTGCTGAAGTCGGCGTTATTGTCCAGTCCTCTGTGTGATCACTTTTCTTTGTCTTGTTGCCATTTTAACAGCAGTAAAGTCACATTGACATTCGACATAATGACGACATTAAAACAAACCAACAAGTCTTTGTATAACTGGCTTCTGCTCCTGTCCCCGTTCAGTAATATAATAATAAAGCAATAAGTAATATGGGATTAAGGAAATAGTACAGTACAATAGTAGAGTACAGAGTGGCTCATAAATAGAGGTCGACCAATATATCGGGTGGATTTTTCCTTTTTTTTTTTTAGATAATCAGCCATTGGCTGATTTGCTCACTTTTAGGCCAATTTTTGGTAGGTACATGTGCGGGCGACCATGTCAGTAAAGGACCCCAACTGCGCAGCCCCTGCAGCTGTGAGCTTTAGCAGTGGTACAGCACTGCAGAGAAAGTGAGAGAAGGCTACTCATAGGAGGCTCCCGTTTTTAAAGGAAAAAGGACTTGGATTATTTATTTCAAATGCTGCACATGTAAGGCTGTGGTTTAACTTTTAAATGTCTCTTTGAGAGAAAATATAAATATACCAATAGGCTTTGTTCAAATGCTTTGGCCTGTAGCATTAGCTCAAGCCTGTAGCATAAGCTTCAATCCACAAGTGCTGTTCGGTAACTCCTGATCCAATGACTGTGGTCAAATGTTGTCTTCTAGAGCAGTGACCACGCTAGGGGCCGCCAGTGCTCCCTAGAGGGACCGGGACTACAGCTGTTATTAACTGAATATTAGGCTGCTGTATCCATTAGACGCCCACTTACAGAATACACTTTTCTACCACTCAGTGGCTGGATGACTGAAAGTTGGATCGTGGCCCGTCCCTACAGGACCACCTCAAACAGGAACCTGTCCCACCTGGGGACACTGATGCCTCTCACGAGAAGCGTCAGTTAATACCAGACGCAGCATGTGTTGGCACTTCAGCTCTACATGAACAGCGCACTGTGTCTTGTCTGTTATTATACAACAAGATAAGCAAAGTAACTTCAAACTTTGTCCAAAGAGACTGTTCGATTTACAACAGACTAAAGTTTTTCTGATTTCACCAATCACCAGTGAGAGAAGAGCAAACGAGACACTGGGGTGAGTGGCTTTGTGCAGACTGCAGCTCGCCCCTTTCCTGAGCATTTGTCCCGCAAAGATGAGAGAACTGCCTCATATTTACTGGATAATTGAGAGACAGGCGCGATACCTGCCGCTTCAATGTAAATGAGCGCAGCTTCTGACAGTAAAAGTAGATCACCAATCTTCACACGTGTCGCTAATCACACAATTAAATCTGTGCGTTCAGTCACGTGTTATTCTTGTAGCATATGATTTGGTTAAAAATGTAATTATTACGTAGTTAAATTTATGTTGTAAAGGTGCTAGATGGGCATACGCTGTCCTCAGAGTTGGACATTATTCTGTGCCTTTTTGTGTAGCGTCAAGTGCTCTTGTTTTCACATCAGTTTGTTTATCTACTGCACATATCCCTGTTTTACTGCTTTGGGACATCCCAAGAAGCAGCTCAGAGCGTCCACAACCATCTTTTACCAGTGTGGACATCTTACACTACAGTTTATAGAAAACGTCCAAAATCTCTTTATCTCGGCCTGAAAAGTTCAAAATGACAATAAAAAGATTTTGCTCATTTCTCTGGAACAGAACCTCGCTCTCCCCAAGCTCTACTTGCACAAAGTGTGTGAGTGAGATGGACTTAATTGTTTTGGTTTTCTCAAAAAAACTCATCTTTAATTGTTCTCACTGTCACTATAAGCATTACTAAAACAAATGAACATATTATATTAATTTCTTTCATAAAATTAAGAAAATCTGCCCTACATATTGGTTCCAAAAATCTGCAGTACTTATCAGCCATCGGTTGCTCTGACTTAAAAATTGATATGGCATCGGCCATAGAAAAACCCATATCAGTCGACCTCTACTCATATTATGACATTCTGGTGTTTTATGTAAAAACCGTCAACAATCAGCCCTGTTTGTTTAGGATACAGGTCAGTGGTGCACCGCTTACATCCCACCCTTCATTTCTCTGATTAGTTACTCTGCCTGCCTCAAGATCTAAGCTTTAAATATGACATAATGTACCTGTGAGAGATATGTCAGATTTCCCAGATCATCATAACTTATGTCCCGCTTCATTCCTATGACATCATCAACCTCTTGCCTCACTCTGAGAGAAAATTAAAATCATATTTAATAACAAAAAAATATTTCTTGATGGATTACTTCCAAACTTTAGTTGACCTTACCTTTCAAGTATGTCTGGATGCCTTCCCAGTTCCATAATGCAAAATGCAAGTTGATTAGCTGTTGTTTCCTGGCCTACAACAAAAATATATAAAAGATGTTGTGAAGAGAACTGGATGTGTTCACATGATGTCATAGCACTCTTTTAATGACCTATGTTGTAAAATTGAGATGGACTGCAGATAAGAATTCTATGGTAGAATCTTGGCATAGTTTATATTTAACTATAGTGTCAAAAATGTGTTATGTATTATTCAATCACACAGCGTGATTAAAGACAGTAGACAGGGCATTAAGCCACAAGATTAATATTGACGTTGTGGACCAAACAAAAATGATCAGGTTCAACATTTGTGGATTTTTTATTTTAAAATTGTGAAGGGAGAAAACAAAAAAAGACATTATAGACATTATACTTTGTGCCAGTTTTTGTTTCATGTAGACAGACTCTCTAATCGTGGAGATAATAATATAAACCATACCATGACTTCTGCATTTTCAATCTTTAGCAGCAGATTCTACCAAAGAGTTCTTACCTGCCTCCAGCTCACACTAAAGGCCTTTAGAATGTTATGACATCATCTAGAATGTTATACCAGTATTACAAAATAAGAAATTACAACATAAATAGGAAATATCCTAAAAGAAATTTCACAAATGTTGAACCTGATTGATCAGATTAGTGATAAGGTTTATGATCCTGCTGTATATTTATCCTACCACCAAAAAATCTGCATATTACAAAAGACATTTTGCTTGCCCCTGTCTCAAATAAATCTGGTGACATCATAATATGAAAACAACCAATTCAACTTTAACTTGCAAATATAAAAACAATGACCCAAAAAAAGCTAGGATTGCTGAGATTAGGTGTACAATGTCAAATATTTTTGTAACTCATTATTTAAATTTGCATATAGCATAATACTGTAATAACATGAGCTGTACATTAGTAGTATTGCTAATAAAAATGTAAAATTAAAAGTGTTAAATGCAATGCAAAAGATACATTCTCCTACCTGCAATGAAAAAAGTGACAAAGTTGTCCAACATAAACTCTTCATCATCTTTAGTCATGACTTCCTCTAAAATGATGAAACAATATTGATAATAATTTTTAAAATATGGATTAAAAAAATTTTACCAAACAATGCAAACATAAATGCCAGGTACGGTTATAAAGATTGTTGGTGATGACTGCCTGTGGTTGTTTGCTGGGTTCTTACCTTGGCCAGCTGATTTGATAATTTGTGTGAGGATATCTCTTGGCACATTTTCTCCATTTTGCATGGCAGTCTTTCTCTTATTTATCCACTCCGCTCCTGTTGTGCGCAGCAGATGACAGGCTTCCCTCACCTCTTTAATGAACGCTCTGTTCATTGGATTGTACTGGAAGAGCAAGACCTTTACATCACACTACTTAGAGACTTCAATTCATTCTTCGAATTATATATACACACACACTGTATATGTATATACAGTATTTATCTGACTGACTGGGAAGCATTTTTAACATACGCTGACAGCCTGTTAGCCCTGTATCTGTGATGGCCCCAATCACCTGCAATCTCTATCAAATAAACAGAAAAACAGTAATAATTGACTAATACCTCAAAAAATAAGTCTCTTGCATAATATATAAGTCCTGTCAGACATGTCTCAATGGCTTTAGGGAAAGGAGAACTGTTGCTGAGGAGGTCCAGCTCAACTCCAAATGCAACCTGAGAAACACAAAAAATGAATTCATGGAGGCCAATGGAAATCTGGCTTATTAAATTTGTATGGAAATAAGTTAAACCTCAAAGTAGGCCATACTGTACCTTTGCAATAACGTCAAGGGTGACACAGTTGACCATACTGAGCATGTGCACTTCAGTTTGGTCATCTGCCTTATCTGACAGTCTGTCCATCAGTTTGTCAGCCCTCTCATTGAAGGTGCCCATCAAACCTCTCAGATATCTGTATTAAGTGTGAAAAAACTGTGCCATTATCCAACTACGGTGAAATTTGGCCTGGAAATTTAAACACATATTTTTAGGCATATTTTGATTTGTTGTACTTCTCTATAATATACCATTTACTGTCAATTTAGTCTAATCACACCACAAAAACATTTAATAAAACTTCACACCTAGGTATACCAAAATAACTGTATATATGTACATTTTAAATATATTAGATCCCTTTTATTTAGGTGCCAAACACCTGGTTAAATGCTGAACATGGCAACATGTTTTTTTCCATCACAATAAAGGAAGACCAATAAACCTACTCTTGGTTTTACAAAAATGTAGCTTAATTTTTTTCTTGTTTTATTTCATGGAGCTAACTTTGCTCGCCTGCATGCACTCTCCTGTCACATGACAACTGCTATGGTTGCATGTCTAGAAACTTTTTAAAAAGTCCTTTTTGTTACATTCTGTGGTGTGTGATGGTGACTCCTCAGGATAGGTGTTCTTTTTATTAAAAAAAAATACATAAAATATATTTCACAAATATGGAAAGTAAGTCATTTATAGTAATATTTATATTGTAAGACATGCATGTGAATTGGTGACTCTAAACTGCCCCTAGTAAATGAATGTGAGAGTGAATGGTTGTCTGTCTGTGTCTCTGTGTCAGCCCCGTGACAAGCTGGCCTCTGTCCAGGGTGTACCCCCCCAAGGCCCAAAGTTACTGGGATAGGCTCCAGTCACCTGCGACCGCTAATGGAAATAAGCGGAAGATGATGAATGAATGAAAGAACAAATATATAAAAAAGTTGATTTATGATTTAATTTTTGTAAGTTTCACTTGGTGTCAAGTACTGTATTTTATTTTTTATTTATTTTTTTCGTATTTCTGCCTAGGACACACATTCTTTGATAGCTGAAGAAAACTAATCCAATAGGCAACAGACTATTAGCAAACTATGTTTAGTAAACCTGAATTTTGTCAAAATTATAGAAATAATGAATGTAATCTTTACAGGCTGCTGAAGGCGGGGTCCATAATGCGCCGCTGTTTATACCACTGCTCATGGTCAAATGCTGTTACCAGGCCATTCCCCATGAACCTTAAAAGAAAAGAAAAAAGAAAAAATAGAGCAGATCATTCTTAGATTTAAGATATTTTAAATAAATGACAGTATCACCACAGTGATTCAAATGCTGCTATTTAGGCTTCTATTACATTCATTCATTCATTCATTTTCTACCGCTTATTCCCGTTAGGGGTCGCGGGTGACTGGAGCCTATCCCAGTAACTTTTGGGCCGAAGGCAGGGTACACCCTGGACAGGGGCCAGCTTGTCGCAGGGCTGACACAGAGACAAACACAGACAGACAACCATTCACTCTCACATTCATTGCTTCTATTACAATATGTTATAAATACACATAAATTCAAATGTAAATGGTCATAAAGTAATGGAATAAGGTGCAATATTTTGGATAAGTAAAATGTGTACACATGACAGTCAAAATATATACTATGACACACAAAAATGAGACTCTGGTCAGTGGTTCTCTGTTCTGGTCTGATTGGGGGGCACAGTTACTTTTCTAAATAATTTTTACTATGACCCTTTCTAGCACTCATTTCACCATCTCATGTATTTGAAACAATATTTATCCTTCAAAGAGGCTGAAAATTTTAACTTATTTTCAACCTCTCTGTGACACACTTTTAGGTCCCAGCTCACCAACTGGGAACCACTAATTTAGGTTCACAGGGGCTTTGAGAAGAGGTGGACTACTCAAATTATTACTTGCATAAAAATAAAAAGTACTGAATGTAGAACAAAAAAAAAAAACCAAAAAAAAAAAAAAACCTTATTTTACTACTAATACTTCTGCTACAGTTCCTACTCCTACTACTGCTACTATACTGTCTGCCCCCAAACCTGGCTCAAACTCAAGATTGCATGGTGGGTGTGCTTTGTCACTACTTTTACTTGTATAGAGCCTTAAAATGTTAACAAAGTAACATTTTTCTTGTTTTAGGAAACATACTCAGAACGTACATGTACAGTGTTTTGTCAATTATGGAGTTACTTTTCACCATTGGTCTAGAGCATTTTTTATTTTATTTTATTTTATTTTATTGTTTTTGTCTTTTCCTTTCTGCATACATAGCACAGCATCTCACTCTTTTAAAACCTTCTTTACCTTTGCCCAAACAGATAATAAATCCTTTTGTAAAAGAATCTGTCTTTGGGATACTTTGGAGACATGAGGATTTCCTGAAACCAGAAACACCATGCAATTCAAGTAGTGCAGAGGGCAGTGCAGTAAAACAAACATTAACAATGATCATTGCGTAAGATGATACAATGAATGTTGAGGTTTACCTTTGTTGCCTCTGGACATGTAACACCGAGAACAACTTTGTGCATCAGATTAAGCCTGTAAACTGGCCCGTACGTCTCGGACCTGGAAGAATGTTGTGTGAGCGCAAAAATGAACAATAATATAAAACAATAATTGCATAAAATAACTTCTTAATACTTACCATTCTAAACATTTGTCGTGGACAATGCCGTTTTTTCTCGTTATATTGACAAAAATCGCCGAATGTCCGAAAAAAAAACTAAAAAAAAAAAAGTTAGCTAAGTTAAAAATCAGCTAGCTAGAGCTTGCTAGTGTTAGCCTTTTCAAAATGAGCGTGTCTTTCTTACCTGTCTCGCGGTGGTCCAGGTATGTGGTCATATTTCATGTGCATGTATTTAATGTATGCGCAATAACCCAGAAACGCGAAGAAAAGCAAAAGGAGTAACACATATAGCATTGGAGCTAACCAGCCCAGCATTATACTGAACACTGCCATTGCGAAAAGTCTGGTGTCTGTCAGAGAAAGTGGGTTAGAAAGTGAAGCGTAGATAAAAGAAAGATTAAAGATAATGACAGGCAGGATGAAGTGTGTACTCAAATGCACTTCTGGTTCGATCTGCTGCCACAAGGGGCGCCAACAAATTATAATAGTGCCGGTGTTCCGGGAAATTCTGTCCCCCCATGTTTCTCTATAGCTCTGAACAGATGCCATTTAACAACATATATATTATTCCGCTGACATAGCACGTACCACATAGTCAGGAGAGAGAGAGAGAGCACCTGCTTGTCCTGTGTCTGCATCTGACAAGCATAACTTGTTGCTAATGTACACATTACATTTAGTGACAGACTGCGGTAAAGATTTTTATTTATTTATTTATTTTTTTTCCTAGCTGCCGCAGGTTAAGTAGTACTGGACAAATGTTACTTGCACTGTTTAAATTTCCAAAACTTTTCCAAAACTTAAGACCAAAATATAAAATTCCCAAACCTTTCCAGGTCCTGGAAAGTGCATTTTAAAATTCCATGACTTCTCCAGGTTTTCCATGACTGTACGAACCCTGACAAAACTATACAATGCTACTTAGTGGTTCCCCAGTGGAGCCCCCAGCTCTGCTCCGCCCCTACAGCACAGGGCCACAGAGGCTTCAGTCTCATCTCACTGAGCCTGGACAGAGGCTCCAGAGAACACTACAGGCTACAGAAGCTTTTGTCTGGACTCATGTTTTATGTTGCCTTTACAGTAACACAGCTAAAATAGTGTGAGAAAGGCGTTGTGCACCATGTGCGGTTCAGATGCATCTTTCATTACTGCTCAAGATTGGCTTAAAAAATATGAATAAAAGTATAATATATCCCATTTAAAGTGTTTTAGTGAAAATCCAACCACATTAAAAAAAACAAAAACAAACACCTTTTACAAGACTTTAAAAAGCAATAAAAACACATTAGAAAGATCAAGCTGACATGAACATTTATTTCAGTTACTAAGTGTGTATTAGTGGTAACTCATCTACTTCCAGAGGCGGACTGGGACTTAACAGCCCTGGACTCTGACCCAGCCCAGCCCGGTACTGCTTGGCCCCATCACAAAAACCCAAATACAAACATATAGCTACAATAATTATTTCCCTACAATAAACAAAGACAGGTAACATGTATTTAATTGCCTGTGTGTTTGATTTCAACTTTATAGACTACACCAATAACATCAGAAATGTGTGGCTTTACACACCTGAACCAAAGGAAAAAGAGGATAATTCAACTGTAAGGAAAAAACAAGAATTACATTAAGACTAAGGCAGGTCTAAACCAGGACTTATTAGGTCTAAACTGTGCAAAATGATGTGATTCATGCAATTTAGTCCTGGTTTAGTCCTTTTTATTCTTTATTTTGTATTATGTTATTATGTTAGACTATTTTTCAGTTAAGTATAGGTAAATTGGTGGAACTGCATTAGAGGGGTTTGGGGGTCCTCCTCCAGAAAAGTTTTGAAGTGATGCTTCCACGCATCAAAAGATGCTATAATATCTCTTAGCAACCAGCACCTGTGCGTGCTTACGTTAACGTCATGTCGTAGCTGCACAGTTCATCGGGGAAAAGGCAACATTATAACGGCTGTAAAGGTTCAGTTTGTAAGATTTTGGAAAATTGTAAACTTTAAGATTATGCAGAAAAAAATAACAATGCTTTTAAAGCATTTTAAAATAACTTTATTAACGATATGACAAGTGCATGAAATTGTTTTATTACAAAAATATCGTAATATAATTTAATGATTTTCATTTTGGTCCTGTCCGAACCGTTCATCTGGCCACTAGATGTCGCTATAAACCACAACGTATTAATTCTTGGTCACATGGAGTCCAGCGGCCAATGGGAGTAGAGTTCGGTCTTTCAGGAAGTAGCCTTTGTGCTACAGGGGCGTGGTGGACGGGCGTGGAGATGGAAGGTAAACACAGCCACGCTGACAGCGCAGCCAGGAAAACACACAGGATACACGACAGAAGTCACCGCTGAGCTGAGTCTGTGCTGCCTCACGTTTTCCTCTGATGACAGCGCCACAACGGATCGACCTCTCTGTTATACAGGTGAGTCCTGACCTCTCTGTTATACAGGTGAGTCCTGACCTCTCTGTTATAGAGGTGAGTCCTGACCTCTCTGTTATACAGGTGAGTCCTGACCTCTCTGTTACACAGGTGAGTCCCGACCTCGCTGTTATACAGGTGAGTCCCGACCTCTCTGTTACACAGGTGAGTCCCGACCTCGCTGTTACACAGGTGAGTCCCGACCTCTCTGTTACACAGGTGAGTCCCGACCTCGCTGTTATACAGGTGAGTCCCGACCTCTCTGTTATACAGGTGAGTCCCGACCTCGCTGTTATACAGGTGAGTCCCGACCTCTCTGTTATACAGGTGAGTCCCGACCTCGCTGTTATACAGGTGAGTCCCGACCTCGCTGTTATACAGGTGAGTCCCGACCTCGCTGTTATACAGGTGAGTCCCGACCTCTCTGTTATACAGGTGAGTCCCGACCTCGCTGTTATACAGGTGAGTCCCGACCTCGCTGTTATACAGGTGAGTCCCGACCTCTCTGTTATACAGGTGAGTCCCGACCTCGCTGTTATACAGGTGAGTCCCGACCTCTCTGTTATACAGGTGAGTCCCGACCTCGCTGTTATACAGGTGAGTCCCGACCTCTCTGTTATACAGGTGAGTCCCGACCTCGCTGTTATACAGGTGAGTCCCGACCTCGCTGTTATACAGGTGAGTCCCGACCTCTCTGTTATACAGGTGAGTCCCGACCTCGCTGTTATACAGGTGAGTCCCGACCTCTCTGTTATACAGGTGAGTCCCGACCTCTCTGTTATACAGGTGAGTCCCGACCTCGCTGTTATACAGGTGAGTCCCGACCTCTCTGTTATACAGGTGAGTCCCGACCTCTCTGTTAAACAGGTGAGTCCTAACCTCTCTGTTATACAGGTGAGTCCTGACCTCTCTGTTATACAGGTGAGTCCTGACCTCTCTGTTATACAGGTGAGTCCTGACCTCTCTGTTATACAGGTGAGTCCTAACCTCTCTGTTATACAGGTGAGTCCTGACCTCTCTGTTATACAGGTGAGTTATAGCCTACGTTTTGAGGAGGAACTGTTGGCGTAGTGGGGCCGTGTTTGTCTAAGAACGCGGTCTGGAGATCCGCTCTCTCTGCATAATAAATGAATGATGGTTACGAGGCGTCTAGGCTGTTTGTTTACAGCTAAAAGCTAGCCGTCTACAGTCACACACAGTTACACACGCAGAACTTTACGTGCCAGTCAATAGCCGCACATAAACACGGTGTGCTACCTAAGGTTAGTTTACTGCCTGTAGTAAGTGGAGTCCAGTGTTTGAGTCCTCACATGGCAGGTAATGTACTACACAAGTAAAACTCAGTCATCTGTGTTTGTTATAGCTCACATTTTCTAGTATTGTGTTACTGATAAGTTATTTTGTTATAGACATTTGGGGTTGCTCTTTATAAAAGCTAAATATTACTTTGTCTAATCACATGTGTGATCTGTCTCATTCAGAAAAGTGAGGCCTACAGTCTTCAGAGACATGACTGTGGACACCTCTCTGTGGATTCACTGAGAGATGAATATCCAGTGAGTAGTCTGTGTACTGCATGTCTGTGATGAAATACTTTTACTGCAGTTACATGATGTTTAATTTATGCTCATAAACAGCACTGTGGCAGCAGCAGTACACCTGGAGAAGTGGACAGGAGACTGTTCACCTGAGCAGCTGCAGAGAGTGATGCTCCTGTCACTTTCCCAGGTAAGACTGCTGTTCTGGTTCAGTCTGGTTCTGTTGTGTTTGTGCTTTTCACATTCAGATGTAACATTACATTAGTGACTCCTGTCAGTCTGAGCCTGTCCTTTGTGGTCACTGTTATCACACTTTGTGGCCTGAATGTGTAGTATTCCTCTGTCCTCCACTCCTCACCGCACACAGACTGTTAGCATCAAACCAGTGACAGGTCACAGATGA
Organism: Bostrychus sinensis; assembly: GCA_020698575.1. Lineage (NCBI taxonomy): Eukaryota > Metazoa > Chordata > Actinopteri > Gobiiformes > Eleotridae > Bostrychus > Bostrychus sinensis. Next base: position 10,381,122 of record CM036257.1, on the reverse strand, counting down.
ACACATCTGTACAGTGACCTGCTGCTGAATGAACAAATTCACTGTATGTCATATATTGTTTTAGATAATACTTCAGCCTGAGCTGTGGGAGCACTCCGAGGGCTTCAGTGTAAATAAAGTCTAATGTAACGTCAACAGTCCTACGAGCTTCTGTTGGTACAAAAACTTTACTTGTGCACACTTTGGGGTTTGGTGTAACAATGTCGTGTCCTGTGTTTTTATCAGGAGCAGAGCTCCAGTCTCCTCCTCGCTGCAGCTGGATCCATCTCTCCATTACATTTCCTCTGACAAAGACACTGCCCTTCACCACAGCACCACTGGAGACAGTCGATATGTTTTTATATATATTTTTATTTACTCATGAACTTCTGTGCTGTGAGATGTCTGTGTGGGAAACATTACCAACACTGTAGCTGTATCCACAACCTCTGTTAGTCCATCAGTTCCATTTAGACATTTCAAACATCAGTTTCTTTTGTAGTTTTTTCTGACCAGATGTTCGCTTCATAGCCAATAATGTCTTTTGTTGTTCAATAAAGTGTAAAAAGCCACCGGAATGAGCAAGTCCATGTTTGGTCTCTACTTTTACTACAGTGCATAGTGAGGATTTTTGTACAAATATTTACAGATGTATTTATTTCTATTGAATAGCCTAAGGCTTTATGCAGAATTATGTTTAAAAAAAGAATGAAACTATTTAGTTCACTATATTAACATAGCATTTAAAAAACTGTTCTAACACAACACTCAGTTAAGCACAGCCTGTTTATTTAAAAAATTTACACTTCACTTAATAGTACATCAATGAAACAAGTGGTGGGAATTGATACCGATCCACAATTGGCTTAAACTACCCTGATAGTAATATGTACTTAATGCTATTCAGCCTTTGATTTGAAGTCGTGAAACAGCATTCTAATACTTGACTGAGTTTTATATATAAAAAAAAGTAATGTTTACAGTACAAACTCTTTAGGTCAGGGTGCAATACAAACTTCTGTACACTAGCTGGCAGCAAGTGAGTACAAGCAGAACATCTCATCACAACTAATTACAAAACATTTATCCAAAGACTCCAGCTGCACCTAGAAAGAAAACAAGAACATCAGTAAACAATATTACAAATTATGATGATAAAAATGCATACACATCTATTGACCTGTTAGCTGACTGGACCTGATCCTCATCCACTTGCTCCTGTGGTGAACGCTCGGCTGCTGTGGCTTGTAGGACTGCGTGTGGCGTGGGGGGAAAGTGTAAGTCTTAGCTGGCTTGTGAGTCACTGGCGTCTGTGTAGTTGTCTGCTCCATAGGCTCGTCGTCTCCTAGTCGTTTAATGGCGTATCCACCGAACTGCTGCAGAATGTTGTGGATTTTAGTGGGGGCAAAGCGCTGTCCTGGGCCTAGTCTCCCACTATCCGCACCAGTCTGTAGTAAAACAAGTTGAGGTTTGTAGGCAGACACCTGATGAGACTGGCTGTGACCAAGATGGCGGGAAATGGGATATTCGTAGCAGTTGTGGAGGTTCTCGACTACAGGGTTGCTTGGTATGGGAGAACATGGGAGTTATTTCATTTCTTAAATAAATAAATAAATAAAATAAAAAATAAAAGAGACAAAGATTAGTCTCAGAGAAATGTAGCTGGACATTTAAATTACTTAACACAATTACAAAAACATATCTTTTGTTTGTTTTTACTTTTCTTGTCCTCTTCACATCCCATTTATATTCTAGTTTCATATCAGTATGTCTTCCTCCAATACATTTCTTTTCTTAGTTTCATTCTATTCATCCTCTTCAGGACTTTTCTCTTCATGGCATCTAGACCGCTTTGACCCCTAAAAGTGATAAAACAAACAAATAAATGCAAAGTTTAGTCCCAGAAAAATGTAGTTGAACATTAAATACACTATAGACAATAAAAGTACATATCTTTTCTACGTTGTTAGGCTTTCTTATCTACTTCACTTCCAATGTATTTTCATTTTGTCTTGTTTTAAGGTCTTCCTCAAAGACCTTAAATTCAGCAGACAGGATTACTCAAACAAGTGTGAATGAAACATAATACTACTCCAGGTATATTTTTGAGGTGGAAACAACATTATAACATGGTAAAAAGCTCCAAAAAGTTGATTTAGCATAACAGGGGACCAGTAACCTCACCTTTTGTTACAGTGTTAGCATGGCTCTCATTTGAATCCTGTAAAAGTAAAATACAAGTTAATAGTATATGTTATTATTTTTCAAGCTAGAATAAAATTCATCATTTCATTAGTCTAAAACATGTAATGAATGCTACTTACCGTACAGTAATAATTTGCCTTTAGTCTGAAAATGTTGAAAAAAACATGTATAAACTTTACAATATTATAATAAATAAGTAATCCCTTAAATACTTATCTTTTCTTGATTTTCTTCTTTCCATTCTCTTCAGATCTCAGCTGAACCACTTTTGCACCTACAAAAAAACAAACAAACAAGCAAGGTTTAGAAAAGAGCTTAACAATGAAATTAAGGTAAAGAACACAATTAATGAAAATAAACATATCTTTTCTTTGCTTTGGGCTTTCTCATCCTCTTCACTTCTATACATTTTCAGTCTGCTTCCTCCAAAACATTTCTATTATTTTCTTCTTTTTTTTCTTTTGTCAGTCAGCCCAATTTTGTACGTTTGTAAAAACTGGAAACCAAAGTAAACAAGCAAAGCGAAGTTTTAGAAAGATGTTGCAGAATATTTAAATTGCAAACACAATAAAAATAAATAAATGCATACCTGTTGTTTGTTTTCAGCAGGTTTTGATCTTCTTTACTTGTTTCTCATGTCTCTTTATAAACATAAGAATAATACACTTTTTTGTCCTCCTCATATCACTGTGGCAGCCAGACTATTTTTACACCCAAAATATAAAAATGAAAAAAAAAGAGGCAAAAATTAGTCTCAGAGAAATATAGCTGAACATTTAAATTACACAATTAAAAAAACATATCTTTTGTTTGTTTTTACTTTTCTTGTCCTCTTCACCTCCCATATATATTCTTGTTTCATATCAGTGTCTTCCTCCAATACATTTCTTTTCTTAGTTTCAATCTATTCATCTTCTTTAGGTCATCCTCTTTAAGGCAGCTAGACCATTTTGACCCCTACAAGTAATAAAACAAAGAAAAAAAAATGCAAAGTTTAGTCCCAGAAAAATGTAGTTGAACATTAAATACACTATAGACAATAAAAGTACATATTCTTTGTCTTGTTTTATAAGAACCTCTTCCTGAAAGACCTTAAATTCAGCAGACAGGATTACTCAAACAAGCGTGAATCAAAAACATAATACTACTCCAGGTATGTTTTTGAGGTGGAAACAACATTATAACATGGTAAAAAGCTCCAAAAAGTTGATTTAGCATAACAGGGGACCAGTAACCTCACCTTTTGTTACAGTGTTAGCATGGCTCTCATTTGAATCCTGTAAAAGTAAAATACAAGTTAATAGTATATGTTATTATTTTTCAAGCTAGAATAAAATTCATCATTTCATTAGTCTAAAACATGTAATGAATGCTACTTTGCCGTACAGTAATAATTTGCCTTTAGAGTGAACATGTTACATGTTGAACTTTTTTTTATAAACTTTACAATATTATAATAAAAAAGTAAACCCTTCAAATACTTATCTTTTCTTGGTTTTCTTCTTTCCATCCTCTTCAGATCTCAACTGGACTACTTTTGCACCTTACCCCTAAAAAAAAAAGAACAAGCAAAGTTTAGAAAACATCTTAGCAATGAAATTAAGGTTAAGAACACAATTAATGAAAATAAACATATCTTTTCTTTGTTTTGGGCTTTCTCATCCTCTTCACTTCTATACATTTTCAGTCTGCTTCCTCCAAAGCATTTCTATTATTTTCTTTTTTCTTTTTGGTTTGTCAGCCAGAACAATTTTGTACTTTTGCACCAAAAAGCTGTAAACCAAAGTAAACAAACAAAGTGTAGTTTGAAAAAAATGTTGCAGAGTATTTAAATTACAAACACAATAAAAATAACTAAATGCATACCTGTTGTTTGTTTTCAGCAGGTTTTGATCTTCTTTACTTGTTTCTCATGTCTCTTTATAAACATAAGAATAATACACTTTTTTGTCCTCCTCATATCACTGTGGCAGCCAAACTATATTTACACCCAAAATATAAAAAAAAAAAACAGGGCAAAGATTAGTCTCAGAGAAATATAGCTGAACATTTAAATTACACAATTAAAAAAACATATCTTTTTTGTTTTTAGTTTTCTTGTCCTCTTCTTCTCTCGTATGTTTTCATTTTGTCTGTTGTGCATTAATACTTCTTACAGCAACAACATGTGTCTGTGTAGAAGTAGTAGTTATTCATCATAAATCATGTCAAAATTAGTTTTCTCAAATTGCTTTGTACTGCTACAGAAAGAGTATTTAGTGAATGTCATTTTGCTGCACAGTATTTTTTTTACCTTCAGTGTAAATGTGATGACTTGTCCTGCCTCCTTCTCTCCATCGCTCCACTTTCTCCACCACTTTAAGACAACTGAGATAGATTTGAAGAATTTGAATTAACCTGGTCCACTTCCCTTCACCGCTTTCTTTTTAATAACAATTATTACTGTACCTTTGTTTTTGTTTGCCTGCTTTTCTTCAGTGTCTCTTGTAGCCTATGTCGTCTTATCTACTCTCCATTTTCCGTTGGATTTTCCTGCTGGATCTCTTTTGTCTCTCTCCTTCTGAAAAAGCAAAATAAAAAGATGGCAAGCAATACTGTAACAATATTTTATTAAATGAATCATAGGTAATTAATACTTACCTTTTACCGTCTTTGTTCCAATGCCATTGTACTGTACATATACTAACAGTTAATAGTAATGCAACATTTAATATGACTTCAAAATCACTTAGATTCTAACAACCACCACCATCACCCTGTTTTTTTGGGGGTGTTTTTGTAACACGCAACACAACTCAGGACAACACAGACAATGAACACATTTAACTTAAACTATTACTACCCACCACCATTTTTTTTTTTTTTTTTTTTTTTTGGAACACACAACACAACACAGGAAAATACAGACAACAATTAACACATTTAACTTAAACTACTACTACCCACCACCATTTTTTTTTTTTTTTTCTTTTTTTGTAACACACAACACAAGACAACATAGACAACAATTAACACATTTAACTTAAAGTACTACTACCCGCCACCATTTTTTTTTTTTTTGTTGTTGTAACACACAACACAAGACAACATAGACAACAATTAACACATTTAACTTAAACTACTACTACCCACCACCATTTTTTTTTTTTTTTTTTTGTTGGAACACACAACACAACACGGGAAAACACAGACAACAATTAACACATTTAACTTAAACTACTACTACCCACCACCATTTTTTTTTTTTTTTTTTTTGTAACACACAACACAAGACAACATAGACAACAATTAACACATTTACCTTAAACTATTACTTCCCACCACCATTTTTTTTTTTTTTTTTGGAACATACAGCACAAGACAACATAGACAACAATTAACACATTTAACTTAAACTACTACTACCCACCACCATTTTTTTTTTTTTTTTTTTTTTTGTAACATACAACACAACACAGGAATACACAGACAACAATTAACACATTTATCTTAAACTAGAACATTTTTTACACCACACCACAGACAGCACACTTTAAAAGGCTAAAAATAAAAGTATAAAAATGCATACTTAACCTGCTGATACTCAGATTTCTGTCCCTGAAGTTGTGGATCCTTGAAACTCCGCATCTCAAAAACAGAGAGAGAGAGCATCAGTTTTCAATAAGTGTAAAAGTGTCTTTTTACTCGATGTCGCCTTTGTGGTTCACGTGACCTGTTGTGGTGCTTCCAGTCAAGCGAACGCTGCCTCTCCCAGTCCTCCATCCTCCTCACCCAGTCCGGCGTGGGTCCAGGGAACAGGGCCACAGGCTCACGGCGTGGCTGGGACCTGGGGGGTGCAGCAGGAGTGAGAGGAGGAGCCCTGTGGGTGGGTGGAGCCCTGGGGGTGGGTGGGGCCCAAGAGGTGGGAAGAGCCCAGGAGGTGGCAGGAGCCCTGCGGGGAGCAGAGGACACCACAGAGTTAGTCCTGGGAGCACAGGAAGGAGGCACCAGGGGCTCACTAGGAGCAGCTGGCTCCTTATGTGGCTGAGGACAAGGCCCAGAAACATCAAGAGAAAAAGAGGACGGGAGCACGGAGAAGCTCAACTTTTGTCAGGAAGGGGAGAAATCAGCCTAGCGGCCCTAGGGACCTTAGCAGGAGGAACAGGTGAGATCTTAGGGACCTTAGCAAGAACAGGAGAAATTAGCCTAGACACCTTGGCAGGAGGAGGAGGTGAGATTTTAAGGATCTTAGGAGGAGGAGGAGGACAGAGTGCAGAGGAGCGAGGGGGGACAGAGGGGGAGCAGCAGGGAGAAGAGCATGATGAGGAGCTAGAGCTACAGCTGAGCTCACAGCCTTTAGCAGCGAGAGGAAAGAGGAAAGTGGGGCGAGGAGGTGAGTAGGAGGGAGAGGAGCAGGGGGAGGAAGAGCTAGAGCTGAGCCTCTGGATCCTGTCAGCAGAACGAGAGCGTTTACGACAGCGAGGAGCAGGAGAGGAGCAGGGGGAGGAGGAGCTAGAGTCTGAGGTAGAGGAGGAGTCAGTGCTGGAGCTAGAGGAGGAAGAGGAGGAGGAACTGGAAGAAGAGGGGGAGTCAGTGCTGGAGCTAGAGGAGGAAGAGGAGGAGGAACTGGAAGAGGAGGGGGAGCAGGAGGAAGAGGAGGACAGTGTGTGAGTGGACGTAGGGCCTGAGGCGGGGATCCTGCGCAGGATGAGGCGAGGGATGCCAGGGCACTCAGGGTTTGGAACCTGAACACAGGTCCAGAAGTCGTCCTGTGTCTGCTGTGGAGAGACAGACAGAAAGGCAGAGTTAGAGGGGCCTGTGGAGGTGGGGGCAGAGGTAACAGTGGGTGTGGTCATGGGTGTGGTGTGTGTGTGGAGCCTGTGCAGGACGAGCACGTGGGGAGACCCAGGACGGGTCGTCCAGCACCAGTGCTGGGCCATCGGTGCAGACAGATCTGTGGAGAGAAATACTGTCAGCACACGACTGTCAGGAGTATACAATATATGATGGCACACATTTATACAGTGCTCTAATGTATCACAGTAAAAATACTTTGTTACTTTATTTAAGTACAATTTTCATGCATCTGGTCTTTACTTGAGTAAATTGAGTAAAGGGGTACTTTTACTTTTACTTCACTATATTTTAGAGCAAGTATCTGTAGTTTACTCCAATACATTTATGAATTGGTTTGAGGTACAAAGTATTTTGAGTTTTGGTTTAAAATCATGTGTTTTTATCCTACCCTTATTGGAGACACACAGTACTTAAATATAAAATATGCTGTGAAGTAATACTCCTTTAGAAACATCAAAATAATAAAGACAGAAGACCTCACATTTGAACTTTGTTCATTTCATCAATAATCAGCACAGTTTTTCAGCAAAATCCCTCACATTTAACACATTGATTTCTCAAGTCTGTGCCAAATACTTGCCTTTTTTACTAACAAGTACATTTCAAAGTAAATACTTACTTTTACTAAGTACAGTTTTAAGGTTATACTTTTACTTGAGTCAATTTTCCTTTATTTGTACTTTTACCCAAGTAAAGAAATTGAGTACTTCTTCCACCACTGCATTTATATATTACATACGACATTATATATATTACCAATATATTATGTATTGTTTTCAGATTCTCATTCACAGCCTGCTAGATTAAAAAGCTAAACGGCAACAAGAAACGGAGTAGGCCTCCCCTGTATGGATGAATATAACGTTATGGTATTTGTGATATCCACTGCAGGATTAACGTTAGCGCCGTTATGTGACTGAGACGATTATGAAAGAGTCAAATTATTAAGTCACAACTTACTGTAGACCTATTGTTTGATGCTAGGTTGTGTTAGCTAATGTTTTGTTCATCTGTTAGGCCTATTGATAAAGAAACGGTGGCCTATTCATCGCTTTGGGCTACTTTCAGACATGTTTTAAGACACAGGGACAAGAAGACACATTTTCCTAATTGACACGCACCGCACAACACAGTTAAAATATGGACAAATTTCCATTTTACTCAATTAAACTGGGCAACAGCGGCAATGTGGAAATATAAAAATCTCACGTTTTTTTCCTGTAAAAGGTCTCGTAGTCCTGGTCAGAGGGAGGTCAGTAAAAGTGTCCTTGTTAAAAGTCTGTAGTTAAAGTCTCCTTTATGAAGAAATCGTCGACGGAATATCAAAATTTGTGCTTTTTCTCGCAGCCAGAAGTTTGCAAGTTTTGAAATGACGCTTCCACGCATCAAAAGATGCTATAATATCTCTTAGCAACCAGCACCTGTGCGTGCTTACGTTAACGTCATGTCGTAGCTGCACAGTTCATCGGGGAAAAGGCAACATTATAACAGCTGTAAAGGTTCAATTTGCAAGATTTTGGAAAATTGTAAACTTTAAGATTATGCAGAAAAAAATAACAATGCTTTTAAAGCATTTTAAAATAACTTTATTAACGATATGACAAGTGCATGAAATTCTTTTATTACAAAAATATCGTAATATAATTTAATGGTTTTCATTTTGGTCCTGTCCGAACCGTTCATCTGGCCACTAGATGTCGCTATAAACCACAACGTATTAATTCTTGGTCACATGGAGTCCAGCGGCCAATGGGAATAGAGTTCGGTCTTTCAGGAAGTAGCCTTTGTGCTACAGGGGCGTGGTGGACGGGCGTGGAGATGGAAGGTAAACATAGCCACGCTGACAGCGCAGCCAGGAAAACACACAGGATACACGACAGAAGTCACCGCTGAGCTGAGTCTGTGCTGCCTCACGTTTTCCTCTGATGACAGCGCCACAACGGATCGACCTCTCTGTTATACAGGTGAGTCCTGACCTCTCTGTTATACAGGTGAGTCCTGACCTCTCTGTTACACAGGTGAGTCCTGACCTCTCTGTTACACAGGTGAGTCCCGACCTCGCTGTTATACAGGTGAGTCCCGACCTCGCTGTTATACAGGTGAGTCCCGACCTCTCTGTTATACAGGTGAGTCCCGACCTCTCTGTTACACAGGTGAGTCCCGACCTCTCTGTTATACAGGTGAGTCCTGACCTCTCTGTTATACAGGTGAGTCCTGACCTCTCTGTTATACAGGTGAGTCCTGACCTCTCTGTTATAGAGGTGAGTCCTGACCTCTCTGTTATACAGGTGAGTCCCGACCTCTCTGTTACACAGGTGAGTCCCGACCTCTCTGTTATACAGGTGAGTCCTGACCTCTCTGTTACACAGGTGAGTCCTGACCTCTCTGTTATAGAGGTGAGTCCTGACCTCTCTGTTATACAGGTGAGTCCTGACCTCTCTGTTACACAGGTGAGTCCTGACCTCTCTGTTATAGAGGTGAGTCCTGACCTCTCTGTTATACAGGTGAGTCCTGACCTCTCTGTTATACAGGTGAGTCCTGACCTCTCTGTTACACAGGTGAGTCCCGACCTCGCTGTTATACAGGTGAGTGTGACCTCTCTGTTACACAGGTGAGTCCCGACCTCGCTGTTATACAGGTGAGTCCCGACCTCTCTGTTATACAGGTGAGTCCCGACCTCTCTGTTACACAGGTGAGTCCTGACCTCTCTGTTATACAGGTGAGTCCTGACCTCTCTGTTACACAGGTGAGTCCCGACCTCGCTGTTATACAGGTGAGTCCCGACCTCTCTGTTACACAGGTGAGTCCCGACCTCGCTGTTATACAGGTGAGTCCCGACCTCTCTGTTATACAGGTGAGTCCCGACCTCGCTGTTATACAGGTGAGTCCTGACCTCTCTGTTATACAGGTGAGTCCTGACCTCTCTGTTATACAGGTGAGTCCTGACCTCTCTGTTATACAGGTGAGTCCTGACCTCGCTGTTATACAGGTGAGTCCCGACCTCTCTGTTATACAGGTGAGTCCCGACCTCGCTGTTATACAGGTGAGTCCCGACCTCGCTGTTATACAGGTGAGTCCCGACCTCTCTGTTACACAGGTGAGTCCCGACCTCGCTGTTATACAGGTGAGTCCTGACCTCTCTGTTACACAGGTGAGTCCCGACCTCGCTGTTATACAGGTGAGTCCCGACCTCGCTGTTATACAGGTGAGTCCCGACCTCGCTGTTATACAGGTGAGTCCCGACCTCTCTGTTATACAGGTGAGTCCCGACCTCGCTGTTATACAGGTGAGTCCCGACCTCGCTGTTATACAGGTGAGTCCCGACCTCTCTGTTACACAGGTGAGTCCCGACCTCTCTGTTATACAGGTGAGTCCCGACCTCGCTGTTATACAGGTGAGTCCTGACCTCTCTGTTATACAGGTGAGTCCCGACCTCGCTGTTATACAGGTGAGTCCCGACCTCTCTGTTATACAGGTGAGTCCCGACCTCTCTGTTATACAGGTGAGTCCCGACCTCGCTGTTATACAGGTGAGTCCCGACCTCTCTGTTATACAGGTGAGTCCCGACCTCTCTGTTAAACAGGTGAGTCCTAACCTCTCTGTTATACAGGTGAGTCCTGACCTCTCTGTTATACAGGTGAGTTATAGCCTACGTTTTGAGGAGGAACTGTTGGCGTAGTGGGGCCGTGTTTGTCTAAGAACGCGGTCTGGAGATCCGCTCTCTCTGCATAATAAATGAATGATGGTTACGAGGCGTCTAGGCTGTTTGTTTACAGCTAAAAGCTAGCCGTCTACAGTCACACACAGTTACACACGCAGAACTTTACGTGCCAGTCAATAGCCGCACATAAACACGGTGTGCTACCTAAGGTTAGTTTACTGCCTGTAGTAAGTGGAGTCCAGTGTTTGAGTCCTCACATGGCAGGTAATGTACTACACAAGTAAAACTCAGTCATCTGTGTTTGTTATAGCTCACATTTTCTAGTATTGTGTTACTGATAAGTTATTTTGTTATAGACATTTGGGGTTGCTCTTTATAAAAGCTAAATATTACTTTGTCTAATCACATGTGTGATCTGTCTCATTCAGAAAAGTGAGGCCTACAGTCTTCAGAGACATGACTGTGGACACCTCTCTGTGGATTCACTGAGAGATGAATATCCAGTGAGTAGTCTGTGTACTGCATGTCTGTGATGAAATACTTTTACTGCAGTTACATGATGTTTAATTTATGCTCATAAACAGCACTGTGGCAGCAGCAGTACACCTGGAGAAGTGGACAGGAGACTGTTCACCTGAGCAGCTGCAGAGAGTGATGCTCCTGTCACTTTCCCAGGTAAGACTGCTGTTCTGGTTCAGTCTGGTTCTGTTGTGTTTGTGCTTTTCACATTCAGATGTAACATTACATTAGTGACTCCTGTCAGTCTGAGCCTGTCCTTTGTGGTCACTGTTATCACACTTTGTGGCCTGAATGTGTAGTATTCCTCTGTCCTCCACTCCTCACCGCACACAGACTGTTAGCATCAAACCAGTGACAGGTCACAGATGAACACATCTGTACAGTGACCTGCTGCTGAATGAACAAATTCACTGTATGTCATATATTGTTTTAGATAATACTTCAGCCTGAGCTGTGGGAGCACTCCGAGGGCTTCAGTGTAAATAAAGTCTAATGTAACGTCAACAGTCCTACGAGCTTCTGTTGGTACAAAAACTTTACTTGTGCACACTTTGGGGTTTGGTGTAACAATGTCGTGTCCTGTGTTTTTATCAGGAGCAGAGCTCCAGTCTCCTCCTCGCTGCAGCTGGATCCATCTCTCCATTACATTTCCTCTGACAAAGACACTGCCCTTCACCACAGCACCACTGGAGACAGTCGATATGTTTTTATATATATTTTTATTTACTCATGAACTTCTGTGCTGTGAGATGTCTGTGTGGGAAACATTACCAACACTGTAGCTGTATCCACAACCTCTGTTAGTCCATCAGTTCCATTTAGACATTTCAAACATCAGTTTCTTTTGTAGTTTTTTCTGACCAGATGTTCGCTTCATAGCCAATAATGTCTTTTGTTGTTCAATAAAGTGTAAAAAGCCACCGGAATGAGCAAGTCCATGTTTGGTCTCTACTTTTACTACAGTGCATAGTGAGGATTTTTGTACAAATATTTACAGATGTATTTATTTCTATTGAATAGCCTAAGGCTTTATGCAGAATTATGTTTAAAAAAAGAATGAAACTATTTAGTTCACTATATTAACATAGCATTTAAAAAACTGTTCTAACACAACACTCAGTTAAGCACAGCCTGTTTATTTAAAAAATTTACACTTCACTTAATAGTACATCAATGAAACAAGTGGTGGGAATTGATACCGATCCACAATTGGCTTAAACTACCCTGATAGTAATATGTACTTAATGCTATTCAGCCTTTGATTTGAAGTCGTGAAACAGCATTCTAATACTTGACTGAGTTTTATATATAAAAAAAAGTAATGTTTACAGTACAAACTCTTTAGGTCAGGGTGCAATACAAACTTCTGTACACTAGCTGGCAGCAAGTGAGTACAAGCAGAACATCTCATCACAACTAATTACAAAACATTTATCCAAAGACTCCAGCTGCACCTAGAAAGAAAACAAGAACATCAGTAAACAATATTACAAATTATGATGATAAAAATGCATACACATCTATTGACCTGTTAGCTGACTGGACCTGATCCTCATCCACTTGCTCCTGTGGTGAACGCTCGGCTGCTGTGGCTTGTAGGACTGCGTGTGGCGTGGGGGGAAAGTGTAAGTCTTAGCTGGCTTGTGAGTCACTGGCGTCTGTGTAGTTGTCTGCTCCATAGGCTCGTCGTCTCCTAGTCGTTTAATGGCGTATCCACCGAACTGCTGCAGAATGTTGTGGATTTTAGTGGGGGCAAAGCGCTGTCCTGGGCCTAGTCTCCCACTATCCGTACCAGTCTGTAGTAAAACAAGTTGAGGTTTGTAGGCAGACACCTGATGAGACTGGCTGTGACCAAGATGGCGGGAAATGGGATATTCGTAGCAGTTGTGGAGGTTCTCGACTACAGGGTTGCTTGGTATGGGAGAATATGGGAGTTATTTCATTTCTTAAATAAATAAATAAATAAAATAAAAAATAAAAGAGACAAAGATTAGTCTCAGAGAAATGTAGCTGGACATTTAAATTACTTAACACAATTACAAAAACATATCTTTTGTTTGTTTTTACTTTTCTTGTCCTCTTCACATCCCATTTATATTCTAGTTTCATATCAGTATGTCTTCCTCCAATACATTTCTTTTCTTAGTTTCATTCTATTCATCCTCTTCAGGACTTTTCTCTTCATGGCATCTAGACCGCTTTGACCCCTAAAAGTGATAAAACAAACAAATAAATGCAAAGTTTAGTCCCAGAAAAATGTAGTTGAACATTAAATACACTATAGACAATAAAAGTACATATCTTTTCTACGTTGTTAGGCTTTCTTATCTACTTCACTTCCAATGTATTTTCATTTTGTCTTGTTTTAAGGTCTTCCTCAAAGACCTTAAATTCAGCAGACAGGATTACTCAAACAAGTGTGAATGAAACATAATACTACTCCAGGTATATTTTTGAGGTGGAAACAACATTATAACATGGTAAAAAGCTCCAAAAAGTTGATTTAGCATAACAGGGGACCAGTAACCTCACCTTTTGTTACAGTGTTAGCATGGCTCTCATTTGAATCCTGTAAAAGTAAAATACAAGTTAATAGTATATGTTATTATTTTTCAAGCTAGAATAAAATTCATCATTTCATTAGTCTAAAACATGTAATGAATGCTACTTACCGTACAGTAATAATTTGCCTTTAGTCTGAAAATGTTGAAAAAAACATGTATAAACTTTACAATATTATAATAAATAAGTAATCCCTTAAATACTTATCTTTTCTTGATTTTCTTCTTTCCATTCTCTTCAGATCTCAGCTGAACCACTTTTGCACCTACAAAAAAACAAACAAACAAGCAAGGTTTAGAAAAGAGCTTAACAATGAAATTAAGGTAAAGAACACAATTAATGAAAATAAACATATCTTTTCTTTGCTTTGGGCTTTCTCATCCTCTTCACTTCTATACATTTTCAGTCTGCTTCCTCCAAAACATTTCTCTTATTTTCTTCTTTTTTTTCTTTTGTCAGTCAGAACAATTTTGTACGTTTGTAAAAACTGGAAACCAAAGTAAACAAGCAAAGCGAAGTTTCAGAAAGATGTTGCAGAATATTTAAATTGCAAACACAATAAAAATAAAAATAAAACTTAATGCATACCTGTTGTTTGTTTTCAGCAGGTTTTGATCTTCTTTACTTGTTTCTCATGTCTCTTTATAAACATAAGAATAATACACTTTTTTGTCCTCCTCATATCACTGTGGCAGCCAGACTATTTTTACACCCAAAATATAAAAATGAAAAAAAAAAAAGAGGCAAAAATTAGTCTCAGAGAAATATAGCTGAACATTTAAATTACACAATTAAAAAAACATATCTTTTGTTTGTTTTTACTTTTCTTGTCCTCTTCACCTCCCATATATATTCTTGTTTCATATCAGTGTCTTCCTCCAATACATTTCTTTTCTTAGTTTCAATCTATTCATCTTCTTTAGATCATCCTCTTTAAGGCAGCTAGACCGTTTTGACCCCTACAAGTAATAAAACAAAGAAAAAAAAAAAAATGCAAAGTTTAGTCCCAGAAAAATGTAGTTGAACATTAAATACACTATAGACAATAAAAGTACATATTCTTTGTCTTGTTTTATAAGAACCTCTTCCTGAAAGACCTTAAATTCAGCAGACAGGATTACTCAAACAAGCGTGAATGAAACATAATACTACTCCAGGTATATTTTTGAGGTGGAAACAACATTATAACATGGTAAAAAGCTCCAAAAAGTTGATTTAGCATAACAGGGGACCAGTAACCTCACCTTTTGTTACAGTGTTAGCATGGCTCTCATTTGAATCCTGTAAAAGTAAAATACAAGTTAATAGTATATGTTATTATTTTTCAAGCTAGAATAAAATTCATCATTTCATTAGTCTAAAATATGTAATGAATGCTACTTTGCCGTACAGTAATAATTTGCCTTTAGAGTGAACATGTTACATGTTGAACTTTTTTTTTAATAAACTTTACAATATTATAGTAAAAAAGTAAACCCTTCAAATACTTATCTTTTCTTGGTTTTCTTCTTTCCATCCTCTTCAGATCTCAGCTGGACCACTTTTGCACCTTACCCCTAAAAAAAAAAAACAAGCAAAGTTTAGAAAACACCTTAGCAATGAAATTAAGGTTAAGAACACAATTAATGAAAATAAACATATCTTTTCTTTGTTTTGGGCTTTCTCATCCTCTTCACTTCTATACATTTTCAGTCTGCTTCCTCCAAAGCATTTCTATTATTTTCTTTTTTCTTTTTTTTTTTTTGGTTTGTCAGCCAGAACAATTTTGTACTTTTGCACCAAAAAGCTGTAAACCAAAGTAAACAAACAAAGTGTAGTTTGAAAAAAATGTTGCAGAGTATTTAAATTACAAACACAATAAAAATAACTAAATGCATACCTGTTGTTTGTTTTCAGCAGGTTTTGATCTTCTTTACTTGTTTCTCATGTCTCTTTATAAACATAAGAATAATACACTTTTTTGTCCTCCTCATATCACTGTGGCAGCCAAACTATATTTACACCCAAAATATAAAAAAAAAAAACAGGGCAAAGATTAGTCTCAGAGAAATATAGCTGAACATTTAAATTACACAATTAAAAAAACATATCTTTTGTTTGTTTTTAGTTTTCTTGTCCTCTTCTTCTCTCGTATGTTTTCATTTTGTCTGTTGTGCATTAATACTTCTTACAGCAACAACATGTGTCTGTGTAGAAGTAGTAGTTATTCATCATAAATCATGTCAAAATTAGTTTTCTCAAATTGCTTTGTTCTGCTACAGAAAGAGTATTTAGTGAATGTCATTTTGCTGCACAGTATTTTTTTTACCTTCAGTGTAAATGTGATGACTTGTCCTGCCTCCTTCTCTCCATCGCTCCACTTTCTCCACCACTTTAAGACAACTGAGATAGATTTGAAGAATTTGAATTAACCTGGTCCACTTCCCTTCACCGCTTTCTTTTTAATAACAATTATTACTGTACCTTTGTTTTTGTTTGCCTGCTTTTCTTCAGTGTCTCTTGTAGCCTATGTCGTCTTATCTACTCTCCATTTTCCGTTGGATTTTCCTGCTGGATCTCTTTTGTCTCTCTCCTTCTGAAAAAGCAAAATAAAAAGATGGCAAGCAATACTGTAACAATATTTTATTAAATGAATCATAGGTAATTAATACTTACCTTTTACCGTCTTTGTTCCAATGCCATTGTACTGTACATATACTAACAGTTAATAGTAATGCAACATTTAATATGACTTCAAAATCACTTTCTAACAACCACCACCATCACCCTGTTTTTTTTGGGGTTTTTTTGTAACACGCAACACAACTCAGGACAACACAGACAATGAACACATTTAACTTAAACTATTACTACCCACCACCATTTTTTTTTTTTTTTTTTTTTTTTGGAACACACAACACAACACAGGAAAATACAGACAACAATTAACACATTTAACTTAAACTACTACTACCCACCACCATTTTTTTTTTTTTTTTTTTTTGTAACACACAACACAAGACAACATAGACAACAATTAACACATTTAACTTAAACTACTACTACCCACCACCATTTTTTTTTTTTTTTTTTTTTTTGTAACACACAACACAACACAGGAAAATACAGACAACAATTAACACATTTAACTTAAACTATTACTTCCCACCACCATTTTTTTTTTTTTTTTTTGAACATAAAGCACAAGACAACATAGACAACAATTAACACATTTAACTTAAACTACTACTACCCACCACCATTTTTTTTTTTTTTTTTTTTTTTGTAACACACAACACAACACAGGAAAATACAGACAACAATTAACACATTTAACTTAAACTATTACTTCCCACCACCATTCTTTTTTTTTTTTTTTTTTTTTTTTTTTTGGAACATACAGCACAAGACAACATAGACAACAATTAACACATTTAACTTAAACTACTACTACCCACCACCATTTTTTTTTTTTTTTTTTTTTTTTTTGTAACACACAACACAACACAGGACAACACAGACAACAATTAACACATTTATCTTAAACTAGAACATTTTTTACACCACACCACAGACAGCACACTTTAAAAGACTAAAAATAAAAGTATAAAAATGCATACTTAACCTGCTGATACTCAGATTTCTGTCCCTGAAGTTGTGGATCCTTGAAACTCCGCATCTCAAAAACAGAGAGAGAGAGCATCAGTTTTCAATAAGTGTAAAAGTGTCTTTTTACTCGATGTCGCCTTTGTGGTTCACGTGACCTGTTGTGGTGCTTCCAGTCAAGCGAACGCTGCCTCTCCCAGTCCTCCATCCTCCTCACCCAGTCCGGCGTGGGTCCAGGGAACAGGGCCACAGGCTCACGGCGTGGCTGGGACCTGGGGGGTGCAGCAGGAGTGAGAGGAGGAGCCCTGGGGGTGGGTGGAGCCCTGGGGGTGGGTGGGGCCCAAGAGGTGGGAAGAGCCCAGGAGGTGGCAGGAGCCCTGCGGGGAGCAGAGGACACCACAGAGTTAGTCCTGGGAGCACAGGAAGGAGGCACCAGGGGCTCACTAGGAGCAGCTGGCTCCTTATGTGGCTGAGGACAAGGCCCAGAAACATCAAGAGAAAAAGAGGACGGGAGCACGGAGAAGCTCAACTTAGAACTTTTGTCAGGAAGGGGAGAAATCAGCCTAGCGGCCCTAGGGACCTTAGCAGGAGGAACAGGTGAGATCTTAGGGACCTTAGCAAGAACAGGAGAAATTAGCCTAGACACCTTGGCAGGAGGAGGAGGTGAGATTTTAAGGATCTTAGGAGGAGGAGGAGGACAGAGTGCAGAGGAGCGAGGGGGGACAGAGGGGGAGCAGCAGGGAGAAGAGCATGATGAGGAGCTAGAGCTACAGCTGAGCTCACAGCCTTTAGCAGCGAGAGGAAAGAGGAAAGTGGGGCGAGGAGGTGAGTAGGAGGGAGAGGAGCAGGGGGAGGAAGAGCTAGAGCTGAGCCTCTGGATCCTGTCAGCAGAACGAGAGCGTTTACGACAGCGAGGAGCAGGAGAGGAGCAGGGGGAGGAGGAGCTAGAGTCTGAGGTAGAGGAGGAGTCAGTGCTGGAGCTAGAGGAGGAAGAGGAGGAGGAACTGGAAGAGGAGGGGGAGTCAGTGCTGGAGCTAGAGGAGGAAGAGGAGGAGGAACTGGAAGAAGAGGGGGAGTCAGTGCTGGAGCTAGAGGAGGAAGAGGAGGAGGAACTGGAAGAGGAGGGGGAGGAGGAGGAAGAGGAGGACAGTGTGTGAGTGGACTTAGGGCCTGAGGCGGGGATCCTGCGCAGGATGAGGCGAGGGATGCCAGGGCACTCAGGGTTTGGAACCTGAACACAGGTCCAGAAGTCGTCCTGTGTCTGCTGTGGAGAGACAGACAGAAAGGCAGAGTTAGAGGGGCCTGTGGAGGTGGGGGCAGAGGTAACAGTGGGTGTGGTCATGGGTGTGGTGTGTGTGTGGAGCCTGTGCAGGACGAGCACGTGGGGAGACCCAGGACGGGTCGTCCAGCACCAGTGCTGGGCCATCGGTGCAGACAGATCTGTGGAGAGAAATACTGTCAGCACACGACTGTCAGGAGTATACAATATATGATGGCACACATTTATACAGTGCTCTAATGTATCACAGTAAAAATACTTTGTTACTTTATTTAAGTACAATTTTCATGCATCTGGTCTTTACTTGAGTAAATTGAGTAAAGAGGTCCTTTTACTTTTACTTCACTACATTTTAGAGCAAGTATCTGTAGTTTACTCCAATACATTTATGAATTGGTTTGAGGTACAAAGTATTTTGAGTTTTGGTTTAAAATCATGTGTTTTTATCCTACCCTTATTGGAGACACACAGTACTTAAATATAAAATATGCTGTGAAGTAATACTCCTTTAGAAACATCAAAATAATAAAGACAGAAGACCTCACATTTGAACTTTGTTCATTTCATCAATAATCAGCAGTTTTTCAGCAAAATCCCTCACATTTAACACATTGATTTCTCAAGTCTGTGCCAAATACTTGCCTTTTTTACTTACAAGTACATTTCAAAGTAAATACTTACTTTTACTAAGTACAGTTTTAAGGTTATACTTTTACTTGAGTCAATTTTCCTTTATTTGTACTTTTACCCAAGTAAAGAAATTGAGTACTTCTTCCACCACTGCATTTATATATTACATATGACATTATATATATTACCAATATATTATGTATTGTTTTCAGATTCTCATTCACAGCCTGCTAGATTAAAAAGCTAAACGGCAACAAGAAACGGAGTAGGCCTCCCCTGTATGGATGAATATAACGTTATGGTATTTGTGATATCCACTGCAGGATTAACGTTAGCGCCGTTATGTGACTGAGACGATTATGAAAGAGTCAAATTATTAAGTCACAACTTACTGTAGACCTATTGTTTGATGCTAGGTTGTGTTAGCTAATGTTTTGTTCATCTGTTAGGCCTATTGATAAAGAAACGGTGGCCTATTCATCGCTTTGGGCTACTTTCAGACATGTTTTAAGACACAGGGACAAGAAGACACATTTTCCTAATTGACACGCACCGCACAACACAGTTAAAATATGGACACATTTCCATTTTACTCAATTAAACTGGGCAACAGCGGCAATGTGGAAATATAAAAATCTCACGTTTTTTTCCTGTAAAAGGTCTCGTAGTCCTGGTCAGAGGGAGGTCAGTAAAAGTGTCCTTGTTAAAAGTCTGTAGTTAAAGTCTCCTTTATGAAGAAATCGTCGACGGAATATCAAAATTTGTGCTTTTTCTCGCAGCCAGAAGTTTGCAAGTTTTGAAATGACGCTTCCACGCATCAAAAGATGCTATAATATCTCTTAGCAACCAGCACCTGTGCGTGCTTACGTTAACGTCATGTCGTAGCTGCACAGTTCATCGGGGGAAAGGCAACATTATAACAGCTGTAAAGGTTCAATTTGCAAGATTTTGGAAAATTGTAAACTTTAAGATTATGCAGAAAAAAATAACAATGCTTTTAAAGCATTTTAAAATAACTTTATTAACGATATGACAAGTGCATGAAATTCTATTATTACAAAAATATCGTAATATAATTTAATGGTTTTCATTTTGGTCCTGTCCGAACCGTTCATCTGGCCACTAGATGTCGCTATAAACCACAACGTATTAATTCTTGGTCACATGGAGTCCAGGGCCAATGGGAGTAGAGTTCGGTCTTTCAGGAAGTAGCCTTTGTGCTACAGGGGCGTGGTGGACGGGCGTGCCAGCAGGTTTCATTGCGTACTTTTTTGAAATAAGTTTTTTATTCAACTTCAAAATCATAATATTTTGTCTATTTGTACGCATTACGCTGTACTTTAAAGTACAATTACACAAAAAGTACACAGTAAAAGTACTTCATGCTTTCAGTGGTTTACGCAGGTTTCATTGTGTACTTTTTAATTTTTATATATATATATTCAGTCTCAAATACAGTATGATACAGCACATAATGAGTTTAATTTTAGTCATTTCTAACGTCATGAAAAAAGTATTTCATGGTGTGAAAGTAGTACCAGAGGTAATGGTAGAAGTCCATAGCACAGTCAGTCATTTCTTTGGCTTGTAGAGAAATAGATGCGATATAATTCCACCTTATACACTCAGCAGATTTAGTTAGGTAATAATTCATACAAAATATCCTTTTCATAATAAATGCATATATTGTTAAATTAGTGAAAAAGTTGTGTAAATGTGCTTCTAAACTCTCTGTGGTTACTCTCGTGCGTGTCGCTCCCCTGGCAGCGGCACGACAACTGCCATAAACAATGCTATATTAGCGCACTCAAAATTTAGGAGCGGCTCACTTGACCACGGAAAAACAAACGTCGGCTGGCTTGACCGCAGTTATTTACTGTATGCGCAATAACCCAGAAACGCGAAGAAAAGCAAAAGGAGTAACACATATAGCATTGGAGCTAACCAGCCCAGCATTATACTGAACACTGCCATTGCGGAAAATCTGGTGTCTGTCAGAGAAAGTGGGTTAGAAAGTGAAGCGTAGATAAAAGAAAGAATAAAGATAATGACTGGCAGGATGAAGTGTGTACTCAAACGCACTTCTGGTTCGACCTGCTGCCACAAGGGGCGCCAACAAATTATAATAGTGCCGGTGTTCCGGGAAATTCTGTCCCCCCATGTTTCTCTATAGCTCTGAACAGATGCCATTTAACAACATATATATTATTCCGCTGACATAGCACGTACCACATAGTCAGGAGAGAGAGAGAGAGAGCACCTGCTTGTCCTGTGTTTGCATCTGACAAGCATAACTTGTTGCTAATGTACACATTACATTTAGTGACAGACTGCGGTAAAGATTTTTATTTATTTATTTATTTTTTTTCCTAGCTGCCGCAGATTAAGTAGTACTGGACAAATGTTACTTGCACTGTTTAAATTTCCAAAACTTTTCCAAAACTTAACACCAAAATATAAAATTCCAAAACTTTTCCAGGGCCTGGAAAGTGCATTTTAAAATTCCATGACTTCTCCAGGTTTTCCATGACTGTACGAACCCTGACAAAACTATACAATGCTACTTAGTGGTTCCCCAGTGGAGCCCCCAGCTCTGCTCCGCCCCTACAGCACAGGGCCACAGAGGCTTCAGTCTCATCTCACTGAGCCTGGACAGAGGCTCCAGAGAACACTACAGGCTACAGAAGCTTTTGTCTGGACTCATGTTTTATGTTGCCTTTACAGTAACACAGCTAAAATATTGTGAGAAAGGTGTTGTGCACCACGTGCGGTTCAGATGCATCTTTCATTACTGCTCAAGATTGGCCTAAAAATATGAATAAAAGTATAATATATCCCATTTAAAGTGTTTTAGTGAAAATCCAACCACATTAAAAAAAAAAAAAAAACACCTTTTACAAGACTTTAAAAAGCAATAAAAACACATTAGAAAGATCAAGCTGACATGAACATTTATTTCAGTTACTAAGTGTGTATTAGTGGTAACTCATCTACTTCCAGAGGCGGACTGGGACTTAACAGCCCTGGACTCTGACCCAGCCCAGCCCAGTACTGCTTGGCCCCATCACAAAAACCCAAATACAAACATATAGCTACAATAATTATTTCCCTACAATAAACAAAGACAGGTAACATGTATTTAATTGCCTGTGTGTTTGATTTCAACTTTATAGACTACACCAATAACATCAGAAATGTGTGGCTTTACACATCTGAACCAAAGGAAAAAGAGGATAATTCAATTGTAAGGAAAAAACAAGAATTACATTAGGACTAAGGCAGGTCTAAACCAGGACTTATTAGGTCTAAACCAGAGGTCGTTAATAGGCGGACCGCGGTCTGAATCCGGACCCAGATGCCCTCCCATCCGGACCGAACCTCTGTCCCACTCCGTGGACCCGAACCCGTTCAGCCTGTTCACTCCCCGGGAGCGCAGCGGCGCCTCTCTCAGAGCGCGTCAACAGCATCGTATCCTGGTGCTTTAAAACTTTAACATGAACAGTGTGGGGTTAAATCAGCTGTGTTTTCTGTTACTGTCCAACAAAATGAGAGGAGTAGGTCCAGACTGAGTGCAGAGGGACAGGAAAGTTCCGTTTACAACAGACTTAAGTTTTGTTTTTACGGAGCGGCGAGAAAGGAGGCAACACAGGCTGTGAGCGGCTCGCTGATCTCGGTGTCCTTCTGTCCCACAGCTCACCCCTCTCCTCTCGGTGTCTGTCCCTCTGTTCCACAGAGGACAGAGCTGCCTCATATTCACCAGAGAATTAAGAGGAGACCTGTGTTTTGAGGCACAGTACGTTCCACTTTAGTTTTAATGGGTGAATCGTCTCCTGCGTAAAAGCAGACAGAAAATCTTGCGTGTGATGCTATCAACCAATCAGATCTGAGGATTTGGAAACATATGGAGTGGTGACTGTGAGACAAACAGCGGAGAAATGAGAGAGACAGATGTAGAAAGGAACAGAGGTCAGCTCTAAACTCCTGTGTCTCCTGTGTTCTGAGCCAAGGACCATTATAAAAGCATTTTGTTTGATTTTTTTTAACTGTATTTGATTAACATAAGAAAAAAAAACTTTTTTATTTTATTATTTGATATCCCCTAGTTTTAAACTAATGATGAACCAATGATTTTATTTATTTATTTTTGTGGTACAAATCAACATTGTGATGCTCCGGACCTTTGCGCGAAAGAATTTTCACCAATTGGACCTCGGTGAATTTTAATTGGTGACCCCTGGTCTAAACTGTGCAAAATGATGTGATTCATGCAATTTAGTCCTGGTTTAATCCTTTTTATTCTTTATTTGGTATTATGTTTATTATGTTAGACTATGTTTCAGTTAAGTATAGGTAAATTGGTGGAACTGCATTAGAGGGGTTTGGGGGTCCTCCTCCAGAAAAGTCTGTTTTTGACATAAAACCTGCATAAACACCACTGGGCCAAATTTAGGGTGTTTGTATTTTTATCTATAACAACTATAGCCCCCAAATGGCTTTGCCTTATGACATAATGTAGTCAATTTTTAGGCCTACCGTAGAACCCCCTCCCAGAGATTACATTAACCACTGACGGATTATTATAGCTTTGACGGAAATTTATGAAGACTGTCCGTCAAGGGCATAGCCAGGATTTCTTTACTGGGGGGCCAACTGGGTCTTGTCATTTTACTGTGGTGGCACATGGCAGATTATTATAGGACTAATACAAAAAATGTGAATTGTCTGTTCTGTTCTGAAGCCAGTTATTTGGATGGAGTCAGAGACCTCTTTAAGGTTTGAGGAAGTTAGGAGCTGAGCCATGATGTCTGCAGCTCACAGGAGAGCAAGTTGTGACTTACAGGTGTTAAGTATGTTACTAATTTACAGTGGGGTCCTCTCCCAGGGAAAAAATCAATATAACAGACAATATTTGCTGTATCCTGGTGTATTTTAAAGTGTTTTAGCTGACTATAGAGTAAGTAAAACTATCAGTCCCTCCAGGATTTCGTGGGCAATTTCTGTGATTGTTGTGGGCTAAAATGCCTGATATTGCAGGGGATTTTCTTAAAAGTTGTTCACAGGTGAAAAGTACCAGAGGTGATAAAAATACACTGTTACACTATTACACTGCCTCTAATTCTGATTCTGTTCCTCTCAGATCTTCTCTGGTGATTCCTGTTGTGTGCTGTAGAACATCCAGTCATTAAAAAACAGAGGAAGTTTGCTGTGCTGTAGGTTTTCAGGAAGGTTATTAGCCTGCAACATAAACGTTTAAAGGACAATGACCTCAAACTCCATTGATGTCTAAATACGCTGCCCATTTAACTTTTTCAGCAACTATATCACCATGGCAACGCAGACAGCTTTTCAGAGTGACACTAGACAAAACTAGAAAGTACTGCGTTCGTCTCCTCCTTCAGTCCCATCCCACGCGCTGTTGATTGTGAGCACCTGCGACCTCAGACCTGTGCGCTCGCGAATTTGCGGGATTTGCTTGATTTTGTGTTACTGGAGTTAAAAAAAACACCTCAGCTTTTGGCAGATAATAAAGTCTTGTAATGAAGCCTGAATGCTTTTACAACTTTAAAGGTGCATCTCTGTGATTGCTGAACCTATCAAAATAAAAACTGACACAAAGCTTGAGGTCTTATCTGTCAGTGTGACTTAGCTACAGTCTCTGTGTCAAACCGTTTGTTTTACAACAGCTGCGCAAAGACATAATATCAAGACGTAATATCAATAGCAGTCGTTGGCCTGCAAAGCCTGAAAATGGGCACAAAACAACTGTGCAGTGAGTTTTAAGGTTTCAATAAACGCGCCCTTCTCTTTTTGCTTTCGCTGCTGCTGAGGAGCGCGCAGTCTTCTCTGCGTAAAACCAGACTGGCTTCGATCCTGTGACCCTCAGCGCGTTTAGTTGTAGCTTTCTTACGCACTTGAATAAAAGAACAAACCACTGACTTATGTCACATGGGTCTGGGAAGACAATTCAGAGGGCCTCACGTAAGGTCCTCTCCGCGTAACCAACGTCAGATACGGATAAACTTCAACAGTTTTACTGGGTCCTGGCTATAAGGAGCTCAGCACGTTTCCAAATACACACGCCACTATGGCTCTGCGCTGCTCTGTGCGCAATTTAACGGGGAACATCTAAAGGTAGGCCACTGCGTACGGCCATACAGTACAGCTGCAGACACCCCTGGTCTGAGGCAGTGTACCCTGCAGCTCTTAAAGAGCTCTAGGAAAGAGTGTGTAAAGTTTGTATTTTGGCGTATTCAGGGCTCAGGCTGCGTCAGGGAGAAGAGCTGCGTTGTTCTGCTGCTCCTAAATGACTGAATGTGGAGCACGAGTCTGCAATGCTGTATTTTAAACACATTAATTTATTTAAAAAAAAACAAACAAACAAACAAAAAAAAAAAACAGATA
The DNA here is from genome assembly GCA_020698575.1 of Bostrychus sinensis. NCBI lineage: Eukaryota > Metazoa > Chordata > Actinopteri > Gobiiformes > Eleotridae > Bostrychus > Bostrychus sinensis. The sequence goes on along the minus strand of CM036257.1, from coordinate 10,355,464 downwards.
ATGGATTAAAGTATTTTTTGTGGCATTTACATATTAGTAGCCATTTCTTCTTGGTATCACCGGTCATTCATAATTAATGATATTGAATTTTTTCGACCCTGTCCTTCAAAATGACAGACAGTAATTATCTCTAGAGAAACCTCTGCACACCAATGACGGAACTACACAGACTAATGTTGGTTAGGTTCACGGTCTCATATCCAGCATGTTTATGTATTAAATGCACTTTCCTGTGGTATGAGGGGACTACTGTCCCAAATACAGTTACCTGTACCCAGGGGTTAAAGTGGAATTTGGAAGGTGGAAAAACCCAACACAGAGTCAGTGTATACAGTAGTTATATACTGGATAGTGTATTAGGTTTATTGTACCACTTCCCGGAACTCATACTATATCTGCAATGTGTGTGTAGCGGCTTCCAAATGAATCCTTTTAAATAGCCGCTGAGAGGTTGAGATTGGGTCCTGTACATTTGTGACGTGCTATACAAAAGCTTATTATAAAAACATGCGTTTACGGAGGTTTATTAAAAGGACACTCAGCTATCACAGCGAACAGGATAGTGCACAACTGACATATTGGTTATGTGAATACTAGTGATGGGTCATTTGAAGCCGAGGCTTGTACAGAGTAAAAGGGGGTGTGTCGAGTGAAGCCCCGATTCGAGGCTTGCGTCAGATTGCCAAAAACCACGTGACCGGCATAAAGTGAAGTGTCAGCTGTAAGCCTGACGGGTGACATGTGGACCTCTGTCAACATGGATGCCTATTTGGCTATTACATGTCACTTTATTGATAGAGATGACAAAATGGGCTCAGTGTTGCTCGGAGTTGAGCACTTCCAACAGGCTCACACTGCTGAAAACTAAAGATATTAGGGAGGATTTTTTTCGACTGCTGAGAAACCAGCGACTGTTTGTCCTTTTTTGAATAATACGCATGCGTCAGGCCCCGCCCTTCACTGTTCCTTTCCAAGGAACTCCTCCACAGCGACGTGCACGAGCGTTGGAACACGAGTGTTTGTTTACAGCCGGCATCAGCAGAGATTCGCCTAAACCTAGACCTGCATTGTTTGTTTGCGCGACCTTTGACCTAGTTCCCCACACAGACCCAGTCACATGCACAGTCCCTAAATGTGAGCAAAAATATATGTCCTCCTGCTATTGGTAGCATTAGCAAACTGACACTGCTGTACAGTTGAAAAGGTTCAACAGATAAAGAAAAAAGGTATTTTTTTCAAACGATAAGATAAACGTACCTGTCCAGCAGAAACTTGGCGACCAATGCATCGTCTGAAGCCCTTTCTGTTCCTACAGCACACGCCGTCCTTTGAAGGAATCGCCAATAACTACACAGGTTTTATTCTGCTCTTCTACAGTTTTCTCCTCCTCTGGTACACTTCAGAAACTGTTTTCCTTTTGTGACCGTCCGGTTCACGGTTTTCCTCAGCCATTGTGCTCTTCGAAGTCAGGCTGTCCCCGCTACGATGTTAACGCCGCTAACGCGGCGCTAATGCGGCGCTAATGCCGGACTACATAAACATAGTGTATACGCATGTGCAGGCAAAAGAACGCGCTAGGAAGTCGGAATGATTGGCAAATCTGTGGAACAATGGTTAACGTACTCATGACGAAAACGATTGGATGAGGTTTTTTAAGTCCCACAGAGCCCACAGTTTATTAATATTATTAATATATTTTCTAATACACTAATTTATAAGCCTTATACAGGGCAATGAAGGTAGTTTTAATAAATATTGCAAAAAAATGAATTCATAAAGATCCTCCCCAATACCTTTAACGGGACACCCCGTCTTTAGACCCTCCTTCTTGGTAAAAACAAAACAAACAAAAAAATAGCTGTGTCAATGACAGTAAGACTACAATATAAAATAAAGGATTTTGAAGATCTATGGTTACTAATACTACAGGGGACTACAGATGCATAAATACCCTACTAATTTATTTTACTTTCTTTGTTTTTTCTTTTCTTTGTAAGTTTATTTTATATGTTTGTTGTTTGAATATATTGAGGACATTTAAGAGGTAAAGGTGGAGGTGCACGGTTTGGTAAGAGAAGGGAGATGTAGATGAGATATGCAAATCTAGAAATGATGCTAAGAAATATACAAATGATAATTAGTACTTTTTAAAAAAATTATATATATTAAGTATTAATACAAATTCCAATGCTATCAAGAAATTATGTGGAGAGGGTTGAATGATGCTAAGCTAATTGGGTGATTGTGTGGACAGTAGTATGTAGAAGAAGATGACTGAATGAATAATGTGTATGACAAAGCTGTATTATATTAGAAATTCAATGTATATTATATATGTATTGCATTATTGTAAAACGTGTAGTGATATAATGTTTAGATTATATGTATTTTATATTTAAATAATATGAAAGATAAAAATGTAGTCTAGTCCAGTGTTTTGAAAACACTGGACTAGACTACTGAACGTTTGAATTTCTGAACTTGTTTTCAAATCCAATGTGAATCCTTACAAGTCATGCACCTTTGACATTTCTATAACTAGGTCAAAAGGAGCAGACACTAGAATCAATACACAAGAGAGTGTACATGCAGTATTGATCCATTGCTGTTTTATAAAATGCAAAGAACCTTAATGTAATTCCAAATTACCATAGTCAGTCCAGAAATATTTCTCAAATGGTGACTCAGAACCAAGATTAGGTTGTGGGGAAATTAAAAATGGTAGAAATCCTTTCTATCAGAGCTAGCATTAACTTGTCACAAAGTGGTCATAATGTTATGCCTAACTGGTCTTGTCTTGTCTCTGTTCACCACAGGACAAGAGCTCAAACAAAGATCACTGGCAGTCGAGCAGTCTCACTGTCTCTTATCTTTTATTGAAGATACAGCAAGTTTTATTGTTATGATTTATATTGTATGTAGCTATCATAGCTAACAATGTTGTTTTTTTAAATAAACTGAGCGCATTACCAAATAATAAACAAAATGGGTAGTCAGCAGCATTGTGAGGTGGCAAGAAATTGGCTGGTTTCAGTGGCACAGTGTATTACAATTTTAGACAAGTTATTTATTGGCAATGTTTATTTTTTATGGTGCACAGGACTCCACTCTTTGGCCTGAGCGAGCCAGTATCCAGGATGTCGAAACTCTGCCCCGGGACAAGGGTGAAATCAAACCTTTGCAGAAGCTTGGCCATCACCACTTTAGCTTCCATCTGTAAAAATACACACAGCTCATACATAATACAACCTGAATTCTGGAAATATTGGGACCTTTTTTTTTTTTTATTTGAATCAAATGAAAACTAAAACACTTAGAAATCACATGAGGGAATATTTTATTCACAGGGGCAACAAATGGGACAAGGGCAACAAATGGGCAAAAAAGTTTAGTTTAGTTCAAAAGCCATCATCTCTGATGGGATGGGGGTGCATAAGTGCATGCAGTATGTGCAACTTGTGTGTTTTGGAAAGAACTATAAATGCTGAAAGGTATATAAGAATTTTAGAGCAAGATATGCTCTAAAATCCAGCTGTTTTTCAGTAGCTGAAAACCTATATCAGACAAGAATGGGACCAAATTTCAACACCAAAACTTCAGAAAACTCATAACCTTGATGCCCAGACATCTTCAAACTGTTTTGAAAAGACGAGGTGCTACACCATGGTATACGTGCCCCTGTCCCAATTATTTTGAGACCTGTAGCAGGCATCAAATTTGAAATAAGCTCATTTTGTGCATAAAAGTGTAACATTTCTAGTGTAAACATTTGCTATGTTATATTGTTGTTACATTGTTCTATTGTGAATAAAATATTGTCTCATGTAATTTGAAAGTCTTTTAGTTTTTATGTTATTCAAATTTTAAAAACATCCCAACATTTCCAGAATTCGAGTTGTATTAACAATATATTAATTTATGAAGGTTTAGGCCAGTACCACTTACCTGAGCAAAATTTTGTCCGAGACATGAGCGGGGACCAAGAGCAAAGGGGTAGTAGCAGTAGTAAGGCCTGGAAAATGATTGGCAAACATTGGTTAATTATAGTATATAATGTATATAATGATTTGGCATGTTTTTTACAAAGGGATATTTACTTTGGAGCATCTGGATGAAATCTGTCCGGGTCAAACTTCAGAGGGTCCTTGAAGAATTTCTCCATTCGACTGGCAGTGTAGCTGCTCAACTGAAATGAAGAGAAAAGTTAATGATATATGGGAACATAGATAAAGTGTTGCCCTGTGGAAGATGTGTTTGTCAAAATTTCCTTTCAAATCACTAGACCAGTAACACCAGTGCAGTAAGTGGAAAAATGAGTATAGCCTTCTTTCATATGTACTAAATATATGTGTTTGTGTTTATGTGAACTATCTCATATTAAACAGCTGTTTTCAGTCTTTCTGAATAAAAAGTTATCTTTATCAATGGCTTTTATTGAACAAACTTGTACTTCCCACACAATCTCCCCCAAACTGCCCAGGGCTCCGCAGCCTGGCGTGGCGGAGTAAATACGTATCCTGTAGGTGAGGGTATGTGCTGCATCATGCAGTGCAGCAGGTACGCATGTAGTGCAAATGAGGCGTTAAAATATCCCTCTGTTCCATGCCTAGTTCATAAATATTAATTACAGGACTAAGAGCAATGTTGCAATGATCTCTTTGAGTACGTTCTGCTTGTCCTCCCTGTGTTGCAGTGATTTTGCTAGGTACTCCAGCTTCTGCCCATCATCCCATGTTAATATGTCAATCCAAAATTCCCATCAATAGATTTGAGAGTGAATGGTTGTCTTTAAGGGAACTTTCACACCTGCGCTGTTTGGTCTGGACTTCGGACTTTTCACTTTGGATTAGACAAAATCCTCTAGTGTGAAAGCTCCTGTGTTAAATGGTTCAGACCAAACAGCTGCTCTTTGGTTCGGCAAAAAGAGGTGGTCTCAGGCCAGGCCGCAATCGGGTTTGTTTGCAGAGTGAAGGTGTGATTTGCAATAGATCAGATCAAATCCAGGAAATAAATACACAGAGGAGAAGAGACGCAAGTTGTAATGAGGGAAACTTAGAATGGTTTAAAAATAAAACCAGCTCCGTTGCAGCAGCTAGCTCCTGTGCAGCTCTAATGAGTATCATTAGTGGTTAAAAACGTCTCTAACAATCCATTACATGTTTATGCGGTTTCTATAATTTAAAAAAAAAATATTAAAAATAGAATTTTTATCTACATTATTCAAATTGGTATAATTGTTCTTTTAAACTATAAAATGAAATGACTCTTCACTATACAGTAATGATAGCTTTAGGGAAAGTCTGATTTTAATATTACGGTGTGGCATTAAAAGTTAATGAACCAAACAAAATTATTAGAACAAATTGTGAGTTCTAAGAGCTGACTTTAGTGCGGACTGTCAGGTGTGTCGGACCTGAGACTAACCAGCCATTGTCCACCGTGTACCCCGCCAAAGCACATAGTTACTGGGATCTGCACATGCCACCTGGGACTACATGGGAAAATGATGAAAACATATTATATGATTTCCTCACCATACAGGTGGCTCCTCCAGGAATGTGGATGCCGTCAATCACCATGTCTTCTGGCAGATCACGAGACGTCCCAGGAACAGTCGGGTAAATCCTGAGGGTCTCTTTTAGCACCTTAGCAAAGTGTGATCATATTACAGTAAGTTAGTTAAATGATTTGGACCAATAAGCAGGTATTAGGATAGGGGCCTGATAATACAAGATGTACCTGAGAGAGATATGTCAGGTTTCCCAGATCCTCGTAACTGATTTCTCGTTTCATTCCGATAACATCATCTACCTCTTTCTTCACTCTGAGAGTTGATGATAGACCAAGAGCAGGTGATAATTTTTAAAACTGCATTACAGTAAAGTTTTTAAATCACACCCTAACTCCTCCACAGAATACACTGCCTGTCTTTTACTTTAAGTAAAACTGAACCAGTCTCCACCACAAAATAAAAAATACAACGAACTGAAGAACCTCTAACATCTGCCAATATTTTACAGCATTTCACATCTTTTTGTGTGTATATGCAGGCGTAGATATTTTCTGTAGATTATTCTGGTATAATAGATAGATTATTCTTTCTATAATGTTTTGGGGGTTTTTAGTGTTGATTTGACAGCAACAGTGTAGCGGTAGGACAGGACACAAGATTCAACCCATGGTCATTCACGTATGAGGTTTGCACTCTACCAGGTGAATCACCGCTTTTCAAAAACAGCATCACTATTTTTGCCACAATTTTTTTGTAAGAGGTGAATTTGGTATTTTACTGTGGCCCAGTGTCTGGCTGTCCTGTTACAGGACCCACTTTTAAAACAGAACATTCTGATTTGCAAAGCTTTTGGTTTGATTTAGATGTTTTCAATATATAGGTTTATTTATTACTATTAGAGTTGTCATATCATACTGTCTTTTAAATTTCTATAAATAACTGTGTGCAGAAACTGGGAGTTGCGACTTGACTTGGACTTGCAACCAAAAGACTTGAGATTTGACTTGCAGTCAAAGACTTGTGCAGATCTCTGATAGACGCACTGCATGAGCTGGCCTCCGGACCATCTACTACTATACAAACAGCTGATCGATCCAGACATAGCACTAGGGCCATCCAAGGATCACCTCCGGGTGTGAAAAGTGCGTGGGGGCTGCGTACAAACAACAACAAAGGTGCTTTTGAAGATTTCAGGAGTGAAGGTGCATGTGTGTAAAGGTTAGAGGAGGCCCAGGCATGCACATAGTACTTGCAGTAGGTTTTTTATAAATGTTTACAACCAACACCCAATGGGAGGGTCCCTGATTCCTAATTCCAATGTGGAAGCAGACGAACAGAGGGCTGTTCCATAAAATTCGCTCAGAAAAGTGAGGCTTATGGCCCAACTTCTTGCTTGAGATACTGTAAACATAGAGTCGAGGCTTAAGCCATTCCACAAAGACCACTCTGAGCTCACACAGGGAAGGTAACACCAGTCAGACTAAACGAGCCGTGCTTATGGCGTGCGTTGGCATCCCAATAATGAGAAGCAAGGATTCAATCAAACCTCAATGAAAAACTATGGTGAGGAAATGCCCACCTCCATGAACATCCCTTTAACACACAGGGAACCATCCACAGAGGAGTAGCCAAACTATGGAAATAGTTTCGCCTCAGTTTGATGGGACAGAGGGCGAGTTGAGAAAGTTGAGCATTTACTGTTTGGTGCATTTTATTGTCACAAAATGCAGCTTAATTTGTGACAAAAGTGCAGGAGTTTATAAAGAGTTCAGGCTAAGTCAGACCTTAAACCTGCTCTACACCAGGCTCAGCTGCCTGCTTATGTTTCCATAGTGACTGAGCGAGTCTCAGGATAAGCACAAAGAACAAAACTGACAACAAAGTAAGCCAGACTTATCCAAGTAAGCCTAGCTTATGGAGTTAGCTGGTTTTATGGAACAGCTCTCTGAATCGAGCCAAACATGTGATTGGCCAAAGCTTGCCACATGTCCTCACTTCTCTAATATGTCTGGATGCCTCCCCAGTTCCATAATGCAAAAGGCAAGTTGATTAGCTGTAGTCTCCTGGCCTGTAATGACAGAAATATTAATTTGTATGGCATAATATAACAATCTCAGAGACAGAGCATAAAGCAAGTGCAGTACTGTTTTACTGAGAAAAGCATAGGTCCTTACCTGCAATGAAGAAAGTCACAAAGTTGTCCAACATAAACTCTTCATCCTCTTTGGTCATGCTTTCCTCTGGAATAGATACACAGAACATGTAGAATATAAACCAAGAAAAATATTGTGACAAAAACACTTCTGAAATCCATACAATTTTCTGTCATGTAATTAAAGTACATGATGCTAGGGCTTAAGTTTATAATTTTATTGGCAATAATGTATTAATAAGAATAATGAAATGGGAAATAAATTTAGTGACAAAAGTTTTTAGAATAATGATTTTAAGTTTCCTATGTTTTCTGTTGGTTAAAATGGAGACAACTGGGACATATGAGATGATGATAATATGTTTTTGTTAGTCCCAGTTAATTAGGGACATCTGGTGACCCGACCTTAACTATTACATTAGTTGCTATTAGCAGTGAATGCACACTAAGTTTAACAGAGGTGCAACCAACAATTATTTTCAAAATCTATTAATCTGTCAATTATTTTTTCAATTAATCAATTAGTAATCGGATAGTGAAATGCAAGTACCCACTGGCCTAGCTGGATTATTATTAATTTTTTTTTAATATAAAATTCTGCTCCCAGTATGTTACTTCAGGAGGTTTTTTCATGCTAAAAACAAATATACATTGTCTTTTATGGTTTTTTCGTGGCTTCACTGCTCTACTACTGTCATAGTAGTAAAACCTCTTCTATCAGCACATGGCATGTTTCAAAGACTATGTATACTCCAGATAACAATTAATCGATTACAAAATTAGTCAGTGATAATTTTTTATAATTTATTGTAACTGATTAATTTGATTAGTTGTTGTAGCCCTAAACTGCAGTTACCTTGTCCGGCTGATTTGATGATTTGTGTGAGAATATCTTTAGGGACGTCTTCTCCATTTTGCATGGCAGTCTTTCTCTCATTTATCCACTGAGCTCCAGTTGTGCGCAGCAGACGGGCAGCTTCCCTCACCTCATTAATGAACGACCTATTCTGAGGTTTATACTAGAAGTGCACAGAATTGCATACAGCTAATTACCCATCTAAAGAAATAGAAATGAACAATAAAATAAAAAACACACCTCAAAAAAAGCATCTCGGACATAGTAAACCATTCCTTTCAGACATGTCTCAATGGCTTTGGGGAAAGGTGAGCTATATTTGAGCAGGTCCAACTCAACACCGAATGCAACCTGAGAGAAAATAATAGTTCAGACTTACACAATAATGTCAATTAAACTTTATTCATCCAAATGTCTGCACAAACCTTAGCAATAACATCCAGGGTAACACAGTTGACCAGATGGAGCATGTTTGCTACAGTGTTATGATCAGCCTCCTCTGAGAGTCTGTCCATCAGTTTCTCAGCCCTCTCATTAAAGGTACCCATCAGTCCTCTCAGGTATCTGTCTCATCATTTAGGAATGGGCATACACACAAAAAAAGTTAGGTTTTTTTTTTGGTTTTTTTTTTTGGCTAATTTTGGCATTAGACTAATGTAATCGATTACATCAGTTTCCTTAATTGCTAATATAGTACATTGCAAATATGAATCTGTCATGGTTTTATGCTGTATTGCCTAAGTTTTTATGTAAAGCCACTGAGATGTGTGACACCAGTCACTTTAGTTGAGACTATAATATAGGGTTTTGGGGTTTTATGTCTACTTTACTGTTGCTTAACATTGGAGAGGCATTCACTGCTGCAGGTAAAACGTGATTTATTGTCCTAGATGGATGCAAAAAATGTCTGTATATAATTCAATGCAAGGTAGGTAAACATTTGACATGGATGTAAAAAGCTGTAAAAATACAGTATGTTTCTGTTAAACTGTGTAATTCTAATTTTTTATAATGCATCTTTAATAGATCACTCTTACAGTGATAATAACTGCCGGTTAGTAAAATACATTTCATCTGTATGACGTTATTACAAGATATTATCAAGTTTTTACAGGATACTATCATGGAAAGCCTCCCTGGGTTGGTGTGGGGAGAAGTCTGGGCATCTTTGCTTGGACTGCTGCCTCTGCAACCAGGTTCCGGATAAGCGGTAGAAGATGGATGGACTATCACATTTTTAACAAGATACATACTATCGTATTTTTAAAGATTCTGGTGTATTACATTTTTACATAGTACTTGTCGTAACATGATATTATCACATTTTTACAAGACCAAATTTCAGATTAGTTGCAGCGCAATATAGCTAGTTGGTAGAGCAGCGGCGCATATACAAGGCAACTGCAATCTGCCTCAACGTCGTGGGTTCAGACTCTCGTAGTTTGCCAAATGTCTTTCCCTAATTTCCTACTATTCTGTCCTATCAATAAAAAAAAGTATAAAATTTGCCAAAAATATCTTCAAAAAGATGAAGTATGAAGTGTTGATGAAGTGTTTATAATCATGAAAAATCAGAATAGTATTTATTGTCATAATAATAATAATAATAATAATAATAATGATGAACATGCATAAAACACTATTAAAAAGTAAAATAAAATGTTATAAATTGACTAATCTAAATTTGTGAGGGAGCTGCATTCTCTGTGGGAGGAGCGAGTGCTGAGCAAAGCCAAGTGCCTCCTGGCTCAGCCCCTCCATCCTCTGACTCCTGATTTTATCTTGATGCCTTCAGGGCGTTGATTTTATGCTCCGGTATGGAAGACTAACCGGTTCTCCAATTCTTTTGTGCCTATTAAATTGCAAAATTTTGAGGGTCGTGTTCTTCGAGGTTTTACACTGTAATATGTATATTGTTCTTATATTGTTTTTTGAGTTCCACTTGTGTCTGTAATAGACTGGCACACTGTGTGTTTGTGTGTACGTGAGAAGTGAGAACTGCTCTGAGAATGCTGTAAATTAATTGCCCTCTGGGATCAATAAAGTTTTCTGAATCTGAATCTACCAAATATACAGATATCAGTAAAACAAAGTTATGTGTATTCACAAAATTACATAAAAGTATAAAATCTATTTAAACAGGGACTATGACTATACAGATGAAAATGAACAAGCACCAGATAACATGAATCCTGTCTTCTCTATCTCTCTCTTATCTTATAATACCATTAAATACCATCTTGTAAAAACATGATAATTTTCTTATTCTAACAAGTAACATATCATGTTAAACACGATACAGATGAAATGAGTTTTATTTACCTGGTAGCAACATGCTGGCATAAATAATAGGCATAGATTCACTGAAACATTCTGCAAAAAGCTGTAATAATATAATTGCACTCTCCGCAACCTATAACAGTACCACCATGTGATGGAATTAATCAAATTATTAATTTAATGATTAATTAAAACTCACACGCTGCTGAAGGCGGGATCCATGATGCGTCTCTGTTTGTACCACTGCTCATGGTTCTGTGCTGTCACCAGGCCGTTTCCTAAAAACCTTCACATACAAAATATATAGAGAATTTTAGAGAACACTATTATCTGCTTATCTGCTTACAGCTTATCTGATTTTAAGTTATGGTTAATGATCCATGATGATGTTTTCAGGCTCTATTTGATGTCTGTGTCTGTAGGCCACAGCCATATTCTCCTGTTTACATCTATCTTTTAAATATTTTGTTACTGTATTATGTTTATAGCACTGAGACTCACTAAAGTCAACCTGCTGCTGAGCATCTTTCATTGAGAGAATCACTGCCTGTTTCATCATTATCCTGCCTATTCCATCCTACTATCTAACAATTAAGTGCACATTTGTGATTGTCTGTGTAAGTGGGAGTGGATCCTGCTACAGCTCTTCTAATTCTATTTTTTTCCCATGGATGTTTGTCTTGTTTTCTTGCTGAAGAAAAATCAATGTGTGGTCACTAGGTCTGCAACAGGTTTCTATGGTCATTTCTGTTCTTTCAGAGTAATAACAATCTCACCATAATTTTAGTAACCAAAAGGGAGGAGCACTATTTCATTAATTACTTCAAGAAAAAACATTGCAACATTGCAACATTTTAAAAGCTATAAAAAGAAGGTATTACAATAACAAAGCAAATAGGTCCCCTATTATGCTAAATCAACCTTTTTGAGTTTTAACTTGAAAGTTACAGTAGGCTGGATCAAAAAAAATGGTGAAAAACCCCATCACAACATCCACCTTAGAGTAGGATACTCTCCAGGAAGTAGGCCTATCAATGTGCAGGTCCACTATAACGAGAAGTGTTCATGAGAGAAAATACAGACAGTTTACCACAAGGTGCAGACCATTCATCAGCCTCAACAATAGAAAGGCCACATTAGACTTGGCTAAAAACACCTAAAGAAGCCAGCCCAGGTCTGGAACAGCATTCTGTGGACAGATGAGACTCAGACCAACCTGTACCAGAATGATGGGCAGAGAAAAGTCTGGAGAAGGCCAAGTCTAATGTGGCCTTTCTGTTGTTGAGGCTAATGAATGGTCTGCACCTTGTCCAAATACTTATGCCCTAACTGTATATATCAATTCCACCCTTTACCAATAAATGATTAAAAGATATGTTGTGACTTACCTTTGACCAAAAAGGCTGAACAGTCGCTTGTAGAGAAATTTATCTTTAGGGTACTTTGGGGACATTAGGATTTCCTGAACATTAGGACCAAAAAAGTTAATATTAATTCCACATCATATACGTAAGGAAATTGAGTTATGGAAAATATATTTGTATTGTGTTTACCTTGGTAGCCTCTGGACAGGACACACCAACAATCACATAATGTAGAATATTCAGCCTAAAAACTGGGCCGTATGTCTCTGACCTTTAATGCAGCCCAATTTATATTAAAACAAAACACACATAAAGGTAGTCTTACTGGATCCAACTTTTATTACTCGAGTAAAATTAAAAAAGTATTGACTCTAAAATATACTTAAAACATAGTTAGAAAGTACTTACCACTGCTAGTACTAATAGCAATAACTGGCCTCTTACTACTAGACTAGTACTTCTGCAACTGTTAGGCTACTATCATCTATATTACTACTCCTACTGGACTATCAGTACCAGTCCATGTAAAAATACTTCAACCCATTCAGAGATTATACAAAATGATTTAAAAGAAACATGTATCTCACTGTAAATGTAATGTACTCAAGTAAAAATATATTCTAGAAACTTACAGAAAAACTCACAATTCTGAAGGAAAAAAAGTTGAGATTAAGGTCAGAATTTTGAAATTAAAGTCAAATTCAGAAAACAAAACAGGATTCTGAAAAAAAGTTATGAAATTTAAGTCTCTCAGCTTAATTTTTTTTTCTGACAGTGGCCCTTAAATTGAGTAAAAGTTGGTGTAATTCTTACCATTCGAGGAATTTGTCATGAATTACTCCATTATTTTTCATCACCTCCGACAATATTGGCGAATGCCCCAAGAAAAAACTGTATTAAAATGAACATGGACTAACGTTAAGCTAGGACAGTTAGGCTAGGTCTACATTATTTACATTGTTAGCCTGTGTTTGTTTTGCTCCAGCTGTTACCTTTTTCGTGGTGGTCCAGGGATGTGGTCATATTTCAAATGCAAGTGTTTAATATAAAAACAATATCCGAGAAATGTTGCAAAGAGGGAAAACAGAGCCAAAAGAAGAGCCTGGGGGAACCAGCTCAACAGTACGCTGAACAGTGCCATGCTGGAAAGTGACCCTTGTATACAATGGACCTGGCTCATATATTTGTGCAAGACTTCCGCATTCCATTTTGTTGAATAATGAGTTCAAGCCAGCACGTCGCTCCAGGGCATGCAGGCAGGTGTGTTCAAAGGCAGACTACTGAACTTTACCATTTCTGAGCTTTTAGCAGGTTTTATGAATGGTCCCACAACAGAGGGAAAGATGACGACAACATTTCTGAAATTAGGTCAAAAGGAGAAAACACCAGAATCAAGGTGAGGGTGAACATGCAGTATTGATCCATTGCAGTTTTAGTTTTGAACAAAATAGGTAAAATAATAAGATGCAAAAAAACTTAATTTATGTCGACAATTATTAGTCTTCATTCTTTCCTCAATGTCCTGGGACGGAGACTGCCATTTTGTGCCTACAGCCTCTCTCACCACCACCAGTCACAGTAACACAACATTAACATTAAAACATTAATTACACAAGAAACATTAAAGTATATGTGCCAACAAAATTTTAGTGAAATAAATTAGACGTGGTTCATAATACATTCACAAACATTCCCCAGACTTATATGGACAGAATAGTTTGTACTTGTCAGGAAAAAGTGGGTGCTATATTCTATATTCTGTCTATTTTTGTGCTGGCTATGCCTGCTACAAAGAAAATAAACCAAAAAATAATAGCATAAACAGAGAAAAGGTACATAAAGTGAAACGGATGGTTATAGGCAAATTTACAAAATAATACACAATAATAAAAGTTTTTAAGATGATGATTATTCGGATTAGGTCATAAAATTAATTTCTTTTCTACAAGGCCAAATCAGTAAAAATATACAAATATTACCATTTCAGTCATTAGTTGCACCTTTATTGTCCTGTGACTCAACATTGTGTTGATGTACAGTGATCAGGCATAACATTATGACCACCTAGCCATTCCAGAGGGTCATATGTTTATGTTATGACCAGCTGCCTAAATACAGGTCCCAAGTGAAACAAACTGCAATGCACGGTGTAATCTGACACCTTTCTATCAAAATCAGCAACAACTTGTCATAACGCTTGTCTGTGGTCATAATAATAAGCCTGATCTGTTTTGTCTGTTCAGCACAGGACAAGAGCTCACAAAGCATCATTAGCAGTCAAGTAGTCTCAATGCCTAGTATCTATTGTTATGAATCATATGTATGTAGCTTAACTAATTATTGTATTTATAGTGCATTGCCAAATAATAATAATTGCCAATAATAAACAACTATTTTTGATCAAAGAAATGTAATGAGCAGAAAGGGGTGGCAGGAGGTTAACTGTTTTTGCGGCACAATGTATTACAATGATAGACTATTTATTTACTGGTATGTCTATCTTTTATAGTGCACAGGACTCCACTCTTTGGCCTGAGCGTGCCAGTGTCCAGGATGTCGAAACTCTGTCCCGGGACAAGGGTGAAATCAAACCTTTGCAGAAGCTTGGCCATCACCACTTTAGCCTCCATCTGTATAAACACACACAGCTCTCAAGTATCTTTACACATGTTTATCATTTATTCATTTGTGATGGTTCAGGGTTTCACTTACCTGGGCAAAGTTCTGTCCGAGACATGAGCGAGGACCAAGAGCAAAAGGGTAGTAGCAGTAGTAAGGCCTGAAAAACAATGGCAAATACTGGTTATGCTTTCACAAACTTATTCTGCAGACCATGAACAAATGTTTTGGACTAAAGGCTGGGACACATCAACCCAAAGCCCTGCTGCCATTAGAAGAAAGTGGCAACAGACACACAGAAGCAACTCAGACTCAATACCAAGCAGCGCGTAGTATCTGCACATGTGCAAGACATAATAACTATTTACAACAGCAGGCAGCGCTCGTCACTAAACTGAATATAATGGGCTTCTAATACACCTCTGTAACACTCAAGTGTTTTACTCAAGTATTTATCAATGAATAATAATCTTATGTGCTACACACCAACTAGTCTCAGGTAGCAGATATAATGAAATGAAATATCTTTATTTTCAAACTTTTATTTATTTTTTTATATTAAGTTATTTGGAAATAACTTAATATTTTTTGTGTCGTGTATGTTTTGAGTTGAGAAATACAGAAACTATATTCTGTGTTGTCCTTGATATTCAAGCAAGTAGACTCACGACACCATTCATTAAATAATATCGTAATCGCAATATTGTCCATAATAATCGCAATCGCACATTTTCATCAAATCGTGCAGCACTAGAGGATATAATGTTATCTAGAGTTTGAGTTCAGGTCTGAGCACTGTGTCTTTACCATTGCGAGACGGGGCCAGTACCTAAATACATGTTACATAAGAGAAACATTACTTACTTGGGAGCATCTGGGTGAAATCTGTCCGGGTCAAACTTCAGAGGATCCTTGAAAAATTTCTCCAGTCTGCCGCATACATAGGAGCTAAACTATATTTACAGTGAAGATTTTAATGAAAATAATATTAATACAATAAATTCCTTAAAAACTGCAGAATGGAAATGAAAAATATGTCCCTTTACCATAACTTGTGACTTCTGCAGGTATATGGACACCATTTATCACCATGTCTTCAAGAATATCACGGTTTGTCCCAGGAGCTGTTGGGTAAATCCTAAGTGTCTCTTTTAGCACCTGAATGAAGTGATGAATTTGAGTTATTATGATATACACATAAGAACTAATATTATTTCCAAATTGGGGAGGATGCTTATAACAGCAATGCTTTTGTACTGGTAAAAGAAATCTTTTAAAACAGTATGCATGCCAGTAGTTTAGTTGTAAATAGAGAAATTATCATAGATAGGTAGCGCTGGCGACCAAGCTAATTTAATAACTTCTCTGACCTGATTAACGGTGTTTAGTGTTTTTGTTCGTCACCTGTTGGTTCTCTTGAAGTCCAGTCCTCTGTGTGATAATTTTTCTTTGTCTTGTTGCCATTTTAACAACAGTAAAGTCACATTGACGTCAGATGTAATGACCACATTAAAACAAACCCACAAGTCTTTATAAAACTGGCTTTTGCTGCTGTCCCCGTTCAGAAATATAATAATAAAGGAATAAGTAATATGGGATTAAGGAAATGAGTACAGAGCTGCTCATAAATAGCAGTCGGCCAATATATCTAGTGGATTTTTGCTTTCTTTTTTTTTTTTTTTTTTTTTAAAGATAATGGGCACGTGTGGGCGACCATGTCAGTAAAGGACCCCAACTGCGCAGTCTGACTGTGGTCAAATGTTGTCTTCTAGAGCAGTGACCACGCTAGGGGCCGCCAGTGCTCCCTAGAGGGACCGGGACTACAGCTGTTATTACCTGAATATTAGGCTGCTGTATCCATTAGACGCCCACTTACAGAATACACTTTCCTACCACTCAGTGGCTGGATGACTGAAAGTTGGATCGTGGCCCGTCCCTACAGGACCACCTCAAACAGGAACCTGTCCCACCTGGGGACACTGATGCCTCTCACGAGAAGCGTCAGTTAATACCAGACGCAGCATTCAGTTCACTTCAGCTCTACATGAACAGCGCACTGTGTCTTGTCTATTATTATACAACAAGATAAGCAAAGTAACTTCAAACTTTGTGCAAAGAGACTGTTCGATTTACAACAGACTAAAGTTTTTCTTATTTCACCAATCACCAGTGAGAGAAGAGCAAACGAGACACTGGGGTGAGTGGCTTTGTGCAGACTGCAGCTCGCCCCTTTCCTGAGCATTTGTTCCACACAGATGAGAGAACTGCCTCATATTTACTGGAGAATTGAGAGACAGGCGCGATACCTGCCGCTTCAATGTAAATGAGCGCAGCTTCTGACAGTAAAAGTAGATCACCAATCTTCACACGTGTCGCTAATCACACAATTAAATCTGTGCGTTCAGTCACGTGTTATTCTTGTAGCATATGATTTGGGTAAAAATGTAATTATTACGTAGTTAAATTTATGTTGTAAAGGTGCTAGATGGGCATACGCTGTCCTCAGAGTTGGACATTATTCTGCGCATTTTTGTGTAGCGTCAAGTGCTCTTGTTTTCACATCAGTTTGTTTATCTACTGCACATATCCCTGTTTTACTGCTTTGGGACATCCCAAGAAGCAGCTCAGAGCGTCCACAACCATCTTTTACCAGTGTGGACATCTTACACTACAGTTTATAGAAAACATCCAAAATCTCTTTATCTCGGCCTGAAAAGTTCAAAACGACAATAAAAAGATTTTGCTCATTTCTCTGGAACAGAACCTCGCTCTCCCCAAGCTCTACTTGCACAAAGTGTGTGAGTGAGATGGACTTAATTGTTTTGGTTTTCTCAAAAAAACTCATCTTTAATTGTTCTCACTGTCACTATAAGCATTACTAAAACAAATGGACATATTATATTAATTTCTTTCATAAAATTAAGAAAATCTGCCCTACATATTGGTTCCAAAAATCTGCAGTACTTATCAGCCATCGGTTGCTCTGACTTAAAAATTGATATGGCATCGGCCATAGAAAAACCCATATTAGTCGACCTCTACTCATATTATGACATTCTGGTGTTTTATGTAAAAACCGTCAACAATCAGCCCTGTTTGTTTAGGATACAGGTCAGTGGTGCACCGCTTACATCCCGCCCTTCATTTCTCTGATTAGTTACTCTGCCTGCCTCAAGATCTAAGCTTTAAATATGACATAATGTACCTGTGAGAGATATGTCAGATTTCCCAGATCATCATAACTTATGTCCCGCTTCATTCCTATGACATCATCAACCTCTTGCCTCACTCTGAGAGAAAATTAAAATCATATTTAATTACAAAAAATATTTCTTGATGGATTACTTCCAAACTTTAGTTGGTCTTACCTTTCAAGTATGTCTGGATGCCTTCCCAGTTCCATAATGCAAAATGCAAGTTGATTAGCTGTTGTTTCCTGGCCTACAACAAAAATATATAAAAGATGTTGTGAAGAGAACTGGATGTGTTCACATGATGTCATAGCACTCTTTTAATGACCTATGTTGTAAAATTGAGATGGACTGCAGATAAGAATTCTATGGTAGAATCTTGACAAGTTTTATATTTAACTATAGTGTCAAAAATGTGTTATGTATTATTCAATCACACAGCGTGATTAAAGACAGTAGACAGGGCATTAAGCCACAAGATTAATATTGACGTTGTGGACCAAACAAAAATGATCAGGTTCAACATTTGTGGATTTTTTTCTTTTAAAATTGTGAAGGGAGAAAACAAAAAAAGACATTATAGACATTATACTTTGTGCCAGTTTTTGTTTCATGTAGATAGACTCTCTAATCGTGGAGATAATAACTATAAACCATACCATGACTTCTGCATTTTCAATCTTTAGCAGCAGATTCTACCAAAGAGTTCTTACCTGCCTCCAGCTCACACTAAAGGCCTTTAGAATGTTATGACATCATCTAGAATGTTATACCAGTATTACAAAATAAGAAATTACAACATAAATAGGAAATATCCTAAAAGAAATTTCACAAATGTTGAACCTGATTGATCAGATTAGTGATAAGGTTTATGATCCTGCTGTATATTTATCCTACCACCAAAAAATCTGCATATTACAAAAGACATTTTGCTTGCCCCTGTCTCAAATAAATCTGGTGACATCATAATATGAAAACAACCAATTCAAATTTAACTTGAAAATATAAAAACAATGATCCAAAAAATGCTAGGATTGCTGAGATTAGGTGTACCATGTCAAATATTTTTGTAACTCATTATTTAAATTTGCATATAGCATAATACTGTAATAACATGAGCTGTACATTAGTAGTATTGCTAATAAAAATGTAAAATTAAAAACGTGTTAAATGCAATGCAAAAGATACATTCTCCTACCTGCAATGAAAAAAGTGACAAAGTTGTCCAACATAAACTCTTCATCATCTTTAGTCATGACTTCCTCTAAAATGATGAAACAATATTGATAATATTTTTTTAAATATGGATTAAAAAATGTTTACCAAACAATGCAAACATAAATGCGTAGTATGGTTTACATTGTAAAGATTGTTAGTGATGACTGCCTGTGGTTGTTTGCTGGGTTCTTACCTTGGCCAGCTGATTTGATAATTTGTGTGAGGATATCTCTTGGCACATTTTCTCCATTTTGTATGGCAGTCTTTCTCTTATTTATCCACTCCACTCCTGTTGTGCGCAGCAGATGACAGGCTTCCCTCACCTCTTTAATGAACTGCTCTGTTCATTGGATTGTACTGGAAGAGCAAGACCTTTACATCACACTACTTAGAGACTTTCAATTCATTCTTTGGTTTTCTCACACATCTTTCTGTTAGTGGTGGCAGGAGTAAAAAAAGGAAAAGACTTGTATGTATAGGTAAAGTGCTTAATCTAAAAATGCCTATATATATATATATATACATACATACAGTATTTATCTGACTGACTGGGAAGCATTTTAACATACACTGACAGCCTGTTAGCCCTCTATCAAATAAACAGAAAAACAGTAATAATTGACTAATACCTCAAAAAATAAGTCTCTTGCATAATATATAAGTCCTATCAGACATGTCTCAATGGCTTTAGGTAAAGGAGAACTGTTGTTGAGGAGGTCCAGCTCAACTCCAAATGCAACCTGAGAGACACAAAAAAAAGAATACATGGAGCCCAATGGAAATCTGGCTTATTAAATTTGTATGGAAATAAGTTAAACCTCAAAGTAGGCCATACTGTACCTTTGCAATAACGTCAAGGGTGACACAGTTGACCATACTGAGCATGTGCACTTCAGTTTGGTCATCTGCCTTATCTGACAGTCTGTCCATCAGTTTGTCAGCCCTCTCATTGAAGGTGCCCATCAAACCTCTCAGATATCTGTATTAAGTGTGAAAAAACTGGCTCATTCTTCAACTACGGTGAAATTTGGCCTGGAAATTTAAACACATATTTTTAGGCATATTTTGCTTTGTTGTACTAATCACACCACAAAAATGGCATGTTTTTAAAGTAAATATATTAATATCACCTATGCTTATAAAATATTTAATAAAACTTCAAACCTAGATATACCAAAATGTATAACTGTATATTAAGCATTTTAAATATATTAGATCCCCTTTGTTTAGAGGCCAAACACCTGGTTAAATGCTGAACAATGGCACTGTCATTTCCATCACAGTGTTTTTTTCCATCACAATAAAGGAAGACCAATAAACCTAGCTCTTGGTTTTACAAAAATGTAACTTGATTTTTTTCTTATGTTTTATTCCAAGGAGCTAGGTTTGCTCCCCTGCATGCACTCTCCTGTCACATGACAACTTTTTAAAAAGTCCTTTTTGTTACATTCTGTGGTGTGTGATGGTGACCCCTCAGGATAGGTGTTCTTTTTATTTAAAAAAAAATACATAAAATATAATATATTTCACAAATATTTAAAGTAAGTAATTTATAGTAGTATTTATATTGTAAGACATGCATGTGAATTGGTGACTCTAAACTGCCCCAAGTGAATGAATGTGAGAGTGAATGGTTGTCTGTCTGTGTCTCTGTGTCAGCCCCGCGACAAGCTGGCCTCTGTCCAGGGTGTACCCCGCCTAAGGCCCAAAGTTACTGAGATACCCCTGAACCCCTAACGGCAATAAGCGGAAGATGATGAATGAATGAAAGAACAAATATATTAAAAAAATTATTTATGATTTAATTTTTGTAAGTTTCACTTGGCGTCAACTACTGTATTTTATTTTATATTTTTTTTCGTATTTCTGCCTAGGACACACATTCTTTGATAGCTGAAGAAAACTAATCCAACTAGGCAACAGACTATTAGCAAACTATGTTTAGTAAACCTGAATTTTGTCAAAATTATAGAAATAATGAAAGTAATCTTTACAGGCTGCTGAAGGCGGGGTCCATAATGCGTCGCTGTTTATACCACTGCTCATGGTCAAACACTGTTATCAGTCCATACCCCAAGAATCTTAAAAGAAAAGAAAAAAATAGAGCAGATCATTCTTAGATTTAAGATATTTTAAATAAAATTACAGTATGGCCACAATGATTCAAATGCTGCTATTTAGGCTTCTATTACAGTATTTTATAAAAATACACATAAATTCAAATGTAACTGGTCATAAAGTAATGGAATAAGGTGCAATATTTTGCATAAGTAAAATGTGTACACGTGATAGTCTAAAAAAACATGCACAATGACACACAAAAAGTGGAATTCTGGTCAGTGGTTCTCTGCTCTGGTCTGATTGGGGGGCACAATTACTTTTCTAAATTATTTTTACTATGACCCTTTCTAGCACTCATTTCACCATCTCATGTATTTGAAACAATATTTAGCCTTCAAAGAGGCTGAAAATTTTTACTTATTTTCAACTTCTCTGTGACCCACTTTTAGGTCCCAGCTCACCAACTGGGAACCACATATTTAGGTTCACAAGGGCTTAGAGAAGAGGTGGACTACTCAAATCTTGTACTTTACAACAAAATTATTACTTACATAAAAGTAAAAAGTATTGAATGTAAAATTGAAAAAAAAAACAACAACTTCTTTTTACTACTAATACTTCTGCTCCAGTTCCTACCCTTACTACTGCTACTATACTGTCTGCCCCCAAACCTGGCTCAAACTCAAGATTGCATGGTGGGTGTGCTTTGTCACTACTTTTACTTGTATAGAGCCTTAAAATGTTAACAAAGTAACATTTTTCTTGTAGAATTTATTCTAGTATAAGTAAAAGTGTGTTTTAGGAAACATACTCAGAACGTACATGTACAGTGCATTGTCAAGTATCCAGTTACTTTTCACCATTGTTTTAGAGCATGTTTTTTTTTTTTTTTTTTTGCCTTTTCCTTTCTGCGTGCATACATAGCGCAGGATCTCACTTTTTTAAAGCGTTCTTTACCTTTGCCCAAACAGATAAAACATCCTTTTGTAAGCGAATCTGCCTTTGGGATACTTTGGAGACATGAGGATTTCCTGAAACCAGAAACACCATGCAATTCAAGTAGTGCAGAGGGCAGTGCAGTAAAACAAACATTAACAATGATCATTGCGTAAGATGAAACAATGAATGCTGAGGTTTACCTTTGTTGCCTCTGGACATGTAACACCGAGAACAACTTTGTGCATCATATTAAGCCTGTAAACTGGCCCGTACGTCTCGGACCTGGAAGAATGAGCGCAAAAATGAGCAATAATTAAAAAAAACAATAAGTGTATAAACTAACTTCTTAATACTTACCATTCTAAAAATGTGTCATGGACAATGCCGTTATTTCTCGTTATATTCGCAAAAATCGACGAATGTCCGAAAAAAAAACTAAAAAAAAAAAAAAAAAAAAAAAAGTTAGCTAAGTTAGTTAAAAATCAGCTAGCTAGAGCTTGCTAGTGTTAGCCTTTTCAAAATGAGCGTGTCTTTCTTACCTGTCTCGCGGTGGTCCAGGTATGTGGTCATATTTCATGTGCATGTATTTAATGTATGCGCAATAACCCAGAAACGCGAAGAAAAGCAAAAGGAGTAACACATATAGCATTGGAGCTAACCAGCCCAGCATTATACTGAACACTGCCATTGCGGAAAGTCTGGTGTCTGTCAGAGAAAGTGGGTTAGAAAGTGAAGCGTAGATAAAAGATAGATTAAAGATAACGGCAGACAGGATGAAGTGTGTACTCAAATGCACTTTTGGTTCGATCTGCTGCCGCAAGGGGCGCCAACAAATTATCAGTTAGTGCCGGTGTTCCGGGAAATTCTGTCCCCCCATGTTTCTCTGACAGCAGGGCCGAAATCGAAAAGTTGCCGATCGGCCGGTCCGGGAGCGCCCCCTCCTGTCGACCTGTTAGTGGCCAATGAGTGGTTTACGACTGAGCAGAGTGGCAGACGCCTCACAGTGGTTTATGGCTGGTTGTACAGCAGCTGTCAGTGGTGTTATAGTGGCATATTGTCTTCCTGGATGTTTATGAACGTGTATAAATATGTAAATAACAGTAGCCTATTTGCTTGGTGCAGCAGTTAATAGGGTTGTTGATGCTGTTACACAGTGGCAATTGCATTGTTGTGCAAGACTTCTGTGAACGAGTTTTATATTAATTTACAAAGTTTTACCATACAAATCGGGTAAAGTAGCCTACAATCTGTTAACCCTCAGGCATCACTTCAATTTACTATACACTTGTGGTCCTTAAGGACATAAATGTACACTTCCAAAATACTGCTATCAAAATTTACTGGATTAATTTTTTTCCAGCTTTTTTTCTGCATAAGTCTTCTGATCAACTTTAGTCTTGCTTGAGATTACCAAACAGTCAATATTTTTTTTTTTTAGGATTTTAACCCTTAACTCGCCAGTTTGAAAACAAAGTCACTGTTGTTGTTTGTGAAAACACACACACACACACCATTCCCCCTCATAGAAATAGATGTTGGGGTTGTCATGGCATTTTTTCCCAATGTGTCTTGTGTAGGTTGAATATTATCTTTTGCCTCACTGTAGGGGGCGTAAGAGAGCACACAGGTTCACGCTGCTGCCCCAAATGAAAGCCAAACATGGAAGATACATGGATCTTCTAACTTTCTCAAAACTGGACTGAAACAGGATCTAATTATTGAAGGAAGCCCAACGCCGGAGCTTAAAGATCTGCTCCAATATCAGGTCAGAAAATAACCCGCTTTTTTCACCGAGGCGTTACTGAGGCGTGAATGGACCGAGACACGTGCATATTAATTAGCCACTAATTTGTGCATTTAGCCTGTATTATGAAGCTGCACTCCCCTAAATCGTTCACATTCAGAGTGAATAAAATAGTGTTATCCAAATACTGCTGCCTGGAGGAGAGTGGAAAATTGTCTTTAATCCATCTCCAGTATGATCAGAGTCTGACACAAGTTCAAACATCAGCTGCTGTCAAAGTGGAAATGATAGCTACATGTTTTTTTCTAACAGAAATCATACGCATTGTACTTTTGTACACTTTACTCCAGAATACATACATAAAACACTGTAATATAGCATGTAATGTATGTAATATAGTATGTAATTTAATGTTTTGTATACATTTGTTCGGACCCTAGCAGAGGTAGTTGGAGACCCTTGTTCTAATGTCAGTGCCTCACCAGCCGTGAATTTGACCACACGTCACTGGGCTGGGCTCTGTATTCTGTGGAGCTGGGACGAGATGGCACCGTCCCTCTGCTGTGGCGATTCTGCTCTCAGCCCCTCCTCTATCCACTCCCGCAGACCTGGGGCCGGATCTTCCGCATCTTAGCGCAGAACCAGACAGTGGCACAGAAAGGGGCCTTATGCCAGTCTCTTCTCTTTAGACTGGGCACAAAACCTAGTCTAAAGAGGTTGGACGTCGGCTTAGGCCAAAGAAGCTGAACTTGAACTGGCGCAAATCTAGGCTGGGCGACAGCTGTGCATTTGGGAAAAGTTTGGATTTGAGTTTATTTCAAGCAATTAACAAATCAGACAGAAGGCACTGCTTTTAAAGGCGCGCGGAGCCCTAGTCCTGCAATCGTGGCCTTACCGGGAAAAGAAGTGTCCGCCTCTCAGAAGAGGAAACAATGATCCTGGCTGAGCTGGTGAAGCAAAGCTTCTGCACTGCATAACTCTGTGCGCGGCTGTGCTCAGGGCATGGCCTGACCTACCGCTTCCTCATTTTACCGCTGCCTCTCGCCGCTGGCCCAGGCCATGTCAGGGCGCCAGGCGCATCTGACATACAAGCGAATATTTTACAGTTTACATCTTTTTTTATGTCTTTTGCTTTTCAGTACCACGGACAGCAGCAACAGAGGACACAGGAGCGCGTCTGATCGGGGTCGGGAACACCAACAAATGTTTGAGTTGTGACCCGAAACGACCCGAGGTTCGGGCCAGGTCGGGCCCATAATTACAAGTAATGGTCCGGGTCGGCCAGCATGCTTACATCACGCACCTTTTTTTCATGCACATTTCTGAAACAAGGTAAAAAGGAGAAAACAGTTGAATTGCTGTTTTAGTTTTCAACAAAATACGCAAAGTAATAAAATGCAAAAAGCCTTAATTAATTTCCACAGTTATTAGTCCATTTTGTGCCTACAGCCTCTCTCACCACCACCAGTCACAGAAACACAACATTAACATAAAAACATTAATAACATAAGAAAAATTAAAGTATATGTGCCAACATGGTTTTAGTCAAATAATTTAGACGGCAAACTGTGGTTCATAATACATTCACAAACATTCTTTAGACTTATATGGACAGAATAGTTTGTACTTGTGAGGAAAAAGTGGCTGCTATAAATGCTATATTCTGTCTATTTTTGTGCTGGCTATGCCTGCTACAAAGAAACAGACCAAAGTATAATAACATAAACAGAAAAGGTACATAAAGTGAAACTGATGATTACTGGCAAATTTACAAATACACGATTAAGGTTTTTATGACAATGGTTTTTCTCATTAGGTCACACAATGGCTCAATACCCAACAATTTCTTTTCAACAATATCAAGGCCAAATCAGTCAATGTATACAGATATTGTCTTTTCAGTCATTAGTTGCACTCTCATAGACCTAGAGTATTTAAAACTATGCCAAACAGTTGGCATAGCGTCTATAAAAATCTCTATTATTGTCATCTCACTCAATAACATTATGTTGATGTTGTTAGATCCTGGTAAAAATCAGCTCTCTGGGACTCTAGGACTTTGTTCCTAAATCTAAAAGCACTACTTAAGCTGAAATAGAGGTAACTCGCCTGAATTCTAACCACCTTAGTTCCTGAATTCCGCCCTGCCACCTCTGGTACTATATGCCGTCTAGGGAGACCCACTTTATAGTGAATATAATACCAGTCCAGTCAGTTAATTGGTGGCCTACTTCCTATAGATCTTGGCTCTTGTTACTGATTAGGTTAAATTTAAAGGCTAGGAAAAAAAAAGACAAGACATAATTTTAGATTTTTTTTTATTTTTATTGCAGGTTTGTCGCAAAAGCATAGCACAGCTCAATAAACAAAATATAGTAAATAGTACTGGTCAGTATGATAATAGAACAAAATTATGTTCATCAAATGTTAAGAAATCACTATACATTCAGTATAAAAATAGAACAAAATTCTTTTCCATGATGTATAGAAATCAAAATACATAAAATTAAGTAAACCTTGTTATTAAACCATACCAACCCATATCTCTAATTAGTCAAATTTATTTTAGGAATTTGTAGAAAAATGGCAATAGTTACTTTAGGGCTGCTCCAATGAGGGTCCAGTAATGCTTTAGAGAGCTAATCTGTATTAGACAAAAAGGCCAAAACTGCCAAAACGTAGAAGCTGATTTAGTCCAAAAGTGTACCACAATCCAGAAATGTTGGTAAATTCCTTTGTATTGTAATCTACTGTTAGACTTAACACTTCTCAAACTTAAGCCAAAAGTCTCAGGAAGTTGCAGAAATAGCTAAAAAAAAAAAAAAAAAAGCTATTATCCTTCTTCGTTTCATTCATTTCATTTTCGTTTCAGGGAGAAATAAATCAAAAAGTCTCTCCAATTTAAGCCTAATTCCACTCATGTTTTTTGGGGCTATAATCCATTTTCTTCTCTGACCAGTCCATCTCTCTTTGGGGTGAGGTTTTATACCCCCAAACTTTGGACAACCCTTCTAGTCAGCCTAATACCATACAATATTCAACTTTTTTACATGTCATTAGCTCACAATATTGCTCAGTTTCATACTCTATATGGCCTCAAATTATGACTTATGATGTGTTATCAGCTTACAGTCCCTCTGCACTTACACACCGTGAAAAGAGGAACTTCGGTCTCACCCTGCTTCAGCTGCTCCCCGAAAAAGAGGAACTGACATGGATTTAAGATACATAAATCAATACAATTAAGTTCAACATAGCACAAAATAATGTGATTAAATATGTTTTCTTACCCAACACCGCTACTGACACTTTTATATAAACTTTAAAGCTGCTAGGCCTCATGCTCTTTTTTTTCCCCCCCTTTCTTCATCTTTGCCTGAATTCTGAATCGGTCAGCCTGCAGGCCTCGAATCACTCAACAATGTACAGTGATCAGGTCAGGTCACCACCTGCCCATTCCTGAGGGTCATATGTTTATGTTATGTTATGACCAGCTGCCCAATACAGGTCCCGAGTGCCAAAAACTGCGTAATCTGACACCTTTCTATCAGAACCAGCAATAACTTGTCATAACGCTTATCTGTGGTCATAATGTTATGCCTGATCTGTTTTGTCTCTGTTCAGCTCAGGACAAGAGCTCACAAACATCATTGGCAGTCGAGTAGTCTCATTGTCTCCAGATCTTAGTGAAAATACAGCAAGTATTTATTGTTATGAATCATAAGCAACTATTTTTGATCAAAGAAATGTAATGAGCAGAAAGGGGTGGCAGGAGGTTAACTGTTTTTGTGGCACAATGTATTACAATGATAGACTATTTATTTACTGGTATGTCTATCTTTTATGGTGCACAGGACTCCACTCTTTGGCCTGAGCGTGCCAGTGTCCAGGATGTCGAAACTCTGTCCCGGGACAAGGGTGAAATCAAACCTTTGCAGAAGCTTGGCCATCACTACTTTAACCTCCATCTGTAAAAACACACACAGCTCTCAAGTATCTTTACACGTTTACCATTTATTCATTTGGGATGGTTCAGGGTTTCACTTACCTGGGCAAAGTTCTGTCCGAGACATGAGCGAGGACCAAGAGCAAAAGGGTAGTAACAGTAGTAAGGTCTGAAAAAGAATGGCAAATATTGGCTATGCATGCACAAACTTATTTCGCAGACCATGAACAAATGTTTTGGACTAAAGGCTGGGACAGATCAACCCAAAGCCCAGCCACCATTAGAAGAGGCAGGTCATGTCTCCCCTGGTCAGCACTGAAAGTGGCAACAGACACACAAAAGCAACTCAGACCCAATACCAAGCAGCGCGTAGTATCTGCACATGTGCAAGACATAACTATTTACAACAGCAGGCAGTGCTCGTCACTAAACTGCATATAATGGGCTGCTAATACACCTCTGTAACACTCAAGTGTTTTACTTAAGTATTTATCAATGAATAATAATCTTATGTGCTACACACCAACTAGTCTGAGGTAGCGGATATTAGTGCTGCACGATTAATCTAATTGCAATCGCGATGTCACGCTGTGCGATTACGTAACCGCGTAAAAGACTGCGATTTGCGATTTAATGTAAATGTGGAGTGAGGTAACGTCACATCCACACGCTGTGGGCAGCCGCAGTATAACGTGCGAGCTGTGTGGGGCTCAAATAAGTTGTAGACACAGGACAAAACTCGGAGGCAAGTATTTCTTTGGAGCACGGGAACACGTCTCTGTTTATTGCCTGGCGCTCAGAGAACTTAAAATCAGAGCGTGAGAAAAACATGAACCAAACAGGTTCAAAGTGAATGGCGCAGGCGCACTATTAACACAACTTAGACACCCTTACAGCAGGTATGGTCACGTGACTACCCGGCTTGCAGCAAACAGTAGTGAAAGACCTGGACGCTGAGGAGGAACATGAGAGAAAAGCAGAGTTGGTGGCGGAAAAAAATGCAACTTTTGTTGTACGGCAATACTTTGGATTCAGGTACGACGGCGCTGAACAACAATACGTGCTGTGTAAAACCTGCAAAGCTAAAGTCGCTACGTCCCAAGGTAATACGACCAATCTCTATCAACATTTGAGACAACACAGAGAAAAATATGACGAGTGCATGCAAATAAAAACCCAAATAAGTAACGTGAAAGATAAAACTGAAAACCGCCTGAAAGAACCACAACGTACAATCACGGATACATTTGCAAGTGCTACGCCACTTAACAGGTTTACGTAATTGTTTACAGGTTTACGTAAAAGTTTATAATGACATTCATTTGCAATTAGCAGAAATATCTTTATTTTCAAACTTTTATTTATTTTTTTATATTAAGTTATTTGGAAATAACTTAATATTTTTTGTGTCGTGTATGTTTTGAGTTGAGAAATACAGAAACTATATTCTGTGTTGTCCTTGATATTCAAGCAAGTAGACTCACGACACCATTCATTAAATAATATCGTAATCGCAATATTGTCCATAATAATCGCAATCGCACATTTTCATCAAATCGTGCAGCACTAGAGGATATAATGTTATCTAGAGTTTGAGTTTAGGTCTGGGAACTGTGTCTTTATCATTGCGAGACGGGACCAGTACCTAAATACATGTTACATAAGAGAAACATTACTTACTTGGGAGCATCTGGGTGAAATCTGTCCGGGTCAAACTTCAGAGGATCCTTGAAAAATTTCTCCAGTCTGCCGCATACATAGGAGCTAAACTATATTTACAGTGAAGCTTTTAATGAAAATAATATTAATACAATAAATTCCTTAAAAACTGCAGAATGGAAATGAAAAATATGTCCCTTTACCATAACTGTGACTTCTGCAGGTATATGGACACCATTTATCACCGTGTCTTCAAGAATATCACGGTTTGTCCCAGGAGCTGTTGGGTAAATCCTAAGTGTCTCTTTTAGCACCTGAATGAAGTGATGAATTCGAGTTATGGTATACACATAAGAACTAATATTATTTCCAAATTGGGGTGGATGCTTATAACAGAAATGCTTTTGTACTGGTAAAAAAATAAAACAAAATTAAATTAAAACAGTATGCATGCCAGTTGTTTAGTTGTAAATAGAGAATTTAGATAGGTAGTGCTGGCGACCAAGCTAATTTAATAACTTCTCTGACCTGATTAATGGCGTTTAGTGTTTTTTGCGTCACCTATTGATTCTGCTGAAGTTCGCGTTATTGTTCAGTCATCTGTGGGATTTTTTTTCTTCGTCTTGTTGACATTTTAATTTTTACACAAGTCTTTGAACAACTGGCTTCAGCTGCTGTCCCCGTTCAGAAATATAATAATAATAATAAGGGAATAAGTAATAAGGGAATAATGAAATGAGTACAGAGCTGCTCATAATATGCCTTATTCTGGTGTTTTATGTAAAAACTGGCAACAATCAGCCATGTTTATTTAGGATACAGATCAGCAGTGCACCGCTTACATCCTGCCCTTCATTTCTCTGATTGGTTACTCTGCCTGTCATTGTTCTGACTGTTGAAACAAAATGTAAGTGAAGGAGTACCAGACTAACTTCTTTGTATAGAATAGGAAAAGAATTTGTCTGGCCAACCAGGCAATTTGGTTGTGTAACCAACTCTTTGGAAAGCCCTTTGAGGCGATTGCTGTGATATTGTGCTATATAAATAAACTGAATTGAATCCTGTGCGAATGGGGTATAGTGTAATGTAATTTATAATTAGAAATTGCTGCATGTGTACAGCTATGGTTGGAGTAAGCACACAGAGCATGCTTGAAAATAGACAGTGGCACATAAAGCAAAAAAGAAAACGACCTTGCACTACGAAGTGACACCCCATTTTTTTACCCAGAAGGCAGGGTATTTACCTTGCCAATAATTAACTTCACTGGGCTATGTTACATCAGTTATTTCTGATTATGATGACATAGTAAAGTAGCGTAGTTTATTAGCATTTATCACCACAAACAAGTATACATCAACCAAGTAACATGGGGAGGACATGCAGTCTTCACTCACAGCGATTGTGATTTTGTCAGTGTATAATATCAGCCCTGTGGAGTGTCCATTGTCCATGATGTAGCCTGCCTCAAGCTCTAAGCTTTATATATGACATAATGTACCTGTGAGAGATATGTCAGATTTCCCAGATCATCATAACTTATGTCCCGCTTCATTCCTATGACATCATCAACCTCTTGCCTCACTCTGAGAGAAAATAAAAATCATATTTAATAACAAAAAAATATTTCTTGATGGATTACTTCCAAACTTTAGTTGACCTTACCTTTCAAGTATGTCTGGATGCCTTCCAAGTTCCATAATGCAAAATGCAAGTTGATTAGCTGTTGTTTCCTGGCCTACAACAAAAATATATAAAAGATGTGAAGAGAACTGGATGTGTTCACATGATGTCATAGCACTCTTTTAATGACCTATGTTGTAAAATTGAGGTGGACTGCAGATAAGAATTCTATGGTAGAATCTTAGTGTCTATAGTGTCAAAAATGTGCTATATTATTCAATCACACAGGCGTGATTGTATGGAGGACCGTGAACGCCACGCGAAAAGGAATAATGTGCTGAAATAAAGTGCGCCGGGTGACGGCTTTAGTTAATTGACACAACAATATGCCGCATCCGCACTCAGCAATTAGTTAAATATTTAACACACAAATGCTAAAATCCTTGTTTGAAGGATAAAACTGCATTAATCCACTGCAACGTTAGTTTGGTGATTTTATTTTGCGATGTGTACGACATAAATATATTTTTTGAAGCTGCCCTTGTCCAGCTGCTCGCTTACAAGCTGTGACCGGAAGTGGATCATTCCGTTTAGCCGAATGCAGAAGTAGTTAGCGCATAACCCCTATTGTCTGGCCAATCAGAGCGCGAGTAGCTCTGACCAATCACAGAACTTGTTACTTTGCTTTTCTTTTTATTTTATTTAACTTTAGTCAGGAGGACCAGGAACACCACAGGAAAGCTAAAAGGAGAAGCTAATCGGAGAAGCTAATACGTTTTGGAAATGCTTTTCCGAAAAGGTTTTGTAAATACATTTAGAAATCGGTTTCCTAAATGGATTAATGAATAACGCTATTAATCCTTCTTTTATTAAAACCATTTAGTAATCCATTTATTAAAGGCTCTTTTAAAAACTCTTTTAATTAAAATATTTAGTAATCTCTTTATTAAACTTTTAAAAACTCTTTTAATAAAAGCATTTAGTAATCCATTTATTAAATGCTCTTTGAAAAACTCTTTTAATAAAAGTATTTAGTAATTTCTTTATTAAATAAACTTTTAAAAACTCTTTTAATAAAAGCATTATTCCTTTTCGCGTGGCGCTCACAGTCCTCCATATCTTAATAGGTGTATGATAAATTAAGACTGTGCTAAAATGGGCAGTTGTGTTGTTTGTGATTGAGTATCACCAGGGGCGGACTGGCCATCTGTGCATTCTGGAGGATCACAGAACGGCCGGTTGCTGAGACAGCCAGTGGACCGTTTTACATAGACTCCATAAACACATACACAACCAGTCCAGAGAGGGTGCAGCCGCACTGATGCACAACAGCAGAGTAAAAGAAGAAAGCAGAACAGCTGCAGCCACTCAATGCAGCCAGGCACTCGAACAAGCCCGCAAGAAGCAGCCGACAGGCGGCCGTGAAGACGGCGGTGGCGCGTGAGCAGAGGCTGCTGTGCGTTTACGTAATGGATAAAAACCGGTTAAAAAAACTAAAGGAGAAGGGCGGAGTAGAGAAAGTCAGGGAAAAGAAGCTTAAGTCGCTTGCATTTGAGGCGTTCAAGTGTAAAAAAATAACTGTTTGACAGCAGCAGTGCAGGGGCGTAGCCAGGATTTTTTTTACTGGGGGGGCCAGCCGGGTCCTGTCATTTTCCTGTGGTGGTACATGGCAAATTATTTATATTATAGGACTAATACAAAAAATGTGAATTATCTTCTGTCCTGTTCTGAAGCCAGTTATTTGGATGGTTTGGGGAAGTTAGGAGATGAGCCCTGATGTGTGCAGCTCACAGAAGAGCAAGTTGTGATTCACAGAGGTTAAGTATGTAACAAATTTACAGGGGGGTCTGGGGGTCCTCTCCCAGGGAAAAAAAATCAATATAACAGACAATATTTGCTGTATCCTGGTGCATTTTAAAGTGTTTTAGCTGACTATAGAGTGAGTAAAACAATTGCTTGATTTTGCATTAATAGTTGTGATCACAACATCGCATCCTGGAGGGACTGAACAATGCATGTAGTCTGTGCCTTGAAGCATGTTGTTGTTAATAGGGATGGGAATGTTGCCAGTGTCGATTCTGCTTATCAATCCGATTCTTTATCGACTGTCTTACCAATTCCTGATATATCTGTGAACAAAAATGAACTAGATCTGTGGCCATACAGTTTATTATGAAGCAGAAATAGAGGCTTATATTCATTTTCATGTATATAAGCCTATTTCAAACTGGGCTCACTAAACAGAAGTAACATGTATTGAATGTACAGCTGTTAAATTACAGGAAATGTATGCTTTTTAAATGAACAAGATTGTGGCTTTAATATTAATTTAGGAGCAGCAGCCCCAGACCTGTCTGTCTGAAAAAAACGTTCATTAAACTTATTAAACTAAAGCAGTAGCCTGTGTTACTGTGACCACATCAGCGTCAGACAGGTGAGAGTCAGACAGGTGGAACAGGATTCAGCGTTTTCTATGGAGATTTCTCTTTTTCTATCGCTCGCTCCCTTCCATACTGTATTTCTTATGCAGGGGAATGAGCTCCTGCTGTCACAGTGCGTGGACATTTAGCTCCTACCTCCACGGCTCTCTGGCTTCACTCTGGTGTGTCCACGCAATGGGACGCAAGCGTGCCAGGCTCCGCGCGTCTCCACCTACGCACTGCCGTGTCCCGTGAGTGCATGTTCATTAATTAGAGAGAGGAGAACGACATGCACTGCACGATGAGTGCCGCGCTTTGTAGGCTACTCATTGAAGATGACTTTTGCAGCGAAGTTAAGCTCGGGAGCGGGGCGGGTCTCGTAGCAAAACCTGCTCACACAAACGCAGCTGCCCAAAGCAGCAACGCTAAGAGGGATTGTTAACTACGGAGGCAAACCATTCCGATGGATTGGAAAAATTAGAAATGGTTCTCAGGTAGAACCGGGTTTCGATGCCCATCCCTAGTTGTTAATTTGTGCAATGTGTTCAATATTTTTGCTTTAACAATTTTACAATAACTTACTAACAACTTTGCCTACATCAAAACTTTTCATGACAGTCCAAGACTTTCACAGTCTGTACTATCAGCTCCTGTCAGTTCCTCGTGCAGCGCTAATGCCTTTCCTTTCAGGCTCAACCACAATAAAGTTGTTTCAGCTGATGGAAAAGGATGAAGTTTTATTTTGAAGGGTCACAAGAGGTGGTTGATTTCTCTTAACAAAAACTTTACAGTGCGTCCCCATCCAACTGCAGTTTCTCCTCTGCTCTTCTCCATCTCTCCTCTTACTTTTGATCAAAATTAAAAACAAAGTTATTGGAAATAATGATCTCTTTTGTAAAAGTTTTTGAGTAAAAGAGACACTGGACCTAAAAAAAACAAAAAAAAAACACCAAGGCTGTTCGCAGAGAGGTAATAAACCGCGCGTCTTGTAATGAAGCCTAAATGCTTTTACACATTTTAACAGTGCATATCTCTGTGATTCCTGAACCTATCAACGTGAAATAAAAACTTGAGCTCTTATCTGTCAGGAGGATTTAGCTGCAAGTCTCTGTGTCAAACCCGTTTGTTTTACAACAGCTGTGCAAAGATGTAACGTCAATCAGTCATGCCAGCCTCATTGTGGACCTGCGTAGCCTGTTGTGCAGGACCTCTCAGGGGGGGGCGATGGGGTGGCCAAGGTCTGACCAACAGGGGCCGTGGCCACCCCAGGCCCCCACGTGGCTACGCCTCTGCAGCAGTGCTATAGCCACATCCACCAGTATAGCACAAGATGAGAATGAAGAGGCTGAGTGTGCGGTGGCGGGGACCGGGCCAAGTCAGCCCAGCACTTCTCAGGCTCAGGGACCGACAGAACTACTTGAAGTTTTACCTCAGTTAGAGCCGAGTACAGAGCAAGTGGTGAGTATAGCTTACTGTATGAAACACAGGGCTTTCATAGCTGTTTAGGCTACGACATATTTATTCCACTTCCTATACATAGTTCTAAAACACTGTCATAACAATAACAATATGAAATATAGCCACAAGCGGCAATAAGCGGCCCTCGCCCCTTGGCAGCCGCGCCGGGCATGCAACCGCATTGAGCCGGCCTCACAAGTGAGACAGCCATGCCATTGTGGCCATTGCAGCCGCGCCTGCCGTGCAATCGAGCTGACCTCACGATTGAGCTGAACTAACAGCTGAGCCAGCCATGAAATCACAAGAGCCATGCACATTTGGCTGTGTGATGACTTCCTGTTTGTTGGAGGGCGGAGCTATAATCAGATTAGGTTTACCTCAATCATTGTACTGAAAATCACTGAGCTGCTTAAAAGTAAAAGCTGTTACTTCTAAACACTGTGTGCCTATAGGTTTACATTGAGTAGAATGCCCATTGGAATGAATGGGGATTTGTAGGCGTTATATCTGCAACACCGTAAGGAATAGAGCTCTGGGTGTCCATGTTTTTTTTTTATTAGAATGACCTAAGGTATTTATTAAGTTTCATAAATGTCCAATAAACAGATTTCTTTTTATCCCTATAGTGGTTTTGCTTTAAATCCCATTGGCATAGAATGGGGGATGTTGCTCGGTGCCGTGGCAACACCGTACAAAATATGACATGGGTCTCATTGACTTTTATGATTGGAGTGACCTAAAGTATTGTTGTGCCAAATTTCGTGACTGTCCAATTAACTAAATTGTTTCTCTCCCATTAGAGATTTTTCTTTGAATCCCTTTGGAATAGAATGGGAGATGTTGACCATCGCCATGGCAACACCATACAAAATATGACATGGATGTCATTGACTTTTATGATCAGGGGAACATAAAGGATTTTCTCCCAAGTTTCATCTTTTTCTGAAAAACTGAATTTTTCTCTCCATACAAACGTTTGTTTGTTTCTGTAGGGGGCGCTATTGCGAGCATCATCACAGTTTTGATGTTTATGTATTCAGGGCTCACCAGTGAATAAGTGATTCAAATTTGAGCTCAATCAGACAGAGCATGTGCCCTTTATAAGGATTTTTATGTCATTGGCGAGCAATTAAGCAGTGCCACACCCAAACCATACAAAATAGGATGTGGCTCCAATTGACTTTTTTAAATGGTGTTATGTATAGAATGTTTGTGCCAAATTTTGAGTGTGTCATAAAAAGTGTAATATTTCATGCAGTCTGTAGGGGGCGCTATGGTGTTCACTGCTGCACTAATGAGTCTAATCTGTTTAGGCTGGGGGAGGGGTGAAGTGATTCAAATTTGAGCTGAATAGTGCCATGCATGTGCACGTGAGGCGTTGTCAAAGATACATCAAAATAACGTGTTTTTTGCCGCAGCACTACGGCAAAACCGTAAAGAATTTAAAAAAAAATTGAATAGTTTTAGCTGACCAAATTTGAGCTCATTTGGTCCAAAGACCTAGGACTAGTTCATTAAAATGAGGTGTGGTGCATGAAGCTCTGAGAATTCAAACCATTATGGCCGACGTCCTGTTTGTTGGAGGGTGGAGCTATAATACAGTTTTCAGTTTGCCTCGATGTGACCCATCATTGTACCAAATTTCATTGCTCTCTGCCAAAGTAAGGGTGTCCCCAATCCCATAGGGGTCGAATTCCTGGGGGCGCTGTCGAGCCATTTTATTTTGTGCATGTGCAATTTGGCTATTTTCATCAATTTTTGACCGGACCTGAACACTGTGCCAAGTTTCATTAGTTTTTAGCAATGTTCAAGGGGTCAAATTTGCAATCCCGTGCAAAGAATAAAAATAATAAGAAGAAACCGCACGAAAACAATAGGCCCTGCGCCTGATTTGCTTGGCTCGGGCCTAATAATAAGAATAATATTATATCTAATATGGCTGTGAAGACTCTCATTCATCCAGGCTGATTCCATTGCAATAGTAGGTTTAAAAGCTGTCATCTGGACTTGGTTTTAAAGAGAGCTCTCTTACCAGTCAAATTTCAGAATTGAGAAATCCTCTTGGATAAGAGGTGAAACGTCTTCAACTTTAAAACCAAGTCCAGATGACAGCTTTTAAACCTACTATTGCAAATATCTAATATGAATTAAATCCAGGGATGTTCCCAAGCCCTCCAATAATAAGTCATAGTGTAATCCAGGACTAAACTATATCTAAAACATGACACAACCAGGTCTAACCAAGACTAAACCCTAACTAAAATAGGTATAAGCTCTCCAAAACTAGCTAAACCAGGTTTAAACTATGATGACAGAAAAAGACATCCTTATGTCCTTGGACAGTGATCTGGTCATTGAAAGAGGAGCTGAAAAAAGTCAGCTTCTCAAGAAACTTCTTATTCCTCATTCTCAGCATTAGACAGTTTACAAGTATAGGGACTTGAATTTGACGTGTGTACGCTGCTGTAAGCGCTGAAGTCTGGAGTCAGCATCGCGCATCGCTGCTAGCATAACAACAAGCTAGCAATGGATTTATCTCTCAGTTTTCATCATAACAGAGCGGCCAAACGGCAGAAAAACTCTGTACGGATACGAGGAGGGGAAAACAAAAGTAAAGCCGTGTGAGGGACCATACAGGCATCACCTGGACTTGTTGTGAGTAATGTTAGAACAGTGCTTTACTCCGAAATGTAGGGGGAGCTCTGTTGGGGAAAAGGAAGCAAAAACAGCGAAGGAATGAGACAGGTAACTGAGTTCTGCTTTTAAACATTTTCTATTAAATATATTGACAGCTACACAACAGTATGTCAAAAGTGAGCTTCGTGTCCCTGGACCACGATTTATAGAAATTTTGTTTGTTTACTTCTTACTTTACAACTCAACAAAATTGTTACTTATTAACTTATTAAGTATTAACTAAAGTAGGTGTTTCCCCCAAGGTGAAACAAAATTAATAAAAGTGCAGTATCCAGATTTAAAAACCGGGAAAAGCTCCTTAGGTGAAAAAGGACAGAGATAGGTCTGCACTGAGCTGAACGGCTTCTTTATTAACATGCGGGCATCACAGCGAGGCGTAACATGTGCTTATTGCATTTTACTGTCTGCTCTGAACTGCACACAACATTCAACCTTTAACGCCCCCTACAGGAATAGTAGGGACAAGGCAATACATTAACCAGTATACCATCCTAATGTGTATACATATTTTTAAACACCACAAAAAGTATGTATAAAAATATTATAAACTATGATGTCATTAGCTGTCTTGGTTACATAAACATGTTAAAGCCCCTGTCACACAGACGCGGCAGGCGCTCTACTCGCCGCCGAGTGGCTTGTTTTGTCACTCAGTCCTAACGAAAGGGGCGTGTCCTTGGGAAAGTGACGTCGGTGCATACCCTCTATACAATGTGATGACATCAAGTGAAAACAACAAATTCAAATTTAACTTGAAAAAAATATTCTACAGTACTACCGATAAAGTTTTTTTTTCATTCAATACCAAGTTTTAGTACCTAGTGGGACGAATGCTCCTTTGCATGTATGAATCAAATAACATAGTAAATCATTCAAACTACTGGTTTAAACTTACAGCTAAAAATTTTGCTCCAAAAACTGGTCTTTTATTCAATATTATTGTGTTTTATGATTGTAGAAGATGAATTAGCACACCATAGGTATCAGAAAAAGTATCGCTCAGGCACCGGTATCAAAAACCAGTTTAAGTACTGGTATCGAAAAAATCTGAATGGTACCCAGCCCTATGTATTGCTGGTAAAAATGTTCCTATATTAACAAAAATGTTAAATGTATTGCAAAAAATACATTCACCTACCTCCAATGAAAAGGTCAGAAAATAACCCGCTTTTTTCAACGAAGCTGCACTCCCCTAAATCATTCTTATATGCATGGAGCATTTTATATTGCCCATATATTTTTTTTATATGTCACAAAATGATTTAAAGCACAGGTTTCGCCCGGGTTTTGACACCTAAGATACCAAGACGTGCATAGTTCCGGGATTCGCTAACTTTATATATCCCAGGCTACGCATGTGGAGCGTCACTGGCTCCATAGCTCAGTGGTTAGAGCACTGGTCTTGTAAACCAGGGGTCGCGAGTTCGATCCTCGCTGGGGCCTGTGGGGGATATCTTTTCGTTTTCATTTAACATTAGTATAATCCTTTCTATTGTTTTGTTTTTATGTTAATTGTAGCTCATTTCGCCTCTCTGTGTTTTGACGAGAACACCGCGTTTCTTTTAATTTGTTGAACAGAAAAGTAAATAGGCTGTTGTTGGGTGTTTCGTGACGCCACAGTGAAAGATATTGTGGACTAACAGCACACTCCAGTGGGCCATGGAGGAAACGTCTTGGCATGAACTTTAAATTACTATTATTTTTATTTTTATTTATTTTACTTATTTATTCAAAAGGAACAGAACCACAAAAAAAAAAAAAAAAAAAAAAAAAAGACAAAACATGCAATAACAAACAAACAAGGTCACAAATATTAAAACATACAGTACATATAATACAGATTATTTATAATAAAACAATAGTGGAAATGTGCTTCTAATGG
Organism: Bostrychus sinensis; assembly: GCA_020698575.1. NCBI lineage: Eukaryota > Metazoa > Chordata > Actinopteri > Gobiiformes > Eleotridae > Bostrychus > Bostrychus sinensis. The sequence goes on along the minus strand of CM036257.1, from coordinate 10,315,843 downwards.
TCATAGATTTTATTGGATTTAAGCCATTGTTTTACTTTATCAGTAAACCGTTTTAGCTCTGGGAGGGCTTTTAATTTGGCAGGTATGGTGTTCCAGATCTGTGGGCCTTTTATTGTGAATGAGCTCTGGACAAATTTAGTCCTACAACTGGCAGCGCCCCATGTAGTGAAGCCTCGGGTTTGATATTTTTGAAATGAATGAATTAGACTAGATTATTCATTTCTTATTTTTTATTTACTATGCTTATATATTATTATTTTTTATAAAAGCCGTGTATTATTTTGAAGATTTTGTTAATAGCCAGAAATAAAGAAGATTATTGTACTGATAATTTTTGTCCAAGGTATCTCATCTGATTAAATATGATGCATTTGAGCTCAGACTCACTGGTTAATGTTCCATTGATTTCAGGGAATTCCCCCATGTCTAAAATTGGACCACGTCACCAGTGAGAGTGTACAATTACATAGAAAAGCGGAATATTATTAATTACATGCTGACTGCTTTTTACAACTGGTAAAGCTGAAAAAAAAAATCATCCAAGTATAGTGACAAATCAAGTGAACAATGGCATAGCCTGTACAAGTGAATCGGTGCTAAATGGTGCACGTACACATTGTGAATATACACTTGGATTTGCACATCTTTGAAAACTTTGGGCTCAAATGCCTGTGGGCTGTGACTAAACGCGCAGGAAGCAAGGCGCAAAATCTGATTTATATTCTTCAAGAAGTGCCATAATTTGGACTGTGTCTCATGCTTTGTTTATCCCATTTGACTGCCTATAACTACTGCAGTGGCTATGTCAAATGTATGCTATAGGAATGTGGTTCCCAACATTTTTTTTAAACTTGTGTACCCCCTGGGTTTTTTGTCATACAGTGAGTACCCCCTCACTTAAATGCTGATGATTCTTCAAAATTTGGCCATATAGAACATAGGGGTTTTAGTACAAATACATTTAATATAGACTTTAATGGAAATGTACTTTTTTGGTTTGTTTTTAACTCAATTTCAATAACTGTAATATTTGTATAATATGGCATTAAAGTCTTACTAAAATAGACTTCCTGTTCTTGTTCCTACAGGTGCCAGAAGAGGACATACTGAGCACTGCTGGAGAGGATCAGTAGGTCATGTGTTTGTTTTTTTTGTTTTGTTTTTTTGAGCACACATTCTTGACCGAAGACTTTTTTTTTACCTGGCATGTCATTCGACCTCTCTTGACTGAATTTGTTCAGAAACAACACTGTGTCCCTGCAGGGCTACCATAGCTATCCAAAAGGACGAGAAAAAAAAGGATCAAAACAATCCACTACAATGGTCTTTTCATATAGAGTAGCCCCAAGGTTTTAAAGGTATTAAAAAGGTATTCAATTTGATGTTGACAAAATCAAGGCCTTAAAAGTATTAAATTGAATGGCCAGGTATTAATTGTTGTTTATGTAGGTCTTACATTGTCTAATTGGGACATTGAGTCAAGCTTTTCAGTGTTGTCCTTGTCAAAAATATATTTTAGATCAATACATTGTAAGTAACAGTAGAGAAGTCTGTCTTTTTTGTGAGTTGGATGTGAATTTGGCAACAAATTCTATCAATAGTGGTTTTACAAATATAAAGTCACCCACTTGAATGTGCCTTTATTTAGTACATTTTGAATGCTAGGTCTGCTGTTTATATGGACTGTGTAATGTTGCAGGCATATTTGTCGCAGAAAACATCTCTACAATACAGTAAATGCTGTGAACACTGAAAATTATAATTCTGTTTGGAGATTTTTAATGCAGAACTGGAGTTATTTCACCTTTGTTAGACTTTTAAAATAAAACCAATGAGTTTCAAAGAGTAATACTGATAATTTGTTAGTGTTACATTTATACATATTATTGTTCTTTTGCTGGCAATCTTGGCATTCAATTTTATTCTAAGTGGCATTAAAAAGTCTTATAAAGGTCTTAAATTTCACGAGAAAAAACCTGGAGCTACCCTGTGATCACAAGTTATACTGGGCAATGTCAGAGTTTTGGAATAGGAATAAGATAAGGGTACAGTGTGACTACTATTGACCGTGTTGTTTATGTCTATAGCACAGCCCAGAATATCTACTGTTCAAATATTTTATAAAGTATTATGTTAAAAAAAAATGGTAATTTATTAAGCTGAGGGCCATTTTAGACATTTACCTGTAGCTTGAATAACTATATATCTAAATCTTAAAATTATTCAGAAAAAAATATAATGAATAATATTATTGTATGTCATGATATCATAGCTGTTCCCAAATAAACACGATTGCTTGGAACCTTTCTCCAGAGTCACCATTGACCTTCTTTCTGAAATACTGTTCTTATTTTTATTTTTTAGACATTACTTTTCCATATTTCTTAACCAGAATCCATACTGTGAATTATCCATCACCTGCAAATAGTGCTTGTGTACTTCCAGTGTTGACCAGCAAGGGGAGCTCTTTGCCATCTCCCAATATTTAAGAAATCTCTTGAGACTATTTAGTATCCTTTGTTGTGGGTTAAATAAACCAAGTCAAGTGTAATGGTATTTTCCCACAGCATTAGTCTTAGCCTTTAAATAAACCCCTCTGTGATATTAAATGGCACTAGTTTCAGATCTTTACATATTGTTCGCAATAACCGTTGTCTGCATTCTTATCTCAGAAAAAGCCAGTGATCATTCATATTGTGGGCCTGGGCTCTGTGTAAATGCTGCAGGCTAGAGGCTGTTTGATGTTGTTATGGCTGGCTGTGTGCCTGTGGATGTGCAGGCCGCTCCAAAGGTATTGTGCTGGAGATGGTCCTTTGATTATTTTATCAAATGATGATTGATTGTATGATTTTTGGACCTGACTGTGTCCTGGTTTCAGACCTGATTGAGACCTGGTTTAGTCCTGGTTGAGTCCTGGTTTAGACCTGGTTTAGTCCTGGTTTAGACCTGGTTTAGTCCTGGTTTAGACCTGGTTTAGTCATAGTTTAGTCCTTGTTTGGCCTGGTTTAGACTTGGTTTAGACCTGGTTTAGTCCTGGTTTAGACCTGGTTTAGTCCTGGTTTAGACCTGGTTTAGTACTGGTTTAGTCCTGGTTTAGACCTGGTTTAGTCCTGGTTTAGACCTGGTTTAGTCCTGGTTTAGACCTGGTTTAGTCCTGGTTTAGGCCTGGTTTAGTTTAGTCCAGGTTTAGGTCCAGCTTAAGTCCTAGTTTAGTCATAGTTTGGTCCTTGTTTGGTCTGGTTTAGACCTGGTTTGGACCCGACTGTGTCCTGGTTTCAGACCTGATTGAGACCTGGTTTAGTCCTGGTTGAGTCCTGGTTTAGACCTGGTTTAGTCCTGGTTTAGACCTGGTTTAGTCCTGGTTTAGACCTGGTTTAGTCATAGTTTAGTCCTTGTTTGGCCTGGTTTAGACTTGGTTTAGACCTGGTTTAGTCCTGGTTTAGACCTGGTTTAGTCCTGGTTTAGACCTGGTTTAGTCCTGGTTTAGACCTGGTTTAGTCACAGTTTAGTCCTTGTTTGGCCTGGTTTAGACTTGGTTTAGTCCTGGTTTAGTCCTGGTTTAGACCTAGTTTAGTCCTGTTTTAGACCTGGTTTAGACCTGGTAAAGTCCTGGTTTAAACCTGGTTTAGACCTGGTTTAGTCCTGATTTAGTCCTGGTTTAGACCTGGTTTAGTCCTGGTTTAGACCTGGTTTAGACCTGGTTTAGTCCTGGTTTAGTCCTGGTTTAGACCTGGTTTAGTCCTGGTTTAGACCTGGTTTAGACCTGGTTTAGTCCTGGTTTAGACCTGGTTTAGTCCTGGTTTAGACCTGGTTTAGTCCTGGTTTAGACCTGGTTTAGACCTGGTTTAGTCCTGTTTAGTGTCACATCCCTCCTTTATAGTCCTGATTTAGGTTTATTTTAGTCTTTGAAAGCCAAATAAAGGTACTATAAATTATCATTTAAATCCATGTACACCCTGCAGTGTGCTTGCATACCCCTAGGGGTCCCCGTACCCCTGGTTGGGAAACACTGGTCTAGAGCAACAGAGAGTGTGGGACTGAGGAGAAGAAGCATGTACCAGCAGGTTGGAATGGGCCAAAAAAAGTGTCAGGTCTGATGTCGGAGGTCAGTTATGTTCAGTTTGTTGACAGTGGCTTGGAGAAAAAAGCAGGGGGCGGAGCTTCAGGAAGTAATGATTAAACACAACACACTTTTAAGAATCAATACAATACTGATTACTTTTTTGGTGAAATGTATTTGATTCTGATACTAATACAGGTTATCAGGTTATTTATTTATTTATTTTGTCAGCGATCCTGGCATTTCATTTCATGTAAGTAACATTAAAAAGTCTTAAAAAGGCCTTAAATATGACAAGACAAAAACTGGGGTCAGGTGGTGTATTGATTGGAGGGAGAGCTGGGTAGTAGTAGTGGTAGTCATTAAAAACAAAAACATCTAGTAAATATAAATGTCCTTGTACGTTTTTGTCAACATAAAAATAAAATCTACCTTTACATAAATAAATTAAAATAAATACAGAAACTCTTATTTTACTGTATATTTTATGTTCAAAATAAACATAAAATATAAAAATATAAAATAATATAATAATATTTTAAACAGATATTACATTTATTACAAAGACAAATTTAAACATAATATTTAACTGACTAATACTTTAACAGTTTCCCCTTGTTTTTATCAGTTACTAAGACACTTAAAGGTACTGTAAAGAGCAGCTGATCTGAAAACAGTACTGCAGTCTAAATCAAAACAATGGTCTCTTTTCTGATTGGATCAGCAATGCAGTTTTAGACGAAACAACAAAAACAACTTAACCATTATGTAAAATATTTTTTACATTTTTTAATAACAACTGTACCATTGTTATCAGTAAAACAATTGTTTGCTTACTTTTTTTTATATATTTGATTTAAACATGTTTACGTTATATCTTGGCACACGTGGATCATTTTTATGAAATATAGAATATGTACTCCTCATAGTACCTTTAAGCTTGTCTTTTAAGTTTCAGTAATCAAAGATTGCCAATATTCACCTTTGAAATAGATTATGAACCAATTCCATGTATCCCCTGCAATGTGCTTGTGTACCCCTAAAGGTCCCTGTACCCCAGGTTGGGAAACACTGGTATAGGTCTCTCAAAGCACGTCACAAATCTGTGAACTATAGGACCCACTCTCACCCCCTCAGTGGCTAAAAGGTTTGTTTTTGGAAGTCTTTAAGCAGTATTGATCCGCCCATCACTGTCTGGAGGTAGCAGAGCTGAAGATGTCATGGTTTTCTTACATCAGCAGAGCACAAACATAACCTAAATGTATTTGCACCCTAATATCTGCATTTCGTCTCGCAGACCTGCTCAGAACAAGCCCTTCTTCTGTGTCCAGCTAAGGAACAGGATACGTCCCATAATTCAGAAAATCTTCAAATCCGCTGGCATTCCTGTGGACCGTGCAGGTAGAATGGCATCCAGGACGGTCCAGCTCTTCAATGCATTTTTTCAGGTGAGTGCGTGTTTGCCTGGGTGGGGTAACCCTCGTCACCTCCTGGAAGGCCCTTAAAGGAGTGTGCTGTTTGCGGGTTAAGCGGTCACAGCGTAAGGCCCAGAGGAAATCTCATGTTCCTGCCAGCCTACAAGAGTCAACAGCTCTGTGACCACGAGGGCTGGCATGAGGCCGGGGCCACCAGGGCTAAGGCTACAGCTATGAATTGCTTCTTATATATGATTACTCAGAGGGTTTCAGTCCACAAGTGAAGAAATGTGTGTGCATAGCCTTACTAATGCAGGCATAAAGAGATTTAAATAGAACGTTGCCACTACAGTTTAGGATTTGAGATGTTGACTTGCTCAGGGAAACACTTTATGATAGAAAAAGATACTTTCAAAGGGGCTATATTGTGCAAAATCTTTCTATTATGTAATATTGTTTAAAAAAAAAAAAGCATGCCTGGAGTTGTGTTTTGTTTCATTCATGCCTGTTTGAGTAATCCTCTGGCGCTGAGTTTCTGAGGCCTCAGAACTCCCGGTCCCACAAACCCCCGCCCACTCCAGGAAGCACTGACCAATCAACAAGGCCACTACATCCAGTCTGTTCTCATTTATTTATCCAAACAACAGTTTCCCTCTTTACAGCATTTTTTTTTTTAATTTTGTAGTAAAAGAAAGCAAGGAAAACACTTTCAGATTTTATAACACATGCCTTTACTTGAGTATATTTTTTCTCTAAATGCCTCTAAATAAGAGACGTATTAGTAGCACTACCAGAAGCAGTCATAGCAGTAGCAGTATTATGTTGCAGCTGTAATTGTTTTGTTAATTGTGCTCAACATGAACTAGCTTTCCCATCGCTAATGTCGCAGTAACATCCAAACTATCCATTCAAGATGCTTTTAGGAGGATTTTAGATAAGATCTTTTTCATTATTTCACTTTTTTATGAGGCCTTTTCCCTTTCTTCTCCTCTCCTCTGGTTACACATCTGCGGTTATTTATCTGTGATAGTGCAGCAGCAGTGTGGTCAACATGTGTCTGGCCTCTCTCCACACACCACTCATCTGTAGTCAGCCTACAGTGGACCAGAGCAGACCTGCCAAAAACTGTTCCAAAGATTAATAATAATTTTTATGGCTTGTGAATGATATGCTTTTCGGAATAGCACGAGATACAGATCCAGTATAAGCTACACTCCTCTGAGTCTCCAGAGGATGGTCCATTGTTTCTGTGTAGAGTCCACCCTGCTGGGAAATAACTACATACTTCAGGGGGGTGTTCCTTGTGCTCAGATACCCTTTAAAAGTCTCTACAGGAGTAAAAGTATTGGTAGCACTAGCACATCCTGGGGACATTTTCTGTCCGACAGTGTTTTTATTTCTGTGATATTTTTGCTGTGTTGAGTGAATGTAGCTCAAATTTGCCAGTTGGTAATCATTTTAAAAACATTTAGATTAGCCTTCTCAATTTTTTAAATTAGCCAAAAAATGGCTAAGCTACAGAAAAACTGAGGCATTTGTGATGATTATGTCATAATTTCAGATTGGACAACTAGCGTTTATTTTATAATTTGTATATGTGACCACTAGGAGGTGCTATTTTCCCCCCCTTTAAAGCATACAAAAACTTTTTACTATTTTCATTGATATACTGTATATACATTTTAGGCTTGAGTACTTGAGTGATTGACTTGTTTGAAGTGGAAACATAATGAATATATCTTTTTTTTTTTTTTTTTTGAAATCTGCTGCTACAGAAAAACAAAACAAAAACATTAGTATCAATGTTGCTGCCAATCACTGAAATAATAACCAATACCCCTTGAAATGTTTATTTATATATTTTTATAAATATTTTTATGAATTAAAATTTTTATGATTTTTATATAAAAAGCAGTGGAGAACTGCAAACAATGAAGCGTTAATAAAAATCATATATATATGCTGAAGTAGCATTATAAGATTGAGTCGTTAAAAGTGGAAAAAAGTATTGTATTTTTACATTACAGGACATTTTGGGTTATTAGGGACAAATGTGTTTGTTTTTTTAAAGATCTTTTAATAAACACTGGATGGATTATTTACAAACAACATTTAGAAACACCATTGAGTTATAAACATTGTTGTTAATGTTTAATGTTTAATTCTTTAGTAATAAGCTCATGTAAATCAGTGTAAAATTAGAAACCTCAGGGACAGCAAACTGGTGGTAATTCGATACCTATAAACTGTTTATTTGCTAAATTATTGTTAATTACATATTCATGAATGCTTTATTACTGCTTATTAGCTGTGAGTCACCAAAGTAGGTATTTTTGACATTGGTGGCAAAGTGGGTAGTTACAGTACTATTAGTAATAGATGTGTGGTAGTAGTTGTAGTAGTAATAGTTATAGATTTCTGACGGATGTTTTGGTGTATTTTTCTTACATTCTACCTAAATATCTTGAATTATTGAGTTTAAGAAGCAATGGACAGACAACAAGACTGAAAGAAATGAGAACTTGGATACTAAGCCTACGGATCTGCATTACCCTGAACTTTAAACTTTTAATCCCAATGTCATTTAATCCGCTGCAAGTATAGCACCCAGCAACGTGATGCTATGAATGGAAAACACAAAATAAACAAAATAACTGTTGCTGTAAATAAAGCCACAACACACTTAACACTGAACATTTAAAGCACTTTTGAATTATAGATCAATATTCAGTATAACTATGCAAATATCAAAGTAGATACTTTTACTTAATTCTAAATTCTGAATTCACCATATTTTCCAATTTCACCATTGTTGTCTGGATGATGAGCTGGTAGTTTTTGTCAAACTAAATCAGATACAATGCTCCAATATAATGCATAGTGAATTACACTGACAATGATTCATTCATCTTCTTTGGCTTATTCCCATAAGGGGTCACAGGAGGATGGAGCCTATCCCAGCATCCTGCTTTAATGTGTTGAGTTTAAACTAACCCCATCCCCTGCATGTCTGTGGACGGAGGGAGAAAGCTGGAGTATCAAGAAGGAAGCAATGGTAAAACAAGGAGGGCACACAGACTCCAGAGAGAAATAATTGGTGGTCAATCTGGCAACTGAATGGCGGAAGCGCTAACCACTCTGCCACCGTGCATTCCCTACATTGGTAATGTAAATCTGATCACACTGAAGCTAACAACTGAAATACAGAAAAAAAAAACACATCAAAGCCAAATAATGAATGCAAGTTCTTTATATATTTCTGAAGTATTTGCATGAACATATAGAACTCAATGAACATTACACAGACATGTATACGACTTATCACTGGTTCCCTTTGAAATAAGATGTCTTCATTTTATATTTGATTAGTGCACCATGTACACATTCATTTCAAAGCTTAAGAAAACTTAAAAAATATCAGACAAATAAATACTGTACAACACCATATATGTAATACTAGATTCATAATCACAACAAGATCATGCTGTTCAACAGAACACTCCATATACTGGTAGAACAATGCAGCATTTCTGGTGAGTTGTCCTTCACAATAACACTATTGGCAGCTATATTTAGATTTTTTTGTTTTATATATAAACCTTTATATATTTAATAAAGTGCCTTCTTTTAAAATAGATGGATCCATTATGTAAATGTCTGTTCACATTTACACATCTGGAAACAAAGTTCCTGAAAGAAATGCTCGGAGAACACATCTTAAGCATTTGACTGGACAGACAGGGTCGTTGCAAGGTTTCTGAGGTAACATTATGACTACTATGGGTGCCTGCTTGTACATTTCAATGATTCCTGATTGTGCTACAACACAAAAACTCCAGGGCCAAACAATCATCTGTATGTATGTACCCTCTCTATCCAGTCAACCAAATATACTTATTTCCTAATAAGTAGATAATTATCAGCATAGTCCCAGTTTGGAGTAGTAGACAGGAGCATGTATGCATTATGTATAGCTTCTGATGAGACCAGTGAAAAACACATCCAACTAACAACTAATAAGGCTTCTAAAATGTGCAAAACTTATATTACACAACTATAAATTTGGTTTCTTCCTAGCTAACCACTAAATAAAAAAGACTTCACCATAGAGTGTCCTATATGTTGGGAAATATTATTTCGAGTAGACCCAATTACTGCAATACATGGTTTAGTCTTTGTTTCTTTCTGCTTCTCCAAACCAGGACTTAGCTAATAACTACCCACTGTCAGGATTATGCTACCCAGCAGCCTCTAAAAGCATTTATTGAAGATTCATTTGGATTACACAGCTTATAGCATGTTTTAGTCCAAACTCATGTGATAGTCCACTGTAGAGGTAATGAAGACATTTTTACTCATGGTCAGTAAGTCCCCTGAGAACATTTTAGAGACATATCTACGAGCACAAGCTACTCATTGTACAATGTGTTTTCCTACATTTGCACCGTAGAGACTTAGGAGGCTGGATTTGCACAGGCACCAATAGTCTGGCTCTTAACTCTTTGGCACCCTGATCAGAGATTTTCCTGGCTGTCAAAATGTAACACTTACTCACAACACATGTCTGCGCGCCAAACATTTGAAATTCAATCTTTTCTTTCAGTAAAGTCTGCTCAAATCATTCACACTAGACAGATGTCCTAAATCCTCCTTTGGACTTCCTTATTTCACTTTGTCGTCCCTCTTTGTTCACTAAAGCGTGCTGCGCTCTGCCTGCATGTGGCATCTTTTGTGTGTACCAATGTCTTGATTCACTTATCACCATATTATCACCATCATTTTTTTAAGTAGCAGCAATGGTATGAGAGTCACCTGCTTCTGGCACTATGCCCGACTGTTTTTTTCTCAAATACCTGAACGCATCAGGAGCCAGTGGACATCATGCTTTCTCACGTGGTGAACTGTATGAAGAGGCCTGTGGTTGACAAACAATTGAAAACATACATTTTTTGAGAATGTAAATCAGGTGTGTAAGGTCTGATATTAGGACACCTGCAGCCTAATACCAACTATATTTTCAGCTCTTTCTGCTCTTGCCACTGTTGTTAATGAGTTTAGAATGGTGAGAATGCTCCAGTAGAATCAGCTTGGGCCTGTGACTCTTGTGTGGAGTGGTACTTTTGGCTGTTGTCCTCAGTATTCTCTGGCCTCTTCCAGTTCATTCATAAAGACATCTTCATGAGGGTTTTCGGGACATTTAAGTCCATTATTCGGGGGTCGTATGGTGTGGAAACGGCTCCAGTCCCCTTTACACAGGATCCATGGCAGGATATCCACTTTAAAGTGGAGTTCGGGAGAGAACTCGGTGCTAATCAGGTTAGGTGTACCTGCACTTTTGCCCCGAGTGATCAGACGCCCGCGATCGTCATAGCAACAGTGCTGAGCGGCCAGAGTGGACAGGTCAGTGGATAGCGCGGAGCGGATACAGCTGCGGGCCGAGGGCTTATAAATGTCGAGTCTCTCCTTTGGGCTGCTGGCGTCCCTCCAGCGGAAGGGCCGGTCATGGGACTCATCAAACACACTGACCACAGTGTAGGACACGTCGGAGGGGTACGAGCATGGGCAGTGGGGCAGCTCTGAGAGGGCCTGCTGCACATACTGCTGTAGGAAGTCACTCTTACAGTTAAGCCACTTCTCACAGCTGTCCACATCTGTGGGCAAACACACACTGCTGTTAGAGTGCTGACTCTACTATGACAATTAACTGTATGCAATATACACTTCAAGTATTGAATAAACAGTATACTCTAAAAACTGACCTGTCCCAAATGGTTCTGTGCCATTCTCCATTTCAAATGAGAAAGAATCTGTCACAGTGTTGACCTCACCTAAAACAAAAGCAACAGTTCTTTAAACTTAATCAGAGAGAAAAGTACGTCAGCAGTAGAAGTGAATATTCTGTGGTCATTAGTATTGTTAGTCTGAAGCCCTTACCAGGACAGGGGTCGAGGTCACACCTGGAAGCCTCAGTCAGTGTGCAGGAATACCCACAGGATTTAGTCCTCTTCCTCTCTCCGTGTCCACATGTCACTGAGCATGGAGACCAGGGAGTCCACTCATCTGGCTCTTTTTCTGAACCAAAAAACAATAAACATACAGAATAATGTCAGTGTTGGTGGCAAAGCTGTATTGCCTCTGCAGTATCTGTCTGCCATTATAGGTGATTTTCAAATTACAAAGATTTTCAAAAAAGATCACAAGCGTAAGAATTGCATTTACTGGAAATGTACTTTCTGTGGGCAAACAATCCACTGCTAAATTGACTGTGTTTTACCACCAAAATAGAACAACATCAAAAGACTGGTTGGAAATTTAAAGCTAACCTGAAAATCTAGGAAGCAATTTAATGTGTATTCTTTCTCAGAACTAAACAAGTCTTTTTAATCCAGACTTCTATAGTTTCTGGCTTGCACGCTGTATATTTTCCCCTTGCCTGACCTTTCCCATGCAAAACCATATTCTTGAGTCAAATTAGAGAGGGAGAAGTTGTGCTGCGGCTGTCTGCCTCCGCACCATGTTTCCTTGTGGTGTTAATAACACTCAAAACAAGTGCGCGCTGATTAAAGACGAGGTGGGTGCACAAATACCAGTCTGGGTGTACTCAGCACCCAATTTGACTTTGTGGGCACTGCCAACTCGCAATGTGGCCAAACTGGAAAAGATCTCAGGAGAATCTTAATTACAGAAGACGCAGAGGCAGAGATTGATTTATGTTCACACAGACTTTAGATGTGACCACTTAATGGGTATTATTGCTGTTCACTGGTGGATGTACAGAAGCCTCAAATAAACATTTACATATACATATACATTACAGAGTACAAGTGTGATTGTTTCTATTAAACTGTACTTCTTTGACACCTTCTGTTGTATCTGGTCAGGAGTAAAATTCTTTGGGAATCTATCTATTCCAGCCTCTGGGAATGTGTGAATGCATAATTAAACCGCGGTGATGTAAGAATTCAAAGCTTATCAAACAATAAACAAAGTCAGAAGATGTCTTATCCAGTAGGAGTGTTTTTTTGCATACAGTACAGAGTGAAAGACCACCAGACAAAATAGTCAGAAAACACTGTTGCAAGTTTAGTGACCAATTAAGTCCACAAAACTACACTGAACATGGTTTGTGATTGGTAGATTATTTCGTTGTTGTAAATCCTTGAAACAGCTAAAAACTTTTATTTTTTTATGGGCTGCTATGTCCGTTGGTCTGAATCAATCATGGAATACGTGAAAGACTTTATGGGTCACACAACGCAGGAATAAATCCAGAAGCCAGAATTGTTTTTGATGTTTTGTGATAATAAGCAACTGAATTGAAAACAATGGTATTATGACTTGATTCAATATGTAAAAGTACATCAATACATGCAGTCTATGATGAATGAAATGAATGGAAGTTGAAAGCAATGTAATGCTTGTAACATTGTTTCTCTCTGTGTGTACTCTTAGTCATTATTTATGGTGCTTGGCACTGTGTGGCCTGTGTACACAGAGATACAATGTTTCCCACAGGAGCAAAACAAAATTAAACGAAGGGAAAAGAGCTGTAGAAGTTATGCAGAACCCTGACAGCCCCCAAAATTCTTGAACCTGCTCAAAAGGCTGTGCCGTGCGGGGTGGCGAGGTCCGCCAGGCTTTGGGTTTGGGGGCTGTTCAGTCCAAGGAAAGAATGAAAGAGCCAGCCGAATGGCCTTGCCATTCTGTGTTCTCAACATGCCTTCTAATTGTCCACAAGAGCAGGACTGTTTTGTCCCAGGGAACAGTGCCGCCTCACGCTGCCATTAGCGAGGGCATCAGCCCCAGCTTCAAAAGGTCGGACCGATGGCACGATGGTCGAGTGCTCCTGGTGCATGCACGCTGCTAATGCTCACTCCCACACTCTCTCTTGGGTTTCCCTTTTTTTCCATTATTATCACTGCCATACTCTAACTTTTTTGCATAAGACACATGTAGCTAATGCACTTCACTTTTCTGGGCCTTTAAATATAAAAGATATGGAGTTTTCCAAACAATGGGATAGTACTTTAAGGTTTCCAAAAGTGCTGATTAGTAAATATAATAACTGTGTTTTTTTACTATTGTTACAGGCTGACATCTTTTATTCTGTGTGTATCCTACTATCAACCCACAGGTATTCCATTAAATTACATGACCACTTATTCCAATACGATACAAAGCAACCAAACTGGTTTGAAAGTACCTAGGGCTTTTGGAAACTTGAAAAACTGTTTTAAGTCCTATTTTAAAAGGGCTTTCTATAGGGGCTAATCAGTGAGCCAGTATGCCACTTGACAAAACCTACCATAGTAGCTTTGTACTGGATCCCAGCCTTCGTTCCAATGACTATCCCAGTCGCTGCCCACTCCACTGGGTAAGGGCTCCTCACTGCCATAATCCAGAGAGTAGTCTTCCTCCTCCTCTTCCACACTTTCCTCAGTGCTGGAGCGGCTGTTGTTCTCCTCGCTGGAGTCTGCGTCGGTGTAACTCCAGAAAAGAGGCCAGAAGAGCTTCTTGCCTCCGATCCAGTCAACAGTGGAGGAGGGTGGAGAGGGAGGAAGCCATTCTTTCTCCTTCGCCAAATCCATCTCCACCTCCATCTGAGGGTTGTCCACCACCTCAATAGTCACCTAGAGTAGAGTAACATCAAAGTAAATTGTACTGTAAAAACTCTCAGGGACACTTCGACAAAATTTTCTTTCAAACAAGTCTAATAAATCTAAAAAAAATATGAATGATCAGTAAGGCACTGTAATCTGTTTACTGTCCAAGGAACAGAACTTCTTAGAATGTGACTGTTTCCCAAATTTCAATTCTTCTATTAAGAATTTTGACTTTTAATGAATTATGTCAAAATTTCACTTTTGATTAAATTTATTTCTAGAAGTCTGACATTTTTTCTGACAGAAATCTGATTTGGATTTCAGAGCTCTGACACTTCAGAATTAATTGAATTCAGAAGTCAAGAATAATTTTACAGAATTCTCACTTTTCCTCTAAGATTAATTGCATTTTTTCTCTTAATTTTACCTTTTTTCTCAGAGTTCCAACTTTTCTGACATTTTAAAAAATCTGGGTTTAAACTCTATATTAGTCAGATTGCTATCTTTATTTTTATTGTAATGCAATTGTAAAGGTTTTTTGGGTGGGGGGGTGGGGGGTTCTTGTTGCACACAAAAGAAGCCTACCCTTCAGGGCAGGTATACTTAGTGCTGGTCGTTCCAGACCAGATGGTTACTTCTTAAGAAGTCAACCATCCCAAATTTCCAAGTCAAGTGTTTTTTTGTTTTTTTTTCAACTGAACCTGCTTCCTAAGGCTAAGTCAGCCAGCAAGCCAGACTTGAGCACTCAGCCAACCAAACAATCCTGTGAGGAGAGAATGTGAGCATTTATTCTGGTAAACTGCCTCTCATTACCTCTATATGAGTCATCCAAAATCCTACAGTAGTTTCAATGCATGCTTTAGCTAATGTGAAGGCCAGGCGACAGTAAAATTCAGAAGAATAGTGTCTTTTTGTAACTTGTTCAATTTTAGCCATATTGACTGGCTTCTGTAGTTTAAATAGACAGGGCTGGTGTCATTATGTCGCGCTGACCACATCCTGATTGGACTGACCGGAGTTGGAAAGAATAACTGCCCCAAGATAAGTTAAACAGAACAGCTTTTTGAAGTGCAAGGACAATTTAGAGCTAATGATGAAGACTCTGGTAATGGCTAACATTCACAAAGCCTCTTTGCAGCATTACAATTTAATCAAATAGCTTGAGACAGCTGGATATCTAAAATTGGATTTGCATAGTGTGTCAAATCTATTTCAGAAATGACTATAATGACTAAAACTGCCTAACTCGAGTCCTTAAAGTGCATTGTGTAAAATGTTACAATGTTGCACAGCTGAATAAAAGTGAAACTTAAGTCAAAACAATATTTTCTACAAATTAACAAATTTGTTACTATTATTAAAAAAAGGTCATGTGTAAAGCCTATTGAAATCAGCAGCAATGTAATTGTTTTCCTGTGGACCAGGAACATTTTATGTTTCTTTTATTTGCACACTTGCATATTAGTTTACAACATTCGTGTAAATGGCAAATACATTTCGCCAATTTTAAACATGGTGCATTATTGTTCCAGGGACTTGTTTTCTTGTATTTATTATGTGCTTAAATATGCATTATATAACTGCCATCAGTGTTTCAAACCAGCCTTTTAGTGGATATCACATATCCATGAGTGGGAGTAGATTGTGAACTCATAAAACTTGTAAAACTCAAGCTGTTGCACAAAAATATATATATATATATTGTATCTACAGTGGCTTTGGTTCTCTCCACACACCTGTATGTTGGGGTTCTCTGAGTTGATTTCAGCATTTGCCAGGTCTGGAAGGTTCTTCAGGTCCAGTATGAAGGGTCTGGTCTCCTCCTCTGGCCCAGGCTGAGGGAGCACACCCACAGAGCGGTGCTGTGGGTGGGACCACCTCCTCTGGTGGCCCTGGGGCTCGGGCAGCAGCGATTGCACCTGGTTCTGCTGCTCTGACTCCTCTGGAACGTACTGGACTGGATCAGTGTGAAGTAAATGACCGTGGCCCTGAGGAAAAACACATTTAAGACAAAGAAGACTGTGTTTATCGAAAAACCACAGCGTGTTTTTATTAAGCAATGCTATAAACACATCTTAATGCTGACTGTGCTGAAGCCAGGGGCTACACACTGGCTAAAGACAACAAAATCACTTTTAGTGGCTCATCCATGAATGGATGAAAAATTAGCTCTCTGTTTCTAGCAAGTAACCTTGTAAAAAGCTACCACCTTAGCAGTTTGGTGTGCAATCCAAAAAGCACCTGAGGATTCCAACTAACCTGCCAAGTAACCGAGCCGGCTTTCGCTGGTTTTAGTCTTGTTTTCTACAACAGTCATGGCATCCAGGCCGTGGACAAAGAGGGGCCTGTGCCAGAGGGATCCTCTTTTAGCTTTAATGAGAGGGCCTGTGAGGCGTGGGATCCATGCACTAATGTGTCTGAACCTGCCGTGCCAGCCCCATCACTTATTTTTTCACATTTTTGCATAGAAACAAAGATCTGGGTCTAATAAATGTGCAATGTGTGGTTTAATACATAATTGCTGTATCCAGTGTGTGTACTCAATACTTCATTAGACAGATGTCTTTTTGGAGCTTGACATCAATCATAACCTAAATCCAGAACCTTTAATAACCATTTTCTTTCATGTCTGAATCAATGTGAATATAACCCAATATGCGGTCAGTACTAAACAAGCGTCGGCTGCGTTGGACAGTGAAATAGGTCAGGAAATATAAGGATTAATGAATAAATAGATGATGATATATGGTCTTGGCCTCTGGAACAGGACGTACTTTTCACTGGCTGCTTGTCCCATAAAGAAGTTATGTGGTCTGTGGACACATAATGCCTGTTCACAGGGGAATCCTGTCAACCATGATAATTTCTGGCCCATATATTCACCGGATACAATAGTGACATGTTGAGTAGTTTAGTAATCAGCAGGATTTCATGTTATAGCCTTTGAACTCCTATATGAAATGTTCACATTATGGCTCAATCAGTCCAAATGCCAAAGGAAATTTCTTCTTTGATAAATATGCATTCTGATGAAGCAATGAGATTCTGACCTAAAAATCTCAGGATGCAAGTCATGACGTCTAGCACAGTCTACTGTAAATCATGAAACATTCTTCCCCATGTTAAATAATTGTTCATACTAAACTTACATCTTTATTCACTTGAGGTCACATGAGGCTGGAGAAGGGAGAATCAACAGTAGCACAGGCTTTGGTGAAACTTGAACGGGATTGGCACTACATGGAATAGAGGTCCTCAAATAGATTCACACCAAAAACAAAAATGCTGATTGAAGATTGCTCTTTTCTTCAAGCCGCTTTTTGTTTGAATGAGTACTGTCAACTCTTGTTCTGTGATTGGCAGTCACTTGCTCCTCATTTCTATAATTAAGATTTCCTCAGCTAAAATCTACTAATGTTGTGGGATTTGCTGTTGAAACACTTAAAACTTAGTTCTTAAAATATCATTTCTTTATTGCAAATTACTGTGATTCGCATCAATCTTTCCATAGTCACAGACAGTCTGCATTGTCAAGCTGAGTTTTAGAGTTGCACAGCAAACTGGCCTTGCTACACATCTGGATCCTGTATTGCTTTGGTCTGTATATCACTCTGCTGGTGCTTCCTCCTCCTCCTCCTCCTCTCAGAACAGGGGCTCTGTGGATCAAAGGCCTGACCACTTATGGCATGTGCTGTGTTTAACAGGGAACCCTATACGCATGCAGTGGGGTACACTGGACATAAACAAAGTTTTAGTGAAGTAATACTATGCCCTCATTTTCGAAAGACTGGTTCCTCTTTGGGCTACTGTCACCGCCATGCCTGATGGTGACACACATTTGATTTGGGTAGACAAATTAGGAGCGGGCTGAGGTGAAGGGTAAGAATGGGATACCAGGGGGCGCAGGGGGGCAGGCCCTGATTTATTCAGCCGGCAATATCAAAGGCCTGTGGACTTGGCAGTTTCCAAACCATTACAGAAAAACAATAAACTCTGGTCGCCCTTTGATCGCCGCTTTTTACAAAATGGGACAACAAATGCAAGCCTGCTAGAATTAGGGTGAGGCTGTAGAGGCAGACAGACTGAATTTTGTCCCATGTATCATGTTATATTTGTATCTCTAATTATAAATTATACTTTTTCTGCAGCTATGTTTTGATTTGTAACATCCTTTATAGAACAGTTAATACATAGGTATTGTTTTTTTTTTTTCATTTGAAAAACTTTAGTCTAGAGGCTTTGCCTGTATCTGCCTTCATACAAGGTCTAGTACAAACACATTTTGTAAAAGTTGGGACAAATATACAATATTGGTTCATCAGAATTGCATTGCAATTTGCTTTTATTTCAGTTTTACACAGTGTCACAACTTTTTTGGATTTGGGTTTAAAATATACACGGAACATAATGTCTTGCAAAAGTCATGTAAATTAAAGCATGTGGCTAATTTGCTTAAATCAACAGACTTTGAGTGTCAAGAATTTCATGTCAAATTCCTGCCACTTTCCAAAACTCTGGCGAGGTATACTGACTACCCACTGTTGTGATTGTTATGCCCGTTCGCGCTGTAGGAACCTTTTGCTGTTCCTGTCACCTTTTGAGGAGCTATGATAGGAACTGGGACTGGGACCGCAGTTCCTGCAACTTTTTATGCCCTACTTCGGAGAAGGGACTTTCCAGTCAGCCTAGGAACCTTTCGGTGACGTGGGTAACATATGCACATGTACACAACTGTCTTTTACAATTCCCTATTATTTATTCACTACACACATACAAATTGCCAATTTTAAAGCTAGTTAGACTTTCCCCTGGTATATTTTGTCAGTCTAGCCCTGGTTCTACAGTAATAAAGTGAAATAGTGTAACTGCCGCTGGATCCTTCGCCTCCTCACTCTGTGTAAACTCCCAAAGCCTGGACATTATACGTCGCATTTCCCACTCTTACTCTCTACTTTCCCCCATTATGATTATTCCCACAGCAAAACGTGCAATCTGGCCCTCTTTGCGGTCCATGCTAGAGGTTTGTTTTGGTTTGTTGTAGCTTCTGAATGTCACACATAGTGGAGCTCTTCCACTAGGTCAGAATGGGGTGGGACAGGTCGGTTTGGAGGTGTTTCCACTTCCCAAAGCGTTCCAAAGTGTTCTCAGAAAGCGCTCTATGTTTGGCACCCCTTCTCAATGGGGTCCAGCACGGTTAAGCATCTGGAACAGTTAGAGTTGGGCACTGCTGTGAGTTGATTGGACAAGAGAGCATCCTCACTCGTGCAAAAACAACAAGCCAAAGGACAGTGGAAAGGAAAATGTTTTTATTAATCAAACACGTACTTGTCCTTGTGATAAACAGCCATATTCCAAGAGAGGACAAGCTAATGTTGAAGTGACTTTTTCTAAAAATAAAGCAAGCATATATTAGCAACAGCTGTTTCCGGTTTAATGAAGTACTGCTCTCACTTTGAGAATCTAAACATTTCATTTTTAGCTTGGACTGGATTAAACACAAATTAAACTCATGTCGTTATATGTTCAGTGGTTAAAATGTGTTAAAGTAGCGGAGAGAAGTGAGTTTAATGCACCAAAATCTGGCTGTAAACCTGAAGGAGTCTCCTGTTTACTGAAGCTAATACAGCTTTAGCTACAGCCTCTCACAGACCCACACCAACCTCTCACAGACACACACACCAACCTCTCACAGTAATTATGTCACGAAGTTCCTATCCTATTGGCAGTTCGAAAGCGAGCTGGCAAAAGGGTCTTATAACTAGGTTCCAATAACCGTTCTGTGCGAAAGTGTATCTGCAGCATCACTACAGCCATTTTCCAGATGTACCACATTAGCCTTTACACTGTGTACAACTGCTGAGTATTGGCAATGCTCAAAATGAATAAGTGATTACATAAGTTTTTCAAGTTTGTTTGTGCACCTTAATTTGACATTATATATTACAGTCATAATATGACTCTTGGCTAAGATTGATCAAAATGTCTGAGATTGTCAGATATTTTGTTGTAAATTGATTTGGTTGAGTGTGAGGGTCCCCATCAGTGAGGTGGCTAGTTCCCCTACCTGGGTTAGGGTTATGCTGTCTGCACTTTAAAACCTCCTCACTCAATGCACTTTGGCATAGCTATGTCACATATTCTACAGTGTGTTATTAATAGTTTTTATTATTTCCTTATTGTCTAAGCTGCTTCTATCCATGCCATGCTGCTCAATTAAATTGACCCTTGGGGACAGAAAAAAAAAAATAAAAAAAATATTCAATTAAATATGGAGCCAAAACTCCACCCACAATATGTGCCAGTCCCAAGCCTGGGTAAGGTTGTATCAGATAGGGCATCCGGCATTATAAACCTATGCAATATTACCCGTCGCAATTATATTTATATTATAATTTAATTTTATTACGCTGTACAATGTTGGACTACTTAAGTTAAAGCCACCACATACTTTCTTGTGCCCTCAACAGTCAAATGAGTAGAAGAAGGCAGAGGAGACTAGTTTTATATTTTAGAAAAAGGGCAGCTGCCCCCCCCCCACCCCCCACCACCCCCGTTTTTGTCGCAGAGGAGATGGGGGTAAACCGAAAACAGGACATTCCACATTAACACAAAAAGAGCCTATGTAAACAGTGGGATGAATGACACTTGACCCCAAGCTCCACACTGAAGGGATGCGGAGGTCCGCCTTATTCTAGTTACATAAGCATCTCGTTACTGGACACCAGCTTTACCCTCCTCCATTGCTCCTCCACTGCTAATCTCTCCTCTCCATCCACCGCATACATCCAGGAGGTCACTGGAGAAAACAACACAGTCGCCGGCTAACTACGCACTTCAGATCACTCCAAGACAGCACACTTCTCACTATAATCATTCCCCTTTTCCTCCCTCCCTAATTTCTGCTTTGACATCAATCAGAGGGAAGATGATGAGAGAGAAACAAACCCAATAGGGCATCCCTAGGAGGGCCACACAAGAAGAGAAGTTCAAAAGCTAAAAAGGCACACAAACAGACTTTGATATCCAAATATGTCCATGCGAAACACAAACATTCCCTCACAGACACGCCACACACTCCACAGCATGTGTGTGGAACGAGTTGGGATTTATTATAGCAGTGTGTGGTACACGCAGAGTGATGGCAAACCTTACTATACATGGACAGAGACAAAGAGACGTGCACTCGGGAGAAAATGGGATCATGTCATGGTGGAATTTTATATGGAGATGGGTTTTGGGTGACGGTCCGTTGGAAATATTTGTGGAAAAAGCTCATCGACTTCTTAATATTGAATAGATGAACTATGCAGATAGCACAAGTTATTGAAGTGAATTATATGCTATGAATGCTTTGATAAGTGTATTATATATATAGAATCTATTGCATGCAACATGGTATTATGTGTAGGGAAGTCTAAACAAGCCTAAGGTGAACATATGTCCCTAGTTAATGGGGACTGTCCCAATTTAGGCTCCTTGTCCCATGTCCCATCAAATTACAAACACTAAAATGTCCCAAATTTCAACAAACGATGCTCCAGTTGTCTCAATTTTAATCAGTTTATAAACATAGGACATTAAACGTATATACCATGTCATCGCTTTAACTAATAAACTGCCATCAGTTTTCAGAATTTGGGCTGTAGCTTCATGGACTTACAGCAGAAAATGATATAGATTTCAGAAGCTTTTTTGTTGCTTGGTAAAAAATCTGATCACCCTAAACAAGCCCAAAGGGTGGCCAAAGTTAAAATGTCTGTTAAGTGTTAATATTAGAATTTGAACAATTATATTTTGAAAAACATTTAAACCTTCAACATTTTAAACACATTTTGGCTGTATGTATACGTAAAGCACGTAACATGTCTATGACATTTGCTGTGTGTTCGATGCTAATTAATTAATTAATAATTAATTAATTGTAATATTATTATTTTTCAAGACTTTAAACGCTAGCAGGAACTGTTTTAGTATCAGGGCATGCCTGAAAGATTTTTTTTTTGGTTTGCTTTTACGTTTTTCTAAAGCTAGCTAACTTGCAAAGGTATCGGCAAAAAACGACAGGTGTTAATTTAGCTAGCTTAAATGTTAAAGTTTGTTCTCCTTCAGCTTTATTAGTTTGTTGTAACTTGTTGTAATTTAATAGAAAAAAAAGTTTTAAGTTATTTCTGAAAACTTACCTTGTGGGCAACATTTTTATGCCTGATGGGAAAGCCTGTCCCGAAGCTAGCGACAAAAATAAACCACATCATTAGCAGCATTTGAAATCTGCTGGCGACCTCTTGACGCTGCATCTTCTCCACTTCAAAGTTGTTGTTGTTTTGTTTTTTGTTTTGATTTTTTTGCGACAATTTTAAAGGTTATTTTAAAAAGTTTGCTCCGAAAATTGACAGTCACAACGCAACATTTGAGACACAACAGCAAAAGTTGTACACCTTTTTCAGCGTTTGAGGCGTCGCAGTTTATAAAGATGCGCACCAGTGTCAGAGGGTATCCCGCGTACTCTCCATGTTAGACACCAGTCTCTTTTGCGCGTAAACCGTTTGTCTCCAAAAAGCGACCAAGCTCCTCAACCCATAAAAACAAACTTGGACGTCCCTTTAAGTACCAGAAAGGAGCACCACGCTTTAATCTCCCCAGTCCGCACCGGCGCTCGTTTATTCAGCTACGTTAAACTGTGAGTCATCCCCTCGTGGGTGGGTGTTTTCTTCCAATACATTGACATCTGGAGGCAGTGGTATGCTTTTTGTTGCTATCTGTCTGATGTGTTAATCCATTATCCAGTTGAAGTTCATCCACCGAATGGACTGAGTGTGCGCGGCTGTCTGCTTGCTCTGTGACGCCCAGCCAACCAGTTTCGGTAAACGTGCCATTTTACGCACGCATTCAGAGTGGTTGATGCTGCAGGAGCGGTGGGTGGGATGCTCATTGTTCGCAGCTGTGGAAAAGGGGGAATGTACTGGGTCACTGGGATTTACAAGATTTGTATTATATTTAGCCTATAGAGTAATGTAGAGCGGTAGGAAGTTTTAATGGGAATTTGACGAAATGCATTGCTGTATGCGTAATGCAAACAAACATACAACTCGTTCAATTGCTTCATACAAATAAAGTTTTTATTACAGGACCGTTTCCAACATCGTGGCTTAACAAAGTTTTCAGTGGTTTGTCTTCAAATACCATTTCAAGGGCAAAAGCAAATGATAATAAAGGTTCCAGTGGTCACTAATACCGGTGTTTGAGATTGATATATAACATTTTCCACTAAAAGTGTGTCTTGATTTGGATTTCTGTTTGGTGATGGGAAATCTGGCCGAGTGGAACTGTCAGCTCCCTGTTTGCAATTACATTTTTTTGCCTCCATAGACAGAAACAGACATACAAGGGGCTGCAGACACATGCGAAAAATGTTATGGAAAAAATACTTTGAAAGTACAAAGAAAGAGTTATTGTTTCCACCTTTGTACTTGATACTGAAGCAAAGACATCACTGAGTAAGTTATTTTGATACATTTTAAAAACCTTGGAATGACTCAAATACAATATAAATATGAATGCACATTTAAAAGACTCCATAAGAACAAGCAGTGCTAAAACAAATAAAACATCATCAAATCTCCTTCAACTTGTGTTGAGTTGAATCACTGATGAACATTGACAGGAATGATCTTAGAGCCAGGCAATAGCCATGTATCTGACTGCCAGGACCTCTATTTCACATCAACAAAATGACAAATTAAACCACACCGCTTAAAAAGATGTAGGCTCCAAGTTTGTCAGGTAGTAGTAGGGGACTTGAGTGCCAAAACAGAAATGTCAGACAAACAACAGTGTAATAAAAAAACATTTAACAGTGGGTCCAATAGGAATGCCAGTCTTATGCAAATATCAGTGACTACGTCATCTGTGCATATGCTGTACAACAGAGGTGGAAGAAGTACTCAAAATCTGTACTCAGGTAAAAATACTGTTACTTCAAAATACTTAAGTAGAAATTAAAGTAATCAATAAAAATATTAGTTGAGTAACAGTAGTGAAATGTTGAATGCCTGCATATACTTAAGTACTTTCAAGTTATTTGTAAATGTTTATCAAAACTACTACTACACAAAACAACGACCTTATGGTTGCAAAGTGAGTATTCTAGCCCCCTTCAAGGTCAAAAATAACTTTGACCCATTTACTTCTGTAAAAGTAAGTTTTGTCCATTCCTAAATTACTCAAGTAAAACTTCTTCAATGAATGTACTTAAGTAAATTATTTGAGTATCTAGTTACAGTACTTCCTACCCCTGCTTTACAATGCTTGTCAGTAGTGCTTGCACTGAATGAAGACTCGGTTAAAACATACACGTTTGTCTGGGACACTTAAGCTGCCTCTTATAGAACAGTTCAATGTCTAACAAAAAGTTGAATTATGTGTAGGACTTCAATAAATAAAGCTGTCTGTACATCAGATGGTGCCATCGTCATACGTACAAATCTACATTACAGCGTGTCATGGTGTACAGGGACGTGTCGACGCTGATTCACAAAAAATGCACTTAAGTGAGAAAATACATCACATATGTAGTTCGTTAGCTTACAGAAATGTTAACGACACTGGGCTCAAGTTTGTGTTGAGTGCAGGTGTAAACAGTAAATAAGGCTGATTTATTTATTTTATATAGAAAACTAGCAGTAAAAAATATTCCCTAGCCTCGCTTCCTGGGATTTTTTTCCCTATGAAATGGTCTTCTTTTAGAACATCTGCTTTGCATTTTAATGGTAAGATATAAAATAGATCTATGCATTTACATCCTTTGGTTAGAGAAAGAACCAAATATCTATATACTTTCTATTCAAGTAGAAGTAATTAGGAAAAAGCATTGGATAAATACAGATGTGTGCTCAAATAACTTCTTTGATACATCTCTTTTGAGGTTTGGGATGCTGTCCTCGGGTAGACTTACCAACAACATAGCAATAAATAATATTTACATATGTCGCCTTTTCCATGTGTGCATCAAAAGATCTGACCGTTTTCTTCGTTTTTTTTTTAACATACTATATGTTGTCTCCAAGGGCATTAAGTCATTGAAATATTTTAAAATTTTAAACATAGAAAAATATTATTATTGCACATTTAAGATATACATTTAATGTCCACACAGGAAAAGACACAGGAGCGATGCAGTTGTAGACAGCCAGGACAAACCACAAACAGACAATTTGAATCGAGGTTCTGTTTGTTTCCTATTCTATATTTAGACTGGTGAAGACTCTGGATTTGACTGGGCGTGAGGGGATGCTCAAAGCAAACTTGGGGACAATGTGAGGGATCTTCAGACTTAGGTACAGTATGCAGATGGAAGCAGGAGGAGGCACATTAAGTGAAAGGGCTTCAGTTGATGAGGAGTTGTGAAAAAAAGTGGCTCAGTCTTGGAGCAGGCTCTCCTCGGACATCCATCCCAGTGAGGGAAGAGGCAGTTCACGTCTGGAGTACTTGAGCTGCAGCAGATCGCCCACTTCACTGATGGCTGCCAGTGCCTGCACAACAAAAAAGCACAATATTTTTAATCAGTGAATGCTGCTGGAAGCAAACAGGCAAACTGAAATTACTGCTTTGACTCTGATATTATTGGACTTGCATTAGTCACACTATTGTGCTGCACCACTATTGGTCAAACCACCAGCAGTTTGTATGCAAGAGCATTGCCCTGAGCAGAAGTTTTCAGAACGATTGCAAACTCTTACATTTTGAGAAATTCATATCTTTCCAGTTGGACTTGCCGTCACCATAAATCAAGTGTATAAAGACATGTACAAGCTTGGACTCAACCAATCAAAGTGTTCCTGAGTGTCCAGCCTTATTAACCTGCCCCCCTTAGTGCCAGGCATGTGTTTCTATTACAGCCCAGATAAAGTCTCAGAGTATTTTATGCCATGCTATTGAGTGAACAATCAGTTTTCCTCAAATATAAGGGGGGGGGGGGGGTCGGGTAGTGCATGTTTAAGGGCACTGCTTCTGTGTAATAAATGAAGTGATGACCCTTAATCTAACTTGAATCAACAGGTTTGAACATGTCAGCGTGCTAAAATGAAGAGGCTGAAGCAAAGGTGAACAGAAGGCTCCCCGCATTAACCACAAGTGAATACAAACCCCTCCGCTTCTTTCCACAGGAGACCGTATCAGAGGCGCAACACTGCAGGGCACCTGGAAACAGTTTACTTTCCTCCTGGCTCTTTTTTTCCTGATTCTCTGAAAAATAGCTGGGGCAGGCTTTTCCAAAGACGGAAAAAAGCGGCTGCACTGAGCATTCTACAAAGGCGAGCTGATGCCCTTTAAATGGGCTATTACAAACGGTGTTGACACGCTCCTCAGGAAGATGAATGAAGCGTCTATGGAGAGACACGGTAAGTCAAATAAAAGTTTAAGTCTGACTTGCTCTGTAATTCTCACGGACAGCTTGGCCTTACAATTGATGAAATACTGATCAATGTTGCCGTTTTACATGCGAACACACTTAAGTGCTTGGGGATCTGTGGTTATATAAATGAAGAATAGAATTAAAAAAAGTCTAATGTAAAAATCACTTACACCTATGTCCCGCACTTCGTTTCTGTGATTGGTTACTCCGCCTGTCACTGTTCCGCCCCAGAAACCAAATATTACCGAAGGGGTACCAGACTAACTTCGTTGTATAGAATAGGAAAAGAGTTTATCTGGCAGGCCAGGTTAGCCATTAACAACTACACATAACAGAAAGATTGTGGCATTGCTCCTGTCTACTTCTCCAAACTGGGGGTGTGCTGACAGCTAATTAAACACACTTACACAATGCCAGACTATTTCTTTAACTCCAAAACGTGGGTATTTGGGGAAAAAAAAAACACTCAATGATTGTTATGGACAATGCTTTCTGATGACTCACCGTGTCAAGCATTTCCCTGGTATGAGCAGCTGAAATGCAGAAGCGCGCTCTGGATTCAATGATGGGTGTTGCTGGGAAACCCACCACCACTGTGCCAATGTTTCTCTTCAGCATCTCCCGCCCGAATGCCCTGGAAAGCAAAAGGTATTCATATTAGAGCAAAATAGATTGGAACTGGATTCATTTGTTATCTATGACAAAAAGCAAGCAGTTACCCAATTTTTGCAGGCATATAAAGCATCAAGGGGACAACAGGTGAGTCATTATTGCCGTAGATGATGAAACCCATGTCACGGAGTCTTTTACGGAAGTAGACGGTGTTTTCTGATAGCTGCCTCAGACGGTCTGCACCTAAGGGAAGAAATATTACTGTTATTAGTAAAGCCTGTGTATGAGCCATTATTACATGGGCATGCAAAATACAGTACTAACTTCACAAACTTTTTTCTGCTGTGAAACTTCCTTATTAATATTCTCTATTTTAATGATTACAGTGTTTGTACAGTCATAGAAAACCTGGAAAATTAATGGAATTTTAAAATGCAATTTCCAGGCCCTTGAAAAGCTTTGGAATTTTATATTTTGGTGTAAAGTTTTGGAAATGTAAACAGTCTGAGTAACATTTGGCCACTACAATTTAAAATATCTAAAAACAAATCCCTATATTTTTTGTCAGAAAATTTGAACTAAATAATTTTTTTTCTGGGCCTTGGCTTCTGGTTTTGGTAGTGTTTTAAAACAGGATAGATGATTACTTTATATCTTTGTTTTTTTAAATACATTCTGAACCATCCTACCAAGCATAATTATGTTTTAATCACTGGTGTATAGGCTATAAATAAGTAAAATTAGTGGAACCCCAACACTTTTTTCCTTCAAGTGACTAATTTCATAATTTAACAAATGAAATTGCAACAAAACTATGTTTCTAATGTACCATGTTAGGCATTTTGAATACTATTAATTAATGTGCAAGTTATTTTAGAGTCTTGGAAATTTAGTGAAAAGTTTTAGAAAAGTCATGGAAAATTCTTGGTAAAAATATGTATGAACCCTGTGATTAGTCTATAACAGTCAAACATGCATGGCAAATTCTAAACAAGATGACCATGGCAAATAGCAACACATGCAAGTCATCAGTGAGTGGATAGAGAACATTAGTGATGTCTTGTGATTTAGCTGCAGAACCTAGAGGAGCATTTAGGAATTAGATTGCCCCAAAAGGAACCAAAACCGCAGCCACACTTTGTACTGCTCCCAAGCCCAGATAAATGCATATGGTTGTGTCAGAAAGACATCTGGCATAAAAACCTGCCAAAGTACCCAAGCAAATAATTTGCTGTGACAACCCCTGAAAATAAAGGAGCAGCTGAAGAGAACTTCACTTTAGCATTTTTACCCCACCTGCTAACCCTAAGCAACAAAGAAGCCAACAGTATACTAGTCCACTATCAAACAAAATCGGATATGTTCCAAGGTGAATCAAGACTTAAAGAGGAAAAAGTCAACCAATTAATCAACTGGCATGCTAAGAGAGATGGGATGAGGCGCTTTGTTAATCCTATGACAGACATCTGTTGAATGGTATTTCCATTACAGCTGAAAAACTGCTTGGTCTGCCTTAATTCGGCCAGAAATAGTAAAGATAGCTATATAAAACTCCTTTATGGACACATCCAGTCGCCATTATAACGTTTCAACTGACAGTTCTTGCCTTTGAAGTTAATTCTTTGGGTTTGTTATTTAAGGTCAAAAGGCCAAACTAAACAGGCATCAGTCCTCACGTGTCTGACACTCAGTGCACCTAAATCCACCCAGATATAGCATCTAAAGCAAACAAATAACCATATGGCACTAAAGGCAGCAGTGACACGCATCTGTCTGGCTTGTGCTGCAAAAATAGAAGAAACACTGAAACTTCAAAGAACCCTATATACAAAAATATATTCAGACATTTTATACACTTAAGGAATGTGAAGTTTTCTCAGCTTTTAGGTGATACCGCAATGGCTTTCGTCAAATTAAACGCTCTTCTTACATGTTTCAACTCAAATCCTGCGACATCTTCCTAACTTTAATCACATGTGTAAACTTATAGGTCAGATAGTCAGGATAGTCTGGAGGAAATGTGTGAAAAAAAACTTGACTGATGTAGGTTCCAAACAACCAGTGTCCATTTTGACAGAGGCCAATGCCAGGAACACAGGCAAATCAACTGTCACTTCGACTTTACGTCAGCATTCTGCATCTTCAAAGACTTGCATTTCAAAAACTGACAAGCCTGCAACCAATCAGACTGCCATTGTTCGGCAAGGAATACTTGTCAGCCCAGGATATGTGTAGAGGTCAGCCCGCCTGGCCTTGTCGCCTTAGAAAACAGAATGGAGATGAAGTTGATGACATTGTAGAAATGTATGAAGGCTCTCATTCCCCTTTGAACTAGGCTCAAATGTTTATTTCTGCACCAAATCACTAGAAGGGAGGTTAATCTGATCTCACATCTGTGTTTTAAAGGCATCAATCAAGCTCCATAAAAGTTAGAAGGTGCTGTTCTATAAAAAAAAAAAGTGTGTGGCTTTTTGCCTATGTGGAGGATGGGTCCAGGAATCTCTGATCTACTCTGATTTATGTTCTACAACTATTGACACCCAGTACATCAAAGTAATGCATTTGTACTCCAGGCAAAAAGGTCATAAGCTCGCATATCAGAAAAAGTGTTTCTGGCTTAACGTGTAATAGCCCAACCTTTATTTACTGGTTAATGATTCCCAGTACTGCCTTGATATTGCTTTTTATCACTCCATTAGTAATAGCCAAAGTAAACAAACACTAAAAGAGGCAAAGTACAGGAGAAAGTTGAAGCACGTATGAAGAGATTAATGACACGGCAAACTGCCAGAGTGTCCAGCATAGGTTCATACTACCATCTAGTGGCAATGTTAGGAAACTGCACACAGATCTCAAAAACTAAAAAATGCCACATATTGTGCAGGATAAATATCCAATAAAAGCAGAACATACCTAGTCTGGTCCCATCCTCTCCCATGATAATCCTCATGGAGGTGATGATCTGTTGGGCCACGGGAGGGGACATGGAGGTAGCGTACAGGGCACTGTGAGAATGTTTCCTCAAATAGTCAATCAGCTCCTATCAGAAAAATATCAGACATACAGGTAAGATACATTTTCTTTTTTGACCAATAAGCAGTATTTCATGCAAATAATTTTAGGCTTTGCTAAAATCTTAGATCACAATAAAGAAAAACGGCCACGGTGTTGACCAAGATTACATGTGCTAGTTATTTTAAAACAATTTAGTGGAAGTGGATGGGGAAATGTGTTGGAAAGGCCAACATTTTTAGAATACATTTATGGCTCCTTGTAGGACCATGCTGTGATTTAGTAAAAAATTTAGACAGGCAACATTTGTATTTTAAATTTTTTCCCAAATTTTCCACACGTCTAAATTGCTGACTTGTCTTGCTGTCTCTAAACACAAAGACATTGTGCTTCGTTTTAACCACAGCCCATTTTTGCATTGATTATCTTGTTTTTAATGTCAAAGAAAACCCACATTATAACTGTTTCCACATATGGCTCTGTTAAATATCAAGCCTTGTTTCACTGAGACATCACAAACCTTTTTGCCACCAATGTATCCTCCAGCTGCCCCAAAGCTTTTAGTAAATGTTCCCATCATGATGTCTACATCTTTAGGATCCAGGCCGAAGTAATCCACCACCCCCCTGCCATTGGGCCCCAGGGCTCCGATACTGTGGGCCTCATCCAGGTACAGATATGCCTTGTAGCGCTTCTTTAGGGCGATGACCTCGGGAAGACGGACAATGGACCCCTCCATACTAAGAGACAAAAAAGAGACAACCTCCAGGGTCACTAGTGTCAGACATTTTTAATACCACTTAAGTTAAAAATTATTTCAAAATGTATATTCTCAAAATCCTGCTGCAACATAATATGAGTTGTCTGTATTTATTCTAAAACATACTGTTACCAAGTTTTACAAAAATTAATTTTGTGAGACTCTTTGTGAGTCTCAGACATAACCGCAGACAAGGAGTCGGTAAGGTTTTACAGATATAAGCATCCTTGTTTTCCTTGAGTTATTAAATAAAATCAAAATAACTACATTTCAGTGGATTTTTACAGTAATTTTTCTTAGCAACAAATACAATTTAAGAAACCCATTCAATTAACTTGAAACTTCAGTTTGTTTGTTGATGCATGCTGCTCCCAAACGACAATGGGACGTTACTATGTTAAAGACACAAAAAAAAAAAAAAAAAAAAAAAAAAAAAAAAAAAAATTAACTTTTGTTTATTTAGTATTTTTAAAGCCTTTATTTTGACACCATTAGATCATATGTAACACTTTTTAAATAGTTTTATGGCCTTGGGTGCATCGTGTTATATTAATGATGCAGAACTCCAAGCTCTATTTGCACAGTGTGTTGGCGAACCATGTGGCAGTTGACTTAACCTTTAAGTGAAGGTGAATTTTGTTTGTGTAAGCAGTGTCTATTTTGGCAGTTAAATCAACAGCTCCTCAAGTCCCAGTGGAAAAGAAACTCCATTAAGATTGCATTAGAAAACTGCATTGATTATGTCTGACACTTTTACCGAGAAGCATATTGATTGGTTGTTTTACAATACAGCACCAAAGGAATACATTAGACAAATACAAATACAAGAGAGCGAGAAGACTACTATTAGAATATAGACCTACAATGTATGGAATTGATATTCACTAAGACATTCTTTTATGCTATGTTTTGTGTAAAGTCAGCACTCATAATTTATTTTAATGTAATTCCATTTAGTTAAGTACATTTTTAAAGAATATATATCTTCTGGGTAGTAAATTTTAAGAAATTATAGAAAGAGTAATAGATGTAATAGTAACAGTGGTAGTAGAAATGAAAGTAGTAATAAGAGCAGTAGTAATAGTGGTAGCAGCAGTAATGATAATAATTGTGGTAGCAGTAGTAGGACTCATATTATTAGAGCAGGCAGCAGTAGTAGTGGGCACTTTATAAAAACGTTAAAAGTTTATGAATACTATATTAACACAAATGATTATAGTTTTCCATTTATTTACCTGAGCTATTACTTAAGGAAAACTCAAGTGTGTGTGTTTATTATTGTTGAAGTAAATAACAGGTTACTAACTCTTAACTAACACTTAACCAATGCTTTATAGTGTGAGTTCTACTAATGCATTACCCTACTTTTTTTTTTACTTGTTGTTGAGTACTTCTACTACTTAATAGTAATATTACTATTTAAGTTAACAAGTAACAGTACATAGAGCAAAACAACCCAACTTCTCCCTTGGATGTTAAGAAAACTGTTTAATCAACTAATAGCCGAAAATAATACCAATCATCTATGAAGAAAACAAGATCATTAAATATGCGTGAAAGACAGAGTATCTTAATGTTGCTTCAAGCACAGACAAATTTGGAGTCCTTCTCTTGTACCACCTCTGAAAGTCAACAAGCTGGTATGGAATTAAGTGAAGAAATAGTTATGTATTGATCTTTGCTGTGCTGAATTATTGCTTCTGTAATGTTATAAAAGTACTGCCACACTGAAGAATAGTGTCTATGTTCATACCATAAAACAAGCCTTTAGGACCTAGTGTGGGCTTGATAAATCAATACCATCACACCAGACATATTGTGTTAAATCACTAACAGCATTATTATTGCTAGCCATTTAAGACTCTCTGACGAATCAGTTAAATACAGACAAAAACAAGACATAGATTATGGTGTATACCTGTAAATGCCCTCCACCACAATGAGGATTTTCTTCCAGGGTCGATGGGTTCTTGGCTGCCCATGAACGATTGCATCTCTCAGCAGCTTCTCTAGGCTTTGCATATCTGCCAAACACAAAATAAAAAACAAAGCATTAAGTTACCTACTGGGAAACTGTACAAAGGAAAAGGATAGTCTTCTTCTTAGAAAAGTCATCTGAGGATCTCCAAGTACAATGGCAGTTTGTCGTTAATTAACAGGTGAGTATATTTTATGGAACTTGATGTGGAAATCCACATCTTTCTGATCTTCAACTGTATTGACATATGGGAGAGTCTGTTCTTTCACTAATGCAAGCCACACCCGCTACTGCGCGGTTCCCTATCCAAGTTAACAAATACAACTAACAATTGGCTTTATGCATATCAGCAAGCCACAACATGCTCACACTGCACTGGAAGCCTCAAGACAGAGGTGGGTAAATAAGATTAAAGCCAATTACTGTGTCGTGGTGTTGTAACATCCATTCTGCCCTCACTAATCCTTTGTCGCACTTAAAGCACGTCTTATAGATACCTAATTGACTTTTTAAATAATTATCTTAGTGTTAGGAGTTTTAAATGTCCTCAGTCATTTGAGGTCAAAATGCATGTCTGCATTTGTCTTGCTCCTGTTGAGATGGCAGTTTCTCTTAATTAGAGTAACACATATGAATTATGCAAGTCAATAACAATGGCTGAAGGTCTACAGCTAACTTGAGCTAAAGTTAGTCAAAGCCAGAGTTGCCATGTCTGCAATTTTCCCACAGAACTGGGCTGGTTTAAAGTGTTGATGCGGGTTAAAAAAAAAATGTCTGTGGGTTGGACAGAGCTATTTTGCATGCAGATTATGTGAATGGCAGATTATGTGAATATGAATTATTTATTTCTAAATAAAGATCCACATTTTGAAAGACAAATCTTTAAACAAAGCCGATCACAGTGAAGCCAGGCCAGCAGGACAGTGGCAGAAAGTAACACATGTACACAAATTAGAAAAAGAGAGCCAACACAGTAAGGCTGACACGCCTGGCTCAGTTTTTGCCATTTTTGTTCTATGAGGCAGACTTATGAGTTTAGACTTAGACATTTTAAAATTAAAATAAAAACAAAAACTGAGTGGAAAAGAAGTTATTTGATTAGTATGCACTGTTTTATTTTACTGATAAACTTTACTAATGGCAAAGACCAGAAATTAAACTGAAAATTTAGCCTGTTTCCACTTTTTAACTACTGAATGCTATTAAAAAGCACTGATGACTCAAGAGTTCCTTCCTGTGCATGTAAACTCAGTGAAAGGACAGAAGTCCAATTAGATGGTCTAATCATCATATAAGCATATTGTGATATATGAGAGCATGTGAATTTAGTGAGTGTGAAGGTAACTTACTGTTGTGTTTAAATACTCGAATTGTAGAACCAGACAGACGAGCACCTAGGACAAGAGATGCATGATTCAGCTCGTCACTCAGGATGAGGCAACCCTAAAATGAAAAAAAGACAAGAAAATTACACTTTCAATCCTAATTCAATCCTAGATACTTGGAAAGCTTGAGCTTAAGTTTATTCAAATAAGTCATACACTATTCAAAAGAATTCTTGAAGAAACAAAGTATGGACATGTGACTTGCACAAGGGTATTTTACAGTAAGTGCTGTCATGTGTTGAGCAATGACCCTTTGCCCCAGATTTTGATGACTTATTCTGGTCTTTTTACATGGGAATTTTCTGTGTTACCACTTTTCAAGGCTTTTTATAGTTAAATAAACTAAAAGGACTTTCTATAGCAAATATTCACATAATGCAATATGGCAGACAGAGTTCAACGTATACAATGTTTGAAATCATTAACCTTAGAAATGCACTGCAAAGTCAACATACTCAAACATTCACTACGGTTACACCATTTTCTTCTTCAATAAATGTTATGCAACGCAGCACCCAATTGTTCCATGACATAGTAGTAAGCAAACCACAAAGCAACAGGTGCTGTTAACAATTGATGATCCCCTTGGTCCAGTGACGCTGATCTTAGTTTTTTGTCTTGTACAGGTAATGTTTTTAAACTGACAAGACTAGTATGAATTATGTCTGTTTGTATTTAGTTACAAAATGTACTTTAGCACAGTAAATAACAAAAAGAACAACACAATAACTAATAGACTAGTCACGTGGTATCAAGTAACTGCGCTTTGTCACAGATGCTGGCGTTCTCTACAATGTTTTCTCAAAAATAATTTGGGACTTGTGATTCTCTGCCAATTCTTTAACTACCATTACTCTACCACTACTAGGTCCTGTATTCTGCTTTTTGAAAAAGTTTTACACACCTTTGCATGAGTATTTCACATTTTATAACTTTAAATAATGGTGAGGGGCTGGAGAATAGACAGAGCATAAAATGGCTAATTAGCACTGCTATTAGCAACATGACACTAACAGATGAGCTGATTGCATAGTGACGGCAATTTAAGCACTGAAATTATCAGAATGAGTGGAGTATGTCCTTTAGAAATTAGCAAAAGTACTTTGTGGTTTCCAACAAGCATGTAAAATAGTACTTCAGGTATGTTTCTGAGGTGGAAGCAACATTATAACATGGTTAACGGTTGGTTAATGGTTAAGATTTAGCATAATACGGTAGATTTATCCAAATTAGCCATGCGCTTTGATTTAACAGCACTTTTTGGAAATTTGTGGCCTATACTGGACCTTGTCTATGAAAGATTTTGAAGGTAAGACCATTATTTTCACACAGCACAAGGCAAAAGAAAAGGCTGGAAAATCATAACGTGCAAATTACAAATTATTTTATTTTAAATCTGAATTGCCTAGCTCAATGCAGTTTTCCCTTAAAAAGACCCATGTTACAGAGCGACCAATCTCACAAAGTTGTATAGAAGAAAGTATACTTGGATTGACTGCACAGCTGACACCGATGATGCATGGCTAGTGTTTGAATAGACTAGACTGCACTGTCCAGGCAATGCCGCAGGTTTAAAAGCTACACAACTGTAATCCTATAGTGCTTTAATCTGTATTATTGGTATGGCAGCAATATAGTGAATACAAGTCAAAATTTAGTGTGAGGTCTGTTTATGAGAAATTAATTTGTTCACTTCCCCTAAAACCCAAGTTGGGTTAGATAGTGGTGTCAATGCCACTAAACTAATGTCCCACCAATTAAATATTATAATTTTAGTTTGATGTGACCTTTTGTATAATAAGCAAAGGACTAAAAACTCTTCTTGCTTAACTGCAGATCAAAAAATTAAAAAATAATAAACTAAAGCATAGCAGGAACTTGGAAGACGCAAAAACCCAAAATATATTTCCCTCACCTTTCCCGTCAGAGCAGGAATGTTCATGGAATTTGTTGCGAAGCCCATGCCAAAAGCCATTGCTGACTCAACTCCAAGAAACCTGGCAACCAACTGCTCCATCTCCTCGTGAATGTCCAGGTCGCCTAGAACAATATCCTTGTGTTACACTTGCAAGTTGTTTTTTTTTTTTTCCCTATTTTGCAAACATAAAAAATAAGTGACCTACTCTTCCAAGTATAAAAGGCCAGAAAATAACTTTGACAATACAGAAACACTCCCACATTAAAGCTTTTAGAATATGTCTTTACAATCTACACTGAGTTTTTCCAGTCCTTCTTAACCACTTGAACGTGGATTTTGTCAGAGCTGTGAAAAGAGGCAGCTGACAGCCTTTAGTGAGTATATTGGATTTCTCTTGAAGTGAGAGCTCATATTTTACTTCTGAAGTACTTTCAGTTCTTTGAGCCTTACCCATCTCGCATCGAGTGCTGCTCACTCCGACCCCGTACTTGTGAGTGGCTTCTAGAGCAGCTTCAGCACAGGCTCCAGTGTTCTCTGCGAAGCCCAGGTAGTTGTACGAGCCCATGTTGATGACATCCTTCACCACTTTACCCGTGTGCCTGGACAAGGAAAAGTTGCAAAAATCAGACCTGGCTTAGTGACTATTTGTTTTCGAAGTAGCCAACTCAACTGTACTGCCTTGAAGTAAACTAGATTTCCTCCCAACAATGTCCAAAGACGCTGTACACTGAGATCCTATTAGTAAGAAAAGCTGCATAGAAAGGTATCACACCCAACTTAGCCCAAAACTGCTTACATATACAATCAAATATCATAATATAAAAAAAACAGTTCATACATATATCAACTTCCTTCTTTATTTCAATCAGTAATGTAAACAATTCAAATCGTATTTAAACAAACAGTGGTCTTATAAAATAAAAAATATGGCTGTCACCTTAGATTTATTATAAAGAACACATGGCCAACAAATGCTCACATTGGGACAGTCCCCTTGTCTGTTGGTCAGCTAGCTATGGATGTGTACATAGCTCAAAATCAACAACATTTGCAAAAGAAAGAAATAACTGCAGGATGTCATTGAGGGTCCCTGCTTGGGAAACATTTTTGTTTTCCAATCCAAAAAGCGGTGTGCCAATATTGTTCAATAAAAAAATGCGTGGATTTCAGGCCACACACTAAAAGCAATGTAAAATTATGGTTCTGGCAAAAGCAAAAACAAAAGCCACAAGATCCAGATTGCGGATGACTGCTCTAAGTCAACTAGCCATGTTAATGTTTACATTAAGTTAGTCCAAAGTTAAATACAAAATTGCATGGGGCAATTTCTTCAAAATATCTATAGAACCAAAACTACATTCCTCCCTTTTTCTTGTTTATACAGTGTAGTATGAGATAAGGTTTTTACTGTAAGATTCCATGTGACTGAAACTGCTTTCTTCATCAACCTCTGATTCATTCCTTTGCCTCATTATCACAAATACAAGGTCAATGGTTTTATGACTGAAGCAATCCACTCATGAGACCACACCTCGATGTGAAATCCTCCCTGTGCACACATCCAGACAAACCCAGGTGTGGAAAACTCACTCAAAGGTCCAGTTGTAGTCATGGGAGACTCTCTCCACCAGGTCCATCTTGGCTCCAGGAACACTGCAGATGGGTCTGTTCCAGTTATCTCGGATCCTCATGTACAAGTTACGGGTATAAAAGTTCTCAAAGTCCTGGTAGAGAGGAACGAAATCCTGCGAAGAGAAAACAAAATGTTAGTTTACATTCTTACAAAGTGTATTTGAAAGATACATCACTCTGCTCAGACTAAGGCAGGCTGTTACAAAAATGACTACTTCTCCAATTCAACTTAGACATTTACACACATTTTGAACACACATTAAGAGAATCATCACTTGTCTGTAACCATACTGAATGGCAGACTCCATTGCGAACATGGTGAATGCCTGTATCTGTGAACAGCCAGATTATTAGCCATATGGCATTTGAGTACTACTGTACCTTCTGCTCGTCTCTCTCCCGAGCCACGTGGCACTTCTCAATATTCCAGTGTCGGAGGAAGTCTCTGAGGTAGCCGAAGATAGTGAGGATGCCATAGCCCATGTAGGTGAGAACAGCCACCAGGAGAGGAGTTTCCTCGAAGGACTCCACGTAGGGTCTTTTGTACAAGCTGGCGTTGTGTGGGACATTCTGATTCTGCAAAACAATACCAAAGATATAAGTGGGACTCTATATCTCTGGTCATAGTCAAAATTTCTACATGTGTAATAAAGATTCTCCAAATGGAAGACTGAAAACAGAGCTGTGTTATCTTCTGTGAGAAATAGCCTGGAATACAAGCTGAAAGAAAGGGAAATCATGCTAAGCTGAATATTAGAAATTATGTTGCTAATTTTTTTCTTCCCTAGCTGGGTCATCATATTAGCTTTTTGAGGAAAATGAAGTGGGTCTGCCCTTCACATTCAAACCTATTTCCACTGAGATCACCTAAGCAATTTTAACCATTGGGGCAGAGTTCATTCAGTGCTTTGTTTCCCTGATTGGCTGCATGTTTTTCAAACTGCATTGGCCCCAAGGCAAATTATTTTATCCAACTGCATTTTGGGAAAGTTTGATCTGCAGCCATTTGCTATGGAATCACAGGGGACCAGCCTGATTTTTCTTATAAAATAGAAAGCCGGGACAACTATACCAAAAACAGACCTGTTTAAATTCCTGTGAGAAATAGCTGTTGGTACAAGCTAAAAGAAAGGGAAGCTATGCTAAGTATTAGAAAACATATTGCTAATTGTTTTCTTTGCTAGCCGGGTCAACAAAACCTATTAACTATTACAGCAAAGCGAAATGGGTTTGAAGCCATTCTAATTCAAACCTATATCCACTGAAATCACTTGAGCAATTTTGTCCATTGGGGCAGTGTTTTTCTTATTGGCTGCATGTTTTTTCAATTACATCAACC
The DNA here is from genome assembly GCA_020698575.1 of Bostrychus sinensis. Lineage (NCBI taxonomy): Eukaryota > Metazoa > Chordata > Actinopteri > Gobiiformes > Eleotridae > Bostrychus > Bostrychus sinensis. Next base: position 10,276,720 of record CM036257.1, on the reverse strand, counting down.
AACAGGAAAATTTTTATACATAAAGCATTCTTCTGAGGAAATGAAATAAGTGCCCATTCATTCAAATGGAATCACAGGGAAGCGACCTAACCCTATGTATAAAATAGAAAGAGAAATCAGACAGCTGGTTAGACTGTTTCTTTCCCAGTAACAGTAGTTCAATTCAATTATTTTTAGCACATCTTTGTTGGCTGAAAAACATCCCAACCATGGAAAATCTCATTAATATTTTAGTAGGACGTCAAAGTGTTTACTCAATGTTTTACACTACACTAAACACACCTGAAAAGCAGAACGAAATGGGTAGTTAAACTTGTAGAAAAGCTTAAAATCTTATATGATTGCTATAAGGTACATTTATTCAGAGACTAACCCATTACCATTCTCCAGGGACCAGTGAACGGTAAAACTGCCATCAATGTGAGTTCTCTTCTAGTGACGTTTATGAATACAAATATTGATTGGGGATTATGGGATGGCATAAATGTGGCCCTGCTTCAAGGAAAATCCATAACAAGCCCATCGCTGTTTAATGCATATTGACAATAAAAGTCAGCTAAAATAAAAAATTGCATCTTCAGAAGGTGAACCATTGCTAGATATAAACCAATGCTGTGCAAACTAGGCTGGTCACTCATTAAAAGCTATGCCCTGGAGCTTAGCAACCATGTGACCAGTCATGCTTCTCCAAGAAATACCTCGGAGCTAAGAAAGAGGAAAGCAATGAGAGTCTGAGAATGTGCAAACCAAACTCTGTTTTTATTTAATATGTAAAAAAACAAACAAAAAAAACAAACAAGAATTTTAAACCTGGCTTTGTCCAATATTTAGTTATTGCTTTAGATAAGTATTTTTGCCGTGTACTGCCATATTAAAACATTAAATTACACAAGACTGACAATACATTTTTCTTTTCATTATGCCAGTAATCTACTGGAGTTTCACAATGTCTGATAGTAAATCATACTTTTTTAACTATTTAAAAATTTACTCAAGCATATCTCAATTAAATTTTTGAGTTTCTTTTAGTAAGAATTAGTATGGGTAGTAGCGGTACTCTTAGTAGCAGAAGTGGTAGTGCTAATATTTTTAGTAGTAGTAGTAGCAACAGAAACAGAATTAGCAACAGCTGTTGTGGTAGTAGTAGTAGTAGTCACAGTAAGACTTCTAGTAGTAGTAGTAGGAGTAGGTTTTACTTTAACTCAAGGAACAAGAGGGAGAAAGAGGCACAGGAATGACATGTAGCTAACTGACCCAACCTGGGCCACTCCAGTCCGTGGTATTTGATGTACCAGGTGAGCCACCAAGGCCCCCCGACTACTTTTACTTCTGCTTGAGTACTTTTTTTTTTAACAATACCTTTACTTGATATATATTTTGAATACTTCTTCCAGGACTTTTTATGTGGTTACAATATTAACACAGACAGCAATAATAGTAAGTACACAGATTTTGGGGCAACTTTGTGGAGATAAAGTTTTACAAGTTTTAGATCTGGCTTTGTTGAATTTAGAAGGAATCTCTTGGTACACTTTTGAAAGACACATTCACACTCATGGCTCTACTTACTTGACCACTCACCACAGCGAGCTAAAAACTACTTTCCTGACATCATTTGCATCCTATTCCTACCTGTACGCAAATTCTTTACAGAGAAAAGGGCCGGCCTGTTGCTATGCATTTTGGCTGTCACCTGATACCAGGAAATCTGTCTCGCACTGCAGATGATCCCATGACGATCATATTGCTTTTTATGTACGCACAATGAAGCAGCCTGTAAATTGTGTCAAATTGAGCCGAAAGCAACTTTTCTTTTTAAAAAACACAATTGCTTGTCTAGTCATTCCGGACACAAGTATGAGAGAAATGAAAATAGGTAACATCTTTCCTACAGTAGGTAATTGTGTTGGCACACAACTAGTATGGGGAAAAAGACAGGAGCAACAACACAGAATTTGTTACTGAATGCATGGCCCCTAATGGGGAAGGGAAAACACATTTATTTCACTTTTATTTTGTTTCCCACATATACAACACATCAATAATTTTAACAAGAACTTCTCTGTGACTGATTGAATCAAAATATGAGCCACTGTACTCTTTGAGGCAATCCCAAGCCTGGTTAAAAGGAGAAGATTATGGCAGAACTAACTTTATTTTTAGTGGCCCTTGTTTGCATAGCAGCTTATTAAAAGCCCATGGACAAACATTTATATTATAGTATAGTACAGTGGTTCTCAAACGGGTGGTACGGGTATCACTGGTGGAACTCAGGGTCTTTCTAGTGGTACTCAGAAAGAAAGAGAAATAATAAATAGATGATTATTAGGACATTTTACAAGTTATTGTTAAAATAAAAATAAAATAATTACATACAACTTCTTTCTAAAACTATGTATATTGAATAATATTACTCCCTATGTTGTACGGAGAGAATTTTGAAGAAAGAAAAAACATCTTTCAACTATTCTTTTCAATTGATTAGAAAAAAGTTGGCGTTACATCAAGTACCCAACTATAGACTGGTTTAGTTGCAGTTTATCCTGGGTTAAATCCTGATTTGATCCTGTTTTGGTCCTTAGACCCAGTTTATCCCTGAATTCGGTCCAGTGCACAGGCCTTTTTATACAGAAGTTTAGTTCTTAACTGTTTATTCTTGGTTCAGGAGGTTAGTTCAAGTATAGTCAAGTTTAAGGTTAAATCACTATTTTAATCTTTAGAACTAACCCAGGTTTAGTCCTAGTTTAGGACTATTCAGTCATAAAGAAAGCCAAATATTTTCTGTGATGGTATTAGGAGTGCCGGTAATAATTTACATGATTTCTGGCACAAGAAACTACAGGGACCCACCTTGTGTCCTGCCCAAGTGTTTGGGACCCACTCCACTACATAACACTTTCAATGGACATTAAAGTAATTGTTTGTGTGTGCAGACAACTACATTCTCTACAACAGCTATTTAAAAAAAAATTAACAACATAAACAAAATACCCTAAAAAGTAAAATAATCAGAACACTTTTGGACTAAATGATGTACCAAAATTGATTAACTTATTTCAAGTTGAGAAAGATTCATGGCTTCTCAGAATTTAGAGTATCCATCACTACATTTTTGACTCATTATCAACTACAGAAGTTTTTCTTATGACAAAATAGGAAGTGTACATTAAGGATTGCACTGGCATGACTTTAAGTGAAATCTGATACTGCTATGTTGATGCACCCCTTTATGGAAAACTCTGATGTCAGTAGAAGTGTATCAAGTATAAACTACATAGAGTCCAGGTACTGTTACATAACAAGGACATAGACTGCACACTACTACTACTACTACTACTACTACAAAAAACAAAAACAAAAAAACAAACAAACAAACAACATAAGGCACCGTTTAGTGATTCTTCACTCCCCACTAGAAGGAACCACACCCTACAACAGTCTGGAGACATTCCTCTCCCGCTTTTAAGCAGCAAGCCTGGCACTCCTCCTCCTCCTCCTCCAATTTTTCCCCAGGAGACAGAGCCCTCCTGTTAAAAACACAGAGCAACCTAGGTCCTCTTCACACTACGTCCAATGTAAACAGAGACCGGTCTGGCCACTCATTCACGCACAGGCACGAACACGCTCAAGCAAGAGACGTATAGGAATAACAGGGTGTAAGGTTACGACAAAAAAAGTCACCACAACAAGCCTTGCGATAAAGCGGCGAGCTTCAACATACAAATTGATGCAAAAATAATAAATATAAACAATATGAATACACATAAAATAAAATAAAATAAAGAATAATACAAATAAATAAACAAATTATCTTAACGACAGTAATGGCGGAATTTATACCGCTTTGAAAAACGTTAAAAATAAATAGCTTTAAGTCACGTGATTAAATAGCAGCGTTTGAATTAAAGGTAGCAACGTCAGGTGGACGTCTCGTATCAACACCGTAGTATATCTGATAATAGCGCCATTAAAAGACGTTTAACAAAAAGTAAGCTTCACTTAGCTTCAATTAGACTCATTCAACCGCTATCTCTGACCAGGCAAAGCTTCGGTCATGCAGCCCAATTTAGCGCTCGAATATAAAAAGCAAATAGCATCACAACATCGTTAGGAACTACTTTTTATGTTTCCCCATTTTCTGTCGCGGAGGACAGTTTGACGGATGGGCCTGCTGTAGTTTACCTTCTCCCTTGGGCGGCGATACTTCTTCTGAGGCTGGGCTTGGAACATGCAGTGGTTCTTCACGAAGCCATTTTTATTATTATTATTAGTCGTTTGTTTTCCGTTAGCGGTCCGGTGACAGGCGTCCCCGTTCAGTAACTTGTTCGGTGAGGTTTCCGTCATGTCCGAAAGCGTGGTGAGATATTAGGAAGAAGAATTGAAGTGAGCCAACTTCAGTAACACCAAACGTGAAGTCATGTATGAGGGGAAGACAGCTCTCAGCCCAGACGCCCACTCCTGAGCAGTGACCGCACGAGCATACCGGAAATTCACGCCCAGGTCCATTTTCATTGGTCGACGCCAGAAACTCCACTACAAAGATCGTTTATGTCAAGGCTACCACATACTTTTTTTAATGTATTTCTTTTTCTACTTTTTTCTCACGTCGTCTTTCCTTTATTTCCTTGACTAAAGTGTTTTAGTTAATAATGTTTCTTTTAAAAATACAATAACCTATTTTAAACGGGCAAACATATATTATTTGTATTGGTTGTAATGTGTAAACAGCGTGAAAACTCCATTCTTTGTTCACCCTCTCTGCCAGACGTCACCATTTTCCCCGGCGTGGGACGTCCTACAAAACCAGCCCATGGAAATAACCCGTAATAACCTTTGCCTATAGGCGTTAGTTGAATACCCCTATCCGGTGACGCCGTTTCTCACCTGTACAAGATGCAAACCAGGGGTCAAGGCTATCTCCGGGGTGATTACCTCTACTACCGGCTTCACAGTACAGTACAGCAGGGTAGTATTTCAAATTAAACATGTACTCGTTTAAGTGGCATCCAAAGGTTAACACGTGACACTGCTACTATTCCAGTTTTGCATCATGCTGTTATGTTCTTCTGTTTTAGGGAAAGCCAAACAAACAAAGCTTGTGAGCCCCCGACCCCCCCTTGGGAGCTCTGCTGACTCACTAGGAGGGGCTCACACCCTTAGGCTGGGAACCACTGAGATGGTGACATCACGTTGCCTTATCTGATAGCACTCAGGCCATGTAAACACTCCTCTGTTTTATTGACATGAAAATGCTTAGCTTGTGTCATATCAGCTAAGAGCATGCTATATAGGTTTACAGGGCATTTATTGCTTTCACTAAAGATGTCATTAATGATGAATGAAGTAAATGTTGAGGTGTAGGGTTATTTTAAAGTACAGTCTAAATATGGGTTGGTTCAGTGATAGAAAGGTACTAGATAACTTTACTCAAGCAGTTATTTTGCTTTCTAGGTACTTCATTTTACTTGAATAGGACAAAATGTTAAGTACATTTTTTAAGTTTTGAAATGAGTACAAGTTTTTTTTTTTTTTCTCACATCCAGAAAGTCCTAGGTTCTATTCAGATTTGTAGTTGTATTAGTAGCAGTAGTACAACGTTGTAGTTGCACTACATAAACACTTTAAGGAATAATTTTCTTTTGTACGTTAACATACTTTGAGTAGTATACTTATACTCAAGCTATTTTTTTTTAAGTTTCTGAATGAGTAAAAGTATTTTTTCCTCACAACCAGATAGTCCTGGAATGTGGGTTCAATTCTGGTTTAACCTAACCCTGGACTACTGGTGGAAAGAGTAGTAGTAGTACTTAACATTAGCACTTTAAGTAATAATAATTTAGTTTTGTGCTTTTACGTCTACTTAATTACAGTTATTTATAGTACTTAGTAGTAGTACTTAATAGTACACATTTTGAGTACTTCCTCTACCACCTTTTTGGTTTTGGAACTTGTAAAAAGGGCAAGGAATATGTCAAATATTATGGAAGATAATGTTGATGTTGATGATGATAATGCCTGTATACATAACAAACAAAGTGCTATGCCTTCTTCATAATTGTAGTATTTATTCCAAAAACCTGCTTTGGGATCCCTCACCACAGCGTTATACCACCAATAAGGAGCAACGCAAATGTAAAACTCTTTTAAAGTTAATTTAATAACATTGACAATAGCTGTTTATTGTAGAGAAGCAATACAGCTGTGTAATTTAGCATTGACCATCATAGATTTCTTTGTATACAATCATATTTATTTTCTTTTCATTGAGAACATTGGCTTTGGTTCAAGAATGTACTGTACTCTGTTTTTGTTGTTGCATAAGGTATTTCCTTCTATGTCTCAGAACACCGTCATTTGGCTACTACTGTGAATACTACAACTGCATATAAGGAAAAGGGAATTTCGGACCAAACAATGGATAAGTTTCCTGGACAGCCTGCTTCTTGTACTCTACAGTAGCCAGTGGTCTTCCTGTCCAGTAAGAGTGTAATCTGGTGGGACGTGCTTCCCCACACATGGCCCTAGTATGTTGTTTGACAGGCAGATAAGGCGTAATTGTTGGTGGAACACTTAAACCTCCTTTTCAGCCATTTGTATGCATTTTTATGGGAGGCTATATTGCGGCAAAGTGCAAGTTCAACCTCCTAGATGGCAGTATTGGGCCACTGAAAGGTAGAGCCTTACAGACCAAGCAGAAATAATGGTAGGGGTTATCTTCATGCTGGCCAAGTGTATGGTACTCTTGTAAAGCTTCTAAGTGGATGTAATGATTTGACAATGTGTATCTATGTTTCAATTAGTTTATGTTTGCAAAGTTGGGGAGAAACTAAATACTTTTACTCAAATGAATTAAGTATATATTTTTAAGAAAAGGTACTTCCTGGATATATATTTTAAAACACACCTTTACTTTTAGTTAAGGACATTTCTACATAAGAACATGTATTTTTGACCTCACTGGCAAAGTGGGTAGTACACTTGCCTCAAAGCCACTCTTGGGTTCAGTCCTAGTAGTTGTACAAGTTGTAGTACAGTATTATTAGCATTTGTAGCTAGTACCAGTAGTAGAAGTTGTAGGTTTTGCTGTGAAATTTGAAAAAGATCAAATGTACTTTCTATTTAAGTAATTCTTAAAGGTGCTATGAGCAGTATATATTTTTTATAGTTAATAAAAATTACATGTGTCCTAAGATCTGAGGTAAACATGTTTAAATCAAATATTAGTTTTAATGATAATGCTGATTTAGTCACAGTAAAAAAAAAAATATTGAATGTAATGCCCAAGTTGTTTATGTTTTTTGTTTTGGTTCTAAACCCTGCATTGCTGATCATCCATTGAAAAGAGATGAAAGACTGTCAATCCACAGACCATTGTTTTGATTTACACTGCAGTACCGTTTTCAAACCAATACAAACGCATATGCTGCTTACAGTACTTTTCTATGTATTAATTAGTTTTGTTGACTATTTGTTTACTATTACTGCTAATTAATATTTTTTTAAAGTAACATTACTTCTACCTGAGTACAGCATTTTAAGTATTTTTCTACTTCTGCTGTTCACAATTTTTATTCATAGGCAGTGCTGAATATTCCCCTTTCTCAGTTACAGTATTTGAATGTTTAAGTGGTGTAGATCAATGTGAGCTTGATAATAATAAAGCTAGATGGCATGTTAAGGTCTTGTTTTTATACTGATGATTACTATGACAGTATACAGTTCCATGGTTACACTTTATTCCTCAAATAAAAGAAAACAAAATCATATACTTCCACTTTAAAAACAATGGTGATGACATTTGAGGGTTTCAGTTGTCAACCCCTGAAATAATGAAACCAGTCCGGCACATTCCTGTCCATGTGAACTGATGCCACAAAGCTCCTGTCTATTCCTGACCTGATCAAGTGATAAGGATCCAGTTTTAATAGGATCACAGGCAGTGTCAGTAGGAAAGAGGATCTGTCACCCATTGAAACTGTGAAAGAATAGGTTAGACTCTGGAACACATTTTGTCGCTTTCAGTGATCATTCCCAATCAGAATTTTTAGCACACAAGCTAACATTGAAACATTTGAGAGGAAATTTGGGAGCTGCATGTGTTACTGACTTTACTGAATGTCAATGTGCATTGTATCTCCTTAGGCAAATTTGAGAAAAAATATTACTCTGACGCCCCCATGTGGTACAATTGAGCACTCATTCCAGCATGGCATAGTCACCAACAGGCTTGTAGCTTATTATAGCTTTTATGTAGCACCAAACACTGGTATAAATTAAGTTGCTGTATATTGAGCCATTTACTAAATGTTATCTAGACTATTTATCTGTCTACTCACAAACAGCACACAAATACCTGTATAGAAAGTGAGTTTCTGTTTGCCAACATCTTTTGATGACTGTGGTTCATGTGTACAAATTATATTGCAGGGTCTAAAGTCTTGGGTCAACCCTATGTTCCTCAGTACCTATAATCCCCATACCGATGTTCCCTGAAGAACATTAACTCAGTAGAACCCAGACATAGAAATATTTGTTGGAAAAATCATCTGTGCTAAATTTTAGTCAACGGGGATGGCTAAGAACAAAGATTTGTCAATATTTTTGGTAAGCAGCATTCATGAATTAGTTAATACATTTAAAAAAAGACTCCTACTTTTTTGCCATGACCTTTGAATTATATGCTGCATATTTGCAACAGAGGGTGCTACGGGGTTAAGGTTAGGTCTAAGGTAAGGGTTAAGGCTAACACACCCCTAAAGATCTATATACAAACAGGGATTTCACCTGTGGTCTTGAGTCAGTTATGTGTATGCACTGTCCTTCTAGTGAAACAAGATTAAAAGGAATCTTACATTTGTGATATTCTTAATATCCAATTGGAAGGAGTAATTCAGCAAAATTGGGTCCCTGCTTGTTAGGAGCAATAGTGTAACAGCAAAATAGCTAGCAGATTAGCTCTGCAGTGTATATCCATATTTATTAGCAAAGTCAGGATAGTCAGTGTTTTGTTTATTTGTACATGCTGATATTTGATACATGCTGAGGTTTGATTCTCAGGCGGGCCAACTACAATATCTATGAGTGGAGTCAGCATGTCCTCCCCTTGTGTTGTGAGTTCTCACAGTATTCCGGCTTCCTTCAATAACCCCAGTTATGAACCCTATAATGAATGAATGTGAGAGTGAGTGGTTAACTGGTCGCTGTCCTGTCTAAAGCCTGTTGTTGTGTTGCAATCTCCTTAACTTCCTGAACAGAAATAAGTGCACACCTTACAATATACATTTACAAGTCCCATTTTCTCAGTTACACTATATTCAATTTTGAATCTATATTAAACTCTTCCTATGAGCAGCATTTCCCAGAATCCCCCAGTGCACCATAAAACAAATATGCATCTGTCTGCTTCCCCACACTGATGCACCTATAACTGCTGATAATTACTGTCTTCACTGACAAAGTTGCATGTCTTCCCTGCTGCTCTCCCCTTATCATTCATATGACAAATTATTGCCTATTCACCACAAAGACGTATCCCAGCTCTCTACAGCAATTTCCCCAGTTTGATGTCATCTAATAAAATCATCACAAGCTATCTTCATATTCCCCCTATTAAGATGGAGGGAGGAAGTCGACGCAAGCAGCCATTTTTTTATTGTTCAGCAAAGTCTAAATACGGTAGACAGTAAATGACAAAAGCACAACAGGAAATTAAAAAAAAAAAAGAGTATAAATGAGCATGGATAGTACAATTACGCCCATATGCAAACAACAGGAGCTCCAGCCCACTCAATAAAGTAGCCTAATTCATGCTGTGTTTGAACAAGACTTAACGCTGGAAACACTGAATCAAAGGAAGGGTTGATTAAAGGAGAATTTAAGAGGCTGTGTTGTTTTTTTAGTAGGATTAGAAAGAATAGCTACAACCCACAGCAGGTCCACATATTCACTTTCAGGTGTAATTTATTATTAAGAAAATAAAGCAATAAATGAATACATAATATTAATACAAGTCCAATTCCCAACATTTTGGGACACATAATACAATCATTTGCAAATCTCATGAAACCACATTTTATTCGCAGTAGACCACACAATACAGTATATCATGAAAAACAATTGCCCATTTTGAATTTTATGCACTGGAAACTTTCATCACTTTCAAAAGTCATTGTCTGTTTACATGACAACGCATTTTGCCAAAAACGCAATGTTGTGCATTGGCCGACGTTGGCGATTTCATCTCAGAAAAAATGCTAACCCTTTGAAAATGTTTTTGTCCCCACATTTAAGTAGACTGTGGATCCAAAGACCCCTTCTGAAAATGATAACACAATAGCCCTGTCCTAAACAGGTTGCTGGTCAGAGTGACTAAGCATTGTCATGTAAACGGCTCCTAAATCTATTGCTGACAGTGGCTGTGTCCTAACTATTTCAAGTTTGCTAACCACTCAGTAACTTTATGGATTGAACATGTAATGTATAATAGTAGATGAAGTTGTGTAGCTTGTTTTAGTTGATGACTATTGATTGTACTGTTTTATTGTAAAGGTTAATCTCCCTGTCTTGATGCGGCTTGAAGGCTTCAGTTCTCTCACATGGACCTTCAAACTCTATCTCTATATGTATGTGCCGGTCCCAAACCCAGATAAATGGGCGTCCAGCGTAAAAAAAAAAAAAAAAAGTCAAAGTACCCATGCTGATGATACTTTGTGGTGGTGAAGATGAAATGGACTTTTTTCAAAGTCAACCCTATAGTGATTGAAATGTTAGGAACTGGGTTAAGCCACTGTCTATCACAACTTTAAAGTGTTATCATCAGCCAATGCTATAATAAAAGCACATTTCTTTCTATTTCACTTGTCATAAGCTGTGAAAAATTTGCTACATGTTTTTTGCTTTATTGATAGATCACTAACTTCCAGATGTTTTCCAACTTTTTCTAGAAAATTCAAAGTCAACGTTGTCTCGACACTAAACCTATTGGATGTCAAAGTTAGTGCACATGTTTTACTAGTATCCTGTGCTATGACCAAACGCTACTAAACCAATGCTACTTACCCTAACATTTTCTTAAGATAAAGACGTCAGCTCATGTGTCAGTCGGTTTCTGTCACAGCCAATCCCGCACTCTCTCCACAGACGCGTCTCTCAAGTGTAGCCGGTATCCCGCTTCCTGACTGACACAGCCATTAGAGATTGTTATGCCTGTCTACGTTTCCAGGCATAATGCATCATCTGGCGAACGGGGCGATGAATTCCACACTTTGGGATCCAGGTAAGGCAGGACAGCTCCCGACAGTTTGACAGGGAAGCCATTTTCCAGTGAGCGGTAGACTCTGTCCGCATACGGGATAATTGATGAGTGAATCCTGGCCTAAATATGCACAGATGAGGAACTAATGATAAGAAAGCGAATGAGTGATGGAGGGAAGAAGGGCTGCTCTACGGTGATGGATGTCAGAGTGGCAGATTCAATTTACACCGGCTCTAACTTGTATTCACTACTTATTCACACCATAAATTTCACTGACTGTTCAAATAGACACAGGTACTGACATAAATTGTGTTGTGAATAGGATGTCATGTGGAGATTTACAGTGTTTTATAGGTATACTCATAAATTGTACCTTTATATGATGTTGAGTTTCAATGTTAGCATTATAACGAGGCTGTAAAACAAAATTATAGTGATATTTCTTTCTGATAACAACAAAAGTCCCATTATCACAATTTATTATGAACATAGCATGACTAAAATAGTGGATTCCTATCTGACATTGAGAAGTAAGACATCATCTTTAACAGGCTTTAGCTACCGTCAGAGTTAGCATGTGCAATTGCTAACGATAGCTAAAACCTTTTCAATGACAGAAATAAATTATATTGGCTAACTTACACTGGCCAAATCTATCAATCACTGGATATAGATTTATACATTTAAGATTTATTTTTATTAATTCAATTTTACTAGTAGCTACCTATTTTTTTTTTTTTATCACAACTATACAACTAGCCTTGACTTTTTGTTATTCTAAGTAGTTACCTTGCTTTTGGTGGGACAGGTCAGAAGTCCAATACTATAAAGTGTAGCTAAAAACTCCAGCCATTATGTGTCAGGGAGGGCATCTGGACTAAACAACTGCCAAAGTACCTATTCAAATGAGTCGGTGTTGTGACTGCAGAAAGAACTGGGAGCAGCCAAAAAAAAAAAAAAAGTGCTCACATTGCAATAACGATATACAGGTATGACAGCTTTAGTTTTCACTATAACTCTTGCAGGTGTCAGCAAGTCAAATTTATTGCTTCTTAATGACATTTTAACACTTGTAATGCATGCCACAAACATACAATTGCAGCAGCTAAAATTGTTTTGCAATTATTGTCAAATACAGTTCATAAAGCACAATAATGTTGAAAGTCAAACATCCAGTGTTTGGGTAAATTGGTCCCGCTGGAAGCAAACTCGGTCCACCTGTCTATCATACTAGTGTAGGCTACGAAAATAGCAAATTATTATTGTTATATACATATTTATAGTCATGAATAAAAATAATAATCTCAGCAATTTTACTTCAAAACATTTCACTACTGTTGGAATCAAATTTAATGCTTTTTAATGCTATTTAAGGCCTTAATTTTTGCAAAATCAATTTAATGACTCTAAATGCTTTTTAATGCTCCGCGGGAACCCTGTCCTGTTGTTTAGGTCCGTTCTGTTGTTTGGAAAACCCCATAGTCTGACTGGCCTTATTTTGACTCCTTTGACATTAGAGCTTTTAAGTCCTTATCAGTTTCTTCCTGCTTCCTAAACGTACCATCCATTTCATACCATTACGCTGTAGTTTTAATGGGACTGTTGCCCTCAGCATGCCTCCTCCTCCTCACCCCGCAGCTATCCTAGAGTTCAGAGTACTCACTACTGGTTCGCTGTGGGGCATCTCACATGTTTGTGTTACAGACTGAGGCATGTGGCTGTTATTAGCTACTGTTTTGGACTTCTACCATGTCAAAAAATGTTCTCTCAACACACAAACCGATAATATATTACTACTACATCTTATTGTGCCAGTTCCTAGCCTGGATAACAGCCAATCAGTGCACACTATAGGAGGCAGGGAAAAGCCCATAGGGAAGAAGATTGATATCACTATATGGTACCTATTTAAAGGCACAACTACTGAACTATTTCCCTTTTTTTTCATCATACTTTTGCAATATAGGCAGATTTAACTGAGCATCTACAGTGGCCCTGCAGGGACATGCTATTGTTTATAGAGGAAATATGTAAGCTGTTAAGTTCATTTTAGGTGGAAAATGGACAGAGCATAAAATGGTTATTTAGCATGGCTATTAGTAACATGATTGATGATGAACAGATAGATAAATGAACTGACCTTCACTGAAATGTAAATGCTGAAATTATCAAAACAAGTCTGGTAACAGTGTGTGGGCTTTAGAAACGCAGGAGCACTGCTTGGTTTCATGTGTCTACGTAGAGCCATGAGACCAAGCAATTTTAGTCTAGATGGATGCGCTCAGCAAACAGGATTACTCAAACATGTGTGAATGAAACAAAATATTACTCCAGATATGTTTTTGAGGTGCAAACAGCATTATATCATAGTTAAAAGCTTAAAAAAGTCGATTTAGCAATTACCATAATAGGGGACCTTTAATGGAATACTTCTGCTTATATATCATTTACCACTTTGCACAACAAATAGATGAAGAAATATCAATGCCCTTCACTTTAAACCTTGCTTAGTTTGTCCAATAACTATATAAAAAACAGTGTTTCATGGTCCATTACATTTTTAGTTTGAAGATAGACAGGATAGAGAGCATTAGCCTATATTGTGTTTTGAATACTACAGAATTTCACGCAATGCCTTTACAGCAATAGCATTTACCAAAAACAAACAAAAACATTCCCTCTGTTGGCGAAACATCCTTCACCATCAGAACAAACAGAACAAATCTCATGTAGTCTGATAACATCTCTCGGCAACCACCATCTTGGACAGGTCAACAGTGGCAGCGGGGACATTTATCACTAAACTTATTGCTTTTTTCCCCCCTTCACCACTGAGGAAAAGGAAGGAAGCAAATATCACAAAAGACATCACAAACAAACAATTCTCTCTCTGAGTGCGAGCGGTCAGAAAATCCACCAAAACAACTCAATATTGTTTATTATTTCTGGTTTGTTTTTCCTTGCGGCGCTACGATAAGGAGTTATCCGTCTTTTGGCCCCTTGTCTGTGACCTGAAGATTCCATTACACTCCGGCGCAATGTGGTTAGCGTTTACATTGAGTGGAAGCACAAAAGCAATGCCAGGGAACCAATTTCCTTTTTTACCCTCATGAATAAGAGTCTCGTTCATCTTGTGCACATTCATAAAGGGAGACGAGGCCTGAGTGGAGGGCCATTATCAAGCTGTCCTTTGCGGTTTGATAATGGAGCAGGCCCAAACACAAGATATCCTTTCTATTGTCTCACAGTACAAAACCTGAATGAAAAGTTAGCATTGATTGTCTTGTTTAAAGGGAATTGTGTGTTATTTGGAAGGACTTTGAGTTCTGACCTGCATGCTGCCCCTAAATAACCTTAGACTTGTTGGGCTTTCAATCAAGCATTTCTCATTCACACAAAAAAAGCACTGCTTCTTTTAGGATCATAAATGTCCTATAATGTCTCCTTCATGCAAAAATATTTGCTCATACAAAAATGTATGTGCTTCTTTCTTGATGTGCTCAGTTTGTTCACTGTGTGCACAACAGAAACTGGAGATAATGGAACCTCCAGTTGGATCATAAAAGATTTTAGAACTTGGCAACTTAAAGGTCCTATACTGTGCTTTTTTCAGGCCTTCTGAAAGTTTTTGGAAAAAGTTTTCAGACACCTTTGCATTGGATTTCATGTTTTAATAATTTAAAATAATGAATACATATTGAAAAAGTCTTCTGTTGGGGATTTGTCTTTGCAGCGAACGCTTGGATTACTTGGACGCCGGGATGAACCATAAAATGGCTTTTTAGCACAGCTTTTAGCAACATGACACTGACAGATAAATAATTGAGGTGACTGCTTTGTATCAATGGCATTTTAGGCGCTGTAATAATCAAGTCTGGGGGCGGTGTATGGGCTTTAAAAACACACACGAGCACTTCCTGGTTTCACATGTCTATGTTTTCAGCTCTTGAGAAGGGACAGTCATAGCAAACAGGATTACTCAAGCAAGTGTGAATGAAACAAAACACTACTTCAGGTATGTCTTTGAGGTAAAATCAACATTATAATGTACACTACCTGGCTCAAAAAAAATTGCCCCCTCAATTTAACAAAGCAAACAGGTAAAAGCCTCCTTGCAGTTGGTCAGGTCTAGGTTCAGGAACATTATGTGCCCAAAGAATGAGGTCAGCTGACTCACATCACAGCTGACTCATAATGTCACAACGTTTATTTCCGTCCAGCATTGCATTAATTTTCTGCCAAGATCTTGTGTTGATGATGGGAGAATCGGACCACTGCGCAAAGTCTTCTCCAGCACATCCCAACGATTCTCTGTGGGGTTAAGGTCTGGACTCTGTGATGGCCAGACTGTGTGAGAAAATGATGTCTCATGCTCCCTGAACCACTCTTTCACATTTTGAGCTCGATGAATCCTGGCATTGTCATCCTGGGATAAGCCCGTGCCATTAGGGAAGAAAAAACCCATTGATGGAGTATATTCAGGTAGTCAGCTCACCTCATTCTTTGGTCACATAACCGTGCTGAACCCAGACCTAACCAGCTGCAGTGAAGCTCTTACCTATTTGCTTAGCTAAATCCAGGTGGTGACTTTTTTTTTTTTTTTTTTTGGCCAGGCAGTGTAGTTAAAAGCTAAAAAAAAGTAAATTTAGCATAATAGGGGATGTTTAAGTTCAAAATTTGATGCTGCCAAAGACAAAACACAAAACTTCATATTGACTAAAGTATTTTTTCCAGTTATATACTGTAGTACTGTACAATTTACACATTGCACTTTTCAGCGGCCTTGTGATAAAAAGATGTGCCTGATATTTTGCAGAAGGTCAGTGTTGTATCTTGTTTTCCTGTAGAGACAAAGACATAAGCTGCTGAGTCACATGACCTGGTGAGTGTAGGTCAGTGTTAAATGAGATCAGGCCCAATTAGCTGTGCCTGGCCAAGGCTCTAATGTCATTTAGTTCCATTACTCCTGTGGTAAACAAGCTGGAGGACTTCACAATGTTCCTCTTCTCACACAATAGGCTGCAGGTCCAATTTGATTTGACTGGGAATGACTTTGGGATCAATACATGTGAAAGGTCATATCTGCTCAGCACTTTTGTTTAGGGTCACAACCTGTGTGCAAAATTTGGCCTCATGAAAAATAATTTAAACTATTACATATTATAAAAATAATAGCTAAATACAAATCAACTCAAAACAAGGCCTTTTTTAACCATTGTGGACCATTTCAAAGTGGTCTTGCAATTGGGAAACAGCCACAGAAAAATATTTCACTCACTCACACCAACAATCACTATAGGGAATTTAGATTCACCAATTCATCCAGGAGAAAGTCAGGGTAGAGTTTCAACATTTTTGATGTCTGTTTAGCCATTTGTCTTAGTTTACTAGTATTACACTTTTTTGTGTTTCAGTATTCAAGAATTTTGCTTCTTGCGGTAGGGGTTTGCATTATGTCATATACGCTATCACTGTTTTTGTGTTTCTTTTTTGTCATTTGTCTTAATAGGGCTATTTTTTGCAAAATCGACTTTTCGAACTCATCAAAAACTTACCTGGAGTTGTGTTTTGTTTAAGTAATTTTCTATTCTTTGGCATGGCCTCAAAACGCTCGGTTTGCACAACCCTCTTCCATGAACCCCCACCCACTCCAAGAAGCACTGAATAATCAAAAAGCCTCTACATCCAGTCTGCTCTCATTTATTTTTCCTAAAAACGGTGTACAGCCCTGTTTCCACTGAATCCTCACAGCTCTTTTTCATTTCGTATTGCATCATACAAACTGTTTAAGGAAGTGCAGTGCTTTTTTCTTTTATTTATGTTCAAAAGGCTGCAACACTCTGCTGGTCTCCTCACCTGTTTCTTTATGGCACCAAAAGAGCACTTATTAAAAGCGTCTTTTAGTCAGATTTTTATAAAAGTTGTGAAACGTGCTGCTGTTCTAGAGGTGATCAAGATTGCTTTAAAAATATGAATAAAAGCATAATATATCCCCTTTAACATTGTAATTTAACATTATCTTTGTGGGTGTGTTTGACTATTTATTATTGTGATGTGCCCTTAAAGGCCTCAACAAGATTTTTTCATTCTTACATGAGTATTATTTTCAAAACTTTTCAATAAATACCATGTTGCATAGCACTGTCTTCTTCTTTAGGGGTCACCACAGCTAATCATCTGCCTCCAACCTACCAATTGAATATCATTTTACTCTGGATGCCCTTCTTGATGCAACCCTCTCTACTTATCTGCGGGAGGGGCAGGCACAAACCATGACCCCTTGTGGCTGAGCTTTTCTAATAGCTGTGTAAACATCCAGTACAAGTCACTGCTCTACATTTTGTGCAAACCACAGCCACTTTTAGCAATCAAATAAATCATAATTCACAGACTTTTAACAACTGCTGAGCTCCTAATCAAACCCAAGTGAAAGATGGCACTCAGCGAAATATTTGTGAGTGTGCTGGGCTGTTTAATACGCTGTTGATTATTTTCCAACAGAGGAAAATAAAACTGTCAGCCCGCATAAATCACAAATAATTGTAATTAATGGGACCACTTTTGTTGCAATCATGGCATAAATCGCAGAGTCTGTTTGGGGTAAAAATGTCTCTACTCACAGTGGAATTGATGGTTTGCATGAATGCATTCTAGGCATTTCATCATCTATGGAAATGAGAAGCTTTAAGTGATTTTAATGAGGAAAATGTATCGTGTGTTATGTACAACAATTATACAGCTAATGGAGTGAAATAGGAATGAAAGGAAGAAAAAGTACTTTAAAAATCAACAAGAGTTCACTCATTTTGAGCAACAAGCAGAGCTGGAAAAAGTACTCAGCATCTGTACTTATGTAAAAGTACAGTTACTTTAAAATAGAATTACTTAAAAGTAAACTTTACTTACAGAGTAGACACTTCTACGGCCAGTACTACTTCAATTAGCACTACTAGTGCTACTACTATTACTACTACCACCACCAAGGCTGTCAGTTACTAGGCCGTCTGTGAAGACTCTCTCTTATCCAGGCTTATTGAATCACAACAAAAGGTTTAAAAGAAGTCATCTGGTCATGGTTTTTCAAAGTAGATGTTTTGCCTCTTATCCAAGAGCCTTTCTCAATTCTGAAATTGAACTGGTAAGAGAGCTGGTTTATATGCTCCATAAGGAGTTTTAGACCTGAAAAGGCTACCATTACTACCCAGTTTACAAAATATTTTTTTGGAAATCAGTTCCTACTGTCTGTATTTCTTGGTATTTATTTACTGATTGACCAGGCACATCATGCCAGCAGCTTACAGTACCACTGACTTCCTATGGCAGCCCAGTTGTATCAGACAGACATATTAATAATGCTTTATTACTGTTTAATAATCTTGGGTTTTTGCTAAAGTGTTAACATTGTATCTAATTACTTTCCACCTCTGGCAATGACACAATAAGAAATGTATAGAGACATTTTAGACGTGATATGAAATTTATTCCACTGGTAATGTACAAGAATTACAAAGCTGGTTTGCTTTTAATCTTACAGTTACAGCTTTACTGCTGTACACATATGGGATAGCAAATACACAAGTGGCTTAAATAAGAAATTGACAAAGCAAGGCCTGAAATGGTTGAATAAACAGTGCTTGGTTAAAGTTGGAAAGTACATACTAAAGATCTATTCATTTTAACAAAACAATATTACTAATGTTCAATTGATTTAAAAATTCAGAATCAAACTGGAGGACATGAAGTTAGTTGGTGTGAGAGAAAAGGATGCAGAAGATAGATGGAGGCGGATGGAGCAGAATGGGAATAGCAGAAAGGAGATGTTAAGGTCCCTTAGTTCTATGTCCAATTGCATAAAGAGGTAGTTTAATTTGCATGTATTTGCTAGTCCCCTTAAAATTCCAACTCCTCAAAAATAGACATATCGATATCATATTTTATATTGTGTAACAACATGACTTTGTCCTATCCAAAAATGAAATGAAATTCATTTTTAGTTTCTGATTCTGAATTGAAAATCAAATGAACCAATAATGAAGATTGACAAGACCAGTAGTTTCATATCAACATTTTATATTATCTCCGTCCTTATCACATGTACTAGCAATGACATAAAAAGTACTAAATGAAAAAAAAAAAGAGGGGTAAAATAGGGGCATCGTTCACAATTTGTAAAGAAAACGTGACAACTCATTCCTGACGAGTATGTTAAAACTCCTCTCGAATGATGAGAGAATGCCTGATGTCTTCTTATCCGCCACATAGAGACCTTAACAGGATCCTGAGCTTCTCGGTTCTCCTCACTCCTTCCTACGCTTCTTGTCGTGGTAGTCATCCTTTGAGCGGCTGCTGGTTGAGGGTCTCTTGGAGCCTCCGTGCTGCTTGGCCTCCTCCAAGAACTTGTCCAGACCAAAGGGATCCTCCTCAAACTGGACCGGGCCCTCTGGTCTCTGGCTGTTGTCTGCTCCGGTAAAGCCTCTGTCGGGGACAAACCTGTGAAAAGAATGGGACAATTTTTATTCACTAAAAAGATGTACTGTTGGACTGTAAATAGTTGTCAGCACTCTCCCAGTTTGGAGAAAGGAGCAATGAAACACATAAATTAATTCTTGTAAATATGGGTGGTACAAATGCATTTCAACATTTAACATTTTTAACAACACTATAAAAAACTCTCAACCCTCTTAATGTCCATTGCCTGTGTAGTGTTTAAGCTATGGCTCATTCCATTCCTCTGCCAGCTACTTAGGGCCTGGGCTGGGGTACAACACATTCATAAAGCTGGAAAAATGCAAGTAAATGCAGGGGTAACAATACCAGACAGCTTTGGACAGCATTGGTACAAACTTCTACAACTACAATTATTACTACATCTACTACTACTCTTAGGCTAAAGATTCAGCTGAGTAACTACCCTACAACCAACGTCAGTTTTTTTTGTCAGTTTAGAGATGTATTTTACTGTGTGGGTAATGCCAAATAGTAGTAGTAGTAGTATAAAAGACTAACAATAAAAAGAAGGTGGATGATGAAACTTTCTGACGCTAAAACCATATTTTGTTGAACTCAATACAAGCTACTTTACACCAAAACTGACTTTATTACACAGAGGAAGTCGACCTGTGGGCACTGAGCCATACCTGAGCATGATGACAAGTTGGGACTAAACATATGGGACAGGCCTGCGCTGCTAGTGGAGTGTGGCACTGCTGCCCAAGGACAAGAGCTCCTGCTGGGACTTTCTCAAAATAAAGCTGGAATACCCTCAAAAATACTTCCTCAACGTTTGCACCATTTATATTATTTCAACAACACAATTAAGTTTTAATTTCCAATGCATTATCTTATTAAGTTAATTTTGTATTTTCATGTTTGATTATAATTTCAGAAACAGTTCCCATGTTAATCATTTAGTCAAGCTTTCCTAGGTTCCAAATCATTTAAAGGGCCTTTTCAGGTTTTTAGAAATAATTTGACACCTTTGCCTTAGTATTTCACGTTTTATAACTTAATATGATAATGTATATGGAAAACGTCTTGTTTTGGGGAGCTGTTACTTCCAATTTGCAGAGACCGCTTGTATTAGATTCCAACCCTGCTGGCAACAGTGGGGAATGGACAGAGCGTAAAATGGCTAATTAGCACAGCTCTTTGCAACATGACGCTAACAGACAAATAATGAGCTGACTGCATCGCTGAAATGATCAGAAAAAGACCGGTTAAGTACACAGTGTGTATGGGATTAGAAATGCACAGGAGGATTTCTTATTAATATGTTTTAAAGCAAAAATACTTCAAAAATACTTTTATTTTATTTACTTTTATTTATTTAATACGTTTATTTTCTTAGCTAAAGATTTTCTGAGGAATTATTGTAAAACAGAAAAAGAGATTATGATTTTTTTAATTGTAAAATTGTTGGTTCCCCCAGTGCATTATAGCTAAGGTGGCTGCCTTGGTTAAACTCCGCCCCCACCTTGATTTATGATGCCCCGCTGATTGAACTGACATCCAAAAGTGCCATTTCAGTCATGAAATGAACATGCCATCACCGGTGGCTGATAAGAAAATAATGGCAAGAATATTGTTGTTTTGGCAACAAGAGGATAAAATGTTGATGCCGAAGTCCACTTTACTGCTGTGAGCACTATTTCTGCTTAACCATAGCCCCACGGGGTTCTACGGAGAAAGTGAAACTAAGCCCACACGTCTGTACCGCTGTCACTCTCACTCCTTTCGTCATTTGTCCACACCGTGTGGGTGTGGTGGCCACGACTCTCAGCACACCTCATTAAAAACCACAATTGGAGTCCTACGTAGTGACGAACACGTGTTGTTCAGTTTCGGAGTTAATGAGCGCTCCCCTCGTGTGCACACATCTGTATCTGAGCAGTATTCAACCTTATATATGGATCAGTGTTGGTTAATTATGGCTACCGTATTCAGGCGTCGCCGAAGTGACAGCGGTAAAAACGATAAAGGGGAATTCCAGTCCCAGCGGTTCATGTGTGCCATAGGCGTGTTTATGGATCCTGCCGCAAAAGAACAAGGAGGCGTGGCCTTTGCTCCATCTAGTAGAAGAGTTGCGACATTGAGGGGACAGAAAACTGAGTGCTCGAACACTGTTCATGTAGCTTTGAACTGTGACAAATGGAGTTGGAAATACATTGTTTTCAACGAGGGAGTTGTAAGAACGCTGGTTTGTATTCTAGTAATAAAGCAGCACCATCTAGTGGATGCGCCTTATAATGCGGTGCGAACCATATATGAAAACAGTTTTAAAATAGGCCATTCATTGAAGGTGCACCTTATAATGCAATGCGCCTTATAGTGCGGAAAATACGGTAATAGGATTGTAATGAATTAATGTAACAGAATTAATGAAAATATAAATATTAAATAAATAAAAAATGAATATTACATTTTAGATTTGAATACAAAACTATGCTTCCACCTCTGTACTAGTCCATGTGTTGCGCCCAGCGTACCAGCTACCACCTTGGCTAACAAAATTTCAGGAGGAAACCCTGACATCCATTTAAAATTTACCTAAAATGAGGCAGGGTTAATATAATGCTAATCATATATAATGCTTATGTTTCTCTGATTAGTTTTACATTTTTGCTTTGGTCCCAATGCAGGTTTATTGTGTATGCTGGCTGCTGTTAGTTTTTCCTTATGACCTGGAAATCCAACTCTAATTGACAGGGACTAGATTAATATTTTGTAAAGAATAAAAAAAATCTGAATGGCTGAACAAGGGGCGGGAATCTGTTACCTGTTGCTGCGCATGAGTGAGTCCAGGTCATCTGCGTATGCGTCCTTGTCGATGTTCTTGCTGGGTCTATAGATGTTGGAGGCCATGTTTTTGTTGCCACGGAATGGCTGGTCATACACGTTGTACATCTCGTCCTCCCCACCGGCAAATCCACTGTCCATACCCTGGAATTATAGAAGACAGGCTGTCATGACAGGGTTTTATACAGGAAAGCCAGGGACACTATAGCCTGCATCATGATTTTGTGCTAACCTTGCTTTGGTTGAAGAGGCGCTGGTCATACTGGACTTCACTGGATGAACGTGGATTGGGCACTCCCAGAGCGATAAGCTCACTAATGTCTCTGTCCTGGTCCCTCTGCAGTTTCGACCTGAGAAATAAACAAGCTAGTTAGCAAACACAAATATTCGTGATATGCAATTTAACCAGGGAGGACTTTGAAATTAGAGAGAAATCCAGATTTAGAGATTTCACAAAACCATTTTACATATAACGAATGAATATGAACACTACACAACACATCTGTCTTCAGCTTTCTTATCCACCTTGCTTTGAAAATGTTACTATGACTAGATAACCCAACAAAACTTGTGGACCCTGAGAATATGTGCTGGTAATTCTGGTAGTACTCTCTACCCCTGGACCTGATTAAATCTGAAAAGAACTCACATTGGAAACTGAAAATCACCTCTTGTCTTCAATTTGACCAAGAGATAACTTTAGACGGAAGCTGCAATATGTAGAGACGTAAAATTGCAGGCTTTTAAGTGGGCTTCTGACTTTTTTTTTTATCCTTTAAGGGCCCATCTGCCATGTAGATGCCCTGAACAGTGTTAGACTTTTATAGTAAAAAGTGTGTAAAAATAGTGCTATACTAAGGAAATAGGCATTTGATTACTTTGAATACAATCCTAGTGTTTAAGTGTGTGATTCTTTATCATCCAATCAACAGGCTGCAAAGTTTAGTTCCAACTTTTAAAAGCAAACCACTCGCTTAAAAAAAGGCCCACAAGTTTTCAGGTACAGTATGCTTTTTGGGTACACACTGGGCCTATGGATAGCAGTATAGGTTAAATTACTACTGCTAACTAGTATTGCAATCTCAACAGCCACATCCTTCAGCTAACATTAATTTCCAAGTTAAGCCAATGGTAATTTTAGGTTTTGAGCTATTCACAGCTAGGCCGTCTTTCTGAAGTTCATTTTTCTCTCTTCTCTTCTTCCACAATTCCATCAGTCTACACAGAATCTCTTCAAACAGCACCTGGATCAGTGCAGACGCCTGCTGAGTTTGTTCTGTATTAGTGTGAATTATTCAGCGGGGAGCAGTAAATGTGTGTGTGTATGTGTCAAAAAAGTGCGTGTCCGGACACCTCTTATCGGGAGCTGCCCTGGAGATGTTCCTGTCGTGCTGTCTCTCTTTCCGTCTGTCTTGGCGGATCTCGTCACGCTCCCTGGCCTCACCATCGTCGCCACCTGCCACGTTGGAGAGGGAAAAAAAAAAGGTGTTTGCATAAGGTAGAGGAAAAGAAAAAGTGGATTTAACAAAGTTTTAACATCAGTATGCCTCAAGAAACACTCTAAAATGCTGTCTCATGTGCCTCACAGACCTATGGTACACCACAGCCGCAGCAAAAAAAACATCTTCATCTCAAAGTTCTTTCTACACCTTTTGCTCTGTGTCAAAGTTGAGGACATGTTACATGTAACAGCTATTTCGCTGCTCCTCACTTCTCTAAACCAGGTCTAGAGCACACCTTTTGCCATTTATTGCCTCCAAGCTTACTACAGTTTGTGTAAGACTCAGTAAAATGGACCCAGAAATCTTGGTTGCATATATATACACAAGCCCAGATAATATCTCAGAGTCTCATTTTTTCAGATGACTTCTATTATGTAGCTATTGACTGAATAATTATTTTTCCTCAAATACAAAGAGAATATTTTTACAGCCACTTTTAGAAGGTATAAAAAAAGGTTTAGTGTGTCAACTAAATGTACTTGATTTATTAGAAATTGAATTTTCCTTCACCTCCTTTATCCCCATGACTTTTTATCCCGGCTCTGCGATCTCTGGCCAGCTGAGCCAGCTCCCGGAGTTTCTCCTCCTTCTTTTCCTTCTCCTTCTGGGCCATCTTCTTCTCTACTTGGGCTCTCATCTCTACTGCTTCTCTGGCCTGTAAACACAAGCCACATTCATTAAAAACATGAAACAAATGTATTTGTGGATATTTTTTACAGTAACTGACAATGTTACTATACCTTTCTATCCGCAATGTAAAGGGCCTCAGCCAATTTAGCAAAGTTTTCATTAATATGTACAGTTTGCAGCCCCCGGCCATCAGCTGCCAGACGCTTGTCCAGAGGAATAGTGTAACCCTGTGAACCAACGTAAAAAACAGAACAAAACACAAATTATAGATTTTTATACAGCAGTGGTTTTAGTCCTGCTTTGATTGGGGCTAGTATTTTTTAGTTTAGACAACTGCTTAGTCCTGGTTTAGACACAGTTTAGTGGCAGTGTAAACCTAATTTAGTTCTAGATTAGTTCTGGTTACACTATGTGTGTATTTTTTCTAGATTTGTGCTGGTTTAGTCCATGTTTATTTTAGGTTTAGTCCAGTTTTAGTGTAGTTTTAGTCCAGGTTTTGCGCCGGTTCATTGTACATTTGACCAATTTTCATCCTTGTTTAGTCCTGATTTTGTCCTTGATTGGTCCCAATTTAGTCCCCATTTTAGTATATAGAAGATAATTTTTTTTAAAATGATTAATAATAGGTGTTTGACTATATTTTTGTACCTTTGCGTTTTTCCAGTTTGAAATGCATGGAGGAATCTTCCACTCCTGCTGCTCCTTAACTGTCATCTAGAAAAAGATTTTAAAAGTCAGTAGAAAATAAGCCATTAATAAACAACAAAGGAAAAGGAGACAGTTACTTGCAAAATCCTCTATACCTTTCTGCTTGGAGAATGCATAACAGGGGCAGGAGGTGAAGGTGGTCCTCTAGGAATCTTTTTATTGATCCTACAACATAATAAAGTCACACATAATTTAGTCATATTATAAAATAAATGAGAAAATCAAGGCCAATTACACTATGATAAAAGGAGTATTTACATGTAACAAACTGATATATACTTACTTAAATCGTGGAGGCTCCATGGGGTCTTTCTGCATCTCCACCATGCGAATCACTCGCTGTTTGGCGCCTGAATTGAAAGCTACTCCTTGCTGAGATGGGGTGTACCTGTTGACACAGAAAGATAGAGGTACATTCAACTCACAAAAATACATAGTTATATAATGGCAATGTCACATTTATTATGATATACAAGGGTTTTCCATCTATTCACATTGGAGGTTTAATTTGGTATTCTTATAATATTGGTGTAAAAAAACAATTCCAGCAGTTGGCAGGCTGCCGTGGGCCGCCGTAATCTTCTGAATTAACGGTAACCACTGAGATACTATACCTGATGTATTGTGCAGGGGCTTGCTTGTCTGCTGCTCTTACTGGCATGGCAGCTGCAATCTTTTGGGACACAGCCTTGCTCAGGGCCTCACGGGTTTTTTCTGTTAACTGCAAAACAAATAATCTTACAATTAGGCAGGCAATAAAGGAGAATAGCCTACATTAAATCACCTAAAACAGTCATTGCCAAAGTCAGGAGAGTCACAGCCCTCTTAATAATCAGAAAATGCCCTTGCAGACCCGCAACACTAAAATGTCACTATCTAATCAAAATATAAAATCATGTAATTTTTTTCCTACAGATATTTGTAAAAAACATCACACAAAACATAGGTAGATTGAAGGCTAAATATTGCTTCAAAGTAATATTTTGAACATGTATTTAACTATATATAATCGTAATTAATTTCAAACCAATTTTTTATGCACTAATTTTTTTATGCCTCTGCAGCCCCAGACCCCAGTTTGGGCATGAGTGATTTAAAATAGAAATATTCTATAAAATAATGATAATAAAATATTTATTATTCAGCCATGTCTTACCTCTTGTACCGCCTCCTCGTCAGGTTTCTGTAGTTCTGGCGCCTCCTGGTTCAGGACTTCTTTAGGGAGAAGGTCCGTGTATTTACTGAACACCACTTTGTCTTTGCCCTGTCCTTGTCTCGCAATGGCATCATACTTTATCTTTCCCTCTGCGTCCACTTGAACTGCGAGGGCATTAGATGTCTTTTTCTTTCGACCCATCTCCAGAGGAAACTGGGCCACGTGGATCTCGGGGAAAGCACCTCCATCTCCAAAATCCTACACACCCAAAGAAAAAAGTCAGTTTACAACATGAGCAAAGTTTAAAGAGGTTGTGTGTTCTTGAGTGGGATATGAGAATAAAGCATTAATAAGCTCAACCACTTCTAGTTCTCAAAAAAAAAAAAAAAATGGAAAGAGAGTGACCTTTCCTTACACTCAAACAATATGGATTTGACACTCAACATGTGGACAGTACAAGAATAACAAAAGTTCTGACTCAAAATCAGACTAGAAAGCCAAGAAAATGTTTAAGATATTTGGACTGTTTCTGCGTCTTTACATATTTTTATTATTTGGCAACAATCTCTGATGATGGCCAAAGATTTTTCACAGTATACAACAAGCCTGTCCATTGACACACATCTCCACCGTTTTATTTCAATAAAGTCACCTCAAGTGCACGGGGGACCCAGCCTTTCCTGTGCCCGTAAGGAGGTGGCTCTCTCCGGGATGCAACCAGGGCCGTGGAGTAGGACTTCTGAGCCCGGAGCCTCTCCTCAGCCTCCAGCTGGTCCTGGGACAGCTGCGTGGGCATCGGTAAAAAGCTAAACAAACGCAAAGAGGGTTTTAGCAAAATAGCATTGGTGTTAGCATTTATCACAGGACATGTTTAGCTCGAACTGCCCTGTTCTTACAATAACACAATTAGTCTGGCATAGTTATTAAGATCCTCAACGTGGCACATTGTTTATATTATTTCCGTAAAACAACGACAAGCTCTAAAGTAGCTACGTTTTGACTATGGCGGTGTGTGGCTAAGCTAATTTGCTAATGCTAAACCTTTAGCTTGCGACAAAGAGCTAGGATTAGATCTACAAAATCAGAACGACTAGTGTAAGATAATCAAATCCACCATATATCGAGATCGTATAGCAACATAAAAAATATAGAATAATAATTAAAGATAAAAACAAAGGCCTTAACGTGGGACTTACTTCGTCAGAGCCATTTTGCCTTTTTTCTGTAGCAGCTAACTGAACATGCGCAGTGGTGCGTATTTCCCACGCAGCCGCAGAGCAGCAGTTATCGCGATATCGCAGTCTGCATTATACAACATGACAAGTGTTATGCTATGGCTTTCATTTATTAATCAATTAGTGCATATTAGTAGCACTAAATATTGATATTTTTATATCACTGTTTTACTCAGTAAAACAAGTGGAATAGGCCTACACATGTTTGGCGCAAGATAGGTTAGGACATTGTTAAAATAAATTAATACATTTTTAAAATGTAACTTTATTTGAGGGAGTAATAAATATTGAGGTGGAAATCACACACAACAGTTTATTAAGCCTTCACTGCAGGACTGTCAGTAAGTGGCCCTAATAACACTAAAAAAATTTTTTTCCCCCCAGCTCAATAGCCTTCGCCAGTACAGTATGACAGTTTGACAGTGAGCCTGGATCCACATGGAATTCACAATTTACCCGTATACCTTCCTTTCACACCACCTTTCACATGACTGACACTTTTTCTAAACATGCTGGTAAAATACAATTTTATAGCTTCATAGCCAAATTAGCCTACACCTGCAGTGAGCTTTGAAAGGTTGCTGTTTCTATTTCAGTATATTTTATTTAAAAAAAATTATGTGCCAAAATAATGACCTTCAGAGCAAATGTTGCTTAATTAAAGAAGTAGGCTATTTATTGTTTTACGCAGTGATTTTTTAAATTATTATTTTTTATTTATTTACATTTATATAATTTTTTTTAGATTTATATGAGACAGTAATAATGAATGATTGTTATTTATATAGTTCCACAGTTAACTTTTTATAGGATTTGTGGTAATAGATTAATTAAATCTGAGAATACATTGACAAACACACTGACAAACTGTAACTACTTGTCTAGCATAACAATAAAATTAAGAAACATATCGCATACGTAGCTATTACCTTATGTGCTAATTAGAGGTGCTAATTGCTATATTTATAAAATGGCTAAACCACTGTAGCCCCAAGGTCCTAAAAGTATTAAATAGGTATTAAACTTGATTATGTCAAAATCAAGGCCTTAAAAGTATTAACTGTCAAATTCTGACATCTGAAAAAAAAAAAAAAATCTTTCTAGTGTTGTTGACATTTATAAAATGAATAATTGAAATCAATGTGCTATTGGCATTGTTAACTTTATACAAGATATAAGTGTAGAGTATAATCCAAACCCACTGGCAGCCTCAACTAGAAGCCTGTACTTACTACTAATGAAGAATGAGAAATAATGAGTTTTTTTTTATGTCTTAAAGTCACCCACCCAAATGTGCCTGTTTATTTTTTGACAATGTCCCAAAAAATATCATTACAATGCAATATTTATTGCTACACTTTACTAGTGGTCAGAACATGTGATAGTTAGACCAGATTCCAGCGTATATGCACATGCTAAGTGGCTAACCAACATTTTCTTTTGTAAAACAGCTCTACAGAAAAAAACACAAAAAGCATTGATAAATTCAGCTGAAGAATAACAAAACGTCACCACATCAAGCCTTGCTGTTACATAATGATACATCTTGTCTCATATCTGCTGCCATAACAATTTACCATAAAAGTGCCGTAACTACTACAAAAGCCATTTCTCTAACCTCTTATTTTTTTCTTTCTATATCTCTTCATCGTCTCCTTCTGCCCCATCTTTCTCAGTGCAGGAGGCATTCTGTCAGCGGCTCAGTGGAGACGCGATCATTAATGTGACACGGGGTAAAAGGACACGTCAAGTCAGATCCATCACAGCGCACTGGCACGGGACACCAGAGCTTTAATAAACCAATCGTTTGGTGCTCCAGCTTCTGTCCGTTCCTTACCTCAGTGTGATGAGTCATGACCCTAGCTGGACCTGCTGAAGGGTGACACCGAGGTATATTTTTCAATTCAGATGAACTGCAATAAGTATTAGACATGTATAGTTATTATCCTAGGGCTCCTTCAAGATTCAGCTTATGTGTTCAGAGATGGTCTTCTGCAAACCTCATAATAAGTCGGTATCAGAGTTCCTATTATCTTCTTGAACCATGCAGTCTGGCTATTCTCTGACCTCTGACAACAATAAGCCATTTTGACCCACAGGACTGCTGCTTACTCAATATTGTGGGTGCGAAAAATATGGGTGGGGTATTGCACAGTACGGGATATATTTTTGGACAGTGTTATGACTTGACTATATAGATGAATTGTGCAGTCTGACAGCGGTAGCACTCCTTCCTACACTGAGGGTGTCTCGGTCTGCTGCTGAAGGAGCTGCCCAGTCCCTCCACAGTGTGGTGCAGTGAGTGAGAGCTGTTGACCATGATGGATGTCAGCTTAGCAAACATCCTCCTCTCACCCACCTCCTCCACAGTCCAGCAGCAGCTGTTTGTTTGTTTCTTTTTTGTTTTGTTTTGAAAACCAAAATCAGAAAATGAAAAATTAGCTCCCTTTTAATACTATTAATCAAAAAGAAAAAGAAAGAAAGAAAGAAAGAAAAACAAATTTCAGGGCTGTATTTTTTCTTTTTTGAGTAGTTTCACCTGGAAGTAATTTTGGGAAAGCACTGCCCAAGCTCACAGCTCTGGTCCCAAGTATGGATATATGATAAGATCTGGATAGGCCACCGCCCCCTCTCCCCTGATGCCAATTTGATTAGTGGCTGCTCTGTGGAACTGCAGCAGAAAAATCCCATGCAGCCAAGAAAGGCTTTTTCTCATAGAGCACAATGTAAAAAGTAATGCCTGGTGTTTGCCTGACATGACACCTACAGCTTCCAAAATGGTAAAACTTTGTAGTGTTTATTATCTATTTTCACACGGAACCAATCACGCGGTACTTGAAACAAGCACGAAAAAAGTTTTTGGCATGACGCGCCAATTAACACCACCATTAAAAACAATGGTGGTCATGACATCATTTTCTATCCAGTTTTGTAATAAATCCATGGTTCCAAGTGTCATAGCTCTGTCTGTGGAGAGCTTCATATCACAGCCGCACACAGGTGAGGGGTTTGGGCATGAGCTTTATCAGCAATTCACTCTTCTGGCTACAGTGCTGACTGTCTATTCTTTAGAGAGAACAGCATTTAGCTGGCTAAACTTGCACACTTTGCACAAACTTTTCACATGGTAGTTTTAGATTTGTTTTTAAAATATACGTTTACAAGCAAGTGGTGGACCAGTGATGTAAATAGAAGATGTTCTGGGGTGCACCATAGATCCCTGTACGTGCCAATGTTAGGTCTGCTTCAGAGAAGGGAGCCTGTGCATAAGAGAATTGCAAAACATTTGTTGGTGTCTGCGACCCCCACCCACACCGTATTCCTCCTCTTTCGCGTGGCTGAAAAGCAAAAGCACAGCAATAGACCAACTGAGAATGTCACCTTATTTTTTATTGTTCTCCCTTTAAAATGGATGTAAATGATTGGATACTGGTAAAAAGTGTTTTAAAAAAGTAAAAAAAGTACACTTTTGCAATCCCAGTAGTTCCCAACAAGACACATTTTTCCAGAATATCAAATCTATAGGCTCACATCCTGCAGTGAACCATTATTCTCATGTTCTTTATGTTAACCTCATACAAATGGAAGTCTTCTATTTGCCTCCAGCCTCACAGGGCTTTGATTCAAGTTGACATGAAGGTGGTAGCACTAGTGGCTAAGTCAGTGCTCACAGCCATAAGAAATTAGAACAAAACACTGCCTTGAATTGCAAACTGAAGAAATGCAATGTTAACAGAGCCATCGTGAGACTGTAAAACTGTGACTGCAAAGAGCGGCCTATGGAGGATAAAATAAATAAAAGAGAGAGAGAGCAGTACCTCAGTATTGATTTGCTTTCAGAGGCAGGGCTGCTTGTTAGAGGAAGCTGCTTTTAGATTTTATCATGCAGTGGTCCACTTCTTTAATGCTATATGGCCAGAGGAAGGAATAGCTCTGTTTACTGTATGGTATAAAAACTAAATCGATTCCATTATAGTTCCTACCAGCAGAGAGGGTACAGCATCAAACGGACTAGAACATATTGCTTTTAACTACACCACAAAGACAAAGGTTGTGTTCACACTTTTTAATGGCAACGAGGGTAGGGAGAATGTGGGTGTGGTGGGGGGTGGGGGCAAATATCTGCAAGGAAAATTCACAAAATGTTCAACCTGATCATCTATATTAGTGACAAGGTCCATGATCTTGTTACCTCACCAAAAATCAGCATATTAACAATAAAAAAATAGCTTGTCCCCCATCTCAATTAAGCGCTACAGGCCTATAGAATGTTGTGACATCATCTGAAACCCACCAAGATGATGCAATTGGTGGGTTTCAGATGACATCACAACATTCTACAGGTCTATAGTATTTAATTGAGATGGGAGCAGGCAAAATCTGTATTATTATTATGCAGATTTTTAGGTGTGGGTGGGTACATACAGCAAGATCATGAACCTTTACTTTACAATTAGGTGCACTATTAATTCACTCCTCAGTCACACTGATGGAGGTGGTAAGCTACATTTGTAGCCACAGCTGCTTTGGGTCAGACTGATTATGTTGTGGCTGCCATTCTGCACGTACGGTCTCTCCGACTACCACCAATCACACAATCTCACAAACACATTTAACAGTTTAACAGTGAGGTGTGTGTGTGTGTGTTTTTTTTTTAGCCATTTTGTCTCTAAAAAGCAAATACCTCAATGATAACTCTAAACCTCACATTGCCTTGCATGTGAACTTTCCCAAAACTTGTACAGTCCCTTTTGGGGGGTCCTTTGTGGAAAAACACACAGTAAGTTTAAGATGTTGACATTTTAGACTCTGTGATTGTCTAGTGTACTTATTTTGAACACAGATTAACTTGATATAGTATATTTTCATTCAGTTTCTTTATTATTTCCTATTCTGAGCCTTTCCTGGCAACTATAAGCCTTAGGCAGGTTACACTCTGGACTATGACCGGTTAGTTGCAGGGCTAACAGTTTCTCATTCCTTTACTTTGGGAAATTTAGATTCAAATGTACTTGTATGTCTTTGGACAATGGGAGGAAGCCGGTCCAATTGAACCCACAACCGTCCGAGAGGCTGCCACAATATAATAAGACAAAGCTTGATAATGATTGAAGAATTGACTGCTTTAGCTACACCACCAATGCAATAATTCATGTTGGATCTATGCAAGAAGCTATTAAAGATTGGTAGAACAGCTTTTGTTACATCCCTGCTCATATTCTGTAAATCATAATTCTCAAATGCAAGTCAAACTGTGTTTTATGGAATTTCACATTTGCACAAGTTATACATTTTGCAGAGTTTACAGCGGGGACATAACCTCTTCTCCTCTCAGCGTCTCTGATAAAAAAATGATTGATTCTCGTTATAAACCAGAGCTACTGCTGAGGCATAAAAAGCTTTGAGTTTTCTTTTTTGTTTACATGAACTGATTCCATCTGGTCCTTGGAGCAATGGAGAAACGCAAGCATGAAGGTCAATCAATAAGATCTAATGCAGAATCGCCTTAAGGAAGCTATAAAGTTGTTCCAGCAGTCTCCGGAACAGAAACAGAAAAAAAACAAAAAACAAAACACATCTATTTCCTGGAGGGAGATGGAGCTGGCCTACAAACTAGAATCACACCCCATTTACATGAAGCGAACTGTATACTGGAGTGTATTTTAGGAAATGAGTGATGGTAGCAGAGAGGTGGATTTAAATTGGGTACATTCGAGTTCTCAGATATCTTGTGGTGCATTGCCATAAGATAAGGAGACGCAAAATACTTCTTTTGTAGTGATGGGAAACCCGGAGATATAATGTACATGTGGAGGCAGCACATCAATTTTCTAAAAAGAGAAACAGATATATTCTACTGTATCAAATCTTTTTCTTTTTCCTTAAAGAAATGTTTTGTTTGAGGAAATATTGATGCTTTCCTATTTATATGTAATTTTTGATTGCAACAAACTGCCATGTTGTCAGAAATATAAAGGGCACAGCATCATCATCATTCAGTACCACATAGTTCAATCAAACCAGCTGCAGTTTGAAGGCAAAGTTCCAATACAGAAGGTGGGTTTCTGAGAGTTTCTCAGATCTTGCTGGAATCAGGCTATTGTACTATTTATGTGTACCATATGATACTAAAAACCAAGGAGACTGCAGTAGTAAATTTCTCTTATTTGCCTCCGTTACTATTTCTTGTCCTTTTGACAGTGCAATCTAACTCAGTCTGTACCTTACAACACTAATGGGACTGAGGCTCATGAAGCTGTGAAAGAGTGTCCTTTAGGGTCTTGACCTTTAGGGTGATGGAGTCATGAACCACATTTAATGACCTCCTTAGGTTGAAATTCATTGGTCAAACCCAAAGCCGAGTCTATTTTATATACCAAGGTTGCTAGAGTACAAGGGTTTGATACAAAGATAAGGTCAACAATGTGGGACCAGAAGAGGCAGTTAGATCTGATCCATCACATAGAGCAGGGGTGTCTAAAGTGTTCCAAAGAAGGCCACATACTGAAAGGTATATGCAGAGGAGGGCCACTCACTAGAGGTAACATGTTTCAAAAGTCCCATGTGTCTGCTCCCTTTTCCTCAAGTGTCTCCACAGTCCACACTGAATCATTCACATGGATACTCTGGCATAGGTTTTCTTCTGGGTGACCTTACACAACAGTGGCGATTGCTCATTGACAACAAGGGAAGCTGCACTTCATATACATTTTTATAAAATAAATCGTCCAATATGCACTGTTGAATTAATAAAATTAGAAATTAAGTTGCATTAAAAGTGCGCTAGAATGTGTTTAATTTCATGAGTATGTTGTTCATTAATCAGATGTTTAGTCTGGTTCTCTGACGTGATCCTCCTCTCACTTCAGAGCAGAAGACGCTGTGTAAATCCCTCCTGATGCTGAGCTTCAATGGATTCCTATGAGACTGCTAAGAGCGTTTTTTTTTTTTTTTTTTTCATGGCAAAAATGCAAGACACTGATTGGATGAATGAGCCACAATCGTCCCGCCCACAGACGCTCAGCGGGCCATGATGCTCCACCGGAACTGGCAGAAAATTTTGACAGACAGCAGTGAGCGCCAATAGTGGCCTGCTGTTCACTGACTTCACAGCATGCAATGAATTAGAGCAACAGAAGAGACAGATGTGTGCTGAAGGAGCTGTACAGAATTTAAAGCAAAGTGCTTTACTTCATTTTGACCATTTGTACACACTACACACTAAATAAACCACAGTCAGCGGTCACATGCTAACACGCTGTTGAGTTTGCTCTTGTTTTAGTTTTGTTCGTTCATTCATTCAATATTAATGTTGTAGGGAGACTAACTGTTAGTTAGCCCAGGAATAAATGTTTTCAGCTTCCCCTGTGTTAAAGCCCAACAGCTGCCACTGTTACACAATGACATATTTATCTGGGCTTGGAATTGGCACATAGTATGGCTGAAATTTTTTGGAACCAAAATCCTAGTCCAGGTATGTTTTTGAGGTGAAAAAAAATATTACGACATGGTTAAAAGCCAAAAAGTCGATTTAGCAGAATAGGGGACATTTAATATTTATTTTTATGGTTCTGATGCCTTGCTCTGCAAGATGCATGATATAAATTTTGTGCTGCTTCAAATTAAATCTACAATGATGCTTCTTGGGCTCCTGAGCCACAATTTAGGTGACACTGTTCTATTGGATCTGTTCTCACAGACCATGCTGTCTTATGTTTAATATTTCTTGACAAATTCCAAACCTGTCACTTTTCTGCAGCATCATGATATCCTCAGTGACTAGAGGAAGTTAATTGTATTGGCAGACTCTCTTTTCTCTTAACCTTTAGAATGATAAAGTCAGAGAGTGTTGTTGTACAAGTCCAGAGGGGCACGTCCAAGACACTTCCCTTCTGCATTAAAGGTGCAAGATATTCTGCTCTTAAGTCAAAATTCAAACCATCCAATGAATATAGAAGGAAATCTCAGTACAACATCAGTGTCTAGTAAACACTGTGACAGTACAGCATTTGAGCAGGTTTTAAGAAGGGACACGATTGAAGTAGTAACGTTATTGTAGTAAATTATCAACAGTACTCAATAAAACAGAATAAAATGCAATGACAATGTCTCCACTAATGTAGAATTACATTAGAGAGACATTCGTGCAAATTGATATTTGTCTATTATGACAAAAACGGCATAAAAAACCTAACTTAACCCAAACAAATAAATATTACTGCAAAAGTGTCCACAATTATTTCAAAAAGCCTGAAAAAAGCACAATATGGATCCTTCAACTTCCTGTTTATGCCACTGCCTGAGCAGACAAACTGAGCACTGCTGGTGGAGAAGCACACTTTTGTTTCTTTATGTGCACACATTGTTAATTAAACAATGATTATTTCTACTTTCAAAAACTTCACAGTCAGACTTTGCATTGTGTTTGTATAGCATGTCCCTAGAGCTGTTCACACGCTCCAAAAAGGAGGAGCGTGTACTTGCAATCTGCACCTTCACCACCAGATGTCAACAAAATGGCTGGAGACTACCAACGCCACTTTTAATACTGGAAAAACTGTAGGTTATCTTGTATACATTGTAGATTAGTGAAGACTGTGAACATGAAGAAATAATTCTATGAGAGATTCTTATCACACTCCCTAAACTTATCAGCGGCAGTTAAAATAAAGTGTTTCCTCTTCACTTTTATGGGGGAATCTGTTCTCAAAGCCGAGCTCCTCCCTGTCGGAAATGATTCATGTCACAATTATCAGCAGGTAAATACTGGGAGGGGAGCGGAAGGAACCCAAGACGAGGTGCGTGGGGAGTGAATGAAAGATGTAAACAGCTCAAAGTGGGTCAGGAGCCTGCCGTTTCCTGGTTTGGCGAAGGCATATTTTGAGAATTTGCATGTGTAGAATATGCATAGGTATGAGCTGTCATTTTATAAAATGAGCTAATGCCACTTTGCTTGTTTGTGCAGTTTGTTTACACGCAGAGCTTAGTCAGACTGTGAACTTAAGCCCTGCAACTTGATTTCTCTGTCTGAGTTTACCTGCACCTGGTATTTGTGCTGTTTATTTTTTTGTTTGTTTTGTTTGTGTGTGTGTGTTTCTAACATTAAATACTTAAGCTAGCCTCATTTTCTCCAATCACAGACTTATCATCAATAACACAACAAATTTGGAAAAAGTGTTCTTTTCAAGTCCACTACACCTTCTGAAAGCACATGAACACATTATATAAAAAAAAAATTTGGGGAAAATGCTTTAAAGTAAAATTATACTAAAGGCCAAGATCATAGGGTAATAACATGTAACAACTGGGTAGGAGCTAAAAGTGAGGAGTTGTAACCCTAGTCCCAGTTCCTATGTGCGAACTGGTGACAAAACGAGGTAGTTTCCCAAAAAGTTATAGAAACTGCAAAAGGTTCCCACAGTGTGAAAGACCTGGCCCAAACCAGATATCTTTTTTGTTTGGGGGTAAATGCTTTATCCATTGAGCCATATAGTAGCTCTTCAATCTAACCACGGTATAGAATTTACACTAATGTGTTCAGTTGCATGAAATCTTAAAAAAATCCTGGAGCCACAGTGTTCTAGGTCTACACCAAAAACTAAAAAATGTCCTTGGCCCATAACTGACCTTCTCTGAAATAAATCTTCACTATCTGACCATTTCTTTTTGAGTACTTGCTAAGAGACTAACAAAGCAACCTCTTCTAGCAAAACCATGAAATCTTTGGTGAAAGTAATAGCCCTTATTTCATACTTGATCCTATCTAGTGCCATTTTGGATCACACGTGTTAGATACTCCAAGATTGCTTTTATCCTTTTTGCCTCACCTGTCAAGTACCATTGCACAGATATCATTGTTCCTGTTCCTCTCTGCAGTCTTGAATTACACGGATGCAGATAGCTGAATGCCAGCTAGAACGTCTTCCCTAAATCAGGCGGACAGGTATGGAGGACTGGAGAGTGCATACTTGGCTGCCTGTGTCATGTTCACAGACTGTCTTCCTCCAAAAAATGTTTTGATTCCTCAGCAGAATTTTGTGGACTCCTCATATCTGGATGGAGGAGGGAACGTCGAAACCATTTACTACAACTCGAGGATTCCTGAGGAGATTTGTCACCACACTGCTTCTACACAGCGGTCAAATGTAAATTAATGTAATGAACTGCTAGATGAAACTATGTATTTTTCTACTATTCTGCAATGATGATGGCTTTTTAATCCAATACTTTTAATAACTCCAAATAATTAAAGTATGGATTTATTTGTCAATGTCCAGCTTGTAATACATAATTTAAATAAGGCATAATTATTGAGTTAAAAAATATTTAGCTGAATTTGTTGTTATATTATTTTGTATATGTTTCCGTAAGTATTCACTCACCCACCCAAATAAATGAATTCAGATTATGATGTGGGGTTGTTATTAGGAACTGGGCTCGGCCCCTTAGTTCCAGTGAAAGGAACTTTGAATGCTTCAGCAGACCAAGAGACAATTTGGACAATTCCATGCTCCCAAATTTGTGGGAACAGTTTGGAGATGGCCACTGCCTGTTCCAACATGACTGTGCAGCAGTGCACAAAGCATGGTCCATAAAGACATGGATGAGCAAGTTTGGTGTGGAAGAAGTTGACTGGGCTGCACAGAGTCCTGACCTCAACCTGACAAAACACCTTTGGGATGAATTAGAGCCTCACAGTCTTCTTTCAGACACATAGATGTCTGACATAGATAGATGCAAATGTTGGGCCCCTCATAATGGGATATCACTTAAGTTCATATGTATTTAAAGGCAGGTGAGCTAATACTTTTGGAAATATAGTGTAAAAAAAAAAAAAAAAAAAAAAAAATATATATATATATATATATATATATATATATATATATATATATATATATATATATATATATATATATATATATATATATCCAGATGACTTCTTTTTAACCTTGTTTTAAGTAAATCTGGATGACTAAGAATCTCCACAGACACACAGCAATGACAGTAAAACTATGTGAATGTTGTCAGAGGAGCTTGCTATTTTTGTGTGCTGTAGCTTTACATTGCATTATTTATTCAATCATTCACTCACACTGGTTTTGGTGAGTTAACTCGGACAGACTGACAGAGATGTGGCTGCCATTCTGCGCCTATGGCCTCTCCAACCAGCAACCACCACCAAGTGTTTTTCTTGTCCAAGGACACAATCTGGCTGAGCTGACTGAGCTACTGCATAATCAAAGCCTGTCACCAGAATCCACCCAGAATTTGAGAAAACTGTTGTATTATTCTTACATTTGTTACAGTTAAAACATGTTGAAGGCCTCCGTAATAAGCAGTATGTTTATGGTATGCAGTGTGCTTTACAATAGGATGAATTCCTAATATAAAACCCTTATGCTTGGGCTTCCCCCAAAGGCAGTTATTCATACTTTACCTTGTTTAACCCAACCAGTATACTGTGAGCATCAACTACAAAAATAGAAAGTTGAATGAAGGCCACACAGAGGACACTATAACAAAATTAAAGTCGACAGTGGCACAGCGAGGCAGCAGGAGAATTAGGAGCTGTTTCAGTGGCCGCTAAATTCCCCTTAACCTTTCAAACTGACATTAACCCAATGTTGTTGAAGCTACGAGCCATGCTATCTGGTCTCACGAGCATCAAGATGGAGTCTAGAGCCAAACAAGGTCAACCGAGATCTCTCATACTATGCAATGGGACCTTTTTTGAGTATTTTATGCTTCTGAGTTGCCAAGCTACTGCCTACATCTGTTTTAATATAATTTGACATGTGAGACTCGATTTGCAGTAGATTCCTGTTCATGTGGCCATTCACTAATTATATGAATCATGTGGCACACTCTATCCTTAACCTACGACAATTACAAGCATTTAAAGACGTATTCAAATGTAGTGTAAAGGTTTTCAGAACAGCTGTGTTTTAATTGCACCATTCCCATTTACCACAAGCAAGCGTTTATTTCCTTGTCCGCTTATTACATGATAAATGAACTGTGACACACAAATCAACTTGCAGTGTCCAGTTATCACTTGCGACACTAGATGGCAGCACCACTTAAAGATGCATCCTTGCACACAGATCTGGAATTGACTGCCTGCAGGTGCAAACCACGACTCAGAGCTCCACTCGTCTGTTTTGCATGAAAAACGGAGGAAGACATTGAAGCTGTGCAGCGATGCCTGTGTAAATGTTGTTTGGGTTTTTCACCGTTTTTTTTTATTTTTTTTTATGTGAGCTTGCTAGTGCACAGTTGTGAGCTGTTGCCAGAAAGAGCATTAACAGAGATGGAAAGAAAGACAGACAGAGGGAGCAAGCCAGCAGCAGCAGCGACCAGTCGGGCCCTCTCTACATCACCAGGCGGTCTGTCTGAGATCCCACTTCCTCATTTGGACCTCCTCCAACTCACACTTCCCATTCACTTTGAAAGGATGGCCTCCCCCAAGCTTGTATCAGAAGTGCCATCATCAGCCTTCTAATTTAGAGAAGAAGTAATTCATTTTTGAAGTAAACATAGTTACCTCATCCAAACATCCTCGCCTGCTTATCACAAGCTGGGACCCGGGGGCAACAGTCCAACAATGCTCACATGTTCCTCTGCTCCAGCTCTTTGAGGGGAATGCAAAGAAGGTTGTTGTTAGCAGATAGATGTTTTTCTATCTGTGTGTCTTGAGTCCTTTATAATAATAATGCATCAGTCGTATATATAGCACTTTTCTACACACTCAAAGTTGCTTTACAATTGCTTTACATGGTTACAAGCTCTACATGCACAATTATACCACAACTCATTCATACACCAGTGCAACAGACACCAGAGGAAAAGTGGGTGAAGTGTCTTGCCCAAGGACACAATGGCTGTATGCAGTGCTAGTACTGTTAGCAGGGAGCGAGCCACCAACCTTAGTGGGTGAGTGGCTGTCCTTACTGAGGCAGGAGGCATTTGAAACTGATGACAGACCACTTCACCTGCACCTTCTGGTATGAAAGAGCAGCAGCTCCACTCTGAGTGCCATCCCAGAGAGACAATTTTTTCATGGTCTTGGTCTTGTCTTGTAGTTTTAGTCAGTCTTGGTCTTGGTTTTGAATCCAATTTTACTTTTGTCTCAGTCTCAGATGTGGCAGTCTCTGAGATTTTATTTACCAAACATTATAAGAAAATGCTGTTCCAACATTCATAATTTTGAAGGAATTAGTTTTCCACATCAGAGAAACCCGATCTGTTTCTGTTTGCTTGTGGAGTTGGGTTTATTCTTTTTTTTTTTTTTTTTTAGTTATTTTTTTACTTATCCCCTCTTTATTTAGGGTTAGTTCACAGAGTTTGGTCTCAACCTGGTCTCAGGTTTGCCTTGGTCTCAGTCTGGTCTTGATTAGTATGGTCAGAGGAGGACTGAGATCCTCACCCTATTTGTAAAGGCTTATTTCCACTGGAGTGGTTGCGTCAGTATGTTTTGGGACAGTGAGAACCTTACAATGCACACTGGAAACAGCTATTGCAAGAAGCCTAGCTTTGTTTTTTCCAAAAGAACATTACTTTCCAAAACATCACAAAATCGGAGTTGTACTGTAGGAAATAGGATAATGGAAATCCTATTTATACAGGTACATCAACTGCATTACTGGAAATACTAAACTGTCCATCCATGTTTTTCCCCTCACTCGCAAGACCTCAAGATACTTCAGTTCTCCATTTGAAGAACCAACGCTCATCTGACCCCTGAAAACCTGTACATGAATACATCATCGACATCATTTTTTTAAACCCATTTTTTTTTAGCACATATCTTATTGTTCCTCAACTTCTGATAAGATGTTAATTCTAGGCTCCTTTCATGAATCACACATAGGAGACAGATTGTAGATCAGTATGCTATAAAGTACATTTCCCTTAAATTAATAGCATTCTTTGCACATCCTCTTGTGTGTAAACTGCTAAGTACAATTTAAGACTTTCAGATTTTTTAATATTCAGCTGGCTGCTACAAAATGTGATGTTTGGACATTTTCCAATTTGCAGGACGGCCTCCCTCCCTCCAGCACCGTACACCCGTCCCCCATCAGCAGCCGTCTAATTTGGCGTTGAAGTAATTAATTTTCAAATCGACACATATTTACTCCATCATTTTTCGAGGGAGGATGTTGTTAAGAGGTCGAACCACAGAGCCTGCCTAATTAAGATGCTTTTCGGCAGCCCATTCTGTCACACTTATTTTTTTTTCACCACGTTGTGTGCTCAAATACACATGAGTACAGTGTTCATGCTGGTGTGCACACAGACTGCCGCACGGTGCTGGTCTGACCTTGACAGGGAAGGAGGAAGGAGAGATACAGGCAGCGCTGGTAGGAGACAGTACTGGGGCTAATCTCCAGAGCATGTCGCTCGATGGAGGGGCTGATACAGTATAGTGAGCAGCAGCAGCCAGCTCTAGAGATATGTATCGCTCTACATTTGAGACACAGCCCGCCAAGTGAAGCACAGGATTTGAAAGGCAACTATGAGCACTCGCAGTTTGCCCTGATTTTTAAGTTTTAGTTCACAGCACATTGGCATTACTTCCAGGGAGTCTAAAAACTTATTTTGGGCTTATTATATGCTTCTGTAGAGTTAAAAATGACTTATTATTATGTGGCTTAACTTGCATGTTTCCTGAGACACTAGTGGTATGCACTGTATGAGATAGGACATTTTTTTGTGCTAAAATTATCTGTGTTTTCCAGTTTATAGCTAGCTTTTTGAATGAATTCTAAGCTAAGATGTTAATGGTAGACTCTCCTTATGTATTGGATCTGTAATTCCCAACTAGTGGGCCAGGACCTGAAAGTAGGTCGCAGGGGTGTTGAACATCATTTATATTTCTAGCTTTTATATATATATATATATATATATATATATATATATATATATATATATATATATATATATGCACTATATATTCACTATATATATCCTTCTACCAGAGGCCTGGGAGCTTGAGGGTTCTGCGCAGTATCTTTACTGTTCCTAGGACTGTGCTCTTCTGGACTGAGATGTCTGATGTTTTTCCTGGGATC
Source organism: Bostrychus sinensis (assembly GCA_020698575.1). Classification (NCBI taxonomy): domain Eukaryota; kingdom Metazoa; phylum Chordata; class Actinopteri; order Gobiiformes; family Eleotridae; genus Bostrychus; species Bostrychus sinensis. The sequence goes on along the minus strand of CM036257.1, from coordinate 10,233,866 downwards.
TGCTGTAGCCACTCTTCCAGTTTGGGGGTTACTGCCCTGAGTGCTGCCCACAGGCACCACTGTTGCCTTCACTTTCCAGGCCTCCTCAAGTTCTTCTTTGAGACCTTGGTATTTCTCTAGTCTCTCATGTTCCTTTTTCCCTGATGTTGCAATCACTTGGTATTGCGATGTCAACCACAACGGCTTTCCTCTGCTGTTTGTCCATCACCACAATGTCCAGTTGGTTCACCATTACCATTTTGTTGGTCTGGATCTGGAAGTCCCACAGGATCTTAGCTCAGTCATTCTCTATCACCTTTGGAGGTGTTTCCCACCTTGACCTCGGGACTTCCAGACTGTACTCTGCACAGATGTTCCTGTACACTATACCAGCCACTTGGTTATGACGCTCCATGTATGCTTTCCCTGCCAGCATCTTACAGCCTGCAGTTATGTGCTGGATTGTCTCAGGGGCTTCTCTGCACAGTCTGCACCTGGAGTCTTGTCTTCTATGGTAGATCTGGGCCTCTATTGCTCTGGTGCTCAAGGCCTGCTCCTGTGCAGCCATGATCAGTGCCTCTGTGCTGTCCTTCAGTCTAGCCCTTTCTAGCCACTTCAGTTATCTGTCGGTGGTAGATCCCATGTAGGGGCTTTTCCTCCAATGATGCGTCCTCCAGCACCTCCTTCTCTGTTTTCCACTGCCTGAGACATTCACTGAGCATTCATTCATTGAGGCCATCTTCCTGTTGTATTCAAGGATCTTGGATGTTTCATCCTGGATAGTGATTCTGTATTATTTTGTGTCATGCATTGTTAAAGGTGCCCAGCCTGCATGGGCTTACAAGACACTAACAAACAAAAGCACAGGAAGACAGATTTTATATCAAGTCAAACAAAAAGTGTCCTCTTACGCAAGTGCCAAGCATTTAACACAAACTGGGCAAAATTGAACACATTATGGTTAAACAGAAACTGAAGTCTGTCTTCATCTGACATAGAAAACAAATCTAGACAATCTAGACATTTTACATATATTTTACACACACACACACACACACACACACACACACACACACACACACACACACACACACACACACACACACACACACACACACACACACACACACATATGTATATGCAAATGCAATGCATATTGTTTTTGTGTGTCGTAGAACTTGCTTAATGTCATGATTAATTATTGTGTTTGTGGTTTTCGACTGTCATTATTGCATTGCAAGAAATTAATAAACACACAAAAAATAGTAAAATGTTTTGGACTCTTTATTCAATTTTCATTTCAATTTAAAATTGGCAAATCAATTTTAACGTGCAATTTGAAAATGGGTTTTGCAATTGGCTGTCAAATATGTAAAGTGGCAATGCAATGTACATTTCACTTCAATAAATATTGGTCTGAAACCCCAGTTTATATAGAATACTTGCAGAGGACTGCCCACTTTTTATTAAGAGTTCTATATTATGCTTTTTTCATTTTTTCTTTATTAGCATTAAGAGGTTTTCTATACATGTACATTATTTTAGGTTACGAAATGTATAGAAAACCTATTCTTTTAGGGAGCTGTTACTTTCAATTTGCAGAGAAGGTCAGATTAGGTGTCTGTCGCCTCCTGCTGGCAATGGTGGAGGTTGGACAGAGCATAAAATGGCTATTTAGCATGGCTATTAGCAACATGACGGACAGACACGTGAATGAGCTGTCTGCTTTGTAGTGACCGTACTTTAAGCACTGTAATGATCAGAATGAGTCCAGTGACTCTGTATGGGCTTTAGGAACACACAGGAGCACTTCCTGCTTTCACCTGTCTATGTAGAGTGAAGAGGCCGAATGTTTCCAAATTTTTAGAGGTCAACTGGCTCAGCATACAGAATTACTCATACAGGATTACTCAAACAAGAGTGAATGAAACTACTCCAGGTATGTTTTGTGGTGTAAACGGCATTACATGGTTAAAAGTTTAAATTATTAATGATTTTATGACCTTTTTTGACATATTCACTTACAGTTCATCTCATATCAACTCATGTCACCATTATATTTTACTTTGACAGGTTCTTCTTGTGATTATTATTCATCCACTTGATCTCCATTAAGGCAGGAACACAAGAAATATAGAATACATTTAGTCAAACAAAGCACCTATATTAATATAATAGTTAACAGCATTTTTATTAGTTTCCTGCAGCTAAACAGCAAAATATTAACGAAACGTGTATGAAATATGATGTGTCTGGGACTTGCTAACATGGTTGCACTCCAGTCTCATGAGCCCAACCCACTTGCAGGGAGCATGAGAGCACTGTATCTTTATTTGGGCCATATTCCTTTCACAGCTGGGGGACGGACAGGCCAACAAGCCCTCCAACCACTCTCTGATTGATTTGCTGGGGCAACACTGGCCCCCACGCTTTCATCTTTATGCATGACGTGTCCCTGAGGCAGCTCTGAGCCCAAATTTCTACCACTTCCCCTTCTTCCATCTACATCTCTACCCCCTTGATCCATGCTCCCTCAGCTCTATCCCGTAACAACCCCGGCACCATGGGCAGCAGTGTTTTCTGAAATGGACCTCTTTATCATAATAAGTGCAAAAAGGGATAGCAGCGTCCCCTGTTTTTTAAGCCAGTGACGTGTTTGGTCAGCAAATGGTTAGGTGGGGCCACTCTGGTCTAACTGCTTCAGACAGGTGAGAGTGGGGTACATCTGTGGAGTGTGGGACCTGCGAGAGGATGCAGCTGGCACTGGCTCTGGAGGTAGAGGGGCCACAGCTGTGGGGCAACCAGAGTCTATTTTCAAAATGTCAGCATAAACAAATGCATGTGGTATTTTCATTATTCCTGATGTAAAAGAGGAAATACAAATAAAAAGTTACATTGTACGTGAAATTAGGAATTGCTTTGGGATAAAAGGATGTTGTAGACCCCAGTATAACTCAACAGGGGCAGCAAGGGGCACAAAGCTGCATGAAACAGCAGCATCATTTTACCTCTGTATAAACTGCTTTCAGTTTTATTTAGTCTGACACTTTACACCAACAACATCCCTGCAGTGCTCTGCTAAAGACTGTTTGGAGATCTATTTTTTACAATGGCTCGATGATGATCTACAGCCGTGTAAACACAAGTCTCAAAATAAACTTACACCGCTATTGTTTACCTGCAGAGCATACTTCGACTATGCTTATTGTTTGTGTTTACTCTGATTTCTGCAGAGAATTGGTCAAACCTCTCTTGTCTCAGTCTACATGCAGAGCAGAGAGCCGAATTACTGGGAGCATGGCACTGAAAGGCCTTCAAATAGTCTGGGGATTTACCAGCAGTGCTAAAACTCTGTAGCGCTAAATGCTAGTTTATGCATAGTTCTATCAATAAAAAAAATGGTAACACTTTACTGAAAAAAACTTATCAGGTTTATAACTTTCACTTTTAAATACAACGGACCAAAAGAAAACATGAGCGGTGAAGGGACCCATAATATGTGTGCTTGCTGGTTTTAAAAATGTGTGAGTATTTCTCTAAACATTCAAGTAATATTGTTGTCTCTCATTAGTACTTAGTGCAATTGAATGCCTCTCCTAACTTAATCAGAGGATGGTGTACAGGAGTAGTCTGACAACTCACCAACACAAGGAGGTGATGTAAACATCGCGCATTGAGAAGTTTATTCTTTAGGTTGAAAAATGTAATCTAATTCAGGACAACAAACACCTATTTTAAAAGGACAACATAAAGAGGGAGAAGGTTTGGGGCTCAATAGCCACATCTTTGGGTTTAGACAGTAACCAGTGGACAAAACAGCTGCGGTGAAATTCCCAATTGCTGGATCAAGCAGTTTGTTCCATGGTTTTGGGGCCTAGACTTCCCCTTCATTTTCCGCTGAGCTTTTGTAAGCAGTAATAGACCTTTATTCAAAGATCTTAACATGCACCCTGGATTGTAATGTGCCTCATATATGACCAGGAGCCATGCCATTTAGGGTTTAAAGGCATTAAAACCTTGCCTAGAGCATGGGAACTAATGTCGGGAGGCTACATATGATGTATTGCAACAGATGAGTGCATAAATTGAATGAAAATTGTCTTTATTGTCCATTATTTAATCACAATGGAGTGTACTCTTTGTGCCGGTTCCAAGCCAGGGTAAAAAGGTTGCATCATTAAGGGCATATGGGGGACAATATAGATTGAATGACTCTCCAGCCAACTATATTGCATCCTGTTGATGTTATTACATTACAAATCGCAGCTCTGGAGAAGGCCCAATGGAATGAAAGGTGGGTGGAAGTCATTTTCATCTGTGAGCCAGTCAAGGGTGGTGAACCCAAATGGAACTGCCAACACTGTCTTTTATCGGGCTTGCTCTGAATTAGTGACATATGAAAGCAAACCGTCGGATTTCATTGCCTCAACCGTGAATTATCAATGCATAATGGGAAAAAAAGACATGGCATAAAATTAGCCACAGTTCCTGTCCTCACTATCTGTATTTGGTCCTAAACATCTGAGCGTGGAAGCAACAGAATAATGCAGATTACATTTAATGTTAGGGGTCAGTGCTGCAAAGTGATGAGAAAGCCATTCACTGTGGTAATGTTATTTACTGATATAAAATTGAAATAAGCAGTGCTGCATTTAAAATTCATGAATTATTAGCTAAAGCCAAAAAAACATCACTCTGACATGGCTTTATAAATGATAAATGGAAGCAGGTTGCACCATTCCAGTTTATTCCTGGAGTTTAAAATGACAAAAGTATTTGTCTCTTGTATATTCAGTGTACCCATTAAGTATACTTAATTCAGGGTGCAGAGTGCAACTTTGACTTTTTATAGCACTTCTATGTGAAGTTATTATTGTAGAGGGCTCGCTAAAAGGAAGGTTGTTACCAAAAACGCTGTCAGTACAATACCTCATTCTGTGGTAATAGGAATATATGACTGGAGTATCTTACAAAAGCCTGCTGTTAAAATGCAATTCTGACTGTAAAAATAACAGTACTTACAACATAGGCATCTTCTTAAATGTCTGAGACCTGAGTGGATCCACTGAACAAATGTGTGCAGCCTAAAGACAATTATGTACAAATTTATGTTCATTTTATAACCTAAACAAATAAGTGACACTAAATTACAAGATATGCTATTATATAATGTTATTTTTATGATGGTCAGTGAGGCCAAACACAATGGTAACAGTCTGGAGGCAAAGGTGCTACAACCTATTGTACAGTTTGTTGTGTCTGTCTCAATATATGCCAAGGCTTTGTGGTACTCGCCAAGTCTTTGCAGGATTTAACACATGCCAAGCCAAAGTTATGGCATAGCTTGTGGCAAGTGTGAAAAGCATACTGTGGTTGTATCAGGTTGTTTAGCAGGTAACACAAAAAATGTTCAACTAATGTGTACTGTCTGGCAAACGGTGGGATGATTTGTCAGCTGACATATTTTGTGGCAGAATTTCTGAGCAGCTGAACTCGCCACGCCAAAGTGCCATGAATAGCTGCCATGTTTTACAAATCAAAACTTGCATAAAGCAATTAAAATACACTCACACACATGAGCTCAGTACAGCTCGGTAGAGACGTTTGCCCACTAACCTGTAGGCTGGCAGTTTGAACCCCCTACCAGTATTGTATTCTGACATTGTATCCTTGGGCAAGACATTTAATAATAATAATGGATTGGATTTATAATGCACTTTGCAAGCTTCTTAAAGGAGCTATATTATGTAAAATAGACTTTTCTGAGCTTTCTACCATGTTATAAAGTTGTTTCCTCATCAAAGACATAGCTGGAGTTGTGTTTTTGTTTCATTCACGAATGTTTGAGTAATCCTCTATTCTTTTAAATTGATTTCCTGAATGGACAAAGACAGCTCATTTCACTGGTGTCTGCCTTTTCCACCTGACCACGCCCCTCCCCCCTCACAGTCCTATCCTGTTCAGCAACCAAACAAACCCACCCCCAAACTGCAGCGGACAACACTCGGCATGTGTTTTTGTGAGGAGCGCTGAAGGGGCATGGCAACAGCAGGACAGCTGGAAGGGAGGGCTCTTAAAGTGACAGGGACCTAATCTGAGCATTTCTCTCAAAGTCAAATGATATGTTTCTTCAAATAAGGTTTTTTCAATAATTATTGCCTTTTCCGACTAACAAAACATAAGATGCTGATTTAGCTGTGTCCTAAATTAATGTAAAAGACACAAAAAACCCATTCATTCCTCAGTCACACTCAGTGGTGGTAAACTACCTCTGCAGCCACAGCTGCTCTGGGGCAGACTGATGGAGGCGTGGCTGCCATTCTGTGCCTTCGACCGCCACCACCAAACACACACAAACACAGTCACACTGACACATTTATACATAGGCAAGTTGGGTGAAGTGTCTACCCACAGACACAACAACAGTATGCAAGGCTGGTTGCAGGGATCGAACCACCAAAGTACATTTTATTGGGTGAACGACCAGCCCTGGCACCCACCTTGCCTATATATAAATGTGTTAGTGTGATTGTGTGTTTGGTGGTGGTTTTAGAGGCTGTAGGTGCAGAATGGCAGCCACATCTCTGTCAGTCTGCCCCAGAGCAGCTCTGGCTACAGAAGAAGGTCACAACCATCAAGTGTGACTGAGGAGTCAATGAATACTGTAATGTACTACTACTACTACTACTACTACTACTACTACTAATAATAATAATAATAATAATAATAATGCTATTTTAATTCTTAAAACTCATCAATACAAGTCTGATATTTCTTATGGAAGGAAACGATGCTGTGGAAAAGCTCAGATCAGGCATGTTCACAGTCTGGCCTTGGGGCCCGTCACAGCGTGGGGTCAGATTATGTTTAGCCCGTTGGCACTGTTAGCTGAGTCAATAAACCATACAGCTTCAAAATATTACACTATACCTTTTTGATCTCCCATTCTTTATGTTTCTTACACACTTCTGACTGGCTGAAGTTTTGTATACAGTTCAAGTATCATAAAGAAGTTCCGCAAGGCCTTCAAGTCCTAAAAGGTTGGCACATTCTAGCTTTAGTTTCCTTTCAGTCCCTTGCCTTAGATCAATGCACGACTACTATACATCCTCACCCGACATATCCTCATACACGTCCTGACTGTCCAACCTGAAATGTCAATTGCTTTGCCTTTTCCAAAAGAGGAGTCACTTGACATTGACTCCATTGACCTGGCTCTCCCACCGGACTCCAGTGTTATGTGGCTGAGTGAACATTGTTTCAAGGTTATGGAGAGAGAAAGGCGCAGTCAAACGTAATGGCAGCCATTAATGAGCATGTTCCTGGGGGATGGACGCTGACTTTGTGGATGGCAGGTGAATCTGGACCTGAGGGAGACAGGATTAGAGACTCTCCTGTCATCATGAAGTTCAAACTAATTTAGAGAGATAAGGCAACCAGCTCTAAGTCATGCAATAAGCTTGGAGTCTTTTTATCATGTTATTTAGCATATGTTGGGTTTCTTTTGTGTTTTCTGCTTTGGTAATTGTTTGGAAACTGCATACAATATTTTGCATATGCCTTTTAGCAATAGCTTTTCTTATTCTTCCAAAAACAAATAAGCATGGTCGGATGTTCAAATGGCATCATCACTATGACTTGGCATTATTCAGGGGCTAAGGGTATAGAGGAGACTGGAATTTCATGTATTTAGAACAGTGTTTCCTAACCAGGGGTATAGGGACCACTAGGGGTATGTGAGGACTCTGCAGGGGGTAGTTGGGAATTGTGACAGAATTTATTTTCAAGATGATAAGAAAATATTTGTGAAACTGCAAAAGAATATTATTGGAAAATGATATATGTTGTTTACATTATTTTTAGGATTTAATAGCTTGTTTCAATGGGGATTTATTCAAATTATTAAATTTTTTGTAGTTAAGTCTTAAGTTAAAAATAATTTTAAACTTCCAAGTATTAAATATAATAAATAAACACATATATAGAATTTATATTGTTTTATATTTTTATATTTTTATTTTTATTTTAAAAGGTAGATTAATTCCTTTTATTGGTTTATTTTGATTTTGAGTTTGTAAGAAAAATGCACGGAAATTACTATAAAATGTCTTTGTCTTAATAAACACAGACGTTTTATATGACCACTTATTGAAGAATCACCAACATATGAGTGAGGGGGTACTTGTGGTATGAGCCAAAAGCCCAGGGGGTACACTAGACAAAAAATGGTTGGGAACCACTGTTTTAGAAGATGGTAGTGACCAGCATCAGCTACACTACCATCAAATGTCATTTTAGGGATCATTCGAACAATGTACTTACATCATATCCATGACTCAAACATGTATAGTGATGAATAAAGTTAGGGCATCTGGGCATAAGGGATGCAGCTGTTGTACTAGACATTTTCTACCAGATATGGCAATCAGACTGAAAGTTGATTTTTGCCTTTGTTACACTCCAGCCTATACGCTCCTTCCAGTGGAATACGCAGTTCACTGTACAACATGTCTGATCTGTTTTTAGAACAATTTCTTAATAGAAACAGCTCATTTTGTGTCAACAGCTGCTATTTGTAGCATTTCCTTTGGCAGGCCCACCGTGTGCCACAAAATATGCCAGAGCTGTGTAGCACCTGGCTGCTGCAAAACATCCCACAATTTTACAAAATTTGTGGCAAGATATAGCAAAACATTGTTGACATATGCCACACATTGTGCTGTCTGCCACCCAACATGGCTGCTAAACATGGCTGCACATGCAACATGATATACTAATTTGTGAAATTAAACTTGTGGCTCCTGCAACACAGCTTTGGAGATGGCATTTATGGCTCTTTAACAGGAGCCAAATCTTTGGGATCAGTTCATTTCAAAGAGCTGTTCAAAAGACTGGCTCAGTGGCCAGTCGCTTCATTCAGAAAATAAACACTGGGATGAGTATGAGTACATATTCTATTGGTGGGACTAAATTCACTAATGGTGACATCATATACCTCTGCATAGAGTGAGGACCATATAGGATTAATTACATGTCAAAAATATGCAAAATATAGCTATCTTGACATATATTCATGCAAAAAAGTGCCATTAAAAATTAAGCAGGCAACAATAAACTTTCATGCACACACATGTAGGCACTGTTTACAGCCAAAGACTTCTGACTGATGTGCATCTGAGCATGCGCACCATGTATGTGCTCCTCTGCTCTCTCTCATCTCCTTCTTCGTCTGTGTTTTCTTATGTTTTTTCAAATTTGGCAAACAAAAAAGAGCTTAAAACCTAGTGACATTTGCCACACAACAGGCTTCTCAAGCACCTGCCACACAGTATATGAAAACCTTGTCACATCTGCTACAATTGATCTGCCCTTTTTGTGGGATATTTAATTGCTTTTAAGTTTAAATTGTATTCAGTCTTTGGCAAGTCACTTTTCATTGAGCTAAGACAACTGTCTCAATTTTAAAAAGACTTAATTTTTTGGCTTTTTGCTTTTATTTGACAAATACAGACTGCAGACATGAGGGAAAGACACAGGGGAATGACTCGGCCAACTTGGGAATCATCTTAGCTCGGTCTGGATCACAGCACACGTGTCACCAGGCGAGTCACCGAAGCGCCCCACACACTCACTGTACCGCACTGTTTGGATTAAAGTTTAGAGGTTATGATACCTCTCCAGCCTGACCGCCATGCCACTTAAAAAAGCTTCCTATCTCTGTATTAAGTGCTCAAGGTACAAGAAAAAACACATGGCTTTGAGTTGAGCCTTAGAAATGACCAACTCAGCTTGTCTGTGTACACATGCCTCCAGCCCATAATCACATGTATGAAAAATCTCCTTCTCTCCTTCTCTCTTACTATAGTGAGTGGAAAGCCCACTCACTATAGTAAGGTCAGTATAAATGCAGTGCCATGTCTTATTACCATTCCCATAACCATGAAAACACATTTTCTGCTGCATAGTAAATTGTTATATAAGCACTCGTTGAGCTCCGAATGATTCTTCCATCATCGGAGGTCATTTTTGCACGGGCGGCAGGAGCATCAGTGCAAATGACACAGCCCCCTCTCCGTGCGGCAGACATATGTCGTGGCAGTAAATGGTGTAGAATACGAGTTATGGGTCCATTGTGGCAGAAATAAGTGATAAATCATGGGGCTATGCGATGCCGGGGGTCTGCTGAATGTTGTAACTCCAGGCCAGTGAGTACCATCGCCTTCCTCTCTCCTGGTAATTAATGTCAGAAGCAAATGGAAGAGTGTGAACAAAAGATAGAGGCAGGGGGAAAAAATGCAAGAGAAGTGGCAATTAGTCGTTTGCAAGCATGAGAGGAAGATGTAATTCTGAGCTGGATGGTCCAATAATGGAGGCAATATGGGTTATATGACTGTCTTATTAAGAGATGCTTAAGGGGCTGCACAGAAAAGTGTTCCATATGAGAATGGACATTTTGAGATAAGCTCTGAAAATAAATTCTTAACCCAAACTGAGCACTGTTGGGGGAGAAGCACGACTCTACAGAGGGACAAAATTTAGCAAGCATGTATCACCTTTTTTGTTTCAGAGTTTTTGAATGATTCCATTGATTTACTACCGGCTTATTTCATGAACAGCAACATGTCCCTGTAGGGCTGCCATAGGTCATGCGGTAAGGTTTAATGTTAAACCTACTTTCTGCTTTGTGACAGCAAAATTAAGACGCTTTTCCACCAGGCAGAATGGTATGGGACGTGTTAGTATAGGACTCCTGAGAATGGGTAGACCCAAAACCTGCTTGTGTTCCCATTAGAGTTACTCTGTTACATAAACACTGACTAAAGCTGTATTAGCTTCAGTAAACAGGAGATTACTTTATCCTACATTAGCTTATCCTTTCTTGGAATATGGCTGTTTGTCACAGGGACAGGTATATGTTTCATTAAAAAAAAAGAAACATTTTCAGTTTTTATTTCTGTTCTTTTGCCTGTGAGGATTCTCTCTCGTCCAATCAGCTCGTAGCAGTGCCCACCTCAAACCATTCCAGACCGCTTAACCAAGCTGGACCCCGTTGGGGAGCAGTGCCAAAAACAGAACAATTTGGACCACTTTTTGGGAACATTTTGGAACGCTTTGGGAAATGGAAACACGCAGCTACAGTTAATCTCCTGGTTACATTGTAAAAGGCCTGTTTTTCTAGACATAATTAGCGCATACGCTGGTGCGACTAGGTGTTCAGTGTCATGCCCAAGGACACACAGTCAATGTGAATGGGACGAGTGAGAATTGAACGTTTGACCTTCAGTTTGGAGGACGGCCTGCTCTTGCTCCTGAACCACTCATGTGCATTGGGGAAATTCTCTGCAGTGTGTAGTCAATGGAGGTTAGTGGTAATGGGGTGCTCATTGTGACCACTGTGACTCTCGTTGTTCACGTTTTTCATCAAACATCAGTCTTCTTCATGCTTTTTGGCACATACACCTCCTCATACACACTACCTCCATACACCCATACATGCACACACGCCAGGGGCCAGTACATTATACAGCCACTCTCCATTTCCAAGGCTGCCCGGACCAAACACACCTCACAAATGAGAGCAAAATGGATCAAGTCAAAAATGCACCATGCCAGGGGAGATGCCAGAAATACACACTGGTTAACATTCTCATTGCAGAAGAAATGCAAAATAGAATGGATTCCAATGAAGCCAGGTAATAGAGTGTACAGTAGGCTACTTCAAATGTATGGGGTTCTTTATTTCTCAAAGACTAATAATATGTTACAACAACACTTATGGTGCTTTCAAGTGGTGTTGGGTTTATCAGTATATATACAAGTTTCGGACATGAAAGAGCACTTGAACACACATAGTGACTTGTCATTGGTGGAACTTAAAAGCATGTTGTGAATGATAAAATGTTTAAGATTATTTTTTGGGAGAGAAGTAAAGCCTAGAAGTATATTTTTTGAAGTTTAATAATGTTAGAAAAATATCTGTTTTGTGCTACACCAAACTTCATATTTAGCTGACTATAAGCTCCAACATTATCATACAGTATTGGTAACGACCTCTAATGTATTTGTGGTACATAAGCAGAAGTCACAAACAGATAATGTGATTAAACTCTATTATGACATTTCCAGGTTCCACCATCTGACCAAAAAGCCTATGAATGCGCACAAGTCGTGTAAACGAGTTTCACCCTCAGAGAAAACTACCATTCATATTGTCCGACATGCGCTTGAAAGCAGCATTACCATAAAGTTTACAACAAGGTTTAAACACTGGCATTGTCTTTTTCACTGTGTGTTGTGGCAGCAGCCAGTAACTTGGCCAGGACCATCTGCAATGTGATTGTTTTTCCTCTGAGGACATAATTCTGGACCTATTTCTATGCAGTAATGAAGCAGGTGACTATACTTCTTTCATGGAGTTATATTCTAAACACCTTGCACCACTTTCCAAAGCAAGCATTACAATAATAAATAAATAAATAAATAAATAAATAAATAAATAAATAAATAAATAAATAAATAAATAACCTGGAATTTTGAATTTGAATCTGAAAAAGATAATTTTTAACTTGACAAATTCAGCAGGTTTGTAGATATTTTCAACCTTCGGCACAAATACTTTTTCTTATTACAGGTTTATTTGCAAAGCATCTACAGTTCTGTTGTACAGTTTGTATTTGTAGAAATGCTGTAAATATGAAAAAAACAAAAAAACAAACTGTCAATCTTTATATTTTTAACAAATTTTTTGGACCAAAACTAGAAAACATAAATATTTTAGAAACCTTCCAAAAATGTTTAAAACTAAAATTGACATTTAGTTGGCAAATAACAAACTGAAGCAATTAAATAAAGTGTTCTTTTACACACAATAACAAAAACACATAATATTTTGTATGGCCTCCTTTAGTGCAATGAATCTTTAAATCTTCTTAATCCCAAATTCTATAAGATTCAAATTCAGACTCTGACCATCAGTTCCAGTACTCCAGATTCCTTTTTCTTGGTCAAATAAACTCTGGAAAGTTTTCAGTATGGGGTCACTCTCTGGTCGGTATATGAGCCCATGATTAACTGCACAAAAGCTTCATCTAATGCATATCTGTGAGAACAACTACAACTACTAAATACAACTACTAAATATTGTTTCCCTACTTCCCCGTTCCCTGGGACTATATAAACATATACTTTGAATACAATGTCACTGATAATGCAACCATATAACATCTCTTACTTGTAAGACAGAAAATGTATCTTCTTAAATTATCTTAATTTAACCCAAAGCTGGTCCTCCTCTACTCCTCCTTTACTAGGTGAACATAGCTAACCTTGGTAACAAATTAATTGGTGGACTTTGGGGATTACTGTGGAAGATAAATAATATTAATAAATTATATTGTTTGACCATAAATTGAGGTTGAAATGGATTATGCTAATTTCTGCCTGAAAAAAAAAACACATATTTGCCTCCAAAAAAGCCTTTTTCCTTCCTGTAGTGAAGCAAATAACAACATAAATTGAAAATTTCACATATCTTGGTCTACTGCAGCAAAATTTGTGCCAAATAAACAAAGTAATGGAAAGATAAACATGTTTTATTTTTAAAAAATCCAGGCGGAATCCAACTGTTGAATAGAAATTGAAGTAGATAGTTTTGTTGCCACGAATTGTCCGAACACGAGGATGTCAAACATGTGTCAGCCGTTGTATCTCCCCGCTATGGTCCGAACAAGCGAACGCAAGGGGGCGCGGAGCCCCATCGGGCTCTATTCGGGTTTAAGAGGTTAAGTCTAAAAATCCATGTTTCTAATTCCACACTGAACATACCTAGAATACTCAATGTGTGTCAATTCTCCTCCTCGTCCGCTCTCACAATAATGTTTGCTTAAGAAAGACCTGGAGCAATCTTTTCCCAGCATGCCCCTGGAGCTCAGCGGTATTTAAAACCCAACCCTGATCGACGCGCATGATGCATTTTCCCAGCTACCCCGAACTTATCGCCACCATGCATACTTAAAAACCTCTGGGAAAGGAGCTGCAAATCAAAAAGTGCTCCCATGTATAATTCAATGTGTTTTTCTATCTGGTTTTCACTGTAAAATAATAAAAAAAAAACAGCCTGGTGATCAATGAAAGCTTAATTTGAGAGCATGGATTATAATAGAGGCATTAGCGTCCATTGATTAGAGCTCAGAGGGCTGGTTGCAGTATGAGCGATGGGTCAATAGAAAACGTCATTTGCGGTGACAAAAGCAAGCAGGCCTCCTCCCGGCCACGAGAGATTTAAATGTCAACAACGCGCTTGACTTGAGCGGAGTACTTTTTCCCAGGCGTTATGTTGCTGATTCACAGATCGTTACGTGATGGCTGGCTGCGGAACATATGGATCAGATGTGATTAGGCGATATAGAATAAAAGTGGTGATGTTTTGAAAGAAGATAATGTCTTGTAATGTGTAAGTGGAAGCTAAAGGCAGCTCAGGATGTAACTCTCGAAAAGTAACTGTAACAATAAGTAGCTGAAACTTGAGATACTTCGCACATTTTGAAAAAGTTGGAATGGTATAGCAGTTTGATACCTGGCTTTAACCCTTGTCAGTTTTTAACTTACTATTTAAAAAAAGTATAGTATTTGTCATATTTGAAGCAACTTTTAAAGAGTATTGTCATTAATTAGAATAAAGGATTGCATAAATCCTTGTGTATAGTGGTATGCAATAAACAAAAGATAAGACTTATTCAGGAAATTCACAGATTTTAAGAAGTTAAGAGAAAAATAACTACATTTTACAGACTTACTACTTAAACAACCTAATGTAATGTTTTACCTCAAAATATTTAAAACAAGCCAGCTCATTTTGTGGCAGTGGCAGCAGTTTGTGGCAGATACTGTGGCAGATGTCCCCCTGCACAGTCGTAGCAAGAACACTTCCAGTTCAGTCCTTTTTTTTTTTTTTTTACAACTACGCAGGGGACATTTAGTTTCCCAACAGTAGCTCCCACAACACATGCCGCAAAAGATGCCACAATTTTGCAGCATCTGCCACAACTTTATGGCACCTGACACATTTTGTACATACCACAAAAACAAACTGCAACTTATGTGGTATTCCGTAAAACATACTTCAGAAGTAGCCTTTTTGATTATATTCTCATGATACTGATATATTCCATGAACCCACACTGTTAACAAAGTGTTCATCTCAGGCAGCCATTTAACATCTGTAATTATTTATTATTATTTTAAAGTTGTGGCAGTTGTTGAAAAGTTGTGGCATCTTTTGCGGCATGTCCCACAAAATAGCAGCCGGTGGCACTAAACTGGGGCATCTTTTGCAGCAGGTGTTGTTGTAGCTGAGCCTGAGACACAATAATACTACTGTCTTCATCCTCCAATTACTGTTTGTTTAGCTCCGCTCCTTGTCGTAACTGTGCCTAACTGTTGCTCCCAAAAGCCCTATAACGACCAATAAACTGGCATTAAGATGTTGCTTTATTATTTTAGTGCGCTGCTATAGAGTGAACAAGATAGGCCCTTGTAAAAAGCAGAAAAACAAGTTACAAGCATAGATCTCAACAGAAGTAAAAATAAGTTTCAAATGAGACCGTGACTTTTGAAAAGACATTTTAAGACTGCCCCACAACACTTTTAATCAAGCTCTAATAATGATGTTTGTAATCACAAAAATGTAACCAAACAAAAAGTAATCTTCTCAATTTATTCCTTTATCAACTATCATTCTGTTTTTGCATGTGTAATTACAATTGCCCAGCGAGATAACATGCATCTCTTCCCTGTAATGTCCCATATTCTAACTCAGATAACATAATCGGATTAATATATGACAATCAGCAATCATTAACTGCCAGAGTGCGCCAACTTTTTTGGGGTAGAAACAAAAAAAAAAAGCTGAGAAAACAACAACAAATAGAGCCAATGGTCTTTATCTGTGAGCAGCACATTGCTCATCCCAACCCTAATTAACTCCACTGAATTGGCTGGATATTTTTTCCTCTATTTCTTTCTTTCTTTTTTTTTTTTTTGGCCTAACTGTTCCTTCCCCAGCGTTCACAATGGTGCAGATTATCAAGTGTTTTTTTTTTTTTTCTTGGGCCATGATAATCTGGCTGCAGGGTTAGAAGGAGAAGCCCGCCCGGAGCAATAATATTTCCACTCAGCTCGCTCGTCTATTGACTGTGCACAAACTGTCAAATCACTGAAAGGTATGAGCCCACGCTTCACTCTGGGAAAGTGAGAGGAGGAGAGCAGCCTGGTAAATCACAAGCTATTCTGGGGTGGTTTTTTGGATTTGATTCACGAAAATACGGCTTTGGCAGAGCTTTTATACTTCGCCATGGGTGTAAATAGACATATTGTAGCTGTTGTGTGATTTACACTTCTCTGGCACAATGCATGAAAAATGTTATGCAATATTTTTTTATTGCAATTTTTACAAAAAGATTAAAGGACTCACTTCAGCTTTTTTTTCCAAGGTCATTGTTCATTTAAACAAACAAAAACCTTGTTTTATTAATACTCCCCCTCCTCCTACTCCTACTGCTACTACTACTAGTACTACTACTACTAGAACTACTGAATTGAATGTGCATTGTGTATCTATTTCCTTTGGGTTTGCCTATATACAATTACACATCCCTGTGAGGCCACTGTAGCATGTTTTAAAAAGTGGAATTTAGCTTTGAAAATGGCAAAAAAAAAAAAAAAAAAAAAAAAAAAAAGACACCACCCTTAAAATGTTTACTTTTAAGGCTCTTAACCATAAGTTGACAATAACATCAGCAATGACATCACAATTTAAAACACTGAAAATTCACACAGCAGACAAAAGACTAGCAGTTAAAGCACATAGACAAGTGATGAGCCACTGGCCAAGTGGTGCTGTCCATGGTATTGAAAGATGTTTTTAATTTATGGCATGCTGTCCATAAATACTGTCCACATACACAAACAAATGTTATCCTTTAAATCAGTGCTTGAGGCGTGAATGGACCGAGACACGTGCATATTAATTAGCCGCTAATTTGTGCATTTAGCCTGCATTATGAAGCTGCACTCCCCTAAATCGTTCACATTCAGAGTGAATAAAATAGTGTTATCCAAATACTGCTGCCCAGAGAAGAGTGGAAAATTGTCTACAAATCCATCTCCAGTATGATCAGAGTCTGACACAAGTTCAAACATCAGCTGCTGTCAAAGTGGAAATAATTTTTTTTTCTAACAGAAATCATATGCATTGTACTTTTGTACACTTTACTCCAGAATAAATACATAAAAACACTGTAATATAGCCTATTTATTGTTTTGTACACATTTGTTCGGACTCCAGCAGAGGTAGAAGGTTAATTCTGTGGACCCCGAGCAATTTTAGTTGGAGCCCCCTGCTCTAATGTCAGTGCCTCACCAGCCATGAACCTCACCACACGTCACTGATGCTTACCATCCTCCTCCAGATGCTCCTCTCCCGCTCTACACAGTGTACCACAAATGGATTCATTCTCTGTTTGTCCAGCTCACTTCTTTTTAACTTTTTAAATTAGCATTTTCAGTCTTTAATAGATAAACCCCCAAGCACACATTTACTATCTTTTGTAATTTGCCATAGTGCTGTAACTACTTGTTCAGCATTAGAATTTTGTGACTTTTAGTATAGCCTTTAGTTTATGTTGGCACCAGCTGCTCAATGAAAATTCTTACTACTGTTCTCTATCCAGGCAGTGACTTCAAACACATGTAGTTGGTTGACTGTCATTTTCCAAAGCTTTATGAACAGCTTATGATGGTTAATGCTATCTTACAACCACCAATAGCTTCTAGATCATTGCTCAAGCTTTTTTACATTTTTTTTAAGCCATTACTTGTGCTACTACCTCTCTATTTCTCCTCCTACTCATCTTCTCGTAGTGAAGTAATCGCAGCTCTGTGCAACTGCTACTCTTGCTTTTCCGTCCCCCTGTGGAGCATCTGGACCACTTTTGAAACGCGCCTCTGCGAGAGTGCACACCTCCCTTTCGAGCCCCCCCATTGTGAAGCTTCACCCACTTCTAACGTCGCATTTTCATCTGACTAAATATGGCTCTTGTACTAGCTGCTGGAGACATGACGGCCACTCGCTGCGAACCGGAGGTGTAGGGGCAGAGAGATGTGACAGGTGATACGGGGACACAAGGGGCTTATGGGAAATGGAGACTCTGATAGAGACAGGGTTACGAGGTGGAGAGTGTTGTCATGTTTCTGTCTGCTCTGAGGGGTGAAAGGCTAATTTTTCCACCCAGAAGGGAACAGTTGAGATGAAATGAGGCTAATGCAGAGCGAAACAGGAGTGGCTCAAATCATTCAGTTTATTCCCACAGAGGCCCGCGAGTATGAGAGAAGCAGACAGAGTGGGAGACAGATATATAAAAAAAAATATATTTATAAAAAAAAAAAAAAGGTGGGATGAAAAAAGAACTACGAGCTTAGGGGGTAAGTAGGTGGGTTTCATCATGGAATTGTAAAAAGACAGGGTGAGGTGGGAGTTTAGGTGAGGATTTCAAACCTCTCTCATGCTTTCATGGTCTACAATAATAATCATTTTATGGTATCTACTGTTCAAGAGAAGGTTGGTTTCGTATGGCACAGCGTTACTTTTACCATGGTTTGTTAAAAGTAAAATTAATGTTTTAACAGTTCCGCCAGCGCACATTCAGTTAGGTGCTGTAAATGTAAATGATGAATCACATTACAGAGCAGAGGTAGAAAATGTTGTTCGCTGGAGTGAAGAAAACAGCCTTGTTCTGAACAATTCCAAAAACTGTGAACTGGTTATTGATTTTAGTGAAAGAATAATGTGCCTGCTGTTATTTATGATTCTGAGGTACAAATGGTTGATAAATGTACGTTTTTGGGTGTGACTATTAAATGCACTACATCTCGTCATGCTAAAGTTTTTTTTTTTCCACAAGCTTTGATGACTTTGAACAGTGCACTTTCAAATACCTCAGATATGCACCCTATTGTTTTATTATTTATTCATACACTGTTTTTATTGTTTCTTAGCATTTATGTATAAGATCTGTCCATGTGTTGTTTTCTAGGCTTTTTTTTTATGTTTCATCTGTTTAAATGTTGACAGTGCACTTTGAACTCCTTGCAACTGTTTTCCAGTGTTTTTTTTTTTTTTTTTTTTTTTGTACTGCAAATGGCAAATAAACTGAATTGAACTGAAATGAACTGTAAAATAAGTAAACCTCAATTCATTTCAAGAATTGGCTTGAACAGATTTTTAGACCCAAAAACACATATTTTTGTCACAAATCACAGTGCATTTGAATTCATCAAGAGACCAAAAATGCTTCCAAAATCCATGTCATTTTCTGTCATGTCCTTCAGAGTACACAATGCTAGGGCTTAAATTTTAAATATGATGGACATTTATTGATAAAATAATGATATTGTAAATCATTTTAGTGACAAAAGTGTTTAAGTTTCACGCTTCTTTCTATTGGTAAAAATAGGGACAACTGGGACATGGTTTGTTGAAAACTGGCACATATGAGTCCCGGTTCAATGGGGACATCTGGTCACCCTAAGTTAGCACTACATAAGCTAAAGACTACATGCTACACTCACAAGTTGCTGAATTCTTATGTTATGCTTAACAAATAGTGCCTCTCTTCCATCACTCATGGTAGGGTCTATTTATGTAGCTTTCCCTTCAATTTAATATTCGTCACTGGCATTGTCTTCACGTTATTAAAAATATATATTGCAATTGAGACATGCGGAAGAGAGACTAATAGTATTGGACAACGTGTAGGATTTCTTTAGGCTTGAAGTCTTTGGAAGGAATCTAACTTGTTCAGACAGTCTGCAGCACACCTCCATCAGAAGCCATCTGTGTCAAGTAAAGAGCAATTAAAAAAACAAAAAACAAACTAAAAACAAATTAACATCGGACAGAGCAGTTTACATAATGGTCCTCAGGTGGGCTAATGACCCGCCCACTTACTGCAACAGAGGAGACATGACTGGTATTGAGCCTAAACTAGTCTAAGGCTTTTATTCAGTATAGACCAATAGAATTAGGTTTGAGGCTAAACCCTCCCATCTGAGGGATATAAACTCAGCTCCTCACCAGTCTGCTGAATGAGAGATTAAAAGTCTCTGCAAACCATGTAAAGATGATTTCTTTTTCTTTTTGTTTTGAGTATGATGATTGTGATGATTGAGACATCAGACATCTTGCTAATGTTTATCTCTTTAAATATTTGTAGTGATTCATAGTTTAAACCTGAGCATTTGAGTAACATACTGATAAATATAGAGGACCACTCACTATAAAAGAACGTCCCTTTCATTCTCCACAGTGAATGACTCTGTGTTTGGCATAGGTTTTCCTCCGCATGCCCTTCATTTATCCAGGCTTGGGATCAGTACATAGTATGGTCAGATTGGACTATGCAGTATCTGTGGCAATTTGGGCCAATTAAGAAAGGAAACCATAAAAATGATCTGTGGACCACATTTGGCCCCTGGGCCCTAATTTGGACATCGCTGGCATACGCTGACAAACTATTGTTTTGTAGCTATGTCCCGCATAACATAAAAATTCAGAAACACTTACTGTATTACTTAACCTTGAGCTTATAGGTTAATGGCTAATGCTAACTGCTAAATTAGGCTAAATAAACCAGCAAGGCTAAACATTGATATGCTTGATAATCAGACTTATGCATTACATATTTGTAATAGTTGTCAGTTGCCAAAACAATATCAATTATTCATAATTTGCAATATTTGGAGGCTAATGCTAATTTCTCTGTAGAAAATGACTGTGGTTTGCTTAGCCCAGTGGTTTGCAAAGTGGGGTCTGGGCCCCCTGGGAGGCTGCAAATGTGCAGCAGGGGCTCCAGAGACTGTCTCTATTAAGCACATATAAAGAAATTGAGTTTGAAATGAATTTCAGTTATATAGTTGTTTAAAAAATACTTTAAAACTATTTTTAGACAACAGTCAGTATTGTTTGTAACATTTTTATAGAAATTATAGAGAAAATGACAGTCTTTTGAATAGATGGACATTCAATAGTTGGGGTTTTCGGGGGATTTTCAAAATTTAAGGGGGCAATGGCAGTCTTGACTTGTGAATAGTTGGCTTACAGCACCTTTCTAACACAGCATATTGTTTACAAACAGCAAAAGGGTCTATAGTATCTATAGGTCTATAGTATGTTTTCACAATGACAGTATTTTACCTTAAATTTACAATGTGCTGCTATTTCCACACAACGCCAGTGTCTGCACCTCAGAGCCTCTAAAATGTCCCACATGGCTTCTTCTGCTCTGTCTGCTCTCTGTCTGGTGGGACGATCTGAACAGTCACAGTCACCCAGGGGCGCCACAGCAGCCCACCAGAGATTTACTTTTTATAGCCAGTAATGATCATTAGTAAGCAGCCGGGCCTCATTTTAATTTCATTGCCTGTTATTCTGGCTTGGTGTTACGTAATGCATTATGAAAGGCGTCATCATTAATTTAGTCGGCTTTGTTGTTTGATAATTTATGTCATCCTGTTGGTGCTACACGACCCAAATGCCTTCCCGTGTAAACAGAGGGGCGTAATAGAGAAACATAAATTTTATACATACTTTTTTTTACATTGTTTTCAGCACAGTAAAAGGTTATTTAATTTGTGTGAAGATTAATTTAGTTTTAGATGAACATTTTGCATATTTTAAAGCAGTAAGGGTTCAGTTTAATTGCATTGCAAACACATAAGATCTGAGCAAGCAAATGTGTAATTAAACACATTTTGTCAGATCAAATGCATAACCTGATAGAGGAACTTCTCGATTTGATATCTCAACCGAGGAGGTCGAGGAGGTTATGTTTTTGCCATTGTTCATTTGTTAGCAGTTAGCAAAGGAACACATTTTTCATTATAGGTCGCCACAGTAATAATAATGGATTAGATTTATATTGCACTTTTCAAGCTGCTCAAAGCTCATTTACCTTAGTCTATCATTATTCACTCACATTCTTGTCATAACCATAACTGTCTTGCCCAGGGACATAATGACAGTAGCAAGGTTTAAACTGCCCCCTTGTTGCGCTACCATTGCCCCCAAACAAATGATTAGCTCATTATTTATTACTTTATTTTCTGTGGTATGGATCCAGATTACAATGTGGCTATAGGAAGATTCTGTACCGTTGCAAGATAGGGTCAAAGATACTAACTCTACAACATGCAAACTCCACAGAGATGCCCCTCACGATCCAGGAATCAAACCTGGGACTTTCTTGCTGTGAGGCGACAGTCCTAACTACTTTGCCACCGTGCCGCCAATAGTATATACATATAATAAACATCATAGTCTGCTTTGAAATGTAGGTTCCATAAAAAAGTAACCAACAATATATTTTAATAAGGGTTAGCATTAGCTATGAGCAAACCATACTTTGGCTTAAACAAACTCATTTTGGCAAATATCAACCAAGTGCCTGCATAGAAAACATAAGCAACTAGTTCCATATTTAGCCATTTCATCTATAGAAACAATTAGCGCTACATTAACTAAAGGCTTCATGCTACAAGTGGTTTAATTCTTCTGTCATGCTTGACAAGCAGTTACTTTATTTGATTACATCACTTGTAGAAGGGTCTATAGCTTTATCCAATTTATTTTTGTCACTGGCCTGGTCCTCTCTCAATGCTACCAACTCACTTTATTAAAAACATATCTCGCAATAAAGACACACCACATGTTTTTTTGCTTTTAAGTGTCACTATTCCACTTATCTGTGCTTTCCAGAGACACCCAATAACTCCATTTGCTTGTTTTGAACATATCGCTGTCTGTCACTGAAAGGTTATCTCCTCTCTCTACATTGTCCCATTTCTTTTCTTCTTCTTCTCTCTCTTTCCGTCCGTCACTGTGCTGTGTTGCTCTGGAGGGCTCATTCTTGCAAACTTATTTCCCATGAGCCTCGGCTGATTGCAATCACCCCACGCAGCTGCCATGGCGACAGGTAAGGAGTGTATTCCTGCTCCGAGTGCAAATTTAACGCCGCATTTGACAACATAAGCAGAAACAAGGTGGGTCTAATTCATCCAAAAGCCATTACAAAAGCCTATGGGCGTCAGGAGCACTTGGTTATCTCCTTTGTCTCGCTTTCTCTACTGTATGAAGGATATTGCATCAGAAAATGAGAAATCGCAACAGATACAGTACGATTACATGTCAGTTTGTCTGCTCCTGAAATGTCTCTGAAATGTAAAAAATGTCCTTGCTTGTGTCAAAACCAGACTCCTGGGGCAATCTGTTTTGACAAGCTCTGTCTGAAAGATGGTAGATAGCAGAGGTTCTATTTCAGAAATGTTCAGAAAAGAGACAGTTGATGAGGTTTTTGTGCTCTGTCAATCCCTCAAAGCTTCCAAGACGTATAAGGCCCATTGTGAGTTCTATTGAAGTCTGTGGATTATTTTTTGGGGGGATTTACACAACTGGTTTCCAATTCATCCATGTGTTAGTTTAGCCTGGCTGGCCAGACAAAGTCTTTTACTATTCTATACAAAGAAGTAAGTCTGGTATTCCTTTGCGTAAGTTTCATTTTTATAGGTGGAACAATCACAGATGCAGTAACCAATCAGAGAAACAAAGAGCAGAACGTAAGCAGTGCACCGCTAACCTGTAAGCAAACAAACATGGTGTATTCTTACCGGTTTTGCCATAATACTTCAGAAAACAGTATATTATGAGCAGCTCTGTACTTATTCCTAAATGGGGACAGCAGCAGAAGCCAGTTGTATAAAGACTTGGTGGGTTTGCTTGAGTGTAGTCGTTATGTCAGACGTCTGTGACAAGACTTTACTGTTGTTAAAATGGAAACAAGACAAAGAAAAAAAAAAATCCCACAGAGGACTGAACAACAACCCAGACTTCAGCAGAATCAACGGGTGGCAAAGGAAAACACTAAACGCTGTTAATTGGGTGAGAGAACTTATTAAATTTGCCTTATGGTGCCATCTTGGTTATTTTTAGCTTCTGTATTTAACATCTATGGTAGGCCATTTCCAAATTGACAGAGATAGAGAAACTGTTCGCTGTGAGTGAGGATCAGACAGTCCTGCTTTGGAAAAGAAGGTAGGACAGACTGGCTCGCCAGGCTAGTGTTTGTTAAGTTTTGAACAAATGACATTCTTCACATAACAACAAGCCTTGGGCAATAACATATCCTCGTGCAAGTCTCATTTACAAGCTGCTCGCCTACTGACACAAAATCTTCCTTCATGTGCCTGCTCTATTGATTGTTACAGCCTACACATCAAAACACTTCTAAAATCTAACCAGAAAGATAAAGCAAAGTACAGTGTGTATACATATTGGCACTTTATTCATGCATTGAGTGAAAACATAGGTATTGCATTAATATTAGCATATTAATGGCTGTCTGACAACTTCTTCTGGTAACTGTTGCCATCAGGATTTTGGCCACAATTGCCCGACATGTTAACACATTTTTATTTTGTACCTCCAATAAACTGTTAGCCAAAGGACTCCATTCTACACCAGCGGTCCGCTCTCGGTGTTCTGAGTTTCTCCCTGAGGTTTCTCCCTTTTCCAATGACTTTTTCCCCCCTCATCCTGATGGAGGGTCTCAGAGTATGGGATGTTATCTTGTACTATCTAATTGCCTATTTGTTTGTAAAGGCCTGTTGTGATATTGGGGTATATAGATACAGTTGAACTGAATGTTTAAATGTTAACCCTGTGGACATTCTTCTGACATGTTTTGCATTTATGAACTCAGGAAAAATCCATACATTATTGACTTGACAAATATAAGTGTCAAGCCTGCCAAGAACAGAACATGGCTTAAAAGGTATAGTGATGCTTAGAAAGAAGCTACATGTATGTGCATTCACTTTACAAAGTTAAAGAACCAAACAATGCCTTTCTTAAAGCCTGCAAAGTTTGGAAGGTATTTTTGTTAACTGTTAATTATCCCAGCCTGGCTTTAGGTAAGTCTTTTAGCAATGCATGCAGGTTTATTGTAGAGTTTCTTTCCCCATCAATGCTGTAGAAGGATAGAATACGAGACTCAATGTCCAAATGTCAGTATAAACCACACTGTGAACAAGAAATGGCTCATCATACCATTTCCAACCAACCAGAGAAATGTATACAATAGTCTATCCCACCCTCCACTGCATTCGCCTTATTATTAGTGTGACATCTGGTTGGAACAACAGAAATACCGGGAGAGATAACGCCTGAAAAACCCAATTTCACAGCACATAAAAGTGTATATGAAGCAGCTAATTAGAATTCGGGGGTGCATTGTCTCGCAGTGAAGCAGAAGCAATAGCGCGGTGCCGACACCTTTACTCAGGCTGAAAGTCGGATGTCATCCCGTCAGTGTGGAGAGGGCTGTCCGCGGAGATCACTGTGTGCTCTTATTGAACCAGTGCACACTCCACTGGCTGTGGACTGAAGCAGCTAATGCAAGCCTCTCCTCACGGCTTCATCCTCTATCCTCCTCCCTTTCACTCCCTTCTCTGACTTTTTTTTCCTCAGAGATAGGGATAGAGATGGAGACTGCTGTTGGAATTTGTTGGAATTAGCCCATAGGGGTAGCAAATGAGCCAAGTGAGAAAGATGTCTTACTGTGTTATGTAGGGGAGAGGCTCATGACTCCCACATTTGATAGTTGCTTCTGCTTCTCAAACCTTTCTTTTAGGACCAATATATCAGAAGACCAGACAATTCGTGACACAAATTCCACAAGTCCAACATTTGGGTCCTCAACCAATCTTTGGCAATCACAGCATGAGTAAACTGGAGATGGAGAGATGCATGTGTTAAAAATGCTGTTAGTCTAGTCTGTGATATACATGCTACACTTTTTACAGCACATTGCGCTATATTAAAAAAATAGAAATGGAAAAAGCGGCTTCTTTTTTCTACAGAAGAATGGAACAGAGTTTGAAGTGGGACAACATGAGTTCAAGTGGGCCAGAGGTGTTGTGCATCAGGACACATGCTTCTCAGCGCTTTGAAAATGCAATGGGAGCAATATAAAAAGTGGGCTTAACTCCACAATATGTTCAAAGACTGCTCGGTCTCCACTGTGAGGACCTCATCAGGGCATGAAAAGGATTAATGGAAGCCCAGTTTCAAAGTGGCTGGAAAAGGCTGCAGGTAGTCTGTCTCTTTGTGGCCACTACCTTCAAATCAACACGTTGTTGTTGTATCTTTGCAAATGAGCCATTTTAAAGCATTATCTCTGTCCCATCTGTACAAAAGAAGCAGCAGCAGCTTCCATATTCTTGAAAAAATCAAATAGCTGCTAAACCTTTTCATTTGCATTTTCTTCTGGCAAAAACGCCCAATTTAACTTTCATTGAGTCACCAGAGCAAAATTTGCGATGCATTTGTTTAGCACCTGTGATAGACACTAACCCCAGGGTTTGCTCCATATTTACCATTCCTTATTTATTTAGCATGCACGCAAACCTTTGATAAATCTGTCCCTAAGTACTGTGTGTACTAATGACTACACTTGAGTGTCCTTCAGCAAATACAATTCATGCGAATTAAAACAGAAAACTGAAAAACAAAAAAACACTGTTCTTATTTTAGACTATCTTGGGAGTCCATGAATGCATCTTTTGACATGTCTCATACTTCCCTCTTTTACATTCACACTCCATCTCAGTTTCCTTTGACTCCAGTTCATTTCCTCCCCTCTCCTTTATCTTACCTTATTCCAGCAGATGAGCCTTTCATTCTGCAGGTTCATATTTCATCTGCTCTATCCTCGGATCATTTCCTTTTCTTTCTTTAATCTCGCCCTCCCCGTTTTTTTTTTCTTTTATTCTCATTTGAATACCACACTACACAGTCAATGTTCAGAGCTTCCAGGAACATGGCTGTAAGGGCTTTCGTGTTCTGATTAATACAGTCAGTGAGGTTAAGATATTCATTCAAAAATACATGCGTGAAGTGCTGAGGTGTTTGTTCATCTAAAGCATGGTGGAAAATAAAATATATACCTCATACATAAGAGCTTTAGGCAATGGAAGACTTGTATTAAAAGCTTTATTTTTAATCAAGGTTCTCTCTTTGTTTTTTCTGGAGACTTGGTATATAAAAATTGTTGAGACACTGACATACAGATTCATGATGCCTAGTAAGCAAAATATAGGCATGTTTAAATGGTCTTCTCTGTAAAAATCACAGGTCACAGGCTGCAGGGTCTGTCTCGCGCAGGTAGACAGTTCTCTCTTTGAGTTGTTCTTAATACATTTAAATACATTAGTAAGGGAAAACAAGAGCGTCTTTGTTTTAGAACTTAGGTTATACAGCTGCACAACAATCCGGACCTCCCGTGACCCCAGAGTCTCCTCAGACCACTCAAAGTAAAGCCTCACGTTCAGCTTTTAAGCACTCAAGACAACCAATTTTAGCCCAAATTGAGAGGAAATCTCTGGACGACCTCAGTGTCAAGCCAGTCAATAATTCAGAGGCAGTAAACACAGTTAGAGTAAAGCGGTAGTTTTTGAAGTATAGGGCTGTTATGTAGTAGTTGTGAATAGTGCAGACTGGGAGGAGACAGGCCCCCATCCACAACACATTCTCATATAATTTTTATTTTATATGTTTTATTATTTTATTTTTGTTTTTCTCAAATTTTTTTCTTCTACTATAAAATGTGCTTTGGAGTATAACACTTTCTGACAAACTGAACAACTGCATTACCTTTACCTATCTTTGCCTGCAGATAAGATATTATTTTATAAAAAGGTACAGAAACAAGACAAATCATCAGAAACATAGAGGCTAATTATTACCTTTTTTCATACTATTTTAGTCAAAATGAGTAGTAATGCTAATTGAAATCCATCCAGTATTATGATCACTTTTACCATCTTGAATCCAAACTTTACAGTGTTATCTATTTTATGATTCCTTGCCTTATTGAATTGAAAAGGTCCTTCTGGTTGAACAATTTAACATATAGTTCTAATGACATTTACACTACACCTAAAATAGTAAAATAAAACAGCATAGAACGTATTGAAAGAAAACTATTTTGTTTTGTTACTTCTATTCTACTTCTACTCCTCAATCCTAATTTCTTAATATTTCTCATCTTATTTCTCTTTGCATTCCTCCTCAATACAGTTACAATATGACACCTCAAGTTTAGCTTCAACAGGATTGTCTCCTTAAATATAAAATAGGTTTAACATTTTTTTAACTGACTCATCTCCATTAACGTTGTCTGCCAGGCTTGTTATAATGTGATCAGGCCAGTTCCTGCCTCTTCCAGTGCAGAACTGGGCTGTCCGTTACATTTCAGTGACATAAAAGTCAGATTAAATGCGACTTGTCCGTTCAGACTACAGCCACATTGTAAAAGATGAAATATGTATCTGATTTAGGACCACATATGAAAGTGGCCTGGGTTGCATTTGAAAAAATCAGATTTGTGCTGTTCATAGTGTCACATAAAAATCAGATACATGTCACATATGGACCAATAAAGTCAGATTTACGGCCACTTTTACCTGCAGTCTGAATGTAGCCTTTTGGAAAATGTTTGAAAAATGGCTAAACTGAGCAGGCTATATCGTTATTCCTGCATCTTGAACACAGAACTGCCGCTTGGTTATTTTCTTTTTTTTTTTTTTTTCCAACTGTCAATAAACCCTTGATCTGTCATCCTCAATGTGTGGATGGATTTCTGAGGGTCAGTTTGGATCATCAACTTTATTCACTGTACTGTACACTCAACATTACACCCATCAAAAGCATATACATGAAAGCGACACATTTCCAAAACAAGTATAATGCTTTTTCAACCATCAAAAACCTTTCTCCTTTTCTCCATTTCTCCTTCATCATCCATCCA
Organism: Bostrychus sinensis; assembly: GCA_020698575.1. Lineage (NCBI taxonomy): Eukaryota > Metazoa > Chordata > Actinopteri > Gobiiformes > Eleotridae > Bostrychus > Bostrychus sinensis. The sequence goes on along the minus strand of CM036257.1, from coordinate 10,204,971 downwards.
TCCTCATCACTTCCTTCTCTCTCCTCTCCCTAATTGTCCCCATAGCTTAGGGCATTTGGAGTCAGCCGGCCGGCGTTTATTCCTAAGTTGTGGTTATGTAACTCATTGTCCCTTTTGGCTCTGATTGGCCCACTTGGATGAAGCGTTGGGGGGGGGGGGGGATAAAAGACACTTTACACATGGTACACCGAGTAATAGGACAGTCAGTGTGGTGGCCAGAGCTCTGCATTCCCTTATGGGTCATAGCTTTTGTTATATATATGAAAAGCAGAGAAGGGAGGTCACAAGCATGTCCCATATTTGAAGGGTAACAAGTTGTTCCTTTGGGTCACATATTATCCTGCCTGGATTGATTAAGCATTACAATCATGGAGTGGTTGTATTAGAGAGGGCATTTGAGGATAAGTTTAAAGCATACATAAAAAAAAAAACATGGATTTATTAGACAGTTAATAATATAAAATGCATGATGTAACATAAGCACACATTATTAGATGCACCTCTTTTAATGCTTCTAAATGAAAATATGTAATCGGTCAAAGATGTTTGTTTGTACCTTGGTCTGTGTTGTTCAGAAATTGTCTTTTGATATTTGTAAGCTTAACCATCTCTAGGGTTTATAGGTTTTAAATACAAGGTTTCAATAATCCAGGGAACAGCAGTTCTGTGGGCGAATATGTCTTGATGCCAGATGCCAAGGATGTCAGAGATAATTAGCCTATACAGTGATTGCAATGAGTCACTATTTTGTTGTTCCATCATCTTGAATTAGTCAGGTAATCACTTTTGGCATAACACATGTCAACACATAACGAAGAACACACACATTGAATGGATTTTTCTTTCTTTTTCTTTTTCTGGCTCGTAGTCACAGGCGGACAAAGTATACAAATCTTTCCCTTAGGTATTACTATTATCAAGCAGAGGTAAAAGTACTCAACATTTAAAACCTTAGCCAGGTCTCTCTTGTAAAAGAGATTCTGAATCTCAATCTCAATTCTGGTTAAATAAAGGTATAAATAAATAAAAAATAAATATAAAAAGTGTCCTCATAAAAAAATCAAATAGTATAACATTGTCCTACTTTTGTTGCATATATATTTTTAATCACCCTCTGTCCTGATCATAAATACCAATTTACAGTATGTTAAAAAGTAGAAATGTTTGATGTGTTTTCACAATGACACTTTTGCCACTTAACTGTAACAACAACTGTAAAGTTTAGTTAAAATGTGATACTATAAAAAAAAATACAACCACAGTCCAAATCAGTTGTGAGTGTGTTTAATCACAACTGATTTAACTAACTAACTAATTAATTTATTTATTTATTGAAAAAAATAAAATAAAATAGAAAGAAAAGTTAAGAAAAAATTAAACTTGAACAGGACACTTTTGTCCCTATTGGGGCAAGGGTTAACTGACAAATTACTTTTGAAAGTTTTTTTTGAAAGTCCTCAACAAAATCTATTACAAGTACTACTAGATTTAAAATTAGGGAATTTCTGTTCGCAAGGTGGGCATGTTACCCACTCTGTCCCTGAAGTCAAAAATAAATAAATAAGTACATAAATAAATAAAAACTCATTTATAGTTTGTACACATTTTATGTAACCATAAAGAATATTCTCTTCTTCTTGATAAATGTACTTGAACTTGGTTAAAACTCAAAGACATCGAGTTTCTGTCTTTTGATTGATTTGTTTATATTAAGAAGCCAAACAAGACGTGGCCAGGTAGTTTTAATGCAATTTATACTTGAATTGTCTTTTATGTTTTTATTTTATTCCTAATGTCTGGACAGAGCTTTGGTTGAGAGCTTTGGTTGTTGTAAATGTGCTTCATAAACAAACTTGACCTTGACTTAGATTTAAAATGTATAGTTTAACAAAAACAACATCAAATGCATGACACTTATGTACAGTGAAGTGGAGCTGTCCGTGGTACTCTCAGAAAATAAATCAAATTATTACAGTCCTTATTTTCCCAGAAGCCACCGGGGCACCACTCCGACCATACAGCTTTCAATCTTAATCTCCATGAGTGTGATTATGTGTGAAAACAAAGTGTAAAACAGAAGCATGAATGTCTTTTTCAGTTGCTGTAAAATGGCGGTGTTTCTTTAACTCGACTGTCAGCGGTCGGTGTACTCGGCCTCCCGCTGTCGAAATGATACCACATGGCGTGAAGAGTGCACCTGTTTCAATTAACCGCAATCTGCAAGGTCACAGCCATACAGTGCACACGCTGCGGGACGCTATTTAAAGAGATAGTATAGAGGAGAAAAACGGAAAGTGTGTACTGTGAATACGTAGCAGAGTAATCAAGGACAAGTTAACAACAGTAAATCAGAAAACTAAAAGGCAGTACTTGATTGTAATTGGACAGAAGAGAGTCACAACTCATTTTTGAAAACAATAACAAACAGTAAAACACATAAGCATAAACATTTTTTTGAAAGTGAAACCAGAGGAACCCAAAACAAACAAACAAAATAACCTCAAAATGTAAAAACACACACACACATAAAATACAAAAATAATACAAAAATAATAATAAATAATAAAATAATAATAAAATACAAAAATACATAAAAAACAAAACAAAACATGAAATCAACAAAAGCAAAAACAAATTAATTAATGAATCTGCTTATTCTGTCCAGGGGTGGGGGGTGGCTGGAGCCTATCCCAGCAACTACGGGCCTTAGGCGATGTCGCAGGGCTGACACAAAGACATACACTGACAGAGAATCGTTCACTCTCACGTTCATTCATTCATTCAACATTCATTGGACTTCTAAATGCATACTGTACGGTGGCCCCAAGGTGCAACATCAAAATTGTTTTTGTCCACTAGAAAAATAAAAGCAGCTGGAGAAAAAAATCTCACCTTAAAAATAAACCCATCGCTCATGGCAGACATGGCTTTATTTTAATGGACTGGGTTTCATTTTTGAGGAACACATTAAAAAATCTTTTATTTTTCTAGTAGGCAAAAACTATTTTGATGATTCTACTTTTTAATATCGACATTTATTTTAGGTTTTCATATGCATACATTTTTTTAATTTAAGGGATGGGTTTATTTTTTAAGGCAAGATTATTATTTTTTAAATGTATAACTGCTTTTATTTTTCTAGTGGACAAAATTAAAATTAAACAAAATTAAAGCCACAAATTAAGATTTAGTGATTGTAATAGGATGGAAAAGAAACACTTTATTAAAGTCACAATGGCGTCAGGCTGTAATTAGAAATTTTCTCACAAATGGAATTAAACAGAACTTATAATTTTACCATGCAGTCTAAGTTATGACATAAATACACTCACAATCATCACTCATCTTACAAACCAAGGTCTTATCCTTTTTGTGAGTTGCCTTTGCCTCTTTTTTTGTAATATTTCTGTAACATTTTTTATTAATCATGTCCTTTCTTCTTTTGACTTGTCTTGATTTGTTTGCATGTTTTTATTTTCATAGTTTGTTTTGCAATTTATTCTTCCATTTAATTCTGAATTATTATTTTTTTTTCAATTTAATTTTGCATTTACCACTATGTTGTTCTTTTCTCTATATACTGTGCCTTCATGGGCCACTGCTCACTGCTGTAGACAACAAAAAAGAAACAGCACTGATGGGACAAAAACAGATAAACAATTAAGGTCCCAATGCCCCTCTATTTGTTCAGTTACAGTAACAGTTTCACATTTACATAAAAGTACTGCTACTTCAAAAATAATACCAGTAAAGTGGAAGTAAAACTGATCAACAGAAGTATCCTTTGAATACTTGATTATTTGACTTAAAATAGTTCCTGCTACACAGTTGATATTACTACTAGTGTTGAATTTGCTATGAATACTACTGTTATAACTACCACTATTATGAGTGCTACCACTGTAATACTGCTACTACTGGTACTACCTCCTGGCGACAAAGGCTCATGAGGTACAGCAGTTGTCCTATCTATAACTGGAAGGTTGGTAGTTTGAAGCCTGCACTTCCTAGTTCATATTGTCATTGTGTCCTTGGGCAAGACACTTCACCCATCACCCATCTTGCCTGTATGAATGTGTTAGTGTGATTGTGTTATTAGTAGAATGCATTATTATTATTATTATTATTATTATTATTATTATTATTATTACTACTACTACTACTACTACTACTTCTACCCACTTGTTATTAAAGTAAAAACAAAACAAAAAACATCCAGTTACCTCTTGATATACACTGCCTATAAAAAGTATTCACCACTTTAGCATTTTTCATTTATTGTTGACTTGCAGCCAGGAACTGAAATGGATCATTGAGAGGATTATATTAGTCACTTTACATCACATAAGAACAACTATGTAGATGAAAAATATTTTTTATTGTGAAGCAAACAAGAAATGACAGAAAACAGAAAACTTGAGTGTGCAAAAGTATGTACCCCTTTTAAAAGAGTCCCTTAAATAAGATCTGGTGGTACTCACCCTCAGAAGTTGTAGATATAGTTAGATAAGGTTGGCCTGACTGGAATTCAACTGTCATTATGCCACAAAACACAATTTAATTCATCATTGTAACATGTAAAGACCATCTAAAACTTACAAACCAGGCAAGGAGTGCATTCATCAGAGAGGCAACAATAAGATCAAAGGTGATCCTGAAAGATCTGCAGAGCTCCACAGCAGAGACTGTTGTATCTGTCCACAGGACCACTCTGAACCATACACTCCACAGAGCTGGGCTGTGTGGAGGACTGGCCATTGCTTGACGAAAATAATAACAAAAAACATGTCTTGGGTTTGCCAAAAGGCACGTGGAAGACTCCCCAAACACGAGATTTGTCATTGGTAGGGACTGAGAAACTGCTCAGAAGTGAAGGAATGAAGGATGGAGCTAAACACAGGACAATTTTTGAAGAAAACAACTTACAGCTGTGCTGTACAATGCATCCAACCTGAAGGAGCTGGAGCTGTTTGTAGATGAAGAATGAGCACAAAACCCAGTGATTTTATGAATCCAGCTCATAAAAACTCATACTAGAAGACCTGGAGCTGGAAGTCTTTCAGGTGCTTCTACAGAGTACTGACTTCAGGGGGTGAATACTTCTGCACAGTCAAGTTTTCTGTTTTTCTGTCATTTTTCTTGTTTGCTTCACAATAAAAAACATTTCACATCTTCATAGTTGTTGTCATGTGATGTAAAGTGAGTGACATAAACCTTCCAGTGATTTATTTCAGTTCTTGGTTGTAAGGCAACAATAAAGGAAAAATGCTAAAGGGGTGAATACTTTTTATAGGCAGTGTATATGTGAGTTACTATTCATGAGCACTGTAGCAGAGAATGAAAAGTATATAACGATTGTACAAAAAGACAAAAGAATAGTAGAGATATGTGCAGAGCTGTTGCTTATAGAAGACCCCAATGTCCCCTGCATTGTGTTCATGTCATCAGCTCTGACTCACAGTTACATAACTCCATGCACACTGCCTTGTTTTTACATAATAACATCACAGCAGCCATCTGTGTGTGCTCCGTGCCATTACCAGACATTATAAAACACTTCTCCACCTCGACCTTTGACCCCTCTTCTGCTTGTTCCTTTCTGAGGAGGTTAAGGATGTTACATATGATCCAGCTGTCAACACCAGCTCAATTATTTACAGACGATGGGAGTTTTGCGTTGGAGGAGACATGCATCCTAAAGAGCTGAAGTCTACATGTTTACCAGTAAGACGATTGGGTCGAGACAAAGGTTTCCCAACAAAGGGACCGTGAAAAAACAGGTCTAAACCAGATCAAACTAGGACTAAACCAGGACTAAACCATGTCTAAAACCAGAACTCAGCTTAGACTGTACCAGGACTACACCAGGTCCAAACCCCGACTAATCCAGGTCCTGGGGAGTACACAAGACCAAAAAGGTTGGGAACCACTGCTCTGGACCAAGGTCGTGCTCAAGTGGTTTAGTGTAGTGGCTGATGTAGTGTGTTCTGTCAAAGTGAGGGCAACAATTGTTGTTTCAAGATGTTTTTCTTATTTTAAACCAAATTATCTGCCAGTAGAGTATGAAAACTGCACATGAAATAAGAAAAGTTTTCCTATTCCACTGGCAGATAATTTAGCTTAGAGATTGTTTTATGCGAGGCTTTGTTGGTCTGACTGGTTTTAGAGGGGAACAAAGTCACTTCCCACTCTAATTAAACTGAATAATAAAGCCCACTGCAATTGCCTGGCCTGCCAGACAAACTCTATACAAAGAAAATAGCCTGGTATCCCTTTGGTAACATTTCGTTTCTGAGGCGGAACAACGACAGGCAGAGTAACCAATCAAAGAAACGAAGGGCAGGACATAAGCTGGAACAAACATTTTTTTCATAAAACACCAGAATACGCCATATTATGAGCAGCTCTGAACTGATTTCTGAACAGGGACAGCAGCAAAAGCCAGAAGTTGTTTTTTTTTTTATGCGTTTGCTACATCGGATGTAAACAGGATTTAACTGTTGTTAAAATGGCAACAAGATGAAGAAAAAAATCACGCAGAGGACTGGACAATAATGAGGACTTCAGCAGAACCAACAGGTGACGAAGGAAAGTACTAAACGTTGATAATCAGGTCAGATAAGTAATTAAATTAGCTCAGTAGCTAACCATAACTTGGTTAGCTCTTACTCTTTCATAAGATGCACTGCAGATAAACAGCTGTGATAGGCCAAATCAAACTGGAGAAACTCTTTGCTCCAAGAGAAGAACCAGACTATCCTGCTTGAGAAACAAGTAGGAGAGTCTGGCTCGCCAGGCAACCACTGCACCTCTCCCGGCGTATCTTGATGAAAAACAGCCTGGCTTGAATAGGAGAACCAACCCAGTGTCCCTGAAGTCTTGGGCGTCAAGAAAAAGCAGCACGTCCCGGTGCTTTGTTTTTAAAATTCCATCATTGGCAGAATGGCTAAAAATGTATGACTGTACTTCACTCCAAAATGTAGGGGGAGCTCCGTAGAGAAAAATTCAACCAAAGCATCAAAGCTACGAGGTTCCCCTGTAAGTCTATCCAATTGGTCCAGATGTATTTTCCAAAATTAGAAAAAAAAAAAAAAAAAAAAAAAAAAAAACAGGTCAGAAATACCTTTAAAAAAAGTCAAAAATAATAAAAAGCCTAATAAATAACCAAACTAAACAAAATTAATCCAATCTAGACTAATATTCTGAATTCAAATAATTTAAATTAATGCAGATATTCCTTTTTTTGCAGTGGATTTCATAAAATCTGTCACTGTATTGCAATGGTGTCAAAGCGCTGGATGTTACCATGGGGTCAGACTTAATACCCTCTAATTTTGGAATAACATTGTCATCAAATCAGCTCTGTCCTGCTATGGTAAAAAATCATGTAGAGCCTGGATCCATAAAGCAATCAGGCTTCACACCAATAACTAATCATTTCATTCTTGGACCATTACTGACATTTTCTGAAATTGTTATCAAAAATCTGCCCAACCCTGCAACCATTTAGAAGCAGCAGCAGTATTTGTATTTTTTTTTTTTAGGCTACAGTGTTTTTAAGTTCTTGATTCGGGCCGAGGAACTGGTGTGGTATCCATGTGGTTCCCATCCTTATCCTTAAAAAAAGTGCTCATCTGCAGATTATGACCTTATCATTGGTGAAATACTGATTCCCAGCAGTGTGTTTTTTCATGTTAGGGAACAGAAAATAGACAGATAGCACCAAATCAGGAGAATACAAATGGTCATCAAACAGTTCTCCCTGCCCACTTGAATTCAACTGCCCACTTTTGATAAAACAGGAGCATCATCCCCTAATGCAGTGTTTCCCAACCAGGGGTACAGGGACCCCTAGGGGTATGTAAGCAGGGGGTACTTTGAATTATTTATAGAACCTTTTCAGAACTTATTTGGCTGTCAAAGACTTAAATGAACTTTAGTCTGGACTAACCCAGGATGAAGCCAAAGGACAGAGATTAACAGAAAAATGCAATACTAAAGAACACAACTGGGACTAAACCAGAACTAAACCAGGACTAAAACCAGAATTAAACCACAACAAAACAGGGCTTAACCAGATCTAAAACTAGGACTAAACCAGTAAAAAACAGGCCTAAAACCAGGACTAAACCAGGACTAAACCAGGGACTAAACCAGGTCTAAACCATGTCTAAAACCAGAACTAAACCATTAAAAACTAGGTCTAAACCAGGTCAAACCAGGACAAAACAAGCATTTAACAATGTTAAACCAGGACTAAACCATGTCTAAAACCAGAACTTAGCTTAGACTATACCAGGACTACACCAGGTCCAAACCTCGACTAATCCAGGTCCTGGGGAGTACACAAGACCAACAAAGGTTGGGAACCACTGCCCAAATGTAGCAAACATGTTAGCATGAATGTCCTTTTTCTGCAGATGTTTAACAACACCACAGTCACAAATTTAATCTATTTTCATAAAACGTCCCCAATACACTTAGTACCAAGAAAGGTTGAATTTAATGCCAAATGTTGCAGTGACACAACTCCTTCTTAGTCCTTCTCAGCCCTCCCTCGTATATATTTTATGCAGGATAAAACAGCATACATGACTTGTCCAAATCTCCTGACACTATTTGTTTATCTCTTAAACTGAACATCATGTTCTAATCATATTTGAACATGAAGCGCTGACTACCAATCTCTCAAACACTTGACCGTCTTCCATTACTCCATCACCGTGACGGCAGTTTGCATCCGTCTTGTCTTGCATGTGTTCTAGACAGCCATATTTAGATGTAATGAGCTTCTCCTGGCTCCGGAGAGGGTTGTGCGAGATGTGAGCTTACAGATCACTGACTTAGAGCCATCAGCTAATAACTGTGCCAGCTCTCTCATTAACCGCGCTCAGTAACTCTGGTCCGCTGCCCGTGAACTCACACGCTTGCAAGGGCGCACTGAGCAGATGAAAGCTTCCACTAATAACTCATAAATAAGTGGAGATACAAGCAGCCATGGCTAGTCGAACCATCGGCCATTTAAATCACGTTTCAATTGGAGCCAAGTAGTTGTATAGAACCTGGCCAGCCATATCCGTTTAAAAAGCCTGTGTATTAAATGGGGCGTTTCTTCACAGAATTACTTCAGTAGTATCCACTACTTTGGTAAAAGACTGTGAGAGCAACTGTTTTCCAAAATATATATTGTCTTATGCAAGGCTTTGTTGGTTTGACTGGTTTTAGAGGGGAGCAAAGCCACTTTTTACCCTAATTAAACTGAATAATAAAGCCCACTGCACCTCCTCAGGCATAAAACCAGCCTTGCAAGAATGGAAGAACTGACCAGATGTTCCTGAAGTCTTGGCGAGAAAGTGGCACGTCGTGGTGTTAGCAATAACAACAAGCTAGAGATGGCTTTGTTTTTATAATTTCGTCATGGCAGAACAGCTAAAAGTCGAAGTAAAACTGAAGAAGGGGTCACACAGGACTCGTGAGTATTTATGGTAGATCTTTTACTCCAAAACATAGGGGGCGCTTTGTAAAGTAAAATGTAAAATGTGACCAAAACAGCATAGTTACAGTCTATCCAATTGCCTCCAGAGAAGTTTGCTACTGTCCCACAACTCAATGTTTAGAACAGAGAAGAAATTATGATTTCTGACTTTCATCAGTGAAGCCAAGGTATATTAAAGTAAGGGTAAGTAAGTTCTCATGCTCTTATTATGTTGCTTTTTCCTGTTAGGGGGAGTCTAGACAGTGGCCAGTTATGTCGTCACCATATGAAAACCAACTCATCAAATTTAACGTTGCCTTCTCACTGCAAAAAAAAAAAGCTGAACTTAATAAATTTAGCAAATATAGCTTTACCTATAGAAAGAGCTTTGTGGTAAAATAAAAAAACGCAATGAAGTATTTATTTATTTAATGTGTTCATCAGTCCAGTATGTAAATGTGTGCCAAAAGGCCTAATTTTCATCTGTAGTCCCATTGGCAGTTTGATAGCATAGAAGAAGGACATACTACACGGGGACATAACAAATACTCAAGACTATACACATGACATGAAGACAGAAGTTAGTGAAAAAACACAGCGTACATGATGCACAGATTAGACCGAAAAATACAGTAATACATACATAACAACAGTAAGATTACAGGATCAATACATGCTCAGCAACAGGATGTACAGTCATTCACACAGTCCTGGCACACAGTACATACGCATATGAGATGCAGTGTTGGTTGAATTTGAGCCAGTATAAAGTGCAAATTAATGAATCAACAGGGTTTTGTACTGTGCCCATGAAGCAGATGACGTCAATTGGGAAAGTGGGCAGTGGGTTTTGACTCGAGTTCTTTTTCCGACTTGTGCAGGCGTCCACTAGGAAAAAATGTTTTCCAGAGTTTCCGAGGACCACCCACTCTCACATTCATTCACTAGGGGCAATTTAGAGTCACCAATTCTCCTAATACATGCATGTCTTTGGTCAGCAGGAGGCATTTGCCATGCACTTCATCTTATAAAGTGCAAGTAAAGCAATGCTGTTGTGAACACTCCCTTCTCTACACTTTTATCATCAAGTTAGCGACAAATACACCGAGCATATTGTCGACAGCATATTTCAGCAGCAGTTAATTCAGTCTCTCTCTCCCTCTCACTTTAACACGAGCAGCCCCAAGTTGGCATATCCAATCAGCGAGACAGCCGCTCCACAGGCCAAAGTGAGAAACGACTTCAGCAAAACACATGCAAATAAATACGCTCACACTTTCACACACAGGGGCCCGGAGATGGCATAATAAACTGACGACTAGCTGTGATAAAAGTGTGGAGAATGGGAGGTTCTGCTGGGCTCAAAAGTCTCTCTTTGTAGGCAGATATTTATTCCGTTCTGCCTCTCTGCTGTGATGTTATTGATTTGTCATACATTTATTATCAAGACTTGAAGTGAGATCGAAGTTAAGAAAGCAGATTTTGGCAATGGACTATAGTTGGTGTTGCATGTGTCCTGCAGAACATACCTAAAGCTCCAAACTCTGATTATTCATAGATTGGACTGAGGTGGAAATATGAAATTGTTTATGAGTGTTTATGTGTATGAAAAAGTACAAACATCAAAAGGAAAAAAAGGAAATGTGCTCACGTTTGTGGCTGGGAAAAGTACTACCAGGATGCGCAGGTGTTTTTCTATTGATCAAGCGTCTGGCAGAAATCGACGGTGCAGTGAGAGCCAGACACACTTCTACCTTACATAGCATACTTTCATGCATAGTCCAGTATTTTGCAAAACGGCAGTAGTCAGTTGAACCTTCACTGAACCTGGTGAGTCATTAGTTCTTTTCAATCTTGTTTGGAGCCCATAAAGGTCAAACAGATTTTCGCAGTAGAAGCAAAAGCAAAAGCACGCTCCTTTTGTGAATATTGCTGTTGGATTAAACTCAACGATTCTGTTCAAAACAACTCATCATCATTCCAGTGTTCATAGTAAACATCATGCCCCATAAAAAAGCAATCTGCAATTTTGCCTCTTAATGACACTGAATTCTACGCACTGCACTGCAATTTATGCCCACTCCACAAACATGACCAACAGTAGAATCCTTACTTCCTAGGCAGTAAATGTCTTATGCAATATTTCACACGGTTAGCTGTGTCCCGTCTTATTTTTTTCCCTGGATTTTGGGAGGTTACTTTGACTTAGCAGACACCAACAGCCACAGAGTTGTCACAATGCCATATGAGAGTAATTCTTCCAGATATCTATGCAATATCTGTGCATTGCGTAAAATGTGGTAAATTATATCAAGGCCAGTTTTCAGTAGCTTCTTTTTAGGTTTAGTTAGAGCCAAAAGTATGTCCCAGAAGAGCTGCCTTAGCTGTAAAAACTACCAGTGTGGGGTGTTGAATCGCAGTATGCCACTAGATGTCACTAAGTAGCCTTAAAACTTCACATCCAACTCCTAAAAAGTGCTTTTAAAGCAGAACTCAGTAACTCTGGTGGTTTCTTCACTGTTTTGCCTCATTTTCCTCTAAAGAGCGCCCCCTACATTTCTGAGTAAAGCACTATCATAAACATTCACAAGTCCATTTGGCTCCTGTGTGATCACTCGCTCGGCTTTACTTTCATTTTCCCCTCCTCGTACCTGCACAAAGTTTATTCTGCCATTTGACTGCTCTGCCACAACATAAATCAAGAAATAAAGCCATTGCTTGCTTGTTGTTTTGCTCACTGCGATGTGCCGCTTTCTCGCAAGACCTGAGACTTCCATGACACTGGATCATGGCGGTCACTGTTGTAAGTGTCACTTTTGGCCCCTAGACACCAGGGGGAGATGAAGAGCGCTTCATTTACCCCGCAACAATTCATTTAACCATCACACAGACTCCGAAACAGTTTATTTAAGGTAAAAAAGTTACTGATTTCTGCTTCAACAAATGCTTTTTGTGTACCAATACAGAGCACTGATTATTTTAGTTTCAGAGTTAGGTTTTAATTAGCAGAAAATCTTTAGGACATCTCTGTTACTTTGTTATTCCCCTTAGACATAAATGGATCTGCATGTAGCTCTAAAGTGCTAATCAACTTTCACTTGTCTTGTCTGGCAAGAAGTAACACAGATTAAAGAAGGGAGGAACAGGAGGGGGGTGGATTTAAGAGGCATAGGCTGTAAAAACTATGCTAATATCCTCTGCCGTACCGTCCAGATGGCGAACCGGAGTGTGCAATAAACTATTAGCTGTAGCGACAACGCTGCAGAGAGGCTACACTTGAGCGGTCTCGGCAGGAACAGCTGTGAATCAAATGGTGGGTCTCAGAGTGGTCTTCAAGCGGAGTGTCACAGTAATGGGATCCTAGGGGCCCTCATATCAAGGTTCCGGGTCGTACAGGGATGTGCCTTTTTCTCTGGGAAAATAATGAGGTGTATAATGAGACGACTGATGTGATGGAGAGGAATGGAGACGCCAGGGATTTGAGGGAGAATGTGTGGAATCAGAATACGTCAAGATGCTTAGGAAGCTTCTAAGTAGGAACCTTGAACATACTGTACTTCATGGTAGTCATAATATGAGTTTGCTGAAATCTCACTTAAGTGGGGAAAAAGGAAAAGAGAATTATTTATTTTTGTCTTTTTCCATATGAACCTCTGGACATAATTTAGCAAAAGGAAAGGCGATAGTTGACATCCCACTGTCCTCTGTGCCCAGGCCTGGGTAAAAATATCAATTTATCAATAAATTGCAATATTTCTTCCCTCAAAATCCTATGAATCTATTCAAACCCCAGGCCAGTGGAGGCGCTGTGAGCAACACCCTGGTGTGATTTGCATAGTAAAGACAGATTAGCATTATTTTTTATTATTATGTATTTATTTGTTCTTAACCATTATTGCTTATTATTTTAAAATGTCAGCAGGTACTTAATTATTTGTGTATTTACCTATTGTTGAATCAATATTAAAGCATTTTAAGGTAATATAAGGAGCATGTCCTTGTACTGATTTGGAAACGGTATTGCAGTCTAAATCAAAACTATGGTCTGTGGGTTGCAAGTCTTATTTTTCCTGATTGGACGATTGGCAATGCAGTGTATTAGAACCAAAACAAAAAATGTAAACATAAACAACTTGGCAATTATGTAAAACATATTTTTATTGTGAATAAATCAGCTGTACTATTGTTTACCTCTTATCTTGGCAAACGTACATTTAAAAAAAAAATGAAATATAAAAAAATATATACTGCTCATAGCACCTTTAAATCAATATTGAATTGAATCAATATTAAATCAGAATTGCAACCAAAAGAATCGAAATTGAATTGTGAGGTTCTTAACAATACCCAGCCCAGTCTGTGACAGTGGTGATTATCTTCATCTGTTGCCACAGCTGCCCTGAGGCGGACTGATGAAGACGTGGCTGTCATTCTGCGTCAACGTCCTCGGTGACCACCACCAAAAACACAATCACAGTACCACAGACACAGAACGTTGATCCACCAACCTTCAGGTTAATGGTTGAACGTCTCTACCTACTGAGCTACCCCCATAACAGTGGTGACTAATTATTCTGGCTTTTCTATGTTTTCTATGTGGAGTACATACAGTTTAATGTAATGTGTTATTTCAGCTGCATAGTTGGTATGTTTTGCAGAAATATATATTTTTTAATTTTATGGCCAAAAACGATGGCCATTTTGGTGGCCATCCTACACACCTAAAGGCCTCGATACACCAAGGCGACTCCCAGACTGCCACCGATAAGACGGAGCGACAACTTGTCTCTTCTCGTCTCCTCTCGTTCCCTCCTGTTTCTTCACTTTGCATGACCTTTTTCCCTCTTCATACACCAAAGCGACAACCGACCTAAAGACCGTGTCTTGCGCGTGATGTAATTACCCCCCCCCCCCAAAGCGGCAGATGGTGCTAGCCAGTGATCAAAGATCAACGGAAGTGACACAATGTTTGCATGTAGCGCGCCTTAGTCTGCCACTGTTCTCAGCTTGTTTTAACATTTGAGAAGCGTGATAATGGCCGGTTTGGACATTGTTTTGTGTGGATTAGGTGCCGCTGCTCTGTTACTTGAATATAACTTTCCGCACGGAATTGCGAAAAATGCAAAAATGGTGACAGTACGCTGCCACAGCAGTTTTCACCTCTCGTCACTCCGTCACTTCCGCTAAAATTCAGATCCAGGATGTAGTTCTTACTGAGATGTGCACATCAGGGTTACATTTTTGCTATGCATTGTGAGGGCTGAAGTTAATCATGAATAATTTTTTTTCAAATGATCTATTATTATATAATTTTTTTTGGCAGTGCATTGTTTTTTGCGATTTAGGATGAAAGGTGTGACTAAAAATGTTTCATCTGCCACTACACAAAAATTTAAAATCTAATAAAATTAATCATGATACCAATTTTTGAGACTCCCAAGCTCTGATTATCCACCACAAAAAAATTCTAATTTGCATTTACAGAAACAAAAAAAATCTATTTTTTTGTGATTTTTTTCCCCCCGTAATTTGAAATAAATTTTTAATCACCCCTAACTTTTAATCACAAAAGTTAGGGGTGTAGGAGGGATATTATAATGTACTTGCTGTTAAACCATGTTTAGGCTTGCAGACCTCTACTGTTGTTCTTCCACTTCTCAAGAGGGCACAGCTCAGATCAGATTATGCGTTCTATTAATTTTTGCAGCCTCTCAGACACATCAATATGCATCAACACATACAGTATGTTGATCTTGTCTGATCAAATATGCATACTGAACCAGCAGCTACTGTATAGACCTTAGTGCAGCCACATTCTCCAAACCCTGTTCATGCACCTCAGGTCCTTTAACAACCTTACAAAATCTCCTTTCTATTGACCTCATAATGTTGCACAGAAAAGTCAGAAGGACAGTAGCTAGCAAAATGAACTTATCATTCATTTTGAGCCCTTGTATTATAATTTCTAATCCTCATTTCCCTCCAACCTCCTCCTACTGTCCTTAACACGCTGTAATTTTGTCGTGTCATCAGCATCGGCGGGGAGCCACAACCCCGCTGCTTTTAATCATTCTCAGTCAGGAGGGACCGGGCTCTCGCTTCTCGGCCCGTTTCGATTGTTGCTTTTCTCTCGACGGGAGCCTGGGCAAAATGGGAGTATGGAATGAAACCGTAACCTTTTCAAGGGCATCAGGCGCACGGGCGGAGGATGGGCAAGTCCGGCCCGGAGAGCACTTTAGGAAGAGAAAACCAGTGGTGCGGTTAATACAGAGAAGAAGAAGAAGAAGAAGAAGGAGAAGGAGAAGAAGAAGAAGGAGAAGGAGAAGAAGAAGAAGAAGAAGAAGGAGAAGGAGAAGGAGAAGAGGGAGAAATGATGACTTCTATATATAGCCGCGTGGTAAAGGCCTGCTACGCTAAGACGCCATGCTCTTCCAACTAAAGGGATTTGACGCAGAATGTATGAGTGTGTATGTGCATGAGTTTTAATACAGATTACAGAGCTGCCGACATGAAGGAAAAAATGGTGGGTATAGCTTCAGGAACTGTGCCGTCCTTAATTACAAAGCAAACAACCACAGGCCGTCTCCCTTACACGATAAATGCTTATGTGTTTCTCTGAAGGTCTATTATTAAAAAACTTTTCTACTCAGCAATTTCTCATAATTAAATGTTACAATGGCACATTTTTCTTCACCCCAGATTGTATGTATTTTTTTTAATTTTTTTTTTTTATGCAGGTTGGTTATTATGCTGCAGCATCTTTTGTTCTTCCAGGGCCGCACTTTTGTAAGGGAATAAGGGAGGTGGCGAACTGTCTTTGTGGGAAAGTGAACGGCAGCGTTACACTGTACTTAACCACACAATTACATGCATAGAGACACTGTGATCCCATAATAAACAGATAGGATGAAAGAGGGTGGTTGGGTTTTATTTAGACTTTGTTTGCAAATGCAGCCATATGATACACTAGAGCAGTGGATCACACATATGTGGAGGATTCTTCAAAAAGTGGTCAATAAAACAAAATAAATGAAAATAATGAATGTATTTATTTAGTACTAAGACATTTTCTGTTTACTCTGTTGGAAGTTGCACTGTTTCTCCTGCATTTTGTCTTTTAAACTCAAATTTAAGTAAAATACAATTAACAATCTGCCCTTACTTCAAAATTAAAACCTAAAATTAAAATACAAACCCATGACATTTACTTATATTTATACTTATATTTAATTTATATTTTTAAAAAAAAAAAAGAAATAATAATAATAATAAATAAATAATCTTAAACTCATAATAAATTTACCAAAAAGGGGAAAACAATCTTTTGAATACACCCATTTGAAACAAGCTATTGAAAATGATGTAACAAAGGCATTATAGATGTTTGTTTTCAATGCAACATAGACAAGATGATGAGCCACAGTCATCAATGTTTTTATATAAAAGTTTAAAAAATTATTTGTCTGGGAGAAACTCTCAGAATTGTTGTGAGTCTTGTAAGTGGAGTGCCCACCTCTTGTGTGTACATTATTTTCCACTGTTGTGTGCTTCTGCTGAGGTAAAGAGGCTCATCTTGAGTAGTTCTCCAGACATTTATCAGAGATGTGTGAAAAAGGCAAATAGGACTTCTTGATGCCTCTTGATGTTTTTTTGTTTGTTTGTTTTTTTTAAAGATGTGAAGACATGTTGGATAAATAAAAAAAAAAGAGTATGATAAAAGGATGATGTCAGTGTTGCAAAATCAGACCTTCTGGGGTCACCACTAAGTGACTTTCCTTGCCGACCTAAATTACTTACGTAAATTATTTACCTCAACTAAGCAACTTTTTATATTCATTAACCTGCTTCAGAGTCAGTGTGATGGCTAAATAAAGTGTTGCAGGGTGAAGCTCCCTGCACCTCCCCCTGGTGTACCTTGGCAAAAAAAAAAAAAAAAACAGCCTTTCAAGATTAGGATCACCAAGCTGGTGTCCCTGGGCTTGAAGTCTCGGGATTTAGTGTTGTGAGAAACACAACATCCTTTACTGCATTTCAATACACAAACCAACACATCCCTGTTAGACATAACAACAAGTCAGCAGTGGCTTTATTTCTATGGCAGAGTGGCTAAAAGGCAGAGATAACCTTTGCATGGATACAAGGAAGCGAAAAGTCAAGCTCAGTGAGGGGTTACACAGCAGTGTGGGGTTGGGTGGGGTGAAGAAACAAGCAAAATTGCTAATAAAATAAAGATATTGTTTTTTATTTTAAATAAAAAAATATGGTTTAAAAATTATTTTAGGTTCTGAATATTTTTTGGGGAAATTTGATGCATTTCTTAAAAAAAAAATAAAAAAAATGTTTGCCAAAACACAAAATATTAATATTAATCATCTTTCCTTTTAGCATTTCCTTGGGGTTGCAACAGCCAATCCTTTGCTTCCTAGCTTGCAGTGATGTGCATACTGATTTGGTACAGGTTTCAAGCCAGGTACCCTTTCTAACACAATCCTCTCAGGGCTTGGGAATGGCACAAAGTAGACACTAAAGCTTGCGAATCTTTGTGGTTAGATTCAAATTAGTACTTCTGTAAATACTTTTGCTAACATTGCCTACAGATACAATAGGCTAGAGTACAAAGCGGACCATGGCTCGTTCCTACTGTTCCGCCCAATCAAACTCAGTCTCTAAAAATATCAAGAGACAATACACTCGCTTACAAAATCCAATAATTCGGGAACCACTCTCATCTGACCAGCTCTTCACACTCCCCTCTGACCACAGCCATCCACAGCCACTCGACACGTTGTCATGGACTCTCTGTGGTGAAGTGTTTGTGTCAGTCTATGTTAACCTGATCCATCAGCCCAGCGCCTGCAGTAACCACAGTGAGAGCTCCTCTCAACACCACACTTCAAACCGTAACTTTCTGTCATGTGTGCTGATGCAGCTCCCCAGCACAAAGCACTCCGATTTACAAAGATTACTCTTCAGGGACTGAGGCATAAATGTCAACTTTTGCCACTTTCCAAATGCAAGCACCTGGTCAGAAAGTGGCCAACATTTTGTTTGATTTGTTGCCAAATGTTGCTGAATTCAAATTGCCTGCCCCTCACCCCTCAGATGAACTGATTTGGCCTGGTTTCAGTGTGATCGGCTTCGGGTTTAAAAGATTTGTCTTTCAAAATATGTAGAAATAGCCCATCACTCACACAATCTGGATGCAAAAATAGCTCTGCCCAATCCAAAGACAATGTATGGAGTTTTAGAAGAAATATATCCCTGACCTCCTGCTCTGAAGCTGCAAACCATCCCAAATTCTTCACTGAGTACCTGCAATGTTGATGATGCCAACTCGTCAACTTTGTCAGGATGATCCAGGTCACAATGACTTTGGCAGCCACTGTATGGGGCTTTCTACTTTGAAAACAACAGGTGTCCAGCTGTTTTGGCATTTGTGAAAATACACTGGCTCTCAGATTATTTTGGTTATAGCGACCTAAGAGTGACCCCATCTTTCTAACTTGAATCCCCTACACTAAAAAAACAAACAAAACAAAAACAAATGTTGCAAGAACTCAAGGCAACAAGATCACTCAAGGTTTTTAAGTTTTAGGGCCAACTCAAAATCACAGGTTTTCAACAACGAATATTCAAACTTCTAAAAACTTTTCATTTTAAGTTCTACTCACTATCATTATTTTTTCAACTCGTCTTACAGTCAACTCACTATCCATTGTTCAGAAAAAGTTGTTAAAAATTGTAAAATTATTTTGTTAAATTTAATATGTTTAGTTTTTATTACTATCAATAATAATACTTTTTCTGAACAATGGATAGTAAGTTGGCTGAAAGATGTGTTAAAAAATAATGATACTTAAAATTTTAACTTTTTAGACATATAAACATTTTATAACAATATAACAAAAACAGTGAAAAAATAAAAATTAAAAAATTAGTTGTTAAAAACTTGAGATTTTGAGTTGGAGTATAGAGGGTTCCCTGTCCTGATGGCCTGTTTGTGCTCAGCTAGTCTGGCTTTAAGTTTGCATTTGGTTCTGCCAATGTAAAAACAGCCACATAGGACATTTAAGTCTATATACCACATAAGAGGTGTTAAAAATATTTGATATTATGTTGTACACTTGACTGTTTACATCCTGTACCAGGTGACTGTGTGCCAGCCCCATCTGTGCATGTGAGTTTTAAAACTGCTTCCTGCAGCCTGATGAAGGCCTAAGAGCTGAAACACATTGGCATCATTTTAACTAGCCATGCTATAATAAAGGCTTTTTACTAATAATTCCTACCTTTTTCAGTGCCTCACTTTCCTGATTTTTTTTTTTTTTTTTTTTTTTTACAAATGTAGAGTAATTTTGAACTTCCCTGCAACCAACATTTTAGTCCTGAACCCCTAATTAACCCATAACTAACTAATAACCCCTTCACCTTTTAAAAACCTGAACTCATACAACAATGAATAATAAATATACTGTCTGCTTCTTTATTGGTGCAAACTTGTAGACTCCTCTTCGTGACATGGCATTTCCTTCTTCCCTGTCTCATTTTCATAAGAATAACAGCTCTATTAGTGAGAGATTGTGAGAGCTGATGGGAGTAAATAAAGGATTCCTGATTGTGAAATAATGAGAGTGCCAGTCGAGCCTTGGCAGCCGGCTGCTGCTGGTGTCAGCAGGTTCTGAATCACTGTGAAAAGCTGCAGAACGCCACAATAATGGGCTCCTTCAAATTATCATAGACATTAGGGCATTACCTCCTACCACACAATGGAGCTGATGAAAGAGCGGGCACAAAGAGGAGACGTCCACTTGACACACAGTTCATTATGTTCACCAATGAGCATTAACAAGGTCAGATATTGAGAGGCTGATTTCAATGAGGAAAAACGAATGAACGAAGTATCATTGCATGTCCTTAACTTTAATTAGGCTATCAGTGTGATTTAGATTTAGTTCCTATACTCAACCTGTTCTCTTCACACCAGGGAGAATATACTGTTTAGTGGAGGCTAGTTAATCAGAGGCACTATACATCCAGGATTACAGAAAAGTGATGCGTATTGGGCAAAAGAACTGGTCTCTAACTGGTTTTCTAGCCGTGGAGCACTGATTGATTCTTTACACCTGTCAGTCAAGCAACCACCTAAACACAAATGCAGAATGCAATCATACATCTGATCTGACTTTTGTGTTTTGTCTACTCCCCTGGGCTTTTTGCTATGCCACGAGTTCCCCCTCATATTAAAAACATCCATCTTTAATAATGCATATCGTAAACTTATTTTATTGTAAATACATTTTCTCCCAAAACAATTTTAAATGTCAAATTCAAGATAACAAAAATACAATAAGTAATAATCTGCTTGCCTATAAAATAAAAATATAAA
The DNA here is from genome assembly GCA_020698575.1 of Bostrychus sinensis. Lineage (NCBI taxonomy): Eukaryota > Metazoa > Chordata > Actinopteri > Gobiiformes > Eleotridae > Bostrychus > Bostrychus sinensis. The sequence continues at coordinate 10,184,110 of CM036257.1, read as the reverse complement.
ATAAAACTATATTTTATGTTCAAAATTAAAAATACACAAATAAATAATAAATAATAACCTTAAACTCTTAATAAAAAATATATAAAGCAATTAAACAAACAACTACAAAAAACATAACAAAAAATAATTTAATAAATTAATTTTTCTTGTTGCTTTGGACCTAATTACAGTGTCTGTACAGTCATGGAAAACCTGGAAAAATCATGGAATATCAAAATGCAATTTCCAGGCCCTGGAAAAGTTAAAAATGTTTATATTTTGCTGTTAGGTTTGGAAAGGTTTTGGGAAATTTGGGAAGTCTTAGTAACATACGACACTACCACTTAAACCTGCCTAGATGATTACTTTATATCTTAATCTATTTTTTAAAATACGTTCAGAACTAACTTAAGCATAATTATCTTTTAATCACTGGTGTGTAGGATATAAATCAGTCAAGTCTGTGGAATAATATATTTCTGGGGGAAGAGCACCAAATGTTTGTTTTTTTCTCCAACTGACTAAATTTTAAACAAATGAAATTGCAGCAAAAGTTTCTTATGCACCACATTGGACATTTTTAATACTATTTAGTCACTTTGCTCATTCAGGTCTTGGAAAATTCTCGGTAAAAAAAGTGTATGAACCCTGTCATTTGACCATTCCATGTGTCACTGAGACACTTGAGCCTGTCTTTCATATGTTTTCATAGTTCAATATAAAAAGAGCACAAATATTTTCTTATTATCTGGCACATAAATGATCAAATATTTCCAAATACCCCTGACTGGGAAATACTGTTAGAGCATTCATCTCTTGATAGAAAATTCAATGTTCGAGCTCGACATTGGCACAGTTGCTCTGTGTGGTGTCGATATACATTTCAAATTTCATATGTACCTTTCTTGTTGGTGCAAAACAAAACAAAAACAAAAACAACAACTTGAAAATTAAGTACATGTATGCACTGGTAATAAACCCTACAGTTTATAAACAAAGTAAAATAAAGTAACTATAATATTTCATCCAAGTACTTCAAACAATTCAATTCAAAGAAATGTACACATTTATTTTTTACAACAACAATTACTTATAAAACCCAAAATATTGTACCACTGTTCTGCTTAATATTCCACTTGGAACACGTAGAGTGTAATGTTTTACAAAGCAAAGTTTTGGGAAAGTTCTATAATATCTGTATGTATGAGTGTATATTAAACGTAACACATATAGAAATTCAAATCTATATATTTATCATTAATAGTATAATTCAAAATATATAGAGATACCATAAAGACTTAATTATTTTATCATTCATTTATCGTGGATCGTAAAATGCAAAACTTGTGCATCATGAATGTGCAGCATTGTATTTTTAGTTGCCATTTTATGCTGCAAAATTCATATGGAACTTGACAATTGACCATAGATATAATCAGTAAAAGTGAGAAGAAAAAAAAAATCTATAGCAGACTATTTCAGTGTAGTAAAGGACTGAAAGCTGGTCAGGCTGGGTCAGTCAAGATAATTTGGTGCCAATCTGAACAGTGCATTTAATTCACACCATTGTATCTACTTACAATTTTATGAAGCCATTTTAATTTGCAGTTAGCTAATGTGATGTTAAATAATAGATAATACAATGAACATTAATAAGCTCATTCTGTGTAAATGTCTGTCATAATGCAGGTATTAAGAGCTTCAGTGTGGGCCTATACAGTAAGTGACTGAAAGAGACTCATGTCCTGAAAAGACTGGGCAAGTCAATTGATGAAGAGGTTACATATTAACATATTCCATTCATTTTTATGGGTAAATCATCTTTCTGTGGTTCAAATAGTGAGGAGTGATGTTTTAAATCCTCCGTGATTTGCATGAACACTATGAACTTACATAATGAAGGTGGTTTTGGACAGACTATACTTTCTGCTCCATCTGCAATTTTATATGTAGATGTTCTGCTGTGGAGATAAATACAAGGTTTCTCCAAAAAGTCATGACAATTATACAGCCAATCAGGCAAAAGTGATTGGTGATACCACACTTTTTAGATTCAATATGACACCAATGACGTTTTGGGTAGGAATTTAGTCGATATCGATACCTGATACTCATCATTTTTCATGGGTAAAATTAAGACAAATCCCATGACTAATACTGGCCATTTAAAAACTTTAATGTATGCAGTATAAAATAAATAACTTTAGTGTGCAGAGTAGTGAGTTGTTGCCATTTATATATTATAGAACTGGATAGAGAATGACGTCATAACCGCCATTATTTTCAATAGCTGTGCTAATTGGGGTATGATGCCAAAAAAGTTTGCGATGAACGCAATGGCGGGCTAGAGCAGTGATGTCACAAACCATAAAAGGTCATTTTTTTAAGCCAAATTAAAGATTTTTAACAGGGAAAAAGTCCATGGTGTGAAAATAGAAAAATCCAACCATTTTTGGAGCTGTCAGCCGAGCACCAAGTGTTCGGTGCCCATTGTGCTCCATGGGAATAATCCTTTCTGGGCTGCATGTTTTGTTTTCTGCTGCAGTAAAACTGGCATCACAGGAGAGGGGGTGGTGCCCTATCCAGGTCTTATTATACATCCATGGTTGTTGCTATTAGGATAAAACAAAACAGCTAACTTACTGTCATGTGACATGGATGGACCAAACCAATGTGCTGCTGGGTGGAGGTGTTTGACACATAACCCTGGACACCTAAAGCTATGCAAACACTTTTATTTCACATGTATTAATTAGTATCGATACTTTAGTACGTCAAATACTTGATACACAAATGAGTATTGTGCCAGTATTGATATATTAATACCGCAGTATTGATTGAACCGCCCATAACTAGGCATAACATTATGACCACCTGCCTCATACGCAACAAACTGTGAAGGATTGTGTACAGTCGTCAATAGCCATCACAGTTTGGCATTGGTCAAACGGCTGTTGTCTCACTCAAACCTTTACGATTGCCAATTTTCCCTGTTCTAAGTTTGAAGATAAAATGTTCTTCTGTCAGTGGTCATAATGTTATGCCTGATAAGTGTAATTCTTAGTTTTTTAAATGGTTCCTAATGGATTATATGTCAGTGTGTGATGCACAAATGAACAGACAAAGCCTCTGAAGCTGCATTTTGATGGTACTGGTAAATCTACTGAAGTATCCTTCCATTGTTCCCCAGTCACTGTGTTAACATTTAAATCACTGTATGACTGGAGGCCTCACACATGAGCAGAAATGTCACTGAGGACAAACAATGCCTCTTCCATTCAAAATAATTCATATTTTTTATTAGACACAAAAACATACAGAAAGGTCCATTTACATTTTTACAGAGACGTCAGTTGGAGAACCTCGGGCATCTCCACAGAACTGCTGGTGCGACGCTGGGAAACGTGACATCAAGCTGCATATAAAAGTCATTCGCTCAAAGGCTTCACGCTGCCTCTTTGAACAGTCTCTTCCTTGCCCGCACACACAGACACAGACACAAGCCCAGCGGCCATTTTGAGCAGCATGTACCCATCAAATCCAACCAGCCCTCCAATCTGAGCCAACCTCCCCTCTCGGAGAGCACATCACAGGGCTGACAGACAGCGCTGGGGCCTGGTGTTCCCTCAGCTCCGGAGGTCTACCCGAGTGAGGAACACACTGATCAACCAGCGACGGCTTCACTTACCCCACTGCCTTCTACACAACAGAGAAGCAATGTGGTTTCAAAGGGCAGGAAACAATTTATTTTCTTCTATTTGTAACGCCAAAGGAAGCATGTTATTACGGTGACCGACCCAGCGGTGGTTGGTGAGTCTAGGGAGGTTTACCACAAAGAAACACAAGATTTATTTTGGGGGTTTATATTCACAACACAACAGCAGATAAGTCCTCGGCCAAGTACAAGTTCTCATTCCAAGACCTAGCCTAGCAATGTTTTATCTCTGATCATAAATATTTATGGGGCCCCAGATGAGAATAAAACTGCATGCAACTACAAAATCTAGAAACAGGAAACAGGAAAGGTCCACATCTAGGTACAATATAACAGTTGGACAAGCATGATGTTTTTTATAAAAGAGCATTGGTATTTTTCCATAGACATTACTTTTTTGGCTTCATTTAACCAGGACTTTCAGCTTGTAATGAAAGTGCAGCTTAGTGTGGAGACCCTTTTCAAGTTGGGGGAGGGTGCCTGCCTAAAGTAGAAGAGGTCAAGTGTCTTGGGATCTTGTTCAGGGGTGGAAGAAGGATGGGACATACAGAAGTTGTACCAGATGATTGACAGTTATGATCGTACCTTCACCTATGCCATGAGTCTTGACAGAAAGAATATTATCTCATATACAAGCAGACAAAAATAGATGTGTGCTGCTGCGCCACATTGAGAGGAACCTAGTGAGGTGGCTTTCTATGTGTCCCGAGCAGGAGGCCATGGGATCCTCTCAGGACACACTGGAGGAGCTGTAGACCTTGGTATTATGGAGAAAAGACTGCATTTTTAGTTGTCCAGATGGTTCATTTAATGCAGTGTCCCCCAGCCAGGGGTACAGGGATCCCTAGGGGTACTTTATTTTCAGGCTGAAAAATATTTGCAATATTTTTATGTTGAAATGTTGAAACGTATGAAAGACAAGCTCAAGTGTCTCAGTGACAGTGAAACAATTAAAGAATTATATTAGAATATTATATTTTTTTCAGGTTCAATATCAAAGGTAGTTATTCAAGTCACATAAAAATTGCCAGTAAGTTTATTATGGGTTTATTATTACTTATTTCAATATATAACATTATTAATAATATATTATAATTTTTTAAAGTTTGTTTTGAACATAAAATATATAGTAAAACAAGTAACATGTAATAATAGTACTGTCCAACCTTTACTTCTGCTTATCCAGGGCAGCGGTCTACATGCCCAGAGCATCCTCTCCACAGAATTTTCTCCTCCAGCAGAATCCTGAGGTGTTCTGAGGACAGCAGGTGTCCCTCCAGCATGTCTTAGGTCTTGCCCAGGGCGTCCTCATGGTGGGACAAGCCCACAAAAACACCTCCCCAGGAAGCGTCCAGGAATCATCCAAAACAGTTTATATTTTTATTTTAAAGGCAGGAAAGGAATTTTTGATACATTTTTATTTTGAATTTGATGGACAAATGCAAGAAAATTATATATTCAAAATAAGAAGACTCATCAAAATGTGAGTGAGGTGGTACTCATGACAAAAAAGCCCAGGAGGTACACCAGAGCCAAAATGTTGGGAACCACTGGTTTAAGGTATAGAAGCACAGAATAAAAAAAGTATATGGTGAATTAACAACACTTTGTTAGTAACAATAATTATGTGAGCAAGTGAGCTGTGTAAGAAAAAGCCTTTAATTGCTTATTTCCACATCACAACATGCTCTCAGATTGTATATTTAAAAAAATGCTCTCTCCACTCTGTTACATTGCCATTGAAATACTACTTTTATAAGCCCACAATGAACTTCCAGTATTACCTGTCCCACAGTTTGAGAACCACTACACTATAGGGAACGAGAACACGCTCAAATAACTGGTGACCTCATTATGATTTGTCTACATATTTATACTGCAAACGCCAATTATGTTCTGATAGATTTGTTTCACCTTATGAAAGCAAGCTATTCCAGAAATGCTATTACATCCTGGCGTTGGTATCGGGGTGGAAGAATTCATTTCGTGAGCTCAGTGAAGATAATGTTTAATCTGTGAGAGAAAGGCTGCTCATCTGTTATTTATGTTGATGACTGTTGGTCCCAGCTGGATCTACTTTCCTATTCATAGAGCTGAGACCGCGCTTCTCTCCCCGGCCTGTTCCAGGAGCCGTTATGGCACTTGTTTACATGCACGCGCCGTTACCACCGCTGGCTAACTCAATACAGTGGACACTGAGCTTGACCTAGTGCCTCAGTGACCATAAAAGCGTGCAAATATACTTTCTAATACCAAAGCCTTAGATATTGGTCTTGATTCATTTGTTTCTGTGTGAAGGAGCTAGGATAGCAGCATCACAGTGTAAACTATTACAGAATAAGGATATTTTCTGATGGGCATTACCAAATTTTACATTTGTTGTCCTGATGTTAAACTTCCTGCTTTAGTTTCATAAAAGAGTAAAAAAAAAAAAAAAAAGAGACAAATTCACCACTGCAGCTAACCTTAATAGAAATTTTAAGGTTGTTGCCAATTGGCTGTTGGACACTGAGAGTGCCATCATAAGAAAATCATTGAAGGAGACATATTATTCTTTTTACAGGCTCTGTTAAAAACAAATTTGGTCACTTTGCATCAGCATTTTACGTTTTATAATTAAAAATAATCTGTATTTATGGAAAACGCTTGCTTTTCACTTTGCAGAAAATGCTTGAATTAGATGCTTGTTGCTTTAAGGTCCCTACTGGCCTCGCCCACTTCGCTCCGTCAGCTCAGTCCATTGCAAACACTGCAGTTTAAAGCAGTGGTGCAGGACGGCAGGGCTGAGGACCTGAAGCCCTCTACAGACTCTACTACCTCTCGCTTATCTTCTTTTAGTTCAGACATGAAATGATGTAAATCTAGGTCATTATTATTATTGTAAATCTGAGCAAACCTTCAATTGTCACTGTCTAGGTTTTCTTTGCTGGGAGGAAGGCCTTCCTCGCAATCTGTAAAGCCCTTTGAGGTAACTGTGGGCTATACAAGAATAAATATCTTGTGTTGTTGTGCACCTTTTTTTTTTTTTTTTTTTTTTTTTTTTAGGAGAGTGTCCTCTACTATCAAGTCCAAAAAGTTGTAGTGGGAACATACTGAATGAATGTAGTGTGTGTTTTCAGATTGCCAGGCTAATATATGTTTACTGTAGTCATCACATGATCTGCTCAGACTGATGTAATGTTTTGTTGTGTTTTACCAGAGGATTGTTCCTCCCTTGGGGCTTTGATGGAATACTTAAGATGTTGCACCATGTTTCCAGCACGCACACTGGAAACATATACAAGCTGATTTCCACACGAAGGTTCTTAAGGCTGGAGCTCTGAGGTGTAATATCTTACTTACTTCTGCTCTAGCAACTTTCATCCATTTATCCATTTTTCTTGAGAAACTTCTGCTTATCTTTTGAACTGAATCTAATAATCCAACAGTCAGCAGGCTTCTTTGCACATTTTTCAAGGAAACAAAGTATTTTTAGAGGCTTTTAGGAAAACAGTTTTATAATCTAATAGTGTATTGTAATTATTTGTAAAAAATGAAATCTTACTAGGGTTTATTGTTAATAGGTTTAATCTGCTGGCACACTCCAATAAGGGATGATGCCATTGGCTGCCAGAAAGATGAAACCACATCCACATACACTTTGTGGTGCTGTCTTGTGGTGCACAGGTTCTCCGGCTGCCTGATGTTGAAAAGTTAGCTTAGTAAAATTAATTTCTCTGAATACTCCAGACCGCCACACTTCATAATAATAGATTTCTAGCTAATTGCTTGTAATGATAACAGTGAATTACACTCTACACTATTAAATGGCTTGTTATGTGCTTTAATGGTATGAGGTTTAACTTTGGTGTTGTTCCCATGTAATTTTCCTTTTTGCTCCTCAATAATTACTGGTTATTTTATTACATGTCAAACAGTGGCATCTAAATGTTTTGTGTTGAATGAGCAGAGTAGCACAGAGCTCACTCGAGACTCCAAGGGGGAAAAGGCGAAGTTGTCTTCATTTTGTGAGAAAATTTAGAAATAATAACCAATTTAAAATATTCAACAGATTTTACTGGACACTGGTCAAGATGCAAAGGGCCGGGTTGAGTCACTAAAATGTTTGTTGGAGGTGCAATTCAGAACTAATTAATAATAAAAAAAAACTAGCTGCAGAGGTGGTTAATTGGGATGCTCTTAGCTGTGCCATTATTATTGATGCCACTAATGTTCTTGATATTGTCAGTGATACTGTTGTTATTATTGCTGTCGCTATGGTTTCTAATGTTTTTCATAGAAAGAAGAAGATGCACATGGGCGTTTGCACAGGTCAGAGGAGAAGTCCGGGAGCTTGGGTTGGGGCCTGCTGCCTGACTTCCCCTCTGAACATCATCTGCTTCGTAGACATTGTAGAAAAGGGGCTGATATATTGATTAGTGTTTTTGCATATGAGCCTTTTGACTGAACACTGCAAATAGTGTGGGCTTACTAGCGTTAGAAATGCTAAATACTGTTTTTATCTGATTCTGCCTCAAATTCATAGCTCCCTGGCTATTTGCAGAATGTATTGACGCTTAACTTTGTGGTGGCGAGTGGACGGCCGTTAAATTTGTATAGTTAGCTGTGCCGGACGCCATGTCAGGTTCCTCTGTCTTATGTCTACACTGAGAAGAAAGTAATAATAAATACAAAAATTACAGAAAAAGAAGTAATAACCAATCAGGCAAGACTTTGTTATGGCACTACATTGGGCCTTATTTAGTGATTAGGGAGGTGATTTGAACACAGGCCTAACAATGTTGGTAAACAGTAGTCTATGAATATAAAAAGGTCACTAACTGTACTTTCATTACCTCCCCGTTGGCCATATTTGTCCGTCTGTGGCTTGCTTTTACTCAGTGACCAGCCCAAACCAATCACTGTGAAGTGTGGACCTACAAACACAGCAAGCTCAAGACAACAATAGCACTAATTAAGTAATGACTAATCAGATGCACTGTGGTGTTCACTTCCTGTATGAAGCCAATCTAACACTTAATCCATTGCAGCTCACTTTGAACTGGCCTTCGTGTCCTGCTGCAGCCTTCTCATTACCAGAACACTCACCTCAATGTAAAAACATGCTTACTTCTGTTGACTCCAATACTGCAAAGTTGATTAATCACCTCGAATTACACGGCTGTACATTTCTCCATCCTAACACACGCACGCGAACGCGAGCGGACATCCATTAAGCACTGTGTCGGATATCCAGCCGTGAAATCAACCGCGGAATATGGAGTGCTTCCGTTCGGGGAAAGAGAGACGCATTGATCGCTGTCTCCCGACATAAAAGGCAGTATTGATGCCGGTGCCCACAAGGATCGGCGTTGGATGGGCAGCAGACGGAGAAGAGGAATTTGACCCCACCGTACCCTTTCACAATAGACACCTTGGGAAGAGATTTTTGCTGTCAAAGTTCAGCTCATTGTCATTTGTCCACTGAAATAAAAATAAAGTTTTTGTTAGGCCATGCTATCATCACTATCTCTGGCTTGATAAATATTGCATGAACATTTTGACAGTATGTTTCAATTGTGTTTCTATTTGCTTAGCTTTATTGTTCTTGTGCATTTTCACCGGCTGTTTCCCAATCGCCAGGATCCTTTCATCCTGTGGTCTTGGTTCTCCCAAAATAACAGAATTAAAAATAACAAAATACAAGAAGAACAATAGTTTCAGACTGAACGTTCATTATTGGCAGAGATGGAAATAATTATATAGCCCAATATCACAACAACAGTCACCTCAAAGGGCTTCACAAACAATTAGTCACATAATCAAACCTAAACACGCAATCAAACATAAACAATAACTAAACAGTCCCTTTCTTTTGGTAAGGAAAAACTCCTAAAAAAAAGATCCACTCCCAGAATGGACAGATATAAATGTGTAGAGTATGTATCGTTTTCCTAAAGATCAGAAAAAAATTATCCAAAATGTCTTCTAATGATCCATTTTACGTCTGTATCTAAACTATATTAAGAATAACATGTCTCTGTAAGTCCTACTCCAAACCGATTACATTTTTCCTCCGATTAGGACTTAAAGAAAAAACAAACTATGATGAAGATGTGACCCAGAACCACACTCCCTGTCGCCATGGCAGGTTTTTGGAGAGGCATGGAGCCTCTTTTGGAAAGTTTGGATGCTTTTTATGCTTAGTTACATCAAGAGAATTGCATCGCAGTGAATTAAGAGAGTGGTGCGCCTACTGTTTAAGAAGAGCAAAATCTCAAAAGATAATGGATGACATGCATTCTAGCAGGCGGTAAAGATTGTTTTTTTTTTTTTTTTTGTCAGTGCTGTAAAGCAACGTAAAAGATAGTAGCTTAAGATTATGTAGAACTAGAAACATAAACAAAATAGGGGTTTTATATTATAAATCTGTGTGGTTGTCAATACGTCATATCCGGAATAAAGTCTGTAAAACTGAGTAAATTACAGACATCTCTTATTCCATGTGAATGCTCTCCTAAAAACACTGACATCGGGGGGTAATTCCCAAATTACAGATGTCCAGGGGTAATGCTTTTCTCGTGTGAATAGGGCTTTAGCTAATTTATAGTATCATATGATTTGAGACTCGACACAATACAGTATTCAGCAGTTGGCTTAAGAAATAAAGAATAAAAGGCAAAATCAACTCTCCTGTTTGCTGTCTGTCTAACCAAATGGCTTTATTCAGACCAGAACAGGGTAGTAAATCTGAAATTTTATCATTCTACGTGTCTGCTTTGTGCTCTAATTTCTGAGAAAGGACAAGGCCAGGGAGCTTGACGATAATGGCTCCTTATTCCGATGCATGGAGATGATAGGTTTGAGGTTCTTCGAGGCTGACCCCAGAAATGAGGCTCCATCCATACTCATTAACACTCTTCACCAGCCGAGACCCACGAGGAAAAGGGACTCTGACCTGTTTGATTTCAAAGTAATAGCTCCAAAAAGGACTGCAAATGATTATGCCGCAAGATTAAAATGTTTCATCCAGTCCTGGAGCTGCAGTGAGTTAGGCAAATTGTGCTAATATAATAAGTCAAGGCCTGTGTTAATGCACTGGAGATGTGGATTTTACAGCTGCAGGAAGATAATGTTCTTTAATATGAAATTATCAGGATACTTATTACTGGTTATAACTGTTTCCATCCACTTATATGGCATTCAGTACACATTCAGTAGGTCACAACTCAGAAAACTTGAGAAAATGACCAGTATGCGTATCATTTTTCTTGTCTGTATTTAAATGTACAGAGTAAAAAGATCCTGACAAATGTTTATAAATATATTTCTATGATATATGGAGCACATTATCCCAAATTACCAAGCTGTGCAGTTTTCAATATAAGTTACGGTTCAGATTTTGAGGCAGGTAGTAAACCATTTTGCAGTATATTTACTAAACTGTACAGGGTGAGCTGACAGACAGGTCCTTTCAATGTGGTGAGGTGACGCCATGTTTGTACAGTTCATATTTCTGCATATTTTATACATATTTATATCTCTTTTTTTTTATCTATTCTATATTTTTTACTTTATGGTTTTCTATTTTAAGTGGTGCAGTGGGCTAAGCATTTGCCCAACAACTGGAGAAGAAGCAGGTTCAAATCTCACTTGAAGTGCATACTGTCATTGTGTCCCTGGGCAAGACACTTCATCCACATTGCCTTCTCCAGTCTGACTGTATGTGGCTGGTTGCGACAGGAAGGGCATGCAGTGTTAAACCTGCCAAATTACTGTGCAACTTGTTTGCTGTGGCAACCCCGAATAAGAAAGGGAGAAGTCAATAGATAATAAAATATATATCTTACTATTTAAAATTTGTAATATTGTTTGGCATTCACTGTGGACAACAAAGGAAGAATTCCACCGGACAGGGAATCATGTTTCTATATTGTGCACATGACAATAAATTCTTTGAATCTTGAATCTTAAATCAGTGCTGACCAAAACATAACTTTCTCGGCTGAATTTGTAATATGGTGTAAAGAAGATACTGCATGTTCTAATTTCTGAAATGGGAAAATGTATCTCTGGTATCTCTAAAATATAAAATCCTTAGCACTGACTTACCTTTGTGTGTATTTTTACACAAGTTGCAGTCAGTTGCATTTTTTTTTAACAAGGATATGATAAATATACATCTACACTGTATTTGCTCACCTGCCTTTATACACATATGAACGTATGTAACATCCCATTTTTAATCCATAGGGTTTAAAATGATGTTGGCCCAACCTTTGCATCTATCTACGTCAGACATATATATCAGACATCAGACATGTATATGTCTGATGTTCTTTTCCAACGTCCACTGATGTTGGACAAAAAGGCCTGGCTTGTAATCTTTGCTCTAATTCATCCCAAAAGGTGTTCTCTGGTTGAGGTCAGGACTCTGTGCAGGCCAGTCAAATTCTCCCACACCAAAGTCGCTCATCCATGTCTTTATGGACCGTGCTTTGTGCACTGGTGCAGTCATGTTGGAACAGGAAGTGACCATCTTCAAACTGTTCCCACAAAGTTTGGAAATCTCTTGGTATGCTGAAGCATTCAGAGTTTCTTTCACTGGAACTAAGAGGCCAAGCTCAGCCCCTGAAAATAACCCCACACCATAATCCCAGATCAGTTATTAGGGTGGGTGAGTGAATACTTTTGGAAATATAGTGTATTTCCAATGCCATAACACTTCTAATCCTTCAATATGGGATGCATTTGATAACGATGACAAGATTATCCAGCTACTAAACATCATCATATTTTACCATGGGCACATTGGCATCAGAAACAAATGATGTGCTGAATTATTTGCCCACAAGCTCTGGATGTGACTTGGATTTCATGTTCAGTGTCCCCGAAAGGCCATTGGCTTATAAAGTACTTCCCTATGAAGCTGACTGCTGTTCTGTTCCCGCAGCCTCCAGGCAAACAGCACATAGGGAGTCTGATCCTCTCACATTTACTTATGCAATAAAAATATGACTCCCAACATAATCAGAGCTTTTTGTCCCGGAAAGCACTTTTTCATGTTCAATTTTCTACTCACAGCATGCCCACCTTTCAATTACATCCATTTCATGCTGAAAAAGTACTTTGACACTTTCATGCAGTGCTGTCACTCTTCATCTACCTTGACCACATTCATTATTAGGCAGACCCGAAGAAGTGCTTTTAAACACAGATATCTAATGCATATAACCCATGGCTGCAACTCCATGCATGTGGAAGACAGACCTGCTGAAATTCACCATAATGGAGAAAGCAGCTGGATTGAAGTGACTTTGAACAGATCATTAGTACCAGACAGACTTAGCTGAGTATTTTAGAGCTAACTGATCTACTGGGAGTATAAAACACAACCATCTCTAGAGTTTAAAAACAATGGTCCAAGAAAATAAATGATTCATTGAGGCAAAAAATATTGGTCAAAGAGGAATAGCCAGACTGCTTTAAGACAACAGAAAGGCAAGATTAAAGGGACTATATACTGCTTTAATTTGTATTTTTATACCAATCTTGATCACCTCTAGAACAGCATTGCACATTTTACAACCAACAAACATTATCTGATTAAAAAGAACAATTTTATTATAAACTTTTTCAAGATGAAAAAAACATATCAAAGTCTTTTTGTCACTTTTGCCTTTCTATGATCTCAAATCAGTCTAGCCGTTTCCTCTGCCTTCTGGCATCAAGAACAGCAGCTGACTGGAGATTTCTATTCATTAAACTAAAAATAATAAATAAGTAATGCATGAAAGTCCCAGTAGATCTTCAGTTTGTGAAAGACCAACAAGCATGCCACAATCAAAGTCAATTAAAGCATATTTCTTCTCATTTTTGATGCTTGATTTGAACAGATTTGTCTTATGCGTAATGTCAGTGCAGGTATTAGTCAATTAGCTGAAATTAAGTCATCTGGTCAAAATTTCAGCCCTCATCCAAGAGACTTTGTTGCTTCTGAGGAAACATGCTGCATTCATGACATTTAGGAAACTCAGAAATTCCGAATTTGTTTTCCTTTTTCGAAAAACATCCTTGTACATAAACTCAAGTTGAGATTTTTGCTCAGAAACTCATGCAGAAGTGTTGGTCTCCAAGTTACGGAAGTGCTGAACTGCCACAGTGAAAGGAAAAATATAAAGATAATTTTCTTGTTATAACATAATACCTTTCTTGTTAAAATGAGAAAATTATCCCTTTAAAACAAGTTTACTTACTAAATTGGTGTATAAAAAGTTCGTTATATACAGTCAGTGGTTAAAACAGCTCATGTTTTCCCATAATGTCTCACAAAATGTTACACTTTGTCAATCAGAGCAGACTACTAGAGGATGGAGCAGATGGAAAGACTAATGGAGGCACTGTTTACAATTTTAAGAAGCCATAATATAGATGAACAGTATCACTACCAAACTGGCAATCAAGGGAAAGCATGATCTAATTTTAACAAGAAAGTTATTATGTTATAATGAGAAAATTATCTAGTTATAATGAGAAAATTATCTTGTTTAAAAGAGAAAGTTATCTCATTTTAACATATTATCATGTTTTAACGAGTAACACTACTATTTTTTTTGTTCACTGTGGCAGTTCAGTGCTTCAGTACTGAGTTACCCGAGTTGATGTCACAATCATGGCAACTCCCTTTGTGACCGGAGGACAGTAGGGCTTCTAAAGGTGAAATTATTATTTTATCAAGAGATTTTCCTCTTGTATGCAAAAAATAAAAAATAAAAAAAAAATTATTTAATAAAGTTATCAGTGCTACAGCTCTGCAAAAACATCTAAGACAATTATCAGACATTTGTTTGTTACATCTAAAACAATATAGAAATGCAAATATTCTTATGTTGTTATTGTGGGGTTCCATGTTTGTTTTCGGAGCTTGAGCTTTTGAGGCTCTGAGGTGTCATAAATGCAGCATTATATCCCTTACAGTGGGAGTGGTTAAACCAGATGTAACAGAGGCCAGTTAGCAGCTGAACGCCTGGACTGGAGCCTTAGAAGCATTATCAATTAAAGTGGCCGATGACTGAATAACGCATGTACAAACCATAATCATACCTTTTTGTGGTGGAAAGTGCTTTTTCATGTACAATTTTTCTACCTGAATATTCTTTTCCACAGTATGTCCACCTTTCAATTACTGTTCAAACTCATGCTGTATAATACTTTGACAGTTTTGTGCAGACAGGCTGTGATAACAAAACTACAGTAATTTCTCCATCTCTATACTCACCCAACAGCAACAGTATGTTCTTGACAATTTACAATGCACCAATGCCTGAGTCAAAGGCAGTTGTTAGTTCCCGTGGAGTGGGAGCGAGATAGCTGCCTGTCTGTGTGCTCGGCCCGTGTGAGCGCACATCAAAGAGCGCTGTCAAAAACTTCTGATGGAGCCGCCACACTGACACATTTCAGGGCTATAATCAGTCACAATATGACAGAGAAATTACCAGCTTCCCTCAAGAGCAATCAGTCAGTTCCACTGCCAATCAGCTCGTCCGACGCTTGCTTCAACAGACGTGCGGAGGAGAAATAAATAAACGATCGAATTGAAAGTCACGTCTAATGCAACGGTTTTGGGGGCTTTTGGAGGTAGCATGATCAGAAGGGTGAGGAGTTAACAACAATTAGGGAGTATTAATGAGTTATTTGTGTTCTAAATTAAATATACTGTATATTGCATAAAGTAGTTTAGCTTATGGCTCATGTCAGCAATAGAGCATACTAATAATTGTGCAGAAAAGGTATTTTCTCTGTATTCAACCCATCATCTTTAAGTATCACAGGAGATCATCTAAAATTTGAAGGCAGTACTTTGCACCTGTTTACTGACTTGATGATAGCGTACATCAAGGCTATTCAACAGGCGGCCCGAGACCCATCAATTAAATAGGACGGGCCTCAGCTCATCTTCCCAAAAATAATAAATAAAGTGTTTAATAGCTGCTAGTTGTGATTACAAGTATCCACCAGGTTCAGATGCTGGACAGATAAAAAGTTGCCATTGCAGCAACTGTGATTTTATCAAGCATGGTTGATGTGGTTTTATGTGTTGTGTTAAATAAGAATGTTAAAAATGTCCTGGCGCAGGGAAATGAGCCCTAGCCATAGCTTTCCGACAATTTAGCCCACATGAAAATCTAGTTAAATAGCCCTGGAGTACATGTTGCACAATGGAAAAGACCCCCCACAGGCCCAAAGAAGACTTGGTCCAGGCAAACTGAACAAGATCTTAAAAATCATTGACTCAACTTTGCAGGAGACAAACATGCAGCCCTGGATCACATATCTTGGAAAGCAATTGTATGAGATGTCTGTTGCCCTGCAGATAGGCTTGCTTCAATGCTATCTAAGGGTATGATGATGATGATGATGATGATGATGATGATGATGATGAACTGAAAAAAAGCGCTAAACTAACCTGACAAGGTCCAAGTACTGCCCCTAGTGCCTGGAAGGAACACTACAGTTTTTAAACACCTGGTTGTACGCCTGCAATCAGTGAGTACAACAATGTAACAAATCAATACGCACTGGTCATTAGAGTGTTTTTATGTCTCTAGTTCTGATTAAATAAAGTCTTTGTCTACTCTTCTGTCAAACTGAGTGCCTGTACCCTTGTTTCCTAAAAAATTTACTTTGATTCTGCTATTTGGTAGGCTATACCAGCAGCTCCCCGTTTACCCATCCAACTAAGCTGACAGGTTATATGTTCACTTACATCAAAGCATCACCTGAAGGTTATTGATGACCCATGCAGTGGACAGTGATTGCCCATCAAAAGGTCATTTTATGCCATCAAGGCAATGGCATATTGTTTACATAGGAAAGATCTAGGAAGCATTTACTCTGCTGTACATAACTATTACTATTAGAGGTTGACCAGTATATCTGGCCAATTTTTGCCATTTTTAGTCAATCGGCAATCCAACAATTCTTGCTCTTTAATTTCAATTTTTGATCAGGCACATGTCTGGGCAACCATGTGACTGAAGGACCCCATCTGGTACCAGTTCGGACTCTTACTCTGCAGTTCATATTAAACATCCAAAAATGCTTTATCTCAGCCTGAAAAGCTCAAAACAACAATAAAGAAGATTTTGCTCATTTGTCTGGCATAGAACCTAGTAGAGCAAAAATTTAAAAAGCGTTCTGTAGTTCTCCTCAGGCTCTACCTGCACCCCACAAATTTGATTGAGATAGCGCTGTTTTGTTTTTGTTTTTTGTTTTTCAAAAAACTCATCTTTATCTGTTCTCACTGTCCAATTCATTAGAGACCATTGTGGCAGCCCTGCTGCAGATCTGTGAGATTTGGCTTAAAGATGCTTTGTAAAGCATCAAGAAGCGTCCCCACCCATCTGGTAGCAGTTTAGACATCTTATACTGCAGTTCATAGGAAATATGTTTGTGTTTTAATAAGCATTACTAAGACAAATGGCTATAAAATATTAATTTCTTTCATAAAAATAAGAAAATCAGCCCTACACATTGGTCCCCAAAATTTAAAGTGTTTATCGGCCATTGCCGTTCTGAATTTTAAAAATCAGTGTCGGCATCGGCCATAGAAAAGCATATTGGTCGACCTCTACTTATTACCATCTGTAAATGGCACCAATGATTGCTAACTTTTATCTAATATCAGTAAGCTGCACACAACCATGATTGCAGCTACTGTATATCTTTGCCTGTTTATCTGCCTGAGCTCTGCAGGCCACCTCTTACAGTCCTAGAGTTAAATTATCTAGTTCCAGTTGGCCTAACTCGACTCTGGCCCAGAGTGAGCTGGTTCCATTTGAGCAGAAAGATAAGCTGACCTCCCACCACTGTGCCATCTCCGGGGAGCGCTGCGTGGGGTCGAGAGAAGTGAGGATAAAGGTGCGGAGATGGGGTGAAAAAAATGCCTGTTGCTTTCTGTGTAATTTGAGCCAAAGCAGCGTCGGGGGGGAATGGATGGAAAGGCGAGGCGAGTTGTAAAGCGAATGTGCCACAGTGTCGGGCCCCTGGGAGGACCCTGTAAACACTGCTCACTCACAGCTCTGATTACACAGGCTGGAGAGAGAGGGTGGGAAGTGGAAACACGGGGGTGTGAAGCAAACACCAGGGCACAGAAGGACAGACAGGAGAGAGAGCGAGTGGAAATGATGATGTTAGGGAGAACAAAAACTCAGCATCTTACAGTGTGGTACTGTTTGGAAGGGTATTCCCTGATGAGGTTAACACTTTTGCTACGGGGGTGTGTAGGTCAAACTGGTACAAGATACCCATTTAAGCTTAACACAATTTACATTTTTCTAGGGATATGGCTGGACAGTTACTAGCCTTGCCTGACAGACAAATTCTTTTTTTATTCCTTTCGAAGAATTTAGTCTGGTGGAACTATTAGAGGTAGAGTAACCAATCAGAGAAATGAAGGATGGGTTGTAAGCAGAGCGCTGACAATCAGCATCAAACATGGTGGCGTGTTTAATAAGCAAAGGAATTAATTTTTGCTATAAAAATAAAATACCCGAATGGGTTAATGGGCAAATTTATATTTAACGGAATAAAAGCATTTGCATAAAAAGTTTGAATATGTTCGTTACTTCGGACATCTGTGACCGAACTTTACTGTTTAATGAATAAATACTGTTTTAATTCCATGTATAGGCAAATAGTTTTTTTTTTTTTATATACAAGTGCACCTTATTTTGTAAGTGTGCCATAAAAGTTGTAGTGAAATAATTGAGAAAAAATGACATTGGTTTCTGTTTTGCCTTATGGTAAGTGGCACAATTAGGTTAATAAAATTAATAAGTTATTTGAATAGCAGTTTATAGTTAAATATTGAAGTTGTATCAGCTGTTGGTGATAGTAATAATGTAGAGTTTTTGCTCTGACAGTAGTTGACCTTTGACATCATTTCTGATTTTGTAACAAGTCAAGCCAGCATTTGCAGGAAGTAAGGACTCATAAAACACTGACGATGTAGTGTAACTACTGGCATGGAAGCCAAGCTCACGTTCTCATGTTGTGTACCACATGTATGTTTGTGTAGAGTGCTCCACACGTTCAGTATATCTGAAGTTAGAGAAATAAATACAAAAAGAGGGACTTCCAAATTAGAAAAGAAGGTCTTGTGCGGAGCCTTATTATTTTTGTTTGCTAGCTGAAGGTGATCCAAAAAGAAGAGCCAAAATGTACACACTTTTATATCTCCATAGAAATGCAGATTTTGTTTAAACCGGGCCACCTCCATATGCCCTTAAAAACCCAATCTCCTTGGACTCATTGAAAAATCATTTAGCACATTAGATCTGCTAACTTTGCTTAGATTTAAATGTTAGGTCTGAGGGGGGCTAAGTGGAATATTCAGAGCAATATTCTGTGTTTCTTCTGAGCCTGCTAAAGACAGCTTAGAAACAATATAACTGTATGTATTTGAAGAATATTGCAAGATGAAGCAGAAACATTGTATGTGAGAAGCATTTCAAAGCCCCATTTTTGTTGATTGCTTTATTGTGTTTTATTTTCCCAGAAGTCGTTGGCTCCAATAGGAAATCATCAAGTCCACGATCCTTGCGCTGCTGTATATGACTCTGTTATAGAGTCCGGACTTGTATTATCTGAAGTCAATCCTGCTGCTGTATTACTCAGCTAATTCCTATTTGCATTGCATCCACATCCGGCTGTGCACCCCCCTCCGCGCCATCGATCGGTGGAGCCTTTGTAGCACCAGGCATTTAACTTGGAAAAACTTTGATAGACACTGACAAAACAGGAAGTCACCGCTTGCATATATGACTGAACTATCACTAATTAAGCTTTATTAAGATGAATGCAGCTATGATATAGAAATTAAAGTGTGTTTCTTACTTGACTGCGTTCTCCGTCTTTGGGCTCAAGGTTGTTTGGTGCCGATAGCCATCTGCATGCAGTGACGTGGGCCAGATGGATTAGTTTAATATTGAATTAGAGCTGTCTTTTTAGAATGCCTCCCAGTGTTCACAGATATCTTGCGTAAAATCATGTCCTTTTATGCAGACAGGTCCCTTGGCATCTGTGTAGAGATCTAAGAAGGATGCAGAGAGAAACTTTAGAATGAGATAATGAATAATTAAAAGATGCAGGAAATGCTTCAAAAAATGTCTGAGAGTGTCAGAAATGTCTTCAACTTTACTATACATGTCCCAGTCAAGTTCCAATTTTATATTAAATGCACTGTAACAACCTGGCAATAAATACAATTCTGACTGGAATATCAGATCAAATGTATGTTTTAAAAATTCTTTAGCATTTTTTTTATGCAAAACTGCATGCACCAGGGCTATGATAGTTGTTCACATGCTCTAAAATAATCATATGTCGAATTGCAACCTGCACATTCAACACTAGATGGTGGCAAAATGGCACAATTTACTTACTTCAACTTTGAATTACAACCTCAAGCCTACATGTCTACAAGCCTAAATGTCACCTGATTTGCAAACTTGTTAGACTCGCAGAATAATGACTGTAGTAGATCCATGTAAGTAACTAGCCAGAATAACTCTTTTCCTATTCTATACAAAGAAATTAGTCTGGTACCTCATCAGGGTCTGAGTTTCATTTCTATGGGCGGAACAATCACAGACGGAGTAACCAATCACATAAACAAAGGTTAGGACATAAGCATTGCACCGCTGACCTGTAAGCAAAACATGTGAACTCGAATGAAATCAATATGAGGCAACACGAAATTGCATAGTATTGGGCTTGGGCTGATGGAGTGAAGTGGGCAAGGCCAGCAAAGCGGGCCTTAAAGGGACAGGCACCTAATCTGAGCGTTTTCAGCAGAGAGAAATCAAAAGCTCCCAAAAAGCACACATTTTTTAATACATATTGATCCTTTTTAGTTATAGTTTAGTTATATTAGTTATACTGATTCAGAAGTGTCCAAAATTGTTTAATAAAAGCATATGTGCCATAAAAAGTAGACCATGATTAAATTCCATGTTAAAATGACAACTTCTTCCATCATCATGTGTTTTGTTTTAGAAGTCTCTGTAAATATTTGTTATTTCATTTCATGGCCTTATTTGACAGTGATTGAATTGGTTGGAGAAAACACGTAAAACATAATAATATGGTCCCTTTCTGCTTTGATTGTTTCATTCTGAGAGCGTTACCCACTTTACATGTCTATGGGCTTTGGCAGCGTGTTTAGCGATCAAAATGTAAAGCCTATAAATCTCCATTAAATTGAAATAAATTGAATTCAGACTCGGAGAGAGAGAACGAGGGGGAGAAACAACGCTGCCAAAATTCTCATACTACTTGTCTGTCAAACAAAACAGCTCAGAACAGAGAGGAGCTAGAATGACAACGTGATAATAAAGTGCACATATAATTAAGTTTGGTTTGTTGCAATGTTTTTGTAATGTGTTCTTTGTACAAGGCTAAAAAAGATATTGACAAAATGACAAGAGTAAAATAGCAACTCAAGTGTGACCATGAAAAAAAGCTAACTCTGTATTGCTTGGACTGACAAAGAAACAAACCTAACCACCAGAGTCACGGAGTCTCCAAGACCAACAGCAAGAACTTTCATAGCAAACTTAATGATGTTAAAGACGATTTATAAGGCTAACCTCGACAACCATAATGTGGGCTGTTCAACTAAGGAGAAGGCAAGTTGTACAAAGTCATTTTTGTTTTCGTTTTTTATTATGCTTTTGTTACATCACATGCCAATGACACTTAACTGTTGTTAAAATGGCAACGAGATGAAGAAAAAAAATCAGAGGACTGGACAATAATGAGGACTTCAACAGAACAAACAGGTGATGAAGAAAAGCACTAAACGCTGATAATATGCTCAGAGAAGTTATTAAATTAGCTCGGTAGCTAGTGGTACCTTAGTTACTCTTCCGCTTTCGTAAGACGTGCTGCAGATAAATGGCTGTGATTGGCCATTTCCTTATTGACTTTGAGAAATGCGCCGCCCAGAGAGGGGAACCAGACTGTCCTGCTTGTGAAAAGCAAGTAGGACAGAAATCTTCTCGGTATAACATAAATATATTTTTTATTATCTGTTTAATGGCTGTTACATTAGTTGCAAGAGTCTCTTTCCATTTCTTTCTTTGCTTAATCTGTTGAATAGGTGTACTGTATATGCAATAGTAAATTCATCTGAAAAACAGTGAACGACACTATCAGTTTAACTGTTAACCCAGTACTCTTCCTCTCCTTTTTTTATTTTAGCTCATGAAGTCATCCCCTCACACACCTCACCTCCTCTCCCCATCCCCTCAGTTGACTCCCCCTGACTGACAGCGCGGATGATTCCTCTTGTCAGTCCGCCTTAAGTGGGCACTGTCACACCAGAACTTCCTCTGTCTCCCCTCCCTGCTCTCTCCTCCCCGCCGTCTGATCCTTCCCTTCACCTTTCTCTTCTGAACTGCCATCTCAGCAAACCTCCTTTTACCTCCCTCCTCCTTGCGTCTTTATCTCGCCGAATTGCCGACTCGTTCAATCTCAAATAGCACGCTAACTTCAGCTTCTCTTCCACGTGGGCGTCCAAATTGAAATGGGAGTATAATAATTGGCTTTCTGGGGGGAGCTCCTGGTTGCCTTGAATGATATGCAGAGGTAGCTTTTTTTTTTTTTTCTTGCGAGAATATGCCAAGTCAGCACTAGCTTTCCGGATGTTTTAGTTCGTGTAGCCTCAATGTTTTTTTTTTGTTTTTTTTTTACAGTTATTATCAATGCAACATCAACGGAAAATAACTGTAACGTATGGCAGGTACAAGAAAATCTGTAGTGAGTTGTCACGTCGTAGCGGGGCCCGCCCAAGAACAGCTTGCATTTGAAAGAGGATACATAGAGTGACATATGTTTGCAGTTTAAAAATCGCACTCTTGCCATTAAATTTAAATTGCATGTTGTTGACAGTGAAGAAAAACAAAAGCATCTGGCCGCTAAATTCATGCCGGGAGTGGAACAGCATGCACACGGCAAACACAAAGTTCCCAGGGTGAAAATGAACACACACATATCTATTCCCCATGTGTGGTGCTGGGACTAATGGTGAAATAATGCCTTACTGTAAAATATTACTGTACAGTTTGAAATTAAAAGAATAAAACTGATGGTAGGTTAGCACTGCATAAAATATAAATAAAGTTAGGGGACTACATAGCGGTTTCAGGCTAAAAGATAAGTAAAGCAATAATTAATGAAATGTTTGTGAATGTGAGCATAACTAAAAAACAACAACAAAAAAATCTAAATAAATAAAATGATTTGAATGAATGATTTGATGAACAATTTTACACAATGGCTTTCAGTTGGACATCTTGTCAAAGCATGAAAATTCCCCACTGATTTCTACACTGTAAAATAAATAAATAAATAAATAAATAAATAAATAAATAAATACATTTAAAAAATTGCAAAACCTCAAGGCAACAGCTCAAGATTATTGAGTTTTGGGGACAACTCAAAATTTCAAGTTCTCAACAGCAAGATTTTTTTGTTCACTTAATTTGATGTTCATACCACTAAAAACTTTTGACACTGAACAAATGATCTTAGTTGTAGAGAACCTGAAATTTTGAGCTGGCCTCAAAACAAAAAAATCTTGTGCAATCCTGTTGCCTTGAGTTTTTGTTTTTTTTATTTATCTTTTTTACACTGCACCTCCACTTACACAATCACAATGACATATTCATAAGGTGGGTGAAGTATCTTGCCCAAGAGCACAACAGCACTATGCAATGCTGGTACTGGGATCGACACGTGCCAACACACATTTGCATTGTGCACAATCCATTGATATGTGATGTTGTAGGAAACCGGCATATTTTAAATTGCTCCGAATGAATGAGGGTGCAAGTCCATGCAGAGGGGGCGAGGGACGCTTATTGCTACTTGTAGCTTTATTATTATATTTACTCCATGTGTATTTCTGCTTCTTAAAGAGTCGCCACAGCAAATCAGTCTTTTTCAGCATTTTTATTTATTTATTTGTTGTTGTTTTTTTGTTTTTGGAAAAAAAATTTGAGTTGGACAATGGACACCCATGGGGTCTTCCTATGGGTAGGCACAGAATGGCAGCCACATTTCCATCAGCCACCGAGTGTGACTGAGGAGTGAATGATTAATGGACCTAATTGTAAACCAACTTTGAGTGTGTGGAAAGGCACTATATAAGACTAATGCATTGCTATTATTGTTATTAAATGTTTTCTTTATGCAGTGGTAATATAACTCAAGCCTCTGTTTGACTATTGCTTTACAGAGGACTTAGAAATCAAGCAAACCTAGTGCAATAAAGTGGGTGTTTAGAGAACAGAGAGGTAGGCAGAGAGGACTGTGGATGGGACAAATTGGTTTTGGAGCAGCAGAGAAGGCAGCGCTCATAATGTGGAAGACAGACGGGCGGATAAATGTGTGTGGGAAAAACCACAACAAGCACTCTAACGGGATTCACATCTCTTACTGGAAATGTTTGTAGGAACCTGAGCATCTGCGGCTAGCCAATATGGTGGCACAAGAAAGGCAGTGGCTCTTTGTGCTGGAAACAAACAAAGATGGCAGCAGTGTAAGAAATTATGACGCCGTGCAACTAACGTGGAAATATTTAGCAGATGTGTTCCTACAGTGTGGTTAAATGCAGTAGTGCAGGCTTAGAAGATACATACACCAATAAGGCATAACATTATTATTTTGATATGCTTGACTTTGGGCAAAAAGGGCAGTTGATAAAGGACGTTTGAAATATTAATAAAGTAAAAGTAAAATAAATAGAAGTAGAAAATAACTCTTCTGCATAATCATCAGAGATTATCCACATTTAGTTCATATTGCTTTTCTATGCTCAATACTTCAGTATGAATTAATAAAAATCCACTGTAGGATAACATAAAAAAAGATATGACTGTGAGGGCCAGACCTTTGCCCAATAGATGAGCAGGATTTCTTCTTCACCAGTTGTGTTATTGCATTATTTTTGATTGATTGATTTGCTGAAAACAATGCAATTGTTCCCAAGACCAATTAGATCCACAACATGAGGCTACTTAAGGACCCAATCAAACCAAGTCTACAAGTCTAGAAATTGGTAACACAACCTTAGAGTCTTTACAAATTGAAAGCTACTTAGCTAGCCGCAATACAGTCAGTCTAAAGTGGCAGAGTGGTTAGGGCTTCTGTGGGCTTCATCTCTTGGGCCAATCAATATGTGAGGCCTCTATGTGTTACCCCGGGTTCTCTGCAGGTACTCCAGCTTCAGCAATGGAAGCCGTCAAAGTCTGTATTCAAGTAGACGTACTGTTACTTTAAAATTATATGACTCAAGTAGAAGTAAGTATTTAATGGAATTATTAGGTTTGTCAAAGTAAAAAAATTAAACTTGCATAAAAAGGTGCATTTAATTGTTTTTGCAAAGTCTTCTTTTTCTTTTTCCTCTAGCCAGTATTGAACCTTCCTATTGTGAGTCAACCACACTAACCACTTTGCCACTGAGTTCTCAAAATATCTTAACCAAAACTTGAGTAAAAGTATGTAGGTACTTTCCACTACAATGCTGCCTCCATCCGAAGACATGCAGTAATGAGAGGGAAAGTTATCTTTAAGCATGCAACTAACTGGCTACTGTCTGAGTCCTAGAGTTTCTGGGGTGTGCTACAGTTACCTAGTCTGGCATCTTACAAATGCAGAAGCTAACCAAAGTATATTTATAACTTCTCTGACCTGATTAACAGCGTTTAGTGCCTTCCTTTGTCATCTGTTGATTCTGCTAAAGTGTGTGTTATTTCGTTATTTTTTCCCATTTTAACAGTAGGGTTAAAGTCCAGTTGACATTTGACTTAATCACATACAAACAAACCCACTTTTTCCACAAGTCTTTGTACAACTGGCTTCTGTTGCTGTCTCCGTTCAGAAATAAGTACAGAGCTGCCTGAAATACAGCATGTTCTCAAATCGCCATGTTTGTTTTTGGGTCAGCGGTACACTGCTTACATCCCACCCTTTGTTTTTCTCATTGGTTACTCCGCGTGTGATTGTTCCGCCCATAGAAATGAAATTTAAGCAAAGGGAAACCAGACTAACTTCTTTTTATAGAAATAGGAAAAGAGTTTGTCTGGCTGGCCAGGATAACAATTACCGCTAATGGGACCATGTGCAAGAAAATGAATGAATACATGATACTTGATACTTAACAAAACATTAGCCTGTAATGTATCCTCATTAGGCGTAGATACTAAAACTTAACAATTTATCCATTTATTCTGATGACATCTACCCGGATTCTAACCCTTTACTGGACATGACTGAAATATGAGTGTTTGTGGTTGGCTAATTTTGCACCAGCAGAAAGGCAGTGGCTTTCCATCATCTTCCAAACAAACAAACAAAGACGGTTAAACAGAGACAAGCCTTGATATCCTAATTGTACACATTTGACAGGCTAAAGCGAAATGACCTTTCCTTGTCTTAGCCCTCTATCCTGGACTTAATATCCACTTTAGGTTCACTTGTAGGAGGGACAGAAAGCGGGATTTGTGGCTATTCGTCCTTATCACTGGCGTTTCTGTCAATTTGTCATACTATTGATCGTGTGGGGAAGCTGAGCCCTCGCGGCACATCCCAGCAGAGGTGATAGAGGAGCACATCGGAGTGTGACTGTGACACTGTGTACAGCTCCACACTCCGCCGCTCCATCTGATGTGGCGAAGGTAAGCCGTGCTGTGGTTAGCCCCTCGTTATATACTGTAAGAGGAGAGATGGATTGGATACAACAGAACAATAGACCCCTTGACCCTGGATAGTAATGAATTGACCTCCAGCTTCACAAAAAGCGAACCACCTGGGGCTGTTCAGAATCTGCAGGAAGTATGTGTGGAGTGTTAAGTTTCATTGTATAAAACTTGAGAGATTTTAAAAAGAAAGCTGTCAAGTTGTTTCTTGTTCTTGAGCAGTACGAGCATTTCTTAAAACACACTCTAAACAACAGAACTGGGAAAAAAGAAGTCAATAGGAAACTAAGGGAAATTTTGCCATTTTTGCCATTTGAGATCAGGAATTAAGGCATTTTGATTTATCCAATGTAACTTGGCATAGTATAGGCTAGTACTGTTGAGGTATTCGTGGATATTATAATTGTTGCTATCCAACCAGCCCTACCATGTTAAACCCAAGGTTTTAGTTTAGGTTTGGCCCATTTGGTGTTGTTTGAGATGAACTGATGGACTGTAAGCAAGAACAGGGAGCCGCAGCAGAGGGCAGGGAAAATCGAGTGCCTGTTGCAAATTCTGCAGCTTAGGCTTAAAATATCATATGGATCTATGATTGTGAATCTATTTTCAAAAAGATGATTTATTATTAACGTAGTCCATATCTGACAACACCCTGGACACTTTCAGTCACATTTAAATCATTTGTCGATATCAACTGTAGAGCGCTAGTTGGTGTAAAGTTGAGAGGGAGGAGGTGGCCGAGCGCCAGGGCGTGACGTCTCTGATCAAAACACAACTCAAAACCAATCAGCTGTCAGTGCGTGCATGGACAGGACATCATTTCCCATCATGCAAAAAGTGTTTGTAGTCCATGCAGGCGGCCGCAGTTGGTGGAGAGCAACTGCGCTCGTCACACGGTAGAAACTTTTTGCAGTCTCGAGGAACTATCCCATTTTGTCACAGGTTCACACATGATAGGAACTGTGGACTGGGGAGTTCCTGTAACCTTTTAGCTCTTACTACAGGGGCAGGGACTTTCCAGTTGGCCTTGAAACCTTTCGGTGACGTAGGTATGTAGTTAGAGATGTAGGTAACAGATGCATATGTTACACCACTGCCTTTTGCAATTTGCTTGAAATATTTACTAATAACACACTTACAAGTTCCTAATTGTAAAGCCAGTTAGACTCACCCCTTGTATCTTTTGTCACAGAACCATAACAATAACATTGTCTAGTGAGGCCCTGCCAAATTGTTTTTTTTTCTTTTTTCTTACTTCTTCTCCTTTTGGCTGTTCTGTTCATTTAACTCTATCCTCTGTATCCTATTTTATCACTCCATAAATCTCCTTGGGTTTTATTTGCCATCTCTATTTGATTAATATTCTGCTTATGAAATATCATTTTTTTCTGAGGGTCTATCTGAAATTAGGGCCCAAAACAGTCTGTATATTAATTCCTGTTCCTGTTTATATAAATACTTAATGTTTTATTAAAATGTTATATTGTAAATTTTAAATGGTCTCAAAAATTACTGAGAAGCTTGGCTCCCCAAACCTATCCTGCTTAGGCCTCCGAAATGTACAGGACTGGCACTGACCTCAGCATCCTTCTACTCCATATTCTCTTCTCTATTCTCTACATTTCCAAACCATCTCAGTCTGACTTTATCACTAAAGTAAATAGCATGGGCTGTCCATCTAATGTACTCAATCCTAATCTATCCTTGTCACTCCCAAAGAGAACTTCAACCTCAGCATCTCCAGCGCTGTCTCTTGTCTTTTCCTCCGTGCCTCTGTCTCTAAACCATACAACATTGCAGGTCTCTCCACTGTCTTCTTGCTGCTTGCTCATACCACTATTTTCTACACTCCCCATTGATTTGGCCCATTGACCCAAAGTACTTTTCAAAAGTTGCAGTCTGAAACCCAAACTTTAGTCTTATTTTCTCCACTTGTGAGGATTTATTTACAGACATTCAAAGTGCGCTCATTATTAAATATTAGGAATGGGAGAGTTGGCTCTGTCTGACGTACCAGCTGCTAATGGCACTATGTAAGAGAGTGTGTCAGACAGCGAAATGAAGCACTTTCGGCTCAAGATCCCTCTCTTCTTCCCAACGAATGAAAACTTGTTTCAACAATAGTGGATTTTGCATAATATTCTTCAGTTCTCTGTTTCCTTTCGTTAAAATTCTGTGTATTTTTAGACCAAACAGGGAGTGTTTGGGTTGCTCCGCTTGATGCCAGCTCAGCGTGACTTTCCTTTCCTTTGGTAACAAGCATTCTTTTGTTTTGCTTAGCAGATATCATACCCACATACTCAGCTGGGGTGTCATTTTAAACAGAAATAGCGAAACGCAAAGGAAATGCAAAGTTTACACCTCCATGTGTTTTCAACAGAGGAGAGCTATAAAATAAAAGGAGAGGTTTCGATGAATACATTGGTGCACCTGAACAGGAAGTGGTGCAGTGTTGTGGAGAATGTAAACATTTGTTCAGACTTACCTTCTAGAGCTTGTGTTGAAATTAAGGAATTTTTATTTTGCTGAGGTCCAATGATGTCTTTTCATATTTCATCTGCCAGAACCACTTGCTTGATTTAGGTTTAAAATGTTAATTGAACAGAAGTGCAGACATCTAAAATGCCACAATCTTTGTGCCGCAAGATTGGCCTAAACTTTATGGCACCTGCCGCCCATCGTGCCACACCTGTAGCTGCACCTGTAAGGCAATATGTTATGTGATATATGCTGCTACTTTGTGGCACCTGCAACAAAGCACGTGCTGCATACAGTGGTTTAACTGATGAATTGAAAAGTTGGCCTTTATTGTTTCCAATGGGGCAACATGTCTACAGAGGGGCGGACTCTTCTCCAGATTTTGAGCCAGGATCCTGGACAGGTGTACTTAGATGGCGTAGCCTGTTGTGCATGTTTTAGGTTGATGGAGGGAATTCGAGGTAAAAAACCAAAACAAAAAACACACAGCACAGGATGGTCCTGTTAGAAAACCCAGGCCCTTCTAGCTTGTTAGGCAACAATGCCAACTACTACCACCAGGCCACCTTATCCTTAAAAATGATGTAGTTACAGTTTTCCACAATATGTTGTGTTTACTTAATGTCAAAGAATTCTAAAGGGCCTATAGTTTAAAATTGAGATGGAGGCAGGTCAGAGTTCTATGGTAGAATCTGGTGCCAAAGATTAAAAATGCAGGTGTCTTGGTGTGGTTTATGGCTAATCCGTGATTACTCCACGTGAAATAAAAACTGGCACCAAGTTCAAAGTACTATTTGTCAGTACAAATGACCTAAAGTTAAGTTATTTCTTCACTATAGGGTCAAAGAGTGGTGGTATTATTGTCTGTGAAGACTCTCACTCATCCAGGATAATTGCATTGCAACGAAAAGTTTAACAAAAGTAGCTTTTAAAGTTGAAGACAGCTTGAAGATGTTCAGAATTGAGAAAGCTTCTTGGATAAGAGGTGAAATGTCTTCAACTTTAAAAACCAAGTTCAGATGACTAATTTTTAAACCTTTTGTTGCAATGCAATGGTGATATTATTCAAAGACACAGGGATGATTGCTGTTGTAGACTCTGCATTAAGCCAAGATTATTATGGTGAGATTGTAGTGGCTAACAAAAAATGATCAGGTTCAATATTTGTGGATTTTCAGTTTGGATATTTCTGTTAAAAAGTATACCTCATACATTTATTCAGGGTCTTGGGTCTCCATCTGAGGTTTTGATATCATCAAAATTCCAGAATGTGAACATACTGCTAAGACACATTTCCTGACACATAAGACCAGTTTCACCAAACAATTTTAGCCAAACTGTGAAGCCAAAATTCATCAAACACCAGACTTTTGAGCTTGTTGACATAATGTCTGTGTAGCTTCTTAGTCATCCAGGAAATATCTGTAAAAAAGGTTTGTTTTTGGAAGAAGTTTCATCCTCCTTACATCCTTACCTTGATCAGAACTCTACAACACCGAGCCCAGGAGGTGCCTAGAAGGGAGGAGGAAGGAAGACTAGGACGTCCGCCAAGCCCTCAAAGCCTGTGGATATCCTAAATGGGCATTTTCTAAATCCAGGACAAGGACTAACAAGAAGAGAAAGGAACTGGTTTGGGTTTGGATCTGGTTTCAGGTACCGTTCTTGGTTCAGGTTTGGGTCTTGCTTCATGTATGGGTTTTGGTTTGGGTTAATGTCTTGGTTTGGCTCTTGGTCTTAGTTTGGGTCATGGTTTGGATTTTGGTTCAGGCCTGGGTTCAAATCTTAGTTCAGGTTTGGGTCTTGGTTTATGTATGAGTCTTGGTTTGGGTTCATGTACAGGCTCTTGATCTTAGATTTGGGTTTTGGTTCGGGTCTTATTTTGGGTGTACCAATATTAACATGACCTCCTGCTCCTCTGACCTCCATCTTGAACAACCAACCTTTTCATTAAATACATCTAATTTGAATTTTTGGAGATATTGAAAACATTTTCTGATATTTTTGTTATCAAACCAAAATCCCCAGAACCAGTGTTTGGTAACTCCTACTCTAGGGTTTACCCAGTTTAACCCTGACCCCAGCATGAAGTGCAAATGTTTAAAAATGAATAAATGAGTGTATGAGGGCTTACAGTGCATTAACTAATTTGAATTCAGTAGACTTTAGTTGAACATGGCTGATCGGAGCTGATAAAAATGCTCGCTGCCTCCCACCACCACTAGACTTTTGATGAATGCGACGTAGGAGTGATATTGTGTACTTTGTGTTGTTTGCAAAAAGCTTGATGAGAAATGGTGGGAACATGCCGCTAAGGGAAAACTGCTTTGTGCTTTTGTATTATGGTGTGCACATACTGAGCTAGCTAACAGTTGAGTTGACTTCCTTGTTAGGGCTTTTAAGTGCAGATGTTTTTGTTCCATTTCTCAGTCTCCATTTCCCATCACCTCCTGACCTGTTGTCAAGTTAGTTTTAAAGCTTCTTAAAGTTGGCGCTGTGGATGTTGACTTTCCCCGCTGCCTCTATAGATGACCATAGATCTATTTTTAACCACATTTTTACTGTGTCCTTTTTAATCGATGCCTAACTGCATTGCTCAGCAGCACTGGGGCAAAAGGTGGTAAAAGATTTATTATAAGTGAAATCATATTTATTCATTGGAATAAAGTATTCTATCAGACATAACATTATGACCACCTACCTAATACACAGCCACAAATGCAGCAAACTGAAGTCTGAAACCTTAGTTACATCAAAGTCTGATTTATTCTCAATTCTGCCACATGTACAGTACATACAGAGAATTTAAATTGCATTACTCTCAAACCCTGGGTGCAAACAAGTAAGCAAGTAAACACTATATAAAACTAAGGGCATGCAAAAAGTAAACTCTACTAAAAGTACAAAGAATAAATACTACATAAGGCACATAAGAGATTAAGGTCAGTGAGACTGAGACCGAACCAGTGCAATAGTGCAAGCTACAGTGAATGGCAGTAAAATGTAAACAGTACAGATACAGTAAACAGCAGTAGTTGAATTAGTTTATCAGACTGGTTTAAGACTGGTTAAAGTGACAATGGTGCACAGAGCAGTCCAGTGCTGCATAAGTGCAGTGTGTGTGTGTGTGTGTGTGTGTGTGTGTGTGTGTGTGTGTGTGTGTGTGTGTGTGTGTGTGTGTGTGTGTGTGTGTGTGTGTGTGTGTGTGTGTGTGTGTGGACAGTTTTCAGGGGTTCAGAGTTTCAAACTCATTAACCTCCTCAGCAATTTGAGCTACAGTAGCTCGTCTTTTGGATCAGACCAACACAGGCCAGGCTTTGCTCCCCACCTGTGTCGCCTGTCGTGGGTTCACTGCTCTTCATACCTTGGGCTACTTTAGATAGATACTGACCACTGCAGATTTGGGACACCCCACAAGAGTTGCAGTTAAAGCTGCACTACTGATTTTGTGACTGTAAAAGTGATGTGTCTAAAAAAATCTGGAAGTATGTACACAAGCCAGGTAAATTCTAGTTCTGGATAGATAAAGGATGTATTGACCAATCAGAGTGCTCCTGTCCTATGAAAGCATGTGATTGGTTAAACTGTTCCTTCCCTCGCTCTAAAACAAAAACCCTTACAATATAGCCCACAGGCTATTTTTTCTCAGATTCTCAGACTTCTGTTATGCTGTACTAATAACAAAACAATTATCTTTACATCATAACACTTCACCTACCATGCCTGGATGAATGTGTATTGTATATAGTCAAAACATGTCAGTTGTCATAATGTTATGAATAATTGATGTATTTGTTCAATACTGTTTTTAGTCATGCTATCTAGAGTGATATCAGATTTCATTGAATCAATATTTATAGACAAGGCATAGTAGATGCCAGATATAGTAACATTTTCAGTGCTAACATGGCCCTTTTGCATTTTACTGTACAGAGAAGCACAAATTTGCAGAATTGTGGACACAGGCAATAGGTTGCATTCATGTGGTGCCATAGAAATCTAAAGGGCCTATAGTTTAAAACTGAGCTGAAGGCAGGTAAGAATTCTATGCTGAATTTGCTGCTAAAGATTGAACATGCAGATGTCTTGGTGTGGTTTATGGCTAATATCTCTGCAAGTACTGGGCTATCCACATGAAACAAAAACTGACATTTTAAAGTAAGTTTAAAGTCTTCTTTGTCAGTACAAATGATCTACAGTGAAGTTATTTCTTCACTATAGAGTCAGAAAGTTGTGATATTATTCAAACACAGAGGCGTGATTGCTGTCAGTAGACTCTGCAATACTCTCTGCAATAGGTACAATATTTGTGGATTTTTTGGAGCACATAATTTATAGAGGCGTACTAGCTCCTGCCCCTCATCTGAGAGTGTGACATTGCCACATTCTAGAATATGAAAACAAACTCTAGCCTCTCTGTCTATGCATGTATTTATATTTGTGGTTTTGTTGTTGTATTGAAAGAGTAAAGTATTGAGTATTGAGTGAGTTCACAAAAGCAGAGAATAGCTTCAAATTTTTACACTGAAAAAAAAATAAAAAAATAAAAAATAAATAAATATCTGGCCATCAGTTGAGTAAGGTTAGTGACTCACTGCAAACAGCACTAGCGTCATCACTGCCAGAAGTTTATGAAATATCCACATGCTGTTATTCACACATCCACCTCTAAAGCATGCTCTTTATGTATCTAGTTATTGATGAACTTTGTGCGAGGAATGTCAGCATTTGTGGAGAATTATAGCCCAAAAATGATCTATTTGACAAAGTGAGTTTTGACCATTTGTGACAACATATCTTGCAACATCTTAACAGAAACATAATAATGCAACATGCAGTTTAATTATTTATTAATAGGGCATCAAGTTGTTCAAAATAAATGTGAACCTAATGTTTGAAAATATGTTTCTCATTTCTCCTTTGCTGTTTCATCCAAGTGCAATTTTTTCTCGCCACAGTAAAAATTTCTCCTCCATTACTAGTACTTTGTGCTTGATGCCGTTGTTCTGCGTTGTGTGACTTGGCAGTACTTATTTGGTCCAGCCTTAAACCCCTGAACAGCCTCAGTGAATTAGCTTCTACATACAGCAGTAAGTGTGCAGTGACTTTTCAAGTGGGTAAGTAGACACCTTGACTTCATTAAGTTTTATATGACAACATTTTGATTTAAATTTAATTAAAATCACTTAAATGCAATCCCATCAGTGTTTGTGTAGTAGGCTGTTTCAAACTATCTCACACTCTTTCTATATAATTACTATTATTAAAGAATGTACCCTCAGTTTTTGTTTTAACTTTAATTCATAAGCACTAAAGTGAGGATGGATAGATGAGTGAGGTTCCAGCCTTACAGATGAGGGAGGTCTGTTCATCAGGACTCACCCTGAGATCAACACTAGACTAGTGCACTGCTAATGCTGCTTCACTGTAATAAAACCTCAAAAGAAGCCTTACACATCGCACCACAAACCTCTATTTAAAAACACTGCCTCACTGACACTCACCTCTCTACTCAAGCTGCAAATCCAGTCCATGTTACTTTTTTGAAGAAACGCCCTGTGTTTCCTACAGCAGAGTTTGTCCAGAATAACCAGAGCCCAGTTCATTCACAGTTCTGTAATATTCACATTCATTGCCACTGGCTCCTCTCCACTCCTCCAGCTCCACTTCTTATGAACATGTCTGACACTTAACGATGTACGTGAGGCTATATTTATATGACACACAGTTTTATGCACCAGCATGTACTCATGAGAAACATGAAAAGGGTTTAAGCTACAAACTATGACTTATCTGTAGAAACACTGTTAGACACTTTGGCTGTGGCTACTTGTGGAAAGTTTTGTTGTCTTTGTTGTCTGACTGTAATGTATGGGGCTGTAAGCTGCACAGTGCACTGCTTATCTTGCGCCGCTATCAGCCAGAGATCTCTGTCACTGAGCCTGAGATTGACCACAGCCCACATGCGTGAGCCTCCAAAACAAGCTGCTGCCTGCTTAAGCGGTGGGCCAAGGGTCTCTATTGTGCATTTGATAGATCCGTATCGAGGGAGGACCCAGTTTTTTTCAAACAGCTAGAGTTTTCAAGGAATCGAAATAAATTTGGTGCCTGTCATACTTCTTGCATGTTTTTGTAAATCTGCATATTTTCTGTAACACTTTTCCAAGGCGAAGACAGTGGGCAGCTATCTGTTATCAGCCAATCACATGCTGAGAAACTACCTGCCGCCAGAGCACCGGCACTAAACCCCGCCCACCTGCGCTTTTATGAGAGAAGATGAGTGACTGTCGCTAAACCTCTGGAGCGGAGTGCACCAGCTGGGCTTAACTTAATTCGGTCCTAACACTTACACCGGTTGTAGCTATGCCCGATGTAGTAAATGCAGGGGTGAAAGTAGATTTTTGCTTATGCCGGTACTATAACAAATTATGCCTACATATATATATTTTTAATAGCAGAAAAAGCAGATATACGAGGTTGAGAATGAATCTTGACTATAAATGAAAAATATAGACATGGCTTATACGGGTTTGACAATAAAGCAAACGCACCGTAACACACACCGGACGCACATCAAAAAATACGCCCCTATTGTTTTCTATGAGGCGCACGGCGGTGGCTGAAAACACATGGCCCCCGTACTTCTGCAGTAACAAAGACGGTTCTCTGCTCTGTGTGACATAGACACAGCTGTAAACACCAAGGGACAGTAGCTGCTGCTCGGGGAGACACAGGCAGCAGCTCCCGACTCCTGCTGCAGTCAGAGCACGGGGAAACTTCTTTCTGTCGCTAACTCGCTAATAACCTGCTATAGAACAGCCCAGTCTGTCCTCACACAGCCTGGGCCACTTCTATCACTTTGTCCCGTTATTCACAGATAAAGCACATATTTTAAACTCCACGTTGTTTATATTAAAGCCTTCACAAGCGTTTGGTGTAGTTTGAGGCGGCACTTCAGGTGTGCTTTGGGCTTAAGACGCGCATGCTCAATGCATTTGTTTAAGGAAGCAACACAATCATTGAATAATGAGAGGGGAGAGGGACATTCTGTGCATTAAATCACATCACAGAGAGATCATAAGCCACTAAAAACCACACAGATGCATATATGATGAGATAAAGCACTGCCTGGTTCACATGCTTTAGCGTCAGATTTCTTTTTTCTCATAAAAGCGTCCGCGGCTGCTTTCTAATGTGTTAAAGCTGCAAAGACCGGCCAGACAGCTGATCTCCTTCCACCCGGTACTGCATACCCCCTCTAAATCTTATGCCGGTACGTAGTACTGGGCCGTACCGGCTTACTTTCACCCCTGAGTAAATGCAGTTAGTACCGAGTGCATCAGTGTTCACTGAGACCGATCTTAACTGCGCCTGGTCGTATCGTGCACGTTTATGAGAATACACTGGGGTGCTGTAATCGTTGCCTATAGCAACACATTCAGTTGAGCGCACACCATGGAAGAGGTTAATAAAAGAAATGTAAATTTTTCTGACAATGAAATCCATAAACAGTTCACAGCAGACGCAGCATGTCTTGGCTTTAAAATGCTTTAACGTGAACAGGGTTTTTAATCAGCTGTCCTGTCTCTTGTTATCCAACAAAATGAGAGAACTAACTCCAGACTGTGTGGGGAGACAGGACTGTTCTATTTACAACAGGCACAAGTTTTCCCCTCACTTATCAGTGAGAGGAGCTGAGACAGGACAGCGCTCGCCCCTCCCCTCCGTGTTTTCCTCTGACCTGTCACCCCTGACCTGTCCCTGTGTCAGAGAGAAGACTGCCTCATATTTATTTGGAAACAGGAGGCAACGTGTGTTTTGACTGAAATTTTAGTACATGCCCCTTCAGTTTTAATTGGTGCGAGCTTCTTTGGTGTAAAAGTGAAAGTGGATAGCAAATCTTTGCATATGACGCTGTCTGACTGAGTGAGATACACAGCGGTGTCACTGAGACTAGACGGATCCTTTGACTTACGCCTGATCAGGGGTGTAACATCAGTGCAGCCAGTGCAACAGCACTGGGGCCAAGGGGGTTTAGGGGGCCCTTGGAGTAGGCCATAGTAAGTCTGTGTTCAAGTCTTTACTTTAAAGTCATTTTAATTCATGTTCAACTTAATAAAATTCATTATAAATTATAAGACCTGAATTGATTTGTATTATCTGTGAGCAAGTTTATCTCAGTGTTTTCGAAAGATTGATACAAACACTAACTTTAAACATTATAAGGATTTTAAGTTAAACTGTGCAGACTGAAAGCACAAGTCTTTAAATCCTGATTGCCACATTTTATAAATTATAGGCTTAATGCATAAACTTAAAGTGATTGGCTTTATACCACTAGGGCCTATTCTACAAATCTGCACTGTGGCCCCTCATTAACAAGTTACGCCACTGCGTCTGATCCACACTAGGCGTTATAGTTGCACCTGGGCATAACACACACAGGGCTTAAGTCTGAGTGGTGCACTCATCGTAACTATGAGCTGGTCCTAGCAGTAAATTCTAAGTCGGATGTAAGGCTATGCCTAGGCGTGCTGTTGCTCTATTGCTAAAGATATAGACTTAATGACTTATATTTCTTTACAGTCCTGTGGTAGCGACCTGTGAAACAAGATCATTTAGGCATGCAATCGCGTGAGGCGATTAGAAAGAAGAATGTCATACTATTATACTCAAATGGAGATAGAGACTTGTCCCTGTATTCATGTGATCCTGCTTCTGTTAGTCAAACAGCTGGGTTAGGGCGCATCCTCTGATTGGTCAGTTGTCAAAATCTGAGCGTACTATTGGTTCATGAAGTGTAATCGGCCGCGGCGTTTGCCTGATAAAATAATGAGCTAAATGTATTGCGTTTGTAAAAATGTGCAGGATTTTCAAGTGGCGACAATCATAATATAACTGATGATAATATCATGTTAAAATCCACCTCATTTTGGCTCGTGCACAATAGTAATACGTACCCAAATGCCATAGCTTATTAAAAAGAAAATCTTAGAACCCAAATGCTGGTGTGATGCATCATTTTAAAGCTTAGGCCTTCTGGTTTCTGTAGATATCCATATGAAGAGTGTGGGTGCTGGCTAAACCACACTACAGCAACTCAAAAATGTCTAAAAATGATATTCTTTTGTCTTGAAAAATAAAAAATAAAAATAAAGGCCCTAGCTTGGCCATACTGCATGCTAGACATTTGTTCCTCTCTACACTTACTGTTCATTTTGTTGGCAACAACTGTGTAAAATTTCAGATCTCTAAGAATAAGGGTTTTGATGCTGTGAGCCTTTTTGTATCTAAAATAATAATTCGGCACAAATGTGCCATTTAGGTACCAAACTGTGCCAAATGTTCCAAACTGTGTTACATGCATTTTAGCACTCCTCTGACCCTAAAACCCACATTGGTGGCTACAAATTTCCTTCTGAGCTGAAAATTTTTCAATTTTTCAGATATCCACATTTTAGCAGTGTAAATATGCTTTTTCATAAAACGCCATGCTTTTTAGGTATAAGAGATCAAATGTACAGCAGGTTCAATTCAATTCAATTTTTTTTATTTATATTGTTTCACTGAATGTAAAAGCATGACCTCTTGCAGACACTATGTGCTGTGTGGAGCAATGGGAGGTAGGGTACGCAGGCTCTCCTCAGCAGCGGGGGATGGGTGTGACCTGCTGTTGACACCAGGGTGTGACTCAGAGCCAGATCCTATCAAACAAACACACTCTCAGCAAACTTGTAGTCTTCAGACATTTACTAATATAATAATACAGTTATTACTATAACATAGAAAATTATACTACTACAACATATTGACTACATCGCTATAAAATACATAACCTGTCCAAAGAACTGTTAGTTCCAGAACAGCATTCATGCTCTTAGACAAATGCATAGTTTACAGAGCATTTACCAGTATAATAATACAGCAATTACACTATGTATAATGATCATCATCACTATACTATACATTATTTTTTGCCCTACTAATAAATGAATAATAGTTATTATTATTATTATTATTACTACTATTACGCACTAAATGCAATTATCATACACTAAAATGTAATCATTACAATAATTACTATATGAGATGGCTAGATATATAGTTTATTCAAAGCAAAAATAATCACCTGACGAATCTGCGTGCGGGTAAAAAAAAGACTGTTATCCCAAAGCGCTGAGGTCGTGGTGTCCAATTTCAGAGAGAAAACAAAAAGCAGCATCACGCCTCACTTACAGTGTTGTGAGTCTTTATCTGTGCTCAAGGCATGATTACAGCACAGTAAACAACCCAAAAACAGCCCTAGAGGCGTGCGCTGTGATGCTTTTCTGCGTCACGATGTTGAAGCGGCGATGCCGTCGGTATTTACGCACACAGCCAGCGGAGTGGGCCTCGCAGCGACCCACACATCCCGCCCATCGTTGGAAAGCTCTGATCATAGGCTAAAGCAACATGTGACTGACTTTCTGAAAGAACCAATGGCTGAAGAGCTTTTGCCGTAGAGAGCACGAACGGTCCTGCGCAACGAGCCAGCCAGGCAGAGGCGCTTGTTTTGTTCAAAGGGCTGTAGCAGCAACACGGCTACACGGAAAACTCCGAGGATGGTCTCGTTTTGAAGACAAGAGTCAAACAAAAACAAACATACCCAACATGGCAGACAGAAGAGTGACACAGTTTTAGCAAAGGAGGGAAAATAGAGGGAATAATTTTAATTCACTCATTCATTCGGTCATACGGATGGGGCTTTACTGGATTATTACTGCACATGGAATTACTTTATGGAAAAAACAATTTGATATTCTTTTTCTGTGGATTATTACGGACTAATTGAGCACAGCTATTCCTGGACTGAACCGGTTTTGGACCTACAGAACTGGCCCAAATGTAGGAAATGTGTAGTCATCAGTTTGATTATGTTTGGGAATTATAAGTTATTGCTTTTTGGGCTCGATGGTTGGCATACAATGAATGATATGTTTGTTGTCTTGAGAATTTAAGCTTTCAAACGATGTATGGCATGCCAGTAGGGAAAAAAAATAATGTCGGTGTAAATCCGGCATGACTGTTTAACGTTGCAAAATCGCCCGGGGGCGGGCAGTCCGCCAGCATCTGGATATACATAAATGACAGAAATGAATGGCAGAGAGGCAACCTAGCTTGCCTTGACAGTACCTGGAGTGGCCAGCAGGGCGCAGAAGAAAACAGAGTGACTGAAAGCAGGTTATAGACTGATTCTCTATGGAAGTGAATGGCAAAATTAAATGTTTGGAGAGATAGCGATTTCATTTCATTATAGTTTAATCTGTGTGTTTTTAGATTTGATTGGTCAAGCACTGCTTGCCTGGCTTGCCCTCACGGCATGCCCATGACATACAGTAGGCCACTCCCTGACACACAAATAAGCCATTCAACATTCTGGCATAAAGTTACGACAGCGACAGGTGAAGTCAAATTATGTCTTCATTATAGCACCTGCTAGTGGGTGGGGTATGTTTGGCAGCAAGTAAACATATTGAATGATGTGTTTAAAGCAGGTAAAAAGGACAAGTGTAAGGATTTGAACATCTTTGACAAAGGGCAAACTGAGATTGCATAGCAGACTGGGCCAAAACTGCAGCTCTTGTGGGGTGTTCCCAGTCTACAGCGGTCAGTATCTATCAAGAGTGGTCCAAGGAATGAACAGTGGTGAACTGGTAACAGGTGCTGCACGTGGGGGAGCAAAAGTTGGCCTTGTGGTCCTTGTGGTCCGGTCAGGTAGTGATAATGTTGCTTGATAATAATAACAATAATAATAATAATAATAATAATAATAATAATAATAATAATAATAATAATAAACGAATTGCATTTATATTGTGCTTTTCCTTAGTCACAGTTGCCTTTGGGCAGATTGACTGAAGCCAATCTGTGCCTAAGGCCCCTCAGGCTATCACCAAACACAATCACACAATGCAATGCAAGTCAATGCGTGAGTTCACATCGGCTGTGTTGCGTCTGTGAGTGCGTCTCCGTGTTTGGTGCTTCGACAGAAATTCGTATCAAGTCTATTTTTGTCGGATGCCAGAGCCATTATGCATAAAGTTGAACAGAACAGATCGAGCTGGACAGGAAGTCAGACCTGGGACCAGTAAAGAAGATCCGATAAATTTAAAAATAAAAACGCTAGTGTAGCCTCTCACTCACATCACAATATAAACATTACGTCCTAACTAGGTACACGGGTCACAAACGAGATTGGACACTATTAAACATGAGTAAAAAGACAATATTTATATAGGCTACATAGCGTCCTTACCCAGGGCTGAAGTATATATTTATGTGACTTTTGTGCTTCATCCTTGGTTAAATGTCATAACTTCCAGCATAAACTCACTCCTCTCCCATGAACTCATGGTGTCCCCAGCTGGCTCTGGTGTGGATTAGAGTCCATCAGAAAACTGTACCAGAGACGTACTGCAAACACAACGCATTTTGTGTGAATCTGGCTCATACATAGGTACAACAACAGTAGGCAGTAGCGGGGACTGAACTGCCATTGCTGGAATAGGCTTCAGTCACCTCCGACCCATAATGTAAAAAGTGATAAAATAAATAAATTTTAGTACATTAAATAATACAGAGCTACAGTATGCAGTGCTAGAAATAAGTAGCTGAAGTCGACATACATTGCCACCCAGGATAACTAATGAAACAATATGGAAGAGCTCCAAAATGGAAACACCACTCATGCTGAACAAGGAACTCACAGGAGCCACACTCCAGCGGTGGCATTTAGCTGAGGAGCTCTGGCCTTTAACAAAAGTCAATTTACCAACAACACACAAAGGTCAGTGTGTTTAGCCAGACCCCAATGATCGTCTATAAACTCTCTCATCCACTGGTACATCTCTGGCTCTGCAACTCTTTTCTCAAATCCTAAAGTTTAACTGTACACTTAAAAACAACAGTTCCCTAATATCTTCCACACTTGCTATATTAGAGAATGCTAAAATGTTCCCGTGTCTCACACTTTTTTGAACGGTATATCCAGGAGGTATAAATTGATTTTGTTAAAAAGGTGGAATTTGCAAAGTAGTTGCTTCACTGAATATGCAATGAGTTTCCATCTGGGTACAAGTTCTTAGGAAATCTATACATTGTGCTTAAAGCCATATTCAAGAATCTTTAGACATTTTTCCATCCAGAATAACCACAGTTTTTTTTTTTTTTTTTTTAATCACACAAGCTGCAATTGCCAATAGTGGAGACAGGCTGGACCAGACAGAAATAGATAGAGATACTAAGGTTACTTAGCGGTTTGTAAAGGGGCTATATTATGTTTTTATTGATATTTTTAAATCAACCTTGGTCACCTCTAGAACAGTACTGCACATTTTCCAACCTTTAAAAATATTATTTGACTAAAAGAGAAAGTTTTTAGCAAGTACTCTACTGGTGCCATAAAAAAAACAAAAAAAAAAAACAGATGAAGACACCAGCAGAGTACCAACAGCCAGTCTAGTGCTAATGCTAAATGGAACTAATAATGCTTACGCTAATTCATAAACATAAAGTTGGCTTTGTCTTCCCAAATGCTCATGGCCTGTAAATCAAGGGGGCGGGCCATCACACCTGTCAATTACCAAAACAGAAAACTCAATGGCGCTGTTAAACAAAGTTAAAAAATGTTGAAGTAGGAATTCTCATGACTAATTCTTACAGTATTGTCAGTATACATCGTACATAGATTTCTGATGATATCTACACTCCAATGCATTTTGCCATAAGATAGAGCTTCGACATTTGCTGCAATACGACACTTTTCTTCTGGCTTGCACCCTGAGAAATGGTGACTGACTTGAGGCAGTTAAACCACAGTGAATCAGTACATAGACTTCAAAGATGAGCTGATTTATACACAACTTCTCACCTTCCGAATTCTGATGGGGAATGTTAGCATTTCATGAGACAGGAATTTCGAAGCTGGCCGGTATGCCTGTGATGTACTGAACACAGATTGACATCAGAATCCAAAGTTTCAAATGTCTTTTGTTATAGTCCTCATGTCAGAAGCTTGTATTTTTGTATTTCCTCTTCTCCAACATCAAGGGACCAGCCAGAAGATGTGTAGAAGTGTGGCTGTCCAGCTGGAGATAAAAGGCTGGAGCTGCCAGTACTCTGTGGCCTTGGGGCTGCAGCTTTAGAGCATATTTTGATTAACAACCTTTCATTTTTATTTTGGATTAATAAAACTTCATTTTCACATTTTTCAATCACCATTCCATTCTCCTGTTTTTCTCCACTCAGTAAAACATATTCCAGTTCCTGTGCCATTACATTGTTAATAGAGAACTGTGTGAAAAAACTGTGAATGGAGCACATGGCCAATCAAAGCACTCTTTTGAGGCCAATGTCTGATGCTGATTTAACGCGTTCAAACAGCCAAAACTAGGTTTAACTGTCTCCTATGACCAATGGCACAGAATAGCCAATGGGTCCGGTGTGTCCCAGTCTGAAGAGAAAGAATATATATTTATTTATATTTTAGGGTAATCAGACATCCCTGTTTGACAGGGACAGTCCCAGTTTTAGGCTCCCATGTAAGACATATCTGTAAAAACACTAATATGTCGCAGTTTTCATCAAACCTTGTCGCAGTCGTCCCCATTTTAACCAACAGAAATGCATAGGAAACTAAAAACACATTTGTCTTAAGACTTTCGTCACTAAACTGATTTACATAATCATTATTTTTATGAATAAATTAACATTAAAATTTAAAACTTACATCCTAGCATAATGTACTTTAATGACAAACTGAAAATTGTGTTGGGTTTGGAAGCTTTTTTGTCACTTGGTGATTTCAAGATTGGTGGGAAAAAAAAGGGTGTTATGACCCTGGCTCAGGGGTCGCAACCAATGAGGAAACACCAGACAGGAAATAAGGTTTAACAAAATAATCTTTATTAAACCAATTAAACCAAATTAAATATGATCAAACCAAATTGGACCAAATTGGGCCAAATTAAATTTACTATGAAATAAGTATTAAAGTGCCAAATTAGAAAATGAAATATAATACAATATGAAGTGTGAAAGTAGTATCAGTAATGTTGAGGGTGAGTGCTGAATGAGTGTGCAGTGTTGTAAAAGGTGCAAAAAGTAGTAGAATGTCTAACTAAGCATAACTGTTCTAACCAACTCAACTAAACCAAATTAAACCAAACCAAAAACAGAGCAGGTGGTGTGCTAGCACTAGGTCCAGAACTAGGTCCTATTGAGTCCAAACAGACTCACGTCACCAACTGTGCCTGACTGTCAATTATCACCATGGTGCGTCCTAGCCTTTACTCTTTAAAGAAGAAGCACAGGTCTGAAAACCATGGACTTCATTGGTACTACTGAAAAAGCCAATTTGGACTGTTTTCCTTTTTTTTCTTTGGGTTGCCTCTACAAATTTCTCCGCTCTGATGCAACTAAGTGTGGCTGGAGTTTTTGGCTCCACACTGGTGTCCTTGCATACATGATTAAGTATTTAGTACAGAGTTTTGTACTTCTTCCCCCTGTGACAACATATGCCTTTGCAAATTGGAGCTCCTTGTGCCTACTGCCTTGGGGCTTCAACATCTCTAGAAGTGCTTCTGTAGACTACTATGGGCAATTGAAATGTTTTATATACTGCTTGCAAAATAATAGATCATCATGAACA
This sequence comes from Bostrychus sinensis, assembly GCA_020698575.1. Classification (NCBI taxonomy): domain Eukaryota; kingdom Metazoa; phylum Chordata; class Actinopteri; order Gobiiformes; family Eleotridae; genus Bostrychus; species Bostrychus sinensis. The sequence goes on along the minus strand of CM036257.1, from coordinate 10,139,511 downwards.
AAAAGTCTAAATTATTCAAGGATATCTGACGCCTAAAGGGTCAACCATATTTTAATACTCAGACCATTACTTAGGCCTCAGGGTCCTGTAAACAATCTATGTACGTTGAGCTGTTTACACCTTCCCCAGTGGTACACATCATTACCTTCATAGACATTTACAGCACTTCTCCGCAGATATCCTCCTCCACTTCTCCCTCTGCCCCACCTCCGTCGTCTTTCCTTCTTCGTTCCGCCTCTACTGCCGTTCTCGCTCGTGATGTGAAGTGTTATTTCCCAGAGCTTTTTCCAACTTGGGAGACCGCCGCTCGGCTTTTTGGCAGACGTTGATAAGGGATGATGCTGCGCTTTCCGAGCCATACAAATAATTTCAGGAATAAAGAGATCAATAGCATCTTTTTCCGAAAATCCTTCCGCCTTCCCGTGCTAAAGGTTGCTCTGCTCAGACTAAAGTTGGGAGAAACAAAAGAGAAGTGTAGAGAGGGGTGAGATTTGAACAGGGGTCATTCACAGAGGGAGAAATGAAGTCAGGCTTTCTGGGACATGTGGTTGTCACTCTTAAAAACAGTGTATTAGTGCACGGCAAAGGTGTTAGTGATTGGTTAAAACAAATACTCTAGGAATGACAGTAAGCATGAAGAAATAATTGCTGATTGTGAAGTACGCTTTTAAAGGAGTTGGAGAATTCCCGTTCAGGTTCCTGTACAACTACTGTAGAACCAAAAGAACAGATTATCCTAATATGAAGACTCAGTTGGTTAAATTTCTAAAAGACATTCTCTTTTGCAAATGTTTTTTTCTTCATGGTTTGCCACAAGGAATCATCTGCATAGTTTGTTTGACATAGGTTCTTATATTATATGACACTTTTCTTGGGAGCTTGGGACTCACAAAGTAACCCAGTGCCAGCCCAGTGTCATTGCCATTGTTTTTTTTTTTTTTCAGAACAATCTGAACTTTAAGTCTGTGTGTGTTGATTTTGTCAGTTGAGAATTAAAAACTATTTGTCTATGAAGGCAAAAGAAAAAAAACATGCAAACATGGAAAACAATGGCACTTTAATTGAAAACCACAAAAAAAAAAAAAATGTTTACCATTTATTCTTATTTTTAATGAATAAAAGACAATGTACCTTGTTAGGTGCAATATCAAACAAGAACACTGCTGGTATAACTATTTGGATTGGTTTATTTCAAAAAAGTGCCAGGTGGCCAAGGGGTAAACACTGTAGATGTAAGTGTTTACATCATATATACTAAAAAGACATCTCAGCCCCCCACTATGTAAAAACAAACCCCTAGCTTACAGCAATAGGGGCTGGTGCATTGTCTCTAAACACTAAAACAACATTTTGATATACTACAAGTATAATAAAGCAGCTTTTGCCAAAAAACAGACAATCTCAAATGGACCCTAAACAATTAAAGTTTACTATTTACTATTAAAAGGTCTGTCATGTTTTTCCAATTGATTTTTATTATTAAAAACATAACCACAAACACAGCCTGATAGTTACGAATTGCTTTACAGTGATATTTTTTAATAAGTACTTGTACTTCATTTCAAACTCACTTTCCTTTTATGTACTCAACATTCTCTGCAGCCCCCCTGCAGTACCTTTGTGGACCACCAGTGGCCCCAGAACCCACTTTGGGAATCACTGTAATACAGTATAACGTGTAAATAAAAAGTAAATAATCACAATGTAACATACTCCTTCCTCTTCATATGCTTACGCTTTTAGCAAAAGGTACAAATTTTGAGTCCATCTAGATGACGCTCAACTGTTAAATGTCCCCAAAAGACACTCAATTCTCAGACACTATAAAATGACCTGAGAATGAGAATATCAAAAACAAATTTCTGCTTATGGGTATATACTAAGAATTATGATGAAACACATGCACACTTGGCAGACAGAATAAAAATAACCATATTTTTATTTGATGTTTTTTGTAAGCTGCTATCTCTATAAAAGGTTTGTTCAATGCATTTGTCCTTGGTGGCTTATTACTTGCAGAAGATTTTTCCAGCAGAAACGTTGTTACACTAATTATAGAAGGTATGTTTACAGAACCTTTATTAATATTTTATTTGCATTTGCTAACAAAGTCTACATCACTTTAAAAAAACAACAGCATTTAATTTCATGTGCGAAGATGAAGACACACCATTCATTTTAAAGACATAACAGCTTTGTTTGCTCCTGCGAGATAAACTAATTGAACTGCACTGCTGAAATGAATGGTGCGAGTAATGTAAAAATATGAGTTTGGCTCTGCATACAGCACAGCCTCTCTCTTTATAATGAGAAATGGCTGTTCAATAGGGTTTATTAGCTGGGGTCATTGTGATGCCAGGATGTGGTTAGCAGCGCCATATCTCCACATATCCCCAGCTTATGATCCATACATAATCATATACAGAATACATCTCTGTGTGTAAATGGTAGAATGGTTTTACGTAATGGGAGTTTTTGCTGCAAGATTTGAACGATATAGCATTACGATGGCAGTCTTTGTCATTTTAGCCGTGTTGCTGCTTCATATTCCATCACTGAACAGGCCATTACTCATCACAGAAGATTGTATGTGTGTTCTAGTGCAGACTGAGGCCTTCTCTCTATTTATAAAACTGTATTTATATTAAACAGCCCCTCCAGACCAGCATGCATGGGATGTGTGTACAAATGATAAGATATTGTTCACTGTTAGTCAGCTTCAACTGATTAGCACCTTTAGGGGTCATGGATGGCTGGATTTTAGCCAATCTACTTTGGGCCTGAGGCAGGGTACACCCTAGACCAGGGGTGTCAAACTTATTTTGGGTGGGGGGCCGCATGAGACTTTTTTTGGACTCCAGGGGGCCGGACCAGAAAATGCACCGCATAAATATGCAAAAATAGCAGGAAGTTAAAAAATATGCAGAGAAAAGTGCAATATATAGTCTTTTTTTATTCAAAAAGCCATTGAATAATTATTATTCAATAAAATACATTATGAACTACCCAAGTTCTTGAACGTGAACTCCTTTCTGCTCAGTTAAAGAATAAACTCACAACAAAAATAACGAACAGGCAGCAGCAGATTTCTTTTTCAAAATATGAACATAGCACAGTCAAAGTCCTTGCATGTGTAATCAAACATATATAAAAAAACATACACAGTGGAAATATAAATAAATAATAAAAAATAAAAATATAATATACAATATTCTTCCCAACCAAACTCTTGGGCTATAAATCTTACTAAAAGTTGAAACGTATTTTAACAGTAGAAGTCAGTTGTTTTTCTAACATTGTTTATTAATTGTGAACATAACTTTTCAACTGGGATTTAGCAGTATTTATTCCTGCTTTGATTTTGCTCCAGAAACTTGGCATCTTTTAGCCTGCACAAGTGCTTCAATATCAGGTTCCATGTCCTGAGTAGCTGCCACTTTCAGTATCTCATTTAAGTGCTTGTGTGTTAGTTTTGAGCGAAGCTTAGTTTTATTAAGGTTCATTACAGAGAAAACCTGCTCACAAAGGTAGGTAGTACCAAACATGCACAGCATTTTTGCAGCTAGCGCTGTTAATTTAGGGTACCCTGGCAGAAGACACTTATAAAATGTGTCCAAGTCCACAGAAGAAAATTTGTTCATCAATGTTGAATCACACTGCAAATCTATAATTTCAAGCTGCATGTCAGTGGGTACATCAGAACCTTTGACTGTGAATGGATTACGAAAAACTGCCAGTTCTGTCTCAAGATTGCCAAAGACCTGAAATCGTCTCTCAAACTCCCTCAGCAATCCAGCAATCTTGTTTTTATAAGGACTCATGTCAGCAGTAAGGTTTGCTTCACACACATGTCTCAGACAAGGAAAGTGAGCAGGGTCACTATTTGACAGTTGCGTCTCCCATAGTGTGAGCTTCACTTTGAATGCACAAATGTGATCATAATACTGTGTGACAATTTTTTTGCGCCCTTGCAAAATTTTGTTCAGATTATTCAAGTGCTCTGTAATATCAACCATAAATGCTAAATCTTGTACCCATTGTTCACACTGTAATTCCATCACAGGTTTCCCTTTTCTCGTCATGAACTGCCCAATTTCTTCACGTAGCTCAAAAAACCTCTTTAGCACCGCACCTCGACTTAACCATCTTACTTCAGTGTGGTAAGGAAGTCCGTGGGTGATGTTATTGTCACTGAGGAAGCAGTCAAATTGGCGATGATTCAGGCCCCTGGCTCTGATGAAATTAACAGTCCGGACAACAACATCCATAACGTGATCCATTTTTAAAGACTTGCAGCACAATGCCTCTTGGTGTAATATGCAGTGAAATGTCCAAAAAACATCTCCTCCATTTGCGCTTTGAACTTTCTCTCTGAACTTTGTCACAACACCTGACTTTTTTCCAAGCATTGAGGGCGCGCCATCGGTCGCCAGGCTGACAGCACGAGACCAGTCCACACCGACTCTATCCAGCGCACTGACTACAGCGCAGAAAATGTCCTCAGCTGTTGTAGTATCTAACATCGGCACCAACTCCAAAAACTCCTCTGTAATAGTCAAAGTCTCATCTATGCCACGGATGAATATGGCCAGCTGGCTGACGTCTGTCACATCTGTGCTCTCATCAATAGCAACAGAAAATGCCACAAACGACTCCACTTTGAGTCTTAATTGACTGTCCAAATCTGTTGCTATTTCTGAAATCCTCTCTGCCACGCAATTCCTGGACAGACTGATGTTGGCAAAAGTCCGTAGTTTCTCAGGACACACAATTTCAGCAGCCTTTAGCATGCAACTTTTAACAAACTCGCCCTCACAGTACGGCTTCGATGATACGGCTATTTTGCTAGCAATCATGTAGCTTGCTTTCACGGCGGCATCACTAACCTCTCGGCTCCGTGAGAAAATAGACTGCTGTTTCTTCAGGCCCAGGAGCAATTCATTTATCTTCTGTCTTCTCAGTTCTCCGTTCAAGTTGTTGAATTTCTCGTAATGACGAGTCTCATAGTGACGCTTAAGATTATATTCCTTCAGCACCGCTACTTGCTGCAAGCATACCAAGCACACTGGTTTGCCGTTCACCTCTGTGAATAAATAGGAATCAGTCCACTTTTCTTGAAATGTCCGACACTCGATGTCCACTTTTCTCTTCTTGGACATAGCCATTCTGAAGAGGGTATCACAAACAACTCGGCGCCTGTTACCTGCGTTCAAAAAAGCCAAGCCTGTTAGCGCCCGCTCTGCGCTTTGGTGGCAGGAGGCGCGGCAAACCTAAGCGCTGCGCTGCGCGTTGCGGATGCGGCGCGTTGCGGATGCGGCGCGTTGGCGAAGAAAAATAAAAAATGTAAATTTATATTTTTATTAAAAGTGAGCCGCGGGCCGGATTAAATCTTTTGGCGGGCCGGATCAGGCCCGCGGGCCGTATCTTTGACACCCCTGCCCTAGACTATGGCATGTTAGTCACAGGGCTGAGAATAAGAGACATTCACTGACAGACAACCATTCACTCTACTCTACATGTCTCTCTGGATGGTGGGAGGAAGCTGGACAGTAACATGGAGAGGACAAAATCTCCATGTGTGGTGTTGGAGTGCTAACCATGGCAATTCACCCACCTTGCCTGTATGAATGTCTGAGTTGGGTGATTGTGTGGTTAGTGGTGGTGGTTGGAGAGGATGTAGATGCTAAATGACTGCGTTAGTATGCGTCAGAAGTAGCTCACTACCACCAAGTGTGACTGAGGAGTGAATGAATAATGCATTGTAAAGTGTTTTGACTGTCCAAACAGGCCCTATATAAATCCAATGCATCTCTATTATTGTTATTATTATTATTATTAACACTTTCCCATTGCCTTTTTAACTTGTGATATTGAATGGGCTTTTCAACATCCTCAAAATATCAGTTTAGCAAGACTTTTCTCATACAAATTAGAAGCACCACTCAAATTCCTCTACAAAGACCTTCTCTCTTAATGGCAAAGATAAAGTGCCTAGACATGGACTTGAACTTTTAGTTCAGAGTTAACTGCTCTATCCATGAACCAGTTCAGCACCTGGTCCATTAATGCCATTGCCTGAAAATTTAACCCAAATCCAACCATTATCTTTTGAGTCTTTTGCTCATCAACCAACACGAGCAGAATGATCGAAAACTTCTTACCATTCAGTTAAGCTCTTTTTCTTTCAGAAAATAGTGTGTAGTGGCAAAATTGCTCTTTGAGGCTTTATGTTTTTAAACATCTGTTTCTGTTAAGCACACCAATCTCCTATTTTATACTACACACAAAAAAAAAACCCTCCAAATCTATTGGACATTAAGTTTGTTTTTCCTTAAAGACGTTTCAGTGTTCATCCAAACACCTTCATCAGTTTGAATTTACAGGAAACAGGAAGTCACTGGCATTAAATACACAGCTGAAGGTCACCTGATCAATCAGTGTGTGACATGCCATGCCAAAAATGGCAATGTCACTTCAGCACATGCCATTTCAACAAAATGGCCGCCATTTGAAAGACTGAAGAGAGATCCACTGAACACATTCAAGACACAAGTTCTCAAATGTTTGAAATCTCTGAGAAAGGACAAGATGATGACGGTCTGTATTACCGTTTGTACCCTGGAGAATCAAAACCTTGCATTTATGGCTTACCTAAAGTGCATAAAAATGACATCCCCCTAAGACCAGTGGTGAGTAGGATCAACACAGTGACTTATAATGTGGCCAAATATTTGGCCACTGTCTTAACACCACTTGTTGGCAACACGGAACACCATATTAAGAACTCGCTGGACTTTGTGGATAAAATAAGAGGTCTTTCTCTCCAACCAGATGAGATAATGGTCTCTTTTGATGTTACCTCACTGTTTACGTGTGTTCCAACATCTCAGGCAGTAGATGTGGTAAGAAGGAGATTGTTTCAGGACCACACACTAAATGACAGAACTCCATTGAGTCCAGATCAGGTGTGCAGGTTGCTGGATATTTGCCTCAATACAACTTATTTCACATACAGAAATGTTTTCTACCGTCAAAAGAGTGGCTGTGCAATGGGGTCTCCAGTTTCCCCCACTGTTGCAAATCTTTATATGGAGGAGATAGAGGAACAAATTTTGAGCACATATAAGGGAGAGGTCCCTAGCCACTGGTTTAGGTATGTGGATGACACATGGATAAAAATAAAAGCACAAGAAATAGTTCCTTTTTCAGATCATATTAACAGAGTGGACCAAAATATTCAGTTCACGGTGGAAACAACTAAAGGAAACATCCTACTATTTTTGGATTGTGCAATCATAGTGGGACAAGGTGGAGAGCTTCAAACAGAGGTCTTTCGAAAACCTACTCATACAGACCAGTATTTAATGTTTGAGTCCCATCATCCCCTAGAACAGAGGTCGTTAATAGGCGGACCGCGGTCCGAATCCGGACCCAGATGCCCTCCCATCCGGACCGAACCTCTGTCCCACTCCGTGGACCCGAACCCGTTCAGCCTGTTCACTCCCCGGGAGCGCAGCGGCGCCTCTCTCAGAGCGCGTCAACAGCATCGTATCCTGGTGCTTTAAAACTTTAACATGAACAGTGCGGGGTTAAATCAGCTGTGTTTTCTGTTACTGTCCAACAAAATGAGAGGAGTAGGTCCAGACTGAGTGCAGAGGGACAGGAAAGTTCCGTTTACAACAGACTTAAGTTTTGTTTTTACGGAGCGGCGAGAGAGGAGGCGACACAGGCTGTGAGCGGCTCTCCGTTCTCGGTGTCCTTCTGTCCCACAGCTCACTCCTCTCCTCTCGGTGTCTGTCCCTCTGTTCCACAGAGGACAGAGCTGCCTCATATTCACCAGAGAATTAAGAGGAGACCTGTGTTTTGAGGCGCAGTACGTTCCACTTTAGTTTTAATGGGTGAATCGTCTCCTGCGTAAAAGCAGACAGAAAATCTTGCGTTTGACGCTATCAACCAATCAGATCTGAGGATTTGGAAACATATGGAGCGGTGACTGTGAGACAAACAGCGGAGAAATGAGAGAGACAGATGTAGAAAGGAACAGAGGTCAGCTCTAAACTCCTGTGTCTTCTGTGTTCTGAGCCAAGGACCATTATAAAAGCATTTTGTTTGATTTTTTTAACTGTATTTGATTAACATAAGAAAAAAAAAATACTTTTTTATTTTATTATTTGATATCCCCTAGTTTTAAACTAATGCTTATGTTAGCAAAATGCTATTGCCATAATGTAGACACTGATGTAACTACAATGATTTTATTTATTTATTTTTGCGGTACAAATCAACATTGTGATGCTCTGGACCTTTGCGTGAGAAAATTTTCACCAATTGGACCTCGGTGAATTTTAATTGGTGACCCCTGCCCTAGAACAAAAACTAGGTGTGGTTCGCACTTTACAACACCGTGTGGAAACCATCCCCACACAAGCCGAAGGAAGAAACAAAGAACACGAACACATTAAACAAAGGTTAAAACAGTGCGGTTACCCTGAGTGGGCTTTCACTAAAACAGAGAGGAAACAAATAAAGATTAAGGACAGGATACGGAAACTGGATAATAAAATAAAGAGAAAGCATATTGTCATTCCTTATGTTGCAGGTGTCTCAGAAAAATTCAGAAGGTTGTTCTCAAAATACAGAATCCCTGTATATTTTAAACCTATGTCTACTCTCAGACAGCAGCTGGTCCATCCAAAGGACCATGCTCCAAAACGCTGCAGGAGTAATGTTGTTTACGCAGTCAAATGCAGTGAGGAGTGTAGAGACTTGTACATAGGTGAGACTAAGCAGCCTCTACATAAGCGCATGCACCAACACCGACGGCCCAGCTCCTCAGGACAGGACTCAGCAGTGTTTTTACATCTGCAACAACATCAACACAGTTTTCAGGACCAGGATGTTTACATACTGGACAGAGAGGAGAGGTGGTTCGAAAGGGGCGTAAAGGAGGCCATCTATGTTAGAGTGGGGAAGCCCTCACTAAACGGGTGGCGGTTTAAGACATCATCTGTCTGCTATTTACAATACTGTCTTAAAGGCTGTACCTCGGCGTTTTGTGAATGAAGCAGCTTGTTCCTCCCCAGAGTAGAGGAGGAACACCACCATAAGCTGAGGTTTACATCTTATCTGGCAACACAGTCAATGGCGGCCATTTTGTTGAAATGGCATGTGCTGAAGTCACCGAGGTGGTTAAAAAGCTCCTCGGTGGCAAGGCACCGGGGGTGGATGAGATCCGCCCTGAGTACCTCAAGTCCCTGGATGTTGTGGGGCTGTCGTGGCTGACACGTCTCTGCAACATCGCGTGGCGGTCGGGGACAGTGCCTCTGGACTGGCAGACCGGGGTGGTGGTCCCTCTTTTTAAGAAGGGGGACCGGAGGGTGTGCTCCAACTACAGGGGGATCACACTTCTCAGCCTCCCCGGGAAAGTCTATTCCAGGGTACTGGAGAGGAGAATTCGGCCGATAGTCGAACCTCGGATTCAGGAGGAACAATGCGGTTTTCGCCCCGGTCGTGGAACAGTGGACCAGCTCTATACCCTCCATAGGGTGCTTGAGGGTTCGTGGGAGTTCGCCCAACCTGTCCACATGTGCTTTGTGGATTTGGAGAGGGCGTTCGACCGTGTCCCTCGTGGTATCCTGTGGGGGGTACTCTGGGAGTATGGGGTCCGGGGCCCTTTGCTAAGGGCTGTCTGGTCTCTGTATGACCGGAGCAGGAGTTTGGTCCGCATTGCCGGTTGTAAGTCGGACCTGTTCCCGGTGCATGTTGGACTCCGGCAGGGCTGCCCTTTGTCACCGGTTCTGTTCATAATTTTTATGGACAGAATTTCTAGGCGCAGCCAGGGGCTGGAGGGTGTCAGGTTTGGGAACCACAGGATTTCATCTCTGCTTTTTGCGGATGATGTTGTCCTGTTGGCTTCATCAGGCCAAGACCTTCAGCATGCACGGCGGTTTGCAGCCGAGTGTGAAGTGGCTGGGATGAGAATCAGCACCTCCAAGTCCGAGGCCATGGTTCTCGACCGGAAAAGGGTGGTTTGCCCTCTCCAGGTTGGGGGAGAGTTCCTGCCTCAAGTGGAGGAGTTCAAGTATCTTGGGGTCTTGTTCACGAGTGAGGGAAGGATGGAACGTGAGATTGACAGATGGATTGGTGCAGCGTCTGCAGTAATGCGGTCGTTGTATCAGTCTGTTGTGGTAAAGAAGGAGCTGAGCTGAAAGGCAAAGCTCTCGATTTACCGGTCAATCTACGTTCCTACTCTCACCTATGGTCATGAGCTTTGGGTCATGACTGAAAGGACAAGATCCCGGATACAAGCGGCCGAAATGAGTTTCCTCCTCAGGGTGGCTGGGCGCTCCCTTAGAGATAAGGTGAGGAGCTCAGTTACACGGGAGGAGCTCAGAGTAGAGCCGCTGCTCCTCCACATTGAGAGGAGTCAGTTGAGGTGGCTCGGGCATCTGTTCCGGATGCCTCCTGGTCGCCTTCCTGGGGAGGTGTTCCGGGCATGTCCCACAGGGAGGAGGCCCCGGGGAAGACCTAGGACACGCTCTCGGCTGGCCTGGGAACGCCTTGGGGTCCCCCTGGTAGAGCTGGAGGAAGTGTCTGTGGAGAGGGAAGTCTGGGCATCTCTGCTTAGACTGCTGCCCCCGCGACCCGGTCCCGGATAAAGCGGAAGAAGATGGATGGCATGTGCTGAAGTGACATTGCCATTTTTGGCATGGCATGTCACACACTGATTGATCAGGTGACCTTCAGCTGTGTATTTAATGCCAGTGACTTCCTGTTTCCTGTAAATTCAAACTGATGGTGTTTGGATGAACACTGAAACGTCTTTAAGGAAAAACAAACTTAATGTCCAGTAGATTTAGAGTTTTTTTGTGTGTGTATTTGTCAACCTGGATGTGTAAAAAAAAAAAAAAAAAAAACTTGCATAGATTATTTTATACTACCTTTTATTCAGAATAGAGGTCTTCAGGATGGCCTATAGAGCCCCCACACTGCCAAAAAGGTGTCCTTTCAAACGACTCATATTTGGAATTATGTAATAGTCCAAGACCAGACCAGGACCAAGTCTGAGATCAGAGTGAACTGTGGTGATCAGATCAACTTACTCCAGTTTGGTCACAGGAGTGTAAACATGAGCAGCAACAATAGTGAATGCTGAATGTACAGTAGCTCTATATTAAGTATCGCACTCCCTTTTTTGTGTCAGTGGCATTTGTGACATGTCCTGTGGCAGGCTCAGCTGCCGAAACATCTACCAAAAATTATATGCAGCTTTGTGGCACCCAAAATGCTGCAACTTGTGGTACGTGTTGCAAGGTATGTTACGACTTTGTACCTTTCAACACACAGCATCCCTCAATTTTGGGGAACCCATCACAACTTTGTAGCACCTGCCGCACAATATGCCACAAATTTATGAAATATGCCACTCTTTATGGAATCTTCCAGACAACATGCTGCAACTTTACATTCACTCACTTTTATTTACGATAGGCATTATAGATATCAGTGATTTGTTGCAGAGATTGTACTACTTCTATAATTACACAGAATGGACAAACTGAGCACTACTGTTACACAAACTCAGCAGACTTTCATGAGGATTAAGAGCTATTTTTAACTAAATTGAGATCAGATTTGACCCAATAATATCTAAACCACACAATAATACACCATTAATCAGGTACGACATAATGTCATTTTTGAATGTTAAAGTTCAGCCCTGATCACTTAATCCAGTCAAATAAAGGGAATGCAGTGAAACAATATTCAGTACGGTCATACTGGATAATGCAATTATTTTGTCATAAATTGCAGATAACTAAAACCGTTCTTCCCATTTTACCTGCAGTCAACTGTAGAGGTCATATAACCTGCTACTGTCACAGCTGTATTAAAAGGAACTTAGCCACTCTGCAGTACATGGGCTTCCAATGAATGCCAAGTAGGACTGAAGGCGCATCTCTATACATATAAAGCAGTCCACGTGCTTGCATTGCATGGTTTGGATCTGCTTTGGGTTGACATTATCGCAATCCTATATGGCTTGATGCCCTTCCGTCTTGATGGTTATAGATGGTGTATTAAGTGTTTGCCTTTAATATCTATGAAAAATACTTAAAATGCTAATGGGCAAAAGCTCTGATTGCTCATAATATTTACAAAAGGTAAAATCCTTCAAGCCTTCAAGGCTCTAAAATGTGGTATTAAGTTATGTTACAGCAGATTATGTTACAGAAGCAGTAGATAAGGCAAATACTGAATAAATTATGTGTATGTGATGTTTGTAGTGGGATTTTACCAATAAACCACCTGTAGGCTCTGTAGTGCTCTCTACTTTCTCCAGGTTGGTCACAGTGTAAACGTGAGCAGCAACAATAGTGTTTGCTCGTAGCACACTACACATGTTGCAACAAGGTACCAGTTGCAAGATATAGCACAACTATTGACCTGACAAACAACATGCCAACACTTGGTGCTGTGTGCCACAATGCATCCCTCAATCTTGTGACAGCCACCACAGCCACCACAACTTTGTGTCACATATTTCTGGAATATGACCATCTTTGTGGAACCTGCCATTCACATGCTAAAATTTTGTCACCTGGCAAAACTTTTTAGGTAACAACCCAAGATAGTTTTTCAGGCTAACAAACTTTTTAAACTTTTTTTTAATCTCTCCTTTTTTAAAATTAATTAATTTATTATTCATTGATAAATTCTTCTTCTTATTGTTATCATTATTATTATGTATTTTGTTTTTTGTTCCCCTCTTTTTTATTATTACTATTACTATATTATTTGTTATCATTATTTCTAACTCAAACACAAAGTATTTTGTTTCATGTCTTATGTCTTACACATATGTCTTCACCTGTAAATAATATTCACTATATGTTTGCAAAATAAAAAAATAAAGTATGATAGTCTTTCAGTAGAATATGATCCACGGCCACAAAGTGATGGGACAAGTTTGTTTCTCGTTGTTGTTTTAAAATACTATACACATTAAAAAGTATTCACCATTCTACACATCATCAATAAAGTACTGGTCACGGCCTACGAAAACTAAGAATTAAATAAAGTTACTCAGTGTGAGAGCTGAAAATTAAACAAACCAAACTAGGATTTCTATGGCAGACACTCCCAAAGAAGTAGGGTCTCAGATATCTGTCATAAACACAAATTACTCTTTGAACTAGATTCAACAATCTTATGAAAAAGAGACCCTTAACTCATATTAATGTTGCAACAGCTACCAGCACAAAAATAAATCCCAATTTTTCAAGTGCAGTAATCCTGTGCGAGAGGATTTCACCTTTGAGGTATTGAGTGAAACAGCGGTGATCGGGATGTGCAGGGCCTTGTGGCTTTGCTCACTTGCAGCAGACCTTCGTTTTCAAAGACGTGAAGGAGAGAGACTGACATTCAGAATAGTGATAAAGCACACATTTAATGCTTGGCTGATTGTACCGATCAAAGCGATGACATCAAATACTATGATGTGCTATACCGTGGCTGGTTTCAATCATACAAAAGGTCAGAGGTACGGGGACTCAGTCAAGTAGACTTTATCCCTTGAAGGACAGCTTTAACTCATAATATATGCAGAATTACAACTGTTTCTTCTATGTGCAGATAATGACACAGAAAAAAAACATCTTCTTTGGGTTCTGTTGGCAAAACCGTGTTTTTAGATTCTAGAATGTGATGAGGTCTCTCTCTCTCTCAGATAGGGGGCAGGAGCCAGGTTTCTTCTATTAGTTATATATTTTGATAAGAAATATCCCGAAAGAAAATTCACAAATGTTAACCTGATCATTTATATTAGTGACAAGGTCCATTTTCCTGCTATATGCATTCTACCACACCAAAAAAAAAAACAGCATATTAATAAGACATTTTGCCTACTGTTGTTGTGATGTCATCTGAAACCCAGCAACTGTTTCCACGTGATGTCACTACATTCTATAGCCCTGTATTGTCTATTGTAAATATGCTGATTTTTTGTATGTGGTAGGACCTTGTCACTAATATAAACAATCAAGCTGAACAATTTAGATTTTTTCTTTTAGATATTTCTGAGGAAAATAGCATCTAACCAATACAGAAATACTGACTGCTGAGCCCCATCTGAAAGTAACATCACCACATTCTAGAATGCAAAAACAATCAATAACAAGAGCAGAAGAAAAGACAGGCAGAGGTTCACAAAAATCTGAGAATATGAAGGAATAATCGAATTCCTATGATTATGGCCTCTGCAAATCAGACATGATTATGTAGTGAGGTCCTTGGATACATGATGAAAGGTGCTATATGCTATTGCTACTGTATGTCTCTTAACTGCGAGCTGGAAGAAATGCAGGAATGCTGGAAGAAGTCTGAGTTTCTCTGCTGAGACTACTGCCTCTGTGACCTGGCCATGGATAAGTGGAAGAAAATGAATGGAAGAAGACTGTAAAACTGGTTTTTGCTTTTCATTACCTTATTACCCCTGGTTATATTTGTCTGTTAGGAAGACAACCTGTCACACAACATGCTGGAACTCTGCAGTACCTGACACAAGATACTGTTTGCCACAACTTTGTTCCTGACCAATAACATGACAAAACCTGGTGCTAATGGCCACAAATCATCTCTTAGCAGCCACCACAACTGTGTGCCACCTGCCGCACAATATGCCACACACAATATGCCACTCTTTGTGGAAGCTGCCAAACAAATGATCTGAAATATAAGGTGGGGGTCGCAGTGGTGAAGTGGTTAGCACAGTCAACTCACAACAAGAAGGTATCAGGTTCGATTCCTGGACCGTGGGCCTGTCTGTGTAGAGTTTGCATGTTCTCCCAGTGTTTTCCCCTCTTCTCCCCTATCAACCTAAAACATGCACACTAGAGGCTAATCCTCCTGGCTCAGATCTGGAGAAGGGTCCCCCTACAAATTTCTTCTTTTTTTTTTTTTTAGCTAACATTGCAAAAAATAAAAAATAAGAAGCTCAGTAATGGGCTAAGGAAGAAATTATTAGATTTTGGTGTTGATTTTTTGTTAGATTTAGAACCAATAGGAAACAGGACCGAAGATACCATTTCCAATCACATGGGGTTACAAAAGGAACAAATCATTACCGTTTTTTCCAGACTATAAGACGCTACTTTTTCTTCATTTTTCTTCAGCTGCCAGGGAGGCGCTAGCAGGATGGGGTACGGAGTTACATTACTTTTAAATCCGGATGCTGTGCACGTCCAGTTTCCTGTTTGGTGCGATCTGAGTTGCGGAGGTTGATCTGAGCGGAGTCCGCTGTCAAACGGCGTCGAACAAAATAGACTGGCTGCGTATTTCCGGCGCAGGGCAGAGCACAGCTGGACCGGCGCCGCAGAGCTGCGGAGGCTGTGAAAACGTTCTCATTCACTAGAACAGCTGCGCAGTGCAAATACGGTAAATATCTCATTTCTCAACCTGGATATTGGCAGCTTATAGTCCGGTGCGGCTTATATATGTAAATTTTTATTTTATTTTTTTTAAACTTAGTGGGTGCGGCTTATATTCAGGTGTGCTCTAGAGTCCGGAAAATACGGTACTTTTAGTGGATTCTACCATTGTAACATGGCACTATATCTTTACTATTGCAAGATAAGTCTAATGCCTTGGTGGAGGGCTGCGCTTACTTTTTCCAACCTAAATGTAAAAAAAGCTTTGTAACAACAGACTTTTAAACACACCATCATGAGAGAATCACCGATCATCTGCTATTGGCCACTGAACAAATCTACTCGAGCACTTGAGCCAAGGACAACTTAGCAGCAGTTACTAAGGGACTGGAGAGCCATTTTATTTATTTTCCCAACCTGGGTCAACCTTTCAGTCAGAAGCCAATTCCCTGGTTCCCTTTTGACCTTTCCAGGCATCCATAGTCGGAGTCAATCTTCTTCACTTTACTCTAGAGCATCAGTCCTGACCTTGGGTAGCCACAGCTGGGGTTAAGTGCCATTGTCGCTGACATTTTAACAACGGTTCTGCTGAGTAATTACTAATATAAGTTGAATGAAAACTAAATTACAAGCTAAAATTTGGCCTGACAACTGAAAAACCCAAGAAGAAGCATAAAAAAGACTTCTAAGGATATCAAAGTAAGAAGTGTCAGACAAAAGATCTGAACCACTTAGATAAGACAAAGAGGTCCGTCTGTCACCTTGCTACTTCAGCGCTTTCTCGACTTTAAAGATAGAAGACATAACAAGAAAAAGAATAATAAGTGTCTAAATAAGTGCAGTGATGGGTTCATGTGCAGTATTTCCGTACAAAGCCGGCCTACACAGACACGGGAGTCAAAAGTCGAGGAAAATTAAAGTTTTTATCTCTCTGTCTCTCTCTCAGGACTTAATTATTAATCATTACAGGACATAACAGGACTTTTCAGGCAATAAGGGTTTAGTCAGTGAAGAAAACACTTAAAAGTCTTTTATATCTAACAGAGGAAGAGGCAGATTTCTCACTCTCATGCAATACACTGTTGCCTCAGTTAAGATCCAGACCAGTGTCAGTGGTGTCATCTTTGCGTATTTGTTTCTAAAGCTCATAGACAAGAAGAGCCACCATGTTCGACCAGTGTCAACTGTGCAACACTTCTTTCTTTTTTAAAGCATTTAACACAGGTGCAATAACACACCTTCACTGGAGCTCATTCATAGTTTAACGTTTGCTGTTGAGGACAGATTAGTCATTAATATGTGGCATATTGTGCTACAAGTGCTACAAAAGTTGTGGTGGCTGCCACAAGATTGAAGGATTCTTGCAACAGGTATACCTTGAAGTTGCAACATGTTGTGCACCAAGTGCCACAAAGTTGCAGTATACTGTTTTTATGGCAGATATGGCAGCTGAAACTGCCCCAGACAATGCCACTACTATCTGCTGCTGACACAATGTGTGAGAATTTACTATGCAGAGTTACAGTATGTTTACTCTGGTCTCAGACTTGTCTTGGTCTTGAATAGTGTGGCCTTGACTACAACACTATATCGTAATTCCAAAGATGAAGAGTGGTTTGAAAGGACACCATTTTGGTAGTGTGGGGGCTCTGAAGGCCATCTACCTGAAAAAAATTGTTTTAAAAAAGTAAAAATGTTGCTGAAATTTATTTTGAAAAGATGAAGCCTCAAAAAGCAATTCTGCTACCATACATTTTGTGAAAGAAAGAGCAGAATCTGACAGCGGCTACAGCGTTCAACAAGGGTGTCATATCAACAACATAATCAATTTTATTCTCTTAAACTCAATAACTTATGATGTAGACACACCATGAAGTTCATTCATAAACATTTAACACAGTTTACTGTTGAGAGTTACCACAGCTGTTACATTGCCTCATCTGTCTTTTTAAAAGTTCATTCTTCACCTTCACACACTTTATTTCAACATTCCCAGCCCGACTCGCCTTTATTACTAGCACACAGTGAGTTGACAGTGAAAATCAATGTAGACAGACTCAATGCAGTCTAGCACATATGGCCCAGCAGAACTGCAGTAGCTCTTTTATTTATCATTATCAGCACTCTAGCAGCTTTTGTAATCTTACAAATGCAGCCAAACAATGGTAAGTAAGTGTAATAATTATGCCACGGGCCCAGCTGTTGTGGAGAGAGAAGAGCTGAACGTATAAGACAGTGTTGTATGGAGTCTCTTATTAAAACAAAATGTGGCCAGTGAGTAGGAGTTTACACTGATGGCTTATTCACCCTCTGAAACTGTAATCATGCTGAAATCATTGTTCTCCTTTTAAACTTGGCTTTGGGGGTTCAGACACCTGCTGCAGTGGATTGCATTGATGAAGGAGGCTGACTGACATTTACCCACTCCACAGTATTTCACTAATTAGTTTTTTATCATGATTTCAGTAACTTTGTGACATCTGTGGCTTTTAGGTTCATCTTTCACTCTCTTTATTCTCTTTCACTGACTTTATTTTGGGGCTTTTTGCAGGATGGCAGGATGTGTAGAATAGGAATTTGCAAAAATGTTTAAGAAGCATTACTGACATTGCAGCACCCCTCCCAGGGACTCTAAAAGGGCTGGGTACTCTGCAATAAAGTATATCCTATAGGCACAAACCACCTACCTACTGTACCTCTTGACCTTCTGTTTAAGCAAAGGCTATCGAGGGCACATTCCATATTTTTAGAGTCAGCATCCATGTTCAGAGATTGGGCCCTTATCTTTGACTCCTGCCCAACACAGACTGTGCCAGGTCTGCATCACATCAAACTCTTTGCCTTATTTTTTGCTATAGAAAGGCTTCAAACTGTTATTAGTGTGGGTGTTCAGCCACTGACAACATAGGTTCTAGAATATTTTGAGCACTCATACTAATTTGGGAAAGTAAATGGATGTAAAGACTTGGTTAAGCAGGGTGGCTCTATGCTGCTTCATCAGTGACTCCGGGCTGCCCTACTGTTTAATACTTAGCCTCTCCATGAAAGGAAGACAAAATGGCTTTGCCAAAATCGTGTCAGCAATATTATTACTGCCTGCCATTGTGCTGGGGTGGCTGGGCTAACTAACTAAAACAGGATGCAAACACAACACTATGATTATGTTGTTTACAGTGTAATGTACAAACAGTGAAAATAGTTCACAACTACTCTCACATAATAAAAAGCTTTGATGCCAGTGTATGTTTCACTGTTAGTCAGTTGGGGTTCAGCCAATTCCTCCAATCATTATCTATCAGCCATCATCATGGCCCGCCCTCTGCTGCATTGTCTTCCTTTGACGCTCAGCAATCTTGAAAGTGATTATTTTGCCACATTTATCTACTTACCCTTTTGGTTCTTTGCATTAACAGCATTTGTGGTGTCCCCTAGCGATCCACTAAAGCTCGACAGGGATTTACACAGCATTTGTACTGCCATGTGAAATTGCGTCAGAGAACTGGCCTTAAATAGCTGATTAAAGAATGCCATTTCTTTCCTCCAGCACACTTTTAACGTCAAACAAATTCCGCTTTGGAGTCTATACTTCAAGGTTTACAATTTATTCAAAGATTGTCGTGAGTAGATCTTGATTACAACAAGAACTTATTTGCAGTATTGTTGCCTGTCATCTATTAACTCAAATCATTCTCATCTGACCTCTGGCATTAACAAGCCATGCCACCAAAATTAAATGGTTCCATCAGAAAGGGCATCTAGTCTAAAAACCTGCCAAAGGACCCTCGCAATTCATTCATTGCAGCGACTCCTGAAATAAAGTAAGCAGCCGAAAGGGACTCAACAAAAATGCCAGCCACACATCGTAATGGTTCCATGCTGGGATAAATGGAGACCAATGCGTCAGGAAGGACATCATCACACAAAAACTATGCCAAATTACCTGTTCAAATGATTCACTATGGTAAAGAACTGCTGCTCACTGTATTTTCTCTTTTCCAGACCATTCTCAAACCCAGAAAATGAAAAAAATCCCTGAAATACTATACTCCACAAGTTTGTCAAAAATAAAAGCCTGACTTGGAGATGAAGCCCTTTTGTAATCTCTTCCTTAGACATTTTGATGCTAGATTAGAACTCACAGACCTGCTGCTCACTGGATAATTTCTCTTTTCCAGACCATTCCCAAACCCTGGAGATGATTATGCAAAAGAATCCCTGATAAACTCCCAAATCTGTCAAAAAGAAAAGCCTGACTTGGAGATGAAGCACTTTTGTAATCTCTTTCTTAGACATTTTGATGCTAGATTAGAACTCACAGACCTGCTGCTCACTGGATATTTTCTCTATTCCAGACCACTCCCAAAGTATAGGGATGATTGTGAATAAGAATCTCTGAAAAACTCCACAAATCCATCAAAAATAAAAGGCTGAGAGACGAGGCACACCTTGAGGCACACTGTTGGTCACAACTGTGCTAAGCTAACAAAGCTCCATGCGTAAATGCATTGAGTTGCCGTTTTTACATTTCTCTTAATTTACTTTTCTATTTCTTTTCACTTTGCGACATCTGTGCCTCTTTGGTTCACCTCTCTGGACTTTATTTGGGTCCTTTTTGCAGGTAAACACCAATAGTAAGTAATAGCTTAAGAAAGAGTTGAGAAGCCATGAGGGTGTGAAGTCTCATTTAGCTCCAGCAGCAGCAGCGGCAGTAGACTCTTTCAAGCTTGGGTGCATAGTGTCGATGGAGAAGCAAGAACAGCCGGGCTCCCCTACCGAGATAGAGACACAAAATGTCTTTTTCCAAAACACCCCGATCACACATTACGGCAAATTGCTTCCCATCAAATACGGAATAATAAATAATAGAAATCAGTGTGCTTTTTTTCCATGAACAGGAGTGCTTCGAGCTTAAAGAGATCCAGCTAAATGCAAGTAATTATAAAAGTGCATAGCTCTTGAATAGAAGTTGTGTTTAATAGATGCACCCAGTACTTTAACATCTCCAGATCATGTATTCATTAGATACATATTGCTAATTAACTTCCCCCGTGCGAGTCTTAGCTTCAAATTGCCAGAGTGCTGCACAGATGTTCCGAGAAGCATCTTTAAAAAAAGGGCCTTAAAAAAAAATACCACCGCAGGGAATTTTTTAACATCATTGCGGTGGCAAAAGTTAGATGAAAGCAATGAATGTCAAAAGCCAGAGTTACAAGTGAGATTTATGGATGTGACAAAATGGCTTTTCAGAACGACCAAAACAAGCAAAGCCTCATACCGTGCATTTTGCCATTGTAGAATACAAATGTGTTGTCTTCATGTATCCACAAAGCTTTTATTGTCATATAGATGTTTGCATCTGCTACAGTAGAGGTTCTGTCTAGGGACTGCACGAGTAACAAGAGTAGCAACTGCAACCTGTTGTTTACTAGAGATATTAAGATTGAATGAGTGGCTTAAGGGTGTTTATTTATACATGTATGTGATTGCAGTGGCAAAGAGTTAGTCTATAAGCATGCATAATCTAAATCTATATAAGTCATTTCATTAATAAATTTGGACCAGGGCCATTTCTAGCTATATGCAGACTGTGTCCATGCAAAGAGCCCCATGAGCCACTTGGGGGAGTGTTCAGCCTCCTCTGAGGAAAATTGTTGCTGTGCTCTATTGTCTGTTATTCCAGTTACAATTCCCATTGTTTACTTGTTATTGTATGCATAGTATGAGTTATCTTGCTTGAATATCAGAAGTTACTGTAGCCTGTTTTGCTCATTCATAAAGTGTAATAGACTGTGGCATGTTTGCTGGCGGATTAGGAATTTCTCCATAGTAGTTTGTCAAACTAGGGGCTCCCAAACAGCATCTTACATAGGGCCCCCTTAAAGTTAGACAGCCCTAATTTAGACAGATACATTTTTACTACAAGCAATGATAGTTTAAGAAGTACTAAAAAATATTTAAAACAAAACTGTAACCATAGCATGAAGAAAGTTTAGAAGTTTAAGTTAGAAGTGCCCTAGTTGTGGACATATCACAACATCCATTCATCTTCAACTTATCTGGGGCCAGGTTGTAGGGGCAGCAATCCCAGCAGAGACATCCACTCTTCCTTTTCATTGGGCCCTTCAACCATCTTCATTAGGGGATGTGTTCCCAGGTCAGCAGCTCTAATCCTACTTTACTAAAACTGAAAAAGAAACATTTGGATGGTAGTATCTGATATCTTGTCCTTTTGGTCATGACCCAAATTGCATGAACATAAGTGAGAGTAGAAACAAAGGCTGACAAGTAAATCCAAAGCTTTGTCTTTAAATTTAGCTCCTCCTTGACCACAACAGTTGAAGAATTGCTGTCATTCTCCTGTTCCATGCTTCCCTCACTCTTAAACAACATAGGTATGTTTTTGATGAGTACATGACAGAAAGCTCAAAAATGTTTTTGCATAATATAGCCCCATTAAAATGACACTTTTTCACATTGGGTTTTTAGTCCTATTAATACAAGAATATGACTTGCATGTGTGCTTGCAATCAGGCAGCCAATGTCATCTGGAAAGAACAGGCCCTCCGCCAATCACCAATTGATTTTCGAGCACCGTCTCCTGACCTTTTCCAAAAGCACATCAGAATTTATTAAACTTACATTACTCCTCGCGCCTCGTTCAATTCTGCGGAGACTGCCGTGTCACAGCATTTTACTTACCTACCTTAGCTCTGCAAATTTCCTCACTTGTTTAATGTAATTCTAGTGAGAGCTGCGTGCCCTGCTGAACTGTATAGGATCCCGAGACGTTTGCCTTCAGGCTCGACAAACTTTAACATAAGCAATTCACCGCTTACACAAGTACTTTCAAGGTGTTGCCTCCTGCTACAGCGAGATTGTTATGAAGTAGCAAGGCAAAACAGATGGCTGCGACAGATTTGAGCCAGCAGCTGGGACTCACATGCCATTAGCTTTAAGCTCACAGCTCAAAGCTGTAAACCTCCACCTTTCCAGTGTAGAACATGCACAAGACTTACAACTTACTACTTCTAACTTAGTACAGACAATATGTATGGCTAGACTAGTGTTATCTCAACACTACACAACTAAATCTGCAAAAACAGGTAAGCTAGATTACCAGTAGATGAGGTTTAATACCCATCATCCCCTTATACACAGACACAAAACATTTTAAAATGAAATATTCTAATTCTTTAAAAATATCGTTGTCCACACAAAAGAGTTTGGGAAAATATCCCCATCTACATAAAATGCACAATTAAATATAGCCTAGTCCTCACTTTGCCAAACCTCAGCCAATTGCATTCTACTTCCTCAACCTCTCCTCTCCAACTCATCACCACCACAGCAGCAGAACCATCTAACTCTCCTCTACTTATCACCGCCAGAAGCAGAACCATCTAACTCTCCTCCCTCTCATCACCGCCTCATCAACAGAACCATCTGACTCTCCTTCGCCCCATCACCAGCTCAGAAGCCGAACCAAGAACCATCTCTCTCCTCCATCACCCCCTCAACAGCAAAACCATCTCACTCTCCTCCGTCCATCACCACCTAAGCAGCAGGATAGCACTTAACTTATATTTTTACTGGCTGTCCTGGTAGAACTATTCTGTAGTCCTGTACTTTCATGGTTGCCCAAAGCGTTTCACATCAAGTAACCTCATGCCCATGTCACTGTCACATTCAATGGGTGAAGTCTCTTGCCCCAGGACACATTGGCAGTATGAGCTGGGCGGCCAAACTGCCAACCTTCTGTTTTTTTAAATGACCTGCTCTACCTACTAAGCTTGCTGTGCTGTGTAGATAGTGTGATCTTTTTAATAATACACTACAATGAATGCCATTTTCCATGTATGCAGACAAACATGTTTTCCCTCAGTACAGTTCTTTTTATAGCATGCGTGCACACCACATGTTCCATGATGAATGTGTGCAGGTCGCACTTTGAGCCCAACAAGCATGTCTTAACACTCACAACACTTTGTCTTTTCCAAAGCGGTGACATCAGCTCCTCTGGTGGAGAACACACAATAGTCTCGCTCCCCGGCGTCCAGGCCATTACAGGCAGCAGGGCGTGCTGAACAAAAGCCAGAGAAGCCCGAAATAAATGCAATGTCTCAGTTTGAGATGCTGAACAAACAGAGCGAGCTGGTGTGGAGAATAAAGTGCTGACTGTAGAGTGTGGTGTGTCTGACTTCTCACTGTAGTTTGACTGAAACTTTCGGGGTGTTTAATAGATTTTGTGTGCCCCAAACTTTCTTAACGCTATGTTTTACTGTAGCAATTCTGTTCTAACTGCGAATACGAGGCATTTCTGGAAAATTGTAATGTATAGCTTCCTACTTTGAGTAATATAGGACTAATTCATAAGATTTTAGGGTATGGATAAGGTTTCCCTAATTGGGACCACCTACATTGAGTTCTTGTAGGTCTATGGTTTAGTGCAGTGTTTCCCAACCAGGGGTACGGGGATCCCAGGGGTATGCCAGCACTTTGCAGGGGGTACTGGGAATTATTTATATTTTATTTCCAAAATGCTAAGAAAATATTTGTGCATGTGCCATATTGAACCACTGAAGCTTGTGAATGACATGCTTAAGTGTCGCATGGACTGATAAAACTGCTAAAGAATATCATTTGAATGGAATTTTTTTTTTCTGTAAATGTTCTTTTAAATAGGAAGAGTTTCAAAAGAGTTTAAGATGATTTTTACGTTTATTTTGAATTCATAGTTATTTTTTTTTAAGGGCAAGGATAATTTAAATGTTATTTTAATGTTGAATTTGAGTTTATAAGAAAAATGCTGGAGAATGAGTGTTTGCAGTAAAGTTAGTATAAAATATTTTATTGAAAAATGATGAGTGGGTACTCTTGGTATGACAAAAAAGTCCAGGGGGTACATGAGACAAAAAAACTCTTGATTGATCTTGAAAGGGTTGGTCATAAACCAACGTGGGGTTTTTGTGCCAGTTCCATGGATAAATGGAGAAGGTTGCGTTAGGAATTACTCTATTATAAATGATGCCCTGCTGTCGAGCTTCCAAATTTAAAGAAATATATAGTAAAGTTCTACTCTGTACCGAACATTAGCACACTAACCATATAAACACCTATGCAGTTAGAAATTATCTTTGGGGAAATTACTTACTTGTTGGGGGTGAACAATTGCAGAGGGGTTAGAGAGTGTATTTGTGATTTTTAAAACTTATTAGAACATCCAAACTTCTTCTAGTTCCTTAAAGCCACAGCTGATACTGGGCATTGTGGGTGTGCTTTAGGTCTGATGACAGTATGTACAGCATGCTGTCTTGTGATCGGGTAAAACTATGGTTACCCCTCACCTTCAGTTTCCTCTGATGTCTTTATTTAAACTAACATAGCCCAGCAAATCCATGTTAGGAATTTCATAGAGTGCTGTGGAAGGCAAAACCATTTCTTTGTACTCTTATACTGTTCGCATTTTAAAGTTTCAATGCAATGATTTAGCAAAAAACAAACTATGTACTTAAGCACCACTGAAGTCTATTTTCTTCAAGAACACTTTCCTTCTTTTGCCATGAAAGACTAGAAAGCTGGGAAGTCTGCCAGCTTTTGTCCCAAGCAAGACATTTTCTTTTCACCAGCATTGAAAAATGTTTTGGCACTTATACCACAGTTCTTCTGAGGCAGTAGGGATATTATATAATACTGAGGGACTTGGGTGTGCATAATGGGAGCTGGGACCGGTTATGTCCCCTGGAAGAGGTGGAATCTACCAAAAGCATTACCACATGGATTGATGGATGACTTGGGAAGAATGGGCCCCAGTGGTGAGGATGGAGAGGTATTCTGGCTAAGTCTAATCCACATTATGTCTTGGAAAGTGTGCACGGAGGAAGTAAGTGTGGAAAAATGCAAGTAGAGTTATAAAACACAGTAGCAGTTTAATTAGAGGATTCTCGAGGGCCCAACTTGTTCTCATCCCAAGGATTATCCACTGGCAATTGGTCAATGGGCCTTTTCATCCTCTACTGCAGCAGAGAGTGCCTCTTAGTAAAATAGAACAATTTGTGAGTATATGGCAAGTGTGGCCCATAAACACCATGCATGGGATGAGAATTGCTTGTACTTATCTGCACATTACATTTAATATTTATGTAGAAAATCTTTCTCATTTTGTGGCAGTGGCAGTTATTCCTTGCATTTTCTGTGAACAAAATATGAAAGCACTTTGTGACACCTGCCACAAAGCATGCCACAAGATTGTAACACCTGATGCAACATATACCCCCACCTGCCGCCTGTCACATAACATCAACATCATGCAACTTTATGACACATGACATGCCACAACTGTGTGCAACTGCCACACAACATAACACCTGCCACATAACATCAACATTACAAATTTATGATACAAGTTATGCCACAATTATGTGAAACCTACCACAAAACCTGCCACCAACACATGATTCTTGCCACATAACATCAATACCATACAACTTTATGACATGCTACAACTTTGTGACACCTGCTACACAACATGCAAATATGTAACACTTGCCACACAACATCCTGCAACTCTGTGAAACCTGCCACAAGATATGCCACAATTGTATGCCACAAGTGTGAGACAACTGCTGCAACATGTGCCACAAGTGTGTGATATCTGCCGCAAGATATGCCACAAATGAGTGACACCTGCCACAAGGTATGTCACAATTGTGTGGCACCAGCACATGGATACAAATGTGTAAGATTTTTTTCTCTACTTACTAGCCATTAATTATAACTTACTGAATTACTGATATATCCATAATTGTTTTATATTTTACTGTTTAACATTTTTGCGTTGCACACAAAGGCACTATCTGAGTGGTTGACAGTCCAGTAGGTTTACATGAGTGACAGTATGCCATCAGCTGTCCAAAACACTTACAACAAAGTGTTTTTTCTTATGTTTTACCAAAGTGATGGCAAGTTTTACAATATGAAATCTTCATGATTTTTCTTGTCATATGTCATTTGACAGAGTCTGCTCCATTTGAAATATGTCACCTATAAAATGGATTGGTTCTGCTTTGTGATAATATAGCCCGCAGCTCACATTTTTACTTCTGCATATTTAAAAATCCCATCAGTTCTCATTTAACTTCCCCTGAATATTTCATTACATTATGCTTTGTTCTTTGCGCTGAGATGGAGCCCATTGCAAATGTTTGGCTTGAGTTAAACTTGTTTTTACAGGAAGCAGAAAGTGTTTGTTGTAAAGTGGTTGTAAAAACTTTATGTTCTATTTTTGGAGATGACTTTAGTAAAATGCATTTGAAGCAAATGGAAAATATTGGCTGAAATATATTTTTCAATAGTGCCATCTATTGAAAGTGCAAATAGGCTAGGCATTATTAATAATGTTGAATTGAACTGAATAAATACTAATACTGTAATAAAAAAAACCTACCTAGTAGCATTGCAAAATTATTTGTACACTGTTCTGACGTGTAATCCATTTTTGGCTCATTTTGCTTTTATTGACTATGGCAGGACACCAACGTAATGTTCCATAAACCTCAGAGGAAGTTTTATTACTCACTATTCCTACAGCAGTCCACAGTGGACAAACTGCACAAATTTGGGAGAAGCATGTTCATATTTAAACATATACTATATTTCCAAAAGTTTTAGCTCACCTGCCTTTACACACATATGAACTTAAGTGACATCCCACTGTTAATCGATCGTCAGCCCACCCTTTGCATCTATCTAAGTCAGACACTTATGTGTCTGATGTTGGACGAGAAGGCCTGGGTCGCAGTCTTCATTCTAATTCATCCCAAAGGTGTTCTATCAGGTTGAGGTCAGGACTCTGTGCAGGCCAGTCAAGTTCTTCAACACCAAACTTGCTCATCCATGTCTTTATGGACCATGCTTTGTGCACTAGTGGAGCCATCTTGGAAGAGGAATGGGCCATCCCTAGACTCTATGAGCATGGAATTGTCCAAAATCTCTTGGTATGCTGAAGCATTCAGAGTTCCTTTCACTGGAACTAAAGGGCCAAGCCCAACTCCTAAAAACAACCCCACGCGATAATCCCAATTCAGTTATTTGGGTGGGTGAGTGAATACTTTTGGAAATATACTGTACATATGCATGTTTTTCCTATGGGTTTAATCAGATACTCTACAGCATAATGCCCCTACAGGAAGTGAGATGTGCTTTTGTGATCTGTCCTATAAGCATATTGTAGTCCGACAAGAAGGGTCTTTTCTGTCATTTCAAAGCCTGAGATGACAAATTTTGTTTAATCAATTACTTGCATGAAAGGAGGAAAGTTGCTGACCCCTCTAATCTTGAGAATCTTGTTTTTGAGAGATATGTCCTTATTCTTTTCACACTCCTGTAAACAAATAAATCACACTAGTTTTTTCATTTTCAGTGTCTCACGTGAAGAAATAATTTGACAGCCCCCATGAAGTATAAGTAAGATAAAAGGCAGGGCCAGCAACAGAATCTCCTGATCTGCAGTGTTCCTTGAGCTTTTTCAGATTGATGCTTACAATTGCTTAACTACATATCTAGAGACTGGAGATTGTTTTGAGAGCAAGGGATTCCAGACCCATTTCCACTTTCATGGCTTGTAAGGCCAACAACATGTACTGTATCTGGAAGGAATCAGAATTAGTAACATATTCTGACAAATCAGTGATTCATCCAGTCTGAGAATCTCAGTGCTGATGCTTGTCAAACTGTATAATGCACATTATACACAGCATAATGCACATAAATGCAACTATAATTGAATAAATTTACAACATAATGAGACAATCCTTAGCACTTGCTTATAGAATGGGCATAATTTCAATCAGTGTTTTTCAATCAGCGGTTTATGCAAATGTCTTAAAGCTGCACAACATCACCATTGAAAGAGGAGAACCTTGATTAGCATTTTTCAATTGTATCACCTTGAAAGTATTGTCAGAAAAAGCCTACATGTGTACTGCCTGTAGTGGAAATTTTATTTTAATGTAATTAATGTAGTGCTATTCTGTTGTTATTCTATTGTCAGAGCTAAGTGCTGTACAAGGACAATGGCATGCATAACAGCTGTAAGGCCAAAGCATGTTGTGTTTAGTGCACACAATAGCCAGGACATGGCGTCTTCTTATAGATTAGAGCAAAAGTCTTCAGATCTGCTTGTGACTCTGGGACACGTACTCTTTCCTGTGTATGCTTGGTATAAAACCTACCTTCTGCTAAGGGGGGTGGGACACTCTGCATCTCTCCTTTGTGCTGTTTTCTCCTTCTCCAAGTAAAATAAAGACAACTTGCTGATTGATCCAGACACCGTCTTTTTGTCAAGTATCTCAATCTAAAATTTCTATAACACTGCCATATTGTGGAAGTGGGCAATAGTCTCTAGGCCTTCAGTGTGTTTTTGTGTTTTGTGTCCAAAGTATTGATAAAAGTCTGTGACATTTACAGGTAAATACTGAAAAAAGTGGTACAGTGGTATAATGAAGCTTTTAAAGTAAATTACCTTAAAGTTTACCATACAATCAAAAACAAAACAACTTGTTGACATTGGTGAGAAAGTCAACATGGTGGAAACATGGGTCCAGTCTTTATTTTTGGCAGTTTGGTAGTTTAGAAACATTTGGCATTTTACAGTAGATTCTAATGAACCACTTCTTGATTTTTGAGCCTTTGTCATTAGGAGTAGTACACATTCTGGTAATACATGTAAGGAGTTCTAAAAATGCCCTTCACTATTTAACTAAAAGCTTTGACTTTGGATGCAGATTAAGTAATAAGAGAACATTTGAGCAGCTGATGCTGGAGTCATGTGTTACACCTCAGAGTCATGGTTGGAACATGACTGATGAGGACAGGACCAAATTAGAGACTGAGTTGTTTTCTACAGGAACAGGCATGTTAAAAGCTTTATTATAGCCCTGTCAACATCAGTCATTGTCCAACCCTGACTCAGAGGTACAGTGTCACACATGACTCCAGTTTAGATCTATCAAATGCTTCTCCTAAATTTTAAGTTACCAGTGACAGTGAAACAGCCTTTTTAGACGACACTATAAAATGTGTCACCATATTGAATATCAGTGATCATGATCTCATTTCCAGAAACAGAAACATAACTGCAAATCTCCTCAAAGTGGTTCAGGACAAAGTAGAAATAAAAATATTATACAAATAAAAAAAAATTGACATTACTCAAATTGTTCCCACCAATGTGAACAATTTGCTGTTTTTACAGTTTTTAGAGAAACTTCTGGCAATCACAGCTGCCAGTACCGTAAATGTATTATATATGCAAATTTTGACCATAGACAATATATACAATATATTATATATCATATACTATATTCATTTTTATTGCATTATTATTATTATTATTATTATTATTATTATTATATATATAACAGCTACAATAACAAGTAAAAAAAGTTTTTATTTATTTATTGCAACTAAAGTATCCTTCAAGTTTGCACAGCACACCATTTTTTCATTTTTCCATTTTATATAGACTATTACAGTACTCAACTATTATTCTTGCATTGTAGTAATAATTATGTATATGAGCTGTAACTCTTATCTCAATAATATTTCTTTGGTCTATTAATTCCAAATTAAAACAATT
This sequence comes from Bostrychus sinensis, assembly GCA_020698575.1. NCBI lineage: Eukaryota > Metazoa > Chordata > Actinopteri > Gobiiformes > Eleotridae > Bostrychus > Bostrychus sinensis. The sequence continues at coordinate 10,109,448 of CM036257.1, read as the reverse complement.
TATTAACCCCTCACCAAAATGTAATTATTAATGCGGTGTGAACAATTCCACTCATCACTGATGTCACTGGTCCTGAACAGTTTAATTTTGAAACCCTGGCTTTGGCTCTTTGTAAAGATAACGGTGAAGTTCTGCAACAAGGTTCAGGAGACAATTAGAGTTGGAGCACTGAATGTTCCACTCGGCTGAGGACAAACAGACACCGAGCACAACACCATGCAAATGAGTCCAATTAACTGCTATATCACTGCGCCAGGCCTGCCTCTCAAGCAATCAAGTAAGCCGAGTGTTTAATGGATTTTGGCTGAGCTCGGAGTGTGCAAATACAAGCAAGAGCACTTTCAAAGCACTTGCACAGCACTTTATTTTGCAATGATTTACACAAAAAAAGACACTTTCTACATAATTGTTTCCTTCTGGTCATGAGACGTGTAGCTCTCTTTTCCTTAAGCTTTCACATTGTTCTGACTACAGACATTTTACCATCATACATCAAGACATTTGCTTGAACCCCCACTTTATTGCAGTGGAAAGGTTTTGGTGGGACTAATTGTGTAGATGGGTGAGAGATACCGACTATACCGGTAGATAGTCAAGGCTCACCTCTTCCTAACTCCTTAAAAGGTGCTAGACTCTCTTGTTGCGCTCTGCGATTGCCCACTGAGACTGGACTGATGTGGGCTAGTTTATAGCTCCACAGCTCAACCGGTGAACAAGAGGGTCACCTCCCTGCACGCTTCTGGTTGGAGAGAAGACTGCCTATGGGCCAAATGCCAGTGCAGAGTTTCTTACTTATTTGAGTCTAGAGGCCAGGTGCTGGACAGTACTCTGACTTGTGCTTCTGTGCAAAAGATTAGCACGTCCTTCTCCAACGTGCTAAATTTATACACTATTTTCGCACGCAAAGTCATGGTAAGCCTTGATAAATAATATTGCGGGCGGTAAATGAATGAATTTGCATTTTCTCTGCCTTCCATTTTGCGCACTCTGCAAGAACGCCCCAGTTTACATATTTATTAGGTCATAGGAGCAAAATCTGCATTGCGTTCGCTCTGCTCCTGTAAGACACGCAAATCTCAACTGCGTCTGGATTTGCTCCAATTTTAGCGCATCTTATTCAGTTAGCGTGCACGCAAACCTTTGATAAATCTGGCCCTATGTCTTCCAATAAAGCACATGGCACAAAGACACTCAAGGCTGGATGACAATGAGGGACTTTGTGGTGGCTGTATATGACCTTCTGTGATTTCTCTTGGACACTCAGGTGAGGAGTTGGTCTGAGCCGCCAACTGATCATCACCTGGTCGTAGGTTGGATCTAAAGGCAGGGGAGTAAGCCGGACCAACTCAACAACCCCTCTCTTACCTTAACTTCCACCAGATCACTGAGTGGACCATGTTCTGCACCTCCACTGTCAACATGGCTGTTCTGAACTGTGACCTAAGGGCTGCTTGATGTGGTGGAAACCCCAGAACTCGATGGTGGGCAAGCTGAAGACGAAATCCTGTTCAACCTTGCCTGGTTGAGAGCCTGGTTGACTTTGGTCAAATAGATTTTTAGCTAGTAGAAATTGTTGTGAGCGTAAAGGATTCAAGACCCATCTCTATATGCAATGTGAATTGTTATGAATGATCAGGCCAAAACCCTAATATTTGCATCTACTGTAATGTCAAGAAATAAAATCAGAAATATATTCCAACAAATCAAACTTGCATTTCATCTAAAGTGATTCATCCAGTCTCATTGATGGTTGTAAGACTGTATAATATACATTTACTCGATCTAACACGCATCTTAACTCTACAAAAAAAAAAACAACAACACCTGAATCAAGACCCAGGTGGTCAGACATGGCAGCTGAACTTCAGATATACTTCCGTTGTAGTGAATTTCTGTATCTGGAGCAAGAGTGCGTGGCGCTTAATTGGAGATACGCACCAGTTTTTTTTTTTTCCTGGGATGGCGCTCCCAGTTCATGTCAATCTATACACATTGGATCACACCAAACCGGATAATGAATGGGCACAACATCCGAATTTTCGAAGTATAAACCTACACTGTCCACAGAGTACTGGAATTTTATAATTTATATCTATGCATATGTGTTTGTTAAAATACGTTAAGTATTTCTCATTACAAAATGTATTATATGTACACGCACTATGACTCTGCAAAAACTTAACAGTTTATACCCATTAATTCCCTTATATTCCCAATAATTCCCCTATTTTCCTGTTAATTTGCATAGAAAATTTACAACTTTGAAAATTCCTCAAATTTTGCAACCCTACTTGTGACAAAAGAAAAAGAGTCATGGTATGAAAACCCTTGTCTTTTTATCCCCTTCAGAGTAAAACAACTTTAAAACAGACATATATAAAACAGCTAACTGCAGTGGTAGGCCAAATGAGTGAAAATGTGCTGAGACTTAAGACTCATGCTTGGAAAAGAGAGACAGCTGGAAAAAGTAATCGAGGAAACACTGTGGTGCAAGCACAAGGGGGTGGATAGACCCTCCTCGGATCCATCTATGTGGAAAGGTTAGAGAAGAAGGCATCAGGGTGAGAAGTATAGGGAGCGCGCTGGCAGGGCGTAAAAGACTTCTTAGAGGGGGATATAGAGGAGTGTGCATCCCGCCGGCTTTTGAAGTAGGTTATGAAAGTGGGCCCAGAGTCCTGCCGAGTGTTCTTATACTCCAGAGCTGAACAACAGGGGCGTGTACACCTCTGCAGCCTGGGAACGCAGAGCTCAAAAACAACAACATAAACCGGTGTTGGAGAGTTGTCTGTTTGCTTTGCCGTTGAGACACTTCTCCTCTGTGTGCATAAGCATCTGTCAGTACTGCTCTGTAGCCCTGTCTTCTGCTTGACTTAGTGGAGTGCTCATGTAAACTTTGGAATAAATGCCTAAAAAGGGAGATGAAATATCCCGCTAAAGTCCTGAATCTACATTTCAGTTCCACTTGGGACTACTTTTCCATGTGTCAGCAGAAACTTCTCACCAGCCAAAGGGTATGTGCTTTTGTAATTATTGCACTATGAAAAAAAAAAGACTCCAGTGTTGCCAAAATCCTCTTACCTTACATTCAGACTAAACTGTTTGTCTAAGGAGCTTTCCAATCACTTCTTCAGCTTACCGTCTTCATCACTTCTATTTTTCCTCCAATCTCTCATCTTTAATTCATGTGCTTTTTCAATAGCTTATTATTCATTCTCTAAGGCTTCTATATATCTTACATTGGCCTTCTGTACATTATTTCAGCTGTTCCATTGCACTGAAGATAAAGAACTTATTGTTCATTGTATTGTGTAAAATATGGTAATTTGTTCACAGAAGGCAGTGTAGGAGTCCTATGGAAATCTTCTTATAGTCAAATTTAAATGGTAGAGTATTTATCCTCATTGCACTAGTGCTGTTCTACAGCATGTTAGACATGATTGCTGACATGCACAGTATGTCAAAGGAGCATATTGGTAAGCTTTGTGTCCCATTTATGCACAAAAGTGATTAGATGGTTGGGCACCTGCAAAGCACTTTCATGTTTCTCAATTGCTTGGGAGCAGGTGTGATGCATTATTGTATTGTGTCACTCCACTTGATCAAACCAGGAATTATTCTTCATACACTCCCAATATAACATGAAACAGTTTTTGTTTTTTATCATGTGAATATATATATATATATATATATATATATATATATATATATATATATATATATATATATATATATATATACATACACTGCTCAAAAAAATAAAGGGAACACTAAAATAACACATCCTAGATCTGAACAGTGAAATATTCTTATTAAATACTTTGATCTTTGCATAGTTGAATGTGCTGACAACAAATGTGCTGACAAAAATTAAATATGGAAATCAAATTTATAAACCCATGGAGGTCTTGATTTGGAGTCACACTCAAAATTAAAGTGGAAAAACACAGGCTGATCCAACTTTGATGTAATGTCCTTAAAACAAGTCAAAATGAGGCTCAGTAGTGTGTGTGGCCTCCTCGTGCCTGTATGACCTCCCTACAACGCCTGGGCATGCTCCTGATGAGGTGGAGGATGGTCTCCTGAGGGATCTCCTCCCAAACCTGGACTAAAGCATCCGCCAACTCCTGGACAGTCTGTGGTGCAACGTGGCGGAGCGAGACATGACGTCCCAGATTTGCTCAATTGGATTCAGGTCTGGGGAGCGGGCGGGCCAGTCCATAGCATCAATGCCTTCATCTTGTAGGAACTGCTGACACACTCCAGCCACATGAGGTCTAGCATTGTCTTGCATTAGGAGGAACCCAGGGCCAACCGCACCAGCATATGGTCTCACAAGGGGTCTGAGGCTCTCATCTCAGTACCTAATGGCAGTCAGGCTACCTCTGGTGAGCACATGGAGGGCTGTGCGGCCCCCCAAAGAAATGTGCTCAGTGTGAACCTGCTTTCATCTGTGAAAAGCACAGGGCGCCAGTGGCAAATTTGCCAATCTTGGTGTTCTCTGGCAAATGCCAAACGTTCCGGAACGGTGTTGGGCTGTAAGCACAACCCCCACCTGTGGACATCGGGCCCTCATACCACCCTCATGGAGTCTGTTTCTGACCATTTGAGCAGACACATGCACAATTGTGGCCTGCTGGAGGTCATTTTGCAGGGCTCTGACAGCGCTCCTCCTGTTCCTCCTTGCACAAAGGAGGAGCTAGCGGTCATGCTGCTGGGTTGTTGCCCTCCTATGGCCTCCTCCACATCTCCTGATGTACTGGTCTGTCTCCTGGTAGTGCCTCCATGCTCTGGACACTACGCTGACAGACACAGCAAACCTTCTTGCCACAGCTCACATTGATGTGCCATCCTGGATGAGCTGCACTACCTGAGCCACTTGTGTGGGTTGTAGACTCCTTCTCATGCTACCACTAGAGTGAAAGCACCGCCAGCATTCAAAAGTGACCAAAACATCAGCCAGAAAGCATAGGAACTGAGAAGTGGTCTGTGGTCACCTCCTGCAGAACCACTCCTTTATTGGGGGTGTCTTGCTAATTGCCTATAATTTCCACCTGTTGTCTATTTCATTTGTACAACAGCAGTGAAACTGAAGTCAATCAGTGTTGCTTCCTAAGTGGACAGTGCTGGGATATGTGCTGGGTAATGATTAAAATTTGTAATCGCAATTAAGCGCATGATTTTTTTTTGGGAATAATCACAAACGCGCATCCCAGCCCCGTGCCTGGTGTCACAACTGCACTGTGCGCAGAGAGAGAGAAAGAGAGACAGACAAACATACATCTGCTGAAGCGTGACTGACCCAGAACTTGCGTCAACGCACGTTAAAATAATTATCGGCGTTAATTAATTAGTGCGTTAACACGCTAATAAGGCGTTAATGTGCCCAGCCATAGTATATAAATATATATATAATTAAGCATAACACAATATGCTTAATTTAAAATATATGAAATTAAGGAAGATGGACTGACTTATGTATATATTGACATTTTTATTACTTTTGTTAATAAAATATAAAGTGCTTTAAAAACCAACCAGTTTCCAAATAGAAGTTAAAAATGGAATGCAAAATGGTCACAGTGCATTGTGGGCAATTAGTAGCAAGGCGAGGCCTTGGAGGATCTTTTGTGATTTAGCCAAATGGAGGAGAGAAGCTTCAGAGGCATTGAACCATTTGAAACACCACTCGGTGAGGCGCTGGTGACGTGGATCACTCCAAAGTGGTTTAGCCATGATGGATCCTGGCAACTGATAAACACCCCATGTCTACGGTGCACAATGACAACCATGACTATGCTGTTCATTGCTTGCGGAATTATTCTAGCATTTGCATAGCCCAATGACATAGACCAGAGAAATGAGAGCTGCTGTAACCAAAGATTCCTTCTGTCAATGTACTCTTTCCACAACTTGCCTACAAAAACGTGGCAACCTGCTGAAATGTGTTTCTCTCTTTCTGTTGTTCTTTGTTGCACTATTTCTCTGTGGAAGTAGGCAAACTTTCTTATGAGGATTTTCCACTGCTACTGATTCATTGTTTAGATGCCAAGTAAACCAACAGCTGATACGAGCATCTCTTCAAAGCAGTCAGAGCAGAACCATTTTTATTGTGATGTGTTGTGGGGGAAAGAAGAAAGACTTCTTTACTATTACAGCCTCTGGGAAAATGCCACATTTTCACCTAGCTGCTCTGGTTTCCAGGCTGCTTAGCTAGCAACCCAAGGAGAGGAGTGTGAACAGATTGTGTGCTGGGTGGGATGGGTTCTTGATAATGGAGATTGCTGTACTCCTCCTCAGGCTGCTGCAAATGTCTTCCAGGGAAAAGGAAGACTGCTGTGCATAATTTATTTACCTAATGCATGTGTTCCCAGTGGTTAGAGCTTCTGCCTTTCAGCATCGAGGTTTCAGGTTCAATCCCCAAGGCCAGCTGACATACAATCTCTCAATGCAATGGTATGTCCTGTGAAGTTTGCATGTCCTTCTCATGTTCTCATGGATTTTCTCTGGCTGCTCCAAAATTTCCCCTGGTGAAAAATGTGAGAGTGAATGACTGTATCCAATTGTCAGCCCTTTGACTAACTGGCCATTGTCCTGAGTGCTTTTTCCACCTCAGGTCCATAGTTTTGCTGTGATATCACTTCCAGCAGGCCCCAACTCCAGATTGTGATGCTGACATGCCACTGTTGACTTGTTGCAATTTAGTAATAGACTAGAAAAATCTGTCTCTTTTATGACATTAGGTTTGAAATAGACATTCCTCTTAGCACTACCATTTATCCATTTTATCTGGAAGGCAGCCTTGCTTTTTATCTGTCCAGGAAGAGTTATTGTTTTCCAAGAATTGCACCAAGGGACATCATCTTGGGTGACTTCGGAAAACCCAAACAGCAGTCCACAATAAAAGCAAGATGTGCTATGATGAAAACACATTAAAGAGGACATTACATCTAATGCTCAAACTGGCTCCTGTCTTTGGCCCGCCTTGTTTTGCCATTCGTCGTAATGCATTCTGGAGCTGTCTGCTTGTCTGTTTGTTTTTTATCCATAATGAAACCAATTTACAGGTAATTGCCTCCTCTCTGTGCCGCTGATTCGTCCGGCGCGCTGTAATGACAGTGGCGGCGCGTCGAGTGATAAAACACACACATACACACAGCTATAAGTTGTCATAAAGTGATTTAAAGGTTCAAAGGAAAGCAACTCTCTGGAGAGCATGTGGCACATTACAACACCCGACACATGGAGCAGAGGCAGACAGAGCAGGGTTTTCAATTATTCAGTTTGTATGTTCATAGAGAGAGAGGAAGCAAGTTACAACACATAACCAGTGACAGATCTTTTAATTTACATGTAAATAGGACAATTATTGTGATTATATTGCAAGCTTATACTCAGCAGGAGGACAGTCCATTTCTCTGTCTGAAGTTCACACCAAAGACAGTCTCATCAAAGATACTGTACTGTGCTGGTTAACTGCTAACAACTTGCTACAGATTTCCAGCATTAACATACAAAGCGACATCTATGTGACAGTAAGAATGTCCTTTTGGGTTGCTCACTTTTTTTCAAGCGCCACCACAGCAAGCTAAGTTTCTGATTTGCATGGGTAATTTGGCATGTTTTTACACTAGATGCAATGCTCACCAATTATCTGGGCTTGGGACCAGCAAAAGGGGGACTCTGGGAATGGACTTTCACCCTTTGGGAATCTGCATGACTTGTATAATCTATTGTGCATCATCTTTTCAGTAGTTCTGAGTCAGACTATTAATATCTTTGATGTATGTGACCTGTACCCAATAACATACTACAATATGATAAAAAAATATTAAAAATCTGCATGTACAGCTCAGGATTATGCATGTATATATTGTATTTAAATCTTTTTATTGCTATTATCATGTGTAAACATTGGCAATGAACATACAATATTCATCAAAACCCAAGATCCCACTCCATCTCAGTCCCCAACTCTCTGTCCCATCACCCAGAAACCAGGTCCCCCCACCCAACCCACCCCCATGGTCCAACACACCCCAGATACTAAACTAAAGAAGGAAAAACAAAACAAACAAACAAATCAAACTAGCTAACTAACAAAAAAGACTAATAATAATAATAATATAGTAGTACTAAAACTAAATAAATAAAAATAAAATAGTTACTTTTTATCAGACAGAAGTGTTTGTTTACCTGCTTTACTAGTTTCGGCTACTTCCTGTACTACTACTACTACTACCTAAAACTACAAAAGCAGCCTACAAGACACGTCACAGCAACATCACGTGACGCTTCAGCTGAAGGCTACAGGAAGCAGTTGAAACTAGTAGAGGAGGTAAACAAACACACAACAAACAAAGTAGATAAATTATAAAGTTAAATCAATTACAAAGCTTACACATCTTTTCAAAGTTTCTCTCTCTCCCCACCCACAACCACAGTGCTCAAATTGCAGTGAAAGTTATGTTCAATGTATCCTAAGAAGGGGTTCCAAATGCTATAAAACTGTTTCTCTGACCCATTTATTACAGAACATAAATTTTCTAACTGTATTCACTATAATATTTCTTATAGCAGTTATATGCTGGAGGTGCTTTATGTTTCCATTTAAGAGTAATTAGGCTCCTGGCCAGCATTGTGGTAAAGGCAATGATAGGTTTTGATGTCTGTGACATTTTCATAATGGTGGATAAGCCAAACAGGGCTGTTGCAGTGTCTCTCAGTTGTTTAACTCATTTACTGAAACATGGATCCATGAAAACACTTTCTTCAAACCTATATTTCAACAGGATTGTCTGTTTGCAAATCATTTAGAACATTTCTCATCATTTCACACAGTTTTCTCAGAGCTCTTCACACAGCTTCACTGAAATAACTTTGCAACAGCCTTTTTGGCACATGGAAAGGGACTTTTGCCAAAATGTTGTTTCTTTAAATAAAGAAACTTAAACGTAGCTGCAAAAATCTAACATTTGTAAGCAGTCAGCATCTGATTACAAGGAAATGACTTTTTCAGTGTTTTCACACAGAATCAAAGGGAAAAGGTCTTGGCAGAGAGTCGGGCAAGACACAATATATAGTACTGTATATACTTATAGAAAACTATGTATTTTTTATTGTTCTTTTTTTTTATAAAAAAAAAAAACATAAGGACTGAGGACACCTGTTTACAGTGAGGTTGAATAAAGGGTTTTCCCATTAGCTCTCTCAAGAGGAGAAACACATACTATTTTTCTTTATCAGACTAAACATATTTTCATTATTGTTACCAGTGCTCGTACTGACAGTGCCAGGATGTAAAATAAAACTGATGTTCCTTGCTTCAGTTTGCTGTACTGTCATTACTTACAGTAGACATACTACAGTATAAAGAATACACCACTGGAGGTTTACAGCGCAGCACAGTAACCAAACACTTTTGTAAAATAATGCACAGTACAGTACAATACGTAAATGAGTAAAATGCACATTCTATATTTATGTACAATTATTTTGTCTGTATTTGTCCTGTTTCAATATGAAAACAGTCAGGTTTTAGGATAGCAAAAATAGCCACAGTCTCCTGCCCATTCATTTGTGCAAAGTATGAACCCTAAACACTCGCTGCACTAAATCAGTGAGAGCTGCAGTTACTGAGAGCAGAACTCAGAGTTTTGAGCTGCTGTGTAAAAAGAGTGAATGTATGCATGAAAACATGGGATTGCAGTTTGATCATTTTGATGCAAAAACTGGCTTTTGGGGAATAACTTAAGAGTTTTGATTACAGAACAACATTTTGCAAAGAAAAGCTTTTGTTTTGAGAACCTGAAATCCTGTTTGGATTTTCTGTGACCTGTTTAGCAAATGACAAATCTGAATGGACAAATGTGTCAAAGTGATTGAGAAAAACTGTAATGGGTTGGCTATATCAATTTCTAGAACTTGCGATAGTGTCAAAAAAAATACTAGACCAGTAATCGTTAAGCTTAGGGCATGTCTTTTCTACATCTAGTACAGACATCAGTTGTATTTGTATGTCTTTGTGCAAGCTTGGTGTTTGTAAGGTGAACTCTATAGAACACTTTGAACCGCATTAAACTATGTCTGGCACAGATGGAAGGATTGTGCATATAAACGTAATGGTTCAGACAGAATGTGAGCGGGAGTAGTTTAGGCTGGGTTGAACTTTTTTGGACCCAGCTCTAAATCACATACAAATGATACATAATTGCTGTTTTTCTGCATATAGTCAAACTTTCTGTATATACTGGTCATTAATATATTATAATAATAGATCTCTACAACTCAAGGTCTATAGAAATCAGGCTGTGAAAGCAGGAAAAAAGTAAATAGAGAAACTAATTATAACAAGTATACTTCTATAGGCTACATTGACAAAAATATCAAATGCTCATAATGTGGTATTGATCTCACAATGTAGAAAACCGTATGCATAAAAACTAAGACCTAGCCAAGGTTCTTCTTCTTTCTCGTTACTCCCTACGCTACTGATGCCATTTACATCAGCTCCAGAGCAGCTCAATAGCAGTTGTTTACCCCATTGTCATTTGCTTCTATTGTATCTGAGAGGACCACCTGCTAGCTCGAGCAGAGGTGGAAAAGCCTTCCGGGGGTGCGCCTCCAAATTGCCACTGGGGGGGCTGGCAACATAACAGCATGCTATTTTCCTACATTCACCGTCGAAACACAAACCACTGTGCCGCTTCCTCCTTTCATTAGTGAAGGTCAGAGCTAATTTGGGCCATTCTGGGGTTGGAAGCCCGGAGAATGGGAGGGTGCGCGGCCATGGGTCTATATAGCTGCGGTGATGGGGTGGACACAGGGCTGCACTGACAGATAAGACAACTAAAACAAAGCAGTATTTCCAGCCTTGTGCACATGCATACTAAACCGCCCACCGCTCATGCACGTTCACCAAATGTCGTCGCCTCAGGCTGCTCGTGTCAGTAACCCTTAGCACTGTCATTTACTGAAGCACAAAGTCATTCATGCTGACATATCTATTTAGTTTTAATATGATTATGTGTTAGCATGTTAGAGCAATACACTACCAAGGAAATGTATTTACTGTCAGATGTCTCAATACTGTTAGAAATGACTTCTACACGACCTGGGATGGATGTAAGGAGAATGTTTATTTTCTCATACTAGATATTGTTATATGTATATTGTCAGTAGATTTACGTGCACATAGAGAAACTAAATAATCTAGATAAGAACAGTGATTCTCAAAGAGGTACCAGCCATTGGGGTCCGTGTACCTGCTGGCCATTCAATTTTGGTTTTGAAATGGAATATCCAAAATTGGAAAACGACCCGTTTCCTCATTATCAAATTAAAATGGAAAATAGAAAAACAAAAAATGAGCCCTTTTTTGTTTTTTGTTTTAAAACCAAAAATTGGGAAACGAAATAATGAGCTGTTATCCGTTTTTTACTATAAATCAAAAAACAAAAAATGAAATAAAAAAATAAATGTACATGCCCGTTTTCGATTCAGCTCCCCTGTCTCCTCTTCGTTTTGTTTTGGTAGTGACCCGGAAACAGTCATGACCCTGGCTTAGCGTTACACTTTGCACCATTTATTGAGGTCTCAAGTGTTGCATTTATAGATATTTTTCGTCAATCTGGTGTTTTTAATGTCAAAAGTTAAATTAATTAATTAAAAATATATTAAAATGAGAACGTAAAAATATTTGACACTGTCTCAAGGCACTCGCGATTCCTGGTTGGGAGACTTATGCAGACTTCTTTGCAAGTTAGCCGCTTAGCTCAGTTTATAAGTGTGATCTTTATCATTTATACCTTTTGGTTGTAATCTACTGCTGGTTTTATTGTCAACAGATAACATGGTAATAGTAATAAGAGAGGATATCTGATGGAGTGTGTGTCCTAGGGTGCGACTGTGTGTGTGTTTGTGTGTGTGTGTGTGTGTTGTATTTATACAGGAACGCAGTACATGGAGCCCTCGCATGACACCGACAACACATTATTCCACAGCACAGATACATCTATGATCCACAGAGGTAAGTTTTTAATAATCCGCTTTACATCTGTAACTCGTGTTATTTTGCTCAGGAATGGTCAGGACAAGATAGCGGCTGTAGGTCCATGAACGATGACAGATTGAACCTAAATGCCTATGTGACTTGCTTTGGTTATGTATTTCAAAGGAGGGGACGCTCATTTCAGGATTTTTTTTTTTTAATCTTGCCTACAATAACGACAGAAAACATAATACAACTCTTCGTTCACACACTGGACTGAGTGCAACAACTCAAAACAAACAAAAGTCATCTGCTGACGCTAAAGCGCCACTGCATACATTTTTAAACATACTCTTTCTGAGATTGAACTGCTGTGTTCTGACCATTAAACTATATATCACATGAATAAATTAACTAATACATGGTGGCTACTACATCAAAATTTAATATAACAAAATAAAACATGTCTAATGCTTTCATTATTAGCAAGTTTTATCTTGTGGTTCAAAGTGCTTGTCTAATTAAAAAGGCTATTTTTCCTCAGAGGACTGTGTATTGGAGGAACCATGCGATGGAGATATGTGGTGATCAGAGGTGATGAGTGAGGCACAGAGGTGGACTGTGGCTGCCAAGCAGAAGACACAGAATGATCTCAGAAATGCGACTGATGCACTGATTCCAGGTACAGTATGTTTAGTTTCTCCTTGACTTGTAGCCTCTCAGTTCTTTACAGAATTCAGTGCAGTGAAGTAGTGCAAGAGTTGTAGAACTTATGTCCAGAAAATAGGATAATGCCCCAACATCTCTTCTTACTTTCTTGTCTTATAGGAAAAGCAGTACCAGAAGAATTCAGGGTAAGGCTGTCCAGTGCAGCGGACCTGGAGGCAGAGACTTCCAAAGGGACTACATAGTAGTTTGATTTTAAGCATTATAGCTATTTGCCTATTTCTTTGATCAAGTATTAAAAAATTCCTTCTGCAGGTAGTTGCTCCCCTCTGCCGCTAGACTGTACAACAAACTGGTGATTTTGTGCACCATCTCACCTGTATTATGGAACAGCTACTGTGTTCAATTAAACTTTCATCTCACCAGTGCAATATTTCAACCATGTGCAATGAAAAAGACAAGCATGTAACATTTTCCTACTACTTTTTAATTTTACTATTTTAGTCTTCAGATTCATAAATGTATTTGTTTATTCTTAATTTGTCTGGCCAGGTTGTCTTTTTTTTCCTGCTTTGATACTCTGTCTGATGCTACTTGTACTTTGTTTGGAGTTACTTTCTTTTACTGTTACAAAAACAAAGACTTTACAACATCCTTTGATGTATATCCACCTTTTTTTCTACATTAATAATGAATAAAACAATGAATGCAGTTTGGAAAATTCTATTCATTTGAATGTCAAGTTCACCTGAATTCACACTTAAACAGGTATAAAAGGTGACGCGTCTAATCTTGGATCTAACCCAAATACCAAGGACTAAACAAACCAGGATTTAAACAGGACATTCATTTAACATTATGAAATACACATTTTTTTTAAACACAAATGTGCCCCAAAAGAACAAAAAAGGTCTAAGACAGGACTGAATTAGGTTCCAATCACAAAAAGAAATGTGTGATTGGAACCTAGGCAGCAAAGGAGTAATTAACAACACTAGAAAGCAAACTGTCTAGGGTTGGATATTCAGAAAATAGTGTCTCCACCCTTTGTCTGTCCTCCTCTGTGGAGAAAGGATCTCTTCCAAAGGTTGACTGGAGTGCCAGCTCTGACCCAACCTTTAACCCTTTTTGTTCTTTTGGGGCACATTTGTGTTTAAAAAAAATGTGTATTTCATAATGTTAAATGAATGTCCTGTTTAAATCCTGGTTTGTTTAGTCCTTGGTATTTGGGTTAGATCCAAGATTAGACGCGTCACCTTTTATACCTGTTTAAGTGTGAATTCAGGTGAACTTGACATTCAAATGAATAGAATTTTCCAAACTGCATTCATTGTTTTATTCATTATTAATGTAGAAAAAAAGGTGGATATACATCAAAGGATGTTGTAAAGTCTTTGTTTTTGTAACAGTAAAAGAAAGTAACTCCAAACAAAGTACAAGTAGCATCAGACAGAGTATCAAAGCAGGAAAAAAAAGACAACCTGGCCAGACAAATTAAGAATAAACAAATACATTTATGAATCTGAAGACTAAAATAGTAAAATTAAAAAGTAGTAGGAAAATGTTACATGCTTGTCTTTTTCATTGCACATGGTTGAAATATTGCACTGGTGAGATGAAAGTTTAATTGAACACAGTAGCTGTTCCATAATACAGGTAAGATGGTGCACAAAATCACCAGTTTGTTGTACAGTCTAGCGGCAGAGGGGAGCAACTACCTGCAGAAGGAATTTTTTAATACTTGATCAAAGAAATAGGCAAATAGCTATAATGCTTAAAATCAAACTACTATGTAGTCCCTTTGGAAGTCTCTGCCTCCAGGTCCGCTGCACTGGACAGCCTTACCCTGAATTCTTCTGGTACTGCTTTTCCTATAAGACAAGAAAGTAAGAAGAGATGTTGGGGCATTATCCTATTTTCTGGACATAAGTTCTACAACTCTTGCACTACTTCACTGCACTGAATTCTGTAAAGAACTGAGAGGCTACAAGTCAAGGAGAAACTAAACATACTGTACCTGGAATCAGTGCATCAGTCGCATTTCTGAGATCATTCTGTGTCTTCTGCTTGGCAGCCACAGTCCACCTCTGTGCCTCACTCATCACCTCTGATCACCACATATCTCCATCGCATGGTTCCTCCAATACACAGTCCTCTGAGGAAAAATAGCCTTTTTAATTAGACAAGCACTTTGAACTACAAGATAAAACTTGCTAATAATGAAAGCATTAGACATGTTTTATTTTGTTATATTAAATTTTGATGTAGTAGCCACCATGTATTAGTTAATTTATTCATGTGATATATAGTTTAATGGTCAGAACACAGCAGTTCAATCTCAGAAAGAGTATGTTTAAAAATGTATGCAGTGGCGCTTTAGCGTCAGCAGATGACTTTTGTTTGTTTTGAGTTGTTGCACTCAGTCCAGTGTGTGAACGAAGAGTTGTATTATGTTTTCTGTCGTTATTGTAGGCAAGATTAAAAAAAAAAATCCTGAAATGAGCGTCCCCTCCTTTGAAATACATAACCAAAGCAAGTCACATAGGCATTTAGGTTCAATCTGTCATCGTTCATGGACCTACAGCCGCTATCTTGTCCTGACCATTCCTGAGCAAAATAACACGAGTTACAGATGTAAAGCGGATTATTAAAAACTTACCTCTGTGGATCATAGATGTATCTGTGCTGTGGAATAATGTGTTGTCGGTGTCATGAGAGGGCTCCATGTACTGCGTTCCTGTATAAATACAACACACACACAAACACACACACAGTCGCACCCTAGGACACACACTCCATCAGATATCCTCTCTTATTACTATTACCATGTTATCTGTTGACAATAAAACCAGCAGTAGATTACAACCAAAAGGTATAAATGATAAAGATCACACTTATAAACTGAGCTAAGCGGCTAACTTGCAAACAAGTCTGCATAAGTCTCCCAACCAGGAATCGCGAGTGCCTTGAGACAGTGTCAAATATTTTTACGTTCTCATTTTAATATATTTTTAATTAATTAATTTAACTTTTGACATTAAAAACACCAGATTGACGAAAAATATCCATAAATGCAATACTTGAGACCTCAATAAATGGTGCAAAGTGTAACGCTAAGCCAGGGTCATGACTGTTTCCGGGTCACTACCAAAACAAAACGAAGAGGAGACAGGGGAGCTGAATCGAAAACGGGCATGTACATTTATTTTTTAATTTCGTTTTTTGTTTTTTGATTTATAGTAAAAAACGGATAATGGCTCGTTTTTTCGTTTCCCAATTTTTGGTTTTAAAACAAAAAACAAAAAAGGGCTCGTTTTTTGTTTTTCTATTTTCCATTTTAATTTGATAATGAGGAAACGGGTCATTTTCCAATTTTGGATATTCCATTTCAAAACCTAAATTGAATGGCCAGCTGGTACACGGACCCATTGGATCATCCTTTTTTAGTTCTGTGTAAGTACTGGATTCGTCCTGGTTTAGTTCGCGTTTGCTCTCATTCCTTTGTACAAAAATAGTGTACAGCTCTGTTTCCAGTGATTCCTCACAGACATTTTTCATTTTGTAATAAAATGCCATCATACAAAAATTTTAAGGAAATAAAAAGCTGTTTTTCCTGTTTATGTTCAAAAGGTGGCAACACTCTGCACTCTGCTGCCCTCTGCTGCCCTCTTCACCTGTTTCTTTATAGCACCAGTAGCACTTGTTAAAAACATTCTCTTTTAGCCAGATAAAGTTTTTAAAGGTTGTAAAACATGCAGTGCTGTATGTTATCATTAGTATCATATAGCCCCTTTTTAACTGGCTATTTCTCATGGTATGTCCTGCCTCAAGCCCAAAGTTCTCCTGATGGGAATAAAACACTGAGGGAACAAGATGGAGGTCTATGACTAGTGATCTCACAAATCTTGCACTTTAGAAACTTTCTGTTGCCTGCCAAAGCAAAGCTGCAAACTTAAAGGTACTATGAGCAGTATATATATTTGTAACATAAAAATTAAATACACGAGTCACCAGTTATGATGTAAACATGTTCAATCAAATATTAGTTTTACTGATAAAAATGGTACAGCTGATTTTTTCACAATTAAAAATATATGCCGATCGTCCAATCAGAAAAAAGACTGTTGTTTTAATTTAGACTACAGTACCATTTTTAAACCAGTACGAGCACATGTTGCTTCCAGTACTTTGAATGTGTAACTTAAACATACAATTACATTCTTTATTCTGTCATATGTGCAGGGTACTTTTTTTTCCTTTAATGGATTAATCACGGCGGCACGGTGGCATAGTGGCTAGCACTCCTGCCTCACAGCAAGAAGGTGAAGGTCCTGGGTTCGATTCCCGGACCGTGTGGGGCCTTTCTGTGTGGAGTTTGCATGTTCTCCCCGTGTCTGGGTGGGTTTCCTCCGGGTACTCCGGTTTCCCCCATCAACCTCAAAACATGCACAACAGGCAAAAACCTCCAGCCAAATGCTCCTGACCAGGATCCTGGCTCAAGATCTGGAGAAGGGTTCCCAGGTGCTGCACTGCAGCAGCAGCCCACTGCTCCTGACAGGTTGCCCCAGCAGCATTGAGGGATGGGTCAAATGCAGAGAATGAATTTCCCCTATGAGGGATCAATAAAGTATACCTTACCTTACCTTTAATCAATTTAATGACAATCACTTACATAAAGGAAAATGCATAAAAACACCACTATCCCCATCTCTAACCTCAGTGCTCTGTGGTGTGAATGTACAGACACATTGCACTGTCTGTTTTATTTCAAGTCAATATCCATGCACAAAGGGAGATGTGGTACATCCGCACTGCCACTTTTGTGAACTGACTCTTCGCACTTTCCCAGCCTCCGTGTCCTTTTGTGCTCCTGCATACTTAACCGACTCCTTCTCTAAATTCTCCCAGGCCTGTCTGACGAGCACTTCCAACACTTCTCCACACTTCTCGCTCACAACTGGTCAATACCGACGAGAGTTTGGATCATTTTCATTGTTCCTTTTCACTGCTCTTGATGATAGTCATTAGTTTGAAGAACAAAAGTCACTTAAAGAAATCGCTTGTCTTACTTGAAGGCATAGGTTGGAGAAGACACGGCATCATCATTTACCAATAAATCATAATGACGGCTGATATTAGTCTTGGTTTAGCTTTTTGTATGTCTCCTTTGCTATGGTTGCAGTCAATTGTTCTCAGGAATCTTAAGTATCTATTGTAACTCAAGGCAGAATACATTTTTATAAGAGGCATGAATTCTTGTCTTATAACTTATTTAGAATAGCCCTGTAGTATGGCGTTGTTAAAAAGTGGGTACCTGCCTCTGGAGTTCAAGTGCGTTTCTCGATAAATAAATAATAGCGTTGTTACAGGTGCCATTAATTTCTTTTATTGTGGAGTAGTAGCTCTACTTTCTTTCCTCTGTAAAGAGAAGTGTAGGCTCCAGAGGAATGTGTTATGTATGTACTAGAAACACTCAGCACAGGCCCCCACCAAGGCATTAGCCCTATCTCACAAAGGCGTGAATGCAATGCCCAGACATGGACTCAAACCAAACCTGACCTTCCTGTTCTGGGATCAATACAGGATTCAGACAGTGACTCAGAAGAACAGACTTCTGTAAATGAGTTCCATCTCCAGCTGCTCCTGCTCAGCTCTGCCAAAAATCAGTGCAAGCAGAGTGGAATTGTATTTTGATGGGCCCACCATGCAGCTAATCACATGTGAGGACAGACTAGGATCATATCATTATGTGAAATAATGTGAAAGGTGGGCGCCAAAGCCTGCAAGTGTAGTGGGACAGGCCAGCAACAGAGAGATGGGTAATGGGTTAGCCGGATTTAACTGTAAGCTCTTTGGGAAAAAGTGAAGAAATGAGCAACACACAAACCATTCATAATTGATAAATTAGACCTAAATAAAATGCTCTGAGTGAGACTTGAAGAGCCATTTGGGAGCCACAGGAGCCGGTATTTTAGTTCAGGGGTAAATGCTCAAATCATTGAACCACAAAATGTATGTGTCACAATGGTTAAAATGCACTTAAACAAATGTAATTTGTTCCTGACCCTTGTGTCTGGAGTGAATATCTTTGTTTGGACATAGATTTTATTAAAATTCAACCATTAACCATCAACCTTTTTTTTTTTTTTGCTTGCCTACCAGACTAACCAACCAAGTCAAAAACCTAACCTCCTTGGTGCTAATAATAAATATATATTCATATTATTATTTGCTCAATTTCACAAAAGTTATAGTATGAAAATCCCAATATATTTTAATGACAAAGGCTTGTTTTATAACATATATATAATAAATTGTGTGATTGTGTGATTGTGCTGAGCTCTACACACTACACAGGCCTGATTAAAGACGATCGATGTATGACACATTCATTTAATGGCACTTGGTCCTGATTTGTTCTGACATCTTAAGTGTGACTCATGAGACCTTGGTTGTTAAGGTTGTTATTAGGAATAAGGTGAAAGAGGAGCAAGTGTGGAGGAATTATTATCTGATTTCTCATTAACAAATTGCAGCTCAGTGACATCAGAATCTGTGTTTTAACACTATCCAGGTAAAAGTGCTAAAACACAGAGTTCACACATAAATCAGAAAAATCATTATTTCACAGCTCAAAGAAGTCAGCTGTAAATGGAAAGGTTTATCTTGTTATCTAACGCCTTTAATCCAATTTGATACAGAATTTAAAGAATAAATGTACACATTATACCCACATCTTCTTCTTAAACTGGAACCATGCAACTTTGCTTGTTTCTTCACTGTTTTTGGTTGCATTTTTCTCTACTGAGCTTCCCCAACATTCTGGAGTAAAACACTTGTTTGTGTGTGTGACTGACTTTTCATTTCTCTGCTATAAAGAACGTCTAAAAAATAAACTCATCACTAGCTTGTTTTTATGGCAAAGAGGTGCAAGGGGCTTTATTCGTTCTATAACAACTTCTTTAGTCATCACACTGACTCAAAGCTGTTTAATTAAGGTTCAAAAGTTGCTTTGTTCCGCTAACTAGGAATTTTCATTTTGTGCTCATAAAATAACAATGCAATTCTGTTTCCGATCAACTAGACTCTAGAGTGGCAAATGTGTCTTTTTGAATCCACTGAAGCAGATGTGCTGTTAGTCTTCGCATAGGGAGAGACACATTTGGAGCCCAATTCTGGTTTATGACTGTTTTTATAACTCATTTCTGTACATCTGAGTAAAACAATGTTCATATGATGTGATGAAATGATTCTTGCTTTCGGGGTTGCCACAGCAAACTGTCTGCCTCTTCCTAGCTTGGAATGATTTTCCTATTGGTTTTGCATAGGTTATAAACCAGATGCCCTTCTCCATCTATGCATACTATGGAATGGCACAGAAAGTACACTGGCTTGTGACCCCTTGCGACTGGATTTATCACCAGAAAAATTATACTACGGTATAATTGTGGCAGATGAGACAGCACCCTGTTAGTGAATGGCCTCTAAACCACTCCAAATACCCACACAAGTACATATCTGTGCATAATTTGGGAGCAAAAACAGGCATGACCCCTATCTGTGGCTCTCGACAAGAAGTGCTCATATCTGCCTTAAAATGCCTCAAAACTACGCATAATCTCATAATCTCTTGTGTAAACTCTGCCCCTTCCCAAAAACCTCTTTTTGGGAACAAGCTCCTGGCGGAATTCTGTGAGTTTTGATAATGAGGTACTACAGGCCCATACATTTGTAACAGGATGATGAAATTTGGTACAAAAATCCTGACATGATAATGAGGATAATAATTACATAACATTACTGGGCCTAATGCTATTCTGTTTTTTAAATATTAAACATTTTATCTGGAAAAAGACCCAAAATGACCATTCCTCTGATATTTTTCTTCCACTAATTGTTATATTCAGTCACTGTGGGATTGAAATTATTCCTTCACATGTAAATAGAAAACTTCCCCTTTTTAACTAGCTACACTACTAGGCATTATCACTGAATACATGGCCCTCTTTCTTCTGTAAGTCTATCAGGAGAACTACTGTCAGTATAAATTACTTCCTAATGCTTTTACTCATCTTTATATCTTTGACATGGAAATTCCCCGAGTCTATCCCACACCAGCACCATGACTGCGACCTCCCTGCCCTCTCCTCAGGCTGCCTTTCCCTTTTATTGGTCATGTCTCATTCATCCGGGGGTCAGAAAAAAGCCTCCCTGACCTGATCAGATAAGACCCAACCCGGCGGCGATGGAGAGAACAGAATATGCCCATGAGCAAACAAAATGACTACATCCTATACTCGGACTCTCCCTGGCTTCCATTCGATCTGCCTTATCTTTAATTTAGATCGACCGGCAGTTGGAAATACAGGAGTGTTTTACGGTTTTTAATGCCAGACAACGACACTGTAAAGAAGCCAAGGAACTGCTGACATACCCGCTTTAGAGAGTAGTGACACCACCGGAGGATAACATTGTTTTTAAGGCCCATAAAAGTGCCCGCTGTAGCTTTAATAATTTTTCTACCTTCGCTATTGGAGGTAATATGGAGCTCTTGGCCTTAAGTCTAGACAACAAATTGAGGTAAATGTGGTAGAAGAATAGATCAGTAAAACATACAGGATGTGCTAATGCATTTTGTCCTTTCATCGTCTTTGTGCAATCATAATTACACAATGTTGCGTAACTTCCAGTGTCGTGCTCTTTATAAAAGACCTCAAGTGTATGTATGTGGTGAAGGTTAATCCAGGCAAAGGAGAGCTCAAATCTGTGTACTCTTTGTGTTGGGCCCAAGTCTGGATAAATGGAAAAGACTGTGTCAGGAAGGGCATGTAGCGTAAAACCTATTTTTGGACACATAAAAGAGATGTAAAATTAATTAAATAAACACATAAAGCAGTTTTTATTAATTTCTTTTGCACATAATAAAAATGATCATGTAAATTTACAAAATGTATATAAAAATGAGCAGTATAAGTGCAGGAAAGGGAAAAAAACAAAACAAAACAAAAACAGAAGGGCTTATTTTAAAGCCTCCACCTTATAATACAAAAGTTACATACAATTAAAATGAGTTTGAATGTGAGACTGTATAATATCTGATATTCATAATATGCTAACACAAAAAATAACTAATTTAAAGATAAACATTGCCAGTGGCGTTGCTAGAGGGAATTACTCAATTCTTCATTAAATTAGTTGCAAATTTAATTTAAAACCAACTCTTAACAGTAAATAACCATAGCCTTTTTTACAGACTCAATTGTACTTTCATGCACAAACACAACATAAAAAGTCACAAGTCACTTATTCAAGCATTGATCATAAGGCTGACATCACAATCAGAACATTTCAATAGCAGACAATAGACTCAGGTCATTTTTTCATGCAAAATTACAGAATTTGATTTTTTGCTCTTGTTGAGTTTCTTCTACACACCAAATTTCCCATATTGCTACCTACATTTAGATGGGAAAATCAATGACGCTCTCACTATTTTATTATGATTATGATTATGTTTATTTTTACACTGGTAAAGGAAGTCCCGGCCCACCAGTTGAGTATCCCTGATATAGAAGGCTTGTTGATTTGTCAATGGGCCTTGGATTACAGGATTACTCAAACAGGCTTAAATAAAACAAAACTCAACGCCAGGTCTATTTTTGCTGGGGGAACAACATTATAACATGGTAAAAAGCTAAAAAAAAAAAAAAGGGGGAGGTTCAAAAAAGGATAATTTTGTAAATTTAAGAACTTATAAATATGCATGAATAGCAGCTAGTCAAGAGAAACTTATGTTTGAAAGTTTACCATCTCATAATAGTCTAATGAAGAGATAAGAAATTTGACAATGTCGCCCCAAAATTTACATTGTGTCCTTTTTCATAGGTTCTCTGGGTCAACACAACCTTTCTGTGTAGAGTCTGCCTGTCACGTCGGTCTCTGCATTACCAATAGTTTTCTCTGGTTGCAAAGACTGAGGATTGGTCTGTTTGTCTTTTTGTGTTAGCTCTGACGTTATCCAGTAGGAATTCCACTGATGAAAGAACATTTCATCACTGAAGGCTGTATTTTAAGGTAAAAAGTTGTTATGAGATGTAGTTTTAATGTCTTTGTTCTTCTCTTTGTCACTGAGTCTTAAGTTCTGTGGCAGTCTGACAATAGAAACTTTCACTGTCAGGGACTTGAGAGTGACTTTTTTGTTGTTGTCAACTCTCAGCTGGCTGCATCTTGGAACTTAAGTGTTCTGCTGTCACTGCTGACTTTGATAACTGAGCCACTGTCGGTGTTCGTTTGGAACAATTGATGACAGGTGATTAGGCAGAACAGAACCATAGCCAGCCTAATTCATTTATTTCAATCTCTAGTTAAAAATGAGTCTGGTCTATGTTTCTGTGAGTCGGGAAACCAAACCATTGCATAAAGCCCGCCCATTTTAGATAAACAGGTATAACTGGTCGGAAGAATAACTTTCAACAGAATTTTGCATGTGAGGGATTCCAGACCCACTCCATTTTGCTAAAAATGTGTCTGTCTCTTCATAGCTACATTGCAAAATTAAAGTTGAAACTGTTCATTGCCATTGGCCATAATTGTAATTGCAACAACATACATTAGCTGGATGCCCTTCCTGTCGCAACCAGCCACTTACTAAACTGCAATGTGGGCTGTGGTGTCTTTCCTAAGGACGCAACAACAGTATGCACCTAATTCTGGTGAATAACAATTTCTATTATGTGTACAGTCATATGCAAAAGTTTGGGCACCCCTCTGAGGTTGCATAATAATTTACTCTTCACAGAAAAAGATCACAGAGGTATGTCATTCATTTTCTAATGACATCTGAGTTCTAGGGTGTTTTCCTAACAACAATTTTTATTATAGCAGTATTTAAGTGTATGAAATTAAATTAAATAGCAAGAAATGTCTGTGCAAATATTTGGGCACCCTTATAAGTTTGCTGATTTGAATGCATGACAGGTGCAGGTGCATTCAGTAATGAGAAAAGGTATTTAAGGTGGTAATCAGGAAATGGAAGGACACAGGCAAAGTTAATGTTAAGGCCAGATGTGGCAGACCAAGAAAAAGACCAGAGAAACATAGGCAAGGGATGGTGAGAATGGTTAAAGGCAACCCACAGATCACCTCCAAAGACCTACAAGATCATCCTGCTGCAGATGGTGTTTATGTACATGGGTCAACAATTCAGTGCACTTTGTACAAAGAACAGCTGTATGGGAGAGTGATGCCATGCCACAAACAGAGGTATGAAAAAGCTCATTTAGACAAGCCAGATTCATTTTAACATGGTGTGGAAGGACATACCTCAAGCGACTCTGTTTGTGGTGTGGCATCATCCTCCCATACATTCTTTGTACAAAGTGCACTGAATTTGTGACCAAAGTCCTTCCATTTCTTGATTACACCTTAAATACCTTTTCTCATTACCAAATGCACCTGTCAATGAAGTTCAAGGCTTATCTAATTAATCTAACAAGTTTTGTGTCGCAAGTAAACCATTTTGAGAAATTACATGCATTCAAATCAGCAAACTTATAATGGTGCCCAAATATTTGCACAGACTTTTTTCATATTTCATTTAATTTCATACATCTAAATACTGCTACACTAAAAATTGTTTTTCAGAAAACACCCTAGAACTCAGAAGTCAATAGAAATAGAATGCCATACCTCTGTGATCTTTTTTCGTGAAGACAGAATAAATTATTGTGCAACCTCAGAGGGGTGCCCAAACTTTGGCATATGCCTGTACATACAGTAAATTTTGCTAACATGTTATAGTTATATCCATATTATATATTATATTATAGACTGCATTGAGCTTACCTTTTATGTGTTGTTACATGTTTTATTTAATATTCTCTTTGAAAGCTCAAAAAGCCCTTACATTTTCTAGACATAATAGTAAATATTTCATGAGTAAACTGTATATAGATCTAAAAGCAAACGTGCCTTTGTACTTTGTTGAATTAACTATTGTTTATTTTTTTTGACCTGATCGTTAGACATGATTTATTTAGTAAACATTGATTGCTTCAGTGTAGGCTTCAGTTCATTTAAGCCAACATCATTTAAGAATATTTAACCCACTGTTTTACAGAATCCAAAGCTTTTTTTTTTTTTTTTTTTTTTCAAAATTTGGATTCTTAGTATTTTACAGATGAACTGTATTGTGATTTACTTATTTACATTCATATAATGCTGGCCTACAGCCTTCAAATAAGCTAAAATGGTAAATGGTCACACTGGTTGCATAGGACTTTTCTACCTCCATGGGCACTCAAACCACTTTACATCAAGGAACCATTCACCCATTCACACTAAACATATTATTGGCTTCCATAGCCCATTTAAACATTCTCTTAAGGTCCTGACCCACCATTTAAGAACCACAGATTCATGTTGTACCAGCACCACTTAAAATAGATTTTTTGAAAGTGATTGGCTTCAAACAGCATGTCAACATTCATAGAGCTAGAGTTACATTACTAACTATTATGCACATCTCACACAGCCTCTTCCTCTACAGTGATAAACACCACCCTGACAAATATAAGAGTGGCTTTTTTCATTTTATTGAAAAAACTATTAACTGTCTAGATCTATGTCCTTTTACTCATTACATTTGCTATACCATATATTTTTGATCATTAATTAAAAGGATGTCACTGTACCTACCACACATCACCAAATAATAAAAGACTAATTGTACATGAACGGCAGCTTTCTATGCGCTAATAGGACCCTATTATAAACGGTTCAACATACAGTATACTAGGGGCTAGGTTGTTAGCTTTGACTCTGATATGTGATTAATTAATATCTAACAGCATATGATCGGTGTGCTGTAATTCATTATCTCCACCTGGCAAACAGGAGCACTCACTGGAAGGCCTGCGCTGACATCCATCTGTCCGTCCCGCCTTGTTTTTAATCTCTTCAGGCAGCCCGAGACTGCACGCACAAGTGACAGCTCTCGCAGCAAGTGGCAGCACGGCGGTTCAGCTTCATACAATTCTGGAGGGAGACCTTGTCAGTCCCACAATTCATCTGCACTGACATTGTTGTAGAAGTCAAGAGATGGCGTGAAGGTACAACAGCATCGTGGTTGCTCTTGTGGATCTGACTGCCTCTTCAAAGTCAAAGCAAGGATCACATTTTGGGTCCTCAGTAGTTCTTTTTAGTTTAGCCACGCCCCCAAAATTGAAATTATCACATAAGATAGTATTGCAAATGGCAACCAACTGGATGTGTAATGTCAGTGAGTGGGTGGAGAACATTAGGAAATGGCTCAGTTGTTATCACTTTATTAGGAGTAATTAGCACCACATGATCATTTAACCACCAAAGCTTTCAGGAAAACATTAGCAAATGGTTCAAGAGGCTAGAGCTGGGAGCTAGACTGTCCTATAACTGGAAGGTTGACAGTTCGAATCCTGCTCTTCCCCGTTGTTGTTTTTTCCTTTGCATGTGTTAGTATGATTATGTGTTTGGTGGTGGTCAGAGAGGCCTTAGATGCAAAATAGCAACTGCCTTGCCCCAGGGCAGCTGCTATTTTGCTAGTTACAGAAGTAGTTTACTGCAATGGAGTGTGACTAAGGAGTGAATAAATAATGCACCAAATAGTAAAAAGCAACTTTGAAGGTCTGGAAAAAGCGCTATATAATACTGTTGTATTGTTATTATTATGAATGATCAGCTATTTTACATGTAAGAACAATTAGTGCTTGCTGAAATGCAAGTTATACAAGATTGTAATGCTAAATGGTATCAATCTGATCACATATGTTTAATGTCAGTGCCTGGGTAGAGAACATTAGCTAGTTGTAAAACATTTAGCTCATTTTATTTAGCTATGGAATTACACTTAATGCCATATAAGTAGTAGAAATAAATTTACAAAAGTGCATAAACAAGCTTGCCAAACGGCAATATATCAGCTACATTATATTGCCAAAAGTATTCACTCACCCACCCACATAACTAAATTCAGGTGTTCCAATCACTTCCATGGCCACAGGTGTATAAAATCAAGTACCTAGGCATGCAGCTTTGTGGAACCTTTGTGGGAACAGTTTGGGGATGGCCACTTCCTGTTCCAACGTGACTGTACACCAGTGCACAAAGTAAGGTCCATAAAGACATGGATGAGCGAGTTTGGTGTGGATGAAGTTGACTGAGCTGCACAGAGTCCTGACCTCAACCCGACAGAACACCTTTGGGATGAATTAGAGCGAAGGCTGCAAGCCAAGCCTTCTCATCCAACATCAGTGTCTGACCTTACAAATGTGCTTCTGGAAGAATGGTCAGAAAATTCATAAACACTTCTAAACCTTGTGGAAAGTCTTCCCAGAAGAGTTGAAGCTGTTATATAAACAAAGGGTGGGCCAACGTCATATTAAACTCTATGGATTAAGAATTAAGTTCATATGCATGTAAAGGTAGTGAGTGAATACTCTTGGAAATATAGTGTACATGTGTGGTATCTCAGAAAGTGGTTAAAAAACATTAGCATGTCACAAGATTCTTAGCTGTTTAATTTATAGGTGCAATTAGCTCTACATATGTATAAGTCACTATATATACTAAATTTTTTTTTTTTTTTTTTAAATTGGCGGTCTTGTAAAATACCCAAATGACTACACTTTAACTGTCAATGAGGTGGTACATAGCATTACTGAATGCCCATTTTATTTACAAAAGGAAATAGTCCCACATAAGCTAAAAGCTACATGCTAAGTCACTGAATTTGTGTGTAATGCTGGTACAGTTATTACAGAACCATGGCAGACCACAATAGTTTGTCAATGTACACTTACGGTTTAACTAAATCTGTACTCCTACTTAAACATGATAAGTTTGGCTAATGAAACTGACAACCAGATTTATGTGCACTTGTTTAAAA
The DNA here is from genome assembly GCA_020698575.1 of Bostrychus sinensis. NCBI lineage: Eukaryota > Metazoa > Chordata > Actinopteri > Gobiiformes > Eleotridae > Bostrychus > Bostrychus sinensis. The sequence continues at coordinate 10,081,873 of CM036257.1, read as the reverse complement.
GTCTGCAACAACCATTATTTCAGTCATCACAAAATGTCTTATTTTGTGTTTTCTTAGCTTTACTTTTTATTTTTCATCAAAATGCACACACAGTTTCTGTCACTGGTGGAAGGGTCCATACATCAATGCGTTTCCTTGCACAGCAGCCGCCAATTAGCATGTTCTATCTTAAATTCAGCGGAGATGCTTGGTGACATGAGTGAGGCCTGTGTATTGGGAGCTGTCTATACTGTCCAGCAAACTGACAGGTGAGCTTCTCTGGCAGAATGGAGGTAATGATGACTCGCAAGATAAGGCCTCAGACACATAGACATTCTGCATTCTGTCTGCATGTGGTAGTTTTACATGGCTGCAGGGGATTTCATGGGATGTACAGTAAAGGCTTGATGCTAATGATATTCAAATTGATTTACATGCTATGCATTTTTACCAGAGAATATGTATGCAATGGTGGTGAGTGTCAAAAGTTACCTACACAGAATATTGGTAATTTCTCCACAATTTATGCCTTTTTGCATTGTAAATTACTGTTCTATAACTATGTGTATGTTTTAAAGTATTTTGATGGTATTTTATGGAGATGAATTTGTTTACCTTTAATACCTGGTCTTCTCATCTCAAATATCTTTACATGGACTGCCAACACAAATAACATATTAACAAGGCCCTCCAATACATGTGCATTCTGAGGAGGCGGATACAGGCCAGGGTTTACAGAAAACCTAGTCTTGATTTAGGTCTGGTCATTCTTTGTCATGGTATTTGGACTGCTCTGTGATCCTTGTAATATGATTCGATAATGATGATATGATTGGTATTGTTATTGTAGTATTACTTATAGAACTAACGCTGATAATTATTTCAACACACGTTAACGCAAGTGATGGGTCAGTCACAAACGAGCCATCAGTGAGCCATGTCTTTTTTTCTCTTTTTCTCTCTCTCTCCATGCAAAGTGCAGCTGTGAAACCAGGCCAGGATGCATACCTATTGGGTGCACACAGGACAGAGGAAGAGTAGAGAGACATGAGGGGAAAAAATTTTAATTCCAATCACAAAAGTTTATTTAGCACAGAGACATTTCTTGAAAATGTAGCTCTATCTGCTGTAATGCTTTTTGTCTGCAAAATAATTTTATATATATATATATATATATATATATATATATATATATATATATATATATATTATTATTATTATTATTATTATTATTATTATTATTATTATTATTTGGGTGTCAAGCATGTTTGAAATGGTGCTACAGTATATACACTATAGGCAACTGAGTCAAAACTGCACATATTGGCTGAATTCTAAAATCTATAATCCATCAAAGAAAAAGTATTTAGGAGCTGATAGAATCGGAATGCATTACTGATTTAATTTTATAGCAAGAGTGCAATAATCACGATTAATCAGAAAAAAATCATGCGATTAATCACAATTAAAATTTTTTATTGTTGCCCAGCACTTATTACTTACATTGCTGTTTAGAGATTTCAGGACACATACCTCCTGTAAATGAGGACCTCCTTTTGTATTGGAATGTAAGATAAGGTGAGGGTTAAGGTTAAGGTTATGCATTATTGTCCTCTGCATTTGACCCATCCTTCAATGCCACTGGGGCAACTTGTCAGGAGCATCTCCAGGACTTGAGCCAGGATCCTAGTCAGGAATACCTAACTGGATGGATCGCCTAGTCTGCATGTTTTAGGTTGGAAACGGGAAACTGGAGCACCCGGATGAAACCTGCCAACAGACACGGGGAGAGGATGCAAACTCCACACAAAAAGGCTCGACATGGTCCAGGAATTGAACTCAGGGCATTCACTTTGCCATTGTGCTGCCAGGGTGGAGAATAAGACAGAAACTTTTGCTACAGCTGACAAAAGTTTGCATGTCATTTAAGATGGCTTAGTGACCATTTGGCCCAAGTAGGATTCAGAGTAGCTTACCATAACAGTGCTTAGCATACAGTGCATGTTTACACAGTTATCTAGCTAACCACTGTACTATATTATTAAATTATGGTCCATGATTGACCTGAGTGACACTGTCAGATATTTAGCAGTATTGTTCAACTGTTTCTTAGATCTTATCAAACTGAGTAATCGATGGCCACCAATTTACAGACAAGAGGTCAACACATAGAAGGCACAGGTTTATAGTTACTGTGTTGTCCAAATGTGTAGATGCAATGGGTGCAAACACAAACTTTAGCTTTCACCTAGAACTGCAGCTAAACACAGCTATATTCACAATAACCATACACCAACTTCATTGTACTTGCCAATGTATATTTTCGCTGGAATTAAAATGCATACAGGCACATTATGATTGCAACTGCAAACTATCAAAGCCGCATGCTGCTTCTCACTAAAGCACCTCCCGTCCTCCTCACACATCCACGGTAATACACAAATGCCTCTAATTAATATGCACAGAATGTAGTGCTGTAAAACAGTGGGGTTGAGCTAATCGAATGGTAATGATTTTCCTCTGCAAAACTAATTATAAATTCTTCAACTCCACTCTTTCAATAACACAACCATTAAATCATAATAGCCAAGCCAGAGCCCTATTGATAGTTCCCTCACACAAGGCCCGACACATTCTGTAGTACGAGATGAAGCTTTGAAGCCTGTCTTTGAGGTGCAACTTCAAAGAAAAGATATGAGCTTAAATGATGAGCTGAGCACTCCAATGAGGCCAAAAAAACACTGACGCAAACATGCCAGTAAACATGTAAACGAGCATACTAAAGACAAACACAGAGCACGCTAGGAAAACTGATGGTACGCAAGCGTCCCGTCAATCTGATTCAACATGATGCCCAAACTTGCATGCAAACCCTAATTCAGCCATAATGAATCAGAGCCCTCAGTGAGCGTTGTGCAGGTGGAAATGTTTGACTATGCAGATTCATGTAAAACTTCAGTTTATCTGCAAATTTAATTTAGCTTCATCAGGTTGTGTTTTAAAGTTTCAATACATTTAATTTAACTGCTGTCTGGAAAAGTTAGAACGTTAAAAGCATAAAATGAAGAAAAAGTGAAAGGGACTGTTAGGTTTACTCTGAAATGTCAGTCCGTTGCATGACATAGGACATGACCTGCTTGCATAGTTGGCAGAGGCAAACAACGTTTCAATGGACAAAAGCAAATTAGTGACCAAAAATCTGAAGAGTGTGTTTTTGAACTAATTGTGTGCTTTAATGTTGCTGCTGTATTTATATTAACATTTAGGCAATGCCAGTTAAAGTTTACAGATCACTGAATAATACATTCACCAAAAAAAATGAATGAATAAAAAAATGTGTTGAGCTTCTGAAGCAGATAAGAAATGATGCTCACAAAGTTGGCTCTAGCTCATCAATGTATGTAATCTTGCAAAAGTATTCATACCCTTTAGCATTTTTCCTTTATTGTTGCCTTACAACCTGGAATTGAAATGGATCATTGGGAGGTTTATGCCACTATGTCACTTTACATCACATAACAACAACTATGAAAATGCAAAATATTTTTGATTGGAAAGCAAATAATAATAAGAAAACTTAAGTGTGCAAAAGTATTCATCCCCTCAAGAAGAATCACCTTCTGAAGGACTTCCAGCTCCACGTCTTGGAGTCTTGGAGTCTAAGGGGGATGAATACTTTTGCAAGCTACTGTAGCAATAGATGCTACAGGCCAATAACATAGCAGTGAATATTAAATATTTGTGCAATAAATTGTTAAAGGTCTGGCAGTGGAAAAAAACACTAACCACAGCCAGAGCTGTTGAAAGAGACAGTTCTGCCACCAGTAGTCCAAAATCTAGATAGTTGTGTGATTCATGTAGCCCCTAACACGCACTTGTGGGTATTACATTTCCATTCTTCAAACGTGTGACACAGACAGTGCCTCCCCACACAATTGTACTGCACTGCTAGCCTTAGTGGCTATCTTCTGGGAACTATTGCAAGGAACTATTTTTGTAAAAACTGTACAAATGGGAGTCAATAATGTTGCTGCAACTCTTTCAAACCCCTGCCTGCTGCCCTGCAAACGACACCCATCTTTAATTTAATTTTTGCTTCTCTTGCTAAACTGAGCATTCAAGACAATTGCCTTGTAATCAGTATGTATGAGATATTATTTGTACTTGATAGTAAAGACTCTTGCTGATGAACATGTTTTTCATGTTGAGGGATGGGTGGGGGGTCGAGAGTCAGAGTAAAAGGGGTGCTAGAACCTCCCACGCTAACTAGCATCATATACTATCATCTCATGGAAACATCGAGAACCATGAACTAACTGCTGTTTTTTTTTTTTAGGGGTTTTTCCTTACAGAGAAGGTGATGTCCTAGGACTGTAGTTATTGTTTATGTTTGATTGTGTGTTTATGTTTGGTGCTGTCTTTATTTTTGATTGTGTTTATGTCTGATTGTATGACTAATTGTTTGTAAAGCTCTTTTGAGGTGACTGCTGTTGTGGTATGGGGCTATATAAATAACATTGAATTGAATTAATAATGATTAGTCAATTACCAGTACCTATGGTATGATTCTTATTTACTCTGGTGGAGCTCTGGATCAATTTTACAACAGTGCCCAGAGATGTCCTCTTCCTCTTAGTTGTTTCCTTTCGATGTCTGGGCTTTCTCAACCATTTTATCTTCTTATAAATGAAGAAATCAATGCACATACACAGCTTCCTAATGCTAGCCAGACCATATCCACTATCTCACATCCACAGACATTGTAAAACATATTTTCTATTTTTTATTTTTACGCTCTTCTGTCATTGCACTTTATTGCTTCAACCTTCACTTCCCCTCCATGCACGTGATATAATTAAGTTTGTGTGCTTCTATGAACATATAATATAGTTATATCAAAGTATTTTAGATTTACATATGCATAACAGATTGCAACATTACACATATGGCTGTTTGTGTGATTTCTCAGCCGGTGCTCCCCTGGGCCTAGTTTGCACCTTGCACGTCTAAAGGTGTCTTGCCACTTACCTGCTTTTCGCACGTTTCATTTTTTGTTTTGTTTTTTTTCATTGGCCTTGTGAACCTGTTTGTTGATGTAACCAGCGAATGACTTCAACAGATAAAAGACAATTCTGGAGTTGTTCAGGCAAGGTCATAGAGATGTACAGGATTTCATGCATATATTCTGCTTTTATTCACATTTTTTAAACCAACCTTGGTCACCTCTAGAACAGCATTTTACAACCTTTGAAAACATGATGTGACTAAAAGCAAATGTCAGTTGCAGTCCTTTGAACATAATAAAAAAAAAAAAAAAAGCACTTCGCTACCTTAAACTATGATGCAATTTTACTACAAAATGAAAAAATAGCTGTGAGGAATCAGTAGAAACATAAGTACATGGTTTCAAGAATACTTCCAGTCATTATGTTCTACCTTTATGTTTTCTTCTGATTTTAAGAATCTGTGATTGTGTTGTATAGATGTCAAATGTCTAATGCCTGCTTGTACTGCTGCCTTTCCTGCTTAAATATAGATTAAATAAAACAAAAAAGTTTTCCCCGGATTCAACAAAACTTTTCATGACAATATTGTATGTTCAGTCAATGATAGGATCCCTGAAATTTATGACAAGGAAACATTTTTAATTTTTTTAATAGTGTTTTGAAGATTGTCAAACATTACTGTGCTATTCAATTTTTAATAATAATAATAATAATAATAATAATAATGGATTAGACAGTGGAGGAATGTTTCAAAGTTAAAATACTTTGTTACTTTACTTAGGTACAATTTTCATGTATCTGTACTTTAGTTGATTACATTTTACAAGGGGTACTTTTACTTTTATTTCACTACAATTTACAGCAAGTATTTGTAGTTTTTACTCCACTATTTTTAATTGGGTTGATGTAAAAAGTATTTAGAGTTTGGTTTAAAATCATTTGTTTTTGCCGTGTCATCATTGTAGACACAGTACATAAGAATAAAAGATGCAGTAAAGTAGTACACATTCAGGCAAGGTAGGTGAAATGTCTTGCCCAAGGACACAACAAGAGTATGTAAAGCCAGTAGCAGGGATTGAACCACCAACCTCTGGGTTAGTTGGCGAGAATCTCTACCAATTGAGCTACAACCTAGTCAGTTGCCAAGTAGTCTTACAGTTGGCTTTATTAGTACTGCCTAATTTTCTGTCCTTTTGTTGCCCTACCCCAACTTATTTGGGTTACTCACAACTTTAAATTAGTTATAATGAAATGATTAAAAGAAAAAAAATAGTTTATGGTCTTTTGTGTATAAAATACAAATATGTTTCTCTATATATTTTTTTGTTTTTATTTTACACAATGTCTAAACTTGGAATTGGGTGTGTACATTGTTTCATAATAATAACTACAATAATAATAATAATAATAATAATAATAATAATAATAATAATAATACATTTGCAGCACAATTTTTTTTCAATGCAGAGAAATCTTTTTAATCTATATTCTAGAAATAAAAAAATCTATAGGGTTTTACAAACACTATCTGAACTGCTGTGAGAGAAGTTACAGTCACCAGACTGTGTGCAAACAAAGAAAAAATAAAACTCAATCCTATAATGCACAAGCTGATTGCATGAATACACCACTGGAAGTGCGGGCCCCTGTGCCATCTGTACCGCAGCACTCTAAGAAAATAATCTATTTAATTTCCCCAGTGACCGCAGGTGCTATCAGTTATCTCATCCTCCAAGACCTCTAAAGCAGATAAATGCACTTCTTCGAATGAGATAAATCTAGCTTCCCATATGTGCCCCGCTGTGCCGCCTTATGGGAAACAAAGAGGATTCCATGTTTGTGTCTCCGATACTGTTTAATACAACTCCAGCCTGACCAACTTCATTTATCAGATTCAATAAGAGAGCGGTGCAAGCGTCGAGCTGTTGTTGCTAAGCCTGACCCCAGCAATGGATTCTAGGAGCACAGTAGCTGTGGCTTTTGTAAACTAGCCATGGAATTTTTTATTTTTTTTTTTTAGCAAATATTACGGTGGCTCTGAGGTGTAACATCAAAATTGTTTTTGTCCACTAGAAAAATAAAAGCAGCTATAGATTATAAAAATAAAATAAAAACAAAACATTGCCTTAAATATAAACCCATCCCTCAAATCAAAAAAGAAATCTATGAAAATTCTAAATAAATGTCTAAATAAATTTATTGAAAAGTAGCATCATCAAAATTATTTTTGCCCATTAGAAAAATAAAAGCTGCGGAAGATTTTTAAATGTGTTCCCTCAAAAATGAAACCTGCCTTTAAAAATTAAAAAGAGCTTAAAATAGCATCTTAAAAAAATAAAATAAAATAAAAAACTTATAAAAAAAAAAAGAAAAAAAAGCTGAGCAGAATAGCTGAACCCTTTTAAATTTGAAAGCATGACTTTCTTTTTCTTGACTTTCTTTGGCAGCCTTAATTTAAAAGGGGGAGACATTTTGGGGAAACACCCTCTTTGAAACTGTGTGTTTTTATTTTTAGATAAATTGTATTTAAATAGCGGAAAGTCTTATTTTTTTGAAATAGAAGAATGTTTCTTTTCATTTTATTTTGTGACATTCTTTTGTATTTATGAGGAGAGCTTTTTATTTTTTAGAAAAGTTTATTTTTTGATGAGTGAGGTTTTTTGTTGTTTTTAAGAAGCTTAAATTTAGACATGGCTTTATTTGATTGGACTCTTTTTGATTTGTAGAGGCAGGTTTGATTTGTGAGGCAACACATTTAAAAATCCTCCTGCTTTTATTTTTCTAGTGGGCAAAAACAATTTTGATGCTCAAAGGAATATTATCAAAATATTTAAGTTTTTCTTTTTTTCTTTTTTTCTTCTTTTTTTTTTTTTTATTTGAGGGATGGGTTTAGTTTTGATATTGCAACTTGGTTCCACTGTAAAATATTGCTATTTTTAGGCAATATTAACTTGCTTTAATTTGGTAAATTTTAAAAGCAGGAAAAAGCTTCTGCATTTTTAAAATTTGATTGGTTGGTTCATCTCTGTCGGTTAATTTTGGGTTGGTTTGAAGCACTTCCCTAAATTGAAATTAGTCAGCTATCAGAAAATTACTGTCCCTTGCATACATTATGTGAATATGAACACACAAAAAGATGGTTTTGTATGACATTATTTCAACCAAGATGGCTATGGCTGGCTAAGGTCAAATACATAGACATTGGCTACCATAAAATTTAGTTTGGCTACATTTTTGTAAAGGGTTAGGAGGGACATTGTTGCAGTTGTTTTTGAAAAAGAAGAATTCAGATTTGGTAATTATTTTTATTGTTGACTAGATACATTTACAGAAACCTGACTTATTTTAATCCAGAGAGGTGACAGTTTATAGATTTATAATGTTAAATGTTTAATCAGGTAGACTTTATTGTTCCTGTAGGGATATTTTGTCCCATCCAATGCTGCTGGGGCAACCTGTCAGGAGCAGTGGACAATTAATGAGGTACGCCCGGGTACACTTCTCCAGATCTTGCGATCATTACCTTGCTCAGGAGTACCTAGCTGGGGGATTGTGCATCAACCCCAAATCCAAAAACTTCACTTTGTCTTGCTCTCTTACACATATAGTCTATCAAAACAAACAAAAACAGTCTCAATAATTGAACAACACTTCAAAAAGTAAAACCAAGTAATTAATGGCACAAGCTCACTCTGAAAACCTACTGTGCTACTTCATTGCTCTTTGGCTCAAAATAATCTATACAGTGTCTGGCAGTGCTGTTGTTTTTCAGCAAAAGCAATTTGCAAAAAGTTTCTTTATATCCAAGATGTCACCCAAACATTTTTAAATCTTGTTGTGAGCCAGGCTTTTGCATTTTTCGGGCTTACATACATAGGTTCGTGGACTATCCTTTATCATAGCCTCGCTTTTTTGATGTTTGTACCAGTTTCATAAGCAGTGACAAGGCAGTGACTTTGTGCCGAGTTTGAGTTTCTTTTTTCACTCATGACTAAACAGCAAATTAAAAGTCTGCTGACCACAGACTTTTCTCTCCAATGAACATTTGGCTGACTGTTCGAGGTCAGCCCACTTGCAGGATTTCAATAGAAAAATACACCAGTGAACGCAAAGTACTTCAGAAGCTCCTAATGTTCACTTCATCAGGGTTAGGGGTTAAACTAAATCGATGGCCCAGGGGCGGCAGATAAGACGGTGTGGATATAATGTGACTTGACAGGCTTCTGCACATATGCTGGTACATATTATATATATTTTCATGTATGTGCTTTAGCAGCTCAGAGTGCGGCTGCTGTGTGCTCAACCTCCTGCTGGTCCACAAGCACCGCGCTGGCATTTTAATTCATGTTCACATGACTCTGAGCGCCTGCGTCATTTACTCTCTCTTTTTATCTTCAGCTTTTTTCATCAACCCCAGTCATACAAAATGAGTGGATGTATGTAATGCTGCCAAAAAGGATAAATATAAAATGCTACTGGGAAAGAAAAAAAAAATACACATAAAAAGTCAAAGTTTACTGCACTTGAATTTTTTTGATGACTTGGACTCTCACTTCAGATGCTAATGACTAGACTGAGACTCTGAGGATCAAAAAATGGTGACTTGACTGTAAGACTGTAGCCTGGCCAGGAAGCCCCTCCTACTTTCTTCTCAAAAGCAGGACAGTCTGAGTCCTCAGTCGTTTCCAATTGAATCACTGGATACTGACCTTTCACAACTGTTTATCTGCAGCATCTTTCAAAAGAGGAAGATAATCTCTTTTTAAAATGATGAAGAAAGATGGCGCTGGGCAAATATAGGGCTAACTAAATAACTTCTCTCACCTGATTTACGGCATTTTTCTTCATCTTGTTGCCATTTTAACAACAGTAAAGTCCCGCTGACTTCCGACGTAATGACCACATTTAAACAAACAACTTTGTAGTTTTCCCCATTCAGAAATAAGAACAGAGTTGCTCATTATACAGCATATACTGGTGTTTTATAATAAAACCAGCAACAATTCTTGTTGCTGGTTTTATTCATGGTTTTATTCATGTTTGTTTTGGTTACAAGTCAGCGGCATGCTTAGGTCCCACCCCTCATTTCTCTGATTGGTTACTATGCCTGTGATTGTTCTGCCCATAAAAGCGAGAGGATACCACACTAACTTCTTTGTAGAATAGGAACTGAGTTAGGCTTCGAACACAATAGAAGTGTACCCCGAGTGTGGTGACAGCGCCAGGGACTGGTTTCACTTTGGTGCCCTGTTAGCCAATTGGAGCAGCCACACTGGCCGTGTGAGACCAAATACCTAGAAAATATGCATTTATAATTACACTGTATTTTGGCAACTCCCATGAGCACTACATGTACCTAATGCATTTTTTTTTTTTTTTTAAAGTTTGAACGATTATTGCTCTGATGGACCATGAATTAGGATTTTCACTTCTACTTGTAAAAACTGCATTTGCAGTGTCTAGCCTACAAAGAGAGTAAACATATGTCTGTTCTGTCAGCATAGGTCTATTATTGTATATGTGGCTGTACTCTCATATTGACTGTTACATAGCTTTTCTGTAGAGAAGGAGCTGCCATTAAAATTGTTCTGTTTTTACCGCATTTTTCTTTCTACATGTGTGCTTCCTTCCACATGCCTGTCACCCACCATCTCCCCGAGGGCCTGCATCCTGCCTGTGGCTAACATCTATTGGTAATATCATCTCCCCGAATCTGACCCCCTGTGACCTCTCTCCCCTGAGGACCTGGACCCAATGTATACCCAATCAACATTCTCATTGGTCACGGGGGGCCGCAGATGCTCCTGACAGCTCTAGCCTGTGAGCTGTAGCCGAACATCAGCCCTCTCCATTATTCATTGAGTCAAGTCATCTGGCCTTAAGCGATGCTGCAGAGAAAGTTGTGTGTAGAAAGCATCAGACCAGGAGGAGCTGCAGCAGTTCGACCGTCGCAGGGTTTGATCAGCGAGCTAATTGGAGTTGACGCGAGTGGAGGGAAAATGCATGACGTTGTCGGGTGGAAAAGCACAGAGTCTGAGCGGGATGTTGCTGAAATCAGAAGAAACTTTTTTAAAATGGCTGTAGTAAGGGATCTCAAAGTGAGCGCGTCTCTATGGTCAGGTTGGATCAACAAGGTTTAAAGCTGAACTACCCAACTTTTTTCTTGGATCTGGTTACAGATTCATCATTGAATATAAAAAAAGTACTTACTTTATTAGCTTTAGTACTAATGATATTAATATAATGACAAAGGACAATGTTGAATTAGAAAAAAAAAGTTAAAGTATGATAATTTACAGTATGTATTTTAGCTTTAAACACCAGCTGGAGGGGCAAGTGGAACATTATGTAATTTCAGTTTAAACAGATCTAAATTTTCTGTCTACCACTGACCACCACTAAACACACAATCACACTCACACATTCATTCATAGGCAAGGTGGGTGAGTTGCCTTGCCCATGGACACAACAGCAGTATGCAATGCTGGTAGCGGGGATCAATCTTCCAACCTTCCGGTGGGCAAACAACTCTACCTACTGAGCTACTGTAAAACTAAACTATGTGTTGTATGTTTTAAAATAAAATATAAGCAGGAAAGGTCGCCACGTTGTTGGTGGTTAGGGGTGAAAGTTGGAGCATGACAGTACAGGATTTTGGATAAAATAGTTTGAACTTGTTTCAGTAAAATATAGGTTATAATTATATTCCTGCTGGGCGTCTCTATAGCAGTGAATCACATGTGTTACAGATTGACAGATTGTATCAGGTGGCAGACAGTGACAGAAACGCAGCTGGGGTTGAATATACTATTTCAGCTCTTGTCACCCCAAATATTTAGTGGGTCTATATCAGTCATTCTCATCTTGGACTGGAGGTTATTCCAGCTACTATGGGTGAGGTACACTCTGGACAATGGCCAGTCGCAGTTAGGCTGACACAGAGACATACACTGACAGACAGTGATTTACTCTTATTCATTCACTCGGGGTACTTTAGTCTTGTCATTTAGCTATGCCTATACATAATACAGTATATCAGCATTGAAACAGGATAAAGTGCAGAAAGCAAAATAAAAAGTGCGCAGATGATGAAAAATCACTTTAAAAGGAAACATTAAATTTATGATGAATACAGAATGTGCCATTTACACAAACAATTTTCCAATAGAAAATTACTATTTACTTTCACTTACAATACAGTAAAAAAAGTAGTAGTAGAAGTAGTACTAGAAGTAGTTGCAATGGTAGTAATGATGCTAGTAGTAATAGTGACAGTAGCAGTAGTAGAAGTAGTAGCTAACAGTGCTTATACTTTAGTGTACATTTTTTGTACTTTTTTTCATCTTTGCTAATTCGTCATAAAAGTCATTACACCATGTTTAAATATCTGCTACAGGTATTATGCTTAATTTCACCTATAAATACTGAAAATAAATCTGCAACATGGGCAGTGTGGCTATTCCAAAGTGGACCTTGAGCTCGAGTATAGCTGAATGTCTCCTAAAGCTGTGGTCTGAAGAGTCGGGCTGAGAAGGAGCAGAAATGATTCAAATGTGCCTCGGCCACAAAGTGCTCTTGCAGTAATTAAGTCGACAGCAGTTTGACTCCAGCCGCGTTGTTTTGAGTGCATAATGTATTCCGGTAATGACAGCGCGTGGCGGCAAACTGGCTTGTCGTCACGCTCGCTCTCCCCGCTAATCACTTTAAGCGCTGACCACTCTTAGCTCCAAGCGCGGAGTCATGCGGAGGAGATGGATATTTTGAGAGAGAAGGCAGCCTGATCATTATGCCGTGCACTTTCCCATTTGTTTGCTTCATATCCTCAGACTGCTTGGCCATTTATTATACAAGGTTATGAGCTACTTAGTGGCATTGGCATTTTTATTGTATTGGTCATTAGTCTGTAGGCCTTATAGATTATGGAAAGAAGCCTACTGCATAAAGGTGTGAACAGTTTGTGTGCTGGGTGGGATAGGTCTAGCTGAGGTTAAATGTCCTCCAGGGAAGTAAAGCTGCTTTTGGTTAAATTTTGAGCAGATTGAAGCACTCTATGTCCACAGCAGAGTAGTTGTCATACTATTTGGTGACTGAGCGATAACTCCTGCCTGCTTCTTCCCCCTTAGAAAGTATAGGTGTTGGTGGATCTTTTAAATCATTTTGGGCATCTTCTCCACATAAATGCACAAATTGATCACCATTAAGGAAGAATAATTCAAATACTGTACTAAGGCAGAAATACTGGTCCATTTAAATAATAATAATAATAGTAGTAGTAGTAGTAGTAGTAATAGTAGTAGTAGTAGTAGTAGTAGTAGTAGTAGTAGTAGTAGTAGAATTATATGTGATCTATCCAGCCCCAAGTCACCAGAAGCCAGTGTACTTTTTCTGCTGATTCCAAGCCCAAATAAATTGAGAGGGTTACATCCGGAAGGACATCCGATATAAAACCTATGCCAAATTAACATGTATATCACTGCAGACTAAGGATGTATTCACACCTGCCTCGTTTGGTCCGGTTAAAACGGACCAGAGTTCATTTCCCACGTTAGTCCGGACCAAGTGTGCAGGTGTGAATACACTCATGTGAACTCAGGTCAGACCAAAAAGCACAACAAGACCCATCTGAAGAGGTGGTCTCGCTCCGCTTTCAAACAGACTCTGGTACGGTTCGCTTATAGTGTGAATATGAACCAGCCCCGATCCGGTCCAACTACAAACGTCACCAGGCAGCCTTTTTGGAGTTAACGGAGCTGCCGTAGCCGGGCATTAAGGGAAATAAAACAGCAGTGGAAGTTGCGCAAAAAGCCACGAGCCGTGGATAAACTTCTAACAATGTGGATACAATGCCTTTTTGATATCTGCACGTTTTCTGCTTAGCATCGCTGTTGTGGGTAGCGTGCAGAGCACGTCTCCTCACCTGCAGCCGGCTTGCACCACGCCTTCGCCGTTGCAAAATAACAAATATGGCGCAGGTGAAACTGACTTCAAATTTATGGTGTGATATTTGTGCCACCTTCGTGCGCGCACAGAGTGAGTGTCGAGCACACGCAGTGTGACTGTCGCAAGCACATACTTTACCATTTGAAACGAGAATAATAATTTGAGCACACAAACATTTGTTCCATGCGTGCTTAACTCTGCCTACATGCTCGCACAAAGTCTACCTATGTGCGTGAGTACGTGGATGCCCGCTCACGCAACATCTTTGCTCGCATGACAACTCATTTCTGCTCGCAACTCTGGCTCTGCGCTCGCTCGAGGTGGCACAGGACAAACTACGATTGTAGCGAGCAGGACAGCCAATCACAGACTGAGATTCACAAATGTTTCTGATTGGCTGTCTTATATCCAATCGTTTATATCAAATACAGTCGGCAATGGTGGGAACGCCACACACCATACAAATTAAGCTGCTATTGACACTGATAATGTTTTTCACAGATCTGTAACTGTAAAATCAGAATAAATATCCTGGTAACAAGTGCAGCACACAAGTCCTCATGATTGTTTTCCTCAGGTTCCTTGTCTTTGCTTTGCCCAGCCCTGTGTCATTTCTGGCCAATGGGTGTAGCGATCATCACACCCATGCTTCTGTTTACAAACTTAAGTCCACTTGCAAAAAGTGCAATGAGAATACAATTCCGAACCAAACGTAAAAAAAAAAAGTCCGGACTCGATCAGGACAAAAGAATCAGGACCAACTAGACTTTCCTGGTGTGAATTTCCTGGTGTTTGTGTAAGCCTGCATTCTCCGGCGCTGAGTTTCTGAGGCCTCAGAAAGCTTGGTTCCAGAAACCTCAGTCCTCTCCAGAGAGCATTGACTAATCAACAAGCCCTCTCCTTTCTTCTCTCATTAATTTATCCTGAAAACATGCAGCTCTCGTTCTACTGATTCCTCACAGCCTGTTTTTCATTTTGTAGAAAAATTGCATCAAGTTCTAGGAAGTAAAAAGCTTTATTTCTGTCTTTCTGTTCAAAAGAGAACACTCTGCTGCCCTCTGAATATGTCATAATCTGTTTCTTTATGGTGGTAGTAAAGTATTTATTGGAAATACTTTCTTATAGTCACATGTTACAGTTAAGTACATACCTCACCACCTTCTGCTCCTATTTGTTATTGTGAGGGATTAGTCACATCATAGCCATGTCATCTGAAGTGCAAACAAAATGGTTGCTAATGTTTGAGATTTTGAGTATTCTTGCTTGTGTTGCGAGGCTGAGAGCAGAAGCTGGCATCCATCTACTGTAAATGTTTACTCAGTCCACACAGTGAATACACTCTCCAGCTCCTCGCTGCTTACAGAGTGGGTTTTTCAGCATCATCTCAGGCTCAGGGCCCATCCACTCTGCCCCGGCCACAATGGCTAATCCGGACACAGGCGAGCAATCAGCACTCACAGTCCGGAGCATAATGGAAGGCAGGCTGCCCGTGTGAATGGCTGTGTGAAAGACTGGCAGGAGGCCCCTCATCTGGACGCTCCTCTTTTGTGCTCCTGTGGCTGCTCTGATGGATGGGTAGACATTGAGTTGTGTATGTATACAAGTAGAGAAAATATTGCATAAGTCTGAATGGAGTTTGAAAATGCGTATAAATGTTTACAATTTATTGTCAAACTATTGCATGTATGTTTCTGAGCGTTCTACCAATCCCATAATGTTCCCTCGTCAAAAATATAGCTGGAGTTGTGTTTTGCTTAATTCATGCAGGTTTAAGTAATCATCTATTTTGAAGCATGGCCATTCTGAGGCCTCTGAAAGGTTGGTTCCACAAACCTCCGCCTCTCCCAAGAAGCCCCGCCCACTCCATGCAGCACTGTCCAATTAACAAGCTCCCTACATCCAGCCTGCTCTCATTCATTTATCCAAAAAATAGGGTACAGCTCTGTGATTTCAATTTGTAGTAAAATGGCGTCATACACAAAGTTTAAGAAAGTGAAGTGCTTTTTTTTTTTCTTTGATTATGTTCAAAAGACTTCATATTAAAAACATTCTCTTTTGGTCAGATAGATTTTAGTCTGTTCTAGAGGCGACCGAAATTGGTTTAAAAATATGAATAAAAGTCCCTTTAAGGTTAAACTAAGTGCTCTGCTCCAAAGAGTGGCACAGAGTAACACATGTAAACAAGCTATTTCTATCGACAAATGTAACTATTTGTATGCACTGGCACAAGTTTTATGACACATGCCTAACCCTCTCCATATGTCAGGGCTTAGGACCGATACAAAGGTGATGCACTTGCCATTGAGAGGGGTAGAGTTAGAGATGTAAACTTATGAGTCAACACAAACAACAAACTTTGTGTGAGTTTATATGCACAGGAAAGAACTACTGAGAACTCTACTCCAACTAATGGTGTATTTCTGTGGTCTGGGTTTTATAAATGTCAACACTAACACAGTTAGAAACAGGAATTCAATTGCACAGTAATTTGGGAAGTTTTATCCTTCCTGTCACAACCAGCCACATACTGCATGTTTCTCATTTGCCAGGATCCTTCCTGCAGGAGGCTGCTTCGAAGTCTTTTTCTGGAGTTAGCCCCTCCAAAGCAAAGCCGAGTGTCCTGCTAATGCTGCATCTGAGAGCTATAGGGAACATGCTCGGGAGTGTGTGTCACGTGAACAGATACTGCGTGTTAAAAATATGGATCTAAAATGAAAACAACTTTTAGGAGTGTCTCTACATTTTGATGTGATCAAAAAATAGCTTTTACAAGAATACTTTGAAAAGATGTCATATTAAGCAAAAACCTTTTGTATCAGCAGGTCTAATTTGTCCCTATAACCAAATGTACATCAACATAATGATATAATTATAGCAAAAATAAGTTAAAATTAAAGAATCAGAAACAGCAAAAACTGTTAGACTATTTTTTTAAATGCACTTGGCGAGGCGCTGATGATGTGGATCACTCCGAAGTGGTTCAGCTCCAAAGGATCCAGGCAAATGAGAAACACCCACTGTGACTGGAGTAGACATTGTGGGTGAAGGGACTTGCCAACCACAACAACAGTAAGCACTGGGCGAGTGTGGAAATTGAACCAACAAACCTCCAATTAGTGGGCAACCCAATTAGCCTCTTGTGCCACTGTTGCCAAATATGAAACATTCAAATTAACAGTAAGACAAATGGATTCTATTCTCAGCAAAAGCACATTCATTAATTGTAAGTGACAGAAGACTAGCATAGCAGATAGTAACAATATTGCTAGACTAAAAATGTATCTTTGCCAGTCTAAAAATGAGTATTGCTCTAAAAACTGATCTTCATGTTGTTATTTACATGTCAATGTCTAGGTCAGGGGCATACTCAGAGTGCTTTGTCCAACCTTATTTAGAGTAACTAAAGTCCAACAATGAATCACATATTATGCCAAATCAAAGTTTCTGTTCAAAAACATACCTGCAGTCATGTTTTACTTCATTTAAGCATGTTTGAGTAATCCTTTATTCTCTGGCACTGTCTTTTTGAGGCCTCAAAACGCTCTGGTTCCGTGAACATCTGCCTCTCCCACAAAACCCCACCCACTCCAGGAAGCACTGACCAATCAACAAGCCCTCTACACCCAGTCTGCTCTCATTCATTTATACAAAAAAAAAAAAAAAAAAAATGTGTACAGCTGTTTCCACTGATTCTTTACAGCTATTTTTCATTTTGCAGTGAAATGGCATTATGCAAAAATTTTAAGGAAGTGAAGTGCTTTTTTCTTTGATTATGTTCTCTTTTAGTCAGATAGCGTTTTTAAAGGTTGTAAAACATGCAATGCTGTTCTAGTAACTGAGATTAGATTAAAAACAAATATGGAAAGCATAATATATCCCCTTTTAGGACAACTCAGACAAAGGCAATAACGTCTCTAGTTGCAAGTAAACACTTGGGTTGTACTAAACAGTCATCAACAACATCTAGTGAATAAGGCTGAACTATAAAAAAAAAGGCTTGCAGAGAAATGTAGAGAGCAGTGTATACATGCATGTCTCTCTCCCTGGCTAAGTGCTTAGCGTGATCCGCAGCACGACCAATGTGCTGATGTGCAATAAGAGGTCAGTCCGTGCAGTCTCCCTACTTCAGCAGCTCTCACAGATAATTCATATTCTCTGTATGGTCAAAGGAAGTGGTGACAGCTTAGTCAAGCATAGGCTGCTGATATAGGGGCATTACCGTATGTAATGTAGCAGCTATTATGGGAGGGTTAGCATGTAGCTACAAAAAGGCCAGGACTCCCAGTAAGTGTTGCAGAGATTTTCAGAAAACGCTATATGTGCACATGTGGAAATGGTTTCTTAGAATTTGATGCAAGAAAGTGAGAAGGAGTGTTAAATTTAGCAACAGAAGCTAATTTATTTATTAGTACATTACAGTAAATAAAGATACAACAAAAGCTTATGATGAAATACATAGGCCATACTTACTATTATGCATCCTTAAAACCATTCTTGCAAGGATCTTAGATTAAAAAAATAAGAAATAATAATAACAATGGGGAGGGTTGCACTACACTTTAACCATTTTCTGTTCTGCTATTTACAAAAGCAAAGGACAAAGGTGTAAATGGTTCATTCTAGGCACCCCAAAAACAAAAAAACAAACTTGCATGAATACAGTTTTTCCAGAGCAAGGTCCTCCACGAGGTTTTCAACTGTTTATCCTTGTCCCAGTCTCAACAAATGTGCACGTGAAAGTCTGTTATTGCTGAAGAGAGCAAGGCTGTTATGTGTTCAAGTGCACTACTCCTGTGTCCTTAATGCACCCATTCTGCAAGTGTGTATCAGTCCTGACTTTAATGAAGAGCATAACACATTACCATTGTTTGTGATGTGTCAAAAGGAGCAACCACTTAAAATTGAGAAAATTTATCCCAAAAAAAAAAAAAAAAAAATCATGTTACATCTAAAACCAACAGTAAAAGCATTAAAAGTTCTGGTGTTTTTGTGTTCATGCAGCAGCAGTTTGACAAACACTGAATTAGAGATGTAAATGCTCTTTTCTCTTTGGCCTTGATGTTGTTGAGTGATTTGTGCCGTTCTCCTTAAGTTTCTCAGTTTTTATGTTTTTTTGTTGTTGTTTTTTTGTTCTTTTATGCACTAAAAAACGTTTTGCTTTCAACAGGTCTTTCTTGAAATACTTTAGATTGTGTGTGTAGTGAGTATTGGAAGCGAACTTTGATGACTGAAATCATCAAAGCAACACTTGCACTTGCACAGATCACAACTAATGTAAGGGTTATATTATGCAAACTTGACTTTTATGAGCTCTCTACTTACCCTATGTTATAATGTTGTTCCCTCATCAAAAACAAGCTATATGCACTCTCCCCTTTCTATTCTATATTGTTTCATGCTTACATCACAATATATAGTGGGTGTTATTGATGGAGGAAATTAGCTCTCTTTAAACTCACTATATTCTCTGTATTTATTGAGTGTACATACTTGGATAGCAGAGGATTGTTGTGTTGTTTTTTGGGGGGATCCTTATATTTGTTTTGTTGTTTTATTCTTTTTTTCTTTTTCTTATGTTGTTTTAGTATCATTTCACGGGATTTCCATTTGTTGCTAATTTTTGTCGGCCTATTGCAGGGGGCGGGATGGGATGGGAAGAATTATATAAAATGTTGTGCATCGTGTTCTGGCCTGGCTACAGCATGGTTTTAAAGAATCCTGTATATAAGCATGATAAGGATCATTTTGTCTGTTACCTTGAAATGTTAGACTAGTATTGTAAGTGACCTGGACAGCTCAATTGGTACAGCACCTGAGATAGGTACTATAGAGATAGAAGATACTAACTTAAGTCACAAAGGGTCAGTAAAGGAACTCATTATTGCTTGCTAATTATTATAACCCCTTAGCGGCGGTCTGAGCTCTCCAAGAGTTTTTAGTTCATCCATGTGGTGTAGTTTGGGAATCTTCCAAGTCTTGTTCCTCATAGTCCCGAGTTTGTGACTTGTACCTTGTAGGCTTTTGCTGATGTATAGCCTAAATGCTAGGGCTGGGTACCATTCAAATTTTTTTGATACTGGTACTTAAACAATGCCTGGGTTTTGATACTGGTACCCGAACAATACTTTTTTGGATACTTGTGCTTTTTCTATAACCATAACCATAAAACTTTTGTATTTTAACAAAACACTTTTATGTAATAAGGAGCATAGTGTTATTAGTTATAAGTGTTTTTGTTGTTGTTGTTGTTTTATAGCAGGAACATTAAATATATGATTAATGTCAGTGGATTAATTACTGTATTAAATGATGCTTTATTGCTGTGGTGTCTTTAGATTAAAGACAAAAGTTCATAAGATTAGTCATTTGAATAAGTCACTCAATTAGTTCGTAGCTGATAATTAAATTAATTTTATAGTAAAAGTTGTTAAAATGTATTGTTTTTTTAAATAATCGGAGTGAGATGATGGTACTTTGAATGATCTTTGTACAGTATTTGCATTTAGCGATAGATGCAGAGTGAGCACTCTTTCAATCTTTGACGTCTTTTTCTTGTTTGGACAAAACAACAAACTGCTGTTTACAGTGCCATGGTCATTCAGGAGGAAAAGCCACAGAGACAGACTGTGTCCTGTGTCTCTTTTGAGACTGTAGACAAAGTGTGGACATTCAAAGACAAGAACTGTCAGACCTACGTGCAGTAAAATGGAAAACCCATGGCCACGTGTTGTGACAGACGTGCACGCTCCCTTTAGTTTCACTTCTGCACCAAGCAGCGGGTTAGTGGTAGTTCCAGCATTTTTGAGTAAATAAAGACTCTCGTGTGGATCTTCAGGTCTGTCCCCTGCTCTGGAGCTAAATTATTTTATATTATGTGCTTGAGTTAAAAACTCAGCTCAAAACATGAAGCTAAAAGTAACACGGCTGCTCTGTAGCTTTCTGTACCCGCCAGGTATCGAAATGTGGTACCGAAAGAAAATTATTTTTATGATACCACTATGTACTGGAGCTCTTCAGTCGGTACCACAAAGGTATCATTGTTTGGTACCCAGCCCAATTAAATGCGAACGTTCTCCACTCACTGACAGCACACACATAGTTTGTTGCCATCTGCCAAAACATTTTTATGCTTATTTTCTAGTGCCTCATACTCTTTTGCACTTTGCACACACACTGTACTTTGCTCGACATCCATTCCTCAAAATGATTATGCAACTTAGGTTACTTTCAAACATTAAAAGAATCCATTAATTTCATATATTTAGTCCTAAAACTGTGTGTTAATGCAGAGCTTCTGATTTATACAGTAAGCCCTTTGCTGCCTCAGTCTAGATTCCCTGG
Organism: Bostrychus sinensis; assembly: GCA_020698575.1. NCBI lineage: Eukaryota > Metazoa > Chordata > Actinopteri > Gobiiformes > Eleotridae > Bostrychus > Bostrychus sinensis. The sequence continues at coordinate 10,060,607 of CM036257.1, read as the reverse complement.
CTGATGACTCACAGGCACAAAGAACAGTGCTTGGCATCCACCTCCTCTCTTAGAATTATAGGGGGCCGCGTCCGACCACTTTGTTTCTCGCTATCTGACAACAAAGACCACTTTACCAATCAAACGCCGGGTGCTGTTTCCTTTCCCTCTTATCTCCTCTAATGCCTTGTTTTCTCTCACGACACGGATAAGATGATGTAGGCTGCAGGATGGAACGTTAAATAAATGCTGATCCTTTGTCCTTATGGTAGAGCATTGAAATCCTATTCATTTTATTTCATTAGTTACACATATTTTTTTGTGATGACAGGTCAAACTCAAAGCAGTTTTTAACAGCTTGGAGCTAGAAAGAATTCTTTGAAGTAAATTTCTAAGATATCTTCCTTGAACTCAAACACAAAGTGCTGCCGTTGCTGCTACCTGTGTGACTCTAGGTGATTGTACGTGGAAATAAATATATATATTTCTTAAACCAAGAAACTAACCTTTGTATCCAAACACATTGTTCACAGTCAGTTGTAGACAGGCAATTTACCTTTTGCAGCAAGTACATTTTCTGTATATCCAACCCCTTGTAACCTTTCCTACTTCAAATGAAAGCTAGACAGAAATAATACCTTTAACTTGTGTTTTGGCCTGTAAACTGCATTTTACCAAAAATATCTGCACACATTGTTTACCTCTAAGATACTGCATGATAGTAATGGGAGGAAATAGGCGCTGCTCCTGTGGATGGTGAGTGGATTTACATGCAAGTAGAGAAATTCAAATTGCACATTGCACAATTATAACAGGAGTTTGAAAGTGTATAATCTCCAAATGTGGGGAAATGAGGGTCATTGCCAGACTATTGCTTTAGAGATACAGTTTTCCTGGTATGCTTAATGAGTGCATCATGTAAACAAATCATCAGGCCTATCGTTTATAGTGATAGCCTGTTACATGTTCTTAGATATGCATTTTGGGTCATACTGCCACTGGCTAACCTGTTCAAGGGTTGTTTGGTCTCTCAGGTTGTAAAACTGAATGATGCACTGAGCTGTTTTTGTAAAAGCGCTGTTGCCAAAAATAAAACAATGGATTTTCTATCTTTGTTGTGGTCATGCACTTTTATTTTGTAAAGTTTTATGTCATTTGACGCTACAAACAGGTGGCATTTGACATAAGCGTTTTTGGTTAACAAAGGCTAAGGATATTTTGGTGAATTTTTACTTCAGATGCCCTTCCTGGTGCAATACTTTTCCATTTTACAGGCTTGAGATGGCCTCCACATTACAAAATTGAACACAAAAAGATGGTGAAACTAATCACTTCACTAAGAGCCCCGAGTGTCTCTACAGCTCTATGTCCCAAAGCTCTATGTTCCAACATCATTATGTTCCCACAGCACTGTGTTCCCACCTTTCCAGTTAATGTCCAGTGCATGTTTTTCCCCAAGCCGTAACTCTAACACCACTCCCTACCATAACCCCTAACCTTAACTACAAACTCTAACCCTAAATTTGAGTAATGTGGCAACATAGGTTAAAAAAAAAAAAAAGAAATAAAATAAAAATCTTAGAAAAGTGGAAATATAGAGCTGTGAGAAGATAGGGCCCAAATTTGAAAATAATTTTAGAAATGTGCAAAAATAGGGCCTAATTTTGAAACGTGGGAACATAGGGCTGTAGGAATAAAGGACCTAATAAAAAAAAAAGCCTTAGAAATGTGGGAACATGTGTCTGTGGGAACATAGGGCATAGGGCTAACTCCCGTTTTGTGTACTGTGCTCGGAGGGATAACCATGAACTAAACTGAATACTTTTTACCTGCAACAATGAAATGACAAATTGCATTATGCTTGTTTCAGATACAAGTCAGTACAGTGTAAAAAATTTTTTTAAAATAAAAATAAGATTCAAAAACTCAAGAACTCAAGGCAACAGGATCCCTTGAGTTTTGTGGCCAACTTAAAATCTCAAGTTTTCAACAACTAATATTTTTGGTTCACCTGTCTAAAAAATTTCAATTTTAGGTTTTACTCACTATCAATCATACAGCCAACTGACTATCCATTGTTCATAAAAATTGTCAAAATTGTAAAATTGTTTTGTTAAATTAAGTTTTTATTATTATCAATAATAATACTTTTTCTGAGCAATGGGTATTAAATTGGCTGTAAGATGAGTAAAAAAAAATGATAGTGAGTAAAACTTAAAATTGAAAGTTTTTAGACATAGTTAAATAAAAAAACTGTTGAAAACTTGAGATTTTGAATTGGCCACTAAACTAAAAAATCTTGAAGAATCCTATTGCCTTGAGTTTTTTAGTTTTCACAACTTCTTTTTTTCAGTGTATAGTATTTATATTTCAGATATTGCATCATAGTCAAAAGTCTTTAATGGGAGGAAACAGGCCCATCCCTGGAGTGATCATCCTCTCCCATTCACTTACTATAATTTACCCTCCTCTATTCTAATGCCTATGGATGCATCGGTGCGGACGCTAAAGCTTTCCCATAATGAGGCCCGAGGTTTTCCGACGCGGGAGGGGAAAAGGGGAAGTCCGGCCAGGGTGTGGATAAATGGAAAGATGTGAGCGATTCCGGAAGAGGCGTTTGAGAGGCAGACATGTGCTAGCGCTGGAGTCATGTCGAGGGAAAATAAGAGGTTCGCCGCACGTCCAAGGTCTGCCATCGCGGCCCCATCAACAAAGCAGTTAGCCCATTATGTTAGCGCAAACCTCAAGTTCAGATGTCACCCAATTCCTGTTTACTTGTTCAATCAGAGCACTCAGGCCAAGGTTTGAACCATCTCAGCTGGACAACAACAATGGGTAAAGGTGCACTGTGTAAAATGCTGAAGCTATGCTGAACAAAACAATATGTAGGTACAGTATATGGGCACATCAAAATAACAGTTTTGCGTTTATCTCTTCTAAAAAATACAAACACTTATCTCAATGGATAGAGACATTTATTTGTTGTTTTCTGTTCCTACAAGTTTCCAGGGTGAAAAGAGTAAAAACTGCTTGAGGTTTGTCCCACAACTTGCATCAAGTACTCTCATTTTTTGTTGAGGCGATTTCTGCATTAGAATGATAAACTAACCAAATTTACATTCAAGTAACACTTTTCAATAACTACACATTATTAGCCCCCATGCTCTGTTAAGGGAATTTTGTGTAGTTGGGGGTCCATTTATTGAGATAATTTTGGCTGTGATTCATTAAAATTGGTAAGGAACTGTGTTTTTTTTTTTTTTTTCAATGTATTTTGACTGAGTTGTTGTTGTTGTTTTTTTTTTTTTTTTTTTTTTTTCTGTTATGTTTGTATTGTTAGTGGAAATTTGTGTACCATAGTCTTTCATTATAAACACATTTAAATTAAAATGAAAATCATTTTGCCTGTTATTTCATATTCTCTGCAGCAAACCTCAAAGAAATTTGTAAAAATAAAGTCAAAGAAGTCACAAAATTGCCACATTTTATCAAATCTTCCCCATGTACAAACACAAAACAAAACAGACTAAAAACTGGTTGCATATGCACAAAACTTTAAATAGACTGGTCAGCTACATCAGAAGGGAAATTTAAAAAAGGTCAAAGGCTTTCCATGTGAAGCACCAGCTAAAGCTAAAACTTGCAGCACTGAATTAAATATGACTTGATAAATAGCGTATGACTCTTCTACAAAATATTTATGGAGATAAAATTTGCTAACATCTAACATTAGCCAGAATTTATTTTACCTGAAATACAATCTATACATGACCAGGGAGAGTGTGTATGTTCTCACAGTTCCATGTTCCCACAACCCTATGTTCCTATAGCCCTATGTTCCCAAATTTATAGGAATATTTATTATTATTATAATATTTTTAACCCTGACCTCTAATCGTGCCTGTGAGAACATATGGCCTGATTTAAAAAAAAAAATATATTAGAAATGTGGGAACATAGGGCAGTGGGAACATAGAGCAATGGGGACATAAAATAGAGCATAAATTTGAAATGTGGAAACATAGGGCTATAGGGACACAGGGCCTAATTTAAAAAAATATATTGTAAATGTGGGAACAGTGAATATCTGTATATATGTATGCAATAAATACATGCATTATTAATTGACATCTTTCCTTTTTCATTTCTTTTCAGTTCTAGGGTAACAATCTGTGTCCTAGCTTGCAGCGATTCCCATATTGATTTGGCATAGGTTTTATGCCAGATGCCCTTCTTGATGCAACCCACTCCATCACTCCATTTGCCTAAGCCTGGGACTGGCACATACATACTCTATACATATGTTCTTGTAAACTTTGAGATATAAGAAATACATTGTTGTCAAATTTTATCTTCACCTCTTTCTATTTTTCTTCCCTCTTCGCAGCTTACCCCTTTTCCACTCCTCATATATCCCAATCTACCAACAAGAGGCCATCAACGACACCCAGAGGGCTTCCACATACAATATTGAAGAATTCCATTAGCGCTGAATTGTTTGGGGGGGGGGTCACCAGACAGCGTTCCGGCAAACAGACATCAACCACCACAATCCTTTTAGAAAAAAACTGGGAAAAAATATTGCAAGCTCCAGCAGCCACGAGGGATTGGCTAAAGGAAACAAAGAGAAAATAGATCAAAATTGAATAAAGCAGAATTCAATATCGCGGTACAAGAGGAGATCAGCGTGAGTACATTTGCCGTCTGGTCCGGAGCGAGACGGCTTCCTGTGAGAGTGTCATCCGGGGAAATTCCGACACAGTGGGAACGTTAGAGTTGTCATGGGTCTGTTTGACTGGCACGCAAAGACAGAAACATTGTAAAATTATGCTTAAAATAAGGTCACTGTGGGGAATGTCCATGTTCTTCCTTGATGCCAGGTCAATCTGACACAAATGTTAAGCTGTTTTACCCCCGCTTTAAATCTTCTAGCTGTGTCAATTTGGGCCAGTTAAAAATTAAATCATAGGGGCAATAAAAAATGGTCCACCAGCTGCATTTTCCTTTTGCCAACTCCCCTCACATTTTCCCAATTCTTCACATGCAAAAGCCTCTAGCTCAGTGATGTTTGATGGCCTTCGTGCTGCAACTGCCTTCCACCAAAGATTTTCAGATCAGATTTAAATCTGAGGACAGAGAGGGCCATTAGGGATCTTTTTCTTGGTTTAGACAAGGCATCAAGGCAAGAAAGTGGGCTTTTTTCAAAAGATAACTAAACATATAATGCTGGCTTTTAAGTTGGCTAAAAGTTGCAGTGGACTTGTTGCGAAAGATGTCCAGATGAAGTTTAGAAGTCATCATTAGACAAACAGCTAGCCAGACAACATCTTTGCCATTCATTCGTTGCTGACTAAAAGTGGAGTTTGGGACCCATCAATACTACACTTAGATGCTTAAAGAAAAATAAATTGATATTTTTGCCACTTATCCACACTTGTTACATGCATTTGTCTGTTTATAGACAGTAGCATGTATTTGCAGGGTCATAGTTAGTGTTCATAAGGTCTAAAAAGAATGAGAGACAATAAAAGATGTTAGGAAGTGCAATTTGCAACTACACGCCTCACCTTATCCAGCTAATACAAATGTCCATTTTTTTTTACTAAACAAGAGTTTTTAATCTAGCCGTACACATGAATCCATCCCTGCTTCAGTTTTCACCAGCTCAAAGCAGACATCCAAAAATCCAAGGCCAAAGGCTTCCCATGTGAAGGACCATTTTTCAGTTTCAAAAAATTCATGGTCATGAATTAAATATAAGTGGATGAATACCTTATGACTCTTCCACAAAATATTTATGGGGAGAAAAATTGCTAACTACAGTTGGTTGATTTTTTGTTTTTCTAAAATGCAATCCATTTATTAAAAGTATTTTTGTAAGAAAAGTATGTCCTGTATTGATAGTTTTCATAGTGACGTCATGCCTGGAAGGCAACACTCTTTGGAGGGCAAGAACATTGGTTTACAATACTCCACTGAACGTCAGCTGAAGCCACTGTTTACTCAAGTTAGGGTCAAGCCTGGGCTTTGTTTCTACAGAATCTACAGAAAGAAAACAGAAGACCCATTAAAAGAGTCTCGGGGAGAGCAAACAGTGGCAGCCTTTCAAATACACATATATTTGTGAACATGTTAAGTTAGCTAATGGTCGTTCTAGTCTGTCAGTTAGTAGGACTCACATTTGCTTCCCAGATGCTAGCTTGATGACCCACCCCAACTGTAAAAAAAAAAAAAAAAAAAAGTCTTTGCTTTTGTATGTTTTCACATTTAGGCTAATGTTATATGTAGCCTGTATGTGGCTGAAGTCCAGCCCTGGAAGTGACCTGGCTTAAACAGTGCAGCAGGGGCCTCATACAAATCAAAGGGCCCCGATATTTGTAAATTTATTCCATATCATATTTTGTCTAAGCTGTCATCTAAAGGTCATGATTGGGAAGCATGCAATTCTCAATGACCTTGAGAGCTATGTCAGTGGAAGATATTCCTCCAGGTAGGGTCACCCTTGGTGGACAGGTCAATGGAGAGAAGCCAGACAGGAGTAACTCAACCATAATCCACTTTTTTGGCTGGTGAATGGTATAAATGGCTCTTTAATGAGACATGTCACTGGTTATGGTCTTATCTTTGATTGTTTAGTAAAAACATTTCAATTTACATTTTGGGGTGAAAAACAATGAAAACCCATCTGATAGTCGCCCTCCTAATATCTGTGGAGGACGTCCATTACAGTGACAGCTGTCAATCACAGGTCCTGGCTCAGCCCCAACCTTGGTTCTTCCCCTCTGTCTCTGGCTGGTCTCTACCCACTTATTCAGTCTTTTTGTGGATAAAGGAAAGGCCTGAACTAGTTTTGAGTTACTTGATAAATAATAGGATGGCCTAACTATCATATAATATTGCCTATCGACTAGTAGCCTCCCTTTAGTAAACGTTTACTTCAATAAATATTTCAGCTCTAACAATTCCTCCATTCTCTGCTGCTTATGCTGCTAAGGTGTCTGGACTAGCTGACTAAGACAGTAAGGCAGGATCCACCCTGGACAATCACCAATAATTGCAGGGTAAACACTGACAGAGTAACTGGCTAAAAAGACAAACGCCCATTCCCTGCTCTGAGGCTGAACCCCCCAAGTGCCCACTGACACTAATTGACTTCCTGTTGTAATGAATAGCATACTTCTCTCGCATAATAGTGTTATATTCACAGTTATTAAGGTGTTTTGCATTGATTTCTCCATCTTTAAGAGCTGCTAGTAATCAGAACTGAAGAACTGCATACAATGGAAGATTAATAATCTGTTGCTACAGCATGTGTGAATGTGCAAACAATTATTCTCTGGATGCTTGTGATTAAATCTATACCGTCAAGTATTTTGTCGGAGGTGGTCTATGAGACACTTAGGAATTGATAACGCTTCCCGCTATACAAGGTAATTATCTGCATCAGTTTGAAAAAGCAGACAAGAGTAAAGACTAAAGGACTAACACGGCACAGGTGGAATGTAGTAGGGGTGACAATGATGCAGGGGGTTAAGCAGGTTGCCCACTAATCAGATTGGTTGGCAGTTCGACTCCTTCTCTGACCCAGTGCATACTGACGTTGTGTCCTTGAGCAAGACATGTCGCCAACATTGCGACAGAAAGGGCATCCAGCATATAAAAACTTGACAAATCAGCATGTGACTGATTTGCTGTGACGACTCTTTAAAAAGCAGAATTACACATACAGTAAATAGTAATAATAATGTCTACATATCCAAAGTGGGCTGACAGCTATAGTAAATAAATGAACTAATTAAAACACTTCCAAAATTTGAACCATCCTTTTGTCAGCTAAGGTTACAACACAATTATACTGCTGTGTGTTTTCATTATTACAGGACAACTGTATGTACCAATAAAGATAAAATTACAAATCATATCTTACACAAGGAGCGGTATTAAGACACATTTAATTTATCCAACACCTTTTTTTTTTAAATGCAACATCTGAAAAATATAGATGGTACTTGCAGAACGTATTCCATCAAAGGCTTTCAACACAGTTATCTAACAAAATCAGCAATTAACTGCATAGAAGCGGGCACAATCCAGTGAATAAAGCAACCTAATTAACTTTCACCAGTGTTTTCTGTTGAAACGAACTCCTGATAGTAGAGCAGACAGTCTTTTTAATGTCTGTGTAAGTGTGCAGTGGAGGTATGTGTGTCCTCATTTCTCCACTTTCATTAGAAGCATAAGGACCCCTTTCTGTCCTCTGGCCAGCTGTGAAAGTGTAGCAGGTACAGTGCTGTTAATTCTTTGGCTTAATGTGCTTTTTTCTCCGCCCGAACACAGCGCAGCGTTCACGTAAGTGCAGCCTTTTTATTCCTATTAGTGGATGTATCAGCAGAAGGTCCTAGAATAGGCTTTCCATCAGTGATTGCATAAGGTGGACCCACTGGTGTGCAATTTAATGATATTATATGGGTTAGAATGTGTTGCTGTTGCACTGTGGAGGCACACAATACATTTCTGTTTGTACACTAGTTCTATGCTCAAATGTTGAGACAGTAAAGTTTTCTTAACCTAAACTTAGCCAATCACACATTTGCTGCCTAAGTGAGAGACAATTAAAAACTGAGGAACAGGAGGAGCTGTGACAGAAAAAAAAAATCTGATGAAACTTGGGGATGAGGTGCAGCCTGCAATAACTTTAGACATCACACTGACTGTTTAATTATTCCATAGACATTTTTCATAAAAATAAATTCTTTTCATCTTGACAAGGGGTGTCGAAACAATGGCTCTTGGCCCATATGCGGCCCACAGAACTTTTTTTTTTTGCCCTCCTTCCTTCTCAATAGGCCCAAATTACCACAAGTACAACTTTGTAGCTCAAGATTAAAAGCTTCATACGTGTGTGAGGTGGACCTGGCATTAAAGGGTCTATATTATGGTTGTTTTTTGTTTTTTTTTTGTCTTCTAAATTTATTTAGGACACATCTGGATCAGCATTTTATGTTTTGTTGGTCATAAAAAGGCAATCACTATTGAAAAAAAACTTATTTGAAAAGACTTATAATTTGACTCCTTGAGAAACGCTCAGATTAGGTCCCTTTCACTTTAAGAGCCCTCCATCCCTGCTGTCTTACTGTTCTCACGCCTCTTCGGCGTGTCCCAACAACACATGCTGAGTATTTGTCGGTTGCCGCAGAGGAGGCGTAAGCTGTAGCAGGGCAGGACCATGAGGGGGGAGGGCCTCTCACAAACTCAGTGTAGGAGAAAAGAGGATTACTCAAACATGCATGAATAAAACAAAACACAACTCCAGGTATGTTTTTGATGAGGAAACAACATTATAACATGGTAGAATGCTCAGAAAAGTTGTTTTGGCATAATATTGCTCCTTTAAGGAAAAAATCTAAAGAAATTGTGGTTGGGACACTGAATAGAGTCATCAATACTATATGCTGGTCCCAAGCCTGTATGTAGGGTTGATAAATATGGGATACGACCACTGGAGCTAAAAATCTGTCACCTCTAGTGAGTGGCCCACCTCAAATTACATTTTACATCAGGTGGCCCTCAATGAAAAAAGTTTAGACACCCCTTATCTAGGTTATATACTGCTGGACATGCTAATACAACCTCCAGGTGGGTATTATGTGTCAACTAGTGATCCTAGAGTGCCAGGAATTGGAGTGTTCCTCATACTCTCAACAGGTATTAGTACATTTTTTAGGGATATTCTGTTTTGTCTATTTGTCTCATGTCATTATATGAAATGGTTAAAATGTTTTAATTATGCATTAGGTGACCTTATGGGGTTGATGATGATAAGCAGCCTTAGTTTGGTGCATTTTGAGCACTCTTACAATTTCAAAAGGCTCTTTATTGAGAGGCTGAGGCCATGTAGGAAACATACAGTATTATGCTTTTTTTTCAGGCTTTTTGAAATAGTTTGAACACATTTGAGCTGAGACCAAGGTGTGCATGTTTTTGAGAAGGAAACAACATTATAAAATGGTTTAAAGCTCAAAAAAATTGCACTAGTATAATAGGGGATCTTTAAGAAAAATGATCTCAAAGTAAATATGAAATAGAATTGTGATTAAAATAACTCTGAACCTACCTGGACCTTTATGCCTCCAGTGAGATGAGTAACTACAACCCCTTCCTCTGTTCTCCGTCACACACGTACATAATTTAGTCTAATTACTGAGATGACATTGAAGTAAAAGGCACCCGCAGCTCAAGGTGTATTGATCCCATCGGCCCGGCTTGTCCATTTTGCTTTGATTATCCTTACATTCACTCAGTCAGAAGTCGCGCTTTCAAACTGCGTCCCTGGGGGTAAGAGCAGTCCTATCTCAGCGGGACGACAACTATCAATCCAGCCTTAAGGGTCGATGGATCCGAGCAGAAAAACCCTTTCATCTCCACTCAATCTTTAGCTCTCAGATTTTTTAAAAACCATTTTCCCAACTACCTTCCAGCGGCGCCACTCCCGTGAATCCTCCGTGCACTAACACACTTGTCTGAGCCCATTCTTCAAGCCCTTTATTTTACGCTCGTCTTTTGTTTTTTGTTTTTTTTTCCCCCTCGCCTCACCTTTCTCTCTGGCGATATTGGCTTTCAGTCAAGTGCCGAGTGCTTTTGAATTTCTCGCACGCTTGAGGGAGCAAGACGGACTCAGGCCTGAGAGGCAGAGTGAAGTTGCTGGCATCTCGAACCTTGGAACAAATTTCAAAAAACAGCTCTCCCGTTGAGTGATGCTAATGCCCTGGCCCGCGAGTACTTGTTGAAGCGCTTTGGCCCGAGCATGCAGGCAATCACAAATCCACTTGAAGCAGAGGCTCGGCTGGAGTCTATTTATGTTGCGCCTGATTGGGGCATAATTCTTGCTGGTAACGAGGGTGTTTCAAGTATTTCGGGCCAGACAGCTCAATCAATATTCGGAATATGAGTTACACTAACACACAGTCAGAAATAAAGACAATTTACAACATGCCAGCCCACTCTCATCCCAGTGCTTCATACATCAGTGTCTTGTAAGGGTCCAGTTTCAGCCTTTGCAGACAAAATGAGTGCATTAGTGCTTTGTGTTTACTTCTTACATTATTGTAGACCCTGTGATCCATTGTGAGCTTATTGTGTGATTTTAAAAAAATATCTAATTGCGATTTTTCTGACAGATACTGCGGTTGCGATAAGATTTGCGATATATTTTCTAAAATCAATGTTTAGTTAACAGTTTGAATTTTAAGCATGTGATGGAGCACTGACACTTGAGAGAAAATTTAAATATTCTACTGCTCAACTAATACAAGGAATCACTTTCAGATCAGGTCTGTAAAGGTCTAAACTACAGCTGTAGCACAATTTATATACATTAAGACCCTGTGGAGACTAAATATTTTGTTATCTGCAGTGGACATTATATCTTTGCGATTTGCTAATTGCAACATTTAAAATTGCAATTTCGATTCAGTTTTGATTTATTGTGCAGCCCTCGTGTATATGTTGACAAATTTGTGCATTTTAGAAAGATATACCAGGACAGTGTTCCAAAATGGTGGATGGAGGCCCAAATATGTGGGTCATTTGGGACTCTTTTTGGATGAATTACTGGCTCAGTGCAGTGTGTCCTGGAGGGGATCAGCCTGTGGCACTGCTGAGGTGATATGGAAGCCCGGGTTCGCTCTGATAGAGGCCCTCAGCTCATCTGTATGACTAGGTCTGCTGTTTCTTATCTTCCTCTGGACAAAACTCCACAGATTCTCTCTGGGGTGCAGGTCTGGAGAGTTTGCTGGTCAGTCTGTCCCAGTAATAAGATGGTCATTTGCCCAGTGTGTGGTACTTTAGGCAGTGTGGTCTCAGGTAGGTTGAATGTAGTTTATTTTGCTTGTAAAATACTTTTAATTGCACTATCTAAAATAGGATGATTGGTATTCATTTTATACCAATCCTATTACAGAAAAGGCACTTTTCCACTGGGGCCAGTTTGGGGGTGTTTTTACTTCCCAACGCGGTCCGAACCGGCTCCAGAAAGCATACCAAACTGTACTACTTTTGGCACCCCTCGGCAATAGGGTCCAGTTCTGGGCCCGCTTTGGATACTTTAAGGTGAAGCTATGCACTGCTGCGAGTGGGTTGGAGCAGGTTTTGGAGTTACTGATACGACCCGTGCAATAGCATTCACTGGAAAAGTGACTTAGTATAGTATAATATAGTAACATAGATTTTAGATTCACCAGTTCACTAGCCCACAGAGAACCTAATGTGGTGGACATATACAATGCGAGTACATGGAGAGAACCCATGGCCACAGGGCTGTTGCTGGTTGGCTAGCATTCCTGACCCTCACTTAAGTCTCCAATCCTAAATTGCAACTCTAAAATGTGCCCAGTGAATAGATGTGTTAGTGAATGGTCAGTAAATGTCTTCTATTAATTGCCCAGTTAGTCCAATGTACCCCGCTTAGGAGAAGAATTAATTATTCATTAGTTGTGTATAAGGATTAAGTTATGCCCTAGCTAAATTGTTTAGTAAAGCTCTCAAACTTTGTTCATATTCACACAAAATGAGGTCCATGAGCAAAATTTTGGGAGTATTGCCTCTGCAAGTAGTCAGCCAACTGAGCTTCTATTAAGTATGTCTCCTTGAGCCTCCTTGGAGAGGTTTTTTGGGCATGTCCCAACAGGAGGACCCCCTGAGGCAGACCCAGGACATGCTGGAGAGACCAGACCCCCCCCCCCCTGCTACCTCAAGAAGTGCAGTGATGGAGGCTGTGGCTGGGCTAATCTATGCTGTCCTCGCTATTCAAAATCAACACAGTATCTTGCATATCTGTGCAACAACAACATACACTAAAAGGTGACTTTGTAGAGGATGGCCAACTGACCAAACACCAATGGGACTGAACAGTCTTCTTATAGGAATATAAACCTTCAGTATCTCCCCTCACTTTACCTGCGTTTAATTAGCTGAGGTAAAGCATCTACTGTCACTTTTTCATTTCTACGCCAGGACAGTTTCTATCCATCTTCCCTTCCATCATTCTTTTTTTTTCCACCTCAGGATAAAGGCAGGCTCAGAGTGTTTTTCTTCCCTCTCTCCTTTCTCCCTGGGGAAACATCACCCCCCTTTCCCTATCATCTCATCATCATCATCTATCTGGGAGGCCAGATAAGCCTTGCACGGGACATTAGGCCATTTACCCATTCATGAGGAGAGATCAGTGCTGGCTCACCATCTTTCCCTTTACTCTCACACAGCGCTCCGATTCACTGGAAAAGTTATTCTGATATTAAGATATTACACTACTTTTCTTGACAAAAATCTTGACAAGTATCTCATATCTCAGTTGGGTTTCATTATGGTAATAGTTAAAGAGTAAAATACAGGTTTAACTAGAAGAAATGGAAGATATAATGTTGAAGGGTCCAATAAGAATGTTAGAGGTGTGGGGTATGTTACACTCAGATACTCATTACAGTTCCTTAAATAGCTTTAGCATTAGCACATGCTAGAATCCACCGGCACTTGTTCTTATTTTTCTAACTTTTTGGAAAAGACACTATGGAGCTTAACAGTATCATTAGTGTCAGTATTATTTTAACCCTTGTGGTCTGATAAGCACAAAAGTGTACTTTTCAAGTTTTTTTAGATATATAAATTTGCAGTGGTTTCTCATTTCTACGATATTTCAGATTTGTATTATTAACCCTTTATATGCTAGTGTATGTGATGGCATCTCATATATACACTCAAGGAAAAAAGAAACGCACCACTGCTTTTTTAACACATTCTTTTTTGGTTACTTATTTTTGATGGAAATATTACATGTGCACATCAACCATATACCCGTCCCTGATATTCAGACCCAATTAATCAATGCTTATGACAGTTTCAATAACAATAACATGACCAAACAATAAAGCATCACAGTAAACAAAAACACAAGGTATCTGATTCCATTGTCAATAATTAACATGACCACCATTCGCCGCAAAGTGTGGAAACGCTCAGCGAGGCGTACAACAGTAGAGTGATGGACTCCAAACACCTGGCTACAGCCGTGTGCTCCCTCAGCTTGAAGCATGCCAATGGCAGTGATCTCTCTCTGGTTGCAGTAGTCATGGCATTGTGAACAAATGTGCTTTTTTTCCATTTTGGTGTCTTTTTATAGGGAATGGTTGTGCACAATTGAGGACAGGTCCAATTCATCTCTGAGTTTTACTCATGACCCAGACATAGGTGATTAATACAAAAATACAGTTGTTATTGCTCATCAAAATCAATCAGCCAGAACCAGGAAAACATTCATCAACATTCAAGTCATTTCATTTTGAAAAAAAATTTAACTAATTAATCGCATATCTGAAAAAAATCATATTATGAATTCAGGTACAAACACAAAATTGTAAATTTAGAACATTTATTTTGAATTAACCTTCACATACTTAACTGTAAACTTGTGCAATGCAAACAAGAAGAAAATAAATTAATAGTCTCTTTGAGACCTGTAACTCAGACAAAGTTTGCCTAAATAAAGTACAACCAACAAACGCACAAAACTTACCTAAAAAATTATGTGTAATCTCATTTAGAACTTTAACAAAAATAAGTTTAATTCTTCAATTAATAACAATTGTTGTGGTTCATAACAGTGTAAATACTATGAACTGTGTTACTCCAGTGGTCATTGAACTCATCCTTGCATAGACTGCACATAACTTTTGTTTTGTCTATTGCTGTCTGGTGATGATTTGAAGCAGAATTGTCCTTTTAGCAATGTGTCTTTTTGGTCACTCATGTTGCTTTAGCTCGTTCACTTGTTGCATTAGGCTCATTCCAGATAAACTGCGCCTCGCCTGGATTGTGAACGAGAGTGCACGGCCGCAATGAGAGGAGGGGAAATACACCTGTACTGAAGTCGGACAGTTTGTGGTTCAGATCACGCACCATCACGCCCCAAATCCACTTCTCGCGTGTGTTGGTTTATCCAGGTCAAAACTGTAACTTTAGTCTGTATTTTAAACAAAAGAGGCGGGGGAAGAAGGAGAGTAGGGCAGTGAAGTGTTGTGCGTTACGTTTCTGATCAGCACTAAACTCAGATCCAATCACCTGTCCGTTCACCGCTGACAGGTGGGCGTTTTCCCATCATGCACTGAGCCGTGCAGCCTCCGCAGTTGCTCCTGATGAACTGCAGCGGCTCAGGCGCTGGTCATCGTTTGGATCTCACGGTGACCGTCGCACTTGTGGCATCAGAGCAAGTCGGGAACAAGTCAGACACAAATCTAACCTGCGTGCACTGCGCACAGACCGACACTGATTGAAATTGCGCAAGTCTGGCTCATCTCGAACGCGCCTGATGGATGGAAATGGAAATGTGTCGTCTTCTACTGCTCGTGCGGTGCATTTCTGCCCCGCTGGAAGACTTGCGGCGTGTTGCTGCCTCTGTCAGTGTCGTCATAATATTTTTGTTGTGATCAAATTAATTGATGCGTCAATTGAAATTAACGCGATTAAATCAATGAATTAACGCACTGCGTTAACGCGATAATTTTCCCAGCCCTAATATATATATGTATGTATATATATAAAACAAAACACACAAATCAGTTTTTCAGTATTCTGAATGCAAATTGGATTTTTCTAGGGAGTACTGGACAGTGATTGGTAACAACATTGATTTAGGTGAATTTTATTTTTTGTAGTGTTGCATTTTAACAAAAAGTTACATTGTTACTGTTAAACAAATGTGTCCTCACCAAAAAACATTGTAAAAATAGTATATGTTAATATTGTTTTATTTATTATTATTATTATTTTATGCATTTTTATTTATTATTTTATTTATTTGGTATTTATGATCAGGACAAAAAAAAAATTGTTGAGCTATACTATTTTTATAACATTTTGGGACACTTTTGTCACTAAACAGAAACAAGACTTCTTAAATTGAGGGTGCAAGGGGCAACAACCACTCACTCACACAAAGAACTCAGGCACAGATCCTGATTTTACCAATAGGAAAAACTAAACAAAAATAACAATTTCAAGTTGTTGCCACATACATTAGATTAGTGCTATAGAGTGAACGTAGTAATAGTACAAGAAGTAACTTTTGTGAGTATTTTAAAGAGTGGGTACCAATAGTCATAACTATATATAGTATTATATATATTTACATTTTTTTTTTATCTCTTTCACCTTTCCTAACATCTTCCTCACCTGTTCCATCAGTTCTCATATGAAATATTCTTGGCTATAGCTTGTTGATGACAGGTATATAGTTGGTGGTGAGTCAGTGAGCGTGTTTGAAAGTTTCTGCATGACAACAGTTCACCAAATGTTGACTCTTAACATTGTGACCACATCAGTGATAAGTATTGAAATCTGCGCATTAGTTTTGCATGTGCTGTGTTTCTGGACTCCTTGGTCATAATCCAGTTTTATCAAAAGAAGACAGAACGTTGTGCTTCTGATCATGTAACAGTCAATGCATGGTATCTTCCAACTGGCATCTTCCATGGCTCCTACAGTATTAGAAGTGTGATGAGCCCAGGTGCAGAGCTGGTAACAGGTGAGTCAGAGCGGTGATTTGAGGAGATGAGGCGCAGTGTCAAGGCTCATTCTCATTCAAATGAAACTCAGGGTTGTTTCCTGGTTACGCACATGCCAGAATTAGGCCTTTTTTGGATGTCAACAAAAATTTGTGAAAATTCTAAACAGACGTTCCATTTATGTTGATAAAAAACAGAAGATAAGATCATTTTAGGCAACAACGATGGCTATGGTATTTGTATGTTTTTCAGGTGGGATAATAAAAAATCTATACTCAAGTAAAAAGTACTTACGTTGAAGGAAAAATAATCAACAAAGAGACTTGTTTCCCTCAGAAATGTATTCAAGTGTAAGTTGGTTAAAAATGTGTCTATGTAAATTGCTTGAGTAAAAGTACTATAGTTAATTTCCACTCCTTAAATGCAAAATCCAACTCTGAATGATACATTAGCAATGCCATGTATAATTTAGTATGCTGGGTATATCTATTACCCGCATTTTTACATTTACAAACAATAAAAGAATGAGCTGTGCCTAATTCCAAGGTTCTGCTCCTTTTAAGTGATATTTTGTTGTATTCATTTGCTTCTCCAACTCCTGTTTTCACTCCATCAGAAGCTTCATTTATTGTACTCGATTTTCTGTCCCATTGTTGTCAACTCAAATATAGGTATCTGCTCATATAACAACACAGTCTCTAAATGTTCAAATGACAGTATGTCCTCTGATAATTGTAAACCTGGGTCGGTCTGTGAGTCAGTATCTATGTGCTCATCCTTAGATAGTCATCCTGTCTCTTCTCTCTGTTGTTCCTGGTGAGGTCGTCCTCTGCTTGGCCCTCGTCCTCTGTCTCTGCTACATCCAGTTCCTTTCCTCACTCTGCAGTCTCTCACCTAATGTTTTCTTTTCCCACGTTGAAAATAAATGTTTTCACTTGTCTGTTGTCCCGGTCTGTCTTGACCTGTCTTTAGAAGCTGTTACAATGACTTTGCAGAGAATGTTTGGATTAGGTGTCTGTCATCTTCTGCTGGCAAAGGTTGGGAATGGACAGAGCACAAAATGGCTAGTTAGAATGGTTGTTAGCAAGATGGCGCTAACAGATAGATAAATGACTGCTTCGTAGTGACAGCAATTTAAGTGCTGAACTGATCAGAATGATCAGAAGTACAATGACGCCATTTGGACCAGCACTTCTTGGTTTCAAATATCTACTTAAAGTGGTGAGGGACAGCATTTTCAGCTCTTGAGTAGGAGATGGCCTCAGCACACAGGGTTACTTAAATATGTGTGAATGAAACAAAATACTACTCCAGGTTTGTTTTTGAGGCACAAACAACAGTATAACATGGTTAAAAGTCAATTTAGCATAACAGAGGACCTTTGATATGATATGCTGCACTTCTGCAGCTCACTTTACAGTTGAAACTTACAAATATAATATTCAGCCTGACAAAGACAACAAGCATACGGTATCTGTATGTTTGCACAGGAGAGATTTGCAAAAGATTTCTTGGATTTGGTCCAAAGTCACTTTCACAATGCAAACGAACTGGACCTTGGTCTACATTGGTCTGGGCTGAGACCACTTATTTTTACCAAACCAAAGACTGTTTGATCCAGCAGTCACATCTTTTCTCCAAATGGAAATGTGTGAAAGTCCAGACCAAACAGCTCATGTGTCACAGCTCATCTATTATTACAAATATTATAAGAACTATATGTAATTGGTGGCATGGGGATAAAGTGCTTAGGACTGTCACCTCCCAGCAAGAAGGTTCGGGGTTCTAATGGTTCTGTGTGGAGTTTGCATGTTCTCCCTGTGTCTGGGTGGGTTTTCTCCAGTTTCCCCTATCAACATCAAACATGCACTATAGGTTAACTCTACAGCTATGTACCTGTGACTAAGGTCCTGGCTCTCTCTGGAGTGTCCAGGCGCTGCAGCAGCTTGCAGGTTGCTTCAGCAGCATTGAAGGATGGGTCAAATGCAGAGAACAAATTTGTCTATGGGGACAACAAAGTCTATGTTATGTTCAAGCATAAAGTGAATAAAGTGTAAAAAAAACAAAAAAAAACAGTTTGAACAGTCTGGTGTTAGAATAAATGACAGTGAAATGGCTGATGAGTGGCTGAAGGTGAATGGCAGAAGCAGCACCTGCTAGTCGTAAGTACAATGTGTGCTATTAAAGTGAAAGTGCTAATCCTGATTAGCATTTCAAGCTTCCTGAAGCGGTTCCAAATGCACTCCTACGCAAAAGCTCCTTCAACAGATTACAATACGTCCATTTGCAAATGTTCGGCTACATTCACTCTCAGATTTTAAAACAGCTTTTAAAGAGACCACTAGACAGCAAAGAACAGCCAATGCATTAGAATCATTAAACACTGCATATTTTACATTTTAAACTAGACCTCAGTTCAACCATCAGTAAGCTGATGTAACATTTCACAGTATATGCAGTATTTGTAACTATTTGACATTTAAATGCTAAGGCTAACCCATAGTGCTTCATGTACAGAGCCTGTTTAAGATGGGACCTCAAGGCTCACAGCTAAGTGCTTCACATTTAAGAGTTGTGAGTATTAAAATGGAATGAAACCTCCACTCTGCACAAGTAACACACTATAGTGCCCTTATCGACAGTCAACTTTCAGTAAAGGGTGGTTTGCTATTGGAAAACGTAGCAACATTCCAGAGGACCACTTCAGATAGAAGGCTTGTTTCCACTGGAGGGGAATAGGTCAGGTTCGTATACGTTAGGTAGAGGTCTTTCCATTGACAAAGTTGACCTCTTGACTGAGGTTTCTTAGGCTAAACGCCACAGTTTGTTGGCTCAACAGCGTAGAAACTTTAATTAGCAATACTAGTACATTTCATACAGACGTTCATGTTCTTCCTCTTATTCCTGTTGGGGGTCACGGGTGACTGGAGCCTATTGGCCTCATGTGAGGTACAACCTGGACAGTGGCCAGGTAGTTGCAGAGCTGACACAGAGACGTACACAACCATTCGCCCTCAAATTCATTCACAAATTCACATGTCACATGCATGATTTGGGATGGTGGAAAGAAAGCCAGAGTACTCAGTTAGAACCCATGGTAACACAGGGAGCAGCTGAGCATATACTAATATTATGACAATGTAAGAAATGGAAGCAATTTACTGAATTTAAAATTTAAAAAACAGGGAATAAACAAGAAAAAAACTTCTACTTTCTTAACTTAGTTACATAGATAATTGCCTATATGATTATTTGTGTTTGCTTTTATGGAACTGGTGTTGTTTCTCTGTGCAGCACTTTGGACTTTGTGTTGGTAATATCTACTTTTTAAATTCTGTTTATTAATGGTAGCATTTGCTTCTCCCAAATAAGTTTCTACGCTGTTGAACCAAGTAAAATATGCTATACAGATAAAGGAAGGATTGGATTGGACTACAGTCCCAGGGTGTTGCGTCACTACAAAGAATTAACCTTTACATTAAATACCATTCCCATACAGAAACACAACATGTATTGATGTCAGTATTTACACAGTGAACATTACCCACAGTACAGTAGAAACACGGCTTTTTAGAAGCACATACAGTTTACCAAAACATATCATTCAAACCTGTAGCACCTGTGGCTGGAGGTACAAAGTCAGTGTGCTTTTATTTGTTCTACTTTTGTCTTCTGTCTTCTGGGATGTAACGATGCACTGAAGTCACGATTCGATTCACGATTTTGTGTTCACGATTACAGTTTTTTACGATTTTTATTTGCAGATTTAGTTGCAATATAATCATGACCAAAAGGACTTTTTTTTATATATAGCCTATTTGTGTCTCCTTATCAAATAATTTGTTAGCCACTTTTATTAACACCTTTCAATTATCCTCTAAAAACAACAGTAGCAAACAATGCATAGAGAAGTAGGTTATCATGAATTTATAAAGACTCTGATCTCCATGGAAACGCTTCGGGGGAGGGGCCACTGAAACTTCAGATAAACTTTAGCTGTTGTTAGCCACTTAGCTTTTCTTTGGCTCGCTGCTAACAACAAGCTACTTTATGAACAATGGCAAACAGAGCGAACAGGTGCTGCCTAAATAAAACCTTCAGATGAGTCTTTCTTGCCGTTCGCCCTGGGCTTGTTGTTGTTTTCCCTGTGCGCTCCTTCGATGAGAGGTGAGAGAGCGCTCTTCCAAGCTCCAAGACTTCTTGTGCAGTCTTTTCACATTCCCAGAATGTAGGGCTAATGATTTTACGAGTCCTGTAAATTAAAACTTTATATAAATTAATGTTTCTCTTCTGTAAAATGGTCAGGTAATGATGTCTAGCGCCACACATGCGAGCCAGATTACTCACCATTATACTTTGGTGGCCTGCACGCCTTTTTAAAAGGACATCGCAATTAATTTTTTTCTGCACCAACTTAAAATTTCTCTCTTATGCATCAATTTTTTGACAATTTACGAAGAATCGTTACATCCCTATCTTCTGTGCAATTGTACATTATCTACCCAAATTTATAGACAAAACACCTTTTCTTATATTCACTATAGCTATAATATTTACATATATTCAGTTTAGCACTCTATGCACATTATTTTACTATTTAATGGTTACAATGTGGAACTCATTAAACTGTTAACAGCTGTATTTTCATTTCAGAAAAAAAATCACACGTGCACTACTATAGTAATACTTATCCTTTTTGCACTGTATCTACACTATTAGTTGTCAGTACCCCTTTGCAATACTGTTACTTTCAGCTCCAACCCAAATATTTTATTTTTTATAAACTTTGTATTTATTGTAACTTTGTCTAGTATCTGAGTGTCAACAACTGTTGCACAGTGGCAATGTGGTGTGCGCTCTTATATCACAGCATGAAGGTCCTGGGTTTCGAATCGTGGACTGTGTGGGTCCTTTCAGTGTGGAGTTTGCATGTACTCCCTGTGTCTGGGTGAGTTTTGTCCTGGTACTCCAGTTTCTCCCATCAACCTAAAACATGCACAATAGGCTAATCCTCCAGCTAGGTACTCCTAAGATGGCTCAATATCTGGTGAAGGGTCCCAGGGCGCTGCACAGCATTTGCCCATGGTCCTGACAGGTTTCACCAGTGGCATAGAAGGATGGGTCAGATGCAGAGAACCAATTTCACTACATGGACAACAAAAGTCTACCATGTTATTATTTAGATTGTGAAACCAATCTTGGTCACCTTTACAATAGTATTGCATGTTTCACAACCTTTAAAAACATTATCTGACTAAAAGAACGTGTTTTGAATGAGTACTCTACTGGTGCCAATAAGGAACAGGTGAAGAGACCAGCAGAGAGTCGTGGCCTTTTGAACATAATCAAAGAAATTTTTTGTATGATGCCATTTTACAAAATGAAAAATGGCTGTGGGGAATCTGTGGAAACAGAGCTGTACACATTTGTTTGCATAAATGAATGAAAGCGGACTGGATGTAGAGGGCTTTTTGACTAGTCAGTGCTTCCTGGAGTAGGTGAAGGTTTGTGGGAGAAGTGGAGAGAACAACATTATAACATGGTTGAAAGCTCAGAGAAGTCAATTTTGGATCATATATATCTCTTTTAACATTATTCCTATGAGCTACATACATGGCCAGTAAAGTTCATTGATTTGTGGTTTGTGGCTCCTGAAATCTATGCTTTTTTACTGTACACTCCTTATTTTGTGATGACCAAAGGACAGTTTTTTTCCCTTTAATTTAATAAGTCCTAAAATCAGCTCTGGCAATTTCAGTCACTGAGAAAGTGAGACCATTTTTCTATATTTCTCTTTCTCTGTGTGCGATGATGGAGATTGCTCTCTGCTCTGCTCTTTGACACCATATCGTGGCTGGAGCGAGGATTTTGTGCTTGTGTGATTCACGGTGTGAGTGACCATCGGGCACGCCAACAGGACACAGGGAGGGCCCCAAACCCCCTCAACTAATCTACTCACCCAGTTATCTGCTGCTAAAGGAGCTTACAAAGCCCCTGTCCACCCCAGGGGGCCTCTCCTACATGCGCTGTATAGTCTACCACAGCACACCAGCTCCTGTAATTGTGGGTCAAGATATCATTTACCTCTCCCAACTTGACAAACAGAGCCATTGTGTATAAAGCAAGAAAGCCACTACCGCTACAAATATGAGCAAACAGCATCTGAAGAAAAACTGTATCTATTTCATTTCACTTACAAAAACAACACATGGTACAAGGCACCGAGGGAAATCTAGCGAAGCCTGGCTTATCCCAAGTAAATGCATTATGTTACGAAGACACTGCTGTAAAATTTATTCCAACTGTTCCTTCTCCACTCGGCTCCCACCCGTGATGGCTTTTTAATACGTTGTAGACAGATGATCCCGAAATAAATACGCTGTCCTAATTTGCATGTGGGGATGGCGTGGTAAGCCAGGGTAAGCAGAGGGCACACAGCCACCAGGCATTCATCCCAATTGTCCCAGGATGGTAAGAGGGTCGAGTGCTGAGGCCAGTGAGGATTTAGAAAACAATCCCGGGAGGTTACCCCTTATTAAAATCTGTGGAAAGAGTATAATGAATAGCCCTTAAGATTGTTGCCATTGCCAGGTTTAACAGTATACTTCAGTTCGGCTCACTGTAGATCCTGATTCAGCACCATGGACAGGGGCAGCTGCTGTAAATCAATATGTGGTTGTTTATTTACCAGAAAAATGCATTGCCTTGCACTTTTTAAAATGTAAATTGGTTCATTGAAGCAGACTTTAGTGGACTTGAGCAAGTTGAATTAATTTGAGTATGTAAGAGTCATGTGATTTCTCTGGGTGGAGTCTACATGTCCTCCTTGTGTTACCATGGGTTCTCACTCCAAGTACTGTGAGAGTGAATAGTTGTGTGTCTGTGTATGTCTCTGTGTCAGCCCTGTGACAAACTCGCCTTTGTCCAGGGTGTGGATGAGAAGCAACTTTCTCCAGCTAAACACAGACAAGACTGAAATAATCATCTTTGCTCACAGAAACAAAGAGAAAGTGTCACCTTGAGTCGCTTTCTCTAAAATCTACAAGACAGGTTTAAGATCTAGGGGTAATAATAGAGTATAGAAGAATAGATTTGAACTTTAACCATCACATTTAATCTCTAACATCATCAGGATTTTACCATCTCAAAAACATTGCCAGAATCAAAGGTACTGTCTAAACCAGACCTAGAGAGACTTATTCATGTGTTTTTCTCCAGCAGGTTAGACTAATGTAACAGTCTGCTCTCTGAACTCAGTAAACGAAACTGTATAACAGCTACAGTACATCCAGAACGCTGCTGCTCAGGGTCCTGACTAAAACCAGGAAGCACGACCATATTAGTCCTGTCCTCAGGTCTTTGCACTGGCTTCCTGTTGCTCAGAGAATAGACTTTAAAACAGCTCTGCTTGTGTACAAGTCTCTTCATGGCTTAGCACCAAAGTATATCTCTGACCTGTTGGTCCCATATGAACCATCTCAGACTCTGAGAACCTCAGGGACAGGTCTCTGCTGGTGCCCAGAGTCAGGACTAAACTCGGTGAAGCAGCGTTTCAGTTTTATGCAGCTAAACTCTGGAACAGTCTCCCTCTCGATGGTAGACAGACCTCTACTCTGACAATGTTCAAGTCCAGACTTAAAACTCTTTGTTTTAGCTGTGCATATGCCAACTGAAAGTATTTTATCTGCACTCTTCTCTTTTAATTAATTTTAAATGGATTCTTAATTATAATTTTCAAATGTGATTTTACTGTTTTAATTGTAATTTGTGCATATGTACTTTTACCTTGTCTTTTTTTCCTGTAAAGCACTTTGAATTACTCTGTGTATGAACTGTGCTATACAAATAAACTCACCTTGCCTTGCTTTACCCTGCCTAGAGCCCGTAGTTACTATTCTCCTGTACCCTGAAGAGGTAAAAATTCTTATAACTGCCATTACTATTTTGAATGCTGTTTTATTGCTGCTTCATTGAGCTCCAGCATTTGCAAGTCATCAAAGTCTCCACTGAAGACTTGCATTTAATTTTGCCCCTAATGAAATCTTTTCTAGTTATCCTGGCTTCTTGGGAAAGGCACAAATCCACTGGCTTGTGACCCCTGAGGGCCTGAATAAATTATCATTTCTTCTTTGAAACAAAAATATGGTACGCTATTGTTCTGCGTTATTTTTAGTGCAGCTTGCTAGCTTGATGCAAGTTAGAACATTTGAGCTTACAAAAGTTTTTATTGAGTAGCTTTATTTTATTGATTGATTTGTTTCAAACTCAAGCCTGAATAAATACAGAAGGTTGTGTCAGAAAAGGCATCTGACCTAAACCCTATTAAAAAAAAGGCAAGAAGCATTACTAACTTACATTGATTTAAAGTCCAAATAATTTAGAAGCTTGCCTTTACTTGCCAGAATGTTTTGGATTTTTTTTGATATGTGGCTTACCAAACATTTTATCATTTTTTCTATCACAGAATCTGGTCTCTGCAGATTTGAGTTTCCATTACAGACCTAACTCTGAAAGAAAGTAAATAGGCAAGTAATCGCAGCATCAGCATAAGCAATATTTAAGCAATATATTTTACTATTTTTGAAAGCAAACACAAATACATATGCAACATCAAAAACAGCTCCTTCACTCTTTTAGTTTGACTTGTTTTGGTTGTGCAAATTTATTCCAGCCTTAATCATTTTTGATGTGAGACCAATGCTTGACAAAACTAAAAAAAAAAACAAAACACTAACTTGGATTCTTCCCAGCTCATTCATCATGCAGTGTTTACAGCATGTTATTCCAGCTGGCGTCTTCCGCCATCCCTTGCAGTTTTTCTTGTGGTGTGATTCAACCTACGGGCCGAGGTGTTGATTTGAGGCTCGCTGACATATGACGAGACGGACTCACGTAGGAGGGCTTTCTGCAGAGTCCTCGCTCCCACCATTTTGGATGTGAGAGCTGTGAGTCAGCACAGGCTTGGTAGTCGGACGATGCTCATAAGCACGTAATGTAAGTTTTAGTATGATAATTTTTAGTCTTTCTAAAAATAAAAAAATAAAAAATGTTAAAAGGGATTTACATCTAGAACGACATTGCACCATTAACAACCTTTAAAAACATTATCTGACTAAAAAAAACATGTTTCCATTAAGTACTCAACTGGTGCTATAAACAGAGAGACCATCCTGAGGGCAGCAGAGGGCAGCTGTGTTACTCTCTTTTAAGCAGAATCAGTGGGGAAAAAAAGCTGTTTACTTCCTTAAACACTTTGTATGATGCCTTTTTACTACAAAATGAAAAAATAGCTGTGAGGAATCAATCGAAACAGAGCTGTACACCGTTTTTGAATAAATGAATGAGAGCAGATTGGATGTAGAATGCTTCCTGGACTGGGCAGAGGTTCATGAAATTGAGCATTCTGAGGCCATAGAAACTCACGCCAGAGACTATAGGATTACTCAAACAGGTGTGAATGAAACAAAACACAACTTAAGGTATGTTTTCTGATGAAGGAATATAATAAGATGGTAGAAAGCTCAAAAAGTCAATTTTGCATAATATGCCCCCTTTAATCCAAGACTTGTTTGTAGTGGTAAATGCTAATAAACTAAGCTAATGGTTCTCAAACTGCGGTATGGTTTCCACTGGTGGTACAAGAACTTCTTCAGGTGGTACTCAGGAGTCTTTTGCAGTTCCTACTTTAATTTAATTTAGTGCATTTTTTAGTCCTGCTTTAGTCCTAGTTTAGTCCTGGTACAGCCCCTTGTTTTTTCCTTATTTAATAATGAATCTTTATGCGTGATTCCCTGTTTTATCCCTCAATTTTGAGCTAGGTTAATCCAGATTTAGGGTCAGTTTAGTCAATTAAAGATGGTACTTATTTTCTGAAGTACCTCATGTGAAAAGAAACCACTGAACTAAGCTATTTTATGACCTAATTTAGACCAGAAACCGTGGCTCATAATTACTGGTAATGGCTAATTTCTTGTAATTACTATAAATCATCAAATAGTATATTTTACTGGTGAATCAATGCCCCGTAGCCTGGTGTTGATTTATCTCCACACACACCATGCATTTGCAGAAAGCCTGAGATGTCCCAGCTTTATGCTGGTCCTGAATGCACCATCAGCATGAAATAACTCTCAAAAAGACTTTTACGAAGCTAGCAACTTGTGCACTTGTAAGTAACAATCTGTACATGTGTGTGCATCATTATTATCAATAATAATTAATAATATGTATGTGTGAATGTGAACGTGTGCATGTGACTACACTAAGTTACACACAAATCAAAAATGTGCGTGTGACAAAGTTACACACAAATCGTTTTGCGCACATGCAAATCATTTTGATAGCAAATAAATGGCATATAATTGAGATTAACCAATTTTCCTAACACGTGCATGTCTTTGTAAAGTGGGAGAACGCTGGAGTACCCAGAGAGAAACAGCGGTTATATGGGGAGGCAGTGTGGTGTGGACTCCGGAGGATTGAACCCACAACCTCCTTGCTGTGCACCCCTAAATATAATTTAGCCACTTTAGTTACTGCTAGTTCTTTGAACACAGTAGTTCAATTTTCTACTATGTATATAGACTCCAACAGACAGAAATACAGTTAGATGACATAATCACTTTTATACACTATTATGCAGCTTATAGTTCAACTAAGCCATCCATATAAATGTATTGAATGAGACAGATTGGATGAATAGGAGCCATGCAGGGATGACTCAGCTACATAATGTCTGCTGCGGAACACATTCTTCTCATCCTGACGTATGTGGAAGCAGTGAAAGGCATAGAAATTGCGTTAGCATGTTAGCACATTAGCATGGGGGTGGTCCGCTTTAGCTTCCCCACCGAGGAAGTAAGGAGGTGGCATTGTTAATGATTGTACAGCTGTCGCTTTTAATAATGTCTCTGTGTAATCAATGCAAAGAGGCATCAGGAGCCAGCGTGACATTTCTCTGCCCCCGGTTTCTCTCAGCCGGATCTGCTGTCCTTTACCTTGACTCCGTGCCATGCTACACTCCGCTACATCTTCCAATCACTTTCTGTCAGATCCAGGTGCCCCGGTGCAGACATATGGTGGGGGGAAAGGTGCAAATCACAGCGCCAAACCCACACAAAGTTGGCCCGGTGTACCAAGTATTGTTGAGATCTTAAAATATGCATAAAATTTCTGCTGAGCATCCATGCCTTGTAATTAAGAAAAAGAGATTTTGCCATAAACATTTGTCGTTTCTGTACAGATGAAGTGATACAAATGTTGGAATAATACTGCCTATTGTCTGGGAAGATGTATTTAAAAGAGTTTAAGAGTTTTGTAGTTTAAAGCTGCTGCCTTGTTGGTTTGTTTACCTGCACTATGAACAAGTGCACTTTCACAAAGTTCAATAGTAATCAATCAGGAATCACATCTGCATACAGGGCAGCCCCAAGGTCTTAAAAGCATTAAAAAGTTATTAAAGTTTGATCGTGTCAAAATCAAGGTCTTTAAAGTATTAAATATTCTGAGGAGGTATTAAATTTTGTTCATCTAGGTCTTAAAATGTGTCAAAACATTGTTATTATTATAAAAAAGTTGAGTCATCGCAATAACAAAATATATTTATTGAAGAAATGTTAATGTATGATTTATTTATTCATGATTTTTATTGCTGGTCTGGAGTTCTTTCATCTGTGTTGAACTTTTAAAATAAAACCCTTGAGTTTCAGAGTAATACGGATCATTCCTTAATGTAAAATTCATACAGATAATTGTTCTGTTCTTGGTAATGCTGGCATTAAATTTCATTCTAAGTGGCATTTAAAGGTCTTAAAATGGTCTTACATTTCACAAGACAAAACCTGGAGCTACCCTGTGCATAATTGTGGGTAACTATGCATTAATTAATACCTTCATAGAACAACTGTAACTTGCTTTTGTGTCTCTGGATAGATTAGTAAACAGTCTAAACGCCAATCAGGCATAACATTATGACCAATGACAAGTGAAGTGAATAACGTAGATTATTTTTTCATCATGGCACCTGTTAGTGGGTTGGACATTATTATATTAGGCAGTGAACATTTTGTCATCAAGGTTGAGGAGTTAGAAGCAGGAAAAACTTGAGTGAGATTGACTAAAACCAAATTGTGATGGCTATAAACGACTGGGTCAGAGCGTCTCCAAAACTGCATCTCTTCAGGGGTCAGTATCTATGAAAAGTGGCCCAAGAAAGGAACAGTGCTGAACCACCGAGAAGTAATGCACGTGGGGAGCAAAGACTGGCCCATGCCCATGCCGACAGACGAGCTACTGTAGCTCAAATTGCCGAAGAAGTGAATGCTGGTTCTGATAAAAAAGCTGCCAGAATCCATCACAGTTTGATGTGTATACGACTGTACTTGGGTTATATTCATTTTGAAACAGTTGCATAAATCGAATAGTTTTACAAAGTTTTTTTGTTTTATTTTAAACATAATATATACAGTAAAAAAGTAAATATGAAAAAGATTTCTTATTACATTTTTATTTAAGACAAGCTCATTATTATTCATTTTCTTTCTTCATGTTGAATTTGAGTTCTTGAGGTCCCCTATTCTGCTACTTTTTGCACTTTTAACCATGTTATAATGTTTCCACCTCAAAAGCATACCTGTAGCAGTATTTTGTTTCGTTTACAGGAGGAATCATGTTTGCTGAGCCCATCCTTGTCTTAAGAGCGGAAACCATTCAGGTCTCACCGTTCTACATAGACACATGAAACCAGGAGGTGCTCCTGGGCGTTTCTAAAGCCCATAGACCATCAGCAGACTCATTCTGATCATTTCAGCGCTTAAATCATGGCGGCACATTCAGCTCATTTATCTGTCTGTTAGCTTCATGTTACTAATAGCTGTGCTAAATACCCATTTTATGCTCTGTACATTCCCCATTGTTGTCAGTCAAAGCAACAGCTCCCCAAAACAAGACTTTTTGCACATATACATCATTTTAAGTTACAAAACGTGAAATACTAATAGCAAAGGTGTCCAAAACTATTTCAAAAAGCCTGAAAAAAGCATATTTATGTTTGTTTGCTTTAGTTTATTTGTTTCAGTCACAAAAAACACAACAAATAAACACCAGGATTTTTTTTTTTTTTTTTACAGTTGCTGGGACCAAAACAGGCAGAATCCTAAAGCTTATATGCCTAACAACATAACACAAAAGTAACTTAGAGGAGAGGAGGAGAAAAGATGGAAGATGAAGAAATGAAAAGATAACCTTCAATAACAAGTTCATTCATTCTTTTTCATTTTCTTTTTGAATTATATAGGACAATTATAACTAACAAAGACAGAGATTGTTTATGCTCGATGCCCTAAAAAAAAAAAAAAAAAAAAACATCTCCCTAGTTAGTAAATTGTGGACTACATTACTTATGAGCATCGAGTATGAAATTAAAGTGACTAAAATTGTCTCCAATCCAAGCTCTAATTAAATTTGTCCCTTTAATTAGCTGTTGCATGTTGCATTTTTGTAATATGACTTGTTTCTGATTACTAGAATTCTTGATTACTCCAACTCTTTCTTCTGCAATCTTTTTTTAATGGCAGCTCTAACCGCAATAAGCAAACAGCACACTGTTTGTATAAACCAATTTGTGCCTCCATAAACAATATAGCAGTAATTTCAGTTGAGGGATTAATTTGCGTCCCAAGATACTGTTCCCTTTGAGTGTCAAAATTGAAATTTAGCCCCGCCAGCTAAAACAAATTTAACAAAAGGAGGATCCGCAGTGACAGTATGTTTGTAATTGTGTCTTTCAGTGTTTACCTTATTAAAATCCAACGTGCCGCACTGAATCAAAAGTGAATAACAAAGCAGGAGAAGATGTTGAATTTAAGTAGTAAAATAGTGGTTTTGCCTTTGGGTCTGTTCTAACAATGGGACCAAGGCTTTACGCTACAGTCTATTGAGATTAATGGTGCGGTGCCTGTTGATTAACCCAGGTCAAAGAATAACATTGTCAATGTGCTGCGCTCACCAAGTTTCTTTCATTGTCTCTCTGTATTTCTCTTCCATACACTGTCTTTGTCGACTTTTAGTGCCTCCATCTCAGTGGCTGCTCATCCATAGTCTTTTCTGTGAAATGATTGAGGTGTAAAGGATTCAGAATTATGGGATTCTTGCATTTTTAATGGCAATGACATTTTCCCTGATGAGTACAATTTGGCTTTAATATTGTGGGAATCTAATAGCTTAATGTGTGCACTGTTTAAAGGTGTCAAATACTGTGACATATAGTATATAGTTGAACAAATTTGAATGCAATAGGTTAAAATCTTTCTCATTAGTATAAACATGTCTTTTTTTGCCTGTTATTATATGGAATTTTTTTCGCCTGTAGATCTTTCTCCAGATCTTGAGTCAGTGTCCTGGTCAGGAGTACCTAGCTGGAGAATAAGCCTATTGTGCATGTTTTGGGGTTGATGGAGGAGACCAACCCCGACACAGGGCAGACATGCAAACTCCACACAGAAAAGCCCCACATCGTCCAGGAATCAAACCTTCTTGCTGTGAAATGAGAATATTAACCACTAAGCCACTGTGCCAGGTGTTTACAGATCAGAGTACTTTATAATTAACTAAAAGTAAAGTTCTTCTGTGGATAAAAAGCCTAATGAGTAATGCAGTGTGAGTGTGTGTCTGCATCACGGAGGATTGTTTCTGATCACGTCAGGACAGTCGTGGCTTAGTGACCCTCTACCGTTTCCATGGAGATCCCAAAAGCTATTCCAGCCATTACTGAGATTACAGTCTTATCTGCTTTTGTTCACTTTTGGAAATGGCTCATACAGACTATCTGCGGGCCCTGCTGTTACTGTTCCACCAAGCTATTATCACAAGTGGCTCTATCCACCTCCAATCACGACTCATGCCATGGCCAAGCAACTTCTGGACTTCCCATGACTCAGCGATTCTTTGTCTGCAAACTAGTTTACTGTGTCTAAGTTGCTACTTAGTGGTGAATATGGAGCAATAAGACTGGGATACCAACCAAAATGCATTTAATTAAACTGAAAATGCAATTAGGTGTGGTATACAAGTTTCTCTGTAATGGCTTTACTGCACCCCTAACTTTTTAGTCCCACCTTTAGCCTTAAGGCACAAAAAAATGTATTCTGTTTATGAAATTAAATTTTCATAAACAGAATGAATTTTTTCTCTGTACGGTGAGGACTGAAGTTAATCATTGTAACCTTGAAAAAAAAAATATCCATTATTAGATAGTTTTTCTATGGCACTGTTTTTGCGCCTTAGGATGAAAGGATGAGACTAAAAATGTTTTATCTGCCACTACACAATCCTTTAAAATCTAATAAAATCAATCATGATGCCAATTTTTGACACTTCCAAGCTCTAATAATCCACCAGAAAAAATAAAAATAAAATAAAATAATTTGCATTTACAGAAAGGAAAAAAAATCTACTTTTTTGTGATTTTTGCCATAATTCAAAATCAATTTTTAATCATACACACATCGCACAGAGGCATCTGCTCAGTCTGGGCACAGTTTCTACAGTGCACTGATGCATACCTGGGTAAAGACTACATTTCGGATGTGTGCTCACGTAAACACAAATAAACTCATTTCTCAACAAACACTTTTACCCCAATTTAGGACAACCATAATACATAGCCAAATCATTTTAGTTCAAAAAAAAAATTTTTTTTATTTGCCTTGCAGGCACAATCATTTATACAAACACTAAAGGGGCCTTTTCCCAATTTATACCTACCATACCATACACTGGGAAAGTTATCCAAAAATACGCACCTGAGGCAAAATCTATGCCATTTGAATCAACACAGCAAAACTTATTCACAAAAAACTGCTTGCAAAATATCAAAAAATATCTTATGGGTGTAGGAGGGATAAGAAGTAACTGCCTTTTAATGCTGAGAGGAAGAATGGCAGAGTGGTTAGTGTTCATGCCATCCAACAATGAGTGTTCTCTTGTCTCCACAGTCCAAAGACTTCTATCCATTTCACGACTCATCCGGAAATTTAGTAAATTCTGACATGGTCCAAGATGTACCCCCTCCTAAGGCTCATAGTTGCTGCTTATTTTAGGCTCTAGTCACCCGGGCCCTATAACAGGAACACTTTTGACACTGGAAAACTGTATCAAACAATAGTTTAGAGTCTGAAACTTCTACCTCACAGTTCAGTGTTAAAGTGATGAGACCACAAAATCTCTACTTTCACCAGTATTCACTCACATTTTGCTTTGCTTTTCTCTTTTCAGGTTTTTTTTTTTTGCTGAGTTTTAAAGATAGTTAGAACTGGAATAGACACTTTTCCAGTAGGAGTTTTGCTGCACTATTTTACAAGACGTGTGGACTTAAGCCACAGCAGCATCACCAATGTTTGATAAGCCAAAGCATGTCAGTGCATGCTAAACATTTCCCTTTATACAGCATTGTAGCGTTTGTAAACAACATCAACTCTCTGTATCCTGCGGTACATTCATAATGGGGCTATATTTAGCAAAATCCAGTTTTCTGAGCTTTCTACTATGTTATAATGGTGGTCCCTCATCAAAAACATATCTTGTAATCACCTGCCAATAACGTAATCATTTTGGCAATGTTAAATGTAATAAAGTGAATAACGTGATAACTTGCCAATACTGTAAAAAACCTTTTGAGCCAATAACGTTGACAAAACATAAAAAGTCTCTTGGATAAGAAACAAAACATCTAAAACTCAAAAAAAACAACAAATGCAGCTCATTTATTTTTAAATGTTTTTTGTTATAATTTAGATTTAGCTTGGATGGAGTCTTCTAAGCAAATTAATAATTTGAATATATAACTCTTACAATCAAAATTAACTGTGCTATCCACTAAACCTATTTCTGATGAGCAAACTGCAGAAAACTGCCATCTTATTTCCAAGAAATGCAGTTCTATTGCTGTATTATTACATTATAGGCTGCAGTTATAACATTTTCAAAAAATTCATGTAATAAGTTACTACATTATTGGCAAAATGTTATTATGTTATTGGCTCTTGCTACATACCTGTTAAAGTAATCCTGTATTCTGTGGTGCTGAGTTTCTACAGCCTCAGAACGAACCTCTGCCTCTCTCTGCATTTTTTGACATAAATCTCTTAGACTATTTGAAATCTACTACCACACAATAAACAAGTTTCTGGATTTTAACCTTTTAAATGCCAGTTTTATAATATGAATTAAAAAAAAAAAAGTATTACAAATAAATAAATAAACAAACTGAATTATTTTCCAAATAATACATAGTAGGGGGTTGGGGCTTTGGTGGTGATTAGAGCCTTGGATGTGTCATGAATGAACAGCAAATTTGATTTGGCTGCATTAGTAGTTTTAATAGTGGCAGATACTTTCTTTCAAAATCTTATTAGCAAAAGCGGCCCCACTGACTTCCATTAAACACATTTTTTTAATCCCACTGGCATTGCAGTATAAAAACCATGCATTCTGCAATGTCTGCATTTTATTTTTAAGAAAAATAGTACAATTTTACATTTTTACTTTAGTCTACCAGATGCAACCTTTTTCCCATTGTTGAGAGGTACATGGAATTCTTGTATGTTTCCCATTGAATGAAATGGTGCCATGTGGTTACCAGGGGTCTTAACTTTTTTAACTTCACTAATATTACAGGCAAAAATAACTCAACTTGTGATGTTGACATTTCATTTTGATGAAAAATAGTAAAATTTGATATTTTTACAGTTTTCCACCAGATTCAACTTTTTCCCATTGTTGGCAGATGCATGAAATGTTTGTATTGTTGCCATATACAGTATATTAAAGAACCATGTGATTAGCAGGGGGCCTTCAATATTTGGTAGTTTTGAGCAGATTTCATTTCAAGTAGTTTAAAGATTTAAGGAAAAAAAAAACTGAAAATATATTGATGTATTTTATAGCAGTTTAAAATTTTGTACATTTTTGTACAGAAGGATTGCGAATGGTATAACATTTGAGGGGAGAACAAGGGTTGTATATTCCCTTTAAGCACACTTTTTATTTTCAGTAGACACATTGACGCTGCATGTATGGTTAGAACACCTCTCACCTTTTGTCAAAGCTAAAGGCTACAAGCTAAAAGCCACAAACTGCAAAAATAATCAGAAGCATGCCAGAGCATAGTAGTTGAATACATTCACCTACTCAACAACCATTTTGTTGTTTTAATGACATGTTTTTACTGGTTTTAGCTTCCTTCCTTATCAAAATAAATGGGAAAGGCTGCTATTTTGTCATCACTTGTGAAAAGGTCTATTAAACCTATTAGACAGAAAAAAAATCCAGTTGATTTTTATTACAATATGCAATTAAGTGCATATGTGTTTTAATAAACAGTCTTCCTGAGATACACACGCAAGAATAAACATTTCATACTATCCCTTCATAATAAAACATTTATTTTCATTTGTTGAGACTAAGACTAAGTTTTTCAAGGCTTTACTTTTCACGGGTGAAGTCCCAGAATTACTTTTGCCACATCGAGCGAATTTACACTGAAACCAATGCAACAAATCTAAAGCCAATTTTCCACATCAGTATGTTTGGTCAATGCATTTCTTCTGAAGCAGCCGTTTGAATGCAAACCTTTAATTTAAAGCCATGCTGTAATGTAAGTGTGTACCACCATGGTACTGTAGCTTTGCATTACATCATATAATGAGAATCTAAGCAGTGTGCTACAGGGCTTTGTGCAAATACATTGGAATGGACAGATGCACAGTGCATGGTGAGCAGTGGGAAATGAAATGAAGATAACTCTGATATATACTGATACTGATATATACTAATACTGATATTTAAGACACACCTCTTTAAAATAGCTTATTTCATTAACATTTTTTTATTTTTTTGTATGGTTTGTCATATCTTATTATTTTGTATATAAACAGTTTATATTTTTTTGTTTTATGGTTATTATATCATTTTATTATTGTGTTTTTTGTTTCCAACCAGCCTTATGTGAGCTGCAGTAATCAGAAATATTTTGTTAATGCTACACACACTGTACTCTTTTTTTTTTTTTTTTTTTTTTACATTGTTTTTTGTTTTTTGCTTAGCACGATAACTAAAAAGTAAATGATTGGACTTCAATGCATTTTTCACAACCGGTCGGTAATGGGCCAAGAAACAAATGCTTAATTTTGGTGGGAGTCTGGAACACCCTCTAAATCTGGGAATTTTTTAAGGTTCCACAATTCTGCACCATTGCGAGAGAGGAATATCGCAGCCTCCACCCAAATACTAACTCTAGCCACAAGGGGTCATTCCCAAACCCTAGGGAGTCGCGGCCCCCTTAAACATGAGGAAAATCCCATAAGAACCCCCAACAACAAACTGTACTCTATTCAAAAAACTATCTCATGTTTTTGCCCATTGCTCATTTCTGTGATCTGACTGTTAGCTAAAAAATGCTTAACTATAACATTTTTCAGAAGGTAAGTATCACTGCACTTAATTGTTATTCATTTTATACTTTTAATGTACTTAATGTAGACAACCTCTGCAGTTCCTTTGCAGCCCACCAGAGGGCCCAGACCCCACTTTGGGAATCACTGCTGTAGACCAGTGTGAAATATAAAAGTTCTGTGATTCAGTTTATTTATATACTGTAGCCCACTATCAAAACAGCAGTCGCCTCAAAGAGCTTTAAACATACGACCAAACACAATCAAACATGAACAATAACTACACAAAACTAAACAGTACAAGGACCCTCCTTCTCAGTAAGGAAAAACTCCTAAAAAAAAAACATCTGTGGGGAAAAAAAAGCTTAGTTCAAGTGTGTAAGGATGCAGCAGAAGGGGAGTGTTTCATTGTGGCAGAGTGGTTAGCTCTCTCAGTCTCTGACTGAGTTAAGTCTGCATGTCTTCCTTGTGTTACTGTGGCTTCCTTCTGGGTAAATATCAATGGCCTTTAATGTATGAATGTGAGCTTATGTTCTTATGTTAGTGTAATGTCTCTGTGGCTTGTGACTAACTGTCTAGGGCAGCCATTCACAAAGTCAAGACTGTCGTAGCCCCCTTACATTTCCAAAAATCCCCTGCGGATCTCCAATTTAAAAAATGATCATGTTTTTCTGCACATACTTTTATAAAAAGGTCACAAAAAATACTGGCAGCCAAAAACTAAGGCTGCACGATATTGAAAAAAACATGCAATATTTGATGACTATGTTGAACATTGCGATAATGACCTTATTATTTATTTATTTATTTATTTTAAAATAGGGCCTACTTTTTTGACATAGTAAGTTAAAGTCATTTAAAACAAAAATGTAGTCCATGTATTCACAAGTCAAAACAGCGTCAAAATCAAACTTAACACAGTCTAAACCAGAAATAAAATAAGGCAAAATTTTGACAAATTTACCAATAAAACTGGACTTTTTAAAACATTTCTATTGACATTAACAGTTTAACATTTCTTTCTTTTTTTTTTTTTTTTTTTTTTTTTTTTGTATTTATTAGTACAGCAACATACAAAGACTGTACAACTTACAAGCAACACATTACAAACATTGCTTACAATAATGACAAAATAAGTGACAAGACTAGACAAAAACAGGAGGGGATGTTTTTGCGGTGTGTGTGAGGTGTGTGAGGTGTGTGGTGCATGTGCAATATAGTTCTTGCACATACTGTATATACACAACACATTCTCTATGAAGGCTCTGGTAGGAAAATGATTCATCAGTGTAAATCTCTGAAAATAGCAGTTATTGTGATATACTGTATTTAGATTCTTGTGATAACAATAATTTTGCGATATATTGTGCAATAAAAAAGTAATTCATTTAAAACTCAATTTCTTCAGGGGGTCCCGGTCCCCACTTTGGGAACCACTGGTTTACCCTTGTTCCAGGCATTTGAGTCACTCACATGACTTAGTATTCTACATTATTTGTCATTCTGATATGATCACTGCATAAAAACACAGGTAAACTACGACGGCACCAGCTGACAGAGATATACGTACATCCAGGAGGTGGTAAATTTAGAACAGCCCTAATACTACGTAGTTGGATACCATACCTTTTACAGAGGTGACCCCAAACTGTCACCGTGGAAATGCTTTAATAGGAATAAAAGGAACCAATGTAAGAAGGGGAGCTGCATTAGTACTGCTGGTGGGAGAGAGCGCTCAGGGGTCCAAAATGGGGTCATGTCCTGTGATAGAAGAGTGATAGTGTTCTCTTCACTCAATAAGAGCTCCTGGTGTGTAGCCCTGAGCGGATAGCAGCACACAGATGAATGTCACCTTTATTATATTGTGTTGGTAAATGGGCACTTTGTTGTGATATAAATGTCAGATATCATTGTTTCATTATTTTTGTTGGAGTCAGCTGGAGAGCAGGTGTAATATGGCCAAATATTGCAAACTGGATTATTGAAATGACAATTAGGAAAAGTCAGTGCGCCAAGACCTTTTCACAGGATATTTTTGTTGTTCACCACGAGTCTAGTCCGAACTGTCGTCTTAAATTTCCCGTCCATGCTGTATGAGCTTGGAGATTAAAAACAAGTCATTTTGTAAAGGCATGATTTCACTAGGATGGTACTGCACAGGTCAGGTTGGTATGGGATTGTTTCTATTACCAAAAAAAGCTTTAAAAAGTTAGCCATCTTACTTTACAAAAGTGGCTCCTTGATTTTCTTGATATACCAGCTATGGAATAGAGGGATGCTCAGTTGCATCAGGCCAAAAAAGACAATATTAACAATATGGAAAGAAACAAAAGAGATAGGGGTCAGGGGGGAATAGACCACATCCATGGAATAGACCCTGTGTACGTTAGCATATGCTAGTCCCAGTTGAAAAACTAGAGTCAGTAAAGATGTTCTGGTCCCCAGTACCACAGCGCTGTCAAAATGAACAGAACCAGCAGCAGCCTGTATTTTTCTGCCAAACTTCTCAGTTAAACACTGTCGATTCTTTTTCCCCACTCCCCACAGCAAATTTGAACAAATGCTTCACATTTTACATTTCTTAATATGTGTTTAATTTTGAAGCTAAGTCACAGCATAGCCTACATCTGTAACTCGAACAACTAATGCTAACGCTAACTGATGCTAGCTTATTGAGCTTGCTGATTAAATCAGAATTAAATTTTATTGCTGTTATTTTTATTTTTTATTTAACCTTTATTTTACCAGGAAGTCCCTTGAGATAAAATCTCTTTTTCGAGGGAGACCTGGCCAAGAGGCACAGCGGTAACAGTTACAAAAGACAGACAATACAATTATACAACAGTCAACCTTATAAAATCATTTAAATCTGGCTCAAGAATAACAAGTACATTCTTCAGTCAGACACTTTTTCAGTGAGGATTTAAATGCACCCAGGGGAATGAGACGCTGGAGCTACAATGAGTTTTGAATGTTGTTCCATGACCAAGGTGCAGCATAAGAGGAAGCAGTTCTGCCAAGTTCTGTGTTGATTCTGGGTCCTTTAAAAAGGAGCTGATGAACGGGAGTTGTACCCACTGTTGGCTGGAGACATGAGGTGACACAGGTATGGTGGAAGTTTACCCAGGATGGCTTTGTAAATAA
This sequence comes from Bostrychus sinensis, assembly GCA_020698575.1. Taxonomy (NCBI): domain Eukaryota; kingdom Metazoa; phylum Chordata; class Actinopteri; order Gobiiformes; family Eleotridae; genus Bostrychus; species Bostrychus sinensis. The sequence continues at coordinate 10,021,483 of CM036257.1, read as the reverse complement.
ATATAAGCCAGTGATGTTGTCTTCTGAGGCTTAGTGAAGGCCACGAGAGCAGGGCAGAGTTCACAGTGATGGGTCCTGAAAGCAGAGTTGGTGATAAAACATAAAGTGCTGTGATAAACTGTGCCCAAGCAGTGAAGGGCTGAAGATGCAGCATTCCTGTAGAGGATGTCTCCATAATCCAGAACAGGGAGGAAAGTGGCCTGAACAAGCCGTTTCCTCACAGACGGATACAGACAGGTTTTGTGTCTGTAGTAAAAGCCAAGCAAAGCTTTTAGCTTTTTTAACAGATGTTCTACATGAGTTTAAAAGGACAGTTTATCATCAATCCATAAGCCCAAATATTTATAACAAGATACTTGTTCAATTGCTTCTCCCTCTGATGTTTGAATGCCATCATGCAGTACATTATGAGAACGAGCTTTGGAAAATGTCATAAATTTTAGTCTTTTTAGCATTTAGAACCAACTTTAGCTGACAGAATGAAACCTGAAGTTGATGGAAAGCATTCTGGAAGTCATTTAGCGCATGGCTAACTGAAGAATCAATAGAGTAGATGATTGTGTCATCAGCATAAAGATGAAACTTTACATTTTGCAAATTACTACCCAGGTTGTTAATAAAAATGGTGAAGAGGACAGGCGCCAAAATGGAACCTTGAGGAACTCCCTTAATGATCTCCATAAAGTCAGACTTTTGACCTTCAACAAAAACACATTGGGTTCTGTCTGAAAGATCATTTCTGAACCATTCAATGGCAGAATCACTCACACCAGTGTCCCTGAGTCTGCCTAGAAGTAATTGGTGGTCAACAGAATCAAATGCCTTGGAGAGATCCACAAAAAGGGCTGCACAATGTTGTTTTTTATCCAAGGCATTGATTATGTCATCACTTACAGATATAGCAGCTGTCACTGTGGCCCGCTCTGAAGCCTGACTGGGTTTCACACAGGAGGTCGTTGTCTGTAAGGAACTGTTTTAACTGAAAATTTACATTGAATTCTATAATTTTAGCAAGTATTGACATATATCAAGGTCTATAATTGTTCAAGTCTGTTGGCTCCCCGCCTTTTAGTAGAGGCAGGACATAGGCAGCTTTCCATATTTTGGGAATTATGTTTGTTTGAATGGTTAAATTGAATATGTGAGTGATAGGCTCAGCAATAAAATCAGCAGCTAACTTTAGGAGATATGGGTCTAAATTGTCTGGACCATGTGTTTTTTTAGGATCAATAGCCTTTAGAGCTTTCCTCTAGTTATGGGACATTAGAGGTTATAGTTAAAGTTTACTAATGTTGGTTTAGAGTTTACCTGGTTTCTACTCATTTATTAATTGGAGAAAAAGACCCAAAAAAAGTTCAAACATGTTCATCATCTTGTATTTACTAAAAATAACATAATTCAGCATGTCCCTGATAATGATGTCACAATATGCAAAATATATGCAGATAGATAGATAGATAGATAGATGCCTATAATTACTATATTCATGAACTTTGGTTCATAACTGACATTTTTCTCATTTACAGTAAGTCTCTATCTCTAATTATTTTTAAGCCACAGCCTTTTGAATTTTGGATGTCAAAAAGCTGTATTTTAGAGAAGAAAAAAAATCTGTCGCCCAAAGGGTTAAAATGAATTCGCTTTGGTCAGATGGATTACTACAGTAATAGCAGCTCTGCTAATCATTGCTAACCACTACACACATTTTACTCACCATGATTTTCTCAGATGAAGCCAAATTCCTTCTCTGTGGAAACAGGAGGCGCACCATTTTTATCCAACTGTGTCCATTTTCTTTTCATTCTGTCTTACACCAAAAGCCTGAACTGTCTTCCATTCAGTCCACTGTTTACAGAACGAGCTGTTGTACAAATGTATTCCAACAAAGTATAAACATCCTTTGTCCTCACAGTTTTCCTCTTTTCTTGTTAATCCAGTCTGAAGTTGTAATTTTCTCAAAAGTTCTCCACAGTAAAAGATGTGCACTAATAAGCCACGGTCACTGCGATGTTTACCATGCTTCAGGCTTTATTTACCCTCAGTCTGAACCTTCAGGACATACCGGCTTATAAAGAAAAGCGTGTAGTCGGAAATATCTTGCCAAAATTAATGTTTAAAAATATAGTTTTATTATTAATTTTGTTGAATTTTCGCATGTGTTTAATTTATCATTGGTAGTAAAGCACTTTTTACTTTAAAAGCTTATGTACAGCAGCCCCTCCCTTTGGTGCAGCCTGGCAGGTTCAGCTTCTTTTCAAGTGAGCTGTCCGAACTGAGACGGACTTTGTTTTTAGACGTAGAAAACGGGCACAGTTGAACAAAATGGTGTGTCTCTTTCCACAGAGAAGGGATTTGGCTTTATCTGGCATCGCGGTATGGAATAATTATACTTTCAAAAATAATCGGACGTAAATCAAAGCATTTGTGTGTACTTTTAATTTTCTCGTGTGTAATTTAAAACTATTGTGTGTAATTATGTTTGTATGTCAGAGTTGGATTCCAAAATCTACGGCCACCTAACCAGTGGTGGGCAGCAATGCACTGAACGTGCCTAGTCTGCAGGAAACCAAGAAGAAGAAGAAGAGGGGAAAAAAGCGTTGAATTCGAAGCACCTGGACATAAGTTGTCAAGGTGAAGACCTTTCATCCCTCATCCAAAGGACTTTCTGAATTTTGTCAATTCTGAAGAAGTAAAATGTGGTAGCTGTAGTTAGCAGCGATTAGCAGAGCTGCTCTTACTGTTTTATTTCCATCTGACCAAGCATGTTTACAATGTTTGCTCAGGAGATATAAAACAGGAGTACAGAGGATGTAGGTGGGCGTGTTTGACCAATGCACGACACCTGCCGAAAAAAGTTCTGCCCAGCTGATACGGCACAAACAAGCTGCGAGTACCACCCACTATGTGCGCAAGTTTGTGTCTCAGAACCCGTACACAGCAGCAACAGTTACCCCTGCATTCAGCTCTTTGAAATTTAGAAACATTTGTGGCGAAAATTACGCTGCTTTTTCTTTTCGAATCTATGTTTTCAGTCAGCGAACTAGCAACCAGAAACAACTGAGCCTACTTCCGGTAAGAAACACGGAAATTAGCATTTTGTCACGCACAGGGTCTATTATAGGGGTGAGCTATTAGCTATAATGAGCTTTTTTTGTAATAATGACGGCAATCTATATCTAAATGTTGTTCCTCTGTACATTAATTTATGTTTTCTGATTGCTGTGCTCACCTACTCCTATAACCTCAAAAATGCTAATAAAAAATTGATCACAAAAAAAAAAAAAGTGAGCTATACTGTGCCACTTTTGGAAATCGTTGGAAATGGTTCCAACATGCCGCTAACCTCTGCTGTTTGTTAATCAAGTCAAATGGAAAGTGAAAGGAAAGAAACATCTGTGTCTAAAAGTTGGTAGTGACAGATAAGCTTTTAATCAATAATAAACTAAACACACTTGTCACCTGTTGATTCTGCTGAAGTCTGCGTTGTTGTTCAGTCCTCTGTGGGATTTTTTTTTCCTTGTCTTGTTGCCATTTTATCAAGTAGTAGTCCCACTGACATCCAATGTAATGACCACATTCAAACAAACTGACTTTTTTTGCAAGTCTTTGCGTAACTGGCCTTTGTTGTTGTCCGTGCTCAGAAATAAGCAGAGTTGCTAATAATACAGCGTATACTGGTGTTTTATGGCAAAACTGACAACAATTCTTCATAACTGGCAACACATGCTGTTTTTAAAAAATCTGTTGTTCCATGTGTTGGTGACATTTTGAATGCAGCTGGTATTTGACATGGCAGAAATGGTCAGTGTTTTATAATGACCAATTAGAGTGGATTCTAAATTATTTACTGTTGACTTTTTTGTTGTTGTTTGTGTCTTGTCTTACATTTCCATCATGTGGACAATAAATTCTATTCTGTTCTAACCACTGCCATGTTTGTTTAGGATACAGGTCAGCGGCACTTCTTAGGTCCCGCCCTTCCTTTCTCTGATTGGTTACTCAGTCTGTGATTGTTCCACTCATAGAAATAAAACTCAAGTGAAGGGATACCAGACTAACTTTTTTTTGTATAGAATAGGACAAGAATCTGAGTCTGGCTGACTGGGTTACCAAAATGCATATACACTCAAGGAAAAAAGAAATGCACCACTGCTTTTTTAACACTTTTTTTTTTTGTTTTGGTTGCTTATTTTTGATGGAAATATTACATGTGCACATCAACCATATACCCGTCCCTGATATTCAGACCCAATTAATCAATGCTTATGACAGTTTCAATAACAATAACATGACCAAACAATAAAGCATCACAGTAAACAAAAACACAGGTTTCTGATTCCATTGTCATTTAATTAACATGACCACCATTCGCCGCAAAGTGTGGAAACGCTCAGCAAGGCGTACAACAGTAGAGTGATGGACTCCAAACACCTGGCTACAGCCGTGTGCTCCTTCAGCTTGAAGCATGTCAATGGCACGATCTCTCTCTGGTTGCAGTAGTCGTGGCATTGTGAACAAATGTGCTTTTTTTCCATTTTGGTGTCTTTTTATAGGGGATGGTTGTGCACAATTGAGGACAGGTCCAATTCATCTGTGAGTTTTACTCATGACCCAGACATAGGTGATTATTACAAAAATACAGTTGTTATTGCTCATCAAAATCAATCAACCGGAACCAGGAAAACAGTCATTTCATTTTGACTCAGAATAGTACTAAACTCATTGTAGTCTGTAATTTTTCACTGGCTGTAATATTTTTTGACAAATTGAGAAAATGAAAATGGTGCGTTTCTTTTTTCCTTGCAATATTTATTTCCTTTCACATATTTACTGATCTTGTAATGTAAGCCAGTGATTCCCACTCGTGTTTTGTATTTTGCCCCCAGCAACCAGCCAATATACATACTGTGACTGGAGAAGGCCATTTGGGTGAAGTGTCTTGCTCAGGGACACAACAACAAACACTTTGGGCTTTTGGAGTGAGATTTCGAACTGCCAGGCTTATATTTGGTGTGCAAACACTTAACCCGCTGCACTTCTGTTGAGCCTGAATAATAATTTTAATTTTAAAAAAGTACGATGATTTCAATAAAGCATTTAAACCTACAAACATTGATCATTTCATAAGTTCAAAGAATTTTCTTTTCATTAGTCAATGAGGCACTTGAGCTTTCTTCTCTTTAAGCCTTTGAGGTCTAAGCCTATTTTTGCAGTTTTTCAGTGTTTTTGAATCTACCCTCATATATCACCTTTGGAACTGAGAAACATATGAATATTATACTTCATTTTGTTCAGGAAAACTTTATCTATCTAACCAAATGGTTATTACTTTTATTAGCTGTACTATTTGAACACCCCACAGCCTAGAATACATAAAAAACATACAATTGGAAATAAAAGTTTTTGACATTTTTGACATGACAAAATCAAACAGGCTTAATGAAGGTTTCTGAATGCTTCAAAACATGTTCTTATAAACAACATATAAAAGAGTCAGTGATTTATAATAATGCTAAATGCCTTTAGGAGGCATTTGAACACAGGCGATAATGGTAAAAATAGGCCTGGACCTGGCCCAGTACATTCTATATTCTCTGTATGAATAAAATGTGGACTACTGGTCTTTGTCAGATGTTAAAAGGTTTCAAATAGAAGTAATTCTATCACATTTGAACATTTACAAAGTGAACAGTGCCCTCCTTACAGCTTACTGAAGGGGGGCACATGTGGACAAACAGGGAACTGCAGAGAAGTGATGGTTGTGAGTCTGCAGCCTGCAGCTCCTCCTCTCTCCTCTCCTCCTTGTACTTGGGACCATGAAAACAAAATTCTGGTTAGTAAATACCTTTTTCTGATCATTTTTTGAGTTAAACATCAGAGATACAATCTGAAATCATCGCGAGAACTTTTCGCAATAACACTTTAATTAGACGCGCGTCTATTTGTTCATCATATTTAATGTATCAACGTGAAATAAAAACTGACATAAAGCTTGAAGCAGTAATTGTAAGTATTTCTCTAAGTGAAATGTTTTGTTTTATTTAACTACAACTCTGCAAAGACACATCACCATCAATCAGTCATTCAATCACACCTGCATGATCATAGACCTCTAAGGGTTAATATTGTTAAAATGATAATTATAATGATAATAATAATAAAAAGAAGAAGAAAGAGGAGAAGAAGAAACTCCCAGAGTGATGATAGAGTATAATAATAAAAATCATCATCATCATCATCATCATCATCATCATTTTAATTTTCTGTAATATCATCTTGGCCATAAATGATCAAGTATTCTTAGTACCACACTGTTGTAAGCTCTCCCAACATAATAAGATAATAAGATTTGTTCCCAGTCCTTACCTCCCCCCTCCCTCAGTGTCCTTCTCCTGTACAGTGTGTTCATGGACGCCTGAACACATGTTTCCCTCCCACTGGGGCATGTTGATCAAACCTCAGTGACAGCTAATGATCACCACTTACGCAAATCTGACACGTACACACAGTAATTAATAATTCAGTTAATAGCTAAACGAGGACAGATTTGCATTGGCTCATGTATGTGCTGCCCTTATCTTTTTTTTTCCATAACCTTCTCTCACCATGGAGCAGCACATCCCATAATGACCCTCTCCTCTTCACTCTCTGCTTCCTTTTGCTCGCTATAATGCCAGCCTGGGCTATCCACAATCTCCCCGGGGAACCCACGGGACGCCTGCGTGCTCTGTATGATGATCAGCGAGTCCCGGAGAGAACCTGACAGCCCATCATCTGTCATCTATAGTGGCCCTGGCTCACAGTTACAGGAGGGGTCCATTTCTTATGTTTCAGGCCCGCAGAGGCTCTTTCATGTTTGGCAGGGGGAAAAAAAGACAGACACTTTTTTTATGTGGCTCTGATAGATCCACATGGTTTTTAGTAGTCATTTTGTTTCAAGAGAGAGATGAGCTCGCGTTTGTAGTTCAGCTGTTTGAGCTTGGACCAAAATAGAAAATGATCCAATTAGTTTTATTCTTTTGTATGTAACTCCTGAGCTTGGATTGTTAATGGCCTTTTGCAACTTTCAGCCAAATTCTGAAAGGGCATAACCTTCAACAGAGGCACAAGATGTCGATATTCTATTGGACATAATGTTTGTTTTGGGCACAGTGAAAGCAAGAAAGAGCATGGGTCAGACATGAAGCCAACTTGCATGGATGTATTTGCAAATATTATTAAAATACTAATGATGGGATATGGAATAACATTACAACATAACAAACTGAGCCCCATTTCTTTGCAAAACACATTGTAGCCCACATATTCTACTGTTAAACATCCCATATTATGTCTTTTTCAGGCTTTTTGAAATCATTTTGGAGACCTTTGCATGATTATTTCACATTTTATAACTTAAAATAATGTATTTATATGGAAAACATCTTTTTTGTGGAGCTGTTATTTTTTTTACTATGCAGAGAACACATGGCAAAGGTGAGGAATGGACAGAGCATGAAAAGGCTAATTAGCACCGCTATTAGCAACATGATGCTAATAGATAGATAAATGAGCTGACTGCTTTGTAGTGACGCCAATTTAAGTGCTAAAAATAATCAGAACAGAGTCTGGGGACGGTGTACATGCTTAAGAAAAAAACAGCCTTGCAAGAATGGGAGGACCGACCCGGTGTCAATGAAGTCTCAGGTCATGCAAGGAAGCGACACATCCCAGTTAGTCATAACAACAAGCTAGTGATGGTTTTATTTCTTAAATTTTTGTTATAGCAGAGCGGCCACAAGTCAGAGGATACAATTTTTCTGCTTTAAAGTAGTTACTCGATTTTATTTCTGCCATCCTGCCTTAGGTTACTTCAAAATCTGCTTCCAACCCAGTCACTCACAACAACAGATGACCTATTGTTCTTGTTATTTTTATATAAAAAAAAAAGTTTAACTTCCAATTCCAATTCATTTACTCAAAATAGTTTACTGCATCCTTTAAACTTCTAGAGCGGACAATGACAATATTAAAGCTATGTTTCACTTCACTTCCCTTTTAGTTTTTTCTTTTTTTTTTTTCCTCTGGGTCTTGTTACTCATTGTAAACAGCCATAGCCAACTTTAAAGTGTAAGCTTTAATCAAGTAATGAAGGTCAACAGCCAATAGGAGTGTCCCTTATTAGCTTGTGTCAGCAGATTAAAGTCATTAATAATAAAGCCTTTAGTTTATGACATCTTGACATCTATGTACTGCTATATACAACAACTACTGTGTGGTACTACTACTTGTTCTAACTACTACTCCTGCCACTAAAACTATTTCTAGTAGTATTACTGCTTCTACCACTCCTACTGTTGATACTACTATTACAACAGTAGGAGTGGTATTTGTACTACACTTCCAATTATTACTGTTACTATACTTTTACAAACTACTTACCATTATTTGCTATTTACTATTTTTATGACTGCTGCTACTACTGTTATGTATCCAAACCTATTGTGAGTTGAGTGTACCAGCCACCTTACCAAAAAGGTCAAACATATGCACAATTTAAGTCAAAGTAATGGTTAATTTTGATTTTTTTTTTTTTTTTTTTTTTTTTTTGTTTTGTTTTGTTTTGTTTTTGTTTTTTTTTGGGGGGGGGGGGGTACTTTAATAAATAATAAATATTACATTACTTTCCACCTCCTCTATCCTTGCCTCCTCTCTCTTCATGAGTGCAGAACTTTGCTGGCAGCAGCTGCAGCAGAAGTGAATATGGCTCTCTTGACATTATGAGGTTAAGCACAAAAGAAACACATATTGGGGCTTAGCGCTGGACTAATATTGGAATGTGACCATGAAAGACATTTCTAATCTGCTCAGCCAAAATCACATTAACTGCCCTAATGTATTTTCTCCACAGCAGCACCGCCAGCTCGGGGAACACTTTTAATGGGAAACTTCTCAGGCGCTGGTGAAGGAGAGGAGGAAAGTGGGCTTCTTTTCTAAGTCATCTATGCTGATTTTAGGAGCTGGGGACTTTTTCTCTATGGGTGAGTTCACACGTATTAGATACAGTTATAACAGGCCTCAATGTGGTTTGATTCACTTAAGAAATACTGAAGGCAACCAAAGTTTGGAGTGTGGAGAGCATGTGGACCAAGAGCTCTTAAAATGGCAGATGTAAACAGACCATAAATAGGAAAAAAAAGTCCCATGAAGCAATGCTAAAATGACACGACTTGACAACTTGGATCCACTTACAAATATCTGAGAGTCTCTCTTGACTAACACCTCACTGACTGTGAGCCTATCTAAAACCTGACCAGAAAGTTGAATCAAAAGTTATAGTATGTCTGTAGTAAAATTAATTATTTAATACTAAGTCGACCATAACTATGTTATGTTCAAAATCATTCCTGGAGTAGTATTTTGTTTCAGTCATGCATGTTTGAGTAATCCTGTATGCTGCAGCTGTCCCCTGGCCATGAGTGTTTCCAGCTCTACGTAGACATGTGACACCAGGAAGTGCTCCTGCGTGTTTCTAACACCCATACGCTGTCATCATTGTTCTGATCATTTCAGCACTAACACAGCCACACAGTCATTTGTTTTTCTGTTAGCGTCATGTTGCTAATAGCCATGCTAAATAACCATTTTATGCTAAGTCCATTTTCCACCGTTGCCAGACCGTTGCCACCTAATCCAAGCATTCCCTGCAAAGTCAAAGTAAGAGCTCTCCAAAACAAGATATTTTCAATACATATAGATTATTTAAATTTACAAAACATTATATATTAATGCAAGGTGTCCAAAACAATTTCAAAAAGTCTGAGAAAAAACAAAACAAAATATAGTAAAAATAGACCACGTTTGTCTCTTTCTGTTTCCACAACCTATCTCCGTGCAACAATTTTGTCTACTCTGTCCTATTGTTTGCCTGTCTGGTCTTACAATAATAAAATCCTTGAGTAAATAGCAAAACACTTTCACAGAGCTTATAAGCTCCTCAACAGACTTCCTGGTTGGACTCACCACTGCTCTGCACTATCACTGTCTAATTCCTTGACATTTCAGAAATCAGAAAGCTATGAGATTAAATTGTGTTTTCAAATCTTAAACAGACCCTCCTCAGCAGTACTCAGTGTTAGCTAAACTCAACTCAAGGTCCAAACGCTCGTCTAGATCTGTCACAAATAGACTTTTGCCATTACCGGCCATTAAGAGCTGCTCACCATGGTATGGTGGCATCAGTGGTTAGATTCCTGGACCATGTGTGCCCTTTCTGTGTGGAGTTTGCATGTTCTCCCCACGTAGGTTTCTTCTGGGTGCTAACATGCACTTTTATTAATGCACTTTTAATTACTGTTGTTGTACAGGGTTTGTATAGTCATGGAAAACCTGGGAAAGTCATTAAATTTTAAAATGCAATTTCCAGGCCTTGGAAAAGTTTGGAAATTTATATTTTGGTGTGAAGTTTTTGAAAATTTTTGGAAATGTAAACAGTCTGAGTAACATTTGGCCACTACTAGTTAAACCTGTACCAGCTAGAATATAGTAATAAATATAAGTGGTCAGTAGAAACACTGTCTTCTTGTTCTCACTGCAGGAAAAAGTTACCTATATCTATTTTATGTGAAAAATATTTGAACAAAATTATTTTTTGCTGGTCTTTGGCTCTTTTGATTTTGGTATTGCTTTAAAACAGCAGAAATGATTAGTTTATATCTAATGTAGCATAATTATCTTTTATCATAGGTGTATAGGATACAAGTCAGTAAAATTAGTGAAATAATATTCTGGGGGAAGAAGTCCCAACTGTTTTTTGTTGTTTTGTTTTGTTTTGTTTTCTTCAACTGACTAATTTTATCTAATAAATTAAATTGCAGCAAAAGTATGTTTCTTATGTACCACATTGGACATTTTGAATATTATTTAAACACGTGTAAGGTTTTAGAAATCTTGTCAACAGTTTTGGAAAAGTCATATAAGATTCTTGATTAAAAAAAAAAAAAAGTGTATAATATAAATTCTTGTTGTACTAACTTATTTTTTTTAATTAGTTGAAGTAATATGTACTAATTCTTTATATTGATGTGTGCTGCATACCTCTTGGCCAGGTCACCCTTGTAAAAGAGATCTTGATCTCAATGGGTTTGTTATCTGGTTAAATAAAGGTTACATAAAAAAGTAAATAATTGCATACTGTCATTGTGTCCTTGAGCGAGACACTTCACCAACCTTGCCTCCAGTGTCTGTGGCACTGGTGTATGAATGTGTGATTGGTAGTAGTCAGAGAGGCCTGTGTGCGCCGAATAGCAGCCATGTCTCTGTCAGTCTGTCCCAGGGCAGCTGTGGCTAAAGAAGAATGAATAATGCAGCTATGTAATTGTATAGTTGTATATCTGAGTGTCTAGAAAAGCTCTGCTAAAAATATATAGGTATAGGAAAAAAAAAATTAATCCTCTAATAATATGTTGTTTTTTTTTATATTAATTTATTTGGATCCCCATTAGCTGTGCCCTAAAGCCAGCTATTCTTCCTGGGGTTCATTTAAAAACACAATTTACAGTTCATACTTCATTGACAAAAGTAAAAAAATAAAATTAAAAAAAATCACAAATTACATTACCTCTACTTGTACAGATACTTTGGAGTACTTTTGGTTTTATTAGGCTTAAGGAAAGATACGGCACATGCAAAACAAGTGAGGAAGCCTTTACAAACAAATACAAGTAGTCGATATTGTAACTGATTATCTGTCTAAACACACTCCATCACAGCTGTAACAACAAGCCAAATCCTCTGAGTAAACACGAGCCACTTCAGATCCAGGTTGAGTTTAAATGACCTCCACACTGCTTCTGTCGCCCTGAGTCACTGAGAATCCAAATGTGACCCCTCTCCTACCTCAGTCTGAGAGGGATTAAGAACCAAATCAATTAGAAACTCGGGCTAAGAAGCACTAGTCTCTGGCTGTCGCTTCCTTCCTTTCACACAATTCTCAGCCCTGTCTAGTCAAAAAAAAAAAAGTGCTCAGTGGTATTACCAAGCAAACACTTGGTAGTGTAATGAAGCAATCAGTTCCCCTAACGTTAGGAAATAGCCCCCCCCACACAAAAAAAAAACAAAAACAAAACAAAACAATGAATCAACAGTGTTACTCCACCTGTCTTTTGTTAACCAAAGCAAAATTAACGTATAATTTACTATTATTTGCATTTGACCCATCCTTCGATGCCACTGGGGTAACCTGTCAGGAGCAGTGGGCAACTGCAGTGCAGCGTCCTGAGGCCTTTCTCCAGATCTTGAGTCAGGATCTTGGTCAGGAGTACTTAGCAGGAGGATTAAATGTTGTTCATACTTTGATGAGGGAAATGGACACTACAAAATCCACACATAAAGGCCCTTTCTAGTCTGGGAATCGAACCCAAGACCTTCTTGCTGTGAGGTGAAAGCTCTAACTACATTGCCACCAAACAGCAAACATAACTGCTGAAACCTTCAATAACAACACACTGGTCTGGTCCTCGGGCTCAGTTTGTTTTGATTCACTGTATCTTTATTCAGTGTAAATGTAAAAGAAAAAAGTTCTATGCTTACTAACTTGACAAAAGTCACATAGTGTTTCACAAAACACATATTTAATGTTTAAACAGTAATCATACTTTTGTAATAAATATAAATGGTAACACTTAAGACTTTAGGAAACAAAACTTAAAGGTCCCCTACAATGCTTAAATCAACCATAACTATGTTATATGATTTACAGCTCAAATTATTCCTGGAGTAGTATTTAGTTTCAGTCATGCATGTTTGAGTAATCCTGTATGCTGCGACTGTCCCCTGGCCATGATCTGATCTTTTCAGCACTAAAACAGTCATGTTAGCGTCATGTTGTTAATAGCCATGCATTTTAAGCTCAGTTTATTTTCCATCGTTGTCAATAGGAAGTGCCAGACACCTCATCCAGGCATTCTCTACAAAGTCAAAGTAAGAGCTCCAAAAAACAAGACATACATATAGATTATTTCAATTCATAAAACATGAACTAATGCAAGGTGTCCAAAACAATTTCAAAAAGCCTGAAAATAAATAAATAAATAAAAATACAAGACATTTAAGAGAAATTAGAATGACTACCTCCCCAATCGGAATCTTACATGCAGTTTAAAACTTCTGTTATAATTAAACTAAAGCAACTATTCCTAACCTTTTTGTTGCTTGACCTGCATGTAAACATTGTGGCAGAAGTCTACAGGAGACCCTATACTTTAACAAAAATTTCCACAGAGTTTCAATGTATCAGAGAGTGACCAAAAGGTGCATTAAAGGTCCTTCTAAAGAGAACAGGATGACATTATACAGTGGCTTGTAATTATACTGAATGCAGGCTGGATAATTGGGGCCACTTCTCCGGCTCTGCTTTTTAGATTGTGTCACAGAGCATTTGTGACTCACACCCAAAGGTCTTATTTAATTCTATTAAAAGCAACACATTCAAGCACTGCTTAGACTGTATGGCAAAGGCTGCTCAAAGCTCCTTTTCAGCCTAATCCCCGCTGAATCCCAACACATCAGATTTGCTTTGGGAAGTTCCTAAGCAAAGGCCAGAGCAAAACTTCTTGATAAGAGCTGTGTGAACTCTTGCTATTAGTTAGGTTTTTAGATAGGAATTCCAGTGCTTTCGTTATTTTCTCACTTAGCACTGGAGTTGCCAGAAACTGTTCACAGGAACAAGGCTGTGGGTTCAATCCCCCTGATAGTCTATACATTTTTCTGTCAGATAGATAGATAGACGTGGTCATGTGATGGAGTTTTTGTTTAGACTTGGGTAAGGGAGAGAAGGAAAAAGGAGGAGGAAGATGGATGGAGGGGGGCTGGGATGGGGGGGGGCAAGTAAGAGTGGTGGATTTATTAGAGGGGCAACAACAGCTGATAGTTTAATTGTTTTGCTCACAAATAAATGTTTATACACTGGTATCTGGACAATAGGCATAATTTAAATTTTCTGTCAGTTTAGCTGTTAATGTGTTGTTAAATCTTTCCATTTTGGCCCATTATTGCTCGCTTGTAAGTTGCTACGAAACAAACGCAGCTTTATTCGAAAACGTCACAACAAAATGCATTGTGGGTAATATATTTCTACAAAGTTTCTCTGATCCACAGTTGCGGAGGAACCTTCTGTCTCCTTCATGTTGACCTCTTGCCATTTCAAAGGTCAAAGAAACGTTGCAGGCAAAGGACTCAGGACCTATCTTTCTCAAAGTATACAGATTTAGACGTTGACTTTTTCATCCTTCTTCCCCAATTTCCCTCCAAATCCACCACTTGTTTGTATGCAGGGCCCGTCTCTCTACCTCTCTGCTCCACACCTCTACCCCCCGCCAGCCCGCACTTCCACCACATCACTCCCCGCAGCCCCGGGCCTGGGAAGAATACACAAGTTCTGAGGGAAACTAGTGTGTGTCCGGCAGGATAACAGAGGACACATCTCTCCCCCTTCCCGGCGCGTCTCCTCCCTAGTTCAAGAGAATCAAAGCGGATCAGCTCTCTCACAGCCTGTCTTAGAGCGGCTTTGACTACAGAGGCAGCCGAACCGCGGATGTGTGGACGTCTGGTAGAAGTAACTCAGAGGGCAACTCACGGAACATCAGTCGGTGTAATGAATCAGATAAAAGGGCAATAAATGTCGGCGCTTTCTTGGTTCGGAACGGCTTTTTGTCTAGACACGGCGATTGTGCAAATGTAGGAAGGTCTCCAAGGACTGCAGTATCATTGTTTGTCTTAAAAAGGCAGATTGGGTAGACTTTAATATGCAGTTTATGCTTTTATAAGTGCGTACACAATGGGGCTTTATGTGCAATGGTGGGAAAATATTGGTCTTTTTGAGTGCCTTCTTTTCATGTGCAACCAGTGTTTTTGAGGTCATAGAAAATGCATCCGTTTAAAAATGTCTGCCAAGGTGAAGACTTTCATAAAATGTCTTTCAGTGTGGACACTTGCTATTTTGTGCATATCGCGGTTCATTTCAAGTATGTTTGTTGATTTATGAGCGCAATCCGAACCACTGTAATAAACTTACATGATAGTATGAGTAGTAACAATAGTAGTAGTAGCAGCCGAAGTAGTATCACTTAGAGTAACGGCAATTGTAGTAGTGGCTGTAAGTTCTTTTTAATTTTACTTTTTAAATTTTATTACTCCATTGTTACACATAGTGGTGTATAAAGTGTAAGGCTTGTTACCGATGTTTTTGAGGTTATAGAAGATTAAATGTGGAGAAATTTTTCTAATGATCCTAACCACTGAAATGGCATAAACAATAATAATGGTCTCAATTCCAACTTCTATTAAATAATCAAAAAACAATTTTAGCATTGTTTGCAATGATAATTGCTAATTAAGCAAGGCAAGTTTATTTGTATAGCACAATTCATACACAGACTAATTCAATGTGCTTTACAGAAAAAGAAAAAAAAAGTTTAAAAGTACAAAGACAAGAAATTACAATTAAAACAATAACATCAAATTTAAAAAGTAAATAATTAATAATAATAATAATAATGAAAAATCCATTTAAAATTAAGAAGAGTGCAGCTAAAACACTTTCAGTTGACATATGCACAGCTAAAAAGAACAGTTTTAAGTCTAGACTTGAACATTGTCAGAGTAGAGGCCTGTCTAACATTATCAGGAAGACTGTTCCAGAGTTTAGCTGCATAAAACTGAAACGCTACTTCACCGAGTTTAGTCCTGACTCTGGGCACCAGCAGAAGACCTGTCCCTGAGGTTCTCAGAGTCCTGAGATGGTTCATATGGGCCCAACAGGTCAGAGATATACTTTGGTGCTAAGCCATGGAGAGACTTGTACACAAGCAGAGCTGTTTTAAAGTCTATTCTCTGAGCAACAGGAAGCCAATGCAGAGACCTGAGGACAGGACTAATATGGTCGTACTTCATGGTTTTAGTCAGGACCCGAGCGGCAGTGTTCTGGATGTACTGCAGCTGTCTTACAGCTCGCTTAGTGAGTCAGTGAGCAGACCGTTACAGTAGTCTAACCTGCTGGAGATAAATGAATGAATAAGTCTCTCTAGGTCTGGTTTAGACAGTACCTTTGATTCTAGTGATGTTTTTGAGATGGTAAAATCCTGATGATGTTAGAGATTAAAGTTGTGTTAGTGACGGTTAAAGTTCAAATCTGAGTCAATTATTACCCCTAGATCTTAAACCTGTCTTGTAGATTTTAGAGAAAGTGACTCAAGGTGACACTTTCTCTTTGTTTTGTTCTGGTTCTGTCCTTGTTTATGTCGAGTTTAGTCCTGGTTTTGGCCTTTGATAGTCCTGGTTTAGTCTTATTGTAGTTCTGGTTTGACCTGGTTTTGTCCTGGTTTATTTCTGGTTTAGTCATTTATTAGTCCCTCATAAAGCTCCACGTACCCCCTGCAATGTACTACTTTTCTAGGGGTCCCTGTACCCCTGGTTGGAAAACACTGGCATACAGTATACTACTAGTACTACTACTGCTGTTTTATACTGGCACTCCTACTGTTGTGACTTCAACTACTGTGTATACTACTGCAGTTTGACAGTACCAGAAGAAATACCTCAGCTACTACTCCTGCTGCTACTACATCTACTATTACTTCTATCTCTACTATGTTAAACTGTAAATAAATATAAGGACTAACATGTGTTTTCTTGTAGTATTAACATATTTTGTTTTTCTCAGTTTACACTCTTCAGTTGGACAGAATTTAAAACAGAGTCTTCAGGTATTGCTGTGAAGAATCTCACCTCTACCCTTGCCTCCAAGTCTCAGCTTAAAAAAAGGTGTGAGGCTGTGATTGCCATTCACTTTGAACTTACACTACTTACAGTGTTAGTACTGCACGGCATATTGCAAAGTATGTTATAACTCAGTTTTATCCCTAATTATTTTTATAAGAAGCTATTTTTCTAGATTATTTTAAAATCCTAATTTATGGCAGATGTATATTTAATGATTTCATCCAAAATCCTGCAAGCCTATTTTGGATCCTGACCCACTAGTTGAGAATTCCAATTCGAGGCGGCATAATTGTAGTATCAGCCGCATTACTAGGAGTATATAGGAGTAGAAGCAGTAGTAGTAGTAGTAATAGCAGTAAGTTCTTTAAACTTAGATAAACTTATAAATTCTTTGCTAGTATGGTTTTGAAGTACTCCTTCCACTGCAGGTCATATGTCTCACACTTTCTAACACCCGGTGGTCTTTTTGTCACCCCTATTGCCCCACTGTGTTTGGTTTCATGCCCATTCCAGTCTTTGCCACTCTTTCTGCCCCCGTCTGCATTTTTAATCAATAGTCTCTTCATTAGACAAATGGAAGACGATGGGAGGAAGGCGGATAGAGGAGCCAATAAGATAGTGAGAGTGGGAGGGAAGGACAGATCTAAATCAGTTCTTCTGTGAATCACAAGGGCAGGACTGATTCATAGGGCACAGCTCTGTTTAGGGCTGATTCAACAACAAAGTGCCTGCATTTCACTTTCAGACTGAACCGTGCTTGTGCTTTTGACATTTACTAATGACGGATAATTCTGGTGCTAATGAGCACAATATGTCACATGTACCACACGTGACTCACACAAGTCTTTCTCTAGTGAATGGAATATGCATCTTTTTTGTACTATAAGAAAATTGTTTAATTGTGTAGCTGTGAAAAACAAAACCTGAAGATGCCATCTAGGCTTTATTATTAAGGATAATACGTACGCTAGCACACTCCTATTGCTTATTGGTCAATGCTTACTTAAGGGGTGCCAGTAATACAGAAAATTAAAACAAAATACAGAAAATAAATTCTTAAATGGAGAAAAGAAAGCTTTTGGCAATGGCAAAATGGCAACCTCAGCAGCAGAACCATCTCACTCTCCTCCACCCCATCACCACTTCAGCAGTGGAACCATCTCAATCTCCTCTACCCCATCACCATTTAGCAGCAAAATCATTTCACTTTGATCCATCACCTTCTCAGCTACAGAACAATTTCACTCTTCGCCACCCCATCACCACCTCAGCTGCAGAACCATCTCACTCTCCTCTGCCTCATCACCACCTCAGTAGCATAACATCTCACTGACCTCCAGCCCATCACCACCTCAACAACAGAACCATCTCACTCAGCTCCACCTAATCACCACTTCAACAGCAGAACTATCTTACAGTTCTCCTTCCCATCACCACTTCAGCAGCAGCACTCTCTCTGTTCAATCTCACCTTTCTCTGTGTCTACTCCAGCAGATGTGGTGTTTTTTCTTGTATAGACGTGTCTGAAGTATTGAAGTGTCCTTGGGCCAAACATTGAACCTTATTTTGTTCTATTGCCAGCCACTAATGAAAAAGGGTATAAAGAAACGGGCGGCATTGTGCAGCACTTGGAGGACCCATAGGAAACAATAGTGCAATATAAGACATGGCCATTTAGATGATGAATAAAAATAGATATTGCACTAATAACTATATGAATGCACCTGGGAAGATGCATTTGGAATTAATGGCCAATTGCACATAAAAAACCTTCCATTTTCTTGGAATTCAGTATGTTTACCGTCCCTCATTTCTATGGATGTGTGCATAGCTATCATACAGAGCTGTTACATGCAAGAAGATGCCTTTGTCTGACTATAATTGAACTTTTCAAATGCATATAAATATTCCACCTTGAATTTAGTTGTAGAAGTATAGAAGAAAAAATATGTGCTCTATGCTTATTATAAAAAGACAAAGTTATTAAGAATGTGAAAAAAAAAGTTCAAGTTGGAAAAAAAGCTCTCCTCTTCCTTTAGTTTGCTGTTTTGTGGTGTAAGCAGTTGGAGCCAGCACTGGAATTTATTAGCCTGGTCAGTCAGACCCATACACTTTCTTTTCCAAACCAGGAGGGTCTGGTTCCTCTCGCATGAAGAATCGTTTCCAATTGTTTGATTTGGCACCGACCTATCACAGCCGTTTATCTGCAGTGCGTCATACAAAAGCATAAAATATCTCCCATCCAAAATAATCAAGATAGAGAAGGCTAACACACAGCAACTCTTACTCATAAAACTTTTCTTGCCTCTGTTTGGCGGCGCTCAGTGCTTTCCTTTGTCACCTGCCGAAGTCTGCGATACTGTTCAGTCCTCTGGGTGATTTTTTTCTTCATCTTGCCAATTTTACAACAGTAAAGTCACATTACAGAGGTCTGACGTAACAACCACATTCAAACAAACCAACTTTTTCCATACAAGTCTTTCAACAACTTGCTTTTGCTGGCTTGCTGTCATTTCTGCTGTACAGAAATAAGTACAGAGTTGCTCATAATATAGCGTATTATGGCAAAAATGTCAACTCTCATTCATATGCGTCTATACTGCTGCTGTGTTTGTTGTCAGCGCTCAGCTTATGGCCCTTTGTTTATCTGATTGGTTTATTACACTTTTGTTAGTCCCACCCCTGGAAATCAAACTCAAACCAAGGGACACTAAAAGAGTTAGTCTTGCTGGTCAGGCTAGTAATTTGCATATTTTCAGTAATACTTGACGCCTCCATTACTCCAGTGTGCAAAAATGTGCATGAACTTGGACTCAACTAATGAAGATGTCCCTGAGCTGAATGGGAACACCTCTCTTTGTTCTGAGCGAGTGATTGGTTGAAAGATTCAGTCGCTGCTCATTGTCAAAAATGCTTTGTTTCAAAATCACCTCTAAATTTCATAACTTATTGCTTGGCCAATTGGCTGACCTACTGTTGAAAGTTAAAAAAGGCTGAGGGCTTGGCATTGGGGATATCTGTAGATGAAAGGGAATTGTGAACTTATCGCCTCGGGGAAATGCTCGTTTTGTGAAATGCACGACATCTCGCCGTGCAAAAAGTTTTTTTCCCACAAGCTGTGATGACTTGCACTTTGCAAGCTGTGATGACTTGCACTTTGAACTGATATGCACCTTTTTGTTGCAGTATTTATTTGTATTTTTTCATAACTGTGTGTATATGTTTTTTAGTATTTGCTTGTTTTAGGTGTCTATGTTTTAACCCCTGTTTTTATGTTTTGTCTGCTAACTTTGACAGTGCACTTGAGCTCATGCAATTGTTTTTCAGTGTTCTTTTTTACTGGAAATTGCAAATAAACTGAACTAAACTGAACTGAGAATTGTAATACATTGTACAAAGAACTAGGCAGCAGGTTTATTCAGTTAAAGATAATCCACAGATGGCACCAAACCCCACAACAACTGCACAAGTGGAACCTGATTCCCACAGACACTTGCTGGAGATAGTTCCTCAGTTTTTCACAAACTTTTGAGCTGTCCAGCACTTCAAGACTAATGGAAAAATATTATGGTGATTATTTTCACTGTTGTAAACAGATGTTTTCACATCTCATTGAATCTGTCTGTCTGTTTTGAAAATGGATGGATTATCTTGGCTCTTACTACAGCTAAATAGATTCTGGTGAAACATTGGATGAAAAAATGCCCTTCTCCCTATGAGGAGTGGAGTGGAGGAGTGGTAAGGTAAGAAAATTGGCATTTTATGAGAAACTTAAAGTCTCCTAAATAAGCTTCATCAGTATGAGTTTACCTGGTGTGCCCTTACCAACTGGCTGGCTGTAACATAATGGTAAGTAAAGACTGAATAATGGTTGGTGTGGTGTTTTGTGTCTGGGCAATGTGTTGGCAACTTTTGTGGGTGTTCTGTTGTTCAATTTTTTCAGAGACGACTTCTATTATGCTGTGCTATTGACTGAATTATCAGCTTTTCCTAAATACAAGGGGGGGAAAATCAGGTAGTGCATGTTTAATGCTTGTAAACTTGGACAAATATGGATGTCCAGTTACAGTGAGCTAAGTGAGGTCTGAGCATAGTCCAAATAAGGTTGAGATGCTAGTATGGAAATTTTCTGGTGAAAAAATTGACTTCGTGTTTCTACAAGAAAAGTTTGTACATTTGTAATATCAATAATGCAATATCAGTGAGCCCATAAATACATAATGCAAACTTTCCGAAGAACACATTGGAATTAGATGAATAATGTTGAAGAGAACATTCATTTAACTGACTTTAAGACAATCACACACACTTTCGTCTTTCTCGCAGTCTATCTCTGCACCGCTGTCAAAGTACTACAACCAAAATAACATCTTGCACTCAATTATTTATCAAAAGGCAACGGTTTAATATGGAGTTAGTCTAATGTGACAGCTCGCAGATACTTCCTGTTTAGCACTGCAACAAGAGGTGGAGTTTCTTTGTGAGGAAAGAGGAAAGTCTTCAGTTAGTGTCTGTCAGAGTCGTGTCCGAACATATTCCCTAGTCACTCATTAGAGCACTGTAGAATGAGTAAACCATATTGTGGGGGTGTCCAATTCTCTAGTGGACTCAGATGTAGGGCAAGTTTTGTGCAATGAATCACAACATATAGTGATTCAATGTATAAATGCAATGAAAGATGTGGGAGAAACAGGCAGAGCATCTGGAACACACAAAAAAGAAAAATGTGAAAAGGAAACATCCAACAGACAAGACAGACAGTGTCCAATCAGCCATATGCGATCACTGCAAGAGAGAGAACCATATCATCATAACAGGGTAAATGCCAGTATCACTGCTGGATCCAGGATGAACCTCGTCCCACACTTGAGAAGCAGTCCTGAAGAAAGCATCAGAAAAGCTTCCCAACACTGACAGCAGGTAAACGAACACGCCTGACTGACAAAAATAAAACTGTTATATAGCATGAGGAGCTTATAGATCATAATGCTATGCTATTGCTGGAAGAGAACAGCATGTATCCAAACACATCTGGGTAAGCACATTAGTTTGACATTTTGTGACAACGCATCAACTTGTGAATTGTTAATAATGAATTCATAATGACGCAGAATGTCTCCCTGAGATTGTTAATGTTTTTTGAGTCTTGGACCCATGGGAAAACAATTTAGGAAACTTGTATACAGAATGTAAAATGCAAAACTGATGACCTGGGGGATATACAGTGAGAAAAATAAGTATTTGAATACCCTGCTATTTTGCAAGTTCTCCCACTTAGAAATCATGGAGGGGTCTGAAATTTTCATCGTAGGTGCATGTCCACTGTGAGAGACATAATAAAAAATAAAAAAAAAATCCAGAAATCACAATGTATGATTTGGATGATACAGCTGCAAATAAGTATTTGAACACCTGTCTATCAGCTAGAATTCGGACCCTCAAAGACCTGTTAGTCCGCCTTTAAAAAGTCCACCTCCACTCCACTTATTATCCTAAATTAGAAGCACCTATATGAGGTCGTTAGCTGCATAAAGACACCTGTCCACCCCATACAATCAGTAAGACTCCAACTACTAACATGGCCAAGACCAAAGAGCTGTCCAAAGACACCAGAGACAAAATTGTAGACCTCCACAAGGCTGGAGAGGGCTACGGGGCAATTGCCAAGCAGCTTGGTGAAAAAAGATCCACTGTTGGAGCAATTATTAGAAAATGGAAGAAGCTAAACATGACTGTCAATCTCCCACGGACTGGGGCTCCATGCAAGATCTCACCTCGTGGGGTCTCAATGATCCTAAGAAAGGTGAGGAATCAGCCCAGAACTACACGGGAGGAGCTGGTCAATGACCTGAAAAGAGCTGGGACTACCGTTTCCAAGGTTACTGTTGGTAATACACTAAGACGTCATGGTTTCAAATCATGCATGGCACGGAAGGTTCCCCTGCTTAAACCAGCACATGTCAAGGCCCGGCTTAAGTTTGCCAATGACCATTTGGATGATCCAGAGGAGTCATGGGAGAAAGTCATGTGGTCAGATGAGACCAAAATAGAACTTTTTGGTCTTAATTCCACTCACCGTGTTTGGAGGAAGAAGAATGATGAGTACCATCCCAAGAACACCATCCCTACTGTGAAGCATGGGGGTGGTAGCCTCATGCTTTGGGGGTGTTTTTCTGCACAGGGGACAGGGCGACTGCACTGTATTAAGGAGAGAATGACCGGGGCCATGTATTGCGAGATTTTGGGGAACAACCCCCTTCCCTCAGTTAGAGCACTGAAGATGGGTCGTGGCTGGGTCTTCCAACATGACAATGACCCGAAACACACAGCCAAGATAACCAAGGAGTGGCTCTGTAAGAATCATATCAAGGTTCTGGAGTGGCCTAGCCAGTCTCCAGACCTAAACCCAATAGAAAATCTTTGGAGGGAGCTCAAACTCCGTGTTTCTCAACACAGAAACCTGACTGATCTAGAGCAGATCTGTGTGGAGGAGTGGGCCAAAATCCCTCCTGCAGTGTGTGCAAACCTGGTGAAAAACTGCAGGAAACGTTTGACCTCTGTAATTGCAAACAAAGGCTACTGTACCAAATATTAACATTGATTTTCTCAGGTGTTCAAATACTTATTTGCAGCTGTATCACACAAATAAATTGTTCAAAAATCATACATTGTGATTTCAGGATTTTTTTTTTAGATTATGTCTCTCACAGTGGACATGCACCTACGATGAAAATTTCAGACCCCTCCATGATTTCTAAGTGGGAGAACTTGCAAAATAGCAGGGTGTTCAAATACTTATTTTCCTCACTGTATATATACAGAAATGTGGAGGGCAGGAAAACAAAGAGCTTCTACCCTGATGACATTCTTGCTGAGAGGGAGGAGTGTTAGCCACTCTGCCGCAATGCCACACCTAAAAATAGAAATCTGAAAATATACCTAAAGTTTGTGGCAGATTGGTCAAAAAATGTAAGTCCCTGTTCAAGTTCCCCATCTGTCATAAGAGCATTTTTCAAAGCCCAGATAAAGTCTCAGAGTCTCTTCTTTCATACATAACTTCTATTATGCTGTGCTTCTGACTGAATAATTAGTTTTCTTCAAATACAAGGGAACCTGCCCTACAACAGGCCAAAAAGTTGCATCACAAAGTTGTGGCCTGTTGTGGAGCCTGTCACAAGATGTGGCATATCACTAAGGCCCTGGCTACACAAACCTGTATATTTTTATAAACTGATATTTTCTTTGCCCGTTTGAAAAAAAATATATCTGTCCACACAACATTTTGGTGATGATGTGATCATTCTATTTCTGGGTCCACATGGGTCCAAGTCTAGCATGATTTTAATAATAATAGCTGCACTTAACACGTTTTATAAAGCAATAAAGACCACAAACTGACTATGTTTACTGGCTTTAGTTGGTATGCCTGTAATGTATACATTTATAAGCGCTAAACAATAGATATTTTAATAACCTAGGAAAATGTAAAATGGAAACGTGTAAGGATGTGACGAGTTTTAAAAAATGTCCACTTCGGAGTGCATTTAAAAAAATATCCGATTTGTGATGTAAAGACTGTTAATGTGTGGAAAAAAGGCTCAAAATATATGCTTTTATAAAAATATAAAGTTGTAAGAAAAGAGATACAATAAGGGAAGTTGCTTTTTACCAAGGAATGTAGGCACTTTGATTTTGTTTCTTGAGAATTATCATCTCAAAAATGTGTTATTTTTTTACCCATTGAAAAATATTGAGAAACATTCTAAATTCTTCAGTCTTTTCCTGTTCTATCTCTCATCTTTACCTCAGCTGAACTTAGCAAAGAGGATTTGACAGACCGAAGCCTGAACGCCGCTGTCACATGCATGTGTTTTCATTTACATTGCGCATGTGTGAATTCAAAGGTGTCACTGTCGGTGCGGATACAGCATGTGATCTTTGTGTTGAAAACTTGCAGGATGTAACCATGGACCCCGCACAATTCTCGTGAAGGATATAAATTACAGTTTCATTGCCTCTTTCACTCAGCGCTCTAGAAGTCAGCAAGCATTAGAGAAGGAAGGATCACAACACACCGAATACCTAGGGAGGAGAACCAACGATTCTCAAAAGAATTTGTACGCATCCCTTGCTTCCACTGCCGCTCAACTCTTCCTGGTTTCATATTCATAACCATTGCTGTATGAATGTCCAATTTCATTCCAGCCTATAGACAAATCACCCAGAATACTCGGCTTCTTGATTGATCAGTCGCCTATCTCCCCGCCGCAGCTTTACTTCAAATCTGAAAAACAAACATTAGCGGCCAGAACATTACCCTATTCTATCTCTCTCCCTCTCTCTACAATATGTCTCGGTGTCGCACGCACCCGCTATCGCGTCCAGGATTCATCCGTCAACCCAATGAGGGAATAATGGGAGCTCCTTCTCGCTAGGTCGAAGTGACTGCTGTACCTTCCATTATGGAGGAGACATGAGCGATTGGCCTGCCTGTGGAAGGTGCAGAATATGAATGAAGTGATTTGGAGAAACAGGGAGTGTGAAGCTGGGAAATGTCAGCCCTGTCTGCAAGAATTTTATTTTTGTAGGATTCCCTGGAACTGTATGGCAAGTGTCCGATACAAAATACAGCATGTGACACACTGGCTTTTTTATTGTTGTGCCAAAGGGATGGGAAAATGTTTGTTTTTTTGTGCCACTGGTTAGGGTTTATATTGGTTATGGTTTCTGAGCCTAATTACAAACTGGTGAACTTGTCCACACCAAAAATAACTTGCCTCAAAACCTGAAATGCTGGGTCTTAGCTGGAATTAAGGAACCATTAGGTGTAGCCTCATTAAATTCTTTAAGGAAAACTTGCAAAACTGGCTCACATACAACCAGGGGGGTCGGCGGTTCGAATCTTGCCCGAATTGCATCCGGTCGTCGTGTCTCTGGGCAAAACACTTTATCCACATTGCTTACTCTGATCACAATATGAGGCTGGTTGTGACAAGAAGGGCATCTTGCATGAAAACCTGCCAAATCACTGTGCAACTGGTTTGCTGTGGTGAGCCCTAATAAAAAAGGGAGCAGCCAAGAAAAAAAAAAAAAAAAAGACAACATATATTATAAATTGTGAATACATCAGCCTGGAGAAATGTAACACCAGCAAAAGTTCATTCCAATGGTTGGTGAAGGCTGGACTGAAGTACAGCAGAGACAACCAACTTTTTCTTTTTTTCTTTACATGTTGAAAAAATGTGGATTTATTTATTTTAAAATCTGGGCTTCAACAAACATTTGAGGCTCACCTTAAGCATTATTTAGATTTTTTTTTTTTTTTTTCCCCCAGAGGTACCAGATCCAGTTACGAGAACACAACGTCAAAATAATGTGCTAATGTATACAGTATGTCATTGGTATGTATCACTGGCCTACCTAAAAAAATAAAAATCATATTAGAAAACATAAACCTGTAGATTCACAGCAAAACAATATTATTGAAAATGGACCTACAATATTTCCAGGAAACTGAAATAAGTGGCATGAGAATAAACTTGAGCATGCATTTATATTATTACTGATACACAATTGGTTTCTCTGCACAGATACATGATAAATTAGTTTGTATTTTTTATATATATGATATTTTTATGGGATTGTTGCAAAGGCTAATAATAACACTTTTTACAGAAGTACATATATACACCTACCACTGAATACTCCCTGATTTAAAGTACAAAAACATATGTAATATTCATGAACCAGGGGGGTTGGTGGTAGAATGATTAGTGCTCTTGTCTTCCAGTAAGAAGGTGTTGAGATTGATCTTGTGGCCAGCCATCGCACAATCTCTCTGGTCTACAATTCCTCCCTGTGTTATTATGGGTTCTCTTCAGATACTTTAGCTTCCACCCACTGTCCACAGACATGCATGTGTTGGGAGAACTTCTAACTCTAAATTGCTCCAAGTGAATGACTGTGAGAGGGTCTGTCTGTGTATGTCTCTGTGTCAGCTCAGTGTACCACACCAAAGGCCCATAGTTACTTTTTTATATATATATTTTTTGTCATATAGCAATGCCTTTGCTTTACTGTCCTTTTCCTAACCCTAACATAGACACATTTATTTTAGGAGTTAACAGTTGGAAAATGTACCTTGAGTCCCTTTAATCCTTTTACATGAACTGCCATCTTTTTTATCTCTAATCCATTTTATCTTCCAAAGGGCCTTGACTTCAGTCATATTTGCCTCTTCTCTTATATTCTTTCTTTTGCTAGCATCAAAGCTCTTTTTTTCCAAGCAAGGGCCTCATGAAGAACAAATTGCCTTCCGTCTTGAAAGCATATGGCCGTGGCTCGTTGTATGGCGAAAAACAGAGAAATGTCCGCCATGATTTATGTGCCATATGATTTCCAGAACAATCGCTGGGAGAAACAAAAAGGGGAAAAAATGACTTTGGCTTTACAGCGTCACGTTGTACATTACTTTGATAAGCAGGCGTTGCCGCTGCCGAATGAAAGAAATGTGTCATCTTTTTCAGATTTCCAGGGGCTTTCATCACGTTGTTTGTCCCTCTTGCGTTGCTTTTGTTTCACCCACTCACGCTCTGAAGCAGTTTTGTAGGGCAGAGGGCCTTATTGTATCTCTTTGTGCCTTTCGCTCCAGCTCCTTCACTCTTGTCATCTGCCTTATTCAGAATGTGAAGTCTGCGCTTTGTCTCCGTTCCCACACATGGAAAGTTTCAGTTCGTTGACAGAGAGGAGGCTGGAGGTGGAGCTGTATACCTGGGCGGATCGTGATGTAATGATAATGGATGACAGCTACAGTATAGTTGTGATTATGTCTATGGACAAACCAAAGTGAGAGCTCTAGACATAGCCATCATAAGTTTAAAGTTTGTGGCACAGTGGCGAAGTGGATAGAGCTGTCAACTCACAGCAAGAACTTCCTGGGTTTGATTCCTGGACCAGAACAATCAAACACGATCAGAGAAATGAAGGACGGGACATAAGCAGCATACTGATGATCAAAACAAACATGGCGGATTATTGGTTTTGCCAGACACCAGAATACTCCAAATTATGAGCTGCTCTGTACGTATTTCTGAACAGGGACAGCAGTAGAAGTACAAAGATTTCTGGAAAAAGTCGGTTTGTTTGAACATGGTCGGTGTGTCTGACATCAACGGGACTTTACTTTTGTTAAGAAGGCAACAAGATGAAGACAAAAAACAAACAGAGAACTGAACAATGAGGACTTCAGCAGGATCAACAGGTGACAAAGCACTAAACATTAATTATGGAAGTTGTAAAATTAGGTGAAAGGCCAGTTTCAAATCGACCGGGGGGGATAGTTTGCCATGACTGAGGAACCAGACTGTCCTGCTTTTTAAAAGAAAGTAGGAGAGGCTAGCTGGCCAGGCAAGTTTTTTTTTTCCAGTAATTGATTTGGACTCAACATACCACAGTCAATTCATACAGAAGCAGAAGATATCTGAATTAAATCTCCCACAATGGTATGACTAATGTTGTGACAGTACCATGTTGACAACAAGTGACCACTAGTGTTTTTTTAATGGTCTTGGTCTTGTCTCGGTCTCGGCTGAAGTTTTATTTGGTCTTGGTCTTGGTCTTGAATGCGGTGGTCTCAGAGATTTTATTTACCAAAATTATAAGAAAATGCTATTCATCATCTTTGCCGGTCAGTGTACGCACAATACGACGCACAGAATAAGAGAAGCTGATGCAAATGAAGACTAATTTAAACTAGTGTTCTGGTGTCAAGTGCAACAGTCCTGACCTTCTCTTTGCTTTGTTTTTAGCTCTGCACTTCATCTGTCTACACATGAATTATTAGTGTGAGAGAGAGGGAACTGTACTACCAACTGTATGTCTGTGTGAATATGGCTGCGAGTGTGATCCGTCTCCATACCACCATCTGGCCGCGCTCTCAAACACTTAAATATCACACAGTTGGCATCGGCAGGTGTCAGACCATGCTGGTGCCCAGGTGGTACGGGTGTGTTGCCAAGACCTTTAGCCAGTCTGGAGCCGCGGTGTCAGATGATGCACTTAGAGCAATATTTCACTGTTGTATCAAAGTGTTTTTTTCTCTCATAAATAAACAATCTGTTGACCTTTTCAAGTAACTCAAAATGAATATGCTGGAGTTAGGCAGTTTCTTGACAAGTCAGAGTGAGCGTCGAAACAGCAATGTGGAAAATAATGGGAAGAATATGACATGAGGATAGGACTGTACTGTTAGTATATGGTTTGTGATGCAGACACATGCATTTTTCATTTTATTATGCAATAGAAATAGAATGATGATGATGGGGTGATGATTATAGTGCTGTTGTGAATAATAAGAATGTATTGAATATGTGGAAGCCATTCTGTGCCTATGGCCTCTCTGACCACCGCTATACACATTCATACAGGCAAGGTGGGTGAAATGTCGTGCTCACACAACGACAGTATAAACTGGAGAAGGTGGGATTCAGACCATCAACCTTCTGGTAATAGGACAACCGCTCTACCTCCTGAGCCACGGTTGCCCCGGCAAAATAAGATTGATTTCCATAACATTATGCTGTCAGAAGGTATGTAAAAAAATTACTGTCAAATCTTATAAAACATTTTAAACTTTATTTTTACTGCTGTACCCAATCTTTCTACCATGTTATAATATTGTTCCCTCATCAAAAACATACATAGACTTGTGTTTTGGTTCATTCACCCCGGTTTGAGTAATCCTCTATTCTCTGGCCTCTATTCTTTCTGAGGTCTCCAAACGCTCGGTTCCATTAACCTCTGCCTCTCCCACAAATCCCTGTCCACTCCAGGAAGCAATGACCAATCAACAAGCCCTCTACATCCAGTCTGCTCTCATTCATTTATCCAAAAAAACTGTGTACAGCTGTTTCCACTGGCATTTTTCATTTTGTAAAAAAATGGCACCAGGTAAAAAAAACTCTTCTATGTTTCTGTTCAAAAGATTGTAACAGAGCTGCACTCTGCTGCCCCCTGCAGGTCTCGTCACCTGTTTCTTTGTCCCCCTCCTTTTTTGCTCACTTTTACATTGTTAAATGTCAAGCACTTAGTGTGATTTATTTGCCTTTTTTAAAAACACACCTTTTTAATGCAATTAGCATCAAAGTGAAATATGGCAACAGTATGGCAAATTTCATTATTTCCTAACTCATTCATTTCAAATGCCAAAAATATACTTTCCCAGATAAGATTCAATAATAGATTTTACGTCACAGCATTACAGTCAGTCCTCAGGGGACTCTTATCTTCCCCATTTCTCAGTGTGAGGACAATAATAAAAGACAATATAATTTCATTTTGCAGAGCAGTTAGATAATAAGTACTTACATGATTTCCTAATGCGCTGTATGTACCTAATTTGTCTGCTGACTGTCTCCCGGCTGCAGTTTAAAGATGAAACATGGCACATTAAGTTCTAGTGGGATTTGGTGTCAGGTTAATGGGGCTGTATGTGTGCTCAGAGAAGGGGGAGTTGGAGGATTCTGTGATAGAGAGAAGGAACATACTAAAGCGGAGAAAGTCCCAGTGGGTGGACTGTGGCTAACATAGAATTCACAGTCTAAAGGGCATCGGCCTTTAAGACGCAGTGCACTGGGCTGGTTTCAAGCTAGGATGAACTCTCCATACAAATGCCACTCTGAAAAGCTCCTGGGTCTTTTTAGGTTCATTTGAATAACAGTTTTGTTTGTTTGTTTGTTTGTTTGTTTGTTTGTTTATGTGAATTATCCATCATATGGCATTGTGACAGGAACTCGATTTAGGGACACATGACATGTTCAAGAAAAACTTCCATTCATTAATTCATTCATCCTCTTCTGCTTCTTCCTGATAGGGCTCTCAGCAACTATGAGTCTTATGGCTACAGCCTGGACAGTGGGCAGTTAGTCACAGAGCTGACACAGAGACATACATACACAAACTCAAAGACAACTATACACTCTCACATTCATTCACCAGAGTAACCGGTTCTCATAACTCATGCACGTCTTTAGATCGATGGGAGAAGGCCAGAGTATCAAGTGAGAACCCATGGTAACATAGGGAAAAGCACTCTGCCACCATTCAATGCCAATATTATAATATTTGGGGACAGCAGTAACTCAGTCAGTAGAGATGTCCATTAACTCAAAGGATGGTGGCTTGATCCTGCAGCCGGAAATGCATATTGTTATTGTGTCCTTGGGTGAGACACTTCACCCACCTTGCCTGTTTGGTGGTGGTCGGAGGGGCCTCGCTTTCGTCAGTCGGCCCCAGAGCCACTTTAAAGCATTGTATAGGGTGAAGCATCAGACACTGCAGCCAGTGCTATAGGCCCAGAAGGTTTGGTCCATGAGACTTCTTGTCCGTCTTGTCAAGTTTAAAATAGTTATATTAAGCAACAGTTTTGTGAACTTACAGCTAACAGAGATCAAGTGAACCTGGGGGCCCACAAAGATGGTTTACAATAAGGACCCAGAATTTTGTGCTACACCTCTGTCTGTGAGAAAAATGATGAAAGAAGAAGGTCATCTGGACAAGGTGTTTTTAGCAGATGTATCTTGACTGGAAACTGCTGTGTGAGTAGAAGCTAAACCTGATGAGACTTAGGACAGTCAGCAGCAATCAACAGCTGAATGGCTTTGACTCCAGTGTATATAAACCTGCGTATAGTGTATGTAAACCTCTATTCACACAGCAGTTTTCCTTAGAAATGATTAAGCCCTCTGGAAAAGAGTGAAACATCTTCTAAAAAACAAACCTTGAAAACACAAAAACCCAAACCCAAGCCCATTTTATACATCAGCCTAACACATGACTTGAAAGTACAGAATGTGCTGGGACCCATTCTGGAAGCCTGCAATGGTGCCCTTCATTATCAAGTTACGTCAGTGGAGCACGCTCAGTTAGTTGGACTTTAGCTCGACAATACATGCAGCAGTTGTCTAACTATGAATCTCATCCTCAGAGTAAGATATGCATTTTTAACAAACTTAGTTACTCCCAAACTAAAGTAATAACTGACATTTTTCCACTTGGCACTGAGAGGACAAGACTACATACGGTGCACATGTCGTGTTTTTTATATGTTACCAGAGCTCGGTAGAATGATGACCAGAGAGCGGCACTTTCTCACAGCCGGGCCGGTGATTGATGCAGCATCTCTTTGGCGGCACCTCTCTGCTGTTAGTGTATGCAGGCTGGAGGTTACGTGTTTAAAAAAACATGTGGGGGCCCTGCAGTGCGGTGAGTGTGAGTCTTTCTCTCTCCGCTCCTCCATCTCACCTCTTCTCCTCTTCAGACGGATTTGGGTGTTAGCACTACAGTCCATGTGTCAGGATAAGCAAGGCTGACAGGTGCTTCTCCACATTATTCTAATAGATTCTCAGCTCTGGGAGACATCACTGCTGCCTTCATGTGTCCTTCTCTCTACTGGCTATACGTACGCTGCATGTCGATAGAGAGTTTGTGCATGGAGACAGGGCATTGATGGTTGCATATGACATTTGTAGTCATCTGTTTACCATGGTTTTTTGATTGTCTAAAATGGGCTTCATGGAATATGTTTGGGCTGGGGCTCCAATAGGCATTGGGAAACAACATAAAGAGAAACTTAGTCAGACATTTATATAACTAAAAGAGTTAATACATATATTTTAAATATAGGGATTTTGTTAGAAAAATGTTTTGTCTTGAATTTTGAAGAGAAGTAAAACCATAAATTTTGCCTATAGATTTACTCCAAGCTGGTAGGCTGCTGAAAATATTTTATAATTTTAAATGCATCAGAATGCAGGAAATTACATCTGTTTTGTTCAAATTTTCCTGGTGAGGGACCCCCAGAGCCCCCTACCTTTAATTTTCCCACATAAAAAACAGTGTGCTACACACCACGATCTGCATTTCAGTTCTTGCCTTGAGCACCAAATGAGCCAGGACTGGCTCTAATCATTTTACCCATATTTTTACTACAAGTTGGTAGCTATCTACAATATTATATTCTCTAAAATGCATATTCTGTAAAATTCACCAAAAGGAAATTGCATAGGCTATGTTTTGTTTAAACTTTCCTGACATACAGTTCACCACACTTTCAAATCACTCTCTACATGAAAAACACACATTGCAGATACAGTATGAGCTCCAGGAAATAGTACATTAAATGAAATATAGTATACAGTATAAATAACTACTGTATACACTGACTCTGTGTTGAGCCCCCCCTCCTCCAAGTCCGAGGCCATGGTTCTCGACCGGAAAAGGGTGGCTTGCCCTCTCTAGGTTGGGGGAGAGCTCCTGCCTCAAGTGGAGGAATTCAAGTATCTTGGGGTCTTGTTCACGAGTGAGGGAAGGATGGAGCGTGAGATTGACAGATGGATCGGTGCAGCGTCTGCAGTAATGTGATCATTGTATCGTCTGTTGTGGTGAAGAAGGAGCTGAGCCGAAAGGCTCATCTACGTTCCTACTCTCACCTATGGTCATGAGCTTTGGGTCATGACTGAAAGGACAAGATCCCGGATACAAGCGGCCGAAATGAGTTTCCTCCACAGGGTGGCTGGGTGCTCCCTTAGAGATAAGGTGAGAAGCTCAGTTACATGGGAGGAGCTCGGAGTAGAGCCGCTGTACTTCCGCATCGAGAGGAGCCAGCTGAGGTGGCTCGGGCATCTGTTTCCGGATGCCTCCGGGACGCCTCCCTGGGGAGGTTCTGGGCACGTCCCACCAGGAGGAGGCCCCGGGGAAAACCTAGGACACACTGGAGGGACTACGTCTCTCTGCCTGGGAACGCCTTGGGTTCCCCCTGGCAGAGCTGGAGGAAGTGTCTGTGGAGAGGGAAGTCTCATCACAAAACATCAGATTTTTTTTCTACTCTTTTTTGCATACATCTTTTAATCAACTAAAAAGAAAGCTTTTCCAATAAATATAAAGATAGAGGTGATTGGTTAGTGCTTCCGGGAGTGGGCGGGGGTTTGTGGGAGAGGCATAGATTTGTAGAAAAAGCATTCTGAGGCCTCAGAAGCTCAGCACCAGAGAATACAGGATTACTCCTGGAGTAGTGAATGAAACTAAACACTACTCCAGGTATGTTTGGATGAGGGAACAACATTATGACATGATAGAAAGCTAAAAAAAATATATGTATGTATATATATATATTTTGCCCAATATAGCTGTAAGGTAAATAAAGACTGAAGGCCAGTTAAAACAGTTGAACAAAAGGGCAAGCAGGCTGTGGAGGCGGGGAGTCGGCAGACTTCCTGAGGCTCCTTAAGTAGAGTATCTTAAAAGTAGACCTGAGCACATGGAGAGCAGGCAGGTAAGTCCAATCAAAAAATCCAAATCTAAAAAGGTGTGTAAACAGCAAAAATAAGAACACTACTGAACATGGTGGAATAATCTGGCAGAGTACTGGTGAGAAGACCAGGGCTGAATCCGAAAAGGGAAAATTGTCAAGGAACTTCCTTGCTCCTTAAGCTTTAACCGGATGTACGTCATCGTCCGCCATGATGAGAACTGTCTGGATTGTCTTCTCAGTAAGGAAGGAGTTAGGGAAAGGAGCTTCATTGCTTCCTTAAATAGCTCCTTTACCATAGGAAGCTCCAGAAGTTCTCCTGAGAAGCCAGCCACGCCCGCTGCCACACACAAGCTCTGCTGAAGAAGCAACACAGAAGGGACTGAAATTAGATTATGGTGTGGGGTTGTTTTTAGGAGCTGGGCTTGGCGCCTTAGTTCCAGTGAAAGGAACTCTGAAAGGAATGCTTCAGCAGACCAAGAGTATGCTGCAATTCCATGCTCCCAACTTTGTGGGAACAGTTTGGGAATGGCTTCTGTTCCAACATGACTGCAACAGTGCACAAAGCATGGTCCATAAAAACATAGATGATTGAGTTTGGTGTGGAAGAACTTGACTGGCCTGCACAATGTCCTGACCACAACCTGATAGAACACCTTTGGGATGAATTTGAGTGAAAACTGTGAGCCAGGCCTTTTGGACGAGAACATCAGACATGTAGATGTCTGACGTAGATAGATGTAAAGGGTGGGCTAACGTCATATTAAACCCTATGGATTAAGAATGGGATGTCACTTAAGTTCATACGCGTGTACAGGCAGGTGAGCTAATACTTAATAATGGTGGTGAAAATACTTACTGAAGATGTAAAGATGTACACAATATATATATATATATATATATATATATATATATATATATATATATATATATATATATATATATATATATATTTATTTATTTATTTATTTATTTTTTTTTTTTGTGTGTGTGCCAAGAATGGAATCCAGTACCTCCAGTGTGGCAACAGAGCTTAGAGCATGTCTGTGGCATGTTCGGTTTAACGCTTGCCAACAATGCTAAGATTGCAGAATTTGCTCTGATTGCTCTAAATAACTGTAATTTTCAGATATGTGTCATGGGCAATCTTTGGTCATGAAATTTGAATCAATGGTTATAGGTCACACAGTGTGACAGCCTCGAAGAGAAGTGATCTCAAATGACATACAATTTAGCCATAACAATATTTGTGGTCTGCGATGGTCCATATTTGACGTTTTCTTTGAATGGGAGCAGTCTGTTCAGATTTTCTTTGGGATGGGATAAGTAATATTTTCACATCAGTTCAGATGTACAGCCACCTAGTGTTTTGCCCAATCATACTGTATCATCATTACCAAGCAAAGGCATCCAAGTCAGTGCTTTTTATGGTACACTGCCAGTTGTCTGTGAACATTGAGTGCACTCTGACACTCTAATAACCCAGCACATACATACCTAGACCTGGGTGAAAAGAAAAGATGTTTAAAGGGATAATGGTAAACCTGGAGTCTGCATGTCCTCTCAGTACAAGATGCATGTGGTCGATCTAAATACCACATAATTAATAAAAGTCAGAGTGAATGTTGTCTGTCAGTTTGTGTCTCTAAGTGTCATCCCTGCAACTGACTGTCCACTGTCCTGGATAGACTGCACCTAAGACCCATAGTTGCTGGATTAGGCTTCAGCCAACTGTGACCCCTATAGTTGAAGAAGCTGAAGAAGACCAATGAAGGTTGAACCTGAGTTGTTTACAGACTAAATGTTTCTTAATTTACTCTGTAAAAGCACAATCATAATCATGCAGCCAGTTTTGCACAAGAACATGAACACAATATGACCAATGCTGGACTCCCTTTCTCTTTTTAAATGTTTTACAGTAAGAGACCAAAACTACCAAAAAGCAGGTTTCCCTTGTGGCAAATTGACACAATATTGAGGGTCAAAAATGAGTGAAAAGTGAGTGGACTGGTTTTATATAGTGCCTTTCTAGACACTTTACATCAGTCGATTATTCATTCACTGAGCAACTTCTGTAGCCACAGCTGCCCTGGGGCAGACTGCCATGCCATGCCTCTGGCCTCTCTGACAGCCACCAAACACACCACAACATTCACCTGTGCAACACATTCATACACCAGTGCTACACACACTGGGGGCAAGATGGTTCAAATGTCTTACCAAAGGACACAAAGGCAATATGCAATGGTGGCTCTACCACCACCCAAACATTAGTCTCTGCATTTCTCATTTGTTTACACGTACTGCTGTTTACATGGCCAGCACCAATGCCCTACTGCTGGAAGTCGGTTGAACAAACTCAGAATTGTGTAACTTCTGGGTTGATAAAACTAAACAAATCCAAAATGAGTAACTCTGGGTTCATGTGTTGCTTGAAGCTGGACATGAACTTTCTGTGTTAACTCAGAGTTAAACCCTCAACCACTGATTACTGCAGTTGCTGCAGCACTGATCAGGCAGACACTGGCACAGTTCAGCCAATAGCGTTCAGTCTAGAGGGAAGGGGGCGGGACTATCATAGCAGGGCACAGGTTGAGATGATTGGAGTAGTCCCAAAAAAAAAAGACTAGAAAAAAATGACAGTAGGTTCACAAAAAAGATAAATCTTAAATATAAAAACTCTACCTGTTTCATGAGTTTAAGTAAAGCCTTTAGCCTATAAAAGTCAATAATTAAACAAAATAATTTTACTTAAATACTAAAACATACAATTTGACACATTCTTTACACATATTTATGAAAAAAATTGAAGCCCAGAACAAAAGGTTAGGCGAAGATGTGTCACATGTCATTTTATTCACAGCTGATTGGTCCATGTTGGTTTCTCAGTCTCTAAACCAGAGCCTACTCTGCTTCAGACCAGGGCAGCTGTGTAGAGTGTGTTACCATGACGATTAACACCAAACCACCTTCTGGAGACAGAAAATTGTGAGTTTCCTCAAAGTTAACCTGAACTTTCCTCGAACTAAAACACAACCAGCTTCTAGCAATAGGCCTTAGGACAATGCTTAAAGTGTTTTCTCCAACCTTAAATAGAGTAAGCTGTACACAGAACAGTTCAACAATGACTGGCATTATACATGTGTCTTACTTCAGTTTGGAATGATACTATCAGTGTGTGTAACATGTTTACAGACACCTTAAAACTATAGATATAATAATACCAAATACTTGAAATCTGTATGTAAACTTACAGAGTGAAATAGCCCTTCGTGTGTCTTTCTCTTTAAGTTCCTGCCTATACCCGTCCTGTCCTTATACACAGTGTGCACCCTCCCCCACCCAGGGCATTGAAGGCTACATTACACTGACATTTACAAGGAAATATCACCCTCTTATCATCTGTATACCATCACATTTTTCCCCATAAGCCTAACCTATTGATCTAAATATCACATCCATCCTGTTTAGCGCCAATGCTACGGACCTTGCACGCAATGGTTCCGAAAAAAACAATGAGATAAATGAACGTCCATTAAGGAGGTGAGCGAGGGGTGTTCGAGGACCCGGCCTGGGCTAAATTGGATTCTAATAGATGTCCTTGATAGTGTAATCACTTTGACCCGCTAACGATGACTGGTCTGCCGGGATTTTGAGTGGAAATAAGCACAATTAGGATCTATCGGCTCAGAGTATCGGTGTTTTGAAGGAGTGTGTGACCTTCAGAGGGGGTGCTAAACCATGATACAGCATAAAGCAAGCCCTCATGGATTATTGATAATGGGATAACAGGTGGAGTATGCTGGCTACTGCAAATGCATCGCTCTGGGGGCTTCAGACAGGTGGTAACAGTGGTCACCAAACACCCAGCATAAGTCCTTGCTACTCGATTGCAGTGGTTCCCAAACACCGGGACAGAACCTAAAAGTGGTCTGCCAAGCCTCACTCATAGGACTTGACAACCAAAACACAGACAAGAGGGATCCCAATATAAATTATGTTGTATTTAAACCTTGTGCCCCAAATTATTATTATTTTTATTTTTTTGATAACTTTCCAGCGGTTCTTACCTTTTCTATGAAATGTGTATATTGTGTATTATGTAAGTGTATTTTATCACTAATTTTGATATTCTGTGCACAAATCTAATATTACTTCATTTTTACTCTCTCTAACTAAATCTGTTATGTTGCTCCTGTTAAGTGACAAATGTGTCTCTGTCACAAAACATCATATATTCATATTTTTTTCAACTTTTTTGCATAAATCTTTTACTTTTCTACTACTGCCTTAACTATAAATACAAAATATTTAATGATTTTCAGAATTTTAACCCTTTTTAGGCCAGTGTATGTAATAGCATCTTATTGTTTTGTTCGTTTGTTTGTTTTGTTTTGTTTTAAGCACACAAAATATGAAATACTTCTGAATGCAAAGTGGATATTTTTCAGTGGGGTAGGGGGTTATTACAAAGATTACCAATAACATTGATTTAGATGGATTTGGGATGTTTTTGTAATGACAATGAGATTCTCTTACATACACTGGCATAAAACATACACTGCAGGGGAAAAAAAGTTGAAAAATATGAATGTATACATTTTTGTGATGTTTTGTGACAGGGCCACTTTTGTCACTTAACAGTAACAATGTAACTTTTTGAAATTGGGTTATTAG
Source organism: Bostrychus sinensis (assembly GCA_020698575.1). NCBI lineage: Eukaryota > Metazoa > Chordata > Actinopteri > Gobiiformes > Eleotridae > Bostrychus > Bostrychus sinensis. The sequence continues at coordinate 9,982,743 of CM036257.1, read as the reverse complement.
GGATAATACAGTGGATCAGATAAAGTATAAACCAGGATAAACACACAACCTGGGTAATCTGTATTGTCTGTAGTCTCTGAAGGTGTTGGTGGTGTTAGGGTGTTGTATATTTAAAGTTAAACCTAACTAAAGGGGACAGAAACAAAAGAAACCGTGGCTCCAGGAGAGCTGGCATTTAAACTCAGCAGGACAGGTCCCAGCCAGGTACCACAGTCAAACCAGAGCAGCTGATGGGCCCCCGGAGAGGAGGAGGACAGAGAGAGGTGGAGAGCAGGGGAGAACTGGGGCAGAGTTAAGCCCCACAGAGGAAGACCTATTTCAGCCTGCTCTGGGGTTGCCACATGTCCCAACAAACAATTTTATTTGGGTTGCCAATGTTTTTCAGAAATTTTCCATGGCACAAGTGTGTTAAGTGAATTGGTGCCTCTAAATTGCAATGAATGAATGTGTGAATTGTTGTTGGCCCCTGTCCTGGGTGTACACCGCCTAAGGCCCATAGTTACTAGGCTTCAGTACCTGCATCTCCTAGAGGAATAAGCAGAAGAAGATGAATGAATGAATTTACTAAAACAGGTTAGCTAATTAAAAAAATACATTGTTGAAGACCAAATAACCAACCAAGACAAGCAAAAACATAAGCTCCTTGGCAGAGCTTCATAAAAAATTTAATTAAATTAACAAAGCAACAATAAAAAAAGAAAAATTAATTGTGATCAAGTTGAAGGCAAGTAGTTAAATACATGTTAAGCTTTAACAACTTAAAAACTGTATCACATCAAAATGGCGCAATAATACACAATAGCAATTCATAAGGAATGAAAATATATTAAAACTGTCTAAATATGAGAAGTAGGACCAAAACAATGACTAATGCATTACAATACAATGCTAAAACTAATTTGTCATTGGCAATATTGCAATGAAAACCATGTAGAATTTAAACTGTTAATTATATTTTTATCTGTAAAAAAAAGAAAAAGAAATAATTTCAGCATCCCAAGCAGAGAGTTGTTTGGCCACCCCACTGCACCGCGTCTGTTCATCAGATAATGTAAGCCCTCATATCAGAAAAAACAGGTGGAATATTAAGGATGGATAAAGCTTAATTACTCACATAAGCATGTTTTTTGAAGAGTGGCAGCGTTTTTTCATTCAGCTTTAACCCATCTTACCCGTATTTTACAAGCGCTTCCTTTTCTCATAAAATTCAAAAGCCACTTAATAACAGGGCTTCTTCCCACTGCCATCTTTTTATGAGCTCTGGGAGACAGTATAATAGATAAGATTGTACTTAAAGACATATTAAAGATCCAGTGCGGGAGATTTGGAATAAGCTTTTTCAATGAGATTGAATAGTATTTTAAAATAGCTTTTTAATTAGTACATGGTAGCCTGGAATGACAAATGTTGCTGGTGGATGTAGCCTGGTCAACCAGAGCCACTCACTATATAAAGTAATATAAAGTAAAACAGGCCTGGTGTCTATGGTGGCTCTGAAGTTCAAATAAACAAGTCAGAAAACACAATAAAACATGGAAAAGGATAACTATTCACATTTTGCAGAGAGCTTGTTGGTGGCTGGCCTGGGAATCCAACCCACAACCTACTTGCTGACACATCGAGATGCTAACCACTCCACTACTGCCACAGTGCATCCCATTGTAACTTGTCCTTTAGGGCCCTGTACCACAAAATCTAATCTAAATGTAAATCAACTTTTTAGTGGATTACTAAAAAATCAAGGTTGAAAAGAAAGTTTGTATTGCATTAAAAGCATTAAAACAGAGAAATAAACACTGCAAACAGCACAGAATATCTGATGTAAGCACAGCTGGCCCTAGGATTTTTGTGGCCCTAAACAAGATTTTCTAAACATGTCCAGCACAAACACAAAATCGCACACACACTGCTTCAACTGCTAAACAGACACACACATAATTGAGAAGGACACTATAGTAGACAGTTGTGGTATTTCTCTCCAAAATTAAACACTTTTTATTATTATATATATTACAAGCAGTTCTTGACATTTGCTTTTTTGCTCACTGTCCTCCGTTGCTTGTCTTTGTCAAAAGTATTAGCCAAAAAGTGTTTTTACTAGCCACAATTAGTTATGTTTTTGTGTATATTTTATAGTTAAAGAATCTAGTTTAAGAGTCTAATGAAGCTTAAAGAATTTATTTTTCATGTATGGACTGGGATTTATCAAATATTTAAAAAACAGGTTCACCTATAGACTGTAGAATAAATGGGAGTATTTGTGGTTCTTTGCAAAATAAAAATCTCCCTGCGTTTGACCAGTTGGTTGGTGTTAATGTCAAGCCCTGGTTACAACTCTCCTACACAGACTGGACCGGAGCATAAATCAAACTATTTGGGCATTAACTTTTGCTTTTGTGTATTTTTTATTTATTTTATTTTTTTTTACACAAATCCTTTTTTAGTGGTTTGTGGAAACAAAGACTAAAAAAAGACGTCTGAACTTATCGTCTTATGCTTATACTTATATAGCCACCACAACCCCCGCCTGCTCATCTGTATAAGTCTATCATGTTACATTTATATCCAGTTTAATTTACACCCATTAGTTCAGCCCCACGGAACTCCAATCCACAGAGACCAGACTACTTCTTCATATAGTATTGACAAAGAATTAGGATGTCTGAGGAGGATTGACTAAATTGTCTTTCTCGAACAACTGGCCATTTACTGTGCTGTTCCTCAAAGCAACAATACGCATTAAACTTGCTGAAAGAAAGAAAAAAATCCATTCCTTATGTAATATCTCTATTTGAAAACAATTTGCACTTCTGAAACTTTCCCTTCTGAGAACGCCAACTTTTAAGTGATAAAGTGATTGCAACAAGAGGTCTATTTATGTCGAGCATTTTCTTTCCAACTTCTGACTAGTGTATTGACAAAACCTCCCATTAGCATAATTATTTATTTCAAAGGGACTTTTCTGAGCAAACAAATCAAATAAACCCACAAAGGGAGCACATCTTGCCGAAACACGATAGTCTGTTAGCCTCTGATTAAACACAAATGGAACAATCAGAGAACATAATGAATGTTTGCTTTGTGGGCAGGGAGACTGGGAGACTGGGAGTGGGAGTCGACCAACTGTGGATTTAGAGTAAGCCTTGTTTAAACTGGAGGCTAATAGGTTGTACTGTAGCTGCAGTAAGTGAAGGTAGTGCATTAGTATCACAGGATCAAACTGTTCTGTAAGCCTATACTTTGCTTTTTCCTCTTTTCTTTCTTTTTTTTTATGATTAACATTTTATTGTTATTTTTCCACATTATATATAAATACATAAAAGTGAGGGACAGTGTACAGACTCAACAGCATCCTATTTTCTTTTTGAATGGGCATTTTCTACTCTGAAACTAGGAATTTTACTCTCAAGTGTTCTGCTGCAAGAAATAAAAGAAATGTGAATCAATGTTGTGCTAAGCTGTGTTTTTGTTGGTAAAACTGTGCTTAAAAGAAAATAAAAATATATGATAAAAAAAAAGTATAAATCAAACCTATGCACTGTCGCTAAATTATAAATCATTTACATCTAAAGTGTTGCATTATTGTTTAGCACATGTATTAAAAAAAGTAACAGCATACTGTATTTCCTGCTGTATTTGTTTTTTATTAAAAAAGTAAAACTAGACCAATTTGCCATTTTAATACTAATATGTGAGCTCAAACGGAAATGGAGCTTACTTACCCGTGACCAGTTCTCTTTTGGGAGCATCTCTTATTGGAGTATGTTTTTTCACAGATTATTCCTATTACAATATGCAACAATTATTAAACTGTAACTATAGGAAACAAAAATCAGATATTGGAATTTGCTGTGTGCAGGAAATCATCTATTCTGTTACAACTCTGATTGAAATGTCATATATCATGCTGTATGAACGTGTGCTGCATTTGGCTCCAAATCTTGCTCATTACAAGTTGATAGTAGTTGAACTGTATCCTACAACAAACAGCATCTCTGATTAAGTAATGGCCTAGAATACTCCCTGTACCCAAATGAAGTTGCATTTTGACATAATTACACAATGAAATAAAATCACACAATGAGAAGCTTGTGAGTCTTGTTATGTTCAGGGCAATAAGTGACATTTTACCATAGCTTTCCTCTGCATGGAACAAGTACAGCTTTTACAGAAAACTCTTAATATTGCAAGACATTTCACCAGATATACAGAGATCCGTGGTTACCCTCAGGATGTCAATATGTACAACTACTACACATTTACTCACTATGATGTCTAAGATGATTTATTTACTTATTTTCATATCACATCATGTATAATTCAGTCGAAATATGGCAGCATTTGTTGGGGCAACTCTTTTCGTGATTACCAAACAAGCAGTGAGATTGTAAGAGTGTAAACCCCTGCAAGCTTGGTCTGGATTCAGTTTGAAGACATAGGCAAAGAGCAATAATTCATTTACTACGCTTTTCAGAGAGGAGGATGGAGAGTGGAAGACCAAAGAAGCCCACAGCATTATTGTCTCCGATACTAGTAATGCATGTGCAGAAGAAGTCGTCGTATTTGTCAGAGATTGCAGGCATTAATTTGAGGTTGTACAGGTCAGACAGTGTATGCGCAGCGGTAGGCGTCTAGATGTTAGTAGATTATTTACTAGAATACTTAAAATTTCTTTGTTTTCACGCACAAAGCTACGACTTTCTCTTCCCCTCTGCTGTCTGTCTGGGCTGTTGCACACTGAAGAGTCGTTTTAATTAGCCACTCAAGTCTGTGTCTGTGGTTACGCTTCGAGATTTTAGTATGTTGATGCACAAGAAGGTATATTTAGCAAAATGCAAATCTATTCTACATTTTGAGTTAAACATGTGGTCTTTATTCAAGCATTGGTCAATCCCTTACTTGCATACAATAGATGTGAGTCTGCTGTTGTTCAAGTAAAGGACACGCCCACTGCAGGTCTACTCTTCATGGCCTGTCAACATCCTACTGAGAAATTAGCTGTTCCAACACTAGGAATGTCTAATTACATAACACAACAGCAATAAACAACATAGTTAAAGGTAGGTTCTTGGTTTTGTTATCTGTTAATATTTTGTAAGGCTGCAATTACCAATCAAAATACGTGATTGAAAAAAAAAAAGAAAAAATAGATACATAGATAATAATAATAATAATAATAATAATAATACATGTAAATAACTCAACTGATTTAATCCATTTTTGGCCATCTGGAGTATACATATATCAACCATGGTAGTATGTATTAATAAAGAGAAATATAAATCCCTGAACACTGTTATTGCACAGATGTGCCTTATTTTCTACACTATCAACACTACTGTTGTAATTTCTGATGGTGCCTGTATGTTAATTGCAAGTGCACGCAAAGTTTCTGGCAACAAATAATAGCAAAAATTGACCATAATAATTTGCAAGTTGCTAAACAAGTTTATTACATGTACACAACATTTTAATAAAACACATTAGAGACAACATAATCCAAACTTGGTGCTAAAGTAACTTATGATGTTACATTTCTGCCATATATTTGTATAGACAAATAGAATTGCTCCCTTTTATGGCACCATTGAGGTGAAACAGTCCATTCCAATCCATTTTCTTCATTTATCAAGACTTGACGTATATAACGCATCAATAAAGTATTAATACTTACTGATCACTTGAGTCTTGTCAGTGTTTCTTCCGAAGAAGAGAAACTTAAACATCTGATTTCATTTTGTGACTTTGAGAGCTCTGCTTGGTCCACTACATAATACAGATCTAAACAATGATTAAGTGGTTCCAGACAGTGTGTGAGCTTTCAAATATAATTGGTGTATTTTTAAATTAGCTTCACATTTGCCTTACTGAATAATCCTTTTAGCTTCCAGGCTCACTAATAAGCTTTCTAATGAACTTCTCTCAGCAATTACCTTACATGGACCATTATCAATAATTTGATTTAATAAAACATCAAAACATTTTTGACTTTTAACCTGAAGACTTGAGGTAGGTCATGCAGTCAATAGATGAAAAGTCACTTAAACACTCCACTTATTCATCCCATGCCTTTTACTTCATCTTGTAGTTCTCCTGGTTTGTAGTACATACTGCAGCATCAGGGCAGAGTATGGCCAGATGTTGCTTTAGGCCTGCAGCATTTTCACAGAAACAAATGGCCTCAATTTTACAGCAGATTCAGGGCTTTCATTTAAGTCCAATTAGACCTTAGCGCCTCGTTTAACAACACTTATCACCACCTCTAGCACCAGGTTAATCTCCCTGGCTTTACACCGTGGCTTGCATCCTCATTTGTTAGAATGGACTTTTAAATTTTGCATAGTAGACATAGCTCAAGGCTGCATCTTAGGACCATTGTGGTTTCCTGTTATTGTTTAGAAATAGGTCTCTTAATTGTAAAAAAAAAAAAAAAAAAAAAAAGTGGAAGTGTCTGAAAATATTTTGGGTCTACATTATTTGGTTCTTTCATAAAACAAACTTTTTCTTTTTTGTGTTCTCTGTAAATGCAAAATGTTTTAGACACTTTCCACAAAATAGACTTCAAAGAATAGTTTTAATTCTGACAAATAAAAAAAATATATTAGAAAACCACCATGAGCTGGCCATCTTGGATCATAAAAGAAAAAAACTAACAAATGTCACGGAGCATTTAATGAGCTGATAATAAAATTGCTCATCATATTCATCTTCAAAACACAAATCTAAATTGAAAAAAATGAGAGTCTGGCACAAAATATGAACCAGTCAAATTGTCGTTCTCTTAGTGAAAGTGAATTCCCTTTACCACACAAAATTGTTTTGTAACTTTTGCATTTTAGGCATACCTTCATGGCTCTGTCTTGGGACTGATTGTTTGTGTCAATTACACTGACAGAAAGTTTTTTTGTTAAAGTATCTTTTGGCTCAATTGAGAAGATTTTTGGGCATAACAAAGAGGCAGTTTTAAAATGGTTTGTCTCAAATTTGGATATTTTATTCACATCCAGACCAAGACACAAATCTAAATGAAAAACAGTGAGAGACTGGATACTAGGGACGTAACGATGCACTGAAGTGACGAGTCAATTCAATGCACGAGTTTCTGTTCATGATTACAATTTAAACTTAAATTGTTGTACACTTCTTATTAACAGAAATTGAATATATTATTAATAAATAAATATATTAACATCTTTCTACTATCCTCCAAAAACAGTTACACTATTGTAGCAAGCATTGCAAAAAGAAGCAGATATTAGTGAGGAAAGACACATCCTCAGTAAAGACTCTGATCTCCATGGAAACGCTCTGGGGGAGGGGTCGCTGAAACTTCAGATAAACTTTAGGTTGTTGTTAGCCACTTAGCTTTCTATTAGCTCGCCGCTAACAACAAGCAGCTTTCTGAACAATGGCAAATGAAGTGAACAGGTTTGTGCAGCCTAAAAATTTCCTTTAGAGGTGTCTCTTTTGTCGTCCGTTCGGGGCTTGTTGTTATTCCCTTGTGAACGAGGGCACTGTGTGTGCTTCTCAGTCTGTGAGAGAGACAGAGGTGAGAGAGCGCTCTTCAGTGCTGCTCTGAGTAATGAAGATCTTATACAGCCTTTTCATGTTCCCATCACATCAGGGTAATTAGTCTGGTAAACTAAAATTTATAAAGTTTTTCTTCAGTAAAATGGCCAGGTAATGATGTCTAGCATCAAACATGTGAGCCAGGTTACTCGACATTATACTTTGGTGGCCTGCACACAGTTTTAAAGGGACATCACAATTCTTTTTTCTTTTTTTTTCTTTTTTTTTTTTTTTGACTGATTCACTGATTCAAAATTTCTCTCTTTTGCATTGATTTTTAACTGATTTAAAAAGAATTGTTACATCCCTGCTAGGTACCCACTCAAAAATATTAGATATTAGATATTATAGATGCAAACTTCAGCCTGTATTGTCAGCCTCTTTGAATTTTTACCGCCAAAATAATCTCACTGAGCTGACAGTATTGTGGCTCGCATGCTTTATCATTATATACTTACATTCTAAACCTTTTTTAATATACATGAACTTTGGCATCCCTCGAGGTTGCATTTCAGGATGACCAAAGTTTTACCATTGTTGCTTAGAAATCTATCCCTTATTGGAAAATGTCCATCATACTGACAGGGAGTTTTTGAGTTCAAGAGTCTAAAAACATTTTAGAACAACTGAGATCTGTCTTTCATAAAACAACATGGATGTATCTCAAATTTCAATCTTATATAAACATCCTGACCGAAACAGAAATTAATGGAATAGGGGAGCTTTTTAAGTTTCAGCACCTGATTTATCTTTCTGGCATTGCATTTGTGGCTTTCATTCACAGAATACAGTCACATCATAAACGTTTGCAGTAGACTTTGAACTGTGGCATCCCTCATGGCTCCATCTTTGGATCACTGTGTTTTTTTTTCTAATTCTTGTTTGAAAATGCAGCCCTTATAGGAGAAAGTGCCCATCATACTGGCAGGAACTTTCTTAGTTAAAGTCTCTGAAAACATTTTTAGGTCTACAGAGAACTGCCTTCCATAAAACAAAAGGTTTGAGCTGTAAGAATACTTTTTCAATTCAGCCAAACGGAGAAATATTTTGGCTTCCCTCTGTTCCCTACATCTTGATGCTCGATCCATGTGATTTTTATTTCTTTCAGTACAAGAAGAGGTCATAGATGCTTTCCCACTTGTCTCCCTCTAGTCCTGCCTGAGTCAAAAGTCCTCCGTACACCTCGAGCTATTTCTCAGTGCATCAGAGTGGATTTGAATTTATGCCAAAGACAGAGTCCATCGATGACTAAATTTAGTGTTTAGCAACTTGTTTCTACCCATTCTTTTCACTTCCTTCAACTACTACAATGCAATACTATTATTCTTTGTTGGGAGTAGTTTTTTGATGTCTTGGTAGGACCCTGAAAAAAGGAGACTGTAAAGTATGGATATAAAGACAGTCAATGCATAATAATGTGTAATATGAGGCAATTTTACTGCAATACTAAAACATTATAAAAGGCCATTTTAGACTAAAGACTTTTTATCGTGTTATTCCTGAGGGGCCATTTTCTCCATTTCACCGGAAAGTTAAATGTTTCCCACTGTGCTGATACAAAGGTAGGTCAGAGGAGGGAAGAAGGGGAAGACCACTCAAATTGTAGGCATTCTGGGTGTAATAAGACTGTGGATGTTTGCACTATGTTTATGTTTCTTTATAGTAGGGCTGTCAGCATTAATGCATTAACATATGTGATTGCTCTAGAAAGATTAACGTGTTGATATTTAATGCAGCAAATTAATCACACAATCTGTTTTGCCTTACATCCTCCCATAACTTCACCGTGGAGGGATAAATGTAGGGCAGAGCAGCGTGTGAGAAGGTTAGTGGCCGGCTCAGTGCAAACGTAAGTGAAAAATATGTGTGCTTAGGTGTGCTTAGTGTAAAAAAAAAACACGATCAAAATCACCAAAACCACACTCTGGATAATACCAAGGTAGTGCGTACATATTGCAACAAAGAACTCTTTTCACCGAAGCACAACTAGCTTAAAATAAGCAAAGCAAGTTTTTAGCAAAGATGCTACTACTACTACAACAACTCGCGCTTGTCAGACAGCGCTGGTGGAGAAAACTTTTCCTTAACCTCTTTGGCCTTTCTTTTTATTCAAAAGCTGCATGTCATCACTGAAAATCTACCAAGTTAAATATTGTGATTAATCGTGATTAATCAAAACCCAAGAGTGTGATTAGTCTGATTAGGTTCTTTAATCGAGCACTACTTTATAGCTGTATCACCATGGATTAAATCTAAGTCTTTTATTTATTATGCATAAAGGGTCAGAAGCAGAAATCAATTCAAGACCCAGACATGACCCCACTCACTGATTTTGGCTCTGTCTTAACACTTGGTCTCCATCAGGACAGTGGTAAGAACTCTGCAAAGTTATTTTTAAATGATTATCTATCTATCTAGCTAGCTAGCCAACTTGCCTTTCTTTGCCTTGACTTTGATCATTTTAGGCATGCATTTCCAACATAAATTATGGCCATGACCTTTACCTATTTACAGCATCCAACGCTTATTGCATCATCATTAAAACAAACAAACAAACAAAAACATTATGGTCATGTTCTCGTTCCAGCAAACCAAGAAGCCAGTCATCTTCAAAAGGACCTAACAAACAACTTGCAGGGCATTAAAACCAAACAAAACTGAAATTGCTTAAGATTGCCTTGTTTTTGTTTTTCATCCACACCTTTTCATAGAAAAATTGAGAGATTTGTGACCTTGTCATAGACTGGTTTCTCTGAGACAACACATTTGTTAGCTTTTATAACTGCCCCCCTTTGAGCTACAGCAAATGAGTTCAACCTTGGCACCAGTCCTTAGCAATAACCAGTATTGTCCCATAATTTCTGCTTGCGGCAATTGTAAATTCTGCCTTTTTATAGTTTATTTTGATATAAACATGTACTTGTTTTGATAGAAAGACAACAACATTGCTGCTCTTCTTTCCTCACTACATCCTGTACTGTCTATCCTACTAGCACCATGGACAGCGCACCAGGTTTTTTGTTTTGTTTGTTTGCAAATCAGTACCACGGACAGCAAACTTACACTGTATTGCACGTAGCAGTTGGAACAGAGTGGGCTAATACCTAGGAGAAGCATAATCTACAGTCTGCGAATACATGGTTTTTCTGTGCCTAATGTGAGGTGATTTTCGCTGCAAACAACACGACAAAAGCCCATTTTCGACTAAACACTTTTCATTACAGCAATTTTTCCTGAGGGGCAATTTTCTCCATTTTGTCCTAAAGTGAAATGATTGCTCCCCACAGCGCGGAGTAGAAGGCGGGTCAGAGCGTCAGTGCGCGCGTGTAGAGGTGGGGGGGGGGGGGGGGGGGGGGTGGAGAGAGCGCACGGAGAGGAGAGAGGAGAGATCCGGGCCCCTGCGTCGTCACTTTGCGCCGAGTCGAGAGGCGAGCTCGAGCGGAGAGCGAGGATTGAGAGAGAGAGAAAGAGAGATGCGCGTTCACTGAACTGAGCTAAGCCGGGGTAAGGAAGCGAGGAGGAGAGAAGGGAGAGAAGGGAGGAAGGAACCACTAATAACCTCCTCATCACCAGCATCAGCATCTCACAGCCCCGGGCGTACACTCGCGCACTCGAACGCGTTCTGGATGCAATAATATCTGTCCGTGGATTTACCTTTGTTTTTGCTTTGTGGATTATCTCTATACGCGTAAAGGTAGGAACAATTTCAAACACGCGTGTCTAGTTTTCTCTTAGTCTTCAGGTAAAGGCATTAGGAGCTTATTAAGTTCCCAGAAAGCGTTAATGTTGAATACAGAGTGACTTTGGACATGAATGTGGTTTAACGCGCAAAGAAGCGGCAAGGATGTTTGATTTTTAAAGCTTTTACGCGCACAATAACCACACACGCAGGGATGCAAACTAGAATCATAACTCAGCATTCACTCACGATGCTTAAATTTAGCTCAGATGTATAAATGTGACATTTAAAGCTACTATATAAAGAGCGTTGACTCGGAAAGTTTCAGTTCACTGCGTCGCGTCTCGGAGTGGGGGTAGCCCTCAATGCTGTGCCATACACAGACGCAGAAATTGGGGAGGGACAAAAAGGGTAAATATTTGTAGTGTGACATTCATATGGTGTAGTCTTTTGATGCAATTTGGGGGGGAGCGTAGTTTTGAAACCCAGGCGGCGTGGAGGCAGAGGCAGAGCACGCCAGAGTGCCACCGTGCGAGGAGCAGAGGGAAAGGCGCTGGAAAAACAAATGTTGCCAGTTGTGTTTTATTCATCAGGGCTCGCTCCACTCGTGGATCGTGTTTCTGTTTTGTTTTACTTCGAAACGCCAAAACAGTTTCACACGACAAAACATGACAGTCTTGCTATTAAATGTCTTAATTTCTACATTGTTGGGCAAAGCAGTTACATTCAAAATAGCTAGAAAAACGCACTGTTTAATTCTAACAGTAGCAGCATTGTAGCACTATCAGGAACAACCTCGTGTCCTGCTCACAATATCCATCTCTAGGGGATTGTTGCCTACACAAAAGTAGCAGCTACATCATTAATTAAAACATCCTTGCCATAGAGGAGACTATGTTGGGTTTGTCATGTATAATTGAGACAAATTAATGTGTCATACAGTGGCCAATATCCTAGAGGTTAACAGTTATTTATCTAAATTTTGTAGGCTCAAGTGTGCAGAGAAGAAGGTATTTTTAATCGAGCCAAAGATGTTTAAGGTTTACAACATGGTGAAGATGTACACGTGATCACTACTCATGCAGCCAAACTCACAGTGTAGTAGCCTAACATACAGTATAAGGCCTGATCATGTCCTTAGAGTCCAAAGTTCATGCCTAAGACCTTACCTTGTGGTGGCCTTTTGACACCAAAAGTTGATTACTTTTTAAATGTTGACAGTGTGAAAAGCTGGTCAGGTAATTTCTAATACAGTGTCTCTGGGCTTGACTGTGATACCTCATTGAAATCTCCCCAACCAAGTCATAAATAGCTATCCAGAGTAAAGTACCATCATTAGCCAGAATGACCTGTAGAAATATAATAACAGAACACATCATAAAATTTTATAGCATTCAGTTACTTATAATACATAAGCATTAAAGCTGCAGTAACCAAAAACTCCTTCATCATGTTCCAACCCCCAACCCCTCATCCTCCACAAAACAGTGAGACACCGATGTGAAAACAATTAAATTTGCCACCTCAAGACAGTGATACATTTCATCAGATGAATGTTTAGGTTTAGACCTTACTTTAAAACTTGTACCTGTGAGTCCAGATTGAAGCTATTAAAGGTGATATATTATGTAAAATCTCTGTTTTAATGTTGTTTCCTCATCAAAAACATACCTGGAGTTGTGTTTTGCTTAATTCATCCCTGTTTGAGTAATCCTGTTTTATCTGGCACTGTGTTTCTGAGGCCTCAGAATGCTTGGTTCCACTAACCTCTGCCTCTCCCACAAACCCCACTCCAGAAAGCACTGATCAGTCAAGCCCTCTACATTCAGTCTGCTCTTATTTATTTATCCATAAAAGGGCATACAGCTCTGTTTCCACTGATTCTCCACAAATGGCATCATACAACATTTTAGGAAAATAAATAACTCTTTTTCTATGGTTCTGCACTCTGCTTCCATCTGCTGGTCTCTTCATCTGTTTCTTTGTGGCAGTAGTAAACTACTGAAAAATGAGATAATGTTTTTAAATATTGTAAAATGTACAATGCTGTTCTGGAGGCAACCAAGATAAAGAGAAAAATATATAAATATCTCCTTTAAGTACTGTATTTTGGTTATGCAATATTTCACAGTATTTTATCAACAGATATCACAAATAGAAACTTTTCCTATAGGATTTTCTTGTTAGCAATATTTATTCTATGTTGACAAGCCAGGAATTAGCCACAGCAAGTGTCCTTTATTTTTAAGAGTGCATTATACTGTATACAAGCACGTAATTAACCATAACCTTGCAAAATTATTATATTCTTCATAATAACGCCTAAAAAGTGACATAGCGTTTATTACTACTATCATTACTACTACTACTATCACTACTACTGTTACTCTTACTAAATATTGCCAGTCCTTTTTGGTATATATGTTATGCTGTTGTCAACCTTAACACCTCAATAAAATCACATTATTGTTTTGGTTATGGCAGTTTGTTTGCTCCCATAAGTAATGAATGAGCAAAGGAACAAATTGATTGACCTTAATTACCTCTTAATAATATTAGCTTTATTTACTGGCCATTAGCTGTGCAAAGTAAGCTATGGCACACTAAAAACCTAATCTTGCAATCTTGATTAGGTTTTAATTTTTATTATGACAATGACACAGTAAACAGGCCACCAATCAGAAGGGGGGGGGGGTTGTGTCCCTCCTGGCCCCCTTGAGATTTCCGCCTCTGCATGACCCCACAGTCACCACTGTACTAGCATACAACCATCCTTATGTAGCAGGGTACACACTGCTGTGACTGGTGTCATATGAAATCAGTCCTCCAGGCTGAGGCCCCATGACAGACAGCCAGAGCAGCGGGGGACCGAGGAGGGCCCTGCAGTACGTGATGGGGACCAGACTATATTACAAAACATGTCAATAAATCTGCACAACCCCAGCTCTCATGCTGTGATGCATCATTTATGGCCGGTCGGCGACGTTATCCCCATTCAGGTTATCTCATATCCCGTGCTTTAATAATTCAATGTGTGTATTCCGGAAAATATATCGATGCTTATAATTGAATCATGAACAAGGGCTTATGATATGTCCGCTCAAAGCCAGGCTATAAATGGCTACAACAATATAACAACTATATTGACTAGATAATAAACTGGGCCTTACTGGGCCTAAATGCAAGTGCAATACAGAAAGGAAGTTCCATACTTAGAACTTAATTAATAATAATAATAATTTATTTTTATACATCAATAACGATTACTCACAATTTTTACTACATCACTGATATACATTAAGGGTGACCCCACTCAAAATAGGGGCTCATGTCCCTCCTGTCCCTCCAGGCTCCCATGTTTATGTCAATGCACATATTATTTGTTTAGGAACTATTATTATTATTATTTGACAACAACAACAACAACAACAATAATAATAATGTGTTACTGTGCATTCCCTCTGGGTACTTCGGCTTCCTCCTAAAGACATGCATGTGTTGGTGAACTGGACACTCTAAAACTGCCCCTAGTGAATGAATGTAAGAGTGAATGGTTGTCTGTCAGTGACTCTGTGTCAGTCCTGCGACTATGTGGCCCCCCCACCTAAGGCCCAAAGTTACTGGGATAGCCGCCAGTCACTCCCAACTCCTAATGGGAACAAGTGGTAGAAGATGAATGAATAATAATAATAATAATAATAATAATAATAATAATAATAATAATAATAATAATAATAATAATAAATATAGCCACAATCATAGGCCCTCGCCCACCGCGACCCGGAGCTAGATTTACAAAAATTGCTGGATTACATTGTATAGGTTTTCCATTCAAGTTTAATGATAGGATTAAAGTAGAGCATAGGTCCTATTGACTTTTTTTGTTGTTGTGGTGAAATGCACGTGTGCCAAAGTTTGCACATTTATGATGAACTAATTTTTTTCTGTTGCATTAAAGAGTTGTAGTGTTTTTCCATTAGAATAAAATGGGGGTTTCAATTATTGCCAAGGCAACACCATTAAAAAAAATGACATAGGTCTCATTGACTTTTTTGATCAGGGTGACATTTTCTGCCAAATTTCATACATTTCTAAAAAAAAATTTTGCGTGCTTGATTCTCTAGGGGGGCGCTAACGCGCACATTTTTTTTCCTTCTGTCTAAATGGATCAAATCCTGGGGGGTTAAAAAGTGTTTCAAATTTGGGGAAAATTGGAGTTCGCTTGCGCAAACTGTAGCATTTTATGTTTACGTAAAAATCAATAAAATTTTTGTAAAGTTTGTGGCTTCGGCATGAAAACCATAAAAGATTCTATAAAAATTTGGATAACTTTTGATGCCACATTTCTCCAGATAAATTTGACCAAATTTGAGTACATTCGGATAAACCCACCAGGAGGAGATAGAAAAAGTACGACATGTACAAAAACTGCTGAGTCACGCTTTTGGATTTTTATTCCAATATGGACGACATCCTGTTTGTTGTGCAGCGTTGCTGTAATAATATTTTTTACTTGTCCTGTCATAATGCATCTCTGTACCAAATTTGGTGATAATACACTGACATTTTTTTTACCGTACTCCCATAGGCGCAATGTTAAAAAAAATTTGTGGTGGCGCTGTCGCACCAATTTTTATTATTTGTTAATATTGCCTATATTAAAAATTAGCTTGCCACCAACCTGAATTTTGGGCAAATTTTTTGTGCAAGTTTAATAATAATAATAAGAAGAATATTCCTTACAATAACAATACAGCCGCTTTTATTTTTATATATATATATATTTTTGGAAAGTGCTTACTTATGCATGGGCTTCACCCATTGAGCTACTTTAGCTCTGAACAATTATAAATATGTGTTTTTCCCACCACATATCTATATGCACTGAAAGTGCACGATGCCATGAGTGTGCACGTGAGTGTCTGGTAAAGGATGAGCGCTTCGCACTCTGTTTTACGTGCGCTTCATGCACTTTCGGGGCACTGCTGTTCAATCACAATAGGCCCTGCACCATCTATGGGAGCTCGGGCCTAATAATAATAATGATAATGATAATAATAATAATTATTATATAATAATAATTTTAAATTATTATTATTATTATTATTATTATTATTATATTTTGCGAGTTTGCAACCCTATCTCAGGTTGTCTCACGTCTCCAATATGTTCTTTAATATTTCATGGATATTCTGGAAAATAAATCTTCTGATATCTGCAGATATCTTTACATTACAGGTCCAGGCTTTTTGAAATAGTTTTGGATCTATTTAATGTTTTAGAACTTAAAATAATGTATAGACTATCTATGGAGAACAATTTTTCGGGGAGCTGTTACTTTGAATTTACTGAGAATGCTTGGATTAGGTGTCTGTTGGCCCCTGCTGGAAACAATGGGGAATGAACAGAGCATAAAATGGCTATTTAGCATGGCTGTTAGTAACATTATGCTAACAGACAGATAAATGAGCTGACTGCATCTCCTGGGTTAGCTTCCTGTGTTTTAGTTTTGTTTAATTTTCCTTTGTTTGATTTTTTTCAATGCCAGAGAGCTAAACATAGGCTACTACCTATGCAAACAAGGAAGTCAATTTATTTATTTTTTCTTAATTTTACATTATTCTCCAGATTTTTTTGAAAAGTCAGCATTCTAAAAATGTTTCCACTGGACGAGAATCTGTTAAATGTACGAATGAATGTACAATGTCAAAAATGTGGTGTTTCCAGACTAGTTTTCTGGAAATAGCGTGCGCTGTCAGGACTGGGGTTAGCTGAGGGGGATCTCTTATGACAGGGCTGTCAGTGAAATATTTCCCTGTGAAATTGGACTTGTCACCACATTAGCCCTAATTAGCTTAGCCCGCAGTGTAGCTAGCAGGTGCAGTGTTGGCATCATTTTTTATGGACACCTGCGAAAGGAAATGGCTTAAATCATGGCTAATGCTTACTGGAAATAGCATGTTTAAGGTTATCTCAGAGGTAAGTGGTAGTACAACAAAAGTCTTGAGTCAGCTGAGAAACTATGCATTGTGAACTGTTTATTTAGAATTATATTGAAATTTTCAAAGTAGGTCCTATAAGCAAATAGTCAGCTTTTCTGGCTAATGTGTTTGTAGGAACATAATAAGTCACGTTAAGTGGATAAAAGCCAAGGCCCTAAGGTACAGCCAATGAACTTGTAGCGATTGCTTACAGAAATGTATGTGATTAAGGCTAATTGACAAGTAATGTGTAGCACACAAGGCTATTAATAAGCAAAAATAGACTGTGTTAGTGTGAGCTTTCCTCTCAAAACACTTTCTCATGGCCTTTTCACTATACATTGTAAGTGCTGTTAATTGAATCGTAGCAGGAGGCATAATCTACTGCCAATGAACAGTAGCTATCTTTTATGAAATTTACGTAATTTGAGGGGTCATTTGTAGTACAACAAAAGTCATTAATTAGCTACAAGAGCCCTGGCTAGCATTGTGAGCCTTCTGGTCAAAGTGTGTCAATTGGTGATACCTGATGCCTCACTTTAGCAATAGCCTACATGTTAATAAATGATAAGTGAAATGAATAAATTAATTTGAAGTTACTGATGAGAAAATGGTCTTTATGTTAACAGAGTCCCAGTCTAATTCATAATAGCTAATAGTAGTAGTAGTAGTAGTAGTAGTAGTAATAATACTACTAATAATAATCATTTTCCGCTTTCCAAGCTCCTTATGCATCTCATGGTGCTATACTATAGGCCATTAAATATTCTCCTCAGTCATATTCAGTGGTGGTGAGCTACTTCTGTACTCTGCCCTGGGGCAGACTGACAAAGACATGGCTGCCATTCTGCACCTAAAGCCTCTCCAACCACCACCAAACACACAATCACACTTACACATTTGTACAAGGTGGGTGAAGTGCCTTTCCCAAGGACACAATGGCAGTATGCAGTGCCGGTAGGAGAGTCCGAACCACCAACCTTTGGTTTTGTGGGCAAACAGCTCTACATACTGAGCTACTGCTGCTGCCCTGTCTTGCATCAGTTTTGACAATAGTATGTTAACTGAATACAGTTGTAGCAGAGCTACAGCCATTG
Source organism: Bostrychus sinensis (assembly GCA_020698575.1). Lineage (NCBI taxonomy): Eukaryota > Metazoa > Chordata > Actinopteri > Gobiiformes > Eleotridae > Bostrychus > Bostrychus sinensis. The sequence goes on along the minus strand of CM036257.1, from coordinate 9,964,417 downwards.
AATTACAGCAATGAATTTTACTGAAACTGACGCATTTGTTTTTTGAGGTACTGTGTTGTACAACAAAGGTTTTCCTGACAGATGTACTTTGTGTGTCTTACGGGAACACCTGATGCCTCAGTTTAGTAGTAGGCTAAATGTGATTGTAGTAAATGACACGTACCTGGAAAACCGGTGAATCGTGAAATGGTTACTGAAAATGGTGTATCTAAAAACTAATTTGTAGTACAACAGAAGTCTTTAGTTTGCTAAAAGAGACCTTGTGAGCATTGTGAGTGTTTCTGTCAAATCTATGTCTTAGAAAGACACCTGATGCCTTACTTTGACAGTATGCACAATAAGTCATATTAATTGAATAGAAGCCAGGGCCAATTGTCAAAGCAGACTGGCATCTCGAGTTTCATGGGCACACGGAGGCTCGCTTTGTGCACAAACACACCGCAAATATCGAGCTGGCAGGTTGGATTGACACAGCTGTGTTCAGGGTTTTTCTTCAGCACACAGAACCTTTTAACCTCTGTGCTGTCTCACTGAGTCACTTTTAAGACAAAGACTACCGTCCTGCCGGGCAAGCCTGCACCGTCAGAGAAGCACACACACACCGGTACTATAGCCCGGACACAGACAAATGCATTAGCATAGGTATCGGTTACTAGAATTCAATAGCTCGCCTGCTGCAGCAAGATTAACTATTCAGGGCAGGTGGTTAAAGGGACTATTGTGTTGCATGGTTCTGTACGACCGTCATGATTGGACAATGCGTTTGTCTGGTGGGCTGCCTTCTGCCAAAACAATCACAAGGGCAAAAGGGCTGCAAGAGTACACACACATATAGGGTTTCACCACTGAATCATCTCTAAATGCACCAAGTGAATTTAAATAGAAATGAATGGGAACACGATTAACAAGGAACAGCTTGTGAGCAATTTTAATATGCTGTGTCATTTGGGTTAGCTTTCTGAAAATGATTTTGTTTATTCACCAAGAGAGGAAATGCTAATCAGAAGGAGATTCGAGAAATGAAGTGGTGCCATCCTTACATCTTTCTGAATAACTGTTTATGATTGTAATCCCCCAAAGACATGCAAATAGGAGTTAGAGTGGCGGCGGGTAATTAGTCATATTTATCAGAATCCCAGCAGGCCCGTGCAGATAGCAGGCTAATGTCTGAGGCTAAACACATGTTCTGGCTCACCTCCATGGATTTTCGCTCATCACTGATCAACAACGACGCTGTACTTAATGTTTTTTTATGCAGATTTTAGTGCCGAGCTATGACTATAAGGTAGTTTAACACTTGTAAGGTTGTAAAAGTCTGAAGGAGAGATGAAAGTTAATTTGGGTAAAAATGACTGGTTGAAATGGACCCAATTAAAAGCTCATAAGGTTTGACTTGATGTTATTAGCACTTTATTTGTCGACCCCACAAAGGCAAATTTACATAAAATTCTACTGCAATATATTTTTCAAAAACTCTAAACCAAAATGCTGGCTTCTTTAAAACTGTATTTCAATTTACTGAACTGTGTGAAAGCTTTTTGAGCTATGAATAAAAAATGCTGATCAATGTACAGAAATACACAAAATTACAACGAGTAGAAACACTTTGAGAGTGTAGAACTCTGCCAAAGCACCGGCCCTTATTTCACAGTCGTAGAGATAAAGTGCCCAGTCCTGAAAACTCAAAGATCTTCCAGGTCAGTGGTAAATGCTCTTTGGATTCAGCCATAAAACCCATAAATCTTACAATGGTACAGAATCTACAAAAACTAAAGCCAAGTATAGACTGCACGATTTTTGCCATCTCAGACAAAAGATTCCTAATCGTGGGAAAAATAGCCCGTCGTAGCTCAAAACATGGTGGTTATACACTTTGTAGTGAGACAGGGACAAAGATCACAGATAGAGCTGACTTTTGACCAAAGACAAGCTGCGACTTGATATCAGGCAATGTCAAATATTTTGGAAGATTTGTCGCAGAGAGTACACGCCTCTCGCTGCACATACAATCTCTGTCAGATGTCTGGCCAATAGAAAACACCAGCACATTCTCAACAGTGCTTTTCCCAGCCACAAACATGACCACATTTCCCATTTTCTTTTTCTATGCATATTAACATCACTAAAGCCAACAAGACTAGCTTCCAACTCACGGGCGCAATGACTATGTAAAGACACTGCTTCCAGAGCCTGAAATTTGCTCCCACTGACTTAGGCCAAAGCCTCAATTTAACGTTTGAACTCTCGCTGTGTGGACTCAAAACTTAAGATATTCTAGTTCAGGGGTAAATACTCCTCCATTGAACCACAAGATCTATATATCTCACAGTGGTAAAGATACTACTAAAATTCAGCATTTGTTCTTTAAATAAGTGAAGTTAGTATCTTGGTTCCATATCTCAAAAATGGTAGAAAATCTTAAAACACTCTTGAACCTAAACAGTGATATGAAGCACATTCAAGTCAAGAGCATTGTACTGTAATAATGTAGAGCAATATTTTCTTTAAAACATTCAAACAACATTCAATGCCCAAAAAATGTAGATAATTATTTTGTCCATAACTTAGTAAACATTAAGTAAAGGAATTATGCAGATCAATTATTTTTAATATTTTTTAATCATAAGAAAAGCTTGTACTTAAATGGAGTCATGCCTGCTGTGTAATTTATAGCTAAAACTGTTATAACACACTCAAATTTATTATAATTAAGCTTAAGTTACGCTCCTGGATACACACCAAAATGAATTATTTGCCCGTTACCAACTGTTCCTGAAAATGTTTTTACAAAAATAGATATTTTTTTTAATTAACATATTTATTAAAGCGCTCTTAGTTAACAGCATTTTTCACATTTCACTATACCCTCTGCAGAGTACTGTACATGCTAAAGGAAAATAATTACCTTGATTTTGTGCCATGACCATTCTGACACCAATATTCGTGCTTCAAGTACAGTTTGTTCTATGGATATGAGTGTATTGAATTGCATATGATTGACTTGTATGAAACAGATAGTGTGTCCTTCATGCATTTATGTGTAGTTTATTATTTTACAAGTGGGCTATGTTATGGCAACTGACTTGAGACCATTCATTCCCCCGCAATAAAATATGCATGAACTGTGTCTTGTCTTGCAGTTGTGTCTACACCTGCGTCAGAGGTCACACCATGGGGTGCGGAAGCAGAACAACCGGGAAAAGCTTCAACCCTGGAGGAAGTCGTCTCAAAGAGAAATTCCAGGATGTTCTGAGTCACTGACGGACTTTTACCTGTCCTCAGAGTCCATGTGTATATTGGATATTTTTTCATAAAGTCCTGCTTAGGCTTGGATAAGAAGATTAAAATCCATTATCAACATTAAGATCTGCCTCTAAGATTAAAGAGGGATATTGCTTTCTCCGCTTGACTGCAAAATTATCTATGTGGAATATAAAATAAATTGTGGAACACAGCCATAATCAGATGTTATTATCACTTCGAGAATCTTTCTAACTCTTCTGGTTCGTCCTCTGCTTCTCTACAATGAATCCCAACGGCTTACCTGGGTATGCTCTTTTGCTGCTAAGTATCGTGCTGGGCCTTAGCATAGCTCTGGAGTTTACCGGCTCTGAAGGTCAGTGGGCTCGCTACCTTCGCTGGGACGCTAGCGCCAGAAGCGACCTGACCTTCCAGTTTAAGACGTCACAATCGAAAGGCCTGGTAATCTACTTCGACGACGGCGGATACTGCGACTTCCTCCTCCTCACGTTAAATGAAGGTAAAATGCAGCTCCGGTACAGCATCGACTGCGCTGAGACTACGATCACCTCTGACAAAATGGTCAACGACAGCCGCTGGCACTTCGCCGCCATCAACAGGCACAACCTGCGGACTGGCTTGGCCATAGACGGTCAGACCAAAACCCAGGAGGTGCGACCCCAGCGACAGTTCATGAAGATTGTCAGCGACCTTTTCATCGGAGGGTTACCAGGAGACATCCGCACGTCAGCCATCACCTTGCCCTCTGTCCGTGAGCTACCGCCTTTCAAGGGAATTATCACTGATCTAAGTTATGGAAGTAAGCTGCCCAAGCTCATAAATAGTCAGAAAGTGCGCTTGGAGATGATGGGGCTATGCACGGAGAACCCCTGCGAGAATGGTGGAATCTGCTCCCTGGCAGATGGAGAAACCTACTGTGACTGCTCCAAAACTGGATATGTAGGTCGATACTGCACCGAAGGTAAGAGCGGCTGGCTCCGGAGCTTTCTGTGTCAAGTGCTGAATATTGATTAAAATCGCCTTAAAAATTCACAGGTTTTCCTCATGAATTTAAAGACTAATGCTTTCTGTCCTTAGGTAAACAGAACAAAATAGTCAATCTTTAAACTTTGCTCTTTGAACACTCTGTATAGATTCAAATGCTAAGATCAGGCGTTTGAAGTAGAGCTAACTGAAATTACATTTTATAAAGTTCAGCAGGTCATATTCAAATTTACAGCATACAAATTTGAACAGCTACAATTTTATAGTACTTTTGGAAAACATTGGCATTCAAAGCTTTGTACATCAATTATCCTTCCTGTCACTCTCAACACTGGAGTTAATATATGCTTTAGTACCTTGTTCAATGACATCTTGACAATTTAAATGAGAACAGGGATCAAACCCCCAACCTTTCCATTAGAGACACACTTACTTCTGCGCCTAATATTTTATGTCTTTTGAAGTAGGACTGCCCATAATACTTAAATAAAGGTTTGTGCGTTGGAGAGAGGTTAGTAAACTTACTTCTAGCACTACATACAGATTCAATTGGTAAGCTCAAGTATGGCTGTGTGTAGCACTTGTTAGATAATTCTACAGCTCTAGTGCTCAGCACGGCTTCTTTACTGAGTGGTATGGTGTTAAAGCACTGGCTGACAAAGTGTCCTGTAAAGAGCACATTTTAGAAACTAAAGTCCAAGCTGAACATGGCAGCCATTATTTTGGGAACTATATCCCCATGATTAGCCAGGACTGTATTCTTCCACTGTTGGTGGAAGCATGCACTTAAATTCAGCTCTGTTTTACTGGAATATCATGATAGTTATCACTTCTCAAATTTTGTCATTTACCAGATTTGCATCAGTCATGCAACATTGTTATCCAAACCACATTAACATTTCCAAGAAACCTACTAGTTACTATAAGCCTATTTATAATACAGCTCTGATTAAGTATTATAATGTAAAATAAAGTGAATATCAAACATTGTTCATCAAAGTTAGCTGCTATACCCAATACGTCACATGCACAAGATCTGAGTAAGCTCTTAGCCATTACACACACAAATTTGGTTCTGGGCAGTCTCTATATTTCTCATTTTAGAAGCTGCATTGCAATATCTAGACAGGCAGACTTCAAACAGATGCAAAATGCCACTGTAATCATTTTGTGTGGCCAAAACCTTGCTCAAGTTTGTCATAATATAAATCTTAATATAAACTGCTGCATTATCCCAAATGTAGTTTAAATTCCATAACTGCTTTATAATTTCTCCTGCTACACCTAATGTAATTTCAAGCAAAGCACATTTAATAAAAAAAAAAAACATTATAGCATTTGCAAAAGAGCAGAATATATTGTGTATATAAAACCAAGCTGCTACATTGCTACGAGTTTAAGAGCTTCTGCTGCACCAAGGGGCTAAGGAACAGACGTATTTCCTCTTGGGTTGTTACTTTAACAGCTTCTTTTAGAAAGTGTTCAAATTTCATGTGGGAGTTAAATTGGAGGTGATGTGCTCAGCGTTTTCCTTTTGCCTTCACAGTTATTACTTTTGATGAAGAAGAAGAAGCGCTGGATGCCGTATTAGCTGATACGACTAAAATTACAGTTCTCTTTTTTTCCCCTTTGCCTTTTAAACATATTCAGCTCTTGCAAGGTGCTGCAACAACCTCCAGGTACACAGTGTTTTTGGATGAGAAACAACTTTCTATCCCTGTCTCCTTTTACTTCTCAGCCAAGGTCATCTACGTTTATTTTTTGGGCATAATGAGATTCAGCACTTTGACAATCTTCTAGCATATTCTGTCTCAACACCTATTAAAGATATGAGCTTACAGGGGCCCTTTTTTTTTTAGCAATTACTTTACTCTCTGGTGCGCGAGGTGACAGCCGGGTGCGGTGCAAGAGGGAGTTTTAAAAAAAAAATAGTTCTGCCCTGCCTCTACAGAAAATACTTTGATTTCTTTTCACCATTTACTGTACGGTGAAGTGCTCTCAATGTTTATAGCCCTGCTTCTGATCAAGGCCATTCGTGTTTGAAACCCCCCGTTTCAAAACATGGCTTGTAGTATTAAGAACAATGTTTGCAGGTACTAAGAATATCTTGCTCTTATGTTGTTCCTTGCACTACGTCTCCGGTATTAGACGTCTTGGAGTTTATATTTAGACGATTACAGGAAATTCACTTCAAAATCTTTCCTTTTTTTCCTTCTGCTATATGGGTATGAACTGTACGGATAACTTGAGTGTGGACAGACCCATGTCGACTTTCCTCCACCGCTGACCCACTTTTGCTAAATCAGACTGACATGGCTGAGAGATGACTCCATTTTGGCCCCTCCACCTCCTCCACACCCACTCACACCAGAGGAATGCTCACTGAATACTATTGCATTGATGTCTAGCTGGGATGATACAGCATGCTTCAAGAATAATGCATTGTGTTTACTTTTTATGGTTCAAATGAAACTGTATGGAGCTTAAAGGGATACTCCAATTTATTCAAACCCGGGTTGTATGGTATCATTTGTAGGGCGGGGTACTTTTCAGATTTTTTCAATACTAGTACATAAACAATACCTTGTTTTCGATACCGTTACCTGAGTGATACTTTTACTGATACATATAGTGTGCTAATTCATCTTCTACAATCATAAAAGATAATAATATTGAATAAAAGAACATTTTTTGGACCAAAATTCTTGACTGTAAGTTGGCTGTAAGCCAGTAGTTGGTATAATTTATTCTGTGATATTTATTTGATTAATACAGGGAGAGGACTATTAAAGGTCTTACTAAGTATTGATAATTGTTATTGAATTAATACCACAAAAGTACCTTTTAATGTTACCCAGCCCTAATCATTAGAGATTGCTTTTTTCTTACAGCTGGTAATTAGTAGCACACTCCCAGTTTGGAAAAGCAGAAATGAGCAGTTAAAGACCTTGCTAATTGGGCCAGTGAAAACAAATTTTGACTGCTAAAAAGACATCTAAAACTGATATTAGGGGAAGTGTGTATTATATAGAAGATAAATCATTAATAATAATAATGCAATTTGGTGCATTATTTATTTATTTCTCAGTCACACTTGGGGCAGCCTGATGAAAGCATGGCTGCCTATCTGTGCCTATGACCCCTCCGACCTCCACACACAATCACACAATGACGCTAACACATTCAAACAAGCATTGTGTGCGATGTGTCTTGCGAAAGGTAGTGGAGATCGAATCTCCACCCTTTGAGTTAGCGGCCAAAAGTGTCTACTGAGAAAGCTACTGCATTTGGATTGACACAGAAGTATTTTTATTTATTTATTTTTTTAATCTGCATCTCATTTATACTGTATATCTCAAATACAACATGTCTCCCATTTTAGGGATCCAGACTGAACTTATTCTCTTTGCCATTGCTCCAGCCTGCTTCTGCATAATGGCATTGTGCTACCAAGAGTAAACTAGCCAAATAGCTAAAAGAATAAACTAGCTATATATGTAACCACCACATTTACAAAATACAGAACTATGTCCATTCTCAGCCCTGGCCTGTGGCTGTATCCAGGACAACACGTGATGTGCTGGTTGCAGAGCAGTCAAGCGCACTGACGTGACATGCCCCTTTATGCTTCATGATATTTACTCATCACCTCCTCCCCCTTCAGAGCGGTCGATGAAGAGGAGGAGGAATAGTAGGAAGCGTTTTATTTATTTTAGAGCTTCTTGTGTGCCAGCAGAGAACTATGACATTGACATGTTAAAACAGCCAAGGTTTTTAACGCACAATCCCCATGTTGCTGACAGTGATGTCATAAGTTAGAGCCCTGTCAAATATGAAATCCTATGTTTGGGATCAAATCCAATGGTTAAGGTTAGGGACAATGCGGGATATTGTAAAGAGCACATGTTTTCTTTTTAATCTTGAAAGCCTGGTTGAAAAATCTGGTTATTTTTAGGAAATAAAAACTGTCTCAGGCAACAAAATCCCTTATTACTATACTATAATAAGGGATTTTATACTATTATATTAAATACACATAGGTTTTTTCGAGTTAAACCTTATTCAAATCTAGTAGAAAATCACCCATATAAGCAAAAAAATAACTATACATTCTCCAATATATTTTTGCATATAAGCATGGCGATTGCTTAGTGACAAGGGAAGCTTAACTTCCCCTAAAATTTCATAAAATAAATGACAATGAGAATGTGTAATTTCATCACTATGTTGTTTATTAATCAGCTGTTTAAGGCTTGTTCTCTGAGTCGATCTCCCTTTCACTTCATAGCAACACAGACATCACAAATCCTTATTGACATTCATAGCGATATTGAGTTTGCATCTTGTTTAGTTTAGTTTAGCTCATTCAACATTATACTGTATTTTAATGTTTTAGAGAAACAAGTCTGCTAGTTAGCCCAGCCCAGAGCTTCCCTTGTTTGAAAGACCAACAGCCACCACTGATATAAATCAGCCAGACCCTTATTGTAAATTATGAAAATTAAGGTGCAAACTAATGGGATCATAATTACGTGATTCTTTGCAGGGATGGTTCTGGGACAAGTAGAAAGGTGTTCCTGTAATGGCATTAACATGGGTAAATCAGATCATCCAATTTTATCTCTGCAAAAACATGTTAAGCGGCACGCAGCTTTTAGCCATTTAGCCTTCAGGGGAAAGCATGTGTGACACAAACCTTTATTTGTCCCAGGAGGTCAGCTATTGGCCTAAAACCACCCTGAGCTAACCCCCTTTTTGTCTGCCATCCGCTCCTACACACATCCATCTTGCCGAGCACCTATTCTCTGACGACTATTATTCCAGACCATAAAACTCTGCGGCAGGGAGGAGGGTATATAGTCATGTTGGCTCCCCGGTTGATGGGAACGCTGCTCTTTTCTGCTTTCCCATTAACTGATGTGGCTGATTGTTGATTATGCCACCGAGACAGGGAACCATAATTAGGAGGATAATGAGAACAGAGATGGCTAATTTGCCTGGAAAATGCCTGTGCAAATACGGCAGTCAATTCCGAAAGGCTGCCGGCACACTATACCGCAAGATATGGTGATTATTATGTCGAAAAGCTTATTGTCTTAGCCACCTAAAAGGATTTTCACAATGAGACTTTTACCATTTGGCGAGAAGAAAATGTTAACAACTGCTCAGCACACCTGTCTTAAGTCAGCATACTGTTGAGTGCTGACATTAATGTGCAATGGAAGCAATCTGTCCAAGTCGTGAATTCTTATACGTTACATTATCTGCCTGCAATGGCCAGACCTCACGCGCACAAACAAGCAAAGAAAGTGCACGTAGAGACACAAGACCGACGCAGTGCAACGAAGCCCCGGAGCTGCTCGTTAAAATGGGCAGATGGCTGACTGACTGAGTGGACTGGGCCTCGGAAGCGTTTCGCCAGCCATATTCCTAATGGTAGCCTGCTAGCCCACTGGCCTAGAAGCAAAATACAGAAGTAACATGTGTGGTGGAGACTAGAACGCAGGCTAGTGATGTTTTTGGTTGGAGATAAAAAAAAAAACCTGAATGCTTAACAGTTTGCATATTACGATGTATCGCAGCCTGGTCTTAAAATGTTGCTTTACTGCCAAAGAAGAGGGTTTTTATGTGATATTTTATGTACAATTATTAAATGCAAGCTTAATTATACTGAGGCAACCAAAGAAGTACACTGCAAGAAAACAATCTAAAATGTAAGGTAAAAAACTGGCAGCTGTAAAACACTAGTTTTTTTTTTTTTTTTAATAATTAGGATATTTTTACATTTCACAGTGTTTGCATTTTTGCTATTGTTAGCATGATTAAAAACACTTGTTCACATGTTCAGTGCAGTCCCCTGTTAATGTTTAGTTTAAAAAAAAAAAGTTACTGTGACTAGTAGTTTTAGATCAGGTGATGTTCTTCTGAGTCATGGTTGGGCCATGACTGATGTGGACAGTGACATAATAAAAAGAGATTGTGAACAGGGCAGAATGGCTTATTTGACTACTACGCATACAGCCTTTAACATGTCTGTTCCTGTAGAAATGATTCAGCCCTCTCTAGGCCCTGTTATCATTCAGTCATGGTCAAACCATGACGTCGGGGAACAGTGTCACACATGACTCCAGCAACTGGTCAAATATTCTTATCTTACAAATGTAAATCTACAGCCAAATCTCCCAGTTCTGAAATGATAATCTTTTTAAACAACTCTCCATGTGTGTCACCAGAATTACAATTCCCCGTCATGATCACATTTGCAGAGACTCAAAAATCGGAATGTGTTCAAAACTTTAATGGAATATTCTCAGAACTAAAAATAAATGACTGGACCCTCATTTTTGCCATGTTGACGTGACTCAAGGTCTTTTAACAATTTGCACAATTTGTTGTATTTTACACTATTATCCTGTAAAAAATAAGGTAGAAAGCATTTTAGTGTCACTGTATTTTTTAAGGTAAATTTCTGGCAACCACAGCTGCCAGTTTTCTTCTGTAAATGTGCCAGTATTTTCCTGTAAATTGTCCCAACTTTTTACACTGTAGGCTGAAAGACATAGACCTGAGAAGTACCATAAATGCCACCAGGAGCCATGCTAACCAACCATGCTAACCAACTACAGTACAGTATGCTTGAGTTTTGCTGCTAGACCCATTTCCACTGAGTGGTACAGTACAGAGCAGATTATTTAACATTCTACAGAGCAGCATCTGTTATGTAAAAAGTGACGTCATACCATTGCCATACAAGTTGATATGAATCATCTTTGATGTCAGCTTGCACTACTAAGATTACAGATTAGACAAAATCTTTATGAATAATGGTTCAAGATGTGACAGTTAAAGGTGTTAAGTGCTGTTTCTAAAATATAGAACATTTTGTAGTAGGTTTATTCTTACCTCTGCTTAACCTCTGCTAGAACATGCTATTTAATGTCACAAGCTGAGCCAAATGCATTATTTTTAATTGTATGACACTGACACTAGGATTGTAAAGTGTTACCAATAAACTTGCTTTGTTTGAAAAGAAATATTTTGTTAATGATTTCCTGTCACAAGAACACTATAAGCTCTCTTTGTTCTTTATCCTTTGTCCTTTATTCAGCAGTGTACCGTCACCTTTTATTAACTGTACAGTACCAAACTATTGGAACAAAAAGCCAAAGGTTGCCACACTAGTATGACACAGTTCACTTTTGGGAACAGTACATACCCATTTAAACATTAGAAAATGACCCATACTAACTCGACTTGTACTTCTCTAGTGGAAATGTATCTTCATTTACACCAAGGTTTGGAATTCTCTGCATTGTCATGTTCCAGTTTAGAGTATTTAAAATCAGTCCGAATAAATGTTCCTGGCATTCTGTAGATTATCTATGGGAGGCGACCTATAATGATATTAATTATTAGGTGTTTTCACAATTTGACCCAATTTTGAAATACTTTCCTCAGAAGGCAGGTGGGAAAGTGCCATCGGAGATGTAATTATTTACAGATTTTTACAAAGTATGTGCACCTGTTAGAGCAGAACTAGCTCACAAAATAGTCCACACAGCCTGTCTTATTGCCCCATAACTCTGCGCCAACTGCTGTGATCATGTTCCATCCAGAAAGTCAGAGCCAGACCTTGTTGCATGGCATAGTTTCTCTGGGTCCCTTTAGTTTCACCCTGCAATATTAAAATTAGACCAAACAGTTACTGGCATTCTGCATTCTGTAGGGTCACAACACATAATTTACACACATAATTTAAAAGAAAAAAAAAGCACAGAAAAATTGTCTGATTTTGCAAAATGAAAAATGAATGAAAAGGAGCAGAAAGAAGAGTAATCTTTTATTATCTGCCCCTTTTTAACATATGGATTGTAACACTTTCATTTTTAAAGAGTTTCAATTTAACTTACAGTATCAACTCTAGACACAATTTGCATAATAATTCAAACTATTACATTTCATTACAAGATTTGAGCACTCTTACAGCCATCAGTTTAATTACAACTTTCATACTTACCTAAAATATTAGCTTATACAGATTTTTTAAATACAATAATTGTTCTTGATCTTTTGATCATTTTTCAGTTTCATAAATGCACCCCTTTAACTGTAATATTCCGATCCATCCCTTTGGTTTTGAATCTGGGTGCATTGAATTAAAAATGGACCAAAACTTGAAAATTTGTAGTTTCCATGAAAAGCATGTGAGAAAGTAGCATGCTTTTTTCCCCCTATAAAGCATGTGCACCTGTTTCAGCAGAACTAGCTCACAAAATAGTCCACAAAGTCTGTCTTACGGCCCACATGCTGCACTACCGATCCTCCTCCCATAACTCCCTGGCAACTGCTGTGATCGGCTTCTGTGCAACTTTCTTGTCCATTTTCTCATCTCCCGGAGCTCTCGCTCTCCCTCACCCCCTCCACCCTCGCAGCTCGGGCTAACAGCTTAGCGCCATAAACAGTTGGCCTTAAAAACACATGTTCAGCCTCTCTTCCCATGCGGATCGGGATGTATCAAGAGTGGCTAACTGTGTCAGGGCAAACAAGCTGAAATTAGACACCACCACCACCACCACCACTCACAACCGCCTCAGCACGTGTCAACTTTGGCCCAGGCAAATCCTGAAATGGCTTTAGCCCTGACTTGATAACTCTTCAAACCCCCTTCAGATTCAGATGCCTTTAATATCGACTCTATTCCATCCGTGTCATTAGCTGTGCAAATATCAATATCTTTTATGGTAATGATCTGGATGCTAGCCCTCGTTCAATTAAATTAAATAGGGGCGACGTTCGAGAGATCTCTTGAATACCTCGGGGTGCTTCGGTGTGCATAAGGTCAAGGTTATTAAAAGCTACTGTGGATTGTTTAATGAATATGTAAAATGATCACCCATTTCTCTCATCTCGCATTGGCAATGAAGGACTCATTGGCTGCAAATGCAGTATGATGGAAGGCTCGTAATTGATGCAAGCAAACTGTTAAGCAAGTGCTGAAATGGTGCCTTCAGGCTTAGCTTTGGGGATTAATAAACAGACATGGGGAAAAAAATGACAGTTACAATAATCTTACTATAAAAAGTAGGTCATGGGGGAAAGCGGAGGGGGAGGAAAGGCTGCGGGGACTTGCCTGATTCAGTGCAGAGGGCATTTGTGTCTAGTGCCCAAGCTGGAAATTATGTTTGGATTTGAGTGCTGGTAAAATAGAACAGGGGATTACGCTCGGACCACATGTCCTCTCCGGCACATTGGCTTGTTCTGGACACAGTGGCATCAAGAGAAAGGGCTTTTATCTACATTGCGGAGAGAGTGGTTAGCTTGCATGCAGCCTGGCGCAAGTGCAGAATCCGTAAAAAAAAAAAAAAGAAAAATTCAAGCGTTGCTGCTTTTTCAGTACAAAATTTTCCCTAGCCAAATCTGCACCGCTGTCCATCCCTTCCCCCTCACCTCCTATTCTTCGTCCTTGGCTTTCCTCTGCCAATGTCGACATGTGGGAAGCAGCCATTTTGGACTCCCTAAAGAAAAGGAATGGGGGGAAAAAAATCACCTTTCAACAATATTGGCTTCTCTAAGGATAATTCTGTCTGCGGTCCAGTTTGTTGATGAGGAGTTAGTGCTGACAGCGAGGCAGAATAGAGGGTGGAGATGGCCGTCACAGTCAGTGGTGGGAAGTGGGAAGTGGGCCAGGGCAGCGGTACGCTCAGGGCAGAGATCAAGGCATGGAGCTGACTCACAATCCTATCTGATATTATGAGTTCCAGCCAGCGCTTTAAACAGCTAATGTAGGCTGTCGTTATTAGGATTCGTTTAATTTCCTTTGGCCCATTAAGAGACAGTGATTATGTAAATCATTTTCTGGAAAGTTTTAACCTCCCTGAACCTTGATATAGAAAAAAGACATTAAAAATATTTGAAACACTGCTGTTGAAGGCATTGGATGACTAAATCAGTATTTTTAGAAGTTTGATATTTTGACATGTTTTTGGAGAAATCTAAGAAAATTTCACCAACTGCAATCTAATTTCCCTACAGTGAAATTTTTGAAGGCCTAAGAAAGAGGTACCATTGATAAAATGATGCTAATTTCCTAGCTGTCTTGAGTCCATATGCAATCGTAATTTAAGTAACCTTTACTTTTATGTCCATACATGGCTATTAGAATGTTGGTCTTCACTTTTAAAGTAAAGTGCTTGTAATTTTAACTCTATTATGTACTACTCTAAAGATATATACAGGAATGTAAAGAGTGTGCCAACATGCCCCAATGTCCCCTACATTATAATCAGAGTGATATTGGCTGACCCAAATTTAAGGTAATTCAATTTGTAAAAAAAAAAAAAAGAAATGATGTACTGTCCATCGAAAACCTTGCTTGGTGTGGTTGGATGACTTTGCGGACTAATAAGAAATTCATCCAGACAATTGCCATGCAGCACAATATGACTCATTACTTTTGTAAATGTGGTGTCAAGTGAAAAAAAATAAATGTTCATTTTAGTTACAAACACCAGGCAGTGAAATGAAAATTGAAATCGACTGAATGGGACCAGTGATCTCTCATGCAGTCTAAACAGCAGTGACACGTCTGATACCCAAAAGGTGACAAACCACAGGTGAGATTCTGGTGAAGACGTCTGCCGCAAGGCTCGACACAACTTTTTCATTTATTTTTTTATTTTTTTGTTGCCTTTCCGCAGTGAGCATTCCTCTGAGATACCAAAACACATCAGTCAAACAATATGACCTCTTTTGACCCCCGCCAAGGAAAATATGGTCAGCTCTAAAGGTGGAGAATTTAGATTTGGGTCTGTTGAGAAGCATCCAGACATCCACAACCCTCACTACACTGTAAATCCTCATTTGGGATTTACGTCACTGTTAATGTGTGCGAGGAACGTTGTGCGATGCCGGGTGCAGAATATTACCACTAACGATATTCTGACATTTTTTTAAAAGAGTTGTTTGCTAAAGATGCAATGTCAATCTGCTTTCCCCAGAGGACGGGACAGATAAGATGCTGTGTTTCTCTCCACAGGGATTTTACATTGAAGTAGATATTTTAAACAGGCATGTCAAGGGGCAGCCTTTTGTTCCTTACATGAAACAGTATGTTTCAAAAGTGTGCTTTGCTTTGCATGTTAATCTGACATGCAAATGTTATAGAGTGTTGCTAATGCCCAACTTTCTCTTCTCTGCTCTTGCCTCTCTTTCTTCTGTCAAATTCACAGCAGTCCAGAGGAAACCAGGTGAGTCCTACTGAGAATAGAACACCTTATTCCTAAATTATGTATTTTTTTAAGTTTATCATTGAATTGAGATGTCCAAAGAGACTGCTACTGCTACATAGACACAAGAAAACAGCTGATATACCAGTTATATCAGTTTATTACTATTTTTATGTTTTTGAATAACCCAGTTATAGATTTGTATTATTAAATGACATCGATTGAACAGAGTTACTTTCCTTCTACATCCTGTTCTGCTTTATTTATTAGTCATTTGCCTGTTTAAGCAGAAAGCTTTCAAATGCCCTTGGGGAAGCTTTGGCTCTTAGAGTGTTGGCCATGCTTTGCCCATCACGCAAAGCATGCATAATGACAATACAACCCTGAGTATTGGTGTGTGTGTTTATTCTCAAATTTGCTCTCTGTCCCTGTCTGTCTGATTTCTCTGTTTCAAGGCCTCGCACACCTGAAGGCAGAACAAGGTACTCTCTTCTCTCTCTATTATTTTTGTTCTTCTCCATGCTTTGGTTTGGTTCTGGGCATAATTTTACTCAGTGTGCCTTTGTTACCTGTCTGTGTGCATTTGCGTGTTTCGCTGCTTCCATTGTTGCTGCAGAGAATTGGAAGTGTGTGTTTGTGTGTGTTGTGGGGTGAGGGTGCATGGCGGCATGGCATGTTCTCATCTAACCTTCGGCTCTGGCGCTCATTGCTTCTGTGTCTGCTCACCGCTGTTTCGCCCAGGTTTCTGTGTATTACATAATTGTGTAGCTGTTCTCAGTTGCACGGCTAACTCGCAGTGACACACTCCACTGTTCCGACACAACCTCTGCGGTGACAGGACGGGGAGGGCAGAGAATAAAAAGGAAATGAAAGAGGAATGATAGTGAAGTCACTGGAATGTGGGCAGACAGTGTTCATGGAGGAAAAAGGAACGTCTTACTTTTTGAAAGGGAATAGACAAACCTTGAGACTTTCATAAAAAAAATATATATATAGATATGTCATGACTGTGACATTAGCCATCGTCTGAAACAGAGAACCTGACTGAAAATTTATTTAATTTATTTAGACAAAAAGGGCAGGGCCGTGGAGGCACAGTGCATGACGAACTCATGTTAAAGATAAGCTAATGTTAGATGCTAATTGTGAAAAGTTTAGTTAAAACCAATAAACTGAAATGTACTTTAAATTTACTAAAACTATTATTAACTTATCTTGATGTGACATACTCACTTACCTTCATAGGTGTGGAGAGAAATTCATGATAGAGTTAGTGGTAGATAGGCTATACAATACATACAATTCAACCAGCCAGAGGGGCTAATGGAAGTATTTGTGTAACTAGTCAAAATGCAAAATGAAAACCCACATTTGGCCAGTTGGCTGGTGTAAACATCAGGCCCTGCTAGTGATAGCTAATTTAGGGTTTAGCAAATTGTGTAGGCTTACATGTGTAATAAATGTGGCATGCTTGCTTACCTACAGACCTGTGGGAGTATCATGCATTACATTGTTAGCTGCAGGTAAGCTAATGCTTGTTGCTAGATAAGTAAAGCTAACCTATTTATAGACAAACGGTAGTGCTATGGAAGGACAATGGAGAGTTAGGATGTTGATTAGCTTATAATAGCTTATAACTCTTGTTCATTTGTGTACTTGTGCACTAAAGTGTCAGGTGCTAGCATTAGCTAAGGCATGATGCAAATAGCCAGCAAATCAAAGTTCAAATTCATAGAGCTTTCATAGAGCTTTCAGATGGTCTGGCTGGAGATATAAATGTCCTACCACAAATAGTGCATTTCATAGATAACAATGCTTAAACCAACAAGCTGTGTTTTCCCCTTTCCAAAGCAAACAGAAGAAAAATCTGCACTCAAAGAAATCCCAATTCAAATGTTGTTGTACTGTTCACAACACTTTCTCATCAGACGCTTGCAAAAGATATGTGCCAAAACCGTGACTTGTTACATCTGTGTACATCACTTCTTACATCTGCTTCTGCGTCTTCCATGTGCTCGCCATTTGCATGATTGTCAACATGTTGCATGAGAGTTCCAGTTGGCAATGTTTCGTCCAGTTTGCTTTAGACTAACAATAGCCTATTCCCCACTTTCTGCTGTCTCTCTCCGTGTGCCATACCGGGATGTCACTTCAACCTTCCTTCCTTTACTTCTACGGATCCCTTCTACTCACCAAAAACATTTTAGGCAGAGGAAAAGGTACAACAGTTCCCATTTTCCCAATTTTATGTCGTGCAAATGCTATGTGTTTGAATTACGCTTTTGCAATGTCCAGTACTTCTTCTGTGGCTAATTCTATGCAAACTATGATTATCAATGCAGTGTGTTGAATGTGGAGTATACTTCTGTGTTTGTGAGTGTTAATTTTATGTGACATGAATGTGTATTGGAAAAAAAGCAGATTGCTGGATTCAACTTGCAACATTTTGGCTCTAACTGAATGAGGGCAGAAACGTGAACATTTGCAGGCTTGCATAGAATAGCAGCACAATTTATTTATCAATACCAGGCCATACTCTCTGGCCTGGTGTGTGTTCACAAAAATGTTTGAAAACAAAGTGTATCTCTTGATATGACTAGTGTTCTGTATTGTAAACAGCTGCTGTCTTACCTTTGTGCTTCTCCCTTTGGAACATCCCGTATAGTAGACTTGCATCAGCATTTTTAGTAGGTAGTCTGCATCTGTAAGGTCCCATTGTGGTTTGCAGTGTAGCCCAATAGAAAAAGGAAGTTTAGAAGTAGTGCTCTGGCCGCTGCATTGTAGAACCCTTTGGGGCTTCCTTTGGGGGTGTCCCAGTTTCTTTTTAACTGTCCACAGACATGCAAATTGCATAGTATAGGGAGTTAAAATCCCCCATAGCTGTAAATATGAATGATTGCATCTATATATGTATTAACCCATGCAATAATATGTCTCTATGGAAGGCTTGGCCAGCCAGAGCCATTCATCTTTCTACATTCACTGACATGGGTCTGGAACCGTTCACGTTCACGCTGCCTTCCAATAATTTTATGAGGGCTTTATGTTATGCTCTGTTTCATAGATTTGTTGTTTGTTTGTTTTTTACATTGTATTACAATGAGGCAGAAACTTTTACTCAAGTAATTTTCTGTAGCACATTTTTGAAGAATAAGATTTTTCTGAGAAGGATTTTCTAGACCATATTTTTACTTGTAAATTTAATTTTTGAGGGAAAAATACTTACTTAGTTACTTACATACTAAGTAACTAAGTAAATAATTTCTAAATTATTATTTGACCCCAATGGCTGCTTCAAGTGGGTAGAGATACTTATAGTATTAATAGTACTAATAATAGTAGCAGCAGTAACAGTAACAATGTTGGTAGTAATAATAGAATAATGGTAGCAGTAGTAGTATTATGTATTAGTAGTAGTCTCAATATTTGTACTAATGGCAGTAGAAGCTGTAATAGTAGTAGCAGTCCCTCTGCATCCAGTCTGCTCTCATTCATTTATCAATAAAAAAAACTGTGTACAGCTCTGTTTCCACTGATTTCTTATAGCTATTTTTTTTCATTTTGTAGTAAAATGGCATCATACTAATAGTTTAGAGAAGTGAAGTGGTCTTTTTCTATGTTTCTGTTCAACAGACCTTAACAGAACTGCACTCTGGTGCCCTCTGCTGGTCTCTTCACTTGTTTCATTATAGCACCAGTACAGTACTTATTCCACCTCTGGTTGTAACTATATCCTGCTGTCTGATTGGTTAATTGTACAATTATTCTGACTCCTGGAAATCAAACACGAATCGGCAAGAACCAAATTAGCTTTGTGGCCAGGCTGATCTCACTAACTGTGCTGCTGCTGGATCTACACAGTATTTGTTTACACTTTAATAAGACAGTTCATTAATGATGCATGTGCTAGATAATATTTTAGGAGCGTGCATAGCAAAAACATCCACATGCCAGACTCATTTCTGTCAGGCTCTTCCTAACAATCATTAGTGATACGAATGGAGATGATACCAAAGGGCAGTGACTTGTAAGCGAAGCAGCATCAAGGTTACATAACGCAGTGCATGGCTTTTTATGGAGAAAAGAACAATGATGATGTGGACAATGAGGATGTGCCTTGAGCAGCTTAGCCCCCTGTGCCGTTAGATTTATGTTTTTGCAGTTGTGTGTGTAAAATGGAGAGGTCAGAGGGCATGGTTAGTGGGAGGCTGGGGAGGCTGGACTGGCTGGAGAATCGACCTGAGACAGTGCTGAAAGGCAAAAACGAATGAAGATAGAGAATGCTGCAGTGATTGCATTTTGATGCAGTTGTTTGAGGGTATCGCTGTCTCCACATATTGCAATTTTTTATCAGTTTTATCTCAGATGCTAAACCACAAAACAAATTTGGGTGTTACCACAGGCCAAGATTTATTTATTTTTTGCTCAGTATTTGTCTATTAGCAAAATTGTAATGATTTTTTTATAGGGAAGGTCAGTAATGGGTCATGGAATAAATGTATATGCAAGACACTGTCTATTTTTTTTTTTTTTTAAGGATTCTTCAACATTACAAGATATGGTCATTTAAAATTAAATTAAATTAAATTCACAAGCAGATTTTCTTTTGTTCTGGATCCAGGGTGGAACTGTAGTGCCTTGGTGGAGGTCTGTGCTCGCCGAGTGCTTCTCATATTTCATGGTTTTACATTTAAACCCATTTGATTATTACCAACTGAGTCCAGAGTTACCATGGTGGTAGCAAGAGCCTGATAGACGTGCACAACTACTACTGCACTGTTCACTCTACAGATTTTCACTCTGGTGCACAGTGTAACAGATTGCGTTGACCTCTGTAACTGTTACTAAAAACAGAATTACCTCTTCAAAGCCTTTCACGGAGCTCCTAGTACAAGCCAATTTCTGCACTGTAAAATGCTCACAGTGTTCAGCCTTTACATGAACTTGGAGAAAACCAGTACATGTAGGCTCACGGTTGCTACAAAATTCACTAATCCCATTAACCAAATAAACCAAATCAAAATTATATGAAAGACTTAGTATTTGAAGGTCCCATATTCTGCTTTTTTATAGGCTTTTTGATATATTTTATAACCTAAAATAATGTATGGAAAACGTCTTCTTTAGTGGAGCTTTTTTTTTTTTGTGGACTTTGCAGAGAACACTTGTATTATTTGCCTGTTGCCCCCTGCTGGCAATGGTGGGGAATGGACAAAGCATAAAGTGCTAATTAGCGCAGCTATTAGCAACATGATGCCAATGGATAGATAATTGAGCTGACTGCATTGTGGTGACAGCAATTTAAGCACTGAAATTATTTAGTCTAGTGACAGTGTATGGGCTTTAGAAATGTGTCTACGTAGAGCGGCGATGTAGAGATGCTTACTTAAACATAAATCAGTTTAACAAAATACAACTTCAGCTATGTTTTAGAAGTACAAACAGCATTATAACATAGGTTAAAAACTCAGAAATAGATGGACTTAGTGTTAGGTCTTAACAGTTATTTCAAGCAGGGTTCATACACTTTTTTTTACCAAGAATTGTCCATGACTTTTCCAAAACTTTTGACTACATTTCTAAGACCCAATCAATGACTTAGGCCTACACATTAATAGAGTATTCAAAATGTCCATGTTTCAATAACCATGTATTTAAATAGATGTTGCCTTAACTGAACAAGGCTTGACACCAAGAACCCATGCATTACATGTACAGTGTTTCATGCACAATCCTTGAACATGTGTTTGTACAGTCATGGAAAACATGGAAAAGTCATGGAATTTCAAAATGCAATTTCCAGGTCGTGGAAAAGGTTTGGGATTTTATATTTTGGTGTAATGTTTTGGAAATTTACTGTGTTTTTAAAATATGTGAAATCATTGTTTTAAACTGTGGTAAGTGACTAATTTCCATTTTTAACAAATAAAATTGCATCAAAAGTGAATATTATTTATTAATGTATAGAACTTAATCATTGATTGGGTCTTGGAAATGTAGTCAAAAGTCATGGAAACGACATGGAAAATTATTGGTAAAAAAGTGTATGAACCCTGTAAATATGAGAAAAAAACTGGATTGGTCAAGTTATTTATGTCTTTATAATTAAATGAACCAAAAGTGAGGGTAAATGCACCATTAGGTAAAGAAGTGCCTTATATGGGTCACTTTGTCTTTGCTGCATTGCTATCTTGGGCAAAATCGAAGCCCACATTATATTTGGTTCACATATGGAGCTGCTTTATGCACAGCTTTGATGTTATAGCAAACTTTTTTTTATAAGCCATGGCACTCGACCAAAGATAGTGCTCCAGTTACTATCCACGCTCTACTTAGCAACCCGTCTTGGTCCATTTACCAGATGAGGAATATCTGATCCTCCCTATAAGACGTGCAATTGTCTTTATCTTGAATATCTTTTGTGCTAATAAAGCCATAAAAGCACCACTGAGAGCCGTAGATGAATGTCCGTTTAGTGCTCATTGGCTTGTGGCATCGTTATTGTCTCCTCTATTGGCTGGTTTTATCGGAGCAAGACAGCTTATCCCAAGGTCAGAGATGAGACTACAAGGCTGCCTGCAGGACTTTGCTGCCAGTGATCAGGGCAACATAATTGCCCTCTATGCTTTGAAAATACACTGAATAAAAAATTAAAATGGTCAGACTTCACTATGTAGCTGCAGTGGTGTTGAATGTTTTCTAATATTGTGCAGCTGTTGTGGTTGTTTGACCTTGCTAGTTGGTTCAAGTAATCTCCATATATTTGCACGAAAGGTCAGTAATGGGCCAAGGCAGAAAATATTAGTTTTAGTTTTGGATGCAGTCCTGATCCTGGATTGTTTTAAACTAATGCCGGTACTTTGTTTGCTTATCCCAGCAGGCACAGGAGGTCAGTGAATGAAGAAAATGTTACTTTTAGTTGTGGATTGGGCTCACCATTTGTTTTTTAATGGAGCTTTGTGGCTCATAGGATATAGCATTTACCCCAAAACTAGAAGTCACTCAGCTTCAGTAGAGGTCTGGGGGACTAGATCTTTACCATTCTTTTTCGATTCTTTTTTAATGCTATATGGGTTTAAAGTTAACTTTTGGACTTTTATCAAACAACTCATTCAACAGTCAATAGAACATTTGCTTTCTGTCTCAGGTGGCCTTTTCACAACTCAGATTCTTATGCCAATATAATTATATTATTACAGTCTGCTGAACAGTAGTACAACAGTATTAGTGAATATAGAGCCTAGGTAAAGACAGAGGCATATAAACATAAATTATTAATGCAAAAATAAATCATCTTACACATTGTTTAAGTGGCAGTATTCAAATTTGTTTGTTTCTTCGCATTCATTTGGGTTGTGTTTCCTCTGCAGCGCTCCCCCTACTTTTCGGATTAAAGGGGAGTAAAGTTATTGTAAAAACTTACAAGTTCAGCTGACTCCAGTGGGACCTCTCGCTTCACTTGATTCTTGTTTTCTCCTCCTCATATCCGTACAAAGGCTTCTTCTGCTTTTTGGCTACTCAGCCATGACAAACATCTAACAAATAAAGCCATTGCTAGCTTGTTGTTATGTCAAACCAGGACACAGCTTTGGGTAACACTGGGTCAGTTCTCTTATTGTTGCAAAGCAGTTTTTTTTTATCAAGATATGCCAGTAGAGGTGAAGGAAACTAAATTTACCCTGCAACTCATTTAGCCATCACACTGACCAAAACTGTTTTGTAAGATTAAATAAAAGTTCTCCTGTAAAGCCTTTTCCAGTCTTTTGTCAAAAAGTTCCTTAAACTTCTAATGACATTGGATATGCACCAACAGCTATAATCTAAACATGGCTAATTGATTCTATACAATTTACTTATTTACATCTCTGTAATAGAAACGCTAAACTTGGAAGCCAGTGAAGAGAACATTGTTGGCAGACTGAAATGACTAGCAGTGTGACAAAGACAGAGAGCAGCTCTGAAAAGATGGAGACGCAGTTGGAGAAGGCGTGACAGGCAGTGGGAGAGGAGACACAGCCAAGAAGAGCCAAAGACAGACGGCTCAAACTCTGGTGTGTGTGTGTGTGTGTGTGTGTGTGTGTGTGCAACTTTTGGGCAGGACTTTGAGGGTATAATTAGGGAGAGTGACTCCAGAAGAGAAGCCGAAGTCCTAAGCCTTCACGCAGGGATTAAACTGTGGGCTGAACTATCACTCCCAGGCTCCCAGCGTTAGCGCTTTAAAGAACACTCACCCCAGTCGCTAGGCTGTATCCAAAAAACAGCTGCTGTGGTGCTCAGCTTGACCCCAGGAGTCCACCCAAACTGGAACAAGACATCAACAACATCAAGCCAAGGGGGTAATTCATTTACTTTAAGGCTGTATTAGAGAGATTTTCAACTTTTACTTACTTTTGACTATATTTTTGCCAAGGGGGTTATGCATTATGTTAGTTTGGAAGGCAGCCAGCTAGATTATTCAAAAATGAATTGTTGATGAAATTTACAAGAAAAGTTAGTAAGTTAGTTTTGGGTGTGAATCCTCAACACTATCTGGATTTAGGAATTTTCAAAAAAGACTATATCATTGTGCAATAGGGCCAACAATATTTACTTCAACCACAAGGAGTCAGTACAGAAGCAAATTTTCACATTTCCACATCTGGACACAACCTGTTTACAGTTGCAAGATAGGGCCAATGCCTTGATGGATTTGCCTGGAAATTCCAGACTCACCGCTGTACCAGCGGATGAGTCTGGTCGCCTTAGAATCAATTCGATTTCTAGGGCGGAGCAAACCCGAGTTAACGGACAGCGTTGTTAGCCAATCAGAAAATGGCGGGCGTGACGTTAACAAAGCGACAAGAAAGTGAGAAAATAAACAAACGGAGTAGAGAAGCCACGAGGGAGGAACGAGGGAGTTATTTCAACATTACCGTACCATACCGCTGAATGAAACAAACTCTCGGCTCCTCGGTGCGCCATCTTGATTGTTGTCGGTGAGGAGACGCGCACGAGTGACGCTGCTTGCGAAGAACACGTGACTTAAATAAACCAATCAAAATGCACGGTACGGTTGGGATTTGAGTAAACCACTGCGGACGGCGTGGTGACCAGACTGATATTTCTCTGTAGAATAACACAGAGACTTATCAGTCTGGATTTTCCAGGCAATTGATGGATGTCTGCGCTCTCTGAGTGCTTCTAGTTTTTCTTTTGTACTTTTTCAAGTAACATTAGCTGTACATGTTAATGTGTTTATCCATCACAAAATAAACTGAATCTGGATGCAATTGGATAAACACAGAACCAATCAAAGCAATGCATAAGTGTCACTTACAGTTGGTCAGTGTAGCGTATTCTGAATACAAATAGCAACAAAAATAGCTAGTTTTACCTATTACACTGGCAATAACCTTGACTCTATTTTGCTACGTCCTACTGCCTTTCATCTACCATCTAGCTGCTGACTTTTTTTTTTCTTTTTTCTGTGGCTCAAAGTAGTGTGGCCGTCATGAGCCTCACACAGTCAGGTAAAGATTGTGCGTTCTGCTAGTGCTCTCAGGCCTCGTCCAAAGATGCTGCCTAGCTTCAGAAAGGATTTATATAAGGCCTGGGACATCCTCCTCTGAGCCTGACTGTGTGTCCCAGACCTGGGTGGCCGAACACATCTCAGTGACTTTGGATATACAGCTGTACCTGTGTGTATTGTTCAGAACAGTGTTGGGGGCAGGAAAAATAGTCTCTAAATTACTGAAGCGACAAGGTAATTAAAGAAAGGCTAGTGGGAGAATATCTTATAGTACTTGAAGAAAATATAGTTTTACCTCAAGGTTTGCTGGCTGGCTTTTGTCAAAACAGCATCAGTGGAGGTTTGGTCCCCAGCATCTGAAAATACATGTTTTGGAGGCTGTCAGTTTGGGCTCCCCTGGACTGAATTTGGTGGCTATGGAATAAGCATGGTTTAAAATGATGTACAAAGAAGAAAATAATCAGCCCAAACTGAATTTTATGTTTAATGAAAATAGGGTAGGACCAGTGAAACCCAGTGGAAAGGGCAGGTACTTCCTGTTCCAGTTCTTACAGGTGCCTAGAAAGGACAAACTGAGCACTGCTGGTGGAGAAGTACACTTTTTTTTCTAAGCATACATTCTTGTCATAGCCATTTGTAACTGAACTTATCTCATGGAGTCATTTTTCCTGATTATTTAACTCTTATTTAACTTTTATTTTCTATATAAACATACTCAACTGTTTTGCTGACGGCTTCAATTGTATTTTTCAACTCCATGACCCACTTAAAATGATTTTTTAAGTGAACAATGTCAAAAATAGCCAAATCATAAAATCTAATTTAGCAGAAATAGCATCCTCCAAGTGCCACACTGTTACTGGGTTAGGGTTATGTTTGCTAATTAGCCACATGCTCTGGAGTTACTATAATAGTGTATATTATAACAGTCCTGGTCTTTAGAAGCAGAGAGGGCTAAAGCTAAAAGACATAACTTTATATTATATTATAACTTCACTAATGTCACTTTGTAAGAATAATGCATTTTGTTGCTGCCTTGCTGATTTTTGTATAAACATTTAGAATATATAGCTAAAATAAAAATATATAACTATGCAATTATCTCATTTAAAACAATAAACCCACATTTAGAATCAGCTGAGAGTTTTTATTTTATAACCATATCGCACAGCCCTAGGAGTACTTGTCTAATTGGAAATTGGGGGAAAGATTGGCAAACACACCGGAACAAACCCGCGTTCCACAAGGTGAGCCACCCAGCTGAGCTCATTAAGGTTTATTTTTTAACAATCACCACTGGTAATGATTTCTATTCACCCTCATATCAATTCAGTCAACAGTTCACCTATATCTGCATGCTTTTGGGCAGTGAAGACAACCACCATGCACCCAACTATACTTCCATTTATTTCTTTAAGTTTAGTTTTAAAAAAGTCAAATTCAGCTGTTGTTTTATCCTCAAAATCCAAATGGAGTCGCTTGATGTCATTAGAGGTTTGGTTTGTTTACACCGGTGCGCTGTCACCAATGTAAATGAGTTTTCTATCGTCTCGCAGGCGTCGGCTCGCAAGCACCAGCTGCTTCTTATTGGCTTTGGCATGCAGTGGTTGTGCCGTTGATAAATGACTATTAATGGCCAGACGCTCAACCTGAAATTATCCTGGCGGTGGATTTCAGAGTTGCTTAAATTGAGGGCATTGGCCAAATTGATTTCCACACTGGCCGGCTGCTACTCAAACGGTCAGAAAATATGAGCTGTGAACACAAGCAACCGGCTCTACACGTGGATTTATTTCTTCATTCCTGAAATTTCAACCCCGTGCTGAGTCTGAGTCTAGACAGGACCCACTGTATGTTTGGTGTTAATTCTGTTAGAGGTTCAAAGATGCATTATGTAGAAATGAAGCTGATTTTGCACGGTTACATCACATTTTAGACAAAGTTAAGCAGTACTCTTCATAAGCATATCTCCAATTCTTTCTTATTCTCAGTATTTCCATTTTGAGTGGTTTTCATTTTTATATTGGATGGCATTTTGCATCAAAAATCCCATTTGTGTTTTAGAATAGGTGCAGATGAGGGTGTACAACACTTACAAAATGGCAAAAATGAAAAAGCATTGATTTGCACATGTTAACATTTATTGCTATTGTTTCACCTTTTGTCGCCACAAAACACTGAATTGTTCTTTGTTCAGAATGGCACTATTGCTTCGTAAAACATACAAAATTATGAATCTGTCTATTTTTATTTTGTGCTGGCACCACTTGTGACTTAAAAACAGAACAAAAAAAACAAGGACGCACAGTAGCAGCTGGCTTCCAAGAATTTACTGGCTACTGGTGAAAGCCAAAAAAAAAAAAAAAAATAGATCTATGGCACTTCACAAAGCAAAATTAATTTGATATCTGTTGGAATGATAGACAACAGTTTAGGAAATTTAATCAGGTCAGGAACCCCTCCCATTCAAACTCAAATTAACATTACTTATAAAATAGTTTTAAGCTTTTGGATCCAGTGGAAAAGGCAGTTACGTTTTATTCATGTCCCTACAGGTGCCCAGAGAGGACAAGCTGACCATTTCTCTTCCAAGTAACCCTCACTGCGATAATAGTGTGCAGAACCCTGTGTTACCATGGGTTCCTTCTGGGTATTATAGGTGATTTGCACAAATGTCTGTCAGAGTAGATAGGTGTCCAGTGTGTTGTCCAGCGTGTTCTACCTTTACATGTTTTGACTGCTGCTGTAGTCCTTCTCCAAAGCATCACATGTTGCCTTTTTAGCTAATTTATACCATTTTTGGTGCTGTTTTCTTACCTGGAGTAGGTAGGGTAGGACGTCAGCGCCATGTGCAGTCTGACTTCTTCAGGACAGTATTCCAGGCACGAGACAGTTTACAGTTCCCTGGGCTTGTTTTTTCTGAATCTCAATGGCTTCTTTGACGCTGAAGTTGTGTTTGTTGGTGTCTCTGTGTCAGCTCTGCAACTAGCTGGATATTGTCCAGTAAGTACCCCTCCTAAGGCCCATAGCTGCTGGGATAGGCTCCAGTCCCACTCCCTGGTGACCTCTGACGAGTATAAGCGGGTTTCCTTACATGTATTCTTGCTATATTCCTATTTTCTCATAACATCCATCTTGAATTTTCCTCATTTTGTTGTGGTCTCTTTTCATTATTTTATATCATATTGTTTTTCTCTTTCCCCCAGAGCCATTTACTCCCATTCCCCAGACAATGGACAGACCATACTTCCTGCTCCAGTGCACAATTTGTCCCTTCTCAGTCACCATACCCAGTCACCACTGCCAACCTTGTGTTTTTTTCTTTCCTTCTTCTCCTGTTGTGACCTCCTCCCATTCTTTTGCCTGTCTTTCTTTCTTTGTTTCTTTCTTTCTTACTTTCTCTCTTTCTCTGCGCTGACCTCCAGGATCAACCGAGCAAACATGATTCCCACTTTTTCACGGATCAGGAGTGCGTCAGTGGTTATGCAACACTGAGAGGGCAGTAGAGTGAGAGAACATGCGAATACATAACTGGCATATTTGTCCGGTGTGATTTCCTCATCACCAAAAAAAAAAAAAAAAAAAAAAAAGAGCATTAATGTAGGCTAAGCTCTTTTCACAATAAAAAAATGCCAATATGTTTGCATAATAAATGTGGATTCTTCTTATTGGTTTTGGCTGCAGGACAAATAGATGCAGAACATTGGATTTGAAAGGCAAAGCACAAAAATGAATTTAAGGTCAGATAATTACTGATACTAGTGCGTGTTTCTGTTGCTTTAGATGAGTACCATACAGAGCCGGCCCTAGCTCTGTTGGGGCCCTAGGCATGATTTTAAATTTTGCCCCCCTACTCTCAGCACCACTAAACAGAATATAGGACTACATTGAAGACTTTACTAAGCAATAACATAGATTTCCCAGCAGTCCCTGAATTGCGCCCCGATGTATTTTGTACCAGGTTTTTATGAAAGTAGAGGGGTCTGAAGGTCCTACCGTAGAAAATATTGAACAAAACAGGTGTAATTTCCTGTTTTCTGATGCATTTTAGGTGATCATATATGAGCTTCAGCAACTACTACACTGTAGGAAAAAGGAGGCTAATTATGATTTTATTTCTCTTAAAGTTTCAAGACAAATAATTGTTTCTTAAAAACAACTCACATTTTAAACATGAGCTGCTGCTCTGCACAGATTGGAGCATAGTGTGATTTAGCTTTAGTTTTTTATGTTTTACACAAGCGAATTGTTACTTGTGTTGAAATCCTCCGCCCCTACAGCACAGGGCCACAGAGGCTTCAGTCTCATCTCACTGAGCCTGGACAGAGGCTCCAGAGAACACTACAGGCTACAGAAGCTTTTGTCTGGACTCATGTTTTATGTTGCTTTTATAGTAACACAGCTAAAATATTGTGAGAACGGCATTGGACACTGCCTCGGATCGCGCCTTTCATTACTGCTTGTGTTATTTCACAAGCTGTTTATGATCGTATCTCTGCAAGTACGAGGCCAATTGTCATCAAACAAAAAGTGACTTAAAGCTTGACAAGAGTAGAACACATCTATGGACTCAGAACTCTCCCCAGTGTCCATAATTTTTAGGTATAGTATATTGTTATTGATCAGACTCTTTAAGCCTTATAGTGTGCTGACACGGGGCAGTGGCAAGCCCAGTCACTCTGCACCCTTAGCATTTGCCTATATAGCCTATGCCAAAGCTCGGCTCTGGTACCACCAATTTAATAATTATTCAGCTTTGGTTCCAGAATGGTATGCTTAAAGGGACTATATTATGCTTTTTTATCTGTTTATAAACCAATCTTGGTCACCTCTAACATAGCATTGCATGTTTTACCACCACATTTTTAATTACTTTACCGGTGCCATAAAGAAACCAGCAGAGGGCGTCAGAATGCAGTGTTTTGCGGTCTTTTGAATATAATCAAAGAAAAAGAGCACCCCGCTTTCTTAAACTTGTTGTATGATGCCATTTTACCACAAAGAGAAAAATAACTCTGAGGACTGGATGTAGAGAGCTGGTTCATTAGTCAGTGCTTCCTGGAGTTGGCGAGGGTGGAGGTTTGTGGACCTGAGCATTTTGAGACCTCAGAACAGTTGTGCCAGAGAATACAGGATTACTAAAACATGCATAAATTAGGCAAAACACAACTCCAGATATGTTTTTGATGAGGAAATATGGTAAAAAGCACAAAACATAGCATTATATTTTATACATTTAGGAAAAAAATATATGCCCTGTTCTTCTGTTGTTTGTTCAGAATGCAGTTCCATCTCCAGCCTCTTGAACCATACAATGATATTTTCACACCTACAACATTCTCCATCATATTCTAAGTCACAAGTCAAGGTTTGCCTCCACTATGATACCTCACATTGAAATATAACTTGGTTTGACCTCACTATATACAGTATATACAGTTTTTAGTAGTTGTGCTTTGGTCATTACAGTGGCACAACAAAGACTAAATTATGACAGCTTCATTAGATGTTGACTGTAGTGGACAATGATGCAATTATGGCCCATCTGAAGGGGGTCTGCATGTCTTCTATGTTTTACTGGGGGTTCTCTTTAGCTTCATCCTACCATCCAAAGACAAATAGGTGAATTGATGACTTTCATTTGCCTCGAGTAAATCAATGGAACAGTTAATAGTTGTCTGTTTCTGCGACTAACAATGCCTCAGGCCCATAGTTGCTGGCATAGGCTCCAGCCAACTGTGACTCCTAACAGTAATTGGCCGGGAGCCAGACCCACCCCACACAATAGAAGGTTAAGTGGAATTTTTTCCTGAAATCTGCAATTTTCCTGGGGAATCATAGGGATTCTATGGGCAAATGAACGAGATTTCTATCACTCAGTCTGGGGGTATGGAAGATATTTTCTGCTATAGCAGGAGACCTGTTTAAGATACAGAGCTTATCCTGGGCTCAATCTGTAGCTAATGAATTGGGGAAGTTTTCTATTCACATATGAGACAGTAATTCCAATGACACTTAGCATAATGTAACAGTTTGTAAAGAGAATTTGTTTTTGAGATGGCCATTACTGTTTTATTAAAATTATAAAGCCTTATAATGTTATTTTGCTATGTTCCTCACCATGTCAGCATTTTTTGTTCCAAATTTCATTCCTCTATGACTTTGCATGCAACTTTGGCACTACTTTTTACACAATCACAAACATTCTGTCTGGGTCCTGTCCCGAAAGTGTTTTTTGGGGTCCTGAGACCAAACAGGGCCAAGTTGTAACAAATCATTTCAAACTCGTAATGACCCAAGGTATGAACTAATAAAAAGTAATAGTGAGAAAAAGGTAGGAAAAATATTGCTTGGGGTGGGATTGGCCCCCAGCCTAGAATAAACAGAAGATAATAATAATAATCTTATTAACAAACTGAACACATTTTGCCCTCTATGTCAGCCGCTACTCCCTGCAACCATCAACCAATCAGACAACAGGGGGCAGTGCCATCAAACACACAACAATAAACCTGTGATTGGATCAGTTTTGGTAGTAATAACTTAAATTAGGAGAGAGTTCCAGACATATTTTACTTCTCTTTGAAAGTGAAAGGGTCTTATAATGCTGTTGCAGATGATATAAAGAGACATAACCTTCCGTGACAACAATATTCCAAGTTTAATCGACAGTTTAGCTTACAACTCATGGATGTTTCAAGTATCTAGTAAGTGTATGCACTCGGCTTTGAACCGCTTCCAAACGGGCGTGCATTGTTGGTGGAAGTGCCTGGGACCTTATGAGTGGGATTTATGTGAAGAAGTGGGTTAAGATGTGGCTTAAAGGGCTGTATTGTGAGAGTCTAATACGGGAGCAGGGGAGAAGGGAGAGGGTGGGGAGGGGGCCTAGGCAGAAGAGCTGTGTGTTTGTGTGTGACATGTGGATATGTGAAGGCTGCAGCCATGCATAGATGTTCACACCAGAGAGAGAGAGAGTAAACAAACATGGCAGCCCCGTGGTAAGAGATGCAGAGAGTTACGACGTATACTGCTGCTCCTGCCTCTCTTTTTTTTTTTCCTTTTTTTTATTTATTTTATCCGGCGTGTCTCTGTTCGTTACCGCTGCCACGAGGTTGTGTTCCCAGAAATGTGTTTGTCTTTGGATGAGAGTAAATAAAAGGCTTATACGCAAACTGAATTCATTTCAGGAGCATAAGCAGTAGGTGGATAGAATTGAATTTTATTGCTGCTTTGCCAAAATACAGTGCTAATACCACGTACTTCTACTAATGTGACTGCTGCTACAATGGCTATTAATACTACTACTATTACTACTACAATAATTACAACAATCATAAAGTGTGCTCTGAGTGAGAAAAGTACTCTTCTGTACTCAAGTAAAATACTGTTACTTTTATACTGTAATATTACTTAGTATAGGAAAACAAAGTATTACTAAACTAAAACTACCATTACTACAACAACTAGTAGTATTACTATTACCACCACCACTAATACTATTTCCTATTAGTGCTTCTTCATTTACTACAACAATTAGTTCTAGTACTACTACTACCACTGCTAAAGTGACTACTGCTAATGCAACTGCTGCTGATGCTTCTCCTTCGAGTACTATTATATATAATATATATATATATATATATACTATTGGCACTGCTACACATGCAACTACTACAAATACTACTACAATATAGCTATTAGTACTTAGTGCATTTGACAGTGGCTCAGAGGAAGAGTGGCCAAGAGTGGTTTAATAAAAAGTATAAGACAAACTAAAACTTCTGTTACTATACCACTACCTCGATTCCCCAGAGCTTGTACAACTACCTTTACTACTACTACTCTTCTACTGCTACTACTCTAACTACTACTACTAGTAGTACCACTATACTACTGCCATAAATTTAGCTTTGCCAAAACGGTGAAGAAAGTACTCAACATAAAGTAGAATGATAAAAAGTAGGAGACAAACTAAAAATGCTACTACTCGATTACAACTACTTCTATTCCCTTGCATTTCTACAACTACTACTACTATCACTACTAGTAATACAACCGCTGCTGATGCTAGTACTGCTATTACTTGCAACTACTATACATGCAGTTGCTTCAGCTACTATTGCTACTTCCTCAACTGCTTGTACTACTACTAAACTTACTACTACTCTTCTACTACTCTCACAACAACTAATTATACTACCAGCACTACTACAATAAATTTAGCTATTAAAAAAATTGTATATAAATCTTTGCCATAACAGTGTGGAAACTACTCAACATCAAGTAAAGTTATTGTTAATACAGGTACTATTACGCTACAGACAAACTAAAACTACTATTACTACTACTACCACTACTTCTATTCCTTGCAGTGCTTCTACTACAACTACTACTGATGCTACTACTGCTGTTAATATTATTACAATTTCTACGACTACACATCTGAATGCATCTACTGCTATTGCTACTTTTTTAAACGCATATACTACTACTTTTATTACTATCATTGTATATTGTTACTACTGCTACTACAATTGCTACAACAAATATACTATCATTACTACCAATAGTGCTTTTGCTCCAGTACTAATGCTGCTATTATTTCCACTTCTCCTACAAGTGTTGCTATCACTGCTGCCATTCGTTCTACTAGACCAAAAGGTATTGCCCTCTAGACCTTGTAGTTTTGAATAAAAAGGACTTCATATTTTGCCACAAAAAAACATATTTTCATTTATTTATGGAATGTTCAAATGTGAAAATACTAAGGTTAAGAAAGTATTAGAAAAATCTCACTTTGCTTATTTATAAATCAGCAGAGGTTCATGGCAATTCGACTGCGCTCTTTACAATTTGCCAATTTCTTTGTGCCAAGTCTTTCAACATTTCAAAGCGAATTGGCCAACCATCTGCCGCGTAAACAAGATGAATATTGTGATATGGTAAAAAGGTAACCCCTGAACCACCATAAAATACTAAAGCCAACAGTGTTACTGTACATTGGCTTGTGTTTACGCAGCAAGGCTAAATAAATGATAACACGTTTGAAAGAGAAAGGTGAACAAAATGGCATTTCTTCCAACACAGGCTGCTTTTGTGAGGTGAGGAGTAGAAACCGCTCAGCGCACAAATAAATATTGTACAAGCTTTGATAATAGAAAGAAAAGTAAAGGTAAAAAAATCCAGAGTATGCATGGACCTACTAACCTTTTGGTGTAATTACTTTAGACTGAACTGATTTTGATCCTTTTTACATAATTTTGTATATTGCTGCAAGCATCAAAGCCTACTACTCTACTTTTAGTACTCCTGGAGCTACTAGTACTGCTACTGTTACTACTACTACAATGGTGCAAACAGAATAGAAGTTATAGTAGTCATAGTAGCAGCACTGGTAGTAGTACTCATGTTACTTAAAATACTCAAATATAAAAAAAGTAGAAGTAATAGTAGCAGTGACGGTATAGAGATAGCATTATAGCAGCCACATTAGTACCAGGATTAGTAATGTATAGTTTTTATAACATGGAGCCTAGTTGTTGAGTAGTAGTAGTATTAGTAGTAGTAAAAGACACTTGTACTCTGTTGTCCTGTTAACAATCTATAACAAAAGCCATTATTAACATCTAACCCTAAACTCCACGCCCCCTTTTAGAAGGAGACATGGTACAGACCACGTCCCAGGCACATGCCCTTGCTGTGGATGAGCCATTATGCAGATGATATGCTAATAAAGTCAGCCTATTTGATTCTGCTTAGGGAGCGCCACCACCCAGGGAACATAATCAAGCTCTCATTGTCTCTCCACAGAGCCACACAGGGCTGTATGGAAGCAGCCGTGTGATGAGATAGCTTTATTAGCTTCACATGTACGCTTGTATGTTTACGTTGTACTCTTTTTGAATTGCGAGCGCCATTTTCCCCTCTCTGTTGCCAGACTCTACCATAGCGTGTGTCAAAACGAATGTACTTCGCAGCAGTGAGCTCCAGTTAATGTTTTTTTTTTTTAATGGTTATGTCGCAGGCTTTTATTCTCAGCATGGGTTAGTTAAAACTGCACTGCACAAAAAAATCTAATTCTGGTTCAATTTGCAAACAAGAAAACAGTGAGGTATTTATTCTATTTATTGTATACATGCAGTTTGAGTGGCTGTATATTTATGTAGTACTTTTCAAAGGAACACAAAGCCTGAAAAGTGTGTTACTACTGCTGTTTGTAGTACTACTGATAGTTTTTAGGGTAGTAATTCAAGTTCAAGTAACTTTATTCATCTGTTAAACACAATATGATGTCTGTAGAGTTGTAAAAAGTAATGTGTTCATATAGCATCCACATTGTGACCTACACAAGAACTCAATGCCTCAATCATTCACATACGCATTCATTCATACACTATTTCCCTTTGAATGTAGTTGGATAGATATACTGTACACACAACCAATCTGAGCAACAAGTATTGCACAAAGCCTATTTTAGATAACCAGTGATGATCATTGGATTTCTTGCCTACTACCACTACTACTATTACTACTACAACTGGTATTGCAACTGCGACTGCAACTACTATCATCAAACTACTGCCATAAATTAAACTTTGCCCATAAAGTTGGAAAAGTACTCAACATTTGTTATTATATTTCTATTGCTGCCACTATAGCACTAGCTCGAACACTGTACTTCTTCTACAACTACTTCTGCTACTACTATTAACCAAATAGAACTACTAGTGGAAGTACTATTTTACTTTTCTACCTACACAAGCATTCAAGACTTTTGATTCAGCCATTCACTCATTTCATCCATTTCTTGCCTACTACAACTACCACGAAAGGTACTTCTGTTACTTAGACTGCTACTTGTACTGCAACAGCTACTACTATTTTTATACTATTACCATAAAGTTAGCTGTGCCCAAAAAGTGGCAAAAGTACCCAGTATACTGTATTTTACTTCTGCTATTGGTACTCCTAGTTCTAACACTACCACTACTGTTGCTACTCTGATATCACTGCTACTACTACTACACAAATAATACCACTACTTTTGCTTTTAGTAGGACTGGCAATCACTGGAGAAATATTGGCAAACATGGGCACTCAAAGGCCATTTTACACGCCAAAGCACTGACGTATTCAAATATTCAGGAGTACAGCATACCTCTAAATGCAATTGGATAAACATACATTCAATCAGATGGCATTAAATTAATCTCTTTCCATTTTAAATCAACTGTGATGATTAGTCCTTCAGTGTTTTGTCGAGTTTGCCACTAAAATGCATTTTAAAGTTATGAATATGTTTAACAGCAGCCGGAAAAACAGTTTATTGTTTTTCAACTCCCCTTTTGTCCGTGGTCCTTGGCATTGACATTTTAATCAAAACCTTTGCTAATTTGGAAGTCTCAGCCTTTCAATGGGTCGTTTGTGTGTGCTCCAAGGTTCAGGTAGACACTTTCACACAAAGAACATTGAACAAAACAAAGCAACCACAGTAAACTTGATTGAACCATACAAGCTGTGAAAAATAAACATAGATGGTTTCAGACCACCCAGCCATCAAAATGTTGATCCTTTTTTTATGCTATACAATTCATTTTTCTCCACTTGAGTTTCCAGGGTGTTGAACAAATGGATGAACTACTTCTGAATGCAAATAGACAGGCAATCAATCACAATACAGGGGGTAGTGCCAGTTTACACAGAACTGCCTCTGGACCAACAGAACATACAAACAACCATAGAAACAAAGCACAACATAGAATGCACTACATTTTGGAAGAGCATTAGGATTGGACAGGTAGGACTAATTCCACTGAAAATTACTTTGAATGGGAGGGGGTTCCAGACCCACTTCTCACTTTATTATTAAAGTGAATGGGTCTCGCTGGCAAGGTTTTAGTATTTTAGTATTTTATTTATTTGTTATGGACATCTCAATAACCTTGGACCACCCAGATGCATTGTTTAAGTGCTAATTTTCAACACCTGTCCCTAGACATAGATAGTAGCTATTACAACACAGAGGTGGAACATATTTAACAAAGGACACAGGATTCAGAAGGGTTTGAGTTTAAGGTGCTTTTATTTTGGTAAAATTTGTTTTGTTGGTTTTATTACTTTGTGTTTCAAAAAAAAAAAAACTCCCGTGCCCAAAAGTAATAAAGGAAAGCTGGACTCTGGTGAGGCAGCTAAACAGAACAAAACCAAAGGTAAGGGGTCGGGCCAACCCCGTAGAAGCTGCCATCATCTCCTCTATCACCCTACCCTAATGCAAAAACATCCTGCTAGCTAACCTGAGAAAAAGAAAAGGCAAAAACAGGATAGCCGGTCCCACCAGGTCAATAATAATTAAAATATTCAAATCAAAGAAAGTATACATGATATACAGAGTAGTGAAGATGTACTAGAAGAAGAAGAAGCAAGGTATTACCACAATTACATTATTAATGTGGGCATCTTTGCACTGATTTAAAGCATTGTTTTTATAGCATTTTAAATGTGTTACAATTTGTCTCAGCTGGTAAACAGTTCCATTGCCTGGCTCCTTTGGCTGGGAAGGCAGTCTGACCAAACAAAGTCCTGAACAGCACAGCTACCATTAGCCACAGCTTTGGTGGCTGCTTTATGGGTGCAATTTATATGCATGACTAATTCAGAAAGCAGTGGTGTATCATAGTTTAGACACTTAAAAAAACAAAAAATATTAAAGTTGATAAAATTGTCAAAATTTGGTTTTATGCACATATGCAGCAAATGCTTTTATATAATTTACTTGTTGTAGGGATATGGCATGGTTAGTATTACACTTTTACAGTCACATCAATGGATAAAAATATTGTGTTTAGTAAAAAAAAATGCATATATTATATTGATTAAGTAAACTAAAAAAAATGTAAAATGTTTATGTCATAAAATTCAAATATTATTACATAGTGATTATACATATGATCCTAATCATTGCATTAAATGCGTGAATTTTTCACTCCTTTCACTTTTTGAATTGAACAACTAAAAGACTTTCTTTTTTCCGCAATATTCTAATTTATTGACACGGTGATGGCAGGATTTCCATCATCCTAAATAACCATAAATAACATTTTTCTCCTCTAGAGCCTTGCTAACTTAATCTGTCCCTTGTTCATTCCACCCTCCTCTATTTTATTCCAGTCTTGCACCAACTGCACCCATTTGTCACTCGCTTACCTCCAACAATACAGTCAATTGTCCTCTTCTGGTTTCTCTATCCCATTTTCCATGACATTTACTTGCCACCTGCTCCCACTTCACTCCTGTCCCAATCCTGACCTTCCTCAAATCCTTCAGTAAAGTCAACATAATTACTCTTTCATCTCATTACTTAGATGCACTGACAAATTATACGGAATTTGCGAGTCGGACTCTCCAGGCATCCGCGCACATCCATTAACCCCTATTGCCCGAGTTCCCACCTCCCGAGTCCTTGGAGAGACTCGCCGAGGCATTTGATAGTGTTTGATCATCATCTTCCTTTTCCAGCCATGCAAACCAACATGGGTGTGTGTTGTGTGTGCATTAACTTGGCTTTATTGATCCCGCCCCATCCCACTCTGACAGATCCAGAGGAGACAATAATTAGTCTTGTAATTGGCCGATCAGTTGCATGGAGAAATGCTGAGCTAACACGCCACCGCGCTCCGATTGTGGTTTTGACCTTAGCGCAGCAATGGGACAGGTGTCGTTTTATGTGGAAGATGACACAGGGAGAAAAAGCTTTGTGGTCGAGATAAAAAAAAAAAAAGAAAAAAGAAAATGGCGGGTCACACAATAGAAGATTCATTAAAGAACCGTCAGACAAGGTAATTAGCTTTAGTACCAAATTATTTGCCCTCCTGGTTGCAGATACAGTTGTCATCTTTTTGACTTATCTTTTATTTCGACATTAGCATTTCCCTGACTAATGCGTTTGGCTGTCCTTTGAAAAAAAAAAAAAAAAAAGGTACAAAGCCAGGGCTGTGAAGTGAGGAGTCGCGCAGACTTTCAACCTTGTTCAAATCATGCAAGTTTAATGGAATGACTGTTGAGGCTGTGGGAAAAGGTGAGGGCTTTAGCTGAATCATACTCTACAGAGACACTTTGAGGTAGGCCTGCTTAATAATCAACTTAATAAAGTAATAAAAATGCTCTTTATGCAAACTGAAAAAATATTTTTTTCTTCAGTCATTTTTTTTTCATTCTGTAGAGAACCAGATGAGCTTTAAGTGAGATTATATGTTTATTTATATATTTGACATGAACTATATGTTTCAAGGTTAAACTGATAAGCAAGCAAGCAAGCTGCAAAAACAACTTTTGTAAGAAAACCTACATGGCTTAGTCATTTAAAAACAGTGTTACCAAACGTTAATTTACTGTTTCTTTTTAGTATAACATAATTCTTAGCTTTTTAGCACACATTTAGGCACAAGTTGAGGTGACGTCTTGAAGGCATGAAATAGCATTTAGCATTTGTTAGTTTAGTCCTGGTACAGTCCCAAGTTTTGTCCTTGTTTAGTAATGCATCTTTTTTTTTCTTTTTTTTGTTATTCCCTGTTTTATTCTAGGTTAGTCAAGATTAAGGCTCATTTAAAGGAAAGCCAAATATTTTCGGAGGTGGTACTTGTAAGTGAAAAGTTTAAGAACCACAAAGTCATTTAAAGGCTTTCTTGCCTCCATCTCATAGTCAGCACTATGTTGGACGCTAAGATAAAAGTTAAATTTAGCAATTCATCAACCCAGAGTCATAAATTCTTAATAGTAAGTCATAGTAGCAATGAACCGGGTACTAATTGCGAGTTATTCAAATGAGCCATGTGCTTTAAACCCACTAACCACTTTTTGCATCTAAACGTGGAGAGTGGGTGAGAATTCTCCACTAAAGCTGTGAGGAACCATAAATATTCTAGAAAAGGGGTTAAGAGTGCACTGCTAGTACTACTTCCAGTCACAGCCCCGAAACTACAAGTCAGCAAATCTCACCTGCTTCATTTTTATTAGGAGAGAGGACAATACACTGACTCTAGCCTGAACTGCTGCTACGCTTAAACTGTATTAATATTTCTGCTAGCACTGCACATATGAATAAAAGTAGTTAAAGCTACTAAATAAAACTCATTTGCATTGCTTTTATGTTTTATGGCCATGCATCAAAGGAAAAAATATATATTTCTACTGAAAAATTGGCAGAGAAAGTTATAATGGACTGAAGACTAGGCTCTCACTACATTAATTTTACTTGCTATGAGTTCCAGCAGACAACAGTGCTATTTTAAACCTCAACTGCAACTGTCGGGTGTTAGCAAACTACTGGAACTATGTAAATGCTGCCTTTAATTGCCCCATTTGTCGACTTGAAAACACCAAACTCTGGAACTACAGTTTTACATTAGTCACTGGAATGACTTTGTTCCTGCTTACATGTGTTCAGAAACAAAATGCTTCGAAGGGAACATAATAATGGGCAATATTGTACTAGAGAAACATATTTTTGCTTGTTATTTCTTTAACACATCGAGGAAAAATGAAAATGTGATCCATGACAAAGGATGTCTCATTTGGGTTTAAACAGGGGTGTCCAAATTATACGACCCCAGGAAAAGTTTTTTGTTGGCCAACAGGCTTCATTAGCGTGGGTAAAAAGATTCATATTTGCGTGAGATGGACCTGACATTAAGAAAGAAAGAAAAATAAAAATTCCACTATAATATATCTGGTTGCGGAAGGGCATCCAGCGTAAAACATATGCCACATATATTTTCCAGTATGTGGCCCTCTAAAAAAAGAAATAAGAGAAAAACATGCAATAACTATGTTGAATAATGCAATAACAATATTAGCGATATTTTGATATATTATTGCGACTAAATCCTTGTCTTTCTGATACATTTAGTTGCGATACGGATATTGCGATATAACGATAAATTCATGATTCAGTATACTGTGCAGCCCAATTTGAAGCTTTAGATTTAGGATTATAGGACTATAGGGTTATATAGTGAAGTCATTCTACACGACTTGTCAACACTGAATCAATTACTGCCAAAAATGCAGGCAAAGTGGCCATTCCAGCACTAGTGACATATGCTTACACAGAGAAACAGAACAGAAAGGAAAACATTATTAACAATAACTAGGCACAGATAATGACAAATAGCAAGTTTAGAATTAGCGCTAAGTTCAGAGGTGGATAGTAATTCAGTACTTTTACTTCTGGGAATTAATTTCTAAAACACACATACAGTACAAACAGTAATGGTGTTAGCAGCAGAAATACTAATACTAATACAGCATAGTGGTAGCAGGAGTAGTAGCAGTAGTACTAGTGTTCATAGCAGAATGTCATTTGTACTTAAGGAAACACAGTACTTTTTTACTTTTGCTTAAGTAACAGTTTTGCAGAATACTTTTACTTAAACTTAAGTTATAATAATTTGAAGTAAGTGTACTTTTATAAAGGTACAGATTTGCAGTACTAATTCCTTCGCTGACTAGGATTGAGAGAAGTTCTAAACTTCAGTTTGCAGTCATTTGTTTGCTGTGATGTTTAGTTTTTAAAATATAATAAAAGCAGGAAAGGTCACCATATTGTTGTAGGGGGTATGGCAAGAATTTGGGACCATTGCATACAAAACCTCCGCCTCTGCACCTCTGTCTGTGAATAACATTATGTGTGGGGAAATGACACTGTTAGGTTAAGGAACAATGTGATTGCTAACATCCCATCATCTGAAGTTCATGTGTCTTCGATCACTCTTTCTATCCAAACAAAGTACTTCTCCTTTGACCAAGTACACGCCTGAGGCCCACATCATCCTTTTTTGGCACTGTCCCATTTAATGTCAAGCTGCATAATGGTGTCACAGCTGACAGGAATATCGATCATTCACAAAAACGAGCCTTCAGTGACTTTGGTTTACACTCACTCTCATAAAAGCAGGTTCTATGCCATCATGGTTTTATGTCCCGGACCGTTAAACCATTCAGGAGTTAAGTGTGCACAGGCCACAGGTGGACAGGCAGTTTAGCGTCATAGCAGCCAGGGAAATGGACACTGGCTGCAGTCCAAAAGCCTGTTAGGAGAAAGATGATGGATGTTTTATGACTTAAATCCTTGATAATAAAAAGTATATGTGATGTCAGAAATATGACACCTTTATCAATACATTTTCTATAATATATAACATACTGTGAGGAACTTTCAGCTGCTCCTTTTCCATGGGGACCCACCAGAGCAAATCTTTTGCATCGGTACTTAGACTTTTTTTTTTTTTTAAGCTAGATGCCCTTCTTGATTGAAACCTTGGGATTGGAACAACTTGTTGCTGAGGTTTTTGGCTTCACATCAAACCCCTAACCTTCTGCAGGGAAGATAATCATTTCATTAACATGGAGGCTTCTCTGACAATTTGCTAAGTTTCTTTTTCTCAAAAGCAAGAAAATAATGCATAACTAAATAATGCATTAAGTTAAAAAACTTAAATAAGTAGCTTTAACTAGCTGCTTTTATATCACCACAACTCCAAGTTCTCTGAGCATATTCATTTTTGGTTTGTTCTTTCTTTTTCAAGCTACTGTGAAATCCAATGGTGGGTGGATGCTTTGCAAAGAGAAGTAATCAACACATTTTCCTGGTCAGCCTTTCTTAGAAAATAAAGTGGGTTTGGAACCATTTTTACTCTACAACTGACTTTTGAAAATTGCCCATATCTGGATGGCTTAAAAATATACATATAGGGGTTGCATCAGTGCTATCCTGTGTGTTTGTTAGCACCAAGGGCACACCTTGACATACTGTATGTTCTAGAGAGAAAAATCCATTGTTTTGCTATTAAAAAGACCCATTGACTTTTGTTGCAGGAGGAGTGGGTCAAGAACCTCTCCTGTTGAAGCTGTCTTCTGCCAACCAATCAAAATCTAAACCAGAGGTGCATATTTTTAGTTGGTCTATTGTGTGTAATTTGGTACTGTTCTTTTGTTTCCTGATTGGTTGAATGTCCAATTGCGTTCAATTTTCATTCATCTATCATCGGACATCCCCTTGTAATCAAAGAGGTAACTAATTCCATGTACAGAGTAGGCAAAGAATTAAGATGGCAGGTTAGTCAATGCAGAATTAGGTGAATCGTAAAGAGCAGTTACAGGCCACAGTGCAAATTACACAGCAAGATAAATGGGGCCATCTTTGAGGTTGCAGACACCATCTCCTGCTACTAATATCCCGTAAGTAACAGACTAAACATACGCTCCTGCTAACAGTTCTGACTTTGCTCTGGCCTGTACGTATCAGACAATCACCGAGTGCGCCCAACTCGTCATGATCATCCCTAACCTTCGACATGCAAAGCTGCCAAAGATGCATGTACCTCGGTAATGTGTGTAAGTGACTAAGCGACTTCGTGAATTATACAGTAGTGTTTGCTTTTGAACAGATCAGCAGAAGAGGTGATGCCATAGTCAATGTCGCTGCCTTCGTGCATAATTGCTTCGCTTTGTCATTGCCAGCGGCTGGGCACGGCCACATGTGATTGCTTCCACCTCTCTTCTCTTCCCTCCGCCTCCCCTTCAGACTTTATTCTCTTTAGAGTCATTAACTTATCCGATGGGGACAGATTGAGTGGGACAGACAAAGACAAAACAGACTGAGTCTTGACTTGGGGCAAACTACAGTCTGAAAGAGTTAGACTTTTAACAATCTAGATGAATTAAGTTACAGAAATGCACAACAGTTAGACTTGTTCTGTCCCATGTTGTGTTTTTTCAGGCATTTTGAAATAGTTGTGCACACAGGGATTCCTGCGAGTATCAGCAAGTTTAATTTAATTCTTTTTAATGCCATTTATATATATATTGCCAAAAACATACAATTGTGGCAGCTTAAATTGTCATAAAGCACCAATAATGTTGAAAG
The DNA here is from genome assembly GCA_020698575.1 of Bostrychus sinensis. Lineage (NCBI taxonomy): Eukaryota > Metazoa > Chordata > Actinopteri > Gobiiformes > Eleotridae > Bostrychus > Bostrychus sinensis. Next base: position 9,920,517 of record CM036257.1, on the reverse strand, counting down.
TCAAATATCAGGTTTGGGTAATTTAGTCCCGCTGGAAGCACATTTGTTTTGTCTGTCTATCACGCTGTAGGCTACGAAAATGGTTTATTATTATTTATATATACATATTCACAAATGAAACTAATAATGTAATAATTTTTTACATTTTTATTGCCTGTTAGAATCAAATTTAATGCTTTTTAACAACATTTAAGGGCTTAATTTTTTCCAAAATCAATGTAATGCTTTTTAATGGGCAGTAACTACGGCGCACTTTTGCATTAGTGTTTCACATTTCATAAAATAATGTATATGTTTTTTGGGAAGCTATTACTTTCAATTTGCAGAGAACACTTAGATCTTTTATATTCAAAGTTAAAATTGTTGGCAGGCTAACTTTGTTTTTGTATTCAGACTTGGCTCACAAAAGCTACTCTTTGTGTGATTATGGCAAAATTGGCCATGGAAATATCTCTAAGAGCATAGACATTAAAATTGGCCGACTCTCTGCTAGCAACAAAGCACTGTTGATGTTCAATTAAAGTGGTGTCTGGTTCACTGTCTGGCTCCAAACACAAAACAGCTGCTTTTCTGTCAAATGTTTTGAAGCAACACGAAGCCTCTTTCAAACAACCTCTGTATGTCATACGCCTTATTGCTTTACTGTAGTTTGATATCGCTGTACATTTTCAGCCTGTAGTCAACCAACCATCCACGAGCTTGTTCATAAACAGCAAAACCTGGCTCGACAATACAGCCTGACTCAAGCTCGGGTAGAATTTTTAATCTCTACTTCATGCCATCTTTTGTGTTTTCCAGTTGACTACAGAAAATAGCCTTCTGTTCATTTCAATTGGATTTCCAGTAGTTATAACAAAATGAACTCTGATTAAACTACCTTTGAATGTCATTTTGGATACATTTTATCATTGGTTGGTAGGAATGCAGCCACAAGGGGTCATGAGCCAGTGTACTCCCTGAGCTGGTCCCAAGCCTGGATAAATGGGAAGGCTTGCAACAAGAAGGGGATCTGGTGTAAAACCCAGAAGACTAGAAGACTTATTTTTTGGCAACCCGAGACGCAAGAAGCTGAAAGGAAAGACGATGTTGGCTTGTAGGAACAATCATAGCGGATGACGGGTTGAACTGGAAGGGTTTCAGGCCTACTTTACTTTGCTAAGAGTGTGAATTTGTCTGGTTGCCCAGGGAAAATATTCATATTAACTACATTACACTTTTAACATTTGGCATTAACAACAAACTGACAAAAGTGAGACTATTCTTGTGCATTGATACAAGAATATTTTGCCTATTAAAAATAAAATATAATCTGCCAAAGGTAACACAGCCACCCATTCTGCAGAGCTCCCCGTGTCCTCTTCCTGCACCTGTAAATGAGAACCATCTGACAGCCATCACTTTACTATGACAGGACTGGCCCATACATTGCCATAGGCTACTGTCTGTTTTTTCTCTCTCGCTCTCTCTTTTTTTGACTGCAGACGGAAAACTCTGAGCCTTAAGGGATGCAACTTAAACATTCCCCCTAAGCCACCATCTCTCTGCAAGCTGCTGCAAACCTGCTGACCAGTCACAAAACTCACATACATACAAGACATCAGCTTTGCAAGATACTGTCAACTCCAATGTTGGCTGCACTGCAACCTTAGTTAACCTTACTACTCTATGGTTTACTGGCAAATCCCAATTTTCTAAATGTCTGGGAAATATACACAGAACAAGCATAACAGTATGACCACCTGCTTATTAATTCTGGTCACAATATAATGTGATGCAGCTTGATACCACTCCCTTTTTTTATTCCATTGGTTTGCCTTTTGTTCTGCCCTCTCGATATCATAAAGGAGAATCGCAGAGGGACTCGACAGATTCCTTTCACTGAACAGAACAAGAAGGCCTGCTGGTTTACTGTAAAAGTTAACATTGGCTGCACTGCAGAGAGTAGCATATTTCACCTCGAAGAATCACCATGCAACTTTTCACAAGCTCTGCCAAAATATCTCCCCTTCCTGACCCGAAACAAATTCTTGCCTTCAGCCCAGACAGACGCGACTACTGCTATGTATTATTCACAGGCTTTTCAAAGCACTGGTATTGACTTGCTCCGGCGGATTCAAAACTTCGCAGCCAGGTTGCTCACCGAAATAAAAACATATCATGGTGAAGCAGTACTTTTCGGTCAACACTGGCTTCGAGGGCCTCTTCCGTCTGTCTCCACAGCCATAGCCTCCTTTATCATTCTTTTCTATTACGCATAAATGTTTTTTTTTTTCTTTTTTTCGGGTTCTTTCTGGCTCAGGATGCCAAGATCGAAGCTTGAAAAGTTGTGCAGCATAAAGTTGAGCGAGATAAAGTCCGTGATGTTCAGTTTAAGAAAGCAGTCACATAGGATCTTTGTCTGTAGCAGAGGTGGCGGAGGTCAGCACTCATAGCTCAGTGTGCTGTCAGAGAAGTGAAGGTGACTCTGAGCAACAGGCACTTGTTAAAAAACCTTGAGGAAAATGTTTTTTTGGGAGAAGTGACTGAATCGATAGTACTGGTTGAAGTTTACTTACTCATTGGTTAAACAAAGACAGTTTCATGTTCACTTTCTCTACTTTTGTATTCCTTTAGACCTCATATTTGGCAGCTTTGACCTCAGTATCCTTTAATTAAGGCAGTACAGTCACTATGCCTCCTTGGTACACATAGAAACCATCTTAGTCTTTTGTTAACATTAATTGCATTCCATTCAATGTAAGATGCACATGAACTGTTGTATGGTGTGTGTGTGGGTGAATTTTATGGTGAAACTAAAGCAAATTTTCACATTCATGGACAATAAAGTTTTCATGTTTGTATTTGTCTGACCTTTCTGACTTTATATGCAAATCATCTAACAGAATGTATGGAAAAACCTTGAGGAAAATGCTTTGTAGAACTGATAACATTCAGTACTAAACAACAAAAACAATTTTAAAAGTGCTCATATTATACTTTTTCAGGCATATGTGAAGTAATTTTGAGCTTGTTTGCATTAGTATTTTTAACTTTTGGGGAATTGTTACTTTGACTTTGCAGAAAATGCTTGGATTAGGTGTGTGTCACCCCCTGCTGGCAACGGTGGGGACTGGACAGAGCAAAAAATGGCTAATTAGCATGGCTATGAGCAAGGTGACGCTAACAGATAGATAAATGAGCTGACTGCTCTGTAGTGATAGTAATTTAAGCACTGAAATAATCCGAATATGTCCGGTGACAGATGGAGACCAAGCGTTTTCAGCTCTTGGGAAGAGAACGGCCTCAGCATACAGGATTTCTTATGAAACAAGTGTGAATTAAACAAAATACTACTCCAGGCATGTTTTTGAGGTGGGAACAACATTATAACATGGTTAAAAGTATAAAAAAGTTAGCATAATAGTGGACCAAAGAAAGGTGTATCAATGTACAAGAAATACACTAAAATTTCAAAAAGAAAAATTTAAACTAGAAGCACATGGAGAGCACATACCTCTGCCAATGGCAATGGTCCTAATGGTAAACATAGTGCCCAGACCTCGACTTAAACTTTTCTAGTTCAGGGGTATATGCTTTTTCCATTGAGCTACAAATACCTATATACCACCTGACGCTATAGAATCTACAAAAACTAATATTTTGTTCCTTTAGTGCGTAAAGTTATCTTCGGTCCGTTTCTTAAAATGGTACAGAATCCCTGAAAACACTCCTGGTTCTAAACAGTGATCTCAATCCACACTAAAATTAATAATTCAGTCCATGGCCCATTACTGACCTCTTCTGAAATTTTTATAACAAATAAACGCCATAAAAATAAAGCCGTGTTTATTAACCTTAGGCATATATGGCGTAGGAACAACATACAGATGATTGCAAAGATCGTTAAAAGGCTATTCCCAAAAGCCGTAGCCACATTTTTGCCTCTTCTCTATGCTCTCAGTTTCCCACAGGAGGAAGTGGCATGTAGGGCAATATATATAATGCTTTTTCAGCGCCCGGGGCTAGGAGAGACTTAGCAGCAGCATCCAGCCATTTCCTCTGTGGCTCCACACACAAACTATCCACACCATACACTTACAGTATACATGCGCACATATAGAGAAGCCTATTTATCAGCTCTGGGCCTTGGGTCGGCTACAGCGAGTCTATCAGAGTGAAGGATAGACTGCTGGACTTTGGCTTCTCAGGGCCGAGGTGTGAGTGATTGGAGGGGTGGAAGTTGTGGGGTGGAATGTTATTGGTATGCAACCTGGTTCGATGAATTTTCTTGGGTTGAGGAGATATGCACTTGCTGGAATTTAGGTAGGACAGCTCAAGTGCTTCTTAATTCAAATTAGTAGAAGTTTATAATCATAAAATCCAGCCAAGGGTCACAAATGTACTCTTTGTGCCTGTCCCAAGCTTAGAAAGGGCGTATGCTGTAAAACCTATGGCAAACAGGACCAAAGTTCAGATTATTTATTTTTTTGCTATTGCATTTTAAAGGACTTTACTGAAAGACGGTGTATCTTTTAAAATATTATCTGACTAAAAAAAAACATTTTAATAGTACTCTACTGGTGCCATAAAGTAACAGCTGAAGAGACCAACAGAGGGCATCAGAGTGCAGAGTGTTATGAACATAATCAGTGAAAAAAAGCTGTTTACTTACTAAAACTTTTTGTATGATGATATTTTTCTACAAAATGAAAAGCAGCTGTGATGAATTTAGTGGAAACAGAATGTAGAAGGCTTGTTAATCGGTCATTGCTTCCTGGCATGGATGAAGTTTTTGCGGAACTGAGCATTTTGAGGCTTCAGAAAATCAGCGCCAGAGACTACAGGATTATTCAAACAGGTGTTAATGACACAAAACAAAACTCCAAGTATGTTTGATGAAATAACAATATTATAACATGGCAGAAAGCCCAGAAAAGGTGATATTGCATGATGTAGCCCCTTTAAACTCAGCTGAGAAAAGGGATTATGAATTGTTATTGTATTTTAATGTGCAGCCAACAAATTTGAGCCAACAAATTTGCAGCACCTTTGTGATGAGCTACCATGTCTACATTTTGCTATGTAGAAGACAGTTTTGAAGGAAACCACAGTCTTCTTCTGCCTTCTTCTTCTGTGACCTCAGCATCCTTCTACCCATATATGGAGGCAGTAGTAGCTCAGTTGGTGGAGCCATTTGTCTAAGTAACCAGGAGGTTGGCTGCATACTGATGTTGTGTCCTTGAGAAAAGACATTTAAAACCTCCTTGCCTCTAGTTTCTGCATATGGTGGTGAATGAATGTGTGATATCTTGATTCCTTGATTTAAAGAGCTTTGAGTGCCATTCAGTGACCATTTTATTTTATTCGCTCTCTCCTCTGTACATGTCTTAACTATCTAAATCTGGCCTCTCTGACTTTATTTCCAACACTTCTAGCACAAGCTGTCCCTGTGACTCATTCCTTATCCTATCCATCCTTTTCATTCCTAAAGAAAACCTAAAGTACCTAATAAAATTGTTTAGTATGTGTATAAAACATCTTGTGTGTATTTTTACATCAGGGCTGATAAAAGGATAGCACTCTGCATTTCAATTATGCAACTTTAAAAGCATTCAGAAAGATTTAATTTACACGCCAACCTCGAGAAGGAAAACATTCTTTTAAAAATCTGCATATGCCTCCATTATGACCACTTCCTTCTAAATGTCTTTTATTTCCAAACTCGTGGCCTGAATTTTGATTTGTGGGTTTCGGGAGCCTTCCCCATCCTCTTCATCCTCTCCAGGTTTAGCAGTGTGGCGTAGCGTCCCTGACAGGACCTTAGCTGGAGCTGGAGTTCACCGTCGCCCGAAGCTACAGCCCTGGCCCCATTCTGCCAGGAAAACCAATTACTTAGTGTTTCAAAGACCGCTGAGTGCCCCCATCATTTAACCATGAGACAGTCCGGCTTCACTCACTGCCCAGCCCTTCACCACTGGAGCAGGCTGCATATACACAACCATACTTTCTGGAAGTGGAGGAATTTTGTAATTAAATAAAGCTTCCCCCCCCCCCCTTGTAAGACAGGCGCCAGATTAACAGTTAGGTTGGCATCCTAGCACCTTTTAGATACATTTGATCCTAACTTAAAATGAACTATATGTTATTATTTTGAATACATTTGAGGTTATCTGTTTAACTGGCAATTAGCACACTGAAATGCCATGGAATAACATTGCTTGGTAACTTGTAAAAATATTGCATAGCCAGACATAAATGAAGATAAATCAATGACGAAAACATACTGTCAAATCAAAGAGTGGAAATTAAATATATGCTACTGTTTTTAGCCTCCTCTCCTTGCTATAAATATAGGCACTGTTGGGAAAGTAGTCTCTAAACTAGGTTCCAATTAAATTTTAACGGTGTTGGAGAGTGAGTCAGCGGCTGACAGAGTGACCCAGCAGCACCACTGGGTAAGCTTTCTGCTGCTCAGTGTCTTCTTACCTCCAGCCCCCACACTAACAAACTGGACACCAGCGCACCTCAGGGTAAGCTCTTCTTCCAGACATAGTGTCATACTCTGTACTAGACTCTAACAGGAGCCAAGTTTAACTGTAACAGGCCTAGCAGAAGAAGATTGATAGTATTGATGGTTATACATTCAAATGTCATTTTAAAATTTCATATAATCACAATAGAGTCACTTTTTAGGGACACTTAGTGGTTCGTATTAGTTCTTTCTCGTTCAGGGAATCTTTCAAACCCAGAGAAATTATCAGGGTTTCATCAGGTAGGGCAGCTGGCATAAAAATGTGAATGATTTGCTGTGGCGAACAGGTTCCTAAAGTCTGACTTTGACATAAAAAAGTTTTCTAGTTTCATATTGCTTTTTAGTTGTGTATCAGGTACACTTTATTTTCATTTAACTAAGTGTGTGTATAGCCCAAACCTGCACTGAGGCCAGGATTTGAACCCATGACTCCCCTGTATGAGGCACTGTCCTTCCTCTGTCCTTGTACTTCTGCTTAAGTACTTTTGCCACTTCTGTGTGTGGGTCTTTCATGTTCATTGTAGATGTAAACACTGAATAAGAAACACTGTCCAAGAAACTACTGATCTGATAAGTTCAGACCCAGCTGCTACAGTGGAAAACACAAGTATTTTATTAGTATATAATGGTACTAAACTCCACTGTAACTATCACTATTGACTGAAACACCATTTAGGAAAAACCTAGAGGATTTGACCTTTTTTTAAACTATTCAGTTGCTCAGTGCAGCGTGCTTATTTTCTTTTCTTTTTTTTAAATACAGTACATAATTATGATATGCAGAGAGAGGACTTATAATTGTAGCTTTGTTCACAGCAGTGCAATGTTTAAGTCTTGCTTGAAATCACATTGAATTTAAAAAATCTGTTAAATGCCATCATATTAGACATTAATGCTGTACATGTATAAACAAATAAATAAGAATATTCATATAATCAGTCATTCAAATAATTAACTCATTTATCCATTTATATAATTGTTGTTCAAATCTAAAGTTGAGAGGATTTTTTTTTTTTTTTACCTTAAGCACGTTTAGTTGGAGCAGGTGTTAATGCTCAAAGTTCAGATTCTGCAGACTGAGAGAATGTCATAAAAAGTGCAATTTAAGTAGCAATTCTTTAGCACTCCCACAAGCAATATCATTTTAGAAAATTCCTAATTTCCTCATTTTACTCATAGTCTATCCAAAAAGGAGTAAAAATCCAACTCCACCTCATATGTTGCTCTACATGTAACGCTATGTCAAACCCATATATTGTAATGTTCCCTGGCCCTCTCTTTTCCAGCCCGGCGCGCTCCTCTCCACCATGTGCCGCTTGTAATTGAGTCATTTTCTCCTGCTTTCGGAGCGCTGTCTCCGGCAGGCAGCTGTATGAAGGTGACCTCCCGCTATTGTTTGGGCCTCAGTGTTTTTGTCTCGCTAGCTGGCCAACATAATCACCGCCTTTCAAGCCTTATAATGGGTCAGCGGTGGCAGGGACATATAATTTTTGACCCCCACACTTCGTTGTTGGAAGTGTCAGCAAAGACGGTAGCGAGCGATGAATGGAGTGATGTAACGCTGCATGTCTTTCTTATGTCAGTGTGCCTCGGAGCGCTGAATCCAGAGAGGGGAGAGAGAAAAAAATAGAGAATCTGCTGGGAATTGGAGCTCCTCTGTTCTCTTTTGCTTATAGTGTAATTGCTGAGTGGAATAATCTCTGTGTCTGTGTAAAGCTCTAATCCATCTGTCAATCCCTGTCTGTTAATTGAAGTATTAGGTCCTGCAGCCTGGTTGGACTGTAGGGCAGGACAATAACAGAAAAAAAAAAAAAACATACAATAATTTTAAATACTGAGATAAAAATATGATTTAAAATATACTTTGCCAAATTTACAAGAGATTTAGATTAGAATAGGCCTATATACTAATCTTTTTTACAAGTCTCTGGACTGCACTGATCATAGCCACAGCCATCACAATAGGGTAGGCAAGGTGAGCAATTGCCTAGGCCCCAGAGCGGAAGCTAAGGATGCAGCCTCGCAAAAGGACCACATCTGGAAAGAAGTCAAACCATAAATTATAGCCAGCCCATGCATATTATTATGCATACAAGGCCACAATTCAGGATACAAGGTAAAAGGAGCGTTTATATTGATGTTTAGTAAAATGTTATCTTGTTTTCTTTTACCATGTTTTAGGTTTGAGGTGGGATTTACAAAAAATATATATAAAAAATGGAGCCTCAGTTTTCTCTTTTGCCTACGGCCCCTGTAGTGTCTTGAAATGGCTCTGGTCATAGCTGGGAATAGCCCTACCTAAAAAATTGCTAGCGGTCTATCGGTCTAAAAAGGGATGACATTGGGCGTACATTGGCAACTAATTGTCCAGCATAACATGAAGAATTTACTGACTTTAAGCCTTGCACTAAATGCTCCTATAAATAAAGCAGTTCAATATCAAGCCAGTTGCTAATGTTCTCTACCCACGCACTGACAATCACATGTAGTCAGTGTCAATGGCAGTCATTTTTCCAAATAGTTTTTCTTTAATGGGATGGCTTTAGCTCATTTGGTAGAGGTGCTTGCCCACTAACCTGAAGGTTGGCGGTTCAAGCCCTGTAACCAGCAATGCATTCTGTCATTATGTCCTTTATTATTATACACAGTTAGCACTTTTTGGTGGCTAAAGCAAATTTGTCCTTTGAAAATCTATTGCAGTCTGCGTGAATGTCAAATGGAATGCAATGGAATACTGTTATTGCAATCAGAGGAGGGGTGGGGGTGGGGGATGTGGAGGGGTAGGATGATTCCAAGGGCCCATTACCAGGGACGTGGCACAAAATTCTGGGCTCTTTGTATAAACCATCTTGATGAGCCCTCATGCTCACTTGAACTTGATCAATATCTCTTGCACATATACCAGGCTTGGCCACTCCCTGCAGTGGGCCCTGGGAAAACAGGCCTAATAGTAAATCTTTTAAGGGGTCCCAGAGAACCTGACAGCACTCCTGATAGCAATGCATGCAATTGCTGTGATATTGTGATACATGTGCAGTATGCTGTGTAGCCCTAGGTAATTATATAGATATTTCATATAATGTCAATGTACTCACCAAAGACTAACTGACAAAAAACAAGAATGAACAGCATTAAAAAAAACACATTCAATGACAAACCACTATGCAGGGAACAGTGCCGGTGTAAGACTCAGAATCAGAATCTATAGGCAGCAGCAGATTAGTGCACAGATCTTAAATCCTGTGAGATCCGGTTGATAGTGTTTCTATCAGTGAGATCTTAAGGCTTTTGCAGATCAAGCTGTGAAAACAGCTGACGTCTCGCTCTGAGCAGAAGGTAAACGCAATATTCTGGCACCGACCACGCTCGCCATATTATCACTCATGAGTAAGCTGTTATAAAATTTAGCACACTGATGGTTTGCACTGGTGGGAGAGGCTGTTTCTGCTACTCTGTTCTGTGTTTTGTAACCAGGAAAGTCACAGTTTTCTCTGCCTTGGCTCCAATCCCACAACCCAATATTATTATATAAACGCTAAATACTGGAGCTTTTACTGGACTGGGCTAATTAGCCACCATTAACTACTAATATGTTCCATTAAACAACAGCACATTTTAGCCATAGAAGTCACTTTGAAGTTAGAAATAGTCCCATTGGTTGGTCGGTCTACACCAGCCAACCATGAAGTAATGGTCGTCCATAATTCAAGGAAAATAGCTATTCCAGCACTGGCTATAGCTACATACACACTGAAACAGACAAATAAATGGGGGGCATGTTAGCATAGTGGTTAGAACTCCCGCCTCACAGCAAGAAGGTCACAGGTTTGATTTCACATTGGGGCCAGCCTTTTTGCTGGGGGGAACATGAGACATTTCAATTAAACTGACTGGGACTTACTTTAAAAATAATTTGTAAACATGAGAAACATATCTTCCCTTTTTTATAATGTTAGAATTACAAATTTACAATATAATGTGACAATACAATACAATACTGAGTTTCATGAGTCATTTAAGACATTTGAGAGGGGTGGCCACAGGGGACACAGGCTCACAAATGCAAATACCACCCCTCTGGGTATGGTCTTAAATTTTTCATGTATTTAATTTTTAATAACAAAACCTAGATGATATCCTAAGCTAACGTACAGTATTACATTGTGTTATTCTGACTAGGCAGTTTTACTCAAAGAAAATAAACCACTTGTATTCCATTTAAATGACTTTTTTCCAGTTTGTGTAGCTTTAGATAATGACTAGCGGCTAATCACATTACACAACTGCTCCTTGTCCAGAGGTCGACCTTCACCATTAATCAGTGGATACATCATTAGTATTCTGTGAAAGGCAGTTTGCGCATCAGATCGACACAATCCCAACAGAGCTGACCTGCAGTTAAGGTTGTGCCGCAGCCACAAATAAAGCAAGCTTTGTTTTGTCCAAGCTGTTTAGCTTCATCAAATTAGCCTGGTTAAAAGCAGAAGAAGGCTGTTGTGGACGACAGAGAGCACCGCCGCTGGGTGAGGGGGCTCTGCGTTGACCTGGAAATGTGGACTGTTTTTAAAGAGAAGTTATAGACTGTTTTATGGCATAGTGGCATGAGTTTGGGTAGAATACAGACATTTGACTTGGATTTAAACATGGGCCTTATGCAGGGTACACCTGGACAATGCACAGTTTGTCTGCTTGTTAGGCTGACAACGGCTTGAGTCTATCCCAACAACCAGTGGTGGAGGAAGTACTCAATTTAATTACTTAAGAAAAAGTACAAATAGTATCATCTTAAAAATTATACTTAAAAGTAATGTAAGCAGCATGCGTTAGTATTGGTTTGAAAATGGTAGTGCAGTCTAAATCTAAACAATGGTCTCTTTTCTGATTGGACGATCAGCAATGTAGATTTAGAACCAAAACAAAACTGTAAACATAAACAACTTGGCCATTATGTAAAATATATATTTTAATTGTGAATAAATCACATGTATCATTGTTATCACCAGTGTTGTGCAAGTTCACACTTTTCATGAACTAGTTCAAAGTTCAGTTCGCACATGTTCAAAGTGAACTGTTCACGTTCATAGTTCACAATTTTAATTTTGAACTAGTTCAAAGTTCAGTTCATTTTATTTTTAGGTGAGATATGTAAATGAAAGGCTGAACTTGTTTTTCAAACTATGACTTCTATCACTATACATCTACCTTCCAGCCTCAATGTAGATCTGAAGGTGTACTCACACCAGGCCAATCGAACCGTGCCCAAGTCCGGAACGCCCCTAAAGCACGGCACGGTTGTCTAATGTGAGTGCTCCGAACCGCGCCCAGGCGCGGTACGCTTCAGGACTTTGGCACGGTTGGAGGAGGTGGGCCACGGCACGGCGCGGTTGCTCATGCATGCGCGCACACACGACTATGAGCTCTGTCAGGTATGCAACTGTTCTTCTCTCGATAAAAAGTGAATAAACTCCATTATCAACACTCGTACCAATGCCAGCGACTTGCGCTCACCTTTCTGAAGAAGAGAACAGACAGCAGCAGTAGTTCTGAAGCCTCTCTCTGTCTGCGGTGCCTTCGCTGTTCCTCGGATGTGGTTTATTCCAAAACATGTGACAGAAGACCGCGTCTCACGAACGAGACTCCAAGCAGAATCACAATAGCACAGATACTTCATGCTGCTGGTCTCACGATTTCCACTACGTCGGTTTTAAAAGTGTTAGCGGCTCGCTCGGCTTGTAAACAAACTGCGCATCACGATGACCTAGTAGCCTGTCGCCCTCAGAGGGCGTTGACGTAACCGGGCCACGGCACAGATCGTTTGTGCAGGTGAGAGTGCGGGCCGGCGGGGGACTCAGACCCCTCCCCAATCTTACCTGGGCACAGCACGGTTTGAATGGCCCTAGTGTGAGTGCGCCCTTAAATTCTATCACACAAAATGGACGTTTTTGCATATATAAGATTGCACAGAAAGGTAATTTTTTTTCCGTCAGAGTCTTTGCGTGACAATGTGTAAAATGTCCGTAAATGATCATAGTTAGAGGCAGCATCGTCTGTGTTCTCTGTGCCTTCACTTGCTTGTTCTCTGTGCCCGCTCCGGTGTTGCTATGAAGGCTACGCTTGTTGTAAAGCTTGCTTGTGCAGTGCATCATGGGTAACGTAGAGTGAAGCCAAAGATATTAGATTATCTAATACCTATCTTTGGCTTCACACTACGTTACCCAAGATGCATTGCGCACACAAGCGCTCTCTGGTGAAGCGGTGCAGTTTTGGAGTGGAGCCCGTGGGCAGTGAGTGACAGCGCTGTTTAAAAAGTGCGAGCAGATCACTCGTCACTCGACTCAGGTGAAAACAACTTCCGACGTTTAATTGATGTGACGTACGTCGTTCATCTCACATAATCTGAACAAATTCACGTTCAAGTTCTTGATTTACAAATGTGTTGCGTTCAGTTCAAAGTTCACATAAAAATGAACGTGTTCATTTGAACTCGTTCATGCACAACACTGGTTATCACTACAACTAATATTTGTTAACATCACATCTTGGCACACATGTGGGTACTTTTTATGAAATATAAAAAATATATACTGCTCATAGGACCTCTAAGTAAAAGTATATAAAAGTACTTACTTTCAAATGTACTCGCAAGTAAAGAAGTAAAAGTATTGCAACTCATTAATGTGTTCAGTGTAAGGGATTTTGCTGAAGAATTGTATTGATTACAGATGAAATAATCAAACTGGTGCAATAGAAGAGACTGAATCTCACTTCTCTATTTATTATTTGGATGTTTTCAAAGGAGTACTACTTTACTGCATCTTTTGCTTTGTTACATTCCTCCACTGCCAATGACTATGGGCCTTAGGCAGGGTACACACACGGACAATGCCCAGGTCGTCGAGTGCTAACGACTCTGCCACCCTTGCACCCTAGTCGTCTGTACATTCTGACTTTCTCTTATTTTGTCATTTGCAGTATTTTTGTTGCGAGTGTGGAGATTTGTGTGATCATTAGTGGTGCATGTGTGAACTAAAAATAATCCATGCACAAGTTGCCTGGGCCGTACTTTGGTAGACTTCTTTCTGCTTAATGTAAAAAAGCCAGTATTAATGATAGCGGCCGTACCATCCCATGCTTTTATGTATTTTTGGCTCGTAATGCCTCAATCTCTGACCTCTGCCTCTTTCTGTGCTGCCCTCATCCCTCTCTCCCCTACCCCTCCTCCCCTCTATGACCTGGATTATACTGTGTGTTTTTTTTGTGTGTGTTTTTTTTCCATCTCCCTGAGCTCGACAATACGCCCGAGTGTATTAGCATGCAACCAAGCCAAAAAAATAGCCCCTCCCCCTGTGTGTGTGTCCCTTTGGCCTCAACCCTCCATCTTACACTGGCCGACTCTCACGTCTGCTGCATGGTCATTCTGAAATTTCTTAGTTTTTTCACTGTGTAAAATATAACTAATGTAACGGGATGTTCTAGTTCAGGGGTAAATGCTCTATACATTGTACCACAAAGGCCTTATATCTCACAATAGTAAATAATGCACAAAAAGTTCTAGATTAAGATGGTTTTCTGGATCAACTTGGAAAATGAATCATTTGTTCCTATACTGACCTCTTGTGGCTGGAGTTAGCATTCATGTTTAAGCAGGAAGATCCCTATCTGGCAATGGTACCGAATCCTTAAAGGTAAATCATCTTTTTTGAGCTTTGAACCATGTTATAATGTTGTTTCTACCCCCAAAAACATTCCTCCCAGCCAAATGTGGATACATTTTCATTTTGGCCAGAAACATATTCAGTCTCACAAGCCACTTAGTCCAGTTGGATTTTTTTTTTTTTTTTTTTTTTTTACTGTTTTAGACCTGACTTCTGCTACTTTGATTATGATAAATTACTGTTTTAAAATACTTCTTCAGTGGTAATTTTCAAAAGAAAAAACAACAGATAATTGTCTTATATACTACACATGAATCAGCATTTTAACATCTAAACTATGGCTAGCTAAAAACCTAAATGAGTAGTAACCTTTAAAGAACACTAATCAAAATGACAAGTGAGCAAAAAAGTAAATGTCAAGCCCTGCCTTTAGTATTTGGTTTCATTTAAGCATGTGTGAGTAATTCTGTATGTTGAGGCCGTCCCTTTCTCAAGAGCTGAAAACGCTTGTTCTTGCCACTCTCCGTAGACATGTGAAACCATAAAGTGCTCCTGTGCATTTCTAAAGCCTATATACCGTCACCGGACTCATTCTAATTATTCCTGTGTTCCAGCTAATTAGCCATTTTACGCTCTGTCCTTTCCCCAATTATTAATATGTATATCCACACACTATTGATATTCAAATATACAGTTATTTTTTTATTATTATTATTATTATTAAGTGACAACATACAACATACAGGTGAAAAAAGACAAAACATAATACATCTGACAGTTCAAAAGAACGTTACATTACCAAAGATGTTACATTAAGACAACAGTAAAAATAAATAAATAAATAAATAAATAAAATAGAAATAATAATAAAATTTAAAAAATACATTATAGTAATGTTGGATCAGCAATTTAGGCTATAAATCTGCACTACTATTAACATCACCACCAATTTAAAGTATTATTATTAATTAAGGGAGGAATTAATATGTACTGTATATACTCAATGAACACAGTATAGCAGCTATTCCTATTGCTACAGGTGCCTAAAGAGGACAAACTGAGCCATGCTGGAGCAGAAGCACACTTTTTTGCAAGTATGCTGACATTAATTTCATTTTTTCTGTTCAATTAAATCACCATTAAAACAACTTGTCCCTCCTGGGCTTCCGTACCTGGTCACATGCTAAAAACTGTTGCATGCTGACACTGAATCACAGCAAAGTTTGTATGTCTCTTATATGGCACTGTAAAAAGGAGGTCAATAACCTGGCCATCCATATTCTAGACTTTTTTTTTTTCTCAAATCCAGCAATATACATAATAATGATGAACTTGCACCTTTTCTACAATTACCATGTATTGTTAAGTGTCCTTGTTATTTCTAAGAATGGCATATATTGCAAGCATAATCACTACATAGGCTGAACTGGGAGTAAAGGTCCACAAATAACCCATGTATTCCACCTCTGTGTTCATATTGTGTCAGCTGCAGAGCTCGCGAACACCCGCTCATCTCTCACAAATTACATGCTGGGGGCCTGGCTCAAGGCTGTGTTCAAAATAGAATACTATCTATTACAGCCGTATTGATTTGGTCCAAACCTCAACAGTGACAAGCCTGACAATTGGCAGTATATACACCTGAATGATACACTATTATACTGAACAAATGACACAATGCACTGCTTGCAGCCAACATTGAATTACAGAAAAGAAAATGGAACGAAAATGGTAAAGCACAGTTGAACAATAGGCTGTTTTCCGTATATGGCCAAATCCATTGTTCAGATGTTAGCGTAAGCATAAAGTAATGATAATAATAACAACTCGCTAAAATACAGTATAGCCACAAGCGGGGGAAAAAAATGTTTCCCATCTGTAATTGGCCATTGTTGGTTCCAAGGTTTTGTTATGTTGCAATTTCTGATTTAGTCCTGGTTTAGTCTTAGCTTATTCTTGGTTTGACCTGGTTTAGACTTGGTTTACACGTAGTTTAGTTCTGATTATTTCCTGGTTTTAGGCCTGAATTGATTTCCTGGTTGAGTTCTGGTTTTAGATCTGGTTTAGTCCTGGTTTAGCCCTGGCTTAGTCCTGGTTTTGTCCCTGTTTTGCCCTTCTTTAGTGTCCCATCACTTGCTATAGTCCTGATTTAGATTTGTTTTAGTCTTTGAAAGCTAAATATATGAAGGCACTATAAATTATCATATAACTCCACGTACCCTCTGAAATGTGCCTGCGTACCCCTGAGGTCCCCATACCCCTGGTTAGGAAACACTCTCCTATAGGAAGCCTGCTAAATTAGAAACTAATCTAGCATTGTGTAGTTTGTGTGAGTTAAAGCACTTCTTTTGTTTATTTTTTAGCCTTATCATGGCATCACAGTTGCCAGTGCCTACTTTGATATGATCCCAAGCGCAGATAAAAAGGAGAGGAATGTCTTAATCTATGCCACATCAAATCACTGCACACTAGGGGGCAGACAATTTGCTTTGGTACTTACATTTCCAAAACTACTTGTTCAACCTGCGAATCCTTTAGTCGCTTTTGCAAATCAGAAAATTAGTTTCTTGTTATTTCTTTGATGCATTATTACAAATCATTTTGTACATTTGTCTGCTGTTTCTTCCACTGTCGGTTGCTTTTGTTCTGCTGATCAAAATTGATTGTGCTGCCTCTCAGTTGAATAGTCTAGCCCTTAAAAAAACATTACTTGAGTCATTGCAACCAAAATGCATAAACCACTTGTCGTGATATATCAGACATTTTTTCCATACTCAGTTAAAAGTAAGACCCATATAAATTAAATGTTAGTAAATTACTTTAGTGAAATTCCTAGTTCACTGTTTTCTGCAGTTGCATAAAGTGACAACATGGTGAAGATGGTCTCATTCATAAACACTGACACAAAGTTCTTTTCATTCTGATTGCATGAATTGTTTTGAGAAATGCACCTATAGTTTTGAAAATGTACGTTCTGAGAAAAACTGTATTCATTCATAAAAAATTGGAATTGGAATTGGTCATTTTGAAGCACCTAAATTTAAAATACATTTCAACAACCCAAATGTCCTTTTGCTGTTTGTTTGTTTTTTCTAAATACCATGCCATTTGTAACATTTTTCAACATTTCACAGCCTGAATAACATTAAAATACCCACTGAACCTAAAGGTAGCAGATAGCGTGTGCTCCTACCACAAATGCATACTGATTTTGACACGAGCAGCGCTGCACGTGGCCTTGGCAGTGTCAGTGTGTGTCTGTTAAAGCTAATATTATCAACTCTTGAAGCTCCGAATGCTAGGCCCGGAGGCAAAGCCACTCAAGAACATCTCCTGCAATTCAAGTGACCTGCTTTCCCCCCACGCCGGCTTTTTCCCATTACCCAGAGTGGCATTTCATTTAGCTCCCATCATTCATCTGTGTGTGCCTCTGTCCAGATGGGATAGTGACTGGTGGATAGTGACTCTAGTGCGGCTGACACCTCTCCTTTCTCCGTTTTTATGGAGCTGTCACTTGTTTGAGTTTTATTTGTTTCTGCAGTGAGTGTCTTTTAAAGCTTTTGTTTTCTTACAAACTTGGATTCTTTTTGATTCTGGTTCTTGAAGTTGTAAAAATGGTCAAATTCAAATACTGTGCCACTGTGCTGGCCTGGTGAGCCTGACCCATTTACTTTAGTGCAGGGGGTCTGGAAACTCTTCCATTAAAGCTTTTTTATGCATTGATTCATTTCTATGACAGTTGAAGTTGAAGTTATGTGTTTTTCTTAACAAAATAACTCTAAAAGCTATAGTCAGATTTTGATCAGCAGTGCTCCAAATTATTTCTTATTTATTATTTAACCTCTTAAACCCGAATAGAGCCCGATGGGGCTCCGCGCCCCCTTGTGTCCGCTTGTTCAGGACCATAGCGGGGAGATACAACGGCTGACACATGTTTGACATCCTCGTGTTCGGACAATTCGTGGCAACAAAACTATGTACTTCAATTTCTATTCAACAGTTGCCTTCCGCCTTTTTAAAAATAAAACATGTATATCTTTCCATTACTTTGTTTATTTGGCACAAATTTTGCTGCAGTAGACCAAGAGATGTGAAATTTTCAATTTATGTTGTTATTTGCTTCACTACAGGAAGGAAAAAGGCTTTTTTGGAGGCAAATATGTATTTTTTTTAGGCGGAAATTAGAATAATCCATTTCAACCTCAATTTATGGTCAAACAATATAATTTATTAATATTATTTCTCTTCCACAGTAATCACCAAAGTCCACCAATTAATTTGCTACCAAGGTTAGCTATGTACACCTAGTAAATGCTAAGTAAAACCTTAATAAATGTAGATATAGAATTTTTGGGAAAAAGGCCTCAGAGCTTAACAGGTTAATTTAATTTAATAATAGAAAGCAATAGAAATCAAATCAAATCAATTGTCTTTATAAAGCACTTTTAAAAACAGCCAGAAATGACCAAAGTGCTGTACAGACTGAGTTGAACAAAATACAATAAAAACTATAAAACACAACAGTATAAAGATATAAAATGATTAAACAAAATTGGATACAAGTAGGATAAAAGGCCAAGTTGTTTCTGTCTAAATAGTGCCAAATGCCAAAGAAAAAAAGGTGCGTCTTCAGTGAAGATTTAAAGCGCTGTGGTGACTGTGCTGTTCTGATGTGTAAAGGCAAACTAGGTGCCACGCCATTGAGACTTTTAAAAAACAATCATTAAAGTTTTAAAATGATACAATTCAATAATTAATATACATCTTTTTTTTTTTATTTTAATTCAGTTTAGTTGAATTGAATTTTATTTTATTTTTGGTGCCAGGATCTAAAATAATGTTGTATGCCTTTGCGAGATAGGGCCACTTCGGTGTCTGCACCAACTTCCTGGAAACAATGCTAGATGTTCCTGTACAGGTCTGTATTGTTATAATTGGTTAAATGCCAGTCCAACTGCAACAACAGCCACTTGTTTCGCCCACTAGAAATCTCAAACTCAAATCAACAGGGACCTATGTAATTCTTTGTAAAGAATAGAAAGAATAATTGGGATGGAAGGCTATCTTGTTATGTGCACCTCAGAGGGAGTTATACTTAGGGTCAGGCTCCACTGAATGCTGCAGTTTAACATGACTCAGCCGGAAAATATCCTTGAGCCATTAGCTACAATGCTAAAAGCTGCAAGTGTTTACACCATGAGACCGACCAGTGTTGACGGCCATACATTTAGACATTGCTGCGACACAACGTTTGCTTTTCCTCTGTTACATAAATGCTAAGATGTTGTAGAGTGTCAAGTGATATTAATGGAGTAAAAGAGTTGAATAACTTTTAATCACAAGTCATGTTCAGCTATGATGATTAAAAGAGATGCAAGTGAGGGATAAGGTGTTCTTATTCAAAAGGCGTCGTCATCAAACGGCTATGGAATAAAATAGATCACGATGGATATTATTATATAATATTTGTAGTTGAAATTGTAGTCTCTTTTTACTGTCTAACATTAGTCTGTGCACCATGAGTACAATCAGAATGCATGTTATTAAAGAGACAATGGCATTCTTTTGCATACATAGCTTGTTTTTTACATAACATACTGTGTCTGAGTCTGTGAAGGTTCTCCAGTTTCTCCAGGTTCTCAGTTGACACAGTAAAGATGAGGGACAAAATAAGTCTTTAGTGAAGCTTTTATTTAGTCTCAGTTGAATACACAATAGATTAATCAATTAAGCATCCACAGACAGTAGATAGTGAATGTACAGTAGCCCTGTAGGGACAAACTGCTATATTCTGCAAAATCAACTTTTTTGCGCTTTTCATCATGTTATAATGTTCCTTTGTAAAAATATACTTGGGGTTGCGTTATGTTTCATTCACGCCTATTTTATTAATTCTGCATTCTGTGGCATCAGAACGCATGGTTCCATGAACCCCCGCCCACTCCAGGAAGCACTGACCAATCACCACCCCCCACCCACCCACCCACCACCACCACCATAAAAAAATGGTGTACAGCTCTGTTTCCACTAATTTCTCACAGCTATCTTTCATTTTGCAGTAAAATGATAAAAACGTTTAAGGAAGTAAAAAGCTTCTCTTTTTTTCTCTGATTCTCTTGAAAGGAGCATAACAGCTTCATCTGTTTCTTTATACCAGTAGTAAAGTTAATAATGAAAGGCTTTCTTGAAGTCACATTGTGTTTTTTAAAGGTTTTAAGCAGTGCCTGTAACCTTCTTTTGTTTTTGATTGTGACAGCCTGGGTCACTAAGTCTTCACAGACACTTAGTATAAGATTAGTCTGTCTAAATAGTGTTGGCATTTCAATTTGGCAGAGATGTGCGAAAGATCAAGAGAGATTTTTGAAGCAGCAGTGACAAAGTCAAATTTTCCAAGATCAACAAATGCCAAAAAAACAAGGGCCAAAATCTTGCTTGTTTAAGAAAGTCTCACATTTGCAAGCACCTAAGCACCTGTCCCAAGAAACTGATGTGTGATCTTTTCATCCCCCTAGATCAACAAACGCAAATAGCTCTATTCCAAAATTCCATACTACAACATCTTACACACTGCGCCTTTAAATCCCATCAAAATTCCTCTGGCGATGCGTCCCTCTGCTGGCACTGCTGCAAAAAGAGGACTCACAATGACTCATCAACTCTGCAAATTCTATTAGGGCGACTGAGTTTAAACTGTCACTTTGGCCCATCAAAAAGTCATTCCTGGCTCATTATTTCAAAACTGGGGTTGCAGTCTGTCTCCGGCATTGGCTTGGAGCCTCGCATAGCCACTACTTACACTCATCAGGCATAAGATTATGACCACTGACAGGTGAAATGAAAAATACAGATATGTTGTCATGGCACCTGTTAGTGGGTGGGATACATTAGGCAGCAAGTTAATTTGTTTTTTTTTTGTGTGTGTGTGTGTGTTTTTTCACGTATGAGGCTACATATTAGGCAGGTGGCTATAATATATGACCAAAAATTATAGGCAGGTGGTCATAATGTTATGCTTGATCAAAAAATGTAAGCATTATTTATTTATGAGAAGGAAGCTGCAAGTTCAGACAGTGTTTCTAGATCATCATACTCAATACTCACACATTCTGTTCCAATAATTTGCCAAAATCAATAGAGGCCAAACTATTAACATTCTCCTTGAAGCCAAATGATTTGCAAATTCATATTTAGCATATTTATTTTGAGTCTACGTGCACTTATCCTCATTTGTAGTCCACTGCTAATCTCCCCTGCCGGAACATTTAAGCTCTCAGCCAAAACTTCCTCCCGACTTCAAACATTGACTCAGCACAGAAGAAGTGAAAAAGTCAATATTTTATTTTCTCCCGCCATCTTGTCTCATCTCACTTCAGTCACTCTCGACTTCCAAGTTATTCACAGGCCAGACGTCTTTACTGCGACTTCTTTTTTTTCTTCAAGATTGTATAAAAGTGCCGCCGTGCACAAAGTCGCCACGGGTGTCTCGGAAATATGGGAAAGTAGTTGGCAGAATAATGGGAGGCAGGTGAGAGTGTAAGGATCAAGAGAAAATGGAGATAGTAGGAGGTTAGTGACAACATGAGAATTGTATTTTAGGAGCTGCAGGGCGCTGGCGACTGTAGATGGCTGTACTGTATAGAGATGAGTAAAGGCAATAAATTGTCCCATGGTGCCCTAGGAGAAAGGTGTGCTGGTATTGTATGGAGTGTTCAAAATGAATTATGGCTTCATACAAAATGTAGTGGGTTCAAATAGTTGGAAGTTGTTACAGAGGCAGAACAGGAAGAAGATAAGTATTTTAATCAAATCTCTAAAGCAATTCCAAAAAATGTCTGTACTGTTTTTGGTTCTCAAGAAATGTCAGAGTTGAATATGTGAAGGATAAGCCCATGTCAAAATGTCATAGTAATAATTGCATTTACCTTTTTGAAGAAGAAAGAGAAGGAGATGAAGGGGAAAAAGGAGAAGAAAGAGAAGGAGAATAAAAAAGGAGGAGAAAGAGAAAAAAAAGAAGGAGGAGGAGAAGAAATAAGTCAAAGCGTTGAAGTGTAGATGATATGGGGATTATTCTGGCAAGTTAGACTCATTTACTTTCTGAAGTGAAGTAGGTCTGGAACCTATACTACATTGCTTACATAGCATATGTTGGTACGGGCCCTGGTTTCCTGATGAAATGCAGTCACATTTATTTATTTATTTATTTATTTTTATTTTTTTTTGGAAGGGACAATGCATATTCATGAACATACAATTTTTTATATATTGACGTAAATACACCGGATTTAGCACAGGTGCTAATTTCCATCCGTACTCCCAGACATAAAATACACATAAATGAGACATTTGACAGACTCGACAAATACAACTGACAGTATACATGTAATGCACAGTATCGTACAGTACAATAAACAAACATGATTCAAGTATTTACGTTATGTAGGTGCTGGCTGTCATGACCTAAGGTGCTGGTTAAAGGTGCTTTTTATAGAGTGCATTATAATCTGTGTCCATTTGTTCTGCTCCCTCTCAATCAAACTCCAATCAGGGACCAAAACTATTTTTTGTAAAGAACAGAACAAGTATGGATGGCAGACCAGGCTGTGATTCATGGCTCGTGTATGGGTCGAAAAATCCTGTAGAGCATTATAGTACCCACAATGATAAGTATTTTACTAGTATTTTAATTTCTGTAAACACAACAGATCAATTAATTGAAGTGTTTTATAAAGTAGAAGGAAAAGTGTTTTTAAATTAAAGTTTCTTGTGATTCAGAAGCCAGCTCTCAATCGCACTAGACCTGAGGTTATGTGAACATTGTCACAAAAAAACTTGTACTTTCCTCTCTTAAGAGTGTACTTAAGTGTTCATTAAGATCAAGGCGGAGATGAATGTGAGTTTCTGAGTTTTCGAAAGGATATCTAATTACTATATGTAGTACTACTGTTACTAAGTAGTTTATGTCTACCACTGATGTTTTGCAATGTGACCCAATTGGAACAGAGCTTAATAGAGTTGGTTAATAGTAAGTGAGGGTTCATCAGTAAATCAAAAATAATTAATTTCACAGGAGTAATTGTTTTATAGAAGAATTCGGATTACTTGAACATGACCATTACCATTATATATAGATATATGGTGTTTAGAATCTCTTGCAATTCAATTCTTCTAGAATTGATGTTTCTCAACCAAAACCAAAACACTTTTTATATGCTACAGCTATTTCTAACTACTCCAAACTATGAATTATTAGTTGCTTTTCATTTTTCCCAGCAGTATTTCAATGTAACTACTGCTATTTTTTGGGAGCTTGTCTATGTTCCCACTGCCCTATGTTCCCACATTTCTCAGATTATGTTAAAAATATGGGAACATAGGGCAGTGGGAACATAATGCCTGATTTTGAAAAGATATCTTAATAACGTGGGAGCATAGGGCTATGGGAACATAAAGCATAATTTTGAAATGTGGGAACATAGAGCTGTGGAACCATAGGGCCTAATTTTGAAAAATATCTCAGAAATGTGGAAACACAGAGCTGTGAAAATCTAAGGCCATTTGTTAATGAAATCTTAGAAATGTGGGAACATATTACCTATTTTTATTTAAATATCTTAAAAGCATGGGAAAATAGGGCTATAGAAACAGAGCATAATTTTGAAATGTGGAGACTTAGAGCTGTGGGAACTTAAGGCCATTTTGATTTACATCCTAGAAATGTCCTTCGATAAGTTGGCCCCTGTCCAGGGTGTACCCTGCCTAAGGCCCAAAAAGTTACTGGGATAGGCTCCAGTCACCCACAAGCCCTAACAAGAATAAGCGGAAGAAAATGAATGAAAGAATCTTAGAAATGTTGGACTATAAGGCTATGGGAACACAGAGCATAATTTTGAAAAGTGGGAACATAGAGGTGTGAGAACATAGGGTCTAATTTTGAAAATAGCTCAGAAATGTGGGAACATAGGGCTGTGAATATGTAGGGCCATTTTTTTTTTTTTTTTTTTTTTTAATCTTAGAAATGTAGGAACATAAGGTTGTCAGAACTTGGGGGCTTTTTTTAATCTTGGGAACATAGGACGGACCCCAATAGCTTTTAACTTTTCCCAGCAGTTTTTTTTTAATATAACTATTGCTATTCTTTTCTTTATCCTGTTGGTGATAATGCTGTTTGGAGAAAATAAAAGGTTGCATTTCACTTCAGCAGCAGTAGATCACTAACTCTTCCATGCATCCCCAACTATTCCATTCCATATTCATTGCACACTCTACTTTCCAGCACTGCCTCTCCCCGCCGTCCTCCACATATATGAACGCATTCAAATTACTGTTCGCACTCCGGGCCGGAACTTAATGGAGTGTGATGCGGCCTGACGTGTCCCGCGCCGAAGCACCTCATTTGCATGCAGCCGCTATTCACCACCATCCCACAGTTCAGGAGCATTTCCACACGCCGTAGTAGTCGTAATAATAATAAATCCAGACAGAGGAATTGGCACACTTAATCTGACAGGCCTTTTATGGGCACGCTCATTCATATAAGACCACCATCGCAGCGTATTAGAGGCCCCTAACACTCCCCAAATTCCCCTCAGCATTGTTAAAAAGCAAAGATTAATGATTTGAGAGGACATTATTTTCTCTCGGAGGTGCGTATAAATCAGCTTTGACACATAGGGAGCACGTGGGATAGAAGGGCATGGAGGGGAAGGGAAAAGTGAGTTTGCAACTAAAAGAGGAACACTCAAATATGAAAAAGTCGGGACAATTATTTTGATTATGCAATATTAGCTGGAGGCAGTGTGTTGTGGTCTTGTCCATGCATCAGTCTTGTTATGAAAATGTTCCTGAAATTGATTCAAAGGTCTCTGTCTGAATGCCCTTGGATAAATTATGAAAATTTGAATAGCAGCACCATAAATGTTCATCAAGGTTCCACTTGCAGTTCAAACTCCATTGGCCTTAGATAAACAGAGCAATGTTACTTGCACATCACCTACTGGGAATTTCAAATTTGAGTTTTGACCTTTTGAGGCTGCCATAGGTTGCCTTTGGAGTATAGTTTAAACCAAAAGAAAGAAGTATACAGTAATGATATGGATAGAAAACCATTGCAAGTAATGTAGTTTGACAAAAATGAAGACTGTAAATGATTCATCAGTTCTCTTGTGCTTCTTTGGGCCTGAGGCAGGGTACACAACAATTCACTCTCACATACATTAAATAAAAAAATCAATCTGTGGGCAGTGGGAGGAAGCCAGAATACCCAGACAGAACATACAATAACACAAGGAGGACATGCCAATTGCACTCAGACAGTTTATGAATTAAGCGCTAACCACTCTGCCACTATGCACCCATAGTTTAAATTGTCAAATATCCTTAATATTTCTCCTAGATATGTCCCAATAGCTTTATGTTCTCAGAGCTTGATGTTCCCACAGCCCTATGTTCCCCTTAGCCTACCTTAACCTATGTGATAATTCTGCATTATTAGGTTTGTGGTTGTCATCAGGTTATGTGGATACATCTTGACCCATTCCAGTTCTAGTTTTACGCTCATAAGCATTAGCAAGATTGCTATGTTAACAAATGTATGCTAATGACTTACCTCAAGCTCTTTTTGCAACACAAACACATCCAGACAACAGCCCTTTTTTAGTTTTCTCTCTCTGAAAAACAGTGACACATGTAAGTTCAGAACTGTGCGATACTGGAATTGGTTCCAATGGGATCTATTACAACAACAACAACAACAACAGTAATAATAATAATAATAATAATAACATTTCATTATTTACAGCACTTTTCTAAGTTGCTTTACAATTTGGAGCATTATTCATTCACTCCTCAGTCACACTTGGTGCTGGTGAGCTACTTCTGTAGCCACAGCTGCCCTGGGGCAGACTGACGGAAGCGTGGCTGCCATTTTGCGCCTACAGCCTCCCCAATAACCACCAAACACAGTCACACTGACACCTTCATACAGGCAAGGTGGTTGAAATGTCTTGCCCAAGGACACAATGACAGTATGCATTGCTGATTGCAGGGCTTGAACCGCTAACCTTCGTCTGTTAGTGGGCAAGCGTCCCTACCAACTGAGCTATTGTCTACTAATAATAATAATAATGCATCAGCTTTTCTGGACACTATTTATTCACTCGCTCCTCAGTCACAGTTGGTGGTGGTAAGCTACCTCTGCAGCCACACCTGTCCTTGGGCAGACTGACAAAGACATGGCTGTCATTTTGTGGCTATGACCCGTCCAACTATTATTAAATGCAGACTCACACTCACACTGTAGGAGCCACATTTGTTTGTATACCTCCTTCTACTATGTAGCACTGCATCTTTGACTTTGACCTTACCTGTACCCACCTAGCTACATAAGGTGTGGCTAAATGTTAGCATGTGTTGCTTAATGGTGGGCAATTCATCTTGAACGTGTTAAGTCTGGGACACAGACAGTCAGATAGTTTGACGCGGTTGGAAACGTGAGTCTGTTTGGTGAGTTCTGCCCCATTAGACATAGTGGGACACAGTTGGACCTAGTTCTGGCCAATTGAACAAGTCGAATCGGCGTCAGGCGTTGTGTTCAAACGAGGCTCTGATTGGCTGTGTGTCCCGTTCATTCAATTTGCCAAACAACTCGTGTTTAACATCAAAATAAAAGTAACTTTTGTTCTACAACTACTTCATTATTTTTCCCACATCTGTGACGCTAATGTGCTGCAGTTAGCTTACCTTAGCTTGTAGCCTCGCCAGATAAAAATATAATCTCCCTCTGAGGCAAACAGCTGCAATAATTCAGTCTGTTTTATTCATTATTGTGATTAGACATGTTTAATTTAGCACCTATGATTATTATTCACTGATAAATACTTGAGTTAAACATGTGAGTGTTACGGAGTTTTGTTTACTAGAGTCTTATATAACTGTAGAGTTTAGTGACTAGCGCCGCCTGCTGTTGTAAATAGTTATTAAATCTTGCACACACTGCTAAGTCATGAGTCTGAATCGTTTCGGTGTCTGTAGTTACTTAGTGGCGACAATGGGAGATGTGAGGAGACAAAGCAGTCGACCCACATCTGCTGGCAGTGGTCGGGCGTTGGGTTGGTGTGTCCCAGACTTTAGACAGTTTGTGTTTGTATTTGGTATTTTGACATGGATATCTGGCTCACTGGGATCTAAATTGTTTTGGAGCACTACATTTTGGACTTGTCATTTGGGACATGTGGCAGCCACAGTGGCAAAATGTGCATTGGGCATGTTGCCTTTACAGACAGACAGCATGCAATTTTAGCCGCAGGGATGCAGCCGACAATCTTCCAATTAGTAGGTGAACAGCTCTACCTACTGAGCTACTGCCGCCCCAGTGTGTCTTGGTATTGACTTTAATATGGCTTTGATGCCTGATGTATTTTTCAAGGTGACCTCGTGTTGTGTTGAACAGGGAATGGCATACTTACACTTACTATTTGCCTGTTTTACACGAGTATACATGCAGCATTAGAACAGCCAAGCTTCCTGATTTATTTATACTCCCCTTTATCTCGAATCAAAACTGCTGCATTGCCTCGAGGGACAACACAAACTGTCCGGTCTCTCCACTCACACCCTGCGCTTGAACGAGGAAGAGAGGAACAGG
The DNA here is from genome assembly GCA_020698575.1 of Bostrychus sinensis. Classification (NCBI taxonomy): domain Eukaryota; kingdom Metazoa; phylum Chordata; class Actinopteri; order Gobiiformes; family Eleotridae; genus Bostrychus; species Bostrychus sinensis. The sequence continues at coordinate 9,892,709 of CM036257.1, read as the reverse complement.
ACTAGCACCGCTGCGGCTGTCTCTTTGAAGAGCCGTGCCTCTGACACATTTATACTGGACATTAACATTAAAACAGCTACAGGATATGAAGGCAGACTAAACTTGTGCATGCTAGCGTATACAAGCAGATGCTGTTTGAGCTGTGTGCTTTCCACAGTGGGTTGTCTTTCACCAGAATGCATCCACAAATTTATGCATTTTATCCAGGGATCAGAATATGAAAAAGGAAGGCAATTATTCAGAGAGAGTTTCTGCAGAATATGTCTACTACGATTCTGTGTAGAAAATGGCACAAGTTGTTAGTGAAGTTCCCTTTACCTTACTGTGCAGAGCTGTTTCTGGCTTTTGAACGAAACCACAGGAAAATAACTTTATATTTCCTTAAACTTTTTGTATAATGCCATTTTACAACTAAATGAAAAATAGCTGTGAGGAAACAGAGCTGTATGCATTTTTTGGGGGATAATTGAATGAGAGAACCTGGATGTAGAAGGCTTGTTGACTGGTCAGTGCTTCCTGGAGTGGGCGGGGGTTTGTGGGATAGGCAGAGGTTCTTGGAACAAAGAAAGTCAGCACCAGAGACTATAGGATTACTCAAGCATGCGTGAATGAAATGAAACACAACTTTATGTTTTTGATGATGGGACAATATTATAACATAGTAGAAAGCTCAAAAAAGTTGCTACGCAGCCGAAGTACCAAACCCACAACTTCTGCTAGCGAGTTTCTGGCGTCAACATAAAAGCTTTAAATGCAATCTTTGCTGTTAAGAGCTTTTACATTAGATCACTCATTAGATAACTACTCTATTTTGTGATACCCTCAATATAGCCTATAGAAAATCATTTAGTGGTAGATCAACTCTTAATGGGGCAATCTGCCTCTGCCCGACCCTCGAGTCCTTCTCATTTTCATCCTCTATCACTATGTAACTCAGGGAAGCCTAACTCTACAGGTTTCCCAGGTGAAGCCAGCCGGTAAACGGTATAAAGCTTTTACAGAACCAAAGCCGACAAATGACAGCAAAGAGGTTTTTGTCAGAGTAGGCAATGGAAATACATAATGGGAAACTCACACCAAAAGCAGCATAATCTCTTTCAAAAGCTCAATTCACTCTTCTCGTGTTCCTCTCAATCTTGTTTTGTGATTGGTGATTGCTTAGGCGATATCGCTTGTATTTGCGTAAAGTGGACTTCAGTTCAACTCAAATTTAAGCTGAAGTTGCTTGGTTTGTGTTGCTCGGCACATTAAAGATGCTTGTCGCCTCTGCACACCTGCGTACTTATGAAATGAATGGTCACCAGTCACTTCAGTCACAGTAGACTCGCTATTGGTGTGAATCCACCATTATGCACATACTGTTTTTATTTTATTATTTATCTTATCTTATAGTTAGCTGCCGGCTAGCTCCACTTTCCATTCTGCAAGTGAACCCAATAGTGTCTCATAAAAACATGCCTATTCCATCCTGTTAGTCTTCTCTTCTACTTCCTATGGATTAGATTTCCTAACTGAAGACTGCAATAGATAATAATGTTGCAGGTGATGAGATATAAAACATACTTCTATATGTACACAAAGTGCCGGAGAATACGTGATGTCCATTGTTCTGATGGTTATATTATAATGCCGTATATCTGTACATAGATGCCAAAACTAGAAGAAGAAATGTAGTCATCTATGCATCATTTATCATTGTTGTCATCATCATCTCCATCATCATCTCGGTTGAAAAAAGTCGATGACTCCCGGGATGAGCGTTGACCTTGGATGAGTGTCAGAATGGATTCTGTATAGTCCCAGTGCTACACAAGCCATCTCTTAATGAACTTCGCCCAGATGCTAAAGGGAGGTCTTTGTTAGCCCCCGGTCCCTCTACAATCTCGACTTCCCCTCCCAGTCCGCCCTCCCGAGCTGTCTACCAGCGCTCCTCTGCTGCTGCACAGACTTGTCATTTTGATTATAAATGACTTCTATTACTCAGTTTCCCATTTCCTCCTTTGCAGTTTTTCCAGGAACACTCTGCTTTCCTCTTGTCATGACTTCCAAGTCAAAATAACACGTCTAGTAAATGTGCCCTGTCATTTATTTGTTAAATGTTTCATTGAGTATTGCAATTCACTAATAATAATTGACATGTCTTTTAACAAAATTTTACTAAATATGTGATCATGCACAGGGTAGTCCCACAGAATTGGTGCTTAGTGTAAAAAGCAATACTGTCCAGCTTCTTGATCTCTTGCTATTTTGGTCAATCATGCACTGTCTGCCATATTAAAACTGAAGTCATTCACATAAAATGATCAATAATTATGGGACAACAGTGGGTCAGGAGACAGAGTCGCTGTCCAATAACTGGAGAGTTGGTGGCCTGAATCCTGCATTCTCCAGTTCATACTATCATGGTGCCCTTGGGCAAGACACTTCACACATTTTGCATATATGAATGTGTTAGTGTGATTGTTTGATTGATGGTGCCAGCCACATTTCTGTTAGTCTGACCCAGGGCAATACTTATACAGTATATACAGTACATACACTCATGAGCAGAAGTGGAAGAGGTACTCAAAATCTGTATTCAAGCTAAAAGCAAAGTTAATTTAAAAATAATAATGTTGTTGTACAATTACAGGATGGCAGCCATGTCTTTGTTAGTCTGCCCCAGGGCAGCTGTGGCTACAGAAGTTTCTCAGCACCATCGACTGAGGTATAAGTAAATAATTAACCTAAAAGTACTGGATGTCAAGTTTTCTTAAGTAAAAAGTATTTTAGACAGCATCTGCTACTACCACTACTACTATCACAATACTTACTACGACTACTACAACTGCTACTACTACTAAAGCTGATTTGAGAAAGGTTGTGAGGCAAGTGTCTTGTCCATTTTGCCACCTAAATTAATATTATAACAAAAAAAATGACTTACATACTGTTTTTACTAAAAGGTACTCAAAAGTTTGTTTTAGAAAATATACTCAGTAAGTTTATCTGTGCCCCTTCTACTCTCATAGCTCTGCACTTTTAGATTTGAGTTTAATTTCCAGGAGCCATTGCACTAGAAAGCTTTACCGAGTAGAAATCGATGTCAGGAAAAGGGATCCAGACTCATTTCACCTCATGAAAGAATAGGTATGACCAGGCTATGTGCATATGTACTCCACTACATATGCACATTCCCTTGTTATCTATGCCATTCACTATTTTTCTGCAGCGCTTCCATTTTCAGCCCTGAATATGAAAAGCTTTTGTTTTTGCTCTATATCTAAATTAGTCAAAGTATTTTATCTTCCATCTCATCTCCACCAACAGCCCATCACTCTCTGCCTCTCCCCCACAGCCAAAATAGCTGAGCTCCTCTTAACTCCCGTGAAGAGGGAAGGAGGGGAGGGCTGCAAAACGTTTGTAGTCAGAATTTTTCTCACACACTAAAGCACAAAATGGATTTGTCTCCTTTTAGCACAGGGGAGCGCCAAAAAAATGAAAGCAAATAAACAAAGAGGCACGGCAGAGTAGGCCAAAACCGAAAAAAAAAGAGGACGATGACAAATAGCTCTTGTGAACACTGTGTAATTCTCTCGTCCCTTTTCGCCTGCAAGCAGCGGAGCTATTATGTCACTCAAATAAACCGTCTTCCACTGACTTGACCCTTGTGCATAATGGGCACTAAATGCATGCGGTGATATAAATAAAGCCACTGACGTGACTTGGAGTATGGAAGAGAAGGCGTGAGAGGATTACCTAAGAGTGCAGGGCCCGATTTGTTTGTGGGAAGCTAAATGTATATGCACGGGTGTGTTTGCCTCAAGGTCATGAAGTTGTGACATGGTTAAGTGGGTTACCTAAGCAGCATGACAACAGGAGGGATTGCTGCCTGCCACTAAAACACTGCCACACAGTTATTTCCACTAAAATGGGATGACCTTGAATATACAGTGGCAATTCAGCTTTTTTAATGCACACTGAAGTTTATGATTTGTTTATCTGTCTTGTCGTTTACTTGACCCTAGAGGAGCAGATAATAGGCTACAGGATGAGCATTTCGCTTGCAATAAACTCGACTGTTGGATGAGCTTTTTTTAACTGCTTGCAAGTGAAGCCAATAACAAAACTCAATGGTGTTGCGCTGACAAATATAGCTATGTAGCATCTGGTTACCATTTGGGCAGGCTAGCTGTGCCGTAATGAATATGGTTTGGTCTCTGCTTTGAATTGCTGATGGTGGCTTTTGGACTTGCATTTGCACTGTATCTCTTTTCCATCAAGATAAATCAAACGCATGGTCATAATTCGTAGTAATATAGTGTTTTTTTTTTTTTTTTTCGGCTTTTCCCTTGCCACAGCAAACCAGTTGCACAGAGTTTTGGCAGGTTTTTACACTGGATGGCCTTCCTGTCGCAATTAGCCTCATACAGTGACTGGAGTAGGCAATGTGAAGTGTCTTGCCCAAGGACACAATGACAGTATGCGCTGCAGGCAAGAGTTGAGCCAGCTATCCTCCAGTTGCAGGGCAAATGCTTAACCCACTGCGTCACTGTCACCCCAGTAATATATTAGCTTATTGGTATAAAAAACTAAAACTGTAATAATAATAATAATAATAATAATAATAATAATAATAATAAATGGTCTGGAAAAAAAATTGACAAAACTACTCCAAGTAAAGCCAGAGGTATACTTGTACTTTAATATATTGTTGGGCATCCTAACTTAGATTTGTTGCATATTATTATTATTATTATTATTATTATTATTATTATTATTATTATTATTATTATTATTATTATTATTAAAATGTGGTATAGCTTCCTACATGTTTCCTACCTGTAATTTGTAAGTTTACTGTTGAAGAATTGATTTCTGACAGCACCAAAAGGAAAGCAGTACTGTGGTGTGTGTGATATCTGCACTGTCTCCACTCGAGAAGCAAATCATCAGGCATTGCACATTGTACATTAGCTTCAGTACTTTGTATAACTGATCCCTTAGCCATTTTCTTCTGCAGCCAATGAGCACTTTAGGTGAAAAGGGGAGCTCTTGAATTAGTCCCTGACTCTCGATTAAACTCAAGTTGAATTAAAATGCCGTTGTGGGAAGCTTTTGTCTGAACAATGTTTGCGTAAGTCTTGGATGACCCTCATCATTGGCCTATTTGTTTGCTAATAAAGAACCTGAAATGTAATGGAGTGATACATGCGGGGTTATGAGGCTCTGTGTGTTTATGCTTACTTACAATAGCATACATATTTTTAAATTGACAACTTTTCTGACTGTATATGTAGTTATTGGCATGTCCAGACTTAACATTCATGAGCAAAGTAGCAGTTGAACCTAGCCTGTACCACCCATGAACTAACATGGCCTTAGCACTACAGATGGTGTTAATTACCAGCCATTTTAAGCGTGACGTATCACTAAGCGGCCCGGTTACGTGGGAAATCATTGAGTAAGTGGAGCGCAACCACATGGGAAAGCACCGTGTGGATGGGAAGTTACATAAACAGCACGTGACACATCTTCAAGGGTGTTCGCAGATTAAGCCTTCCACTGTTGAAGAAGCCATTTGCTTTCTTTCTTTCAAGGGCAGCTTGTAAGGCTGGGCAGTGCGGGGAGTGATGAGAGCGTATGTAATTGACCAGTGAGGCTGTGGTGCTTCCTTGTTGGCAGGCCTTCAAAGACAAAGATGAAGCTACATCCCAGGAGGGCTGTGTGTCCGACATCTTCACACTCTTTAAGCTACGGTGGCTGCCAGAAAATGACTTAGTATGTGCTGCGAAGGTATGAGTGTGTATATCTATGGAAACTACAGTACAAGCCAGAGCCCGCTGAGATCTGCCCAGTGTGTGGTTGTCCCTTAGAAAGCTGCCTGTATTAAATTTAACTCATGAGTAAACTTAGCCCAAAATACAAAACATTCATTCATTCACTCTTTCACCTACTTCTGCTTTTCCCATTAGGGGTCGCGGGTGTCTATCCCAGTAACTTTGGGCCTTAGGCGGGATGCACCCTGGACAGGGGCCAGCTTGTCACAGGCTGACACAGAGACGAACACAGACAGACAACCATTCACGCTCACATTCATTCACTAGGGGCAATTTAGTTTCACCAATTCACCTAACACATGCATGTTGCATATTTAAACATTATTTTTAATGCTATTGTGGCACTATAATGCTCATTGCTCATCACAGGAGGTTAAGCATGTAGAGAGTTGGCGGTTCAATTCCTGCTGTGCCCCAGTGCATACTGTTGTTGTGTCTTTTGCCTACTCCAGTCACAGAAGTGGATGGTTTTGACAGGAAAGACACCCGGCATGAAAAAACAAATAAACAACAAAAAAAACTTGACAAATAACCGTACAGCTACCATTGCAATTCTCTATTTAAATACCAAGTCATTTTTCACTCCCAACTCTCCATTTCTTCACTAAAGAGATCTCGCAGCTAATTGAAGTTGTAATGCCTGCCATTGATTGACAGATGTGACTGACAGCTTGACTTGACACTCCATTGGAAATCATTACTTCCTGACAGGCAGCCCTACAGTAGTTGTAGTTACATTAATGAGATGAAAAAGTGGTCTACTACGAGCGGTTTAAGAGCAGCTGTGCATTATTTTGTTGGCTATTTTGCAGACTTGTAACTAGCCTTAATATTTATTCTGCATCTGTTAGGACTGCCACTAAAAAAATACAGCTGTCTTCCCAACATAATCTTTGTATCTTGAACAATGAAATGTCCTGGGTTAGGGTTAGGGTTAACTCACTGTTAGCATCACTAATTCTAGTAGTTCACTTACTATTAGCGTCACTTGTTAAGTTCCAGTTTTATTAGCATCAATAGCTACGTATTACTGTTGTAGTAGGTGTTAACTAACATTCTTAGCTATATAGCACGGCTGAAACCGTTACTAGCATTACTAGCTACATGTCACTGTTGGAGTAGAAGTAAAAATGTAAGTGGATAGTGTCTAAGAAATGCCTTTTGCTGTTCATGGTCCTGAAATATATACTTAATACTATCTAATGCAAGGCCTGCAAATCTGCTGGAACTGCAATGCCACCAGAACTATTACAACTTGTTGTCTAAATGCTCATTAATAAATGAATGACAATCCTCTAACGCTGTCCGTGGTGCTGAAATGTTTGGCAGCCTATTCCTCATGCAAAGGCAAATGAGGTTTTTAGAACTCATCTGCCTTCAATTAATAAATCAAGAGAAGGTTTTTTTTTTTTTATGAGAACACATGATTTGTGAACTTCTGTGAGCCTCATTGTGGGAGATGATTCCTTTTTACAAATAGACCTAATTTATGCAAAGTGTTGACACGAATGCTTTCTTGGGTGCTGATGAAAGCGGGACTGAAAGGATGACAATATCAAAAGTGATGTCTCGCGCAGCAGGCATCTCAATATTCTTCAATAGTTTGTGTTTATTAAGCCGCAAGTGTGCAGAAAGCATTTGCAGTTTTCCATATGCATCTCATATAGGAAAGCTTTTTGTGTACAAGGGAAGATGGTGCATATTTTCCTCCATTCAAACGACTCACTGATGTCTTTGCTTATGTTGCTTGGGATGCTAACAGTAGGAAAATTGCTCCTGGATAAATGTTGTCAGAGCCTGTCACTGCTGCTGTCACAAGCAAACATGAAGCAACTCGGAAATTATGTGAGGTGTAAAGCCGCTTTGATTCTTTGAGGTTGCAGTTTATGGTAATGTAAAGTTACAAACACTAGATGTCATTTCACTTGGGGCTGGTAAGGTACAGTACCACCAAGACCAAATGTCACTGACTTTCTGACAGCAAATGGAGTTATACAGTTTAACATGGCCAGTAAAAGCAACCTTTATTTTCTTTTACGTAGCTTGATATATAAACACTGTTATAAGAAATGGACCACAGGGTCAACAGCTAATGGCGAGAATGAGTAAAGGTTCCACGAATTCTGACTACAGCTTTTTGCACTGGTAGTTCACTGGCTGTTATGCACTACTACTACTACTACTACTACTATTAATACGGCCATACCGCCTTGTGGATGACCGATCCGGTCAGACCTCAGAAGCTAAGCAGGGTAGGGCCTGGTCAGTACCTGGATGGGAGACCGCTGGGGAACACCAGGAAGCCGGTGTGAATGTGAATGTGAGTGAGTGGGGACTACGGATGGAAATTAGCTCTGAGCTATAATCTGGTGTATTTACGGCACTAGCTGCTGTTCATTAATACATGCTGTCCCATATAAATAAATTGAAAAAAAAAATAATAATAATAATAATAATACAAATACTACTACTACTACTACTACTACTACTACTACTACTAATAATAATAATAATAATAATAATAAGAATAATAAGAATAAGAATAATAATGTATTTGTCAAAGTCACTTTACAGATGTATTATTCATTCACTCCTCAGTCACACTTTCTGGTGGTGAGCTAATAACAACACAGCTGCACTGGGGCTGGCTAACAGAAGCGTAGTTGTCAATCGGCACCTTTGGCCCCTCCAACCACCACCAAATACAGTCACACTGACCCATTCATAACATTATGCAATGGCGGACCACCAACCTTTGGGTTAGTGTCTCTACCGACTCTGCCGAGCTACGGCTATCCCCATAGTAATTTAGATATCATTAGTATCACTAGCTACTCTGCTTTAGTAGGTGTTTACTTGCTATAAACATCCGCAGCACTGCTGAATAGGTAGCTTATTTGCTCTCAGCATTACTAGCTGTAGTAGTATTTCACTTACAAATAGCATCATAAGCTACACAGTGCACTAATAGTTAGCTCAATATTACATTTAGTAGCTATCACAGCTGTTGCTCCTCAGTATCAATCAGCATAGCCACATCTATCCTGTTTTTGTGACTAGCTAGCTACTGGAGGTTACAATTTTAGCAATGGAAGATGAAATTGAGATCTTCAGAATGTGAAGAAATACCTCCTTAGCTGTGACTTTTTTCTGAATCCTATCACATTTTCTGTGGCTTGCAATAACCATTGCACTTTTATTGAGCCCCTTTATCCATTTATTTTAGACTCCACAGACAAAACACACTCTTGCCTGTCTCTGTTTCCTTGTTTTTACAACTTAGTGATAAAAACAGCCATTGCCCTATTGCCTTGATATCTGCACCCAGCTCTCTTTCGCAATCACCTTCTACAATTTATCTCCAGCATTCTCTCAATCGGGCCTTTTCTTGTCGGATCCCTATGTGCTTAATTTAAACTGTCTCCTCTGTCCGCTCACTCTCTCCCTCTCTCTCTCTCTCTCTCTCTCTCTCTCTCTCTCTCTCTCAGCGCTAGTTTACTACGTGGAGTGAGGGCTGGAGATAGACTTGTGGGCCTTAAATTATCCCTGCTCTACATCGGCTCGGCAGCCTCTGGAGCGGTGTGGGTGGACTGATTTTATGTGCCGCGATGATGGTTTGACGTGGCGTAATCCTCTTTTACTGATCTCCCCTCTCCATCTGCTCCATCTCCATCCATTTTTTCCCCATCCTCTCCTTCTCTCCATCCCCTGCCGTCCACGCAAAAATGTAAGCAAGCACACGTACACACTACTGTACATATGTGCGGCATTCATCAGATTAGGTTGTTCCAGAAGCGTTTGTGCAAAGTAATCACTGTTTTATTCCCCCCATCATCTTCTCCTTGCTTTTCTATTCGTTGCACATTGCGGGATAAAACGAGGTTGGCAAAAATAGACTTGATGTGTCATTACAGTTTGCACAAAGATTGTATCGTTCCGCCATTTTGGGATAATCCGATCTAAACACTCGCAGAAGGAGACTGGGGAACATGTAATTTGTCTGACAAGTGGAACGGTTGGTTGTTATGGTTGTATTTTTGATGCTGTGGCTGTGACTTTTGCTTAAAATGGATTCCAAGCCATGGTTCTCATAAATAGCAATAATTATGCAGTCAAAGTAAAAAAAACTAACACTAACAGAGAAGAAACGATTGTATCTCATGCTGCAATCATGTAGTTTTAGTATTCAATAGCATTCACTACTGGTTAAAACAAGGGGAGCTGAGAAATATGTGTTGCTGTACAAGGTCCTGAAATTAGATTAGATTAGACTGAACTTTATTAATCTGACAGTGGAGAAATTCACTTGTTCAGGCAGCCCCTAATGCAGTATAAAGTGCAGGAAAATAAAGTGAACATGCAAACAAAAAGGTGCAATTTAAATTATTTACAAGAAAAAGCAAAAATATGTAACATTATAAATACAAACTATAAAATATAAATAAAATTCACAGTGCAAAACAACCACACAGGCTATATACATATTTATTTATAGTAATAATACAGTACAGAGAAATATATATAAATATTTATTATTGTATTATGATGACCTGACTATACAGATGAGTTGTACAGTCTGACAGCAGTGGGAATGAAGGACCTGCAGTGTCTCAGTCTGCTGCTGAAGGAGCTGCTCAGCCCCTCCACAGTGTGGTGCAGTGGGTGAAAGCTGTTGTCCATGATGGATGTGAGCGTGGCCAACATCGTTCTCTCACCCACCTCTTCCATAGAGTCCAGCGGGAAGCCCAGGACAGAGCTGGCCTGCCTGACCAGCTTGTTCAGTCTCTTCCTGTCTCCCGGTCAGTGCTGCTCGCTCCCCAGCAGACAACAGCATAGAGGATACCAGAGGCTACCACAGAGTCACAAAAAGTCCATAGCAGAGGCCTGCACACTCCAAAGGACCTCAGTCACCTCAGAAGGTGGAGGTGACTTTGGCTTTTCTTGTACAGGGCATTGGTTTTGTGGGACCAGTCCAGTTTATTGTTGGGGTGAACACCCATGTACTCGACACTGTCCACCATGTCAGTGTACGCCCCCTGGATGTTCACCAGTGCAGTATGCCGTATGTATTACCATACCATTATTTGCTGCACTTCAGTGAGTCCAGAAGGTTAACCCAAAAGTCTGCAAAATGCTCATTAAAAAAAAACTATGTCTGAGAATCTTCTAACGCTGTCCATGGTGCTGAAATGTTTGGGCTCTTTGTAGCCAGTTTCCCCTTACAGAGAAGGAATAATTGTGTCTGCAATCTCGTGCTGCGGTCATGTAGTCTTAGTAGTCAATAGCATTTGTTACTGGTTAGAACGAGGGGAACTGAAAAATGACTGTCGCTGTCCATGGTCCTGAAACGTACAGTAAGTCATATGTATTGCAATCCAATAATTTGCTGCACTTCAGTGAGTGAGCTTCCAGAAGGTTATCCCAAAATTCTTCAAATTGCTCACTAATAAAAGAATGTGACTCAACCCTCCAGCGCTGTCCGTGGTGCTGAATTGTTTGGCAGCTTTGTAGCCTGTTTCCACTAACAGAGAAGACATTTTTGTGTGGATTCATGTAGTCTTGGTATTTAGTTGGATTCACCAGTAGTTCAAAATAAAAGGACCTCTATCATATGACATATTTGTAGTGATAAATGCTTATACGTTTCTTAGTGATGCTAGTCAAAGGGGTGAACGTATGTAACAATGCCTGACCAAAAATGTGTATCACTTCAAACAGTAATTTTTTTGTTTCGGAATTCTTATTGCTCGACTCAACCTTAACGTAAGTATCCAGTGTAGTGTTGAAATGCTTGAGGTCTTGGTCTGAAGATTGGTCTTTGTCTTTGTCACTCTCTTGACTGCATTTTTATGCGACCTTGGTCAAATTTAGTCGATTTTGCGCCTTTTGTTATATGTAACTGCTGCACCAAGATGCAACTTAGGTCTGAAGGACGGAAGCTCTGGCATGAGACTAGTGAGATTTGTTTGGTTTAGGTACCACATATTGTGCCACATGCATTTATTTTATAAATATCAGTGGCTCATGTAGTATTATACATAAATTCAAAAACAAGTGGGTGATTTTTTTTTTTTCACAGGGTTCGGTCTCTGTCTGAAAACTCCCTATCTCAACTCGGTCGCTGTCCTTTAAAGTTTTGTTCTCAAACCCTGAAAGTCTCAGCATTGATATAATGTGGTCTTGGACTGGTCTTGGTCTTGGGCAGCATGGTCTTAACTAGCATAGACTATATGCAGCAATAGCCAGATCTTGAATAACCAGGTCCAACAGAAAAAATAAAAAAATAAAAAAATAAATGGCCACTTCATTTGGACTAAGGACATATACATGCTTTTTCAGTCTTTTTTTTTTTTTTTATCTCTGGACTACTATAGTATTCTGACTTTCTGTAGTTTAGATTCTTCTTATGACATTGAGTGACTTCATCTGAAGCCTCTTGACACTTTACCAGAGCATTGCTTTCCTTTGTAAGATTTTAGTTTAAAATACAATATGCCTTTTCTGTACTACTTAGAGAAAATGCATAATAGAAAGTCACTCTGAAGTTAATCAAGTACTTGTACGGCAGTGTCAAGGAAGGTCAAATGTATGAGCTGAGCACCCGCAAGTTCTAATACTGTTAATGGTATTTGAACAATGCTAGTAAAATGCCACACATGAGTCATAAGCACTGGCATTTAAGATCACATTTGAGCTGACTGTTATTTAAACCACAACAATATTGCTTAAATCATGTAAGAATGCCCACTCTCCTTTTTTATGCACCACCTCCACTCTTTCACCTTTGATGATTCCTTTGCAATTTTCCCTTCTTTTGTCTCTCATCTTGTCTTAATCTTTTTTTTTTTCATTCTACACATTTATCTCCTCCTTTAGCCTCTCTTCCTTCTCTCCCTTCCTCCCTCCCTCTCTCTTTGCCATAGCAGTGGGTGTACTAAGCAGGGATTAGGCGTGATTGAAGTGCTGACGTGAGAGTCCTTCCGCCGGGGCCTCTTATCCTCCGCAGTCCCCCAGAGAGAGAGAGAACGCTCGTTGCTGGGCTTTTGCCGGAGCTGGTTTGGGTCTGGCCTATAGGCTGGGGTGTGTGGGGGGGGTGCTCCCCGTGGAAATAGCCTCTCTCTTCATGCCTCCGTGCCTTATCCCCAATAGCCTAAGTGCATTTTTCTGATAGATGTGTGGCTGGGCCCTGATAGAGTTCTCCTGACTGCCAAATGCAAGCTTTTTTTTATTTATTTATTTCATTTCCTGTACTAGAGGTTCTGTCTGCTGGATATCAAAGCCATTTTTTTTTTTTTTTTTTTTTTTTTTTTGCACAAATCAAATGTATCTTGTAACTTTCCCAGTATCTACTAGGTCATGGAAAGTTCTAAAAGATAAGAATATGCCTACCTTTTAAGTCATAAAAAATATATCACTGGGGCACAATTTTGAAAGTTAAAAACTGACAATATACATTTCTTCCAGGTAGCCTGACTCAAAAAATATTGTTATTCTTACCTGTCCCGATACTGTTCCTAGTTTGACAAGAAACTTAGACAAGTCAGTTTGCTTATTATTCAAGTTAGTTGGCTGTTGTGTTGTAAGCAGATGGTGCAAAAATACTAGATAGAATAACTTCAGCCTCTATTTTAAAGGGAACCGGTTATGCTCGCCAACTTTTCGGAGCATTTTACCGTGTTATGTTCCCTCTTCAAAAACACAACAGGAGTTGTTTTTTGTTTCATTCACGCATGTTTGAGTAGTAACAGCTCCCCAAAAAGAATACATTTTCAATACATATACATTATTTTAAACGTGAAATGTTAATTCAAATGTGTCCAAACATTTCAAAAAGCTTGAAAAATAGAATTATATGACTCTTTTAATGTCGTTTTTTGTAACTTTATCAATGCATAATTATATTATATTATATTATATCTCGTCAGGCAGACCTTGGTTTAACAGTCTTTGGTGGAGAAGCACACATGTCCTAAAATGTTTCATGTATTACTTATGTCCTCTACCCAATCATTGAGTGAACACATGTATCCAGCTGCTTATGTTAAAACAAAAAAAGAAAAAACTATAAAAAAATTGTTATTTAAACCAATTTTGTGTTCTCTACCCACTCACTAACAACACATACATGTCAGAAGGTTGGTTTTTGCCATAACAAGCTAACCTGTAATGATATCTCATCCATCAAAATACTCTTAGGACACTTTTTACCATCATATATTGTTTTCAAAAACATTTTTCTGAGTCTGTAAGTATTCCAAGTTACTAAATTTGTTATTAGGGTTTTAAGAAATACTGTTATTGAAGTACTGGTGTCTAAATGCTAGACAGAGCAAGTAGGCTGGCCTGTTATCCTGTTTCATCACACCTTCTTACATGGACTGTCCCACTAATGCCTCTACCTCCGTCTCGACTTCCCTCCACAGGTGTCACTTTATAGTCTCTACACTACCATTCACACAGTGCTTTACGATTCCAACAGGGCCTCATCAACTCCTGTAATGTCCACCACAGCTCCACATGGACTAACAAACTCATCTAGGGCCAAATTCTTTCATCTTCCTCCAAGCGATTCTCTCCCCTCTTTAAAAAGACATCACCGAGCTTGGAATTCTCTGGGAGGTGGCCCCCGCTTCCACTGGCACCATCCCGTTTTATGACTGAGCTCGAAAAGGTCAGAATGTTTTTCCTTTTATGTGGCATATGCCTGCAACACTTTAGCCGCTAGTAGCAGATGTGCATACAAATTATGGATTGAGCAGATGTCAGGGAGTTCTAGGAGAAGGAGGAGGAGGTTGAGGAAGGTTTGGATGGGCCGCGCCAGTCACTTCCCACGACCTAAATCTTCATTACCTTCCCCGTTCGTCTTCTCGGGGCTGATTAACACATAAAAGAGTAAGAGAGATGTGTGATAAGTCGGGCACTCAGCATATTGCCCGTCTTATCCGTGCCCTCCCCATCTGACGGGGATTGTGCCGGAGTCTTTTGAAGTCAAGCCGTGGTAGAAAAAGGGGAAAGTGGGCAAAGAAAAAAGGGGGGCGTAGTGTAGGCAGAATGTGGCGTTTCCCTCCAGGGGCTAGCGGGGAATATTCATGGTTTGTTGATTTAGCGCGTGTTTGATTTAGCCGCTTTGCTTTACGCTTTTTACTCTGTGTTTTTACAACGCTCATGTTTGCTGAAGAAAAATACAGCGATTACCTCTTTTTAGCCCTGAAAAAAGACTTTTTACTTTGCATTACATTGGAATGGTAGAGGACAGTGGCAGAGTGGTTACTGTCTCATTGGCATTGTTGAGTTTGTAGGTTTAATGCCCAGGCCAGCCATCAACAATCTCTGAAGTGTATGTGGATGTCTCTAATTATCAGCCTTAAATGCAGGGAAGAAGTACTGAATCTGTACACAG
Organism: Bostrychus sinensis; assembly: GCA_020698575.1. Classification (NCBI taxonomy): domain Eukaryota; kingdom Metazoa; phylum Chordata; class Actinopteri; order Gobiiformes; family Eleotridae; genus Bostrychus; species Bostrychus sinensis. Next base: position 9,877,490 of record CM036257.1, on the reverse strand, counting down.
GTAGAAATTATTACTAAAAGTACTGACAACTGGATTAAAATTGTCTTTGTAATTTCACGGTTACTACAGCTACGAGTACTGATTCTCCCAGTACTCCCATGAATACTGTTCTGAATACTAATACTGGTTCTCCTCCTAACACAACAGATACTACTTTTAGTACTACTACTACTGCTACTGCTATTATTACCACCACCACTACGACTACTACTATTACTACAACTGCTACTATTACTACTACCACCACTACTACTACATACAATTACTAGTACCAGTACTTCTGCTGCTATCACAACTACATCTTACAACAACTACGACTGCTACTACTACTGGTTCTCCTAGTACCACTACAAATAGTACTGTTACAACCACTACAATTACTACTGCCATGAATACTACTACTAATAGTAGTATTACCACTAGCACTACTACCACTACTACTATTACTACTGCTACTACTTCTACCACCACTACCGTTACTAAGTACAACTACTTGTATCACTTCTACAGCTACTACATCTTACTACGAATACTATTACTAGCACTATTAGTATTACTAATACTACATACAACTAGTGTTACCACTACTATGACTACTACTACTAGAATCTTGTTCGAGTACTACTAGTATAACTGCTTCTGCTTCCCACCTTTCAGTTGTATAAATGGAAACTGTACTCCTTTTAAAAAATGAGTGTTTATAGGTAAATGACATAGTTGTAGATGTAGATGACGTAGTTTCTACTTCAGAGATTAACTGACCATTATCCAGAGTGTACCCTGCCTCAGGCACATAGTTGTCAGGACACAGTCCATTCAGCTATGATCCCAGAATTAATCAGAAAAAAAAAAAAAAAAAATGAATAAACTACACTTACAGCACTTTTAACATTTTCAACTACATCCATTCTCTTGCCCTCAGCAGGTACAGTGATCGTCCTGTCAGAGCATATGCCCAACATGCCACACCTTCTGTTTCATATAAATTATGGTTTACTGTGGTGAAAGAAAATCCTTGATTTATGATTTATGAATGCATAAAAAGATGATCTGACAGGAGTTTTGAAATAAGCCCCAGTGCTGCCGTTTGAGGACAAGTCGATGAAGTGGTCGGTTTGACAGGAACAGGCTGCACCACACAGTTTAAGTGCTCCATGAGAGAGAGCGAGAGAGATGCCTGGGCTCCTATAAAACTTCTATAAAAGAGAATGATTTCCAAAGCTAGAATCATTTTATCATCTATATGGGCTTACAGTTAGATAGAGATACACAATATTGAGGGCCAGAGTCGGTTAGAGAGAGGAATGGCAAGATAAAGCTGAAATTCTATTTTATGCACTCTGCGACCTCTTCCAAGGCGAAGATAGGAGGGTTTTTTACACTCATATATTAATGAAAATCAGTCACTTTCAAACACATGACAAAATAGAATATACTTGTGGAAGCTTAGGGATACAATAAAAGTTTACTCAAATTGTATGGGTAACTAAAGTAGTTAAAAGCCTTTACAATCCAAGTCCCAAGTTTACGCCAAAATTCAGGACCCTTTTCACAGAAACCATGGATAAAGGTGGATGTAGCACCTACATTGTCTAAGATTGTCCAAGTACATAAACAGAAATTGAGTTTGAAATGAATTACAGTTATATGTTAAAGCATTTTTTGCCAGTGGTCAGTGTTTTATGTAATGTTTTTATAGAGTTTTTTTGTTGGGGGTCCGCATGGGATTTTCTGATGTTTAAGGGGGCCACAACACTCTTGACTCCAGAAATGGCTGTTATAGTGAATAGTAACATATCTGTGAATATTGAGTAGCTGTTTGAATGTAACTTTTGAACGCAACATTATTTTTTAATATTGATGTCAGCATAAAGTCGTATATGTCTGCTTTGTCCAGTGGAGTCCCACAGGGTTCATTCTTGGGTCCAGTTTTATTCTTGTTGTACCTGGTTCTTCTTGGTCAGATTATTTGTTGTCGTGAAAATGTGTCTTATTACTTTCATGCGGCCATACTGCCTTGTGGATGCCCGATCCCGTCAGACCTTGGAAGCTAAGCAGGGTAGGGCCTGCTCAGTACCTGGATGGGAGACCACTAGGGAACATCAGGAAGCCGGTGTGAATGTCAGTGGTTGGTGGTGGTCAGAGGGTCCGTTGGCGCAGATGTGTGCAGCTGCGCCTCTGTCAGTCTACCCCAGGGGAAACTGTGGCTACAAAACGTAGCATACCACCACCGAGTATGAAGTGAATGAAATACCCCTTCCCTACTGTGTGTAAAGCTCTTTCGGGGACTTATGTCATAGTTAAAGTGCTATATAAATACCATTCCCTTTCCCTTTCATGCCGATGATATTCAACTGTACTGTTCTTTTAATACCTCATAGTTTTAATTTTAATTATATTGTCTTGTATCAAGAATTGGCTAAACACTAACTACCTCCAGATAAACAAACAACTTGTTTGTTTTGTTTAATCAGTCTTTGTCTTTGGAGGCAATTGGTCAAAATTTGTTTTTGTGAGGAACATGTCTAAAGTGAGAAAAATGTTATCAAAGATCAATTTGAAAATTATTATTCATTTTGATTTTAATGAAATCAGACAGACACTTTTTGGTGGCTAGCATAACCAGAAATTGTACTCAAGCAGAGTATTGTAACTTCAAAATAATACTACTCAAGTTGAAGTAAAAAGTATAATGCAATAAAACTGTTCTTAAAGGTACAATTTATTCAAGTAAATGTAACAGTAAATGTAACGTACTACTACTTGCAAGGGACATCACAAAAATACTCAAATTAGGCAAATCCCAATAACCATGACCTATCTCAAATACATGAGCACCTTGTATTCTATGTCGTTCCTTATGTCTGCTATAGATTATGTTTGAAATTCTGAGGAGAATGGTAGCTGCCATATTCCAAAACTTTGATGTAAGATTGTATCGTGCTTCCACCTTTTATAGTTATTGAGTGATGTTTTTTCACATAGTTCAAATTATATCTCAACCATTTTATCTGAGAAACCCCGGTGTGTTGCTTATGTTGCTTCTTTCCACCTCACTGCTTCCACTGCACATTTTTACAGTTAGCTATTTTCTATTTACCTTTCTGCCTTGGACTGTCACTGTAGCTAGGTTACATTTGGCCAGTCAGCTGGGACTGCTTTCTGCCCTCTTTCAAGCCTTTTTTGATGGACTTGCGGTGGAGGAAATGTCAACAAATCCAACCACTAACCTTCATTCTTAGTATAGAACAGTAAGGCACCTAACAGTAGAGCGCTCTACACTTTTCTCTGTGGGAAGTGAGTGCCATCCCCTTGAGGACATTTTCTTATCGATAGCTCTTGGGAGTGAGCAAAAGGAGGTGAGTGGCTTTAGAAAATAATTCACTGTCACTTAAGGCTTGAAGGAGTTGCCTGACAACTGTGAAGAGGCACGTCTAAGAAGCATGCTCATTTGGAGGCCATCTTGAATGCAGAAGGACTAGAATGCAATACCACAGATGAATTGCGAGCACTAGTTATATATTTTAAAATTATGCCGCTTTGTTTGCACTTGACTTCTGGACATTAGCTTGAATCTGTATAAATGCATGAGGGCACTTGGAAGTGTTCTGCCTGCAAGTCTTGCCAACAGTCTTGCAACATGCCCAGCACACTGCTATATACGCTATATGCTATATGTTCTGAATAGCAGTTCTTTGATACAGCGTTTTGATTTTTGATGCCACATGCCTCACACACAGGTGCAAAGAATGGTCCTTGTACCCTAAAGAGAACAATGCTATGAACAATGGCATAGCAACAAATTTCCACTAAGGAAGTTAAGCCTAGAAATTAAGAAACTGTTTTGCAGAATACTACCTTTATGTAAAATTTCTTAGATTTTGGTCATGTCAAATACAGTACCTCGAGGAACATGTGCAGCTTTCATGTTGTCCTCTGAAACTCAGTAAAACATTTTTCCGAGCTGAAAAATGCACATAAACACCTGCTCAAGTCAATACCTTCTATCTGACTTTCCCACTCCCGTCACCTGCCTCATGGACACATTTTATAACTTAAAATAATGTACATGTGTAAAATGTCTTCTTTTGGGGAGCTCTAATTTAACTTTGCAGAGAATGCTTGCATTAGGTGTTTTCGCTACCCTGCTGGCAAGGGTGGAGAAGAGACAGTCATAAAATTGCTATTCAGCACAGCTTTTAGAAATATGACTCTAACAGATAGATAAATGAGCTGACTGCTTAATAGTGACGGCAATTTAAGCACTGAAATGATCAGAGCAAGTCCAGTGATAGTGTATGGGCTTTAGAAACTCACTTCCTGGTGTCACACGTCTACGTAGAGCTGTGAGACCAAGCATTTTCAGCTCTAAAGAAGTGGACGGCCTCACCATAGAGAACTACTCAAACATGCGTAAATAAAACAAAATACTACTCCAGATATGTTTTTGAGGTGCATGGTTAAAAGCTCAAAAAAGTAAATTTTGCATAACAGGGGACCTAATTTTTAACATTACTGTCCAATAACTCTATTGGTCTATAAATAGTGATGTCAATATCCTGAGTTTCCAAGATAAAAGTGAATGAGCATAAACAAGCCAGAAAAACAACTTCTCATACTGGGAGGACAAGCACCCAAGGACCACATGAATCCAGCATTATTGGCCCTATGCAGTCTGGAGGCAATATGCCCATATATCGAGCATGATGGGACTGCGAAGTGAACCGCTATGACTCTCCAATTATATAGGTGTCAATTGAAGGGCTGCATTGTGTCCCTGTGTGGTCGACTTCTAAACGTCCTTTCCCTTCTCCTCATTTCTCACTCCAGCAACAGTATGGAGCTTATTACAAGGTAATGGCTTATAAATTGGAACTGAAACTTCCATTCACATGCACATAAACACTGCATTATACATATCCATATACATTCAACACACGTAGATAACTTCCGAATTCCCTGCCTCGGAATTCCTCATTTATTATGCGTTATTTTGGTCGCCTGGTTTGAGGTCATCTTTTATGAATAGCTGGTCTAAATTTATGGTCTAATAAGGTTTGGAGCGTTTATGGGGGTCGCTCTGCATGTCCTACAATGAAGTGCATAAATAGGAGTCAATCTCTAGAGTTTTGTTTGATGGACTGCCGCTACTACTTACTCTGGGCTATGTTTACACTGCAGGAAAAAGTGGCTGAGCTCTTAATCTAAAAAAAAAAAAAAAAAAAAAAAAAAGCATATTAATTATTGTCAGAGTATTCACAATAGTGACACAAAATTAGTCAATGTTAGACATGGTCTGATAAAAAGGTTCCAATAGACTTAATTACTAAGACCGAAAAAACACCTATAGTGAGTAGTTAAAAGTGGCACTTGTATATTCCAATGTTATGTTGTGTGTTTTAGGAAGTTTACATAACAGTCATGGAAATTCAGACTATTACTTTAGTCCAATTATAACTGGACTTCATTAAACACCTTACTCCGATTGGTAGGTCATTTGAAATTCTCCTAATTGCAGTGACACTAGATAAACCAGTTTATTTTGGGAATATTGCTGCATATACAGTATATTAAAGAGTGGTGGGGCCCACAGTTCAGGCCTGTATTATAGTATTACAGTAGTCAGAGTGGACAGAGGCTATGACTGTTCATTGCCTGGGTGCCATGGTGGCGTAGTGGTTAACACTCTTAAAGAAGGTCCCAGATTCATTTCCTAGACTGAACCAGGTCTTTCTGTATGGAGTTTGCATGTTCTTCACGTTTGCGTTCGTTCCCTCTGGGTGCTCCAGTTCCCCTTCCACTAAAAAACATCTGGGTCAGGTTGGCCCATACTGATGGCACGCTCAGTTACAGCTATTCAAAACTAACCCTTTATCTGACTATCTAGCAATTTTGTTGTAGACCTTCAATGTATAATGATAAATATAGCACTTTAAAGCTGCACTGTTGCAGCAGGTATAAAGTCTGTTGTAGGCTTATACCTGGTTTATACCAACACTGAGCACTGATAATCTATTAAATAGTATTATTTTTAAAAGAAATAATTTGCAAAAAATTGTCATCTACAATCAGACTGGAAATAAAATATTTTATCACAATATGAGTCTGATAATATTCTAAAACTGCAGAATTTCAAAGCAGTCATACCCCTGTTCTTTGGATTTGTTCTCCCAGAAGAATATTTTCCTCTTGTGAAAGCCAATAATCGTCCCAACTGGGGCTTAAGTACAAATCTTTATGTAAGAAGGTTTCCTGAATGAGGCTCATTGAGTCCTACAAACATTGGGGCTACTGGCAAATACCCAGAGCACTTTAAAGGTGAAAGTAGTGAGGGTGTAATCAAGCTATGAGTATAGCCCAAGTTTAATGTACATGTAAACATACTGCTCAATGGAATAAACCTATTCAAGACACAACAGGAAATCTACTCCACTAATCATTAAAACAAAGCATTGAAAAACCAGGTACAATTGGTCCAACATGATTTCTACCTCGTCTTATTTGCTGTCAAGGGAAAGGTTGTCAGACCCATTTCACATTGAAATAATGAGAAGGGTTTTCCATGTTTATGTATCAGAACTGTTATGAATACTGCTTTAAGTCTGTGCTGCCTCTGAGGCCAACATGGACATACTATTTATTTAATGGCATTTTGTATTTGTATGCCCAAACCTTCTGAGATATATTTGAAAGCATCTTGTTTGTTCCCACACTGCTCGGATTCCAATTTCAACTCTTTGCCATCTTTGCAATTGTCACACACACACAAAAAAAAAAACTATTTGCTCCACCATATTTTTAGTGCAATTTCTCTAAGTGCACTTCAAGAGTCAAATTAGAGCTGGAGCCAGAAGCCAGGCCGCTGGAGTAACAGTAGCTCCCTTTGCGCAGCCACAGCGTCCTGATTCCTGGGCCACATCAGATTAAATGTGTCATCATTAATAATTACAAATCAAGCGTGGTCATCGTGGCAATTCAGCAAACTCTCCTCCTCTCATCCGGGCCGCCGCTCATTAATGTTTCAGATGTAGCACGCTGCGGACAAAGTGTTCGGCTTAGTAGCAAAGAACACACACCAATGAGCATGCATGGCCAAGCCTGGACTTTCTCTAATGGCCATTTCATGAGCTCTCTCTCATCATGTGCCTGAGGTTGTCTTTGCATTTTGCTTTTTCACCTCAGTGATGAAAATAAGCTCTTTGAAAATATATCCAGCACGATTAAAGCAGCTACACGGATGGAAATATCTGCAGATCTCAAGCTAGATCCATTTACTTTTTTAGGTGTAGTGAAGTGGGTCTGGATTTCCCTTTCAGGCTTGTATTTGTCATAGCATATTCCCTTTTCTGACACAACCCGCTCCATTTATTTGGGCTTGGGATTGGCTTGTGACCTCATTGTGGCTGGATCAAGTGTGTTTCTACTGGGGAATATAAAAAATCAGAAGTAGAATACATTATAGAAATTGTGTTCAAAACTGTAAAATATCAGTGTAGCAAAATTGAATGTAAAAAAAAAAACTTCCTTAAAAATTCCTTAAATGAAGACATATATGGAAAGAAAATTTTTGCAGTACAATTTTAAGAACATATTTGTGTTGTGCATCTTAGAACCCACTGGGACTGCAGAGTATTTCTTTATTTTTTATTCATTTGTTTGTTGTTTTTTAAATATTTATTTATTTTATTTTATTTTATTTTTATAGAGTGAAGTTTTATCATTGGAGGTTTGCATGGGATTTTTTTATTTTATTTTTAAGGGGGCCGAGACACTCTTGACTAAGGTTTGGGAGTACCATTTTTAGAACATATCTTAGTACAGTGATAGAATCTAGATTTTTTTCAACATGAAATCCATACATAAGAACAATTTTATTTGTTTAAAAATGTAATTTTGAAGCAATTTATAGCAATGTTTATTTATTTTTTGTTTGTTTTGTGTTTTTGCAGGGAGGGGTATTTTAAGCGACGTTTTATCATTGGGGTCTGCAAGGGATTTTTTTTTTTTAAAGGGGTCACCACACACACTTTAGTACATACTTTAATGTGAATTTCACTCAAGAAAAGTTGGGTTGGCTGGATACAATATGCAGCAGTTGTAGTAGTAGCAGTCCTAGTCCTAGTACTAGTATCACTAATAGTGGCAGCAGTAGCCTTAGTAGCAGCAGAAGAAGAAATTGTATCTCTGTAATTATAAAAAACAAATACTTTCAAAAGTATCTCATTTTTATGTCATCTCAAGTAATATTTTTTTAATACATTTTAGTTATATGGGTATATGATTTTGAAATAACAGTATTTTTATTTCAGTACAATATTGAGTACCTCTTAGACCCATGACCAAAAATACCGATGGGTTCTAAGCTCTGTTTTCTTGGTAAATTCAGTGACTGATCAAGAATGAATTTTCAATTTAAAAAGAAAGGAAAGGGGGAAAAAAGCTTGCTTGATAACACATAATCATTACTCGTAACGCCACAGGCCTCTCCAGTGGAAGTGTGAGCATGTATGCTATTTCCCCCTCTATCCACTCGCTGCACTGGCCTTTGTTGTAAAGCAGCCAATTAAAAATCAGTGGAGTGTGGAGCGAGGTCAATAAAAATGCAGCCGAGGTTATGCTGCTGATGGAAGCCATTTAGCTTAAATAACATTATAGGAAGCGTTTACCAGTCATGCCTTTATGGTGTATAGGCTTATGGCTTTGTTTAATCCAGGGATGACCAAACTTTTAAAGAGGTCGCCTCACACCTGAGGGCCATTTTCCTGACATACAGAGCCATAAAGATGATCAATTCCACTACTTTAAACAACGCAAGTTTGTCCAATGGCAATAGAAGCTAATACAAGCCACTCAGCCATTACTGGAATCAACAAAATAATGGTGTCTAGTGTATACATTTTGAGATACATGCGTGGGACAATCAAACCTGCCCTAGAGTCAAGTTTGACCTTTTGAATGAACATAATCCATGCACATGGAGCTATAGGCCCTTACCACACACACCCTAAGAACTTAGAACCAAGTAACTTCATCTACTAACTGCTACTGCTACTACACAATCAGACAAAGAAAGATCAAGAAAGAAGAACAGTGGTCAAAGTACCTACTGAACTACTGGCGCCCCACAAGTATTTAGATTAATCCTAATATGGTTCTTACGTTAATAGAATGAATGCCACTTTTTCCTATGGGTTTAATCTGTGTAATAAAAAGTATACAGCTACTTTTTGCTAGATAGAAAATAGTTGCTTACATAGAATATCTCCACTAAGCTATCAAGTGAAACAAATTTTTTTGCTAAACATTCCCTATAGCTCTATAGCCCCTCATACACCAGCAGCTTTTGAAGTGTATGGCAACATCTCCCCCTCCTCACCAGCCCGGTCTGGTCTAATACATATGCACACAGACTTGGGAGCAGTCTCCAGAAATAGACATTTGGAGCCATTGCCCGCAGGTTGGAGCTGGCCGTTCTACCATGCGCTCAGCTGTCCCACAGGAATTGGCATTTACCACCATCGCTCCGTACTGCCAGTTTACTTCTCATCTTCCTTAATGCCATGTTGTAATTTTTATAAACTTCTTAATTAACACTCTAAAAATAGACATACTTTTATTCAGATTACAGTTGCGTCGTGTGCATTCAAGTTGGGTCATTCTAGGTTGTCCTATCTTTTCAGCGTGGACCATTTATTGCCTTCCCCCAAAGGGTAGAGTTCTCCTTTGACATTTGATAAAAAAGGACAACTAAAAAAGCTATTGTGCCTGACCTGCTTCAATTTTTCATAGCGAACAGGTGCAACGTTTTCAATATGGATTCATTGCCTGATTCCAAAAAAAAAAAAAAAATATATATATATTGGATTTTTTTTTTTCTTTTTTTTACTTATTACGTAAAGTTAAGTTTGATGGACCTTGTAATTGTCAAAATGGCTTATATAACACAATAGAGTGGAGTTTTTGGCATTTAAGTATTGGGTGCTGGTCTGAAGCAAAACTCTTCAAAATAATGTGTTAATATAGGTGTATTGTTTGCGAAAACATTCAAAGATAGACTGAATCTGTTGAAATCAGGTCCATGGCCCATTGGAAATAGGGCACCCAAGTCCACAAGGTGTTCACTTTTGTCATCCTTCTCTTGTGTTTTGCCAATTCCCATGGGACAGGTAGCAGGGGGGAAATGGGGATAGGAACTGCAGGGTCCCAACCCAACTAAAGACACCTTATATCTTGATTCAGTGAAGTCAGTGGAGGTGAGATGGAGAATGAATGTGACAAACAAAGGGAGACTCAAGGGTAGATTTTCCAAACACGACAGTACCGGCAAGGAAAAAGGCTTGTGTTTGTATCACAGCAGTAATTTGGTGCTGTAAAGAGTCATCTAAAAGAAAATATTTTTGGTATCTTGTGGGAAGAAAAGGGTTTAAGGTTTTGTGTAGTATATTTCAGTAAGGCCCAACTGTCACTTAAAGAGATGTCTGGTTGCCATAAAAAAAAAAAAGTTCAAAATGTTTTATGAAAGAGAATAAAAATGCCTTTTATTAAAATTATTAAAACAGTGGTTCCCAAATTGGGGTCCGGGGCCCCCTGGGGGTCTGCGGAGGTACTGCAGGTACCCACCCAGTGGTTTTCTATATTAAGTACATTAAAATAAATTGAGTCTGAAATGAACTACAGTTATATACTTCTTTTAAAAATATTACTTTTAGCCAACAGTCAGTGTTTTTTGCAACACTTTTTATAGAAATCTATGGAGGAAAAACATGACATAGTCTTATAAATATGGGGAAGTTTTATTGTTGGGGGTCCGCGTGTGATTTTCGGAAATCTAAGAGGGCCATGACATTATTGACTTTGGGAATGGCTATATTGAAAGTCACAAAAAAAACTTAAAAGTCTAAAAGTCAAATTTACTATTTACATTAGAGTTAGAGCAAAATTTTTGTCAAAAAAGTTTTAATTTAATGATAAAATTTACCATATTTATCTACAAATGCTTTTACATATGCTTTTTGACCCAGCACAAAACAGGGGACACTATGGAGCGCAACAGTGCCCGCCCCCCTCTGGTGCTAAGTAATTTCCCATTAATTTTTCCCATAAACTTTTTGAAAAATACATATGTATTAGGAATTTAAACTGCATTAAGAAATAAAGCATTGCAAAAGCATATCCCATTTTAGATAAGTGACTGTGATTGATCGGATATGAGCAAGCTTTGTAGGCAACAGCTTTAATTTTTTATTTTTTATTTTTATGTATTTTGTAGCTTTACCTAAATCTTCACCCCCTAGTCTTTTTATTTACTTGTTGGCAGTTTAATAGAATAAATTAAAAAACAAACAAAACAAACAAACTTTGTAACCCAGTGTTAAAACGATAAAAAAATAAAATAAATAAATACATTTTGATTTACTTTGATAAAAACCCTAATGTCACAATGGGAATAAACATTAATAGATAGCATTTAAATATAAGTTAATTGATATGTTGATAAATACCGTACAATGTAAATTTAATAAGTGTTTCTATGTGACATACTGAGCAACCAAAAGCTGCTTTAATCTGATTTTGCATTAGCCACTGTCAAATGTCCCAGTCCTGAGCCCTGCGCATTTCTTCGCGGTACTCAGATTGAATCAAGACAGAGAGAATCCCATCAGCATTCTACTCGAAAAACGTGGTGACTGGTAAGCACAATCCAGGTCTAAAGCTACGTTTAAGCTCATGATATTTCATGTTAGTGATAAAACATTTGTTCAACTCTTAAGATACACTGAAGTAGAAGGCTGAGAGCCCACTGAATCCTGGAAACCTCGTTGCTCCCCTAGCACGTGCTGCCTTGCATTGGTGAGTCAAATGTACTTGTAAAGCGCTAGCATAGCATGCTAATCGGTGGTATCCGCGCGGCTAATTCACGCTTGCTATTTTACATTTAAAATGTCCTTTAGAAAGGCTAAAACAATTAGCTATGGGTCTATTTTACTAATAACTAAATAGTTCTCAAAGCTTTTTACCGATTTATTTTTGTTTGGTTAAATAAATGTGTTGTATTAGCACTTATTGTTATATTAGCTCACGTCTTTGTTTTTCTGTGGTGCTAACAAGGTTCAGAGTGCTGTAAAATATTGTAATGTGAATGTTAAGTGCACTTTATTAGCACTTTGCCAGTATTTTGGCAGAAATTGGTAAAACTCAGAGCTAATGTGTATTTCTACACTTTTGAAAGCAGAGGGCACATCTCTTGCCATCAAAAATATACTGTATGTGAAGGTGCTGTGTGAAATAATGGGCTAAAACTCATGTTAGTGTGGACCCTTGCCTATATATTTCTGAGTCTTTCGTTCTGCATCTCATTCCTATTCCTGTCTCCCTCCTCCGCGCAGCCTTCCACTCAGTGATTTATCCCTTCATCTCCAGAGTGTCATTGAGGAGAGTCGTTTTTGGCTCTCCAGACAAATAACTGTCGCCGAGACTGAGAGCCCATAATCTTATTGACTTGTGTGAGAGACACCAGCCTAGACACTGTGCCTGTTTTTAATTATAGATACCGAACTGGGTTTTGCATACATTTCCATCACTCATAATATTTTTGACTTTTGTACAGTTTGCTAATGTAACTAGGCTGCATTAGCATCTTTTACTAACAACTTGTGAATATTCTCAATGGCAGTCTTGCTATATTTGCTTTGGCATATTAGAGTTGATTTTTGCCCTCCCCAGAATTTAGAAATAAGCTCACATTGTTAATTCATAAAACACCCACACATTTTCAAATACTACAATTATGCACATGTATTATCTTCATATTGTAATTCAGTATTGTTAGAATGAAAATTATCTAATTATTTAAATTCAGCAGAACATTGTATTCTGCACATTTCCTCTAATTCTATACTACTTGATATTTCAACCATCCCACACTTCTGCTCCCCCAAAAACAAGCCAGCTTTTAAAGTGAGGTCCGAATAGTTTAAGTGCTGGGTGGAATGGGTCCTTGATGATGGAGGTTGTTTGGCTTATGCACCGTCTGTGTTGGCAGTCCATCTTAACACAGTGTACTAAGTAATTTGGCAATTGCACATCCACATAATTACAGCTGTTCCAAAAAATGTGGACAGAGGTTGTGGCCTTTCTCTCTCAATTCCAATACCATTTCTTGAATAAACTTCTTGTTTTGAGTTCTTTTGGCTGATGTAATCCTTCATTTATCTCTGCTGCTCACTCTCATGAAATATTCTGTAAATGCATTGCCAGTATTTAACCAGATTTCACTTTGGTTCTCTATTTATAGTTGTTCTTTTTTGTGCAGTAATCTCTGTGTAAGCAGGGACAGGGCCAACTTGAAGAATAAACCTGCTGTGTTATCGACAGCCCTTAAGTGTTGGCAAATGGTGTAGGCCAACTACCAGTGGGTACATCCCTGATTTGAGTGCCCCTGCAAGTGATTGGCCATATCTTTTGGGATAAGTTGAACTTTGAGAAATGATTAATGTTGATCTAAAACTGTGCAAAGAATGGAGAAAAGACCAGAAAAGGCAACTTGTTTGTATTATTGGCAGCTGAAATTTACATATTAACCAACAGACAGTGCCTCATGAGTATGCAAGCATGTGAATGGCAAAAGCTTCCTCTTCTTATATTTTTGTAGGCTTTTTTAAATAATTTTGGACACCTTTGCATCAGTAGTTCACATTTTATAACTTAATATGTATAGAAGATGTCTTCTGTTGGGGAGTTGTTACTTTGTCTTTACAGAGAACACTTGGATTAGGTGTTCTTCTGGCAACGGTGAGTAAAGGAGTGAGCATAAAATGGCTACTTAGCACAGCTGTTAGCGACATTACACTAATATGAGCTGACTGCTTTGTAATGACGGCAATTTAAGCGCTGAAATTATCAGAACAAGTCCAGTGATCGAATATGTGCTTTAGAAGTGCACAGGAGCACAGGGTTCATGTACAGCCGTGAGACCAAGCGTTTTCAGCCCTTGAGAAGGGCAGCACCTCATCATACAGCACTACTCAAATATGCATGAATGAAACAAAATACAACTCTAGGTATGTTTTTGATGAGGGAACATTATAAAATGGTAAAAAAATCCTTAATAGTAAAGGCCACATAATGTCATAATGTCTTTTAAAAGATCCTTTTTTCTCAATTGAAAAAAAAAGAGCATATTTGGCGGTTAATTCAGAAAACACCCACACATACAGTATATTAAATTCAACTATTATCCCAGTACTCAGCATAGCTTGAAAGATGAAGACTGTATCGTGCTCATTTATCTTCACTCTAAAAGGTCTAGATGACTCCGCAGCACTTTTGACACATCTCGGCATCTCTCTGGAGACACTCTGGATCCTCCTTGCTAATTTTATCCAAAAGCTGCAAGGTGGCTGGGGAGCGCTGGGGCTGCTGATTTCAGTTCAAGCTAACCGAGACTTAAATCCCTCCTGCCCCAGAGCTCTGCACACACTTAGCATGGCGTGTAATAATGTAACAGCTACAGTGCAAAAGATATACAAAAAATGTTAACTTCCTTCACTGTTTGTTATTGATTTTGGTGTGATTAGCTTCATGTTAGCCGTGCGCACATGCTAATTCTACTCTGATGTGTTATGCAGTCATGGTGTGCTGTCAGAGCGCGTTTATTTGCATGTGTAAAGTTTGCAGTCAGGTCTGACGTTAAAGGTTAAAAGGAGAATGCCTGAGAGGTGGGAGTAATCCATCGTAACTCCTATCTCTTGAAGGAGCACATGGTTGCAAATGGCTGCATGTGCATACAAAGCTAATGCACACAAACACACTCCGTGCACACTCGAGTGTGCGCAGAGTGAGAGTCACATATTGTTTTGGCTACAGGCTACGACTGGTTCTAGCTGGATTTTAAGCCACAGCACAGTGTTGCATGTGTTTGTCTGGGAAGCTCTCTATGTGTCATCCAAGAAATTACTACTGTTCATCTAAATCTGTACAAGGGATGTACGCATATTATTGGTTTATTTATGGAATACCTGAACAGCCAATGTAAATTGAATAGGTCAACAGAACCTAGTTTTAAATATGGATGGATGGATGGCTTAAAAACATTTGTAGTACTTAACAAATGGGAGACCTGTCCTTGTGTTCTAAGCTGTTTGACGATCTGGTCTCATGGTTCAAAAACTGTCCTGAGTCCTGATTTAGGTTTAGAGTTTAAAGTTTCATCCAGGAATCAAGTGTAGAGCATTGATTAGCTCTGGTTTAATTCCGGTTCAGTCCTGGTTGGCTTCTGGTTCCGTTCTGGTCAAGTCCTGGTTTAATTCATAAAGGTTTAGCCCTGGTTTAGCCCTGGTTTGGTCATGTTTTAGTTCGGTTTAATCCTGGCTCAGTCCTGATTTAGACCTGGTTCAGTCCTGGTCAAGTCCTGGTTTTGTCCTGACGAAGACGTGATTTAGCCCTGGTTTAGTCCTGGTTTAGTCATGTTTCAGTTCAGTTTAATCCTGGATCAGTCCTGATTTAGATCTGGTTCAGACCTGGTCAAATCCTGGTTTAGTCCAGATAAAGACGTGATTTAGCCCTGGTTTTGTCATCTTTTAGTTCGACTTGATTTCTTCCTGGTTTAGTTTTTTTAGTTTTTTTAGTTTTTTCAATTCATAAAGGTTTAGCCCTAGTTTAGTCCTGGTTTGGTCATGTTTTAGTTTGGTTTAGTTCTGGTTCAGTCCTGATTTAGACCTGGTTCAGTCCTGGTTAAGTCCTGGTTTAATCCTGATGAAGATGTGATTTAGCCATGATTTAGTCATGTTTTAATTCGGTTTAATACTGGCTCAGTCCTGATTTAGATCTGGTTCATTCCTGGTTTAGTCCTGATGAAGATGTGGTTTAGCCCTCTTTCGAACTGGTATAGTCATGTTTTAGTACTGTTTAATCCTGATTCAGTCCTGATTTAGCGCTGGGGCTGCTGTCAAGTCCTGGTTTAGTCCTACTGTCAAATCAAGATGTGGTTTAGCCTTTGTTTAAAACTGGTTCAATCCTTGCTCTGGTATAGGCACATATTAGATCTTAGATAGTGGTGTATTTTTCTGGGTTAATCCCCATTTAATTCCTTGGGTTAGACCTGGGTTACTCTAGATTTAGGTGTATTTTAGTACATTAATAATGGAACTTGGAGAGCCAAAAATTTGCTGAGGTGTTACAAAAGGTATGACAGACACTAGTCTAGTCCACAAGTTGAGTGTAATATAATTGGTGAGGAAATTTTAAGAAGGGATAGTTTGCATGCAAGAGTTGACCCTCTGAGGCTACTGTAGTTTGGCAAATTTGATCCAGTCATTGACTCCAGGTGCATTCATCTTAAACTCTTTTTACTGGTAATAGGAAAATACAGTTGTGCAACAATAATACCTTGAAAGGTCCTTGAAAATTACTTAAAGAGTAACTCACCCCTGGCCCAGGCCTGACTCCGCCCACTGCCAGAGATTGAAAACTGCTCAAAAAGTGGGCAGAGACCTGGCAGAGACAGAGGAGGAGAACTGAGGGAGGAGCAAGGCCTGGTCCTGTGACTGACAGCTGTCAGAGACCTCATGGACCTCCTCCACAGCAGGGTTGCCAAGTCCCAGAAATGGGGGGAAAAAATGCAGGACGTCTGGACTGATGTTTTATGTTCCTTTTATAATAACACAGTTGAAATATTGTGAGAAAGGCGTCGTGCGCCGCCGCAGTAACGTGTGCGTCAGATCGCGTCTTTATTTACTGGTATTATTTCAGCTGAGAGCTGTTTTTGATCGTATCTCCGCGAGTAAGAAATCGATTGTCATCAAACAAAAAGTGACTTAAAGCGTGGCAAGTTTAAAACACATCTGTGGAGTCAAATCTCTCCCCAGTGTCACTAATTTGCAGTGTTGGGTTAGTTACTCAAAAAAGTAACTAGTTACAGATTACTAGTTACTCTTTTGAAAAGTAATATATTACTTTACTTGGTTACTGACTCGTGAAAATAACTTAGTTACTTTCCTTTTGGATTATTTCCTAACAGGAAGCCCAAATGAACCCAATTCTAAATAGAAGAAGCCTATAGCCTCACCGTTGCTCTGACCAGCACTGTTATTTTATACAGGCGTTCAAGTTTTTTTTAGCTGCATTCATTTCAGCAGCAGGGCAGCCTGACACAGCAAATACTGCCCTTTAGGTTCACCTGCCTCTGCTCCTGTGCAGCGTTCACGTCCTGTGGACACAGTTTTATTTCACTACACTGAAGCTAAAACGCACTTGATGTTAGCGCCAAAGCGGTGCAGGTCTCTTCTTTCCTCGCTGTCCCCACTGACAGCAGCAGCTGCATGCGCCCCGACGCGCGCGGACAGGACGAGTGGCCGCTGCGCGCATAAAGAGGAGCAGAGAAGGGAACGGATGAAAATAAAGTAGAAAACGTATCAGCGCTATTCGTTTAATGCATTTTCATTCCGTGTCCTTGCGGTAAACTGCAGGTAAATGAAACTGACTGTAGTGACTGTAACGCAAGTAACTAATTGGGTATTTTGTTAGTAACTGTAATATTACTTACTGGGGGGCTCAAAAGTAACGCGTTACCCCCTTGACAATTGTAATCTCGTTACTTTGTAATGCGTTACTCCCAACACTGCTAATTTGTAGGTACATACTGTCATTGATCAGGCTCATTATGCCTTATTGTGCGCTGACACACGGGACAGTAGAAGCGCAGCCGTGAAAGGGGAGGGGGGCGGAGGAGACTGAACGGTAAATGCGGGGCTGAGTGGCGTGTTTAGGAAAAAGACCCACACCTGGCAACAGCAGGACTGGGACGAGCGCGCGGGGGAGAGAGACAGCGAGGGCGTGGAGTGCACGGGGCGTGGGAGGAGATACTCGGCACAGGTGCGGTAAAGTGGTCAAATACTACGTCACAGTTGCCTATCTGGAACTATTGAGCAGAAATCCCACTGTTTGACCCTAGGAGGGCAGCACTCTGACGGTTTTCACTACAAAATGTGAATTTAGACCTTTTTTTACAAAACAGTCAAACATAAGACTATAAATAGTGAGATGTATCACTAAAGCCCTGTTTGTACAGCTGATCAGCTCAAAAAAAATGGTGTAGGGGTGAGTTACTCTTTAAGTAAGAACCCTTTGGGAGCACTATAAAAGCTCTAGTAACATGGACAAAAATGTTGCATTATTATTATTATGATAAACAGTCATATGCAAAAGTTTGGGGTTGCATAAAAATTTACTCTCTTACTGTGTACATTTATTTTCTAATGACATCTGAGTTCTAGGGTGTTTTCCAAACAACAATTTTTAGTGTAGCAGTATTTAGGTGTGTGAAATTAAATGAAATAAGAAAAAATGTGTGTGCAAATGTTTGGGCACCCTTATAAGTTTTCTGATTTGAATGCATGTAACTTCACAAAATGGATTACTTGCAAAACAGAATTTGTTAGATTAATTAGTTAAGCCTTGAACTTCATAGACAGGTGCATTCAGTAATGAGAAAAGGTATTTAAGGTGGTAATCAGGAAATGGAAAGACACAGGCAAAGTTGATGTTAAGGCCAGATGTGGCAGACCAAGAAAAAGACCAGAGAAACATAGGCAAGGGATGGTGAGAATGGTTAAAGGCAACCCACAGATCACCTCCAAAGACCTACAAGATCATCCTGCTGCAGATGGTGTTTATGTACATGGGTCAAAAATTTAGTGCACTTTGCACAAAGAACAGCTGTATGGGATTGTATGAATCGCTTGAGGTTAGGGCTGTCGCGGTGACCACATTAGTGTCATACCAAACATATCAATCCAACTGCATGGGGGTACAAGCGACCACGGTAACCGCAGTTTATCATTTTAGTGAGACACTAATGGGATGCACTGTTTAATTCTACTGTAAACTATTAAGCATTTAACGTTTACGCACATATACGCACTCAGAGACGCTGGGAGTGGAGAATGGAGGGTTAATGGTGAGAAAGTAAAAGGCATTGAAGCTACCCACTTCTCAAGCAGACACGGGGCTCACACGTTACTCAGAGGAGGTAGCCTGACAAGCTAGACTATAACATTAAATGTATAGTTTGGGGACGGTCCATAGACAGAGCTCAAGCCTAGGGCTGGAATCAACAGATGTCATTCAAACTGCTTCCACACGTAATAGGCCAGCACTCTGACCAATCAGAGCAACGGACAAGGTGAGCTTTTTTAGCTACCAGCGGAGCCAGCTGGTATATTAGTCTTTTGCCATAGTCAGTCAGCAAAACAGCAAATACATCCTTCTTTAAGATGAATGATTTGAGTGCTTCTTTCTGTTCCACTTTCAAAGAAAAACCCAAATCTAACTTTTCCAAAATTGATGTCAAGGCCGATTCAAACGGCCGCTGTTCGTTAGCCACAGCCAATGTAGTTGTTCTGCTCTCTGCACCGTCGCCCAGCCCTGTCATCATTGTGCTAAGCCCCACCTACTCGACTTGCTACACACCCTCTACACAGATAGAGCATTGTGATTGGTCCACCGAAGCCCTGGACGGAGCCACGATTGGCTCCTATGGTGTGTTACTAGACAAACCTGCTAGGCAAAAAATATTTTCTGCCGCTAGGGTGCGTCTAGATTTCTAGGCTACAGAGGAGGAGCTGTAGACTCGAATGACGATCCACTCACCTGGTGACACAATAACTGCGTGAGGTTTTTCTCTGCCCTCTCAAATCACCTGCAGGTACGTGTATGACGCTTTATAGAGTCAGTGCCGCGGGGAGCACTGCTAGCCTCCTTAGCTCATCTCTCAAACTACATTAGGTGAACATGTGGGTTTTTCTAAAGCTACCACGTTACACGTGCTGCAAGGACATTGTCACTCTTGCCTGACTCAGGTTTTTGTTAGAGCTGAGGCTTAACTATATTTCAATTTATATTTATAGTCAAAATGTGTTTGGACATGTCATGTTTTCAGGTGTTATTATTAGCTTATGCTATACCACTTAAACCGCACACCGCGGTGTTGCGTCGCATATAATTCTCTCACCGCGACAGCCCTACTTGAGGTAGACAAAAGCTCATTTAGACAAGACAGATTCATTTTGGAGTCCAGAGTGGTGTGGACTGACATACCTCACTGTCTATGAAATTCAAGGGTTAACTAACTAATCTATTGAGTTTTGTATTGCAAGTGGTCCATTTTGAGAAGTTACATGCATTCAAATCAGCAAACTTATAAGGGTGCTCAAACGTTTGCACACACATTTTTTTTTTTTTTTTCATATAATTTCATACACCTAAATACTGCTACATTAAAATTGTTGTTAGGAAAACACCCTAGAACTCAGATGTCATTAGAAAATGAATGAGATACCTCTGTGATCTTTTTTTGTGAAAACAGAGTAAATTATTATGCAACCTCAGAGGGGTGCCCAAACTTTTGCATATGACTGTGTGTATGCATGTGGAATGGTCATTAGCCTCATATCAGTTAAACCATCGTGCAATGTGTTTTAAAATAATCCCAAATCAGTCGCTTTTTCCAGGGTGCTTTTGTGTCTTCCTTGTGCATTTAGCAAATATATGACATTTTTTGACTGTAAGATGCAAAAAGCAATAAAATTTACATTTTTACTGTAATGTTCTAAGCGCCTTTTATAGGTCTAGTAAGTCAGAACCTAGACAGGATGGATACTGTATTTTATTCCCTCACCATCTGCCACTGATTTACACCAAATTAAGCTTAAAATATATTGGAAAAGCAGGCACTTAATTTGCTTGGGACTCACTCTGTTAATTCAGCCTGCTACATTATTTAGAAGAACTTGTACTGAACATATTTATGACTTTGCAGTTATAATAAGACATTGATTTATGCATTTTCTCCACGTTGAATTATTGTGTTTTTTAGTTTCTGTGCACATATACAGAACTAGAGGAATTTGCACAATGGTGACTCCTGTTAATGAACATTTGGTGGAGCAACAGCGTTGGTAAACAAGCTCTATTTATTCATGTTATTATGTTTACACAGAAGGGCAGAATGGTTGAATATATGTGGATTAAATCCTAATGAATTTGGGATGGCCTTTTTTTTTTAGCTTAAATTAATTAGTAATTGGCAGAGGCGGAAGTACAAGTAAATCAAGTAGAAGTAAAGAGTATGTTATTTCTACTTCAGTACATTCAATTACTACTATTACTACTTGAGAAAAAGTAAAAAGATTTGAGTGTAACATTTCCTTAAAGTATCTACTCCTACTACCACTACTGTTACTAGTACTATTGCTACTACTACTATCACCACTACTTATAGTGCTACTACTACTATGACTTTTATATTATTATACTACCTTCTGCTACCACGACTACTGCTGTGTACTACAGCTTATTGGTGCTAACTCCACAGTACTATTAGTACCACAACTACTACCACTACCACTACTACTACTACTACAGCTACTATTGCTACTACTACTACCACTATGTTTAGTGCTTCTACTGTTATTACTACTAATTCTATGTCTTCTATGTTGTACTACTGGTGCTGCTTATTGCAAACTATTAGTGCTACAACAAGTACAACAACAACTACTACTACTACTAATACTACTACTACTACTACTACTACTACTACTACTTACAACCCACTTTGTAGTACTTTTACTGATATAGTAATTGAAAAAACACTGGTGGTATGCAGGCTTCTTCTGGTGCTACTCTGGAGTCTTTTGCATTTCAAGTCATTATTCCTGGTTTAGTCCTTGATTTGTTCTAGTTCAGACCTGGTTTAGGCCTGGTTTAGTCCTGATTTAGTCCCCCTTTTGTCCTTTTAAGTTTAATAAAGATGGTACTTGGAAATCCAAATATTGCTACTCGGTAAGTACATAGTCTTCATTAATACTTGAAGAAATGCATCCATAGTTAATTTTCCCCTCTGACAACATTTAGACCATCTTCGTGAGTTTACAATGTCTAACCAGCCATTAAACCCCCAAATATCCACTCAGGCCTCCATTTTAAAAGCAGTTGATTGGCTGTTGAGGTTGAGGTCATAGTTCAAGCTTGCCCTGTTGTTAAGCACTTTTTTCCGCACGGCACCCTTTCCCTGGCCCATCCACATTATTGGCTTTAAGGGCTCTTTGGCAGTGAGTCATGTTTATTTCATTGTCCCTTTTATGGCACCGCTGTTCGCCTTTTAACCCCTTGCCTCCCTGCACGCAGCTAAATGTTCAGCCGGCGCGCGAGTAAGTTATCGGGGGCAATAAATATTGGATGGCTTCAGCTTCTACCAGGAATGCGCGCTAATCTGTTTCAAGTGCACGAGAGGGATTTTCTCCAACTCATTCATTAATGTAGGACTTAGATATGGACTCGCAAACAAAATGAATTATACTTTTAATACTAAATGACTAATATTTTGTGTCATATGATCAGGTTCTATGATTCTGATTTTGCTGCGAGTGCTCTTTTTTGCGATTGTGGCTTTGATAATTCACAGCAGGCAATTATGAAAATAAGGAAAACGCTTACAGTGTTGATTTAGAAGAAAGCATATTCGTTCCAGAGACATTAATCAGGCCTGTGAAGATCAAACGATATCTTATGGTGCTTGTCTAGCCATCCTGTAATGTAAATAAAGTCCTTTTCATACAGAATTATAGCATATTATATATCAAACAAGCCATCTTCAAGATCACAGAAAAGTCACAGTAATATTGCAACAATGAAGTGTCAAATGGCAAAATCGGTACAATGAAATGTTGACTTAAGGATTAGCAAAGTCGCATGTAAACTTGAAACATCCTATATTTAGTCGTGATGTATACAGTATTAGTATTAGTGAAGTAGAGTATTTTGTTTTTGTTTATGAACAGTTTTCAAAATGCAGCTATAACCATCCTATCCATTGCTAGTACATTTCTACAGTAAAAAAAAAAGGCAGCCATAGTACACACATTTTTACTGTAACTTTAACATTCTACAGTATAAACTATTTGATAAATACAGTATAGCAATCTGACAGTCTGTACTGCAAATAAATAAATAAATAAAAAAAAAAATCATCAACAGCTTGTACAATTGCATGTCTGCTATGTATAAAATGTACACGGCTAACAGGATTTGACTGTATATTTAACACATTGTTACACCCGAAACAGTAAATGCGAGGTTTGTTTCTAACACAGATTTTATCAATTTAGTACACAACATTTTACGTTTACTCTGTATATGTGGTATACTGTTGTTTAACAGTTGTTTACTGCTTTCACAGTATACTATTCCTCATACATTGCACTAAATTTCTACAGTAATATATAGCACCCACAGCTTTTTAATAAATTCAACGCACTTAACATTATAGATTAAAGTATTTTAAATGTCATATATAATGTTTTTTTTTTTTTTTTCAGCACCTTTGGACGTCAGTATTTATCATTTTATAACTTAAAATAATGTATATGTATGAAAAAGCTTTTACTTTGACTTTGCAGAGAACACTTGGATTAGTCTGTTACCCCCTGCTGGAAACAGTGGGGAATGGACATAGAATAAATCTGGTAATTAGCATGGCTATTAGCAACATGCTGCTAACAGAAAAATGAGCTGACTGCTTTGTAGGGCTGAAATTATCAGAACGATTCCAGTGACGGTGTATGGGCTTTAGAAGTACTTCCTGGTTTCACATGTCTATGTGGAGTGGTGAGATGCAAGCGTTTTCAGTCTTGAAAAAGGGATGGCCTCAGCATACATAATGTTTTTCTGATGCAAACAACATTTACAACATAGTTAAAAGCTCAAAAGGTCAATTTAGCATAATAGGAAACCTTTAAATAAATGTAATCTATTGATTCTTTTTACTGTCTGCTGTAATGTTATTAAGTATGATTAGTACTGGAGAAACAGTAACCAAGGCTAACACTATTTAACTGTAAATTTAACTGATATTTACAGTGTACATTATTTGATAAATGTGTCAGTTACAAATGTGTATCTTCTGTTAAATCACATTGGTACTACACTATCTTCAAAGAAGTTCTTAGTAACATTTTATCTGTGTACAGGCATATATCTTTATTTTTGTAAGCAGTCTTAACAGTCTACCTATCAACCTCGCTGTGGAATTTCTGATGTTTTTATTCTGGCTCTCATCTCTCCCATGTGGCGTTGCAAATTTAGAAACAGTGTCAACACCACAAACAGTAACAACGAATTAAATGCACTTCTATAAGAAAGATGTTCACCATTTTGAAAATACATATTACTTCAAAGCTAGTCCCTATGGAAAAAAAGATATTACCTTTAAAATGGCTCTTGGGTGCGATACTAAAAGATATGCTAATGCTAAGAATTACGCTGGTATAGTATGGTGAGAGAGAGCTGTTAATTACTTTTTCATGGCTGTTTTCATGTCTGTGTGGGAAAGTGTACCGTAAATGACAACTTAGGTCATATGAGAGCATTGAAGTAAGTGAAAAATTATGGGATGATGTGAATGTAAGCCTGAATACAAAGGTCATATCACAGAATGTAATTGTCAAACATCTCAGACAGACTTTAAATAAATGGCTTATTAGTTGATGGACTAAATGTAATGATAATAGTGGCCCGCTGGCTTCATGCACCACGGCTCTATTCGCAGACGGCATGAGAACTGACAGAGACGGATGTGCAGGGGTGGAGGCTCGGCTGGGTTTCTGACAGCACAGATAATGGCCAATAAGGCGCCGCCACTCCGGATGATTGACAGGCTCCAGGGATGCCCCGCCCGCTATGAGCTGTGCACTGTAGAGCAAGCCTTGGCTCTAATGCTCCCACAAACATGCTGATTTGGAGTTGCACAATACTGTTACTTCCATTTTTGTTTCTTTAACCTCTCACATTATACTTTGTATTTTTGTTTTATTAATAGCCTACTTATCTACAGTTAATAAAAAGTATATTTAAAAGAGTACAATTTAAAAGGTTTACACAAATATCTAAATAGTAATAGTAAGTGTAACAAAAGTTGCAACCCATACTCAACTATGTAGTAAAAAAAAGAAAATTATGAAATGATTTACAGTTGTCAAATGTATTATTGTACTTCTTCTCACCATAACTATTTGTCGATTGTGAAAACAGTAGATACAGCTAACAGTATTTTACTGTAAATAAATGTAGCAATTTTCACAACATTTTCATCAGTTTCTCTGCAATGTATTATCTACTTTTTACATTTGCCAAATGTGCTTTCTGGGATAACAGTTGTTTACTGTAAAATTGGACATTAATTAATGATAATTTATTAAAGGGGGTATATTATGCATTTATAGGCATATTTTTAAAACAATCTTGGTCAGCTCTAGAACATCCTTGCACATTTAACAACCTTTAAAAACATTATCTGACTAAAGAGAACGTTTTTAATAAGCACTCTACTGGTGCCATAAAGAAACAGAAGAAAGAATGTGAAGAGGGCAGCAGAGTGCAGTTCTGTTGTGCTCTTTTGAACATAATCAGTGAAAAAAGCATTTCACTTCCTTAAACTTTGTGTATGATTCCATTTAAGTACCCTATTTGCCACACAGGTTTCATATAGGGCTGCAACGATTAATCGGATTAATCAATTATAATCGATTATTGAAATAATCGTCAACTAATTTAGTAATCAAATAATCACCAACTGGGATATTTAATAGACTCTGACACATGCCATGCTCTGTGAGAGAAGGTTTTATTACCTAGATAAAGCAGTAAACAGTTAAAAACAATGTACATTTTGTGTTTTTGATTAAAAATATCATATGTATTACAGATGGTATTTGATGTATATATGCTCTATATAAACATCTTCAAGAAGCATGCTGGTAGCTTTGTCTGGTTTAATTTTGTAAAAAAATTAAGTGATTTTTGGTAGCATTATCACCAATTTTTAACAAAAACTAACAAGTTTTGAAACATTTTACTTGCGCTTTTCTATCCGATTATTAATCGACGAATCGAAAAAATAATCGACAGATTAATTGATTATCAAAATAATCGTTAGTTGCAGCCCTAGTTTGATTATTGATTCCATGTTTTTTGATACACACTTCCTAGAAAACGATGATGTGTATCGATATAGTTGTATCGTAGGGAAAAAAATCGATACATCAATATACTGTATCATTACATCCCTAGTGGGGACAGTATTCAGCATTTTCTACAGTGATTTCTCTCTCTTTCTATTGCTCGCTCCCTTCCATACTGTATTTCTTATGCACAGGGAATGAGCCCCTGCTGTCACTGTGCAGACATTTAGTGCCTACCTCTGAGGCAATCTGGCCTCACTCTGGTGTGTCCACACAGACATGAGCGCGCCAGGCTCCATGCATCTCCACCTCCACACTGCTGTGTCCCGTGAAAGCTGCGCTTTGTAGGCTACTCATTGAAGATGATATTTGCAGCAAAAGTGAAAGTAAAAAAGTTAGAGGCAATGCTGGGGGCGGGGCGGGTCTTGGAGCAAAACCCACTGCTCACACAAACCTAACTGCCCAAAGCGGCATTGATAAGAGGAATCATTAACAGCAGGCAGACAATTCCGATGAACCGGAAAAATTAGAACCAGTTCTCAGGTAGAACCGGGTTTCAGTGCCCATCCCTAAAGGTCACTGTTGTATCAGTTAGAGACTTTCTTTTGTTTTTACAATTGCATTTGTTCTTGTAATTGTACGACAGATGTCCTGCACATTGTTACTATATTTGTGCAGTATCATACAATAACATGAAATGAAAAATTGCATAAAGTCATAACCCTGGTTGGCAATATTTGGTTAGAAGACCTTTTGGGGAAAATGTATAGTATGTAAAGCTAAATATACAGTATGTCATCAAACATAACCAAAAACAACCAAAAACAACCTAGTGATACAAGTCTATCAAAACACTTTTATGCACAGAGGTAGAGAAAACGAAACCAATGCTGCACTTTCTGCCGTCTCTTCCCATCATGGCCCCACTTGGCAGCTGTCACCCTGATGCAATAGTCGGCATTCCACAGACAGACTGTCAAAGGCTGTTTGATTCTTAATAGAAAGAAAACTGACTCCGGATGACTCCATAACAATGTAATCCAGACTTACAACGCTTTTTAAAAGGGAAACCATTTGAAGATTTATGAACACTTGAGTCTGCAATGTACAGAAATCAATATTTGACATAGAAACTCAGTGACAGCTGAAGCCCTGGCAACAAAAGAGACAGTGAGGAAATTAAAATGTAGGATGTCAGGGTGGTTGAGCAGTGCTGATGTATTTAATGTATGTAGTAAGCCCCTTTTGGTAACTGTATTGGTTAACGTGCTGGGTTAATATTGTATAAGGCAGTGCTAAAAAACATTCCACTGTTAGGGAAACCTAGCTAGTATGCTTGTCCATAGCAACAAATTTAGACAGCAGTAGCTCAGTAGGTGAAGCTAATCCCCCCACTAACTGGAAGGTTGGCAAATCGATTCCCGCTACCAGCATTGCATACTGCTATTGTGCCCTTGGGCAAGACACTTTATATGACACTTTTACGTATTTCATTAATAACACAATTTACATAGTGATTAATCAATTACTAACTTAGTTCAATCAGCTCCACGTCAAGCATTTTAGCTTAATATGGGTTTTGCATTTTCAGTAATGAAACTGTAGCATAATTTCAACCAGGAAGATTTCTTTGCCCCGTCTACACCCTATAACCTGTCAATGTCAGCCGATCACAGCCTGCCTCCTGCCTCTTATCCAATCACTTCTCAGCCATTCTCTCTCACACACACACACACACACACCACACACACACACACATATATATATACACTGCTCAAAAAAATAAAGGGAACACTTAAACAACACAATGTAACTCCAAGTCAATCACATTTCTGTGAAATCAAACTGTCCACTTAGGAAGCAACACTGATTGACATCAATTTCACTGCTGTTATGCAAATGAAATAGACAACAGGTGGAAATGATAGGCAATTAGCAAGACACCCCCAATAAAGGAGTGGTTCTGCAGGAGGTGACCACAGACCACTTCTCAGTTCCTATGCTTTCTGGCTGATGTTTTGGTCACTTTTGAATGCTGGCGGTGCTTTCACTCTAGTGGTAGCATGAGACGGAGTCTACAACCCACACAAGTGGCTCAGGTAGTGCAGCTCATCCAGGATGGCACATCAATGTGAGCTGTGGCAAGAAGGTTTGCTGTGTCTGTCAGCGTAGTGTCCAGAGCATGGAGGCGCTACCAGGAAACAGATATATATATATATATATATATATATATATATATATATATATATATATATATATATATATATATATATATATATATATATATATATATATATATCCTCTCGGTCATTCTGCTGTTCAGCTACAAGCTGGATTCTTCCTCCATCATCCTTCTCAGCCTCTCCTTCTCCTCCTCTTCACCACCACCAGTGTCAAGGCCCCAGGGGAATAAAATTCCCCTAACTAAGCTATCAAACTCTCCCTTCACCACATTGCTGAAATCTCTACCTGCCTGGGTCTGAGTGCCAAAGTTATTCATTCAACAAATCATCTGTTACACTTTATTCATTTGTCTGTTTGTTTTAAGTCTCTTCATTGAATTGTGTCTGTACAGTGTGTGTGCAGGTCATGTGAGGTTGCCAGTTTTTAATGCAGAATCACAAACAGAATATATAAACATAAATGTCTTTCATGCTACCTGGTATCTTGCACATCTTCAGCAAACCAAAACCATGTGCTACATGAAGTCAGCCTTTGAGCCAGTTGCTATAGTTCTCTATCCACTCACTTGATACACTCACACTGACAGTCAGCTACCATTTGCCAAGGTAATGGCATTGATACCATTTTTGGATTTCTTGTTGACCATTACTACCTTGAAAATACAATGTATTCCGCTTAGCTTCTGTTGTAAAATTGTAGTTCACATTGTCAATAAATTTTGGTTTGTCCTATATACAGTAGTTAAGACAAGACATAATAATTTGGTTGTGGTGTCACTCCATGGCTGCAGTAGTTTATACTTGGTAATGTTGGCTTACAAGTGTTGGAAGCAAAGCTGGAACCACTTTTAACACAAATTGCCGGTGTCATAGTAGTGACTTAGCAACTGCTTCTGTCAATCCATAAACAAATGCTTTCAAAAGGCCCAGCTAATTTATAAATTCACCCACATGTAAGCCTTCTAGTCTAATTCTCTAATACTTCAGCCTTTCTGTAACTAAACTGCACAAATTCGAGTTCCACTTAGAGACTGCACCTCCGAGGCACAGCCAGCCTGCCTTTGTAAATCAGATGGTAATTTCATGCAGATTGCAAAGGCAAATAGAGGGTTATGTTTTGTAGACATAAATCTGCCCTCAGAATGTTCCTCTGTGATAAATTCCATTTTTCAAGCATGTTGCAGGGTCTGTGCACTTTACATTTGCAACCGTGCTGAAATAATTGTGAGGCAGCGGCGGAGCGAGAGGTGGGCGAATTGTTCTAAAACATATGGTACGCTAAAGTGTAAACATTTATGTACAGCATCGTGTTAGCAGACTTACTCTGCTTTAGAGAATGAGTAACAGTCTGCTGGGATGTTGTATAACCTTGGTTCTTGTTACATATTTTTTTGATAATTGCAGTGTATTGTCCGGTGGCCCTGAGCTGCAACATCAAAATTGTTTTGTCCACTAGAAAAATAAAAGTAAAGGTAGATAAATAAAAAAAATCTTGCCTACAAAAGAAACTCATCCATCAAATTTAAAAAAGAATACTTGAAAATTTTTTAATAAACATCTATATTAAAAAGTAGCATCATCAAAATTGTTTTTGTTCACTAGAAAAATATAAGCAGAGAAAGATTTTTAATATGTTGCCTCAAAAATGAAACCCACCTTTAAAAATAAAAACATTTCACTATAATAAAACCATGTCTCAAATTCTAAAAAAATCACTCATATTAACTGAACCTTTTTAAAATGTGAAGTAGGTTTTCTTTTTGTGACATTAAAGGGGAAACAGTGCCTCATTTTAATTTGAGTCTGTGGGTGTTTTTAGTTTTTAAATCAACTTTATTTAAAAAGTGGAATGTCACTTTTTATTTTTTATTTATTTATTTATTTTTTGATGAATTAGTTTTTAACTAGCTTTTTAAAGATTGAGACATGACTTTATTTTAGTGGAATGTTTTAAATTTTTAGAGGTGGGTTTCTATTTTAAAATCATCAGCTTTTTTTTATAGTAAACGAAAGCAATATAGATGATGCTCCTTTTTAAATACAATTTTTTTTGTATTTTTTATATTTTATGGATGGGTTTCTTTTTTTTGGGCAAGATTTACAAAACAAACAAAACAAAAAAACTAAAACCTACTTCTGGTTTTATTTTTCTAGTGGACAAAAACCTCAGGGCCACTGTCTTCTTTGTTTTACCATAAATATCAATGGTTGTCTTTGTATATATAGCATTGTATGTTCAGAAAAACCTGAAATTAGCAGGTTTTCTAAAATCTGCTAATTTCAGTTTTTTAAAGAAAACAAGAAGCAATGCTGTTATTTTACCTGCAGTATTTACTGAAGTAGTAATAGTCATAGTAAGGTGTAGTTTACATTTACGCAATTGATGGTAGTAGCAGTAGAAGTTAGTTGTTGGTGGTGATGTATAATAAAAATGCCACCTCTGTTTTCCAATCTGCCGGTGAATGGTGTGTGTTGCCGCAGCTCCTTATTGGCTGCTGATGTGTCCATGCAGTGAGTGATGAGGTTCAGAGTGACAGAGCAGAGGAGGCAGGGTGGTGTTTGTGTGTGTGGTTGTGTGTGGGGTTTTTGGAGTGAATGCTGAATGGTGGAACGATGGAGGGATGGAGCCTGTCTGAAGAATGGGGCCAGCCGCCTGAGGTCCAATCCCATCAACCGAGGCAATTGTGCGGAGCGAATACTGGAGCGTGGAGGCGGGGGATGAGGATGAGTTCTCAGAGAGAGCGCCAGGGAGAAAGAGATGTACCGACTGCACTTCCATTACCAAAAAAAAAAAAAAAAAAAGAACCTTGCACAATTAGGTAACATGTAGACATATGGAGTCAAGGTTAAACAACATCTCAGGAGACTGATACTTATTTTCAGGATCTTAAAGTGAGAGTATGTGATTTTTACATGTATTTGAGGAAAACAGATTGTGGACCTCATAGCATACTGCGATGGGGATGATCTGTCTTTATACCTCCCATAGAGGTATACTTTACATGTAGCGAAAAGGATGTGATGAAATAGTTTAATAGAAATATATAAAACTTTGGTTTTGTAAAATATCGGTTCCAATCGGCACTTTCTTATGGTAGACTCACACCAAAAGTGACTCGAATAACTGAAGCTACCAATGACCATTCATTTCCCATGTAGGCTGGCGCGTGCAGGTTATTAGTGCCTTGAACATCCTGAGCAGCACAAATCAAATGGCTTGAGTGTAGTTTTGAGTTGAACTGAAGTCAACCTTATGCAAAGGGAGAGGACAGTCTGGGCGTCCCTGCTTGGACTGCTGGCCCAGCAACCTGGCCTCGGATAAAGAGGAAAAAGATGGATGGATTATTGTGTAACAATCAACCTATGAGGCAATAATACAACAATAAGGTGCATGGAAACCACCAAAAGCAGTACTAATGACCAACACTGAAGGAAATGAAGTTGGGTGGCCATGGAATTTTCTAAAATTATGGGTTGTGTTTGATATAGTATTATGAAACATGGTTCCAAATAAAGTTTTGGGAACAGGAGGTCAGGGCTTAGATGAACAACATGGAGCCACAAAATGTGCAAGCCCCAAACCTGAATAAACCAAGAGGATTGCATCTGGAAGTGGATCTGGATTTAAAAAAAAAGTCCAACTGAATGATTTGCTGCTATTACTCCAACAGCTGCTGTTACTACTATTACTTGAGTAAATTTAAACTACTATGACTACTTCTACTCACTACTATACTGCTGTTATTACTGCCACTACTACTAGTATTATATCTAAGGAAGAAAAAACATTCCTACAACTACTGCTACTCCTGTTGCTACTAGGGCTGTTGCGGCGAGAGAATTTCCCCTGCGGTAAATACAATGTGTGAGTGACAATGTCCTTGCAGCACGTGTAACGTGGTAGCTTTAGAAAAACCCTCATGTGGTTTGAGAGATGAGCTAAGGAGGCTAGCAGTGCTCTCTACGGCACTGACTCTATGAGTGATTGTGTCACACACACGTACCTGCAGGTGAGTTGAGAGGGAGGAGAAAAACCTCACGTAGTTATCGCGTCACCAGGTGAGTGGATCGTCATTCGAGTCTACAGCTCCTCCTCTGTGTAACGCGTAAGCCCCGTGTCTGCTTGAGAAGTGGTTAATGGTCAATGAGGCAGAGCAGCTCGTGCTTTTTCCTTTCTCACCATTAACCCTCCATTCTCCACTCCCAGCGTCTCTGAGTGCGTATACATGCGTAAACATTAAATGCTTCATAGTTTACGGTAAAATTAAACTGTGCATTAGTGTCTCACTAAAATGATAAACTGCGTTTACTGCGGTCGCTTGTGCCCCATGCTGTTGGACTGATAACAACGCGGTATGACAATAATGCAGTCACCGCTACAGCCCTAGTTGTTACTGTTGTAAGTGCACAGTACTATGATACTATTATAAATACTATCACTACAACTATTATTACCACTATTTCTACCACTATTACAACTACTACCACTACTCCTGCTGCTATTATTACTACTACTACTACTACTACTACCTTTTAAGTAATATGCCCACAAATTTATTCTATTGTAAATGGAACTACACAGTAATGAAATGCCTTTTACTCTAGCATCAGGAGCCAATCAGGAGCTTTATCTGCCGCACACATACACACAGGCCTCCAGAAACCAGAGCAGAGGTGACAGAGAGGAGCTTGTCCCAGGCAGCAGCCCAGAGGGAGCCCACGGCCATGTCCACACTAATGCACACAAATGTGGAACTGACATTTACCTGTCTAAGGCCCAGAAACAACATTCAGATCATTTTCTCTAGTTAGGCTGTTTACACTCAAACAGTGAGCAGTGTAAAATTAAATTTGCCCCACTGGGCTTGCATATGCCACTCACGGCAGCAGCTCTGCACTGCTCTGCCAGCCGGAGATCTGCTGCTTTGGTTTGGTGGTCTGCAAAGCCAGACTGAAATGCCAGCTAGCCAAGAACACGTCCCAACAGAACTAGTGGCACAGAACAGCAAGTTTAAAAGTCTGTTTCTCAGCTTTTTATTGTGTTGGAAAGTATTGCAGGCTGTTTTAGCAATCAATAAAACACATAAAAAAAGCTGCATAGTACATGTTTTATGTGTGAAGAACTTGCGAGCCAGGCATGATGTCCAGTTTTTAGTGAACAGATGGGATAAAATGTTTTTTGAAATACAAATAACTCATAGCAGGATGCATACTAGAAGAGTGGTTAGTGTGTTCAATCCCTGGGCCAGCCAACTCATGATCTCTTCACCATGTTTCCATGCCTTCTCCAGATACTCTGGCTTCATTCATCATCCAAAGACATGCATGTGTGTGCATTGATTAAAAGAGCCACATTGCGCTTTTTTCAGACTTTTTGAAATAATGTTGGGCACCTTTGCATTGCCTTTTGGGGAGCTGTTACTTTGACTTTGCACAGAAGGCTGGGATTAGGACCCTGACGCGCCCTGCTGGCAATGATGGGAAATGAACAGTGCATGAAATTTCAGCACAACTATTAGCAACATGACACTAACATAGATATAAAAATGAGCTGACTGCTTTGTAGTGACAGCAATTTAAGTGCCGAAATTATTAGAACGAGTCCAGTGACAGTGTATGGGCTTTAGAAACGTGCAGGAGTGCTTCCTGGTTTTACGTGTCTATCAAAGTTCAAATTTAGATTGGAATCTTCCTGACGTTGATTTGAAATTTTGCAAATGTGGTTTTATGGTCCCACAAGGGTGACTGATCATCTTACATCAGGGTTTCCTCCAAAGAAAAATAAAAAATGTCCGTATTGGAGATGTTAATAAACATTGCACGTGTAGTACCTCGGCATCACTGGGGGTATCCCCCTCCACACCGTGGGAGGGGGGTAGAAAATGTTTGTATTTCCCTAACTGAAAACGGCCTTTCTGAGCATATCTGGGCGATATTTTGATGTATAAAACACCAAAAAATGATTTATTTACAACTCTCCAGCAAACACATGCAACAATCTGAATCGTGAGGGATGCCCAGCTGTTTTTACCATTGCCCAACATCTGAAGGTGAGGGCTTGTTGTGGCCGCCATTGTGATCATATGTCACTGCACAGGGAACTCCGTCTAATATAGTGACCTACTGTGCATAACGTCACGGAAGTTTACCTCTTTCGGGGGACAGACTCTGGTATATGACTGGCTAGATGTAAAGTAGATAAGATTTGTAAATAATGGCACTGCTGCATCTCAGACCTGACTGGTTGGTATCCTTCGGAGTAACTGCACAGTATGAGGCACTAGCTGGGGTAAAATAACATTTGATTAGCTGGGGGAAAATGTCCATTTACTGGTTGAAAAAAGGGGGTTGCAAGAACCCTGTACATACTTGTCTCTTATGCTGAACACATAGATAACCTATTGTGCTAATTTATTGTACATTCATTTCCTCCTTCAAAAACAAATCACTGCATTGCCACTGCATGAAGTCTTCTCCCTGATGAAGACTTGAGCGGGGCGAAACATGTTGGCTTTTTCATGATTTGATGATGATGAGTGCCTGAGTCTCAGGTTTTGTTTTGCAGAGGATAACCACTGTTGACTGTCCATTGCTGTGTAGAGTTGTAGCATGCCGGCTATAATGACTCAGTCTGTCGCAATCTAGATGTTGCATTCTTTCAAGTCTGACTCGCTTCCCCCTTCAGCCATGTCCCCTGCCTAAACTAAACACAACAAATTAGACGAGACATTACTATATTTATTCACCTATACAGATCA
Source organism: Bostrychus sinensis (assembly GCA_020698575.1). Classification (NCBI taxonomy): domain Eukaryota; kingdom Metazoa; phylum Chordata; class Actinopteri; order Gobiiformes; family Eleotridae; genus Bostrychus; species Bostrychus sinensis. Next base: position 9,842,534 of record CM036257.1, on the reverse strand, counting down.
GAATATAATGTAGAATACTAGAGCAAATGCAGCTTTTTCTCAAGGAGAGGTGATAAGAATGTACAAGGGCAGTGGGAGGTACAAAGATGGTGCGCCGATGGGGGCCCGTGTGTTATCGGACGCAGTAATAAGGTTTATCAGTGCTAGGATCACAAGCCACGGGGATGGATCTTCACCACTGGCCTTAACACATGCTGTCACTGTGTTTCTCCAGAGAGTCATTCAAAGTGCTTCTGTCTGTCTTCCCCTCTATGCTTGCTATATCCTGTCTCCTTTCTTCTCTTGTGCTTCCTATTGTTCTATAATTGGGACACACTGTGGTTGATGTTCAAAGACGTGAGTGAATTATTGAGTCCCATAGTGAATCAATGTGAGGGAGAATGGTTGGCTGTCCATACATGCCTCAAAGTGTTACTCATGCAATTTAACAGGCTAATGTACCATGTCTCAGATAGCTAGGATAGGCTCCAGTCCATGGTGACCCATTTAGTAATATAATAAGCGGTAGAAGATAAATCATTAGCTAGTTGATTCAGTCATAACTATTCACTTGAGTATGGAATCCCTTCCCATCACAGCCATTTTCACTGAGTTAAAATCCACTCTTAAAGCAATAGTTAAAAATTGATTTGTCCTTTTTGGCCTCCACCAAGGGGGTTTATTGTGTTTTTTGCTGGATATGGTCTGTAAGTTTGTTAGCAAGGGTCGGTAATGGGACAAGGAAGAAATTTGTAGTTTTTAGGTGTGGATTAAAAAATTACCTTCTGGAACCAGAAATTGCATAAGGATTCTGTGTGCGAGATAGGTTCAAAGATATTACCTGCAGCTGTGGTCCATAAAGTAAAACATGATTAAGTTAAGTGGATTGTTTACTATTACGTGAGGTGTTTTTTTTTTAATTTTTTTAATAACATTTATATTGAGAAATCATCATTATTATCATCTATTTATTATTATTATTATTATTATTATTATTATTATTATTATTATTATTATTAAACATAGTTTTTCAAAATACAAACATCTTTTTTTTCCTTCTATCTTCTGACAGCCGTTCACAGTACCCCATCTGTCTCCTTCCTCTTGTCTCCTTCCATCTCTGGCTTTTTCCCTTTTATTGTATACTCCCCGACTTCCTTCTATGTCACTTCTTCTTTATGTTTAGCGCTCCCCCCGTCTGTGTCTTTGTCATTCCAACTCCGGCGTCAGCCAGTGCAGACATCAGAGGCTAACAGACAGAACAGGCAGACAGGTCCTTCACAAGGTTACGGTGAAACAGGAGACGAGAGGAGAAGTGTCAGGGTGACGATTCACTTTACCCTTTTTCATATATGCTGGGTGACATCTTAGAAATTGTCATGACGAGGACGCACAGATCAGTTGTGGCGGTGCAGAAGACTTACAGACATGAAAATGCCATTGTTGCATCACTACTTATTTTGCTCTTTTAGAAACAACTGTCATTTTAACTCTTTTAGCAACAAAATATGGAAAGAGGATTTATTTTTGGTTGACAACGTGTATACAGCAACCTGTAGCAACTGAAATGGTTGTATAGTCACTCTTCATTCTACCATTTATTTTGTTATGGGTTATGGTGCTGGAACATGATTATTGTATGCTACTACTATATGCTTTGGGCTAGCTAATTGGAGGGCTAACACTTAGGCTATTAAAGCACATTAGCATTCCAAATGGGCAATTTAGATTCAGCAGTTTGTCAACATGCATGCCTTTTATGGCAAGATGCTGAAGCGCCCATAGGGAACCCATAGTAGCATGCAGAGAACATGTAGACAGAAAGGTCATTACTGGCTGCAGGGTTCAGTCCCACTTCTTTCTTTCTGTAGACACACATGCAAGTGCCACTCAGTCACTGTGAGTGGCTTCATTTTACATCCATAATAATATAGCAAGCAATGCATGCGATCCAGTAGACGGCTCAAAGGGTACTTGTTAATTTCAGCTATTGTTAGTACTTGCTAGTACTGTTGCCAGTCCTTTTTTTTTATTTTAAAAGGCTATGTTTTTCTGATATGCAACATTACTGAAATAGAGCAATTTATTTTGAATCTATGTTTTGTAGAGCCCGACCAATATGGATTTTTTTTTTTTTTTTTTTTAAGGCCAATACCGATATTAGGTAACAAAAAAATACAGATATCCAATACATCAGCCGATACAGTTATACATTAGGAAAAAGCATTTTAAAGTATTTTTTCTTTCTGCTCTTGTTTGCATGCCACTTTATTAGACTAAACATATTTTTAAAATGTTGTAGAAAGCTGCTTATTGTTCTTTATGATGATTGTTATTTAGGTTGTAGTGGGCATTGGTGTGGGGAGTATTATTATATATTTTATGTATTTTATTTATTTATTTTATTTAGCTTTAACTAAATTTGTTTAACCTAAATTTCATTTAAACTTGCTCTGAAAGTAGAGCATGGGGAGAACTACAAAATGCATTTTGAATTTTTGTTCTGAGGTTTTATGGCAAAGAAATGAGCAAAATATTTTTATTGCCTTTTTGAGCTTTTCAGGTCATGAGAAGGCGATTTGGGCTGTTTCCTATAAACTGCAGTGTAAAAGCCCAACTGTTAAGAAACACCAGCACGCTCTCTGCCACCCAAATAGCAGAAGGCCATCATTTGTAAGTAAACAGGTCTTATTCCAGCACTCCAGCACACAGTAAAAATAGTACTGTTTATATTGGCAGATATTGGCCAGATTTTGGCCGATAACTGTCAATTTTCTCATGGGCTATATTGGCCAATAATATTGGCTGGCGGATATATTAGTTGGGCTCTATCGTTTCAAATGAATGGTGTAATTATGTGTCAGAAGTTGGCTGTGTCTGTTGTCCAGCTTAGGCCACTGATGGTATAAGGATATAACCACCTTTTAATTTTTGTAGTTCACCTGTTTTAAAAATTGTGTGGCTAAAAGGCTTAAATAAACAGGATAGGTATTCCTAAAATGGCCCATTCACTTTGCAAAATGGGATCAGGAATCCATTTTCTTCAGTCATTTCAGACCAAACGTAACTAAAATGGTGTAGAACTTAATTGATTCATCCAGTATTGATTTTGCACATTATTTAGGTATAGTTGCCCGATGTATGTTACATGCTTTCTTTGTCTGGTTTTCTTTCCATCTGTGTCCAGAGGCAGTTTATTCTCTGTTTTCTTTGGTATTTACTATCAGCAATGGATTAAGGTGGCTGTCCAGGCTATTGTAATGTGAAAATGTTTTGCAAAAATGTGTTTGTAGGTTTGCTAAAATATTGCTGACAATTTCATTCCATTCCAGTCATGCGGTACAAAAGCATACCCTCAGTTTTTTGTTTACTGATGTTCAAAAATGTCATGTAGTGTTGGCCACCATGATCAAAAGCAAAAGTTCGGTTATCCCCTGCCTCCAGTACACCAGTGGTCACAGTGTGTAACACAGTCTGCCAAATCCACCACCGTCACCAGCCTGTTTCACATCGCTGCGGCTCCTTTTGAAGGAACATATCATCCGTTATCCCCTAAATACTTTTGACATGTGAAGGATTTGTGCCAATCCTAAAGCTGCACAGATGCAATCATCTAAAAGAAAAGAACACTTTGTCGAAGGCCGTGTTAGAGACTGCGCTTTTGAATTCCAAACAACTTCAATGAGAATAAAAGTGAGAAGGAACATATAATCATATTGTAATGTGTTGCAACAACCTTTAGGCATGCAGGCATGCTAGGTTTATGGTTAAGGTGTACTATATTGTGTTTGTAAGCAAATCTGTCCTCTGCATTTGACCCATCCTTCAATGCCACTGGAGCAACCTATCAGGAGCAGACCCTTCTCCAGATCTTGAGCCAGGATCTTGGGCAGGAGTATGTGGTCAGGAGTACGTAGTCGGAGGATTATCCCAGGGTGTTCAAGACAAACCTTATAAAGCTCAAACTCAAAGCTCAAAATGAGGAATAAGTGTAACTGAAGTGACTTTGAATGTGGCATGATTGTTGGTGCCAGAAGGGATGTTCTGAGTATTTCATTAACTGCTGATCTACTGGGATTAAAATGTATCATCTTTAGGCTTTGCAGAGAATCGTACAAAAACAGAAAAAATATCAAGTGAGCAGCAGTTTTGTGGGTGAAAATGCCTTGTTGATGTCAGACTGGTTTGAAAGGCCACAAGATACAGCAATTTGTATGCTTCTTGTTAATACAAATATCAAATATCATGGTAGCAGTTCCAGGCTTTTAGGCTTGCAAACATGTTCAAAACAAACCTGCTCAAAATGGGGGAAAAAAGGTTGTTGAAGTGACGTTGAATGTGGCATGATTGTTCGTGCCAGAAAGGCTGGTCTGAGTATTTTTGATCCAGAGGCAATAAAAAGTTTTGTCTCTAGGGTTTGCAGAGAATGGTCTAAAAAACAGAAAATATCCCATGAGCAGTGGGAGAAAATAACATGTGAATGGCAGATGTCAAAGCCAACTGATTTGAGACGAGATGTAGTGCTGTCATTTGTTGGTTAGAATTTTTTAATTTAGAAGGTTTAGAAAGGTTGTATCAGCAGTGTAAATGATGAGTTCATTAGGAAAAGCAGATAACTCCGTTTTTATAAATTCTCAAAAAACTTTTTTTTATTATTTACTTTAGGTTATATCATTCAAACTAAAGTTGAGTGTATTTGAGTACAGGATATATTGGAGGATTTGGGCTTTGAAAACAGAGCTATGAAAAGAGCAAATTACAAGCCTGAACTATTTTTTTAAAAATGGCGTTTATCTGTTTTTGCAAATGAACTCTTCAAATATAAAACAGCACTTAGCTTTTGATGCTTATGTCTAAAAGTGCTGGCTTGTTTATGTGCAGAGGAAGTGCAAACATGCTTTTTGATGTGCTGGATTGATTTCAGTTGAGTTCAGAATTGTCTCTATGGGACTAACACTAGGTTAGTCGCCCAGCTTTCTTCCACGTGTTAGGAAGGCTTATTAGTTTGTCCGCCTTGCAGCATCTTCAGTACTTTGCTCTGATAATCATCGTGTCTTCCATCTTAATCCTGGCATTTAGCTTGTGAATTCCTTTATCTCGAGGCGATCTCACAGAGGTTGAAGGTCGCAGGAAAGGTGACAGCCCTGCCGGCTCCGAGTCCCACTGGGGGCCACCTCAAGAAACAGGGCTGGACAGCGTTGGTGTGTGTGAGGGGAACGGAAGAGAAAGGGAGATGGTAATGAAGGAGCTAATTGCTTCCAGTGGATTTTGAAATCGAACCCTTGGCCCCTTTGCACTGGGGCCAGGCAGAGCACAAATGGAATATTGATGACTATGGCAAAAAATAAGAGAAAATGACCCGGCCTGTATGATCGATATGAAAGCCACAGATCTGAGCAGTACATGTCTCAACAGGCAATACATTCCCCCCTTGGTTTTTATGGATCCGTATACACTTACCACAGGTTTAATATTGCTGAGGTGCACAAATATTACATTATATCAATTTGCTTTCTCTATTATTCATAGCACCGGTGTTATATTGATAGCCTTTACAGCGCCGCTGCAACTTTTGTAATTACATCAGTATAATTATTACACATTTGGAAAGTCAGCCTTTTCATAGACTATTATGAAAAATATATACAATTACAAGCACCAGACAAAAGTGTGATGATATTAAGTTAGGTCTTTGGAGGTAATGCAAAACACATTGACTCTACCTCAGATGGCCCTTGTGCATTCATAGGCTGTTAGAGTGGTGCCAGACAAATATTCTCACCCTAACCATAACACAATATAGTTATAGGCCTTTACTGATGTTTCCACTAGCATTCCAATACAATGTCATAGGCTACATGTTGGCAACTGCTGATGGTCATAGAGTCAAACCTGTTCCTCAGTTGTACATTTTCTCATTTGCTAGTAGGGAAGATGAGTTGGTGGATACAACCTAAGAATCTAGGATTCCTACACTTGATATCTACTTTAAGTACAAGATTATATCAAGGGTATTGTACAAGTTTGATCACCTTAGATACAGGCATACCAGTATGTTAGTGTTAGAGTTTTCATTACCCTTTTTCTGTATAGTGCTGTTTAGATATTTTACTATGCAGACACATATTAGTGCATAAAGTGAGGAGTCACAAAAATGGTTAATAAAAACAATAAATAAATAAATGCATTTTAGTTATGACATCAGTAGTTTTTTTATACTTTAAAGTACATATCATCTACCTGTGTTCTTCTTACCCAGACTGGAATGGTTGTTGTATCCATACAGATCTTTCAACTTTAGAAAATACCCTTGTGTTTTGGGCCAGTTCAGCTGCATTTAGTAAAAGTACTGGTTGCTAATCTAGACCTCAGACACCTTCTTTTTTATGATGAACAAGAGGGTTCATAATTGCCCAAAACATTCATAGAAAAATCTACTTAAAAAGAAACATCCAACAGTGCTTAGTTTGCTTATTTTAATCTTTTGGGTACCTGCAGCACTGGAACCAGGTAATGGACTTTTCTATTGAAAAGTCTTGACAGATGTGTCCAGTTTTTTCCAACTATATGTATACTGCAACATATTACTGTACATACACAACTACCAACCAAGGCACTAGCAGTAAGGCAATCTGACCTACAAGACTGACTCCTTAATTTGTTTCCTTCCCTAATGTTGCTTTGACAAAGGACTTATTCATTTGGCTCAGGTGAACAAGATGTTTGGGATCAGATGTCTTGTACAGCTGTCTAGTCTGAATTAGTCTTCCGGAGAGAGTCCTCTTGAGATATCTATACTGCTATCACACGTACATGCAAGCAACCTCTAGGCATGATGTTAAAGAGCCCAATATGTGGTCAAAGCAGTCTATAGATGTTATAACACTGTCTTTCCTAACCCTCATTGCAAAAAGTCACTTTGTAAGCCATAGTTACACACATAGAACACATTTCTGTATGACTGCTAAGATTAGCGACATGGAATAGGCTAAAAAAGCAAGTCCAGTCATTTGGATGATATTGCAGCTTCTGTGTTCCATATGGCCATGTCTTTCTTGTAATTATAGTTTTCTATTTATTCCCCTGGCACAGGCATAAGGGCTTTTCACTCGGCTTTGTTCTTTCCAATACCATTTCCTGCTTCCTCTGTGTCGCTTACATTATGACGCCAAGGGGAAAATTCTTCCATGACTGGAATCAAAACGCTATCGTTGCACAGTCCCCACTTCTGCTTGTTCCCTTTCATTTCTCTGTCACATTTTTTCCTCCACCTTCATTGTCTTTCTGTCAGAGCTGCAACAGTGCTCCCTCATGTTTACTTATAGCCTCATCCAAAATAAACCAAACCAAAACTGTACAGCCTGCAGCCCTTATGTTTCTACTCCATTCCGTATCACACTCTGCTTTTTTTTTTTTTTTTGCTTTTTTTCCCATGAAAACTAAAGAACAAAATGCAATGACAAAATGGTATTCTTAGCATTGTTGGGTAATGGCATGCAACCAAGTGCTAAAGCTGTTACTTTGGTTGGATAGGCTTTTTCAAGAGTGCAATTTCAAAAACATTGCGGTTGCTCTACAGTGATTACGCCATTTTTAGGGGTATCTGAATGTTTAGTGTACTTCGGTGTAGTGCACTCAAAGGTTCCCATAATGCATTTTGAAAAATAGGACAAGAATGACATTGTCATGTGCTTGACTGAAACATGCTTGAAAAATTGTTCTGGACAATTCTGTGGTCATGTAAAAAAGATTTCCCAATGGATATGTGTTGTAAAATTGGTAACATTAACTCATGTTAGCTTAGCATATATACAACAGCTTTTTAAAAGAATGTTGCTGATAAGCTACTTCAGTCATAATTAGCCACAATATGCTACTTTAATTATGGTGAAGAATATGCTACATATTTTTATCTTTCCTCAGATTTTGTCACTATATCTTGCCAGAGTGTAATATCGTACTGTTAGAATGAAAGAAGTCATTATATGGGCCTGTAATTGTTCTTTAGTATCAGCTCACTATGTTGCAATTATTAGTTGACTTAAAGATTAGGAAATATAAGCCTAGATCAGCTTTATGGAAGTGAACGTTGTTAAATCCTTACCTTAGCTTGTACAGGTGGCTTACTTGTGTCAAGTCACTTTGAGAAACAAAAAATTGACATGAACATATATAGCCTGTAATTTACAAATTTTTTATTTTTATTTTACTTTGTCAGGAACGCTGATTGAAATCTCATTTACAAGAGAGTACTGAGTACAAAGCAGATAAAATACATAAATATTTAAAAGACATACACACCATGCAAGCCAAAACACAATAGACAACACTTAGCCATATTTGTTACAACACACATAAAATAGAGGTCACATGTGTTTTAAACTTTTCTAATGGGATGACACTGTCTATATATAACTGCCTTGTAAAGTATTCCAAAAATGAGGGCCAATACCGAAACCCAGTCTTTCCCAACTCTGTGTGTATGTGCGAAACTGATAATGTCAGTGTCTCTCAGGGCCTGGTGCAGTAGTGGTGAGACCTGAATTGGATTAAAGAAGTGAGATATGACGGAAGTTTGAAAAGGATGGCTTTGTAAATAAAAATATAATTACATTAAATTTGTGATTGGTAAATCATTAATGGTAGCTTCCCTTAGCTTGCCTAGATAGCATTTTTTAAGACATAGTTACAAAGGTGTGTAGTTGCAGTGACAAAGATGGTCTTCTTAAAGCAAAACATGGTAACTTTTTTTTATTTAAATAAACTATTTCAGAGTCTGTGTGATGGTTAAATTTGTCTCTGGTCCAAAAAAAAAAAAAAAAAAAAAAAAAAAAAACGGTTGCAAGCATGGGCATTGCCGACCCAGTGTCATGGATTCCTTGAGTCTTGCGAGAAAGCGACACATGGCAGTTAGCTAGGCTACAGCAAGACAGAAGCATAGTGCATTACTCTAACAGTGACATAATGTATTTTAGTGTTAGCTCTCTGCTTCTAAAGGTCTATTATAATTTATACACCATTAAACACCATAGAGGCCTGTGAAAAGCACTAACTGGAGCATGTGGCTAATTAGCATACATAAACAAAGACACGTAAGTTCGCTGCAGCTGCTGCCGCTGCCGCTTCACATAGCGCCACGCTGTTCGTTTTGGCCAAACTGCTGCCACATCCAAACCAGGACATTACAGAGGTAAAATGACACCTTTTTCTGTGATTATTAGTGTTTTAGAGTCTTCGGAGTCTCCACAGTAACTATTTAAGCTGCTCTGGAGCTAGCAGCAGCATTAGCCATAACACAGGAAACAGTGCGGTGCTTGGAGGACGCTAATTTCCGCTAAACTCGATTTTACGATTTGGCTATTTTTGACTATTTGAATTAATCAAATGAATTCAATTTATCGCCTAGCCCTACTAGGTAGTTAGCTAATGTTTGCTTAACTCAGCTCACACATACACAACAGTTTTTTTTGACACGACGGTAGTAAAAATACAGTCTAAATGTGTCACTAGACATGCATATTTATCTGAGAACAGCTGCATATGACACATATTCTTTCTTGAAGGTCTTGCTGGAGTTTATTTCAGTAGGACACTTTTGGCCACTATACGCTGCAGCACTATATTGTTAGAGAAGGGTTAGGAACTCGGAAATAGTTTGAGACACCTCTTATGTTCTTGCCGAATTCTCCTCATTCCCCCTTGAATGATCGCTGCCATATCCACCTTAGCACACTGTGGAAAATAATTTACTGGGAGTCTGACCTTGTCTTCAGACAGATTCCCCCAGACCACTGCTAGCCGGTGTGTCAGCCAACCTCTTCCAAAGCGGCAGAAAAAGTGTCAATTATTTGCTCACAGATTACAAGGCGAGCTGTCTCTTCGGATACACTGCAGTCTTGTAAAGTCTTCTCTGTCCTCCTCCTCCTGGCCGGGCAGTTTTATTTTTTGCTGTTTCGCCGCGTCCCTGGGCCCTTGTCACTTTTCGTTCGGAGCTGTCTCACCTTGCTATCTGTGTCCATCTAAAAAAAAAAAAAAATGGGCTGAGGAAGTCACTTTGCAAGCTGGGAGTGATATCAAACTGTAAAATCTGACTAAGTTTGATTTATGCACACCATTAGCGGGGAATAGTGTTCCATCACAAGTAGCCCGTCTGTCTAGAGGCTGTACGTGAAACCCAAGCCGCCGGTCATACAGACAGCAGTTTTTTATGATGTGGACTGAATGATGGGTATTTCATAGCAGTAATTATGGACAGCCTTGCATTATATATGTGTGCGAGTTTGCGTCGGGGGTTTGCTTAATGTAACCTCCGCAACAGAAAGTGGGGGTCATGTTTACCGTATAGCCGGCTCCGTGATTGATGCAGGGACAAACACAGATGTCGTTTAATGTTCTGGCTATTATTCGATGCAAATGCAATGGACTGTTTGGCGAACAAGGTGCATAAAGAGAGGCAACAACTCAAAGATGTAGTTATGTTGATAATCTTTCATTTTGAACATTATGAGATCATTTTTATTGTCTGTGTGGACAGTTAAAAAATGAAAGCTTTTGTAGAATAATGTGGAGTTTTTATTTGCAAAGGCAATGAAGAGACTTGACTATGACCCTTCTGGGTGACCCCAAAATGTGTTATTTCAGAAATATGAACTGTGGTCAAAGGTACATTTTACTTCTAAAACCAAGGAAAATTGGATCGTTTGGCCACATTGAGAACCGTCACTATATAAAAATAGGTAAAATAATACACTGAGTTTTTTATTGGTAAGCAGTCTTGACTTTTGAACTTGTAATGGAGTTGAAAGATGTGCTAGCTTTTGTTGGGCAAACTCTTTTGACACTTAATTTTGGGGCAAAATCTAATGTCTTGGAAAGACTTTAATTATTGGACTTCCAATATTTGCAAGAAGTGGATCTGTCAGATATACTATATTGCCAAAAGTATTTGCCCACCTACCTTTACATGCATATGAACTTAATTCTTAATCCATAGTGTTTAATTTGATGTTGGCCCACCCTTTGAATCTCTAACAGCTTAAACTCTTCTGGGAAGGCTTTCCCCAAGGTTAGGGTTAGGAGTGTTTTTGGGAATTTTTGACCATTCTTCCAGAAGAGCGTTTGTGAGGTCAGACACTGATGTTAGACGAGAAGGCCTGGCTCGCAGTCTTTGCTCTAATTCATCCCAAAGGTGTTCTGTCGGGTTGAGGTCAGGACTCTGTGCAGCCCAGTCAAGTTCTTCCACATCAAAGTCACTAAACTATGCAGGGTTCTCGTGACCCCCTTTTTTCAACCAGTAAACGGACATTTTCCCCCAGCTAATCAAATGTTATTTTACGAATACAGTTGTGTGGAATGTGTAAAGTTTAGTAAAATTACATCTAGCCAGTCATATACCAGAGTCCGCCCCCCCGAAAGAGGTAAACTTACCTGACGTTATGCGCAGTAGGTCATTATATCAAACGGAGTTCCCTGCGCAGTGACGTGATCACAATGGCGGCCACAACAAGCCCTCGCCTTCCGATGTTGGGCAATGGTAAAAATAGCTGGGCATCCGTCACGATTCAGATTGTTTCATGTGTTTGCTGGAGAGGTGTAAAAAAATAATTTTGTCGCAAATGCATGGGGCCTCGGATTATGAAAAACTACGGAGAATAAATGGATTAAGGTATCTCAAAAGCATAGTGTTTTATACATCAAAATATCGCCCAGATATGCTCAGAGAGGCTGTTTTCAGGTAGGGAAATACCCCCATGTGATGCCAAGGGGGCTTCACGCCCTCAGATTGGGCGCTACATGCGCAGTGTTTATTAACATCTCCAATACGGACATTTTTATTTTTCTTTGGCAGGGAACCCTGACCATGTTTTTATGGACCTTGCTTTCTGTACTGGTGCTCAGTCATATTGGAACTGGAAGTGGCCATCCCCAATCTTTTCCACAAAGTTTTCCACATAGCTGCATGCCTAGGTGCTTGATTTTATACACCTGTGGCCATGGAAGTGATTGAAACTCATGAATCCAATTATTTGGGTGGGTGAATACTTTTGGGAATATGGTGTATCTACTGGCAACTTATTTCCTTTTCTTTGTAGTTTGTTTTCTCTGTTTTACTTTTTAATTTGAGCAAAACAGTTTAGAGTGAACCTATAGAGACATGTTATTGTGAATATATTTTAAATACAGACTTAAAATGGGCTGTTAGAAGACCTTCTGGATAGCTATTATGATCACTAGAAAACTATGTGCCAAATGTGAAGCTTCACAGAATTTTTACTAGGTGTGACTTTGATTGGGACCGTCCCACTGGTTGGACAGGATCAGAGCCACCTGGTCTCCTCAAAAGGCATTGTGGTCTAAAGAACAATATAATGAACTGAAAAAGGCTGCTGAGCCAAAACATTATCAAATAAATGTTTTGACATATGGAATAGTTGAGTGTGCAATGCTGTTTTGAATGGTTGAATGTGTTTTCCAGCATAGCACCTCAAGTTAAAATTTTTGGGGTGTGTATGTTCTCCCTTCAGAAGATATCTGTCTGCTTAGCAGTTTGGAGAAGCAAGGAGGACAGGAGCAATGACCGAAATGGTCTAAAGTATGGCCTCTAAAGCTGACAGTGAAAATACACTCCCTATAAGTGAAGTGATTAGTTAGTGGTCGCCATTGGTGTGTGAGGTCAGGAGTTTGATTCTCCCACAGGGGCGCCAAAAACACCTGAAAAGCTCCAGGCACACTATTCCACGGTTCCAAACTTGGATAAATTGAAAGGGGTTGTGTCAGGAAGGACGACATTTACACAGCCAATGACCTTTCTGTCCGTTGTGGTTATAATTGGTTGTTTGTTCATCCATTTGCACTCTGAGGTAGTTTCATTTCTGTTCATTTGTTCAGCCTATTGGAATCAGCAGAACTGTCTTTGTGTCAAAAACCTTGCTGTCTGATTAGATTGCTGTACTAAAACAGGCTATAGCGTACAGGCGGTACCCTTAAAAGTTAATTAAACATTCTGTTGTTCTTTGTCTTTCCAGCGAGGGAAGAGAACGTGGCCACCTTCCGCGGCTCTGAGTACTTCTGCTATGACCTGTCGCAGAACCCCATCCAGAGCAGCAGCGACGAGATCACGCTGTCCTTCAAGACCTGGCAGCGCAACGGCTTGTTGCTTCACACGGGCAAGTCGGCTGACTACGTCAACCTGGCGCTCAAAGACGGGGCGGTGTCTCTGGTCATCAACCTGGGCTCTGGGGCTTTTGAGGCTATTGTGGAGCCGGTCAATGGGAAATTCAACGACAACACCTGGCACGACATCAAAGTGACACGCAACCTCAGACAGGTAATCGGGGGTAGCAGTGGCAGACCCAGTGTGGAGACAGTTGGATATTTTTTGGCTCTAGATTAGTTGCTTCTGAAAGCTTTGAAAGAGAGCTGGCATTAAAAACAAACAGTCACTTGATGAGTTGTCATTTCATTGCCACGGTTCTGAAACATTTTTAGGAAAAAGATCATGGTTTTGTTGCTACATGATATTCTGTTTATCTTCATTTTTTATTTTTTTTGTTCTACTCTGTAAGGCAACAGGGCCAAGCAGTTCTGCAGCATGTGATTGATAGCTTAGGTTAAATACGCAAGTTACGCAAGGTCATTTCTTCTCTCCTGTTTATCGTATATAGTATTTTTTCTATGTCCTAAAGTTATTCAGTGATTCCTCTGCTTCACACTTTCCTAAGCTGACACTTCTATCAGTTGCTGTCACTGTCCCTTAAACAGTATTTTTTTTAATGTTGGTGGAGAATATAGACTTTAAAGCCAAGATGAGAATGTTCTGCCTTTAAGCTGTCCATTAAGTGCAGTATTTATAGGGCTGAAGATCATACAGCTACACCATGTTTTTTTAAAAGATGTACAACTCTATCAGGGCTGTGCATAAACAGTTACTTAATAGCTAATGTTTATCATGAATGTCATTCGCTGTATTAAGCCTTGTTTCCGCTGAAGTGGTACAATACAGGTCAGGTCAGAAATGACAAGAGGGTACAAATCATCCCAAAATGGGTACAAACTCTTGGCCTTCGATGGCCAATGTGAAATGAAACACTGGCTGTCGAAGGCCAAGAACCCACCCTTTTATTGCAAAGGGTGGGTTCTTTTAGATGATTACCTGGGCAGAGATTGGAAAAACTCATCTCCCCATAACTGCCCAATAGCAAAACTAATATTCAACACGAGATTTCAACTGACACTTCACGCCTTTACATACTCCACAAGAACAACGAAACTGAGAGTTCTTGCGGCTTGGGCAGAATATTTTTTCTTTCCTTGTATGGTGTCCCAATAATATCATACGCACACTTTAATTTATTTTTTTATTTTTTTATTTAATTTAATGAAGTATTACGTTTAGTGCAGCGATATTGGCTGAACACAGCTGTGGATTCTTTCTGGTGATTAATATGAAATCTGTGTTGTTTTCAGTGTTTTCATATATGTTTACTAATGTTAGCAACCTTTTAAATACATTTTATTTATAGTATATTTGTATTTTTTTCTTATAGTCATGTTAGATGCGCGTATGTTTTTCTGCCCTTGGTAAACAGTGGTGTAGTCCACTCCCTGGCGTTAGTCCGTAGTTTGGTCCACGTTGCATTCACAATTCACCAGGACCAGACCAAGAGCACACCAGGGCTCAAAGCACAACGCACCGAGACCTCTGATTTCATGTGGACCAGAGTTTACTTGTTTGGTGCGCACCTGAATCTGACTGTGCGTTCACACCTGCTCAGATGAACCAGACTTTGCCAGGAAGCGCACCAGCATTTGATTGAAGCGAACCAAACACGGCAAGCATGATCACACCCTAAGACTCAAACACTGAGGTCTGAGGAAGGGTGACGGTTGACTCAACCACACCACTGTACCTTGGTTTATGACAGCAATGCTGTGTGTGCGTAAGTAACAGTGGTGGTTGCCCATAGCTGCCAGTGCCACATTATTGATCAGATGACAGGTAAATAATAATAATAATAATAATAATAATAATAACGCATTAGTCTTATAGCACTTTTTTAGATACTCAAGTCACTTTAATTTGGTGCATTATTCTTTCACTCATCAGTCGCACTTGGTCATGGCAAGCTACAACTGTAGCCACAGCTCCTCTGGCCAGACTGACGCAAGTGTGGCAGCCGATCTGCGCCTGTGGCCTCTCCAATAGTCACCAGTCACACAATCACACTAGCGCATTCATACAGTCAAAGTAGGTGCAGTGTCTTGCCCAAGGACAGTTGTGCACAGTGCAATTCTGGTAGCGGGGATCGGACCAGCAGTCTTTAGGTTAGCAGGTGAATATCTACCAACTAGATGAATTATGGTTTGACTTTGTGAGCTCATGAATCTTGCAGTAATCCAGTCAAATTAAGCGAATCTTGTTCTTATTTAAAATACTGACAGGCCAAATCCTAAATTTGTAAAACAAATGTTGTGCTTAACATCAACAGCTGGTTCTGGTTTGTACAGCGCTTGTTTTTTGATACTTTACTTCCATTTAACACAAACAAAAGTCTCTAAAATGTTGGAAACTTGTGCAGCCATCTGAATTAAAATTTTTAGTATGAGAGGTATTGCATTCTTTTGCATTCCTGTTTCTTTATTCTATTAAATAGAAACAGATCAAATTTTTTAACATTTACAATTTGTATGTACTCTCTTAGATTGCACTGTACTTCACACACCAATCCTATTCTGGGGTTGCCCTATTGACCTGTACTGTAACACTCAGCGGAAACATACCTTTATAGTTAAGGCCAGTCCAATGAAAATAAAATTTCTGGCTGAATGGGAAGTTGTATAAATGCAATGTATTGGTGGACCTTTAGTTTTGTCTGCAAAGCGAGACACAGCTCTCTTGATTGTTACTCTGTGCAGCACAACAAGTAAGTGGTGATTTTCTGACCCTTTCTCGCAGTAAGCTCCGGCCCCACAGGTTAGTAAATAGTTCCAAATCCCGACAGGATAACACTCAGTTTAGCAGGTTAGAGGCTCAGAGCCAGGGGGCTGCTTGCCTGCTTTCTTTCTTTCTTTCTTTCTTTCTTTTCTTTCTTTCTCTCTTTCTTTCTTTCTTTCTTCCTTTCTTCCTTTCTGCACTACTTTCACTTCTATCATTTTCTATTTGAAAGGCACACATTGTTACAGACCATGGTGAACCAAACACTACAGGTTTTGTTGGGGGCCTTTCGCCATCCTACGCAAATTTTTTTTCTAAGTCCTCACAGTTGTTTCTTCTCTATTTGCAGGACTGAAAATTTGGCTAGGATGGCAACACGGGGGGAAAAAAAAAGAATCCTCAAAACAGATCGTGTAGTGTTTCTTTGCCTCAGCACTAACTCATTCATTTTTATACTAACAATATCTAACCAACTAATGTACTAACTAACATCCTAATTCTTCATCGTTGGTTTTTTCTTTTTTTTCTTTTTTTTGTTTTCTGTCCATCCTTATTAACAACCTTTTTTTGTTCACTATTCTTTTGATTTCCTTTCTTCCCCTTTTTCCGGAAAGCAATCAGGCATTGGACACGCTATGGTAAACAAACTACATTGTCTGGTAGATATCATTCTTATTGTCTTTTTTTTGGGTTTGCCGTGTGTCCCCTCCCCCCTCTCTTCTTTTTTTTTCTATTCGTTCTCTTTTGAGTTCCATCCTAGACACTCTTATCAAAAAATGAGGAGATGGGTTTGTATTACCAGGCAATTCTTTCTTCGCTTCTTCTGAATTTCCTAAACCCCTTCCCCCCTGACCTGCCAACGACCTTCTCTTTTACCCCACGATCCCCCATCCTGTTTTTTTTTCCACTTTACTTTTTTATACTTTGTTTCTTCCACATTACTGCAGATTACCAACAAGTAACTATTTTTAAAAAAACTATTGAAATTTGCCTACGCCAGGGCAACTACTTTTTTCCTTTTATTTTTTCACACTAAAAGTCCCCATTTTTTGTGAGGACTGTCGTTCCAAAAACTGACAGAAGCTTGCCACAAAAGAGGTTCTCAACCAAGAAAAAGAAAAAAATGGCAACCCTTAAACTTCATTGCGGGAGCTCTGACAGTTGTTTCCAATTCACTATGGCGCATGGCATGCCCACGCTTCATCAGCCATTTTGACCCCCCTTGTCACAGCAATAACCACTAACACTCTAATCCACTCACCTTCCATTTTCATACCCACCTCTCACTGCCTCCCTTTGTGTGTGTTTTATGGCATGTTTGTGAAAAAAATGGTGTGTTTATGGCTATATCTACCTACGGCTCATATTCATTACACTTTAAAGAATAAGCTTGCCGATCTAGGATTATTGGTTTAGTGATAATACACCCTTCAGAAAATGTGTATTAAAGAAACATTGCATTTGTTTTCATGAGGAACCATATAAGGAAATAACATATTTGGGTGACAAATTGGTTGTGTTAATATAGTTGGACTAATTTGACCTTAAAATAATGGTACAGATCTGGTAGTGAATTTCCGACAAAGAAAATAAACTTCTTGTCTAGCATTACATAAGAATCGAATTACATATAGCATGTACCGTTTAGCATATGTAGCACTAATTGCTTCTATTAATTCAGTGAATCAGTGGCTAATATTCTCTACCATCTTACTGACATTTAGCATGTCTTATTGGTTTAAAAAATATCAGTTTATGGTGGCTAATGCTATAATATAGCACGCTCATATATACAAAAATGTATACATTGAGCCACTTGCTGATGTTGTCTAATGACATGTACTTGGTTGTTTATACACGGTTTGCAATATATATTGGGTAATGCTAATCTAGAGCTAATTGCTATAAGTACAACAACAGCTATGAGCAAGTGGCTCATATATATATATATATATATATATATATATATATATATATATATATATATATATATATATATGGTGGTTTAAAAAATAGCCATTCATGGAGGCTAATATAGTATTTTTTAATTAGTTTTTTTTGTCCTGTAAATACTAATGTGTATACACTGAGCCACATGCTAACTAACAGCTAATAACCACTTGCTATTGTTCTCTGCCATCTCATTGACATTCATCATGTTTAATTGGTTGTTTATGCACAATTGCAGCTTATAATGGCTAATGCCTAAGTGGCGCTAATTTTGTGATAATACAGGTAAATATCCATTGTGACTAGCAATGTGAAGGTATACTGTTTGCATAATTTAGAATTTATGGTGGCTGATTTTAACTTAGTGCTAACTTAAACTACTGCTAAAATACAAGACATACAGACAATCACAAGACAAACGTTAATAGTATTGAAAATGGTTCACAATCTGCTTAGCTTATGACACCACAACTGCACAATGTTTTTAACAAAAGGGCCTAAATGATAACACTTGAGTTAAACCTAACCAGATCGGTGTAAGCTATTCCGAGAGTGTACATGAAAATGGGCTTCTCAGTATTGCCTTGTGCATGGGCCTTTGCACCCAGTACCCGGCTTGCTCACCGCTTTGTATGGCACCATCGATCCACTTATTCCCTTACATGTTCAATTAAGTGTCTTTAATTTGCCTTCGAACAGTGACGCCCTTGGTTTGCACATTGATGTCGGTGTGAGAAGCCTTTCCCTTTGTTTTGCATGCTGCGTGGATATGTTAGATGTATTGTCCGTGAGAGAGGGGAGAGTGTGAGGGGTGTCTGATAGTGTGGAGTGAAGACATGTTGTGTGTGCGTGCCGTTGATGTCTGCAGTTAGTAGATAAATCCCGAAACCTAAGACAAGTGCGATCAATTTGTCCTTGGTTTGAACATTGTACTAACCCTACCCCCCCAACCTGAAAGTTTCAGATCTTAGGAAATCCATTCTCTTACCCCCATCAAAGATAAAGAAAATATGCGTTCCGCCATATTTTCTTTACCTGTCCTGTGAAACCTATGGCTAAAATTCCATTCAAAAAACAAAACAAACAAACAAACAAAAAAAAAACGCTGTCTGGTCCAAAAAAAATAAATAAAAAAGATCGCTCCTAAGGAACAAACAATTCAATGAAAGGGCCTAAACAACTTTGACCACTTTAAATGCAGACCAAGGAAGATGGAGGTGTGTTTATTTGGAAATGGAACAAAGTCGAATTCAAGAATGTAATGGTCTGGCTTTGGCTATGTGTTGCCTCCGCACAGGTGACTATCTCAGTGGATGGGATCCTCACCACCACCGGTTACACCCAAGAAGACTACACCATGCTGGGCTCGGATGATTTCTTCTACGTGGGTGGGAGCCCCAGCACGGCCGACCTTCCGGGATCTCCAGTGAGCAACAATTTCATGGGCTGCCTTCGAGAGGTAAGGACAACCCACAGTGCTGCCTTTAAAACATCCACTAAACATTAGGTTATTGGACTTCAACATTGATTTGAACAATGGCCAGTATCAGGATATTCATTAACTCCCCAGTTATTCCCAAAAGGCCTAAATTTGATGGGCACAGCTGACACAACAAGTGAGAATATTTTTAAGACTAGATAGAGTATAAAATTGTATTTTTGACTATTGCAATTTGCAATAGTCAGCTGCCGCAAAGCAAGAGGGTTCTTGCCACCTTCCACTGCCCACCATGCCTTCCCAGACATGCATATAAAGGTGAATTGCTTAGTCTAAATTGCAAATAAATGGGAAAACAAAGCGTGTCACTGTCTAAGCCTGAATTTACTTTGAAAACCATTGGGGACAGAGCAGGAGCGAGCTTGTTTTACGCACGTCTGATTAAAGGAGCACTATTTTTTCAGGGTTTTTAAAATAATTTGGACACCTTTGCATTTTTACTTAAATAATGTATATGTATGAAAAATGTCATTTTTTTGGGTGGGGGGCTGTTACTTGATTAGGTGTTCCCTGCTGGCAATGATGTTGACTGAACAGAGCATGAAATTTATTTAGCATGGTTTTTAGCAACATGACACTAACAGATAAATGAGCCGACTGTTTCAAAGTGATGGCAATTTAGGTGCTGAAATGATCAGAACAAGTATGGTGACGATGTATGTGCTTTAGAAATGTGCAGGAGCACTTCCTGATTTCATGTGTGTACGTAGAGCCCTGAGAACGAGCATTTTCAGTTCATGAGATGAGGGATGGTTTCACCATACAAGAATACTCAAACATGCATGAATTGATGAAAATACAACCTCAGGTATGTTTTTGAGGAGGATTATATCATGGTTTAAAAGCTCAAATAAGTCTGTGGTTGGAAATGTGACTGTGTTATGGTTTAGGGATTTAGATTTTTTTCCAAGACTTTTTTGCATTGTGTCATGTTTTCGATAAAAAGTGCAAAGCAAGGCTATGCAATATTTCAGGATAGATTGCTAATTAAAAAGACAAAAGCTGCTGCTTACTGGAATTTTATAACACTATTAGCTGTTAATAAATTGTAAAGTTGTGATGTACATTTGTGTTCAGGTTATGGGTTGTAGTAGGTTCTGTATACTGCTGACTTTTTTATTTTTGGCACTATATTTTGAGGTCTAAAGTTAGTGTTGCTTTAAAATTGTTAAGATAGTCTTGAGACCTGACAGAACTATATGTACTCATATAGCTCATAAAGGCTCATAAAATAATGAAAAATAATGAGCACTAGAACTGAATACAACACAAAGTAAGTTTTCTCAATTTATGTCCAGGAAATCCTCTGCAAATATATAGTGGTGCAAAGGCTCTGTTATCTGTCAGTATGTATCTTGAGCACAATGTATGGCGTATTAATGTGGTCCTAAACAGTCTGTGTACTCATGAGAATTACATAGTGCAGAATGTTGGTGGGACATTGGTCCTTTAAAAAAAGAGGCCATTTTAAAATTGTTGTTAGGTTGTTAGGTAACCATGTAAACCACTTCAATGAAAAATAGACTAAAAACATTTTTCAGAATCCTTTACTAAATTCAAATCAGTGGTTTGTCAAACTTTAATTCATCTGGTTCCCATTACCGTTTTAAGTCTTAATGCTGATACATTAACTGCTTGTGTGCTATTTATGTTTTACAGCAGGAAGTTTAAACTGGAAGTAAACTAAAATTGCATTATCAATTAAAGCCGCTGACTTGGCACAGGAAGTATGTGGCTTTGAATATCCTCTCATTTAATCTAATACACATCACTTAGTGCAGTTTGCGTGTGAGGAAAATATCCCAAAATTGCTTCTGTCACATACAATTTGCAGCATCAGCTTGTGCGACGCCTCCCAATGGGCACCAGCCTGAATGAAATATTCGCACATGACTTTTTTAATACCCCGGTTCTTTGGAGACATTTATAATACACTATTTGCTGGTTCTTCTTTGATTTAAAATTTATTAATGACCTTGCTATTTACGTTCTTTCACAATTACTTATTCCCTGGTACGCTATAACAATATTGGGAGGACCAGTGGCTCTGAAGAGGCGATAATAAAGAGATCAATTTGTGCAGTTTAGCAGCAGAAATAGAATGTTTTAACGTGACAGTGTGTGGCTGCTTCGGCTGAAAAACTACATATTCTGCTCATTAATGATTTTGTCTTTGAGACTCTTGTAAGCTCTAAAATAATTAATAATAGATTTGACAGTGTTCCTTGTATGCTCATGTTCTTCGACAGTAATTTTCAATAGGCTCTGAAACATCTGCACATTGTTTAAGGACTTCACATATTGTTCAGATCAGAACTAAATGTGCTTAAAATGTTGTACTATACAGCAGAACAAAGTTGAAGGCATCAGTCAAAGTTTTGGTGTTGGAATTAAAACACTTTAAACTAAAAAAAGTTTACTTTTAACAGTACAGAAACCATAGCCTGTAACCATGTTTTCAATGGAATTCTTTATGTTGTACAATATCACAACAGTTGTCTAAAAGGGCTTTAATGACTGTACACGACAACCCTCATTATCCTTAGAGCCTAGAGTGGATAGCTGGAGCCTATATCCCAGCAATGGCCAGTTAGTAACAGGGCTGACATGCACGGACAGACAACCATTCACTGTCACATTCGTTCTCCCTAACACAGCAGTAACACAACATATCTTGCCAATTGCTTTGCCACAAACTCAGCTGACTGGATCCTCCCCTGTTAAAATCAGCAAACAGAAACTGATCACAAGACAGATTCTTCACGATTTTTTTCTTGGCACATGATCTCACAACATCACAAGATCTTGTCACACCCCTATACAGTAAGTATATATACGTCAGTCTGCCCCAGGGCAGCTGTGGCTACAGAAGTAGCTCACCACCACCAAGTGTGACTGAGGAGTGAATGAATAATTGATCAATTGTAAAGCGTCTTTGAGTGTCCAAAAAAGCGCTATATAAATTCGATGAATTATTATTATTATTATTTAAGTAACGCTTAACTCACTGTGCCACTGTAGAATAATCTCTGAATTTAATGTAAATAGTGCTCTGTAAGTGTCAGTCATGCAATTTCCTGTTTTGAAACCCTGCAACTACTGTGCTATTGACCCTGTCTCAGGCCTAAAGTAGCTGTGATAGGTACCAACTCCCTTTGACCCCTAAGCAAAGGATGATGAATAGAACTCCCCAGCAGGTTTTTGTTTTATTAGAATGCCAGTTGTGGGGGTAAACAGCCCTGGCCAAAAGACACTGGCTGCAGAAAACATGGATTCCCTTAAATTTGAGGAAAAATATGTTGTTCCAGAGACAGCCGTTAGATATAAAGATGCTAATTAGGCATTTATTTCAGTTTGTCTCTGTGTTCAACAACAGATGTATGATATAAAATGGGATATTTAACACTCAAGTGATTAATCGATTCGTTTTTCTCCTCCTGTGAAGAAACCAATGCTTGGATCGCATATCAAGCTACATAACAGCTGCTGTTTCCTTTGGAGGCACCTCAGGTAGAATAAAAATGATTTAGGTTTGCTTTGCACCACCACATGCTGCAGAAGTTTAATACGCCCCACAAATATTTACAAGACAAAAACTGCTCCATTAGTGGCGTTTAGTTAAGTGCACTTTTAGCTTCAAAACATGCAATTTTTGCAAGATATTAACATGCAGCAGCATTTCATAACTGGCCACCCTCCACTCCTCAGTCCTGGCTGTTTTTCACATCTATCACAGTTCTTCTCGACTTTTGACAAGCGCCAGTGTAATCCAGTGATGTGCTGCCAAGCTCAGTCTCACACCTTCCAAACGTGCCTTTCATTTATCCGAGCTCGCTTTCATCAGTCCACTACACCCTCTCACTTCCAACCTGCTTTTTTGGCATGTTTTTGCAGACACTGCCGGCTACGTTTTGGGGAGAAAGTCACCTTGCCTGTGTTGTGGTGTGTTCCGGTTTAGTGGGCCAGGATGCTGTGCTGTTACTGCTGTGGCAACATGATCTATGATCCATCTCCAAACTGTAACTTATTCCAATCCAGTCCTTTTATTTATATAGTATAGCACATTTTATAAACAAAGACAGTGTCCAAAACACTATGAGAATAAGAGTGGATTAAGATGAGCTTTAAAACATTCAGTTGTGGGGGCCGTTCCAATGTAAAGGGGGGCAGAGCAAAGGGAAGGCCAAGTTCCTCCCTGGTTTTAAGGGTGTACTCACACTAGGGCAATCGAACTGTGCCCAAGTCCGCAACGCCCCTAAAGCACGGCACTGTTGCCTAATGTGAGTGCTCCGAACCGCGCCCAGGTACACGGTACGCTTCAGGACTTGGAGGAGGTGGGCCATGGCACTGCACTGGTTGCTCATGCATGTGTGCACACACGACTATGAGCTCTGTCAGGTATGCAACTGTTCTTTTCTCAGTAAAAAGTGGATAAACTCCATTATCAACACTCGTAACAACGCCACTGACTTGCGCTCAACTTTCTGAAGAAGAGAACAGACAGCAGTAGTTTTGAAGCCTTTCTCATCCGTCTGCACATGCCTTCGCTGCTCCGTATGTGGCTTATTCCAAAATGTGTGACAGAAGACTGCGTCTCATGAACGAGACTCCAAGCAGAATCAAAATAGGGCAGATACTTCATGCTGCTGGTCTCACGTTTTTCACTACACCGATTTTAAAAGTGTTAGCGGCTCGCTCGACTTCTAAACAAACCGCGCACCACGATGATGTAGCAGTCTGTCGCCCTCAGAGGTGATGACGTAACCAGGCCGTGGCATGGATCATTTGTGCAGGTGTGAGTGCGGGCTGGCGGGGGACTCAGACCCCTCCCCAATTGTACCTGGGCACAGCACGGTTCGAATGGCCCTAGTATGAGTGAGCCCTAAGTTTCATCTTACAAACCATGAGCTAGAGCTGACCCTCTGTGAATGTGCTGGTGTGTAAATTTGGATGAGGTCTGTGATGTACTGTGAGGTGAGTGCATTCAAACCTTTAACAGCAAAACTAATAAATCTTAAAAACAATCCTGAAATGTACAGGAAGCCAGTGCAGGGAAGTGAGAATTGGGCTCACATTTTGGGTTCCTGTTGTGCTGCAGGATTCTGGGCTAATGATGCATTCCAGTTGTCTTTGGGAGTCGAAATTTCCAGACTTTTATAACCTCAGACTTTAGAGTTGTAAATTTCAATTGGAACACCCTTCGATCTTGGAATTCCTACTCAGGCATTTGGGTTGCAATCTCCAACTCAAAGTTGCACAATGCCTGCCCCCTGCGTTATTAAAAAGTGAAAAATATATCTACTATATGTGTTATTTTCCCAGGAGTTGTCCACTACTGTTCTGCTCTCTACTTGATGCTATGTTGTTGTTTTTTTAATACCTTTATCTAACCAGGAAGTCCCATTGAGATTCAGAATTTCTTTTACGGGACCTCCATGGCCTAGGTAACAGCCAATACAGTCACCAAGATCTAACAAATACAGAGATAAAGATACAAAGATACAAAACACATACAACACTGTTGTTGCTAATCTAACGTCTACACTGGTCTACACTAAGTTAACCCTAACAACAGCCAACTCATTACGATTATTGTTTCCGACAAAATCATCTGGAATGTGGACACTCTGAGATAACGTCACTCCGATGTACGAATAGCGACCTCCAAGGATAACTGGAACACATTACTGTAAAAGTGCATTGTGATTATTGTGATACCAGTATCTAGAGTATTACAGTAGTACAGGCCAGTTGAAATAAAAGTGTGTTTTTTTGTGTAAAATTCTTCAAAAGATAAAAACTGGTAAAAAAGTTTGGATAAAAGACAAAGATGATAAAAACTGGATTTTATGACGACATTGATCTTGTCGAGTTTAAAATCACAGGCTATGGTGACGCCAAGGTTGATGAGTGGGGTTGTGATGCATGGTTCAAAACCACTGTAGTGTTTCCTTATGGATTCCTCATACCTTTTTTCTTTTCTTCACTTGATTTCACCGCCACGATTTCACCTGTATCTTAGTTATAGTTTACAGTTCACACAGATAAGCTTATGACTTTTGCTATAAGGTTTTGTTTATTTAATCTTCTAAATAGCAAGGGGACCCTCAGGCCTATAACATAAGTACGGCAGAAGCTAATGCACGCAAATTTAGCTAAATGAAGTATAGGCCTTTTTTGGAATTCATGCCTATACACTTGGGAAAGAAAGTTAAGCTAACCACAATATACATGTGTGTGCTGGCAGTGGTGGTGGGTAGAGAACATTAGCAAGATTATCTGTTTTGTTTTTTTTCTGTTCTATTTAAGGACCCATTTTGTCTACACAAGCTAAAGTCACAAGCTACAAGTCTGGCAGAGGAGCTTAGCGTGAAACAGGGAATTATGCAATGCTTAATTTGTGTAGGGGTTTATTATAAATATTAACAAAACTGTCTCATTTGCTGTGCATGTGCTATTACTATATTTTCGTATAGCAGGATTAGATTATTTAGTAACAATATAAATTCACTTTCTTTTTTCCTAAAGTACTTAAACTCCCCTATTCGAATGGTTCAGTCCACTTCAGTAAAGTTTTACAGCAGGTCTTTCTGCTTCAGCAGTAATCAGGAAGCACAGGTGTTTCTGATGTCATTACTGCTGGCCTGCTGTATTCATGTGTGATAATGAACCTGCACACACAAGGTCTCCACTAAAAAACAGCTACAACAGACTCTGTTGTCGGGAACTTGATTATTTACAGCTGGCTTTTTTCTCCTGAGAAAACAGTGAGTAGAAAAAGGCTGTGTCCGCCAAGTGGAGGCCAAGGTGAAACTCAGTGTTCAGGTTGGAAACTTATCTTCCTTGATTGCATTATGCTGCCATGAGTTACATTATTATTATTTTCCTTAAGATGGGTAGTGGATAGTTGCCCTGTCTTTAGTGTGGGAGCTCAGTGGTTTAAGTCCCTGAGGTTGAGCCAAAAGACCCAGCCACTATGTGCCGAAATGAAATGAAAGGGCATCAGGTGTATAAATCTGCCAAAATACCCATTCAAATGATTTAATGTGCTGACCTCTGAAAGAGAAGCTAAAATATACTTAATACTAATATAAATAAGCTTGTCTGTTTTACCGTATCATGTAAAATGGTTGTTTTTTCTACTTCAAAGAACAGCTGTTCCAACAATGAAGATGTGTAAATATTTTTATAAACATTTTTAATAATGTGATTTTTTTTTTTTTTTTTTTTTGATAGTGACCCCAGGAAAGGTAGCTGACGCAGTACCCTTCAGATGCTAATGGGATAACAAACAAACTTAAGAATTAAAAGATATATTGTTAACATATTGGCACACAAAGCTTTTTTTTCTTTTTTTTGCCATTTAGCTTGTTGTTTGGCTAACGGTGATGTACCACTTTTCTCGGGAATACTGTGCACACTGGGTCGGTGACGTTCATACTTGCAAGTGTCGTTTTCGGCCCTGAGACAGCAGGGGGAGATGCAGGGCGGTTTATTCACCCCACTACAACCCATCTATACAATATGAATATATGCTATACAATGTGAATGCATTTGGTTTTGGATCTACTTTTAAATATATGTAAATTGTTATTTTGTAGCTAACTGAACTGACAGCAATTTTCCAGATGCTCACCAGATAAGAGCATTGTTGTTATAGAACATTTTATTTCAGCCATAAAACATGCTTTATTTTCCAATATTTACATTACTATATCCCAACATTCTTGCATAAACTTTGACATCATTCTATTGACAATACTATTTCCATGTTGCCAATATTATCCATGTAGGTGCGAGTCATTGTGAGCTGGCCCATGAGAGGGAGTGGACAGAAGCAGGTGATTCACCATGTGGCCTGACTGTGGTGCTTCTGTGTGATCACTGACTCTTCATCATATACTGCTCCATTAGGCAGGCATGACGCCATTAGTGCTCCGGAAATGGCAGATCCCTCTGCAGTGCATTTCAATGGACTGTGTGAATATACTTTGCAGGCTGATTCAGTGGACCTGCCCTGTTCAGTATGTTAGTGGCGGACCATAATTCACTTGCATAGGCATTAAATAATTCATCATTAGCTTTACGTTGACCGGCAGTCCATTCATCGTATGAATATTTTTAGCTGCAGCTTATCCTTAGAATTAGCTTCTCATTTGTGACTAAACTCGAAAGATGACACTATTGGGGATTGCAGAACCTAAAAGAGAAATATATTTAAGTTACTGTTGAGGAGCGAATCGCTCTGCAAAAAAAATGCTTCCACATTGAAACAGTGCTTTTGACCAATCATGACTGCTGACCTAAAATAATGCAGATAATTTTGACAATTCTTTTTTTTTTCTGGTTGCATTTGTATTTTTTAAACAGTATGTTTATTCTGCATGGGCTGTTTGAGTGTCTGCCCAACTGCATTTAATCTGCATCAATTTGCTCTGGCCTCTGGAAATTGACACCAGCCAGATTTAGATAGGTTGTCTAGAAGTCTAGAAGTTGAATAGTATTGTATAGTAAATTGAATGGGTAATAATACAACCAAAAGTAAAGTCCTGTCTCAATATGGTAACATTAGCAAACAAAAACCTTCGGAGTCTGATGAACTTTTGCATAAGACGTGGAAAAGTATGAACTAGCCTGATGTGGACGTAGATAACATGTAGATGAATTGAAATGCTTCAAGCTTTCTGTTCACATTACATTTTAAATGTGACTTCCATCAGTCTTGTGTGTGAACTGTCTTGGGCCCTAAAGTGACCTGTATATGCAGAAAAAGACACGATGCAGTGTGGAGTGGTGGGACTGTGATGTGAGGAGCTTCACTGACACAGAGTTATCCATAATTTTAGGATATTAAGGATGTAAAGATGTTTGAATACATCTCAGTGACACTCCTCAGTCCTAATTTCTCAATATTACTCATCTTATTTGTCTTCTCATTTCTCCTCAATACATATAGCAATTGGCATATGATACAACCCCTCAAGTTTAGCTTCAACAGGACAAATACAAATTAGGTTTAAAACCTCACTTTTTTCACTGTCTAGCTCCCTCAGCGCTGTGTGCCAGGCTTGTTAACATGTGATCAGGCCAGTTCCCACCTCTCCCAGTGCAGAACTGGGCTGTCTTTTGCATTTCAGTGACGTAAAAGGGTGATAAAAAGTGACTTGTCTGTTCAGACTGTAGTCACATTGTAAAAAATCAGATATGTATCTGATTTAGGACCACATATGAAAGTAGCCTGGGTCGAATTAGAAAAAATAAGATTTGCGCTGTTCACACGCTATTAAAATGGAAACAAATCTGTTCAAATTGCACAGTGGGAACAGTTAAAAATGATTTTTTGTTTGTTTCTTGAGAAAACTAATAAGGCAATCTCAATCAAACATGGGGAAAGCTTGGGGAAAGCTACAACATGGATTTGGATTTTTTGTTCTATGATGTTCTATGCCAGAAAAATGAGCAAACTTTTTTTATTGCCATTTTGAGCTTTTCAGGCGAGGTGAGATAAAGCAAATTTGCCTGTTTCCTATGAACTGCAATGTATGATGCCCAAACCGCTAAAAGATGGTTGGGCAAG
The DNA here is from genome assembly GCA_020698575.1 of Bostrychus sinensis. Taxonomy (NCBI): domain Eukaryota; kingdom Metazoa; phylum Chordata; class Actinopteri; order Gobiiformes; family Eleotridae; genus Bostrychus; species Bostrychus sinensis. The sequence continues at coordinate 9,813,596 of CM036257.1, read as the reverse complement.
CTGGGGTCCTCCAGTCACATGGTTGCCTGGACATATGCCTGACCACAAATTGGTATAAAAGAATTGGCTGATGACCGTTTGTCTAAAAATATACAAAAAATATGCCAGATATATTGGTTGACCCCGTTACATTGATCCTTGCTGTTAGGATGCGGTGTGAATAGTGCTTTTGGCCTTAGTGTTGAGAAATATATTAATTTTACTAATGTCAAGAAGTTTGCATTTGGACACAGAAAGTTAAGAGACTTCTCAGTTCCCCTTAAATAAGATGTGAAATGTCTTCCAACTGCAGTGGATTATAAATACCTTGACCTAGATTACTAACAAACTTCACATATAGAATTCTGAGAGCTCTGTATATTTTGCTTGGTAATGAGAAGAGGCTGGGATAAATCCTGATTACTTGCACCACAATGAATAACCGAAACATTATGGTCGTGACTGCTGCGCTCACCTACATCCTCCTTATGTATTGCCTATTTGTCTCTGCCTCCCTCTGCTCTTCTGCAGTGGATTTATTATTTCCTGCACACTCCACCTCCTCTTTTGAATTCAGTATCCCTGGATAATGAGAGAGTAATTCAGTCGGCTTTGGCCCACTGCTTGGATCGGCTCTGTATTTCTGTCGAACTCGAGCGCTTATTTGTTACTAAAGCAGAAACGGTGGTTGCAGTTAGAGTAGAAGAAAAAAAATAAAACGAAGTGGCTGACGAATAGGCTAATAGAGGCATGTGTTAGAGCTGCCTCTCTGTTGGACAAAAGACAAGCTGCGTGCCGCTGTGGCTGCGCTCATCCTGCCGCCGGAGGGGAGTAGCAGCGTGTCACCCACGCAGTCGTCCGACCCACACTCGTGCCCCGGCATGTGGAGTGTCGAGGCGGTCACGTGACCAAAGGGACAGCGGTTCAGGAGCTGTCTCATTCAGCAGGCAGGCTTGCCTTTGCAGGGCTATGCTAGCTGCACTAAAGAGAGCAGTGTAGTAGGGGATACAAAATATGGCAAAAAAATGTGTTGTAAGCATGATATACATAATTAACAAGCAAATGTTATGTCTCTCATCTAAACTGTGATTCTAGTATTGAAATTCTCTTTGATGTGTGGTATACGGTCTTCTCTCCTTTTGACTTTTCCTTGCCGGATTCATCTCAGGAAGTCATCTGCCTTCTTGTGTACAGTCATTCACATATTGGTTGGCATTAGTCTTATGCTAGATGTCGTTCCTGAAGCAACAGTCTCCATTTATGCAGGCTTGGGACCAGTACAAAAAGTACACTCGTGAACCCTTTTGGTTGGACCATAGAGTTAAAAAATATGGAGGTAGCTTATCCTACCTTCCCACTGGCTATGAGGCCGATTTCAGGGCCGCTCCACCTTGGATTTTCTAACTCCTCCCACAGAGGATATCACAAAAATGGGCAGAGAGGAGTAGCTTCACTGTAACTAGTTTCTCCATAATGAGTGCGTAAAACATTCAAACCCACCCAATCGACTAAGAAAGCCAGAACGATGCTAAGGCAATGCTAATTAGCTGCTAAGCTAATATTTATGCACAAATCAACCTTTTGAAATAGCATAAACCAAGACATTATCCAATAATTCACTTTACCCCCAGAGTTGTCACGTAATAAAAACTTTGCTCTAGAGACCAGAGCCATCTTTTGTACCAGGCTGTAAACATGTTTTTCACACTTGTAAAGTCGCCATTGGGTTTAACTTTACAATTCCTCTATTGGAGCCTGCCCTCTACTGGAAGTTGGAATATTGCACTGTGTCAGCGCTGTTTCCTGGAAGTATTATCTGGATCGTAGAATTGGGGACTGGGCTGGACTTGTGGACGTGTGAAATATAGTGTATGCTCAAAAAATCAAGTTCACTATACAGGGAAAACAAAACTTTACTCAGGACTAGGGCTGAGCCAAAACTCGAATTTAAAGTTGAATCGCGATTAAGTACCGGGTGGACCCCGGTGATATGCTTAAAGCCCTTTTATTCAGTCTGGACAAGTCTACCAGAAAGTGCAGCCACAGACAAGGGAGAGGCTGAGGAGCGCACCTAAGTTTATGGTTATGAGACACCTGTTACAGCATGAGCCAGAGAGAAGAGGAGTGGAGTTTAGAGGAATAACCACCTACTGTGGACAGTGTTAGAACGGGTGAAATATATATGATAATATAGATGAACCTTTGAACCTTACGGGACGCATGCAAAGCGCCCTGTAAAGCTAAAGGAGTGCACAGTTGCGGGACATCAAATGACACGTCAGTGCCGCATTTTGTCACTTGAAAAAGCTTCATGATCAGTGCAGAGCTTAAAATAGGTGATGTATGGTGTTAGTGGTGATAGGTGTTTACTGTGAATAGTCAGACGAAATGAGAGAACTAAGTCCAGCAAATGTGGGTAGAGACAGGACAGTCCTATAGACTTAATGAAGCTGCAGTCCAGACCTTCAGAGCAAAAAAACTGGATGATTTCAGTCGTTTGAAAACTCACAATATATCAGCTTGCCTCTTTTATTTGTTTAAATCATTACAGTTATTACTGTATAAAAACAAAAACTTGCAATGAAAGACTTTTTCCTGTTAAAATAAATCAATGGATGAAACAAAGTCATAATTATTAGTTTTTTAACACAAAATTTGAATAAAAAATTGAGATCAAACAATATGGGGAAAAAATTGGGATTAATTTTTTTGCCATATCACTCCGCACTACCCTGAACCAGTGATTCATTCCCAGATAAGTGGAAGAAAATTGCAAGAAATTTCAACTTTCTCTGCTTGAATGTAACTGCACTGATTAAGACTTTAAAGAAGCTGCCACTAAAAAAGAAATTTACACTATGCCTATCAGCCCTTCTGTTTTAGTCCTCTGCCACACCAGCCACACATCACAGGGCGCTGGAGCTGCGTCGTGCCAACTTGTGTCAGAGCGCGTGGGCGGCCGGAGCACTCAAAACACAGGGAGGAGAGGCTGCTGTGTGCAAGAGGTGAGAGCGTGACAAAATGATGGGTAGAAGTCCTGGAGGAGGTGTGGTAATCACAACAAAAGGAGGGTCTGGACGTGGGAGGACCAGGTGAGGGTCAGTTAAAACGGGCAGAGATCAGGGCGCTGATGAGTAAGTGAGAAGACGTGGAAGAATAAAAAAAAAAATTGCATTAGCAAGAAACAAGTTTGTTATGAACTTTGTATTAGTCACAGTCAGGGGTGGGATGTATTTTGGGGTTGCCACAGCAAATCGTTTGCCTCCTACTGTGCAATGATTTGGTCTCAGATGGCTTTCCTGATAGAACTCGCTCCATTTATCCAGGTTTGGGACTGGCAGAAAGAGTACACTGGCCGGTGATCCCATATGGCTGGATTAGGAAAAAAAAAAAAGGGGTTGAGGGGGGAACAAAGTTGGTTAACACTTAAGAATAACTCACACTCTTAAGAATTAATTAGGTATCAAGGATTTAAGGGGGGCTTGGTGGCCGAGTGGTTAGTTTTCTCGCCTCCCAGCAAGGAGATTGACAAACAGACTCTCTGAGTGGAGTCTGCATGTCCTCCCTGTGTTACCGTGGGTTCTCTCCGGGGTCCTCCGGCTTCCCCCCACCGTCCAAAGACATGCTGGGATTGGTGACTCTAAATTGCTTCTAGTGAATGAATGTGTGAGTGAATGGTTGTCTTTGGTTGTTTGTGTGTGTCTCTGTGTCAGCCCTGCGACTAAATGTCCCCTGTTCAGGGTGTACCCAGTCTAATGCCAAAATTTACTGGGATAGGCTCCAGTCACCCGCGACCCCTAATGGGAATAAGCGGAAGAAGATGAATAGTTAAGGATTAGTGACCAGTTAATTAATAAATTTACAAAGCATTACTTCAACATTGATAAACACCATTTATTTATAAACATTGTTATTAATGGTCAGTTCTTTAGTAATAAGCACATATTAATCAATGCAAGTTCTAATCATCAGTGGTAAATCAGGGTCTATGTTTTTAATTTTAAATTATTGTTTATGGGTGTAACAATACTTATCATACAATACTTATCTATTAAATTTTTTTAACACGATTCAAGAATGATATTGGCTGATTTAGAATGCTACGATTCAGTGCGATTCAGCACCTTCAAATTGATACAGCAACTTTTTGCCAAAAATCATAAAAGTTTACTCTGAAATCTAGCATTGTGGTTGGGATTGATTATGCCAAGCAGACACAGAGCAAAGCAAAGTTGAATAAGAATATAACATTTTATTTCATTAAAAAAACAAAAAATACATCCAGAAAGTGTCTAATTTTATTTTAACATGCACATTTTTAAGTTTGATATTTTCGATATTATTTATAATTTATAATATTTTTTTAGAATAGTAGTGGCTGTAGTAGTAATATTTCTCATGGTCGTAGTAATAGTAGTATGTTTACTGGTAGTAATAATAAAAGTTTATATTTAATACTTTTTTATATTTACTTGAGTAATAACGGTGTTGAGTACTTTAACTTTCGAGTACTTCTTCCACCTCTGGTCACAGCAGTGTGTACAGATAGCGTTTGTTTTCTCCTAATCCAAATGCAAATGCCACCTCGTCCTTTTAGTGTTGTTCTAAGTGTCCTTTAGCAGGGTAAGCCGTGATGGATGGATTCAGCCACACAGTCTAATAGGATGGCTCGACCTTTCATCTTTAACCTCTGACAGCTAGTATTTGATGCCAGGAACACTATTTGTTTACAGGAGCGAGCTGTCGGTGGCACCTTGTGTACATATTTAATCAACGTTAAACAATTATGCACGTCCACTGATATGGTTATACTGTTGTGGCATTTAAGTGGTTTTTAAGTTTTTATTTTCAACAAGGAAACACTGTGGATTATTTCTGTACCTTGTCATGGGATATGACTACAACCACCCACAGGTCCTTAACCTAGAAGACGAGTATTTTTGGACACTACAAAAGAATTTTCTCTGTTGCCATATGACGCTGATTCAAGACTTCAAATTTTCTCTCACTGTGACTTGTTTCTTACTACTTTTTTGTAGCATGCCATCTTATATCCATTTATGCAAACTAATGAGCTAACATTAGCCATTTTAAAACATACTGACTCAATAAAAATGATGTAAATTTTTGTCATGTCTAAAGAATTGAGTAGATTAGTGTTTTATACTTCAGTTGTGTGGTTTAAGTCATCTCTAGTGACCAATGCTTTTGACTGATTTTGATGATGCAACATGGACAGCTTTAGAGTTCATTTACATGCACAGACAAGTGCATGTAACAATTATAAATACAATGCTTTTATGTTTGATACATTCACCGTTTTATAATTTACTGTTAGTATTATACTGTAAATCCTTACTGGTGCCTTAAGCCAGGTATACACTGCAATTTTTTTGTACCGATTTATAGAAGGCACACTGCACAATGTGGAAGGCGTAAAATCGTTAGCAACCACTTGTTCACTGTATGCCATGGCTCAAATGTTGAATCGTGGCTACAACAAAGAGCAATCAGAACAAATTTCTGATCCGGAAGCTAGCGCCACTTGTTATAGCAGTGTTTTTTTTTAAATATTTTTTTTAAATGTATTTTTCACTTCCATTTTTATTTTATATATATTTTATTCCATTGTAACTTATTTCTCTATTTATTATGAGATTTTATTTATTATTTATTATTTTATTTATTATTTTGTGTCAACTTGATTTTAAATTGTTGTTTTGTTTTTTTTGTTTTTTTTTTTTGTGGCCAAAAATTATAAAAGTTTACTCTCAATTGTAGCTCTGCAGCTGATTTTGATTATGTTCAGAGTGAAGAAAAGCTGAAAATTACATTTTATTTCATTAAAAATACTAAATTTACATAAAAAATACCATATCTGATTTTATTTTAACATGCAAATTTCTAAATACCGATATTTCCAATATTGTTGATTTTTTTGTCCATGTGTATCGATATACACTACCTAGAAAATGATACGATTCAATACAAGGTAATGTGTATGACCACCATTTTTGAGCTACGTTTGACAATTTTTTCATTTTCAATTAGGAATCTTTCATCTGAGATGTCCAAAATCATGCAGCGTATACCCGGCTTTAGAGTTTATCAGTACCTCAGAAAACCACAGGACAGTTGAAGTGAAAGTTTAGAGAGACAGAAGCTAAGACTTTCTCTGCTGTGTAATGATTTTGTCTGTGGGGTACACTGGCTTTGCAGGCTTATTACATATTCTTCATACCTTCTGCAGTTCTCTTTACATTTTGAACGTTTCCATAGAAAGGTCAGTCAGCAACAACAAGATAGTTGCTTTTTTCTGACTAGCTTTCTTAGTCCAGTAGACCTTTACGCACTAATACAAAATAGTATAATGTCATTACAGTGCACTAAATAGTAATTGGGGTCTGGTTTATAAACAGCTAATATTTGACTGGTTTGTTTTATGTCCAGCGGTATGGGTATGGTCCATGGGTCTTTTCTTAGTGGTACTCACCCTCATTTAGTCACTATATTCTCTTGAGTCATTTATACTTTTTTCATACTAAGTAGCCAGCCACACCACTAACTGAAGTCTCACCATTCTGCTCCTAACTACCTTGTTATTAAGCCCATAATTAATGGCATTGTTATCCAGTGTCTGTTAAAGCCATTGGATGTCCCTTCTGGAAGTCTCCCGAGCGTTGTATGTGTGTACTGTGTATCTTTGCTCCACTTGAGCAGAATTACCTTGCCTCTTTATTAGCGCCGGGGCTAAATCAGACCCTGACAACAACGGCTGTGTCCGGGGCCACCAGGACATGGAGCACTGATCTGAAGCAGATTAGAGAAAGTGCGCGCGTCTCTGCATCTCCCCCTTGACTTTCCCCTCCTCCTTATCCCAGACCCCAAATCAATAGACCATCCTGAAGTAAAGAGATGGAGGATGGTTGGCTTTATGGAGTCGTTACAGTCCCCCCTGCGCATGCATTATGAATGGGCCCCTTAAGGCTGTTGATAGCCCGAAAAGATAGCGGATAGCGAAGCTGTGCCATAACAAAAGGGAAAGATGAGGTGTGCATCACGGCAGCAGTCACTTCCTCTCCTGTAACATCATTTCGATTACCGTATCGATCCACCCCGCCATAGTAACAGCCAAAATCATAATCCTAAAACATATCGGATGGTTGTAAGATTAGGACGTCCCAGAGGTGAGAGTTTTTTAAGGCCCCTTTTCAATGCCAAGTAAACCGAGACTGCAAGGCTGTTTTGTGTAGTGATTTAGTATGTCCCATTGGCAAGGCCGCAGTGTTGAGTGTGGTTTTTAGGGTCCTGTTGGATTGCTGTGGAACTAAAGATGTGCTATTAGGCACATTTACAGAAGACAGACAAGTATAGGACAGTTGGTGAATCTGTATTGAACATAGCAAAACCATGCATGAGTGAATCATTGTTGTTAGTTTATATCTCTTGGTGTGAGCCTTGCTATTAACTGGCCTTTATTGTTGCTGTTCACACCCTACAACAGGCCCAAAATAGCTAGGATAGAGTACACCCATATAATGAGAAATGGGAAGAATTTTTTTTTTCTTTGTTTAAAAAAAAAAAAAAAAAAAGCTTTGTCCACATTAGAACTGATGGCAAATTTTCTTGAGTATTTTTGAACATGGCCCACTTTGCTCAAATGTAAAATAAAACAAAAATAGTAATATAGTATTTATTTTTCTATTAGTATCTACCACAATTTCCTAGTCTTATCTCCACATTTGGTTAGTGTAGAAATAGTTTTGGCCTGGTCTCTGATGTGTTAACATAGGGTAGTTTGGCCAAAACGAACAGCATGGTGCTATGTGCGACGGCAGCAGCAGCAGCGAACTTATGTGTCTTTGTTTATGTATGCTAATTAGCCACATGCTCTGCTTAGCATCTTTTTACAAGCCTTTATGGTGTATAATGGTGTACAAATTATAATAGACCTGGTCTTTAGAAGCAGAGAGGGCTAATACTAAAATACATTTATGTCACTGTTAGAGTAATGCACTTTGCTTCTGCCTTGCTGTAGCCCAGCTAAAATAAAAAAGAAAATACTATGCAATACTCTAAAAATAATCTAAATAATCTAAAAATAATAAACCTACATTTAAATGGCCTTTTTATGCCAACAAAAGAAAAAAATCTATTCAAATTGTAAATCGTCTGAGAAATGAAAAATACTGAGATTTTATTTTTTAGCCATATCACCCAGCCCTACAGGAACATTATAACATGGTGGAAAGCTCAGAAAAGTCACTTTTGCATAATAGGGGCCCTTTAACTGCCGCCACAACTTTTTGACAAATTTTCAGTAACTCCTAGCAAGCTATTTGACTAAAATGCTACTAAACTATGCAAAATGCATAGTTTACTCCATCTTGAAAGCCTTTGCCTATGTCACAATGTCTTTTGACTTTGGCAAAATAAAATTATACTCTTGGCATAGGTCATTATGTTATTTAAGTAAAATCACATTATCTGTTCAAATGAGGAGGTAGACATCTTTACCAGAGGTGGCTAGCCTCTCAAAGAACTGATTTAGGTAAACAACTCAATTTTGTCAAAATGACTTGGGCCATATTTTAAGAGGGTGACAATATGTGACCACCAGTTTTGTTTTGATTTTGTTGTGCATTTTTGTCTTAGAATATAATAATATAATGAAAATTAATAGATGGTGGCTCCCTCTTAGAGAAATGGTTAGGTGTGGGAGGGTCAGGGGTTCAATTTCCTGATGTTGAGCCAAAAAAATCCAGCCACTTTGTGCCAGCCCCAAGTCCAGATAAACAAAGAGAGTGATGTCAAGAGGGACATCTCGTGTACAAACCTGCCCAAGCAAATGATTCCCTGTGGAGACTCTTGAAAGAAAGAGACCACTTTTACAAAATAGTGCTAGTACGGTAGATTGTTTATTCTTTTTAATGCAGTTTTGGCCTTTTTTATTATGGAATTGTGTATAGCATAAGCAGGGCTCTACTGGCAATCGGGAGCACTCTATGGTCCCCACGGCCCTGTGGTCAGGCGGTCCCAGCCTGTGGTCATCAGGACCGATCCATGGCATAGATAGGAGCACCAGCTGCTTGCCAATGCTACAGTGTGCATTCATGTAAGCTGCTGCTGTTCTTTTTCCAGTCATTTTGTGGCTAACCATTATATCCCATTATAACCCATTTCTAAAGCAACACTTCTTTTACTAGTAGTCACCTCGAGTCTCTTTTACTAAAACCTACAAGTCAGGTTAGAAATCTCGGGGTAATCATGGACTCTGACTTGAACTTCAGCAGTCACATTAAAGCTATAACATCATCAGCATTTTAACATCTCAAAAACATTGCCAGAATCAAAGGTATACTGTCTAAACCAGACCTAGAGAGACTTATTCATGCGTTCATCTCCAGCAGGTTAGACTACTGTAACGGTCTGCTCACTGGACTCACTAAGCGAGCTGTAAGACAGCTGCAGTACATCCAGAACGCTGCTGCTTGGGTCCTGACCAAAACCAGGAAGTACGACCATATTAGTCCTGTCCTCAGGTCTCTGCATTGGCTTCCTGTTGCTCAGAGAATAGACTTTAAAACAGCTCTGCTTGTGTACAAGTCTCTCTATGGCTTAGCACCAAAGTACATCTCTGACCTGTTGGTCCCATATGAACCATCTCAGACTCTGAGAACCTCAGGGACAGGTCTTCTGCTGGTGCCCAGAGTCAGGACTAAACTCGGTGAAGCAGTGTTTCAGTTTTATGCAGCTAAACTCTGGAACAGTCTTCCTGATGATGTTAGACAGGCCTCTACTCTGACTATGTTAAAGTCCAGACTTAAAACTGTTCTTTTTAACTGTGCATATGCCAACTGAAAGTGTTTTATCTGAACTCTTCTCTTTTAATTTAATTTTAAATTGATTCTTAATTATACTCTTTAAATTTGATTTTATTGTTTTAATTGTTTTTTGTACTTTTAAATTTGCCTCTTTTTTCTGTAAAGCACTTTGAATTGCTCTGTGTATGAATTGTTCTTTACAGATAAACTTGCCTTGCCTTGCCTTGCCTTGCCTACTAAATGGCCATGAACAGTCAAAAACATTTTCTGCAGTACATGTGGACAAAAGCCAAAATAATAGAAAAATGTGAGTGTTTAAAGAGTTGTTTTTTTTTTTTTTTTTTTAAAGTTGAAAGGCATGTTAAAAAACAATCTCCATCGTATATCCTAATTCATGTGTGAACAAGAGACCCAAATTAATTTGAAAATGAGCATTTGAAACCTGAAAAGTGTACAGGTAGCCTGCTCCGTAGAGTCAATGAATCAACATTGCACAAAATCTACTTATGTATTCTGCACAAATCGAGAGAACCCAACATTGACCACGCTTGTCCTGTTTAACAAGTTGCAAATGAGCACTTTTTGAGCATATGTGTAATCTCTTTTTCATATAATATTCAGTTTGTTCTTTGGCCCAAAAGAAGTCCCAAAGCATGCCGAGTGTGGAATGCTAGGTATTTTTCAACTTCAAAAACACCCCAAAACATCATAATTCCATCTTAATACTCCTTACAACGATCGGTATTTTGAGCCATGGGCCTTCCAAAGCATTTCTCCAAATCAAACTCCCACTTTTATGTTGAGCTGTTTGCGAAGACATTAGAGACATCTAATGAGACAGTTGGGTAGAGAGTATTAGAAGCTTCTGCTGGTGATGTTCCATGGCCGCAAAGGCACTTGAGGAATATTATATTCCCTCATAATAACACAAAGAACAAATAGAAGCAATCACTCAAGCCTGAGGGACTGCATGTTCAGCACGCTCCAACATGACAGCTTTAACAAGTTGTACATCTCACTTTTTTAGTTGTGCTCTGACCAATCTTTTGCATCATGTTTATTCTTGCAGCTCCTTATATAACAGTCATATAACAGTTTTTTTTTTGCTATAGTCTTTTATCAGTAGTGTTTTACAGAGCTGGAAGAAGTACTTAAAATCTGCACATGTAAAAGTACTTGCTTCAAAAGAATATTGCTGAAGACCGTTAGCTCAGTTATGGACTGCAAATCATGTGGAAGCGAGTTCCAGAGCCTGGAAGCAACAACAGCAAAGGAACAATCACCCCGCTTTTTGTATCTTGACCTTGGGACCACTAGAGAATACAGAGGAACACAGAGCTCTGACTGGGTGATCAACTGTCATAAAGTCAATCAAGTAGGCGGAGGCAAGGCCATTGATGGCTTTAAACACGAACAGCAGGACCGTGATCTAAACTCATGCCTTTTATGTATGTATTGTGTGGTGTGCACTATAGTTCTGTGGCTCTTGCCTTAAAATATCAAGGTTTTGTATTTGAGGACCTGACTATTTCTAAAGTCACCTCTTTGCAATTGTTTTCTTGAAGGGGTTTTACAATAAACTGCCTCCATAACTTTATCATCTGGATCCTCCTCTATCACACCTACATGTCTTCTTTCACTACATCCATAAATCTCCTTTTTGGTCTGTCCTTGGCTCACAGCTTTAACCCCAGCATTCTTTGCCAATACTGACTATATCCTCCTCTGTGCATGTCCAAACCATCACAATCACAATGTTCCTCTGATCTTATCCATTCTCATCACTCCCAAAGAGAACCACAGCTTCTTCAGCTCTGCTGCCTCAAGCTCTGCCTCCTTTCTTTTCCTCAATGCCACTGCCTCTAAACCACATGACATTACAAAATACCTCTTAGCTTTCATTTTTGTTGAAACTATTTTATCAAACAACACACCTGACACTTTTCTCCATTCATTGCAACCTGCTGCAAATGCCTCCTCACACTTTCCATTGCCCTGGACCTTAAGTGCATATTTATATATATTGGTCAATTGTCCATGCATGGGAAGTTTCTACTATGTATGCCAGTTTTTAAGATTGCCAACATCATTAAAGTGATGTCAATACCATCCTTTTACAGGCAGTGATCTTACATCGTGAGGTAATATTGATGATTAGGCGAGTTTTATGGTACAGTTCTATAGTACAGTAGCTATCTGGGTGAACTTGTTGGTCAGTGTTTTATTTTACTGGACATACACTCACCGGCCACTTTTTTAGGTACACCTTGCTAGTACTGGGTTGGACCCCCTTTTGCCTTCAGAACTGCCTTAATCCTTTGTAGCATAGATTCAACAAGGTACTGGAAACATTCCTCAGAGAGTTTTGTCCATATTGACATGATAGCATCATGCAGTTGCTGCAGATTTATCGGCTGCACATCCATGATGCGAATCTCCCGTTCCAGCACATCCCAAAGGTGCTCTATTGGATTGAGATCTAGTGACTGTGGAGGCCATTTGAGTACAGTGAACTCATTGTCATGTTCAAGAAACCAGTCTGAGATGATTCGAGCTTTATGACATGGTGCGTTATCCTGCTGGAAGTAGCCATCAGAAGATGGGTACACTGTGGTCATAAAGGGATGGACATGGTCAGCAACAATACTCAAGTAGGCTGTGGCATTGCAACGATGCTCAGTTGGTACTAAGGGGCCCAAAGTGGGCCAAGAAAATATCCCCCACACCATTACACCACCACCAGCTGGAACCGTTGATACAAGGCAGGATGGTTCCATGCTTTCATGTTGTTGACGCCAAATTCTGACCCTACCATCCGAATGTCGCAGCAGAAATCGAGACTCATAAGACCAGGCAACTTTTTTCCAATCTTCTATCGTCCAATTTTGGTGAGCCTGTGCGAATTGTGGCCTCAGTTTCCTGTTCTTAGCTGACAGGAGTAGCACCCGTGTGGTCTTCTGCTGCTGTAGCCCATCTTCCTCAAGGTTCGACGTGTTGTGCGTTCAGAGATGCTCTTCTGCATACCATGGTGGTAACAAGTGGTTATTAGGCCCGAGCCCCAAGGGTGGCGCAGGGCCTATTGTGTCTGCACAGCAGTGCGCGAAGCGCACTGCCCAAAAGTGCGCGAAGCGCACGAAAACAAAGCGCGAAGCGCTTTGCCATGTACACACTCATGGCATCAAGTACTACACAAACACATATACCTCAGGTATGGAAGCCACATACTTGTATTTGCTCAGAATGAAAAAAAGGCAGTGGGCGAAGCCCACTCATAAGTGCGCGAAGCGCACAAAAATAAAGCGCGAAGCGCTTTCCCTTGTACACACTCATGGCATCAAGTCCTACACAATCATATATACCTCAGGTATAGAAGCCACATACTTGTATTGGCTGAAAATGAATGGAAGTCAATGGGCAAAGCCACATTCGTGGGTCAATGACGAGCGCGTAAGCGCTCGTCATTGACATTTGACCCCACAGTCACGTGGGGGACTTCGAGAGCTTTCCGAAAATATATAATTTGTGTGTATAATGTAAACGGATATATTGTTTTTGCTAAAATTATTATTATTTTTATTCTTCTTCTTCTTCTTCTTCTTCTTCTTCTTTCTTTATTTTTCTTCTGCTCTTTGAGCGCTAATTTGACCCCCTGAACATTTATGAAAACTCACCAAATTTTGCCCAAAATTCAGGTTTGCTGAAAAATTTTGTTTTTTTTAGGCGCCATACTTAACATCACAAAAGTGGCGCGACAGCGCCCCCTGGAAAAATGAAAATACATTGCGCCAATGGGAGTCGGCCGAATGTAAAGTTTGTCGTAGACCCACCAAATTCGGTACACACATTGCTGAGGTGGAGACAAACAAAAAATATTATTATGGCCACGCCCCCTGACAAACCGGAAGTCGGCAATTTTGGATTGAAATCTGCAAAGTGCTAAGTCAGCAATTTTGCACGCGTCGTACTTTTTCTATCTCCTCCTTGGGCGTTTCACAAAATGACCTCAAATTCGCTCTACATGATCTACAGAAGTGGGGCATTAAAAGTTATCCAAATTCTTCGCAAAAGTTTTACGGTTTTTGTGCGGCGCAGCCGCAAAGTTTACGAATTTTTTTTCAATTTCTCCGTACCTGCAATTTGCTACAATTCGCACATATTAACTCCGATTTGGCTCAAATTTTAAACACTCATAAACCCTCCAAGCCTAAACCCATTAAATAAAAAATAATGAAATTTGGCACAATAGCGCCCCCTACAGAATGAGACAAATATTTATATGGTCAGTAAAAAATTTAGTTTTTCAAAAATTTACGAAATTTGGCAGAAAATTACTTTATGTGACACTGATCACAAAAGCCAATGAGACCCATGTCATATTTTATACTGTGTTGTCATGGCGATGACTAAAACCTGCCATTTTATTCCAATGGGACTGAAACAAAAATCTGTATGGACAAAAAAAATTATACTTGAACGAAAATTTGTCAAATTTGCCACAAATATTCTTGATGTCATCCTGATCAAAAATTCCAATGGTACCCAAGTCGTATTTCATTCGGTGTTGCCATGGCGATGGTCGAATTCTCCCATTTTATTCCAATGGGAATTACATTCAATGCAGTTTTATGGAGTATTAGGACACTTTTTGCCGTTTTTTTATCAAAAGGTACCAACAAAAATTTGGCAAAATGGTTTCTCCTCTGCCCCAGCTCCGGTTGCGGCCGGCGAGGGCCTACCAATGCCGCTTGCGGCTTTAATTTGAGTTACTGTTGCCTTTCTATCAGCTCGAACCAGTCTGGCCATTCTCCTCTGACCTCTGGCATCAACAAGGCATTTTCACCCACAGAACTGCCGCTCACTGGATATTTTCTCTTTTTCGGACCATTCTCTGTAAACCCTAGAGATGGTTGTGCGTGAAAATTCCAGTAGATAGGCAGTTTCTGAAATACTCAGACCAGCCCGTCTGGCACCAACAACCATGCCACGTTCAAAGTCCCTTAAATCACCTTTCTTCCCCATTCTGATGCTCGGTTTGAACTGCAGCAGATCGTCTTGATCATGTCTACAGCCTAAATGCATTGAGTTGCTGCCATGTGATTGGCTGATTAGAAATTTGCGTTAATGAACAGTTGGACAGGTGTGCCTAATAAAGTGGCCAGTGAGTGTCTTTGTTTTAGGCATAGAAGCTAGCGCACTGCTTTACTTTGTTAAAATTATGTAATGGTTAAAAAAAAAAAATGGATGCAAAGTTTGCCACCTGCTTACTTTTCTTGCTTTTTCTTTGCTTGGCCGTCCTGTTTAAAAGATTGAACGTGTTGGCTAACTGCATCGACAGCTGCATATTGTTCACAGTCTTTCTGAAAGCGAGTGCCACACAGAAGCCTCACAGCATTTAATCTTTCCAATCTCAACCTCCTCTGCTCTCTCTTATTTACCTCCTGACATATTTTCTACCATGTTTTTTTTTTTTTGGCTGCTCCATTATTCCCACCAGCCTGTCTCTCACACCGGTCTCCTTTTCTTGCCTCCTCTCTTGTCAGGGGTCTCCTCAGCTCTCTGGTCACCTGTGTTGATTTACTGTCAAGTCTTGCAGGATTACTGGTAATCCCGGAGCAGTAAAATCTGTTTGCCGACAGCTGTGCTCACTTGAACACTGTTGCCATTTCCTGCGCGCACACACTGGCCTATATACCACGAGAAAAAGCCCTCGCCACAAGAAAGAAAAGACATTAATTTTCTGCCTCAATGCATTCCAATCGACAAGCCTCTCCTTTAGCCATTTCTGTGCTACGTCTCTGTAACTTTGGCAGGGCTTTCTGCACTAATACATCAGCGGGTATGGGTAAATGTATTGTAGGTAAATAGCTGTGTTATTGGATATACTCTCAAAGGGTCACAGACACTCTGCGGAATTGCACAGTAGCTTTTTGAACATTACAGAGAATGGCTTTCTAATAATTTAGCCATCTCTTCTTAAACTGCACTTAGTCGGCAGGTGCTCAATCAAATAGAAATACAGACTGTGTCACCTCTTTCATCTGCGATAAATTGAAGTTCAAAATGAGTGAAAAACAAATTGTTCCATACACACTGTACAAACCTTAGAACATATTAGTTATATTGATCTGGCTTTGAATTGGCAATATGTGCTTTCATCAGATGTAGTGCCATCATATCACATTTTGTAATGAAGCACAGTTCGCTCAAATGGATGTATTTTACAACTGCACTCAAAAGTAAAAAAAACAGCAACAAATGACCAGTTGAGAGGTTAGCTTGAACTGCAAGCTCGGAGTTGAGTATGAAATTGATTCAGTTTTGCAGTTTTCTTGATTTTGTGAACAATTTTAAAATAGTTTATAGTCTGCATATCTATAATTATGAACTAGCAGAAATATTTCTTTCTATCTATATGTCCTGAATGCTTTTTTTTTTGTTTGTTTTGGTTAATATTCTGGTTATTAATATTCACATAATCAACTATTACACATAATCTCTTTGCATGTCTTCTCCATTTTACCATTGGTTCTTGCAGGTTCTTGGCTTCCTCCCACATTTGAAATACATTGATCTATGAATTTGAGAACCACATCACCAGCATGGTGATTTGGCAGGTTTTTACGTCGAATGCCCTTTTGGTTATGACTGGAGTAGGAAATGTGGTGTCTTGTCCAAGGACACAATTTCAGTATGCGCTCCAAGTGAGGTTTAAACCACCGACCCGCCGGTTCGTGGACAGACGCAGACTATATCATTATAAGCTAAAAAAATTATGGAATACTACTTTATTTTTTTTCTCTGCTTGGCATGAGGAATTTATGCTAGTCGAACGCAGAAGATCCACACTCTATCACTCAGTGGCTTTTTGAAGATATTTTAGTATATCTATGTTAAACATCCTTTTTACAACACGAAAATTGAATGCTTGAGACTCCACTTTGGGTCTGCAAATGCATAACCTCATCTATGTTCCTTTTCCAGGTGGTGTACAAGAACAACGACATCCGATTGGAACTATCTCGTCTCGCTCGGATTGTGGACCCCAAGATGAAACTCCAGGGCGACATCGTCTTCAAGTGTGAGAATGTCCCCACCCTGGACCCCATCAGCTTCGAGACCCCGGAGTCCTCGCTGTCCCTGCCCAAATGGAACACCAAACGGGTCGGCTCCATCTCCTTCGATTTCCGCACCTCCGAACCCAACGGGCTGATCCTGTTCACCCAAGGTAAGGCTCAGGACCGACGGGATGCCAAGGGACAGAAGAATACCAAGGTGGACTTCTTCGCCGTGGAGCTGCTGGACGGAGGGCTGTACCTACTGCTGGACATGGGCTCTGGGACCATCAAGGTCAAAGCCACACAGGCCAAGGTCAATGACGGGAACTGGCACCATGTGGACATTCAGAGGGATGGACGATCAGGTGAGGAGACCAGAAATTTTGGTCAATAAATTGCATTTTTGTAGTTTGTAATGTCCAGTAATAAGTAGTGTAGATTCAAGTTGGATTTTTGGTGGCAGAACAAATGTGTTCAGATTTACACTTAGTGTACTTTAAAATCTCAATAATTACTGACATATTGTACACAAATGCAGATCCTAATCACACACACTTTTACCACACTGAGTTTTATTCCATTGGAAGAGCACAGATCATTCAGAGAACATAAAAAAACATTATAAAGCATCAAATCTCATTCCCACTAACTGGAAGATAGACGGTTTGACTTGTGCTACTGGTATTGCATACTGTTGTCTGAGGAGTGAATGAATAATGGACTCAGTTGTGAAGTGCTTTGGGTGCCTTGAAAAGCGCTATATAAATCAAAGCCATTATTCTTAATATTATCAGTAAAATTAGGGAGAGAAATAAGCCCATTGGGAGCTGAGGCTGTGTAGCGTGTTTAACCAACATTGACAGTAGATCCAGCAATGCTAAATTTTACCTGCAATTGTTTTTAGTGGGAGGTGTTCAAAGGTGCATGACAGCAAAATCAAGTATTTCAAAGTTCATGATATGAAAGTTCATAAAAAACACTGCAAAATCTGACCATTTTGGAAGTTATAGGTGGACACCCGTACACAAGGCGTTTTTTATATTGTGGATTGGTTAAATACTTTTTTGGCTGCTGTACCTCAAGGGTCACCCTTTGTAATTAACATTCATGGATGTTACAAGTTATATGGAACTATTCAGCTGAAGGCTGACTGTAACATCATCAAGAACCAAGTTTTTTATCACCTCTTTTACACTGATGTGCCCAAAAGCACAGTACTTATAGCATAATGGATAGCAACCAATGATTTCATGTCAATGTGAAACAAGATTCAGTGTTTGTATTGTGTGTAAGGAGGTCACTTAGGCATTCCAGTCTTGTATGAGTTTATGGAAGGGAAAGTGATGGGTTTTTGCTCACACATCATTTATACAGCTGCCCTCTGGTTGTCTGGGAAGGCACCAGGGTGTCGTTCTGTCACCATTTCCACTTTTTCATACACATCTACAAATATACTGTGACAAGACTTATACTAGGAAGCAGAAGTCCTGGCTCAATTAAAAAATATGCTGCCTTGGGCCATAGAGCATAAATGTTATAGCACATTCAGGCACTGGGCTGATGGCAGATAACAAAATCTTCCAGCACATGTATCAGTAAAGTATAAACATACATAGGGTCCGATATATACTGTCAATATGAAGTATAGGAATCTCATACACTCAATATACTGTAGTCAAATCTTTATTATGAAAACATATGTGATCACAGTTATAAAGCAATATAATTTTCAGTGTCCCTCAATACTAGAGGTCAAGGCACTGCTGACAGTGATGGTCTTCATAAAAATCTAGGAATAATTTACTTCTGAAGATCATACTGTATTTAGCATCTTCTGATGATAGATAATAGCCTGGCCTTATCCATTACAATTCAAAGAAAAAGTCAGGTCCCCGATGATTTGAGTTTGATTTTAAGGGGCAGAATAACTGGGTAAAGATCAAATTACCTCAGAATGAAATTAGATAGCTTGCAACAATCAGAATTAATGGGCTGTACCATCAAAAGTACAACTGGTTCAGGATCAATACATTTATAAAAACAAACAACCAATTAGTGAAACAAAGCAATGCTTAAAGACAATCCATTTTTAAGTAATTTAAAGGTTATAAACTGTAAAATTTGTTAATTTTTTATTTTTTAGTTTACAATTTTTATTTTTAAACCCACCAAATATAAGGACTTTATGGGTGTACTATGCACTTTCTTTATTCTGCTTGGTCATTGGAAAAGTTTGTTTCTGAATTTTGTTTTTGTCATATTAAAAATAACATTTAAAAAAAGGTCAGAAAGTGAAGCCAGAGGTTGACTTTGCTTAGAAAGTCAGAGGTTGGCCAGGCTAGTTGTGCCATGTTTTCAGTGGGAAAAAATGCCTTAAGTTACATTTGAGCAGCCCAAAATATGAGAATCACAGCTATAATCATATAATTGTTTATTTCCACTCTGCAGCTATAGGCATCCTCAATATATTAATTTCACGGATGATCTATGGCTTGGACAAACTCATATTACTCTTTATATAGATACAGACTCCCATTTCCCCATCTGTATGTCCGATGACCTCAAAACACGACAAAAGTACCAGCCCAAGATTCTATTAGAGAATAAGGGTTAGAAACTTGTGTTGCCTTGAGCGCAGAAGCCAACGCAATCTCGGCATTAGGTGGGATCCTCCAGAGGAACCGGGTGTGTTAGTGAGAGCTCCAGCCCTGTGTTATATATCAGGTTAGAGCAGCCAATTTAGCTGCGTGTCAGAGCCCGGCGTTTTGATTAATCACCGGCGAGGCCCATGGTGTGATAGCGGGGTGGAAAGTTGGATTTTCACAGGGAAAAAAAAGAGGAATGAGACAGATATGTGGATACCAGACGCAGGGACGGTTAAGAACAGGCATAATCACAGTTGCGGCTTGAGTGAAATGTTAATGGGAGTCACAAGTGAATTGAATTTCGAAAGAGAACCTACTGCAAGGTGAACAGTTAAAATGTGGGAACTTACTAGAGATGTGGTTATTTGAACTTCTGTTGATGTTTACTAACAAAATATACTTGACATTATCTATTTTTGGATAGCAAATTTATTCTTACTGGCAGTTTGGTGAGACTGCCAGGAGAAAACCATACAGACTAAATCATGTACTGCTGTAAATTTGGGCAGTACAACATTTTGTGGTCTATTTATATGGAGGTACGATTAAGAACTGTCATAATTACACTCGTGGCATGAGTCAAATGTTTATGAGAGATCCATGTGAATTGAATTAGTGGCAAAAAGAGATTAGTACAAGGTGAATTGGTAAAATGAGGGAACTTACCAAAATACTGGAGATGGGCTAGACTTTAAATTTAGTTGATCTTTTGTAACAAAATATACATGGCATTGGCTACTGTGGATAGCTAATTTATTCAAAATAGCAGTTTGGCGAGGCAGCCAGGAGCCAAGCGTAGGAACTAAATCGTGCACCGTTATAAACTTGGGGAGTGCAAATAATTTTTTATACAAATATTTTCATGTCTCCTAGTATGTGTGGATGGAGAAATGGTTAAGACCGGACAAATTCACACTCGTGGCTTGAGTAAAAAAGGTAAAATGTTATGAAGAGAACTTAGTGGCAGCTGATTTGTTAAAATGTGGCAACCTACTAGAGACATGGTAGATTTTAAATTCAGTTGATGTTTAGTAGCAAAATGTACATCACATTATCTATATTGTACTGTGTACGGAACAGAACAAAAAGTACATGCATTTAAATTATTTTATATAGTTTACAATTGCCTTAATGCTAGCCTTTGAAGGTTTACAAAAAGAAGTCAGTTGTCTGTGAAGCTTTTCTGCCATCCAAGTTGTCACAATGAAAACAAGCTTAAAAAGTCTAAAGTCAGTGCTGATAATTACCTTCAGTAGAAATATGTGATCTATAGCATTATTTATAAATATACATAATGAAAATACACAAATACACAAATGAAATAACTAGTGGTGACCCAATGTCTATGTTCATGTCTTTAATTAAATTGAGATTTTAATTAAATTATATTCCATTCCATAAATTATTATCCATTAAATTCAGTAAATGTAGTTTGCTAAATCAGTTTGTGCAAATTAATGTTAGTGATTTAAATGGTTGAGTAAACAGAAAGTTCTTGGAAAATGTTTTCTTAATAAGATAAAACAAAATCAACAACCTGAATGAATGCATAAATACTATAATGTGCCCATTATAAAAGTAATTTGTTGTAATTATTACATTATAGTGTGTCCAGTTTTTAGAGATTTTTTATTCTGGCCTTTTCTGTCGGGCCTTATGGGCCTCAGTTTTACTAACATCACTGTGTAATGTTTGGAAATGGCCATAATGCATTTGTCACTGTAATGCATTTCACCCTTGTCTTCACCTTATTACAAACAAAATCAGTTGAAATGGTGGCATTTGTCTAAGCCTGTGCTTTTTGTGACACTGCCAAGTTTTGAGGATGATAAATGTCAAATACGTACAACCTAATTCTGTTACAGCAGCATAATATCAAGAGAAATGTTTGGTTTTGCCTAAGCAAATTGTGTCAGATGTCTTTATGAGTAAAACATGACAAGACATTTAAAGATGCATTATCCAAAAATGTGTTTCCTCTTTCTGCCTAGTCCCACATTATTAATATTTATGTTTTTAATTTTTTACTTTGCATATTTTTTTTTCTTTCTTTTTCTTTTCACACAATAGGCAAATGTTTCCAAGCATTGGAAAACACATTTTATATGTTGTACTGGCAGCCATTTATAGTACACTGCCACATTTTTTTTGCTGCCCTGGTACCAAGTCACCACCACCAAAGGTCTAAATCTAAAATTAACTTTGATGTAACATCAAAGTTAATTTTAGATCTCACTGAGTTGACTGGATCATGCCATCCTGCAAATATCTATTTCTCAATAAACACCACATCATTGTCAATATACAACATATACTGTACATACATAGTTTTCCCATTTGTCTACATGTCTGTGTGCTTTTATCATTATTTTGCGCTGTTAAAACTATTAATAAACTATCTTCAGCGATAAAGGCTATGCCATCTGAAGGTCTTTTCATAGATGATATAATACAGTATGCTCTCAAGTAACTAAAATGTTTCTTACAACCAACAATTCTTTATTTTTAGACTGTTGTTTTTTTTTTATCCTTCAGGCATCATTTCTGTAAACAGCCGCCGGACGCCCTTCACAGCCAGCGGGGAGAACGAGATCCTGGACCTGGAGGGGGATCTTTATCTGGGCGGTCTACCTGATAACCGGGTGGGCCTGGTACTCCCGACTGAGCTGTGGACCGCCATGCTCAACTATGGCTACGTGGGCTGCATACGCGATCTGTTCATCGACGGGCGCAGCAAGGACATCCGCCAGATCGCCCAGTCCCAAAACGTGACGGGCATCAAGTCGACCTGCAGCGCAGTCACCGGCAAACAGTGTGACAGCAACCCCTGCAAGAACAATGGGCTGTGTAAGGAAGGCTGGAACCGATTTGTGTGCGACTGCACCGGGACTGGCTTCTGGGACAGCACTTGTGAGAAAGGTGAGACTATCCCCACTCGTTTCTTTTGATCCTGAGAGTGTGTATTATTGGCGTTGGCACAGGGACTATTGATTTGTTTTTTAAAGGAGCTTTTAAAAGGCTAAGGTGCTGCATTGCTGTAAAAAAGATCTGAGAGTTATGGACTGGAGTCAGCTATGGTGTTGGTGTTGGGTGTCTGTGTATATTGTATAGTGCAGATTAAAAGTGAAGTTTTCTGTGTGCACTGGAAGTTTTGGATAGCATTGCTTTTGTATTTGAATAAGAGTGAGGTTACATGCACAAGTAGATAAATTTGAATACTTTTAATGTGACTTTCCCCATATTTAAATACATGTAAACATTGTAGTATGACTAGAATGGTGTTATTTTCAAAATGGACTTTTCAAACCTGTCTACTGTTGCATTTGTAGATGCTATTGAGTGTTCTCCATAGAGCCTTATTAAGCGAAATGTTGACAAATGAAAAAAAGTTTTTAGACATGCAGAGTGATTGTGGTTGGTTTGCTGCTGACAGACTTGGTCATTTTGGTCTTTCATGACAAGATATAATAAGTTGGATAGTGCTATTCTACTTTTGCTTATAATGCATTAATGAGCTTATTGAAAACTTCAGCTCTTTGTATCGTTGTTTTCTTTTCCTATTTGTTGTGTTCATGTGTTTTTACTTAAGAGAGTCAGTGTTAACGTCGCTAGTCGCAATGAAATGTTGACCACGGAGTAAGGTAGCATAGATTATTAGTATTTAATGCTTCCAACAATTCAGGCTCCTTTTAGCTTTTTAACTAGTGCTGAATGCTATTAATAAGTCCAACCAAGCTGTGGATGAAACTTCTGATTATTTATTTGTGTGTGCATTTTATATGTATGATAATGAAGAAGATCTGGGGAAAGACACATATAAGCAATAGCCTGTATAGACTGCACTTACCGTACAGTAATGCTAATTACTAGGTGCCTGGAGTACTTTGAGCATGTTATGTTTATCACATGTGGACAGTTTGTTTTCAAATTATCAGTGTGAATGTGGAGATAACTACGCAGCTTTTACTATATATGATGACAAAGTACATTTGTTTATGCCTTCCTATGTGACTGGAACATGTCCAATATTGCATCCAATATTTACAGACGTCTTACTGAAAAATTCAGTTGGACTTCACTTTTCTGTCAAGTCGCTTTGGAAAAATCATAGCGTTTTTTGCTAGGAAAGAGTTCTGGAGAGAAATTGTACCACTGAGCTAATACAGACTCCCTTCAACTGGGTTTTAAGGGAAGTGTTCATGAAAAAGCACGAGATAGGGACACTCTGAGCTGTGAGAGACCATGTTATCAGACTATTGTTGAAATTGTTCCTTGCTTTGAAAGCTTTGGGTCCTTTTCTCGAGCACTCGGCGTGTGTAGAAGCGTACTTTGGCCCAGAATAATGAGTGTCTGGAGAAGAGGTTTGTACTGGCAGTTAGTGTGACTGCAGAAGGCTGTCGACATCATAATGTGTTATTGATTTTAAGAATGCCTAGAGATTTGGAGCAGGAATCACCGTGTACCTTGCTTTGAAAAATAATATTGTATGCATTGAAAGGAATTATAGCTGTTTTTGTGCTGTGAGTAAATGGCATCAAAAGTGAATGGATTATAAAGATACGCAGAAGCAGATGAGCACGTCTGAAATGATACTGAATTAGCAGTGCTGAAGGTGTATGGTGAATGAGTTGGAGATTGCAGAGTGAAGCCAGGCGTGTCTCATCTTGACATCTGCGCGCACTTTAGCAGCACTTAGATCATGTTCTGTGCATTAAAAAGGAAGTGGATGCAGATGTCGGAGCACCGCAGCGAGACAGTTCACCTCGCTGACCTTAGACTCATCGTTTAGCCATCATGGGCTTAATGATATCATGCTCAGGGTACATCTGTTGGGAAATGGCAGTCTCCTATATGTGAATGCATTGCCATTGATTGTCTGCCTTTCACTTGGCTTCCCTTTATTGCACTCTTTCTACGATAAAGTTGTAGTAGACAGAGATGGCTTGACTTGGACTTGATCATTATCTCTAAGGTTTAGAATTGGACTTGGTATTTTTCACAAACTACGACTAACGACTTGACTCGGACCTGCTAAGCAACGACTGAAACTTGTGAACAATAACTCTGACATGGGCCCTTGCTTGTCACACTTAAATGTGATATATTATGCAAAATCAACTTTCTGAGCTTTCTATCATGTACCATGTACCATGTTTTAAAGTTGTCCCCTTCTCGAAAACATACCTGGAGTTGTGTTTTGTTTCATTCACACCTGTAATCCTGTAGTCTCTGGTGTCGAGTTCCTGAGGGCTCAGAGCCCTCAGTTCCACAAACCTCCACCTCTCCCACAAAACACCCACCCACTCCAGGAAGCACTGGCCATTCAACAAGCCTTCTACATCCAGCCAGCTCTCATTCATTTATCCAAGCAGCACAACTATTCCTCATTTTGTATGTAAATGGAATTATACAAAAAGTTTAAGGAACTGAATTGCTTTTTCTTTGATTATGTGAAAAAGACTGCGCCACTCTGCACTCTGCTGCCCTCTGCTGGTCTCTTTACCTATTTCTTTATGGCACCAGTAGAGTACATATTAAAAACGTTTTCTTTTAGTCAGATAATATTTTTAAAGGTTATAAAATGTGCAGTGCTGTTTTAGAATTGTCCAAGATTGGTTTAAAAATATGAATAAAAGCATAATATATCCCCTACAATGTTCTTTTGTTTAACATACAAAACTAATATCTACTATAGTATACTCGACTCTGACTCTTTTGGACTCAGCTTGCTAAATTACCATTACAGCTAATTAGTTGTAGAATAAAGGTAAATTCTTTAAATTGTTATGTGTGTTGGTCAAGGTCACTGAAGCACCAGCTACACAGTATACTGCAGCAAAAAATGTTTGTTGAGAAGAAATATTTTTCACAGCTTTTTCACATTTTAATGACTCCCAATTTATTGTTACACGTCATGCATATTCTAATGTAACTCAGATAAAAATTGCAAATTAATTGTTTTTAATTCATCGAGAGTTACACCAACAGCTGCGGTTAATAACCTCAAGCCTGCTTCTTGGAATAATAAATCACAGGCACAAGACGTACATACATTCTCAGAAGGCTTCTTGTTTTCACTTGAAAAACAATGACGTAATAGTTCTGGCTGCCTGGTGCTGGGGCAGCAATTTTGTGCCTCATGAATTGAGATTTTGATAATTCACTTTTAGTAATACATGACTACATCCTTACTGGTACCAGGAGCTATTTAGATGAAAATGTGTTTTGACGAATCTGCAATGGTTTGATTGTGTTTGGGCCTTTTGTTTACACAAGGACGGGGTTTCCATTTTGTGAATCCGCAAACTTTAGAAAACGCTTGAGGAGGCTTCTGGTCTCACAGCAGGCAGCCTTTCGGAGAAGCTCCGCACTCGTGTAAGTTGTGAAGATGATGTACTCACTGGAAACAGTGATGTAACAGCCCCAATCTGAACAGTGATTGGCTGACTGCCAGGCGCATGCCAGCTGACCGCTATTCCAAACTACAATTCTTTTATGCCTTATACATTCATATTTAGTCAAATAACTGTCAGTATTATTTGTATAGTATTCACTTCAGGCTTTATCGGCATGGCTCCAGAAAACCAAAAGAACTATGGATTTCCTCTGCAGTTCACTGGTGTGTGTGGTGTTGGGCATTTGTGGGGTGAACTGCTCCATTTGCTCATCAAATACGACTACTACAATTAATTCACACCCATAGTCGTTTGCTTCACACCTTAGTGCATTTGTGTGAATCAGAGTTAGCGTAACTATGTTTTCCTTTCCAGCGCTGTTGTTAAAGGGCCCCCTAAAGTTTATCTGCTTGTAGTGAAAGCAATGCTATGACTTCCTCTGTTGTGAAAAGACTTTGTCAGTGTGGTGCACAGTGCCCCTGGCTGGCCTTACAGGATTACTCCCACGTATCACAGTTTTGTGTTTCTTAACCACTGTTCTTATGCATGGCCTATTTCCTTATTCCTGCATGTCTCTAGATCAGGGATCAGCAACTAAAATTGCTCGAGTGTAGCCTGCTGAAGCTTATATTAGATGCTAAAAACAAAAGCTAAAGAAGTAGCACCAGGACAGACAAACGTTTCCAAAACTCACCACACAGAAGCAGATTCTTTTAATCCTGACATGAAAGGAATAGTTCATGTTTGATAACTGTTATAGTCCATAGTCCTGGCTTGTTAATAACTTCAGCCCAGTGTTAATAGGCTCCAAAATTGGGACAGTGACAGCGCTGTTCAGATAAAAGCAGGCTGCCTCTCCGTACTCTCGCAGTGTAAATTTGCACTGGAGGTCGCTTTTATTTATTATTGTTTTCAACCCTTTCTAGCTCTTTTAAACCTGCCGCTGTCTCAGTCAGGTCAGTGTACCCTGTAACTGTAGTGACCCACAAGGACGCGCCTTGTGGGTCACTTAGTTGTGCCTGTTCAAAAACAAAATGCGGTAATATTTAGCTATTTTTTAATATGTGAGCATTATGAAAATTGCTTTGGGGTCCGGATCAAAAGCTCTGTAGGTCCGGACCCAGACCGTGGTCCGCGGGTTGCGGGGGCCTGCTCTAGATGGAAGTGTCACCTTACACTTAGACTCCACAGTAGCATGGAGAAGCATGCTACATGCTACATGCAGGCTCCACCCATTTTTCGGCTCACTGTAATTATTTTTATTTACAACAAAACCCCCTTCAAACATTTAAATTCAAAGCCTCAGGATGAACAATTCGCTTTACTTGAAACCTCGGATTCTTCTTGCAGCTCTGTAAAACAAAAGGAAGTGTTTAAGCGCTGCTGGTATGGAGCCCTTTCTTTCCTTCTTCTCTGTGCTTTTAAGCCGCCCCTGGAGCTCCCCAGTGACAATATCAAACAGCCACTGAGAAGTATTCACACGGCGCCTGCTATTGATCTGCGCTCACTCCAGTGCACCACGGAGACTGGAGCCTGTGTGATTATGAGACAGGGAGGTGAGGCGATAGGGATCAGCACTCTCCCCGGGAGCTGAACAAAGGTTACACATTTACATTACAATAATTGGCCTTTGCTGGTGACTTTACCCTCAGAATGTAAATAAGCTCTTTTGTCTGACTTTTCCGATATACTCAAATCCGAATCCGTTTCCTTGAGGTTCAGTGGAATGTTCTTTACTGTTAAACTGCTCTGTGATTTGCTGCAGCAGAAAAATGAAAGACTGGCAGTGAAGTGATGCATGGATGTGAATGGGGAGTCAGTTTATGAGTGGTGGATCATGATGCTATAGGGACACAGACTACATGTCCTTGGAGTGATATTCTTTCATGATTCATGGAGAGGTTTGGTACGTACACACAATCCATAAATTTTCAAGCCAGCATTTATTTCTATAACTAGTTTCTCTTTTGTTCAGATATAATTCAGATATAACCGGATAAACCCAGGCCCAGAATCTGAATACTTGAATTAACTGCAGCACGCTAAGTGCTAAGCTAGTCTAAGCTAAAATAATTGGCCTCAATGCTGTCTGTGAAGACTTGTGAACTGCTCCCAGTGCTCTAGTGGACGACCTGTTGCTTTGTGTTCTTTGTGAAGAACTGCTAAATGTTCTGTTAAGTGAAGTTGTCTGTTGCAACTTGTTGCTCAGGCCGAAGTCAGAGAAACTGACGCCATTTTGGCTAAACACAGGTCTACCTTAAGAGGGCGGACCTAGACATGCGGCACGTCTGATGACGTATGATGCCCACCCACCAGAGGGAAGGGCTAAGCGAATTGCTTGCACGAGCCTTGGTTCCATCTAGTGGTTACTTGAGTAACTGCAAGAAAAAACTCAGTTGTGAATAAAATAGTCTAACAAATTAGCTTTTTATTCATAATTGAAGTAAAATCAATGTTTAAACACTGATTCAAAAATTCTTTCTTTAATTTACGAACAATACAATAACATTTAACTAATTGACTTTGTCATTTCAGTTAATTTAAGCTGCAATTTAATTAAAATTTTTTTCTTTCCTGCCCATTATCTGCTGTGCTGGTTAATCCTGCTGCCGCTAAATTGCTCTATTTTGACTCATTGCTATAACTTCAGTTAACTGATTACCTTCGCCTACTCTGCATATTGTAGCTTTGATGTCATTACACTGCAATGTCCAGCTTTGGTTTTGTGTATGATGTGTAACTTGAGTCTCATATGCTGATGTTTTACACTTATAGTCTCAAACTATAAGTGCTAATACTAATACTTGTCACTTTGCGCTGCTTTGGTTTCATTTGCTTTGCTGAAAAGGTTTGTACCTGTGCACCTCACATGACTGACGATTGCTTTCTAACTGCATGACCACTGTTACAATACCAGGCCCTGCTCACTCACTAACAGCATTTAGTAACCTTGTTTCACACCCCTATTAATTGATTGCTGATCTGATTAACACTGAACTGCAAGGATTGCTCCTGTTATTAACAAATTTTCTCCTTTCACCATTTAATTACTGAATAATAACAACAATTAAAAAAAATACTAATTAGGCTAGCTAAATAAAACCACAGCATTTCAATACTGCCTGACATATAGCCCACAAATTTTAAAGGAAATTCTCCTTTAAACAAATAATAATTCTTCTCTTCTCATTTTGTTTGTTTCACAACTGTAAACAAACATGGAAAACCCAGCCTCACATGATGAGTCTGCTCAGATAGATGCTCTTGCTCATCTGGATACAGTTCTCGGAGCACTAACTGAGAAGTTACTGCCCAACTACATGAGTGAAATTCAGAGGACAGCTCCCTCTGAACTTGAACCCTCAATGGCCTCTCTGGTAAGTACAGGCCTAACTACGCTAATAAAAGAAAAAGAGCTGACCCGCTTGCTTACTTGGTCAAATGGCCATCTTGATGCACTTTCGACTCAAACATACAGAAGATTTACTGGAGCGTAGTACCAACCAACATCGACGTGAAGCTACGTGCGTCCAAGAAGAAAACAAAGCGCTTAGAGCTGAAGCCAACTCAATTAAAACGTCTTTGGCGGAGTCACAAAGACAGAAAGAGGGCCCCTCCTCGCTAACAACTCCAGAGTTTAGTCCTAGACAGTTACACTTCAGTGAGACGGACAGACGCACAGACAATAGAGACTCCAAGCGACAATACACAGGTGACAGACTGCACTTGGACTACAGAGACTCTGACAGACCACGCTTGGACTACAGAGATACAGCTCTGACACTGCCAAGACCTTCTCCAGGTAGATACAGTAGGTAGCTATGGCCCCTCACACCGGGATTTTGATAAAATAGCTTGACACATTTTGCGCTTTGAACCCCAACCTGGTGGTGCTAATGATACCAGTACCTATCTTAGAGACATTGACTTCTACTTAGAAAGAATTCCAGACGCATCTTTAGATGATTGGATCTTTCTAATCAAACTGACATCCAGTCAGCATGTTAGCAGTGTTATTGAATGCCAACCTGCTTATGTCCGCAAAGACTATGAGTGACTGATGTAGAAGAGTATTCAGGTGCTACTATCACTTCAGGTCTGACAGCTGCTCTAGCGGTGAAACAAGCATGCCAAGAGACCCCTCAAGTTTATTACCATCGCTTACGAAAGTCTTACTTTGGCTCACATAATGAACCAAACATGGAGGAGGATAAAAACTTCAAAACATTCTTTATCCAAAACCTCCACCATACTACAAGCCACCATCTTGGGGTTGCAGGATGCCCAATCACACAGACTTGCCACCAGCTTCGGGAGCTAGCTGTGAGAGCTTTTACAAAACAGAAATCTACAACGACCAAGTCTGAAGAACTACCCTCAGTCTTCGCTGTGCCACAGTCTTTAGAATTGGAAGGAACACGTGGCTACAGCCACGAAAATGTCGGAAGTCCACTCCTTTCATTTTACCAGACATGAAAGGAAACAAAAAACATTCAAAACAAGAAATAATCTGAATCGAAACCAGACATGGTCATGGACAAATGACAATCAGTCATACTCAAGATTCTTGGCACAACAATAAACCTCCCCACAACTATCGCAAAGAAAGAAAAGAAAAACGTTATCGGGCTCGAGACCAATTCCCAACGAGCCAAGACAGTCCAAACAAATGGCCTCAAAGAAGAGAAGACTCAGGACAAGAGCCTTCAGGTAAGCAGGCCCAGACTAAACAAGACACTCAGGCTAAGGACCCCATAGACTCAGACAGTTCATTGGAACTTAGTGAAGAGGATATGGAAACAATCCAATGCATCAAAAATAAAGGTAAGACTGACCAGTTCACTTTGACCTCTGTGAATCCAGAAAGCCACAAGGAAAACAGATCTCATCAAACAGAAGAGTCAAATAAAAACCTCTACTTAGAGGCTGAAGGACCAAAACCAAACTTAGCCCCGGCCCATGACCCAGTGGCCCAACATAATGCTCTCACACCTGACAGGAAAGAGAACGACTCAACGTCACCTAGCACTGTCATGGTCTTGCAGGTAAGTCCCACCACTGACCTATGCCACGATGACCCTTTGATCACTAAATATGAACCACCATTTCGGCAATTCTTGTGCAACATCTCTGAAAAAGGAGTAGCTCATAAACCCTATCTCCCAGTCACACTGGAAGACAAACTGGTCCATGATGCACTTCTTGATATGGCTGCAGACGTTAGTCTGATGTTGGCCAGTCATTTCGAAGCTTTTCAAGCGACAACACAACGCTCACATCAAGATCTGAAGTCTTGCCCCTGCTCCCTTGATGTCCAACCGTACTCAGATTGCTATACCACTCTCACAGAGGTAGCCTTAGCGCAACTGACCATTGGACCAATGACACTGATTCACCCAGCGTACATGTCACCACTTGATACAGTTCCTTTCCTTGTTGGCAAGGACCTTCTGAATTGCTTTGAGCCACTTATAGATTTTCAGAAATTTAATTTGGGCACAGGTTCGCCAAACTCTCCCTTTCTCTCTTCCCATCTTTCCTCCCAACCCTCACTGCTATGTCCTTGATGCCACCCCAGCACAATCCTTGACCAATGCACCAAGTCCAGAACATGACTCTCTGAGTTCAAAGGACAACTTCTTCTGTGCTTTAGCTCCTCCTCTGGAGACTCAGAAAATCAGTGGTGCAACCCTGGAAAACACCCAGGCTGACTGTGTGGTCCTAGCTCCACAGACTGATAAACCTGCCATTGGCCTGGAGCTGTCCACCGTCTTGGCGCCCCTTCCCGCCCAACCCACCCCATCTGCTTTTGCGGCCACTAGTTCTTCAGCTGCAGTCTGCCCTGACAAACTCCACTTCTGCTGAGACGGCTTCGGCGCCACCTGATTTTATTGCCTCTCAGACCAAACTGCCACTCTGCCTTTCTGATCTTGTTTCTTCCTTCATCTCAGATGCCGTCGTTGCCTCCGACCCTCCTTCAAAACATCTTTGCAATATTACGACCTAGCCTCGCCTCTGTCATGACTTGCTTGTTCACGTCTCGGACGCACACACTTCACCTGCTTTCGTGACGCCTCCAACTCGCAGAGGGATCACGCTAATGCACGCCCATGACACTCCAGCGTCAGGCCACAAATGTGTTCAAGCAACACACCAGGCATTGTGACACATGGCCTACCGGCCACATGCAGAAAGGCGTGGCAGAATATATCAAACGCTACTCAGTCTGCTCACGCTAACCCACAGCAAGGAGACAGCTCACCTCCTATACACAACACCACCTCAGGGGGAAAATAACCTCTAACACATCCTCTGTTTGTTCACTAAGTCTTTCACTCCAATACAAAACTAAAATAGAACCATCTGAGTCTTTTACAAACTGGTTTTGAGCTGCAACCAGCCACCATTGCACGGACTCAGTACAAGGTACTAGCTGAACAGGAAATGTAAACATGCAGAAGCAGACATTTTCTCCAACTGATGCAAATGGCAGAAGTTCACGGTCAAACAGACAACCTCAGAGCCATTTTCAACTTCCAAAATTGTCAGCCAAGCAAACAAAATTCATAATACACGAGGTTCAAAATCCCAGAACCCAAACAAGGTTGCCTTTAAGAGGACTGACGCCCTCTCAAGAAACCAATTTTCTCTTATTTTTGTTTGTATTACTATTGCATGCATGAACTTTATTTTAGTCACATAGTTTCAATGTTACATAGTAATACTTAGTTTAGAAAATTGATTAGTTATGACTTCACATGTTATATGAAAATCCCACAAATGTATATAATTGTATATAATCAAACATGAATCTTAATTATATCTTGCAACCTGCATAGGTCTGATTAAATAACACACTCATTCAATTTCCTAATATGTTGTATACTTCTCTCCTAATAAAACCTAGATCCACTCTGCCAGAAATTTAGCGTTATACCCCTGTTTTGCCTAGGTAATAACCAACCTTAAGTCTTTGTTTAATTAAAACCAAAACATTCATAAAGGAGATAAACCTCCATACTACCATAGGCTCATCATGGTTCCCAACCTAGTTTAATGACGCCAACTCTGTCATTATAACCACTGTGTGTTGATTCAGCAGCTGATTCCTGGATTGGCCTGATGTGCTTTCCCGGAGCCCTTCAAGCCAACAATGTACAGTCTTTTCTTGAGAGTGAGATATACCAGATAATGGTGAAGATTGGTTGTTCAAAATAGAAGTGTGAGACAATGACCTCTTTGGTGATTTGGCAGAAACAGTCTGTTGCCTAGACCAGTCATGTCCAAAGTGCGGCCCGGGGGCCATTTGTGGCAGGGGTTGAGATTTCATATGGCCCCCAGTTTCAAAATGACAAAATGTATTGCTTAGTAAACCAGTGTTTCCATAGCTTGATCTGATCTTGTGCATCTCATCTGCTACTCTGCCTTGGGTCTTCTAATTAATTGGTTGGAAAATAATAGCAGTTTGTATAATTTGTATTAAAGGTCAGTGCAAGTTTTGTATGTTTTGAAGTACTAGTAATTGTCATAACTCATAGTAAGCTCAAAGATGTTATTTTGTTGGGACTTTGTGACCTTAAGTAAATGGCTTTCGAAAACTACTGTATGTGCATTCAGCTAGTACTGTAGAAAACATCGACCATTGGACATTTGCACTTCAAATCTGGCCCTCTTTGGAAAATATTTGGACACCCCTGGTCTAGAGAGTTTGCACTGCATTGAGGTTAATATTTGATATGCATGTTCATCTGTCTAGCAATTATCTTACGTGACATGTTACTGTTAACTACACATACTATACATAGATCTATGCAAATTAGTCACAAGAACTGTAAATGTATGTAAACGTGTTGTGGTGCAGTTTGTGCAGACATTACCTGTTGTTCTCTCATCAACAAAATTCCTATGATTAAATGGGATCTTCATCTGAAGCCAAATCAACAAAAAGTAGCTATTGTTGTTGAACATAGATCACTATTACAAAAGGCAAAGTTTTAAAGTAATGGTCAATATGTGGTAAATTTGTTTGACTGTGGCTGATGCTCTCTTTTTTTAAGTAATCAGCAAAGTGAATTCAATCACATGGGAGGTCCTGTTTGTGAATTACTTAGTTCGCAATGCTGTAAGGTGGTAATGAGGGGCCCAAGCGCAGGTTTTCAGAATGGGCCCTAATGTTATTCATTCAGTAAGTTTTAACATCTACATTAAATACATTTAAGTAATAATATGCTGTAATTTTTCCAACCTATACTTTATTTAAAATGTCAGTGCCACAAAGAATGAGATGCTTGTTTTTGTTCATAACTAATCTTTGCGAGCATTAAGTAAATATTGTGAAGGAATTATGCATACCATACATTTTTACCTTTTTTAGTCAGAGGAAAAGCTTAGTTCCTAAATGGAGTTATGTCTGCTGTGTGATTTATAGCCCAGATTGAACATAACTAACCACTAAAATTGACTATAGGTACGGACTTGTGGGGTCCCCTCATGTCCTGGGCCCAAGTGCAGCTGCACTGGCTGGTTACGCCCCTGCTTAGTTCTGCTGCCACTGATGTGGGGGGGTCAGGTGTTTGATTCACTAGCATTAAGCTTAAAACTCTAGCCACAAAGATGCATGCCTGTACCAAGCCTAGATAAATGTTTAGGGCAAAAAGATGATTTGTATTGTGGCTTTTAGTATGGTGTATCATGGGTAAATTATTATTATAATATTATAATATAATTATAATAATCTTGGGCTTTTGTCTCTTTTAACTTTGAACAACATGTAATGTAGAGAGACTGATACCAAGAGATAAATGGCATCAGTGCTTTGTATCTGATAGCTGTTTGCTTTTTACCAATCAAGCTGCTGGTGTCAACAAAAAAATAAAAATAAAAATCACAGACTGAGGATGGTCTATTGACTGTATTAAAGTCTCAATACAAAGTCTGCTTCTGATTCATGCTTGTTGATTTTCCTACGTTCATAATCCCCAGGAAAACTGAAGTAGTCTCAACACATTTTGGCAGGCTGCTATTTTTAGAGCTGGAATAATGGAATCATCAGAAACGAGAGTCTCATGGTGATTTGTATTGAACGCACCACATTGCTCTGTAATTCCCTCTCTTCCACCGGGAGTTAAAAAAAAAAAGAAATGCAATAGCAATTTTCTTGTTTGTTTACCAGAGGAAAAAATGCAAACTGACAGATTTTGTGAATGTTTGAGGAGATCAGAGATTGTACGGTAGGTACGACAACTCAATGACAGTGCTCCCCTGTGTTCCAACAGCCATGTGCGCCAGGTTTAGTGGGTTAGTTCTGCATCTCATCTGCTGTGGTTACTATTTTTCGCTATTAAACTCCATTGCACTTCTCTCGCTTTGTCAGGTGTGTCTTTCTTGACCTGGAGCACCAGACCTGACAGCACCTGAGATTAGAGGTCGACCCTGGTATCACACAGCAGATGTAAAACCAGCATGGAGCCAGACAGAACCAGAGCATGGTTACATTGGAGTAGTAAAAGTAGAGTTACTGTTGTCTGATCATGAGAGGAGTTGTATATTGCATTTAAACAGAAGTCAGACAAATAGAGCGATGAGCCCAGTCTCGTCCGACATCAGTGTCTGACATTGGATGAGAACGTCTGATGTAGATAGATGCAAAGGGTGGGCCGACATATATTAAACCCTATGGATTAAGAATGGGATGTCACTAAAGTTCATATGCGTGTAAAGGAAGGTGAGTTTGGAAATATAGTGTACTTTGGTGCGACACCATGTAGAGACTTACACACAAGCAGAGCTGTTTTAAAGGTCCTATATTATGCTTTTTATAGGCTTTTTGAAATAGTTTTGGACACCTTTAGCTTAGTATTTCTTAAAAATACTTGGCAGTGATGGCAGTTTAAGCACTGAAATTATCAGAATGAATCCAGGGGCTTTAGAAACGCACAGGAGCACTTCCTGGTTTCTAGAACCAGTGTTTCCAGATTGTTAGAGGAGGACAGCCTCAGCAAGCGTGAATGAAGCTAAGTTCTACTCTAGGTATGTTGTTGAGTTGCAAACAACATTATAACATAGTTAAAAACTCAAAAATGTTGACCCGAGTAGCAGCATTCTCGATGTACTGCAGCTATCTATGGGTTCCAATGAGAGGACCATTACCGTAGTCTACCCTGCTACAGATATATGCATGGAAGAAAAGTCTCTTAAAGTATGGTTTTGACAGTATACCTTTGATTTTGAAAATGTTTTTTAGACAGTAGAATGCTGATAACATTATAGATTTAATGTGGCTGGTAAAAATATGTTTGGTTTACCCCATCAAGATGCACAAGATGGGCTATTTTTTCAGCTAGATTTTTCTCACCAACATCCTTGCTCAAAATCTGGAGAAGGGTCCCAGGGCGCTGCTCGGCAAACAACCCAGCAGCATTGGATGAATAGGTCAAATGCTGTGATCAGAGACAATAAATTCTACCTCAACCACTCAGAGCATTGTTCAGACCCAAAGATGGGTATTTTGACTATTTTACTGGCTGTAGCTGGCTTACATATTTAGGTCTCCTGTGTCATTAAAGCACATTGATGCAGCTCTAGCCTGAGCTGGGGACTTCTCTTTTGTACATCTAAGTCTACACACACACACAGATATTCCTTCAGAGCTAACAAAGCTAATAAGCATAGTCCATTATATATATTTCTGCCACATTCTGTTTGTTAGTATCCAGTCCTCTTACCCACAGTCCCTTTCTTTGTTTGGTGTGTGGTTCTTGACCCAGAGTGGTAGACCCGACAGCACCTGTGATCAGAGGTGGCCCGGGGCATCACGCAGCAGATGTAGAGCCAGCATGGATCCAGCCACACTGTGTTTGTGTGCCTTCTGCAGATCTGCCTGTACACAAAGAGACTAATTACAGGCCATCACCATCATTCATTCATTCATTCACTCTATACCGCTGTCTGCTCACTTTTTACAGTCACTCAGTTGCGCAGTTGACTCTGTGGGTGGGTTAGTGCCAGCGGAGCCATGCTCACTGCCCAGTGCTTGGTGCAGGTGTGTGATTCAGAGGCCCTGGCCCTGATAGAGCCCTCGTGTCTAGGTTGTGACTGGGAGCGCAGCCCTGCCAAAACTCATTTGCCTGTGATCTGAATTCAAATAGAGCAGCTTGGCTCGGAGCAGCCCCAACAGGCGAGGAGAGAGGCAGAGTGCTTTGCTCTGGGAAATATGCTACCATTGTTTGAGTGAAAGTCAGTGAAACATGGTGTGGCACACAAAACAGTCATAGTGTGATTTATAACATTCCTAAGGCTGGGCAATGCAGCTAAAGTTTGTCATTATTTAATTGTTCAGATGAGTATTTTGCCTTGCAGCCTTGTCTAATAAGCAGATTTAGATAGTAAAGGGCACATTATGCAGTTTTTTTTAAAGCTTTTTGAAATTTTGACACCTTTATGTTTTATAACTAATTGATAATATATGTATATTAAAAACATCTTCTTTTGGGGAGCTATTGATTTCTCTCGACTGAAAAAGCTTGGATGATCTACATGTCCTTTTAAGGCCCTCACGCTCTCCCTGCTGGCCCCACCCACTTCACTCCATCAGCCCAAGCCAGTCTGTACTATACGCTGCAAACACTGGAAAGTAGTAGCCAGTTAAGGTAGAAAGAGTGGATCTGCCATAGCACTGCTGAGCCTTCCTCTGACTAAAGCTTTCTAGAGATACTGCTGCCTAGTTTTGATTGTCTCCTTTGTGTTCACATGTTTTTTTCTGTGATGACAGTTTAATTATTAGTACATGTATTCCAGGGTAGCTTTAAGTTTTGTCAAGTGAAAATTAGGACTTTTTAGAGGAAAATTTAATACCAACATCATTGTCAAATTATCAACAATCTGTATTCATTTATGACTAAGGAACTATCCTAACTATCCTACTACTCTCTGAAACTCAAGGGTTTTATTTTAAAGCCTAACACAGATCAAATAGCACTGCATAAAAAAAAAAAGAAAATAGAATAGAATTATGAATTTCAGTAATACGTTTTTTCTTCAAGGACATTGTGAACATGGTGGTGACAGTACTTTTTTGTAATAGTAACATAAATATTTGACAAATTTAACACCTAGATAAAGAAGGTATAATACTACTAAGATTTAATGCTTTTAAGGCCTTGATTTTCACACCATCAAATTTATTACTTTTTAATGCTCTTAAGACCTTGGGGCAACCCTGTATTCGTATTAGTGTAAACAAAAAATTGTGGATTGCTTCCTGGAGAAGACGGGATTGCTCATTAGTGGTGAAACCAAGAGTTTTCAGCTCCTGAAAAATTCAGCACCACAGCATACAGGATTACTCAAACATGGATGAATGAATGTTACAATGTTATAACAGGATAGAAAGCGCAAAAAGTTAGCATGGTCCCCTTTAGATAAAAAAGAAAATGCTTTTTTATT
The DNA here is from genome assembly GCA_020698575.1 of Bostrychus sinensis. Classification (NCBI taxonomy): domain Eukaryota; kingdom Metazoa; phylum Chordata; class Actinopteri; order Gobiiformes; family Eleotridae; genus Bostrychus; species Bostrychus sinensis. The sequence continues at coordinate 9,775,254 of CM036257.1, read as the reverse complement.
AGCTGGATGTCTTTGAGCCTTCCCTGTTGCCAATAAAATTAACATAAAACAGTCCTGAAAAAATAATGTGACCCTTGGAACATCATCTTTACCCTTTGACAGCTGGTTCAAACCAAAGGTATGGTGGTTCTGCCAGTGATAAGGATGTTTTACCTTTGACGATGAAGTCAAAGTTTTTCTCTGTAAAAACAACACGCCATTGCTCAGATTGTATAAAATTACCTGACTTTCATATAGTGCACTCGAAGCTGTTAAAAGGGAGCGTTGCGAAATCTCCATTGATCCTAAAGGGCCAGTCTATTAACTCAAATAGTTCCTAGGAATAGTTCCCGGAAGTTAGATGCTCAGGCTAGCAGTGCACTGTCCATCTCACACTGTTAAAAATATAAACCAGATGACCATCTGTATTCTGACTTCCACTGGCCCAACTCTATCTTTCAATGGCTTTCTGTAGAAGCCCTCCAGGTGGTCTTATGTAACAGACAATTTGGCCAGTCAGGTTAGTAACAAGCTTGTTCAGTTGCATAAAATACCAATCAAATACTATCTTTCTCTGGCACTTATTAGTTGTTTTAGTATATATGTTTTTAAGCTGCTCTGTGCACTTGCAGCATCATTAACCGCAGTACAGTACACCGCACGCTAGTTAGAAAATGTTTCTGTTAGTCTTTTGTGTTTCTTTCCCAACATTCTGTTAAAAATTATGTTTTCATTGTCTCTCACTGTGCCAGCTTTAATCATAAACCAAAGTGTGAGAGGTTATTTTTGCAGTATCCATTTTTTGTTAGGATTTGTCTAATTGGGTTGAGTCAGGCATACAGCTTTAGTGCTGTGTTAAAAAGTTGCATGAAATGATAGCCCACAGTCGGATTTCCACAGAAGAAGTAGGAAACATTACCTCTTGTAATAGTCATGTTTGAAGGTGGGCTCTGTCCTTTGTCTCTCTTTCTTTTTGCAGACTGCTGGAGGCTTCATTTCTTTTTGATTGTAACATTACATTACACAGAAAAAGGTTAGCCAAATGTTGCCCCCCATAAGGAAAACCGCAGTGCTGCAGATTATTCAGGTCATTTCTGAGTGGAACTTGTAGGAGGTGACATTAATTCAGGACTACAGGGAGGTATATTTGATGTCACCCAGAGACTGTGGCGGAACAGAATGTCTCACCAGACAGAGGCTCTGCTGCCGATCTGCAGACTGCTCACTCATTCAAGCAGTCAGTCTTTAAGTCAAGCTCTGTTTGCACCAGTGTGGATCTGGGAGGGGAGCTTGTTGGAGATGGGATGTTGCATGCAGTCATTACGGTTATATGTAAGCAGAGAAATTCACAATACTGCCTTAGTCTGATCATAATTGGGGTTGAAAAAAATAAATGTCTTACTGCCACTGGGGGATTCATATTTTTTTATTAATCTGAGCAACACACCTATATAAAGCAATTTATAGTCAGACTATTGCTGCATGGTCACAACTTACTGCCTGACAAAGGTTGGACCAAACACTCTGATCATCAAGAGCCTGATAGTGGAACATACAGTTAGGTCCATAAGTATTTGGACACTGACACAAGTTTTGTTATTTTAGCTGTAAACCAGAACATACATTATTTAAAATACAGTTATTAATATAATAACAAAATAATTAATATGTGCTTAAAGTGCAGACTCTCAGCTGTAATTTGAGAGCATTCACGTCTAAATCATGAGCTGTTCCAGGCCTTCTCTCATGTTATCTGTCTAAAGAATGCTGTTCCAGACCTGGGCTGGCTTCTTTGTGTGTGTTTTTTTGGCAAAGTCCAATGTGGCCTTTCTACAACTGGAGGAAACGCACCTAGACAGGGGGAGAACTTGTAAACTCCACATAGAAAGACCCCATACGGTCTGAGGAATTGAACCCGGGACCTTCTAGCTGTGAGGTGAGAGTGTACTAACCCCTCAGCCACCACTTCAAGCAAAAAAAAACCCCAAACGTTTAGCTTTTGATCAGCTACAGCCACATTCCAACAAACCTTAAAAGCAGTCAGTTCATAGGTCAGACTCTTTTTACTCTTCTTACTCTTTTACACTGTCTGAAATGGGTACTTTTTTTTTTGGAACTGGGTGTTGCTGACTGTGGCGTGTTTGCAAGTGCTGCTTAGCTGATGAAGTAGTCCAGTTAATCAGGTAAATAGGGCTGTAATGAAGTGCGTTTGTCTGACGCTGTGCCAGCCCAGCGCCAAGCAGTCCCACCGAGACTCTCCTTTTTCCTCCTCCCAGCCGCATCTCCACACACACCACCAGCACCACCACTAGACCCCGACGCACACACACAGCAATCCACTGGAGGCAGATTGGATTGTGTCTAATGCATACTGCGTTTTCCCTGACAACATGCCACCGCCCACGTACAGTAAGTGCCTGTGTATTCCCCACTGCCAGGGGAGAGGAGCGCTGATGGCTCCGGGCCGGAACTCAAGACGGCAAGAGTGTGTCCAGCCCAATTCGAGAGTGGGATCATTTAAGACAGCCAGAAACTAATCATGGGTCATTAGGAGTTTAAATGGAAAATATCAAGTTTTACCATTGTAAAGTGGGCCTGCTCCATATCAGGAACACATGCAATACATTATGTGCTGACTATGGTCAATACTGTGATACTGAATGCCTGTCACATGGGAGGTGGGGCTCCGATTCCCTGAGGGGCAAAATCCAGCCGCATACATGCAGGTTGCAAACCTGGATAAATGGATTATGATATGGCAGAAAGGGCAACTGGTGCAAAAAACTATGCTGTAGTTCTTGAAAGAAAGATGAAATCTTCAACACTTTCTGCAATCATTTTTTGTTGCACTACCATCATCCTTGTACACTAGAGGTACCTTTTGGCTCCTCCCTTCAGAGATGTGCAGATGTTGTTGACCCCAAGTCCAAGTCTTTTGCCAAAAACCAAGTCAAGTCTCAAGCCTTTGGCCCCAATTCCAAGTCTTTTGGTTCCAAGTCAACTCGCAAGTCACAGTTTCAATTATACTAATTTAAAAGACAGTACAATATGACAACTGTAATAATAACAAAATAGGCATATAAATTTAAAGCAACAAAATACATTGTTCACGAGTCCCAAAAATAAGTCCGATTCCGATCTTGATTCTTTAGGGTACAAGTCCAAGTCCAGTTGCAAGGTCTCCAAAATTAGGAACTGACAAGTCCCCATCACTGGATCCATTTCTTTAAGAAGTCACCACATCATTTGCATGGGTAATTTGACATAGCATTTTACACTTTCTGATGCAGCCTTCTCCATTTATCTAGACTTGAGAGGGGCACAACTTGGGCTAGAATTTTTCATACTTTAACCTTCCAGGGCAGGGGAACTAAAACCTCCACTAAAAGAGAGTCAATTCTGAGTAGTTTTGCACTGACAAGATATTCTATTTTAGGTTGTTGTTTTTGGGGTTCTATTGCAAAATAACCTTCACTCTAGCAGCCATCTTCTAGGTACAGTGCCTAAGACAACATTTTCTACTGTTGATATCTCTGTAATACACATAGATATCTTTGGCAAGTTTTCTGTTACATTTTTCCCATCTGTTTACACTAGAATGCATTGTGACTCATTGGTGCATATTTTTGAATGAGTCAAGGAGGTGTTATTCTTTGTGAGTGCCACCTGCTGCTTTGTTGTGTAAACTTTAAGGTGGCATCCTTGGTGAATTGGTGATGTTTGAGATGGGTGTAAGAAAGCTACTGTGACAAAATTGAGTTTTTGTTTGCTTCATAAACTAATTTTGGTCTTGTTCTTCTCTTTTATCTGTTTTTTTCAAAGGTTGCAACAACAATTCTGCCTTCATCTAACCCTGTCATCTGCATCCTCTTCTCTTAACAACAACTCTGTGTCCTCTTTCACTGCATCCATAAACTTCACTGTTCGACTTCCTCTTGGCCTCTTGTCCGGTAGCTCTGCTGGTCACACCACTGCCTTGTCCACCTTTCTTTTCATTCTTCCCGACTCTTTTAAAGCTGTCTTTTTATTTATTTTGCTTGTAAGCGGCAGTCCTCCTCCTTCCACCCTTTGGTCATACCATCTTAATCACATCAGTCTGATAAGTCTCTCAAAGACTGAAAGCCCTGAACACACGCCATGCAATTACCTGCTCATTTCCCTCATGTTCTTGCACAGTGGCAGGGCAATAATGGGCTGCCACATGGCTTTACAGTTTAATCATAGGTAGTAATTGCCACAAAGATGGGATCACAGTAGAGCCTATACCGACATCGGTACATTGCCTTTCTTTAGATTTTTCTTTGCTCTTTTGTACGCCTTGTCATGTTTTTCAAGTCTGTCTATATTCAGATGAGGTTGTTCTTTATACTGTACGCTAAAAGCCGCTGTGAATTGAAATGTCCTGTCAACCCGCATAGAGCTGGAAAACTCACTGATTTTCATGGTTGTCTTCAATAAGCAAGCCCTATAATCGACCTTGCATAATTGTGAGGCTGTCTTGCCTAATTCCTTTGAGGTCAGGTACCTATTATCATTACATATGGTTTTCTAGACACTCAAAGTGGATCTACGATTTTTTTTTGGTGCTTTATTCATTCGCTTCTCAGTCACACTCGGTGGTGGAAGCATGGCTGCTTTTGTGCGTACAGCCCCTCCAACCACCACAAACACACAATCACACTGACACATTCATACAGGCAAGGTGGGTGATGTGTCTTGCCCAAGGACACAACGACAGTATGCAATGCCGGCATGAACCACCAACCTTCGGGTTCGTGGGCAAGCGTCTACCAGCTGAGCTACTGCCACACCATAGCACTACTAGCCTGGGCAACTAGCTTCCAGGAACTATTTTGGGAACTAAAAACTGACCCGTTGTTGCGAGTGGAGAAGTCATAACTCTCTCTCTCTCTCAACAGCTGGGTGTACCTTTGATGTTGATTCTAAGCCCAGGTTAGCATAAAGCAATTAAGCTGTCACGTTGCTTTTAAACTTTTCAACTTTCCTCAAAACACTTTTCTGTTCTAAAGATGACATTCAACACATACTTGATTATACCTCGCTTCCGACAAAAAACATTAAAGGAAGCCCAATACTCTTTTTCTTTTTCAGCATAAAAAGGTTTGAATTAGTCTCTTAGTTTGTGCTGTCAAGGTCATTTTTCTGTTTAGGTGGATGTGCGGTATACCCACTGACAATTTGGTTTGAATAAAAGAACATCTCTCCAAGGTTGATAACTGTCTGAGTGTTTCTCGCAGCCACTCACCTCTCAGCTGCTCTGCTTTATTTTATTTTTTTTTACTTTAGCTGTTGGCATTTGGGGGAAGCCATTATCGCTGAGTGAGATGGAATCAGACTGGAGGCTTCTAGCCTTCGAGTAGACGTACAGACCGACAGGCTTAGAGTGAGCACCGCTGTAGTCCATAACAGTTAATCTTACCTTTGTCATGTGGGTCATGGTACATCTCGATTTCTTATGACTGACCGGCCAAAGTTGTCCCGTTCAATGTTGAGATAAATACATGCCACCACCTTTACTGCCGTTTCTCTCCTTTTCTTGTCATAGGCCTTGCACTTTCTTTCACGCTGTATGGTTACATGCTTGTAGAAAATTGCCTTGGTCCATTTATAACTGGAGTTTTTGAATGCATGGAAAAGGTCTTACTTCAGTTAGTACAGATTTCTTTAAATAACTCACCTGGACACTTGCATTGTCCGACTTGATGCTTGTATACAGGTTTCTTGAACTAAAGTTGGACAAAGCAACTGTGAATGCACTAGTGCAAGACAGGGGAACAGTGTGACATGTAAGCAAAATAAAACAAGAATGAAAAGTTGTAACACCTAATTTGGGCCATGTGCCTGTTGTTTTGGTGTCTTCCATAAAAGTTCAAGAAGAAAAAACTAGATCTAGAGCAGTGATTCTCTGCTCTACTTGTGTATTGTGTACATCCTATTTCAGGCTTTGTGAAATAGTTTTGGACACCTTAGCATTAGTATTTTATGTTTTATATCTTGAAATAATGTGTATGTATCTTTTGGGGAGCTGTTACTTAGAATTTTTTCAGTGAACGCTTAGATTAGGTGCCTGTCAACCCCTGCTGGCAACGGTGGGGACAGGACAGATAAAAATAAAGATAAATGAGCTTACAACAGTGCAGTGATGACAGTTTACATTCTAAAATTATTAGAATGATTTTGGTGGGCTTTAGAAACACTTCCTGGTCTCATGTGTCCGCATACAGTGTTGAGACCGAGCGTTTTCAGCTCTTGAGAAGAGAATGGCCTCAGCATACAGGATCACTCAAACATGCATGAATGAAACACATACTACTCCAAGTATGTTTTTGAGGTGGAAACAACATTGGTTAAAAGTTTAAGAAAGTCTATTTAGCAGAAACAGGGACCTTTAACTCTGCAGTCATTAGCTTCCTTTTCCTTCCTTTAATTTTTTTTAAAACAGACTGAATGCTATGAAAAAACAAGACCCCATGATTCCTTGTTAGTATGAGTAACATCAGACACGTAGTTTGATTCCCTCATCTTTATGTACCATCCGACAAGGACAGAAATCCAGACAGATGCCGTCTTCAAGCGATCAGCATAGTCCAGCTAAGTCCTAGGCACAGTAAACAGGTGATAAGGACCTTCAGTGGAGCATTTATCTCAACAGACAGAGAAAATGACACTTCAAGGTCTTGCCCTGAGCACGTACAGGAGAAGAATTGGAGGGTAGGAGGGGGTGGAGGCGTGGGAATAGGACAGGACTACCAGGAAGATGGGCTCCAGAAACAATGAGGAGCTGGAAATGGATGGAAGCCAGAGATTCAGAGAGGAGAGAATGGAGAGGAATGAGCCTTGCAAAGCAGAGCACTCAATGATGAAGCCTGTGGTTACAATTTAAGCATTTTCAACCACTTCATCCAAAATTGAAGCATATTTTAAACCTTTAAAACACAAAAATAAAATTCAAGTAGTTTCAAGGATTTCAATTTCAGCTACCTGTACATTTATCCAAATGTGACAAAGTCAAGAAAGTGATATAGTTTTTTCAGTATATTGAATGTTATTGTTAATATTTCATATGCCACAGCATGAATAGTCAACTCAGTCAAAGTGATTGGTTATGGCAACTTCAAAAGCCAAAAAAAGCCAAAAAGGAAAAAAAGACATTTAAATTGCACTCCAGTGTTAAGAACATAAAAGCTTTTTTTCAATGAATGCCCATCGTTTCATTTCCATTTGGCACACATATCTTGAATTAATGCAAAATCTCTGTATTGTAATGTTATTTTTGAGCAGGCAGTATATTGCAAATCCTGTCATAATATGCAGTACCATGTGACTCCCGTACAGCCCTTGGTGCATTAGCAGCTCTTAGTGCGAGTATTCCACCCAAACACAGCTGACTGGTCGGGGGTAAGTGACGCGCTTCATTTAGCACATGATGCCAGTGTGGAGCCTCTGCGGTGCACTGCAGGTGGTGGATCTGAAGCGTCAGCAGCATTCACACCTGCACTTCACCATCTACTGTTACCAGATCACACTGCGATAATGTTGTCTGTAGCCTGTATCGACAAGTTTCAATTTTATCCACCTCATAATAAATCTTACAGCCTATTTTTTCAACACGTGGAAGGATTTTGTATTTCGAAGGCCTGAAAGTGGCTACAACATCATAAAAATATCTTGCAGTATGTCAAGACAAATGACAAAAATATATGATTTAGAGTCACATGTCTTAAGAGATGTCGGCAGCTATGTGACAGGACTAACGCAGTGATTGACTATGTTTAGAATAGTCTAGCCATGCCAAGGTGCTCTGATTCACCACTTGAAGATTTTTTTGTGCTGCTGAGCAAATCTGTCAGATGCATACATGTCACATTCTTTTTCCTGGTCCTCTGCTGTGCCGGGAAAGCAATTGCAAAACTGCACAATCATATGTTATAGAAACTCCTTGAATTCTCCTTGGATTGCTGAAGAAGTAACTAAGGTGTTTTGTAAAGCTTTCTCTCAGTTTTGGTAATTGACTATGCATCTAACTGAAACAGCGTGCAGAAGTCTGTTTACCTTACAGGTACTTGCATGTGCAATGAAAAATACTTAAAATACGTATAAAATCTTTATGGCTATTCTGCAAGGTACATCTGGACAATGGAATGGTGAACTAACACAGGTTTGGATGGCAGAAGAAAGTTGGAGTACCATGATTTCCTTGCGAGTGCGTTATAGACTTCATGTCAGCTATGGTTATGTCGCAAAACAGAGTACATTTGTTTACATTGCCATGAAATGAATCTATTGTTTTTCAGTTACGGCTGGATTTGTTGCTATTGTCCACTGATTTAATGCTGTTTAATTTTCCCATGACTAAATAATGACTTGCCGACATTGCAAAATCCATGACATTTTCAACAACTTCTACCTACCATTAAAAGCAGGATATTTTAAGCCTAATAACATACTTTATTTGCTTAACGTTAAGTCATCTGGACTTGCTTTTTTAAAGTAGAAGACGTTTCAGGCTTTCTCAATTCTGAAATTGGACTGGTAAGAGAGTTGGTTCATATGCTCCTGGGAGGGGGGAGTTTTAGACCTGAAACTCAATTCTATTGCTTTGGAAGACTTAAAAGACTTGAAAGAGGCTTAATGGTTTCGGGTGAGCTCTCTTACCAGTTTAATTTCAGAATTGTGTAAGCCTCTTGGATAAGAGGTGAAATGTCTTCTACTTTGAAAAAAAAAAAAAAACAAGTCCAGATGACTCCTTTTTAACCTTTTTTTTTGTGATTCATGTTGCCTGGATGAGTGTGAGTCTTTACAGACACGTTTATTAGCTCAACCTTTGCAAGCTTTAAATACTTGGGCCAACTAATGACAGATAATGGACGTTGCTATGCAAGGGTGAAGAGTTGAATCCAGTTTGACCACATTACAAACAAAACTGTTAAGGAGGATTGGCATCAAGTGTTGCACATTGCTGTAGTCACCACTATATTTAGGACACAAAGGGAGAGCTGGAGACACACGGGGACTGCTGATGGAAGGTGCAATAGAAGGAGTGAGAAGAACAGGAAGTCGAAGATGGACCATGGACTAGGCATGGAACGATAATAGAATTTTAGGTCACGATTATCTTGGCCACAATAATTGCGATTAACGATATTATACCGATAATTATGAAATTATTCTTGTAGTTTGAAAATGTAGCTAAAAGCTAAAACATACTGGAATTACTTTACAGTGACACAACAGACTAAAGTTTATGATTTTAGTATGAATTATTGCAAACATTCGGCTCCCCCTTGTGGCAAAAATGTAGAATATACATATAAACAACAGCTGTAGTGACCTGGATAACGCAATGACTGTTGGACTGCTGCTGTGTACAGCACACTTCAGTGAAGGTAGGAGTAGCATTCAAACAGCACTCAGTAGTGCTTCTGTCAGAACAATGCTATAGATCACAGAAATACGCATTTTAGATCATTGCATTGGAAAAGTTTAAAAGTGAAAGCATGGCAGCAGTAGCTTAGATACATTTATGGAGCCGTTTGAGACGCATTTACTAAGAGAGGAACGCATTTTGCAAGTTTGTTGAGTTTCATTTTGTAATGTCGAAGTGTCACTATTTATATTTAATGGTAAACTTATGATTACCTTGTAAATTAGCTGCATTTATTAGCATGTAGCACTACAAACATTTAGCGCTACTGCTAAATCCTCAAACGGCTCACGGTCCACTGGACGCCTCAGTCCATCTGTCTGCTCTGCTGTAAATGAAGGATTTTAACTAATTCTGAAGAAATTGGACTCAAAACAAGCTTTGCGAGCCATCTTGGAGAATGCTTCGCATGTAAACTTAGCGAATAGCAGAGGGCACATGTTCTCTCACATGAAGATAATGGTGATTAGCTCGATGAACGATTATCACAATGATAAAAAATTGCCGCAATCAATTAATCTTTACTGTTTTTATTGCGATTAGCAATATAATTGTTTATTGTCCCAACCCTACCATGGACATTATTGAATGGACTGGTCTCTGACTGCGTGCATGTGACTGAAGGGCCCCAGCTATTCCATCTTTGGTTGTCTTAGAGGTGCAGGTGACAGAGAATATGATCATTGCATCACATATTTATTCATCAATTCAGTAGAGGCCATTGTAGCAGCCCGGTTAAAAATCTGTATTATCTGGCCTTAAAATGCTTTGGGAAGTCTGGAGAAGCCAGCTCAGACTGTCCCCGCCCATCTTTTATCAGTTTGGGCTCTTACACTGAAGTTCATAGGAAACATCTAAGATCTCTTTATCTTGGTGTGAAAAGCTCAAAACTGCAATAAAAAGATTTTGCTCCTTTCTCTGGAATAGAGCCTGTAGAACAAAAATCAAAATACATTTTGTAGTTCTCCCCAAGCTCTACCTGCCTCAGTTAAAGATTTGTTTCTCATTGTCCAATTCTAAAACATGTTCTCTTTTAATAAGCATTACTAAAACAAATGACTATATTATTATTTCTTTTCACATTGCATATCGTCCAAAAAAATGGCAGTGTTTATTGGCCATCAGCTGCTCTAAATTTTAAAAATTTGTATTGGCATTTGCTATAGAAAAACCCCCATCAGTCGACCTCTACACTGTAGTGTAAAAATGACTCAGTGCATGGTTGCTGAGCAGCATATGGGGAACACCTCTAGATCTTGATCAAGTATTTTGATCAGGAGGTAGTTGGATAGTTACTTTAGTGTGTATGAAACCAAACCCACCATAACCAGTGATTGTATTCAGGACCTATGAATGTTTGTGCTTCTGTTATTGAAGTAAAATTGTATTGGTTAGACAACCCTTATTTTATCCAACATATAACATAACCAGAGCTTCTCCTTTCATCGTCTTTGAAAGCATAGAAAAGAAATCTAAAACTTCTTGAAAGTGTTGTGCTTATTGCAGTCTTCGGCTCAAACACGACAGCCCTCTTATTTCCCTGCATCCCCAAACTCTCGGGCATGTATCCTAACTGTCGAGACGTGTGCCAAAGTTGTATCTGAATTGTTGTGCCGCCTTGGGAAGCATGCTAAATTAATCCTATTTCTTACGAATCCCAAAGTCCTATTGTGCCTTTAGTCGCAAAACGCCTAGGACTGCGTTTTTTCCATTTCCTCATCCGGACACGGCAAACAGTCGGCTCCATTCTCCGCTCATCTCTGCTTTGTTCTGTTTGTCTTTCAACACTTATCAGCTTTCCGCCATTGAATCAGTGCTGAATTGAGTAGTAAAATGAGTTTGCTATCTTCCTTATTATCGAGTGTGTCGCATGTATTCAGGCTGTGGGCACTGTTACTGCAACAGAACATGTTTTTTCTCCATCCAAAAATGAATTCATTACAGTTTTACTATGCTTTTTTTCCCCCCTCTCATCTGTTTGCTGAGGAGATGGTTTTGCAGGCAGATGAGTCTCTAAGTGATAGGACGTCATGTAGATTGAATATTAATTCTCGCCGATGCCAGCTGTGGTAATTTCCCAGAAGAGCAGAGTGAAATGCGTGCTCCCCTTGGTCTCCTGCCATTAAAGATGGTGTTTCCTGCCTTCGGCGCCAAGAGACAGACGAGAGACAGTACCACTACCTGACGCAACCCGGCAAGACTCAGTGTGGTTACAAGCAGGCTGAGAAATTTAAGCTATTGCCTCAGTTTGAATATAACTGGACTCAAGTGCATGTAAACGTCCTGCTCGAGGTGGAGAGTAGTTATTTAAATTTCCCTTGACTTGGAGTGACACACCTGGATAATGCACTTCATTGTTGGACTATTGTTGCCTGTAGCACTCTGAGCAACTCTAGTCTAGAGACAGACAGTGGCACAAAATGACCGGCTAGCCATGTTGTAATATATTCTGTATTGAGAAAATTTCTGGAGCTTTTTGGTTGGTCGCTATTCACAAAGTTTAGTCATAAAACCATGTTTTGACTACTAATGTCCTGCTGACTTCCTCAGAACAGTTCATGCGCACTGCAAGAGTGACAGTGAATTGAAGACGCAATCAAAATTCAGATAAACAGGAATGTGGAAGCATATGCATTCATGAAAAGTGTGTTAAAGGTCCTATATTCCATACACATACATAAAATAATGTATATGTATGGAAAACATTTTTTGGGGGGACCTGTTACTTTGCAGAGAAAGCTTGGATTTGGTGTCTGATGCTCCCTGTTGGCAACGATGTGGACTGGACAGAGCATAAAATGTCTATTTAGCACAGCTTTTAACAACAAGATGCAAACAGATAGATAAAAGAGCTGATTGCTTCATAGTGACGCTGAAAAAGAATGTGTATGGTGTACGGTGTGTGGGCTTTTTACCCCTTTTCTTTTATATATAATCTTTATTTTACAAGGCAGAATTTTAAGAACAAATTCCTATTACAGTGTTGACCTGGAAGTGCTAGAGAACACTTGAAGGAAGAGGGAAGAAGGGAACAAACATGACATTAAAAAAATATAGAAAAATAGTTTAAACTATTGTTCGTCCTTAAAAATTGAGTCCTTAAAAATCTCCTTTAATGTGCCTTTAAAGGCAGAAAATGAAATCATTGAATCTATATGAAGTGTATTTTGATACAAGTTCCAATCATTTGCAGCAGCAAAGTGAAAAGACATGAGGCCAAAAGATGACTTGGCTTTGGGAACTTATCGTTTGATAAGCTCAAGTGTTATACCTCGAGGGGATTTTTCATTGTAGCAGCTGGTTTAGCTAAGGAGGAGTAAGACCTAACAGTTTTATATACAAACATGAGTCAGTGGATGTTGTGACGGGATTGCAGAGACTTTAGAAACATGCAATTTCCTGGTTTCACGTGTCTACGTACAGTGGTGAGAGTGAGCCTTTTCAGATCCTTATAAGAGGATGGGCTCAGCAAAAAGGATTACTCAAACAAACATTGAATAAAACAAAATACTACTCAGTTTATGTGTTTGACGTGCAAACAACATTATAACATGGTTAAATGCTCAAAAAAGTCAATTTAGCATAACAGGGGACCTTAAAAGAAGGCGGACCAAAGGGGGCACTGTGGTTTTATCTGAAGTGGCTGGCAACTAAGCATGTAAAAACCAGCTGCAAGTCATAGAAATAACATGACTTTTCACAGGAGGACTGCAGGGAGTTGGGAGGAGAACATGTCAAAATATAATATCACCAGTTTGTTGTAGGAAAGCCTTTTTTGGAGTGCATTTGTTGATGTTCATATTTTTGTCTGTTACTGGCTACTCTATCAAGGCTAAATGCTATTAAATAAGCATCCATGAATGCAGAATTAGCCAGTGAGTTCAGTTGTCTTCCAGCTGTATAATATCATTTATTCATCATCTTTTTCAGCTTCTTCCTGTTCAGGGTCACTTCTGGCTAAAGAAGCCTATCGAAGCAACTATGAGCCTAAGGTGGGGCACACCCCTGGTCGCAGTGCTGTGACAGATTGACACAACAATGGAAAACCGCTCTTACGTTCATTCACTATTAGAGTCAACAATTCTTCTAACACATACATACCTTTGGAGACTAACCACTCTGCCACTGTGCGACCTCCATGTAAAAATCTAATTGAGCTCTGCACCTAGTCTGACTAAGCACTGCATCTTAACATGGTGACAGAGTAATACCATGATTCAAAACTAAAGTGCTGACTGTTGTGTCAAGTGTTGAAAATTGTTGAAAAACTGTTAAAAAATAGTTAAAAATTTGTTGAAAAATGGTTGAAAATTGTTTAAATGAGAGATTTGTTTGACAGTATCTGCACTTAAAGGATCTAGTATTTTTATTTTTATTTTTTTATGCTGCTACTCCCTAATCCCCATTTGTAATTAAATTTCTGTTCAGGAATGTGTTATGTAAAGCCCATTGTAGCATATATACACTCTTCAGTGTCGATACATTCTGCTCCCCATCTTCCACCACTCCTCTCTCTCTATTTTATGTCTCAATGCAAAATCTTCAATCTGTATGCTTTTCCCGCTCGGCCGGCCTCTCTCCGGGAAGGAAGGCAGATAGAAGAGAGAGTCCACAGAGGAACTCAAGCCTGCCTGTGTTCGGCCATCTGAGAAATTGACAAGTTTTCTGGCCTCTTGCGGCAGTTCCCAGAGAGCTTTTAGGATAAGGCCAGAAAACCACTGAATACTCCTGGTGCTAGATAGGATCCGACCAACTTCAGAGCTGAGCCTTTTGAACTCTCATTGATTTGAGTTGAGTTTGCAACAGCATAATCAAGAAGTCTTCTAGTTTTAGATATACTGATACTTCAAAGTAGTTTAAATGAATAGCTGGATTTGGTTTATTCTAAATGCCCTTCTTCATGTCCTTTGAGTCTTGTGAGCAGCTGGTGACAGTGGCAGATGTGTGACTTTGCTGCCCCCTCATGGCAATATTCTGACCTACATACTTTACATAAGGGCTGGAAAGTATAGATACCTGTATTCAAGTAAGTTTTGTACCTTCTGTGTACATTTTGTAAAATATACCTGTACTTTTATTTGAGTATATTTTATTTTTAGCAGCAGTAAACTAGTCTCGAAATGAGTAAAAGTATTTTTTGACCTTGGTGGAAAGTAGGTAAGCAGTTTACTAGTGGTAGTACATTTGTGTTGATTACTTGTATTTCTACCTGAGTAATGAAGTACTTTCACTTGGCTACATGATTTTGAGTACTTTTACCTCAGCCTCTCTCAGGCTATATACACTGTAAAAATATGTTGTCAAATTTGCAGTCAAAAGACAGCTGTCACTATAAATAGATTAAATTAGATATTAAATTTGCCTATATAGTTGCTATGTCAAATTTTGGCAACACTCTCGAATAACTCATCTCTACTAAACAGAAATTAAGCATTAATAAATATGTAATTAACCATATTTTAATAGCTTCTAGATACTGAATAACACTGATCTTTTTAATTTAGCATTAATTTACATGAGCTTATTCTCTAAAATTAAACATTAATAACAGTTATTATTATTTTTAACATTATTGGGTTGAAAGTGGCGCAATGGTGGGGTTAAGCTTTCGCCTACAGACCAGAAGGTAGGCAGTTCAAACCTCACTTGGAGCACATACTGTCGTTGTATTCTTAGGGTTGACACTTCACTCACATTGCCTACTCCAGTCACAGCATGTGGCTTGTTGCGACAGGAAGGGCATCAGGTGTAAAAACCTGCCAAATCACTGTGTGACTGGTTCACGTTGGCCACCCCAGATAAGAAAGGGAGCAGCCGAAAAAAAATAAAATAAATAAATAATAAATAAATAATAAAAAAACTTAATCAGTGCCTTGTAGTTTAAGTTATTCTCAAGCGTTAGCACAAATTTCTTTTTAAATGAGCTACTTTTACATATTGTATGGAGCTGTAGTATTTTTATTATTTT
Source organism: Bostrychus sinensis (assembly GCA_020698575.1). Classification (NCBI taxonomy): domain Eukaryota; kingdom Metazoa; phylum Chordata; class Actinopteri; order Gobiiformes; family Eleotridae; genus Bostrychus; species Bostrychus sinensis. The sequence continues at coordinate 9,759,862 of CM036257.1, read as the reverse complement.
ATTGTTAAATGTTGCTGTTAGTCCATTCAGCTCAAATGTATATTCTGTATTAAAAGGCTACTTCTGTTTAAATCTGTAAGCCACATTTCAAGAAATCAGCACAGTCACAGGCAATTAAGTGTGAATTTCAGCAATTCATTCTCGAAATGTTGATGGACTATTTTGGCTTTTATGGTTACTGTTGCCATTTGGAGTGGCAGTGTGTGCAGGGATGCAGAGCTATTGTAGGTTTGCTAGATATTTCATGCGGTGTGGTTGCATTAGATAATTGCTACAGCGATTTTATGTTTCCCAGGAGTCTTGTCAACTAAATTAGTATGCTCCGTGAAAAGCGCAGTGCATCTGATGATGATGAGTTTTACTGCAGAACACACTCCTGCATTTGTTCGACAAGTTGTTAACAGATGTGTTAAGTTGTGTACCCTGTAATATTTACGAGGACGCTGTCAGCTTTGCACAATATCTAGTACATTGGATACATTCGTTCTTGTTATTTTTTTGTATACAAGAAATTCCTTGTTAAGAAATGTGTTTTCTAGTTGATGTTCCTATTTTATTTTTTAAAGGTCCAATATTATTCTTTTTTCAAGCCTTTTTAAATAAATTTTAACCTATTTGCATCAACATGTGACAATTTATAACTTAAAAAAATGCATCTGTATTGAAAATGTCTTCTTTTGGGGAGCTGTTACTTTCATTTGCAGAAAGGTTTTTGTGGGGAAAACAACATGTTTAAAAGCTCAGAAAAGTCGATAATAATAGCATAATAGGGGACCTTTACAAAGGCAGAGCAAAATGGATAGGACAGGCAGAGGAAAAATAATGCATGCATAATGTATGTCAATATTTCAGTGTATTTTTTATTTACAAGGCCATCGCATAGAAGTTATTGTGAACATCAGCGAGAGCGTTTTAGTTGAGTGACAGGCCTGTGCAATTTAAAAATACTCAAAAACAACAAACGTTCAGATCCTTCAAATGCTAATCAGCATAATTACACACAAAGATTACTGTTGTCATGGATTAAGCTTTATTTTTCTATCTAGTACACAGTTCAGGCATGCTTTTAACAGTGCATAATAATATAAAATAAAGCTCCTGCTGTTTCTGCATACCCAGAGTGAACCAACTGACCAAATGAGCACTGCTTTAGAAGAAGCACGTTAATGATCGTTTTTTTTTGATGAAGTTGAAAAGGCTGAAGAATTAGGACATTTGTAAACTTTTTTCCTTTTTTTTGTTATGTTTTATTTATTGTTTTACCTGTGCTTGTGTAATAACTCAAGCATGTCCCTGCAGGGCTACCATAGCTCTTCACATACTGTATAGAGCAGGGCTTCCCAAGGTTTTCAGTCCTTAAAACATTTAAATTCTGGGGTACTATTATTTATTTGCATGATTTATTTTTAAATTACTCACAGTTTTGACAAACATTTGCTATTTTTATTTTATTTTTAATTTTTAAATAATTTAATGATTTGCATAAATCATTAAAGAAAAAAATTATCTTGTTAGCCCCATTACAGTCCCCACAATGGGAATCCCTGCTTTAGAGGTAATAAATAAAATACAAAATTACACATTGCAGCTTTAATTTCAACTAAAAAAACAGTGATTGTTAGACATATTTTATAGTTAAAAACTTGTAATTCTTTTATGCATTTTTCATAAATAAGTCACAATTTATTGCAATATCCAAGGTAACATCAACCAGTTATTCATCACATATTATCTTAAACACCCAAAACTGAAAATAGGTAGTGTATGCATATGAACTGCAAGCAGGGTTTGTGTGGACTCTCGCCTACCTGTCTGCATATAGCTGAGGTATTTATGGCTCATAAATCATCACACGCCGTCATTACTCTTAACTTAAGCAACCTTCGGGTCAAGCAGCACCACTTTGCATCAAATAATCCATCTTGAGCCATGTAAGCTTCCAGAAAGACCTTCAGAATGGCACTGCATGATTCTGAGCTGTGGTCAGGTTAATCTAGCATCACCACCATGTTGTCATGTAATACTTGACCTAAAGAGGTGGAAAAAGTACTCCAAATCTTTATTAAGTAAATGGATGGTTACTTCATATGAATATTGTTCAAGTAGTAAGTACATTTAAAAGTACTTGGTAAGCAAGAGTAAAAAAAAATACTAAGTAGATTCTACTTTTGAAGTTAATTTTTGCAATTACTTACTGACTATTTCTGATACTAGTACTACAACATTTTTACCTTTTCTACCTCCACTACTGTTACTCTATTACAGCTGCTACTACAATTATTGCTATGATTATCACTACTTCTACCACTATTACTACCCACCATGCTATTACTTCTACTACCTCTACTACGAGGGTAAAAAAAATAAAAATAAAACTTACTAAAATTACTTACTATTACTAGTGCTAGTAAGCCTTACAGTTACTTTACTAACTACTACTACTAACTACTACTGTTAATAAGCACAGTTACTAGTATTACTGCTCTGATTACGATTACCACTACTACTACTACTACTACACCATAACTATTATTGTTTATATGCTGTTAAATTCCAGCACACCTAAGTAGTGTGCACCCCACTGCTGACCTCTCCTGAGTTTATCCGTTCTTCAAAGTGCTTACTATGAACTATTTTCTAAATCTGGGCTGACAGAAGTGTGTTTTACATTGGGTTGATTTTTTTTTTCTTGTGGCGGTGCTCTTTGAAGGAGTACAGAACTCCAAATGGCGGCGAGGAGAGATGAAATGGAATGAAGAAAGAACGTCTGTCTCAGAAAGAAGTGACTGTGCTTTGTTGTGTCCATTAGAACAAGGACGTCATGAGGTAGACATGATTGGTTCACAGCGGGATCACAGCAGAGAGCTGCGGAGAAAAAAAAATTGGAATGAAGACATATAATGAGATAACGTGATTTCACAAGTATATTGAGATTGGAATCATGGGAAATATATGCGTGAATACTGGGGTTCCTGCACCCATTAAAATGATCAGTCTACTTTTTTATTTTATTTTCCCTTATCTGTTATCCGAACTAGTGTGCATATTGATTTGGTATAGGTTTTACGCCAGGTGCCCTTCCTGACACGACCCTCTCCATTTACGCTGGCTTGGAACTGGTGCAAAGAGTACCCCTTGTGGCTAGACAACCCACCAAAATTATTAGTATTATATTAAAAAAAGTCATTTGCATTGCACTGTTTTTAACTTGGTTTGCTGCTAGTATGAGATTGTAGGGCAAGATTTATGTTCATAACAAACAGAGTTAATGTAGGCGGAAAAGGAAGAAATTTGATAATACTTGCTGAGAAAAATATAGCAATATAAGCAAATAATTTTGTTAAAGGTCAGAAAAGTGTCCTTTTTTGTAATATTACCACATATTAGCAAGCTCCAAAATTCATCCGTGTCGCCTCTAGTTTAAGTATCATCGACTGTTGCAGACAGAACAACTGTGCCATTAAAACCCCCAGACATGTTGGAGGTCAGTTTTAGTCTAATCCCAATCCAAATATTGTGTGTGGTTAAAGGATTTGTTTGTTCTGCACCACTATGAGGCATCAGGGCAGTAAACCTCATGTAATCAAGTCTACCTACAGTATGTCTGACACTGGCTTTGCAATGGACAGCTCCTGTTGTCTCCAATATGTTACAAAACAGAAACTACTGCTGGGTCAAACGCACAATGATAGATAGACTATACAGGCCACACAAAGAATACATTTAGCACACTTAGCTGATCCATACCCATAGTTCTGCTTGGCCATTCAGCTATACGGTCCTTAGGCGATACTCTAAAATCACAGTTCGGTTTGGTTCTGTTTTTTGGAATGATTGGATTGGTAAATTTTTGGTACAAGAAAAGCAGAAATAAAAAACTATTTAAAAATAAAATAATCAAAAGTGGCCCATTTATGTGATCTGTGAAATAATCCTAAAATTCTTTATAAAAAATCACTATTGTAACAGTTAAACATGTTGTCAAAAAATAGAATAATATGAAGCTGAAATGGTGATACTGGAGTAATGCTTGCTTTTGCTAATACTGACCATCACTTATAGCATCCATATGTCCATATGGTAAAAAATTTAGTTTTGTCCCTCTTAAGTTCACCCTAAATATTACACTTAATTATAGAAATACTATAGAAATGGAACACAAGTGGACCAAACCAAACATGCGTACTAAATACCACATTACATTGATTTAAGATCGAGCACAACAAGAGACACAAAAATGCAGTACGTTGTCCTGCTGTGTTTTTTTTTTGCACAGTTGAGGTACAGTGAAGCTTGAAAATTCTATAGTTCAGCTCCAGTCTGCCTGAACTGTATCTTTGGTATCTTTATCAGCAGATACAATGTCAAACTTAGTTTGCATTGTAAACATGCTTGCTTTTGAAGCATTGCGATTTTCTCTACTTACAGCACTGCACCAGGACTTAATATTTATTGTCACAGGTTTGGCTTGAATGTAAAGAAATTTGATTCACAAAGCAACACTGAATGTATTACCACTAGTCTTGTTTTCCCAAATGTACTGTATGTATGTTTTCAGTTGCAGTGACTGTTTATTAAAAGAACAAGACAAGACATTTTGATTTATTTATTCACCTTCTGCCACATAGGGGGCCGCGGGTTACTGGAGCCTATCCCAGGTCTTAGGCAAGGTACACCCTGGACAGTGGCCAGTTAGTCACAAGTACAGAGACACATGCATAGTCAGCAGTCAGACAACTATTGAATCTTACATTTATTCACAGCAGTCTGTAGCTCCACTTTCTCCAAAGTGTACCAAAAGTGGGATCATGGTTTCTGCTGGGTCTTAAAAAGTCTAAAAAATTGAATTTAAACCCCTAAAAGTCTTAAATTTGCCGAAATACGGAATAATGCTTTAAAAGCAGTCTGTTGGCATATTTTTAGTTGTTCTGCATCACATGACTTGCTTGTATGTGTGTCTATGTACGTGCTGGCCTCTCCGGAGCGAATGACATGGAGAGGATTAGCGCAGATAATGTCCACTGCCAAGAGCCTTTTCTGTGGAGCTCCGGTGTCACCACTACTGCCTGCGACTGTACCCGCTGTCCCCACACACTTACATACAAGCAGACATGGTCACACTGAGCACCTGTAAGATCCTCGATCACTCTCCTTATCGTCAACGGTGGGGTTAAGCAAGACAATTTCTGCACCTTAAAGACTGTCGACAGTAAGGCCCTGAAGCGGCTTGACAGGCATCCACATGAAGAGGCACAATGGCAGTCAAGACCTTGTCGCTTTGTTTATCGAAAACAAAGGCCTGTCACTCAACTGGGGGGAAAGAAAAGATGATATAATCCTACACAGTCACTGCCAAGACAAGTAAACAATAGCTGAATACAATGTGTTTCCAAGCAGGTAGAGAAATTCAAATGGTTGTCAAAGTCTAGTTATAATTTGGTTTTAAACAACAAGTAGATGTTTCACTCTGACTGAAGAGGAAGCTTGTTTGTGCTCTGTGCCACATAAGTGGACATACATTAATTAAATTAAATTAAAGTAATCTGATTTCTCTTAGTGGAACTACCATAGGTGGAATGTTATTGCATTGTATATACAAATATTTTTCTTGAGCTAAAGTTGGACAAAGCCATCTGAGCATTCTCCAAGAACTAGAGCTTAGATTGGGCCCAATCTACACACTACGCATCGGCCACAATGCTTTTATTCACACAAGCACTTGCTACCCCTTTTGCTGGGAAGGCATGTGTGCTGCGTAAAAGCGCGCACAGTTCAGTGTTGCAGCCTCGATCTGGCACAACCTGACCTGAGGGTACAGCGGGAAATTCCGATATAAAATCTACTTTTTGAGAGTTGGTCTTTGCGGAAACTGGCACAAAGTAACAAAGAAAGAAACATTTGAGAAACCCCATTTCATGCTGCCACTAGCTAGCTTTTTTGCCAGTTGTCTTGGTTTTCTGAATTTTAAAAGAAAAAGCAGGTCTAACGATGGGTTTTTGGAAGGTGCAGTTCCCAAACAAGAAACTTGTATGTGTTTGCGTTTATTCCATAAAGTTGAAGTGTTAACGTTGACTAGGGCTGTCGTGGTGAGAGAATTTCCCCTAATTATATGTGACGCAACACTGCGGTGTGCGGTTTAAGCATAAGCTATTAATAACACCTGAAAAAATTACATTTCCAAACAAAATTTGATTATAAAAATTGAAATATAGTTAAGCCTCAGCTCTAACAAAAACCCGAGTCAGGCACGAGTGATAATGTCCTTGCAGCACGTGTAACATGGTAGCTTTAGAAAAACCCACGTTCACCTAATGTGGTTTGAGAGATGAGCTAAGGAGGCTAGCAGTGCTCTCCACGGCACTGACTCTATGAGTGATTGTGTCACACACACGTACCTGCAGGTGAGTTGAGAGGGCAGAGAAAAACCTCACGTAGTATCGCGTCACCAGGTGAATGGATCATCATTCGAGTCTACAGCTTCTCCTCTGAGTAACGCGTAAGCCCCGTGTCTGCTTGGGAAGCGGTTAACTTCAATGAGGCAGAGCAGCTTATGCAGAAGCCTTTTCCTTTCTCACCCTTAACCCTCCATTCTCCATTCCCAGCGTCTCTGAGTGCGTATACATGCGTAAACATTAAATGCTTCATAGTTTACAGTAAAATTAAACTGTGCATCCCATTAGTGTCTCACTAAAATGATAAACTGCGCTTTCCGCAGTTGCTTGTGCCTCCATGCGGTTGGATTGATAACAGCGTGGTATGACAATAATGCAGTCACTGCATCAGCCCTAATTGATTCTATATCTATGACTGTATTGATGATTGTCAAGTTAATAGAACTGTGGCTTGAGATGATGTTCTGAAAACTGCTAAGGTTGAAGATAAAGAGAGAGCTACGGCACAAGCAAAATAGCTGGGTGATGATGCACAGAGCATACTTTAAATTTAGGAGGCTATTGACTGAAACAGGTGAGGCAGCAGCTGGAGATGATGGGTAAGAGTCATTCAGGCTGAAATTACACTGTAGCTTTATGTAAAATCAGACAATGTAAGAATTTAAGTTTGATGGCTTAATCGAGTTCCTACCATGGTCCATTTAAGCGCTGCATGCTCTAGTCAAGGCCAGTTTTGTTTGTTTATCAAAACCATGACCTGTCACTCGACTCTGTGAAAAGAAAAGATGAGATAATCCTACACAGTCACTTCCAAAGCCGGTAAACAATGGCTGCCTGTCCATAATCAAAGACTATTGAGAGAAACCAGAGTTTGAACAGGGCAGGCGTGTTTGGTTTCTGCCAATGCACTTGAGAGACTTTGACAAACTCACTCCCCACACTTCTACACACTGTATGCCCCGAATGTTTGTGAAGCTTCCCGCCTAATAGCTTTCCCTCCTCCTCCATCTTTGGCTTCAATTGGACCGCTAATTATGTAAAGTGCGGGGCTCAATGGAAAAACACACACATACACAAACACGCACACCCCACAGACTGACAAGTAGCAGCTTAATTACCATCCAAAATGACTGTCTTCAGAACTGCCTGATATCTCTTTTACAAAATATGGAGGAGTCTAAATAGAGCATGGTGAAGAAGACACACAAACCACAAGCACCTGCAGTATGTTTCAGAGCCCCGTCATTAGCTTTCTGTCGGAGCTGAATGACTATAATCACAGCCGAGCTCTCCGCCGCCTCATGGTTAGCTTTTTACAAATGCTGCAATGATGTTTGTTTCACATGCCAGCCCCTGGTTGATTTAGCAGTCTGTTAGCTTAGTCTAGAAGAATAGGTGATTTAAAATTGCACCTATGACTGTGAGAGTGTACAGTACACGTTTATCAGTAAATGTTAGCCCTGTGACTAACTGGTCATTGTCCAGGTTGATCCAGCCTATGGCCTGTAGTTGCTGGGATAGGCTTAGATTAAACCCCTCACAGTGATAAGCGGGAAGATGTCTGGCTGTAAACACCAATCCTATTCCACACATATGAGCCTTTATGATAACATGATTTGAGTTTGTCTACACACATATTTTGACATAATAATTACCTATCTCATGTTGGCAACCAATAAGTCAATAGGAACTGAAAGCACCAAAGACTTGTTTTGCTTTCAGTTTGTCCAACAAGTGCAGTAATCTGGCAAATAATTTCAATATAATAGTAAAGCATTTGTGCAGGATGTTCTTCTTTCAGTCCTGGAAGAAGCATATTTGTACCCTGGCCAGCCATACCAACCCACTTTCTTTTTTTCGAAAGCTGGAAGGTCTGGATCCTCAGCCATAGAGTTGTCCCATCGTAGAGCTTGAAACCAACCAATCACAGCTGTTTAACTGCAGCGTGCTATACAAAAGCAGGAGATAATCTCCTATCAAAAGTGACCTAGATGGCACCTAATTTGATAACTTTTCTTGCTTCTCTGTGACAGAGTTTAGTGCTTTTCTTTTTGTCACGAGTTGATTCTACTGAAGTCCACATTGTTGTTCGGTCCTTTGTGAGATTTTCTTTTCGTCCTGTTGCCATTTTAATAACAGTAAAGTCCCACTGATGTTCGATGTAACGACCACATTCAAACAAACAGAATTTTTCTGCAAGTCTTTTAACAAGTGCTGCTGTTTCCAAGTGCAAGAGCGCAAAACCAACAACTGTCAAAACTGGTGAATGTTATTCCTACACGTATCTACCGCGCTGCCATGTTTGTTGCTGACAGGAGTTGGCACTCTTCTTACGTCCCTGCCTGTGCTTCTCTGATTGGTTTACTGTACGCCTGCAAGTCCTGCCCCTGGAAATCACACTCCAGGAAAGGGATACCAGACTAATTTCTTTGCATAGAATAGGAAAAGAGTTAGTTTGGCTGTCCAGTGCTCACTGCTGTATGGTACTGAGTGGTATATTGCATCTTTCTAGTGGCAGATGGGAGTCACATATATATTGATATAAAAACATAGTCACATTGTAGTACTTCCATAAAGAGGTACTTGGTAGAGAGAAATATCTTTCTAGGAGGTGCAAAGAATTTGGGAACCACTGGACTAGATGATGAAGGGTTTTAATAGATAGAATGAAGTGTCCCAATGGTTACTGACAGAACATATATTCCTTATATTTCAGTATGTTTGTCAATATGGAGGGGTTTACAGTATCAGGAAATTACGTATTTATGCTGTCTTTGAATTCATTTAGAGCTTGTTGTACAGAAGCCACCTGTTAAGACCTCAAAATGAGGTCACCAACAGAGGCACAGAAGCACTGCTCTACATACAGTCGGTTGTTCCCATGACTGTCATTGTCAGTATAAAATAACTTGTTTTTCTTTGTTGTGGCTGAAACATTGCCATTTTTAGAAGACATCTAGATTACCTTGTCAAAGTCTGTCATTTAGAGATGCAAACGTGCTATTTGTCTTCATGCACTGTTTCCATGTATCTGCCTACTGTCAGTCACTCTCAGTTATTTAGGAAAGATGAACATTCTCATTTCTCCTAAAGCTAGCCTCAGTGGTTTCAAATTAACTGAGTGCATCTTCCAAATAAACCCTCCATTTCCGTGTTTGGGCTTTTCTGTCACTCAAAGAGGAAAGAGAGGCATGCATTGGGAATAAATTACATCAGCCCGCAGTCAGGCAAAAACTTCCATCCCTCCTCCTCAAGAAAATGCCATTTGACTAGAGCACATCTGAGATTGATCGGTGACAGCCAACAAAACTGCTTTGTGCACCATCAAAGACATAACTTTTCAATATTATATGAACTGGATAAAAGCTTACAGAGTTACATGGACACTTTTCTCTATTCTCAAAGATATACTGTATGTAGGTTTAAAATCGCTGAAATGTAGAAATTGAATTCTGTTTACAGATAACAATTTTTGACAAACTGGAAATGTTACTGCTATACACTGCGTTTGTCAAATTAGCATTAAGTAGTACAAGTCTGTGGCGGTTCTCATTAATATCCATATACCTAAATCTCTCAGTACACCAGACTGAATTTGATTGGAAGAAAGTGGCAGAAAATGGCAACAAAACATATTTTTTATTTTTTTATTTTTATTAGCCACAACCCAGTGGACACTGCAGCACTTAGAGGACACCATTTCCTGTAAATTGACTTTCGCGATAGGGCTGTACATAGTTTATATATAACTATAAAAGGCGAATTACTGCAATTTATTCCGTTTTTAGCCCAAGCCCAGTCCTATTCACGATAGTATGTTGCGCATTAAGTGCAGAAACATTGTTCCATGCATGCAAAGTTCCCAGCGCTATGGATCAGTGTTTAGATTGTTTAGATTAATTAAAAGAAGCTTTGAGCCAAAGAATTTTAATCGAAGCTTTTTACTATTCGAATTATTCAAATACATTGATAAATCATTGCAGCCCTAGTGGCTCAGTTGGTGAATTATTTGTTGAAATTATACTTTTACTTGAAATTGTAAAATACAAAAATGATTAGGTATTGCTTTGTGGTAAGGAGGTGGCACTACTAGCATAAAATACAAGGTCTAGAATTTAATCTTGGTCTGATATTGTGGTGGAAGTGGCTATTTTTGTCGTAATTAACTAGTATTAGATAGGTCTTGTGTTATTATCTTACCACACTAGAGAATATGCAGTCTTTCATGAATTGCCACTTTGACAGTTGTGTTTGAATTGTGCTTTGTTGAGTTGCCTTGACAAATCAGTGCATGCCTTTGTCAGTTAGATTATTACTTGAATTCTTCCTTGTGTGAATGTTCTAGTAAAGAAGTCACAGGGACAGAGAGATCTTGTAGAACTAAATTGCTAATTCATTGCACAGTCTACATCGTTCCTCTATTCCCCAACATGAGATTTTTTTAGCCGCTCTGCAAAAATGAACACTCCACTGACTTCCCTCTGCAGGATCATGGATCTTCAGTCCAGCTTAATCTAATTTGAATCATTATGCTTTTTCTTTGTGCATAAGTAAACTTTGTACAAATCCATTTTAAAACTATATCTTGAAAAGTGGCGTTGCATCGTTTACAGTTACAAGCCATACCAGAACCTCTCACCTACAGTTTTTTTTTTCCGTATTCCCCTGGACGCAGAAAATAATAGTGCATTTCTGAGGCCGCAGGGCTATTTTTTCCTTCAGAAGCCGAGGTGTCAAAGCAGGTATTTCATGGTCGGATACTCTTTTTAATCTGTCGTCCATCCCAGGAGACGCCCCGGCCTGCTTGACGCTCCTCTGCCTCTCCTGCTCCAGTGCTCTCATCATTTTACATTTCAGAAAAGGAAAGAGAATAGTTCTGCCCAGGAGCAGCCAGACTTCCATTTTACCTCGTTGTCTCAGTGGGGCTTAACAGTGACCACCCACCCAGCAGGAGTACATTTCCCATTCATTTTCCCCATTGAGTTTTTGAAAAATCCGCATATCTAGAGGGTTTAATGGCTCAATGGAGGCTAATCAGCTATGGGCTAACAAAACCAGAAAGGTAGAAATGCATTTAGAACATACAGCAGTCCAAATAACCTGTGCTTGTGTCCTATGTGGGGCAAGTTTATGTATGAATTTAATATGCACATGAAGAAAATGCGCTGATCAGTGAAGAGGTGTATCCAGAAGGTGGTGATGATTTAATTTTCTGCACGTTGAGCAGCATGTGAGTCCAGGCTTGTACCTGTCACTGCACCATGATGATTACAGCTGTGGCTGGCCATATGGGACATGTAAACACAAGCTTTTCTTTGAAAAAAAAATAAAAAATACTATATTGCTGTACATATATTACAAGCTCTGTTTAGGCTGTCTGTTTGTGTCAGGTAGAGCTGTCGCAAGGATATCAAGCATACCTGTATGTCTTGAATACACATTATCTTGTCTGCAGGGCTTATTTAAGCCAACGCTAACTTCAAATATGTACATAGCCTCTATATTATTAAAAGATGTAACATTCTAATCATTTTGCATTTTTCCTGACATGAAAATGTAGAATAACTACTTTTTCAATGATGCCGAGAACTGGCTGAGATAATTCCAGTATGCAAGTTTGAGGGGCAGTGTGATTTTGTGAATATATACAGTATATTGCATCAAATCAATACAGTTTTTTTATATAGCTTTTATACACAAGATACATATTGGTATGCAACAGTCACTCGAGACTATAGAAAAAATCTTTTCTAAAAAGAATTATATTTTTTTCTCATTAAAGGTCCCCTATTATGTTAAATCAACTTTTCTGAGCTTCACCCATGTTGTATTGTTGTTACCTAGAGTTGTATTTTGTTTTATTCATGCATGTTTGAGTAATTTTGTCTGCTGTGGCGCTGCCCTTCTCAAAAGCTGAAAACGCTCAGTTACACCGCTCTACGTAGACACATGAAACCCTGCCTTTTCAAGGAAATGCTGCTGCGCTGCTTCTAAAGCACATACACATATCACTGGACTCATTTTGATAATTTCAGTGCTTAATCCACTACGGAGCCGTGAACTCATTTATCAGTCCGTTAGCTTCATGTTACTAATAGCCATGCTAATTCCCCCACCTTTCAATACAAGCACTCTGAGTTTCTCCTCTCAGGTCTGAATGCAAATCTTCCAAAATGTATTTATGTGGGCGGTGAAGTTGGCAGGCCCTTAAAGGGACAGGCACGTAATCCAAGAGTTTTCTGCAAAGTCAAAGTAACAGCTCCCTCAAAAAAGACATTAGAGAAGAAGTAGAAAATGTGACATGCTGATACAGATATGTCCAAATTTATTTCAAAAAGCCTGACAAAAGTATAATATGGGTCCTTTAACGTCTGAATTCTTGAAGAATATTTCTCTCTCTATATCTGTTCCAAAATTGCCTGTGTATGTCTCATTAAGCAAACCTGAATTTCTGAATTTAAGTGTAATCATCAAAGCAGGACCCTGTTATTGAAGTGGTTAGTTATTCTGTCATTGGTGCAGGAGGTCATGGGCTCAATTCATCCAGATGGAGCCAAAAACTATGCACAGGTCAATGTAACTTGGTAACCATGCAACCAATCAGAACACATGAAGCATTGCCAAGATAACTGACTTACCATGATTGGTTGGAAGGATTTGTTTTGATGGAAGTTGGGTTGAATAGGAGGGATTTCAGACCCACATCACTTTCCTAAGAATGTGAATGGGTAGCCAGGCTTATCAAAGTCTGGCATTTGATACTAAATATTTTGGTTCCCTCCACTAATATTGGCAATCTCTATAAAATTTGTGGTGATGCAAGTAACTTTGTATTGTAGTTGTTGGAGACTTTATGACATCAAGACCCAACTAACTTCTGCAGTTCTCCAGCAGTGTTTGGTGAGATTTTTTGGGCCACTAAAAGTGCGTTGGGACAAGATAGAATCAAGTCTTTTTCCAGGCTTATTCATAACACGATGTTGGAAAGTCATGGTTGTAATATTTTCTGTTCCTACTTTACTAAAAGACATAAGAAATCACTTGCAATATACTTGGAATATCAGTCACTAACCATTAACCACATTCTGTCGTGTGGTTGCAGAGTCATCCATCCTGTCCTACGACGGCAGCATGTACATGAAAGTGGTGATCCCCCACGCCATGCACACCGAGGCCGAGGACGTCTCCCTGCGCTTCATGTCCCAGCGGGCATTTGGTCTCCTAATGGCCGCCACGTCCCGGGACTCGGCCGACACTCTGAGGCTGGAGCTGGACAGCGGCAGGGTCAAACTCACCGTCAACCTCGGTATCGTATAAGCCGTCTCTCTGGGCCCGCATTGACATATTTTCCGGGCCAAGTCTTTTCTGTCTGGATTAGATTTAGTTTCAGTCGAACCTAACATGTACTAAAACCAGTTACCGTAGCCTGTCTTTGTAACTGCATGCTCTGTTTTGCTTGGATTGGAGTTTTTCTGGCTTGATGCTTAGATGTTTTTGTAGATTTTTTATATCCATCTCTCTAACACTTAACAGATATATCCATGCTTTGAACAGACCATAGATCATTTAGTCATGCTCATTACTTACACATAGATGGCACGATCAGCCGACACACCTTATTCCAGAAACATTAAGAACATTTAGCTAATCTACTGCCATCTATTTAGAAGTAAACGTGTACATTTTCTGCACTATGGTATGCTTTGTTCTTCTGTGGGTCTCTTTCTTTTGTTTTGGATTTTTTTGTTCATGACAGCAGGTCCATGTTCCTCTCTGTCCATTAGTAACCCTGGGACTATAGCTTCCCCATGCCTTGTTCAAAGATGGCACTCACCCCTTCAAAGGCCCAGAGCCTGCGGCCCATCAGGCAAACAGCCCGATGCCACAACACCTAGTATGCCTGTACATAGAAGCTATCTTTAAGTAGAAAAAATCCAATGACATACACACAAAATAGTATAAAATGTGTAGCCACTAACCACTGCTGCTAAAAACATGAAAATTGTCATGTTTTTATTTGGACAAAGTGGTAATTTTGAGAGACTAGTAATGACCGACATACAATAGGACTCTGAGTGGGTCCTATAGACTTCTGTAGGTGAAGGTGTTTGGTGGCTCGAGGCTGTTTGCTTCCACTTTTCTGTTGCGGTTGATGGCACATGATCAGCCTGGTCACATGTATTTCAACTGAACCTACAAAAAAACATTATCATTGTCTATCAATTTAAACCATTCTATGCATTCAAATTATATACAATTTAATAGAGCCAGATCTATTAAAGTGCACCATAGCAGAACCCAATTCTCAGAATTCTCAGAAATACAAGAAGTACATTGTCTATATTTTACTGTTGAGACTTTAATACCTTACCTATGATTAACTAATTACAGAGAAAATAACAAAAATACATCACACTTGTCTACAGCAACACAGACACTGGACATCGACACCAGCCAAAATACCAAATGTGAGTGTATTTCAACTTTGGACAGTTGGATATATGTGCCTATACGAGAGCGCTACATGTTAATGCAGGGTTTCTTCCAAAGCTAGCCCACCTGTACACATCCACCGCACAGCTTCACTGCTATTCTTTCACTTTGTAACATTTAAACAGACTTCTTTAAGGCACTGCTCATCATATTTCCAATTGTTCTCACAGCTGACTGACACACTCACGCATACACTCACAGAGGGGACAGGAGCATCACTGGGTTCGGGTGCAAATGAGAGAGGAGACAGATCTGTGGGGGGATCGGGCTAGATCGGGCAGTCCCGTGCTATGTGCACTCAGAGGCAGATGTTGATGCACAAACAGAATATTGGCCTGTTTGACCAGAGTGTTATTTTAAAATTGACTTAAAATATACCAGCACTTATATTTTATTTCTGACATATAAATAATACTATTTGATAATAATGAGATTAATCCTAATTATTTCATTACAAAGCCTAAGTTTAGTGTAGTTTATTTTAGTGCAAGGCATAATTTTGCAGCTAACTATATTGTTAATGTAATAATGGCAGTTTCCATTTCATAATGAAAATGGAAAATAGTTTAATAAGTCACACACATCAATATACAAAGTCTTGCAAAAGCAGTGAATAGTCGCAGAATCTTAGGTTCAAGAGGAAGTGTTACCTGTAACACAAGAAAAATTAATGCCAAAACTTCCACATCATAGTCACATCATCTGTTTTGTTTCACACTTTGTGTAAAGGTCCAAAGACCACCCGAACTAATGCAAATTAATTTTTGACTTTATATGTTTACAGTTTGTTGACTTCTATATGATCCCTTTTTTGGCTTTACTTAACGTTTTTTTCTGCCATTTGGCATGACAAAGATCAAGGATAAAAACCATTGCTTGCTTGTTGGTTGGCTAACTGCAATGTGCCGCGTTCTTGCGAAACTCAAGACTGTCTTGACACTGGGTTGCTGGGTGCTTTATTCACCCCACAACACCTCATTTAACCATCACACAGACTCCAACACAGTTTATTTAAGGTAAAAAAGTTCTGAGTTCTGCTTTAAAACCGAGTATTGCATGACCAAGCACTATTGATACATACTGACTTTGAGCTCAGCCTCAAACTCTGTACAAGTTTGTAAAATACGTCACTTAAACAGGTCATTCCATGCCACACAATCAACCTTTAGTAGATCTGGCCTATAGTGTTTTACTGATAACAAATTGGCTTTAATTCAGTTGCAAAATCAATATGGCCGAATGCAAGCGACCATTTTAATATTCAGCAGCTGACACAGTCCATGATAGTTTAAAGTGCTTTTTAGCCTATCTGCACTTACATCAAGAAACTGAAATTAGCACACTTTTATCAGCATAGGATCAACCTGCTGTAAAATTAATGCAGATAAGAAGACACTTAAATTGGCTTTTGATTCTGAGCACATGGACAAGCAGGCTAAAATGGTCGCCGGCATCATGTGACCGTCCCCGGAAGGTGGCTTTTCTTTGCTCTTGGTTGTCTGCAGCTGTAACCTTGAAGGATGCGATTTTCATCTGTCACTTATTCTCCCTCCCATCTAGACTGTGTCAGGATAAACTGTAACTCCAGTAAGTCCACACTCTTCTCCACTCACTCTTTGATTCCAGCCTGTGCTAGAAGTGTGCCAGTGTAGGGTGCAGATAAGAGGATTTCCACCACAAGAGAGAGGGAAAGAAGTCATAGGCACAGATCAAAGTTATGTAAATGGGACTTTATGTACTCTATAGATTTTAAAAGAGCAATTTTCTCAATGTTTCTCAATAGCTATTCAGTTAATATTTGCACTTTCAAAAGGCATGTGTGATGGATTAGTTTATTCAGTAATAACACTCAAGTACTGTCTAAAATTAGCCAAAATCTCAAACAGGAATAAACCAGGTCTAAAGCAGGACTAAACCAGGTTTAAACCAAGTCTAAAACAGGACAAAATTAGGTCTAAACTAGAACTAAACAAGGACTAACCCAGAACTAAACCAGGACTAATCCAGGTCTAAACTAGGTC
The DNA here is from genome assembly GCA_020698575.1 of Bostrychus sinensis. Classification (NCBI taxonomy): domain Eukaryota; kingdom Metazoa; phylum Chordata; class Actinopteri; order Gobiiformes; family Eleotridae; genus Bostrychus; species Bostrychus sinensis. The sequence continues at coordinate 9,742,956 of CM036257.1, read as the reverse complement.
TAAGCCAGGTCTAAACTAGGTCTAAACCAGGACTAAACCAGGTCTAAACCAGGTCTAAACCAGGTCTAAACCAGGTCTAATCTAGGTCTAAATCAGGACTAATCCAGGATTAAACCAGGTCTACACAGGTCTAAACTAGCTATAAACCAGGACTAAACCACAACTAATCCCTGGTCTAAACCAGGAATAAACCAAGTTTAAAAAAGGACAAAACCAGGACCAGTGGTAGCAGTGCCACAGTTTGAGAAACACAATTATAGGATCAAGCTTTCGTTCAGCAAACTGCAGACACTTTGGCTTGAATTCAAAATGATCTGTGAAGCTGTACTGCCCTCTAGTGGTCAGTATGTAAATCCCACACATGTGCAAAATGGAAATGGTGAATAGCTATAGATAAAAAAAAAAAAAGTATTCTGTAACACACTGTTTAGTTTTACAAAGACATTCAGAATCCTCAAAAAAGTAGTAATAATCTAAATTATGCAAAAATTATTTTAATAGAACTATAGACTGTGTGCATGTCCTCCCCCATCCCCTCACTAACTCACCTTCCTCTTCAGGCAAAGGCCCTGAGGTGCTTTATGCTGGGCAGAAACTCAACGATAATGAGTGGCACTCCGTCCGAGTGCTGCGGCGCGGTAAAAGCTTCAAACTCACCGTGGACGACGACATGGCCGAAGGTATGCACAACCTATTCATAATCATGCACGCTGACCAAGGGTGGAATTTCTCTCAAGCTTTGTTTTTTGTGTATTGACATAAGTATCCTAATGGTATGCATAGGCCCCACCTTATGTTTACAGTACTTGAATGTAGATGATGTGAGAAACTGCATCCTTTAAAGGGTCCAGTAGGTTGTATCGGAACTTATTGTGGGTAGAGGTAAAGTAATTGTCAATACACTCCCAGTTTGGAGTGTTTATGTCATTATGTATTATGGCTGCTAATGTGGGCAGTCAAAACACACATTCAAAGCAAGCAAAAAACAACCAAGTGCAAAATTACCTTACAAGTTTGTCATCAGTTCAACAATCTCAATGTGCCCTGTGTCTGAGACAAAAACATATACACATATAACACATAACACACACATTTTATTGTGCCGTTGCCGCGTCCCTCCAAATTGGGTGGTTCACTGACAACTAGTAAGGCTATTGAAAAGTAGCACAGCTATCTGAAAGTGTCTAGTCCTATGTTTAATATTTTAACCTTTTTACCCTGTATGTCCCATGCATTAATTTTTTTCAGGTCAAATGGCGGGCGATCACACTCGTCTTGAGTTCAACAATGTGGAGACAGGAATCCTGACTGAAAGACGCTTTGTCTCCTCTGCTCCTTCTCCTTTCATTGGACACCTTCAGGTACAAATGAATCAGCAGAAGGCTTTCATTAAAAAAAACTAAACACGATCATGGCTTTGGTTGGATGACATAAGTAATACCTTTGTAATAAAATGTAGCTTTATAAACCTGTATAATCCTTTCCTGACACTGGCAACCCCATCCATTACTACCCACAACAACAAAGCAAGAACATGGACAAATATGTGTATGTTTTGAGGTTGATGGGGGAAACCGGAGCGCCCGGAGGAAACCCAACAGGGAAACAGGAAAACAGTGAGAACATGCAAACTCCACTCAATCCAGGAATCAAACCCTGGACCTTCTTTCTGTGAGGCGAGAGTGCTAACCATTAAGCTACTGTGCCGCTGTTGACAAGCTGTGTAGAGTAACTAGCTGATACAGGGTTTCTGCGGGGTCCTAATCTGAATTTAATGCCTAAAAAATTTAAAAATTTGCAGAAATGTGGAGCTTTAGGTCTTAAATACGCTTAAACAGGTCTTAAATATGTCCCGTACAGTTGATGCAACCTGTCTTCACAGCTAATTCTTCTTTTCTTCTTCTTCTTTTACATTATGGTATGCTAGAAAATCACCAGATGGTTACAAGCCGCTGTACTCTCTGTGCTGGCCCTAAACCCAGATAAATGGAAAGGCTGACATCTCATAGGGCATGTGGTTTTAACACCTGTGCCAAATCAAAATTCAAATCACTGCTGGCAGATGGCAGATAATCTCCTGTGCCGACCTTGGAAAGGAAAAGCCAAAAGAAAAGAAGTCACATAAAAGAAATAGTCACACAAAGTCAGATCCTTTACCTTTAAGCTTGATGTTTGGTAATCTGTCTTTTTTCTCTCCTTCAGAGCCTTAAGTTCAATGGTATGCAGTACATTGACATGTGCAAGAACGGTGACATCGACTTCTGTGAACTCAATGCCCGGTTCGGCATGCGCTACATCATTGCCGACCCTGTGACCTTCAAGACCAAAGGCAGTTACTTGGGCTTGGCCACGCTGCAGGCCTATACCACCATGCACCTCTTCTTTCAGTTCAAGACCACCTCTCCGGACGGCTTCATCATCTTCAACAGCGGAGACGGCAATGACTTCATCGCCGTGGAGCTGGTTAAAGGGTGATTTATTTATTCATCGTGTATGGACTGTGCATATTTATGAACATCTGGAACAAATTATGCAGCTGAAAATAAGCCACATTAGAGGAATATATTGGTAATTGGTAAATTTTCCATCTGTAGTCCCTCGGCAAGTAACAGAAAATAACATACAATTAGTGACTGTGAATTGGTTTGCTCTCATCCTCTGGTTAATATGGCTCTATATATTTTTCATAATGTTTATTGGACTAAAATAAGCCTAAATCAACACCACCCCAGTCTACATGTGGGAATAAAATTGGGATTAATGCAGAAAAAAATTACTAAATACCACTAGTGGTACCAGTAAAGCAGTTTGAAAAACAATGCAATGCCCTGTCTCTCTTCCCCGTTTTCTGTCGGTCTACTGTCTCTGCCAAGGGCAATAAAACCAAAATATAAAATAAATAAAAAATAGTAAATAAAAAGTTTATATAAATAAAAAAAATATATAGTGGCATGATTAGCATTAACTTTAAATTTAAGATTACATTTACAGTCTTTATATCTTGTTTTTTAATGGTAACCTTGCCTCTATTGTCAAATCAAAATACATAACTGATTTGATTTCTTGACCCAGTTTTACACTTGAGCCATGACTAAGGTGACCATACGTCCCTATTTAATGGGGCCAGTTCCAGTTTTAGGCTCCTTGTGCCATGTCCCAACACATATCTGCAAAAACACTAATACATATGTCCCAGTTTTCAACAAACTATGTCCTAGTTGTCCCCATTTTAAACAAATAGAAATGCATAGGAAACTAAAGAATTTTGTCACTAAATGTATTTACCACATCATTATTTTTATTAATACATTGCTATAAAATTCAAAACTTAAGCCTTAGCTTCATGTACACTGAATTAAATGACAGAACACTTTATGGATTTCTGAAGCTTTTTTGTTGCTCACGTATCCCAGTTTTTGTGTCTAAAAATCTTGTCACCCTAGCCATGACTAATGTTTTCATTTTTGATAAGCTTTGAGGTAAGTTATTTAAATAGTAAATAAAATGAACCCCAATATATAGCCTTGTGTCAAAGTCTTAGTGAAGTAATTAGTGCTGCCAATTCCACAATGTGGAGCCAAAACTTCAGGCTTAAAATTGTTCCTGTCCAAAGTCTGGATAAATGTAATGTAAAAACCTGCCATTGAAATGATTTGCTGTGGTGACCCAACAAAGAAAAGGGGAGCAGCTCAGAAGGATTTTGTTATGTATTTGTATTTTTTCTATCATCAGTAAACTTAAATGAGCTTTACAATAGAAGGATTAAAGTGTAGTTTAATACCCAACATCATTTTTATGAGCCCTGGCTGGTATTGATCCTGATGCATCTCCATTTTTATAAGCTCATAGAAATATAATCATTCTCGGGCCTCGAAAACATCTCAACATCAGCTTGTATTATCATGAGTGAAGAGTAATCATAAAAGTTTGTAATCCATTAAGCCTGGGTGATAAAACACTCCAACACTGTGTACAAACTAATTCTGCTCTGCTCTGTTGTCCCGGCTGTGACAGATTCATCCACTATGTCTTTGACCTGGGCAACGGGCCAAGTCTGCTGAAGGGGAACAGCGACAACCCCCTGAACGATAACCAGTGGCACAATGTGGTCATCACCCGAGACGCCTCCAACACGCACACCCTCAAGGTGGACTCCAAATCTGTCACGCAGAACGTCAACGGGGCCAAGAACCTCGACCTCAAAGGTAACACAACCTCATGTCGACAGAGGGAGTGTTGTAGTCACACTAAATGGGAGCAGGACACAGGTTAGACCAGTGTACTAAGACCAAGACCAGTGCATGACCCAAATGTACTCAAAGGCTTCTCTCACATCAGTGGCAAACCTGAGCTAATTTGATGGGTGCCGGTAAAGAAATTATGTTATTAATAATATGTAATAATCTATCCCAATGAATTTCTAAGTAGGAGAAAAATAAAAATATTAATTTAAACATTTAGATAGCACAAAGAAATGGTTGTTTTTTCTATATATATTTTTTTAAATTACTCTGAACTGATATGACCCAGATCTGAGTTTGGTCCAGTTGCTAAAGTGAACTTATTAAAGTAGGATTTGTGGTGATTGATAAATTAAATCTAAGCATCCAATGTCAAACTGTTGTGGTCCGTCACATTTCTGTAACTACTAGTCCTGCGTAACATTGAAATTAAGCAATGTAAATTACATAGCCTTTACCTTATATGCTTATTATAGACACTAATTGCGACATTAAATTAAATGGCTAAACATTAATACACTCACTACTGTTATCAAGCTTGGCTCTGATATTACTCCCATGAGGTCAAGTGGTTGTCAGTTGCCAAAATGATCGCGATTATTCATAATTTGAGATGTTTGGTGGCTAGCGCTAATTCCTTAAAAATTCATAAAAATGTATTAAAAATGTATTGTCTTGAATGCAGACATTCTGTTTACAGACACTAGGGTTGTTATATTATGTGCTATCTAAGATTATTTAAAATGGCAACAAAAGTAGTGTACTTACATCATGGATGAATATATTCCAGTCCAAGTCTCACTTAGTCTTGTCTCTGTTATGCCTCAGTTACTGTTAGAGGTGAACTTTGCCCATAAGAACTAGACTTTTATATTAAACTTCAGTGCCATATTCATTGTCATTAACTTCTGAATGTTTTGGAAAGTGAAGTGTTCTATATAAACCAATAGAATAAAGCAAAATGTGTGTAGGTATTGTGGTTGTACATGTAAATTCGAGGCTTAATCTACTGTAACGTACTCTCTACAGTTAGGTAAGTAAATTGAAGCTTCAGTAATCTATGCAGAAACGTAACACACATAAAAACATAACACAGCTGCTAAAACCATGCTGCTTTCACTGAACCTCAGCTCAAAGTCTATTCACCAGTATAAATCTGTAAGCTTTTATTTTATGACATTTTAAATTTGCAAATACCTGGAGAGTCATGAAAAAACCTTGGGGCCCTTGCAACTTACCCACTATTTCAGGCAGTCCTTATGCCAACACTGCACCTTTTAGGATAGGATGATATACGGTAAGTGAGCATAAAATGGGCTATTATTACTCCAAAAATGTAAGCATGCTTTACTACTGCCCTTTTTCTCTCTGCCTTTCTCCAGGTGACTTGTTCATTGGCGGACTGGGACCCAACATGTACCAGAACCTGCCAAAGCTGGTGGTGTCCAGGGAGGGTTTCCAGGGCTGTTTGGCCTCGGTCGACCTGAACGGCCGGCTGCCGGACCTCATCAACAACGCCCTTTTCCGCAGCGGGCAGATTGAGCGGGGCTGTGAGGGTAAGGGCCTAGGCTCCAGCACACACTATAAACACAGCCTGCCCGCAGATATTTATTAGGATCATTACAGGAGTCTTCACCGGGACCTCAAGCACTGTCCTGGCATTACTGTTCATCTTACCGCCTTTGTTTTGAGGTATTTGTTAAATTAACACATGTGCCTTCAGTCTGTATATAAATTAACTTTTAGATTTTTTCAACAGTGTAAAGTGATGACAAAAGCTATTATTAAAAATCTAAATTAAGACTGTCTAAACACGACACTGCTTCTATGTCAAAGTTGGGTTGACTTTTTAAATGCAGCCATTTTTTATATGCGTACACACGTAAGAAATGTGCTGTTTTGCCTTTATCTTTTGCTCATCTCACTTAATAATTTAAAATTTTAATTTACAAGTTACTTTCTTTTCTCTTTTTCACATTTCTCATATATGACTGAAAGCTCTACACAATATCTGCCTCTAGATGGCAGCAGAGCATTAGCACACAAACAGCAATCTTGATGAAACACTAAATGAGGCCATAGAAAGCACATAGAAATTGCTGTAAAACATGCACTTGCTTTACAAAATGGTTATACTTAAAGCAACACTCTTACCTCCAAATATGCACCTGATAGTATCTAATTCATTTTGTACATTAGTACATTTCAAATCCTAGTTTTGTGTCATTTACTGTCAGTGTCACCAACATTTATTTAGCAGTGTTTGAGCCAAATTATTACGATACTTGACAAATTATTGTCATAATGTCCCCAAAGCTGCCTCCCTGTAAAAGACATAATGAAAGCTAAATGATGTTTTTAGATATGTTCACTATTCATTCATGAACGTTAATTCCAGCAGTTCTGATGTTCACTTTTCAAAATTGGTAATGCTCAAATTTGAATGCTGGCGCACCCTACTGGTGATTGCAGTAATTTATAGTGGCTAATACACTACAAGTGCCTTAACTGCCAATATTTTTTTAATGCATGCTTTGGTAATGTTTTTGATTTTGTCCACCAAATTTCGTGGAAAATTACTTTTGGTAATAGTCACATTAGTAGGAGAAAGCCGTTTTGGCTTTTTTCGCACATGACCCCTTTCAGGAAACAGCACTGCATGGAAGTAAAGTGTTGCTTCAAATATACAGTATGTGTTAAGTCAACCTTAAACTGTAAAAAAGTTGGCCTCATTTGTTTAGCCGGCTAAGCATGTGAAAGTAACAGTGTATGTATATATATATATATATACTGCTGCCTGTTGAAGTTGTTGGAATAATTTTATTTTTTGATACATTGCTTTTTTTATTACTATCTATACACATCAGTAATGCCCTTTGAGCAATGCAATGATAACATATGAGTCCCTGTTACCCAGGTGAAACAGATTCATGCTGATTGTTATAACAGTCAGTTTCCTTTTTTAACAGACCAGAGTTGTGTTTTCATCCCTTGACAGAAGAATCATGTGCTGTTGCTGTGATATATCTTGTCAGCTGATTTAAACAGGTTTGATCTGCAGTCCAACTTCTTTAGAACAGTATCTCAGGTGTGAGATAGCAAATAGGCCCCCTTGTCCAAGTTCACTGTACTGTGGGCACGTTTCTGGATTTCACTTGCCTCCTTAATCCAACAACACTGTTGGATTAAGGATGATTTTAGCTCTGTCTCAGTCCGTTTGCTTGAGTCCTCAGTGCTTGCGTACAAGTCCAAGTCACATAGGACTAGTCAAGAGTCAAGTTAGAAGCTCTTACAGTGCAAGTCTAAGTCATCAGTGTGCAAGTCCAAATCCAAGTCATTAAAATAATGTTTGAGTCAAGTTCGAGTCACCAAAAGAAACAAGTCAGGTCCAAGTCGAGTCATTATCACTTGAAATCGAGTCCCAGTCTCAAGTCCAAGTTGTGAGCCATGACCATTTAAGCAGGGACTGAGAATCAGTTTTCTTAGTCACAAGTCACTGCCCCACAGAAACTCCAGAGTCTGAGTCACTTCCCTCGTCATCAGTTGTATGTTCAAGTCGAGCCACAAGTCCTGAAAATGAGGTCAGTAACTGCTCCAGGTAGGAAGACAGTATCAAAGTATTAATTATGTGACACTTCTGAGGAAGGCTGCAGAAAGTAGTTGAAACATGTCAAGATACGAAAACACAACTCTGGTCTGTTTAAAAAAAAAAAAAAACTTTGTAAAAAAAATTATTTTGTTGAAGACCAAATGAGCCTTATTAAGTTCATGCTTGGCATTTTTTTATTTCATGAGATGTGGTAAAAAAAAAATGTTATACCAACTTTTTGGGCAACAGTGTATCATTATATACACAGATTTTCTTTAGTAAAAGCTCTTTTTCCACATAAAAACCTGAAGTATTTTTCCACAGTTACAAACTTTTAGAATTTCCGGAAACACTAACAATGCTGCTCCTCACTAACCTTCTCCTCTTCTTTTCCGGTCTCTTCTGTTCTGTTCATTTTCTTTCTGCGCTAACAAAGTTGGTTTCACCAAAGCCGACCTGCAAGGTAGAGGGTTAAACTCCACCCCCAGTGGCCTGCTTGTCTGAAAGCCTGCCGTGTGCAATGCATTGTGGGTGTCACCATGGCAATAATGTCCTCCGGTGCAGCTGAGGTTACCCGCTCTCTGAAAAGACAAATGACCGCAGAGGTGCCTCTATCAGCCAGCGCATTCATTAATTGAGCAACTTTTAAAAAGCATCTCTGTGTGCGGTGAATGTTTCTTACATTAAGAGAAGTGTTATGGCATGTTCCCTGTCCAAATAACAGCCGATGTGGGCGTGCAAACATATTGGAACAAACAGGTAGAGTGGATGGTAATTAAGTCGTAACAGAACAGGCGAGTGAGTGATGTTTGTATAAATATGTGGAAAAGGTAATGAGCAGAGAGGCTTTGTGATCCGTGTGTGGGAGGACTGTGTTCTTGAATGGAGACGTCAGCGGTGATACATGCAGGCTGGTGCAGATTGACACGACACTTAAAAACATGTCACACTGCCACTAATGTACCAGGAAACTCTACTATGAAGTAAGACTGAAGGTTAGCAACATAATTTTGGGGTTAAGACTGGATTTTCTGTGTTACTAATATGGTTATAGGTCCTATACCATGCTTTTTTCAGGCTTTTTGCAATAATTTTGGACACTTTTGCTTAGTATTTCACGTTTTATAACTTAGGATAATGTACATGGATAGAAAACATGCAGAAGCACTTTCAGGTTTAACATACAAGATTACTCAAACAAGTGTCAATGAAACAAAATACTACTCCAGGTTTGTTTTTGAGGTGAAAACCATATGAGAACATCCCTATAGCATATTAGGGAACCTTTAACTTTTCAAGGTAGACCTTTATGCAAACTTAAATTGACTGGCTAACCTGATCTAGAGCTATCCTGGCCTGCCTGACCCTTTCACCTTTAAAGTAAAGTGGAATATGTCTGAAACTCTTGTTTTTTTTCTGTTTGGTTGTATGTTTTTGTAATTCCAATTCTGATGAAGTTTTGCATATATTGGTACAACCCCTCCAAATTGTGATTGGTCGATCAATTTGCATTCAGAAGTAGTTTATTTTATATACATTAGTTCCAGTCCCTAGAAATACAACTTCAGTTGACTGGACCAGTGTGATTCTTTATTTAAAGTAGAAAAAAATTGCTGGCTGGACATGGCTAGACAGGGCACTCTGTGTTATCCATTAAGAGGTTTGAAATACAGCCAAATTTACAAAAAGGGACAAAATAAAGAAAAGAAAAATAAAAGCCACAGAGCTGATGTTGATAAAAGATCTGATTAACTTTGACTTGAGACTCAGTAAAGTAAGATCATTTTTATGGCTGCTCTAACAACAGAATATTATTAAAGTGCATTAACACCAATTCCAAAAATCTGCTTGCAATGCAGTAGTTTTGTAGTATTCTAACGGAATGACATCCACACTTTAAATGTCAAAAAATTACTGTTCAGATCCTCAAATTTCCTTAAAGGGGTTGTCGTTAGCTTTTTAAAGGCTTTTTGAAAACATTTTTTACACCTTTGCTTTATTATTTTACATTTTATAACTTAAAATAATGTATATGAATGGAAAACATATTCTGTTTTTTTGCCAAGCTGTTATTTTAACTGTGCAGTGATTAGCTTGGATTAGGTGTCACCCCCTGCTGGCAACAGTGGGGACTGGACAGAACAGAAAATGGGTATTTTGCCAGGCTATTAGCAACAAGGTGCTAACAAATAGATAAATTAAATTCAATCAAAAGCTTAAAAAAAGTGGATTTAGAGTAATAAGGGACCTTTGAATAAAACTGTGTTAAAAGCAACTAGAAAAGTTCTGATTTATCCCTGGTTCTATTCATTCCAATATCAGAAACTGACATTAACATATCAAGTTGATAACCATTTATTTTTAAGTTTTGTCTAATTCAGTAGAAGAGACATATCCGAAGTGTGTTCAGCTGGCTTTATGGTACTCCTCCCCTCTCTTATGTTTGAAGACCCATTGTGTTTGCTACTTTACATAGATGAGTGTTTTTCAGAGCGCGAGCAGCCTTCTTCTGCAAACAAAATCTCTCACTCCTCATTCTCATAAACAAGCTCCAAGATTTGCACACATGAATCTTACCCTCATCAAACGACCCAGTGCTGGGAGATGCCTGGTTTAATGCTGGCTCCATGCATTGCACATGAGCTGCACATTCAGTCGGCAAACTCTTCTTCACATTGTCTCGCACTCGAGTATTGTTTCTGTTTACTTGCACTTGTCTGCCATTATTTTGGACTTTTTATTATTTTTGTTTGTTACTTTGCTGTGGTTATCAGGTGGGTTTTCGTTAGGCTCCCTCGTGTCTGTCTAACGGCGGGGGATTGTTTATCTCATTATCTATGCCGTGTCCTTATCTGCATTCCCTCTCCGTATTCAAAAGTAAGAGCTATGTGTGGTGTGGAGCACTTTAGCAGACACACATTGGGTTTGACTTTGAATACCCTTCTCGACTCTGTCTGACTCCAGTGCATTCACCAACAGATGCACTGTGCAACATTCGGAGATCTTAAGTTTTCTTTTCTCTGTTACTGTTCATGAACTAGTCTGTTTAGTATGTCTAGTGTTTTCTATGTATTGTCACTTTTGGGGCCACTCTATTGCTAACAATGTTAATAGGTACGGTATGTTATCATGTTTGTTGTTTTGTAGCCTGGCCAGCCAAACCTGTCCACCCAGCGAAGTAGGTCTGGAATCCTTCCCATTTATATCTCCTGTCAGTCTCTTCTGACCAATAATCACCAATTATCTCAAATGGATCAGGCTTTATGCTTCTCAGATTTGTTGCATGTTTTTCAATATCCTACGCTCCAGAGATAATTCAATGCTGTGTAGACTGCTAAAGGCACCTATTTTCTAATTAGTTTTATGACCTAGAGGTCTGCAGCCTTATAGATTCAAAGAGCCAACTGACCCCAAAAATACAAAATTTTAATTTGTAAAGAGCCACAACCAATTTTAATGAACAAGAGTCACTTTGTCTATAACTTCATTATAGCATATGGGTGAACAATAATAACTAATAAAGAACTGTAATAAATACTGCACTGAATATCTCACTGAGAGAACCAAAGATATCTCCTGTAACTTTTTTCTTGAGCTCAAGTGTGGCACTTCTAATCAGCCCCTGTGTGCAACTGCATGGGCATACAATTGTTAACTGTTAAATTCATAGCTTATATGAGAAAACCGGGAGAATGTATTATTTTGACTTTACATAACCAGATGTCAGATGCCCAGAGCCCCAAGAACAGGACTGAAAGCTGTCTAAAACCATAGGCTGCAGATGTCTGATCCACTGGTTCCCGAAAATTTGGTTGGTACCCAAAAATGGCTCACCAAAAATGTAATTTAGGTTAATACAATGTTTGGTTAAAATAAATAAATAAAAAAAACGCCCTGGTATAGCTTAGTTGGTAGAGTATGCTCCACAGAGTGACTACATCTTGCCTATGCTCACCCATGATTGCCTGTCATGTCTGTATTGCTCTGCCCAATAAACCCATGAAAGGCCAAAAATATTTGGATGTATGTGCCTAATGTAAAAATAAAAATTAAGAGACAGTTAGCTCTGCCAGTGGTCCTTACCCAGTGTTTGATTGTGGAACCCAATTTTACCCCCTCATTTAGTGAACACTAACATTTCCAGTTGCATTAATATGTACTTTTACTGTACTGTAGTCATTCCGCCCCATGGAAATCTAAATCAAACTGTCAAAGACTGTACTCATTTTTTTTAAAGAACAGAAAAGAAATCAAGATGGCTGGCCAGGCTAGTGTCTTTGTGCTTGTCCGCAGAGGGAATGCATCATCTCAAGTTTCACTCTGATGAAACTGTCGTCAGTACATGTCGGAATGACAACTGCATGCATGTCCACTTGCACACATTACATAAGGGAATGAAGGGATGCAGACAGTGTCATCGCAAAAGTCCACAAGAGACAAACTTGGCTTTAAGTACCACTCAGGCCCAGTTTCAAAATCCCAAAGTCCTTATGGAGGCTTTCATATTAATTAAGCCAGGTTATTTTCTGCTCCTCCTGCTGCTTGAGAGGCGTGTTATTGGACCTCTAAGGACCTCTTACTTTAGCTTGAGTGCAAGCTTTGCGCTGCATGAAGGACTGGCCAGACAGTTTTGAACGGCTTCATTTTGGACTTCCTGGGGTGGCACTGTCTCCTCCTTATACTTTCTTTCAGGCACACAAACTGTATGTACACTCAACAGCCATATTATTTGATACACCTATTATGTTGGTTCTAAATGTAAATATGAAGTTAACAAATCACATGGTAGCTCAACTCAAACTCAAGACATTTGGGCATGAGACAAACTAACTTCTAACTGAGCATCAGTATGGGGAAGAAAGTTGACTTTCAACATGGCATGGTTATTGGCACCAGAAGAGCTATTACGGAAAATATAGATCTATCCATGCATCTTCCACTGCTTATCCGGGGTTGGGTCACGGAGACAGCAGTCTAAGCAAAAATAACCCCAGACTCCCCTCACCCCAGGCACTTCCTCCAGCTTTACTCGGAGAATTCCAAAGTGTTCAAGGCCAGCTGAGAAACATAAGTCCTTCAGCATGTCCTAGGTTTTCCCAATGGACCATACCTGGAATACCTCCCCAGCGAGGAGTCCGAGAGGCATCCAAAACAGATGCCCAAACCACCTCAACTGGCTCCTCTTGTATCCACTGGGACACAATTAACTTTAAGGTTTACAAAGAAGAATGAGAAAAAAACTAAAATAAACAGGGAGTGGCAGTTCAGTGGGCAGAAATGCCTTGTTGATGTCGGAGGAGAATGGCTACACTGGCTTGAGATTGCAAAATAACCCCTTGCTACAACTAAGGTTGGCAGAAGACGACCTCTGATTGTACAAGGTGGCAAAGTGGTTAGCATTGTCACTCTTGGACCAAGCAGGGCCTTTCGGTGTAGAGTCTGCGTGTTCTCCCTGTTCTTGGGTGGGTTTTTTTCTGGGTGCTCTGGGCTTCCCTCATGAACCTAAAACATGCACAAAAAGCTAATCCTCCAGCTAGGCAATCCTGACCAGGATCCTGGCTCAAGATCTGGAGAAGGGTCCTTAGTTGCCCACCGCTCCTGACAGGTTGCCCCAGTGGCACTGGAAGGATGGGTGAAATGCAGAGAATATGAGAATATGAACAGTAAAGTTCACCTAAACCTTGAAGCAGAGGGGCTACAAAAGCACAAGACCACCCTAGATGTCATGTCTGTCAGCAAAGAACAAGAAACTGAGGCAACCAATGTGCTCCCGCAACCAATCAGTCACTTCACATCACCTTCCTTTCCTATTCTGATTCGTGGTTTGAACTTGTCTTGCAAATGCCTGCATGCCTAATTGCACTGCCATGTGATTTGTTTATTAGGAGTTTGCATTTAGTATAATTACAACAGGCGTATCTAATAAAGTAGCTGGTGAGTGTATACCTATCCATTCACAGTGCACTGTTCTTCTGCATGACTCCTGTACTCTCCTGATTCAGCAGAAACCCTTGTCTCGAGTTTAATTGTGCACCTGTGTCCTCTTTCTGTCCGTCTCTGTCCCGCTTCTGCCCCTGATTGCAGGCCCCAGTACGACGTGCCAGGAGGACTCTTGCGCCAACATGGGCGTGTGCATTCAGCAGTGGGAGAACTTCACCTGCGACTGTTCTATGACATCCTACAGTGGCACGCACTGCAATGACCGTGAGTAGTGACAAAACTTTCCTGTATTGCTTCAGGGTTCCCACAGATTCTAGGTAGAAAATACTTTGGCTTTATACTGATCAGGCATAACATTATGACCACTGGTAAAACAGAAAAGGTGAACGTTTTGTTCACTGTTCCCTTAGCGTTGTTTTGGCAATGTTGTTTGGCTTCTCAAAAACCATGAGTATATGGAGCACTAAACTATAAAGGGCTACACTATTACAATATTTATGGTAGGGCTATTCAACTATATTTTCCTATGAGTCAAATTGTTGGAAGGTTATTGTCCCACGGGTTGGACTTTCCCCTGCACGGCTGGGTTTAGTGCCACAAATCGCAAATTGTCCCTTTTATGAGGTGATTGATTTATTATTTATGGGTAGATCTGTAGATGGGCCGGTCCAACTTGACTGATGGGCCAGTTCTGGCCCCCAGTCCACCTGTTGAATAGTTTTGACTTATTGACATGGCCATTAGACCAGTGGTTCTCAAACTGGCGGAATGTGGGCTTCTTCTGGTGGTACTCAGGAGTCTTTTGTAATTAAAGTCTTGTTTTAGTTCTGGTTGGGGCTTAAATGTAATGTTAAATGTACCCCAGTTTAGTTTTGATTTACTTTAGACTGTGTTTTGTCCTTATGAGTCCATGTTTTAGTTCCTTAATTTAGACTTAGATTAGTCCATATTTAGGCTCATAGTAGTTCTTAGATGGTACTTGGAAAGCCCCAAATTTTTGAAGGTAGCATATGTGTAAACAAGTCTGTCTGTAGTGACCATTGCTGTCAACTTGCCTTGTTTGAAACTTGTCTATGGCCTCTTTGGCATCACAGTCTCGGGAGACCATAGAATCCTTGAGTCTGGGAGTTAAGATTTGGGCGCATTGCTTCTGTGACTGTGGAGTCCTATCTGTCAGCAGCAGACACGGCTCAGATGTCACAGATGAAGATGAGAGTGTGATGGTGACTTCTAGTGTCTATGGTCTAGAGTAGATAAATAGCCTTGATCATCATTGATAGTCTGACAGAATATAGAGAAGTGGGAACCCTGTGCATTTCTGTGTAAAAAGGAGCCCTCTACCAATGTACAAAACATGTCAAAAACAAAACTTGTTTGATACCTTTGTTATGTTCTCATTGAGCATATTTGGCAACTGCAATGTAAAGTTGTTGGATGGCTCCTTTAATATCTTTGCATCTGCATTCAGCTACAGATATCACATGATTACATAATACTCTGTGAAGAATATGCATGAAAGCTGCCCGGCTCATTGAAAACACATACACACATTTCCATGCATGAAGCTATGGAGCTATAGGAGCCTCTCTGTTGATGTATCCTTAGCTTGAGCACTTCTCATGGCTTCTTTCACCCGACTGTTTTATCAGATGTTTGGTGTTCTTGATGGAACCACTGCTTTGTATGTTATCCTCAAATGGCGCCGGAGTTGTTGGCTGTTTATTTGCACAATTTGTCCTCACAGGTTTTGTCCCAGGCTTTCATGTTGCGGGGCTTTTGAGCCGTGCCCAATGATGTGTTAAATATCCACTTTTAGCTTTTCATAAACGCCCTTCAAATGGCTATCGTTGCAGTGAAAAGCGTGTGTGTGTATGTGTTTAAGTGTGCGTTTGGAGGGGTCTCTTATCCCCATGACAACAGGGGACTTCCCTTCAGTAATCACGCTTGGCGGTCTTTCATTTAGCGGTTAATAGTGGGGGCACGCCGCTGCTGGGCCAGACTAATGAGGTAGCGAGGCTGTTAGGAGAGCTGCTCGGTCTGAGCGCTGGCATCCGCTAATCGTCATCCCTGGCCCGGCCACTGTCTGTGACTTCAAATCTCTCAAATCATCATTTTCTGGCCTACTACGTTTTGCTGTTTACACTCTTCTCACAGTGGAAAATTGATCTTATGCAAGTGTATAAACAGGCTTGCCTCAAGATTATAGTAGTATGTGAAAATTAGTACATTTGAAAATGTTGAAATCCAACCCTTAAAGTGACACACTTTATGAGAAGGTATGTTGTATGTTTGTTATTTGGTGGTAACATGTAAGCTCAAAATGTAGGAAGTAGAATATTGAATATTGAATATTAAAAAAAAAACATTTATTTCCCTGGTTCAGAATATACAAAGTAAATATTTATAAGCTATTTTTTTTTCTTTTAATTGCATATATTATGGTTTGCAATTAATAAAAAATTAATTAAATTATGATTATTTTAATTAATAAGTTTACTTTTTTATGATATTCTAATAGCTTTTTTATGCACACTTGTGTATATTATACAGTTCTTTTTCTGTTGTAATAAACTTTTGTCTTAGATCAAAAACTAATGTTTTATGTGTGCAAAAGGGGCGCTAAGCAAAAAACTAAGTAATGGATATTTTGTAATTTTACCCATGATGACACTACTTTGCAGCGAATTAATGCACAAAGCCCTCTGAGTGGAATTTTACTGACAGTATGCTATTATTATTGATTAATATCATAATTGCCTAATCACAGACAATGTACTGCAAATGACCTTGTTTAGTACTGTGTGATAGCTAATCAAAAATGTCATAGACTGAGTTTTGCATTAGAGTAATTGCATTCTGTGTAACCACTTATGTAACTCCAGCCTCAAAAACTTTGATTATCGTTGACATTGGCACTGTTAATGTCACATTACTTGAATACTGTGTACTGTAGTATGGCTTCCTCTCTCTAAAAATGGGGGCTTGTCATCATCAGTTCAGACAAGCCCCAAACTGAGTGCTGAGCCTCAGTGCTATACTATTGTTTGTTAGAGGTAGAACGACAGAGAATATGATATTGGAGGTCTAGACAAGTCATGACACCACTTTCCTCTGGTATAGGCTACACTTGACAGTCCTCTCATTTAACTAGCCCAATGCAAGCTAGAAACCACACTCACTTATACCAAAGCCACTGCACTAGCACAAGATAATATTAACAGTGGGTTACAAGAAAATAATGCTCTAAAGAATGCTGACTATAGGTGCTTTGCAATGCTTTAGCTAATGTCCAGTGCTTTATAACTCTAATCTAGGTTTAACATATTAAATAAATACCACCTTTGGCATAGAATAAATGCAATGGGTGGGATTAAAAACTTTGGAAAACCTTGGCGGTACCCTGACAATGAGGAATCGACTTCACTTCTGCTGTGGAGATGGGAGCTGCTGTGTTTATGTGTTAATTAGTGATGAGAAAGCTCCCATTAATTCACCTCGCAGCGCTTGCCTTGGATGACTAAGAGCTGGCTTCCATTGATTTCATATCGACGCACACGTATATTCTGTTGAAACACGGAGGTGCTTGGACACTAACTTACTCAACACCTTCATGACATTGCAGCTTTTGAGTTCTTTGTTTGTTTGTTTTTGGGTTTTTTTTGCTTTTGGAAGATAGATGCCTTGTCTATATTGACCAGTCCGCCCAAGCGTATAATGGCATTCTTAACCGCACTATTGCATCCTTAATGAGAACTTTGCGGCAGATTTTCTGAAACCCTATCAAGCGAGGTCTCTCCTTTTCCTTGATTTGAGAAAAGTCAAAGATAAGACAAAAAAAAAAAAAAGCTGAAAAGAGGAGAAGAGCAGTGCGGTTTCACCAAAGTCAGGCTTAAATTTCAGAAAAAGCACTCACAGGAATACATGACACCACCTTTTTGAGATAAGGACTAGTTTTTGCCTCTTTAGTTTGACTTTGATGGCTGTTTATGTCCCATTGACAATGCCTCCTTCATCCAGCAGGTGGCAGTAAATGCACGATCAGAACACCACACTGTCCTTTGTACAAAATGAGATGCAATTCCCCGAGCATGAAATCAGCTTTCCTGCTATTTTTCCTCCAGTGCTTTGCCACTGCACTCTTTCCCCATCTATCTCCTACATATCCTTAGCCCGATATTTAACTTATATGGATCATAGCAGCAATATTGTGGAATCTTGCAAACAGCGTAGTACAATACAGCAACATGGTTTTATTGTTAGAACCGAAGAGGAGCGATGAAAAAGCATTTCTGTTGGCGTTTTTATCCCATGCACCGTCAGAGACTTTCTAATTAACATGGTGGGAGTGGAGCGGCTGTGTTTCTCTCTGCCTCTCTGATAGCTGCCAGCAAATATCAGTAATTGTCTGCTCCTCTGACTCCGCTCGCCACAGCCATTGTACAAATGAAGAAAAGTCCAACAAAGTGAACATGGCTGCCAGTGAAGCCCCTCGCTGTCTCGTTAGGCCTGGCTGACCCCCTCTGCTTGTCTTCATTGCGGTCAGCTGGGGAGCTACTGGCACTCTGGTTTGTTCCTTCATGTGACTCAACCCAGATTCCAAGATTTATTTTGTCAACATTTGAGGTTTTTATCACAAAATTTTGTCGTCAATTTTGGTTCAAAATTGGGAGGAATGTGCATGTAATTTTTTTTAGGTATAATAGGTATTCCTTATTCCGTCAAACTTTTTTGAGCTATTTTAATGACTGACAGAGTTTCAAGACAGACTTTACCCATAAGATGGGTTCTATAAAATGTATGTTTTTAGTTCTTGTGGGGCAAATTACGTTTTATTTAATTAAAGGTGCTATGAGCAGTATGTTGTTGTTGTTGTTTTTTTGTTTGTTTAATGAAAATTACCCATGTGCCCTAAGATATGAGGTAAATGTGTTTTAATCAAATATTAGTTTTACTGATAACAATGGTTTAGCTGATTTATTCACAATAACAAAAAATTACATAATGGCCAAGTTGTTTATGTTTATATTTTTTGTTTAAAATCATCCAATCAGAAAAACTGAAACACTGGCAACCCCCAGACTATTGTTTTGATTTAGACTGCAATACCGTTTTCAAACCAGTAGAGCTCATGCTGCTTACAGTACCTTTAAATATTGATGTAAAAATTGTTACAATTACTCTGTGAAAGGGTGACCAAATGTCCTGCTTTGAGCAAAACTGAACAGTCTTTTCAATGAAAATCATGCGTCCTGCAAATTTGGTCCCGCCCCAGGTCGATCAACACACTATCACACAATCTCTCATGTGTTACTGTGGGTTCTCTCCGGGTACTCCGGCAGGTCGACTTGTTTAAATAAAAATCGATTTAAAAAAAACGTCCACCACCGCTCTGGGCTCCCGTAGTTCATAGTGGGTAGGCCCGCCAGCCCTCCCTCCGCGCTAGAGGTACACAAACAACATGGCAGTGAGCAGGGAAGAACTCGTTCCTAAGAAAGGCACAGTGTCGTCAGTTGTGTGGAATTGGTTTGGGTTTGCGGCGTCAGACGAAGCTCAAACAGCGCCCCGCTGCAAAGTCAGTCCCTACAGGATTTCGCGTCATTGCAATCGCAGCTATTAACGCAAAACCAAGCAAATTAATTCAAGCAAACCCCGCAAATTCAGCGCAACCCTGCAACTTTGTCCAAACTCCGCAACTCTCTCAGCAGCAGCCCACCGGTAATGCGCAGCGGAGGTCGGGTTGAGCCACAGACAAAGCGGCGTGGAGGTGCGATGCGGAGGATGGATGTGCGGTGCGGAGCAGCGCGGAGCTATAGCGTGGAGGCCGAGTGCACATGAGGTCGCAGGTGCTCAGCAGCAGCAGTGGTGTGGATGGGACTAAAGGAGGAGACGAACGCGGTGCTTTCTAGTTTTGTCTGGTGCCACTCTGAAAAGCTGTCTGCGTTGCCATGGTGATATAGTTGCCTAAAAAGTTGAATGGGCAGCGTATTTAGATAACAGTGAAGTCTGAGGTCATTGTTCTTTAAACATTAAAGTTGCAGGCTAATAACCTTCCTGAAAACCTAGCACAGCAAACTTCCTCTGTTTTTAATGACTGGATGTTCTACAGCACACAACAGGAATCACCAGAGAAGATCTGAGTGGAACAGAATCAGCTGCAGGAGCCCCAAAAAACAGCCTAATAACACAGCAATATCATTTTAAAAAGTAGGTACGCTTGGCCTGTTCAAATACAGATATTTTTAATTAGATTAATTACCACCTCACATATGTTTAAAAACAGCTTTTGTTAGTTTTTACAGTTCTAGCTAATATTTTAAGAAGAATTATGGGCAAAAAAAGTGCAACTTTTAGCGCAACTTTTAAGAAAATCTCCCGTAAAATCACAGGGCCTTCTCTTCTATTTGACTTGTCTGATTGCACTTTAACCTCAAGAGGGAATCAAAGCAATAATGCTAAACTTGTTTTGGACAATTTCTCTGTTGTCTTCTGTTTGATTTTAAGTAAGTGGGGGAAAAAATTGTTTTTAAATCGTAAATCAAATTTTTTGTGAAAAAATCTGAGATTTTTTTTTTTTTTAGGCTAAATCGCCCAGCTCTAGTCCAGGGTGTACCCCACGTATGGCCCAAAGTTACTGGGATAGGCTCCAGCCACCTGCGACCCCTAACGGGAATAAGCGTAAGAAAATGAATGAATGAGGATTTGACATATCCGACTTGTCTTTCCTGTCCAGTAGAAACAATACAAGAAAACCACTTCTTGCATAGTGGGCATTCAAATAGTGCTATTCACATGGGGTTGGCTGTTTTATTGATTGTCGCAGAGTAAGCGACCACAACACCCGCAAAGCAATGAAACCAATAAACTATTCTAAAATGAGATGCTTACTCAAAAATAGAGGATATGACCAAGTAAGACATGGCTTTGAGAATCTTTCAGTTTTTTCCCCTGCTGAGATAACTACAGCAAATAATTTATCTCCCAGAATACAACAATTTGCATATTGATTTGGCATAAGATTTTATGCCAGATGCCCTTTCCCCAATTTATCAGGGCTTGGCTTGTGATTTACACTTGGGACCCCTGTGGCTGGATCATTTTTTGTTTTTTAGAATAAATGTTAGATAACAATAGCCTGCAGTAAAGACAATAAGCAAACCTTTTAAAACCTTCTCAGTAAAAAAACGATAGACTTAAAACCATGGCTGTATGCTTAAATATATGTATTTGTATGCCTTCGATATGGACCCAGTTTTTTGGTAATATTTGTTTACATGTCTTAGGCCTAAGTTCTCTGATTGACCTTGGCTCTTTTGTATTGCATTCTTTAGACTTACGGAAAAAAAAAAAAATTACATTCAAGCGACAAGCCACTGCACATAAATTCTGTTCGATTAAGTTGTCCTGAAAACGATGCACATAACTTCATTGTGCGTCACAGAAAATATGTTTTTTATATTGGAATTGGGTAAAGTGCATGGATGTAAACGGTTGCGTGTCTGTGTATGTCTCAGTGTCGGCTTTAGCCATTGTTCAGGTTGTAACTCACCGATGGCCCATAGATGTCTCTGAAATAATATTAATGTATCTTTCTGGAATGTCTCCCATTGAAATAGTTTGGAAAGAAGGACTTTCTGTATTTGGAGCTGTTTGGCTCAAGTGCAATTTGTTTTGGCCAATCATAGCAACCACTCAAAAAACGTAGCTACACAACAAACCAACAAACCACTAAAACAATATTATATTTAGTAACCATATCCCTTTTTTTGTTTTTGTAAATGTATAGCAGCATGCTTTGTATTTTTCAGCATTGCCATGGTATGAACTAGTCTTGCCAAAAGTGCTTGTTGCTGTTGACAAACCTAACACTCGTCCATCTCATGGTCAAACTGCCACACCATTGTGCAAACCCAAATGAATCAGCAGGAGCTTGACAAGATGGATTTTCATGAGTTTATAAACTCACAAATCCAAGGCAATCAGCCATCCATGACCTCTAGGATGAATAATTTCTTTCTGGTTTAATTTCTGGTCAGAGATTCTAGGCATAAAAGCTGGAGTCATATTCCTAATTGCAATAAGTTACTTGGTTTAAGAAGCTATACAGTTACAGTGACAGAACTGATGTTTCCGCAGCTTGAACACCTCTTACTTATGGGAACAAAGAACATTTCAAGTCCTCTTTGCACCACCAGGCCTCCCTCCAAACCACTCAAGGAGCATGTAGTGCCCCACATAGCTCCGAACAGAGGGGGTAGGACCGCACTCTTTTTATAGCATCCCGCTTGGTTCTGGCTCACCGCTTTTGTCATCTCCATCTCCCCGTTGTCCCTTATTTGTGCCTCTTTTCTTCTACTTCTTCTCTCTGGGTTTTTGTGCCGCTCCCGTCGCCTACTCCGAATACCGCAGAGTTTCATTTAATTCCAAGGACACGGGCTTAGGCTGTGGTTTAAGCAGCACACCGCCCTCCTCCACATCGGCAGCAATTACCCAGGCTTACGTAATAGAATTATCTGTGAAAGGTCGCTGCATTGTTCCACTGTGGGGAATAAACAAACAAGAGAAAAGCTGCAGCTCAGAACAGGCAAAAGGTGAAGTGATTGTCAAGTTTGGGCTGACATCAGTAATTGCCTTCATAGATTTTGTGATGAATTCTTCTGAGTCAGTATGTCTGCATTCTTGGCTTAGTTGGTCTGTGCTTGTGTGCTTCTATTCAGAATAGAAGCAATGAACCACACCACTGTAATGGCAAACTGTAAATTTTATGGTAAAAAATGGCAGTTGTGGTTGCCATAATTTTACCATAAAATATATAGTGAAACTATAGATTTTTTTACTTTCTCATTTTTAAGTTCTCTTAAACCACATGATCAGGAGATGATCAGAAACATTGATGTTTAATGTGGTGCCAGATTGTAGAGTAAGGATGTTGTAAAAAGGTACATTTAGGAGAAACCTTTGAGCAATCAACACTGGAATCGTGCATGGCACTGTTCCTTTGAGCCATGGTTGAGCTATGACTGATGTAGACAAGAAAATAACAGAGACCGAGTATGAGTAGAGCTAACAAATTCCACCAGACATGTTTTAGGCAGCATGCAGTTAAATATGCCTTTTAGCCCTGTCTCTATTATAGCCCTCTCCACATCAGTCATGGTCCAACCATGACTCAGAGGAACAGCATCATACATGACTCCATTATCAACTTGTCAAATATTAAATTAATGTAAAACTACGGTCAAAGCTCTCAGTTTAGAAGTGAACGTCATTTTAAGTAACTCTCTACATATGGTACCAGAAGCAGAATTCCTCATCATGATTACATTTGCAAAGATTCGGAAAGTGGTGCAAGAAAATCTAAAATATGACATATTTTAACTTTAAAAAATAATTACTGGACCCTTATTAGTTTCTGCCGTGGTGATGTGACTTATGGTCTCTCAGGTCTCCCCATTTTTACTGTAAATTTGCCAGTATTTTACTGTAAATTTTACTGACATTTTTTTCCAACTGTAGTCTCCACCAAGGCAATTGCTGCATTCATATGTTCAGCCATCATCAATGCAGTCTCTAAATTATTTTGTGTATACTACCAGCCAATGGCAGTGTTCCAAACTCCCTCTTATATGTACTGTATGTGATTTTTTTAAATCTTCCCAGCACATGCTAAACATTTTAATCTATTGATGTCCATTATAAAACTAGATGATAAAAACTAGATGAACTCTGTAGGGCCTGTTTGTCTTTTTTTCCCCAACTTAAACAATATTTATTCATTTACCTTCTTTTCCTTATTCCTATTAGGGGGTCACAGGTGGCTGGAGCCAGAGCTATGGGCCTTAGGCAGACTATACCCTGAACAATGACCATTTAGTCACAGGGCGTACAGACAACTATTCACTCTCAGTCATTCAGCAGAGCCAGAGAGGACATGCAGACATGGCCACCCTGAGTTTTTAACCCACAGCAAACAGCATCCAACCTCCCCATTAAAGTTATGCCAACAAATGCCTTATTTGTCTGCTTGTTGAAACTATGGGTAACCAAAACGTGTGACAACCACATACCGTTTAACCCAGTGTTCTTAATGTACTCCTGCTCACACAGCCTTCTAGTTGCGCATAACGGGACGCAGCAAAGCTTTCTGCATTATTCAACCAAAAAGCTCATGTATTTTCCTCATAACAATCTTTCCTGTGCTTGTTGGGGGCAGAGTGAAAGGCAGTAAGGAGCAGAGAAGAAAGGCCTGTGGTTCCGCTATGTTCTGCTCAGTACAAAATCAACAATAATAACATAATTTTCCCTCCTATTGACTGATGCGTCTGCTCCTCAGTATTGAACCTGGAGGGAGTGGGGCCACCGAAACAATGGCGCCATTCACTAAGGCATGACATGAAGGTTTTAGTATGTGCAAGCAAATATATAAATATGAGAAGATGTATGGTCATGGAGTTAAAGTGATGAATAATTTAGCGTTCTGCTTGTGTGAATGAGATTAAGTGGGCTGGAGCAGGCTGGGGCAGACCAACAGGTGTTGAGCAGAGAGGATTGGCTCTAAAGTACGTTCAGGGAAACGTGGTGCTGTTGGGCTGGAGCCATGCCATGCTGTTGCTCTTCGAGTTAATGTTATGATTAATTTGCGAGCAGAGAGTGCTTCTACATAAAAATATGTATTCTGGCCTCTTCCCACCTTCCAAAGACATGCCTGTTTAATAGCTGACTCTAAATCTCCCATGAGTGAATGATTCATGTTAATCTGTTAATCTATGTCTACAAGCCATGTGATCAAATGGCCATTGTCCAGGGTGTACCCCGCCTAAGGCCCGAAGTAGCACTGGCCTCCTCTGGCAGTCCATGAGAATAAGCAAAAGATGAGTAGGTGAATACTGTCTAATTTATGGTAAAAGTATTATTCTTATTATTCTTATTTTTTTATTATGGTCTGCAAAATCTTTATTCATAAATAAGCTTCAGTGTCCCCTGACCATCTAAAAAAATTAGCAAAAGATGGATGAATGAGTACTGTAAAATGTATATGTAATAATAATAATAATAATAATATAATAATAATAATAATATAATAATTTATTTTTATTATGGGCCTCAAAATCTGTACTCATAAATAAACCCAGAAAAATATGCTATATATTCTAAGATATTTTACACTGATTGAAATTAATAAATCCTATAAATTAGTTTATAGGTTTTTAATAAACATTGCTTTTTACAAAGCGACACTGTTAGATGTTTGTGGCTAAAATATAATTACTTGGCACCACACTGGCACCACACTGAAACACCTAAATTGTGTAAAACAGCATGATGGGAGTGAGTGCATTGACAAGCACAGCTCTTTTAGACTGTGTGAGAATGTAACATTAATTAGAAAAAATAATGGTTGTCTGACATGTATTAGCTGATTAACAAATACATTTAAAAATACTGCAAGCAAATTGTTATCTTTAAGAAATGGTGTATGTATGGCAAAACATTTATTGAGTACAAAAAGAGATGGCATACATTTCAGTGCCTTGATACAGCTTTCTTCACAAAAGTTGAATGAAAGTTTTTGTAAACTCTCAGAAAGTACCTTTTGGGCTACAGAGGGCTTAAAAGTGGAACAAAATAGTATGAGAGTGTTGTTCTAAAAATACCACAGGAAGAAGAGAAATGGGCCATAAGATGGATCCACAGAGGCTGCCGTGGTCCTCGGGGCACAACCCTATCCCAAAACACACTTTGAGATGAGCTCATTCTGTCCCAAAAGGCTTTATGTTCTGAAGTTGTCACTAGAGACTTGTTTTGACTGGAAAGGCACAGGGTGAGCCGTGGTCATTCTGGGCAAAGGTGTACAAAGCCTTTCTAAAAACAAACTATTTTTCAAGAACTGTATTATATTGTAACCATTTGGCTATTGGATTCAGCTGTAAGGTATTGTCAGTAAAAGGAGTAACCAAACTTAGTCTATTGATTGGACAGTAAAAACATGAGAGGCAAAAGGAAAAACTCAAAATGACAATGAAGCATGTATTTTTCTTGTCATAGTCCAAAAAGTACGAATGCTTAATGTTTACATTTCCACAAAAGTTTAACCAGAAGTAAATTTATATATTGCATAGGGTTGGGCGATAAATTAAATTTATTTTTGACAATGTAAAAAAAAGACATGAAAAATCGAAAGTAGAAACAGCATTTCCCAAGCTTTGCATTGTCCACGGTTTTGTGGCTAGTGCTGCTGCTAGCACCCAGAGGAGTTTAAATACTGTCAGGAGACTCTGCAGACACTAAAAATACAGCTAATCACCAAGAAGAGGAAGAAGGAGTCGTTTTACCTCTGTAATGCATTTGTTTATCGAGTGGCAGCGATTTGGCAAAGCAAGAATCATAGTGTGGTGGAAAGCACTAATTTGCATACTTTGTTTATGTAGGAGATGAGACATGCACTCTGGAGCGGAAAGAACATTTACCAAGTGTACGTATGGTGTCTAAATTATAATAGTTTGGTCTTTTGAAGCATAGCTGGTAACACTGGTAGAGGACCTGCCACATACCATAGTGACATACCATGAGTTCAAATTCCTGCTCTTTGCCTTCCACTCCCTATTTTTTTTTTTCTGTCTCATTTGTTTCTCTGACAAATAACAGCATATAAAGGCTAAAAATGAATTTAATAAACATAGTGACGTTAAAATGCAATGTAAATGTTAATATATGAAATTGCTGCAGCTTTATTTAATTTAGACTGAAAAAGATAGGGAGAAACTATGAATCATTTTTTTCTTATAATATGCTGTACACTATATACATTATTTCTACCTTTTGCTTATTGCAGAACCTCTCGCCTTTCTTTAGTTTAATTGCATTTGGCTTTCTTTTTTACAAAGTGGAGTGGTTAAACAATCAGATAGCTGTAATGTCAGATGTACTGGCAAATCACATGCTTGCTCTCAAAAAAGGGAAACTCCAATTGGCTTCTAGTCTATACTGCTTGTTAACTTGGTGGCTGAAAACTGTATAAAAATTAGCTATTGCAGTAATGGGTAAGGTGATTTCTGGTTTAAGATTGAAATAAAGTTGGATATAGACTCAACAGTGTCTGCAGAGCTTCTAACTGGTCCTTGCAGGTGCTTAAGAAGTGGTCATAAACAGTGATAAAAGGAAAAATTGCACTCTTGTTCTGCACTTCTGCCCAAATAAGACTATAACAGCCATTACCTTTAACACATTGACCACAGACACAAACACAAACATAAAGTCGTTGCTTGCAGGCTGATAATCCCTTTCTCCATCACTTTACAAGCAGCCTTTCCCTTATGATATCTGTATTAAAACCACAGCTGCATGTCCAGCCCGCAGGGTGGTCCCCGACAAGCCCCGTCCCTATTGGCTGATGGGGCTAATGGTGCTTGGCGGCCACTGCATCATGTCACTGTGATAAGCCTGGATGTCGCTCGTGTCAATCGATGTGTCAGAGCCGCGCTATAATTGGATGTATGCAGCGCTGCCGTGCCTAACTGCCCTGGGGCCAAGCGCAAGAGAATGTACAAAGATGGAGGAGACAGCGTGAGATGTAACTCCTCATTTGTGTCAATAACCGGCTTTGGTGGAAAACTGCACTGTTTAATATTTTAGCACTGTATATTTTCATATGTAAAAACTTAGTATTCCGTTGACGCTGATGTATTAGTCATTTGGAAGGCATTGCTTTCTTTGACATGACGGTTCCCTAATGATATCTCTCATGAAGAAAGAAACAGATACAACTTGTCAATATTAATTTTTCAAGAATCAATTGATTTTGAATGCCTGAATCAGTCAATACTCATTTCCATTTTGTTGATGTGCCGGTACCAGCTGCATTTTCACACTCCCCAAACTAATGCAGTGGATACAAAGACGTTGCAAACCTAGACATATCAGTCATTTTTGAATTATTTTACAGAGATAAATAGATTTGCAAAATATTGTCAAAATGGACACCACAAAGCTTTAGAGTGCGTGTCTGAGTCTGCAGCACTAAAAACCAGACCGAATCCAGTTTCAGTAGTGTCGATAGCACTCACTAGCGGCAGTGCAAGTCACAGTCAAATAATTCAGTCCAGTCCATGTCCCCATCCGAGTCTTTTTGAGTTGAGGTGCTAGTCCGAGTCACTTGAAAGTGTCCAAGTCAAGTCCAGTTTGTTTTTGCTTATGCAGTTGTGTGTACTCAGCATTCAGTACTCTGCTTTTATTGTAATAAGACAACTAGAAAGAGGTGCAAGTTAAATTGTGCACAAATTTAAGTCATTCGTTAAAGAGTCTGAGCCACAGTCTGTGTAGTTGGTAAACAAGTCAAGTTAATGGTCCCTAAGTCCGAGTTAAAGTCTGAGTTCAAGTCCGAGTCATTGTTTCACAGGTTCGAGCATTTCTAGCAGTCCTCGTGCAGGACTTGAGCACTCAGTTCAGAATGTGTGGTTAAGACAGTGGGATATTATGGCATATATACATTTTATTATGTTGATGTGGCAAAGTGCACATGTATAAACCAATCTTGGTCAACTCTAGAACAGCATTACACATTGTACAATCTTTAAAAACATTATCTGTCTGTTGCTGGTGTTATACAGAAATCATGTAATATTACCAGCAAACGGAAGCAGAGTGTAGTTCTGTTGCTCTCTTTTGGGCAGAAACAGAGAAAACTTTCTTTAACTTTTGTATGATACCATTTTACTATGAAATGAAAAATAGCTGTAAGGAATCTAGAAACAGAGCAGTGAAGGGCTGGGGGTAAGTGGGAATGAGCTGTTTACAGAAAGGCAGTGCCAGAGAATACCAGATAAATCAAACATGCGTAAATGAAACAAAACGCAACTCTAGGTATGTTGAGGAGGCATCATATTAATATATATTAATAAAAACATTGTAACATGGTAGAAAGCTAAAAACATTTGCACATGTATGTTCCTTTTAATGCTTAACACAGCTCTCTGCGCTTATACAATTTTCTAACTAGTTTTGTTATCTAAAGTGTTAGTTGTTTTCTACTTTTCTCTTTCATTTCCATTCTGGCCCTGTTTTTAATTGTATTTTTTCTATCAACCTCTTTTCTGCTAGACAAATGGATTCATGTGGATACATTATTATTCCCAAAAACTGCGGGATAATTCTATGCACTGGTTGGAAATGGTCCATAAGGTTCTGCACAAAAGTCTGAGAAATAGGAAGGTAGCTGGTCTAAAGTCATACAGGGATTTCTAGAGGTTGGTTTGACATTGTTTGCAAGGCAAGTCTAAATGATGACAAACTACTGCTACAAAATGTTTGGAGCCAATTAGCAGGAACTTAGCCCAAAATGAGATGCAGAACATTTCGAGACATTCCAAGCTCTGTACCACCAGCATAATAACAGTCAGACCGACGTTTAAACTAAGAATTTTGATTTTAAGAAAGGCTGCTTTTCCGCTGTCCAGCACTGCTCCTCAGATCCACAACTGTCTCAACGCGGGAATAAGAGAGATGTACAGAGGGATGGGAATGATTGAGTTGAACACATTACCGACAGTTATGGCAGCAGGGGCATCCATCTGTTAGCGTGCCAGGCGGCTAACCTTGAGGCCCGAGCGTTCCCAGCATCCACCTTGGCCCCCCTGTACCCCCAGAGCCCCCACTGCAGACACATCCATCAACACATGTTCCCAGACTCAACATCGGCAGCACCAGCAACACACACATACAAATAACCAAATCGATACTTCCAACGCCTCAAACTCAAGCCAGAGCACCGGAACATGGCAGCAACCAATGTTTTTTCTCTCTGTTTATGACTTTTCAACATTTTCTGGTAGAGGATGAAATGTTCTTGTCTGCTGAAGCTCCTCCTTGCAGAATTCTGGTATCCTTCTGAGTGAAAACAAATACTCATTAGATGGAGAGTTTGAAAGAATTTTTGGGGCACCCCTTAAGACCTTCCATTTCAATTAGCGTTGTAGAAATCTGGACACACGTGGCTAGCCTGAACCGTTCTATTGATACATACTATCAATACTTACTTTCCTGCTTGATGTCCAAAACATAGGCTTTTTATTGGTTAAACACCACTTGACACCTCTGACCATTTACTTAAAGTTTTCTGGCATCTGTTGCTTGTCAATTTAGCAGTCTTAGTGAAGATACTACGATCCCAGGCAGATCCCAGAAAGGTATTGACTGTTGGCTTCACTCAGCAAGTGAGGAAAAAAAAAGTGCTTCAAATTCATGTCATCTAACACTATAGTATTAGGAATATTTATAATGTGGGAGACACTGACAGAGTGGAGAGCGGTCCAATCATCTTCTGGTGTCAGTGAACACCAATTGTCAGTCAAAAGCTCACTGAAGCTCAATGTTCCAGGAAGTGACAATTTTGGCGCATTTTTCCAATCAACGGCTTGCTTCCATGCAGTGAAAGAAAGTGCTCGGTGTGGTCCCATAGAGATTCATTGAAGCTCGGCCTTGATAGGGATTTATACACACTGCATGCTGCTGCTTGTTGTTTTC
Organism: Bostrychus sinensis; assembly: GCA_020698575.1. Lineage (NCBI taxonomy): Eukaryota > Metazoa > Chordata > Actinopteri > Gobiiformes > Eleotridae > Bostrychus > Bostrychus sinensis. The sequence continues at coordinate 9,712,671 of CM036257.1, read as the reverse complement.
ATGTAATTTAATATCTACATTTATTTTTCTATTTAAGACATTTTTAGGCCTTTTTTGGCTTTATTGGATAGTGCAGTCAAAAAGTGACAGGAAATTATGGAGGAGAAAGCAGGGAGTGATATCCATCAAAGTGCCAGAGTCCGGAATTCAAACCCATAACGCCAAGGCAGGCCGTAGTTGCCCTGCATATGCGCCACAGGTCTACCAACTGAGCTATATTGCAGTGCTAATATCTATATTTATGAAACAGTGAAGTATTAGATGATGCACAAAGGCAGAGTGGTTAGTGGTCCAATCAACACAATCTCTTGTTATGACATGCACATGTTTGGAGATTTGGTGACTATAAATCGTCCATAGTAAATGAATGTGAGAGAATGGTAGAATGATAATCTGTCAGTGTATGTCTAACAGGCCACTGCCCATAGTGTACTCCGCCTTAGGCCCATAGTTGCTCAGATAGGCCAAAGCCACTCCAAACCCTTTACAGAATAAAGCGGAAGAAGATGAATTCATGATTTTTTATGATGGTCTAGGGTATGGTGTACATTTTGGGATATTCTCAGCCTTAGACCAAAAGCTGTCAGCCTCAGAAGAAAACAACCTCAAAATGCTTGGCCTCTGCGTCAAACCACAAAATGCACAGCTTTAGCATCAGACCGCAAAACCTCAGTTATACAGACTTATTTGTGCAAAATGCGGTTTGATAGGGAGGCAAAGCTTCATGCTTCATAAGTGTCCATTTGCGCTTAGAGAAGTAAAGCCAGATCCAGTCTTTTACAAAGCTATGTTTAAGTATCAGGTTTGAATGCAACAAATCAGGCTGGTGGTGTGCACGGTAGCAGAGTGGGTTCTGTCCAGGTACTTTGGCTTCTTCCCACCATCTAAAGACAGGTGTTTGGTAAAGTCAACCTGAAATGCAAGGTCTCAAGGAGGCCAATTAGGACCACAGTCCCATCTTCCATTAAGGCTAGCCATGTTATCTGAATTCACTAGATTTAACTTGCAGCTCTGAAGCTTACACTTAATTTTTTAGACCTTTTGATAAATTAGCATCAGTTCTTTTATACTCCTCTTGGAACGTTTTGGTATCAAAGCTTCTGTGTGTTTCGTATCAAATCCATCCCGTTGCAGATAAAGGATTGGCCTGCCAAGCTCCCGCCTGGGTGAGAATCTGTCTGAATGGGAGGGGGTCGGACCGGTCTGCCAAAGCAAATAACACATGCACTAGCAGATCCATCTCCTTTCTGGGCTTGCTTTTATACACTGCTGTCTTCCAGTAACCGTATTAGTGTAGTAGTGTTTCCCATCAACATATTGCTTGTAATTTTTGTGTGCTAAACAGCCATATTTCATGTCTGTTTGCAAACCTGGTCCAGGACAAATCTCCCAGCCTCTCTCTCAAGGCTTCTATGAATTGCTATACTCGCGCAGAGTGGTGGACGGTTTCAAAAGGCCACACAAGTAGAAGTCATTTGTCATTGGCCCGACAGCATTCTGCACCACGCTCAGGTCATTGCTGCAGTGCAAACAATGGCACTCGGCTCTCTAATGTCTCACAGCACCAATTCAGATAGGCATGGATCAAAATCTAAAGGTGGCTTGTTCTCATTTTATTAGACCAGTGTTGGTGTTCTACTCTCTTGTCTTTCAGTCATGGTTTGCTCGTACATTTGAAACGAAATGCATAAGGTTTACAGACACTTATTGTTGGTTCTCACATCATTTTGCCATAAAAAAGAGGACTGTAAGATATAGATTTAAAAAAAATGGCGTTGTCCAAAGACAAACATGTTTTTGGTGCATAGGGATAGAATTTGAAATATGTTGCCTGTCAGTGTGTGTTTTACACCTCTGACTAACTGGTCATTAGAAGTAGAAGAAGTACCTAAAATCTATACTCGAGTAAATATGCTGCTACTTTAAGAATACAATTATCCAAGAAGTTACATTAACCAATTAGGAATAAAAAAAATAAAAAAATCCAAATATTATTAAAACAACAACAACAACAACAACAACAACAACAACAACAATAATAATAATAATAAACAATTAAAATGCTACCAGTACTATGACTACTGTCCTACTGTGGAATGGGAAATTTTAGTGCCAAAACACACAAATATGGTAATGCATCAATGAGACATACAGTAGATGACTGCAGAAATGCATCAGTCTATTGCTGTGCTCTGAGCTACAAGTTTAACATAAGCGCTAAAGCAAAACTTCAGTGTTCTGTTGTATTTTTTCTCCCTTCAGCCCATCACCATTATCCACTTACAGGTAGAATATATAGGCCTTGGTCAGTCCTGTCATATCTTGGGTCTGGTTGCTATAGGGAACTCAATCATGGGAAGGGTTGTTGAGTGATGTGATTTAGCCTTTGCTAAAAGAGTAAAAAAATAAATAAATAAAACGATGAAATTGCTCAGTTTGATCGCTTACAGGCATTAATTTGAGCCATTAAAGCCACTCTCAGCCCGAGAACCCCTCCGGCGCCTCTGAAGGGCACTCGTATGGGAAATATGCACCTGTGGGGAAGTGACCAAGACACCCACACGCTCCACGTCGTGAAACTGATGCTTTTCATCAACTCGAGGCCTTTTAACCGCAATTACTGCTGACATTTATTACCAGCATGAACAGACGGTCCACCTGAGGACTTGAGTCTGGGTCCCATCCAGCCCCGACCATTTAAGAGACCCAACACCTGCTGTGTGCCGATCCTGGAATAATAGGAAATAATGTGTTTTGCTCTTGTCCTCTAGCTGTTTCTGTACAGTTCACAAGATGGAGGTGAGTAATAAGTCTTAAGCGGTGAGAATTATCTTAACTTGGAATTGCAGTGTTCCAGTGAGTTGTCACACACTTAAAAGTGGCTATATTATGCTTTTATTAATCTTTTTAAAACCAATTTTGGTCACCTCTCGAACAATATTGCACATTTTGTAACCTTTAAAAAGATTATCTGTAGGGATGGATACCGAGAGCTGGTATTATAATGGCACCGGTGCCATGTCATGACGGTCAACGTGGATTGATAAGCTTCTGCCTTAACGGTATTCTTAACAGTTCTAAGTAGTCTAAGTAAATGCCATGTGGTCAAATACGTGTGTGAAATTTTTTTGCACCTCTCATAGAACACGAGACATTGCGGTTTCCTCAGCTGCTGTGTGTGTGAGTGGAGCAGGGGCTGCCGCACAGCCGAGTGCTGCAACCGCGCACTGTGCATACAGGCAGAGAGAGGAGTGGCTCAACTTTGTCAAAGTAGCTGCCGACACCACGCGGACCCAAGAAGGACAAGGGCTGCAGACATGCAACAACACAGAGAACACAGAAAGATTGTTGGCTAACGTTATGCTAGCAGCCCACAGGTGCAACAACTAGTCTATAAGAACTAATTAAACCCAGTGTTTATCTGAGTCCACTCGTAAATTTCACTGAAACACAGCTGTGACCACACACAGTTTATTTATTTATTTAGCCTCTATAAGAATAAGTTACAGCTTTTTCTTAAATAATTTTTTTAATTTAGATTTATATTAATAATATTTTAGAAAAAAATACAAACATAAAGTAGCCTATATTGTGAATGAAAAATGTCCAAAAAGGTTTAAAAAAGTAGAGTAGAGTAATTAATGTAATGTTCTTATATTTTTGCGCAAAAAAATATTGATAAGAGCACCGGTAAAAGACCGGCTCTATAAGCAACATCAAAAAGAGTAGTAGAATCAGTAAAATCTTAACGATTCCCATCCTTAAATATCTGGCTAAAACAAAACCCACACTGCTAGTGCTATAAAGAAACAGCTAAAGAGACCAGAAGAGGGCAGCAGTGTGCAGCAGAGCGCAGAGTGTTAACACAAAAAAAAGTTTCACTTCCTTAGATGACATTTTAGTACAAAATGAAAAATAGCTGTTAGGAATCAGTGGAAACAGAGCTGTACACCCTTTCTGGAATAAATTAATTAGAGCAGATAGGATGTAGAGGACTTGTTGATTGATTGGACTGTGCTTTTTTGGGGGGGGGAGGCTCAGAATGGCCATGCCAGAGAATAGAGGATTACTTAAACATGCGTGATTGAAGCTAAACACAACTCCAGGTATCAGTGGCGGCTGCTGGTCGTTGACACAGGGGAAGCTGAAAACATTTAAACCTGAGCTAACTAGCAGTTAGTCTCCCTACAATGATATTGAATGAAAGAACCAACAAAACTAAAACAATATGCAAACTCAACAGCACTATAGCTGTTGTTTATTTATTGTGTAGTCTGTACAAACGGTAAAAATGATGAATCACTTGCTTTAAACTCCGCATGGCTCCTTCAGCACATGTCTGTCTCCTCTATTGCTCCAATTCATCGTATGCTGTGAAGTCAGTGAACAGCAGGCTACTATTGGTGCTCACTGCTGTCTGTCAAAATTTTCTGCCAGTTCCGCCAATCATCATCGATCAGCCAGCATCACAGCACGCCCACTGTTACATTGACTCCCAGAGACACTCGGCATCCACAGGCGGGACGATTTTGGAGCATTTACCCAATCAGCATCTTGCATTTTTGCTATGAAAAAAAAACGCTCTGAGCAGTCTCATAGGAATCCACTGAAGCTCACCGTCAATACACAGCGTACGCTGCTCTGAAGTGAGAGGAGGATCGTGTCAGAGAACCTAAACATCTAAGACTAAACATCTGATTAATGAACGACATACTCACGAAATTAAACACATTCTAGCACACTTTTAATGCAACTTAATATCTAATTTTATGAAATTCAACAGTGCATATTGGACCATTTATTTTATGAAATTTTAGGGGAAGCTCAGCTTCCCTTGTTGTCAATGAACAATTGCCCCTGCCAAGTATATTTTTGATGAAGGAACAACATTTTAACATGGTAGAAAACAAAATGTATTATCTTTAATAGCTGCATTATCTTGAAAAAGCTAATGTAGTTGTGTTGGTGTAATAATACAGGATTATTATGGTTGGGTGTCAATGACCACCAAGTCACAAAAATGTCAGAAATGTATAATTCCCCATTGTTGACCTAAAATTGCAAATATTTCCAATACATATTCTGAAAAATGATCACAGAGTTCTGGATATGGGATTAGGGCATTGTGATTAAGGTTTTCAGAAGTTAATTCTGAAAGGATAATTACTTTATTTTCTGGGTTGCCACAGCAAATCATCTGTGTCCTAGTGTGCGCTGATTTGTATATTGATACAGGTTTTACACTAGACACAACCCTCTGCATTAATCCAGGCTTGAGACTGACAAGAAGAGTAGACTGGCTTGTGAATAATAATGTTATGATGCCATTAAATAACTTTTATTTTGTCTCACAAAAGTAGTTGCATTTTTGCAACATGTCTGGATTTCAATGATGGGTGGCAAAATCTGATTTGGTAATTATTTATGACGTGTGTACCGCAGTAGTTTTTCAAATGGGGGGACAATACAGTGAAGATATTCAGAATTTGAATCTGACTGGCCAGCATAATTGTGTTTGTCCATTTTTTTTACTTAAAAATGCACTGTTCCAGTAAGTTGCCTAGAATACAGTATTTAACTTGTAGTTCATTGGCAACAACATGCACCACAATAGAGTTAGTGTAATTTTGTTTTTATTATGAATATGGGTGTATTTCATTGAGCAGTAGTTCTCAAAATGGAATTAGGAAATCGTGCTGAAACTATTTAGAAAGTTTAACAAGTCCGAAACATTGCAGTGCCGTTATGAGATAATTATATTTCTCCACCTTAGAAGCTGGTTCTGATGGCTGCACTTCCAAGTGTTATTACCGTCTTCACAGCCACAACAGACCATTTGCTGAGCGCCTAATCGCCGCCACCTAATAATCAGCAATCTCTCACTCAAAGTTTCCATCTTGTCCTTGTTCCTCTCTGCTTCGCACTTTTTTAAACCGCACTTTCCTCAGCCTCGGAGCTTGGATGCCTGCAATTATTGTGTCAGCATCTTCCTCGTTCATCACTTAGCCCCCCATAGCTCCGACTGGCAGGGCTTGCACGGTAGATTTTACTAACTTGCCGACGGAGTGTGCAGCGGGGCCCTGCAGATCTCCCACCTGGCTCTATAGGATCCATCAAGCGCTGACTTTGATCAGCGAGCGGCGTTGTGATGTGCCGACAGGTGAACACACATTCAAATGGATTTATGTTGATGGATTACATATCGCAGAGGCAGAAGCGTATGAGTTTGCAGTTTGCGGAATAAGAAAGTTTGAGTAATTGTTTATACTAATGACCATAGGTGTGTTGCTGGAATGATACAATATGATAATAACAATAGACATGCATCAGGATTACATAGCGCTTTTCTGGACACTCAAAGTCACTTTACAAGTACTGTAGGTACACTATTCATTCACTCCTTAGTCATAGGGGCAGACTGAGGGAGATGTGGCTGCCATTTTGCTCCTATAGCCTCCACACTTAACACATTCATGCAGTACATTTATTGGGTAGACACCTTGAAATGGTTGATTGGTGAACTTAAAATACAAATGTTTGTTAGTGCTATTCCTGTTGTCCCCAGTTCATACTTTGTTGTGTCCTTGGACAAGATATTTCACCTTCCTTGTCTATGTACAAATGTGTTAGTAGGATTGTGTGTTTGTTGGTGGTCAAAGAGGCCGTAGGCACAGAATTGCAACTATGTCAGTCTGCCCCAGGGTAGCTGTGGCTTCAAAAGTACCTCACCACCACAAAGTGTGACTGTGGAGTGGATAAATAATACAATGTAAAGTGCTTTAAAAATCTAGAAAGGTGCTGTATAAATTCAATGCATTATTATTATTCATTATTATTTTATCATCTTACCCCTAGATGTAATTTTTGCCTTTGTCTCCATACAATAGGACTGATATAACATTAGAGTTAAAAATTCTTCTTGTAGTGCTCGTTATCAATGTGATCTCTTGATATTGACTGATTTCAATATAGCAAATTAATGTCTTTCTTTATGGATATTTGGACAAACTATTTAAGTAGTCGTTTGCATAGGTACTTTGGGCAGATTTTATCATTGAATGCCCTTCCTGATTCAACCTGCTCCACTGGTCCAGACTTGAGATTGACACAATAATGTGGCTTGAGTTTTTAGCTTCATGTTGAGGAATGAAACCCCTGACCTCCTACTCTGACTGCAAGGGAACTAACCACTTCACCAACAATGGGCCTCAAGTGCTGGTATTAGTACAATCCAATAGTCTCTTTAAACAATTTTAAACAACCAGTTATAACCGTTATAAGTGCGTCTTTCCCTGCAACAATCTGTCATCAGTTCCACCTTTAGCCCCAGTCTACCTCCACTGCTTATTTATCAGTAACATCTATTAATGGAGCTCTATGGCATGAATCTTTGCAGTAAATGTAAGTCTTTTGGCTTCTCCTCTTCACTGGACGTACCTGACTGCCGAACAAAGCTGACATGCTTTGCTCTAGTTCTTGTTATGTAAAAGAACATGACTTTTATATAAAAAAATAAATATATTTTCTACTTTCATATTTCATTCCAGTTGCTCATCTTCGGGCTGCTCAAGGAAAGATGAAGAAGCAGCCCTCCAAAGGTCATCATTTGTATTCATTATACTGTAGCCCGGGCGAATCTGTTATTCCGATTGGCTCAGGGGCTGTTGATTAATTTCACATAACAGCACACTGACATGCTAAGTACTTATCTTTCCAACTCTTTAGTGGCTAAATTCAGGCCTGCCAAGAAAAGATGCTCGACGGATGTGTTTTATTGTAACAGAATGGCCGTCGCTTGTCTCTGCTGACTCTTATTATTATTATTATGGAATAGTTTCAGTCAAAATAATCATTTTCTCAACCCAGTGATTATTTCGGAAACACTGGCGATTAACCATGGTGTAGAATAATCATGGAAATCAGTATCTTTGCTCAAGTAAAATTATAGAGAAGTAGATTTAAACAGATTAATTTCTTGCCTATCATTTGCAAGGTTAAAGAGCCCAAGAAAGTGTCATATAACCTCATATTCAGCCTTGTCTGCCCTGTTGGCAGGTCAGCACCACGTTTATACATTGTTATATTCTCTTATAGTCTTCCACTTTTTCTGGTTAGAGTTTGACTGGAGCCTATTCCAGCAGCTATGTGCCTTAGGTGGGGTACCATCTAGACAATGACCAGTAGTCACAAGGCTGAGACAGAGACATACACTTACAGACAGCTATTCACTCTCACATTCATTCACAAGGAGCAAAAGAATGTAAACAGCTCATTTGAAATTTAAACCAAATCAAAGAACATAGCTTTTTAGCATAGAACAGACATGTCCAAAGTGCGGTCCGGGTGCCATTTGTGGCAAAGACAGAGTGTATTTGACCCTCAGCTTCCATCATAAAATGTATTGTTTATTGCCCTCTAGCACCATTAAGCAGTATTGCTATACATTTGTGCATCCCTACCACTCTCAAGCCAGATCTGAACATTTTATTGGTAAGTCTGAAATCAACTTCAGTCTGATTTTATGTCCAACTATATTATATTAACTATAGACTTTATCATGACTATTAAAAAATTAACCTAATCTAGAACAAAATTACCAAGAATGTTTCGTAGGTTTGCCATTTCTCAAAAAAAAAAAAGTGTCTTACAATGCCGTTAAAAAAATGATTGTCTAGTACTGAAAACAAGATTCATATAAAAAAATATAGATTGTGTTTTATAAAATGTAATACAACTGCTGGCCATTTTTGCTTACTCAAATCTGGCCCTGCTTGAAAAATGTTTGGACATCCCTGGTATAGAACAATACACTCTAGCTAAACATGCTTAAGAGGCTAATGGTTTTGTACAGACAGAGACTGAGAGACTCAGTGGGATTTCATCATATAAAAATGCCATTATTATTTCATGGCTAGTATTTTAAAAAACGCCAACGCATTTTGGGCTTTCAGGGCTTTCACCAGTGCATGTACAGCATTAAGCCTCAGCCTCTGTACTTTATGCTATCCTGAACCTGAAGAGCACCTGGGTAAAACTTAACCTTTCGACTCAAGCAGCATTCCAGTAGCCAAGTGATTTGGAGAGCTAATGGTTTTCAGTGGCATTGTAGACACTGTGAATAGCTATAGCTGTTGTGCCATGGCTTCTAGACCTAGCATGTATAAGTAAAACACATTTTTTTTACCACTTCATGAACATAAAAGCACATCAACCCATCAACAAGCACTGCACAAGAATGTATAAAGCTGGGGACACACTACACGATTTTCTCAGTCATTACAGATTCTGAAAAGACTAGAAGCACACACTAACTGACTGGTTTCAGCAGATTTAGTTCTGATGACTGAAAGACTGGGGCTCACACATTTAACGACTGCGCCTCACACACTACAAGATCTGTAACTGCAACTGACGGCAACCAAACGCAGCAAACTCTTGCGGGGAACTTGCAAAAACTAAATGGTAAACAAACATGGACGATACCTGGGTCGCTGTTGCTGTTGTGTGCGTAGTTATCTGTTTGGAAAAAAGGAAAGAGAAAAAACAGCTATGTATCCAGTTTCGCTTGGGTAGTGCTCAACTCTCTTTGGTGTTTGCCATGGTTGTTAATGTTTTCTTCTTCTTCTTCTTCTTCTTCTTCTTCTTCTTCTTCTTCTTCTTCTTCACACACATATACCCCGCCTAAGGCCCAAAGTTGCGGGGATGGGCTCCAGCACCCACGACCCCTGACGGGAAGATGAATATTGCAATTAGAATCTAGCCTTTCCCTTTTGGTATGGTGAGGGAAGTTAGCTTTTATCAGACTCTTATTTTGACAAGCCTGAATGAGGATTGAGTACTTTGCAAATACACTACAACTGCATACCTTAAAAAAGACACACTCAACTACTTTAGTAATTAGTAGCTACAAGGTTAGATGCTTGGCAGAGCTAATACTTAAGTGTATATGTACTGAATGACTGACTGCAATGTTGTTATTTTCATCAAAATATGTGTGGTGTATGAAAGAAATAATATTTATTAAATATTATTTTTGAATTTCAACATCTTGAATCTACCTCTGGCACTGGTAATTTTTCTCCTGACAATGAAATTCCTTTGGTTTTAGCTTCTCACTTAGCCACAGCAAATCTTCTGCCTCCTAGCATGCAATGATTTATGGTATATTGGTCTGGCATAGGTTTTGTACCAGCTTCCCTGCATGATGCAACATTCTCCATTTAACCAGGCTTGGGACCAGCACAAAGAGTCCACTGGCTTGTGACCCCGCATAGCTGGTTTTCACTTTTGCCTGTCAATGCTATACGGTTTTGCTTTGTTTTTGCTTTTCACTTATAGGTTGCCCCAGCAAATCTTCTGCCCCAGCGCGTGCAGTGGTTTGCCCTAGGTTTTGCACCAGATGCTTTTCCTGACGCAACCATCTCCATTTAACCATGCTTGGGACCTGCACAAAAACTTACTCTGGCTTGTGACTCCCTGTATCTAGATTTCACTTTTGCCTGCCAAGATGGCAGACAGAGACCCCGGGTCATGTGACTTCCAGTTAGCTGTTAGCAATAGCTGTTAGTGATGTAGCTTGACAGTGCTATATATATATATGTCCACAATTGTAAACAAACTGCTGTATCCCGGTATCCTCACTGTTGTTCTGTTCTATTGTATCTCTCTGACAGCTCCACACAAGCTCCCCGCCTTACACATAGCCTCTCACTTTCCTCCTTAAACTTACCACACCTCTCTGTACCCGCAAACACACACTCACACACACAGACACGCGCACAAAGTAGGACACCGATGCCATTTAGATTAGCATCCCATGTGACCAATGCTGACATGAATTTGCCGGGTGACAAGGGACCCAATTACAGCGGAGGGCTCATCGTCCACGGACCCGGCGTTTCAAATTGTCTCCCCAGCGTCAAGCCAGGGGAACAGGGACCAGTGTAGGAAATGTGTAATAGTCACAGTGTATATAGTATATGTGTGTGTATTTGTGTGTGTGTGTAAGTCCTGGAAGTGTGTCACTGTCTGTTGACGTCTGTGCGGCAGAGGCCAGGATAAACACCAGGGTCAAACACATCACCGCTAACTGTACGAGTAATGCAAACTGACTGCTGTCACTCCGGAGCACCCACATAAGGTGCACAAACATTCACAGAGTAGAGCCGCACTGCACTGGTGAGGAACAGAATGGGGAGATTGTAATGTCGTAGCTTAAAGATGCATTATGCAGGTTTTTTGGTAAACAAACTCCTGCCACAACCATGCCGTCGTAAGTGAGTGCTACAGGAATTGTGTCATATCGCACCTAAAATATGTCTCCTGCATAGTCCAGATGGCAGTTGGAGTGTGGTTCTTGGTAAAACCTTGATGCAACATTTTGGATAGTCAGTAGTTGTTTAAGAAATGACATATTAAAGGGGAACATGCAACTTTTTTCATCAATTAAACAGTTTCAAAGTCAGTGTGATGACCAAAGAAGTTGTTGCAGGATGAATAAATCCCTTTGTATCTCCCCTTGGCGTATCTTGGTGAGAAACAACCTTGCAAGAATGGGAGAACCGGCCTAGTGACCCTGAAGTCTTGCAAGAAAGCGACATGTCTCAATTAGTTAATCAACTAGCAATAGGTTTATTTCTTAGATGTTCATCATGACAGAGTGACCAATAGGCAGAGGAAACTTTTATATGGATACACGGAGGAGGAAACATGAGTGAAGCTAAGCCAGGGGTCACATAGAAGTCAACTGGACTTTTTTGTGATAGTGCTCTACTTTGAAATGTACAGAAAAATGCAACCAACTACAGCAGAATTATTATTTTTTTAAGTGGACAGGGAAACTTCTTTTTGTTGTACGGATCAGAGTTTCACTCTTGTTTGCATTTATCTAGAGTTAGTCAGGAGTTAGCCATTTTGTGATGGATGACAAGCACTCAAACAATATTGATACAGAATATTACAAATTTGAATGGTAGCAGTTTTGTTGAGTATGTATTATGATTGCGCATAATAAGTTGGTAAATACAAATATAAATGTAGCACCATCCGGAACCAGGTCGTGGAGGCAGCATTCTGAGGAGAGATTCTCAGATTTCCCTCTCCCCAGACACTTCCTCTAGCTCTTCCGAGGGAATAGCAAGGCATTTCTGGGCCAACCTAGCGACAGCAAATCCTAGGTCATTCCTGAAGCCTCCGCTTGATGGAACAAGCCTGGAACACAGCATCCCAGGGGCATCCAAAGCAGATCCCCATATCTCCTCAACGAAATAGAGTATAAAGACTTTTGTTGGGGACAAAAATGGTCAATTATCTTTTACATCTCTGCCACTGGCCCTGAACTTTATGAGCTTCTGTGCTCAAACTCACACTGTTCATTTTCTCAGAATGTCATTTTTGTTTGTGTACATAATAGTATTATTATACACTGTACAGGCCACATTCAGCCATATGTTATTCAGCACAGAGTCTGAGCACATAAATATGGCTGTTTAATACCTCTGTTGTATATGCTCTTTTTAATGATTATCTATTTTTATGCCACATTCACTATAGTAAGGGTAGATGGCAAAGAATTTTGTTGTATTGGGAAATAAATCTCTTTATTATGCACTTCATTAGCTAGCAAGGGCCACAACAAACAAAAGATTTGAAATATTTATTTTTATTTGGAGCCAGATAAGATGAAGGGATGATGAAGGATGCAGGATGCTGAATTCAGAACGTGGGATGCTGAATGCAGGATGCTGGATGAAGTTTGCAGGAACAGAGATGTAGGGAGAGGGATGCAGGGGGATAGATGAGGGATGCAGCGAGAGGGTATGTAAAGATGCTGAATGCAGGATGCTGAATACAGACAACCCCCCCCCAGTTGTACCATACTATAACTAAAACCATATTTGCTACATGGGTTACTCTTCATTCATTTGTTTGCTCTCTTAAAAACTGAAACAACTAACACAGATTAAGAATAACAATTTGACAGAATATACGGACACATACACACACACAGTTTTCTAGCTTGAATACAGCCTGCATATTTCACTCAGCTTCAACCTCCAGAAATTTCCAAATGTTAATCATCGTGCTAAAAGCCACAGCCTCGATATAATGAGCAATTTCCAAAGGTCATGATGATGCAGCGCTGTTGAGTGAAAAACAATGCATTACAGCAGACACAAACAGTGCACACAGCTCCCGGTCTTTAGCATAAAGTATTTTGTGTGTGGACAGCGTAAACGGCACGTTGAGCTGTCTGTCCCATGTCTGACAGGTATCTTAACCAAATCAAGCCGGTGCCATTGATCGGCGGGCCTTTTAAAGGGAGATAGATAAAGACTTAGCACTTCCTGTAGTGACACAATCGATGGTAATCAATCTCCCTCAGCTCGCAGTGTCCAGCGCAGATTTAGACTCCTGATTGCATTCTGTTTGAGTAAGCAAGCTCGCTCAAGCATATTTTTAAACAAGGGTTCCCCAGCCTGCATGGCCATTTCAGTTATTTTTTTCTACAAAGAATTAGTCAGGTTCCTGCGGTGTTGAATTCCAGAAGACAGTGCTGACAGACACAAGTGCAACTGGATAAAAATACAAACCCAGTTCCCAAAAAAGTTTGACAGTGTGTTGAAATGTGCTTTTTTTATTACAGTGCCACATGAGGGACTCTATTAGAGACTCTTGTTTTATAAAATACTCTCTAAATACACCTAATCTTGCTGAAAAGTTGCCAGTTAACATAATTAGTTGCTATGAAGGGATGAGATTATGAACCCATTTCACTTCCCTAAGTAAATAGGTACCCGGGAATGCTGAATGAACTGGTTAGGAATGCAGTTGGATATTTAGACATTCAACCAATCAGAAAAAACAAGTCATTCCATCCTCATTTTTAACGGGTATGTTTGACTTAACCATTGTGAAATGAAGGGTTCCAGAGCCAACTAATTTTGGAAAGTGAACGGGCGCCAATAGATTCAGAATAAAACTGCTTCCAGGCACAATTCAATAGACATAAAGCCAATCAGAGAAACAAAATTGCTTAAGGTTTCATTATTGATAGTTATTATTGATAGGATTTCTGAAAGATTTATATTGGGTTGATATGGCTGTTAAGGCTAAGGAATTACACTGATAGATTTCTGAGTCATGTGGAAGGCAGTAAGTCATAAAAATGAAATTTTCTGAATACATTTTCTAAAATTCAAATATGGAATTAACCAATCACTAACTCCATGTGAACCAGATGGTGGCTGTTTTTGAATTTGGTTAGTATCTAGTTTTAGATCTACTTCAGTGTGTTTTGTTCAGTAGTCTCTATGTGTACATTTTTCTTCATGTTACACTTACTAATTTCCTGTTGTCTAAATTTGAGTTGTCTTGGACATAAAAAGATTGAAAGCATTTTAATATTTTTATTTCATATTGCCCATCCTTTATATTGAAAATGTAAGCATCTTTTGTCCACATTGTGTGCATGACTCTTGTTCTCTGTTTTATCCAAGGCTATTTTCAAACCTTGTTGGCTTCATGGCTCTCTTTCTCTCTCTCTCTCCTGGCCCACTTCTGCTTCGTATCTGCAGCAACATGAACCCCTCACCGTTTGTTTTCCCTCCTCGTCCTTCTCCTCACTTTGGCGAATCGAACCTTCTTACAGAAACGTCCGCCGTGATAAAACTATCTCCCGTCAGCGCGGTAATGCATTTGAAAAGCTTTGCGTGCATATTAGAGGCAGGCTCGGGGAACACACTGAGATGTCATGCATGGCATCCTGGCATGAGGCACAGCAGCTGAGAGTGCCAAAAAATCCCTGTCCTCCAAAGAAAGTGCTGACACTTAGAGGAGGCACCTGAGCTTGTATGTTTTTTGCGAAGTCAATCTACGATATGGAAACAATTTTTTTTTTTAATAACATTGAATTAACTGTAACTAATTAATAGTACCAGTATGCATTATAATATTTCACTTTACTGTAATTAACCTAAAAAATGTATATCTTGTAAATACTTGTGTGGGTCTTGGTCCTTTGTATTTGATTAATATTAGTAGGAGCAGTAGCAATTATAGCAGCATTTATAATTTTGTGCCACAAAATATGAATATTTAATTTTACATTTGTGAATAAAAAAGTGTATTCATATTATTGTATTAGTATTCTTATTGTTGGTATTGGGATTAATATTGTTACTGTTGCTGTTGTTAGTATATTATTATTTTAATTTCTTGTTCATAAATCTCAAAGTGAGTTGTCTGTCAGCAGTCGTGCATTGCAGTGCATACTCCGCCTCTGGCCCATAGTTGCATTCTCTAACTGGAGTAAGCAAAAGAATGAATTATTTTTAGTATTTGTACTTTTTTGTCGCTCAATATTTTAATCTGGCATTTGCAAAATGGACAGTTATTATTATTATTATTAGTTGTAGTAGTTGTAGTAGGCTGTAGTTGTGGTAGTAGTTTTGTGCAGGACAATATACATTATTAGTATTATTATTATTATTATTATTATTACACCGCATCTAGAAAAAAAAGTTTATGCTGTTTTGGAAAGCACACTTTTTTCACCTATTTTGGTCATGCTGAGTTCAAATATGCCGCTGGAAATTCACTATCATGTACTGTTTTCCCACAAAATAAGAATGAAGTTTTTAATAATTGTGGTAAATTACAGGATTATACATACAGTAATAGCAGTCATCACTATGATTTCTTGGCTCCCTCCAATGGCATGGAGGGAGCCAAGAAATCATAGTGATGACTGCTATTACTTTTCTTTTGATTTTATTATTATTATTTTTAGTAGTGGTAGTGATGGTGGTAGCAGTAGTAATATTTATTTCATGTTGCTCAATGTTGTAGTCTATGGTTATTATTAATATTATTATTATTTGTTGTAGTATTCAACAAAAATATTGCACATAAAAAGTTATTATTACTATTAGTTGAAGGAAGCTGTAGTAATGGTAGTAGTCTGGTGCAGGACAGTATGCATTATTATTATTAGTAGTAGTAGTAGTATTAGTAGTGGTGGTGGTGGTAGTAGTAACAGATATTTTGTGTAGCTTAATCTTATAATCTGACATTTGCACAATAAACAAATATTATTAGTTGTAGGAGGCTGTAGTTATAGTGGTGGTAGTAGTAGTAGTTTTTGTTGTTGTAGAAGTTGTAGTAGTAGTAATAGTAGTTTTGTGCAGGACAGAATTATACTGTAATTCAACCATTGCAAAATTATTTGGTATTATTATCAGTAGCAGTATTCTCCTAATATGCATTCAAATTTGGAAAGCGTTAAAATTATACTAAAAAATTACAAATTTAGCCAAAAAAGACACCACAGAGAAGGGAAGAGAAGAAGAGGAGGTTAGTATGCAATTGTTGTAACCACAGGAATGGGTCACATTACACAAGAATTAGTAGCAGAGTAGTAATAATGTTTATCATTGTAGTTGTAGTAGTTTTTGAGTTGCATTCTTTTGTTTATTTGTGAGAGCAATCCACTTTCATCTTCTATTCTTCTCCTCCATGAGTGGTCTCTCTGATGCTGGTTCATTATTCACATATAGTGTTGGTGATTGTGTGTGTGTGTGTGTTTGTGTGTATGTTTGTGTGTGTGTCAGTGCACTCTGGCCCCAGGCTCGTGCCAGCCCATTACTCCCTTGCTGTTTTTCACGTGTGCACGTTAGAGAGTGGGCTGTGTGTTCAGGCCACACTGATTGTCTCTCCATGGCGGGGGCCCTCATTACTGCCCCCACACTGTCACCAGCATCTGCTTCTCCGCCCGTCTCTGGTCCTCCCTCCTTCCCCCATGCACCCACCTCACTCCGCAGTCGGCCCCGGAGCATGTCCCCGCACACCTCCCACATGGAATTGAAAGATTGGAAAGATACAGAGATGGGACGTCAAGTAGAGGCCACATATCATGAACACGGAGCGAGCACCACGCACCTGCATTATACAGGAGACAAATGTCTGCTGAGATGTTGTGTTATTGAAAACATACAAACTACTACTCATACTATTACTTATACCAGTATTACTGCTACCACTATTACTGATACTACTTAGGGCTGGCGAAATTGTAAAATACCTGATAGCCCTTCGGGCAGTCACTCTTAAAATTTTTGTTGCCCAAAATGAAATGAAATAGTCCAAATAAAATATATATTTTTAGTGTTGATAAGTCCACCACAACACCACACAATTATTATAATATTTATTTTGTTATGACTGAATATGTATCTGTATGGACAATTAGGGCTAGGTGATATGCGCAAAAGGACAAAAAAATCTAAAATGTTTCCCATATTTTCACACCATTTTATGTTTTACAAATTGTCTTTAAATGCATGTTTAAGTTTAGGCAAGGTAATAAAGTATGTGTGTTGTTAGTTTTAGTTGCTTCAGTTGATGATAATAGACTAGAATACATAGATATTCCTGCTAGCTTTTATTTAATTGAATTAATAACCTTTTGTTGTTGTTTTTTTACCTAAACTGTCACCCTGCTCGATGTAGTCTTTGTGTTTTATTTACTCAACATTTTATTGATTACATCAGTGGAGGCTTCAGTTTATTTAAGCCAACTTTGTTTTACAGATGTCTATTTAACCTATTTAAACATTCTGTGACCCCTTTAGGACCCTGATCCACAATTTGAGGACCACCAAAACCAACTTACACTTGCACTGATTTGTGTAGGACCTCTTAAATATAGTTTAATGGTGATTGGCTTCAAACGGCACATCAACACTGATAGAGCTAGAGTTACATTAGTAACTATTACTGCACATCACATGCCGCCTCTGCCTCTGCAGCATCTCATGACAAATATAACCCTGATTTGCTCATTTGTATTGAGGAAACTACTGTCTTCTGCTGGACACAGAGTAGAGTTAGTTTAAATCAGTTTCTGGTTGACGTCGCCCTGAGTTCTCTCCTCTATCTAGCGCACAGGAGAGCAGTCGAGACTCGAGAAAGACGAGGAATGAGAGGGAGACGAGAGGAAAGGACGCAACTGCATTGTCATAAAACAATATATTTGTCTGAAACATGAGTGATAGAGTTAAACCACAATTTCCCTCACAGAGGAGAAACAAGGCGAGGGCACAGGACGCGCGGGACCGCTGGAGAGTGGCGTGCTAGCACATAAGATGGGCTATCTGCTGTGAGCATTGACAAAGGCAAAAAAAAACTGCCAGTGGGCGGTATTTAAGGGGAGATCAGACAGGACTCCGTTTACCATAACTACATACTGACAGACAGACAAAAGCGTGACTCCATGCTCCAGCACCATGCTCCAGCCCTGCGCGTCTTTGGCTTTATCGCACAGCATGCCATACACACCCTGTTTGCTCACCGCGGATGGCGTTTCCATGGTTAGAATTTTTTGGGAGAGTTTTGCCCGTTTGCTATAGGCCTATGGATTAATTGCAGCAAAAAATTGTTCTGCAAACTGTGGTTTTTGTAGCTCCAGCACAGCAAACGCTAACATTAGCTTGCTAACATTGCATTTGGTGGCATTCAGGTGGCCTGTCCCTGTGAACAGGCTGCTTTGTGATAGCCCTTATTTATGATAGCCCATCGGGCAGGGGCCATCAAAATTTGTTAGCCCGAGTAAAAAATTGAATTGCCCCAGGACGTCGGGCTAGTGATTTTGCGAGCCCTGCTACTGCCTGTAATAACAAAAATCATAGCTGTGTATATAAATACTATTGCAACAAATGAGAAAAAATGTGTCATTAGTGATCAATAGATAAAGAAAAGTAGCTCAGAAGGTAGCCAGAAGGTTGGCAGTTCGATCCCCACTCCCCCATTCCATACTGCCATTGTGTTCTGGGGCAAGACACATACTACCGCCAGTATTTGTGGCACTGGTCTATGACTGTTGGTGTGTTTGGTGGAGGCACAGTATGGCTGCCACATCTCCGTCATTCTGCCTAGATAATGGACAAATGTATATCACTTTGAATGGCTACAAAAAACACTATATATAAATCCACTCCATTATTGTTGTTACTACTACAACTACTACGATTACTTTGAAGGTTAGTGGTTTGGACTCCACTTCCTCTGCTGCTATTGCTACTGCTATTGTGTTCTTGGTCAAGAACAAGAATGTCTTCATTGTCTGTCGCACTGGTCTATGACTGTGTTAGTGTGATATTGGTGGTTTGGTGGTGGTCGGAGTGGCCTTGGCATGGTATGGATACCACATCTCTGTCATATGCCCAAATAATGCTGTTTTGTTTTTTGGTTTTTTGTTTGTTTTGTTTTGTTTTAATCATTGCATTCAGAATATGCTAACTCTTCAGTCAGGTCAAGTCTTTAACGAGGAGGCACAGGTCTTAAAGCCATCCATGTATAACTCCGGATCATGCAAGGTGGTGTTATTTGCTGTTGTGTCAAGCTCTATATAGTCTTAGGGTTTAGTGTGTAGCCCAAATATTATCTCACTCTCTAATGTTCTCTACCCACTCACTGACAGCACACGCATTTTGTCAGCTGGTTGCCTTTTGCCCTATGACCAGCATTATTTCTGCAGAATGTGATACTTAGGTGACTGATACCTTTTTCTCAACTGAAAATGCATTGTTGTTTTGGGTCTCAAAACCTTTGAGTATATCTTTTTTCAATTTGTCAAAATAAACAACTAAAGATAGTGTTGGAGACTACTATTTTCAAAGAATATGGTGAGGAACTAATTAGCAAATGCAATAAAAAAACTTCCTTTGTTTAAGAGAATGTGAAGGTGGTGATAGGGACCTCCACATCCAAACAATAGGGTATAGTAAACAGCCAATGGAAGACAGTAGGTGATCCGAGCAACAAAATTTCATCAATTGGCATAATATGAATCCCAGCACCTAGATTTGTTCCCAGAAAAACAATCAGATTGTTACTCCTGTTAGAAATTCTTAAAAATCCCAGAAACAGTTGGATCCTTGTACAGCATCTTGGCACTCCACCATACTCTATCAGGCCTTTAGACTTACCTCCACTTTGTGACAGGCTTTCAGATCATGACCCTAGAGTGACCTCTGGCCAGCTGGGGCCTCACCTCGGGCCACTCTTTGCCAGAGAAGCCACTTTCGCCTTGATGAATGGCATGGCCCAGTGTGCAGCAGTAGTAACATTGGGAGGCACGACGGGATGACAGGAGGTCGCGGCTTAAAGACACACAGACAGTGAGCCAGAAGCTGTAATGAGCGTGTGGCAGAAACAGCCCAAATAGCTACTACTATACCAAAACAGCACTATGCGTTACTAATGATTTGTTACTGTAAAGCCCAGTGAAAGGGTACAATGGGAAAAGGCCACACATCACACATTGGAAACATAAATGCTTCTTTTGGTAACTCTTATTAGTGATTTTAGATGGAGAGAGACACTGTTTTGTCTGCACTTAATGGCTTTTTCAGAGATCTATTTACCATAAACAATTTAAACATGCATACCAGTGTTTTCTTCTGTTCTGCAAGGATCAGTTCTATGAAGCATCTTTTGCACAAATAGCTTATTTTGTGAAAGGGACAAAAGAATGACAATATCCTTGAACATTCACTTTTCGAGCTCTTTCTACAAATTCTAGTTTATGTAAAGGACTGCTGTCTAGTTTGATCAAAGCCTAATTTCCACAGAAGCTTTATAATACACAAAAGGACACAACAGTAGGAAAAACAGAAAATGGGGAAAAACAGGGTATGGAGTGACCCACGTAATCATAACATTCCTTGGGCACACTTTTGGCTGTGTCATTTGGTAAACAAAGTTGAAGAGATGATTACTGAGTGGCATTTTCTCAATGCAGCTTGTTTTGTAAGGAAGGACTATGAATAAAGAATGTAGCAACAGCTGTGTCCATTTAGATATTGTCAGTATCTTTTGGATCATGAAGATTGCAGTTGCTGTCTAAATTGCATGAGGTTGAAAACTGGCACTGATTTCCAAATTTGAAGTTTAGAATTCAGGGAAAAAGATTATAGCAGTCATCTTTCCTTGCTTTGTTGTTTTAAATTTTGGTTGCTAAGGGCAGGACAGTGGCTTAGGTGGTAGAGTGGTTGTCCTATAACTGTGAGGTTGGTGGTTTGAATCCCACACTCTCCAGCTCATACTGCAGTTGTGTTCTCTGGCAAGACATCACTCACCCCCCCTGTGTGAATGACTTTGTGATTGTGTGTTTGATGGTGGTCAGAGAGGTCTTTGACACCGAATGGCAGCCACATCTTTGTCAGTCTGCCCTATAAAAAAAAAAAAAATACAATTATCATGTGAAAATCTATTTAGAGTATATTCAGCATTATGTTGAATAACAAATAATCTTTTTTTATCATTTTAAACAATGTTTTATAGCAAAGGTTAGAAATTGAGACTTGGGGCAAGTTTTTTAGACATTTGATTTATATATATATACGTATATGTGTGTGTATGTTTGTGTGTCATTCCTGCGACCATCTGCTGTTGTATTCTGCCTAAGGCCTATAGCTGGTATAGACTCAAGCCAACTGTGACCCCTAACTGTGATGAGCCAAAGATGAAGCAATAATCCACTTCAACTTCTAATGGAGGGAAATCTTGTGTGATGTTTGCACATCACAAACATCACATGGCATGGTATGGCGTGTTAGGTAGGTAAGCAGTATCAAGCCACAACCTACCACCTGGACCTATACCATACCACTTAGTAGAAACACGCCCTGTACATCTCTCCCAATGGAATAAACCACTTTTACATATAAATGAATAATGAAAAATCTATCTACCTAATGCATCAGTTGTTCTCACACACACTAAATCTATCATAACTGGCTGTTAATTCACACATGAATATTCCCCCATCTTACACATTATATCGGAGCATAAGTCATTGCACTCGAGCAGCTGCAGACTGTGATGGAACGGCTTAGCTTAAACACAGCCTCTTAAACCTACGCTAGCATAATTATTTAATGACCTGGAGGTGAACGCCATCCATTATAACATCTTTAGTGAGGCATCACTTTGCAGTATGGTCTTGGCTGTGTGGCTTTGCGCTGTTTAACTTGGTGTTATTCTTCCGAGATGCAAAATGAAAGTGATAAGGTTTCCCCCAAGATGTTTTTCCTCCACAATTTGCAACAATACAAAACCTGCAGTATCTCCCTTGTGTAACATCTGTTTTTACCCACCAACACCCTGCGAATACAATTCCAAGTCACCGATTGATTCAATGCTGTGTAAAATGTAAATAAAAACAGAATGCAAATTTCTTATACCAATATTTTATTCACAATAGAATATAGACAGCATACCAGGCATTGAAAGTTAGATATTTTACCTTAAAAAAAAAAAAATTGCACATTTTCAATGTGATGGTAGCAACACATCTTTACAAAGTTGAGACAAGACCAGAAAAGTCAGTCTGTATTTTTTTAGTAATGGATGTACTGGATGCTCTTTACGCCCTCAAGCGACACTGCATAACAAACAAAGGGATTTTGTACTGGAAATCAATGCATGGATTTCAGGAATACTTCCAGAATTCACTGCCTTTGCACAAAGCCAAATTCTAACTGTATTATGCAAGGATGAAGCCATATATGAACATTTAGAAACACTGCCCTCTTTTTTGACAAAAGCTTGTTCAAAATGTTCTATGGCTAAACATTCATCTTCTGCTTCTGCATTAGAGGGCTGCAGCAAATAATCAAATGAATCCATTGTCATAGATGATTAAAATAATTGTCAACTAATTTAGTAATCAATTAATTGCTATCTGTGGTATTCATAGTCTTTGAAACAGGCATGTGTTGAGAGAAAGGGTTATATTACTAAGACAGACCAGGTAAGACACAAAAACAATAAAAGAAAATGTCAAATTATTTTTATGATAAAAATCATCCCAAAGTAACTTGCAGTTTTGTCTTGCTAAGCTTTTGTAAAAATCCAGCTGGAGTAGCAAGTCATCATGCATTTACTCACAATTCACTATCCAATTATGGACCAATTAATCGAAAAATAATAATAAAAATAATCAATAATTAATTGAAATAACCGTTAATTGCAGCGGTAGTCATGGATATTGGAGCTTATCCCTATACCTTGAGGCAGAAGTAGCTCAGTAGGTAGAGCTGTTTGTCCACTAAGCAGAAGGTTGGCTTATCAATCACACCGTCATGATGTCTTTGGGCAAGACACTTCACTCAACTTGTCTCCAGTGTCTGTGGTACTGGTGCATGAATATGTAAGTATGATTGTGTGTTTGGTGGTGGTTGGAGAGGCCATAGGCACAGAATGGCAGCCACATCTCTGTCAGTCTGCCCCAGGGCAGCTGTGGCTACAGAAGTCGCTAATTGTAAATACAACTTTGAGTGTCCAGAAAAGTGCTATATAAGACTGATACATTATTATTATTATAAACTATGGGCCTTAGGTGAGGTACACCCTTGAGAGTGACCAGACAGTCGCAGGGCTGATGCAGAGTCATATTCTCTCACATTCATTCTCTGGGGGCAGTTTTGAGTCACATACATGTCTTTGGTGGCGGAGTACCCAAAAAGAAAATATAGTAACTCGAGGAGGACATGCAGTCTCCTGTTTTCAAGAAGTCAGCAGAGTCTCTGGATTATGCACATAAATGGTGGTTGTGTACATTTCTTATTTTAGATGCAAAATTCACTTTATTATTGCTAGCACCGTGGTTGCCAATTATTACATGCTGCCAATGCAAGCAGGTAGTGTTTTTCCTGCAGTATATTTGATCACTAGTTATGAATAGAATATGACTGAAAAGCAATATGGGAGTTATTCTCATCCTCATGCTAGGCTGGTTCCTTTTGACTTTAATTTTATCCTAGTGGCAGGTAATCAATGTTTTATCGCCTGCGTATTATTAGCGCCCTCCTGTTAGTAACATGACGCCCGTTGTGGCTAATCATCTCTGTCACGGCCGCATTGATTAGTACACTGCGGGCGCTAAGCAGGACGGGGGCCATGACGACACCCATTACCGTTGACTTTGCTCATTGAATTATGGGACAAAGAAAAGGCATCGGAAACAATAAGCGGAGGAGGATGTATGGAAGGTCAGGAGAGGGGTGCAGGGGTCAGACAGGACAGCAGCATGGCGTCACCGCAGAGACGTAAGCAACAAGGAAGTTCATCAAATATTAACCTTTAATGCCACTCGTAAGTCATTGTAATCATCTTCAGCAGTACATTTATGAAGCTAATGATAAGAGATCATATCTGACCTTCTAACATTTATGATTTAGTAACACATTGCGTCATCTTAATTGATCTTGCAATATCCAAAAAGAATGGCCGTTTTAAATGGCAAAATGTAATGATATGATTTTTGGAGCCAGAACGCAAACTGCCTTTGTTTTATAGAATGAGACATGGCAAGACGATGGCAAATCTTATCAAATCATTTCACTCTGACAATATTATTTGGCTACTGCTCTAAATATTCTAAATGTAACAATTTCATTTTTTAAACTAATAAGGTGAAAAGTAATTGATTTTTGTATATCTGTCAATTTTTGAGGCAACAATGTTATTAAAAAAAATAATTAGAATCACCAAATGAGTTGTACTGAATACATTTTTGTCCTTGGTGGCAAAACTGGTAGTAGTAGTAATATTAATTAATCAAGCAGTTGCAGTAGTTGTATTGTTAGCAAATTTGGTATAGTAATAGTAATGGAAGTGGTACTAGTAGTGGCATTTAAGTAATTAAGTAGGCTACCTAAACCCACACATACACTGCGATTTCAGACCGAATTTGCCCCAATTTCTAGCATGTCAGAAATTTTGTCGCCACTCGTGGGGGTAGCGTACTGTTGACGTAACTCTGCTGCAGAAATACAACTGCAGTCATACAATATACACTTTATTTCCAAAAGTATTAGCTCTGCCTTTACACTCGTATGAATCTGTCATGTTGAAACAGTAAGTGGCCATCCCCAGACTGTTCCCAAAAAGTTGGGAGTGTGGAATAGTTCAAAATCTCTCGGTCTGCTGAAGCATTCAGAGTTCCTTTCACTGGACCTAAGGGGCCAAGCCCAGCTCCTAAAAACAACCCCACACCATAATCTCAATTCAGTTATTTGGGTGGGTGAGAGAATACTTTTGGAAATATAGTGTATAATGACATATATGACAGGAAATTTGGTGGAAATTGTCGCCAAGTTGCGCTAAGGTAATTTTTGTTTGTTGTTAAAGTTAGCCTCTCCAACTCAGTTAACCTTAATATTGTTTGAAAAGGAGATAATGAGACAAAATAACAGTAACTACAGTATAACAAACAGTTCTGGAGGTCAGCCCTAAATTTAATAAGTAATATATTTTTGAAGTATCTGTACTTTTACTTACATAACTACAGATTTGTAATATTTCTTCCACCTCAGTCATATGCACAGCTTACTAGTAAACATAACAGTTTTTTTTTCTTGTGATGCAGCTTAGTTTTGCAAGTTTGTTAATAAGCAGAAAAAATGATAAAAATACATTATATTTCAATAATATCAGTCAAGTTAAAGCCCACAATTCCAAAACACACATCGTCTGGTATTTTATCTTTCATAGATGCTACATCAAGGTATCTCATTCCATCTCTGCTGCAGTTAGAGTAAGGTCAAGATAAAGGTCAAATTTGTTTATATAGCTCATAATTCCAAAAATACCTTATAGATATTGGCGCAAATTACTGTAACAATTTCCAGTGTTTTTACCTTTTGATTTCTACTGCTCATAACAATACTCTACCCATTCTCCACAGCACAGCACTTTGAGTAAAATCACAGCGGAAAAAAAGAAAAGCAATAATTTGGTACCTCCTTATTCCACCAGCAGCGCCACCATCTAAGCCCATCTAATCACACAGGACGTCCCTTTGCTGTTGGCGCATCCTACTGCTACCTTAATCTCCGTCTCAGAGATCCCATAGTAAGAGCAATGCCACCTGCATTTTACCTGCACGTGTTCAGAGTCTGTGCAGAGAAGCATGGTTTTAGCTCTGGCAGTGATAGTCTTTTATTATGGGAAAAGCATGAGTTTTTTCAGCCACTGTGCATTAGTCATTATCACATTATGTATTGTTTTTAACAGTCATCTCTGTGCGTGGGCGTGTTAATTCTGCTGCATGGATGTGCTGTGCTGGTGTTGCGCATTCACAGGCCTCAAAGGTCACCTAATATGGAGTTTTCTGAATAGTAATTTTAGGTATTTGGTGTATTCAAAGACACACATTATACAGTATGTACGCAATGCATGGCCGGAAGTAAAAGTAGTCAAAAAATGTATGCAGAAAGTAAAATTTTCTCCAAAAACATGCTTAAAAATATGTTTCACCTATGTCCAGAAATAAAGCATAAGATGGATAGGTACACTCATGGGAAACACTAAAAACCAGCCGTTTGGCCCAGGTGGGCATGGTTTTGAGAGACATCACACTCATGTAGCATTTATGTTAATTTTGACAATAATCATTTTATTTGTCAAACTGGTTAGGGTTAGGAAAAGAGTTATGGTTAGCCTAATGGTTGTGGAATGGGTTAGAATTAGTTTATTTTATGTTATTAGTACAAGTATGTGGCAGTGAAATATCATTTGTCACATTTTTCCCTCTTGTTCTGTGCTGACAACCCGGCAATAAACCAACCCTAGTCGTACCCCTTAATCTGTTACCAAATAAACTCTTTATTTATTATTTATTACTTGCTTATCCAAGAAAAGCTTACTTTAATGGTCACCAACCAAGTGTGTGGCGCAAGACGTTAAGCCCCGCCCCCTGACGAAATGCCTGGTTTTTAGTTAGTCCTGTTAGCCATAGCGTTAGCATAACTGAAATACATACAATGCTGTTATGACATTGTCCACTTTGACGTGTTCTGCAGCCAAGTGTTGGGGTTTGTAGCACTTGCTTGCATTATAGAACCTATACATTTGAATAACTAATAAATTACCTGAGTTGTAGGTGCAGGTTAATCCAGGTGAAATTCAGTAAAAAGATTTCACAAAAAGGGCATCTGGACAAAGTTTTGTTTCAAGAAGACATTTCAGAAGTGATGAAGTCCCAGGCATGCGGTATGAAATGTCTTCTTTCCTTAGGGCAACACTTTCCAGTTATCCAGTCTTGGGACAACTGACCCAAGCATTCTCTGCAAAGTCAAAGTAACAGCTCCTCATAACAATGTGTATTTTCCATACACACATTATTTTAAGTTGTAAAAATACTAATACAAATGTGTCCAAAATGATTTCAGAAAGCCTAAAAAAATGACTTAATTTCTTTACTACTTAGCAGGCCAAATGTTTACCCTGAGCAGTTAGCTGTAAACATTTGGATGGTCCTGCCTGCAGTAATTAGTAATGATGATGCAACACCACTGAGCCATTTAGAAGCTGAGGAAATTACTGCATTTAGCTGAAAAATACTTCACACTACTGCAGCTTTGGGACCTTTTATATATGACCAAACAGTATCTGGCCATAATGAGAAAACTAAACTACGCTGCTAACGTCCCGCTAATTCCTTACTGTACATTTAGGTCCATAATTCCACTCTCAGTCAATATGCTCTTTTTCCGCTCCATTTGGGCTCTCCTCCCGTGTGAATCATCGCCGTCGTTATATAAATGACTTTAAAAGACGTTGAGACACCATCAAGAGAAATGACGCAGGGGTTCTTGAGTCACGGCTCATTTGAACGGGCTGCCTGATTCTGTTTGGGCTCAGCAGTGTTGCTATCCCTGGGACGTTCTGTATCCCCGGGCATGTTAGCCGGCACGTGGTGCTCGGCGTGTGTGTGTGCATATATGCTATTCATGCAGAGAAATGTGTGTCATCTATGGAAATCTGAGGATTGAATGGTTAAGACTGCTGTGACTAAATGCTATATTTCAAGATGCTATGGGTTAAGAGTGAAAATATGTCTTTGTATCAGAGGAAAACGGCTTAGTATATTATAGGCTATCATCTGTGAAAGAAAACAGGACATAAGTCATCATTTAGACTTTATTAGCAAATTACCATTACTTGGTCAACACTGAAATATTGTGTGCCATTAACACAAAGAAAACTGGCTATTTCATCACTGGCTAAGTATGTGTAAAACAAAATAAACAGAGAATAGCATAGATGGAAAAAGTGCCTAAAATCTGCATGAATTAAAATAAGTACTACCCCGAACTTATGTTGCGAGCTATTGGGGATGTTGTGGCAGCACATTACCTCTATAATTCAGTGAGCCTTTATTTTGAAAGTGTAGCGGAAGTTTATTTTGACACTTGCCTGTTTCCCTGCAAGTGTGTTCAGAGGTGGGGTGGGGCGGAACAGCAAGCAGAGCTCGAGCTGCGAGGCTAGTTTCACTTAGCGCCCAGCTTAGTAGATTGGAGAGTCCACATTGTGTGCTAAAGCCACACAGTTCACACTGGGAAGTGGTCCACAGTCAAAAAACATAAAATATGCATTTATTTTTGTATTTTGATGATAAACATCAGCAAGACTGGAGCTAATGGGCTGTGGATTTCAGACTTCCACTTTTACTTTTAACACAGGCTAATGTTTCCAGTGGCAATTTACTTTGACCCCTTGTGGCTCAAGTTAGTTAGAGCTAGGATTTTCACCAAGTCTTCTGCAAAAAGAGCTGTTTCTGTACCTACTAAGGTTTGACAGAGTTTTTCTTTGTCCTTTGCCTGAAAATTAGGCGATTACTCATGTAATCTTGTTTACAGACAAAGAAACCCAAAACAGTTGACGATGACCAAGATAGAGTTTGATTTTTCCGCTAAACCTAGATTTAGGAGATGTCTATGGTAAGGGCTAGGAAATTTATAATTCTATTCTGGCCTCTTTAGTAGAAAGAGTTAGATAAGGTAAAGGTGTAACCCCATATGGGAATTTAAAGGAAATTTGAACAGTTCTGCTCCAGCTGTTTGGGTATAAAGCTGATTTGGTTACTGTTCCCTTCTGGTAACATGAAATTGGAGAAGCCATGCAGATCACATTTGAAATCCCTAATAGAAATGTTTGGGTTTCCTCTGTTGCCTGCTAGATAGAGTTGGCTATTTTTAGACAAACAGCCCATCTTTTCTTCTCTCTCTCGCTCTCTCTCTCTCTTTCTTTCTCTCTCTCTCTCTCTTTCTCTCTCTCTCTCTCTCTCTCTCTCTCGCTCTCTGTTTTTGAAATGGGCCCATCTGTTGTATCTGAAGATGTCTTTAAACAGTAATGTGCTCCACTTGCAACTTGCCGAAATGAAGAGAATGATGTAAAAAATTCCGAAAGTTACTTGGCGAAGCTGAGGATAGTGGGCTGGGAGGAGATGATGGGAGAATAGATAACAGAAGTATTCTGGGATAGTGAACACAAGTATATCTCTCTATTTAATTGGAAATGTGGTACTACTGCATAAACTGCAGAGCTTCTTCTGAATATAGAGCTGGGAATACTTAGTGCATGTCGACCATAATGTGCTGTAGAATATTCTTGTCATGAAGTAGTTATAGTTAGTCGTATTCTAAATAAATGTACATGACCCTAAGCAGGCATCCTAAGCATTATGACACTGTTTTTATTGTGGCCATAATCCTTCTCCGGTATTCTGCAGTGCATGTCTGACAAAAGGCTTAAGGACTTAATAAACAAATACACAGTCCTCCTCTGTTACACTGCAGGTGTTGCTTAAAGCAGAACGCAGTAACTTTGTACTTGATGGAACTTTTACTACTATTATTACTAGTTCAAGTGCTACAGCAGCTTCTACTATTAATTCTACTGTAGCTCCAACCACTTTTTTCATTATTTACTTTTACTACCATTGCTACTGCCACTACTACTACTAGTGCTGCTACACAACAATTACTATTACCAATATTACTATTCACTTTGATTGCTGTAAAAAAAAAAAAAAAAAACTTACTAAAATGCCAATGGAGAGAAACCAGGTCTAATCCAGGACAAAACCTGGACTAAACCAGATTTAAACCAGGTCTAAACCAGGACTAAACTATGTCTAAATGCTAAACCAGGACTAAACTATGTCTAAACTCTAAACCAGGACTAAACCAGAACTAAACCAGGTCTAAACCATGACTAAACTAGGTCTAAACTGTAAACCAAGATTAAACCAGTTCTAAACTAGGTCAAAACTAGGTCTAAACCAGGACTAATCCAGGTCTTAACCAGGATTTCTCAAGGACTAAATCAGATCTTAACCAAGATTAAACCAGATTTAAACTAGGTCTAAACCAGGACTAAACCAGGACTAGATGAGAGCCAGTTGAGAGACATTGTTCCTGTTGCACATCCTATAGGTCTTCCCCATGTAGGACATGTAGGACGTGTAGGACACTTCTCCATGGAGGCTGGCTCAGCTGGCTCCTCTCGATGTACGTGAGCAGCAGCTCTACTCCGAGCGCTTCCCTGGTGACTGAACTCCTCACCATATCTTTAAGGAAGGTGGAGGAAACTCATTATGGCCGCTTGTATACCAGATCTTGTCCTTTCGGTCATGACCCAAAGGTAGTTGTGAGAATAGGACAGTAGATTGACCCATAAACTGAGAGCTTAGTCTTTGGCTCAGCTCCTTGTTTACCATAATACACCAGAAAAATGGTTTTAATGTTTATTTTTATTTAGCAAAACAGCATTACAAAATTAAATAAAATGGCATGGCACTTTGCATAAAACTGTGTGAACAGTTAACATGAACAGAGCATATTATGCACACACCATTCATTTAAGCACAAAATGTGTCTTGGCTTTTTTGTAGCAAGGTCATTAACAAAAGCATAATCTCACCTTTGTCACACTGCTTTTACTACTTCCTATGGGGATAAAGGTTGAAAAAAAAAATCACCTTACACCCTTCTGCAAACTTTTTTCTCAGAATGTGTAAAAAAAAAAAAAACAGAAATATAGTACAAACCAGAAGGCAGTGTAAAGCGGCTTAGGACTCCACCGAGAGTGTGAATGGTCCCGCGGGCTGCACCTCAGCTCTACTTTAATCAGCCAGGATAAGCTCTGAACCCCTGCCACCATAATTAAGGATAAGCAGGAGGAAAATGGTCACTATTTTATACAAATGACTTCCTGTGCCCACTCAGATAGCAGCGAGTGGTCAGCGCAGAGTCTAAGCTTGAGACATCCATCTTAAAGGGGCTACTTTATGCTTTTTTGTATCTTTTTAAAACAATTTTGGTCATCTCTAGAACAGTATTGCACATTTTACAAACTGAAAGAAAACATTTTCAGTAAATACTCTGTATGGAAACAGTTGAAAAGACCAGCAGAGGGCAGCGCTGTTATGAACATAAACTGGAAAAAAAAAAAAAGTTCAAATTTTTTGTATGATGACTTTACTAGAAAATTTAAAAATAGCTGTGAGGAATCAGGAATTTTTATTTAATTTTTTTCTGATAAATGAATGAGCGCAGACTGAATGTACAGGGCTTGCTGGTTATTGGTCAGTGCTTCCAGGAGTGAGTGAGAGTTCACGGGAGAGGCGAAGGGTTGTGGATGTAATTGTTCTGAGGCCTCAAAATGGCCATGCCAGAGTCTACTGGATTACTCCATTTATGCTTTTGATTAGGGAACAACAATAGTTTGCATAAAATATCCCATTTAACCATAACTTTATCATCAAGGTCTCATGTTGCAAATCAAAACACTAAGATAGCATTTTTAAAATTTTCTGCTAATAACACACCTATGTCCTACTTTTGTGGCCCAGCCCACCAGTTGAGAATGCAGGGTGTGTAGACAAATTAATGAGAATAAGATTTTTCTTTTTTGCCATTCATTCATTGACCTTTTTTGGCTTCTTGCTGTTAGGAGTCCAAGGTGACTGAAGCCTGTCTTAGCAACTATGGGCCTTAGGCTGGGTACATGCTGGACAATAGCCAGTTAGTCACAGGGCTGCAACTTATACTTACCTTACACATACTGTACAGTTTTTTTGGGATGGTGGGTGGAAGTACCAGGAGGAAACCCACAGGAACACAAGGCAGACACGGAGCCGTAGAATGGAGCCCAAGATCTCTCTCTTTGCTAAGAGGCAGGAGCACTAACCACTCTGCCAAACAAATGTGACTTTTTCAAACATCTTTCTTATTAAACTCACTTGTCAGATGTCAGTACAGTTTAACTCCAGATACTCATTGAGTCTTTTCAAGCAGCTGTCTCGCTATTAATTTTAGCTACGCCATCTTCCTCGCTATCTCCCCTCGCCGTCCCACAGCTTCCCATGCGCAAAATCCCCCCTTGCTGCGATCTGTTATGATATCACATGAAAGAAACCATTCTCTCATGTTTGCTGCTGCTGTGGAAGCCTCTTATCATCGTGTATTTCTGTGGTATCGACCTCATTTCTGTGTGCGGGGATGGCGCGAGACTGGCTCACATGTAAAGCTCCCACTGGCGGAGATTGACAGCTGAGATAGATAATCGCATAGGGATGCAGCACTGAGTGGAGCCATAAGGAAGGGAGTGATAATGTATCCAGATCTGACAGATTTAAACGTGAAGACATTATTGGCCTCTCCGGTTCCCCGCGCAGTAACCAAAGTACTGCATGTTATTATGATCTGCCACTATCTTCTGGAATCATATCTGAGTGTACTTTGTAGTATTGTAGTTTAGATTATGTAACTGAAGTACAGTGGATCACATTGACTATAACTTCACTTTTTAGCCACAAACTCTCCAAACACTGGCTTTCTCACATCAAACTTTTTGTATTTAAAAAAAAAAATCCCAATTTTGAAAATAACAATATACTGTACCTATAGTGGACACAACCCAGTGTATACCTGATGCCAGTCCCAAGCCTGCATAAATGGAGAGGGTGGCATAAGGAAGGGCATCTGGCTTAAAACCTATGCCAAATCAATAAGCAAATCACTGCACACTACTGTTGGAGTTCGATGATTTGCTTTGGTAACCCCCAGATATTAGATAGTGACAAGAATAGGACCATCTATTGCTTTGGAGTCTAGGGTTATAAAAAAGTGCATAATTCCACTGTGTTAGTTAAAAGTACTATAAGCAGTATATATTTTTTATATTTTATTAATATGACCCACTTGTCCTAAGATCTGTGGTAAACATGAGAATCAAATATTAGTTTTACTGATAACAATGGTACAGTTCATTTATTCACAATCAAAAATGCATTGCCCAAGTTCTTTACATTTTTTGTTTTGGTTCTAAACCTTGCATTGCCAATCATCCAATCAGAAAAGCAGAAACACTGGCAACCCACAGGCTGTTGTTTTGATTTAGATTGCAGTACTGTTTTTAAACCAGTACAACCTCCAAAAAAGTTAAGCCATATATGTTCCAGTTCTAAGCTCAGAGAAATATGGGGTTCTGGAAGAACACCTATGCTAAGCCACTGTGGAGACCCCTGACATTACCGAGAGAAACTTTTTTTTATGGTGAGACGAAATCTGTCACCTTTAGTGGCTCAATGAAAAGAAAGTTTAGACCACCTGCCTAAGACCACTCTTCTCAGTCAGAAAAAACTCAAAGAAAATCCCAGCTATGGTAAAAAAAAAAAAAAACTCAGGGAGAACTGTATGAAGGAGCAATCCCCTCCCAGGATGGACAGCCTGTAGATATGTCCAAGACTGATTTTGGCCTCCTATTTGAGGATTTTTTAAAAAATATATATATATTGCAGCAGTAAATGATCTTGCTAAGCTTTGGAAATATCAATAATATAAGGAAAGCAGTGTGTTCTCTTGAGTCCCGCTGCCCTCTGCCATCTTCCGACCACATTATGCACAATTTCTCTGTACAAGCTTATGCACCCTTAAAGTTACTATTCTGAGTTCAAAAGTGATATTACAGGTTTGCGCGGCCGAGTCTGTTCCAAAGCTGGAGTTGTGCTGATTGGACCTGAACACCGTGTAATGAGTCGCTGTGTACCTGATGGAACAGGCCGAGCCGGAGCACTGCGAGGGGTCTCAATCAGAGGGACCAACCTGTAATTCCAGCCCGCCGCAGTGGTGCCAATTCACTCTGTTTGTGCTTGTTATTACAGACTATGTGCCTTGCTCTGGCCATGGGGGTGTCTACCGTCTCATTGTGGTCAGCACCCCAATCAGATTTTTTTTTTTTTATCCAACTGTGTCTATGGCCATGCAAGTGTCTCCTCATTTGGTGCGGTTACATTCAGGTTGAGAAAGCTGAATTATGGCCTTATTATTCCAAAGTACATGTGAATGTCTGACTCCACTTAATCAAAGAAACTGAATGAGATGTTTTTAGATGGCAAAAATAACTTGTTGTTTTGTTCGAAACACTGTTAGTAACTTCTTTTTTCATCTTATAATAGGATTTTGTGAAGATACTCGATTGGCAAGCTACTGTGGTCTAGCATTTGTCAGTAAGTACTTGTAAAGTTTAGTATGCAACATTTAGCATGTAGCTTTTAGTTTATGTAATGTTCTCCACCAAGGCACTGTCATCACACATATGTCACTGATTGTTTGCCATAAGTCATAGTAGTATTAGTAGTAGTAGTGTTGTAGCGCAGTTGGTAGTATTAGCAAAACT
This sequence comes from Bostrychus sinensis, assembly GCA_020698575.1. Taxonomy (NCBI): domain Eukaryota; kingdom Metazoa; phylum Chordata; class Actinopteri; order Gobiiformes; family Eleotridae; genus Bostrychus; species Bostrychus sinensis. The sequence goes on along the minus strand of CM036257.1, from coordinate 9,678,141 downwards.
TGTGTACACGGGTGAGACAGTGGTGAGACCAGCAATGTTGTATGGTTTATTGACAGTGGCCAGTGTTTTCAGATTGGGTTGGTTTTCCCTCAGTTGGGCTTCTTTTGTACACCTTGGGCTGGAAAAAATAGCATCGGGCTGGTTTATAAAAGTTAGGATTCTTCTCACAACATTTGCTGGGTTTTTAGAAAATATTCTTGAGAAAATACCAACAAAATAGTTTTCATTTTATGGCAAACAAAGTAGAAATACACATTTCAATAAACTGCTGTGTCCTCGTATTCATATATCAGTTCATTTGTTTTAAAATTAGTAATTTAGGTTGTTTGGTTGCCCACATTTCATGTTGGTATTTCATACGCTTTTTGTGGCTTCTATGATGCCCTCACCAGGAAGGTTTTGATTGTCTGATTGCACACTTTGTGGGGAACCTGTTTGTGTTAATTTTGTGTGCTGCTGTTGATTTTTGTGTCCTTCCTCATGTATAATGTTTTTAAATTTAGAGTGGTTGTGATTTGGGCTGGTTTTTATTGTGTCGGGTGGGTTTTAAGTTCTGTTTGGGCTGGAAAATGTCTGTGATATCTGGCAACCCTGACAGTGGCACTGAGCAAAAGACAGAAGGAAAAGTTGGAGGCAGCCGACCTGAAGATGTTGAGGTTCTCTTTGGGAGTGACAAGGATGGTTAGGATTGTACTTCAGAGGGACAGCTCATGATCAAAATGGTTTGGACATGTACAGAGGAGGAATGGTGAATGCCTGTTCTTTGGTAGAAGGTTGATAAGGTTAGAACTGGAAGCCTAGAGGAAGACCAAAGCGGAGATTTATGATATGATGTTATTGAGTGTCTTTTGAATGTGTATGACCCTAAGCTCAATTGCCTTACTGTCTCACAGATCTCCAGGAACCACGCTGCCAATCTGGACAAGCATTTGTCATTTCCATACTGCGGCCCTGATGAGACGGCCTTTAATAATACATGTGTGCGGAGATAAAATCACGGCAGGCAAAATTAATATTCTCTGGGCTTGTCAGGCTCATTTAAGCTAGCCCTGTGTTTCGCTGTGTGGCCTCTGACACAGATGATTGCGTGGGCAGCTATGCAGTTTTTCCTCATAATTACTTTTTGCCATGCTGCTCTTGTCCATTGTCAGCCTCAATAAGGCAGAAGGCTATGAAAAAGAGAGAAGCGGTGAGGCAGAGGATGCAAGCTGCAGTGCACGCTCTAGTTGAATCCCTAAACAACAAAAGCCTTAAAAAATAGCCCGGCCAAAACATAATACAATGTGAGCTTTAATGGAGTGTATGGGAATTTCATAAAAAAAAATTGGTTGACCTATAATATGCACACTAGAAGTTTTGCAGGGTGGAGTTCAAGAAATAGTAAAAGTATAAAAATGCACTTACAACACATGACTAATTTGCATTCAAACCATTTATTTTTAGTTTAAGAGCCATATTTTTTAATTGCATCTTTTTGTTTTGATCCAGATATTTAGTCCAAACACCTGAGTAAATGTGGAGCAGTGGGTTAAGCGTTCAGCCACCAACTGGAGGATTGGCAGTTCCGAAACTTGCTCAAAGCACATGCTGTCGTTGTGTCACTGGGCAAGACACTTCACCGACACTGGCCACTCCAGTCACAGTATGTGGCTGGTTGTGACAGAAAGGGCATCCGGCATAAAACCTCCCAAATTATCATGCAACAGGTTTGCTGTGGTCACCCCTAACAAAAAATGGAACAGCTTAGGAAAAAATGGTCCAAACAAATGGTAAGGAAAGACTTTTTATGTCTATGGTTATTTGTTGTCAGTGTCTGTACTAAAATTGTTACTGAGCCAGTGGTGTAATGTAATGAAGTAAAAGTACTTAGTTACTTTACTTAAGTACAACTTTCATTAATCTGTTCTTTACTTAAGTAAATTTTACAAGAAGTACTTTTTTACTTCACTTTTACTTCACTACATTTTAGAGCAGGTATCTGTACTTTGTACTCAGCTACATTTATGAGCTGGTTTGAAGTACAAAGTATTTTGAGTGTTTTTGTCGTGCCCTTATTGTAGACACACTGTGCAAATATAAAAGATACAGTAAATTAGTACTCCTATAGAAACTTTAGAATAATAAAGACAGAAGACCTCACCGACAGATCAGAGGTCTTCTGTTGCATTTGTGAGTTAATTCCATTAGTAATCAGCACCATTGATCAGCAGAACCCCTCACATTTAACGAGTCTATGCGAAATAATTTTACTTTTTTACTTGCAAGTACATTTAAAAGTAAGTACTTTTAGACTAAGTGCAGAAATTGAGCACTTCCATCACTGTATTGAGCAGTTTTTTATTAGGTTTTGAGACGTCATACTAAAATTTGTAATTTGTAGCATGGGTTAAGGCTTAAGAAGTTCTCATGCATCTCTGAGTACTTTATAGGTTATTTTTGTGCAGTCAACTAAAAACAAAGGAGCAAAAAAAAAAAAAAAAATGCTGTGTACAAGCTGACTAAATTAGTTCATTTAAAATAGATTAAATTAATCAGTTAGTGTTTAACACAGTCAATATGACAGATTTAGTATTAGCTTGTTTTCTAATTAAAACATAATGGTAATAAGTACTCAAATATACCTTTAGCCTACTCAAAACTTATGCAGTGGAGGGCCTTTCACTAGAGGTGGCGTCACTATAATAGCATTTGGCTACTCCCCTTACTTTTCGAGGTCTCCACTCCACTTTGTCATAAGTTCTTTAGGTTTTACTCGAGATGCCCCACCACAAATTTATCCAGGCTCCAGGCACCTCTGACCACTGATTTCCATTTTTTTCTTCCATAATATCAGGTCCATCTCACATAAATATGTTTGTTATGGAGCTATATTGGTGTAGAAATAACCCCATATGTAAAATAACTCAGACCTGGTTACCAATTGAGAAGGAAGCCCGAGATCCAATAAAAAATAGTCTGCAGGCTGCATTTTTATTTTTATTTTTTTGACCATAGTTTGGACAACCTTGACTTACACATTTCACATTCAAGGTAAAAGTTACTCTATATGCAATCAATAGGTTATCTAAGTAGCCCAGGCAGAAACTAATGGTACTGCCCTACCATGAATTGTATTTACGCAAATAAGCAATGTGCAATATGCAAAATAACAAACAACCATTATGCTGCTAGTTTATGCCGCATCGAAGGTCAAGTCAGACGGTCGAACAAATTTGTGCCTCTTAGTTTATTTTCTTTGCAGCCGTTCTTTGGCACTTTTCAGCTCTCAGTAAATGCTTTTTTTTTTTTTTTTCCAGGCTCACATAAATGAAGCATATGAGCAAATGCCTTTTTCTTAATCTTTTTGGTACATTCATTGGGGCACTGCCTTTCACTTGCCTCTATCACATGCCCCATAATAGCTCACTTTGCACATTTAACTTAATTCAGTATAATGCAGCTCATGTGTGCACCATTTACTGTGGGCGAGGGTTGGCTTGTGAAAAGAGAACCTTTTAAATAAATATTTAGTCATACGCTAGTGGCTATAACTAAAGGTGGCTTGGCTGAGAAATTATTGGAACTAATTAAACCAGCTTGAAATTTGAAACTAATTAAGAACCACCGTCAAAATCTCTCATGTGGGCTGCTTTCAGTTGCCTCCCGGAGAAAATCATCCCATCAGGCTTTTCTGCAAGAAAATCAAAATGGCATCAGCTGACTTTTACAGGCGGAACACTATTTGCATAAAGGCTCATGCATTCTGATGTATCTGACTTCAAAACGACACAACATCACCGCAATCCTCCAGTTCTTTAATGTAGACTATTTCCAAGTCATCATACACAGAGGCGGCATCCGCAAACATATATCAAGCTATAAATATGTAACACTATCTGGAATACAGTACGCAAATGCATAGGGCTATTTCACAGCCATGCTTCTACAGTTTAGGCCTATACATGGTAATCAGACAGCAAATAATAGAAAGGTAATTTACTTACCTCCATGACAAATGAGTTTGCTTTCATGCTTATCTATTTTACTTAATCTTTCTCCCTCTTAGCTGTACTCCAGTAGCAGGTAAATGCTAAAAAAAGAGGTCTTGAAAGCATATCTGTGCACATTTTAATTGACTGTGCTGAGCGATGAGGCTGCTTGGAGGTGCTTTAATTTGCAGGCATGGCTAAACAGATGTAGCATCATAAAGTAATGTAATGGGTTTCCCCCTGCACCCCCTGGCGAGAAGTGGCGATCCAGCCAGGGGGAGAGTGAATGGAAAAGGGTATTTTTGCACTCAAAACATCCTATTGCACTGGAACATGCCTGGTAAATAAGTGATGATTGGAGGCTTTTCTCTTAGGGGATGAATTCTATAATGCAAACATGGCTTCTACACATGAAACACACTAGAGTGGAGTGAAAAGTATACAGATGGGAAGATGTGTGTCTGTGGTTGTGGGTTAGATAAATCCAAGGTTAACTGTTGTCAAACCAGCCTTCAGGCCATGGCAGTAGAGTAGAGGCGAGAGCCATAAAGTGCTCCCTGAAGAGAGGCAAGAGAGTCCGGCTCCAGATGTCACGATGCAGAGGCTCACACACGACCCATGTGCCCGACAACACAGACATATGTCTTACTCTGCCATCAGGGAGTGCTGGCACTGTAACACAGTGGCGGTGCCACAGTTTCTCCTGGCCAAATATATCCAGTCCAAAGGGCATGTCACACAGTTTCACAGCTTGCAAAAATGATTCCCATTTCTTTACTATGAGTAATTGCATCAATGTACTTACAGGGGCTGTGGGGGCTGTTCATCTCATAATAGTATACTGTGATAGTAATTGTCAATGATAAAAACATCTAGGTGTTATTATCAAGCTGCATCAGCTGTTGCTAAACACACTAGTTGAAGTTTAAAGTACATTGGGGCATCAGTGGCTTATAACCGGAAAGTTTGAATCCCGCTCTCTCCAGTTCATACTGCCGTTATGTCCTTGGGCAAGAGACATTAATTATTATTATTATTATTATTATTATTATTATTATTATTATTATTATTACTATTATTATTATTGTTATTATTATTATTGTTATTATTATTATCATTATTACTATTATTATTATTATTTTATTATATTTCTATCTATTTATTCTATTTATTTTAACTTAATTTTGTCATGTATTTTTGGGTGGCAAATTAGTCCAGTTGCAGCTATATGTTATTACATGACTGACTGACTGAACATGTTGTATCTCTATTGCTATTTACAGTACTGAGACATGCTTTTATTTTGAAATGGGCCCCTGCATCTGTTTATTTGCTGGGGAACTCTGGCTTTACAAAGTGTGAACAAAAAAAGCTTTAGGAAAGTGTTTACTAATATACAGATTTTTTCAGTATTTTCAAGTTTAGATAAAGGAGGCTTGCTGTGTGTGGCCTTTGGCTATTGTTGTATAAAACAAAATTACTGACAGTATCTCTGTCAACTACCCATATAATGTTAGTAGTATACAAAGGTTTTACAGTTGCTTTAAATCTGTTTCTGAGATACTAGGGCTACAGTTCTGAGAGACACATTTCTTTTATAATCCATCAAAGCCGAGAGGTTGCAAAAGTGTTGATGTGAATTATAGAGAATAGATGTATACTTTTATTCTCTGCATTTATTTTTGCTTGGAGTCTTAAGGCTGGAGCTTAGCCAAACTACTGGGTTTGAGGTGGGATACATCCTGAACAATGGCCAGTTAGTCACAGGGACAAAACTTACAGATATAAGCTAACAGACAAGCATTAACTCTGGTGTTATGTGCAACTTAGATTCTCCAATAGGGGCAATATTCTATGGCACATTACATTAAATAGACTCCAGAAGCGTGGTTAACCCAATTAGTAAATGAATAGTTGCTCTGCAAACACTCCAGCCCACATGGCCAACAACACCGACATATGTCACACTTCCCATTTGACCACCTTCAGGGACCAGTGGCACAGTAGCACAGTGGCAGCGGCACGCTTTCCTCTGGCCACACAGCCCGAGAGGCCATGCCGTTCTGCCGTGTTGTAACAGCCATTTCCCAGCATGCAAAAAGAGCCTCACACCAGGTAAGGTCGAACACAACTCCCTCCCCCCATTCTGCCACCGAAACCAGAGCTGGCAAGGTGAACGCCGTGTGTCTGTGCGTCGCTTTGCCAGTGACAGATGGAGCCCAGGTGCCATTAGGCAGACAAACGATGGCTTCATTAGGATGTGCCACTGGCAAGTGATGAATGCTGCCCTCTCCAAGCCATATTTGGAAGCAGATAAAAACTGGGAAAAGAGTTGGGAAAGATTTTTTTTTTTTTTTATGTAGGTTGTTCAGGAGGCAGCTTTGTTGTCAATTCAAGTCTGTGCTTAAAGAAAAAAAGGGCTCATATTCAAAGTGTATCAAGAGCTGTAAATTACATCAAATAACTTGGAGGACGTTGAATCAGATTTGAATGCAATCAGCTTGAGCAGGAGTGGTTTTGATGTTTGTTTACTGTTGTAAGTCTCTATCGCTGAGAGCCGTGACCCTGAATCTACATTTTACCGCATTATTACACTGTTGTCTCACTGATTTAAAGCTTCTGTTGGCAGAAAAGCAAAATCAAAATGCACAAATATGGAATTAGTCCCTCATGCTGCTCTGTGTCTTAAAATTTGTTAGAAATACAGAATATTGCCATTTTGAAGTTAAAGCTGCCTTACCCAAAAACTGTTCCAATGTGTGACCTCTCTGCCCCACTAGATAGTGATTTTCCTTTTTGCTTTTAATTTTATTAATTAGGCTAAAATTGTAACACTGGACCTACGTATATGTCATTATAATATCCTTATCTGTCCAAAATCATACCAGTGCAATTCCACAGTTATCTCCACCTTTTAAATTAGCATTATCTCTGTATTTTTGGACAGCCATTAATTAATTTTTTATAAGCCTGTGTAAACCATCCTACCAATGGGAGTGTCCCAATTTGAGACTTCTCCATGCCTGTTATTGCAAAGAATTTAGTGCATGTTATTAAAATTCTTGATCAATAATGTCTGGATGAGTGATTCACAACTGGTGGGTTTGGATCTCAAAGTGGGTCATGGAAAGTTAATAGGATTTAGTTTTAATAATCTTAATCGACGCCCAAGTATTGTCTCAATTTGATGAAACACAGAAAAATACCTTACTAAGACAATGACCTAATGATCCATAAAAGTAGTGTCAGGGATATAATTTTCACTCAGACTAGTTGAGAACTACAAGTCTTGGTTGCACTCTATGGCAGGGGTGTTGCCAAATGCAAAGTTTTCATTGGCCAACAAGCTTTGTTCTCAATTGGCCCAGGTAGTACTTTTTTTTTGCAAGGCAACTTCATATGACTGCTTTATGTGACTCTTAGTCTCCATGCATTCAAAACTGACTCAATAATCCAACAGCAGTTATGTATGAAGTTATTTCTGAACACCAGTAGCTCCTTGAGAAACATTTTAGTGTGAGATGGAGGAAAGAGTAAGGAAAGAAAAAATGTATATTAGTGCTTGGTGGTTCCAAAGAAAATTTTAGCCATAGTATGCACAGGTCCCAAGGCTAGATAAATGTGTGGTTGCGGAAAGGCATTCAGATTAAAACCTATGCAGTGTGAATGATTCAGTGTGGAGACCTCTGAAAGAAAGGGAGTAGTTGAAGGGGACTTTACGCAAACTACTAGAACAGTGGTTCTCAAACTGTGGTACGCAGGTGTCTTCTGGTGGCACTCGGAGGTCAATTTTAAAATGATGAAAGCCAGTTTTGTACTTGCTCTAGTTGTGGCCTACATTTGAAGTGTAGACCCCAGTTTAGACCTGGTTTAGCTCAATCTAAGACTTGATTTAGTTTAGGTGCAGTCCAATTTTAGTTCTGGTCTAAACTCACAGTTGTCATTTGTTTGTTTTTATTAAGTAATGTTCATTTATTCCATTAAAGATGGTACTTTGAAAACCTTCATTCATTTAATCTTCATAGTATTAAAGTAAAATCGCAATGTTAAGATTGACCAGTTTATGGCAGAAATAAGGCCAAAGTGAAGTTAAAGGTGAGGAGAGGACAGGGGGAATAGCTTGAGAGAGATGATGAGAGACAGAGGCGGCGGGAGGGATGGAGAGGGCTGCGCCACAGGCCACTACTGCATCCCCCCCACACCACCACCACCACCACCACTACCCCGTACACACACACTCCTCTCCCCCCTCCTCCACCTCCTCCTCCTGGCTCCACATCCATGTGTCACCTTACTGCACCGCAAATTAGGCTACACATGCTCCCCGGAGATGTCACAACGCGTATGCTGATGGCTGCCTCCCAATTTACATAGGTGCCACTATTTATTAAAAAAAAAAGAAAAAAAAAAGATTATTCCACATTAGATCCTGCAATAAAAAAGTGTATACATTTTGGAAAGGTTATGTACAGTATAGTGGCTCTGGAAATGGGGAGTGACACTCAGCCAAAGCAACAATCCTCCATTTTGTCCTTCAGAATAAAGTTAAGTGATACAGAACCATGTATTTTTACTGCTAGGCGTCTTATGAGAATCCACACAGAGCTTGAACACAATTGCCAAGGTCATCCCGCTTTGTGCAAACAGAACGTTCTGAAGTGGTTTCACTGTTGCAAAGCATACAGTTATTTTTACTGCCTATTTCAAAGCGACCAAGAACACGACAATCCATAAACAGTTGAACACTGCAGGCTTTATTATATTATGATGAGTTATAGGTGTTAACTGCAGTAATCAAATGAATAATTATTATCAAGTTAGTCATGTCTCAAGCGTGCATACAACTGAAAAAAATAACTTTATCTTGTGCCCTGTAGACCTGCTTGATATTAGTAAAACATAATATAGAATAACTACAGTAAGTTGCAATTATGATTCATTATTAATTGGCTTTAGGTCAGTTTTACTAATACTGACTTTCACATTTCACAGTTACTAGTGATCACCTACGGCGCAGGATCAGTGGTTCTTCTACCTTACAAGGAGCTATAACTTAGGCTACTACATAGCAGTCCCAAGCTTGGACAAATGGAGAGGATTAATAATAATAATCGTAATCAAAATCATAATCATAATGCATTAGTCTTGCATAGCGTTTTTCTGGAGACTCAAAGTAACTTTTACAATTTGGTGTGTTTTTTATTCACTCCACAGCTGCCCTGGGGCAGACTGACGGAAATTTGGCTGCCAATCTGCGCCTGCAGCCCCTCTGACCATCACCACACAGTCACACTGACACATTCATACAGGCAAGGTGGATGAAGTCTCTTGCCCAAGGACACAACAACAGTATACAATGCTAGCACAGGGATCGAACCGAATGAGCAACTGGTTAAGTCAGGAATGGCGTCCAGAGACAACCTTCCAAAAGTACCCATGCGGATGATTGACTGTAGCAACTAGGCTTGGGACTGACACAAAGATACACTGGCTTGTGTAACCCCTGTGGCTGGATTGCGCCAATGCTATATATTAAAGCACTGGTTCTCAGACTGTGCTACAGGTACTACTGGTAGTACACAGGCTTCTTCTGGTGGTAGTCTGAGGCCTTTTGCAGTTCAAGTCTTTTTTTTTTTTCTTTTTTTTTTTTTTTTTAGAGCCAGAGATTTATTCCTGGTTTCGAACTGGTTTACTACTGGTTTACTCACATTATAGTTAAGGCAAGATCTAGGCTCATTTTAGCCCATTAAAGCTGATATTACAATAGCAGTAGTATAGTTGTGCTTGAGAAGAAATTGTTTGTATGTTAAAACCCAGATTACTGTCAGACTTATTTGAATTTCACCACTTCCATTTAAATATTCTACTTCTTATATTCTGCAGAAGTATGGTTCACTCAATTAGTTAACACATTAGCAAAGGAGTTAGAACACCATCATATTCTCATAATGGGGAGTTCACGGCTTTATTTGACGCTTGAGAATAATGCTCTACCAATCACACACGTCTGTTCTTTATGTGATAAATAATGTTTCTGTCACAGTTTTTGCCCCCAGAAAGCCTACTGTAATTCCACTTCATTAAATCACTAATGTTAAGGGAGATTTCATGAAAGAGGACCGGCTCTTTGTGCGCTTTGTGATTTGGCCCCCCTCTGCTGCCGCTCAAGAGAAATGCGTTCTTTGATGTGCTTGAAAAAAAAAAGCAGGGTTTTAGTCTTTCTGTATAAATTCTTCCATTTGGTTTCTATCTCACTCTAAACAATTTGTGAGCCTAGAGGGGTATACGCCTTGGCTTGCGACCGTCCTGGGAGGCAGGTGCTGGGGTCTCGCACTCGGCGTTCTGCTTTGCGAGCTCTGATGGGACTGCTGATGCATTATATTGTGGTGTAGATATTGGGGATCTTTGCTGCAGCTGGACAGACAAATGGATGGTGCTTGTGCAACCTGGAGAGGGACAAAGTCAGGCACATAACGACAGATATGCAATCAGTCATAGTTTGGATTGCAGATAATAACAGAACTAATCATGATAACAACTTGCACTTTTCATAAAAGTGTTTAATATATTTAATACAAAGATTCTGGGGTGCATAGTGGCAATATGGGTTTGTGGATTTGACCCTGGGACCTGGGAATAGTTGAATCTAAGTGGCCCTTACAGAATGAATGAATGTATGAATAAATGGTTGTCTATCTGTGTATTAGCCCTGCAACTTACTGTGCATTGTTAGTTGCTGGGGGACTATGGCCCGCAGCCCATAGGTGCTGGGAGAGAATAAGCGGAAGAATTATTTTTTATTATTTTATTATTATTTTGCATGAGAGAAGAATGGTTTAATGTTGGCAATATTTGTGATTTTAGGCAAACATGACTCCACACACAAAATTTTCTTGTCTGAGATTCAGCTTTATTAGGCTACAAGAAGTCCTGCAACATCCAATTCTCGACATTGGAAAGACCGTATTAAATAGGAGTGAATACATGTCATTGCTAGCATGGGATGTACAGAAGTGTAACATCGTTAATGGAGGAATTTGTTATGGTAATTTCAGATAATAGAAATGGGCTATAGTTGACTGAATGACAGACGAAAACTTTGTCTATTGTATCGGGCCATGAATAGAGCTCTGGGGAACACCTCAGGAGAAGAAACGTAAAGAGAAGAATTGTTCCAGTACAACAAAAAACAATCTGACATGTAACCCCTCAAAATTACTCCTACAAATGTGCTGCAAAAACATAACAATAACAATCATCATTAACATCATCCTACAAGACATTCAGATTGATTAAAGAAAAGGCTGCGGCACCCAGCCATCTGGAAAAATCACATGATGCTGCTGGAGAGACTTGTTTGCACATAATGTTACGTGATGTAGCCAGTTATTTAATATGCTGTGTGACCCAGACAGCCTCTTAGACAAGCCTTTTGAAAGTGGGACGCCGCCATTGATCAATAGCATTTGTTTCCATTACAAAGAGCTATTACAGCGCCCTGACATTGTTTAGACTGCAGGTCGGCCTTGTCGGCACAAACGATTTGATTTGGATGGACAAAAGCCAGCCACTGGGTTGACAGCGAAGATTTTGTTTTCCCCTTTTCCGCCACACACCTCATGCATATTAAGGATCATACTCACACAGGAGAATGCCATCAGTTGAGCGTACCCATTTTCTCAGTCTGAGGTGAGATAACCCGGTGCAAGTAAGTGGAATGTAATGTTACGACAAAATCTAAAAACATCATCTTCTCGTGCAAGCCTAAATAAGCACTTTTTAAGGGAGTGTGGGCGCTGGGATGGCTATGGCTTCTTGAAAGAAGTTTATTGGGTCCATTATTCATTCTGAAAGGACAGCATGAAAAAGTATGTTTTACATTTAAAAAGTACAAGCCACATATCCTTTTGGAAAATACTGCATGTAAACTCACTCTCTATTCAAGTGACCCTACACATTGTACAACATGTTTATGCACTAGTTCCAATAAGCAAAGCAATTTGTGAATGTTTGTGGTTACTAGACAGGCAGATTCAGAGACACTGCTAGAGTCTCGTAAGGCTCTAAGCAAAAATTCACAAGGAGCCCTGATCACCTTTTTTTATTATAAAACATTTGAAAAAAGCAAAAACTTTTTTTTTAAAATACTTTATATGTATTTCAAATTTATTTTTAAATTTTGTTTGTTTTTTAAAAAGAATAAAAAATTCCTATTTAATTTTGGAATTCCTGCACTGGCCTACCACTGTCTTTGCCAGAATATTGACATAAATGCTATGCGTGATTTGTCGGAAGAAAAATAGAAGTACAAGTTTGATCAAGTGTATGACCGAATAATAATAATATAATAATAATAATAATATAATAATAATAATAATAATAATAATAATAATTTTAATCTGCGTCTAATTTATCATTGTCCAGGGTGTACCCCGCCTCAGGTCCATAGGTCCAAGGCCATGACCCCTAATGGAAATTAGCAGAAGAAAATTTATGAATATTGCAGTTATACAATTGGCCATCTGTAGCTTACATGATCCTGCATTTATTCAGTGACAATGAGATACAGTATGTATATATATTAATGTGTGAAAAACAGCACATTATGAAACATATTTTTTATCTTATTTAGTTTGCTATAGACTTATTTTTTTACAAATGCGTCATTAAAGTTATTGTAATAATAAGTAATTTGGATAAAGAAATGAGAGCAGTTTTCTCCTAAAATACCTATACTGTACATTACATTAACCTTGCCTGTATGAATGAGTGTGAGCGGGTGTGATTGGTGGTGGTCGAAGAGGCTGTTTGCGCAGAATGGCAGCCATGTTACCATCAGTCTGCCCCAGGGCAGCTGTGGCTACAGAATAGCTTACCACCACCAAGTATGGGCGTGAAAGAATAATGCAATTGTAAAGCGTCTCTGAGTGTCCAAAAAAGCGGTATATAAAACCAATGCATTATTACTTATAAGACTTTATATATGACTAATAGCATGCATTTTTTCAAAGAATATCTATATTTTAAACAATAATCTTACATTTAAAGCAGGACTCAAAGACGGGATGTTCTCTCTTGACTCCCTGGCCTGTGTTATCCCTGTCCTACTTTTTACTGCACTGTCAGTCACCAACAATTCCTGAGGTTGCGTCTTCCAGTTCTATAGAAACCAGAGCCTCTTTCGCCTGGCTTTGTGCTGCCTCTGACAATCACAGCTCTTTTCACCGCCAGCATTGGCATTGAGATTATCAAGCCAAAGGTTGTCCTCCTTCGGGTGCTCCGGCGCGTGCATGTGTGAGCACCCATGCAGTGTGTGGGGCCGTCCAGGTGTTCTGGGGTGACGGCAGATCTATTTTCCAGCTCAGTGCTCTTGTTAGGAGTCCGAGGGTGCACACAAATCGCGCCCATTGATTTTGCTCATCCACAGTAAAAGGAGCCACTCGCGATTACAATGCGGGTTCCAGTCGAACTTTCAAGAACTTTCAGAATGTCTTTTTCTTCCTCCCCAATTCTGAAGTTTTTCTCCCTTTTTTTTTATATATATATTTATTTTTTGCCTTTTCTGTGCCCTAAATAACCGTTTTTAATTTTCAGAGGATAAGCAATTATTTTTTCCCGCAGCACTGGAAACTCCAGAGAGGCATAATTTCTATTTTTGTGGACACTTTTGTCATGGCGGCTGCTGCAGTGGAAGCGCTGCATCAAAATGAATATTAACACAAATCAAAGGATTTATGACGTTATCTTTACAGTAGATTGTTCCCAAAGAGCAGAAAGTCAGCAATATTTTGACATATCCTCAATGACATTGCTTGTGTTTCAAACTTCTTCCTACTCTTGAGCCTGTCTAGTCACCCGAAACATTTAGATGCAAGTAGGGAAATTCAATGTTTGTCCAGAAAACATGCATTTTCTGGCTTTTTTGATTGTTATTGGTATTGTTGATATTGATGTCAGTGATATTGATAAATTTACTGAATAACAAATTTTAACTTGCATTTGAAGAAAACTGAATACTCACCTAATAGTCATGATAATAATTTAGATTTAGACTGATAATATTTATGGGGAAATTAAGTCCTTGTTAATTTTGTTATTAGATTATTAGAACACTAGATAAGAATTATAATAATAGCAGCAATATTAGCACTTTTATAGACACTCAAAGTCACTTTACAATTATGTGGGATTATTCATTCACACTCAGCTAGCTTTCCTGGGGCAGACTGACAGAGACGTGGCTGCCATTCCCTGGAAGTATGCAATGCTGGTAGTGGGAATTGATCTGAGGGGGTGAAAGACTGTACCTGCTTTTAGCCACTATACAGTTAAATGCTGGAACCAACTCTTAGATGATCTTTAAACATGCACAGTTTTTTGCAGTTTTTAAAACCAGATTGAAAACCTTTCTATTTACCAAAGCTTTTAATTCACAAAAGCATTGTCTTTTATACAATGTTTAGTGGCTATGCAGGAGATATTGGTATACTGAAAAACATAGATAGCTGGAACATTAGGGTAAGATTTAAAGTTTGTTGTTGTGTTTTATTATTTTGACAATGTAAAAATGTTTTTGGGTGATGTATCTATAAGATTTATGGAATGACATTATCTTTCCAAACTCCTTTCAAAGTTGACAATATTTTGACATGTTATTTAATATTTGCCTCTTCAAAACTGTTGAAACTGTCCAGTGAGCAAATACTTTAACATCTTGAAGTCTGTTTATTTAATAGCATCCACACCAGATGGATAAACCACATTGCAATTGTAAGACACATCGTCAAACAACTTCCCCTAGAGAAGTACAATCACGCTTTCTTCCGATTGAAAAAGAGAAGTCAAGTGATGTGTCTGACATAATCACAAAGCTTGAAACGCAACAAAGACGAACCAAGTCTGCCATTCTGCAAATCTCACGGCCGACACTACTTTACGAGATGCTGAAAGTCTCTTCAGAAACATTCATTGAATTCTCTTAAAAAGTAAATTATCACAACTTTTTTCAAGATGAAAAGGTTTGGTGTAAGAGAACATTGTCATTGCAGCACTTTTTTGTAGATGAGTATTATTAACAGAAGCAAAATAAGATCTATAATTCTTTCTGTAAATAATTACATGTATAAATGTGTCAACAAAATGAACCAGTAATTTTAAACCTGGCTATATCCAATTTTCCAATATTTATTTATTCATTTATTTATTTATTTATTAGAATTATTTTGTAATAAATTGGATGCAAACAGTATTTTAGTATTCTTAATTAAAACAATAAATGACAGAAAACCTGCAACACACTGTTTTTGTAATTTTAATTTAATTTAAAATGTTTTTAACCCATCTAGTTTTTATCCCATCTAGGATGTAGCCAGGTTTTAAATTATTGGTTCATTTTGTTGACACGTTTATTTCACAATAACTTTTTTTTGTTTTGTTTTTTCCTATTGACCGCTTTACATATTTTAATAACTAAACCATTTATAGATACTGAACAATAATAATAATAAACATTTATAGTGTTTTTCTAGACACTCAAACTCCATTAGTCCATTATTCACACTGGTGGTGGTGAGCTACTTTTATAGCCACAGCTGCCCTGGAGCAGACTGGCAGCGACGTGGCAGCCATACTGCGCTACAGTCTCTCTGACCACCAAACACATGATTCATCCATACACCACTGCCACTGACACTAGAGGCAGGGCGGGTGAAGTGTCTTGCCCATGAACACAGTATGCAATGCTGCTAGTGGGAATCACTAATAACAGTGTTTATAACTCAATTATGTTCATTGAAAAAAATCAATTACCTGGTTACTGATCGTTATTGTTTTATATTGTGAATGATGTCTAAAAACATTGCATTTTCTTGTATTCTGAGACCAGTACTGCTTCTTCTTGGCAGTTTATGGGGCGTTCTGATCTAACCTCAAACAACACGTATCTCTACAGTCTTCTGCCACATCCCTATTATTTAGTCTTCAAAGCCAGGCGGCGTTGGTGTTGAAATAACAGTTATCAATATGCCAGGGACATCTGTTGCAATGTGCTTTTTTTTTCTTCCTTGTTTGCCGGTTCTTTTTTTGCACTTGTGTTCTTACACCTCAGCAGTGTAACAACAAAAAGGAAGTCATAATTAAGCCAGCTCATATAATTGGCTTTGATTCCATCTGCTTTCATTACTTTGTGTTTCTGTTGCGACCAGATGTGTCTACTCCATCTAAGGCTAACGACTTTTGTCAGCGGCCTTGCAACCTGCAGATAACGACAAAGGCTAAGTGCTGAGGTGTTGCAGATGTGGCCCCATTTTTTGGCATAAAAAGCATATATTTTGGCTGTTTACTACACAACAATGAAAACAGGTGTACAGTGCAGCAATCACACAGCGTAAAAGTTAGAGTTAGGATTATTACTAAAGTGAAAATTAAACATGCTGCTTGAGTAAGTACTTATGGTTGTCTGTGATTCCATCTGCTTTTATGACACTGTGATTCTGTTGCGACAAAATGTGTCAGTTCCATCACAGGCTAACAATGCTTGGCAAAGGTGTTAAAAGTAAACAGTTACTTTCCCATGTCTTTTGGCTGTTTATTTACAAAACGACAGTGAAAACATCATTACTAAAGTAAAAAGCCACAATAATAATTTAAGTTTATTGGACAAATAATTGAAAAAAGCATTACTATTACTGCTACTTATTGCTTATTGCAAAACTGTTATGCAAGTCCAGTTACTTCAAATGTTGTTCCTAAAAGGGCTATATTATTATTCTATTTATTTATATTTGGAAACCAATCTTGGTCCCCTTTAGAACAGCAGTGCATGCTTTACAACCTTTGAAAACATTATGCGACTAAAACAAAATGTTGTTAATAAGTATTTTACTGGTGCCATAAAGAATCAGGTGAAGAGACCAGCAGAGTGCAGCTCAGTTATGCTCTTCTGAACATAGTGAAAAAAAGCTCTTCCTTACAATTTTTGGAGGATGCCATTTTACCACAAAATGGAAAAATAGCTGTGTGGAATCAGTAGAAACAGAGCTGAGAACAGACTGGATATAGAGGGCTTGTTGATTGGCCAGTGCTTCCTGGAGTGGGCGGGGGTTTGTGGGACAGGCAGAGATTTGAGGAACTGAGTGTTCTGAGACCTCAGAAACTCCACATATGTTACTGACCAGTGAAAAACATTGTAACATGGTAGAAACCTAAAAAAAAAGGAAATTTTGCATAATATAGACCCTTTAAGTTGAAATAAAACTATAAATGTTGAGTAAATGTGAGACTACTGCTGCTGCTCCTACTAGTGCTGCTACTACGGCTATTACAAAAATAACAGACAACTTCTGCTGCCTCTAGCACTACTCTGCTACCACCACAACTACTACTAATACTCCCCCAAGACTACGCCACAACTAGACTACTTTTCTTCTTTTTCATTCTATTTCTACTCCTACAACTGCATGTTTTTGTCAACTTTGGCAGCACAAAACAGCAGCTTATTCTTGGGCATTTATTGACAGGAAAGTAAAGACAGGAGACATTTGGTAAATCGCCAGATGACCCACGACTCTTCACAATTTAAATTTTTTTATTTAAAGTTTTTAGAGTAATAGTAACACATTTTTCTTTGGTTACTTCTAACCACTTCCACTACTTTTTAAACTGCAGAAAATTATTGCAAAAGTCTTATGATTGCTTATGTAGTCCTCCAGCTTGACCCTTTTCCCCATCTACATCTGTCTTTTGCGAACTTTTGTGAAGACCTTCCATTAAACTCTGAACCGTGCCCGGAGTGGCTCTATCTCTTAACACCTCCCTCTGTTTGACTGTGAGGGGAGAAGAGCCAGTGTGCACAGCTCCTACACTGTGCACCACCGGGCGAAAGCCAAGCGAGTGCGAGGGAGAGCCGGAGTGAGAAGACGTGAAGGCCGGAGGTTCACTCGGGGTAGCACTTTATCAGCCGCGCACAGCTTCCACTCGCCACATAGGTCTACTGTGTTTATGTGTCGGAAAAATGTGGGGGCTATCTCAAGGCTACAGGAGGGCCACGCCGCACTCTCGCTTCAGTGCTGGGTTGAAGAGTTCACCCAGCGGGCCGGGAGCTGCCTCTGATCTACTAATATGGGGAGTGAAACCTCAGGCAGGCCTACCCATAGTGCTGATCCCGGCTGGCTGTCTCTGCCTGCCACATACACATGCATCTATTAAACACACGCTCGGCACTCTACACTTTCACTAAGCCCCACTGTGGAAGCACCAGGGATGAGCAGAGGTCACAAGTCAGAACGGGGTTAATTATTTATGGTTCCTTAGAATGTGGTATTGTAGAGGAATAGAATGGACCATAGCTTCCATACAACTTTTACGCAGAGAGCTTTACTACAGTGTATTTCATAGGGGTATTATTAGTCACGTTCTTCTTTGCTTTTAGCTTTCCCTTTTCTGGGGTCGCCAAAGCAAATCATCAACTTCCTAGCGGGCAGCAATTTGTATCATAATTTGATCATTAAAAAGCAAAAACTGATTAGTTAAAAACATGTATTTTTAAAATTAATCAGCAGTACAGAACAGACAGAGGTCTGTGCCTCCAACCCCCCCCCCCCCCCCCCCCCCCCCCCCCCCCCGTAGTTTCTGCGGTCACCCTAGGGAGTCCCGGACCCCAGGTTAGGATGATGCAACCTTTCCCATTTATCCAGGCCTGGAACTGGCACAAAGAGTGAAAACTGACATATTTCCCATTGTTGCTAAGTTAATTTAACATTGTCTTGACAAAATACTTTTAAAAACTCTAATAATAATAATAATAATAATAATAATAACATAGCTAATGCATTTTTCATGTATTCCTCACTTGCCTGTAAGCCTACTTTATAACCACAGCTGCCCTGGGACAGACTGACAGAGACATGGCTGCCATTCTGTGCCTACAGCCTCTCTGACTACCACCAAACACACAATCACACTAACACATTCATACAGGCAAGATGGGTGAAGTGTCCTGCCGGGATTCAAACCACTAACCTTCCAGTTATTGGTTGGCCCGCTATTCCTGATTTCCTGTCGATTTCTAAATCTATAAAATAAAAAATGTATCTGCCTGACCCTATAAGGCAGAGCCAACATCAACATGACCACCCCCTGACGAGAGAAAAAGAGCAGATGATTAAAGATTGTGGGGTTGGAAGTGGGTTTCAGCATAAGAAGCCCATCTTGCTAAAGAGAATTGGTGATCGATAGTGAATGAATGGTTGTCTGTCAGTGTGAAGTCAGCTATTAGCTACCATTAGCCTCCCAGTGAAAGAATGTTTACTGACAACAAAGAGGTGGAAAAGACCTTGAAGATTCTGGTGCATTTTGGCCAGTGTGTTTCAATCCCCTGCCAAGTTTGTTGCTGTGTTATAATGGTGAATCTTGCGACCTCAAAGAAGGCAGCTATAGGTCCCAAAAAGTCTTTAAAAGTTTACCTGTATAGATTCACAAGGAGGTATCAAAAGTTCATTCACAGTAATTAATTATTATTATTATTATTATTATTTATTTATTTATTTATTTGGAATGGTCATTTAATCCATTTAAAGATGATACTTTAAAAGCCAAATATTTTCTGAGGTGGTACTAAGGGGGAGAAGTGTAAGAATCACTGCCCTATAAGAAGTGCTTCTTGGACTTTTGACTGGTATTGTCGACTTGTGTCATTACGTCTGTGTAATGACATTGAGCATTATTGGTCTTGGGTTCCACAGTGCCTCTTCTGGCCCTCAGACACTGTTTTTAGAAGCAGGTCTGGTATGGGACAACATTTGCATGTCCATGTTGTGTCAGGCACTGTAAATCAATAGGTAGACTTTCTCCTTCCTTTTTGATTCTTCCAAAAATTCTATGTCAATTTTTTGCTGTATGCCTCTTCTATCACAACCTTCTCTGTTTATCCAGGCTTGGGACCAGCATTAAGAGAGTGCGCTGGCTTATGACAACTTGTGGCTGGTCATAAAACCATTATCTTTGCTGTTCTATTATGCCATTTTGTATTGTTGTCTTCTTTCTTTTCGGCTTTTCCTCTTCTGAAGTTGCCACGGCAAATCATCTGCCTCATAGTGTGCATTTGCATATTGATTTGGCATAGGTTTTATGCTGGATGCCCTTCCTGATACAACCCTCTTCATTTATTCAGGCTTTGGACTGGCACAAACCATACACTGGCTTGTAAATCTCTTGTGGTTGTGATTGTTCACGAACGAGCCAGCAGTAAGAGCTGATTCTTTAGAGTGAACTGTAAGAGCCAACTCCCAGAGATGCAAACCATGCAGCCAATCACATGTGAGAACAGACTAGGATTATGTCATTATGTGAAAGAAGTAAGCGGGCTCCAAAAAAACCGAGAGATGTGCAATGGGTTAGCTGAATTTAAATACAAGCTCAATGGGAAAAAGAAATAAGCACCAAAAAGAAGCAGCATCTGGCTGCTGCATTTTGATTATACTGGAGACAGCAAAGGCATATACAGAAGTTTGTAACTGTATTTTGTGCAAACTGCATAAAAATAAGGCTTATATGAAAACAGAGTCAAACTAAAGGAAGAGCCATTTGGGAGCCATAAGAGCCGGCTCTTCACAGGGAGCCGAGCCAAAAGAGCTGAATTTTTGAAAAGAGCTGGACTGCCCATCACTATTGTTTTGTGTAAATTGTAAGTGAACATTGGACTGATCTTGAAAAACTTTGATTCTAGCAGAATCATTAGCCTTTAGTAGTGCTCCCCTATGGTGCTGATACCCTCCAGTGGTGGGGAGACTTGCATGCCTCTGTGACGCTTAAGGAGTTTGTCGGGGAGGGTTTAGCCCCTGGCAGGTTCAGCCTGGCCGAGCAGACTCCAAGATAGAGACCAGGCAAAAAATCAGCACCTGACGCTCCAGGTTTGGGCGTGGGGCCAACAACCCCATCCCATAAGTATTCCATCTTGTTCCCTGTTGATGGCGGAGAGAGCTGAAACCATGTTTCACTGTGCCATGTGCCAGTTGTGTTGTTTATCCACACCAGAGAATGACTTGAATACAATGTGGTCACATCTTAACCCAACAAGCATCCTCCATCAATGTTTCATGTTCTTTTGTGCCCTCTCTGACAAACAGAGAGTGGATTTTTAATACACGCTTCTCGCTAATGCTTCTTGAGCCCCTCTAATGGTGATTGCACTCTTTCGCCCAGGCCTTTCATATGTACCGCAAGACCTAACCTCATCAATGATTGAGTGTTGAGGCTGTGCACAGAGAGACGAGCCGCGAGTCGACAGGCAGAAGAGGCCGGTTTTTATTCTGGGCAGCTCCTGCGTGTGTGGGCGGAACACAGGCCATTTTCCAGCTGAAGTGACACTGGTTTATGATTTGGACACAGTGAACGGGGCAGAGAGAGCCTAGCTGAAGCAGCAGAGAGGGTAAACACAGACCAGGTGTGTGTCTCAACTGAACAAAATGCCGATGAGTGCTTCAGATCCACCTGCGCCGGGGCTGTGTGTGTCAGCGCACATGCAAAAGCTACACCTGAGAGTGTTCCTTTGCACAATACAAATAGTTTCCAGGCAGATTGTTTCTAAAATTCACATAGCAGCAAATGCAAAGAACGACTGGGGTTATGTTTGAAGATTTAGGGTATTTGCAAGTGTAAGGAGCACATGCCTTTAAGAACACCAGAATTTGCATTCAAAGGAGTTGAGGTCGTACATGAAATTAGGAAAAAATGTAATAATAACTGAGGAGGTTAACATAAGGAAGTATACAGGTGTGACAGCTGGACCTTAAAGTTAAGCAGTGGATCAGGGTTAACATTTAAATAGTATGGTAAATTTCAGCCAAAATTGGATTTTTGCAATTTAGGAATATGGGGAAATGCCACCAAGGGCTTTTGTGTTGGTCCCAAGCCAAGATAAATAGATTTTTTTTTTTAATTATCAGGAAGGGCATCTGATGTAAAACGTATGCCAAATTAAACATGCAAACCACAAACATCACATGAACAGCCAAAATGAGAAAAGGGAGCAAAATATCCAGATTAATAGGAGATCTAAAAATGTATGTGGCTAACAGTGTAACACACATATTGCATACAAAATGTGTTTGATGCTGATGGACCCATTCGCTATTTAAAAGTATTGATATTTACAAGTATGATAATTATTTACAATTACAAAGAAAGCATAGAGGAAGTGCCAATTAGAGATGAAAGTTAATTAGCTCATTAGCTTGCCCTTTTCAGTACGCATCATGAGCATTGAGATTTAGCATTTAGCATTATTATAAGTATCCACTCTACACTAGTCAATGCAATTTATCATGAGATTTCCATTGTCCCTGTAGCAATGAATTTATATTATCCAAGTGGTTTACCATAGATTTACTCATGTCTAAAATGAAGGACAAAGTGAATGTCTCTTACAGACTAGCAGTACTTCTTTTTTCTTTTTTTTATTGAATGCCAATATTCCACAGAACAATAAATCAAATAGGGATTCTGCCATGCCATTCAAAAACAGTGATGAATTATAGATGGCTAACTTATTTTAAACCACAAAATTTAGCCTAAAATTGTTCCACAATAAAGAATAATTGCATTTCTGTTGACTATAGCCATAACAGCTGCCACTGTAATGAACAGAAACCTGTTATATGTCCTTCTGTTTCCTTTGAACGAATGCTTGTGTGTCCACCTGTATCAGCCCATGTGTCAGCGCACATGCCATCGCCTTATCTTTACGACCTCATCAAGGCGAGCCTGGCTGTATCGGTAAACTGTGGCGCTCAAGCGTTACGGGGCTCTTCTTCTGCCAGCTATGGGCCCGAGGTGGCCTTGCCAGGAGGGATGTGAGTGCGGATGGATGCAGATGGCCTTATAATGAGAGACAGGAGACGATGGATACACTCATTGGTCTTAATAGAGGCCCGGGCTTTATTTATGAGACAAGGCAGAGCAGCTTTCCTAACAAAAGAGGGCCAGGGATAGTGTCATCACTGTCAGTGTGATATCCAGCCCCCCACATGGAGAACAATAACTCCCCCTCTTGGGTGGATATACTGTGGCCAATGTGGATGTAAAGCCTGATTGGATTCTTGTGTAAGTATGCTGTGTGTTGGTATGTGTGGCTAGTCATGCCCCAAGCAGGTGGGATAGGCTCAAGCCCCTTGCAAACCATATGGGTAATTGGTGCTAAGACATTAAACAGTTGAGGTGAACACAGGTGGAAAGAAACTAGATATGTGTGCTAAAATAACTTTACTTTCTGAGTAGGATTTGTATGATATGCTTACTTTTACAAACTGTACATATGAAGACTTAGCTTTTTAATGTGTAAGTGTTGACCCTACAACTAACTGGCCATTGTCCAGGGTTCATCCCACCTCAGACTGATTGTTGCCATAACCCATAATGTAAATTCTATAATTCTGTAGATTTTATTTTATTTTATTTTATTTTATCTTAGTTAAGTGAGTTTTTTTTTTTTTTTTTTTTTTTTTTTTTGGTCAAATAAAATATAGTAATTAATACAAATGCACTCTGTAGTACATATATACATACAGTACATATATCCAAAGACAAAAACTATAATATTTAAACCAAAAAGGTGTAGGCTGAAGCCACAGCTTATTACCCCTACCCTACTTACTTTACTACATCCACCATGTGATCATTTCTTTAAAGAAAAATTATCTCTTCATTTTTTTGACAGAAAATCACACTTTTCCCTAAAAACAAACTCAGATTTCAGTTTCATATTTGTTTAAAAGGATTTTTGGAACTTTAAAAAAAAAAGCAAATTAGGTGAAATTAGTTAATCAATAAAGTATTCCACACGTTTAACCCTTTAATCTGATAATCGGATGGACCGATTATCGGCCGGGCCGATTATTGGTGCAGATTTTTGTCATTTTGAGGAATATCAGCTTCGGCATTTAAAAAAAAATTTGACGGCCGATAAGAGATCAATTTAAAACTGGGTTATTTTGGCTCTGATGCAGCCGCGCCCCTCTGTCTGCTGTCACTACTCTGTCTCCAGCATTGTCCCACCCAGAGCACCATCTGATTGGTTACACGCTCTGGTTACACACAGAGCCATGGCATGGATAACAGCAGTTACCACACAGCGGAGAGGAGAAAAATTTTTGCCGAATGGAGAAGGTCCAGAGGGCAGATATATGTTTCAGACATGGATGTATAAAGAGAACTGAATACAGCATCAGAGGCAGGCCCCATTCATTCCTACAGACATTGCTCAGGGGCATATGATGCCAAAAAAGTTTGATTTCCAGGTGTCATGGCGGACATTAAAATAAGCGTGTGTAACAGAGACTTACGGCGGCTGGTGGGAGTTAGCACTGCAGGCTAACTTGAATGGGTTTCAAACAATTCAATTATGCAGCTCTTCTAGACTTTAGAAATGTTATCAGAATGAGTGGATCAAATTCTGCTAATAAAACAAGTCATTTCGCGGGAGTTGTTGTGACACTCAAAATTGCTGATTTACAGACGTCACTTTCACAGTGTCTAAGTCTAAGGGAAAAAGTCTTTTTGGGCCAGTGTGCATCACATGATTTAAACGAAGTTAAGTGTTGGAGTTTGTTTGTTTGGCCCTGAAAAAAACATATCTGTCTATCTCTAACAGAAATACACTTGTTCAGTTGTACAGTTCTAGTTCTGACCGCTTGTTTTTTAATAAACATGTCCTCTCCCATTATCATCATATCATATTAGATCATATTTCTCATCCCTGTATTCAAACATACACAATTTTGAGTATACATTTAGAATACTTCTTTCGTTTCCTCCAAAATAGTGAAATTACTTATGTCTATGATCTATAATAACTAATGCTACATTTTGATATTTTACATAAAAATAATCCATAGATGGCAGTTAATAGAATTGTATGATTTATTCGAATACTACTGTAAAACACTCTTTGTAAATTAAGGATGAGCCAAAACATAAAATTTTCCATATACATAGGTCATTAAACTTTTATAATGGCATTTTATGTGGTGTCATCTCAGGTCACCACCACCCACTGACCAACCTAACTCCCCCTGTCAGCTGGATTTACTATGTGTGGCCAGCCTGATTGGATCCTTGTCTAAGTATGTAGAGGTATGTGCCGACCACTCAACAGGAGCCCACTCTATTGGCCCCCATTGGACCTTTTTCATTTCATGGACGGGAAATCTTTAATTTAGGGCTTTCTCCGTGTCACACCACGTACGGTCCACCATCAGTCTGCTCCGCACAAGCCCCGCGCCCTCCAAATGAGAAGAAATCAATACCCGATTGACCGCACGCTGTGGCAAAGAGTTTTCATTTTAATCCTTTGAGTCGCGGCTCATGTCCAGTGTTGTCACTCTTAGCCTCCAGCAATCAACTTATTAGAGTGAATATAAGTAACATTTTTAACAAGGACACCATACATAGATCTTTAATTCCAGAGGTGTGAGGTAACTAAATAATTTCACTCAAGTACATACATTCTGCAAAGACAGCAAACACTTTCAAAAACATGGACCCATAGAATATTAATGGTTTTAGACACATGCAAATTTGATGTGCCTCACAGCAGTGAAAGAAACTAACCAACTTCTGGGACTGGGAACAGCCATCTTCCAAATATTGAGTTGAATATTTGAACGACATCCAAATACATCAGTCGATACTATGCTTTTAGTAACTGCCTCAATAGTATTCTTTGCATTGGGTCTATTTTTGAAAATTTTCAGACTTCCTGCAGCCGGATTCTCACAAGATGTGTGAGTTCCTAAACAATCACATCCAGCTAATCGTAAAGCTATCTAAATTTCCACCTAACAATGTTTAGTTCACACCACTGGGTAATAGTTGGTGTTATACGTTATGAATCTTTTGGCTCTGATTGGACAAAGTCACCTGGTTCCCCCAATGACAGTGTCTAGTATTTATCTGAACGTACCTGCTTCCTGTTGAGCCATTTTCAGAGACATCTTTGTAACAAACCAGCTGGATTGTCAGGATATTTATGCTCAGAGTGGGCTAGCAGAATACTGCTGGAAGAGAAAAACATTTCTTTGTGTGGGGTGACTAAGGGAAAGAGTTGTATAAGGACAATGAAAAGAATTGCTAACTAGTCATCTCGTATGATTCATTACTAAAAGGATACAATACAGTGTATCTGACAACCAAATCCTGTCATGTGTAAGTCCTGTCATTGAGATTGCTACATGTCACATTATGCAAAAAAAAAAAAAAAAAAAAAAAAAAAAAATCTTCTGTGTTTGTCTTGTGGCCACATAGTGCAATTACAGACGATGGATGTGTCGTACTGTCCAACTTTAATCAACAAGAGGAAGCTTCAATGACTGCAGGGTTCAAAGTAGAAACAAACACAGTTTTTAAAAAAAGAGTTCAAAAGGATTTCTATTGGATGATGCAAAAAGCCTTTGGCTAAGGTTAGAAAATAGTGTAATGCTGACTGCTATACATACTCCTATAGTCATAGAAGGAATCGTCCCAGACATTCAAAATGTTACACTGTTGAAAAAAAATTACCATTGGCAATTTTGGGTCATACAACTGTGGAATTGCTCAAACTGTGTAACCTATGACCACCAATTTGAAGCCAGGGCGTGCAATTTTTCTATGACGGCCAAAATTGCAGTGTGCCTGGGGCTTTAGCTGACCTGTGACCTAAACAACGGCAGTGTTTTAGGATCATGATCACTTATTACTTCCTACTACTTACTACTTAGTCCTGATCCATGCCGTGATTTCCAGTACAGAATTATGCCCATTTTACTATGCCAGTACATCCAGTAAAGATTATAGAGACGAAAATGTTTCATTAATGTTTTCTGCAAACACAGCACCATGTCAGAAAATGTGTGTGACAGAAAACCACTGAAAATGCTGTAATACATATGCCAGACCTGTTAGTGGCATTGTAACACTGCTACAGAAACACTAAAAACGGGTACGAACACATAGGACATGTGTAGAAAACTGGTGTGATGTAAATATAAGAAAATAGTGGTGAATATGAAAGTCCGAGCTACCTTAGTGTTGTAAAAGGAAAATAATTTTTTGTTGTAGAAGTTGCTGCCCGAACACAACACCGTAAGATGCCATTGTTGTTGATGTTGTCGGAGTTTAGCACATGCGGGTCAAGGGAGAGGTAGGGCTATGGCGTCATTGTTTTAGAAAAGCTGCATTGTAAAGACAGAAATGTGTAAACATTTTGAAATCTTTTTCAGTTTCAAAAATAATAGTATTTAGGTCCCAAAAATGCCAGATCTATTGACAAAACCTCTTTCTAAAATGCTCCTTTTATACCCAGACATCTTACTGGAAAGTTGGCAATCAACCTAATTAGTTGCAATGCTCACTGCAGCTGTTTTTTTCCTGTTTTGTGTTGCCTCGTTCCAACTTCATTGAGATGTATTGCTGCTGTTAACTAATTAATTAACCATTAACTTTCTTTTTCAGATGCTTTCCCAAAAGTGTGAAATGAGCTGCCTTTGCACTTTAGACTGGCCGGTTCACTTCCTGTCTTAAGTCCTCTCTTGCACCTTTTTACCACAGTTTGAGATGCTGAGATGTTGGCTTTTATGCTTTTATTGGAAATGGGGGGTCCTTTGTTTTATTTTGGACTTATGCTGCCCCCCTACCTTCTGTTTTACCTGTATTAATCTTGGCTGTGTTTTTATATTCTTTATGCTGTGTACAGCATTTTGGCCAACTGTGTTATTCTTAAAAGTGATTGTTGGATTGGATTGGATCTCATTTTCAACACCAGCTACAGTCTTTTTGCTTTATTCTGACTAAAATATAGCACTATGAGATCTGCAAACCACTGGGGTCAGTTACAGTTAGATCCATAAGTATTTGGACACTGACACAAGTTTTGTTATTTCAGTTCTTAACCAAACCATATTTAAGTTACAGCTATATAATTCATATGTCCTTAAAGAGCAGACTCACAGCTGTAATTTGAGAGTATTCACATCCAAATCAGACAACGGGTTTAGGAATTAAAGTTCAAATCAGTGTCCAAATACTGGACCGAACTGTATGTTTACGAATTTTTTCCGAATTTGTTTCGTCATTGTAATCAGTGTTTACAGACCACACTGCCCTGGCCATGGATCGTCTCATCTCTTGTCATTGTGCGAGTAGATTGAAAAGCACATGTGAGCCCGGAGTTGCACATTGGCAGAGCTGCGGACAGAGCGCCAGTTCAAGGAGGCTGACCTCACTCGATACGCTATCGATCTGTCCCGTTTGGGTTCACAGTGAGAGCCTGACACTGGAGCTCGCCAGCTGAAGGCTCCGTCTTGAGTGGCAAATGAGAATGAGATCAAGTCCATTCACCTTATTTTCTCCGTCGCCGCCCTAAGACCTCTGCGCTGCGTGTGGCCAAGCTGCTAGCATGTAGTGGTTGAAGCACTCTGCTGTTGTTCTGATTGGGGTGTATGAGTGCTAACTTTTGTTTGTTGATACTGTACATCATTTATTGGCTGTATGGAGGGAAGCATGAGGCGCATTTAAGCATCTGTTTGTTTTTACTGCTGCTGCTCTCAAGTCCATCTGCCCCGCCACAAAAATATTTCAGCCTAATGACATTAATACAAACATATATTTTTTGTGACTAAAGTATGTATTACCAGTATATCTCTAACACAGTTTGGCTGCTGCACTGGTTAAACAAGAAAACAGAGAAAGAGTTGAGGAATGAAATGGAGCAATTTGTCCCAGGCTTGGAATGAAACTCAGGCTGCTCTGGTACATGGTATGCGCTCTACCAGGTGATTTTAAGGCCTTTTTATGTATAAATTTAGCACGAGTTAACTATAAGACTGTGCCCACATTGAGAAAACTTCCCTAATCATCTAAAAAAGGAGAACCTTTGAAAGCTTGGTATTGTTACCTGCCACCAAAGCAAATAAGAAAATCCACATTTAAGACATTTAAGACCAGAGACCAACATATACAGCTGGTACGTGGACAGGTATGTGAATGAGTACGTACTGCAATGTAAATGCTCACACATGGCTCAACAGCAAGTTTATCTTCAGCCTAAAACTACCCCTGGATGCTAAAATGTTCTAATGCCTTTGTAGACCCCAGATATAGTTTCAGGACTTTCTGAGTGCACTAACAGAGCACTGCAGAAGGTCATTTATGTTCATCGACAACAGACAATAGCTTGTCCCTACAGGGAAACTATTGTTACTTACCTTGAACAGCAGCTGCATTCTCACGAGATTTGAGATTTCATATGATGTCAAAGTGGTCAGGACTGCTCCGTCTCAGCAGGAAGGTCTTGGGTTTGATTCGTTTCGATGGAATTTGTATGTTGTCTCTGTGCCTGGGTGGGCTTTCTCTGCATGCCCTGGTTTCTGGTTTTCCCCAGAAACTCAGCAACAAAAAAATATGCACTGCTAGGTTTTCCATCTTGAGAAAGGTCCCTGGGAACTACTCATAACATGTTCCCCCAGAAGCATTGGTAGGATGGATCAAGAATGAATTTTCTTATGGGCATAATGACGTAGCTACTATTTTACTGTCCATAATGTCACTACACCCAGTGCCGGTCCTTAAGCAGGACAGGTTTGGGGGCCAAGCCTCTCAGTCATTTCTGAGACCATTTAACATTTTAATATAATTTTAATAAAACACTGACTGACCATTTTTGTAAGGGGATGACTGCTTTGAGACATTTTTGATTTGCAAGCTCAGTAAGGGGGGCCCAAGTAAACAGGAGTTAATATACAGAGTGTATTGGACCCCACTTTCAGATAGACTCTCGGCAAAAATGACCATTGGCAATTGCAAGCAGACTATTATTACCAGAATATTAATCAAATAGAATTGGCAAAAAAGGAAATAATGGATAATCCTTAGTTTGCCTACACCACCTTTACTAATACCGCCATTGCTTCTTCCACTTGTAATGCTAGTATAAAATCACAAGTGACAACATTCACCACCACATTGCTCTAGAAACTGCTTGTTGTCCTATGATTTATTTTATTTTTAATGGCACTCCTTTATTATCTAAGTGTCACGTGACCAGTTTCTTCCCCTTCCCATAATCCCATGTCCTCTCTCATCCCCCCTCCCAACCCCCTCACCCCCCACTGTGAAAGCCTGGTGTGCAAGCGGGGGTATCCAACATTCATGGTTTACAGAGTCTGTCATGTATAATTCAGGCGTGATAACTTTGCTGATGAGTCGACCTTGAGGCGGACCCGGGCTTTTGATTACACTTCACTAGCCTCATGCTACCGCCGCTTCAAGGTAATAATGCTGGCTATTTAGAATCCGTCACTCTACCGTACTATACTGCAACTAGGAATACTAGGAAATTGCATGCATTGTGATATACTGTATACCCATGTCCCATCTACAAATAGGCCAAGGAACACACAGTGGCATAGTCGTAAGTGGCTAGTTTCCTGTTTGAGGCTATTAAAGCTAATCTGGGAGAAATTAGAGCAACGACACAGAGACCTACTTCTTATGTAGAAATTAAGGTGTGCTAGAATGGGGCCCAGAATAGCATATGCATTATTTACATAAATTTGAATACGTGGATAATGCTTCACCTGTTGTTCTTGTCCCCGCAGGCTTGGAGTAAACACTTTGAGGAAAATGTTGCATAAGCTTCTCAAATACATTTTTACAATTTTTGTAATCAGATGTAAGCCTGCTGCTATGTGGTTGTCAGTTTTTTAATGACAATATGATATTCAACTTTATCTATACATGAGGTTATGTAAGGCTGTATAGTGGATGGTGTTAGGTTTCCCCACCTTTGATGCAGGAAAGCAGAGGTTTGATTCCATCACACAGATCCAAAAAAACTCCACTTGTCTGCTGGGTACACTGTCTTACCCAGTCACACTTCATTCATTCATAAACATAAAATATAAAAATCTAGAGAAAGAGCTTTGACATAGAACATTTTTATAGTGACCACCAAAGCTAATAACAAAAGCAGTCAAAGATATTTTTAACATTCCTCTGGGCGCTAAAATATTCTAATGCTAATGGTGCCTTTGTAGACCCCAAATGAAGTTTCAGGACTTTTTGAGTGGACAAACAAAGCACTGCAGATGGTCATTCATGCTCATGTAAGGACAATGGAAATGGCAAATACCACAGCAGAATGGTAGTTGGACTAATCTTTGCTTTTTTCTGATAATGACAAATTTCCAATATATTCTGCAGCCCAATTTTCTTTAAAGTGTTTCTAAGAACTATTTGTGGTGCCTGTACCTCTAGCAAATGTTCTAGAGGACTCCCTAGTGCCGCAACTTGATTTGTGATCAACGTTTCGTGTCACTCCCCAATGTTTAGTCTCTCAAGCGTGTCTTGTAAAAAGTTGGGCATTCCACCAAAAATCCCTGGCTCATTTCTCTACAGAGACAGAAAACCCTTTTTTTCTAACCAGAATGAAGCCAAACAATTGACATCCTGATAGCACTGGTAGATCTGCCAGTGTGTTAACTAAAAAATCTTACATTAAAAGTAAGAGTAGATGAACATAACAATTCAAATATCAATACCATACGGTTATATTCATATATAATTTATAAATGTTAATATTTTAAACTTGAATGCTAATTGTTTGATGTTCAGGTTGCTAATAATTCTGCTGTTTCTTAAGCCTGAAATACTTGTGTTTAAAAATGCCTGAGTACCTGTAGGTTGCTCTGATCTAATGGTTTCTCTTTTGCATTCAGCTGTTGGTCTTTGAAATCCATTTAGCTTCATTTGCACACCAAAGGGGAGCCAGACGTGGGGCCACCAACTCCAGGTAGAGTCACATGAGGCTATGTCAGGCTGTGGAAACATCATTCCACTCAGATTCCTTAATGCACTCCAAAAAGTTGATCACATGTAAGTCATAGTCAGGAAAGTTTTGGGGATGTCCTGGAAAATAAATTCATATAAGTTATATATTTGCAAGATTGAATTGTCAGGTACACAACCCATTTTCTTCTGTTCATTCCAACAACAAATGCCTTTTTTATTTAATTATTAAAAAGTACTACTATTGCAACTACTAGTAAAAATAAATGTATTAATATTTAGTGACAACTACTACTATTACGTTTGCTACTATGTCTGTTCCTACTACTACAAAGTGCTACAATTGCTCCTACTACACCACAACTACTTCTGCAGCTGTAACTACTACTATAGTACTCAGTGGTGAATGAAGTACTCAAAATTTGTACTCAACTAAAAGTACTGTTACTTTAAAAAGAATTGTACTCATGTAGAAGTTAAAGTACTTAACAAAAATGTTACTTGAGTAAAAGTAAAAAAAATGTAAGTAGTAAGCAGAAAGTACATTTGAATGTTTTTGCTTCTTTCACTTCTTTTTCTGCTTTTCTGCATCATTTCCTTCTTCTGCTTCTGGTACTTCTTTTTCTTCTTCTTTCTGCGAGTTTCAAACCCAGAACCTTCTGATTCCAAGTCAAGTGCACTACACCACAAAAGACAAAAACTACTTGTACTTCTTTAGATAATTTAAAGTTTTCTATAAATAAAAGTTAAAAAAAAATCCAAAATGTGTCAAGTAAAAGTATGTTCCACAAAATGTACTCAGAAACTACTTTTTCTTCAAAAATTGTACTTATTTAGTAAATCTTTTGAGTAAAAGTGACTCGTTACTTTCCAACACTGATAGTATTACTACAACTACTACCACTGTTAGTTTTACTATTACACCTTGCCACACAAGACATACAACACTCTCACTGTAAAAAAATTACTTTCATAGAAGTAATATTTTTTATTTTACTCAAATAAAAGTATGTTTTAGACAATCAAGGTAAAAATAAAAAAGTAAGTAAATCATAAAAATGCTGTTATTTTTCACCTGTGAACGAATAAATGTTAGGAGGACAGCATGAAAAATGAGAAAGAATAATGATACAGCTTCCTATACCTTTATTATTATGTTAGATGTGTAATAATGCATTTACTTGCTTGGGTACTATTGCTCCTTGGATATTTTTGACACGTAATCACCCAAAGGCATACACAGATGTGATTTTTTCCCCCCATTGTCTTTAACTGTCCTCATCCCTCCTCCCAGCTCTGATATAGCACAGGGCAGATTTAGACAGAGAAGCTGTAACAGTGAATCCGGCGCTGTGTGCTAGTTTGTTCCGGCCACTGCACATGTGCAAACATCTGCATATCATCACCGCAGCACCATTTATCCTCGCAACATTAAATCCATTTACCTCTCACATGGCAACAGTCTAAATCTGGGGCCCAGTAATTAAATGCCATTCTCTTTCTCTATTAGAGAGATAATTAAGTAGGAAACCGCCACTCGTCTCATTGCTCTTTTACACAGAAATAAATGAGAGGCTAAAATGCATGCTACCTTGACTGGGTTCTTTTAGTTTTATCACTCAACATTCTAGGAGTTCATTAAAGGGAGGCTTTTTCTATTCATGTTTAAAGGCCATACTTCAATCATGTTACAGGTAGTTGTAGCAGCAGGTGATGGCACTGGGAGGATTGTCTAACAAATGCATTGATTATTTAATAGGAAGAGATTAGAATAATGGATTGCATGTACATGGTGTCTTTGTAGACACTCATAGCGCTTTACATTAGTCCATTATTCATTCACTTCACAGTCACACACCAGGCATAGACCGGTAATCAACTGTCTGGCACGGTTGATGACGTGAGTCTGTTTGGATGTATTGGGAGACAATCTAGTCATCCACAAGATTAAGCACAAAAATATATATTTTTTTTAAATAAAGCTTTAAATATATATATATATATATTTTTTTTTTTCTATTATGAGACAATAGAAGGGATTAGCCCACAAAATCTATTTATACTACCAGTCCATCATTGTAGCATTGCATTGTTTACCATTGTTGGACAATCAGCATTTTATCCAGTCAGTAATCTGCTCAAGGAGATAGCAGTGGACATTTTAGTGTGAAATCTAAATGACCTCAGTTTTTTTTTTATTATTATTTATTTATTTTATTTTTTATTTTTTGCTATTCCAGTCATGATTAGCTAAGATTAGGGACAGCGCTGAATATCAGTGTATACATGAGGCAGAATCCTGTTAGCAGATTGAAAGAGCCATGAAACTACGACAAGATGAGATCAAGTGATAGCTGATTCCAAGACAAATACTCTTTGAACATTAAACTAGTGCAACTTGTACAAAATGTGCTTCTTTTAATCTTGCTCAAAGCTAACTTTAGAATGTAGGTTAATTAAAGCAGTGTCTTGTCTTTTATTTGAAGCGTTCAGATTAATATCTCAGTACTGTTTCATGATGACAAACTGGTAAATAGTCTTTGATGAGAGTGTGTTGTGCCTCTTTCAAATCACTGTTTACACATGTAACTGAGAACTTTTGAACTTCACACATTTAGAACTGACTATTCCCCTCATGTTTTTTGTTTCTGAATACATTAAAGTGTAACTGCCCAATTTTATTTTTTCTATTACAGTACCAACCCAAGTGCCAAGAAAAACTGAACCACTTTGCCTCCACAAAATACCAAGTCATCACCTCAAGCTAAAGTTTAGCCCATATACTTTTACAGCTGAGTTTATCCTAAGACCAATACAATCCCACAATCCACCTCATAAAGCTTTTTGTGATGCATTTCCGATATCTATCCTTGTTTTACTTGGCATCCTTTTGTCTGTAATGTTTTTGGTTTTGCACTGTGTCTCTGTGTAAGTGTGTTACTGGCAGGGGCGCTGCTTGCCAACAGGCCAGGCAGGCAAATGCTCTGGTCCCCAAAACTGAAGGGAGCACCCCTAGAGTAGAGGAGAGTTTGGAATGACTGTGAGGAACTGTTGAAGAGTCCCTAAAGGGGACCTCTTACTCTGCAACAAGGGCTGTGCTTCTTATGTATAAGTTAAAATTGCAAGCAGTGATAAAGGGCTTTCTATGACAAATAAAGAGAAGCTGTCTGGAGGAGAATAAATAAACACAAAAAAAGGAAGAACAAGGAGAATGGAAAGCAAGGGAAGGAATTCAAATTTCACATTTTGGGGCCCCAAGAGAGACCTTATCCGTGCCTCTGGTTACTGGCAGTCAATAAATCAAAACTGACCAACAGCCAATGGTATTTAGCATTTGTGGTGTGCAAGCAAAGTTTTTTTTTTTTTACAGAGGCAGAAGTTGTACTCAAAACTAAGTAAAAGTACTGCTACTGTAAAGTAATATAATAACATTTCTATGGTAAAGGTACTCAAGAAAGTTACTTTTGTTAAAGAAAAGTATTTAAAATGTATTATGTATTAAGTTGAAAGATGTTCATTCATTCATTTTCTACCGCTTATTCCCGTTAGGGGTCCCGGGTGACTGGAGCCCATCCCAGTAACTTTTGGGCCGTAGGCGGGGTACACCCTGGACAGGGGCCATCTTGTCGCAGGGCTGACACAGAGACGAACACAGACAGACAACCATTCACTCTCACATTCATTCACTAGGGTCAATTTAGAGTCACCAATTCACCTAACACATGCATGTCTTTGGACGGTGGGAGGAAGCCAGAGAACCCAGAGAGAACCCACGGTAACACGGGGAGGACATGCAGACTCCACCCAGAGAGTTTGTGTGATGGTGTGTTGGGCGGCCCGGGGCTCGAACCCACAACCTCCTTGCTGGGAGTGAGAATGAGAATGCTAACCGCTCTGCCACCGTGCGTGAAAGATGTATTGGAATTAAACAAAAAAAGCAAAATCTTGTCCCGCTAGTGCTGCTACTACTACTGCTGCTGCTAATGCCTACTTACTTACTTACTAGCAATACAAACTGGAGATGGAACCTAAACTTCTGGTTGTGAGACATATGAGCTACCCACTTTGCCACTGAGGTCAAAATAAATATTTTTACACATTTAGAAACTAAGCTTAGCAGCTTTATATTTTTAAATATTTACTACAGAAAAATACAAGAAAAAGTATATTACTGTATTTAAGTAAAAGTAGTAACTTGTCATTTTGTTATTTCATTTATGATTCCTATTAAAATATTGTATTAGTTGATTAAACAGTTTTCTTCGAAGAAACAAAAAAAAAAGATGCTTTTTATTTTTAACTGAGGAATTTACATAAAATTAAATCTGGCAATATTCCTAAAAATGGAGAGACTGGCAGTAAAGCACAAACCCTAGGCGTGAGTGTGAGTATGTGTGAGCCAGTGTCTAAAAGCCTAAAGCTGTCGTCAGCATGCGCCATGTTAGAGACATCCAGGCAGATGTTCCCGCTCAGGCTTGATTGCGCTCGCCGAGGCCCATCAGGGATTGCACTCAGCCCGGCTCGAGTCGGCAAAAAAAGACCCAGGAAGACCAACGTCCGCGGTTATTTTAGCGATGCTCACTTCTTCCATTAGGTGCAGCTGAAATATTGACGTTGCCTGCTCTTTTCACTGCCTTCATTCACATGTACAGTGCATGAAGGCAGGGATTAGCTGGACCAGTCTTTTGTTCACCAGTAATAGCTTTTCTCTTTTATATCCCAAGGTTATTATTTGGCTTACTGTATTGTAACTTTTAACTCAGGGTTTTTCTTTGTTGTTTTTATTTGTTTGTATTATTATTATTATTATTATTATTATTATTATTATTATTACTGTGCCAATAGTCCAGACACAACACAGCAAATTTAGCAATATAATTAAACACATGCTCATAACCAAAGTTTAAACAGTTAAAAAGTAGAAAAACTACTATATCTTGCTATTGTTTAAAAAGTTATTATTATTACTGTAAAGTTTCCAACTGTTGGTCCAGGTAACTGGCATAAATGGCATATAAAAAAACTGATTGATAAGGTATAATGCCTACTTTCATTTGTTTATGAACCGGTCAGTAATGAAATTCTGACTTCTGCCAACTTCCACAGAAATCTTAACCTAACAAATTCATGTTCAATAAGGCAAAATAACTCAATTCATTCAACATAATAGATTATTTGCTGGTATTGTTTCCACTACTGCATGTATAATTATGGTATATATCCCACTCCAGCATCCTGTTTGTCACTAATTAATTCCAATCAGTTCACTTAATTTCATTTAGCTGCTCTCAAAGTCAACATTGGCTGCAGATGTTTCGCATTAAGAGCCTTTCAGCGGGCCTAATTGAACTTTGGGTGGGCTTGTTCTGAAAAGATCTCGGAGAAGTGCTGATCGTACATCTAATGAAGGCCATCCTAATGAAATGAATTCAAATGAGAAAGAGGTTTAATAGTTTAGTGGGAAATGTATCATGCAATATGAAACTATAACTGGTAGAACTTAATGCAAATATCTATTTAATCTTTCATTTAATATAATATTGTCCTGCCTGTATTATTATTATTATTATTAGCCTATATAATCAAAGCAACAGCACCATTCTTTAAAGTGTGGTGATTTTTGATGAATATTTCTGAATTTTTTATTTTTATTTTTTTCATATTATTATCAGTGTCCCAAAGTAGTCTGAACTGGAAAGTCATAATAATCATAATTATAACAATCATCATCATCTCTCAACATCCCAGGTCCAGGTTCCCAATGTCCAGTGTTGGGGGATAAAAAGACTTGATTACTAGCTCATCTATCCAATAATAATCATAATAATAATGATGATGATGATTGCACAAATAGCCTCAACTTCCCAAAGCGCATAAAAAAAATCTGTATGTCCAATTGTAGTCTTTTTCAAATAGTTGAATTCCATGCCTCTTAGCTTGAGTACTTTGTCTATTGTTGTTAGGTGCACCCAATAATAATAACTTTTCAAATTGCGACTGCACATCAAAGTCCATAAATATTTAGTTTTTCTACAGCTTCATGTTGTTCTGTCTGAATACCTGGGTTGTAAGCCTTCTATTGACTTTATTCTCATGGGCATTGAAAAGCATCCAAAAAAAGTTTAGAATATTGCAGAATACACATCAGCCGAATACTCTGAATGTCAGTCCTTTGCATGTTCCATTCTGTGGTTGTAAAACTGTTTGGTTTGCTAACAATTTTGGAAACTCTTCAGACAACTATGGCTGTTAGACCACTATGAATCTATTGTTTAAATCTTGGACTATCACCAAAATTACACACTCGTCATAATAACAACTCTTCAAACTGCAAGCAGATTTACTTTTTCCCCATGTCCTACCATTGTCCTCTCCGGATAAGTCAAGTCCCCAGCCTTTCGTGACCCCCCTAGCTTTACCGCATATTATTCACCTCTCCTGAAAGTGACCTGGAACGCCAGCACCCACACCTGGGGAAGGCTAGAGTGCGCTCCACAACCATAATTACTCTGCTCCATATTCATGAGAGAGCGCGCCGCCGTGTGAAATGTCATTGTTTCCAGCACGCTTTGTCCTACCCCAGGCCAGCTCTAATTGGTGCCGCACAGGTACAAAAAGGGGGCCGAAAGAGACGGAGGCCAGTCTGGATTGTGGTCAAAGGGGCCCGTGGATGAATTTTATCACCCCAGAACAGTATCAGCGCTGAGGCTCGCCAGGGCAGGATGGCCAGTGCTCAGGTACCCAGGGGTAATTAAAAATATCCGTCGTTTAATTTATACCCAGCTGGTGAAGCATGATATGGTTATTGGAATGCAGTATGATTCAAGGTTATTATGGGGCTGCTATGTTTTAGTGCGAGATGGTGGAGAGCTACTGTATGTCAGCGTGGTGATACTGGATGCCGGTTTATGCAACAGGGTTCATATGGGTGCTTGAAATTTTTGAAAGGTTCATGTTGAGGGTTCCAGGATTGCATAAAGCCTAACACAATTTTATTTTGGAAACATATACGGTCTGTAGCACGAGAAGGAGCAGACAGACATATAGAAGACACAAGCTTATGATTGGATAGGTAGATTTTAGGTGAAATAAATTTTAATGGTTTGATTTCGAGACCCACTACACTTTGCTAAGAAAGTACGTTGTGCAATAATAATAATTTTATCTATTGTTTTTATATTTCTTTTTTATGACTCTGTAATAATAGGCGCACTATTGAAGCCTAATAACTAGAGCTGTAGTCAACCAAAGAACACACACATTACAAAAATGAACTCGTCAAGGCATGAATCACAGCTTATAACAACTGCTCTCTGAAATTATACTTTTTTGTATTTTCTCTTTTGTTTTGACTCAGTCAATTCACTGTACTTTTGAAATTTGTTGAAACATTTCCCTGAGATGCTCTCCTACATAGCAACACATACAAGTTTTATTTTAATTTTATGTATTTTAATACCTTTTTTTTAATCTTTATTTTTTATTATTATTATTATTTTTTTTTAATTTTTTTATTTTTTTTTTGACAAGCGCAGCCGACACTGGTTATGGCTTATGATACTGGCTCATGTTGTTGACTAGTCCAGCTGTTCCAAACACTGGGGCTGGACCTTAAAGAGCCTATATTATGCTATTTAACATCTTTTCAATAATTTAATATTGGTCAGCTAGAGAGGGAGGGATAAGCCATTTGGAACTCACAGAAAGGCAGCACCAGAGAATACAGGATTACTAGCATGTGTGAATGAAACAAAGGAAAACTCCAAGTATCTTTTTGCATAATATATCCCATTTAAGGTGGGTCACCATAGATTTTATTGAGGTCAAAACTTTCAAAATTGAAGAGAAGAATTGAAAAGGGGGAAAAATGGCAATGTAGCACATAACTAGACTACACAAAATCATAATAAAATAGTACTAAATGGGAATTAATTTGGCAACACTGGTTGGACTATTTAACCTTAGGCTCTTAAACCTACTAACCCTCATATTTGCATCCTTAAACACGCTACAGATTCTTAGTGCTGAAAAAGCTTGAAAACCGACTTGAAAAATGCCTATATGCACCATTATAAAACCACATTGCTGTAAGAACACTGTACTGTATGCTGCCCTCCTGTGCATTATATCATCGGTTCTCCCCCCGCGGGACGTGACCTGAAACATCCACGGCACATCACCGGGTCCGGATTGTGCAGTGACAGCAGTGTTGTGGGAGCGCACCTGGCCTTGGAGTTTGTATACCCGCTGCACGCCGGCATCTGTTTCGCTGTGGCTCCATTAGCTGTGTTGTGATGCAAAGGCACATATGACTGCACCTACACTCAGCGCGGGCTGGCAGCTGTAGTGGTAGCAGGGCCCTGTCACTCCGCTGAGGGAAATGAGGCAGAGACAGACGACGACGAGAGACACACACAGGGCTCGGGCCCTGAATGTGGAGGGATGTGTCAATCTACTCTCTGGTAATGTGGTTGGTGTGTCAGTGGTGCACAGACAGCTCCACACATCTGTACAAAGGAAAATACCCAGCATACTGATGTGTTGTTTTGAAGAGATTTTTCATTAAAATATATATGCCAACAAAAGCAGTGGCATTTCACATTTCTTTTTAAGTGCACACAGGTTAAACGTACCAAATTGCAGTTAAAGTCGACAAAAAACACCCCAAAAATGTTCCATAAGGATTGCATCTGCTCATCTTGCCAGTCTTTGATGAGGAAGCGCCGGTGTATATGGGGGTGTATGTATGTTCCCGATCCATAGAATCTGGGGAACATAGGTACCTGCACATTTGTGAAAGTACCAATGTTCCCCAATCCATAGAATCTGGGGAACATGGGTACAGGGGAACGTAGGTACCTGCGCATTTGTGAAAGTACCTATGTTCCCAAGTACCTATGCTCCCTACTCCATAGAAACCAGGGAAGATGAAAGAACCAGAGAATGTTGGTTCTTGCATATTCTGGTAGGTCCTTATGTTCCCTAACCTTCACCCTAATCTTAATATTCCCTGGGAACATAGAGGTGACCCTGGTGTGTACAATATAGAACTTGATTTTGTCCTTTGTGTTGTTTTAGAACTGGTATCTTCTTTCCTTTTAACTATTCCCTCCTACTGTCACTACACCAAATCAACTCCCTCCTAGTGTGCAATCGTTTGAATTTTGATTTGGCTATTGATTTCATACTGAATGCCCTTCCTTGACCAAAACCCTCTATTTCTGCTGGCTTGGGACCAGAATTAAGAAGCCACTCTGACTGGATTCATGTATAAAATAGACTTAATAAACATGACAGTTTAGAGTAGCCTATAGCCTTTTGCTAGTCTAAATTCTCATGTAACCAGTGCAGCTAATGAAGGTTTTCTACTCACCCACACACACATACAGATAAGCCCATACCCTGGCTCTGCACAACCTCTAAAATACAGAGGCAAAGTGGTGAAAAAATTGTTGGCAGGGAGCAGAAAGTGTCAAAGACCAGAGTGCAGACCTGAACCTTTATATTGTGAATTTGTGGAGAGAAACAGAAGAACAGGAAGCCCTGTAACACCAAGAAAGTGAAGATCCATGCAAGAAAGAGTGTGCTCCACAATCCATGTGGAAATATGCAGAAAAACTTGTTAACAATTGGGTAGGAAATGGCTTAGTTGGGAGAATAAAAGTCCTTAAAATACTCTACACTAAGTACACTATCAGTACTACTTTAACCAGATCTTTTCTCCTAAAATGCACAATGTATTTTCACTCAGCTCTTAAATACATTCAACATGCTCAATTGTGGCTGTGTTTGTCATGTGTAAGCAGCAGCAAGCAGGTGATTGTCTATTGTTCTCCACATGATCTCCCACTCGACCCCCAGCCTGGCCTGTGGGTGACGCGCGTGGGCTGAGAACCAGGTGTGAGCCATTCAAGAGCTCGGCACACTCTCTGCGCCGCTTTTGTGTCCCAAATGGGCAAAATGAAGGTTTAGAACCGTCGACAAGGTGTGGGGGCTGTTGTAAGTGAATAGTCTCTCTGCTGCGCACTTGTTGTTCTGTCACGAGTGAAAGTGTTTGCGTGTGTGTCTGTATGTGTGGAATCTTTGACCACATTACGGCAGCTTTGGTAGAAGTGGATTTTTTGCTGTAAGGCTTGCTTTTCTCAATTTTGACACACGGTTAACTATTATTCTTTGTTATCCGATTGCCAGTGTGTGCAATAAAAACAGCATTATGTGCGCCTTTAAAGAAGTTACAGTAAAAAAAAGACGAGAGGCCATTTAGAGAAAAAGTACAAAGCTGACTGAATGCTTGCTGCAGTGATCCCAAGACCTTGTAGCTTATGCACTGCGGCATTCTAATTGTCTTTTTGTTTACCTTGCAGACGCCAACTCTGAGAAGCAAATTAGAGCCTTTCCGTAGAATAATGCCTCAGTAGCATAACCCTGTGTGCTGTATTTTGACATATAATGAGACTTTAAGTACAGAGGGCAGATTATCTACACTGCGGTGCGTATATATTGGTGTATGTGCAAATGAAAGTCTGTCTGTCTGGGGACAACATCAACAGCTGACCTTGGCATTATTTTGCTTGTGGTGATGCATATGACACTTAAAGCAACACTGGCTTGCTTGCACTGACAAGATGTAAATTGTAATCCAGATTAAATATGTTTGCACATGCACCTGTAGCTGCACTGCTTTTGTGACTATGAGGGATCTGGCCACCTGTGGGAAGCTGGCAACAGGCTGTAACATCACAGCTCCTGTTTGTTTGTTGGAGAAAATATCCTCAGATGTGTTGCTCAGTTAAAGCGGAACTATGGGACTGTGCTTGTTTCTTTGCTATTTTGGTTGCCTTTTTCTCTAAGGAGTACACCCTACATTTCCATCGTAAAACAACACTAGTCCGTTTGACTCCTCGCTCAGCTTGACTCAGTTTCTCCTCCATGTATCTCTACAAAGGGTTTTTTTCTGCCTTTTGGCCACTGTGCCATGATAAATATCTAAGAAATAAAGCCATCACAGGTTTGTTGTTATGGCTAACCAAGAAGTGTCACTTTCTTGAAAGACCCGAGACGTCAAGAGACACCAGGTCTCCTTTTATGCCATGTACAGTAGGGCTTTATTGAACCTTTTTGGTCATTGTAACAACTCCAAGGCTGTTTAATTAGGATAAAAAGTCTCATATTTCCACTGTAACTCAGTAAGTTTGGGTACTTTGGCAGGTTTTTAAGTCGAATGGCCCTTTTTGGTACTTTGATGCACAAAAAGTTTTTGTTTCCACATTGGAGAATCAACCCTCCAAACCAAAGACAGGAAAACTTCAGTAAGG
Source organism: Bostrychus sinensis (assembly GCA_020698575.1). Lineage (NCBI taxonomy): Eukaryota > Metazoa > Chordata > Actinopteri > Gobiiformes > Eleotridae > Bostrychus > Bostrychus sinensis. The sequence goes on along the minus strand of CM036257.1, from coordinate 9,635,042 downwards.
AGTAGACTGGGCTTAATTTCACAAAGCTCTACTAAACCAAGTTTGATTTTAGAAAGAGCAACACAACTCCCCGAATTGAGAAAGCCTCTTGGATAAGAGGTGAAACGTCTTCAATTTGAAAAATCCAATCCAGATGACTGTTTTGTTTTTTTTTTACTTTTGTTGCGATGCAATTACCCTGGATGAGTGAGAGTCCTCACAGACAACTCCCCTTATACCTAACTGGATTAAAGGCATTTTAATTACTTTTACTAATCTTGGGTTTATCTAAATTCAATATTTTTGCTGCCACCTGCTAACTACGTATCTTAAGTAGTACCCAAATCATTGACAGCAGCCAAAAATGCAATTTAAGTAAAAGTACAAATAAAAGACAGACTAGTGAGACTTATTACCACCATCTTTTAAAGATTATGTCAGAGAACCCAGATTGAGGTGGCTTAGATATGCACAGAGGATGTCTAGTGAATTAGGTTTAGGAATTTTGCAGTGTAAAAAAAACAATATGTCTCAATCCAAAGTCCTTAAAAATGAGGCTTGTAAAAAAGAAGCACTTGTAGTTCTAGCAGCACTCTCAACAAGTGAGTCAAAATACGAGGCATGTCTGTATGTGTATATGTATTTGCTCTACCACCTGACTGCGCCAGATGAGCGCACAACAACATGAACATATCACCGTTACCGTGATGGCCTCTCGTTTCTGCTCCATCCCATAAGCAATCATCTTCGTCTGCCATGGCATGTATCTCTCGCACACGGAGTCCAAATCCCCTGGGCTGCTCTCCCTCAACCAGCTATGATCCATATTTCATATATTGCCTGTAAATCGCTTGGCCAGAAACTGTTTTGACGAAGGCAGGGGAAGTGGCAGGGGGCAGATTTGCACAGTGCCTGGCTCCCGCTGTACCCGGAATACAAACAAGCTTTTTCACGAAAACGGTAAAAAAATATATTTTTAGTGTCAGTTTCCAAGGTTGAAACGCTCTCTATTAGCATTGCTTTACAATCTTGCGGGGTCTAGTTGTACCCGTTTATCTGCGCACTGGCAAACTAGCGTGCACTCATTGGAACCAATTTGCCGGAGTGCATTAAGACGGGGATTAAAATGTTGGAAAAGGGCCTCGTCAGGCTTCGTGAAATAGAGCAATCAAAGTCCCATTCTGCTGTAAAGTAGTGCCAATTCCACACAACTGCTTCTCCCCTGTCCCATATCGAGTCACTGCTCCAGAGAACTGTGTATGTATGCACACTATCCTCTATTTCTAAAACTTAAAACCATTGTGCCAAACCATCTACTCTTCTAGTTTACAGTTTGTCTTTGCTTCTGATATAAACCAACCACTGATCCTGAAGAACGTTAATGACAGTAGTCCAAGTTGAAGCTCATTTCAGAACATAAAGATTTTCACATTAGATAATTGCATGTGTGATTCTGGGTTGTCAATATTGTGCTATGTGGTATTTGACACAAGTCATTCAGACTAGAGTCCTGTGTCCTATAGCTTGTCTTTAGTTAATGTAGTGCTAAAATTGCTGTCACTACAAAACAGTCAGCTCATTTCTTTATTATATCTATTTTCAATAAGTATTTATCTGTTAGCATCATGTTGCTTAAACCATCCTCTAACCCACTTTTGGGTCCTCATCTGCCAATTGAGAATTACAGACCTAAGAGATGTCTCCTTAGACTGATATGAAGGACATGGCTAGTGTTGGGGGCTTCAATTCAGCAAAAATACCATAAGTATTTTTACCATACACATTGCATCTGCATTTTTTATTTTTATTTTTGCTTAATCCACAAATGTTGTAGTGCAACATAATATTGGACTGCCGGTATCCACTATCCTCTACAATCGTAAAAATACAATCTCTGTTCTTTTTAGAGTCTCTATTTGTCAGTAAGACCTTTAGATATATGCCTTCTGAGACATTTTACAAAATGTCAACGCTATGTTTCTTATTTTTGTATCATGCTATAGAGAAAGATAGGATTTGTCAGATACTGCCATGTTCGGACCAGGAAAAAGTTTAGCAGTGCCCCCAAAGGGAAGTGTTATGTGCACTTTGAGAGCTGCAGGGGACGTCCCCAAGGGCACACTTAAAGCTCCATTTGATGCACAAAATGAAGATAGCCTCCCTCCAGAGGTAATTTATTTCCCTTTTTTGCCACGGCGGGCCAAATCAATTGACTTTCACTTCTCTTCAATGTTACATGCATAGACTGGGGTGAGAGCCTGGCTAGTGTCTCCATAGGGCTGCCTTGCTTAGTTCAAGATGGTCAGCAAGTGATATGACAGTCCCATGCGTGGTGCTTGATAAATTTGAGTAGTTCTCTAGCAATATGTTGTTGGCGATGTGGCTTCTGCCTATGTTGGTATTTTTTATAGGCTTTAGTTGTGGATATTATTCACATCTATGGAATTTCAGTACGCTCTTTTGCTGTCATTGTAAGAACTTGGCCAACTACACATCCATGTATTAATGATTTATACTCTAGTAGTATATCTAGTAGTATTTTTAGTGTTTGTCATAATCTGTGCAGGTTTTTAGCAACATTTTCATTTGTAATGAAGAATTATAATGTTATTTAAAGTTTTGAACATACATATTTTCAGTCCGCCACATCCCAACTTGTTGTCTTTCAAACAGTTCCCGGCTTCATTCATAAGTCATACCGACGCTGCTGCATTTTTAATCTCCCAAACAAACAGCCACGTTTCAATTGCTGCTTGTCAGTTTTGATTTTATGATTCATTCATTATTAAGAGAGTTGGGCTGCAGTGCAGAGCGGCGGGCGGATTTTAGCCGGGGGTGGGGCCATGGCCTGACTACGTGTGTGTGCATACAGGGGGAGGCTGCAGACATGTTGGTGGTGCATGTATGTGATACATGTGCCTCTTTGGCTTTCTTCAACGTTTTTAGTCACGCCGGAGTTGAGCAGATGGAGCTTGACCTAGAACACAGCCAAAGTCAGAGAGATGATGAAATATGCATGATGACAAGTTTTTTAATGCCTTTTTCTGTCTGTTTAGGAAATAAAACTGTCCAATTTAACTCATTATAAATATTTAAACATGTCAAATTGCATTATGTAAAAATTGGACTTGCTTGACCCCTAACTTGTCTGGTAATTTCAGCATGACTCTCAGATGTTAATACAGTATGTTTTGACAAGTTTAAAGGCACATTGTGTAAAATGTTCTTGTTCATGTCACAAAAGGAAAGACGCAGAAGTGTAATGGATAATTTGTTGGAGGAATAAACTTTGGCGCTTAGACCCCTGCAGCCTAGATACTGGTGGTGGTGAAGAGCAGGAGATGGAGAGGCTGAGGAGGCTGATGGTTCTGCTGATGCGGGGGAGGAAGGTTGTGGCACATAGCTGAAACAGCAGGATGGCTGATGGGAGAGGGTGTAAATACAGTATAAATAGCTTGAGAGGTTATTGGATAGGTGGCAAAGGTGGCAGGCTGTGACTGGCTGAGAAGAAAAAAATCCAGAAGAAAGAAGAAGAAATCCCAGTCTTCCTGGTTGTAATTACAAATACAGCTTCATTAAAAACTGTTCACTGACATCTGACACTAAGTTTGTTCATAGAAAACTGCATATCTGTCAGTGGCATTGCTGTTCACATGCTCTAAAATGTAGGCCTTTCCAGATTTGTTCTTTAAAATGTAATCCTACAACCTTCCATTGACATTACATGCTTGCCCAAGGTAAATGCCATATTAAGGACCATCGGCAACTGCTAAATAGTGCTGAGCGCAATTGGCCTTTTTTCTCCTCTCCACGGGAGTCTGCACTAGTGCTGTCTTGCTTCTACAGCTTGTGCTTGTCATCATGGAAGACTCTGTAAATTGTGTTCTGCTTAATGGACCATAAATGTATTATTTTTAATTAAGGTAAAATCATGTTTGTTTGTTTTTTATGTATCTCTTGCATGTACTGAAACACACCAAGTAGATAGTGGGTACAAAATGATTGACAATGTGTAAGCACATGAGACTAGCACCTTTGAATAAACAAGGAAACAAATCCCTTTAAAAAAAAACTCAAAACAAAAACAAAACAAAAAAAAACATTTTTACCATAGCTATTTTTTTGTTACAGAGACATATATTTTTTTATTATTATTATTTTATTTCTTTTTATATGTTTTCATTATTATTATTATTATTATTATTATTATTATTATTATTATTATTATTATTATTATTATTTTACATTGGTTGTAAATGCATTTTTTGCATTAAAGTCAACATTGCAATGTGTTAACATTATGTTTAGGTTGCATTTAAAGCAAAAAAAGTAAATAAATAAATAAATAAAAAAAGAGCGGGTTGTGTCCGAAAGGGCATCTGGTGTCTATGAGAATTTGCCATGATTTGTTTTAACAAAATGAGTAGTCGAAGTGCTTTTTCATTTGCTTAATTTTTCATAGCTAATTCCCAGAATATTATGAGCTACATTGAAAACTAATCACACTATTTTGTGTCGCATAGTTTCTATGAGATCTTCTTCCTCTTCTCATTGTTGAAAACCTGCTTTTCTATACAGTATAGTGGCTAATTGTCGGTGTAACTGACTGTAGTTGCCATATAACTGTGGTGATGGAGAGTTTCTCTTTCCATAAAAGTGAAGGAACAGTGCCCAAAAGCTAAGTGCTGTATTTACTGCAAATTAACTCCTAGCTGTTAGTGTCAGAACAGACCTAGTGCACTACACATTGGAGTTGAAGCAAGTGGGAAGGGAGTTATTTCGGAAAGACCTTCAACCTGTAATTTTGGGACTTGCTGACTAAAAAACTTCACATTTCAAAGCTAGACTACCTGTTAGAAAGTAAGACAAAGAATGTATGCATCGGCTTACGTAGAGAAATAGCGCAAACCAGAAAAAAACATGGCTAGAAAAAGGCGAAGTGAAACATGAGAAATATTGCCAATGCAAGGTGTGATGTGTGACAAGGTGGAGATAATTGCTGGTTTCTCATCAGTCTAAAGCTAAACTCACTGCTAGAAGTTTAAAGGTCCCATATTATCTTTTTTTATGATTTCTCAAATAATTTTGGCCACCTTTTCATTAGTATTAAATGTTTTCTAACTTAAAATAATGCATATGCATGGAAAACGTCTTCTTCTGGGGAGCTATTACTTTGACTTTGTAGATAATGCTTGGATTAGGTGTCCGATTCCCCTTGTTGGCAATGGTGGGGAATGCACAGAGCATAAAATAGCTATTTAGCATGGCTATTAGCAACAGGGTGCTAACAGATAGATAAATGCTTTGTACTGATGTTTTTTTAGGAGATGAAATGATCAGAATGAACCTGGTGACAATGAATGAAAAAGTTTTGCATAATAGGAGAGCTTTTAAGTAATTTTCAATTTTTATATACATGCCATCACAAGGGGGTCACAAGCCAGGATAAATAGAGACAGTTGCATTAGGAAGGGCATACGGCTTAAAACCTAGGCCAAGTCAATATACAAATCACTGTACGCTGTAGAAGACAGATGATTTGCTGTGGTGACCAGGGACTAACTGGAAGGAAATAAGATATTTGTATGTATGTATTTTATGGAGGAAAGTTATTTTACAGTGGAAAATAGCTTAGCTGCTGTTGCGAGTGTTGGGATAGCGAGATAACAGATTTTGGTATAACACCCGATGGAATTGCCAAGAGAAAGTTGGGTCATGTTGCTTTAAGAGAATACAAATAATGTTTTTGGTATTAGCTTTAAAGGATTTTGAGTTCATGTGCCGGTTAGCCACCGGCTCACCCCTTTTTTTCCCCATTATCTGTTTATTTGCCATCATATCAGCTGTGTTTTGTGCAGACAACACCTTGCCTTAAAAATAGCTCTCCTTGCTGTGTGGATTTTCTGTCTGTTCTTCTCGCTCCTCCCTCGAGAAACACTTATGCATTATACAGCACAATATGGCACACATGCCGACTGTGTTTTATGTCTTTTACTTTAGATTCAACATCGTATCCTCTCGGGGCGGACGCTGGTGGGGTTGTAGATTTTTTAACAAGAGCGTTTTTCATTAAAAGGTTGACGTTCCTCGGAGTCGAAAGTCTATGCCACGGTGGAGCGGTGTGAACTGCTGAGTAGATGAAAGGCAGAATACACAGAAGCCCCGAATGACAAACACGTGAAGTTGAAAGACGGCATCAACGGAGCTGTTTACTGTAGTGCTGTCGGCATGATTTTGCACTTGGGAGTGTGTCAACTGTTTCTCTGTAGTGCCAAAAAAGCCAGCTATGACAATCACTTGAAACAGACATGGAGCAGTTAACGTCATTGCATCAAACGGCTATTTTAGCGTGTCTAGGGATAGATATAAAAGCCTTAATAAAGACACTGTGTTTTACTGCTAAAAAGCATATCAGTAGATTTTTGCTATTTCCAAATGTGCACAAGGAAGGGCAAGATATTTGAAATACATACAATATAAAATATGTAATACAGGTGAATATTGCAAAGTATGTAACTTACAGTAACTGAGGTTTCATGTATTGTCCTCACCACGTTTAACCAAACTATAGCAAAATGTGATTAAGGTATGAAGGAAACATTTGTAGGGAAATTTGTTCTCTGCTTTCGACCCATCCTTCAATGCCACTGGGGCAACCTGTCAGGAGCAGTGGACGATCACAGTGCAGCGCCAGGTGATCTGAAGCATGGATCCTGGGCAGGAGTATCTAGCTGGAGGATAAGCCTGTTGTGCATGTTTGAGGTTGATGGGTTGATGTTTTTTTTTTTTTTGTTTTTTTCAGAGCATCTTGAAAAAAACTCACCCAGACACAGGGAGAACAAACTCCACACAGAAAGGCCCCACAAGGTCCAAAATTCAAACCTTCTTGCTGTGAGGTGACGGTGCTAAACACTTGCCACTGTGCCACCTATTATAAGTATTGAAGAAAGTCTATCCCATTTTAAATAAACAGTCTGGCCCAATCCTATTTTCCAATATGTGGAAATTGCTGTGAAGGAATTTCTAATCATATGGATATATTCTGCATGCAACCTTTTGGCATAGCATAAAATCTATTATTAAAAAGTTACAAAAGTTGCCCTTGCAATGTATTATAGCATCAACAATTTACATTTTCCTATCTTCAGAATTAAAAAGAAAAGTAATTAAAAATCTTTGCAGTATTGTTAAAATTGAGTAACAAATTCATAACTTTACAGCCACTGATATACGTTTCTCAAGAGTAACTCAAATGTTAAGTTCTTAAAGGGAAACCATGTAACTTTGAAGGTTTTTGGCCGCTCTGCCATGGCACAAATCTTTCTCAGACCTGAGACTTCAAAAACACCAGGTCGGTTCCCCCATTCTTGCAAGGCTAGTTTTTCACCAGGGGGCGGTGTTGGGTGCTTTATTCACCCTGCAAGAACTCATTTAGCCATCACACCCACTCCGGAAGTGTTTGATTAAAAAAAGTTACTGAAATTGATATAATACATTTTCGCTTCCAATAATCACAACAGTCTTCTAAAATCCTCCTTTACCATGCTGTCTCCTGGGCCTAATAGACTTCTCACTTCTCTGACTCCCCGCTCCCCGTCCTGGCTCCAGTGTCACATGCAGGCGAGTTGTGCTCCATTTGCTTGTGTGTGCCGAGCGAGCGGAACAAGCCTGATCTCTGACACAGAGACACCGCAGAGAAATCCCCATGTAAAACACTAATTAGCCCTGATTCTTACGGGGGTTCATTACGAAGTCAACACGAACCCCACGCTCCCTGGATCCTTATTGGTTGACTACTTTGGAACCAAAACTTGCACAAGGCACGTTAGATTGTGTGTTTCTGTTTTGGAGTGGAGTGTGCAGGTGGCTTGTTTGCTTATTCGTGTGTGTGTATGGAAATGAAGACAGAAAAGCCGAGGTTGATTGTTATTGCTGGCGTGAGTTTGAGCCAGAACCTTCATCTGTTTTTTTTTTTGTTTTTTTTGCCAAACCTGTCTATGAATATTTGTTACTTCACATTTTCAGTGTTCTACCAGGTGGACTTTGTTTACAATGTGAAACTTTGTACCATATGGGCATAAAAATGGAGTGGATATGTGATTTATAGTCAACAGGTTGGTTAAGGTGGAGGATGGGCACATTAAATCTTGGATTTGTTATTGGAGAGCAAAAGAAACATTTACATTACTTTTGTTAGAGTGGGGTAATGAATTTGAATTTATTTATGATCACAATTTTGGGCTGTCACAAGTGTTAAAGCAAACACAAACCAAGTATTCTGTTGCGTGCAATGTTGTAGCAGGTTAGAGCTGATATACACTTCAGGAAAATACTTTTTGGCACTTATATTTTCCTCCATTCATAGACTTTTCCACTTCCTATACTTGAGTGTTGGATGTAATATAAATATATACTTATATACTTTTACTGAAAATTTGGCCCACAGACAATTTTTAATAGGTCCTCAGGCTTCCTTCTCAGTTGGCTCAATTTTCCACAGGCAGAACTTTTTACTGTAAGGTAAAAGGCTGCATATGACTGCTCCATGTGACTGGGTTGTTATTCTATTCACAGCAGTTACCTGTAGTTATTTCTAAACATCAAAAGCTCCATAATATTTTTTTTTTTTTTTTTTGGTGTGAGACAGACCTGACATCAGAAAAGCAAAATGAAAAGGAGTACTTTCTGGTGCCCAAAACATAAATAAATAAAAATAAATCAAATAAACAAAGTGGGGGTCCCAAGCCTGGATAAATGTGTGGCTGTGGAAGGGCATCCTGAGCAAATCCTGTGGCAAAGTATCTATGTGATCTCGTGAATGGTCCTCCTCCTCTTTAAATACAGAACAACCGCAGCTCGCCTCGATGTCGTAGTCTGGACTCCAACAATTTACCAAATGTCTCTCCTTGCTCCCCCCATGATTTCCTGGCACTACTTCACTGTTTTTTGTCTAATAAAGCCTTGGAAGGCAAGAAATATCTTAGAAAATACTGCAACTGAAAGTATTTTCTGAGACTGAAGTTCAATAGGTCCTACTATAGGCCCCTGTGGATCTCCATAGGAAAAAAAAACATAATCAACACTTAAGAGGTGTGATAAATATTATTTTTAACACAGCAGACATAGTAAAGCCTTAAGTGTGAGTGTATGTGTCCTTGCTGAGATTATAAATAGCACACATAAACCACCACTTTCTCATTTCAAAGGAAAGACAACATGTGGCTATAATAAGACTATCAAAGATGGGATGTAATTGCAACATGATATATGGCGTTCCATCTGAGTAGCAGTTCTGGATACGAGATGTGCTTATATATGTTTGTCTTTGCCTCGGAGTGCTCATAAATTCATTTCACAAAGCAGCCTCCAGCTTTAATGGGCGATAAGCTGCTACTACTTACGTTTAAGAGCTTCCTGTTTCTGTCTGAAATACAAGCTGAGCAGACACTGAACAGGTCTCACTAAGCAGTTCTTAAAAAGTAAAGGTATTAATAGCACTAGCAAAAAATTGAGATTTAAGAAGATAAGTGTTAGACTAGAGAAAAATTTGAATAATATTTCTCAACAATCACCCACAACTAGAGCTGCTGTCAGCAAGGTTTTTTTTTTTTTTTTCTGTTTAAACTAGAGATGGATGGAGTACTCAAAATCCTTAAACTGTTACTTCACATTACTTGGGCAGGAAAGTAAAAGTAATCATTAAAAATTATTACTTGGCTTTTCCTTTTCACAGCAAAGTGTTTTTCTACCAGATATTCATATTGATTTGGCATAGGTTTTTACACCAGATGTCCTTCCTGATACTACCCTCTCGATTTATCCAGGCTTGGGGCAGGCACAAATGGTTGTAAATTTCCTTATGGCTCCATTACAGTGAAATTTACTACTTTTTCTGCTCATACTAACTACTACTACTACTAATACGTACCCAAACCTGAATGTATTACCCACTGTCTCAAAAACAAAAAATAAAATTACAAAAATTTACTCATTTAAAATTTTGTGAAAATAAAATTTTGCCTGTAAAATTTTTCTTTCTTCCAAAATTTACATATGCAGCTTACTTGAGCATATTAGTGTAGTTACTTTCCACTTCTGCTTTATAGCAAAACAACAGGCTAATTAACCATCTTCTTTTAAGTACTTTTTTTATCTTCTTTTAAGTACTGGTCATGCATGCATACTCACATTTCTGTATAATCACTGCATTGTATTTTAAAATTGTATTTCTAATATTATTGTAACTTATTTTGTTTTATTTATAAAACTTTTGTAAATATACGTTTTACAACATTTCAACCACCACCATATTTCAAAAGTATATATACATACATGTTAGTTTTCTTTTTTAAAATTTGAATATAAACATTAAAAGCCTTAAAAGTCATTTAAGTATTGAATTCGTGCTCTGGCCTACTACTGTCATTGCAAACTTAACACTGCTATTGTGATTCCAAGTTGGTCAGTCCTCTGGGGCCCCAACCACTTGCCTGCCTGGCCTGTCGGCAAGCAGCACCTCTGCATTTGAGAACTGCCATAACAAGTGCATTTACTTCCTCTGGGATCAATTAGGTTTTATCATAACTTATCTTATATAATACATAAATGGAAAAGGTTGATTTAGTATTTTCTGTTTATTGTTGAACACTTTCTGAGATAATGAAAAGCTGCTTAACAGTCAATTTTCTAAAATACAGTAACATGTAAAGTTCACATGCAATGTAGTGAAAGCAGTAAAAGTAGCTGGGTGTGTCACCTCTTGTGTCCCACAGAACACTGACATGAACAGATAATTTGGGTGCAGTGTCAGGGATGATGGATGTCTTTGTCTGCTTGTCAGCTTTTGTTATACTCTCTTCATAAAAGATCAAACTCTCAGCGTGAGTTTGACAGTCCGACAGACTCCGAGATCGCCCATGTCCTTCACTGAGCTGAAATAAATTCAGCCGCTCCAAAAACCAAATCTACTCAGGTCATGAAGCGTGGTTAAACAGCATGCAAAGTGGATATTGATTTTCTGCAGAGATGTTTAGCCTTGTCATTGCGTTTATATCGAGATTCAAGACTCTGAGGGGAGCCAATGCTTAAGCAGCTTTTGGAGCCAGTGCTGTTAACCAACTGTAATATGCGTGAAGCAATTCACTTCTGGTGAATAGAGGAAAGACAATGGCCGCTTTAACAGTGTATTGTGCAAGATGTTGTAGAATGCAGTTGAATAAAAGGCAAAACATGATTTTACTAGGGTATATTCACAGCAAAAGAAAACTGGTTTTATGTGGAATAAAACATTTCAAGTTCCATTGAACTCCCCAGAAAAGAGGAGAGTGCTTCAGTGGGTCATAAATGTGGGATATGTACAAAAGATGCTCTTCAAAGGCACAAAAACCATTGGAAACCTGTCGAGTCTGAAGAGTCATTTCACAATAAACATTTGAGGCACTGTGTTATATTGTGCAAAATAAAAGTCCTTTATCAAGTCATGGACACCAACACGTTTAGTCAAGTGTCTTCTTCAGGGCAGAGTCGACTACCGGTTTCATAGAACCCAGCTGAAGATTTATTACTAACTGAACGCTGCCGAAAGTGAAGCAGTGTTCTTTCGGAGCACACATGGAACTGATTTTGAAATTTTTTGTAAAGTGAAATCACCCTCTGACCTATTTTGTGAGTTTGTTCATATACAGTGAGACAGTGTGTCATACCATGTACCATGTACCATAGTTGATCACGAGCTATAGAAATGTGATTGAGGAATTGCAGTTTGGACATTCAGATGTACCTTAATAAGATAAAAAATACACCTCACCTAATATATTTATAGCCATCAACCATACTGGAGCATGCAGAGGCAATAGTTTACATACACAATCAAACATTGCTGCTTCTATGTTACAGTGACAGTGATGAGAGGTCATACATTGTTGTACATGCTGGAACTTTCCTGCAAGTTGCTGGCAGCTAGACTTTTTGTTTCCCAATTTTTCTATGTGAAAAACTCAAAACAGTTTTTTTAACCATTCTTCATCTTCTGCATCTCAAAACAACTACAATATTATAAACAAGGATTATCACAATACTTGCATAAGCTTTACCCAGTTATGTTTTAGGATACTAAAATAACTTATAATAACTTGATAAAGCTCAAAAGAGAGAAGTAAGACGAATTCTGAAGCAAGACACTCAGACAAAATTGTTGGTCAATCTTGCATCTGTTTCATAAAGTCTTCCAGGGACCATCTTGCGCAAGAATTGGAATACTGTAGGCTGTGCATAACTTAGTATTGGATCCACTGGAAACTAGAGCTGGAACAGTGATGTTTTTCATGATGGCTATTAAGGATATTATGGATAGATATTATGATATTTTGCAAGAAAGTGGCAGCAGGAGAATCAAATTTCAATATGCATCTCAAAGCGGCTACAATAAGATAAGCAAGGGTTATGCAAGTATTGCTAACGTAACTTGGCAAAGCTAAAAAAGAGGGGAGTACTACGAATTATCAGCCTCCAAGTTATGAACAGATAAAATTGACAAAATTCTTGGTCAGTCTTGCATCTGTGGTATAAATATAAGGCCTTCCAGGGACAGGTTTGCACAAAATTGTGGGCTGTGCACAATGTAGTATTGAATCCACTGGAACCTAGAGCTGACAGAACAGTGATGTTTTTCATTATGCCTATTAAGGACATTAGGATATTTTGCAACACAGTGGACTTAACCATAAAAAAATGCACATTTGTCCAAACCAACTATGTAGACAGTCTCACAGTTTGTGCCATTACAGTCTATATGTAGAATGTGGCGACCCACTGACATCCCTGTGGTTTATAAGGCCATTAGCTAACACATTAGTGCTGACAGACTGGCCATAAAGAGACTTAAATACACTCATGTCCAGCTATGTTTATGACTCCATATGATGCAAGGCAATACCGCATTCATTATTTATTTGCTGCATGTCTCTTTGGTGGAGATGAGTGTTCAAATGGAATAATATCTATTTTTTCATCTTGGCATTCCAACAGTATTGCAATATTTATAACTAATGGTTTCCTCACAAAACATTGCCGCCATAAAATCATTACATTTTGTCTGCAATGCTTTATGTATAGTAAAACATATTTTCTTCTAATTGTCTTGGCAGTCATTCCTTATTCTCCATGCAGCCTGCCTTCGACACGGATCAATAAACTTCCCTCTGTCAGTCATTTGGCCCTGAAACATAATCTCATTGTTCCGCGCTCATGAAAACCAGAGCAATAATTGCGCCCACGGGTGCCTCGGATAAGGACCAGGATAGCATGTTGACCAATGCATATTAGCTCCTCAAAAGAATCACTTGCTGACATGACCACTGTCCCTCTGCTGATGTTCAAGGTTAGCCGTGAAATGCTCCGTCAAATTATGCTTTGACAGCCGACATGATTAAACCGCATCTGGAAGTGGAGTGTTTATTTCCTGCCAGCCCTGGAGACCCTTCAGAAAACTCCAAAGACTGACAGAACAGGGAGCGCTGCGAGCTTTTATTGTTGTGAGTCTTTTGAAATGCGCTAAATCTATTGTCATGCGCATAATGCATTGGATTTCTCTTTTCATATTTCTAAGTTAGGGCTTCAGTGGGGCTTCAGAAGGCACCTAAACGGAAGGAGGTCAGTTGGAGGGGGAAGTGACATTTTGTAACCCAAGAAAAGTTTGAGATATATCTCAATACAACTATATGGTCCTTTTTTCTCTGCTTTGAAAGACATACAATGAGAGATAAAACAGTTGGTTGTTATTTTCTATATATAACTATTAATATTATTTTAATCTCAGCGCAGGTAAGTTGCTATACAGTATTAGAAAAAACTATTTGAAATAAAAATTATTATTATTATTATTATTATTTTGTTTTTTTGGAGTCCACAAGGTTCTCTGGTAGAACCTATAGAGTTTTATTTATTATTGCGGCTATATAGAATGTTGTGGTTGATATCTGCTGTTTATGATCTCAGCACAAGTTGTTAATGAATGTTAGAGCTGTTAGACTTGAGCCCTTCCATAAAACTAAGAGTTATTTTTTATGCATTTTTGTTGAAACTAATATAATAAAAGCATTAATACATTGCAAGTATTTTAGCAGAGTTCTTCAAGGTTCTATGGTAGGACCTTTATAGTTTCACCTATGTTGCAGATTCATCAAAGTTGATGGTGGTTAATAAAGAGTGATTTCTAGAAAAAATAAAACAATTTTTAAGCAATTTGTTGTTGAAGTGTTCAGCATGGTTTTAAGGTAGCACCTACTGTATATAGTTTCACCTATAGATATTGTATGCTCACCTATAGATATTGTTCTAGTTTATAACAATTATTTATATATTGTAAACAAAAAAATCTATCTATATCTATCTATATCTAATCTATCTTTGTATATTCAGAGTAGATCTCTAAAATAACAGTAAGAGTCAGGAGGGCTGCAGAAGCGTCAAAACCTACACACATGAGAGATTAGATGCATTTGCAGGGAAAGTGACACCTTGTAACCTGTGGCACGGTTCAAGAAAGTGATTTTAGAAAGACCAGATGTGGTGCTAGCGGCTAACATATACAGGACTTTTGGATTCTGTTTCTCTGTTGTTCATTGGCTGCCTCTCTTCTGGCTGTGACTAAAGGCAGCCCACTCCTCTGCAGTGGCTGCCTGCCTTCCTGATTTGCTCACCGCGCTGGAAGGATTTGCATAGGCTGGCCCCCTTTCTCGGCTTCTCCCCTCCCCCTTTGCCGTTTCCCCCCTCCCTGTCCCATCATATTCGCTTAGTTTCACCTGCGCCCACTCCATCCTCTCCTCTTCTCCTCATCTCTTTCTCTCCCGATCCCCATCTCTCCCTCTCTCTCTCTCTCTCCCTCCTTATTCTCGTTTTCTCATCATCCTCGTGCCGTTTTTCTCTCTTTCTCTAGCTGTCTGTGAATCTGAACTGAACCCTTTCTGTCTCACTGTGGAGTAATACACAGAGTTATCAGTTTGGGTTAACAAGGGAGACCTCCACTTCTCTGGAGAGTTCTGAAGGAAAAAAAAAAAGACCAGAAATCTGCAAGAAAGAAAGAGAAAAGTCTGTAGATATTGGCTCCGATTGTGGCGATGGAAAAGTGTGGAGGTTCACGTTCCCAGCGCCGAAGTGTGATGGGGCTGGTAGTGTTTTAGCAGACAGAGAGCTGACAGTTGGCGGTGGAGTGCGTCTCTCTCTCTCAATCCCTCCCCTCCTAGCTCTATAGACGGGGCTGTGTGGATCTTTACAGAGCTGTGTGCAGAGGAGCGCTGAGAGCACGAGGCAGGCTGTTTCTTTTCCCCCTGTCCGTCGCACGCTGCAGGTGAAGAGAAGGGCGCGCGGGGACACAATCCAGGTGGAAGACTTCTCATCGCACAAGCGGCAGTCTTCAAAGGATCAGCCACAGGGCAATTCTGGCCATATTTTATTGTGGTTCAACAGAGAGTTGCAAGGCGATAGGAGCACCCGTAAGGAGACGAGCTTTTTAACAACTGGAGTTCAGAGTCCAGTCTCAAGAGGGATCCTACCGCATTAAAAAAAGAAAAAAAAAGCTGTTGTTGTTTCTGCATGCTATGGAGTTTGTGTCCTCACTAGTGGATCACTTTTTCTGAGATTCTTGCCCGTTTTGCGTTACTTGGTTGAAATACCGTGGGGGGCGTGCGCCATGCTCCCCGAAGGGAAGCCAGCGGAAGGCCAGCTCTTCTGGATGTGGCATCTCGTGGCGTTGCTGGGATGGATGTTGCTGGGGTCCGCTCATGGCTCCTCCTCCTCCTCATCTTCATCGGACCTCCACCTTCTCTCCCCCACCCAGGGCGCCCCCGTGCCCCACGCCCTGCCTCGGCCTGAGCACCCGCAAGGTCCTCAGGGGCCCAAGCACCACCAGCCACCTGTTTCCATTTACCGCTCGCCAGCCTCACTGCGCTCTGGCCACGGTGAGTTCCAGCTCTCTTGTTCTCGTGTCCATTTGTCTTACACCCCCCTCCTGCTCCGTGTCTGCTCTCCAGAAGTGACCCCCTCCTACTGAGTAGGTTTTCATTTTCATAGAGAGCTTAGTTGGACCATGGTCAAAGCCCAATTAAGCTACCTGAGCTGAATGTCTCACTTTGCCTGAGTTTACATGCACAGGGATTTAAACTTTTGTGTTTGCAAAATTCTACTCAGATTAAAGCTGCATTCATGTGGTCTCAAAAACTGTATCTAAATCTGTATTTAGCTTCAAGAGCGTAAGAGTTCTTGTTTGTAGTGCTAAATGCTAATAATTTCTGCTAATATGTAATGTAAAAAAAAAAAAAAAAAACTTGACAATGGCTCTTTCAAGTTGGCCACAGTGACCTAAAATCTCTCTTTGACAGTCTATAATTTTCTCTAAACACTTAGACACTAGACACTAGAGTTTTTCTTGTTGGTTTACAAGTGTTACTTTGTGCCACTGTCAGGAGCATGCTTGGATTGTCTTGTCCAACCTTATCTTGCAGAAAATGTATATATGGTGCAAAAGTCCAACAAAGAATTTCGCTATCCAGGCCATGAAGAATTACCCCACACTCAGAAACCCTTGCTTTTTAAGACCCAAAGTCAGATGAAGGCAATCATTAAAATGTCCCTGCTTGCATGTAAACGTGCTGAATTCCTTCCTCCTTCCATTGTCCCCATCTCTGTCTCTTTTAGTCCTTCGCCGGAATAGGGCTAACCAGAGCTGACAGACAGTTCTGCATCAGGAGCTGTGCGTCCTTTATGAGATTAGAGCTTTAATTGTCAGTGAAAAACCCTGACAAGCTAAACACTCCTGACACTGACTTCATCAATTCACAAGCAATACATAATCACCGTTTACCTCTTTCTTGTCTTTTAACACTACTCCTTACTTCAGGTGGATTGAGAGTTGACTAAATGCTTGCTATACTGTTTCCAAAACACATTTCAAACATTTGGCACCATTTTGTTCTCCTCCCCAGCACAATGGGCACAAGCTAATCTTCCTTTGCTGCACACACCCAGGAGGGAGAATTAGACCCGGTTGGTCAGATGCCTTTTCAATATTGACTTTTGTTTTATAGGTACTTAATGTGATGTATCTAAGCCATTAGCGATCTACACAGACATCAGCCGAGGAACCCGTCGAGTGTGGTCAAGTCGGGGGCCGTACACTTTGCATGGGTCCTAAAAAACCTTAGCATTGCATCATAAAGAGCTTTTTAATTGTGCCGTTTATAGCACGTGCTCAAATATTAATGTATTCTACTGTTCGTTATGACTTGGTAATGGTGTTAGAGCAAGGTCGTAAATACTGTCTATACAGTCTAGCCTCTGCAATACGTTTCTTATGGGCTCTTAACCACTGGGTAATTCATTGATTCATTCTTCTTTGTTCATTTGCTTCCGTTAGGGGTCATGGGTGGCTGGAGTCTATCCCAGCAACTATTTGCCTTAGGCGGGGTACACCCTGGACAATGGCAAATTTACACAGACAGGCAATCATTCGCCCTCACAGTAGCTCAGTAGGTAGAGCCATTCACTCTCTAACTGGAAGACTGGCAGATCGATTCCCGCTTCCAGCATTCCATACTGCTGTTGTGTCTTTGGGCAAGACACTTACTTCACCCACCTTGCCTCTAGTGTCTCTAGCTCTGGTGTGTTTGTGTTTGGTGGTGATCGAAGAGGCTGTCGGCGCAGAATGGCAGCCACATCTCTGTAAGTCTGCCCCAGGGCTGAAGTAGTAATGCACTTGCAATGCGACTATGTCTAGATTTTTATTATTATTATTATTATTATTATTATTATTATTATTCACTGTGGGACATTTTGATTCACTATTTCAGCTAACACATGCTTGTCTTTGGACCATGAGAGGTTGTTGGAGTACCCGGTAAGAACCCATGCTAATACAAGCAGGACAGGCACACTCCCTAGTTTAAGAGGCAGGAATGCTAATCACTCTGCCACTATGCCTCCTCACCATGTAACTCCATTTACAATCCATTTAAAATCCAGAGAGTTCAAAATCAATGAGAATTTTTAGTTATGTCCAGCAATTTAAAGTGGCAGCACTACCATTTGTATTGAACAGCATAATATCATGTTTCAGAGCTGCGGGGCAAAATATTACATTTAACTTTGTATTAAAAGTAGTGGTGCAAAATTGACTGCCTTATTCATCGTCCGCAGCCAGTCGAGACTTTTGGTGTCTTCGGTTCGCGGCAGATCAGTCAATCCCTGAAGGAAGGATCGAAATGCCTTTGAAAAATACATTTGAGCCAGGTTCAACGCTTGACTCCTTTTAACACATTGAGGGCTCGTTTTTTTTTTAGCGCATTGAGGGCTATTGGAGCAGATGAGCCTGACAGGCAGTGAAAGACAGGGAGGAGAGAGGATCTGCATCACTAATGTGCTGTGTGCAAACCATACAAAGTAACGGAGTCTCGGCCAGGGTCTGGGTGGCAGCCATTTGAAAAGCCCGAGGTAGAATTCATGTTGCGCCAGAAGACAGCCTGCTGATTGATTACACACCGAGACTGCTCCATTTTTTTAATTGAACATTTTTGCCATTCATTTTCATTGGTGCAGTTGTTTCTGCTTTATTAAATTACAGCTTTTAATTCACCTTAATATAAATGGTGCCCAGAGCATAAACATACATGATTTTCAAATTGTATTACATTTACAACAGAAAAAACTAGATGTTCTTTTATTATGCTCTTTTGTTATAATCTTTTGTTTAGCTGCTGATGATTGTTCTTGACAGTATACAACTGCTCATGTCTATTGATTGCACAGTTTTCAGTTTGCATTGGTACACACAGGTAGCTTCTGAGCTTGTAAATGTTTGGACTTCATCCTACTCTTTTTGGGCAATATTCCATGAAGGATTTCTTTGTTCTTGGCATATTGTAAAATGCAAGCCTGGTCAAAACAGAATTACCCATGACTTAATATATTCTAAAAACATTATATCAAGATGGCTATTTAAGGAGTTCTATCCTCTCACCAGTTAACAATGTTTAGTGCTTTCTTCTACACCTGTTGAATCTGCTGAAGTCTGCCATGTCATTCAGTCCACTGTGTGTGTGTTTTCTTCATCTTCTTGCCCTTTTAATAACAGTCTAGTCAAGTCCCGTTGACGTCCGACATAATGACCACATTCAAGCAAACCAACTTTTTCTGCAGGTCTTTGTACAACCGGCTTTAGTGGCTGTGCCTGCTCAGAAATAAGTACAGAGTTGCTAATATTACAGTGTGTTCTTGGGGTTTTGTGGCAAAACCACCAACAATTTTTCATAAGTGCTGTGTTTGTTTTAGATTCAGGTCAGCCTCGTGCTGTTTATGTCCTGTCCTTTGTCTTTTTGTTTGGTTACTCCACCTGTGATTGTTCCAAATGGATACCAGACTAATGTTAGCGTTAGTCATGTGATTTTTAAGTTGTGTTCTATACAGTACAATAGATCCTTCCAGTAATGACGTGTTTAAAAAAAGTTGCGCACGCAGCCTGGTACCAAGATTAATGTTCTACCCCATTCATTTCTGCAAGGGAGCAAAATACAAATATTGATTTAGATGTTTCTGGGCAGCAGGAACAAATAGTTGTTGCTTATATAGTTAATAAAAATTACTCTGAATCAATATAACCCAGATCTGAGTGTCAGTACCACTTGCTAAAGTTAACTTATAAAAGTAGGATTTGTGGTGATTGATGAATAAAACCTGAGCAAACAATGTCAAACTACTGTGGTCCACCACATTTCTGTTACTATTTGTCTTGCATAATATTGAAATTAAGAAATGTAAATTATGTAGCCTTTAGCTTATATGCTACTTATAGATGCTAATTACAATGTTACATTAAATGGCTAAACATTGACACACTCGCTAATGTTCTTAAACCAGGCTCTGATATTACTCACATGAGGTTGAGTGCTTGTCATTTGCCAAACCTGTCTTGATTATTCCTAATTTGCGATGTTTGATGGCTAGCGCTAATTGCTCCATTAAAAATGTGTTATCATCTTTTCTAACTTTCGGTACCAGTCTTTGGAACGCATTCTCTTTACAAACACAAGAAGTGTCTATAAATACTGTCTTTGGAAGCTTGCCATTTTCGACCACTGGAGGAAGTTCTGTTACTTGATGGGGTTCTATCAGAACATCTCAGCATTGGTGTGACATTCTTGGTGTCATAATCTTGCTGGAAGTAAATCTTGACACTTTCAGAAATGTATAACTATTTCCATTCTCTGCAAAGTACATGGAGGAGTAATCCCTTCCTTTCATAACCTTCTGACCAGGCTTAGGCTTGCAATAAACCTCTGATACTGGCTTTTTTTTTTTTTTCCTTTTGGCTTTTCCTTCCATGAGATGCCAAATCAAAATATCTGTGCCTATATATTTATTCAGACTTGCTGCCAGTAAAAACAGTACACTAGCTTGTGACCCTTGTGTGGCTTGATTAACTACCTATAAAGCATGTAATATTAGTGCTGCTATCTGCTGTCATGTAAAATAATATTCAGCTTACATTATATTTGCATACGGTAAGCTCTAGATGCCCCTTTATTATGTTTCTTGTCCTATCCCTGTATAAGTGTTATTATTAGACTGGTTGCGCCTGACTCCGTTGCACATTTGCATGCGCAATGTGGTGACTCAGTACATGCAGATAAGAGGGAGGATAAAAATCAGCAGATTATGACTCGTTATTCCGCATGCACGTTAGTGGAGAGGGGGTGCATTGTGTGTGTTGCCTGTTTACCATTCAGCGCTGTGACCCTGCTTTGGTGATTGTAATTACAGATGCGAAGACCTTGAAAGAAAACATAGAGACAGCACATAGAAGAGGAGCTTACTTGTGTATACTCACCTCTATATTTTGTAATCAGAAGTATTTAACCCCCAAATATTTTAAAGGGAATATATTGTGCTTTTATTTATATTTTTAAACCAATTTTGGTCACCTCTAGAACTTTTTTACTCTAGCACTCTACAGGTTCTATAAAGAATTACAGTGTTGCAGTCCTTTGAACATAATCAAAGAAAAAGAGCACTTCACTTTCTTAAACTTTTTGTATGATGCCATTTTAATACAAAATGAAAAATGGCTGTGAGGAATCAGTGGAAACAAAGCTGTACACCATTTTTTGAGAGCAGACTTTGTGTAGAAAACTTGTTGATTGGTGAGTGCTTCCTGGAGTGGGCGGGGGTTTGTGGAACCAAGCATTTTGAGGCCTCTAAAACTCAGCGCCAGAGACTACAGGATTTCTCAAACAGCCCTGAATAAAAAGAAACAAACTCTAGGTATGTTTTTGATGAGCGAACATTATAACATGGTAGAAAACTTTTATTTATTTATTTATTTATTGTCATTATCTTTCATTCATTTATTTATTTCATGTCTTTTGAGGTGAGGAGGTTGAACATTTCCGAGTGCAGCTCTGCAGTATAAATGTCTTTCTGTACACTTCTACTTTTTGTACTTAGACATAACCAACTGGGGACCTGCACCCCCAGCATATGTAAACTCTTAATTAGAGCCAGTAACTAGGATGATCCTCCCTGTTAGGGCAAAACACAGCACAGCTATTCATAAATAAGGCAATGTGCTCCAGCCGCCACAGGCATGAATATCTCCCAACAATTTATTTTTGTATTTTTTTATTTTATTTATTCATGCCTGAGCCGTTCTCATTAGCCGGTGTTTCATTAAACATATCACAGAGAAGTCCGAGGATAAATTGTGTTTTTTGAAGGCTTTGTGTGTGTGTGTGTGTGTGTGTGTTCTGGATGTTGGAAATGTGTCGAGATGCAATTTGTTCTGTGATGTAAACAGAACACGGCTAATTCTCAGGCAGATCTCTGAGCGTTGTCGTCAGTGTCACAGGCAGTGCAGCCCCTGTGGGATGTGTATTTTACTTGTGTGTTTAGAAGTTGAACTGTGTTAGCATATAGCACGATCAGCATGTTCTCTGGAGCAGCTGCAAGTCATGTTGTGATACTGACAACTGACCCATAACTGTAATTCAGCCTTTAGGGTAAAAGAGCAATGGCATATTTTACTTTTTTTTTTCTCTTTATGTTCATCTAGTGGTTAGTCTTGCTTAGGTTTTTATGGTGAATGCCAACTTTCTCCGTTGATCCAGGCTTGGGTCTGGTACAAGAGTGACATTGTGGCTGGAGTTTTGGCCCTCTGAATGATCACCTATGAGAGGCCGTGTATGTCGACTCAGTTCAATGTGTAGTTTTTAGTGTCCGTGCTGGCTATTTCATTCATACTTGGTGATTTCTAAAGTTTTTGTGCATTGACGTTCTTAGGATCTAGCCCTAATTGTAGGTGACATTGTTACTATATCGGTGTATTATGACCCTCTTCCACCAGCACTACTTGGTTTTACTGTACTTGGTTATCACGCTTTGTCAGCTTTTCTTAAGGCAACAGTTCCCAGTACTTTTTTAGTACCTGCTCGGCCGAGGTTCCAACTGAGCCAAACCAGTATGAAAATGTGATGTTGACAGATTGTTGGACGCTGATTGGTCAGAGAATGTTGTCAGTTGTGAGTCATAGGTGTGACAAAAACAAACCGGCATTTTTAAAAGTTACGCCTGATTCACACACATGCACTGAATCATCCATGCACTGAATGTGTTGCATGTGCAGTAGGTCTCAGACAACAGCCAGCGGTCACGGGAGAGGAAGAGTTTAAATTGCAGTTATGAGTTCACGATAACAACCAAGCACAGAGAGCTACATTTAAATAGAAGCCACGTTTGCCTCTGACCTCAATCTCCCATTCATTTGGATATTATTTCCCTTTGCAGGTGACAAAAAAAGACAAAACCAGAACAAAATACGTAATTTCCTCTGTGTCCTCCATTGTTGTTGTTTATGTTGTATTTACAGGATGTCACATCAGTTAGACCCCACTGTCCCTGCCCTAAATAACAACACATGTCTATTATACTCCAGATGGCACTTCAGCACAAGGACTGCTCTGAGCTCTCGCTCCAATGGATGCTCCAGAGTCATTGTATGTACTGTATGTCACTGATGCTGTCAGTCAAAAGCAGTTCATCCAATCACCATTGATCAGCCAGCATCATGGCCCGCCCACTGCTCCACTGATTCCCACAGTCGCAAGTGTACTGTGAAGTGATGTTTTTGTCGCATTTATTCAAACACTGCATTGCTTCCTTGCAGTGATGAAAAAGTGCTGTCCCATATAGATCCAGTGAAGCTCTTTGTCAATGGGGATATACGTATACAGTGTTCATGCTGCTATGATGTGATAGGGAAATTGTGGCAGACAACCAGCCTTAAACAGCTGATTAATTAACATTGTCATGAAATTAAACACATTCTAGAGCACTCTGAATGCAATTTATTATCTAATCTTTCAACAGAATTTCAACAGTGCATATTTGAACATTTATTCTATGAAATTTTAAGAGAAGACCAGCTTTCCTTGTAGTCGATGAACAATCGCTCAGTCATGTGACTGTGAACGCTAACATATGGTGTTTGAAGGCGGCTGCAGTCCTATCTGCCCTCTGAGGACCATTTTACCCAACCTGCACATGAGCTCTGCTTATACCTCGTAGACTTTATGGACAGTGCCTGCACTCACTGGGAGTAAAAGCATCATTGAGTGGCTTTAAATTGGGCGGACATTGTGTAAAAGTGGGTGAATCAACTGAATAACAACAGCGCAAGTGCTTTGACCTGCTTTGAAGCTCTGTCCTCAGCACTTAAGGGGAATAACAGAGCAAGTGTGTGGCAAGTGTTTGATTCCGGATCACCTTGAGGAGCTTTCGGAAACGGCATCTTCTCATCCTTTATTTCGGTGCAGACATTTGCTGTTAAGAAATGGACAGGGTCTGGAGAATGGAGGTTGAATTATCATTGCAGATGTTGGGAGACTATGTAAATGTAAACAGACTGTAATGATCTGCAAATCCCATATGCTCATATTTTATTCACAATAGAACCTAAAGAACATTTCAGCTGCTGAAAATGAGATATTTTACCATTTCATGACCAATAATATCTCATTTTGAATTTGAAGCCAGCAACATGTCTGTTTTTACTGTTAATGAATACAGTGTTTTTATTAGATTTACAGATCATTTCATGGTTTTTATTTAAATTTTAGTTTTCCAGCTTTATACAAATGGTGGTTATAGTAAGCCTCACCTCTTGCTATTTGACTGAAGGCTGCATCAAATCCTTTTTCTTTCTTTCTTTCTTTCTTTCACAAATTATCAAAGGATTGACATTTTGAACGCAAGCACCCTCCACACAGTGTGAGACAAAGTGAAAGAATCGACACTTGGGTTTAAACTGAAGGATAGCTCCGGCTCACTCTGCTGTAGAAAAAGGAACCATTTAAGAAAAAATTCCGATGAAGAATGCATTCAGATCGGGGAGTATTCAAAGACAGTGGTGCGGTAAATCTGCCCATAAATATATGATTCGCTCACTTCAGGTGTGTCATGTAGCGTGGGAGCACTCTTCCCTCCTTCAGTAATGTGCACTGCAAACACACTGATTTATTTATGATGTAGCCTTAGTTGGTTCTCACCCATTAGTTCTTTGGAGATTTTCTGCTGCAGTGAATACATCTGTACACTGCAATTACCGTCCCTCCATGTTTCTATAAATTTGACCTCTGCAAAATGTCCTCCCATTAAAAGCAGAAACTGACTATGTTAAGAGGATACATAAAACATATATTTACATGAACAGCTTAGTTGGACAATGCTCATAGGTTAGTGAAGCCAATCTAACTGGACTTCCATGCACAGAGAATCCTCCATCTAAGGCAAATTCTGCATTTATGTTGTGTTTGTATAAATCGTTCGTTCGTTAAATCAAACTTTTCATACTGCTGATACATCAACCATAACATGAGCATTATGTTCTTGGGTTCTACAATGATATAGCCTCAACCATACATACAGTAGATACACTGAATGAGAGCCATAGTAGTAGCAAAGGTGGGCAGAGTAGCCAAAAATTTTACTCAAGTAAGAATATTATTACATTAAAATGTAGAATCTAGAATTTGTACATAAAATAACATGCAAAAAGGGAGCGGCTCAAAGATTAAAATAATAATGATAATAATAATAAGGCACAAGAAATACTAATTTCCACATTTTCTCCCTTTTTCACAATATTAGACTTGTAGACTAAAAAAAGGTAGAAAAATACAGACAAATACAATTTATTATTTTGTCTGTCTGATTAACTTAACTGCTAAGTTAAACTACTATGGTAACTGCCAACTCCTGTCAGCCTCTTCTCTAACCTATTCTGCCCAGTTTTGTAGTGCACAAAGCATTTACAATTGGTGCCAACCTGGTAAAGTTCAGAAGGCTGGATACTTGTTTTTAAATCTCCTGAACCGGGTGTGCTGTTTGTGTCTCAACGCAAAATGAAGATAGAAGGTAGAACAAACTCAATCACCCTTCTTTGCTAGATCATAGATATTATGGTAGGACAAGTGGTACACATGCAAAGATAGCCCTACTATTCAATTACTACCATTTCAGTCCAACTTTAACATGCATTTATTAATGTCCTATTGTCATTCGGATTAAGGCAATCATTCAAATGTTTCCCCTTGCCTGTAACCGCTCTAACTGCGTCCTCTGAGAATACAAAAATCTATTTTCCCTATTGTGGCAAGGGCATTGGAATAAGCCAGGAATTGAAAATGCCACAAGTATTAGTTTTCCTTCTCAGTGGGTCGGATATTTGCGGAGATAGCGCGGCAACAAAACTGGAACGTTTTTTTTTGGTGTTGTCACAGCTGAGGTTATGAAAAATGTATTGGACCCCTCGGTCTCCTGTAAAATGTATCGGCCCAGGTGCAGCCGCTGCATAATAACTCATGTGTATGAATTATTCCAATGAAGAGCTGGCGTCATACACTGGTGTTGTCGCTGCCTACTGTGGATTATACGGCAATGGACTTAAATGCACTTACCCTCTGGCTAGTCATGATAGAGAGAGAATGAGATGATAAAATAGAAC
The DNA here is from genome assembly GCA_020698575.1 of Bostrychus sinensis. NCBI lineage: Eukaryota > Metazoa > Chordata > Actinopteri > Gobiiformes > Eleotridae > Bostrychus > Bostrychus sinensis. Next base: position 9,609,019 of record CM036257.1, on the reverse strand, counting down.
TGGGATAGCTGGGAATAAGGTAGGGAAAAGCTGTGGGGGAAGACAGTGTACTCTTTGTGCCAGTCCAAAGCCTAAAAAAATGTAGATGGGTTACATCAGGAAGTGGGATAGCTAGGAATAAGGTGGTTGAAGGTAGTGGTGAAAAATAGAAAGATATATTTATCAAAAAAATTTACTCAAGAACATTTTTGAAGATAATAATCTAGCAACAAGCAGCTGTATACTCTCTGTGCCAGTCCTTAACCCGGATAAATGTTAGGGGTGTAACGATATGTTTTTGCAGCGATATGATACGTATTGATTAGAAGTTTTTTGATACAATTCAATAACAATATTGGCTAATTTGGAATGATACAATTCAACACCTTCATATCAATAATCGATACAGCAACTTTTTGCCAAAAATCATAAAAGTTATTATTAAAAACACAAAAATGACATCCCAAAAGCTGTATCTGGTTTTATTTTATCATGCACATTTCTAATTTTGATATTTCTGATATTATCAATCAATACTCCATGTGTATCGATATTCACTTCCTAGAAAACGATACGATATGATACAAGGTAATGTGCATTGATGTAGTTGTATCATCGGGAAAAAAATGTATACATCGATATAGTTACTGTATCGTTACACCTCTAATAAATGTAGATGGGTCAGGAAGTAGGATCGCTGGGAATAAGGTGGTTGAAGGTAATGTTGGAAAGTAACTAGATATTTTTACTCTAGTGATTGTCTCAAGTATATTTTTGAAAAAAATAATCTAGCAGCAAGGACAACACAAGCCAGTGTATGCTTTGTGCCAGTCCAACCCTGGATAAATAAAGAGGGTTATGTCATTAAGTGGGATAGCTGGGAATAAGGTAGTTGAAGACAGTGGTACAAATTAAATTGAAATATTTTTCCTCAAGTACAGTTTGAAGATGATAATTCAGCATCAAGGGGTCACAACCAAAAGTACCCGTGCCAGTCCCAAGTCTGGATAAATAGAGAGGATTGGGTCAGGAAGGGCATGCTGTGTAAAAACCTATGCCATTTCCAAATCACTGCAAACTTGGAGGCAGATGATTTGCTGTGGTGATCCCAGAAGGAAGCTGTTTTTGAAAATAATAAACTTTCTGAGTTTATTTCCTAAAACACACCTGTACCTGAGAACTTTTACTCAGGTATTTTATGAGTACTTTTTTATGAGGATCTCGGGAGTTAAGTAGGTAGTATCTTTGCCAAGTTCCTGGGTTCAAGCCAAGTTTGGAGTGGGAGTACAGTAGATGTAGTAGTATTACTTTTACTGTCTTTGCAAAAATGTTCCAAAATAATTTTTACTTATAGTTTATGTTCAGTACTTATTTCTTTTTATTTACAATTTTGTTGATTACTTTTACTACTTCAACCCTCTTCATCTATCCAGGCTCGAAACTGACACAATCACTGCTCTAGCTTGTGAATCCCTGTGGCTGTATTTTGATTACTTTTACTTCTACCTGAGTAAGAAAAAGTAAGAACATTACTTTTACCTGAGTACAGATTTTCTTCCAGCTCTGTTTGAAGGCTAGAAGAAGACCAACAACACTGAACACAACACACTCGACACTGAACACAGAGGTTGAATCTCATTTGCAGACATTTCCTGACTGCTCCTCTCTTCCCTCTTCCATTCCACTTCTCCTCGCTCGACTTGTTGCCCCCTTTTCTACTCTCTTCTCGCCCCGTTCTAGTGTTTACGCTTTCGGACAGCAAATCAATAGGAAGAAGCCATTTGGGGGGCTTAATTATGTGGTTATTTTAGGTTTTTGCCTTCTCTGGCCCCTGGTTTTGCCCTCCCAAGCTTAAGCGTTTTATCTTGGAGGAGACAGGGCCGTTTTTCAGCCTGCCAAGTAAAGGAACGGGAGGTGGAAAGAAGCGGGGAGAATGGAATCAAACCGAAAAAAAGACGTTAATGAGGCGACAGTGACATGGCCCCGATCGTCTTGACCTTTTCCTGACTGCCTTTTTATGCCCGCTCAGCCTAAAAATCATTTCTCAACCATAATTTTATCCCTGTGCATGAACAGCTTGATCCAACTATGCTCATAGCCCACAGTGGGATTGTCAAAAAGAGAAATTAAATTATTAAACATTGGCTGCCTTACTCTTTAATCACTTACTAAAAGTATTGTTAGCACTGATGCACATAAACAAAATCAAGTTGGAAGAAAAAACATTCCTAACTGGCAGCTGCACCACACAAGGAGTCCAGATTTTGTTTGGTCATTCCAGTATGAGTAGGATACTGTATTTGCAGACAATTTAGAAGTTCAGTTAAAGTGGGACTATTGCTGAATAATGTAGTAGTCCCTGGGTGGTTTGTGTTTACAAAATAGGAAGGTTTTTCTGTTTTGTCCATGCTTTAATCCCAGAAAAGCAAAAAATCAAACATTACTTTTCACAGACCAACTTATTTAATGGAGACTAATGTTAATTTTTTACATCTTACAAGGCTTCCTACTCAAATTTGAATATGCTAATGAATAACACTAGTGCATGCTAATAATTAATTGGTCTTCCCAATTCAAATATTCAAATAGCCTTTGGTAATGCACATGGCTTCAAATCTGTTATCCATGTCTTATAAGCAAATTCACTAACAACTTCTTAGCTGCTATAACCTGGCAAAAGCCAGATTGATATAATGTTAGCAAAAAGTTGCTCCCATTGAAAACATTTGTGAAGGGGCGGGACATTCAGTAGAATACTTGGAGGTGATTGGATAAAGTGCCAACTTCTAGCTAAACAACAAACTGCTGCGACAGTAAAACAACACAATAAAGATGCTGTTAGAAGATTTTTGCTGTTTTTGTAAACGTAGAGCAGCATACCTTAAGATTTTCCATGTCGCCATGTTGTTAACAAGTATCGCTAAAAGTGCTTGTTGTTGTGGGTCAATCTAAAACCTGCCTACTCATGGCAATACTGCCACGCCACTGGTCTAGCCGCAACCGGCTCGGACCTAAACGGATCAGCGGGAGCCTGACAAGATGGATTTTGTGAATTTGTAATCTCACAAATTTCATGACAATCTAGCTTGCTGTGCAAGGTAATAGCTGCTATATGGATACACAAAAAAATGATGACCACTAATATTAGGTAGGTGGTCATAATGTTATGCCTGATCTGTGTATTTTGTCAGAGCAGTTGGTAGGGCAATACATGTTAACCTTAAAGAGGGGATATATTATGCAGAATTGACTTTTTTGAGTTTTCTCCCATGTTATAATGTTTCATCAAATCAATCAAAAACATTTATGGAGTTGTGTTTTTTTATTCATTTATTTTATTCACACCTGTTTAAGCATTCTCTGGTTCTGCCTTTTGGAGGCCTCAGAAAGACTGGTTGCTCTCAATTATTTATCCAAAAATAAAAGTGAACAGATCTGTTTCCGCTGATTACTCACAGCTATTTTTCATTTTGTAGTAAACTGGCATCATACAAAAACTTTAAGGAAGTAAAAAGCTTTTTATCAATGCTTCTTTTTTAAAATGCACAACAGAATAATTATTGGAAACGCTTTCTTTAAGTCACATACTATTTTAGGTTGTAAAAACGCACAATGCCATACTAGAAGTGACCAAGAATGGTTCAAAAAGACAAACAAAATTATATTATAGCTCCTTAAATTTCTGTCTGACTTCACTAAAAGTTAATATGAAAAAAAAAATCCAAAATTCTAGGGACCACATGCATGTATCAGAATTTTTCTACCTGCATGTACCCGAACTGAGTGACATTGCTTCTCTTATCCTGACCTTTACCCACCAACATTTTATTGCCAGCTCAGCTCAACATCACTTTTACCTCTCATTTTACCCTTTTTGCAAAGTCACTTCTTTACCCTCAATATAGAGATAAACATCTTTATTCCTGCGATGCTCCTTGCCCAGAACTGCTTTCTCAGCAAACAAAAACTGCATTCTCCTGCACGCAAATCTGCTTTTTTCACTTTAACTTTTTGCTTATTAATTATATTCATGCTCAGTAGCTCTTATGGCAATAAGGTTTCAGCGGGAAGTGGGTGCAGCTACTCTCATCATTAGCCGCGCTGGTCATTATTCATTCGAACCCCCCTGATTACAACTCTGTCCTTGATACAAATGAACCTTATGTATATTTCATACTTTTTCATATTTATTCCATCCATTTTTAAAATTTACATATCAGGAGTAATCTGCCATATCTTTTTTTTTTCTCTTTTAGCCAATTATTCCCAATAGCATTGCTAGCATGTCACGTCCGTTTCTATGGCGAACGGTGACAGTGCCTCAATAGATTGCACAGAGGTCACGAATCATGTTAAGTGCGACCTATAATGGCATCATAAGGTTAACTAATAGGGTTGCTCCTAGTGTCTTGACTCTGAGATCATTATAGTTAAACAGCAGGTGACAAAACGTGACACTTTTAACACTTTTTTTTTACTAATCAGTGGCATTTGTTGACCTCAATGCCAAGACTCCCATTGAAACGTCACAGCGCCTTAGACCGTAACCTTGAATGATTTATGTACGGTTGCAGATCATAAAAGAGTCCTGCTTCCAGGTTGCGTCTAATTAGCACTCCAGGTGATTGATTCGTGCTTGCGGAGCCCATTGGCAGCGAGATGGAATATTTGTAAAAAGACAATGATTCATAATGTCAGCCATTTACATAATCATCTTTGTGTTAAGGCCGCCGTCTTAATGGTTTATAGCTGGAGTGCGCTCGAGTAGAGATGAATTATTTTCATTATTCGGTGTTATGGGGGCGAAAAATGCTACTGTTTCTGGGAGTTAATGCACTATGTATTCAAGAAATATGGGTAAGTCATAACCGCTGTGTAAAAATTTGTGTTATAATCCTGTATCACACTTTGGCCATTTTTTCAGGTTGTAGAATTGCTTAAAATAGCACTTTTTTTCATTTGTTATTTTTGGGGGAATAGACATTTCAAGCTCCATAGAACCTTATGAAATGGACCATTATTTCTATTACTCCCAGTTCTTTTCAAGATTGCCCAAAGTGGACAGTGTGTTTTATTTTTTGAGTTTGCATGTACAATAGGCCCCCAGTGGGGCCAGGACTCCCCGTTAGCGGGACTTTCCTGGTTAAATAAAAAGGTCCTTAAAAGTGAAGGTAGGGCTGCATAGTCAGGAAATCTCATTTATCATACCATTTCTCCTCTCAGGGATAGTGGGAGTTAATTGCAGGGCTATCACTTAGATACAAACATTCAAAGATGACATTCATTCACTGTAGTCAAATTAAAGTGACTGTATCACCTAAAAGGCCATGTTTAGAAGATGGGTGAAGGCTGTGTTTTCAGTGCTTAACATAGATGAGCATTTTGTATAGCAGGGGAGCCTGTGAGCTTCCTTCTCAGCTGGCACTCAACAAACATTTCAGCCATACTGGGCTGGTCCCAAGCCTAGATAAATGTAGGCGTTTGGAAGGGCATTCCAAGTAAAACCTGCCAACAGTACCCAGTGATTCACTGTGGAGATCCCTGAAGGAAAGGAAACAGTCAAATGGGACCTCAGTAAGGCAAAATATGTCACCTTTAGAGAGAGGCCCTCACCTTCAAATCAATCAGCGTCTGGCTCTCAATGCCAAGCGTTTGGGCATCCCATAGGCTGTTTTCACACTCTAGAATGTGATGATACACTGTCAGGAGGGCAGGAGCCAATATTCTTGTATAGGTTATATGTTATTTTCATGAGGAAAATTCACAAATATTAAACCTGATCCTTTATACTGTATTATGGGCATTATCTCACTATATGTATTCTACTACACCAAAAATATCTGTATATTAACAACAACAATTTCTGCCTGCCACCCATCCAAATGAAATACTACAAGTCTATAGAATGTTTTAACATTATGTGAAAAAACTAATAGGCACACTCTTCATTTTACTCTTTACTCTTAAGGGGTCACCACACTCGCCATTTCTTGGCATAGGACTGGCGCAAAACTTACTTGTGGCTTGCAATCTAGGCACGTTGTGATCACTTATATATCACTATTACTACATTTCTATTGTGCTGCTCTACTCTTGCACAAAAGATAATGTCTTGTGTTCTGTGCATCCCTCTAGACATTGGCTGAAGAATTGCATTGTGCCTGGAGTTAACTGTAGACATAATGAACCCAAACACTGCTCTGTTTGCAAAGATATAAAGTACACAGTGCAAGCTCAGGAGCCTGTGTCAGAGGTGATTTTTGTTATTGCCCAGTCCTCCCGAGGTGGTACCTAGTCACTCAACAACTCAACATGTTTTTTTTTTTTTTTTTTTTTTTGCAGACACATACACAAGCTGAAGATAACTCATCCTCCGATAAATTTGTTTACACCCAGACAGATGTAATATTTTCTAATCCCCTCAATCTTTTGCCCAGCGAGAATCGGATAAGTATCTGTCTTGCTCTGCCAGGTTCTTTTTTATTGTAGTCTATGAGAAAGAGAATGTAGAAGATGGAACTGAATCTCTGCACAGAGTAAATACAAAAGATGTAGAAGACTATTTATGGAGAGTGCACATGTGAAAATCGAGGGTAGGCAGATGAAGAGCGCAGGCAAGATTGGGATAACCTCTCTAGCTCACTCCAGTCGAGGCAAAAGTAGCTAATGGGCTCGCCCAGATGCACTGAGTGGATATTGCATTGGGACTTCCTGCAGTCCCTAAGCAAACAGACAGACCGGGCTGGCTAAGAGGCTCGCTGGCCAGCCCGGAAACATGATATCATCTCGCAAGCGCTACTAATATGGACACACAGGCAGGCCAGGAGGTGTTGAGAAAAAAGTAGAGGACAGAAGGGGTGGACAGAAGGGCGGACTGAGCCGAAGTGAACCCCCCAATCCTGACAAGAGATACCTGTTGGGAGAATTGATAGGTTGGCAAAGGTGTTCCGACATGTAAGCGCTGTGTCCTGACATGCACGGTCTGAATAATCACATGGAGGATGTCGAGAGGATGACAAACAAGCGGCCGACTTGGGTGCCCACTCGTCACGCTGAACAAAACTGAGAGACATGCCATTTATTCTGACATCCGGGTGTCAGACAGAGGGGTGCTGGATATAGGACACTGGCTAGACTTTTGTATGGAGGTGGGAAGAGAAGACAAAATAAGGACAGTCTATAAAAAGGGGTTCCAAAATGGTTATCCAAAAGATTACTTGAGTAACTATTTAGGGGGCTTACACCATAATTAGTTAGCTATTTATGGCACAAAATAGTACAGACATTTATCCAACCTAATTAGAGGAGGACTAAGGCTAAACTCGTCAAGGTGGTACTGCTACAGCCTTAAAATACAAATTAATATGAATATTATTTTCAAATTATGTCCAAATGAACATTTAGCAAGCACTGTACACTAGTTAACACCAATGTTAGTGCCCAAACCATAATAATAATAATAATAATGATAATGATGATAATGATAATAATAGTAAGTAATAATAATTATAGTATTAGTAGTAGTAGTAGTAGTAGTAGTAGCAGCAGCAGTATATATAATTTTTCTAGCTACTCAAATTCACTTTCTCACTTATTTAACATTAGATGCATTATTCATTCACTCTGTCACACCGGTAGTGGTAAGCTAATTCTGTAGCCACAGCTGCCCTGGGGGAGACTGACAGACACTGTCTGTTATTCTGCGGCTACGGCCTCTCTGACCACCACCAGACACACAGTCACACTAACACATTCATACTGGCAAGGCGGGTGAAGTGTCTTGCCCAGGCACACAATGGCAGTATGCAATGCTGGAAGCGGGGATTGATCCGGCAACCTTCTGGTTAGTGTGCTCTACTGAGCTGAATTACTTTAAATCAGCCATTTGTAAAGGCAGTGTTGCAACTCTCTTCAATTTCTGAAAATCCCTCACGGACCACGCAACAATAAGACTTCACTATATTCAAAAGACTATATCATGTTTTTGTACATATATTTATAGAAACATGTTACAAAACACTAAATGTTGCAAAAAAATGTATTTTTTAAAAAAGTATATAACTGTAATTCATTTTAAACTCAAGTTATTTTTCTATACTTAATACAGAAAACCTCCTACGCCCCCCCTACAGCACCTTCATGGACCCCACTTTGGGAACCACTGCCTTAATTAGTTTACCTTCTGTAAAGTATCAGCAAATGTGACACTATTAAGAATTAAGCAAATTAGCCATGTGCTTTGATTTAACACAGCATGTTTAAACAATAGCTAACATTATGAAGCATGTAGCATTTACTAAACTGCATCTGTGCAGTCAGAAGTAACATAGTAATTTGTACATGTTAAGTAGATCGCTGCAGTTCAGCCAATAAAAACTAAAGGCAGTGAACTTAAACTAATTATTAGAAAAATAATACCCATTGTCTTTCACTGCTTAGTAAATGTAACTAGAATGTTGTTTGTAGTTCTACTGTAAAATTTTAACAAAAAATTGTTGTACCTGGATCAAAGCATTAGTGCATTTTGAATGCAGTCTCTAAACATTTTGTCATCCTCTTGTTGTGGCAGTTACATGCTTTTGTTCCCCTGGCTGTATTTATACGTCATGCTGTGCAGTGGCTTGTTATGATTTTTTGCACAAATCCCAGGGTTGGGTCGAGACATGGGCCACTGCTGCTGCTACCACTGCTGCTGCTTGGCCCCTGAATTACTGTAGCTCATTAAACCACTGTTACTTGGCTCCAGATTAATTATATAGTCTTGTCGCATCCTTTTAAATTTTACATCAATGTAGTTGTGAAATAAAAAAATAAAAAATAAGCATGCTCTACTAAGTTGAATGAATTATACATTAATGGGAAGAGAAACTGAAGTGTCATCTTTTTCTGCAAATACACAAACCTATAACACTAGAACTCTTCTAAGGGTGGTTAGTGCTATATCAAGAGCAATTCTGTGACATTAAAGGTCAATAGTTGAAGAGAAGGTCAAAGGGCATAAATGTTTTTCTAACCATTTCTGAGCCTTGTGTTTACTGCACACTGAGAAACTTGATAATTTAGTTCAACTCAACTAAATTAAGTACACACAGATAATGTAAGTTGACATAATAATTGCAGTAAATGCCAATTAACTACTGCTTTGTGTTAAAATGCAAATGTTTTTTTACTCAAATTTGCAATTTTTTATTATACAGTGTGAGAAAATTAACTTAAGTCCAAGAATTATGAAGACCGTCTGAAATTTGAAGTTTAATTTACTCAAACTATATAGGTACACACAGTATAATTATCTTAGTCAAGTCCAAGTAAGTTTTAAAATTTAAGACATTACTTTAATACAATAAGTTACCAAATTTGACCTTAAATTGTTAGATTGTCAAATAAAAAGATAGGTTTATTAACTCAAACTGTTCAAGTTTTTACAACTGTTAAAGTCCGAGACCACAGACCAGTTTTTATTGGCTCTTGGGCTACATTTTGAACTGGCTGAAATTGGCACAGGTAGTACTTTTTACCACTAGGTTTAAGGGACATGTAAAAATACTTATTTATGTCAGATGAACTTGGCATTAAGGAAGACAATGGAAACTTGTGGTAATTGAAGCCAATATGTTAGGTCATACTATGTACCAGATCCAAGACCAGATAAATGTGCGGGGCATCCAAAGTAAAACCTTACCTGAACGAAAGGAAGCAGCTGAGAGGGACTTTATTTTATGGTAAGGTGAAATGTGGCACCTCTAGTGAGCGGCCCTCCTCTGCATATATTTTCCAGTATGTGGCCCTCAATGAAAAAAAGTTTGGACACCACCGCTGTAGGGTACTTAGAATAACTTTTGATTAAATAACTTAAATGCTTTCACGTAAATTACTATAATTTTCTTTTTGAGTTAAATCATCCTAAAAAATGAACTGACTTTGACTCCCTTAAATTAAGTTTTAGCAACTCAAGCTACCAACCAAGAAACTCACGTATACTTTGTTAAGATAGCTTGAATACTATTTACTATTAAGTATTATTTCCTCTTATTATTACTTTTTAATCAATTGGAGGCGACAGTGGTACAGTGGGTTTGGGCATTCGACCTTGCTCCAAGTGCATACTGTCGTTGTGTCCCTGGGCAAGACACTTCTCCCACATTGCGTGCTCCATTCACAGTAGGTGGTGAGTTGTGACAGAAAGGGCATACAGCAAAAAACCTCCAAAATCACAGTGCGGCTGTTTGGTACGATGACCGCTAACAAAAAAGGGTGCAACCAAAAGACTAAAAAATCTTTCTTTCTAGCGCCTATGGTCATGGGCTTTAGGTGATGACCAAAAGGACAAGATCCCAGATACAAGCGGCTGAAATGAGTTTCCTCTGCAGGGTGGCTGGGCGCTCAGAGTAGAGCCACTGCTTCTCCGGTTTGAGAGGAGCCAGCTGAGGTGGCTCGGGCATCTGTTCCAGATGCCTCCTGGACACTTCCATGGTGGGGTGTTCTGGGCATGTCCCTCCAGGCAAAGTCCTAGGACACGCTGGAGGGACTGTGTCTCTCGGCTGGCATGGGAATGCCCCTGGTAGAGCTGGAGGAAGTGTCTGTGTAGAGGAAAGCCCCGGATAAGTGGAAGGATGGATTTTTAAAATTACTATTATCTTAAATTATTCATTGATTGCTTATAGCACTTGATCCAAACATATTAAAGGTATAGACGCTTTACCTCAAGCTTTAAGAACAGCTTAAGTCTGCCTCCTTTAGCTTCTACCGGTTTCAAAACATCATTCAACCAGGCCTTTCAAAGTACATGAGCCAATATATGCATGTGTTTGTGCTGCAGTCCTGAGTGGGAAATAAAGTGATGATATTAACATAAAATGATTCGATCCCAACGGAGAGGGAAGCTTCCCTGGAGTCTTACATAACAGTTGCCCGATACTTTAAAGTGAGCCTTAACCTGTGATTCATCACGTTTTACAGGGCACTTAGTGGATATGGATAATTCATATAGATTCCAAAAGCCCCCCAGGGCACTGTAGATGTAAACAATATATGTCCCATATTTGTCAGCTCTTGGAGAGGAGGGAGCAGTTGGCTATGGACGGATGTAACAGCAGCCGGGGGGAAGATTGATTAGGCGCTCATTACTCCGTGCATGCCTGCGTCAGCGCCCGAGAGTGGGAGGCAGTGGGTGTTTCCTTGATTTGATTTATCAAGTGCTCAAAAGCAGGCGGACGGATTAATCGTAGTGATGATACGGCGCCAGGCCATTATCTGCACCGCTTTGTCCGAAGGTGCTGACTCGCAGTGTACTTACGTGTGTTTAAACAGAGCTTATTGGGGGCCGTATTTCAGGCTGTAATCGAAGAGGCGCTATTTACTTTCGGAAGTGGACAGCTGAAAATTGTGGACCAAAAAAAAAAAGTGGGGTGTTCCATAAATGGATCTTTATAACTATTAAAAGGCTTTGCTTATAAGAGACCTACTGTAAACCTAAAAGCTACTTAAGGCAATTTACTACATCAAAATACTAATACATGAAATGAAAACAAAGATAGAAGCATGTCTTGGACTTTTAACTTGGAGTTCAAAGTTTGACTAATTGGATTCCACAGTCACTCCATCTTGTGAAGGCTTGCCAAAAAGTATGCATATTTCTCTTAGCTTCCTTTGTGCTGTTTTTCTGTTATTTCTTACCACTTGTAAGCAGTAGTTACACAATAATAAATATGTACTAAACAATAATGTATATTTTCAACTAATGCTGTATAGTATTATTACAAGCACAAACAAATTAGACTCTCCTTATTGTTAGTGTCTGAATATAAAGAATCAGGATAATAATCTATAAGAAGTCTTTTTATGTTGCTTTTTTTCTCGCCAGTTTTAGAACAGCATTGCACATTTTTCAACATTTAAAAACTTTAAAAGAAACTAATAATCTCTATATTTTTTTCTAAAATTTAGCAATTTCTAATAATTACTTTACTACTTCCATGAGGAAACAGATGAAGAAACCAGCAACCAGCTGTTATGCTCGTTTGAACAAAAGCTGAGAAAAAAAAGATTTTTTCTTCCATATGATGCCATTTTTCTGCAAAATGAATCATAGCTGTGAGAAATGAGTGGAAACAGAGCTGTACACCATTTGGATAAATAGATGAGAGCAAACTGGGTGTAGAGGTTTTGTTAATTGGTCAGTACTTTCATGGAACCAAGTGTTTTAAAACTCAGAAACTCAGCACCAGAGACTACTAGATAACTTAACCAGGTGTAAATTATGCTATGTATATACTGTCTTTGGCCTTGTTCTTGTACATTTACTGTAAGTGTGCGCCTCGGTGTCAGAGGTCATGTGGTTTCTCCTCTCCTACTATATCCACACTTGTACATGAGTCACCCTCCCTCCCTCCTACTCTCTCCTTTGTCTTCTCCGTCACTTACGTAAAAATCATTGTGCTCCACACTTACACTGTGAACCTGATGATACTATTACACACATATCCTTCTGTCCTTTTCTCCTTCTTAATTGATTTTCTCCTTTCCTCTCCCCTCTACACGTGATCCCTGTCTTACCGCTGCCCCATCTTGCCTTCATCGGCGCACAGTGTAAAATGAGCACTTTTTTTTTTAAAACACAATACTAAACACAATACTTGCTTTGCCATTCTTTTCATTATGGAATCAGTTTGTCTTTACCATTATTCTGCAGTGACTTTTAGTATTTGTAAAAGATGGTGTTTTAAATAATGGGCCTGGAAGGACAGCCCAGCCAAAAACTAAGTGATAAAATGCCATTGTAGTTTGGAAAGCAGGAGTGTAATTTTGTATCTAAATAAATGCACAAAGAAAGCATTGTAATAAAAATAAATCACTGCACCAAGAGGGAAGGTTCCTTTGCTCCAGTAGTTAATGATTTTGTCCTTTTTGTAAGTTTTTGTCAGTCCAGTACAAATATTAAACAGTAAACAAATAGCAAACAACTGCAATTGTCTTGTCCTGCTATCTCTCTGTATAGCAACTTTAGGGTTTGCATACCTACTGCTAATCCATTTCAGTAGAGGCCTAATGGAGATTAAGCCCCATGCTATATATTAATGCATTTATTAAGTCATATTTTTGGTCTTTTTAGCTTTCCAGAGACAGGAAGATATGACTTTGAGCAAACTGACCCAAGCTAGATTCAAATTGGGGTCACTCTTGTATGTGATACAAGGTGAACTGCCGAGAAACAGGCCCGTGAACAGGCCCGTGTAAGACGTGAGGGGTCCTTCTCAGTTACAGTGGTTACAGAGCACACTGATCTGACAGCGGTGGATTCAAATGAGTTGGAAGAGCTAAAAACTCCTAAATAAAGCAAACTCCAGCGCTGATTCACGCCACGAGAGCACAGAGAGACCACTTGTTTTTATCAGAATTACTGTGGAGCTCAAGACATGAGAGTCACCAGGTTAGAGAAGACTTCAACTGATGTTGTGCCTGGACTAAGGATGGACTGTGTATCAAGAACAGATGATTTGTTATGGCAGCATTTAAAAAAAAATGAACGTTACATTTGAGGGACATGAAGACACCTGTGGTGAGTTTTGGAACATTTATTTGTCCTGGCACTAATTCTCTAGCTTTCACTAGCAACTGAGTTAGCTACAGACAGGCTTCAGGACATCTACACATCAGTTCTCTGAATTAAATTATTTATCTAATTTTAATTATCTTATGTTGTTTACTAGCATTTCAGCTTGCTGTGAAATAAAATGTTTGGCCCCGAAATATTAGATTTATTTATTTTTAATCTGGCCCAATATAGTTTGTAATTGAACAGGCCTAGTTTATGGGCTTTACAAATGCACAAGAGCCCTTCCTGGTTGCACGTGTCTATATAGAGCCATGAGACCGGCCGTTAACAATATGACATGTTAAAAGCTCAAAAAAGTCAATTTAGCATAATATGAAAATCTCTTACTTAAACGTACTTCTTAGTGGCACATTGATAATACATATATTGCCATTTCTTAGCTGCTACCTAAACCTCCATCTAGGTAAGAATAGCACAATGCGTTTCATTCCAGGACACAGTGACAGTGCGGTCTTTGTCATAGGCTTATAGCAGAAGGAGCTTGGCAGTAAAATAGCCTGAATATAGTTGAGATTAGATCTGTGCACGCAGCATAAACCCAGGCTTACGCTGCTCCACTATCACTCTGTCACATCCAGAGGCATGAGCCGGAGCCGCCACGTGTCCGCTTCAATGCACCCGACCGCAGGATGCCCACGCGCGATTTGTCACCACGCTAATTCCCCTCCAACCAACATGCAAAGCTCTTTTCCGTCAATAGCACCTCTATCATCTTCCCTTGTTTTTTTTGTTTTGTTTTGTTTTTTATCCCAAGACCGATGTTCCAGCATTATCTTTCATCGCATTCTTCCATTTTATCAGTGATTTTCTCTCTCCCTCTTGTTATATATACTCTCACACCGACAACATCCTCGCCAGGGCTGTGCTGAGCTGCGATCGTGACAGCGTCTGATAGAATTAACGCAGCACCACTAGTGTGCAGACATCTAGGACACACAGCAGAGCGAGAGGCAGGAGAAGAAAAAAATAAAATAAGAAAAGGAAGGAAGAAAAGTCAGCCCCCGTTCTGTCTATCGGGACGAGCCGGAGCACAGCTTATCGGGGGGGCTGCACTGAAGGAGAGGAGAGGCGGGAGAGAGGCGAATATCCAGCAACACTGCGATGGCACAGCGAACATATCGGGGAGAGAGCAGGGCACAGTCACACTTCTGAAATGTCAAATCCTCATGAATTTACAGCATGAACGTAGACTGGAGATGGAGTTAATGTTCTGGGTGACCTTAAAGGGCTGCTTAATAGCAGCAGTGAAAGAGATTTTTGTAGCATTGCCCCTCTCCTTTAAGTGTAAGGAACAACAACAGTGTTTGTGGGTTAAACTGCCCAGGTGCTCCAATTTCTTCTTGGAAAATATCACCTATAGTTAGGTCCATTGATAGGAGTGGAGGGGCAATGGGGTCTGTTGTTCCGGTCACAGGGGCCCAGAAATCGTCACCCTCTTCTTATATTTCCTATTACAGCTATTCCCAAAGTCAATTGTTGGGGCCCCCTTAAATTTCTAAAAATCCCACATGGACCCCTAACTATACAACTTCCCTCTATTCAAAAGACTAGGTCATGTCATATTTCATATAGTTCTATAAAAACCTTACAAAAACACTGACTGTTGGCTAAAAATGGATTTAATTGTAATATTTTTAAACAAGTATTTAACTGTAATTCATTTTAAACTCCATATCTAATTATCATACATGTAAATGAAAATGTACTATTCCATTGTTTTAAACATGATGCCATGCCCGTGCCTGATTTGTTTTTCTTTCATAACTTTTTTTTTTCTATACAAGAATATTTAGTCACTTTACCATTTTTGTACTGAAAATTGTCATTGTTATGTTAGATATACTTCCCTGTTTGTTTTGTACATGTTACATGGAATAAAAAAATATATATATATATTCTTATGTACTTAATATTGACAGCCTCTGGGTACTTTTGCAGACCCCCAGGCAGCCATTGTCCGCTCTTTGGGAACCATTGTTCTATTATAATGGGCACATGTGAAGCCCCCGGCCTGAAAGACTGTGAGTGAGCCTGCCTATAGCATTTAATAAGTAACAGTTTTATTAATAGTTTGTGCAATCAGTGGCAGAGTGGTTAGTGCTAGTGACTTGCAGCCGACTACAATCTCTCTGGGTGGAGGCTGCATGTTCTCCCCGAGTTACTTTGGGTTCTTTCTTGGTACTCCAGATTCCTGCCACTGTGCAAATGTTATAAGTGAATTGGTGAATGTCCCATAGTGAATAATGTGTGTGTCAGCCCAGGCCATTATCCAGTCCTCCCAAGGCCCATAGGTGCAGTGATAGGCTTCAGCCACCTGTGACTCAACATAGATATATTTACAACAACTAAGATAAGGTTTTGCTCAGCTATAACATACCAGAATATAACCAAACAAAATAATTATGTTCAAAATCATCATACATCTTATCTTCCTCTTCCAGCTCCTGTAGTTATTGCTTATAGTACTGATTCTTGTTGGGGGAACAAAAAAAAAAAAAACACAACATAATGACACCTTACCTAACCTTTAGCAGTGGAACAGCAGTAATTGATGAGTGGACACAGGTGATTATTGGAGCTGGCATTGACCACAGAACGCAGGATCGATACTGAAGTGCTGTATTGACGCTCCTGATGAAGTGGAGAGGCCCCGGCGCACCGATCGGTGGATGGGTGCTGGAGATGATGTACTGAACAGATGGCCATTTTAGAACAGCTGCTAAAGTTCACATGCCATGTAGGTGGAATGATTATGTCTGAAAAAATGTCAGAATATTTCACTGGGTGTCATTCTATATTGTTTTATTACAGCCTATTCTGATACCAAAGTATATTCCAGCATTTTACTGTTAGTGGCCAGTGGAAGTGGTTGAATGGGTTTGCAAAAAAAATGTGTATGCTTGTTACGGTTGTCCAGCTTCTTGCATTTGTAATACTTTGTTCCTCTCTGCCATGGAAGTATTTTTATCTCTGGAGTGTATGTTTTCCTCTATATAGCACTCTGAAACATGCTCATTATCCTCTGCAAAAATTCTACAAGACACTGAAGTTGTCTGAAAAATCTTTGTAAGGTTAGAAATATAAAGTACATGTATCCTTACTTGACATTTGTAAGGACCTCATTGTAAGTACTGATACCATCCCTGAGGGAAAAAAAGGTGTTTTGAGACATTGTTGCTGAGAAACTGCATCATGTAAGGTAAGGTATAGATGGAGGGATCGATCCAAATGTTGATAGTATCGATACCAACGTTAGTATTGATATTGATTTGACTTTGCCAAAAACACTTGAAGTAGGTGTCCGGTGCCCCCTGCTGGTAACCGTGGGGACAGAGTTTAAAATGGCTAATTAGCAAGGCTATTAGCAACATGACACTAACAGATGAATGATGACTGAGCTGACTGCTTTGTAGTGATGGCAATTTAAGTTCTGAAATGATCAGAATCAGTCCGGTGACAGTGTAGGAGCTTTAGAAACGTGGTGCAGGGGGACCAAGCATTTTTAGCTCTTGAGAAGGGGAAGGCATCAGAATACAGGATTATTTGAACATGTATGAATCAAACAAAATACTACTCCAGATATGTTTTTGAGGTGGAAACAACATTATAACATGATTAAAAGCTCAAAAAAGTCCATTTAGCATCATACGGGATCTTTAACAGTGGAAAGCAAAAATCACATATTAGTGGTAAAAAAATACAGTATACTCAGATATGTCACATTGCTAGTCCCTATAGCACAGAACTACCTGTATGTACATAGTATCAATATCAATATTGATGACCCTGGCCCACTATTTGGGAGAATTCAACATACACTGCTGGCTGTGTGGTTAGAATACTATAGCTTCTTCTTCCACTGCCCCAAAACATGTATGCATAGGTTAATACGGTAATGGGTTAAGAGGTTGAAACCTTCCTTAGATCCATATTTGCAGACATCCTCTCCAACCAAGAAAATGACTAACATCAATACAGATTTTATTTATCTTGTACAGAATGTTTTTTTTAACAATGCCTTCATTTTTTTATAAAACACCTGTAGTATTTAATGTCCTCTTAGTAGCAGCCATATGTTGTGTGCTGTAAACCAAAAAACATCCAAACAAACATCATTCCTTTTTGCCTTACTATAACACCAAACCCAGCTGTGTGTGGTGAGACACTTCTGTGCTCACTAGTATGTGGCTCGATGTTTGCCAGTCTGGTTAGCTCTGGTTTTCCCTCTCAGCTGCCGACTGGATAGGATGTGGCAGGTACGGCACGCGGCAGCCCCCTCTCCTGTCTCGTGGAATCCCGCACCCCCTTCATCTGCAGATCGCCTCCAACCGTTTGTGCCCGCCTCATGAGTATACCGCATGCACTGTATGTCTTCACCGCGCCATGAGCCATTTCTCCTGCCAGGCGGAACGCAACCCCAGCGTGAATTCCACTTCAAAGCCACATATACAGATCTGCCCAGGCAGTATGGAAGCGAGGGATACCATATACATTTATAAATATGAAAAAGTTCAACAAAGTGCACACAATAAGCATATAAGGAGTCAGTGAGCTTCAAAACATGCACGGACCATTCAGAGGTTGTAACCCATGTTTTGATGCTGACACTGATTTTTGGGAATGAGTACAAACAAGTCAAAAAAAATTATGTTGATTTCATGTGCAATAACATTACGTAAATTCACTCTGAGGGTCCAATAATATCAGCAGAAACCATAGTGGCAGTAGCAATGGTCATACATAGCAGTGGTTTGCAGACTTTTTTGTGTTGCGTACCCCCTGGGTTTTTCGTCATACCATACATTCGTTTACGTGTTCAAAAAGTCATCATAGAGTGGTCATCTGTTTTTATTTATACAAAGACATTTTATACTTACTTTATTGTAAAAGGAAGTTTTCCTGCATTTTTTGTTTTGAAATTTAAATTCAACATACAAATAAAATCTCTTTAAAATAACAATATATACACAAATATAGTACAAAAAAATTGTAAAAATAGAACAAAATAAAAAATATATTCAACAAAATAAACTTCTATTACATTTACTTATTTTACTATATTTTTCAACAAAAAACTAAATTCATTATAAATTAACAAGTAAAAATTATGAAAAATAACTATTTAGATAACTTTCCTTTAAAACAAGCTTTATAATAGGCCTATTCAAATAGTAGTAGTGTCATCTCATTTTAATGGATCATTTTTAATCAATCAATCATCAATGAGAAACTTGAGCTTGTCTTTCACAAGTTTCAAAAGTTTACGATTGCAAATATTTTCTTTATTATTATTAAATAAATTCAAGTACCCCCTGTCAAGTGCTTGCGTACCCCTAGGGGTTCCCGTGCTCCTGGTTGTAAAACACTGCTATAAAGCTTCAAATAATATAAACCGTTATATCTTCAACCTTAGCGCGTCTCATTTTTGGATCCTGGCCCACCACTAACAGCTTTATACAACGTCTTTCTAAAAACCTTATGCCTTGGCCATGTTAACATACAGGGCTTTGATTAAGTCTCTTTGTACATTACACAGAAACAAAGGCGTGTTGCTTCTATAGCTTCCCACACATGTACATATCCATACTGTATATATGTGTATGATCATAAATGCATTCGCCCCCATTTCTTCTGTTTTATTGCCTCAAAGCACCAGGCAGCTGTGCACACCCACCTCCGAGCCTGTTATAATAGGCTTTTATTAGTCTGGAAAGGGTCCAGCAGAAAATGTACAGTTCTGTTCTCTTCATCGACAATAGGCAGATCATAGGTGTACGTGACAAGCATTGCAAGCCTTTGTTTTAGCATCTACAAAAAAAAATAAATAAATGAATAAATTAACTGGAAAACACAGTATCTTGTATCTTACTGTACTTAAATGTGTATCTGACCTGATAAGTCATTGTACAAGTTCCTCCCCATTTTAAATTAATGATTATGTTTGAAATAGACAGGGTTTAATTGGGAATAGGATTAAATAGAAAGGATTCCAGCCCTCCGCGCAACTGTTAGATACTTACTGGAATACATTTTGAACTCTGGCGTCTGTGATAGAATTGTGCATTTTTTTGCTTGCTATTTCCTGCCAGTATTTAGTTTATGGCAGGTGTGCCTATTGTGGGGCCCGTGATGGGGTGTTTTGATTTGTACAGGGATTTGCACAGGGAAATCTTTTAGAATTCTTTTGTGCACTGAATAGATTGTCAATGGATGGTAGGTTGACTACCAAGCCTGTCTGCATAAATAACACCCCTGGTTTATGGCAACTAGTGTCATGAAGGGACCCAATGTTTTACATCAGGGGTGTCCAAATTTTTTCCAAAGAGGGCCAGATTTGAAGATGTGCAAATGTTCAAGGGCCAATAGTCCATCCTGTTGTTTTCTACAGTGGGAACTGAACGCACATACAGTATTTTGTTTTCAAAAGCCATGTACTTTCCCAACAAAGTAATATTGGAACATAAAAAACATCCTCTAGGTGACATATTTTAGTCAGGCTGATTTTAATGCTTACAATAAGTAATGAGACAGATTTCTAATACCCAAACGTACAAAACTTGCACTGACCTTTTATACAAGTTGTTGCGTACATAACTACAATTAATTTCTGATCAACTACTTAGAAGGCACAATGCACAAATGTACAAATCCAGCTACAGAAACATTGGTGGGTCATTAGTAATACATTTTGTCATAGAAGCTGAGGGTCATATGAAATCTCGACCTGTGCCACAAATGGCCCCCGGGCCGCACTTTGGACATGTCTGTTTTACATACATTTTTACAACTTATTTGATTCCCTAAGGTGGACCCAAAAAACTCCAGACATGCTTTGTGCCTTTCCCAAGTCTGGTTAAATGAAAAGGGTTGCATCAGGCAGGACGTCTGCAGAAAAACTCTCTTTCTTCTTTCACCTACTTACATTTTTACATCATAACTCTAAATAAAAATGCCAGCAAAAGAGGACAGACATTTTTCCAGACAAACTCTTGTCCCAAGGGAGCCATTTTGTCTGCTACACTTTCATGTGCTAGTTTGGCCGTACAGCGCCGGCACTGTATGGCACACACACACACGCACACACAGCAGACAATGAAGCCATTTTATCGACACTCCCACTTGAAGGGGTATTCATTTGTCATGAATATGATGCCCAGTGACCATTAAAGTGTCTCCCGCCGTCTAGTTAGGGCCCCTCCGAACAGGAAGCCAAGAGCCCTATCACTTTGCCCTTTTATCTGCTCTCAAATGGAGTGGAGAAATTAAAAAAAAAAAAAAAAAGTCAGAGGCCCGGTTCGAACCGGTGACTTCCATTAACTCTGTCCCTCTGTGAAGTAGTCGCAAAAGGTAGGGCCTCAAAGAACTTTAATTATCCTGCGCTTACGCGGAAGAAGACAAAGTGATAGAGTGGAGATGGAAGAGGCAGAGCTTTGTGTAAAGTATACGGATTGTCACTGCCATTATGTTCTGCTCGAAATACCGGCTTTTCTTTTGAAGGACACTCCAGGTTTTGAAATTGCTTCCTTGCTTTCATTATCTGGCGTTTGATTGGATTGCGGAATCCTGCTGAGGTTCGCCATCAGGAAGTAATGGGCAGATCTCGTCGTATTATTATTTCATTTAGATTTTTTCTTCTCTGGTAAGATAGACAGGCATCGGCAAAAAAAAAAATAAAGCACAGTATATTCACAGATATTAATAGCATTGATCGCATGGGGCAAAATGGTAAACAAAGCAAGGAGAGGATTATTCTTTGCAAGCGCAGCCACTATGCAAAAGAAAGATTACTTTAGGAGGATGACTTGTAGAAAAAAAGGAGTACAATAGCAGATACTAGATACTTTTACTTTGATACTTTCAGTACTTTTTGGGTGTAGTTTTAACAACATACATTTTACTTGAGTACATTTTTAGGAAAGTACATATGTTTAATCTAAATGTGAAGTATTGTTTTAATCCAAGTCAGTCTGAAAGTGGTTAGTGGCAAAGTAGTAGTAGTAGCAGCAGTAGTTATAGAAGCCATAGCATTGGCAGTAGCTCAGTCAGTAGAGATGTTCTCCCACTAACCCAAAGGTCAGTGGTTCAATCCTCGCAACCATTGTTGTGTCTTTGAGAACAAAAGAAGCCTAAATGGGCAGAAACCAACCCAATCTGGCAACTCTGGGTATAGTATCTGTAGTAGTATAAGCTGTGTTAATAAAACAAGTAGTAGTTGTATCATCAATAAAATAGAAAAGCTCTGCACTTTATTAAAGTTTACATTTGAGTAATATTGAGAAATTTAGAATTTACAATACTTTCCCTTGAGTACAGATTTCAAGCACTTCTTCCACCTTTGCATTCAACTGTACTTTATATAGTGGTGATAGTGGGCCGGACATTCAGACAAAGGACTGGAGTGTATGTGCGTATATGTGTACTGTTGGGATTTGGAAGGTAAAGGTCAGGGACAGGAAGATAGCTCTACTACAAGGACGTAATTGGCCAGGCAGTGGGCCAACACCGGGACTAAAAAACTTGCCATGGATTCACTGATTCAGGCTGTCAACCCATTGTTCTAATGGGACCCAATGGGAGTAACCCTTATTTGAGAGTGGATTGTCTGCAGACATGTGATTGGACAAAGTTTTGGAACACTTTATCCTATCTATTTTTAAGCTTGCATATATTATATTGAGGACCCTAACTACTGGAAGGCTTGAGTAAAAAATTGTTTAATCCATCCAACTCTTGTGTCCTTGTCTTCCTCTGCTGCTTTTTTGAAGATATATTCTGCAAAGCTTTTGGTATAGTTTTTTTCTCTTGTCAAATTTTCTCCCACACTCTCTGTATTCTTTTCATACCCAAATCAATTTCAGAGCTTCCTCTCTCAGCAATATTTCACTGTTGTCATCACAACTTGAATGCAGTTGACTTTTTTCCCTCACTCACACCTCCTCTTTCAGAGAAGTCACTGCAGACTTAAAAAAAAAAAAAAAGCTTCAACAGAAAGACAATTCTACAAGAACCATCGAGAAGAAGTCCAGGTCTATAGTAAATTATTTATCTATAGTTATGCAATAGTTATGGCAAATGGAGGCTTGAGAGGTGTTGACTTAGGAATAGAATACTAAAAATTTATTTTTCTCTGATTGGATCCATCTTACATTAATTGACTATTGCTTTTTTAAACTTGAAAAGAAGTCTTACCAATAACGAGGTACCAAAATATTGCAATACATGAGGTTTATAAACATTATTGTGGCAGTACTCATTAGATGTTAAGATTCCATGACAATCTCAGAGCCTTAAGTAGCAGTAGGTTTAACACATTAAATATTGCACAAGAAAAACAGTGAAAATTAATATATGTATATTATGGTATAACATTAAGCCTGTCAGGGGTCCCAGATGGCTGTAGCTTATCCCGACAACTTTGAGCCTTAAAGATATTAGGGAGGATCTTTATAAATTCATTTTTTGCAATATTTATTAAAACTACCTTCATTGCCCTGTATAAGGCTTATAAATTGGTGTATTAGAAAATATAATAATAATATTAATAAACTGTGGGCTCTGTGGGACTTAAAAAAGCCTCATCCAATCGTTTTCGTCATGAGTACGTTAACCATTGTTCCACGGACTCCCGAATCATTTCGACTTCCTAGTTTTGGCGATAGTGCGCGTTCTTGTGCCTGCGCATGCGTATACACTATGTTTATGTAGTCCAGCATTAGCGCCGCGTTAGCGGCGTTAACATCGTACCGCGGACAGCCTGACTTCGAAGAGCACAATGGCTGAGGAAAACCATGAACCGGGCGGTCACAAAAGGAAAACTGTTTCTGAAGTGTACCAGAGGAGGAGAAAACTGTAGAAGAGCAGAATAAAACCTGTGTAGTTATTGGCGATTCCTTCAAAGGACGGCGTGTGCTGTAGGAACAGAAAGGGCTTCAGACGATGCATTGGTCGTCAAGTTTCTGCTGGACAGGTACGTTTATCTTATCGTTTGAAAAAAATGCCTTTTTTCTTTATCTGTTGAACCTTTTCAACTGTACAGCAACTCAGTTTGCTAATGCTACCAATAGCAGGAGTATATATTTTTGCTCACATTTAGGGACTGTGCATGTGACTGGGTCTGTGTGGGGAACTAGGTCAAAGGTCGCGCAAACAAACAATGCAGGTCTAGGTTTAGGCGAATCTCTGCTGATGCCGGCTGTAAACAAACACTCGTGTTCCAACGCTCGTGCACGTCGCTGTGGAGGAGTTCCTTGGAAAGGAACAGTGAAGGGCGGGGCCTGACGCATGCGTGTTATTCAAAAAAGGACAAACAGTCGCTGGTTTCTCAGCAGTCGAAAAAAATCCTCCCTAATATCTTTAAGTGGGGCACAGTGGCTCAGGAAATAGAGCGGTTGTTCTATAACCTAGTTCATTCTGCCGTTGTGTTCTTTGGCAAGACATTTTACCCTTCTTGCCTATATGAGTGTTTGTGTGATTGTGTGGTGGTCATAGAGGCCTAAGGCACAGAATGGCTGCTACGTTGCTGTCAGTCTGCCCTAGGGCAGCTGTGGCTACAGAGGTAGTTTACCAACACCAAGTGTGACTGAGAGAATGAATAATGGACTAATGTAAAGTGCTTTGACAAACCTGAGAGGCTTGAAAAGCACAATACCAATGACCACGTGCAATTAAGTGTGATTTTGTGAGCACATTTTTTCATTCATATTGTGCATAACTCCTCAGTGTGAAGACCTTGCCTTGCAGTGTTTATGATGCTAAGAATGCCTCTTCAACCATTGGATCACCTGTTTACTCTCCTATTCCAGTGACTCTACACAGATAAAATGCTGCCCAGATGACATTATAATGACAATGAGCTGGTCTGGGAATATAAAGAAATGACGACCACCTGTGTATATCCAAATAATAGTCTGGGACCTTTAGGGACACATTTAATAAAAGTACAGTTTACATCTCATTTACTTGATATAAAGCTTCTTGGCACGTGCCCAAAAGCATGCTCAGATATAGCAGCCATCACATCCTCCTGCCTCAGTGCCAAAGTTAATAGAAAAAGAGACTAGAGATTAGGACTAATGGCACTGCGCTAGATGCTGATCATCAAAGAGAATTAAAAATCTTGTAATTGAAGTAAAAAGCACCCTTGGGCTGTGAGGAGTAAATGTGGACATGTAGAAAGCAAAGAAAAGTTGTGTGGGGAGGATGTATAACCAGGGATCATGGTTCTCTTTGGGGAGGGGGCTTGGACCATTCACAGCCATTGATTGGATGTGACTGCGGTAAGTGGTGGTAAGTGAGAAAAGTCTCATTGGTGGAGACAATGAGACTTTGAGATGGCTCTCTTAGGTCTGCACAAGCTGATGCACTGTCAGTACCAGGGCAGAGCACAGGTTAATTTTGGCACCCAAGGGTGTACTCAGGGGTCCTGGCTGTTTGTTTGGGCTGTGCAGTAGAGGTAATGATAAGAGGAGTACAGAGTGTAGTGTTGTCTTTTTCTTGCCCTAGTCATCCCTATACAGTGTGTTTACTGTATTGGTCCTTGAGGTCATTGTTTCTCAAACTCTGGGTCAGGGTCTAAGCTTGGGTTTGGGTCAGCAAAATTCAGTTTGATTTATTTTGAAATTCCAGAAGCAAATAAGTTGAAATGGTCACAATCAACCAAACAGCAGCAGTGACAGCAGTAGTGAAAGAAAACAAGATTGGGAGCAACCAAAACCATGGATCCAGAAGAGTCCCTGGGCACTGGTCCATGGTCACTCACTGCTTCTGACTTTAGAATTTGCTTATAGAAATCTGTACACAGTTAGATACTTTTGGTTAATAGTTTTTTTTTTTTTTTTTCTATTCTTTTCTTGCTACATTATACTGCACTCATGTATTTGTAAAAGATGTCTCCATATTATATGCTATAGAGAAATGGACAACTTCTCTGAACAAAAAGATAAAAACAGATAATGGTTTTGATTGGATTTTAGGTTCAATCTTTGAAGGTGGCATAAAAGTGTGGGCTTTCAGATCCCCTTCTCTTGACTAGGAAAGTAAATGGGTCTGCCAGGCCAGGCTGATGAGTTTGTACAGGAGTGCAAAGTTTGTTTTGTTAACACCTAGTAATATATTTTAATAATAATAGTAATGCATTGGTCATATATAAAGCTTTTCTGGACACTCAAAGGTACTTTACAATGCGGTGCATTATTCAGTCACTCCTCAGTCACATTTGAAGGTGGTAAGCTACTTCTATTGCAACAGCTGCCCTGGGGCAGATGGACGGAAACCTGGCAGCAGGACTGTTTCTAGTTATAATGCCAAATGTTGACTAATAATTATTAGGCCTACTGTTGATTATTTTGGATTATGGATTACATATGCACTAGGATATATGTATGGACAGCACTGTCTCCCTTGTTGTTTTTCTTGTATTATTGTTTTTTTAGTGATTCTCCATCGTAGTTTGGTAAACGACGGGTCCCCAAACAGCATCTTGCATAGGGCCCTCACATAGCAATCAACACGCCCGTGTGGCTGCCATTCTGTGCCTATTGGCCTCTCCAACCACCACCAAACACACACTGATACTGGCAAGGTGGATGAAATGTCTTGCCGAATGACACAACAACAGTATGAACAGGGAAGAGTGGGATTTGAACTGGCAACTTTCAGGCTATAGGACAACCGTTTGAGCCACTATTGTTGTTATGGAATAGTAGTTCAGTTTCAGTGTTTGTCTCTAAAAGCTCTGTGAGGTGTAGTTCCTATATCAAAGCAACAGAGATGAAACAGCCCAATAATCCTAAGTGGGACAACCTCACTGGAAGACCCCTCCTCGCCTGTCACCTTTCTCATGGGAACTCCTTTTGCATCAGCCAAATGTTTCATTGATTTATCGGCAGAGCGAGAACGATCCTTTTATCCCCATCTCAGTGAGAAATATGAGCAGTGTTGGCGCGTTAGGCCTGAGTAATCCTGGTATTAATCGAAGCCAAGGAGTGTCAAGATGAGACTATTGGGCTGGTGTGAGGTTGCTGGGTTGCAGCAGCAGTGTCCGGTACGGGCTTAGCATATAAGCCACAATCGATACTGACTATGAATGGGCATAACAACTAAACGCGTGGTTTACATATGGCTGCCGTGTTGTTTGTTGATGTAAAGGGAAGGGTAGGGTGTCAGGTCCCTATGGGGTTGCAGCATAGAGTTAGGTATGGCAAGTGAAATCAAATATGGCGCTAGCTAGCTTAATTAAAATATAGGGAGTGTTAGTGGGGAAGATTTGCACAAAAAGATCAAATTGTTGGAGCTGTCGAGTTAATGGGTTTCCTATGGGCAGACAGTATAACACTGGACAAATAAGTCTAATTTCAGTTGGATTTCCAGGGAACAGAACTTATTGGACACAGATTAAACTACCTCTGTATGAACCTACAACCAATCAGATCTCAGGGGGCAGGACCAAGACTTGCAGAATAGACTTGTCTGTGGATTGATCAAATTTGAAAATTATTCAACCAGTAAGCATGAAGTAGGCTGAAAACCACAAAATGTCATTGTTTTTCCCTCATCAAAAACGTACCTGGAGTTGTGTTTTGCTTCATTCACACATTTAAGTAATCCTCTATTCTCTAGGACAGCCGCACTGAGCCTTCAAAACGCTCTGTTGCATGAACCTCCGCCTCTCCCACAAGCCTCCGCCCACTCCAGGAAGCACAAATCAATCAACAAGCCCTTTACATCTAGTCTGCTCTCATTCATTTAGCCAAAAAAACTGTGTAGAAAAATGACATCATACAAAAGGATTTAAGGAAGTGAACAGCTTTTTTTCTTAAATTATGTTAAAATGACGGCAACACTGTCATTATAATAACACTGGCTTTTGGACAAACAGGAGTTGTAATGTTCTAGATCTCTCAAAGTCACAGCAGCAGTGGAACTTTTGCTGTACACCACATGATATAAACTGAAAGATGTGTCATTCAGTACCATTATAAAACTAGTATAATTACCAGCTGTCTATACCTTAAAAAGCAGTCATTCCAAAGCTTAATTTCCTACAGTGTCAGAAGCTAAAATAAGGCGAGAATTAAACAAAATGTGCTTTAGAATTTGAATGCAACAGAATTAAATGTCATCTACTAAATTCATATGAAATGTGTATTTAGACACATTGTTATGGCTTAATTTCAACAAACTATCATTACTTATTTATATTGCTAACTTTTTTTGGAAAATTTAAACAGCTCATTGTGTCTTGTGAAGAAGAGTTTCCTTCTGATTTTGTTGGTTCGTCTAATCTCTCCCTCTTGTTTGACATAAGTGACTAAATCTTGCATTAGATTCTGCAAGGGTTAGAACAACTGCAATCTTGCTAAAATAAAATGGAATATTTAGCCTCCCACTAATGCAAATTACACCACTTTCCATGAGTAATAGTACCTTTTTGTCAATTTTTTACACGCAAACACAGCTGGCGACTATCTGCGGGACAGTTAGTCATGGACCAACAATTCTGTGTGTGTGAGAGCTTCTCCATTTTTCTGTTGTTGTGTTGTTGTTATTGTTGTTTTGTTTTGTTTTTGCCTGTACTTTTTTTTTTTTTTCAGCACAATTTGGGTTTATTTTGGTCCCACAGCACACCTCTCGGGCCTGCCACCCTTAGTTATCCAGCTCCGAAGCCATGCGCCTCGCCTCGCTGACCCCCTCCATCTCCACCACAATAGAGCGCTCCACACCAGCCTATAGTGAAGCAATCAGCCTCCTGCAATGTAAATATTTGCCCGCAGACATTTTGTCAGGACTTAGCAGCAACTGAATATCATTATTATTTTTTATGAAAAGCATACTGGAAATCTCTGAATACAATATTATTGGCAGTAAATAGATGTATTTTATTTATTGCTAGCTACACGGCATATACAGTGACCCACAACCAAAAAACCCACATAATACTAAGCAAGGTTTTTACTTTAAATTAAACTAATATGACAGTGGGACTCAATTTTAAGCCTGATCATTTTACTTTGACCTACTTTTAGTAGAAGTATTTTACTGACTGTTTTATGTAATTAAAGTATATATTTAATACAAGCGATTTAAGTGCAAAATGGTCACTCTATGCAGAAAACTAATGGTGTGATAGCTTGCTGTTTACTTAGCAATACAACAGCTTATGCTCAATTCAGGCTCAGTTCAAGGAAGAAGGTGCCACTAATGCTAACACTTAGCTTTAAAGGTAAACGCAATAAACGAGACCAGTGGTTTCCAAAGTGTGGTCCAAGGTCCCCAGGTGGGCTGCAAAGGTACTGCAGGGTTGTCAACTTTATGAAAATAAATTGAGTTTAAAATTTATTACAATGAAATATTTATTTAAAAATATTATTTAATTAAGCAATTTTTACAGTCAGTAATGTTATTATAGAGATCAATGGGGAAAACATTTTATTAACTTTTTATTATTTTGATTGTTGGGATCCGCAATGCTCTTGATGTGGGGAAAGGCTGAACTAGACACTTAAAAATAGCTCCAGACTTGGCAACAATTAACTACTGTAGCCTATGTATAAACCATTAACCAACCATGCTTTATGCTTCCAAAACATTGACCTTACTCCACTTTCTGCATCCAAACCTGAAGAAAAAATAAATACACTGCCAATGTCATGCAAACCTACAAGAGCACACATCTAGTCCCGTCTTCCTGTGCAACACTCGACTCTTCTTTGCAGATATAGAAGTGGCATCACTGTGTGGAGCTGAGTATGAGTTTGCTGGCAGGGAGCTCATGGTGCACTTGACAGAACACAATAAAAGTTTAAATTGATCAAGGTAATGCGAAGTTTGACAGAGTGTAACATTCTTGCAGAGACGGCTTTGATGCACCCACTTTGTTTTCATGTTTGATGTCAGGGTTGCCAGTTGGGGAGATCTATACATGCTCTGTTATGGCAGAAAGATGCCTCCTAGTCCCGGCTTTTATCGCAAGCTCTCTGGCATCACTTTCATTGCAAATTCCATTATACCCATTGCTGGTTAGTGAACAAAATCCAAGTTATTGCAGTTCAGTTGTGTACACGGCTACCTTCCAGAGCCAGCAGAAGCGCTCAGTCTCCTCTCATGACCTTTATGTTTGGCCCTTGGCTCACACCGGCTTACTGTACCTGAAGTACTTGGCACTCGGGTCGTAACCTCTTGACTTGCATCTCCGCCTTTGAGCTCATCAGTCCTCTCACGGAGGATCCACAACCTGCGTCGCGGAGCTTTAGGTTCAAGTACGGCTTTAGCAGTGGAGGTTGCCAGATAGCGCTGGAGATATGAAATGCTTTGATAAGAGCTGATTTTTGGTGCAGGGGATGAAGCCGCGGAATGAGATTTTTGAGAAGCAGGGATTTGTGTTTCAGACCAATACGGTGTTGCAGTGATGTGTAGTTGTCATATTTTTTATAGAGTACACACTTTAGCTTGCAGGTCACATTCACAAGTATTATTATTATTCTACAAATGCTGCCCACACTCTCACCTCAAGGTTAGCGCTATACTATGGCTACTCTTACATGGACAGCTTAATCAGACTATTCCCATAGATTGATTAGACTATTTAACTGGACTACTACTCTTGTGTGAATGTGGTTTTGGTAACTCTTTATCAAAGTGGGTTAGCCAGCTAGCATTGGGTTAGAAATTACTATCACTCCATTTGTACTAAGACATTTAAAAAGTCAAATTAAAGTCAGAATTCAAAGCACTTGGAGGGCAGACCTGGACCTGGATTTGAAGTAGGCAGCTTTAAAGGTTCTATATTAAGCTTTTTCAGGCTTTTTGAAATAGTTTTGAACACTTTTGCATTAGTATTTCACATTTAAACACAACTTGAAATAATGTACATGTATGGAATACATCTTGTTTTGGGTTTACTTTCAGTGTGCAGAGAATGCTTGGATTAGGTGCCCGTTGCCTCCTGCTGGCAACAGTTTGGGATGGACAGAGCATAAAATGGCTAATTACCCCAGCTATTAGCGACGTAATGCTAACAGTAATGGCCATTCCCGAAATTATCTGAATGAGTCCAGAAACGGTGTATGGGCTTTAGAAACGTGCAGGAGTACTTTGTAAGCAGGTAGCGGGTTGAGACCGAGCATTTTCAGAACTTGAGAAGGGACGGGCTCTGCAAACAGGGTTACTCCAACATGTGTGAATGAAACAAAATACTAGCTCAGGTATGTTTTTGGGTGGAAACAAAATTATAACTTGGTTAAAAGCTTTAAAAAGAGTTTAGCATAATACAGGACCTTTATGTTTAGCAATAAACGCCCTTTTTAGCCACAAAACACACTCACAATGGTAAAGAATTCTCTAAAATAAATCATTTGATCCTGTACTGACCTCTTATGGCTGTTGTACAGAATTGTCTGTAAATGATATGGATCCAGATGGTGTTTCATTCTACAAACGTCCATTGAAATTAGACCATAACTGTTTGTCTTTCTAAAAAGATAATCTTCTTGGTGGTCAAAAAAATATTTTGGTACAAAGGATGAAGCCATAGTTTATTTATGATTTTGCAGAGCAGGGACTCATTCAAACCATCACGTGTGCAGTGCTGTGGATTCCAGTGAGGACAGATGACTTGAAAAGGCTGCCGTCTGTTGTTCATACTGTTTATGTATTTTTTTTTTTTTTTTTTCTCTCGTAAAAGTTTCTGCTTGCAGCTCACATTTAAAATATTATTATTCCACACATGCTGCCCACTCTCTTAGCTCAAGGTTAGCGGCATACAACAGTAACTCTTACAGAACATATGCCTTTTTATACACACCCAGCCCCTGCCATTGAAGCTGCTACTCGGTCGGCGAGATGAAACGGCATTTACATTATACCCATTGTGTAAAGCATAACAAAAGTTCACCTATATCCGTGGCGCTCGTTGCTTGTATTTATGTCTCCCTTGGCAGCACAGGAGACATCAGTATTCATATCCGTCGCTGCAGTGAAATGAAGTCGGATGCTGATAGGCTGTGTATGACAGTGGCACCTGTTGCCCTATTGGCTCAGGCCTGGGATTGATGTCTTCCCTTTGATGGAACGAGTGCTCATGTCTAGACTATTCAATCGGCGCTGTCACCTTGCCTTTTTACACGAGGTATTTAAAGTTTACAAGTCTCTGAGAATTAACACATTATTTTTTTCCATTGAAACCATAGATCTCGTAGTTCTCATAACATGTCTGAAATAGAAACCGCTTCAATACTGAACTAATGAAATCCAATTTAGACATTATGGTGTTTATTTCATTACATTTTCTCAACTGGTGTCCATAGATTTGTATCTCAAATATTAACTTCAAAGGTTTTCTCCACTTCAGTGACACCTAAAAGCACCAACTTTTCCAGTCTTATACTCAATTTCTGTATATTTCTCTGAACTTTCTGTGGCTACAAAGGGATTTGCTGGTGTATCATTTCTGACCTGATTTATTGGGTATTTTACTGCTAAAAACATGATGAAAAATCTAATTTTTAAGGCCACGGCAGTATTTTTTAATTTACTGAAACACAAAATAAGATATAATTCTCTTAGTAAAAATATTTGTTAATAAAATGAAGCAAGAATTTTAAAGTAGAACAATGTAACTTGTTTCTTTGCTGTTTTTGTCTCATTTTTCTCTTATCATTTCTCAGATTGAAGCACTATCCTAAATACATGTCCACTAGTCTCCTGTGTGAACACTCGATCAGCTTTACTTTTGTTTCCCTCTCCACATATTCATTCAAAGTTTTTTGAATTTTGGCCCCTCTGACATGACAAAAATAGAGAAATAAAGCTTTTGCTAGCTTCTTGTTTGCCTAACCGCGACCTGCAGCTTACACCTGAGACTTTATTGACACTGGATCGGTGCGTTCTTTTTTGCAAGGCTGTTTTTTTGGCCAAGAAGTAGCAGGAGATGTGGGGCACTTTATTCAACTGGAAATAACTCCTTTAGCCATCACATGGACTTTGAAATGGTTTATTAAAGGTAAAAAAGTACTTTCTGCTTAAAACCTGGCTCTATGTTCATTTGTTTTTATAGATATATTTCATAATTACCAAATTACAGCAAACTTGGTATACATTTTTTGCTGAAGTTCTAACCAAGCCTCAGAATAGGAAAGAAAAAATAATTAATCTAAGCTGGACTGAGTATTTCAGAAACTTTGGCTCTACCAGGATTTTCACGTAGAACCATCTCTAAGGTTAGACAGGCCCATCAAACAGTGAGCTGCAAATCCATGGAGAAAAAGTTCCATATTTCTGAGAGGAGTATTGCCCTACTGCTTCAAGATGATAAAATTCCTAAGGTAACTCAAACAATTGGGCATTAATCCCAAAGTTTGCAGAAGACCTTCTCAAACCTTGAAACTGTGACTGTCACATAACAAGAGAAGATTGGAAAACCAGACTTAATTTCTGATGGTTAAATGAAGTCGGATGCTGATAGGCTGTGTGTGACAGCAGCACCTGTTGCCCTATTGGCCCAGGCCTTGGATTGATGTCTTGTTCAATCGGGGCTGTCACCTGGCCTTTTTACCACGACGTATTTAAAGTTTACAAGTCACTGAGAATTAACACATTTTTCCTATTAGCAGAAATGGATTGTGTGCCTATTAGTGGCTTCCCTATGACAGCCCTAGTAATAAGTTTTAATGAGCTTGCCTCCCCAGGGCAGTGGAATAAATTTCTCAATTTCGACATTGGACTGAGAAAAATGAGAAAGGCCATGTTTTGTGGCTATGCGTTGTCCCAGGGCAAGGGGAATAAATAACTTGTTGAATGAAAACCTGCCAAAATGTATTTGAATGATACATTTTTTCCGTGGCAGTTTTGTCAAAGGTAGCTTGAGGGTTCCTGCGCCGTTTAATGCCTCCCTTGTCTTTCTTTTTTTTTTTTCTAATTTGCATGTGGGCCGTACAAACCGAGATATGCGCAGCGGCTTGGGCGAAAGGGATTGAAGGCAGCTTTGTAGCAGGAATTCTGCCCATAGTCCCTGTCTCAGGCTGCAACAATTCCCCCATCCGTTTGGGCTCACGCGGAGTGGCAGATTTCTTTTGCCTTTCATGAGCTGTTGAAAGCCACCGTCACTCGCTTTAAATTTTCTCGTCAGTTCGGCTAAGTACATCTTCAAAGGCAGTGACTGGGGCCAGCTGAGGTACATGAATGAAAGTTTGAGAGAGGAAGAAAGAGAAATAAAGGCTAGAATAATAGAGAATAATGGTGATATAAACACTTGGTGGCTGCTTTGTATAGGACTGCTGACGTACTATAAAACTTAATAAAATACTTTTCCAACTCAGCATGTGCATATGCTCTCATAAGCTACATGGTAAAAATAGAAACTGTTTAAAATTAAAAGTTAATCTTTTTACTTAAGGACAGTTACCAACTAAGTGCAAGTTTATATTATACTGCAGTGGTCATGTTATTGGCTACACCTCTTAGAATCTGAACTGTAGAAGCAACATAACCTGTCTGAGTTCTGACTTTGTTTACTTGTCCTTGGTGGAAATTAACAGTGAGTTTCTTGTGAATGGGATGAATTTTAAGAGAAAGAGTTTTGGGTGAGTTTCACAAATGCTGGCATCACTAACAGGAGCTCAGTAATTACAGCCTTTTGCCCACTAACCAAAAAGTTGGTGGTTCGAGCCCCACTACCAGCATTCCCTATTGCAAATGTGTCCTTAGGCAAGACACTACACCCACCTTGCATGAATGAATATGAGATTGCTGGTCGGAGAGGCTGTGGGCATCACTTATATCATCTTTCTTCTCTATTTTGAAGCTCAGTTTGATGGAATTTTGTCTTGGACATGTCTGCATGCCTGACTTGCCATCACGATTTGTTGATTATATACATTAATAGGTATTTGAGCAGGTGTATCTAATAATGTGGCAGATTCCACGCCCTGCCATCATCAGTATTAGTCATCTTCTCGCATATGCGGCACCTGACAGCTCTCAAACAGATGTGTGTCCACAAACTGTGGCTGCGTTGTCATTGTGAATATGTCTGATGACTAGTTATTAGTGTTGGAAGAGAAGTGATGTGGAGCCACCAGAGACCTATTATTATCATTATGGGATTAGCAGTGAGAGGAAAGACTTTAATTGCTGAAAAGTTTAACACTTATTTGAAATTGCCAAATTAACCTCTTACATATATCGCTTTTAACCATTTGTTTGTCATGGGCTGGAGCCTATCCTCTTTAGGACATTAGGCAGAGTACCTCCTAGATAATTGAATTGCAGTGCTAGAGCCCATAACAGTCACAGTCACTCAAGTAGAGGAAGCTGAAGTAGCAGGGGATAACCTAAGATAGCATGGGTGGGACATGCAGAGTCCAAAAACAAGGGTTATGCCAGGACTGACCCTATAATACCTTAAACCTTAGTAATTGATACAAGAATGTTAACTACTCTGCTACCCTTAAATCAACCATATAATGGTTTTGACTGCAAACTTTTGTAGAAAATGAAATAAACTTGCACCATATCTTTCTCACCCTTTGGTTATTCTTTCTTATGGGTTTTGGCTTTTCATATTTTGTCTGAAATTTCAAAACAGGTCTTTATACTTGTGAATCAGTAACAAACCGCTTACCTCAAATTCCTTTTGAAACACTGCCCCCATTTTTCCCTCTCTTCCAAACTGCAAATTTGTCTACACACATTATCTTTTGTATTGTATTCTTTAACCCTAGTTGACTCAGAAATAACAATGTACAATTATTATACTCAATATCAGTTACACAGTGTCTTGACTAATTGTATATGACTGCTAAAATTGCAGTGTTTCAAGGGCTTTATGTGTCTTAACTAACTCCACTCTAGTGGGAAAAGCACTTGACTTCCTCTGTATTATATTTTAGTTCTTTCTGACATTGACTTCATGCCAGCATATCTATCTAATCAGTACAGCACTTCTTGAAAATGGGTGGCATCCTGAGAATTCCACGATCTACAATTGGGGTCAGGGTTCAAACGAGGTCGACCAATCGCAGCAGCATTTTTTTGGTTCGCGCTGACACATGCTCGTACGCAGCAGCTGCAGCAGCACCGACAATCCAGAGAGCTTTTTTGGCTCGAGCTTTAATTAGGCCAACCCTAAGACACACTGAGAGGGCAGCGTGTTCCGTGCCGCTGCCCTCCGATCGTCTCCCCTGAGCCCTCTCCACCTCACCCTGGGCAAATTTCTGCTAAGCCTTGGCCGCCGATCAGCATACCCAAGCGCGCGCACACACTTCTCTTCCTCCACACAACTGTCGGGCAGATGCGAGAACTCTTTTCGTCTTTACCTCGTCCTTCTGCCTATCGCCAATTTGTAACGCTCACTAAGGGATTTGTTAATTACGACTTCCAAGAGGAACCTTTTCGATCGTGTTTGTCCCTTCTTTCCGCACTTCATTGATTACAACTCTAGTTTTTTTTTTTTTTTTTTTTTTCCGTTGCCTTTTTAAACAGCTATCTGCTTTCAGCCCCAGTCTCCCGGTCCTCTCCCCTAAAGCCATTCCCCCACGTTTGATAAAGGATTGGAAACAGATAACAGGGGAGGTGGTGCAGGACCGACCTCTTGCCGGCTTTGGCTAAATCACTAAAAGGAGATGGATTGTACCTCCTCCGCCGCCAAATATTCTCCCCATGGCCTGAGTCACCGCTGTTTTGTCTCACGCTGAATGTCCTTGGAAGCGGGGTATAGAGAACCGCGGCACGACTCACTCCAGTTCGCCCGGTCAATGGTGTAAACGAAGAGGAGTCAGGAAGAAAAGAATGGAGAGGGGCGAGGGAAGGTGAATTAAAGAGCAGGGGACATTAATTATAGGCTTGACACATTCAATAGAGGGCTGAGGTCAAACCACCTGCCAGAGGGAATTGGAAAACTGCGACTACCGTTCCAATATTGGGAGCCAGGAGCGGTAACAAAGACTGGCTTATCCCATGTCTGTGCTATCTATCGGCCTGTGTTTCAGAGTGTATTTTTAGAAGGCGATTTTCTTCAAATGGATGACAATTGACCCAAAAGGAAGTTCCTGACTGGGCATCAAAATCTATTCTTAATGATCAAATGTAAAATCAAAAGATTAGGTCTTAATGGTCATGAATATGGACTAGTAGTGTCAAATTTCACTATATTGAATTTGTTAAAAGTGGACGAATTTTCTGGTTCTAGTTGATACATAGTTTTAAAGTTCAACATGTAATGAACATTCATTGTCTTTGAAACTTGCAAAACATCTCATATAGGATGTCGTCCTGCATAAACTAGCCAACCAGCTAGCTAGAAAATAATGTATAAAAATTATGTTCCAGGGACCCTTAGGGGTATGCAAGCACTTTGCAGGGTGTAACGTATTTTCATGATGATGTGGAAATATTTGCGATATTTTCATGTTAAACTATTGAAACTTATGAAACACAAGCATCTGCTTGACTGTTGAAAATGAGGTGAAACTGCTAAAGAATATTATTTGACTTTGATGATTTGATCACATTTTGTTACTTTTTAGGTAAAATTCCAATTATTATTATTTTGTTGTAAATTTTTGATTTTTTGTTTTATTTTTTTACATTTAAATATAGTAAAAATAAATATTATTTTAAAAATGTTATATATACAGTAGTTTATATTTTTAATATAATATATATAAAATATACAATTTTTAATTTAAATCTAGACTGAATATATTTTTTATTTATTTTTATCTTAAATTACCATTTCACCAAAAAATGACTGGAGTTATGTACAATAAAGTATAATAATGTTTTATATGACCACTTTTTGAAGATTCATCAACATGTATTAGTTGAGGGGGCACTCATGATATAACAAAAAATACAGGGGCCACACGAAACTAGAAAGTTTCAGAACCGTGATTTAGAGCATTCTATTATTGGTTAGTTTGTAAACAGAAGTTAGTTTTGTGGCTAGATAGCCGGAGGATTACTTATTTTATGTCCATAGCCAGGACATGGCTCAACACAAACTGTATTAGAAGTTACTTGCATGAACTTGAATGCCCTCTGTTTGCACTGAAAGGCCGTTATTTGTAATGACGAACTGGTCTTTGCTTTCTAAATGGTCTGCATGACCTCTGTAATCAGTGGTGCTGTTCCAAGGTAAAAATAGTTGCTAAAGTATGCTATTGTATCACTCTAGTCTGTATTGTACTTACTGCACAGTTCTGGATGTACAGTATTCCTCCTAAACCTTTAATCACTGTGTACTTTAAGCTTCTTGTGCCTTTATGTTCAAACCCTCTCCGTAGCAGAAATTATAGAGCTACACAATAGGAACTTTTTTGTCTGATTGTGTGCCAGCTATTCATCTCATGAATAGCTGGCACACATACTCATGGCACCTCATACTCATGTCTGTCAATTAAGGTGTCACTAAAAGTCAAACTGTCAAAAGTCCTGTACATAAAAAAACTCACCTCCCACTGCACAAAATAGCAGCTTAAGGTCA
This sequence comes from Bostrychus sinensis, assembly GCA_020698575.1. Lineage (NCBI taxonomy): Eukaryota > Metazoa > Chordata > Actinopteri > Gobiiformes > Eleotridae > Bostrychus > Bostrychus sinensis. Next base: position 9,570,947 of record CM036257.1, on the reverse strand, counting down.
GCTTGGTGCACACAGACGAAACCCCACCGTTAGATGGATTCTGATTCACTTTGCAGTTCGGCCATTACCATGAGCTGATTGCTTCCATACAGCAATAGTTCTGCACTTAGCCATGGACGCTGTGTACCGTACAGGTTAGCCGTTCACATCACGCTGAAATAAGAGCTACCTGTCAAAACCAATCACTTCATCAAGGTTGGCAATGACGGCTGCGCCGCGACCTAAATGAGAGGTGCGTTTAGCGAGAAAAGCCACAGTGTGCAGAACCTAAATGTTACCGAGGAAGTAAAGTCCTCAGCTCAGAGGGAGGCAGTTAAGTAAATGTCTCCTAAGTTTAAAATTGATGACAGTCTGCTGTTAAAGCTGAGAGTTTAAATGTAACACCTGCACAGCTGTTTGAGCAAAAGTTAAGTCCAGCAAAAAGTAGCAGTAGTACTACTAGTAGTGATTTTCTTAAGTTAAAGTATTTCAGTTTCTGGGTCCTTATACATCCAGTTGAGTATTGTTATTTTCAAGTAAAACATCCTTGTTTTATTTTTTATTTTTTTTATTTTTTTTCTACACATATGTGTTAGGGCATTAGTGATAAAGGGTATAATATTTTATAATATTTTGGGTGAATTTGTCCCATTGTTGGTAATGGTGTTTTTTTTTTTTTTTGTTTTTTTTGTTTTTTTTTTTCAAAATCAAGACTAACAGCTTTCAGGCCCAAAAGGGCTCACATGTCCCAGAAATGGGTGGACCATTTTTTATTTTTATGTTTTTTTTTTGTTTTTTTTGTTTTTTTGTTTTTTTACAGTCCCATAATGTTTGCATACATTTTAAAGAATATGTAGAAAGTCCTCCCATGATGCTTTTTTTTTCTTTTCTTTTTGTTTATGAGACATTCAATAGTTGAAGAAGCTCAGTCTGCTATGTGTTCTTGTACTTCTTGTAGTATTTTTTGAGGGTGCAAAGTATTGGGTACAATACTGTATACCCGGTATTAGTGATAATATAACAAAAAAATAATGTTGAGAACAGATTTTCACTTCTTTTCTAATGATACATTTTCTCTGGATAGAACATTTTATTCTATATTTTTTTATTAGAGAAATCTCCAAAATGCGTTACATTTTCTTCACTCGTTTGCCAGCTACAAATTGTTGGTGACTTCACATTAAGTGGATTAACAGCACACCTTATCAAAATGTAGAGTTGCGGTGAGATTTTTTATTTTTTTTTTAATCACAGACAACCCAATTTTTTTGTTGTAATCTAATTAATCATGAAACAAATTTTAGAACTTTTTTTCATTATCACCAGAAAACACGTTTTAATGAATGTGGCAGAAAGGTGTGTGGTATAGGTGTTGTATAGGGAACTATATTGGGTTTGACTGGGACGTACGGTTACCATGCCAACCAGAGCTCAGCCGGCGGATCTCTGGAGCAGACAATACAGCTGTGTTTCTGTGGGCTATCATCATATTCAGACAAAAAGAGGGCGCCCTGCAGGCAAAAAAAAAAAAAAAAATGTCATTGGGCAATTTTTATTCACAGTTTCATTTTGATCTTCTCAAAACAGAATCATGTATTGTTAGCTTGATTGCATTGTTTGCTTTCCCCAAAAGCTACCACGGTATAGCATTGGACATTCAAGTGATTTTTTTCCTATTTGATGTTGTCAATATCAAAGGAAAGATTAGCCTGGGTTTCATTCAAAATGATGATTCCTTTCAGCATCCGGCCAGTCTGCCTTTCTAATCCATATTCTTCAAAGAACAGGTAGGCATCTGAGGCAGAGATTCTCAAGTTCTTTCATAAATAGAAAGTATCTGTAATTGAAGAGCGACAGTTGCAGTGTCACACAAATGGCGTTGTTAGCAGGATCCACATTGAAGTCTCAATCTTTAACTTTCAACATTTTGTTTCTACCTGTCACTTTCTATTTAAAACTGCAATTAATCGACTGCAAAGTGGTCCGTGTTCATCTCACAATTATAACTTCACACTTTGGCAGCGTTTGTGTTTCATATAGTGGCTCTCCTCTTTTCAATATTTGACACCTGGCATCTCGCAAATGCTCTCTCCAGTCGGGTCCATCTTATTACATTCTATACACAACAAGTCGGGAGGCAAACAGAGCGAGCTGGCACGATCCATTTGCTGCCCGAGTTTGTTGACATGTGAAAAATAACTTTGCAACACTATCTGCCTCACTGGGAAACCACTGCTCTTTTATTTAGGCCGGCCGGTTCGACGTAGCGTGTTCATCATTCTATTGAGCGGCTAAGAAACGCGCTATATAAATCCAACCGAGAAACAAGTCGATGCTTTCAGGGGCACACAAATGGTCTGCTATTAAATGATGCAGAACGCCACTTAGCAGATCACACAAAGAATATAATCACAATTTCTGTTCACATTAACTGCTGTATACTTTTGTATGCCAGCCTTAATATCATGTTACCCAAAATATAGTACAATATAAAATGAAACTGTACAAATATTGATTTTTTTGGTCACTAAATTAATGCTGTATTTATCTTTTCATATTTTCTTGCTCCTGAAGGACTCTCACACTCATTATTAGTAGATAGTTCTAGTAATATGAATTGATTCTGAATTCTGGTAAAATACATGTTATAGAGCTCCATGACTCAAATTCATCATTCTGTGTTCAGTATCTCTCTCATCCCTCATCATCCCTTCATCTTATCTGGTACATGCTCCAATAATAAATATTTCATATCTGCCCTTTGTTGTTACCTGGTCCTTGCTAGTGATATGTCTATAACTGTTAAGAGATGAAGAAATTGGAATTTAAAATTGCTTGCATACCAGTTGTCAGAAGTCAGTTTTAGCGAATGCATAAAATGTTAGCTGGTTGCCTTTTTGTTGCTGGTAGAGCATAAAAGGGCACAGAGTTTTGTTTATTTCAATTGGCCAGTTATAAAAAATGTGTGGAGTATGTCGCAAAATGTAACACTAGATCCCAGTTACTTTTGATAGAAAAGAAATAAAGAGCATAAGAGTGTCACTGGTTAAGCTTAACTGAGCCTCAAGGCTTCATTTATATCATTTGAACCGTTGTAAGAAAAGCTTCTATTTCTGTATTGAACTTACACCCTGCTTGAAGTCTGAATAAGACAGAGAGATAAGAATATGATAACACAGAAACAAGAAGAAAAAAAGTACCTATAAACATCAACACCTTTTTTGCAATATCAACAGCCGACCAGCTCGTCTACTCCATTAGGTCTCTGACAGAGCCAGGCTGTTATGTTTCATAATGGTGCATTTGACACCTATTTGAGACACTGGCTGGTGTTAGACAGTGATCTGAATATAAACACCCCAGTAGGTGAGGCAAAGGCCGAGCAATTTTGTTAGTTTTGGTTAAAAAAGCTCCACTTTTCACAGCGCTTGCATGTCAAACAGGCAAGTTTGTCAGAATGAATAAATGGGTCCGAAGGGCTGTTGAGTCATAAAGGCCTATAGGAGCAGATCAGTGCAGGGCTGCTGTGTTGTGTTTGTGTATTTGCAGGCTTTCTGTCACAGAAAAAAAAAAAAAAAAAACAAGGGGGGGGGGGGGGGTTCTTAGTGAATCATTGGCAAAAGCAGCTCTATCCTCTGGGGAAAATTCAATTATAAATAGCACTTCCACTAGGAGCCATCTTGGAATCCCTTATTCTTTAGGAGATCTTCTTCACCTAATCCGCGGCAGTGCTTGGTGTGGCCCCTCTCTCTGAAGTGATATGTGCATCATGCATTATGAATGATGGGGAAGGAGACACTCATGTCCTAATTTCACTCGGGGCGGTGTTGAACATCAACACTTGAGCTGTCAGAATGCTAATTTTCCCCCAAAGTAAGAAGTCATATTCAGTCAGGTTTTGGGAGCTTTTGTGTGCATGTCCCAAATATGATTTTTTAACTGTCCTAACATCACGGGCTGTCTTCGCTCTTACCTTGAGCTGCTGCCAGTGCATTCTTTCATTCTTCATTCCAAGGTGTAATATGGCAGTCACTCACTCATCTATCAATATAAGTTGAAGGTTTCCTTTAGAATCCAGTGCATCAGTTTTGCTATAGACCAAAGTTAACCTCTGTTATGTTGGCTATATTATGGTACAGCACATACCTGGATATTTCTTTTATGAAATACAGAATATATCATTCACAGTCAGCAATGTTGTTTACATGGCCTTTGTGACCTGCTACCATCACTGTTATGCTTTTTGGGGTATCAGGCAAATGCATAAAGGTTCCATATTATGCTCTTTTCAGGCATTTTGAAATACTTTTGGACACCTTTGCGTCCGAGTTTAATATTTTATAACTTAAAATTTTGGGAGCTGTTACTTTGACTTTACAGAGAATGCTTGGAAACAGAGCATACAATGGCTAATTAGCACAGTTATTTGCCACATGGCGCTAACAGATAGATAAATGAGCTGACAGCTTTGTAGTGACACCAATTTAAGCCCTGAAAATATCTAAATGAGTCTGGTGACAGTTTATGGGCTTAGCTGTGAGACCAAGAGTTTTCAAATCTTGAGAAGGCCTCAGCGTACAGGATTACTCAAAAATACTACTTCAGGTATGTTTTTGAGGTTTAGACAACATTTTAACGTCTATCTAAAGTTTATAAAACAGATTTTTGGGACTTTAGATTGCATGTGGACATGGGGCCCTGACATAGAAGCAATTGTTTACAAAAAGACTTTTATCTTTGGGCAAGAAACAGTTTTTATTGGGAATTATTGCTAAATATCTTCATAGGAGGTTAGCAAATCAAAATCTAACCAACCATGAGTCCCTATATCCTCCTTGTCTTACCGTATGTTAAAGGTGAACTGGGGAATCCAAATTTTCCCTTAGTGAGTAGTTTTGGGTGTCAGTGTATATCTCTGCCCTGCTACCAACATCGTCCAGGGGTGTGCACCGCCTAAGGCCCATAGTTGCTGGGATAGGCTTCTGTAATCCAAGTCCCCTAACAGCAATATGTTTGTTATTTTTAATATTGCAAACCCAAGCCCTCCACATAGGAGCTTTAAGGGGCTTTTATCCTCATCAAACATTCTATATTAAACCTCTGCCATGCCAAGCTCCCTCCGCCAATCTTTATATATATATATATATACGTAACCCTGCAATCGTCCTCAGTCAAAGACCTCCTACCTCTGACTCCATCCCCTTTCATCTCCCTCTACATCTTTCTTTCCCCCTTTTCGAAAGATTCTACTGGTGGCTGCGAACTGCATTAAAGTCAGCAGACAGGTCTTCTTTGTAGCCTGGAGTGCTGCATGGCTCTCTGAAATCCTCTCCAGACCCTTTCTCTCTCTCCTCTATTCCTCCAAACCCCTTTCCCTTTTTTTTTCTTCCCCCAGCTGTGGCGAGAACAGACGCTGACATCTCCACAGAAGGGAGAGAGAGAGAGAGAAAAAAAAGATAACATTTAAAGCCCTTCCTCTCTGTCCGCCCGGCTCACAACACACAGGACTGTCAGAGTTTAGTGGTAATGAGAGGGGAGTTGTTATGGCTCACCTTCTGCTGTTCTGATTCTTTCGTGCGGGAGAGGAAAGGGGAGTTAGTCACTTGTTACGCCTTTGCAGTGCAACATGGAAGTGGAGATCCATGACGGCTTGGTTAATGGCTGTCGGCGAGTTGATCTGCCTGTTTTGTCTGATCTTACACAGCCTTTTCCTATTGAGAGTTCGAAGACTATCAGTGAATATCTGTTAGCAAGTCTGTGTTCTTAGTCAGTGCAGTTACATGCGAGTGGAGAAGTTGGTATTATGGCCATAGTAGCAGGATGATTGAACTAGTAACTGTCTTTCTCTGACTGGAATGGCAGTAATTTCTCCTGGTAGGACTGAAGGCTCACTTATACCTCATTACAGGATTCATACTGACAAGAGGTTTTTTATGTCAACGTCTATATTATGTTCAATCAATTGTAGGGAGCAGTAGTCAAAGATTTTATTAAAGATGGAATTGGGTTTACTCAAGCTAAAGTTAGACTTGCCACTCTAAGCAAGCTCCATAGTGGGTAGAGTAAATTTGAACATGGCCAGAGCATAACATGTATATAAATGAAAAAATCGATAATGGCTATAGTACTTGGTCTCTCTCATAAAACATGGAAAAAATACTACTGTATCTTATGATGTCTTCATGTTCTTTTTGAAAACTAGCAAAACATTTTTCTGATTTACATATTGAGTACATATAGTAAAGCTGCTTTGCATCAAAGGAACACTATGTAGCCTTTAAGCATAAAAGACATAACCTTGAAATAACTGAAAGAAAAAGTTTCACTTATGTTGGTGGTTTCCTGATTTGAAAAAAGAAGCGGTGACTTTTCAATAGAAAACTGTAATTGTGATACTCAAAGCACACCACAATCTTCTACAAGTGAAAATTAAACATGCACTAATCAGGCATAACATTATGACCACCTGTGATGCACTGTGTAATATGTGACAAATTTCTATCAGGACCTGCATTAATTAATGCTGCAATATGAGCTATAGTAGCTCAGGCCAGCCTTCACTTCCCATGTGCATCACCTGTAGATACTGACCACTGCAGACAGGGAACAGCCTGCAACAGCTGCAGCTTTGAAGATGCTCTAACCCATGTCATCTAGCCATCACAATTAGGCCCTTGCCAAACTCCCTTAAATCCTTACCCTCGCTCATTGTTTCCTGTTTCTAACACGTCAACTTTGATGGCATAATGTTTACTTCCTACCACCCACTAACACGCAGTGATGAAGAAATAATCTGTAATTTACTTTACCTGGTTCTAGTGTTGTGCCTGATTTGTGTACATTTAAACAAGACACAAATATGGATAGTTGCATCTTATTTTGCATGCAAATTCCAAAAAGGTATAGTTTAAGGTAGTAGGCTCTCTGGCTTAATGCTAATCAATTCCAGTTAGATGAATTCCTATTTGGCTAAAGAACGTTTCACCCTTTCCATTCAGTTCTATCCTAATTCAGTATCATACCATGACCACATGAATGCTTTGAACTTCTCTTAGTTATAAACACAAGCAGACAGAAGTCCAATTAGAGAGCTTCACTGAACTGCAAGGGTTGCATGGTGGCAAAGTGTGCGGCATTTCTATGTGGAGTTTGTATGTTCTCCCCGGGTCTGGGTGGGTTTCCTTTAGAGGACATGCACAAAATCCTCTAGCTAGGTACTCCTGGCCAGGATCCTGACTCAGATCTGAAGAAAAGTCCCACTGCTTCTGACAGGTTGCCCCAGCAGCTTCGAAGGATGGGTCAAATGCAGAGAACAAATGAACCTATGGGAACAAAAAAAAAGTATGTTACCTAAGTCGAACTAAGCAGTGCATGTATTCTCTTTTGTCTCCTCCTCCTCCCATATTTTCCCAGCGACATGATACAGATGGCAAATCAAGCTGTTCATCATGGAAATGTGTCAAGCATGTCCCCTGCCATCCACGGGTGATGAGCACCATAAGAACTTTTTGATTGAGCCATCCTAGCGCACTAGCTGGGTAGTCGGAAGCCACCGCACCTCAAGTGTTTTCTGCTACAATCTAATTACAGAATAACAAAGCTACAGGGGGGGAAAAAAGGTGTCGGGAAGGATGTAACAATAATCATTTTCCACTCAGTTTGGTCCACCACTCGCTCACTAGATCAGATCCAGGAACATAATCCATAAATGAGGGTTGACAAATGGCGTCTTGCGGGGGCCCGATCTAACAATATGTTGAGTCTGCAAATCCGGGCCAATTTTCAGATAGTTAAATGTTCCAGTGCTTCTAATTATAACACATTACCGAAAGAACCAGTTTCAGGTAAATTAACACTTTTCAGAGAGTTATCACCTTGTCATCACTGGAAGCTGTTACATCCAGTTTTGTGTAAAATATACATCTTTTTTCATCTTGAGCTGTAAGATATCAGTGTTTGGACACCTGCCAAGTTTATTATTATTATATATCTACAGATTTCAATGATGTGTTGATGTTTCCAATCTTTTGTCTAAACGAGAAAGTCTATAAGCCTCTGAAGACTCTGATAATGCATTCTTTACACTTTGTTTTACTTTCATATTTTTCAATTTACAATGTCTAAACAGAGTTATAAAGACAAAACTCACTCTGCTCTGCGTAAAGTAGTTGTATGGAAGTATTAAAGGGTATAATACCAGCATATACATGGACACTGCATATTTTCCATATCCTTTGATCTGACAATTGTGTAATGTTTTGATGGGACATAAATTTCAGGAGTTTGCAGCTTTGTATTTATTTGTATCTGTTGTGTGACTGTTGTGGAGTGTTTGGTTGTCGTCAGAGGTGTAGAATGAATTGCATTATTCTACACAAAGAGAATTCTCTGCAGAGATTCAAGTTGTATTTCTAGTTTGACAGACATGCAACCAATCAAAATTAAAGCAGTAATGTATGTGCAGCCCTAGCATTGACAAAAAACAATTCCTCTGACATTACACAATTAAAAAAAAAAAATGCAGCCAATCAAACAAATAGAGCATCACATTCATTCAGTGTCTTATATTTGATCTACTAAATTATTCATTGTTCCTTGATGGATTGGGGGGGCAAACTTGGGATGAAGGATTAGCTTGGACAGGACATTCGCTCTCTGATCAGAACAATGTGTTCCCATTTAAAAGATGCCAAATCAAGGTAATTTCATGAAGTGGAAGACTTGAGTAAAAATATGAAGAACTAAATGTGAAGAGTATTTTCAGCAATTGAACAGCAAAATGTACCTATGCTTCATCAATGCTACTACTGCTATTACCGTATTTTCCGCACTATAAGGCGCACCTAAAAGCCTTTAATTTTCTCAAAAACCGACAGTGCGCCTTATAATCCGATTGCCTTATATATGGAGCAATGTTGGTTAATTATGGCTACCGTATTCAGGGGGCGTCGCCGAAGTGACCGGTAAAAACGATAAAGGGGGAATTCCAGTCCCAGCTGTTCATGTGTGCCATAGGCGTGTTTATGGATCCTGCCGCAAGAGAACAAGGAGGCGCGGCCTTTGCTCCATCTAGTAGAAGAGTTGCGACATTGAGGGGACAGAAAACTGAGCGCTCGAACGCTGTTCATGTAGCTTTGAACTGTGACAAATGGAGTTGGAAATACATTTTTTTCAACGAGGGAGTTGTAAGAACGCTGGTTTGTATTCTATTAATGAAGTTTGACTGACTGACTTATCTGATTTATTGACATTCCCTTTAGCGCAGCGCCATCTAGTGGATGTGCCTTATAATGCGATGTGCCCTATATATGAAAACAGTTTTAAAATAGGCCATTAATTGAAGGTGCGCCTTATAATCCGATGCGCCTATTAGTGCGGAAAATACGGTATTACTTCGGCCATTATTAGTTTTACAGCTGGAAATAGTACTGCCACTGTTGTTACTACTAATTTAAATTCTGCTGCCATTACTACTACGTCTATGAATATTGCTTTCACTACTACTACTACTACTACAAACCTCACTTGTCATTTTGCCACATGGAGAAGTTTGAACTCAAAGTTTAGTATTTTTTAGCTATCAAACAGCAAGACTATGCTACTTCACTGACTACTGCTACTACTGCTTTTACTTCTACTGCAATTTCTAGCAGCACCCCTAAATATGAGACGAACTTAGAGGAAATATTTTGACGCTATAATGGTGTGTTTGAAATAGATGATGTAAAATTTCTTGATTGTATATAATAAAAAACAAATGGACTTGCTTTAACAAAAGAAAAAAACGCTCCTGTGCAGCAAATGGTTTGATCCATTACTGCTGTTGCTTGATCTGTACTCTCTCCTTTCCCCTCGTACCTGCAGCACAGACTGGAGACTTCTCCGTTTCTCTTGCTGTTAGACTGAAGATAGTTAAATACAGTGAACGTTTGAGGCTCTTGTTCACAACCATGCAGAAAAAATACTTTTTAAGATCAACTGACTGCAATATTAGGTCATCTAAAGCCAAATGATCTGAACTAAAATAAATGTCTCTGTGGGACAAAAGCCTGAGTAAAGCCTGAGCTGAGGATTTAGTGACATTTACAGGCAGCAAAAGTGTCAGTGGCTAGCAGTAAGGCTAATAATAAAAATCTTATAGTTTTCTTCAGTAATGAAACTGTGTTTATGTCAGAGCAGAGGAGGAGAGGAGGAGGCTGGTTACCTGGTTCCTACAAAAAAGGTGGGGATGCAGCTTATTTTGTACGTAAATCTGCTATGGCTTCTTTTGATTTTTTTTTTATGGTTATGTGAGTTGCATAAGTTATAAGATAGAACTGAGGTGACATGAAATTAGTTCAACTGTATTCATACTAAAAAATACATTTAGTGCTGCTATTACTAGAATTCATGTATTTTATTGGGCTCTTTCCCAACTCATCCCTAAAACTGAAACTCTAAAACTGAATTTGAATTGAATTGAACTAAAATCGCCCCTGACTTCTACCAATATTACTTTTACTACTTCAAACTATAAGCCTTAATTGTGGGGTAAATGTCCCATCCATTTTGACAATGTGGTTAAAAAAAAAAAAACAGATTGAAATGATTTAATATAAAATTTAGAACAGCTACTAATACTTCAGATTCTACTGCTATTACTTACAATACTGCTTCCTCTACTATTACTGCAAACTACAAGCCTTAGTTGTGAGGTGAGTGTCAGAACCACTATCACTGAAGTAAAAAGACAACTTTTTCACATTTAGAAACAATCCTTGTACCCATTTCTACAAAGCTTTTGGGCATGATTTCTGTAGCGCACCTGAACTGGCACTAGGTCCCACTTTTTGTTCTCGACCAAAACTGAAACTGGCTTCTCTTGGTCTAGTCTGATCCAACTTTGTCCAGCCGCTGCCCTCCAGCTACCTCCATCTTGGCTCCTGGTGCCACTCTATTGCCCAAACACTGCCCGCCAGATCCTCTGCTTCAGCCTTTGCTTCGCTTTCCTGCCTTTGCTAGTGGGCTCTGGCTCATAAAGTATCAATAGCCATCCGAATATATTTCCGTGCAATCCATACAATCCCCCCATGCACCACTGCAACTACAAAATAACTTTCTAAGCCCCTATGTTGTTTTGTCTTTTGCCATCATTACTTTCTTGTAACTTTTCTCAACTTATCCTAGAGTTAGACTATATAGAATTCCATCAGAATAGCATCTAAACTGAAGTGGGTGCTTGTTTTTTACATTTATATTCTGATTTGTTTCTAGCTGTCTGCTCTAAATTGCAAACACTTTCCTCTCTGTCTTCAGTTTTTGTTTCTTTCAGATTTCTTGGTGCACAAAGCCATGTAGTGCGGTAATGCTACAGCTTATTATACCGGGGAACAGACAGTGTAAATCATTCAAGGCTGGCTGTATTCTTTACACAGACATTTTTTTCACACAACAGCGCTCTTCATCAATCATACCCTCCATTCTGTTGACTCGCAAGCAATGGGACAAAAAGACAAAAGTCAATTTGTGTAACTTTTTTTTTCAATGCACATTCTACATTATATTTGCCCAAGATGTCTGTCAAATTTTACGGTAAAATTAAGTAGTGGTGGATTCCAAATTATACATACTTTACTGTACATCTTTCAGTAAAAATATTATGTTACCAGTTTTTTACTGTAAAAACATTACCGTGAAACATGCTACTTTTTTTCTACATAAATAGCTACAGGGGCATTGTAACATACAGATGATATTGTGCTTTTTTTTCACATTTCCCATTGGTATGTGCTCTAGATGTTAAATTACAGTAGAAATCTGTTTTTCCACAATAAAAATACGGGGATTAGAACGATAAGAAGCTGTATATCTTATGCAAGCAAACCTTTCACATCAGCATAATACTTTAACAATAATAATAATAACAACAACAAGAACAACAACAACAACAACAACAATAATAATAATAATAATAATATGTAAAATTTACTGTAAAAAAATCTGTCAGGCATGGTTTACTGTTGTATAAAATATAGGGGCATTAAACAGACACTATTGTACATAGTGCAAATGTAACTGTCGCACTACAACAACCTATTTTTATAGTGTAATACTATAAAAATAACTTACCACACAAAATTGATTTTTTTATACACATTTTTTTGTACCCTAGATTTTTTTTCACTTTAAAATAACAAGAATTTATTGTAAAAATATGTCAGTTTTAATTTCCACTTTTCACTGTATAAAACATGTGGTATATTGTTACATTCTAACACCATTCTAGTAATGAAGAATTTTATTATGGCAGAATGCTATAGGAAAAACATTCCATACTGCATGTTGTTTTTAACTGCACGCATTATTTAATCACCCTATTAATGAGCAGATCTGTCTGAGCAGATATAAAATTAACTGTCATGAAACAAAAAACTTGAGAAACTTTGAGTGTAGCTCATATTTATGGTTGAATTTTATCTTCTAACATTCACAATTTCTCACTATTTACAGTGATTGACCAGGCTTGTTATGCCAGCAGTTTATCACTCACGCGGCTAACGTCCCCCACTCATCCCTCCCTTTTCTATTTTCCACTGGTATGTGCGCTAGATGTTCAATTACAGTCATTCTGCACACTAAACAACTGCATAAAGTGTTTATGCCAGAAGTCGGCCCTGTTGCCACCCCATCTTCATTTTTATTTTTAGTTTCTCTCTAACTAACCCAGCATTCCACTAGACACAACCCGCGTACCACCAGAGAAACCCATACCACAGTCTGAGAACCCCTTGCACTAAACTAGCACTCTCATCTCCATACACAGGAGTTTGTTCACACGTCCTTCCCTCCGTCCGTATGCTGTTTGTGCCTTGTTTGTGTGCTTTTAAGCCTTTTTTTCCTTGTTATCTCCTGGGCTCTGTGCAGCTCTGGCACCCCAGGGGACAAGGAAAGAAGGAAGACAAACACCGTTTTGATGTGGTCGAATTTTCTGCCATCCAAGAATGAGGCAAAAGAAAAGCGTAGGTTTATAATAATAATAAAAAAAAAAAAAAAACTACTGAGATGCAAAATGTAATTGCCTCCTCAATCATGTTCAAAAAGAGTCTATCATCACAATGCATTGGCCTGCCGCGCTTCCTACACGGGGAATTATTAGGCTGGCCGTCCTTCACACAAGCGACAATAAGGAATCGTTGACAGAGGAATCGAATTGTGGGACACTGAGCTGTGTAATCACCGGGATTTATCTCCGTTTTACAGCCTCTTATCATTTCATAATTCATATTTTCCAACTGTTGCCGCTCCCCTCTGGGACACAGAGAAGGACGCGGAGGATGAGTGAATGCTTTCATTCAACACTCTTTCTCTTGCTTTCCTCGTGCCGTCCTCAATTAGCTGCCGCCACTAGGTAGGCAGCTCTCAATGAAAAACTGTTGAAACTATCATAATTGAGACTATACTATTCACAGACAAAGGCATTGTCATTGTCATTGGCATAGTTCCCAGACCTAGACTTCTAGTTCAGGGGTAAATGTTTTCTCAATGGAGCCACAAAGCCTATATGCCTAACTATGGTTATAAAAATTACCACTAAAATTAATAAATGTAACGTGTTGCCCTATCTCGCAATAGTAAAGAGATCATGCCTAGACCTAGATTCGAACCAGGGATTTTTTAGTTCAGGGGTAAATGCTCTATCGATTGAGCCACACAATGCCCTTATATCTCACTAAGCTAAAATATGCTTTATCCATTGAGTCATAAATTCCATATTCCTAACAATGGTACAGAATCTACTAAGACATAATTGTCTATGTGGCTCCATCTCGCAATGATAAAGATATAGTGCCCAAACCTGGACTTAAACCAAGGTTTGTAAAGAATAGTAAAGAACTAGCTCAAACCCCAAAGCCCCTATATCTCACAGTGGTCAAAAATGGTCAATCTACTAAAACAAATCTATATTTGTGCATGTGGCCCCATCTTGCAATGGTTAATAATCTTTGTAATTCGTTTCTCCAGACTATATTTTAGATCTTCAACAAAAATTGTGTCCATGGTCCATTACATTACATACTACTGTAGTGTGATTCTATCTCATGCATGCAAACTTGGACAAAGAAAAAAATCAGGTTAGAGGGCTTAATAGTGCTTTGTTAGTAGCTCTGCATGCAAAAGAACTGCTGAATACATTCTTGACCACTAATACCCAGCAGTGCGTGCAGTTGGCCTAAACCATTATGTTTGCGTGGTCTAAGGTATATGTGTCTCTGGATTTAAATGTGTGGAAAAATTAATGTTCTTCATGCCCTTGTTCAAAATGTTGGTGGTGGTGGTGGTGGTGAGGTTCTCTCCAGAGATCAGATCCAGTCTGAGCGCAGCCAAATGCAATGTTTACATAGTCCTTAAGCCACAGTAAATGCTTGGTAAATGGCGTACTACAGAGTGGGGGGAAAATGAAAAGCATTTAAACACTTGAGTCTCTTTACTCTTGATGGAGATGCATGTCTTCTAGAGGATTTAAACTTACAAGGACACTTAAGAGTCACTTGAGTGGCAGCATTCCAAAACTCGCTGGGATTATGGTGAAGAAGACCTAAATGAATTAAAGTGCATTGGCTGTTTGAAAATCTATGTTTTTTAGTATACTATCATATTTTTTTCCCCCGCTTATTTCTGTTAAGCGCCTAGTGTTACTTCACTAGACAATTAAGCCATGTACAGTATTTAGCTGTCTATTCAGCCAAAGAAAGCACTTGTAATTGTCTATTTAAAGAGTAGCCAGATTTATTCACATCTTTCCAATTACATTTAGAGGTACTTTAATCTGTGTCCATTTGTTCTGCCCCTTGAAAACCAACTTCAATCGACAGGAACCAGTTAATTCTTTGCCTAAGAATAGAACAAGAATTAGTATGGCCAGTGAAGTTAACATGCACGATATGGGGCTGAATTAACATTTTTAGAAGGTTCGGATTTGTCTAAATCACCTTGAAACCTGTCCCAGATGCTGACAGACAGTCCTAATTCCTGCCTTAGATTCAGGGGCTCATGCTGTGTCCTTCCTCTTCCCTTTTTTTCTCCTCGTGCCGCCTTTATCTGCCCTCCTCAGCGTCACATGGGGGGTGAGGCTGAAGGACAGGACAGTGCTCTGGACAGCAGACAGGTGTCCTGACCTTCTGTCTGCTCTCCCACGCCACGGGGGACCTCTTTGAAATAGAGGCCAAGGCTCTGACCTAGTCTCTCATGCGCACTTTGTCTCTAAACGGAGGAGCGTGGCACTAAATCACAAAGGTGGAGGGAGAAAAATGCGCCGCTGGACTGCCGCTGAATCCATCCTTGTCTTGAAAGCATAACCTGGAATTTTCAACTGTTCCGGGTCAAAAAGCAAAACAACAATTCCTGCTTTTATTTTAGTTAAAACTCGACCAATTCACCAAAACAAAATGTTAATTACAGCACTGTTAAGAGCTGACCTTTTCTGGTCACAGAAAATTAGAAATGAGGTTTGGCAAAAGGACATTGCAGAATTTTCTATTTTTAACCTTGCTGTCAAGAGAAATTGATTAGTTCTTAAACTCAGAAAGCTTCCCAGTCGTATAAAAATGGAAGATTATTATTTGTTTTAAAGGAATAATTAGTAAATTGTGTGGTACCTCTGGCTTTGGAGCTGAAAGTCAGGGGTTCGTTTCCTGATTAGGAGCCATGAACTCCAGCAAACAAATAGTGCTGGTCCCAAGTCTTGATAAATGGTGAGGGTTGTGTCAAAAAATCCAATGTAAAAACCTATGCCAAATTGCTAATACATATGGTCTGCTTTATGGCAACCTCAGGGTTGCCAAGTCTGCATTTTTACAGCAAAATTTAACGGCTTTTTTGAATGCACATTATGTGACTGAATTGTAAATAAAGATCTATATTTTAAATGACAAATTTTTAAACCCAAGTTGCTGTTGACTTTTCAGACATGGCAACCTTGCAACTCCTGAACTTTCTTTTAATGTGGAGAAAACTGATAAATATACAAAATGTGAAAATGTGGATAATAATAATAGTGTATATCTTAACAACTAGGTTCTCAATATTGCAATAATATTTTTTTTATATAATTCAATATTTTTAATTATTATTAAGTATGTATGTTACTCTAATGTTACTTACATGTTAAACCAATGCTATCCCACAATTATCTTGTGAATGCACAATTATTTATATAAGTTACACTTTTAGTTTTTTTTTTTTTTTTTTTTTGATTGTTTTTTTTTACTTTTTCTGCAAAATTAGTCAGTCTTCAAATACATGATTGTGTTGGCAGCATTAATGCAGTAAGTGGCCAGTGGGAATCCCTATATTCATGAATACAAGCCAAGGTTTAACAGTAAGGGTTTAACATTCATTTATGAAAATGTTTGCAAGAAATAGATTATATAGAGTTCACAATACCATTACGTACTGTCACATCTACATGACATTATATCTTCTCTAATCACATCTTAACTGTTTACAACACCATTGGACATTTTTTTCCTCCTCATTGCTTCTATCGCAGATCAATAGAGCAGCCATATGCCACAATTAGATTTTAAATGGCCGCTCTCCAATGCCCGGTGGCCGCGTTGAGATTGCATTATTCAAAGATGGGAGATGAAAGTCCCCTCTGATCCGCCGAAATAACATCTTGTGCAGTAATCTGTTTGTAGATTTGATTCCTTTGATGATATTCACCCCCCCGAGTTGGCTTTTCACCAGGGCTAACCCATCGCCGCATACACCACGCATGTTCAAATGTTGTTTACAGGGCCGGCGTTTGAGTAACTCTGACTGTACGGAGCAAATGCCAGCAATAAACAGGAGAACAGATGGGAATATAGTAGAAGAGAATAAGAGACATTCTACCAAACTACAATAATTCCATAAATGAAGTCTGCTTGTCCTCCCCATGGGTTCTCTCCAGGTACTCTTGACAAGAGTGTCTGTCAGTATATGCCTTCTGTTTCAAGTCTAATTGTCCATTGTCCAGGATGTACCCTGACTCAGGCCCATAATAGCTGAGAAGTTGCTACAGCTCCCTAACAGACATTTGCAGAAGATGAATACTTGAATTAGTGACAAACCATATTTGTCATACCAACTGTTCTTTTTCTCATCATATGCCCAAACAAGATTTAATTTAAAGGTACTGTCAAACCCAAGTTTAGTAATACTCATGTGAATAGACTTAAAGCGGAATTTAAAATTGCTATGTTTTTGTGAAGTTAAGTTAAATGTGTTACCCGAACAAATTTGAAGGTCCTAGGTTTAATTCCCGGACCAGGCTGCAGGAGCCCTTCTGTGGAGTTTGCATGTTCCCCACGTGTCTGGGCGGATACTCCGGTTTCCCACATCAACCTCAGAAACATGCACAATTGGGTAATCCTCTAGCTAGGTACTCCTGACCAGGATCCTGGCTCAAGATCTGGGGAAGAGTGCACTGTGGTCACCTACTGCTCCTGACAGATTGCCCCAGCAGCCTACATTGACAATAAAGTTTACCTTAACTTAACCTTAACCTTAAATTTTGTTAGTTGCACTTGCAATGACAAAGAAACGTGAAAGCCTAATGATTTTGCATCAAAGTGTATTTTTAAGATTGTGTATTATTGTCTGACTTATTAGGAGTTTTACTATTTTAACTGTTTTGGCAATAACTCATTATCATTCTGTTAAAGCACAACTCGGTAACTTTGCTTGTTTCTTTGCTGTTTTTCTCTCGTGTTCCTCTATAGAGCATTCCCTATATTTCGGAGTAAAGCGAGTAAATACTCACAAGTCCAATTGACTCCCATTGACCCTCTGCATATTCATACAAAGTTTTTTTCTGCCATTTGGCCCCTCTCACATGACGAGAATCAGGATATTAAAGACACTGCTAGCTTGTAACTTTAATGTAATGCTTTCTCTCAAGACTTTAGTGGCATCGGGTCGGCGTCACTCATACCTGTGTCGCTTTCGGACCATCACACAAACTCCAAAACACTTTATTTAAGGTAAAAAAAGTTACTGAGTTCCGCCTTTTGAGTACGTGAAATGAAAATGGCAGATAACCATGCTGCTGTAAGTGCAAGTTAGGGCACTTTACAAAGACTTTGGGAAAAGAATTAGATACACCAATTAGATTCTTGGCTGTCCCTTACTCTATTGCTATTTTCTGAAATTGGCCTTTAAAATCCATTCATTGCAGTTGTATGCATTTTGCCGTACTCAAACTAGTGTGGAAACTCTTGTTAATAGGAAAGCTTTAATGTAGGAAATGAAACTGTTAACCTTGGACATGAAGCTGCTAAATCTCTCACAGTTGCATGTCTTACACTACCATTCTGTCTCACCACAGGCACTTTTTATATTAATATGTAACACATGTCTGCATACAATAGATGTATTTACAGTTTTTTTTTTCTTACAAATGTTGCCTCTTGCATTCTGGGCCCGCAGCATGGTCCTTGGCACATTCTGTCCTTTCTGACGAGTTCTCTGTCTTCTCTGTATTTCTGACAATCACCCACTTGTGTTACGGGACGTGAGAAAGCGTTTAGTGCCAGCGTGCCTTTGCAACACTTAAGGACTTCGGAAAGCCTCACGATGTGCATTTGTGCTAGGGCCCGGCTGTCTGCGCCTGTGTAGTGTTAGCTCCGTGCCGAAACAATGTCTTCTTGAAACACACTAAACAAATCTCCTCAATGTGATAATTGGCTCCCCGGGGTGCTTGTATCTTTGCCGCTCATCATCGTCATACCCTCCAGAAAGAAAAGGGAAAAAAAAAAAAAGCTAGGCTAAGTTTGCTGGAGATCCCAAGTCTGCCTCGACTCATTTTGGGCGAGGAGGAACTTTGAGGCGATGAGACAGCCGGGGCGAGATCTGGCGCAAACCTGGCTTCGGGGCAGCAGCAATTTCTCTCCCGTGTGGATGATGTTGTGAGATTGCGCCGGGCGTCGTGTTGTGAAGGAAGTGTGCTTGGGAGGCAGGTGGAAGGTGATGCAAAAATTGAATATTACAACGTCACTGAGCAATCTGGACAGTGATCAGATCTAGTGTGTCTAGAATAAATGCAAGGCATGAATGTGCTAAAGATGCCATAGATGTGTCTTGAGAGATTGGGTTTATGATGAAAAATATAATGAAAAAGTCAGAGTTGCACAAACAGTAAAATATCTTTCTATTATTCATAATATTACTAGCCATTTTTTACATCTGATTTATAATGATAGTATTCACAAATAGTACTGGCAACTTTTATGTAGCAGAAGTAGAAGAAGTACTCCAAATTTGCACTTCAGTAAAAGTACTTTAAACTGTTATTATTGTAGAAGTCAAAATGCAAAATTGTAATGCAGGTAAAAGTAAAAAGTTTATTCGCACTAAAGTACTTTTTGCTACTAGGGCTACTGTTACTACTACTACTAACAATAATAGTAATAATGAGTCTTTTTATGTAACACCTTTTTCACTCAAAGTTGCTTTAAAATATGGTGCATTATGCAGTCACTCCTCAGTCACACTCGGTGGTGGTGGTGAAGTACTTTTTTTGCCACAGCTGCCCTGGAGCAAACAGACAGAAGTATGGCTGCCAAACTGCACCTACGGCCCCTCATACATAGGCAGTGTGCATGAAGTGTCTTGCCCAAGGACACGACAGTATGCAATGCTGGTAACTATTACTATTTTTGCCACAACTCCTAGTACTACTGCAGCTACTACAACTGCTACTACTGCTGCTGCTGCTACTATTAGAACTACTACTATTATTATTACTAGTACAACTGCTGCTATACCACTATTACTGCTCTTACAACCCACTTTGGCACCAAGGTCAAAAAGTTTTATTAATTTTGAGATTTAATAGACCAGAATGTTAATTTCCTTCAAGAAAATGTACTTAATGTGTAAAGTAATCTACTTGTGTGGAAAAAATCCAGTTTCTTTCCACTACTGTCAAGTTTTGCATATGAAGAGAGAACTGAAGTGGCAGCTTGTACTTGTGTAAAGATGGGAACAATACAGATGGACACACAAGGTCTAAAAAGTGGCCTGTGCTAAACTAGCCGTGTCCGGTCATTAGTTAGAAGTATTGTTGGGGGCTAGTGATGCTCCATTTGTTGGGATACTTTGTATGTGCCACACGCGCGACCTTAGCCGGTGGCCTGCATTGCTGACACCAGAGCTGTGTAAAAACGCGGACCTGTTTATGCGGGCCCCCAGGCAAGCCGACACACCGGGATAGAGTCCCTCCATCACTCCCATATGTTCCCTCCCCTGTCCCGCGGGTATTACGGACCACAGAGCAGATTGTTGGCCGCTTCAGAGGGGAAACACAAAGACAGCTGGGCACCCATCACAAGACCAGGCAGATGTTCAGGTGACTGTGAGAGGGAGTGAGCGGAATGGAGAGGAACAGTCAGCAGGGAGAAGTGAGAGTAAAAAAGAATAGATTCATCCAAGCTAGAAGAGTTGGAGACTTCATTAGTAATCCCTTATGAGACAGTAAGGCAAGAAGTGGAAAGAAACTAGACACTTTTAGTCAACTAATTAAGTTTTATTTAAGAAAATGGTCTTTCTGGGTACACACACATGCTTTTACATCTACTCAACTACATTTTTGAAGAAATAAAAATATCTAAATGAATAAAAGATTTTGGATCTTGGTAGCTAATTGGATAGTACAATCACATCACCACCAGACAGTCCTAGGTTTGAGTTCAGATCTGGGTATTGCATTACAAGAGTCGTAGTAGTTTTAGAAGTAGTAAAAGAGGTAGTATTAGTAGTAGTCATACTAGTACGAGTACATTGCCTACGTCTTAGAGCACTTAGACCAGGGGTGACTAGGGAGGGCAGGGAGACTAAGCCAAAAAACTTTACTGTGGTACAGCAAAGAGCCACATCGAGCACTGAGCACAACCAACACACACACAATGAAATCCTAAATATGAACCATAACTTCTCTGCTTTGTAACATTTCGCTCACCTCACACTATGCAACAAGAGTTTTAGAATTGTCATCTGTCAGTTTGTTTGAATGTGTCTCCAAAAGCAAAGTTTTTTCTTTCTTAAGATAACAAAAACATAAAACTAATTGCTTTACAAAAATACTATTTCTATTAATTTAATTAATACGTAGACTGTAAGCACATAATTTTGGCATCAAACTCCCATAAAAACAGCTACATTTTATAACTGAAGAGCCTAATGCATACATGTGAAAGATTGAATGAGTTTCAAAACTTGGGGCCCATTCTGAAAACCTGCCCTAGGGCCCCACATTACGAAGTTACACCACTGTGGACAAGCCTGTCACTGATAGATCCTTTTCTAGAAACGTGTATGTTCAAGATAGAAATATTTTTGTGATAGATTATAAATGATGATTGGGATTAATTTAATATATAAAAATACTAGTGCCCCTGAACCTCTCACATGTGATGCTTGCTTTCTCTCTTCCTCCTTTCCTCACTGCATTCTCATCCTTCATCCTGTAATACCATTACAAGTCTGTATTAAGTAAATATATTATTTCTGATAGTTTTTTAGTAAAACATTAGAGATATGATCTGAGAAAGTTGGGCGGATTTTTCCGACATCAAAACATCAACATTAAAACCTCTTAAACTTTTAAAGATTTAACAAATGATATCTCTGCAATCACTGTACCTAGAATCCTGAAACAAAAACTTTCAAATCAAATCTTCAAATCTTCTCTACCGGTCACTGCATAGATCTATTTTTTTTTAGTTTTGTAAATACAGCTGCGCAAAAGACACAATGCCACTCACTCCCAAGCTTAGTAGCTGTCTCATCCGTGACAAGCACTACCTACTGAGCTACAGAGACGGCACTGCAATTACAATACTTTCAAAAGTAAATTTTACAGTAGACTACTTTGACTTTTATTTGAGTAATACTGTTTTGACGTCATTTAAGTACAGATCTGAGTACTTCTTCCGACTCTGGTGTTATGTGCTATCCAGTCAGCCCTACTCACTTGGATATATAGACTTAGATGTAAATATGGCACCTTTCTAACATTCAACACTTCCCTCCAAGCCTATTTTTACCAACCAACCATAACTGTCTATCTAAAATGTGGGCGGGCTTTGTGAGATTTGTTGTGTCTTGATTGGTGGTATATCTTTGAAATTGCCTTATATTAAGCATGTGCTTGTACTGCCTGTTTTCTTAGTAAATATCTATCAATCCCATTTAATCTACGTCTTTCTGCTTCATCTGCTGAAAAGCGATAGGAACCAGACGCATTCATAGCACAGAATAGTGAAACAATTAGGATGGTAGCCAGGCAACAACCTATGGGCATTGCAGATAAACAGGTGACTGGAAGTGCTTGGCAAGTAACAGTTAGAGGTAAAGGCAATGAATATATCCCATGCTGGAACTTCATTAGCAGTCCCCTGTGAGCTCGTACAGTGGGCCTCTCCTCTATCCCTTAGGCCACTGGAGTGTGTTTGGCCTCCCATATCGATCGCTCCTGCTGTCTGCTGGAGGTCCAATGCCTTTGATCTCTTGATTATCGGTGCCTGAACGTGGATGAGATGGCTAAGCAGCTCAAGGATTCTTTTTTTTTTTTTTTAATTCACCGGAGGGAATGTTCACAAGTTGAATCCGACCCTAGAACTGAATGATTACTTGACGATATAAAAAAGAACTGCACCCACACCTTTTAAGTAAGAAATGCTCACGGCTAAGTTTGATCCAATCAGAAGCAGTAATCTAACATGAATTTGCATACAGGCTGATGTAACAGCAAAAAATTGAAATTCTGGCGAGCTTCTCTATCTCCCACCGGTACCGAAGGCCTTTTTTCTACACAGCATTTGTCAAATTAGACTAGACGATGGTTCTTCGATTTTTTTTTCTCTCTCTCTCCCTCTCCCTTCTCTCCTTTCTTGTGCCAGCCTTTGTTCTATGGTTGCAGGTCTCATATATAATACATGAGGATTGGGAGACTTATCCGGTTCTGGCCATACCGACTGTTATTCCCTAGAAAGAGACTATATTTAAGAGCGGGATAGGTCATGGGCGGCACAAAGGGAGAGGCTGACTTCTACCCAAAAGGTGGCTGGTGAATGAAAAGCATTTAGAAACCAAAAATAGAATCTGACACGGTTACAGCAGTGGCACGGTGCCTGGAATGCCATTAGTTTGAGCCCATTAGTTTTGGAGTAATGTGGTTGCACTTAACTCTCCGATGTCTTGTTTTGTTTGAATAGAAGTTTACTATGTCTTATTGTTTATATAGGACTTAAGTTTATGTTGCTAATAAACGTATTGGATGGAGATATAGCGGCCTTGGAGGTATGCCAAAAAAGAAATTTGTTGTGTTGCCAAATTGTTAAACAGTTAGTGATGTTACCAGATGACTCTGATGTGCTGTAATGAGAGTTATACCTCTTTCTACCACTAGATGGAGTCATGAGCTATTAGTTGGTTGCAGTTGAAGTTGGCCTCTTTCTATTTGCCCATTATCTGAATAGCATATAGAACGAGCAGCCATGATGGTGTACCAAAAACACTATTGCTATGCACGGATGCACAATCTACTCTTACATACATCTACTACTTCAAGAAGCATAACATTCTCACACATTACTACCATCAAATGTATACATGAGTAGTCCTTGAAAAGATTCTGCTACACCATATCTAATACCATTTTTGTTCTTTCTCTCTGCAGCTGGCACCACCTATATCTTCGGCAAGGGCGGGGGTCTCATCACGTACACATGGCCCAACAACGAGAGGCCCAGCACAAGGACGGACCGCCTGGCCGTGGGCTTCAGCACCACTATAAAAGATGGCATCCTGGTGCGCATAGACAGCGCCCCACGACTTGGAGACTACATCATGCTGCACATCGTGAGTACCATTATGAGCCCTGTTGACCATTTCCAATCGTGCATTATTTAGCAGCTTAAAACCACTCGCACTCCACTGAAGTCGCTTAATTACTTTGAGGCGAGACATATGGTACAGGCTAATTACCAAACACTTTCTTTGGCTGAGGCACTTGCCATGTCTGGCCAAGATGACAACCACAAAGTGAATGAAAGTTTTTTTTCACTGGCCAAATTCACTCCATCTTGCCAGTGTTGAATTATCTTTACTTTTGCATGGAATTTCTGAGATTCTTTTAGCGTCTGACAAAATTATTCCTAGAAATAAGTTTTGATGCTATGCTGTCTTGTCATATTGATGCACAGTTAGTGACTTCACCAAAGGACTTGAAAGGACTGTACAAGTGTGCTTTTATGAACATGATGCACCTCTATGTAGACTCATGAGCATTCAGATTTGGTGTTGTTCTGTCTGGGTCAAGTAGGATGTTATGTGACCCAATGGATGTTAGAGCATCTTTTTGTTTATCTGAAAGCATTTTATTGTTGTTATTATTACCTCCACCAATGTGGTTTGGTTTTTGCCTTTGTTGGTTTGTCTGTTTGCAACATAACCCAAAAGTTTAAAAGAAACAAACCCAAGGCACTGTTTCTCGGTTAAAAAGCCTTTATTGAAGCATGGCCAATGAATTAAAAACTTTCGGTTTTAGCCCAAAGGAATTCCTCAGTCAGAGTGTTTTGGATGTGTTTGTTTTCAGTTATAATTTACCGCCCTTTTCTTTCCAAAGAGCACCTGACTTGGTCTTTTATGTCTACCTGAGCACCCACAAAGTGCTCCCCACTATTTTTTTCTTTTTTGAATAATTATAACCCTAAATGCTCAGATTTTTTTGTAATGAACTGGGCCATTTATGAGCCAAGGAACAAATTATGTTTTTTTCTGGTGTAAATCAAGGTCACTGCAGGGAGTTTATGTTTTTGCTGCTCTTGCTTTGTTGGTTTTTGGTAAGAATCCTAACCACTTGAGACTTTTTTATTTTTTATTTTTTATTTTTTTTCCTGCATGTTTGTGCTCTTGAGGCGCACGGGTCTTTGGCACGGGTCAAGTACGGGTAGCCCCAAACTCTGCTTGTGTTTCCATTCCTTACTCTAGGTCCAGCTTGCTTTTGATAATATGCACTAGCTTTATTTTTCAAAAAAGTCGGCACAGCTCGTCCTCTCTCGGAAGTAGACATTGGATTAAAAATAAGATTTTTCCTTTTATTTTTGTCATTTGGCTTGTTGTTTTTGCCCGGGTGTAGATTCTCTCTCGTCCAATCAAATTACAGGATTGCATAGCTTCACCTTTTCCAAAGCGTTCGAAAGTGATCCCAGAGGGGTGCCAAATGTAGCACGGTTTATTACACTTTCTGTTTAGACCTCTTTGGGAAGTGGAAGCACCCCCAAACCACCTGATGTGTGCTGTCCCGCCTCAGTGGAAATGCGCCTTTAGTGCTTTTGGGAAGGCACCAACAAAATGACACTGAAACCGCACATTTAAATGACACGCAACCAATCAGAGAAACAAACCATCACATTCACCACCTCCCATTTTCGCTACCATTGGTCCTACAGAATTTCTACAGAAGTTGCTCTGTCCAAGTTGTTTTTTTACATTGTGGTCCTCCGGCCAAATTCACCCCATCATTCCAGCGCTGAATTATACAGACGGTGCAGATCCATAAAAAGAAAAAAAATATATATAGATAACTCACTCGACTCGCCTTCTCCCCTCCAGAGTCTCGGCTCACCATCTTCCCCTAGAAAAAACCCTACTTCTCCAACACATTGGAACTGACTCCTTGCATGAATAATGAATGTCCCCTCCATACATATGCAGCTGCTGGAAGACGGATAGAAACCGGAGTCTGAGAGTTGGAATTCCCGGCCAGTCGTCTGCACATCCTCACAGCATTTTAATAATCTCACGGTGCGACCTTGTCTTTGACTGGTTTACATAGGCATTAAGCATTTACATAATCATCTTTGGCGGCGGGCCCTTAAATCGCTGCAGCGTCGGTATGGAGATGTAATTGTGGGGGGTATAGCCAGGCTGTTGCTGACGGCATGCGAAAAAAGATGCGTTGGCGAGAAGGAGCTACAGTTGTTGGAACAGATTGAAAGTTTTACTACCAATCAGAGAAACAAAGCGCTGCATAAAGCCTGGCCAATTATACATAAATGGTTATGAATGTTTACAATGAATCAATATTGACAGAAGAGACTCTAAGAACTCTTTTTCTGTCTTGTTTGTTCGACTTAAAGTTTACTATGGAAGTATTCTGTGTAAAATTGAAACATTCTTTGTCGCTTCTTAATTTTTATTTATTCATTTCTCTTCTAATGCTGTGTCAGCTACTTTGAGCCTGAGGCAGACAACAGCCTAGAGTAGACTATGTCTGCTTGATGTTAAGCTTTTTAAATTTTTTCTGGCATTTAGAAATGGCAGTCATACTGGGGCTTGGCAAGGAAAGGAATATGACTAAGGCTATTGGTGTAAAAAGAGGTTTAAACATTTATTTTTTGAGGGTGAAGGTTCTCAGTCATCTGGGCTTGTCACAATCAAAACAAGGTTAAAAAGAAGTCATCTGGGCATGGTTTGTAGAGTTAAAGACAATTAGGGGACATTATGGGACATGGAACCACATTCAGATGGTTTCTTATTAACCTTTATTCGATATATATTATTGAGGAGGAGAGATTAATGACATGGTGGAAACAGACCTGAGTCAGGAGGTAAAGCCCATGCCCCTCTGTATAGTATATGGTATTCGTGGTTTAGGTAGAAACCAAAAGCTCATTTAAAATGGACCGGGGCAAAATGGAAACTGAAAATCTGGCCCAGAGAAAATGTCAGTGTTTCTGCAAGTTTGGAGACAATGACTTCTGGAAGTGTTTTTTTTTTTTTTTTTTTTTTTTTTTTTTTTCCATCAGACCTGTTTTATTTTTGCATTATGAGGGACCAAAGATTTTAAGTAATACTGCAAAACTGAAGTCATAGTATGTGTTGGTTGCAACAGGAAAAATCATCATGTGACTGGTTTGTTGTGGCAAACCCTAATGAAAAAATTAGCAGCCGAAAGATTATGTACATCAGATGGTGGAAAAAGTATTTGCAATTCTGTGAAGAACTTCTTTCCACAATTTTGAGATTTTTTGTCGATTTGGTGAACCTCTATCTCTCTGAGACCCAGCCTTTCTAAAATGCTCCCTTTTTGTCGTGCCACTGATATGTTGCCAGTTAGCCAAATTAGTTGCTAAATGCTCTTTTCTCAACATCTTTACGATACTGTTACATTCGAACTGGCCTGTAATCTTTCATAAATTGGTGAAATATCTTTCAAGACCTAATATGTATGGTTTATGGGATTTATTCAGTGCCCCAACTTTTTTTGGACTAGAATTTGTAATTGTGGTGGGTGAGCCAAGCTGTTGCTGACACTATGTGAAATAGATGTGTTGATGAGGAGGGTCTACAGTTGCCGGGAGCAGATTGAAAGTCTTTTTCTTCTTAAAGAGCTTGCTTCATCTCCTGGCCATGTGGTGCTGAAAAGACACCATCTGCTTGCCGGAAGATGTGTCCAACATCATGGCATTATAGAAAGATGTGTGTTTTGCATAGGTGCGAAAGGGAAACGGATCGGGTTTTGCAAAGACGTAAAAATGCTGAAGACTTCTTGGACGATTCTTGAAGTAACTGCAGGGAACCTCAAAAGGAAGCAGAAGTTTGTAATTTTTTGACATCTCAGCACGGCTATCCAAGCGGGGTATCTTCTAATTTATCTGTGAGTCAGTGGAGAGGCGAACATCTTCATTCCTTCAGTCTCTAGGCACTAATGAATTTATTAACAGGAAAAAAGGCTGCTATTTCTGCAATTCATTTTCACCGAGATTTTATTTTCACCTTGCATCTTTCTGTTTTTATGTCTCGTCTGTAACATTCTGAATGATTTAGCGGCAGCCAAGGGTGAACAAAGTGCTGTAGTGCTGTCCATTTTCTGTGATTTTATCCTTCAACTGAAAAATACTTGGAAGAACACAGCACCACAAGGCTCACTTCCCTCCCCTCTCCTTCCCTTTTTTTTTTTTTTTTTTTTTAACCATTACTGGTATTGAACAAAAAGTCGAACCTTATGCACAGGTAAATAAGAGTGAATAATTCATAAGCCCTTGAGTTAGCCTGTGAACCAGAGCGTTGGGTTACAGCTTACAGAGAAAATGTGTTATAGACTTGACCTGGTTTTAACTGCTGGTGGTCCAATGGGGATAGCACACCAGCGAGTTTAGTTTTTTGGATGTTTAATAAGGATAAATCTAGCCCGGTCGGCCATGCTAATACTTTTTAGACAAAGAAGTTTTCGAGGTATTAGGAGATCAAGATGGATTTACAAAAGGTGGAACCAATAGACCAGAAAAAGAGTTTTTTTAAAGTGGATATTTTATGGTTTTATTCATCTTTTAAAACCAATCTTGGTCACCTCTAGAACAGCAGTGCTCATTTTACAACCTTTAAAAACGTGACTAAAAGAGAACATTTCCAATAATTACTCTACTCCAACCTGCTACCCTCTAGCAGAGGGCAGTAGGGTGCAGCAGTGTTGTGCTCTTTTTAACAGAGTCAGTGGGGGGAAAAAAGCTTTTTACTTCCTTAAACGTTTTTTATGATGTAATTTTACAACAAAATGAAAATTTTCAGGAATTTGTAGAAACAGAGCTGTACACATTTTTTTTTTTTACATAAAAGTATGAGAGCAGACTGGATGTAGAGGCCTTCTTGTAGGCTTGTTGATTGGTCAGTGCTGCCTGGAGTGGGTGGGGTTGCATGGTACCAAACATTCTGACACCTCAGAAACTCAGCCCCAGAGCTACAAGATTACTCAAACAGGTGTGAATGAATCAAAACACATCTCTAGGTATGTTTTTAATGAAGGAACATTATAACATGGTATAAAGCTAAAAAATATATTTTGTATAATATAGCTCTTTTAAGGATTCTGTCTGCTACCACTGAACCCTCATGACCTCATGTCCTAGAAAAACTACTTCGAGTCTCCACTTTGTAAAAAACACAACTTGCTAACACTACTGCATTCCTCGCTATGAACTACCTCAACCATACACAGTGAATCACAGTTTGTTGCATATGGGGCTGAATATTAGGCAGATAGTCACAACACTGTGAGACCCTGACTAACCTTAACTCCAAGTGGTTATAGCTAGACAGACTAGAGTTACGACAACACAGACGTTTCTGTTGTGGAGATAGAAGTTTATGTGCAGACTTTAACTTTTAGCTCAGATTTCGCAAGAAGTGGTAATGACAGATGCCGGGTCTGAGCTGTCAGCATCTCCAGTCTGGTAATAAATGTTGAGGAAAAGGCGAAAGGAGTAACACTGCATTTTCTGGATGTATGTTTTTCTAACCAAAGTTCTTGTCAGACCTGGGGCTGTTTTCGTAGCCTTGTAATTATGAGAAAAAAACTTGAGAAAGGACATACTAAAAGAGGATAGCAACATTTATGAACAGTAACAGCAGAATATTTGTCATAAAGGGGTAGTTTAATATTGTGTAAATGTGGTTCTTTTAGATACTTTTGGATGGCTAATTAGGTAAGCATTGTCTGCACACTCCCAGTTTTGAGACGGAAGAAAAGCCCCAGAGACTAGGATATGTTCGGATTTAAGTGGGGCTATTGAGAATTTGATTTTAAGCACCCAACACCAACCTCTGCAAATATCTAGTGTGTGGTCCATAAAGGATACCTTTTCAGTGTACATGTGATTGTAAAGAAGTGTGTTCTGGGGGTGCAGATATATTTTCGGCTCTGTTTTATTTTTTTATTTTTATTTTTTCAATGACAATAATAGGATATTTGAGCTAGCTACCTTTTCTGGATGACAGAGGGAATCTCAGAGTTGCTGGTTTTATTGAAATTCAAGTTCAATGAATAGTTTGAAATAGTACAAAGTTATGCGATGAACTACCAGAGAACAGAAAAAGTCAAAGTTAAAGTTAGAAAACTGACAAATAATGCACATTTCCAAATTATACAAAAGGCCTGTTTCAAACAGAGTGTGAGGCCCCTGAACCAAAACTGCTACCACAGCCTTCTGCAGCGCCATGTAGTGCACTTTGGTATGATTCTAGTTGGTCTGGGCTTGACACAGCAAGATAATGACCCAAGATAAGTCCAAGCTACGCCAGAACAAAATAATACAAGATACACCATGCAGTGTCCAGCACAGTCACCAGACTTAAACCAGAAGAAGCAAGCAAACCTACAAGTGCTACGGCGTTAATGGGAATTTCTGCAGCTTCGGAGTTGGAAAGAACGTTAGGAAGAAAATTTGTTTTCCATTGTAAAAAGATGCATTAGTGTGTCATCAGTGTATTATACATTGATCCAATTCAATTTCAGTTTTATTAATATAGCCCAATATCACAACAGCAGATGCCTAAAAGAGCTTCACAAACAATTAGTCACACAAGCAAACATAAACACCATCAAAAATAACAATAACTAAACAAATTAGTCCCAGGACATCCCCTGTCCATATGGTGCATTCATGTGGTCCTCGGAAACTCGGGAAAACATTTTTGCGAGTTGAAAAATGCACATGAACGCATGCACAAGTCTAAAAAAGAACTCGGGAACTTGGGTCAAAACCTGCTGCCCGACTTCCCCACCTGACGTCATCTGCTTCATGGACAGAGCAGAAAAGTAGCTGATTCATTTATTTGTGTTTTATACATGAGCTTGTTGCTAATAATATGAGTTTACTATAAGCTGTCACTCATACAGGAGTAACAGAATTGCGTTAGAAATGCTAATCATTGCTGTGAATTTATAATATCCCTAACGTCCAAGCTCCTTGGCTAAAACTTTGCAAAATGTATTAACGTTCAGCATTTTAGTAGTAATAAGGCTAACGTTAAATCTGACTAGTTAGCTAGTTGTATTAAATTCTAAATAATAACATTACTGACCAATAGCTTTGTTGGTCAACATATGGTAACGTCAATATCCTGACTTTTCCAGGTAAAAGCACTAAAAACCCAGCTGTGTGGGAACAAAAGAAGAAACCTTATAGAGACCACTCTGAAGGAGAGGACTGTTAATTAAAATCTATTAGTTCTTCTATTGTATCATAGTTTAAGTCTGTAAGGATACAGCAGGTGGGGAGGGCTTCATCCAGATAGGAGAGTGGGGGTAAGGCAGGGGTCCAGGACGTTCATAGGAGGTGAGGTTGAGGGCCGACAGGTCAGGACAGGAGAGAGGATTACATGATTTATTTTTACTTAATTCTTTAGTTGTTCTTTTCTCTACAGTACAATTAGACATTGAACTCCAAAGATTTCACTCATTATAGTCCATTTAATTCTGATGCTATAACACGTTGCTAAAATCTGACTGAAGCCTGACCCTAAGCAGTGCTCATGTATTCTCTCAACTGAGCCTCCATTACCTACTGTAGGAAACAATGTAATCCATAGACCCACTTTGACAAAATACTGGACCATACCTTCTGCATCAGCAGTACTGCCCCAATGACTTTTGTGCCCTTCCTTCACATAAAGACCCCCTCTCCACTCCATCGCATATGATTGTCTTCCATTGCCCTTGACTTTACCACAAGTATCTAATGTTTTCAGCTTACTACGACAAACAAAAAAGGGCATACAGTACACTGCATCTGGGTAAAGCTTGACAGAAGCCCAGAGCACAGTGAAAAAGCAGCCGTTCGGAGCCAGGACCTAATCAGGAAGTGCCTCCCTTAGTCTTCCTCACTCGGTCCCTTCATTATCTCCTCTCCCTCCTCAGCCATGATTAGCTTACGGCTTGTTTGGCAATCACAAATTAAAATGCTGATTGTGGTGTTTACATTTTAACTGCTAAGAACAACCGCACGCTCAGTTGGAAATCTGAGGGGCCAATTTAGGTAATGTGCAGAGGTGAGAACAAAGTCGGGCTACACCCGTCATAGTTCATTTGCGATATGGCTTTTAATGCACGGAGTATAAGGTGTGGAGGGATTTTATTTTATGACTGTACTGAGCTGGAAAAGTAAAGATGTATTTAGAGTAATTCAGAGATGAGCATTTGCCTGCTACAGTTCCAATCAGAATTGTTTATAAGATAATGAGAATAAATGACAAAAAACTGATGAAGCAGTCAACTCATTTATCTATTAGGCTCATGTTGCTAATAGCCATGCTAAATGGTCATTTTATGCTGTGTCTAGTCCCCACTGTTGCCAGCAGGAGGTGACAGACGCTTAATCCTAAGCGTTTTCTGCAAATTCTGCAATTCTGCAAAGTACCAGTGCACCAAAACTAAATCCAAGTTGTCCCAATTCGAATGTAAATGTCTCCAAAATTTGTTCAAAAAGCCCTTAAAAGCCAGAACATGGCCTCTGTTGTGTGTCCCCTTATCAGAAATAGTTGGAATTATCTCATAAAAAAATTTTAATAATAATTATACATTATATTGGATATTAAAACAAATCCCACGTCAACATAACAAAAAAATTAAACTTGATTTGAATTTTTATGTTTTGCACCAAACAAGTGTACCCTTATACTGTAGCCTAGACACTGTTTTAATGTTAGTTTTTTTTAGTTTTCATGTCTTGAGTTTGTTTTCATGTCTGCCAAAAAGCTTCATTCTTTTGAATTTATTTTTATCCGATTCACCATGCATTACTAAACTGTCTTAAATGATAGATTTGATAAACGACCTGGCTGTGATGAGACTTCCATTGCAACACTGTGCAGTTTACATTGGTAATGTAAAAAAGCTGTTTTGTTGCCATAACTGCTCCATGCTGGCAGAGTGGTTAGCACTACAGCCTCCTGCTTCTGCAGTAGGTCAGACCGGCTCACAATCTTTTCCTCCGTGTAGAGGATTTTGTCATTGCCAAGTACCGCCTAGAGGCTTGTTGATGCTTGTTAGCACTGTCTCCTCACAGCAAAAAGGTCCCAGGTTCAGCTGCTGGACCAGGCTGGACTTTTCTGGGCAGAGTTTGCCCTTGTCTGGCAGGGTTTTCTCTGGGTACTCTGTTTCCTCCATCAACCTTAAACATGGACAATCAGCTAATCCTCCACCAAGGTACTCCTGACCAAGATCCTTACTCAAGATCTGCACTGTAGTCACCCACTGCTCCTGACAGGTTGCCACAGTGGCATTGAAGGATGGGTCAAATGCAGAGAACAAATTTCCCTACAAGGACAATAAAGTATACTTTACCTTAAACCTAAAACCCATGCATAGCTACATCCCTAGAGTCAACTGTGGGCTTGAGGTACACCCTAGACGATGGCCCGATGACCATGACGCAAGGCTGATGCTCTGACAAGTAGCTTATAATTAAAAAGCTGTTTAACTTTAGACAATAATGAACTCAAAGTAGTAGAGACAATTTGTGCTGCCATTTCCACTCAAAAATAATTTCCCTAAACAACTGATGACAGAAGCCCTTCAACTTCTAAAATGCATGTGAATGAGGTGGGTAATTTCAAAGTTTGACTTTATATCAGCCCAACACCTTGACTTGTTGACGCCAGTTGTCGCAAAAATGTGTTAATTGTACATCTGCTCTGCTTTTTCGACTGACATCATGTTGTGACAGAATCCAGCAAAGAGGATACAAGAAACAGAGGCTACACCTGGGTGTGTGAAAAAGTGCTATGATGGTGATGTCAGTGTTTACACCTAAAAATAGTTGTATATTAATTAAATTGCAGCTTATTGTTGCACGCTTTCATTATTGTTGTACATGTGTCGATGAGAATTGGCCTTTTGAACAAGAACTTGGCTAAGGAATGGAGGAAAAGTATACTGTTTTTTGTTGTTGTTTTGTGGTAGTTACAGAGATTTAAAGCTGATGAGCCATATGACAAAGTTCTGAAGAGTAGGAGAAGCTAGGTTATGTTTGTTCAAAGCTAGATGTGTTTTAGAGTAGGTGTGACATTTCAATTAGACTGGGTTAAACAGGTGATTGGATGAACTACCTGGGACTACAAATCTCAAGCACTGCATGGTGGTAGAGTGGTTAGTGCTCCTGTCTCATGCTTCTGCAGAAGGTGAGACTGGCCTACAGGGAGTTTCCCAATTGCCAGGATCTTTCACAGCTGGATCACTTCGGAGTAATGTACATCATCAGTGACTAGGGCTGGGTACTGTTAAACAATACCTTTGTGGTATCAAAGGAAAGTTACAATACTACTTGTATCGAAAAAATAATTTTATTCAGTACCTAGTGAGACCTTTATTGTTCTTTTGCATGTATGAATCAAATAAATAACACAAAATAAATCATCCAAACTACTGGGTTTACTTAAAAGCTAAGAATGTTGCTCCAAAAACTGGTCTTTTATTCAATATTATAGTATAATATTATAATTGCAGAAAATTAATTAGCACACTACTGGTATCAAAAAAACCTGACCGGTACCCAGCCCGATCAGCGACTCACCAAGTACTGTTCCAAATGGTTAAATTCCCCAAATCATCTGAAGGTTCTCTCCACCTTTTGACAAATTCATGGCTACAAGTTGCCCACAATACACTGTGACCACATTATAATCATGAAGGGGTTGTGTTTTTAATGCACCTAATTTGATTACATGACACGACACAATGGAGCAACACAAGATTAGATTCAAAATTAACTTTATTGTCACACAGGTGGGAAATTTGTCTTGCTGCAGCCATCAAAAGACACAAAACAGGTAATAAATAGTGCCACACACAGTCAATAAAACACAGTATAAAACACACGCAGGCTCCCAAGATGTTCCAAGAGTTTAGATGCAGCTTTGTCAGGACACTTGCCTTTTATTCGAAGGGGCTGACTCCAGAGGAAACACCTTCAAGCAGCCTCCGGAGGAAGGATTCTTGCAATTGAGAAACAGCCCATATCTTTCCTTATGTCTGGAGGTTTTTAGCATTGCCAATTACTGCTGATAGGCTTGTTGCTGTCGGTAAACCTTAAACTCAGCCACTCTTGACAGTACTGCCACACCATTTGTCGACACACCACCAGTTTTGACTGCAAAGAAATATACGCTTGTACCGGACAAGACAGATTATGGCGAATTGTGAGTTTGCATAGCTTGCAAGAATCTAGCTTGCTGCAAGAGGTTAATTATTATTTTGAGCCTCCGGAGTGCAAATGAAAGATACATGTTAATTTATCACACATGCTATTGTCTTAAAAGCAAATGAGGAAAGGTCCACTGCACCCAAAGACCTCCACTAAATTCAAAGAACAGAACAAGTCCCATTTACAGAGCACATACCTGCAGCCTCCAGAGAGAGAGAAATCCTGTCCTTTTTCTCTTACTTGTGTTTGAACAAGTGTGCGACGAGAGCACGGCAAGTCCAGATGAAGTCACATCTGCGGAGCTGCGAGGGTGACAGGCTGAGACAGAGGTAACGCTGCCTGCAAAACGCCCCGTCAGTTTTATGTCTGAACTCTTTATTTCAGTTCCCAATTAAGAGAGAATATCGCAGCGTGACGCCAGACGGATGTAAAAAAATATGCCGCAGCAATGTACAAGTTGCCGCAGTAATGAGGTAGATGTGAAAATCTGACATTTAAGTTTTAAATATCAATCAAATGCCTGGTGCAAAACGTCAACAACAAGTTTTAACATTTGGAAGTATGGTTCCATCTTGTTTGGGCTGACAGCTTGAATGTAATGTGTCATTTAGGAAAGAGAGATGCAAACTTAATGGCTGCACTTTGCTTAAGAAATATGTTTTGGCATCTACAAAAATCCCATAATTGCTCAGGACAGTAAATGGTAGCGTTAATCCTAAAAGCTTACATTTCTACTGCTAGGAGTCCAGGAGAGTTGCATAAGCCTCTACCTTTAAAAACAATATGTGACTAAAAGAAATTGTTTTTAATAATTACTCTACTGGTGCCAGTCTCGGGCGATACAAGATAGCAACACGTCTCGGTTATCCATACTAACAAGCTAGCGTTTGCTTTATTTTTTCAGTTTATCATGTCTGACTGAACATAAGGTAAAGAAAAGATTTGTACAGATAAAAAGAGGAGAAAAGGCGAGTCAAGCCAAGTCACATAGGTGTCAACTAGACTTTTTACAGTAGTGTGTTACTCCGAAATGTAGTGGGAGCTCCAAACAGAAGAATGTGACCAAAACAGCAAAGAAACAAGCTAAATTGCAAAGGTCTACCTTAATATCGCAGGTAAAATAACTATAATGTGATTCACAAAGCAAGTATGATGGTAACTTTCAAACCCAGAAACATCTGCCATTAATAAACATGATTGGAGATATAGTCACTTTCAAATGCTTGCAATGACAGCCAATCAGATCCTTGTTTTCTAATGGACTGTCGGAATGCGGTACTTCATTACCTCCTTGAGTTTGGAGTTAATTCAGAGGGAGGCTTGAGATAATTGAAACACCTTGTGCAGACAAGTAGGCACTCTCGAGATGGGAAATGAGATGAGAGACGTTTGATGGTGAAAGGCATGCTCCGCGCTCAATGTATGGTTCAGTGTTCGCTAATGGTTCTGTATTTGGAGATGTTTGAAAATTAACTCCCTCACACAGTAAGCACAAATATGTCATTCATTATCCATAGTATCCATAGTACAGTAGGATAATGGCAGTAAAACACCATATCTCTAGGTCTAGGTCTTGCCAATAAGCTGTTGCTTTTGTAGACACGTTTCACCTTTTGTTTTTGGTGCATGCACGCTTTATTTTCCTGCTTTCTGCATTTCTCTGCTTGTGAGATTAATAAAGTTAAAATAAAAATCTAATCTAAGCTATTAGACAAGTAGAAGTAAAAAGTATATTGCGATAACTACGCTTTGAAGTACAATTATTCAAAAAGTTACTCAAATGAATGTATCGGAGTAAATATAAGTCATTACCACCCTCCTCTGTGACCAGACTATGGGTGACACATGTAAACACCTGAGAGTGAGAATGGAGGAGGGTTAGCAAAAAGCTTGTTCAGATTCCACATACGGCCTCTTTAATCTCTCCATGTAACACAATTGTATCATTAATTCATTTCCCTTTGCTCCAGATCCCATCTCTCTGTCCATCATAGTCTATTGTGGGAGCGTTCTCACATGGAACCGGCTCCCCCCACCCCGCCCCAGCCGCCCCCCTGTTCCCCTCGCTGTGACAGACCTAATATCAGATGTTTGATGTGTACCTGTGTGTGCAACAGCGCGTATATTTATGCCCACGAATGTATTGGCTCTATCGAGTTACTCCGGGCTCGGCAGCAGAAGCAGAGAGAGAAAGATGTTATCGCAGTTATGGCACGTGCATTCTGATAACATTACGGCATCTTATTTTGACTTGGTATTTCCGTACCTCCCGCATTTGATTCCCCCCTCGGAAATAAAGAGGCGGGGAAATGTAGCCGGCAGCTGTTTTGACGGCTGGTGGCATGCAGTACATGTGATAGCATTTTTATGAGGTTGTTGATGAATAAGAATGGCTCTAACCAGGAAAGCCATTTTTATCTAAAGTTATTCAGATAAGGTCATACAACACAATGTGATATTTGCCTTTATTTAAATAGATGTGATATTTGCACTGGCAACAAGGCTCTGGACAAAGGTTATTCAATAGGATAAGAATACTCTTTATACTCCCAGAGAGGTACAAAGTAATACATGCACAGTATGTCTGAGAAACCTGTATACAGTGGTTCCCAAAATGAGGTCCGGCAGCAAAGTACTGCATGGGGGCCTGTCTATATTAAGTACATAAAAAGAATTTGAGTTTGAAATGAACTACTTAGCCAACAGTCAATGTTTTTTGTAACGTTTTACATTTTATATGGAGAAAAACGTGTGTTCTGAATAGAGGGAAGTTCTATTGTTGGGTATAGTTGGGTCCATGTGGGATTTCTGAAATTTAAGGGGGCCCCAATAGTCTTGACTTTGGGAATCGCTGCTATATAAGGTCACAGCTTGATAAATAGTTCAATTATAAAAATTTAAAAAAGACTATATGTTTAAATCATTTCTTAAGTATAAAAATATTATCCCAAACTTAAAGCTCCCCTGTTACGCTAAATCAACATTTTTCCATTTCAGAATTATACCTGGAGTAATATCTCATTTCATTCATTTGTAGTAATCCTGTATCCTAAGCCCATTGTCTTCTCCAGAGCTGAAAATGCTTGGTCTCAGAGCGCTACATACGTGAAACCAGGAAGTGCTCCTGAGCATTTCTAAAGCCCATACACCAGCTCCAAATTCTGATCATTTCAGAGCATACATTTCTATCACAACAAAGCAGTAAGCTGTTAGCCTCATGTTTCTAATAACCGTGTTAAATAGCCATTTTATGCTCTGCCCATTCCCCACTGTTGCCAGCAGTGCAAATTGAAAGTAACAGCTCCCCAAAAGAAGACATTATCCATACATATACCTTATATTTAGTTATAAAACATAAAATACTAATGCAAATGCGTCCAAAATTCTTTTAAAAGCCTGAAAAAAAGTAATTTGAGACCTACTTTCACAAAACAACAAACTACATATTCACAGGTTAGAATTCAAAATGTAATGTTTATTGATTCTTTCATTCATTCATTGTCTAGAATTATAGCAAACCACCTAAAATGACACTACTTCATTTTCAACGATTTCTGCAAAATATAGAAAAATTACAATTCTTCTGTAAATCAATTTCAATCAAATTTCTATTTAAAAATCAATTATTTGGTTGTCAATTTTAAAATATGTGTACCTATGTCCTATAATCACTTTGTTTATGTACAAAGCTGCACTCAAAACTTGGCTATGCTACCTAACTGGACTGGCTGGCTTTGAAGCATGCTCAGATTACTTAGTGTGACGTTAGCTTGGCTGAAATGGAAAGAAAAAAATCTGATTACTTTTTTTCTAGTCATATAAAGACATTTAGAGGCATGTTTATTAACCTATAATGACAGACTTTTAGAGAGAGAGGCTTATTGAGGGAATGGTGTGGTTTGGTAATTTAGACAAAAAAATTACTTTTAACAGAAGAATGATGCTCAGTTTGCCCACTCTCCTGTAACTAAACTCTTGCTGGAGGCTTAGTTGAAACTTTTTGGGTGGTAGACTGTGGCTCAATTCAAATTGTGTGAGTGACCGGCTTGGCCCAATCTCGTCCTGCTGCTCTGAAAACAATCGCTCTGTGGCACCGTTGCAGAAAGAGAAGAAAGAAAGAGAAAGAAAAGAGCGGAGATAAGAAGGAGAACGAGGATAAGAGGGTGCTGGCGGTGGAGTCTGTCTGAAGCGCAAGGCAACACATTATTTGGAATTCACAGCCAATGCGCTCGCTAGCCGAGACCTATCTGAGCCCAGTTTGTCTGTGATCCTGTTCTGAATTCCAAAACAGTCTCTCGATCTCTCCGCTGTCCCTCCTATCTCATCTCTTCTCTCGTTTTCTTATTATATTTGTAGGAGTTTTTGGGGGCGTACATGATTTTCTTTCATCTGCAGCCTCTGTCTCTTCATCACTCTGAGAATGGGATTCATGTCATACCATGGAGCTGTGAAAACATCGGCTCTCCCCAGAGGGGCCCTGGTCTGTCAGGAAGAGCGGAGCAGGGGGAAGAGGGGCCGCGCTGTTTGTAGCTCCTCATTGAATTTTTCATCCTAATCCATGAAATATACATGGGCTAGTCCGGGGCTAAGGCCACATAGCACATTGTAATGATGTTGCTGTTTGTCCAACGCGGGCCATTATTACTGTCTTGATATGAGGTGGATGTAGTGTGTCAGTGGTACATGAAGTGTTTCTGTGTGTGGGGGGTAGATTGACAGGCACATGTCCCAGAAGAGCCACCGTATCATGTTTTGAGTGTCAGTGGCAGTTGGGTTGTGGAGGCAGGGTGTGATAAAAGTGCATCTGTGTGGGACGGTGTGTGTGCAAAAACATCAGTGTTCAACAGTAAACATGGACATATGTGAAGTCTTAATTTGGAATGCAATTTGTGGGTTCTCAAACTGACTGAAATCCCTCATGTCCTGCTCAGAGCAATACATTTGGACCTGTCACCACTTGAGACCAATGGTGTAGCTGGACTGACAGCTAGAGGCATGTTTTTGGTTTCTTGGGTCTTACTGGATTAAGCAGTTGCTTAAAAAAACTATATTATGTTTTTTTTTTTTTTTTTATCTTTTAAAAACAATTTGGTCACCTCTAGAACAGTATCGCAAATTTTACAACCTTTAACAACATAATCTGACTAAAAGATATTTTTAACATTATTGATGTCAAACAGAAATAGGTGAAGAGAGCAGCAGGGTGTTCTGTTGTGCTCTTTTAAACAGAAACAATGGAAAAAAGCTGTTAACTTCCTTAAACCTTTTATATGATGCCATTTTACTGCAGTATGAAAAATAGCTGTGAGGAATCAGTGGAAACGGAGCTGTACACTGTTTTTGGATAAATGAATGAGAGCAAACCGGATATAGGGGGCTTGTTGATTGGTCAGTGCTTCCTGGAGTGGGTGAGCGTTCATGGGAGAGGCAGAGGTTTGTGGAACCAAGCATTTTGAGACCTCAGAAACTGAGCACCTTAGCATATAGGATTACTCAAATAGACACAACTCCAGGTATGTTTTTGATAAGGGAGCATCATTATATAATGGTAGAAAGCTGTTTGTGAAAACTCTTACTCATCCAGGCTGAATGAATCACAACAAAAGGTTTAAAAAGCACTCATCTGGACCAGAGGATCCGCCCGACTTTCATTTTGTTGGTCAGTTTGGCCGGCAGTGTTTGAAAATTTCAGCTATTAATGAGATCTATCATGATCAACAATCATGTCCAAACTGGTGACTGAATCAATAATATAAAATGGTCATTCTGCACATTTGTGAGTAAATAAAACTGGCAAAGCCTTAATTTCACGCACAAATATAATAATGCTCTGCACAAAATGGTGATTAGACAACGTGCTTAAGTCCAGACGCACAACAGCACTGGGGCGCACGGGCAACTCGTTGATCTCAGACTTCATCAAACTGAATAATAATAAATCATAACAAAAGTAAATATTTATTCGTAGGACGAATGCATAAGAACACAAAAAATGGGCTTTTTTAAATCCTTGGTTAGAATACTCTGAGTCTTTACGCACCGGGGCATCTCTCCTGGCTGCGCAGTGCTCCACCAGCGAGAGGTGCCTTTGCTGCTAAAATAAGAAGACGTTAAAAAGAATAACTCAACCCGGTTGCGCTTTGCAGTGGCCCATTTTGCCAGGCTTTTGCACTTTCCTGAGCAGTCAGGGCACAGAGACGCACTGTGGAGACCGCTTCAGGTTGCCTTAACTCACGTGATTTACAGATTAATAGTAGCTCAATAATCTTTATTCATTCTTATAATGGTAAGATGTATCTGTAGTCCACGGTTCCTATCTATTATTATTTTGAAGCAAAATATTCCTCCAATGGTGAATAATAGGAAGGAGTTTTACACCTGAGGCTTAATTCTGTTGGGCTCAGAAGACTTGGAAGGGGCTCTGTAGTTTTGGGTGTCGTCAGAAGTACAGAAGACATCTTAAACCTTTTGTAGCAGGGGTCAGGTTATACAGCATCCGTGCATCTAACAGACCTCAATTGTATTTAGTTGCTCTTACATTTTATATACAATTAAAAGTTGTTTTTGTCTGCCTGTTACTGAAGTGATTAGTTCCCCTTCTTTTTATGTAGAAACCCACTGATTGAATTCCCCGATGGGATGTCAAAAGCTCAGCCACAAAATGTGCTGGTCCCAATCCTGGATAAACAAAGGGGGCTGTGTCATAAAAACCTGAAACCCAAAACTCAAAACTTTGTGAATGATTCGCTTTTGGTGACTCCGTAAACAACACAGCAGAAGAAAGATTTTTTACAATTTGAATAGTAGTAGTTGCTTGGAGCCATATTTGTCTTAATTATATGAAAATCTATGTATGGTATTAAGTCAAAATTCTCTTCTGGAAATCTTTTCATTTGCATAAACATTTTCAAACAAGTGATACTTCAAAATGTCAATGCAATCTGTTAATGGAAACAAGACAGTGTAGTGCGTCTGTATCTTAGAAAATCTCAACATACTCTCTTTAAAAAAGTGTCGTCTCCCAATAAGTCACCCAAAGTCTACAACAGACACTTAAAATTTTACGTTATGTTAAGCTGCAATAACCAAAAACGATTTTTCTTACCTTATCAACATACAATGACGTCAACACCACACGTCATACTCCTTCCAACAGACTTTTTTTTCCACCCTGTTCCATAAATAATACATCTCTGAACTGAAGCAAAGTAACTCTATGATGTTGCTCTGTTTGTTCCATACTGCTGATTTGATATGAGCTGCATGTAAAGTGTCAGTACTACATAAAGTGTTTTCTCCGTCGGTGATTGACAGGCAGATGTCCCAGTGGACAGCAGTGGAGCGAGAAAATCTGGTAAAAGCTCATGTATGTTAGGTTGAGAATAGAAAACGGTGTAATACATATGTTTGCACGCATTTTATGGAGTTTTTTGAGTGGAAGTGGCGATGCTGCCGTTTTGTCAGTTATGAATGTCTACAGGGTCTGAACTCAGCTCTGATTAGTGAGTGGACCGCACCAGTCTGGGACCACCTCAGCTCACTGTGGGAGCGTATTGTAACAGGCTTTTTCTGTGGGAGGTGACATTTCATTCATCTGGAATCGGATAAGGTTAAGAAAGT
Organism: Bostrychus sinensis; assembly: GCA_020698575.1. NCBI lineage: Eukaryota > Metazoa > Chordata > Actinopteri > Gobiiformes > Eleotridae > Bostrychus > Bostrychus sinensis. The sequence goes on along the minus strand of CM036257.1, from coordinate 9,528,342 downwards.
ACATCAAAATGGACTTGTCTTAATGTATTTTGTTGACACTGAAAAGTGGTTCCTTGACTGAGAAACGGGTTCATAGATCGTAATCAAATAAGCATTTGGTAAAAGCTAGTCTAGGCATTGTATTTAGTTCATCAAATTTATAAAGTTTGAATTTGCTAAAGTGGAGTTGAAAATTCACAACTCTTGCTGTTGCAGTATTACACATTAAACATTGCATGTTTTCTTGCTCCATTTTCCTGCTTCTAACAGATCAATGGGCCTAATATTTGGAAGGTTGGCGGTTCAAATCTCCCCAGTTGTTGTTGTGTCCTTGGGCAAGACATTTCTTACACCTTGGTTATTTGCCTTATATAGCGCTTTTTTTTATAGTCACTCAGAGTATTCATTCACACCTCTGTCACACTCGGTGGTGGTGAGCTACTTCTGTTACCATAACTGCCCTGGGACAAGGTGGGTAAGTAACTTGTGTAGATGAAGTGTCTTGTTCAAGGAAACAACGACTGTATGCAATGCTTGTACCGAGGATTGAACCATCAACCTTTCCAACCTTCCAAACACTCTCTTCTGACTGAACTACTAGTGCCCTCAATGTGTTGGTGGACGTACAAACGTTTGAGTTTGGTGTGTTAGTTGTGTTATGTTTGACAGCCAGAGAAGCCATAGGCGGATGATGGCAGCCACTTCTCCGTCAGTTTGCCCCAGAGCGGCTGTGACTACAGAAGGAGCTTCACACCAACAAGTGTGACTGAGGAGTGAATGAATAATGCACCTACTTGTAAACCTTTGTATACTATAGACCAATGCTTTATTATTAACGTTGAGGACTGAATGTCCACTTGCTGACTAATATATCTCATATACTAACACATTCCAGTCCCAAGCTTGGATAAATCTGGCATAAAAAACAATGGCAGACTAAAGGATTATGTGCACCTAGCTGATTCTCTGTGGAGACCTCTGAAGAGAACTGCCAAATATAAGAGTTGTTACCTTCAATGAGAAAAAAGTTGGAAAGACATGTATTGTTATATGTTTTCTGTTTGTTAGTAATCTATGTCCACTTTCTCTTCTCCAACAAGTCAGCGTCAATGTTTGCTAAGTAACTCTAGTTTGAGACTGGTTCTTCTCACTTCATTCATAGTGTACTATTCACTGATCCACTGTTTACTGACCTCCAGTCACTCAGTGGTCTGTGCTTGAGTGATGAGTTTGTGAGGAACAGCTAATGAAAGATCAGAAGGATTTGGAATCGATAGCGGAGTATCTCCCACACAGCGCCAGGTGCCATATTAGCTTTAAAGACACGTCCAAATCCCCCACAAGGATTTACGTTACGCTGTTACTGCCACAGCTCTGTTGTGTATGGCTTCTCCCCTGAGAGACAGACAAACACAGAACACCTTCAGACCCTGCATTTCAGTCCAACCTATATTCCTTGTATGCCTCTTCTTGGGATAACATTAACTCTCGCTTACCCATTTGCTTGACACTACTTATTTTTTTTCTGCCTGCCTAATTGTGCAACTTCCTTCTAACTGGACTGCTGCCATTGTTTTTGCATTTATACAGTATATTGCATGGGGGAACATCAAATTATTGACCATACAGTGCTCCATGCAGGTATTATTGCTTTTTTGTTGTCTTGGTTTTGGTATTGTCATTAAGAAAAATGAGCTAACAAGCTGCTAATCTGCTACTTTATGTCACTTTAAATAGCAACATTAACACCTCATCTTTACAAGTGGAAGGCACATGATCACAACAAATTTAATAGAACAAAGAATATGCAGCTAACTGGCTTTTGCCTTTTGTCAATCGAGACAAAAGTACTTGACAAACAGGTTCCATAGACAGTACATCTTCTAGTCCAAAAAATCCTTATAGCTGTCATTCATTTCAGTTTGTTTACTTGGGTTCTGATATGTCAGTGTTTGAATTTTCCAATCTTTACTCAGCTAAGTCACCCATGAACTATGATTCAGGTTTTATAGAAAAATATGAATCACTATCCTTCTAGTCAGACTAAGCTGTTTTCATGCCTTTCTATAATTTTAGGGCTGAGATCAGGATAGTAACTTCTCGGTTCTGTTCAGCTATGAACCAAATCTTCACATTCCATCATGAAATAGAAGTGACATGATTCTCTTATGAGAGGTAATTTGGCTAAAAAACAAAACACAATATCACTTGTAAAGGAAGTCTGTCATTGCAAGCTAGAAGGGAAGTTGTAAAATAGCCGAATACATGCAGCCAAGGCATTTTCAAAGTGCATCCTTTAATTCAATCTCTTAAAATGTGCTCTGGATACAGTTAGCCTGCCCACACCTTGCAATTGAACAGGTAAACATATAAGATCCAGTCACTTTGTCTGAGTTTAAATGCCAGGTCTGAAGTCGACCACAGATAAAAGTGTGGCGAATCGAGAAAAAAAAAAAAAAAAAAAGACAAGAAATTCTGATTTTAGCACTGATTGACTCTCTTTGGGGATTATCAACGAGAAGGATGGTGATGAATCGCGGGCCTGCTCAAGTGATAAACGTCAACATTAGAAAATAAATCTAGCGGAAAGACGAAGGGGGGAGAAAAAAATCCTTCAATATCAGTGACGCTGTGGCAGATCTCTCTCTCTACTCCTCATAGACACTTTACACGTGCACGTACCAGCACACTGCCAGTGTATTCACGGGGGATTAGGCTCCCGGTGGTTTAAAAAAATAGCACGAAGTTGTTATTTTTCCCTGATAGAAGACAAGGGGGGGGGATCAAATTTGAATGTGCAAGGCTTCGTCACAGATGGAGGGAGAAAGTGAGCACCTGTGCGTTTTACTGAGTTTATTTAATCCTGCCATTATTGAGTCTTCGCCATGACAAAGGTCTATTGACAAAGAGACAAAAAAAAGCTGTATTGCGTTTTTTATGAAGCACACATCATCATCAAAAAAAAAAGCTAATCTATAAGGATAACGGATATTTCCTATTGGATGCCTTCGTTTGTCTGATGATTACCGACTCACAGGAGGTTATGAAGTGTATCTAGGGCTATTTATTGATCGTAACATTCGGGAGGCCGGTGCTACCAGGGGGCACTCGGCCAAGGACGTGACATCTTCCATCTCTTGTTCGCTTCGCCCTGAGCCATTTCCTTCTCGTCGCTCTATTGTTCAAAAAATATATTGGGTCTATTTTTAGCCTGCAAGCTCCAGTTCTGCAAAGCACACACGCACATGCACACACGCACTCGCGCTCGATGCTTCCTGTCAGGTCAAAGATGGCTCCCGAAGAGGCCGCAGACCCCTAAAGAATACAGAGAATGGTGCTCATGTCAGCCAATACGGGTTGTGACCTTTTATGATATGCGGCGTATCTCGTGACTTGTGCGTGCATAGAGAAGATGAGAAGATATCAATGTAATTTCAATGGACAAAAGTGCATTAGTGAATGTAATGCTAGTTTCTATAAGTATGATTAGTTTGGCCAAAAGGTAATTAGCTGGGTTTTGGTGTGCAGTGACTGAGGGGGTGGAGAACAACAGCAAGTCATTGTTGGCAACTAAAGACCCACAGACCATAATGCTAATACTATTGTGCTGGCTACCAAAAAAATAAAAAACGTGAGTCCTTGGGCAAGACACTTCACCCACCTTGCCTGTATGAATGTGTTAGTGTGACTGTGTTTGGTGGTGCGTGGAGGGACCGTGGGTGGAGTTTGGCAGCCATTCTTTCATCATCATTATTATTATTATTATTATTATTATTATTATTATTATTATTTTGCATCATATTCAGCAGCTCTGTGCTTACAAGCATTTAAGCTAAAGGCTATACGCTACAAGCCAGTGAGTAGATAAATACTGTCTACCAATTGTGTTAGGACCTGTGCTACCTCATGAAAGACTGCTTAACTCAGCAAACGCATATTGTTTTTGAAGACATAACACTGTCAAAATATGAATAAAAAGTAACTTGCACAAACAGCTTCAGGGCTATGAAAACATGAGCCTTGTCTACTAATGGTAAATATTGCAGCAGCCAAGATGAAACTGCTGAATATTAAAATAGAAAAGATTATTTGCTAGTCATGAAATAAGTGCTTCTGTTGCTGAGGCAGGTGTGTGTCTTTTTTTGTGACGTTGCTTGTGGAAAGGTCTATTTGGGTGCATTTAAAACACATTTGCAGTTAATTAAGACAAGTGCAGGAGTCATGCTGCTATCAGTCCATAAAATCTATTATTAAGCATTTCTTATGTAAGAGTTAATTATAAGAAGAGCATAAGGAAGGAGGGATAATAAGTGCCAAAGTTGATTGCGATTTAACTCACACATTTAGAAGCACAATCAGCATTATGGTGGCTGGAAGTTGGACCAAGGACTCTTCACTCCATTGTTTTGCTTATGCATTGTCTTCAGTATAATTTGCGAGTAAATTGAAGCTAATGCTGACAGTCAGAGGTCCTAAGCTTGCGCTGTGTGGAAGCCGTCAGTTCTTCCCCACTCCTGACCCCTCCCCATCTCCCAGCAGAAGATCTAAGCCCATGGCCATGATGGTCTATGTCAGCACGGAGGTGACAGATGTTAGACTTTGACACAGGCTCAAAGTGTGATTCCCGTGACCCTTCAAACCTCCAGCTCTCTTCCTCTCACTGAATCCAACCAGACGCCTTTGATTAAGTTGGTTTGAAGACGGAGGAGCACATGCTTAATTCATTCTTCTCACATTATCTTTAATTCATTCACATTTTGCCGGAATATGTCAGACAGCCCTGGAAGAAAGGGAGATTTCCCTTTACCTCTTTGTGGTTTAACAAGCTGTTGCAGTAGAAAATGCCCTTTTCTCTAGATCTATTCTCACATTCTTGTCATACATTCATACTTAATAAATATACTCTAGTTGTTTTCTTTGTATAAATTGCATAAACTTGCATTGGAGGTATTTCCAGGATGTATTTGCACAGACATTTGATTTAAAAAAACAAACAAAAAACAACAAAACTATTCTGTACAAGATGATTATTCAGAATTCCAGATAACTTGACATAGACCTGTGCTTCCTCATCAAAGTTGGTTACTTGGAGAAAAGATGTATCTGTGGCAACCATAAAACAGAAAAAATATATATTTTATCTTGTGTATATTTTCTCAAAAAATCCATATCGGTCGGGCTCTATAACTGACTTTTATTATTTTCCCTCTCAGCTTCTAAAGACCAGGCCCTATTATAATTTATACACCGTATGGGGCCTGTGAAAAGACGGTAATTCCAGAGCACGTGGCTAACCTGCATACATAAACAAAGAACATAAGTTACACTGCTGCTGCATATCACACTACGCTTAATTTTTGCCAAACTGCTGCCACATCTAAATGAGGACCCTACAGAGAAAAGGGACTCCTTTCTCTGTGAGTATTAGTGCTTTTATTGTCTCCATAGTCAGTATTCAAGCTGCTCTGAGTGCTAGCAGTAGCATTAGCCACAACACAGGAAACAGTGCAGTATGCTAATTTCCGCTAAATTTGATTTTATGACATGCCTATTTTTTGTCATTGTTCAAAATTAAAAATGCAAATTAATCAAATTAAGGCACTTTATGGCCCAGCCCTATTTTCTTCCATTTGAAGTGATGTAATAATGTCTCGTATTGTAAGATTTATTTTTTATTTTTATTGATAAAACAAACCACAGTCAAATCTACCCCTTGAAACATAGATGCAACACTTTAAATTTAGCATTTCTTTGTGCATGTTAAAACAGGAGCTGATAAATTTATAAAGCGTAAAACTACATATAGTGAAACTGACAATGTTTATATTCCCCAAATGCACGCAGCACCCATGCTTTATAAATAAGATGTAGTCATTTTGTTTGCAGTGATGAATTGCCCTGACTTGCATATGCCTTGGATGTTTTCCAGCAGGCTTTTGCACGGACAGCAATTAATGTCATTTGGAGCAAAGAGGGACCTCGTGACTCATTACATATGCTTTTTGCCTGGAAAAGCCTCGGAGGGATCTCCTCCGCTCGCGTGCCAATGCTGCCACTCCGGGGATGGCACAAGTTGGATAACACTCCAATTATAAAAATGTAGAATGTCTTCTGCACCGCTGGCAGGAATGAGATTAAACCGTGTTTGGGATTTAGTGTGAGCTACTTGTCTGGAAAGATGCTCATGTTAGCATATACTGTAGCGCTGCAGATCTGCCTTTTGGGCAATTAGCTACAAAACAATCTAATATCTTAATGTTTGTGACAGATATGTTACTTTTGCTCCTTTGTGGTTTACTGCATGCAAAACTGCTTGATACACCATTTTGTAGTAGTGTCTGGATATCTAGTGATGCACTCAAAGTCTCTCACCATGCATAATAAAATGTAGCAGGGTGCCATGATGACTCACCTGATAGAGTAGATAACATATAAAATGGTATGACCTTGGTTTGGTTTTCAGCTCTGGTCAATTTACATGTCATTCCCTTTCTCTCTCCCTGATATCATGTTGACCAACAAGAGATAGACTGTTAAATCAGTCGGCCGATATATTGGGCCGATATTTTATAGCCATTAGCTGACGCTTGAGCTTTTGTCCTGATTTTTGGTCATGTGACTGAAGGACCTGATACGTGAAGCTTTGTATGAATGCTTTGGTATGCAAGTCGGCAGCATTAGCTTCAGTCAATGAGTACGAAGGTGTTGTACTGTCATGTAAAATTCAGCAAGATGTGGTTAAAATGTTGTCTTATAAAGCCTTACAATGATCTATAGCGGACACTTCAAAATCATTGCTAGGGCTATTCTTTTCCTTATTTTGTGTTACTTGAAATGAAACGAGATGTTATAGGGAGTAATGGTCTTTTATCATATATTTCAGGTAAAAAATAAGAAAAAAGTTTTCAAATTAAATAGAAGTGCTCATCAGCAATTGCTTGGTCTGGATTTTAAAAAGTGGTATCTGCATCAGCCATAGAAAAACCCATATCCGCCAAATAGTGTCTGTCAAATAAAGGCAAAAAGCCCCCAAAAGTGTAGTAGATAGAGATGGTCACCCAATGATCAAATTAGACCACAGACCACTCTTAGCATCTTAGAGTAGTAAAATGTTAATTAAACAGGCTAGGGGGTGATTTTGGAACTCAGATTTATGCACCTTGGTTTTTTTTAAAGTTTTTTCCCTTGGTGTTTTTGAGGTTATTATGCTATACAACATAATTGGGGGCTTTGGATTTTGGAATTGGGTTTTTGATCTTTCATGTAATTTTGATTAGTTGTTTCTTTTACTGTGAAGAGTGCCATTGGCCAGTAGGCCTTTCAAATCAATCCTTTTCCATGCTAAACTCAGTTTATCTAAAGGCTACTGTATATTGCCTCCATGCCAACTTCTATCCTGGTTTTCTATTGTTCATCTTTTACAATAAGTACCACTATGTCTAATCTAACCACTGAGGGTTATAAGCTAGTGTACTCTTTGTGCCACTCCCAAGCCTGGATAAATGGAGAGGGTTTCATCAGGAAGGGCATCCAGCGTAAAATCTATGCCAAATTAAATACACAAATCACTGCACGCTAGGAGGCCGAGGGCGACAGTGGCGCAGAAGGTTAAGCAGGTCGCTCACTGGCCAGAGGGTTGGCAGATCACTTTAGAGACCTGCAGTGGGCGGGAAATCACACGGGTCCTGCAGGACCCAACCCAAATCCTTTGGGATCGGGCAGTGTTGATGTGGTCTCGTGCGGTCAAGCAAAAAACATATCGGGTCCTGAGTGTCCCAAGAGTTTTGAATGCATCATTATACTAGTCTTTACCTTAGCAGTCACATCTAAATGTGGGCGAGTGTGCAACTTACATGGGGCATTACGGTAACATGCTGCTGAGAAGAGCAGCGGAGAAAGAAACAAACAGAACAGAGCAACACTGGGAGCCACACAGTTTATTCCTCTGTGGTATGAAACACAGGATCTGTAGCCCAATAACAAACACAGCACATAAACCCAGAGTTTAAACAGAACATTAAACACCAGTTAGTTAGGTGCCCCGTGGAAAATCTTGTGATATTAATATTTCTCGGGACCCATGAGAATCCCTCGGGCAGTCAGGTCATTGGAGACTTCGGGACTGGGACGGGAACGGTCAGAGAAGCTTTGGGATTGGGCGGGAACCGGATTGAAAAGTCAGTCCCGTCCAGGTCTCTAGATCACTTCCCACTTGATCCAGTTCATACTGTCGTTGTGTCCTTGGGCAAGGCTCTTTACTGACATTGCCTACTCCAGTCACAGTATGTGGCTGGTTGCGAAAGAAAAGGCATCGGGCAGAAAAAAGAAAAAGATGAAAAAAATGCTGTGTGACTGGTTTGCTGTGGTGACCTATAAGGTAACAGCTGAAAAAAAAATTGCACTCTAAGAGGTAGAGGGAAACGCCAAAAGGAAATGAAAAGATATGCCAAAAAGTTCAAATGTGGGTCGAAAAAAGTAACTTTGATTTAGTGAAAAGCCTGAAATATTTTAAGCTCTTTTACAAGACTCATTTTCACAGCCATGTATTTCTGACTTTATCTAAATTACTACATGCCGTCAATTGAGTGGCTTACCTGTTCTGCTACAATGAAAGAGTGGATTGAAATACATTGTTTGAAATTTCAGAATAGATAGGTTGGTCCATCTGTGCCTTGCCTGCCCGCTCCCGCCGGACCTCCCCTTTACTCCACTACTGTAACCTGTTCACTGTCCCGGGTCAGTGAAGCGTGGGCTGACAAATGGCAGGAGAGGAACAGAGGAGGAGGAAGAGGAGGGAGAGGTATGGAGAATGAGATGAGGACAGAGACAGCGACGGGGCGAATGTTGATGGGGAGAGAGCGAGAGAGGAAACAGGCAGATATAGAGAGGAGCGGAGAGCCAGTGCAGTGTGTCTAATCTCCCTTCAGGGCTGCCAGTGTAAGGACGCCTTTCTATGACACATAAACACAGCCCCCGAAAAATGACAGACACCCACTGAGCCCAACAAAGACCGGAGTCTCCTATAGCATGAGGAGGAATAACATCCCTACATAACTTTTATACATGCCCACACATACATTTCAGAATACAGCTCTGGAACAAAAATAAGACACCACTGCAAAATGGTGCCTGGGCTAAACTTCTTAATACAAGTCTGTCTTACCCCAAAAGTCTGTTTTGCAGTCTAATAAAACACTCTTTACATGTAAGTGAAGAACCAAATGAACAGTTATCATTATGTAACCTAATGTCTCTCTTCAGAGCTGGTGTTAAGATCCAGACATGAATTTAATCCAGACAGTGTGATCCATGGTGTCCTGATTGTGTCCTGAAATTGCACCTTGAGAAATCAGCCTGGCGTAGGTCACTTGTGCCCAAATGTTTTCAGATGTTTTCAGATTTTTGTGAAGGTCTCAGTAAGATCCACCATATCTTTCACTCACTGCAATTACATGCAGGTAGGAGAAAACCGAATTAATGTAAACCCGGGACTGAATTTCTCTTAATCAGAGAGGGGCATGCCTTATTCTTTAGATTGTGCTCAGCTTTATATCATAAAAGGTATTAAAATTAACTGCTTGAGATCTCATTGAGTCACATTTCTATGCTCAGGTTCATACCATATAAGGTCAATCAAAATAAAAGTATTGACATTTCATTGGCTGTGTTAATAAACATGTGCAATATTCCAAGCCACATACACACCTAAAAAAAGAGAAATTTATGTAGTGTGCACCTTAAAAGTAGACAAACTTATGGTTTCGTCTACACTGCTTCCTGTAGAGAAACTAATACTACTTCTGCATGACTTTTTGAGTACCTTTTTAGGCCTATAAGTTGCTGAGGGTGACCAGGCCTAGTCCAGTGTCAAGTTCAACTTCATTCATTTATTTTCTTCCACTTATTCCCGTTAGGGGTTGCGGGTGACTGGAGCCTAGTCCTTGACGCTGGATAATTGTGTAATGTAAAGTATAAAATCTACCAATACTAATACTAATATGGTTCAAACCTGAAACTTCAAAAATTGCTAGGTGAGCATGCAACCCACTTTGCCACAGAGGTCCAAAATACTTCTATTCATTTTGAGACTTTAAAACTTATGTGGACAAAAGTAACATTTCTCTCAAATAAAAGTTTCAAAAAGTGCTAGTTCCAATGCAAAGGTCTGACTGGTGCCATACAGATAGCAAAGGGAAAATTGTTAGAGCAGGTTTTAGTAGTCCAGGGAGCTGTGAGGTGAAAGGCAGTGAGTTTTCAGTAATGTTTGCTGTAGTGTGGCACTCACAGATGGGCTCGGCAGCAGCGGGAGGTGTTGTTTGCACTCTCCTCCTTTCACTCCGCTGAGGACGGTTTTGCTCTTAGAGAAAAGCCAGAGCCGCAATCTCAACTATTAGTCTCTCATTGCGGCTTGCTTTTCTGATTGAGATTGTTCGACCTGGATTCCATGCATGAACGGTCTCCTCTTTCCTAATTCCTTCGGAGATTAGCGACATTAGACAAGAGGGGGGAAATTGCCTTGAAATCTTTAGGCAGTTATGTTTTTTGTCAGCCTGCCTTTGTCTCTTTTTCTTTGTAGCTTGGGAACATCCAAACATTGCGCAAATTGCAGAAAGATTTGACTTGATTTTAAAGAAACATGTTCCTGGTGGTCCATTGTTAAGAAAAGCTCCCTGTTGCTAAGGTTCACCTTCAATTGCAGGGAAATAAAATGACTTCCCGGCACGCATATGTGTCACCACAAAGAAGTGGCTCACTGAATTTTGGGGTATTCAAGCTGGCATTACATGTTTCTCTGTGAGTGACGCAGCGGTGAGTCTAAAGGGCGTCTGAAGTTTTGTTGGGGAGTGGGATCGAGGGTCGACCCGGGACAAACTTGAGGAGTCTGACTGACATTTAAAAACAACCCCCCTACCGGCACAATATTTGTCACAAGCTTCTATTGTAGATGACTATGGAGTGGGCCCAAAAGCAAGGTTACATAGGAGCAGTACAAGTCCAAAAGAAAAATGAGCCTTGATTTCAACAAAGCAAAATGAGCTCAATCAGTAAATTTTACAATGCCTCACAATTTCTTGCCATAAGCACTGCCAATCATAAAATTTAAGTGGAAAAACTCCATTTGGAAAAGCAATCCAAGACAATCCCAGAGCCTTGACATTAATAACAGACATTTTTTAAATTGTTTTGGACACCTTTGCATTATTATTTCACATTTTATAACTTAGGGTGTACTCACACCAGGCCAATCAAACCGTGCCCAAGTCTGGAACGCCCCTAAACCACGGCACGGTTGCCTAATGTGAGTGCTCCAAACCGCGCCCAGGCGCGGTACGCTTCTGGACTTTGGCACGGTTGGAGGTGGGCCACGGCCCGGCACGGTTGCTCATGCATGCGCACACGCACACTACGAGCTCTGTCATGTATAACTGTTCTTTTCTCAGTAAAAAGTGGATAAACTCCATTATCAACACTCGTAACAATGCCGCTGACTTGCGCTCACCTTTCTGAAGAAGAGAACAGCGGCAGTAGTTCTGAAGTCTCTCTCATCTTTCTGCAGATGCCTTCGCTGCTCCTCGGATGTGGTTTATTCCAAAACCTGTGACAGAAGACCGCGTCTCACGAACGAGACTCAAAGCAGAATCAAAATAGCACAGATACTTCATGCTGCTGGTCTCACGTTTTCCACTACACTGGTTTTAAAAGTGTTAGCGGCTCGCTCGACTTGTAAACAAACCGCGCACCACGATGACATAGCAGTCTGTCCTCAGAGCTGATGACGTAACTGGGCCACGGCACGGATTGTTTGTGCAGGTGTGAGTGCGGGCCGGCGCGGGACTCAGACCCCTCCCCAATCGTACCTGGGCACAGCACGGTTCTAGTGTGCATGGCCCTAGTGTGAGTGTGCCCTTAAAATAATTTGTATGGAATGCGCTGTTACTTTGACTTTGCAGAGAATGCTTGGATTCACGTGTCTGTCGCCTCCTACTGGAAATGGTGGGGAATGGAGAGAGTATAAAATGAATGATTATCCTGGCTGTTAGCAACATATCGCTAACATGACACTAAATGAGCTGACTGCTTCGTAGTGAAATTATCAGAACGAGTCAGGTGATGGTGTATGGGCTTTGGAAACTCGCAGGAGCACTTCCTGGTTTCTCGTGTCTATGTAGAGCTGTGAGACCGAACATTTTCAGCTCTTCACAAGGGGACAGCCTCAGCATTACAAGATTACTCACACATGTGAATAAAATATAGCGCTATTCTAGGTATGTTTTTGAGGTGCAAACAACATAGCATGGGTAAAAGAACAAAAAAAAGTGTATATAGCATAATAGAGGACTTTTAATGCATTTATTCACCTCATCCGAGCAACTATGGGCCTTAGTCTGACAATTGGGCATTTTCCTTTCACCAATTTGCTAAACACATGCAAGTTTTTGGACAGTGGAAGGAAACCAGAGATGCAACCCCATGGTAGGACTCCACTAAGCAACATGTTGGTTCAAAGATCGAACCCCTATTCTCTTTAAGAGGCAGAAGCTCTAATTCTATCTTCTATAGTAAGACAGCTTGTATAATGTCACTCGTAGTAGATGTTTTGTGCAGATTTTGTGCATTGGAAACCCAAGCTTCTTCATGGATTTCCTGTACTAAAATGGGCTGAACCAACCTCCGTCATACCAAACCATTCAGCGCAAACGTGTCTTAAGTATCAAAAGATGAAGATGTATAACTGCTAACATAACCATCTCTGCCTATATTCCTCTTTCTGGCGCCTTTATCATGTTAAGACCTGGAGAACCCATGCAAACCGACACACGCTTTGGCATCACATCACTCATCCTTCTATCCTCGCCTCTGAAGCGTTCATCAAGCCATCGCAGCCTTCCAAACACGTGCGCCAAGAATCCTTAAAAGCCAGATAAAAGCGCCTTCCATTCTTTTGATCACCGCTCTCTAACATGAATACAACAGGCAACACATATACATACATAAGCGTTACGTGCCCGCTTTTCCATAATCGATCACATGGAAGCGCTGATTAGTGTTAATGGCGTTTTTCGCAGGATTAAACACTCCTTGCATTTCAATCACCTAGATTTTTTTACGGCCTCCCTCGGTAGCCGGGGCCCGCCGTTAATTGTGAGCGGGAAGCAATGGAGCGCTATCTGCTCAGCCTTTGATATGCACTTATCTTTTAGCTGTTTCACATTATAGAACAGAAAATTGGCTTTAAAAAAAAATAATAAAACGACTTGTGCCTTATTACTTTTGGGCCAATTAATTTCGTAGCAAAAATAATGCTGTTTCGAAAGGGAAAATAATTAGGATGGATAACTAACGAGGGAGGACATGCGTGAACAGAGGAGACATAAATTCAAGCGCTTTTTTTGTGGTTGGGATATGTCACATTTCCAAAGTGTAGGGGAGACTCGTTTGACGACGACGCCTTGGCCTCAAAGTGTCCAAAGCATTCAGGAAGTAGGGCACTTGGCTCAATGTTCCTTCAAGTAGTGGAGACAGGCCGACCTAGATTTCCTTCTGTTTATTCAGCCGTTTTAAAAAGGGCTAAGTATATATGTGTGAGCCGTAGCTTTTAAGATCATATTAAAAATAGCTTTGTTTGTTTGTTCCCTCTTATTGCCTTTTCAATATCCTGTTTTATGCACTGTTTAGGTTGAGGGATATTACTTGCGTTTCATTCTGTCATAAAAAGTGCAGTTCAAGCATGATGACAGTGGTGTGGTGCTGTCTTTTTTGCCACAATAAGAGGCGCAATAGAGATGCTTCCTGTTTAAATTGCACAAGTCAGTGTTTGTGTGCATAGAGGTGTACGAACATGATGAGTCCTATTAGAAGACTGACATGTTAACATAATGAAAGGAGAATGAAAAGGGCTAATGAGCTTGTGAAGGCAAAGAGGTCAGTTGTGATTAGAATAAGGAATGTACAAAGCGTGATGGTCGTCAAGCAGAGAGAGGCCTATGTGATGGTGCTATTGCTTCGACATAGTTCCTACATATTCATAACACAATGCAAAGGATGGAGGAGGCCACTAGACATTGTGTGTCTTTGGACGAATACACTGAACATGACAAAAGTTATAGAGTAGTGCAATGTTTTACCTCAAATAAACACTTTTAGAGTCTGTGTGATGACTAAATAAGTTGTTGTAAAGTGAATGAAACTTCCTTGGATCTTGGCAAAAAACCAGCCTTGGAGACTATAGGGACACTTGGTCAGAATTATTTAAAAATATTTTTCCAAGATGAAAAACATTTGCAAGGTTTAATAGCTCAAAGGGGAGTTATAAAAATTATTTACATTTTTTGCTAGTAAATTTGTTGAGTTTTTGTGTAGTTTAACATTGATTATTTATTTATTTGTTTATTTATTTATGATTTATTTTTATTTTCATTATAATTTTGAACATTAAAATACATAGTAAAATAAATGTAATACGAGTTTATACTGTTATATTTTTGTTTTATATTTTAAATTTATTAAATTTATTAAATTAAAGGCAGATTATTACACATTTTAATTTGAGTTTCATCAAAAAATGCACAAAAATTAGCATTTACAATAAATTTAGTATAAAAGGTCTTTGTACTAATATGCAGAGGTGGGTTTTTCTTTTTTTTTTTGAAGAATTATTAACGTGTATTAGTGTGGGGGTACTCGTGATATGACAAAAAAAAGCCTGGGAGGTTACATGAGACAAAAAAGGGAACCACTGTCTTCGGTGTTTGCCCAAAAGGCAGAGGAAACTTTGAGCTAAACAAGAGTCGAGCCAAGTGAGGGGTCACACAGGGGTCAACAGGACTCGTGAGTTTTTAATGATCCTTAGCCTTTAATCAGGACAGGAAGGGGGAAATGTATAGTAGAGAAAAATGCAACCAAAACTGAGAAGAAACAAGAAGCAAACTTGCATAGTTTACCAAGCGAGACCTCCATCCAAACCATTTCCTAATCATTGTCAGTGAGACTCAGTAGTGCTGGGGGTCACCAGTTATTTCTGTCTGATCTTCCTTGTCAACAACTCTTCCCTCGGTCCATTATTTTCTCCTGTCTATTCCCCTAAAACCACATAAAAGTACTTCTAAAGTGCAGTGACATATTACAGCAGCTGCGGAGATGCCCCATGCTGCGCAACTGCAGGGGTCCCAATACTTGGACTTACCACAAAAACATCCTCCATCCATTTTTGTAATCCACTCCTAAATTTAACCCCCCCCCCCACCCCCCCACCCCCCCCCTTCAGAACCATTTTCTTATTATTTATACAGTCTTTTTTCCCTAAACAAACACTTCAAAAACCAATCAATCATCGGCACATTATTCTTTTATGCATGCCCGGGGAGATTGTTAGCGTTCTGGCTGATTTAACGCGCTCGGTGTGGGCATGAATTGGAAATGAATGAATGTAAAGTGAGATCTGGGCTGTTGACCAGTATCAAGCTGCTACTACATTCACACTTGCGGAGATGGCATATGTGGCCCAGCGTGACTTCAGGAGCCGCAGCCACAGGGACGCTCTGACTTCACTACTGTATTAGCAACTGCTCAGGTAGTCATTCATTCATCAATCTGGAAAAGGTCAGAGTTCAAGGGTCAGCGCAGTGTCAGTGATAGATGGGTGGGAAGAAGAGTATGAAGTGGTGAATAGAAAGTAAGGTTTTATGGTTTTAATTGTAATTCTCGTCCTACTTCTAATTTTTGCCTATGTACTTTTAACTTTTTTTTACTATTTTTTCTTCTGTAAAGCACTTTGAATTACCCTGTGTATGAATTGTGCTAATAAAATACACTGTAAAAAAATATCTGTAGATTTCATGGTAAAAATCTGTAAAATCTCAACAGTAAAAGACCGTAGTTGATATATCGGTAAAATACTGTTTTGGTTACGGTAATTAACTGTAATATTAAAAATAAGGCAAAATTGTATTTTTTAGTTTTATTTTTGTAATGTATCAAGTATAGCACTGTTAAAAAAATCGAGTCCTGTGTTTATTACAGTTTAACACCTTTTCAAAAGATCTTTAAATTTTACAGTAAATGTTGATTAAAACGTAAGTCACAAACTAAAATATACATTAATCTATTTTTTGAAAGATAACTTTAAATTTTACAGTAAATGTTGATTAAAAGTTAAGTCACAAACTAAAATATACATTAACCTATTTTTTTTGAAAGATAATAACTTTAATTTGCACTAAATAATAATAAAAACTCAAGTCAAAAACTGTAAAAACAACATTTGTGATAAAATTATACTGTAAAATGAAATACAGGCCTCTTGTAGTTTTTACGGTAGAATTCTGGCGACCACAGCTGCCAATTTTTTACTGTAAAATTTACTGATTTTTTTTTACAGTGTATACTTGCCTGTCCTTCAGTGACAGTATAGGCCAGTACCAAGCACAGATAAATGGAGACAGTTGCAGTTTTCAGTGTATAGGCTTTAAACTTTCAAAAGTATTTATGCAAATGTTTTGATGTGGTGAACCCTGAAGGGAGCAGCTAAAAGGAACTGTCTATTGACAAGAGAACATAAAAAAATGACATTTTAAAGATATTGTCTGCTGTAGGTGGTCCCTTTATGCTAATGGCTCACAGGTAGGTAATGACCCTGCCTCAGACCCCAGTCCAGGACGTTGACTGCCCTGAGTCAGTCATCAGGTTTGAGGGAACTATAAGCTTCTACTCACACAGCAGTTTTCACTAAGACTGTGTCCTTTGGATGGAGGACTTAGAAACGTCTTCCAAAAACATCCCTTGTCCAGATGACCTTCTTGTTTAGCCTTTTTTTCCTGACTTGTCCTGGATGACTGAAAACCTGCTCAGGTGTTTTACTGTAGCTGGTGGACTATTCAAAGTCTATGCAAGTTTATACTGAGAAACATTTTACCTCAATTTTCAGATTTTTTTTCCTGATTTCTTTACTTGTGGGAGACTGTGCCTTTCTAAAATATTCCTTTTATACTAAGTCATGTTACTGATGTGTGGTCAACTGACATAGTTAGTTGCAAAATGACTATTTCCTGTCTCATTATTTTTTGCAATGTATTGTTACTGTCATATTCAAAATCGGCTATAATGGTACAATATCTCATTCTCAACATCTGTCTCTTTATTGTGAAGAGAATATAGCTTTTTTTTTTTAGATTTGCAAAGATTTGGTTTTGTATTATCAGACAAATGTAATAACGTTCTAATTCCTCTCCTTGCATGTATTTGTGTGGAATAGGTGGGTTGACAGTGGCAGGAGGAGAGGAGCAGAACCGAACTGAAGTGAAGTGGTGCGAGCCGCAGAAAAATGATTAACTGAGAATAGACCCGGCTGCTGCTCTCCTCCTCCTCTTCCCTCCACCTCTGATTGTCTACTGAAGACGAGATTCATTTGATTTTGATTTGAGATTCATTTAGTTTCAGATCCAGCCCATCTCCCTGTTATAATATCAATCCGCACTTGGCTCCCTCCCACTAAGCGCTGAAGACAGCCCGACGCCGGCGTTTCAATTCGCACCATTTGCGCCGTAATTGCTTCAACTTTGCCGAGATTATGATTCAGTGGCGAGATAAAGGGAATCGCCATTTTCTATGAATGCTGTTATAATGAAGAAGTATTAGTGTGGCTGCGAAGTGAGTACAAACCAAAAGCTCGGATATAGCATTTGAAAGGAAAGCATTTAATTTTGGACAAAGCCCTCTGAGCATGCTTCAGAGCAGGACAGTGTCATAGAGTAACATATGTAAACAAATGAGAAAATCTAACTGCTGTTTAGAAAAATACTCTTACGATTTTGGCAATCTGTTGTTTGGTAAACTTGTTGGTCTTTTGGTGTGGGCTGTCATGACAAAGAGTCTAAAAAGAAAAGGCTAGTGTACCATTGTTTATGGTCCATATCCTGGTGCAGTTGTTGAATCAGGAATTTTGACTTTGTTGTCACGTTACTTTTACTAATAATATATAATTTTTGTTTCATTATTTGCTCATTATTCTCTATTTTGCTCATATATTCTAATAAAGTTTTGCGCTTCCAGGTTTATTTCTGCATTATGTAGCTCATAGAGCAGGCAACCCTTAAACATGAGGTCTGTTTTTTTAATCTTCTAATTGCTATCTGCTAAGTTATGCATCATCCGTTCTGGGATAGAGTGGCAACGAAAATTAAAAAATACCAAAAGTTTGATAACACTTTATTTTACACTGCACTTGATACAGTTTAACTACAATGTTAGTACAATGTAACGCACATGGTAATAAACTGTAATAGATAGATAACATGTACTTGTACATGTACTTACATAATGACATTTTGTGTACTTACAGTTTTCTAGGTACAAATGTAATAATAATAATAATAATAAAAATGTTACACTACTTTACCAAAGTGCACATTACCACTGAGTAAAGTACTCATGCTGCTTTTACAGAAGCAAAATGCACTTTGCTAGAGTAGTGTAACAAGTACTTTTTATTACATTTGTACCAAGAAACTGTAAGTACACAAAATGTCCTGTCCAGGTTCAACATAGGTAAATATTACAGTATGTTATACTGTAAGTACTATGTAACACAGCATGTGTAGTGCGCTGCGCTGAAACTCCGGGCCAAATCCCTGCACCTCCCGTTTCTAGCCCACTGTGTGTGCATGACTGGTGTGGCCGACATGGAGGGTGTGGTGCTGAGAGAAAGAAGCTGCTCAGAACAAGGGGTGGTCTGTAGCAGAAGATGAAGGAAAAAACACAACTCATAGACTATAGACTGCAATTCATCTGTTTTAAAGTAGCAAAAACACCTGTGACAACTGTCATGTACTTTGCGTGTAGAGTGACTGCCGCAGTTGGGCTACCATGATCTTGTGATGTGTTCATTGACACTCAAAAATCAGAGTTCTCCTTGGAAATGTTCGGCTGATAAAATTTGTATTCTTCCTATTCAGCTGGAGTGGCAGCTGGGGTGGAAAGGGCTCCCTTTTAGATCCGCCCCTGGACGTCTTAATCAAGCTATGATCACAGTCTATCTAAGCTCTTCATGTGGAGACTGACTCCTCTGCAGGCAAAGTGGATGCTCAAGTCCTAAGCCCAAACAGGTTACCCTTAGCAACAGACTCCCCCTATCCACCCCATCTCATCACTACCAGCATATTTTCAGGTCTATATCCAACCAGCTCTGGCATGGACAATGGCAGACCATCCCTCCCCCCGGCCGAGAACAGAGAAGAGCCTCATCATCTCCTGTGGCAACCTGCCTCCCCCTTATTCCATTTTTCCTCTTTTTACTATACTCCTCTCCACATTCCTGACCTGCCACATCACAGCACTGTCTCTACTGTAAGCATTAGCATCTGAACACCTGTTCTTGGAGCACGTGGGCCTTGGAATTTTAATGCCGACGTGCATTGAGACAGCGTTGGACAAACAAGGGCCGTGACAGAATCTGAAAAAAGCGGCGTAGTATGTGTGACACAGAGAGAGCGGCACGCGAGAATGTGTGTTTATTCATTCACCGTCTGTTGGTGCTGTAAGTGCGTGCCCAGAATAGTATGTCTGTACAACAGATGGGTGAGGAGCAGTGTTTTTTGTGCTCACTCACTGAACTGCGCTTTGCTCTAAGGTTCAAAGTCAGCATTAAAGTAGCAAGTTTTTCACAACAAAATACATAGCTTTAAAATGTATGGCCTCAAAGCTTTTCTGACATGACAAAGGCAGAACTGGAATGGGTCAGAGAGCACAGACATTCGCGCATTAGTAAAACTATAGTGCCCAGCAAGGAACTCGAACTGGGGATCATCTAGTTCAAGGGTAAATGCTCTATCCATTGAGCCTCAAAGCTTTTGTAGCCCTCCTGCCGTAACTACGAAGCAGCAAGCTCGTTTATTGATCTGGTAGCATCATGCTGTTAATAGCTGTGCTAAATAGCCATTAAATGCTCGGTCCAGTCCCCACCATTACCAGTGACAGAGAAGTATTCTCTGCAAAGTCAAAATAACAGCTCCCCAAAAGAAGACATATTCCATACATATACATTATTTTAAGTTATAAAACATGAAATACTAATACAGAGGTGTCCAAAATGATTTCAAAAAGTCTGAAAAATGCATAATATGGTCCCTTTAACAGAATATAGTGATGTAAAAAAAAATCTCTAAGAACTATACAGTATACAAGCTTTTCTGGCATTGATGCAGACCTCCACCAAGGCACTGGCCCAGTCTTGAAGTAGTAAAACTATAGGGCCCAGGGCTGGCCACAAAGTCTCCAAAATGCAAAAAAAATAAAAAAAATTCCTTGGCCCGTTGCTGACCATTTCTGGAAATACCATCAAAATCCAACCATTAGTTTTGTTTTTTGTTTTTTATTCTTGCAGACAACAGACAAACTAACAAACAAACCGACACTAGCAAAAACATAACATTCTTGTTATAATTTTGGCTGATATGTTTTCAATATTAGACACAGAACAGAAGTGTCTCTAAGATAATGTGTAAGTAGTAAATGTATGCACACCTGTAATTGGCCAAAGCTCACTGGCGTGGGCTGAACATGCTTTTAGGCCAATAAAAGTTTTCTAAATTTGAGAACTTGATAAGATAACAAGTAAAAGAGTATGTATATTGTGGAAATACATGAGAAATAAATATAAAAGTGAAATTAAGTCCACCTCCAGGAGCAACAGAGTCAAACTAGAAAACTTAGTTCTTATACAATTCTTATTTACCTAGAAAGGTCTACAGATATGGAATTGGCATTGCTTCTCCATTAATTACAATCTGCGTAGTTCATTTGGCTGATATCTTACTGACTCTACTACTCTCTGGATTGCCTTTTTTTTTTTTTCCACTGTCTCCCTTCTCATTCACCGCAGCTGACTTTTGTTTGCATATTACCTGCCACTCGCTAAAGGGAGCGTGCAAAATACAGAGGGCAGCTCTTCAAAAACAAACCCAAATCTTTTGTGTCTATTCAAATAAACATAAGCCTGCCTTGCTCCTGTAGCAGCTGCAGTGATGCATGAGATTGTGACTAAAGGTATTCTCCATGGGAAAACACTTAAAGGTCACGGATATAGTTCCCTTTGTAATGTTTTTGGACTGGTGCGCGCCTTGACTTCCTTTTTTTTTTTTTCCTTTTTCTTTTTCTCTTTGTATATAAAAGCGTTTTTGTTTCTGGGAATGTAGGAGAAGGTTAGGTGGTCGGGAGAAATTGTAAAAAAGTTGTTGATGTGGGAGAAATGAGGGGAGGAAAGGTGAGGAATGAGTCAAGTCTGTGCTTGATTAATTGTGTGCTGGCTGCGTACGTATGCCCCGCCAAATAGAAAGTGCTGGAAAAATTCAGCAGCACATTAAATTAAATATGTGCCGAACAGATTCTAATTTGATCACCAAGCTGTTTCAATTTCATTAGCCTAGTCCCTAATGGACTTTCACAGCATATTATTCCATCTAGCACAAATCCCATTCATTGGCTCGTTCTTTTTTTTTTTTTTTCTAAATGAGCCCCTTGGCACGCAGGGACCACCAGCTCCACACGCCACAGTTTGAGGTCACGCTGATTTTTTTTTTTTTTGCTCTTTTTTTTTTAATTTACAGAGCCGTGTGAAAATCGATTCACTAAAATGCAATCAAAATTCAGATGATTGTTTGGCTTGGTGTTATTGGCAGCTGTAAATAAATAAAACCTATTATTATACTTATTATTATTATTGTTGTTGTTGTTGTTGTTGTTATTTTAGGGCCAAGTTTGTTTAAATATGGTCCTGGAAATCTTGTTGAGGCATACCTTTACATTGTGATTGTGAGAATGATCTGCAGGTTAAGCAAAATGGCCAGATCTGGTAATGGAATCATGATCTTCTAGTTCAGGGGTAAATGCTTTATCATGGCGCGACAAAACTCTTATATGTCACAGTGGTAAAGGAATAAAGTCACTGTTGGCTGCTCCCTTTCTTTCAGCGGTCACCATAGCAAAACCATTGTATTTACAACAGATGCCCTTCCCACAAGCTATTTATCCAGCTCTCATATCTCACAATGGTAAAAATACTCCCAGACCCGTAGTGCAAGCAGGAATCTTCTAGTTCAGGGGTAAATGCTCTATATATTGACCCCTTATATTGCACAATAATAAAATAATTTTCTAAAAATAATAATTTCTTCCATTATTGACTCCTTGTGGCTGGAGTTTGCCCTATCTCACAATGCTAGACAACCCATTTTCCAGATCTAGACGAAAAACTGAATTCATCCTTTACTCACACCTTGTGGATGGAGTTAGTTTCGTTCTGCCATCTGGGATTTGAACTTTTTTTCTTTTCGTTAACTAGGCTGGCATTTAAAGTTATGTTACTACAAGACAAAAAATGTCTCCTGCATGCAATCGTAATGAATCCTTTTAAATCTTTTTGTAATTTTGTGCTATGGCCAAATGCAAAATGAGGAAATTGATTCACTACAATGCGATGAAAATTCAGATGTTCATCTGTGTTGATGTTATCAGCAGCTGTTGCAAGTTTATTCAGCCAAGTGCGTGTTTGCATATGGCCCTGGACACCTATTCTGGCGGCACACCTTTACATTGTTATTGTGCAAATGAAGTAGCAGGTTAGTAAAATGAAAAATAGCTGAAGCTTTACCATCTTGCTATGAGTTAGAGAGCTTATAATTATGTTCTAGTGTGTAATTATTTCAGTCTACACATTGTACATTTATACCACTCTGACACCTACACATTGTTTTTATCTGTTGATGGTCTAAAATAATAGGTTAGAACAAAGTGATTTTGAGTTTTATAATTCATCAGTGTTTGCTTTTAGCTGCTCAGTTTGTACAGTCTAATGTAAATGAATGTGACAATGGGAATTTTACATGTTTCAGTTAAAAAGTATAACCACTCTCTCATTCCTAGCCCTTTACAGTGGATTTACAGTGGATTATACTGTATGGTGGTCTTAATTAGTAAGCAGTTTTGAGCACTACACATCTGTTTTACTATTGGCATTACTAATGTGACATGTAAACAAATGCCTGCTAGACTCAAATGGGTCCCTGTAATTAATCCAATCACTTGTTGATTAGTTGTTTACATTCAGTAGCTCAGTAGGTAGAGCTGCTCGCCTACTAACCAAAAGGTTGGTGGATCGATCCCTATTATAAGCATTGCATACTGTCCTTGGGCAAGACACTGTTTAATGGTGCACGTAAATGTAAAGCAACTTTGAGTGTCTAGAAAGCCACTATATAAGACCAATGTATTATTAGTATTATTAGTTGCACACCCATAGCTGTCAGTACTGCCACACTATTGGTCGAACCAGCCCTGTTTAGATGAAAATACATTGCCTTGAGCAGGACAAGATGAATTTGAGAACTGACAAAACTTGGACGTTTCCTTTCAGTAACTGAAAGGAAACTTCTGCAATAACTCTAACATCTAAATGGTGTCTGCTTTTTATTTACTTTTTATAGTGCAGAAATTTGTATATTCATTTGGCATAGGTTTTACAGCTGATACCCTTCGTGACACAACCCTCTCCATTTATAATAATAAAAATAATAATAATGCATCAGTCTTATATAGCATTATTCTGGACACTCAAAGGTGCTTTACAACTAGTTGCATTATTCACTCACTCCCCAGTCACACTCTGGGGCAGTAAGCTTTCTGTAGCCACAGTTGCCCTGGGGCAGACTGACAAAGATGTGACTGCCATTCTACACCTATGGCCTCTCCGACCACCACCAAAAACACAATCACACTAACACATTCATACAGGCAAGATGGGTGAAGTGTCTCGCCCAAGGACACAACGACAATACTGGGAAGAGTGGGATCCAAATCTCAATTCGAGTTGTGTGAAAATAATGGCTCAAAATGCTAGAGGGATGCAACTATATGTCAATCTATACAAGCACATTTCTATTCTAATATTAGCAATTACCATATTTTTAGCATTTAATTATTAATTTAGTTACAGTAGCTTTCTGCAATGCCACAGAAGGTCAAATCTTCAATTAGCTTTTTCTGGCAACTTGCAAAGCGTTACGGCCTATTTTAACCATTTAGTGACCCTCGCTTAACTACAATTTTTGTTGCATTGTGGGAAACTTAAAGGCCACTACTTTTCAGCCTATACTAGAGATTTTGGATACCTTTACGAAATTGTACAAAGACTAAATAGTGACTAGGAAGCGGTCTCGGACACAACCCTTGAGATAAAAATCACCCGAGTACAGCATGTCGAAGGTTCTTTCGGGGACAATGGCTTATAACTCTCCACAAAGCACTGGGACAGTAAAGTACGGTAGCCCCTGATGATTAGGATCAGTGCAGTGTCAGTAGTCCCCCGCTTCCAAAAAAGGCCTGAAAGTGATAGTACGGAGCCGGGAGAGGACTCTCTGTGGTAACGTTGATAAATGTTTTCACCAGCCCGTCCGCCATTAGTGTCAGGGCAAGTTACAGCCACAAGAGCGGACAAACAGGAAATAGAGAAAGAGCGGCTGTAAATAATTGATAAGGCTGACCCGGCACGATTCATATTCTGCGGCAGAGGATCAAAGCGGGGGCCGAGTTTGACATTGAGCCCTAGCGCAGGAGTCAAAGCCATTACCTTTTTTTTGTCTTGCTACTGCTGCTGCTAATATTAAAAATGCAATGGCTTTTTCCCCTTCAGTTCGGTGCTAACGCTAGCTGGCACCCGGGAGCATTAACCAACTGGCTAATGGACTCGGCAATTACCTATAGGAGCGCTAAGTAAGGCGATGAGAAGCGAGAGGAAGGGGGGGAAGCCATTTTGTTCCCGTCCGTTTGGTGAAGCTGTTCAGACGCTCTCAGGTGTAAAATACAACTTGTGTTGGAGCGCTGGCTTCTTTTAGGTGTAATCAATATTTTAGTGGCGGCGGGCTCGCTTGCGTGTATGTGTGACTCGTATCCTCACAACACCGCCATTACCGTCGTCTGACTGGAGCGGATGAATGATTAAAGGGATTTCACAGTTTTTCGCAGTGGAATGTTTATTTGAATAGTGCATTAAGAGTGTCAGTGGCAGAAAGTAAAACTGTGTTGGCAGTGGTTTGCCCAGTCATGTGTGAACTCCTTTTTACAATGAAGTCTCGTTGCGGCCCCCCCTCCCACCGTCTGTCAGGAGCACTTCTTCTGCGTCAGCGCTACAGGCAGATACGTGTACGTCAAATACTGTGGTTTATTCAGGGACTTTAAATATGGATGTGGTGCCGCTTTTAAAGTGGGAGGAAGGGGCTCAATTTTGACTATGCCTGAATTTTCTCACTGAAAGGCAGTCTATCTGGCTTTGGGGTGATGGTTCTCAAGTGACTGTCCAAGAAGCACTGTTGGTATTCTGGTAGAGGACAGACCCAACAGGTTTTAAGATGGGAATAATTATTAAAATGAATATCATTTAGTTGGACCCACTACCTGAAACAAGCCTGCAAAATAAAGATGATTTGAGTGGTCCAGATATATACTGAGACAGGAAATAAAGTGACCCAGCCAATGTTTTTCAGCAGGATAACATTTATAATAAATAAAATAATAGTTATTATAATAGATAAATACGAAATGGCACTGTAAAAGTTCTGCTCAATTAAATTAAATGCCAGAGAAAAAATTCAAGACTTTGACTACTGCCTTTATAATTATACTTATCTACCCAAATTTGAGAGCAATTGCTGGATATCTCAAAATACTTTTATCACAAATCAGAAGTCAAGCACCTCCTGCAAAGTACTTGTGTACTTCTGGTTGGGAAAAAAAACTGAGCTCCGTCAGTAAATTTCAAAACAACACAGACCTGATTTACTAAAAGTTAGCATATGTGCAAAGAAGAAGCATAGTGATTTATTAAATGAACACCTGTGATATGCAGGTGCAATTTTTTTTGTGAAATGCTGATTTTGTACCTGTTTATGAGTAAGAAACATGCTAGGTTTTGGTCAGTGTTAAAAATACTGAGAAAATGCAATATATCTAGCAACACATTCTGATTTATTAAGGCTGCTAACAATTGCAGAAGCCACAATTGCATCTAAATATAGCAGAGTGGAAGGGCAGCAGCCAAACATTATGGCCAAATCCCCCTAATGTGATTTATTCTCAGTGGAAAATTGTTTTAGTGCAATTTTTTCACTTCGATTTGGCAAATGACATGTAATGAAAACACTATTAAAATTCAAAATAATTTAATATATAATTATAAAAAGTAGCTTTTAGACTGCTGATTTTACAAATTCTCTCAGCTCAGCTCTGGCACATGCAAAAACATTACTTTGCATACAACTGCCTGTTCCACATTTGTGACTATCACTCCTTCATGCAGCATTTCCACAAATACAGATTTTTTTTTAACGGTACATATTTTGCATTCACTATTTGAGATCTTAATAAATCTGGATTTAAATGTTGGATTTCATGTAGAACTATTTAAACCTTATTTTAGACTACCCATTTTTTTCCTCCACTTAAATGGAGTACCAAAACTCTTAACTAAAGTAGGCAGTTTAAATTCATATTACTAAAAAGCAGACATCATTTTGCATTTGTTTTAATGAGATAGTAGCTGACTATTTTCCTGTCTAAAGGTTAGCCAGCCATTTCCAAAATCATTTGCATGGAGCGTGCTGTGTGTTGTAGGGGACTGATCCGTTTAATTTACTGAGGGAATAGAGACATGCTTTCTGTAATTAGTGCTTTGAATTTCACCAACAGCGTCACATTATTCCAAGGCCACAACAAATGCGTCTTGCCGTGGGCCTGTCGAGTAATGAGTACACAGGCACATGAGAAGAAGAAGCGATGGCTGCGGAGCTAAAAGGCCATCGCATACACACAGCTCCCATCATCCAACATCCAAAACCCTTTAGTTTACACAAAATCAAAGTTATTTTACTTGAAAGATGCACCACCCAATTTTTAAGAAAGACAAATTATTCAGTCAATAGCATGGCGCATTAGAGGTCATCTCTGACAAAAATGAGACTCTGAGACTTTATTATAGAGTGTTTTGACAGAGGGGGACCTAGAGCAGGGACAGAATTTTTTTGACCAATCACACGCTCTGAACAAAAGTGGATTGTCCTATTTGATTCATGGACTCTTTCATTGGTTGAGTCAAAGCTTGCAGATGGCTTCAACTACTCACACTACAAAACAACAGAACAAAAAAAAAGAAAAAAAACAGACAAAAAATCAGTTATTTTACTGTGAATTTTATGACGCCATCCATCCATCCATCTTCTTCCGCTTATCCGGGACCGGGTCGCGGGGGCAGCAGTCTAAGCAAAGATGCCCAGACTTCCCTATCCACAGACACTTCCTCCAGCTCTACCGGGGGGACCCCAAGGCGTTCCCAGGCCAGCCGAGAGACATAGTCCCTCCAGCGTGTCCTAGGTCTTCCCCGGGGCCTCCTCCCGGTGGGACATGCCCGGAACACCTCCCGAGGAAGGCGACCAGGAGGCATCCGGAACAGATGCCCGAGCCACCTCAACTGACTCCTCTCGATGTGGAGGAGCAGCGGCTCTACTCCGAGCTCCTCCCGTGTGACAGAGCTCCTCACCTTATCTCTAAGGGAGCGCCCAGCCACCCTGCGGAGGAAACTCATTTCGGCCGCTTGTATCCGGGATCTTGTCCTTTCGGTCATGACCCAAAGCTCATGACCATAGGTGAGAGTAGGAACGTAGATCGACCGATAAATCGAGAGCTTCGCCTTTCGGCTCAGCTCCTTCTTTACCACAACAGACCGATACAACGACCGCATTACTGCAGACGCTGCACCGATCCGTCTGTCGATCTCACGCTCCATCCTTCCCTCACTCGTGAACAAGACCCCAAGATACTTAAACTCCTCCACTTGAGGCAGGAACTCTCCCCCAACCTGGAGAGGGCAAGCCACCCTTTTCCGGTCGAGAACCATGGCCTCGGACTTGGAGGTGCTGATTCTCATCCCAGCCGCTTCACACTTGGCCGCAAACCGCCCCAGTGCACACTGAAAGTCCTGGTTTGATGAAGCCAACAGAACAACATCATCCGCAAAAAGCAGAGATGAAATCCTGTGGTTCCCAAACCTGACACCCTCCGGCCCCTGGCTGCACCTAGAAATTCTGTCCATAAAAATAATGAACAGAACCGGTGACAAAGGGCAGCTCTGCCGGAGTCCAACATGCACTGGGAACAGGTCTGACTTACAACCGGCAATGCGGACCAAGCTCCTGCTCCGGTCATACAGGGACCGGACAGCCCTTAGCAAAGGGCCCCGGACCCCATACTCCCAGAGTACCCCCCACAGGACGCTACGAGGGACACGGTCGAACGCCTTCTCCAAATCCACAAAACACATGTGGACTGGATGGGCGAACTCCCATGAACCCTCGAGCACCCGATAGAGGGTGTAGAGCTGGTCCACTGTTCCACGGCCGGGACGAAAACCGCATTGTTCCTCCTGAATCCGAGGTTCGACTATCGGCCGAATTCTCCTCTCCAGTACCCTGGAATAGACTTTGACGCTTTTTTTAATATTTGCTTTTAATACCTATTTTTGTACTTAAAAATATGTAGGTTTAAAAAAAAAATTTAAACTATTTTCAATCTCGCTGTGACAAAACTTTGGGTCCTGACCCATCACTTGGAACCCACTGTTTTAGGCAATGGTTCTCAATCTGTTTTAGCAATACTATTGGTGGTACAGAACATTCACTAAAGTTATATTCACGTTACCATTAAAATGCAAGTAAATCATCCGGGATATCAGGTCTAAACCAAGCCTAAATCAGGACTAAACCAGGACTAAGAAGTGGTTTATACTTGACTATTGAATCCAGCTCTTAATGAAATTAAATCAAATCAGAACTTTAAGTGCAAAAGATTCCAGAGTACCACCAGAAGAGGTCCACCACTAGTGGTACCAGTGCCATAGTTCGAAAAACACTCATCTAGGTGATATGTTTTCATCATTGGCCACTTGTTAAAGATTTTGGTTCTAACACTGAGGGAGGCCAAAACAAGTCTTGGTTTCGACCTAAACAACAATCCTGATTCAATCCTAGTTTTGTTTTGGTTCAGTCCTGGTTTAGGTCTGGTGTAGCCCTGGTTTAGACCTGTACATATCTGGTTTTGTACTGGTTTATACATGGTTTAGGCCTGGTTTAGTGCTAGTTTGATATTGGTTTTGTCCTGTTTTACCCCTCAACAAACCTGATTTAGTCCTGGTTTAGTCTGTATTTGGTTATATATTTTACTGAGTTAATCCTTGGTATATTGTCCCACATGGGTTATTCTGGATTTAGACTCATTATAGGTCATTAAAATTGCACAAATTTTGCCAAATAGTTCCTGGCACAGTACATGTAAAAATAGCAAGACTAGCAACAATCATTTCCACACAGTATAGGATAAAAATGCAAATAAGGGTAAACTGGTAGCATATCTTTCCATAAAGAAAAAAGACACATCCCAACACCCAAACCCTTTAGCCAATTTCTGCCTCTGGAAGCCTGATGCGCACCCGATCCGACGGCCACAAATCACTGTTCCGTCTACGAGTTATCTATGTCAATTACCAACGATAAATGACTTTGGCAACGGGGGAAGGCCAGGTGCATCAATCCAACGCACCTCATGCCGCCCCATAGCTTCTCCACTCTATCGATCCCTGCCCGCTTCTAACATCCAGTTTTGATGGCCCGTCGACCGCAAAAAAAGCTACCCTGGAGCGCTGATGTCAGATGAAAAGAAGGGATATGTAACCCAAACTCTCACCAAGGGACATGTTCGCATTCTTGATATCAGATCTTCCACCCCCTCCCATCTGAGACTTAATATAGATCCCACTACGACTATACCAGGCCCAGACCAGATTTCAGTCAAGGCTTGATTGCAATGCTATACCTTATGTGGAAGAAAAGAAGAAAAAATCTTTGATAACATTCTCTGACCTTAAAGTGTGTTCAGTGTTCTTGTACATGCTCTCAGTACATATACCTGTGAGTAATTTATCCACAGTTTTCTGCATAAAAGTCTTTGTCAGCTTTTATCCCCAGCTGTGTTAAAAGTGCTAATTTTAACCAGCTGGGTGTAATGGCTGACAGATAAATGTGCTGTTAATGTGTGCCCATACAGTGGGAAAGAAAAGGTTTGTTGATGGGGGACTTATGGCAACTAAGTTAAAGACGGTTTGCTTTTAGTGAGTTTGCCTCAAAGTGCGTTATCAAGTCATTATCTGAATAGACTTTTAACACCTAGGGCCTTATTGATGAAAGACTTAAAATTGTAAATAGTGCAGACAAAAATGACAAGAAGGCTGCTTGATAGAGTTTTACAATCGCCAAATGTTGCTTTATTTTTTTTTTACTATAAGTTTTCAAAAACTGTCACATCACAGGATACAGGTGTGATGTGTCTTGTGATAGGTGCTTCTATGATATACTGTCAGGAGACATGAGTCATGAGTCTGGTGGCCCGTGTCTTGTGGCTAGGTCATAGGACACTTCTCTCCGATGAAGGTCTTGGTTGTTTCTCCTTTAAGCAGGAAAATATGACCTATAGATTTTGTAGGAATAAATGGCTCCTTTAACTGAACTCTATATAAGGTATTGCAACTTTGTAGCATTATCTTCTGTTTGTGCATGTTGGCAGTAGATCCAAAGCTCTGCAGTTTACCTCAGAAGACCATTCTGTGGCCTCTGTCTGTCTTTCTCCATGACAGCCTGAAAGTCCTGAGTTTGCATTTGCCACAAATGTAGATGTTTGTGTGTGTTAATTTGCTTCATTACTGTAGAGCAGGGCTATTCAACCGGCGGCCCGGGGGCCTGGATGGGCCCATAAGTCAACTTGGACCGGCCCACGGCCCATCTACCTATTCATAATAAATCAATAATTTAATAGCCATTAAGCTGTACATACAGCAATTTCCGACACTTTGTGGCCCTAAAGCCAGCAGTCCAGGGAAATGACTGGCCCACAGGAGAATCTAACAATCTAACAATTTGGCCCATAGGAGAATATAGTTGAATAGCCCTGTTGTAGAGTTATGTGCGTTGTATAGTAGGCCTCCTAGTTTTTTGCCATTATGTGCAGAAAGTTGACTGTGGGGCTGAATTTTAAATGTTTTTCCCCCCAAACTAAAAGTCTCTGTGGTTGGAAAGAATAATACAAATTTAGCCATACCATACATTTTGACAGGAACACTACCTCATCTTTTGAAGCCTTTTTAGCACCATCCTTTCACACTTATCCAACCACCTGTATAAACTAAAGTACAGTTAATAGTGCTGTATGTGCACACCTATAGTGAGGTAGGATAGCCACTGAGCGTTCAGAGATGAGGTGTATTGTGACGGCTTGTTCCCTGGTACATCTCCTGTCTCCCAGCTGCCTGATGGCTCGTCTACACAGGAGCGGCCCACCGTCGCTCTGACTGATTCTCTCTTTCTCCACCGTGCCCTGGGCGCTCTGTGTGTTGAAACCATTGATCGCTGCTGAATTGGATTGCGGCAGACCCTGATTACTGATGTCAGTGTGTGGCGCGTCACGTGGGACCTCCGAAAGCTCCTCGTGCCAAGGCTCAGGGCGGGCGCACAGAGGAGGAGTTAGAAAGGAAGAAAGAAAGAGAGAGGAGATGGAAGAGAAGGAGGAGGCGAGGGTTGGAGGGGTAAAGGGGTTCATTTATCAGGCTTAGTTTCACAGAGCGTGATAAAAGACAACATGCCCACACATACTGTACACGCAATGACGCACAAACAAACCACTAACATAATTGTGTTCTATTCCGGTAAACTGCGCCTGATTAGTGTTCAGTGTGGGGGGCGTGTGGCATGTACAACTTAGAGATACAGAGCTATAGTGTGGTGAGTTGCTTATTTTCATCATGTGGGTATTTTTTTCTCACCAATATTCAGTCTGAGCTTTGTGCCATTTAAGGTCTGTCAGTGGCATGAAGAACTGATGAATCCAAATTACTCATAGTGAATGAAAGTGAATGGTTGTCTGTGAGTGTATGTCTCTGTCAGCCCTTTCTGACTAACTGACTAACTGAGTTGCATTGCATGTGGGAGCCAAAATTGTGTTTTAGAGAGGTTTGCTGAGAAAAAAAGCTTGATGTTTGGCATTAGAGTAAATATGAAGTTAGATTTCAAACAGAGTAAAGTTGTGGCAATACAACAGTTAGTAGCTAAGTAAGACACACCAGACAGACAGCATTTTGCTTGAGTGTTCGATGTTGGGAGTCCAATTTAACAAACATTTTTAATGATCTCAAGAAGGCTCAACTTCACATACTGAAGAATTGAGTGTGCGATGCTGTTTTGAATTATTGTTAAACCAAGTAAGTTATTGTGTTAACTTGGGTTCAGGAGCAGGGCCACGCCTCAGCTACATCACAATTACACTCCATCTCCTGTGGGCCATCTCCTTTGCATTCCTAACCCTGCATCCCTCACCCTACATCCTATACCCCGCATTCATCATCCATCACCCTGCATCCCACACCCTGCATCCGTCACCCTACATCCCTCACTCCGCATCCCACACCCTACGTCTCTCACCCTACACTCCACACCCTGCATTCCTTATCCCTCACCCTGCATCCCTTATCCATCACCCTGCATCCCTCACCTTGCATCACTCATCTCTCACCCTACATCCCTCACCTTGCATCCCATATCCCTCACCCTGCATCCCTCACCCCAAATCCTATGCCCTGCATCCCTCATCCATCACCCTGCATCCCTCACCTTGCATCACTCATCTCTCACCTTGCATTCCACACCCTGCATCCCTCATCCCACACCCCGCATCCCACACCCTCCCTACATCTCTCACCCTACATCCCTCACCCCGCATCCCTCATCCCTCACCCTGCATCCCCCATCCATCACCGTGCATCCCACACCCTGCATCCCTCACCCTACATCCCTCACCCTGCATCCCACACCCTGCATCACTCACCCTGCATCCCTCATTCCGCATCCCACATCCTACATCTCTCACCCTGCACCCCTTATCCCTCACCCTGCATCCCTTATTCCTCACCCTGCTTCCCTCACCCTACATCCTATACCCTGCATCCATCATCCATCCCATCCTACATCTCTCACCCTACATCCCTCACCCTGCACCCCTTATCCCTCACCCTGCATCCCTTATTCCTCACCCTGCTTCCCTCACCCTACATCCTATACCCCGCATCCCTCATCCATCACCCTGCATCCCACACCCTGCATCCCTCATCCCTCACCCTACATCCCCTCACTCTGCATCCCACACCCTACATCCCTCACTCCACGTCCCACACCCCGCATCCCCCATTCTGCATCCCTCACCCCACATCTCACATCCCTCATCCTGAATTCCACATCCTGCATTAAGCATCCTTCATTCTTCTATTATCCAATACATCCACTAATAAATATTTCAAATCTTGTTGTGGCGTGGTCCTTGCCAGTGAATACAACAATTGAGAGCAGATTTGAAGCCAGTAAAAAAAAAGATGTACTTTTCCCCTGTCTTACAATTTTGTTCACTATATTTTATGCAGTTTCTCGAACAAGCTTTGGGATGAGTTTAAATATTAGTAGTTGAGGTCCAAAGTATACCTGATCAAGCAAAACAATTATGTTGAAATATGTCCTACTGATAATGTGCCTGTATAAACTTGTAAGGCAATAGCTTAATCAGTATGTAACCCCTGCTGTTCAGATTTACTCTGTTTACTTTTGTGCTTGAGTGATTGTTTGGGGACTTCACGGTGACAGTCATAAAACCAGTCCTTTGCCACAAGGTTATGCCGCTCCGACTTTGTGTTTGTGTGCGTTGTGTATATCTCAATGAATTCAAGTGCAAGTTTGGAAGTGATTCGCCGCGCTTCATTTGTTTACGCCTGGAATAGTGGCCATCATCTTTTCCACTAAGAGAACAATAGCTATTTCTTTCCCCCCTTTGCTCAGGAGACAATGAAGTGCCTTCCCGCCTCGCGAGCGACAGGCCAATAAAAAACGTAATTGGATCTGTCAATCAAACGTTGCGGCGGCAAGTGTGGGCAAGCAGAGAGGCAGGCAGGTGGGTGGGTAGCGGAGGAGAGGCGAGGGTGGCTGGACAACAAGAAAGCATGGCGTTCCCTTGATACACAGCACTACAAGATATTTGGCAAGGCTGGCATACAGTAGCGTAGCAGCAGGTGGTGTCAAATCAATAGACCCTTCTATGAGTGAGAGAATCAAAGAAAGTGCATGGATTTTGATGATAAAGTAGTGTTTTTTGCTCTAGTTTTCTGGATGAGGAAGCAAACACAAACAGTAAATAACATGTTTTTAGATGGCAGAATGCCTGGTTGTTCCACATATCAATCAACAATTCGACTTTGAAATAATAGCACAGTTTCGTCAGCTAAACTAAATTAGGTATGCTGGGTGTACATTGACTACAATGATTCTGTAACTATTAGCATAATTACGGTAGGCTCTGACTAACTTTTAGCATGTAGCATTTAGCTTATGTAATGCTAACTGCTCCAATAAGCTAAAGCAAAATGTGTAGCCAGTTGCTAATGTCATCTGTCAATGCACTGACATTACACATGTAGTTGGTCGGTTGCCATTTCCCAGAAACATCTTGGTGACGATTGCCAAATGAAAATGTATTGCAGTCTGCTTAATTTCCTGCACAAAAAATATTATTGCATTATGTATGCATGGACATATAACCAATAATATAATTACCACTTTTTTGGCAATCATTGATCAGTGCTTATGTCATTCAAAAGTGGAATCAGACAAGCAGACCGAATTTAACCAGCAGGCGATGGGCCAAATGTTGTTGTTGCTTTATTGCTGTCGGACCGACAATGCCAAGGCAGGCTGTAGTTGCAGTGCATATGTGCCGCAACACTACCAACTGAGCTATATTTTAAACTCTTAATATACAGATTTTTCTAAAAGTCTATGGTGAAAATTATTGGGAAATTTACTTCCGGCACCAGAAGAGGCAGGCACTGTTGAGCTTCACATTACAATATACAATATACTATTGAATAAACTTGATCAAAGCTTCACTTAATGCAAGTAAAGCCCGAAGTAATATAGCGCTGTGTGCCTCATAATTGTAAGGCCTGACTTAATTCTGCACTGGTGCCTCTTCTCCACACCCAAATTTTGTTATTTTTCAAAATTTTCAAAACAATAATTAGACTTTAAACCTGAAATTAAATCTTTATTAAACCTTTCCATGTGCCACTTTTAGGTCCATCCCCACCAACTGGGAACCACTGCCTTACTGCAGTGCTTACAGAGGCATACAATTGTTGTTTTCTTGTAAGGTGGTCAGGAAGGTAACTCTCTACTTTTTATTAGTCTGTACTGATGTGGCTTTGATGCTGCTGAAGGCTCCCAAGGTCACGCTGGAGGTTCGGGCGTTGATGTCCTCCCCGCGCATCATCAGACTTGTTGTTTTTTTCATTACACAAAAAGGTCCTGTCATTAGTCAGAAAGGGCACGTAGTATTTTTTCACGGTACGACAAACACCAAACATCACCTTGTCACATTAAATCATCAACGCTCTTACCTCAGCTAATGAATTATGCCCGGGCTAAATAAGCAGCTGCAAACAAAATGCATTCACTTTTTCTTGTGCATTTTTTTCTGCAGCTCTAAGTTTAATGACAACTGCCTAAATTAAGAGCACATTAACAGACTCTTACTGAGATGGTAAGTGCTAATTCAAGTACTGCGCTCCCTGCTTTGGCTTTTAGAAGATGGCTTTTCCATGTCTGCACCCACATTACGTTTACATTATCAGCCAAAGGGTATGAAGCCTGGTGGTGCTTTTTTAAATTCAACTCAATACTTCATTGTTGTACTTTTAAATAATTAAGAAAGAAATAACAGAGCATTCTCCACCATGGTTTAGAAAAGTGGGACAAAAAATAATAGTTGCATTTTTAGGAACTGTAATTATTTGTCACAGCATCCGTGTTCACAACAGCAGCATGGGGCATTGCTACAAAAAGAGATAATTGGCAGACAAAATTTAGCAATATGCAAACTTTTAATAAAGCAGCAATAGAGTATGGAAGCACTAGTCACACAAATGTGTTTTTAGTGCATGCCTATGTCTTTACACTATCCAAGGACGCACATGGATTGTTGGTGGATTGTCGACTCTAAATAATGAATGCATTAAACGATGGAGAATTGTTGTCTGTATGTCTTTATATTATCTTTCATTTATATATTTAAACCAGTCTTGGTCGTCTCTAGTTTTATAACCTTTAAAAACATGATCTAACTAAAAGAAAACGTTTTTAGTAAGTACCCTACTGGTGCCAAAAAGTAGTGTTTTCCAACCAATCAGGGATAAAGGGACCTCTAGGGGTACGCAAGTGCATTGCAGAGGGCGACATTTTCAAAACTTATTTAAAGATAATCAAGATAATCAATACATCAAAATTTCTGTTATACAATGGAATAAGTCCTAAAATTGTTATTTTCTTGATAAATACACGTAATAGAAGTTTATTTTATTTTTTATTTAAAGACAGACATATTATTATTTGTTGTATTGATTTTTGATCTTGATTTTGAGTTTAAATGAAAAAACAAGAAAACTGACACAGAATAAGTATAAAATGTATTTGTTCTAATAAAGATAGACATTTAAATTATTTCCATTTAATAATTTGTTGTCATACTTTTTTTATAACTACTTAAAAAAAAAAATCATGATTACGTACTGTATGCATGAGGGGGTAAAGACTGGGGGTACATAAGAAAAAAAATGTTGGGAACCACTGCCATAAAGAAACAGGCAAAGAGACCAGCAGAGTGCAGCAGAGTGTTGCTGTCTTTTGAACATATAATCAAAGAAAAAGAGCACTTAAGTTCCTTAAACTTTGTATGATGGCATTTTACTACAAAATGAAAAACAGCTGTGAGGAATCAGTGGAAACAGATCTTTACACCGTTTTTTGTTTTTTTTTTGGATAAATGCAGACTGGAGGAGTCAGTGCTTCCTGTAGTGGGCGGGGGCTTGTGGAACCGAGCGCTTTGAGAGCGTTTAGAGGGAGTTTAGAGGATTACTCAAACAGACATCTATGAAGCAAAACACAACTCCAGGTATATTTTTGATGAGGCAACATAACATGTTAGAAAGCTACAAAAAGTTGATTTGATTGTAATATATTCCCTTTAAGAGGCTACAGACTGGCTATTGTTACCTTAAGTGTTAGGCTCCAGCCATCTGTCATTCATGTTTGATGAGAAGATGAATAAGCCTAAACAAATATTGTATTATAATGAGTTATCTGACTGAAGCATCTGGGAAAGCTTCTATAGAAAGTGTTTGCAAAAGGCAGGTACCTTATGTTATATTTGTCTGGTCAGTCAGCTGTTAAAAATGTTGTCCTGCCACAAGTCCAGAATATACATGGTTACGTGATTCATGTAGCCACTAATATGGATTGGGGGTATGTACATTTGATTTAAAGGTCCCCTATTATGCTATGCAAATCAGTGCGATCCAGCATTTCCAACTCTTGCAAAAGAGACGGCCTCAGCACACAGGATTACTCTAACAAGTGTGAATGAAACAAAATACTACTCCAGGTACAGTATGTGTCTGAGGTACAAATAACATTATAACATGGTTAAAAGCTCAAAAAAAGTCAATATAGCATAATAGGGGGCCTTTAATCTTTTTTATCAGGGGCATGTTGAGAGCATAAGTTCCCAGAGCTGAGTTTTGTTTGCTATACAATGCACTTTTGTTCTCTGACCCAAATAGACTCTCCTCCACAGTCTTGACCCAGCCTCTGAGAGTTGATAAAAAGGGCTTGTAGAGTTTGAGACTACAGTGTGTACGCAGTCAGTGCACGACTCTGGTGGGCAATAAATCACTGTATTTATCATGCATTGTGGACAAGTTTCTACTTCCTTAAGAGGAAGAAATATTGCTCTCCCTGAATGCACTGTACCTTACATTAAGTACCAAAATATACTCTTCTTGGCCTTGTGCTCGTAGAAATGCAAAGAAACAAAAATGTCATGTTTATTTAGAGAAATGGAAAGAGGTTTCTGCAGCAGTTTTCTGGGTGCTCTACTTAGATAAAAGTGGATTTAAAAGTTAATATTTGTCTCCTATTGATCGCATATGTATTTGTTATTGTCTTACAGCAAAAAGTGCAACAAACTCACTCAGCAAAATGCAGAGTAAACTGTCCATAAGTGCAGAAATATGTTTTTGGAATGCATTATCTGGATCATAATTCAGTTCAGTGGTATTGTAATATTTTTGAGTTAGACTTTATGAAATGTCTCAGGTCTCAGTATTGGAGATGTGTAAAAATGTGTGTATAAATGTATGGTCTAGAGCTAAACCATAGAGAATGCATTGGTTACAGTTTTTGCATAGTTTATAATACTGTCTTTGCATGTCTTTAAAGGGGATATGTTGTGTATTAAAACAAATTTTAAAAAAATCTTGGTCAGCATTGCATGTTTTACAACTTTAATTAACATTATGTGACTAAAAGAAAACATTTCTAATAATGACTTTACTACTGCCATAAAAATAACAGATAAAGAGGACCAGCAGAGTGCAGCTGTGTTACGCTCGTTTGAACAGAATCAGAGAAAAAAATATATTTTCATGTCCTTAAACTTTTAGTAGGAAGCCATTTCACTACAAAAATAAAAATACAGGTTAACTAAAACTGTTAATGAAACAAAACACAACTCCAGGTATTTTTGATAAGGGGACAACATTATTACATGGAAGAAATCTCAGAAAAGTTGATTTTGCATAATATAGCTCATAAACTAGACAGCTAATTGAAGTTCTGTTACTTGCCGTTTCTACAACTGTTGGGGACAAACTGAGCATTGCTGGAGGAGAAACACATGCTCAACTTTATTTAAATTTATATTTATTTATAGGAGAAATTGGGTTGTTAGGCTTCTTCAAATGAGTTCATTCACAGCTCAAAATCACTGGCTGTTCTCTGTTGTTTAAAAGCCAAATGCAGGGGATGGTCCATGTTATTCTATATAACATCCACCTTTTGTGTTAGTGTTTAGTTGAATAGACACCTTATAAACATCTAGCCTGAACACAAAATTGTACAGGGAAAAGTGGTGTGGGGTGTGAAATGTGGGCAAAAACATCAAAACACTACACATTTAAACATAGGTTAGCCATGCAAAGATTTTAAGTAAGTGGCAGCCCAGTACTTTCAGGAGCTCTGCCTCACAGTCACTCTGTAGAACCAGATTTTTCATGCTAATATAAGTCATTATTACTTCAAAGTACAATGACTTCTTTAGTTTAGCAAAAGGTGAATCTTCAGATCTTTAGATCTTCATCAGATGGCCTTCCTGACCAAACCCTTTTCCATTTATCCAGCACATATTTTGGCTAGAGTGAATGGCTCGACAATGGGGTGAATCAAACCCATGACCTTCCACACCAAAGCCAATCAGACTTACTATATCACAACAGGGAGTCATTATACTACCACCGACAGCAGAATTCATCAGTATCAGTCTATTCAACAAGCAGTGGATGAGTACTGCCCTCCTATTGGCTGTGGAGCTGGAGCAACTCCTTAGTATGCTTATTGAAAGTGTCAGTTGGAGAGTATAGACCTAAAATGGTCCACTGATTTGACATCCTCAAGGTGCATATTCTTAAGAACTCCCATTTGGGGCTATTGTCTCCTCTGATCAATCAACAACATGCATGCGCTACAGTGCCAGCCTTCCTCATTTTGGGTTTGTATTGAGAAACCGCCTCTGTGGCTTCTAAAGTAAGTAATTACATCCAGGAATCCCCCAATGGAGGATTAAAACAAACGACAGGAAACACACTCTTCCCTTTT
Source organism: Bostrychus sinensis (assembly GCA_020698575.1). Classification (NCBI taxonomy): domain Eukaryota; kingdom Metazoa; phylum Chordata; class Actinopteri; order Gobiiformes; family Eleotridae; genus Bostrychus; species Bostrychus sinensis. The sequence goes on along the minus strand of CM036257.1, from coordinate 9,488,482 downwards.
CACCACTTACACCGCCCCGCCTTGGCTCTAAAACCTTTTTTCTTGTAACGCCTACACTTCCCATGAATACCCTGCCTATAAAAATCCACGGCTGCTTGTAAAAATTAGTGAGGTCAACTCGTGCCTGGGTGAGAAATGATAGGAAGGCATCACAATTTATGGACAGACTGCCTTAGCATGAAGTGCTAAGCAAAACATATGGTATTGTTGGCGTTCCTAAGGGCCCGGGTAGAGAAAAGCATCTGTCCTGTTGGTTTTTTGCAGTGACAGGCTGCAGGGGAGCATTACTCATCATTACAGTCTCCGCTGGCAGCCTATTCTCATCACATTACAGGGGTATAATGAAGCGTAGCATGCTAGCGTCCTCAGGTCGGGGCGGCCAGTTCACCATTAGCACAAGCCGGGGGCAGCCATGCGAGTCACTGTTCAACATTTTACTGTTAGTTTAGTGTGTAATTAATTCATTATGGGACAGATGCAGGTGACAGATTTTTGGAACCATAAAGGATTGGTGGAAATGGCACTAGGTCATACTTGCATACATTATCACTGAGCAGAACACAACAGTGAACCTTAAATGGATGGTTAATTGTCCATTTGGTATTATAAGGTTAAGCCTAACATTTCTTGTGAATATTAAAGTTATTGTTTTAAGGGGAAAAACGACAAAATGTTGAGGTTTTGAGCCAGTTCGCTCCCCCCTAACATGTGGTTTTAACACTGAAATAAAGAAAATGTCCAAATTACACATTAAGGTGTTAAGGTATTATATATTTAATCAACTTCAAAGGCTGTTTTCCAAACTTTTGAATCAGATACAGTATCTCCACTTCAGTAGCACACACAAGCACCAACATTTCCAGTCTTGTACTTAACAATATACTGTAGACTTTTACATAAGGATTTGTTGATGCATCTAATTCCTACCCTGATTTATTGGTCATTTGACTCTTAAAACCGAGGCAAACCTAGAATTTTTTTTAAGGCTATTGTCAGTATTTTCTAATTTACTGCAAGATAAAATAAGCTCTCCATAATCCCCTCTGTAAAAGCCTTTTTCAATAACATGTTGACACAGTGAATCAAGATTTGGCTATGTCCAATTATACGTTAAGAATTATCTTTCTTCTGCTCCTTTTCAGTTATTTATCAAATGGATGGAAAATTATTTTATGTTGAAATATAGGCTACAAACAAATATGATTATGATCAAACATGATCAAAACAAATAAATGAAAAGTTATGAAAGATTTTGTTTTTAAAATGTGTGCCTAATTTACTTATAAAAACATTAAATGACTCAAAACTTGCAATACATTTTTTTTTTCATATTTATGTCAGTAATCTGCAAGAAAAGTTTCACATTGATATCTGTTAGTTAAAAAAAAAAAACTACCTTACATCAGTGGTTCTTGATTCAACAAGATATTAAAAGTCATTCCTAATTTTTTTTTGCATTGCCTCGCGGTGAGGTTTATAGAACATTATTTTTAAAACTCTATATATTTGGATTATCATTTAATGCAAAGATTTGGCTTTTGGGTCTGTAAGTGTTTAACATAAACTATTCAGAAGGATAAATTGTGGTAGTAGGTTGTCTAATACCTGAAAGGTTAGAGATTGGTGTTTCATGCTCAAGCCATTCATTTTGTCAAAATGTTGTTGGGTAAGACACTGAATCTCAACTTCTCTGTAGTGTTTGAATGAAAGAGTACATGTCTGTGAAAGCAAATGGAAGCTAACACTGAAGTGCTACCGTTGCTAGAAAAGCATAAAAATGCTTTTTTTTATGTTGAATAGATTGCCTCCACATATCCCAACATATCATCAGTAATTGCACAAAGCTGTCATCAGATCTCTAAATGTTATTTTTATGTGTCTTTTTACAGGAGCAGGGCAAAGTTGGAGTAACCTTCAACATCGGCACAGTGGACATCAGCGTCAGGGAGAACTCCACACCAGTGAACGACGGGAAATACCACTTGGTCCGCTTCACCAGGAATGGGGGCAATGCTACTTTACAGGTGGACAACTGGCCAGTCAATGAGCACTTTCCCTCAGGTACTGCCTTTTTGTGTTCTCTTTTTTTATATATATTATTTTCTTAATAGTAAAACATAGATGGTCAAAACTGGACACCACCGTTTTATTTTTTATTCCAAGGGCACCAAAAAGCGAATGCGTAGAGGCCTACAGTCGGCAGTCTCAGCATGGAGGTTGTGGGTTCAATCCTTGGGTCAGCCCATGCACGATTTCTCGATAGTCGTTGGCCAAAAAATAGGCTAAAACTGGCTAATCTTCACTCAAATAAGGAATAGGCATTGACCAATCAGCTCGCAGCAGTGCGTTTTGGCCCTTTTCCAAAGAGGACCCAAAGCAGCACGGTTTAGTACTCTTTTGGGGGACACTTTGGGATGTGCAAAGACCTCCAGACCTGCGCCATACCGTCTCAGTGGAATATCATGATAGAGAATGACGGTGAAAGTGGATGGATGTCTCTAAGTGTCAGCCCTGCGACAAACTGGCCATTGTCCAGGCTTTAGCCGCCTAAGGCCATAGTTTGTTGGGTTAGAATCCAGCCACAAGCAAAATCTTTAAAACCTTTATTTTATTCTTTCAAGCTAGAATCCATTTTCTTGCAAAAGGCACAAAACCGAGCAAGATCTGGTCGGCTCATTTCAGAAAAGGGGAATGAAAAGAGGCATTTGGTCGGCGGGCAAGCAAAGAAGCAAAGAGAGGATAGCGGCACAGACCAAGGGTGGGCTGCTGGTCAGATAAAGCCACCGCCCTGCCTGTATCTCTTATCCACAGGTCAGCAACAGCAACGCGGCAAGCGAATACAAATAGGACCATCAAATAGGACTCACATCATCTGCTGTTTTGGGGCATTTGGAGCAGAGGTGTGCCCAGTGAAAGTGAGAAAAGAGTGAAGAGAAAATATAAATAGAGGTGGCATTGCTGGTCATTCATACGTTTGTCATTGGCAGCTGGCTTTTGAACAGCCACATTGGTCTGCTTACTTTTACTAACATTATTACAATTATGGTGGCAAGAAGGTCCTGGGTTCAAATCCCATACTATGTTTGTGGAGTTTGCATGTGTCTGGGTGGGTTTTCTCCGAGTGCTTCGGTTTCCACCATCACCCACCAACCTAAAACACGCACAATACTCAAGCTAGGTACTCCTGGCTCCAGATCAGGAGAAGGGTCCCCAGGCACTGCATTCTGGTCACCCACTGCTCCTGACAGGTTGCCCGAGGACAATAACTTATACCTGACCTTACCTTATGTTTGCACTGCAACTACTAATACTACTACTATTACTAGAGTCAAAAATTCCTTTTACTCATTTACAGACTTTCCCTGTACTCAAGGGAAGGTAAGAGTTTTTAAAAATGTACTCAGGAGCTGCAGTATAGTAGCTCACTTGGTAGAGCATGTGGTGCATATATAGACCAAATACAGCTCGCCTTGGAGTCGTGCGCTTGAGGCCAGACTCTGACCACTTGCCTGATGTCTCTCCCTGCTCTACCCATAATTTCCTGTCACTTTTTATGTTTATAAAAATGTACTCAGAAAGTACATTTTCTTCCAAAAGAATCAAAAAGTATCTACAGGAAATATAATTTAGTTATAGTTAGTTAGTCAAAACACCCACACCCCTAGCTCTTTCCAACATTATAATCCAATTTTAGTTCTATTTGAGACTCTGGTGGAGCAAATTATTGTTATAATCGACACTTGATCTTTTTTGCAAAGGTTAGGACCAAACTGTTTCCTGTGGTGCAGCAACTGCATACAAGTAGTACCATTAAATAAGGCTTGCATCATCCTTGGTCTCTACAAATATTTCCTCTGACTACTACTACTACCACCACACACAAATACACACAAAGACACACACAAATGCCTTTACACACTTATAGATAAAAAAAAAATGAGTTTTGCTTCAAAAATGTACTCAAGTAAATGTAGAAAATGTAATTAGCGATATAGCTCAGTTTGTTCAGTCAGGTTTTTGAGGCGTATATACACAGAGAATACAATTCACCTCGTGGGTTCAAGTCTGGACTCTGACCATTTGTTTCCCTGTATTCTCATATAATATCATGATCTATTTTTCGTTCTAATTAAAACACTGAGCAAACTAGACTATGGTGGGTCGCAAAGGTCTCTAGTATGAAGAATACTGGATCTCTTTTGTAAAGGCTAGGGCCTCATTACTTCATGGTCATCAGAAGCAGAGCAGCGGTTGAATACAAATAGGACCATCAAGTAGGTCTCATATCATTTGGTGTGTTTTGGGTATTTGGAATTCAGATGTCCCCTGCGACAAAAAAGCAAAGGAAATAAAGACTTCATTTAAATAGAGTTGGCATTGGTTGTTCCTTGATATGTGTCTTGGTGCCAGCTGGCTTACGAGCAGCCACCCTGGTCTCCTTGTGGTTTCAACTCCTCAATTTCACTTAAGTGAAGCGGAGCAGGTGCACGGGGAGACGCGGGAGGCACAGGTACCCCAGAGGCGCAGGCTTCGATGATAGAAGATGATGGGGAAACTTTATTCATCTCCGAGGTGAAATAGTACCGCGGCGGCTCGACGTAATTGGACAGAAACAGATGTGGAACTGGAGGGATAGAGGTAAAGATTAAATCAACAGATGTGGAATTAATTGAGCACTGTTAAGTCAAAAGATTGCACAAGTCACAGAGAGTTTGCAAACACAAGATGCCACTGTGATCTATAGACAGACAGCAGTAAGTTGATTGACTGAGGAGAAGGCTTAAATTAGATACAAAGCCTTTTCTAATTCAAGTTGTTTTTTGGTTCTGTTGCATATACCAGGGGCACTGCGAAAGAATGTTGATGTCTTATAGCCTTTCGGTAGAAGCTGCATTTTAGATTTGTTGTCCTAGCTCTGTATTCTTGTATCTGAGTGGAGGGATGTGACCAGTTTGGTGCTGGGTGGGATGGGTCCTTGATGAAGCCCCTATTGATTATTTTTGATGCAGATTACTAATACTTATATTGTAAGTATTGTTCCTTCAAAGCTAAAAGTACTACAAAAGTGAAGCACCACAGAGCCACATAAAATTGTAACCATCACAAAGGTGCTGTTTTAATTTTGTTGGTCCTATGCCCCCAGCAAATTAGACTATGGCAGGTTGCATAGATCTGTTGTGTGGGAAAACCCTGGATGTATTTCACACAGAGCAGGGCTGCACCATCTCCTGGCCTGACCTGATGGGCTGTTGTGATTTCGGTTCAGCGCCAGCACAGGTGACACTAATGCCTTGTGTCTCCTACTTTCTTTGCTGCCGGCTGTCTTTTGCTTTCTCTTTGAGCAGATAAAGTTAGATGGGTTTCATAACGCCGTCTTAACCACTCTGATGCAGAAAAAACACTCGGGAAATTTCATAACACCAGCCTGTCCAGCAATCCTTTCAGTGGAAATATTTTTAAAGGAGCTATATTAGCTTTTATTCATTTTTTTAAATGAATTTTGGTCGCCTCTAGAACAGCACTGCGTGTTTTACAACTGTTAAAAACATTATCTAACTAAAAGAAAAAAAAAACTTACAATAATTACTCACTAGTGCAGCTGTGTTGTGCTCTTTTGAACAGAATTAGGGTAAAACGAGCAGTAGTAATAGCCTAGTAGTAATAACAGTAGCGGCAGTAGTTGTAGTAGTAGCAGTAGTACTTATGAAAGCAGTAGTAGTACAGTTTATTTGCAGTAGCAGTAGTAGTAGTTATAGTTGTAGCAGCAGTAGTTATGATAGCAGTAGCAGAAGTTGTAAGTACAGAAGCAGTTGTAGTAGTACCACAGTAGCAGTAATAGTAATAATAGTAGTTGGTAGCTCATGGTAGCTAAGGACTGAACCAGTAGCTGGAATAACAATAACAGTAGTAGTACTTGTTGTATCAGTTTTAGTAATTGTAATAGTAATAATACTAGTGCACTAGTAGTAGAAGTAGAAGCAGTTGGATAAATTGTAGTAGTATCAGCAGTAGTGGTAGAAGTAGGGGTTCTAGATGTAGCGCTAAGAAATTGAACGGGTCTATGTAGGTGGTCAAGCTGCTGCATACCATATATCTGCCTTGGCCTATTGTGCTTCTTAGTAAATATAGTATTACATAAAAACTGCTTTCTCCTTTTTAATCACGAGCAATTTCACACAGCATTTTAACCCCTGCCACCTCCATAATTATCCCAAAGTGCTTTGTGCATCGGTATTCACTGCTTGTTCTCTTCTCCTATCAATATGGACGTCGATATTCCTGATCTCAAGCACCCTCGGCTCAGAAATCACTGCTAAATATCCTCTGGACTCACTCCTCCGTTAAAACAATGCACAGTTGAAAAAAATGCATTTTACATGTATTATGTACATTTCAAAGGAAAAGATAAACTTGTGCTTGTAGTAGTATTAGTAATAGTAGTAGTAGCAGTAGTAGCAGTAGCAACAGTAGCTGTAATAATATTATAGAAGTCGTAGTAGCAATAGCAGCACCAGCAGGAGTAGTAGTAGTAACTGAGGCAATAGCGGGAATAGTAACAGTATCAACAGCAGTAGTAATAGTTGTAGTAGGAACAGTAGTAGTTAAAATAGCAGTAACATTGGTGGTAGTAGTAGTAGTAGTAGCAGTGGTAGCAGCAGCAGTTGGAGTAGTAGTAGCAGTAATAGTAATGATGTCAATAAGAATAGTAGTTGTAGTAGAAGCAATAGCAGTAGCAGGCATAGTAATAGTGTCGGCCTGTAGTAGTTACCTTGCAGAAGTAAAAGTAATAGTGGTAAAAGTAGTTGCACCAGTAGTAGTAGTAGAGGCAATAGCAAGAATAATAACAGTGTCAACACTAGTTGTTGTAGTAGAGGTAGTAGTTAAAATCGCAGTAGCATTAGCATGAGTGTAGAAGTACTTGCAGAAGGTGATAGCAGTAGCAGGAATAATAGCGGTATAAGCAGTAGTTGGTGTAGAGTTGTAGTAACTGCAATAGCATTACTAATAGCATTAGTAAAGGCAATAGCAGGACAAGAATGTATTAGAAACAGTAGTCAATTAGCAGTAGCATTATTATGAGTGTAGATTAAGTACTTAGTAGCAGTAGTAATAATAATAGTAGTATGTTCTATTGAATAGTTTCATTGTGCAACAATTAGTTTGTAATTTAATAGTGAGTCATTTCTACTTATTGTCCACGCTTTTACCTAAGTAATAATTATGATAATCATACTTTTATTTCTACTAATTAGTTATATTTGAAAGTAGTAGTACTTTTTATTTCTGTTCAGATTTGTGTACTTCTTCCACCTCACATTTTCTCTTTGAATTCTGTCCTCGCGTCCCTCCAAGGTTTGTTCCCTCTTCCCTGTCATTGTGTCAGAATGAAGTTGAGGCTATGTTGGGATCGAAAGCCTTGTAATTTCTTTTTCTCTTGCAGAAGCGCAGGTAATTTGCAGGACACGCAGTGATAGTAATTCAGCCATGATTGATTTTTTTTTTTTTTTTTTGCCATGTCCCTCCTTCCCTTCTAAAGGTGTTGTCATCTCTTGAGTAATTACATGTTAGGGTGCAGCCTCATCGACTGCTTTCACACACTGCCGGCGCTTAACTTGAAGGCAGTGGCGTCGGCGGTGTTCAATAAACAGTTACCGGATCTGGCCGTGCCCTCGCCGGCTGCCACGGGATATGGGGCACCACAGAGCTTCGATGGTTTGCTCGTCAAGAAATAGCTGTTTGCGAATGGCTTGGGACGTGTACCTTGTAAAATCTCATCAGGAGGCTTGCACAGTTGGACTCACCAAAGTATAGCACCCTTTTGTACCGCTATTGTATTCAAAACATTGCATTTAAATACAGCTCATAGTCTTAGTAACAATGACGATTGATAATATGAGGTATCCTATCTTAAAAATAAGTCTTTTTCAGAGTCAGTGTGAATAAAGCCCCATGTAACCCTCCTGCTGTATGTTAGCTGAAAACAAAACAGCCTTGCAAGGATAGAAGCGCTCTGTTCCCAGTGTTCCTGAAGTCTCAGGTCTTTCCAAAAAGTGACACGTCCTAGTTAACAAGTTAGGCTTTATTTTTAGACTTTTGTCATTTAGAGTGGTTAAAAGGCAGGGGAAGCCTTTATACATATACAAGAGGGGGGAAATGAGAGTCAAGCCGAGTGAGGGGTCACACAGGATTCAACTGGACTGGCGAGTTTTTACAATAGTGCTTTACTGAGAAATGCAGGGGGAGCTCCATAGAGAAAAATGTGACCAAAACTTTAAATTGCCGAGCCAGTGAACTGTGTGCGAATCCCAAGCCTCGATAAGTAGAGAGGGTTGCATCAGAAAGGGCATTTGGCGTAAAAATCTATGCCAAATTAAACACGCAGAGCAGATCATTTGGCGACCCCTGAAAAGGCAAAAGAGCAGTTGAAAGGGAATTTTGGGGAGACACTCAAAGCTGCATAGTGAAACATCAGATCATGTCTAAAAACAATAATAACAATAATAATTACTTCAAATTGCTTTACAATTTGGTGCATTATTCATTAATCCATCAGTTACACTCTGGTGGTGGTAAGCTCTTTCTGTGGCCACAGCAGCCCTGGGGCAGACAGCCAGAGACATGGCAGCCATTCTGCACCTATGGCCTCTCCCACCACCTCCAAACACACAATCACACTAACATTCTTACAGGCTAGGTGGGTGAAGTGTCCTGCCCAAAGACGCAATGGCATTATGAATGGGGGAGAGCAGAATTTGAACCACCAACCTTCTAGTTATAAGGCTTTAACTTCTATTCTACCTCCTGGGTAAAGCAGCTCCCTTCCGTTAACTACCAATGCACTAGTTACACACATGAAAGAGTCTAGCAATCAAAACTCAAATCTGTAAAGTGTTATCGCTTCAAACATCCAACGTCATCCGTGTTGGATATTTCTGGATCCACTGTTCACATAATCACTGATTGCATTATTCCTGATGCAATTTTCACAGTTGAAGGGGGGAAAAAAAATCAATTCTATAGCCTTCTGCATACGACGCGTCAGCAAACGGAAGTCTAGTGATTTGAGATCAGCAGTGTTATCAAAGCCCTTGCTCTGTCAGAAATAACAGGATGTGGTGAGCTGTCTGCGAACCTAATGCTACATGATGAAATTATTGCAATCACTGTGAACAGCTCTTCCATTGCACTCGAGATGGCCATTAATTGAGTCTTCGAGCATCAGTATCTTTTCAGATGAGCCGACAGCCCTCAAAATATGATGACAGGTTCTTTTAAAACTCACATGTTAGCGCTGTCAAATCACATGTGAATAGTGAGCTTTGCACGTCTTCTTATGTTTTCATACTTAGGCTTATCTATACCAGTTGCTAAATAAATTACTGGCATATGACAAAACACTTAAAAAATTAGGCAAAAAGAAAGTGAATTATGATGATTAAAGGACTGTATTGACACGGCTTTTCAGTCACATGTTTACCTATTTGAAATAAGCTCCTTTAGAATAAACAGCTACTAATAATTGAGTGAAAAAATATTGACTGAAACAAAAGTCAAAGTACAACAACCTTCCAGAGATAATATCAAACTATGGAAGTCTCAGAGCATCAAAACCTAAACTACAGAGGCCTCAGAGGGTCAAAACTTGAACTATGGTAGATTCACAGGGTCAAACTTAGAAGGGCAGCAACTAAACCGAACTGCAGAAGGTGCTGCTTTCAGCATCAGAAGGTCAAAACCAAAACTATGCCAAAAATGCTGTGTAAAAATGTTGTACTATAGCCAGGGGTGAAAGTAGATTTTTGCTTATGCCGGTACTATAACAAATTATGCCTTCATATATATTTTTAATAGCAGAAAAAGCAGATACGCGGTTGAGAATGAATCTTGACTATAAATAAAAAATATAGACAGGGCTTATATGGGGTTTGACAACAAATCAAACATACCCTATAAAGGCCAATACACCCCGGACGCGCAGACGCGCCTCAAAAAAAAAAAAAAGGCCCCTATTGTTTTCTATGAGAGCCCTCACACTGGGCAGGCAGCGGTGGCTGAAAACACATGGCCCCCGGACTTCTGCACTAACAAAGATGGTTCTCTGCTCCGTGTGACACAGACACAAAGCTGTAAACACTGAGGGACAGTAGCTGCTGCTCGGGGGGACACAGGCAGCAGCTCCCAACTCCTGCTGCAGTTAGAGCACTGGGAAACTCCTTTCTGCTGCTAACTCACTAATAACTCACTAATAGAACAGTCCAGTCTGTCCTCACACAGCCTGGGTGACTTCTGTCACTATGTCCAGTTATTAACAGATAAAACACATATTTTAAACTCCACCTTGTTTATGTTAAAGCCCTCTCAAGTGCCGAGATGCGCCGCGTTCAGTGTAATTTGATGCGCTGCGGCGTTCCCGTGTGCGTTGGGTTTAAGACGCACATGCTCATTCTGTGCATTAAATCACATCACGGAGTGATCATAAGCCACTAAAAACCACACAGACACATATATGATGAGATTAAGCACTGCCTGGTTCACATGCTTTAACGTCAGATTTTTTTTCTCTCATACGAGCGACCGCGGTCCGCGGCTGCTTTCTAATGTGTGTTAAAGCTGCAAAGAACAGCCGGACAGCTGATCTACTTCCACCCGGTACTGCGTACCCCCTCTAAATCTTATGCCGGTACGTAGTACCGTGCTGTACCGGCTTACTTTCACCCCTGACTATAGCAGCATTGGAAAGTCAAAACCCAAGCTACAGCAGCCTCAGAGGGCCAAAACCACTACTACAGGGGCCTTCAGGGGACAAACTACAAAAAATACACAATGCTATCAGTTTTACTATAGCAACATCTGGAGTTTAAAACCAAGACCAAGGCAACTTCAGAGGGTCAAAACCTAAACTACATAGGGATGACATACAGCAGTCTTAAAGAGTCAAAACCATAGCTATAACAGCCCAAGAGGGTCAAAATTCAGTCTACAGCAAAAGTCAAACTCCAGCCTTAAATTACGGTCATTACCTATCTCAGGCAACCTAAAGAGAGTTTTTTACTCAAGGTAAAATGACCATTAACGAAGTATTCAAGCTTCAATATTCTTCAGATGAACAGGCAGCACTTAAAGTAATGACGAGCCTTTTAAACTAACCGCACTTCCTCACGTTTGCACTGTCAAATCACATGTGAATTAGAAGCTTTTCGCACTTCCTCTCATGTCTGGATAAAGCCAGGACTGAAATAGGCTTAGCTATAGCAGTTGCTAAATTAATTACTGGCATATGGCAAAACACTTGTCTTATAAGATTAGGCGACGCGAAAGTGAATTGTGATGATTAGGAGACTATTTTTAAAGGCTTCTTAGATGTCCTTTTACATACTTAAAATAATCTCTTATAGGATAAACAGTAGATAATACTTGATTGAAAGCTACAGCCAAATCAGTACAGCAAATTTGGAGGAGTAATACAAAACTATGGCAGTATTAGAGGGACAATCTACAGTTTTCAACTTAGAAATTCAAACCTTTCATGTCACAGGGTCAAAATACAAACTAGTCCACTAGTCTCACAGGGCCTAAAACGTTAACTACAATAGTTTTAAAGGATCAAAATTTAAAGTACAGCAGTGTTAAGAGGTGTTTGTTAAACTGTAACTAGAATGACATCAAATTGCAATATCTTTAAAATGTTAGGACACACATACAGCAGTCCTGGAGGGATAACATCAAACTACAGTGGGATCTACATATAGACTCAAACTACAGTGGCCTCAGAGGGTCACATCTTTAACTGCAGCGGCCCTGAAGTTGCTGATTCATCATACAAAAACTCGAATGATACCAGCCTCAGAAAGCCAAGATTAAGCTACAGTAGTCTCAGAAAACTAACTTCAGCAAACTACAGGAGCCTCTGAGGGTCATGTCTTTCAAACTACAGCTGCCTTAATCAATCAAACCAGAGCATAGTTTGTGTACAGCAGCTTTGGAAAGACAATATCGATCCTATGGTAGTCTCAGAGGTTCAAAAATCATTCAACAACAGCTTTAGAGGGTAAAAACCAAACTACAGTAGCCTTAGGGGGTCAAAAGCCTAACTACAATAGCTGCAAAGGATCAACAACAAGTACAGCAGCTTAAAATATATTTGCACAACTAGAATCCCTAAACAGAAGAAGTGTATAAGGACTCACATCATGGAGGGATACTGTCACACTTGGATAGCATCTATAAACTCAAACTACGGTGGCCCAGGAAGGTCACATCTTTAACTATAGCAACCACAAACCAAGCTTGAGCAGCTGCAGTGTCAAAAGCCGAGGTCCAGCAAATTTGGAATGATAATATTGACACTATGGCAGTCTCTGAGGTTCAAAAATCATTTTTCAGCAGTATCAGAAGCAAAAAAAAAAAAAAAAAAACTCAACTACAGTAGCCTCAGAGGGTAAAAAAAAAGTATTTACCCAGCAAAGAGCAGCACGGTAATGCAATTATACTTTGCTACATTTTAATCTAGGCACTTCCCACGTAGAAGTTACTTTGCAGCAGTGAATTGTGTGTTCTGCCTGTTTTGTATCTGGCATTGTCTCATTATCGTCTCCCTCAAACAGCGCCCCATCAGATCTCCAATCTTTTTTTTTTCTTTTTTGTCCCCCCGCTTCCTTTTATCTGCGTTCCTCATCCATTTCTAGTCCATGCATCTCGGCTACAATCTGGTGTACTTTCGTGACAGCCCACACTACTGCAGGGGCTCGTCTTTGTTTGGTGAGAGGGTTCCAATTTCCTTATATAACGCTCTCAATCCCGCCATTATTTGACTGTGGATTACAAGAGTCTTTTTGTGTGAATTTGGATCTCCGAGGCAGACAATGACACAGACAGAGAAATTGTGCATCCGGATTTGCAACGACTGGCTTTGATTGAGACGTTATCTTCAGGGCCAGTACACTGAGGAATTTCATTACATTCAGAAGATGACCAATGACTGTTTAAAAAATGGTGGCGCTATATTCACACTATTGTAATGACAATCAAGGTAAATTAATAATGTTTTGCTGTGAGTGGATACATCAAATCCCAAATTGTAAGTTTATGCATTACACCAAATTCTATACAACTGGCAACTTTTTTATTACATCAGGCATAACATTATGACCACCTGCCTATTATTGGTCATCATAATGTTCAAAATCAGCCACTTATGCCACAAACCATGATGCACTTTGTGTTCTAAAACCTCTCTATCAGTGGAACTCAGTAACTTTTCTCGTTCCTTTGCTGTTCTTGCCTTATTTTCCTCTATGAAGCTCCCCCTACATTTCGGAGTAAAGCACTATTGTCCAGTTGACTTCTATATAACCTTTTGTTTGGGTTTACTTTCATTTTTCCCTCCATCAAAATTTTTTCAATAAAAATAAAATAAAATCAATAAAAATCAATAATAAACCACTGCTAGCTTGTTTTTTATAGCTAACTATGATGTGCTGCTTTTTTGTGAGTCTTGGGACTTTTAAACAGAAATAGAGGAAAAAAGGCTTTTTATTTCCTTAAAGGTGCTATGAGCAGTATATATTTTTTTATATTTCATAAAAATTACCCACGTGTGCCCAGATATGACGTAAACATGTTTAAATCAAATATTAATGGCCAAGTTGTTTTTGTTTAAAAAAAAAAATTGTTTTGGTTTTAAAACTGCATTGCCAATCGTCTAATTAGAAAAGAGGCCATTGTTTTCATTTAGACTGCAGTACTGTTTTCAAACCAGTATGAGCACAGCTAACAGTAAGGTCTGTGGGTTACCAGTCTTTCCGCTTTTCTGATTGGACGATCGGCAATACAGTTTTAAAACCAAAATAAATTAAAAAATGTAAACAAAAACAACTTGGCCATTATGTAAAATATATTTACATTTATATTTTGTTAATAACTCAACTGTACTATTGTACCATAGTAAAAATAATATTTGATTTAAACCTGTTTACATCATATCTTGGCACACGTGGGTAATTTTTATGTAATATAAAAAAATATACTGCCCATAGCACCTTTAAACTTTTTTATGATGCCATTTTATTACAAACTGAAAACCAGCTTTAAGGATTCAGTGGAAACAGAGCTGTACATTGTTTTTTTGAAAAATGAATGAGAGTAGGGTGTAGAGTGGGTTGTTTGCTGGTCAGGTCGTCCTGGAGAGGGTGGGGTTCGTGGGAGAGGCAGAGGTTCATGCAATCAAGCAATTTGAGGCCTCACAACAGTCATGACAGAGTAAAGAGTATTACTCAAACAGGCGTGAATAAAGCAAAAGACAGCTCCAGGTACTGTATGTTTTTGATGAGGGATCATTATAACATGGTAGAAAGTTCAGAAAAGTCAATTTTGCATAATATATTCCCTTTAAATACAGTACAGTATTGTCAGTGTCATACAAATGCACAGAAATTGATGTAATCCTTGAGCCAAAAGCAGTACACATTCACTTCCCCTCCAAGCTATCAATATTAGATGCATTTAATGGAATTTTGTAGAGTGAAAATATAAAAAGGTCAAACTTATCATAATTATTTTAATGTGTAACAATTGAATTAAAGTTCCATTAAACTCAATGGATTGAGCCATTTGTTTCTCTTTATGTTTATAGAGAATAGTTCTGTTTGTGCCTGCAGGGCTACCGTAGTTGCTCACAGACTAGGCTATTAGGGAGTTAGCAATGAAACTGACCCTAATGAGCTAACTTGTAATTACACATTCATCCTCGGACCGTAAAAAATAACTTTGGTCACTGCATCTCTTAAAGAACATACATACTGTAGTTATATACAATATGTGTTTGTCTTGACTTTGCCATGCTAACACACACCAATGTCACCTCTGACTACTGCAGCACAGATCGATGATCCACACCTCAAGTCCAACACACTTTAACAGATTTATCACACCACTGCAACTTGTAATAAACCTGGAAGATTACTGAAATCTCAGTCTGGAGGTGCCTCAGATAAATTACCACTGGCACCATTTCGCTCAGTGGGACTGGGCTGGAGGTGTGCGTGTTCTGGCTTCAACATTTGAAGTAGCCTTGGGTTCACTTTTCAACAAACTCGTATATCTACAATCCTATGAAAAGGTCTTAGATATTTTTGTTTTTTGTTTGTTTGTTTGTTTGTAATACCAGACCAATAATAAGTGTATCACTGTACAAAAACACAAAATTGCAAAAAGACAAAACTTCAAAACTATAAGCACGTAAAGAGCGTAGACCTTTACCAAGGCACTGCTCCTTGCACTGCTAGCTTGCAATGGTAACAATATAGTGCTCCGGGGTAAATGCTCTTTCCATTGCACCACAAAAATCTCACAGTGGCAATAACAATAATGGATTGCATTTACGTAGCACATTTCTAGATATTCTTTAAATGAATCCATTATTCATTCACTCCACATATCCACATACTGGTGGTGGTAAGCTGCTTTTGTAGTAACAGCTGCCCTGGGGCCTCTCTGACCACCACCAAACCTACAGTCACACTAATACATTCTTACATAAGACACTGGAGGCAAGTTATGTAAAGTGTCTTGCCCTGTTCTTTCGCCAAAATGGTACAGAATCCCTTAAAACACAAAATTTATCTTTTTTTTTTTTTTTTTCCATGGCCCATTACTGAGCTTTCTGGTAATTTTCCTAACTAAAAAAAAATGTATTTAGTTAAGCATTCTTAGTTCACAGCATAACTTTCCCCAGTGCTATATAAACCAACAGAACATTACCATTCACTCAACCTACCACCGGTATAATACGCACTGCCATTTCAAAAATAACTGCCACTCTTTTGTCTGAAAATACAAGCAAAAAAAAAAAAAAAAAAACAATTCCTCGGGAGTCAGATAAATCCTTCCACGTCCCTGGGGCCAAATACGATTAGCCCTATCTGTGACACAATCTCTGTCGCCCTCAGAAGTAAGCTGTGTAGGCGCCGCCAGTCTAATTCATCCTTTCAGCAGCAGAAATTTCAGAGCGGGCTGATAAATGATGAATTCACTCCATAGTTTTGTCAGACAACGGAAAGAATGGAAGCAGGGATAGCTCACAAGAAATATGATTGAAAAGAAAAACAACAAGGAAGGAGTCAGTGACATGAATAACTTGACTTGAGGTGGATGTATCATTTCAGTCCTGTGGGGGACAGCAAAAATGATGTTGAACAAAAATGTGAATTGCAAAAATACAATTATTATTATTATTGAGATAAAAGATTAGCAAATAATGTCTGTAATGTGCCACTAGAGCAGGGGTGGCCAAAGTAGGGCCTGGGGCTTTTTAAGGTGTTTGATCTGGCTCGCAAGGGGGGTGCTGTGATTCGTAAGTGGTCTTTACTTTCTGTTCCTATTATGTTGTGCACTGAAAGGCAGGATTGGTTACACTGTCAAAGGTTGATGGGTAGAATCAAAAGTCTATCCTGGTTTAATGTTCTTTATACAAATGGGAAAGAGTGAAAGGTTAAAAAACTTAATTATTAAAAGTAGTTTAATCATAGATCTTTTTGCATTTCATCTCAGGCTATTGTATTTAATCCTTGGCCCCCACTAACACAATAAAATACATTTAATTTTGGTCCTCTCATAGCATATGTTTGATCACCAATCTTTGTTCCAAAATGGTTCTTCAACCAAAAGTGATTTAAAATAATACATGTTGTCAACTTCATAGCTATGGTAATTACAGTATACAGTATATGCTCTCAAAACAACAAAAAAATTACATTTTTTAATTTTTCTTTGAGTTTCAGTTTAGCTTATTAAGAAATTTGTGATTTTACTTAGTGTTTTTTTTTTCTTTTTCTTTTTTTTAGCATTTCATGATTTGTTTTTGTCTGATTTGTTGTGACTTGCCCTTCAAAGCCTGTCAACTCAACAAAAGAGAGAACAATCTGGCACAGACAGATGCATGAGTAGAGAAGAAGAGAAAGTGAGTAAAAAGTAGATAAATGGTAAGCTAGATTGTGGCTGCAGTTCAAGACACCTAATGCTGGCCAGAGGAGCCAGGGATCGCTGATTGCCTTTGAGTGAGACGGAGAGACAGAAAATGGCAGGGAGTATTTGAAAGGGGGAGAAGAATAGAGAAAAACTCGGGTTGAAAGCAAAAAAAGATGGATGAAAAGCTAGCAAGCGCCGAGGGGAGACCGAGATGAAAGCCAGGTGTAGATTGGAAAGAAAGTGGGTGGTTCTGGATTCCTGACCGTCGGCAGTGGCAGCTAGTGTAGTCAAGCTGTGGAGCCATGATTTCTGGGAATTCTGGACGGGGCACATCGTATATCAAAATGTACTCATCATCCCCCAAATGGTGCGGGTGCCAGGAGCCTGTCACGGTAGCCATTTTGCACATCTTTTTCCGGAGCTAGGCCCAGTGATGGAACCCCAGCGAGTAGGAGTCTGGCAAGCCATGCAAACGGAACAGAACGGAAGCGACAAACCAGCAGATGACTGTCGGCGTGCCAAAGTCTGTGTTGACTGAATGGATGCCACTGAAGGGGGAAACTGTTAGACAATGTTTTGGTTGGGATAGAAAGCTGAAAAGAATGAATTGGGGGTAAAGAGACTGGAGAGTAGATGATTGTAGTATGAATTCAGATGTTAAAAGTGACTTGGCTGTTGAATGGAATTTAATGGTATATGATGTGAGCCAGAAATGAGGCAGGAGCACTTTGTCAAACATAATTTAATTCAGACATGTAAGGGAAAAGAACAGAAGAAACAAAATTGGTAACACAGATGAAAAACAAAACAAAAGGAGGAGCTCGTTTGGAGAAAAGAAGCTAAACAAGCATTGATAAACCTAATCAGCAATGATAGTTAACTAACTTTCAGAGTAACACCTTGGACTTGAAATACTGTAATCCTGCCACAAGGATTCATAAGCCATTGTACTTTTCCAAGCCTGGATAAATAGAGAGGGTTGCATCAGGAAGGGCATCTTGTGTAAAAACCCATGCCAATCACTGTTAGGAGGAAGATGATTTGAAGAGAAAAGTGTAAAGAAAAGAAGCTGAAGTACTGTAGATGGAACAAATTATTCAAAGCATTAAATATTCTGCTTTATTGTATGTTAACAAAATAGACAATAAGAATCCAGGTTTTATTACAACTTGTTTCTTTACAACGGATCAGAATAGACAAATTGAGCACTGCTAGAGGAAGTACACACTTGCATGAAGATTTTTAGGAAAAGAACTAAAGCAAGGGTGTCCAAACTCATTTATTTATCCAGGCTTGGGACCAGGTCATGATATAGCCCCAACCATAAATAATAATTAAAAAAAAGTTTGTGGGCAGCATTTTGGAGTTTGGACACCCCTGAACTAAAGCTTATTTCTGATTATTTCTGCAAACTTGTTTAAATAATTTCTACAATAAATTGGCACTATGAGGCTTCTGTACATAGGGTTAGAGAGGATGTAAATTAGAATATGTAATGTCATGCGCCATATCTCCCAGAAGTTACATGATTAAGTGATTTTCTTTGTGCTTCCATAACTGGTTGTTGTACTGTGGTGTAATGATTCTTAGCCAACAACAGCTATTTTTCCCCTCTGTTAACATTAGCAACCCTATAGGCTAAATAGGTAAAATTCAATAAAACCTAAATGATTTGTAACACTTATTGTAGCTTGTAGAAAAATGTCACAAAAAAAACTATTTAGCCTCAAAGACAAAGGTTCAGATGTGTATTAGTGCTTTGCGGTTAACTGTACTCCAAACCAGGAAGCAGAGAAAAATGGCCATTGAAATATCTGAGTACAAAGATCTCCATTTGCTCTCTTTTATTGGCAAGGTCATCCATTCTGTAGTCACCTTAAGAAATTGAATATCAAATTGACAAACTAGAGAGATTTTTCTCATTAGTTGGACAATTAGCTTGTGGTGTATTCATTACAGGGCGACTGTCACCTCATTAATCACCCCCGAACAATGTAGCAGCTAATACTTGGGACCACACCATTAGCATTGCTGCGCAGAATTGTATATCCTTCTGTTTCAGAGTGTGTTACAAACCAGGCCATTACAAGCAAGATTCCAAAAAGGGTGAGAGACTTTTCTGGACCAGTTGGGTTCTGTTTTTATTATTTTTTAATTTATTTCTATTAATTTGACCATAGAACATTTGTCCTATTTTGTTTTGGCAGTATGGCACTACTGGTGGTTGATTCATATAGAATTAGCATTTGTGAATGGAATAGCAAAACCACAGTTCACAAACGATGATTTCAATAAGTGTTCCTGAGCCAATGCAGTGATTACCAGACTGAATCAGGCTATGTAGCATTTGGATCTTAAATATTTTAGTGTTAGATGAATTCTTAAAAGAACTCCTAAAGACAATATAATTTAGAGGGGTGGGGTGGTAGATACTGTATGTCACTCTATGAGCAGCGAGGAAATTGCAGTTCCAACCAAAATGCCATAATTGTTTTTGTTATTAGTTTGGTTAAATTCTAAAAACTAAAACTATGAATTATGATATACAGTACTTTTTATGGTTGCATAAAAACCTTCTGGGGCCTTATTGACCAGAGGGAGCCTGAGAGAGAGCAAAAGTTACATTTTGCTGCTTTTAATGAGGTGCTGCTGGATTTCAATCATCCAATGCTGACCCGAGATTTGATAATAAACTGTACTTTAGATGGTAGGATATTCAATGTTTTTGCAATTTTTATACTGAAGAACATCTTTCCACAAGTTTATACAATTTTTTTTTTACTGGTTGGTGAACCACTGTCTCACTTTACTTCTGAGAAATTCTGTCTCTCTGAAATATTACTGACCTGTTGCAAACTAACTGAACTTGTTGCAAAATTGTCCCGCAACTATTTGTATCAAGACTTTTCCAGTCATTTGTTGCCTCATGTCACCTTTCTTGAAATGTGTGGCTGATGCCAAATTGAAAATGAGCAATTATTTTCTATGAAAGGTTTTAACATCCATTTTCAACATCTGATATTTTCTCAGGTTCTATTGTGACATGGAATTGCACTCTGTTTTTATGTACATTTTACAGTACCTTTTTAGAATTCAGTTTGTATTCCTTCTCACTTCTGTGGAAGAAAAAGCCTGGCGAAACAGCCCTGATGGCTTCTCTCCCCTCGCTTTGCTAACCTTTCCGTGCGTCCCTGTGGTTGCACATGCAATCATCATGGCTCCCTATGCGGCCCCTTGTCCAGAGGAGAGTGTATTTGGCCGGCCTCTGAAACCCTGCTCCACATCAAAGCAATGGCAAAGGGAGTGCTGCGAGTGGCTGATTAACCTGCTGGCACACCGCAGACACAGTCCTTTAGCTCCACTAGCTCCCTTAGAGCCCGATCCGCACTCCACTCCCAGCTGGCTGTAAACTGAGCACTGGCTTTTTTACTGTTTACAAGTAGAAAGAACAGAAGTATGAGGAATTGTTTTGGTCCAAGAATTACGTCATACCCAAAAGTGTGGATGGAAGGAACTAAGGAATTTTGACATGGAAAAATGGATGTTAGAGTGGATGCCAAGAATAGTACTTTGTGTTATACTGATGTAAGCTCACTCTTTTATTTTCTGCTGGATACTGGCTGGAGTCTAACCCTGCTTTGGACCTGAGGTGGGAAACATCATGGACTAGACAAGACAAGACTGATAGTCCTTTTACATGTGCGTCACTGAACTGTGAAAGCAAATGCGAGAACCCAAAGACAACCTATTGTAGCAAGGTCTTGACATTCACACTCTGTACATGTTATACGCAATGATGTCATCGTCAACAACACTAGCCAACACTTAGGTTTGACGGCTGTAGGTATCCATACTTTCAGATCTAATACAGTTTTGCCGGTGCAGGTTAAAGTGGTCATATTATACAAATTTAACTTTTCTTGTTCCCTTATTAAAAACATACCTGGAGTTGAGTTTTGCTTTATTTACTGTTTGGGTAATTCTGTAGTTTATGTGGCCTCAAAACGCTCAGATCCATGAGCCCCCACCTCTCCCACAATCCCCCACCCACTTCAGGAAGAACTGACCAATCAACAAGCCCTCATTCATTTATCTTAAAAAATGGTGTACATTTCTGTTTCTGCTGATTTGAATATTTTTCTTATGAAATTTTAAGGAAGTGAATTGCTTTTTTTCTTTAATTGTGTTCAAAAGACCTCAACACTATGCACTCTACTACACTATGCTGCCCTCTGCTGGTCTCTTCACCTGTTTTTTATAGCACCAGTAGAGTTTCTTTTGGCTAGATAATGTTTTTAAAGGTTGTAAAACATGCTACTCAGTTTTAGAGGTGACCAAGATTGGTATAAAAAATATGAATACAAGCATAATATAGCCCTGTAAAAGTTCTCTGAAATATATTTAAATTGACAAATAGATACCAAAGGAATAAAAATCTTAAACCCGCCACAAAGACGTTTTTTTGAAAATGGCAACTGGCTTACTCCATGTAAGCAATCTACTCAATGTTTAGCTGTTAGGGTAGTAAAGCTAAAGGCTACAGGCTACAAGCTCAACGAAGGCTAATCAGCTATAGGGTAACTCAAGACTATAGCACAATTCATTTCAAGCCAACACATTTGTTTCTGAAATTTGTAAAAAAAAGACAAAGCTAATAGCCAATTTTTCAAGTCTAACTTAATCTTTTTGATCAAAATTCATTGTGTTATGGTCATAAGTTAGCTCATAGCTGATTACCCTCAGTCAAGCTTTTATACTCTTAATGTAAGTAAAAGTCAATAGGAAAAATTCATGTGATTGCTGAAGCGCATTGCTTAAACTGAAAATCCTTGCCATAGAGATTTATTTAATGCATATTAGATCAAGTAACATCCGCAATTAGCTTGATGGCCAATTGAAAGCTAAATAAGTGAGCTTTTAGCCTTGCATGCTTTTAGTAAATAAATTGGAAATACTTTGCTATTATTACGGTATACATGTCAAAAATGAGCATGAAGGAATAGCCGCATTTGACATTAAATGAAGCTTAAATGTCTGGTCCATTCAAAGTGATAACAAAGCGCCTATAAATCTATCCTGTCCATTCAAATTCCTTGCCCTTCCACATGTGTTTACACATGATAACATTCCTGTCTCTCTTTTTTCTCCGCACACCTTTTCACCTGGGATCCAAGTGACATCACACTGTCATTCACATTTCTATACAAGCTCCAACGCTCTTTTGTCGAGTATTTGAAGACATCTCAATGCTTTACCGGCTTTTTCAGTTCAAATGCCTCTGTGATCGTCAGAGAAAATATCGCGCCCTGGCTCATAACACAACAACAAAAATCCCATAATAGCCGCGGTAATGCCACGTACACACAGTGGATATCCCGTAAAGATATTCCATTATCTGTAATTCCAGTTTACCTGTAATGCTGAGGTCTCTGAAGAGTGGATAGCTGCGCATTCCCCCCACCCAAAAGGCCTCCTACCATGTCAGTAATTATCTCATTTATATGCATTGTCCTCTTCAAAACTGTGCCACTGTGGGACTCTACCCTACTCCCCTGAATAGGTCTGCTGCTCTTCCAAATTACCTCTTCCCCTTTCGACGCTCTTAAGCAGCAAGCTCCTTTTTATTCCAAATCAGCCACTACGGCGAATCATTGTTCAACCCTTGAAATGCAAAAGCAGGTGGTGTCCAGTGGGAGTATTAGTAGCATATAAAAAGACAGTTAATGCATGCTCTTAACACCTGATATCTATTTTGTTTTTTATGATGCATTGATGAAAATGTTATCGTAGACATGGGTCCTGTTTCACAAAGCAGGTTGAAGGTATTATATCTGAAATAATGGTTCACTTGCTAAGATTAGTCCAATATCGGATTGCAGTGTGTGTTGTCAGTGAATAGGTAGAGAACATTAGCATTTAGATAAAGATAGATTATGTATTGTTTCAGAACCTGTGCTTCCTCATCAAAGACTGCTACAACATGATATGCTTGAAAAACAATTTATTTTTAATATCTATAACCTTACTAAAAATCTACTGTATCACCAGGAATAAGGAGTTGGCCTTTTGCTAAGTCTCGCCATTTTGCCAACTTTAACAAAAATGTCAAAAATTAAACATAAAAACAAGCTGCTTTTGTGGCGTTCTATGCTCAGAATGTTTAAATTTCTGAGTAGCTGCAAGGAATATAATTGGCCTATAGAGTAAAAGGGCGGGGCTAAGCAATGTCTATATACAGTAGATTTAAGGTAAAATACTTATTTAGTTATAGGCATTCAGTGGTGAGTGATTTTTTTTATTTTTTTTTTTTATTTTTTATTTTTTTATTACTGGAATAAATGGCCACTGACTGACTTTTAAATGTGCTGTCAGTGAGTGGGTAGAGCGCATTAGCTGTGCTGTATGTTTATATATGTGAGGTCATAGGTTAGGTATATCATGCAATCAGCAAGCCCGGTGAGGCAGCAATAGATGAGCACACTCAGAATAAACTCAGCACTGAAGATAAAAACCAACATAGACTGGGCAAGATTCATGGACTAAGTTGCTACGGTGACAGACTATGCATCATACAGAGGGGCTTAGTTATTCTAGTCTGGAGGATTTTTAGATACTGTGTGATTGGCCCATGGCACTAGGGGGGCGGGACTTAGCTATGGTTTAGACCAATTCTCCAATCAAATAAACACTAACTAAATACATGTGTGGTGACGTTGAGTGGGTAGAGAACATTAGCAAGTGAATCAATATCCATTTAGGTCCTATGCTTGTACGTACATTTGTGAGCACTTAGGTCATAGGTTAGCTAAATCATGCATCAAAATCCCCATGAGATAGACTTTGTTAAAGATAAAAACCAACATAGGCATGGCTAGATTCATGGACTAAGTTGCCATGGTAACAGGTTTAGCTTTAACACTGAGTTTGCACTAAACCTGCTTCTGGAAACAGGGCCTTGTTCTGTTTGCTGTGATGTGTTTGTGTCCTACACCATAACCTCTTCTTTCAGGATATGCCTTTGAAGAAGAAGAATGTTAATCATTGAAATGTCTATGGAGTGTTATATAAATATGAATTTAAAATGTCACCTAAAGCTACAAAAAAAAAAAAAAACTCTTCATAAAGCTGTTATAAATCATCATAAACGACGATAAACTTCTTATAAACCTCTGTATAAATGTCTGATGTCTGTTGCTGTTGCCATGTTTCAAGCTGTTTGTCAAACTCTCAAACTTTAAAGGCAACAGCGACATTGAGCGCTATCAAATGGCAAATAAGAAAATCCCGTTCAAATATACCCGGCCAGTAGAAGATTGGCTTCAGGAGAAAGGTAAATCTCTGTCGACCTTCCAGAATGTTCCTTTTATTTTTTCTGTCATCTCATCGGCTTGTTCCCCCTTTTCAACCTTTTTGGAGAATGAAAAACCATCCCTTAAACCCTTTAAAAATTACACTTAAACCAGAGCGCTTTTTTCTGTTAGCTCGTCTCTCCTTTCTCTTATATTTTATCTATTTCAGTTCCCATGTCCTTTTGTCATCGTCATCCTTTTTCAAATTTTGTTTAATCATGGTGTCCAGTTAAAGGGACTGGGTAAAAGATGCACCATTGCCTACGAGGAACAGTAGCATTAAATATTCGCCCTTTTATCGGTTTTAAGGTCCAAGCTAGGCCCAAGCGCTTCGAAACACAAAAGACGTTAGTGATTGAAGTTTTAAAATCTAAAGCTTTATTAAAGGCTAGTCAAGAGTATCAAACTTCTTTAAAAGTAAATAAAATAAGACTATGAACTTGAGGGGCGTTAACAAGCACTTAGTAGTGTAAAATGCTGTGGAATTTATTATATTCAAACTATGACTTCAGCAGATTTGGAGCTAACATCACATCGCTGCCTTAGCTACTCCAGGCACTTTTCAGAGTTCTGTAGCCTTAGACTCCATTTTTCCAATAACATGTAGCAGTAGCCATCAAACATCACAAATTATGAATAATCAAGACTGTTTTGGCAGCTGTCAACCACTCGATCACATGTGTGGAATGTCTAAGCCTGATTAAAAATCATTACTGAGTTTTAAAAGTTTTATTTTATGTAGCAATTAATGTAGCATATATATATACGCTAAATGCTAGATAATATAATACTAGGTTTCTACTAGACAGGAGTTGCAGAAATGTGGGGGACCACAACAGTTAAAGACCCCATTTTAAGTTGATGTTTCATCAATCAGTCCATTACCACTTTAATAAGCTGATGCTAGAGTAAGAAAAATTAATGGGTCAAATGCTTTTGACATTAACCTGTCACCAATAACTTGCATTGGTTTATGTCATTAGAGGCTGTTGGCCCAATTTTGCCTGTATTATAGCAAGAGACCAAAGCGACCAATTAAGCGTCTACGTATTTATGTTTATGTATTTATGAATGAATCAAGTGGAAGCCTAGAGAGGACAAACTGATACTGCATGGTCATGTTTTGAGGGCGGAGTATTTTATGAACTAAAATTAGTCTGAAGTGAAATTATCTTAAGATCTTTTTCCACTGGGTTTGTTCTTAGACAACAGTGTGTCCCTGCAAGACAGCAAGCTAACAGTATAACAGTCTACTGGCACAGAGCCAGTAAGCTAGTAGTAAGCCTATATATACATCTATTTAAGGGTGCTAGCAGAATGCCAACAGGAAGCTAGCAGTATATATTTAATGACAGGTAGTCTATCTTCCATTATGAATGCTAAAAGTATCCTGCTAATAACAGATATGAGTAAGCTAACAGACTTTAGCTGACAACAGGCAGTATCCAGATAAAAACCCTAAGCTACACAGCAGTTGAGTGTTTGTATGAGTTATGCAAAGTTAAAAGCCTTGTAAACTTGCTTTCTGTGTACCACTCCAGAGAACAGTGTGAATTCAATGTAAATACACTGAGTCAGATTGCTAGTGTTATAGCTTTATTAGCTTAAATTAGATAACAGCAATTAATTCCTGTTTTCTTTTTAGTTGTTTTTTTTTTAGCAGCAATAGTAGTGCTACTAAAAGGCAATTAGTCCTATGCTTTATGCTTTATGCTTTGTTTAGTTACACTTTAGAATAGGGTGACCAGATTTTTAGACCCAAAAACTGGGACACTTTTTTTTTTTTTTTTTTTTTTTTCCAATAATCACAGTGCATTTGAACTTAGCGACTGACAAAAATGCTTCTGAAATCCATACAATTTTCTGTTATGTAATTAGAGGACATGATACAGGGGCTTAAGTTTGGAATTTTAATGATTTATTAATAAAAATAACTGTTTATAATTTTAGTAACAAAAGTCTTTAAACAAATGTTTTTAAGTTTTTTACACTTTTCCATGTGCTCAAATGGAGACAATTGGGAAATGGTTTGTTGAAAACTGGAACATTTTAGTGTTTTACACATATGTCTAAGTAGCCTAAAACTGTGACTGTCCTGGTTAAATAGGGACGTCTGGTCACCCCACTTTAGAATAACTCACCCACTAGTTAAGGATTAGTAACCAGTTAATTGATTATTTACAATAAATTACTATAACTTTCATAAACACCATTGAATATATAGGCATTGTTATTATTGTTTAATTCTTTAGTAATAAGCTTGTACAAAATTATAAACATCAGTGGTAATTCAGAGTTATAAACTGTGTATGTATTAAATTATTGTTAATTACCTTTTTATGAACACTTTATTACTGCCTAATAGTTGGAAATTTTTCAACTATATATTTAAATAAAGTGTTACCTTTCTTCTTTTAAAACAGCATGTTAGAGTTAACTTTGACCAGTTACCGAGCTTGGACCTGGAAACTGAATATTTACATCATAATTTAACAACAAGATTAAAGTAAATTGACTGTACTGTATAAGCCATTATCTATGTTGTAACAGTAGGCCGTTTGTTGTGAGGAGAGAATTAACTCCCGCGGCTCGACAGCGCTTTGAGCACAAACTAATCAGTGCGCATCTCCCTCTGAAAAGTTTCACAAACAGCAGGTGCCTCTCCCTGCAGTCATTTAACTGATCGTACTTGTACACATCAACACACGCTAAACCCTGCCTTGTTTAATGATGTAGAGATAATTGGAGTATTTTTTTGACAGGCAGAGCAGCTACGGTGCCACTGCCAAGGTGTGGCTCAATCAGCACGGCCGAGATTAACGAGTCAACACCATTCACACGCCGCAGACTTTCGACTTCATTATGTTTACCGTGCATAATAATATCATCATAAACTGCACATAAAGTTCATTGTGCTGAAACATCTTAACCTGATTATAAAGTCCCTTTAACAACCGCTTAAACAGACAGGCCTGAAAATGCATGCATGAGTTCACACGCTTCATTTCTTGCTTCCTGTCATTCCCAGTGTCTTATTACCGATACAAGCTTGCAGTGTTATGTGTTGGTAAATTATACAAGTGAGATTTCAATTATGATTCCATATTGTGAAAGTTTGGTGTATTTCATAATTAATGCATGAGCGCTGTGTTTTGACGGTGATATTTAGGCCTCCACTAATGAAATCCTGCATGACGTACCATGACTGTGTGCGGCTCACGCTTTATCATAATACGCCACATCCCGTATACATATTTATTAATCACTGTAGCGCACCAGTCCAATGTTTTGTCCAGAGAATATTAAGTGTTCCAGCTCATTTTTCAACTGTTTCCACGCACCTGCATGTGTATTGTCCCTCGACCATGGAGCTGCTATTTATGCATAGTGTTCTCGAGCGTTAACAAGTTCCATAATGCATTCTATGGTATCACTTCTTGTAGCTGCAGTCGTATCATTTATAATACAGTGGGGGGAGAGGAGCAGATAAAAACCTCGCTTTTCCTTTTCTCATTGTTTTCCATGCACATCCATATATAATACACAAGTAAAGCAATTTATAAAGTGTTGATAAATGGAGTAGAAATTGTTATTAATAATGCTGCTACAGTATGCACGACCGGTTAGCATTCCATAGCATTTACACCTATGTTTGGTCACTGGCCCATTCTGTGTTAGCGGACTCTAATGGAACTCTTGAGTTCTGTTGACATATTGGGTAAAAACCCTTTGTATCTTTTAAATTGTAGGTTACAAGGCACTTTATTCAAAATGTAATAGTAGACAGGTGAAGAAATTGAAACAGAATCATTTCAGTATTCGAAGTAGGCATAAAAAGATCCATGGATACTGGTGGAAGAGCCTATTACTAGCTGTTTCTGTTTCTACAGCTGCCCAAAGAGGACAAACTAACTACTATTTCAGAAGTGCATTTATGCTCCACATTGGAAGACTCAACCTTGTATGAAGGTTTAGGACAGTGAATTAATTTGGCTTTGTTACAAAATATTCAGATGTAATTGTCTAATAGAGCTCTCTGAGTTATGCTGACATATTGGGTGAAACCTTACTTTTGTATTGAAGAAAGTGGGAAGACAATCAGTAGCTCTAGTCTTGCATTACATTTACAATGGTAAATATAGGCATAAATGAACCCTGTGGAAAAGCCTATTACTTGCTGTTTCTGTTTCTACAACTGCTCAATCAGGACAAATGAAGTCCAATTTCCCAATTGTATTTCTGTTCCACATTGGAAGACTCAACCCTGCATAAAGGACAGGGAACTAATTTGATATTGCTACTAAATTTTCAAGTGAAATTGTCTAATAGAGCACCCTGGCTTATGTTGACATATTGGGTGAAACCTTACCTATCTTTATATTTAAGAAATTGGAACATATTTTTTTCAGTAGCTTTGTTCTTGTATTGCATTTTAAAAATAGGCAAAAATAAACAGCTCAATTGAACTAGGTGGAGGAGTCTATTACTTCCAGTACAGCTGCCCAATCAGGACAAACTAAACAAGAGTATTCATGTTCCACATTGAAAGACTCAACCTTGAGTGAAGGTTGGTGAACTAATTTGACATTGTTACTAAATTTTCAAGTGAAATTGTCAAATAGAGCTCTCTGCTTTAAATTGGAGAAACTGGAACAAAATGATTTCAGTAGCTCTGTTCATTCATTGTATTGTATTGTAAAAATAGCACACAACAAAAAACATCAACTGAACTCAGTGGAGGAGACTATTACTTTCTGTTTCTTTTTCTAACCCGTCTAACTGCCCAAAGAGGACAAAGTAAGTGCTATTTTCAAAGTGCAGTTATGTTCTATTTTTAACATGATGGCCTAGGACAACTAAACAACCAAACTGACATGTTTTGTGCTGGTTTTGTACATAGCCAATAGCCTGTCCCTTCAGGGCTACTGTAGTTTCTCCCATGCTCTAGACAGAACAAGTTCAAGGTTGCAATTTTGCCACCAGAAGTTGCCAAAATACATTCCACCTGCAAAATTCAAATGTTTATTCTGAAACTATTAGTAACTCGTTTGACAGTCTTTGCATTAGTTTTCATAGATGAGTTCACATCTAATGAAACCGATAATGAAAACAGTAGGAGCTAAGTGCTAAACAGGTTTAGCTATTTTCGGGGATTGAAATATGGCAGTAATGTAAAGCAACATCCCAATGTAAGTGAGAGAATAGATTGCTAGTAGTTGCAAACAAAATGGGATAACACTAGCTCCTTTATGTCAACGGCCAGTGACCAAAACCTGGGATACAATGGATTCGGAATGATAATCGGTGGAATGCTGTAGTTAATTGCATGTTAAAATGAACAGAATTTAGTTTTGCTCATGGACCTGCAACATACGCTAAAAATATCTTCATCCCCCCGCATCAGGCCGACAGCTGACAATCTTCAACACCCAGGCTACCATCTCCATCGGTGGCAACGACAGGAAGCGGCCCTACCAGGGTCAGCTCTCCGGCCTCTACTACAACGGCCTCAAGGTGCTCAACATGGCCGCCGAGGGTCACGCCAACATCAAGGTGAACGGGAGCGTGCGGCTGGTAGGGGATGTGCCGACCAGCCGGGGAGGTGCTCGGACCACCACCTCGGTGCCCCCCGAGATGTCCACAACCTTCATAGAGACGACGACCACACTGTCCACTACAACCACGAGGAAACAGCGCTCACCACCGACTATTCAGGTAAGGCAAAGGATAATGGGAACTTTAAAGGAGTTGAGGCATTTTTGGCTGGTCCTAAGGCAGGATCCTGACTCTAGCAACCCAGTGGTTGGCAAATTTAGTCACTGTGTAGCACCATTGGATATAACCTCTTCTACGTATATATATTTTTAGTGGTGGGCAACGATTAAAATTTTTTATTGCAAGATTTTTTTCCGATTAATTGCAGTCTTGCTTTAAAATTCAATCAATAATGTATTTGGGCTCTTCCAGCTCCTAAATGGCTCTTTATTTGATAACTTGTGGCTTTTACAATTCAGCCAATATGTGCTGTTTTGACTGTTGTTTTGGTTGCCTTTAGTGTATATAGCACCATTTCAAACATGCTTGACACCCAAATAATAATAATAATATAAAAGAAAAATCATTATTTTTCAGATAAAAAGCACTACAGCAGATACAGCTAGGCCTATATTTTCACCTTTTTTTTTTTTACCTTTGGAGCTAGACTTATTTTTTTTCAGTTCAAAAGTCTCCCCTCTTGCCTCTCCTGCTGTCTTCTGCTGCTGCTGCTGCTGCTGCTCACTTCTCTCTCCCTTATATGACTATCAAAAAAGTTATGGGAAGTAAATAACTAATTTTTGGTTATTGTCGCCAATAGCATTAATTAGCTGCGCATATATTTAACTGGCTATATTTATAATCATTAACGGTTTGTATCTCAGTGCGTCCTGGGCCGATCTACATGAAACAACCACTGTTAGGAAGCTAAAAGTCTGCTAAGTCAAGACCATCAGGTCTCTGTTCTCTTCCTCTGTCCTGCCTCTGTTTATAAACTCATCCCAGCCCCCTGCCTGGTGTCACAGCTGCACTGTGCACGGAGAGAGAGAGAGAGAGAGAGAGAGACAGTCAAACACGCGGCTGCTGACGGGCCCCAGCTCTGTGAACTCTGGCTCTTTCAGTGACTGGCCCATAAATTGCGTTAATGCATGTTAAAATAATAATCGCCATCAATTAATGAATGCATTAACGCGATAATTAATGCGTTAACGTGCCCAGCCCTATTATTTTTTTAAGATAGCATCTGTAAACATCTAGCACATTTTGTCTGATACAATGGGTTAGTTGATGCCATCTCAGCTGTTACCATTTTGTAAAACCCATTAGAAGTCAAGTTGAGTCAGGTTTTGACCCTGAGGTTGCAGTAGATTTTAGTTGAAAGTAACACTATTTTAATTCTCTGTATGTGCTGTACATGTGGCAGAGCTAACAATAAAGTAGACTTAGACTTAGGAATTAAAAAATGAAAAAAGTGTCCCAGAAATTCTAACTATGTTCTAGAATATTTGTTGACATATTCATATGAAAATCCAAATATGCAAGACTAAAAGATCCAGGGATTAACAAAGGAAAACAAAAACATGCAAACTCTGCACCATATTTTATAGTGATTTACTGTTTACTGAACTGTTGTTGGCTTAAGCAATCAGTCAGGGTTGTTTCTAGCTATATGCGTACTGGGCACATGCATGGGGCCCCACAAGCCACTAGGGAACCCCAAGGCTGTATGTTCAATTTCATTTGAGGAGGATTGTTGCGCAGATGTCTGCTCAGATATGTGCCACTTAACATTACTTATTAATGATTAATTTCTAAAGTTTAGTGTGTGCTACTGCTCTAGATAACACAACTTATTGTGGATTTATGTTTTCCTCATTTTTTATCAGTTATCTCATTGAGTGGCTTAACTTAAGATATTTCATTTTAATATGAGCAAGGTAATCATGCCTATAGCTTGTTTTGTTTGTAAAGTGTTATAGATTGTGGCATGTTCATGGCAAGTAGGGGCCACCACACAGCATCGTGCACTTGGGCCCCCACAGAGCTAGAAATGGCCCTGCAATCCGTCATCATCATAAGATTAATATACTTCCAGAAAGATGTTAACAAAGTTGTTGCCCAACTAACAGGTTTGTGTTATAGGTTATGAATCAATAGGGCTTTTGGTGTAAACATAAGTATAAACATTACTGTGAGTATTGAGACAGAGCTGTAAGGTCAGAAATAGATCCAGGTCATGGTTACACTCAAGCCCTCTGTCCAGGCATCTTTAGGTGTGATGTCTGACTATTGATTAAAATAAAAAAAGTGCTGTCATAGAAATGTCTTGGAAAATCAGAATCCTGAACTCTGACTGTATACTACCATGGTCCTACATTTCAAGCTAACTCATTTGCACAAAATCGTTTTTTTAATGTGTGGGGGTCAAGAACTCTTGTTCAAAGTTAAGAATATGCCGATTGTACAGTAAGCTTTCCAACTTTTGAATATTCTCTAAGGTATTTCCCTAGGTTTAAATGAAACTATGTGCATTGACTCTTCAGTCTGCCTTCTGTATTGTGTTTTTCTGATCCTGCGGGGGCGGACTGTCAGCCGCGCTGCCTTTTTCCCTGCCTGATCAGTCAAGGTCAGGATACTGTATTTTTCATTCTATGGGGGATTCTAGCACCACTGTTCATCGCGGTGTACAAACCCGGCCTCCGTGTTGTTGTTTTTTTTTTTTTTTTTTTTTTCTTTTCTTCAACATTCCTTTCTCTTCACTATCTGTCACTCCGACGACCTGACATCCTAACTTCGACTTTTTTCTCCAATTGTCCAAGCCAATGAATGTCAACTCGGCGCTAGGAAAGTAATCATGCCGAGCAGTCCGGTGACACCCAGAGGACAAATTGAACCATTCGTTGTTCATATTAAAGCAATAAGTCTCCTTCTGAGGTTGAGGTTGAGGCGGTGTCGGGAATTGGTCGGCAGTTGACATGCTGGCAAACTACTGTTATCACGCTCTTCACTTTAACTGCAGATTGCGTGTTGCGCACCGCTGATGGCCCTACATGTCAGTGGTATGTCTCTATCAGAGCCAGTGTAGGGCGGTTGAACTCAGAGCCACTAAATACCCCGCGATTTAGGGGAAAATCCACCTCAAGCTGCCGCGAATCAGAGTCCAAAGTCTTTCTAAAGCTGCATGACTTCAGTAATCTTAGATACATTTCACAGGCGTCCCCCCCGCTTGCTCCAACAAGGTCACATCAAATCGTAGTGGTAAAGAGGCATTTTTTGAGTTATACGCTATTAATATCAAGGGTAGTCAATACTTTGAAAGGGCTTGCGCGCAGCTCTTTCTTTTCAAGGTGAAACGATGAAGTGATATGTCTTTTGTCAATAGCAGGATGTAGACATATGCTCTCAGTGAACTCGGCAATAAGTTTTTCACTGCAAGTAACTTTGTTCTCTACTTTCAAGCCCTGGAAAATGACGGAATATAGGTGAAAATGCAATCCCAAGCATCAAGACTCGGGGATCTTTACTGACATACTATCACAGAGTCCAAATAACTTTAGATGGAAGTACTCATGTCTACTTCCCCCTAAAGAGTTATATAGTATCTAGTGATGCACCTGGGGTCGGCTTACTACAATTCCTCAGCCCTGAATGAGGACTGCACAGGAGTTTCGAAATCCGAATTTTGATGGACTCCCAAGTTACCTCACCTAACCTCAACAGAAGATAGAGAAGTAATAAGTTCTATTGTCACTAGGGGGAAAAGTAAGGTGCAGTTCACGTTGGAATGGCAGCAGTAGATCTGGCATGTGTTTCCAAGGTGGGATAGGAATAATAGCCATATGACAATTGGATATAAAGAGACAGTGCTTTGATTCTGGCTGGTCATATGTTTCACTTTTGCTGATAAATAATGGATGTCTTTGTATTGGGATTTTCAAGGTACATTGTTTAAAATATCAAAGTATACAGGTGAATGTTTATTGCGCATAGATAAGATTTGGCACTTTGACCCCAGCATATGTCATCAATGATAATACAAGAGGGAAATATAAAGGGAATATTATTCGGCACTGCTGAGGTTGGGAAGAGTATAGGTGCAGAAAAAGTCATGTGGTTGAATATTCTGTTTG
Source organism: Bostrychus sinensis (assembly GCA_020698575.1). Lineage (NCBI taxonomy): Eukaryota > Metazoa > Chordata > Actinopteri > Gobiiformes > Eleotridae > Bostrychus > Bostrychus sinensis. Next base: position 9,454,503 of record CM036257.1, on the reverse strand, counting down.
GAAAGGGTTGCAGAGCATCATAGAGCTGAGGTGCAGAGCGAAGACCAAATTTAGAGACAATAGAATTGACTGACATATGAATATGTGAGAATATGATTGGTGAGACGATTTTATGCTTCATCATGCCAATGTAGGAAGAGAATGTGTAAAAAAAAATGGTATAATTAATTGTTCCTGTATATTACCAATTTGTAGAACTTTGCCCTACAGTGTGCAGGATTATTTAATTGTGGAAAGCATTCAAAACCAAAGTTACCAATTCTCACAGGAGTGGATGTTGTAAATACAGTATATGACTGAATATACTAAGACCTGTTTGAACAATTTTCATTCAACATTATGTTTTGTATGCTAAAATTTAAAGTGGAACTCAGTTTGCTCATTTCTTTGCTGTATTTGCCTCATTTTCCTCTGTAGAGCTCCCCCTACATTTGGGAGTAAAGCACTATCATAAATACTCACAAGTCCACTTAATTCCTATATCAGTGGTCCCCAACCTTTTTCCCCCAAGGACATCGTTACAGTGTGTGCAGACATACAACTTTTTTCAGCAGACCGGCGGGTTGTGTCGTCACGTGCGCAATACATAGCCATACAAATTGTTAGGCCTATATTTCTACAAATACAGTAATATAAATGTAACACAGCTCATCAAATTAGAAACAGTTGGACCCCCTGGACTTGCAAGACCCCTGCAACAAGACCCTTGCTTCATTGTACCCCCTCCCCCTTTCAATAAAACTCTTCAGTGACGATTGTTTTTTGCTCAGTTCTGCTAGGTTTCGCAGCCTAATTTAGCAAAGCACAGCAAAAGTGAGCGAGTGCAGGGCGGTAAGACGCTTGAAGCGGAAGTAGTAGTTTTTTTTTTTGTAAAATAGTAAAAGTAAAATACACGGACATTGCCTGTAAACTAAAAAATTCTATATTTTTATATTTTCCTCTGTGGCCTGGTACCGAGCGGCCCACAACCAACAAGGTTCCCAACCACAAAGCCACCTTTTTCCTATATGACCCCTCGCTTGGTTTTACTTTTGCTTTCCCTTTCACGCATCCATACAATGTTTTTTCTGCTGTTTGGCTGCCCTACCATAGTGAAAATTGAGAAACAAACTAATCGCTAGTGTATGGTCCTGGAAAAAGTTGATTCTACTGCATGTTATCAGAGTCAATGATTCATACCAGTTCTCGTTGAGTTGTTTTCTTTTTAATCCACAGGTGCAGTTCCACAGTAGCACATTTTACAAAAGAAAGAAAAACTGGTACATAAAACAGGCACAAAAACGACACGGTAGAAAAACTGTATGCCTCGCCACTAAACTGCCAGCCCAGGTACACTGAAAGGTGTGGCCTTTTATAGGGATGCTGACAGTGCCCTCTACTGGTAACAGGACCACACACATTTACTACAAACCACAGGCACATCAAACATTACTTGGCCCATACAGCTAGCTTGTTGTTTTGTGGAACAGCGGAACTCATACTTGCAAGTGTCGTTTTTGGCCAAGAGATACCGGGGGGAGTTGCTGGACGCGTCATTCACCCCAAAAACACTCATTTAACCACCACATGGACTCCAAAACAGTTTTTTAAGGTTAAAAAAAAGTTACTGTGTTCCGCTTTAAGGTAACAAACATTCTTCCATGCTATTGATACCCCAACAGGATGTTAAATTGACTCAAACTGCAAATATAATGACTTGAGTTTTTGACCTGGGTTAGGAGTTCCAAAATTCCAACTTCCATGCACACTGTATATTCATTTCTCTTCCACACATACGTTCCCAGGGCGACGTCTGCTTTGATTCACGCCACTGTGCTGCGGAATTTCATTTGCCAGGCCCTTTAATTTTACAGCTCCCTCGTCGGATGTCAAATACACGAATGTGAGAGGTGAGGAGAAGAACCTGCGCCGTCTTGGCAGATTTCTCCGCCCCTCCGGGTAGTATAGGGCCGTAGAGGGACTTGAGCTATCATTAGTGATGTACTGCGGTGTTCAAAGTGAGCTATAGGCACCTGACACTGCCTGGACTCGCTGTAGCACTAAGGCGTATGTGGGCTGAATTCGGAATCGCTCTCACGTCTATTTTCGGAGACCCAATTCTGGCTGTTTCCTCACGGAGGTGAGAAATGTTGAATCCCAGGGCGGCGGAGGATCAACAGAACGGTGTAGACGGGGCGGGGTAGTGGAGAGAGCCAATCTCACGCTTAATTAATGATAGCTCCGTCGGGATATATACGGAGACGACAGGCACGTTCTGCTTCCTTTCCCTTTTCGGCGGTTGAGTTTTTGGACACTTCTCCAGGTCAGGTGGTCCTCTGGGGCAGGAACAAGAGGCTATAGGATGGCCTGTTCACACCCGACTGCACAGTGTTGTCTCAAAGTGTGAAAAGGAAACAGCTTGTGTGCAGATAGATAAAACGGGGTCATGATAGATTAGAGCCTTTGAATTTGTGAAGACAAGACTATAAAAAAGGGAATCTATGTGCTTTAAGAGTAAGGGTAAATTTGAGCGTTTTTTGTCTTTCTTTTACATCAGGACACAGTCATCTTTATTTAAAGTGTGGCTGGAATTTTGGCTCCACAATTGAAAATGTTTTTTTAATAATAAACGTGCTCAAGTCAGAGGGAGGCACAGCTTGTCAGTGCCACACCTCGCATCTCTTTACACCATATCGACAAGTAACGGTTAAATTTGGCTATTTTAGCAATACTTATTATTAGCAATACAATTATTAGAAATCGCTCTTTTAACGCGAATAACTGGAGAAATATTTATATATTAACAATGAGCCTATTAGGTTCTGACCTCCCATGAAGGGCAGAGAGTCAAAAAGTCAATATTAAGAACTACATCAGTTAGAGTTCAATGGTGGTAGAGTAGTTAGCACTCCTGCTTCCCTGCAAACAGGTTGTGGGCTAGCCGACTACAATCACTTCCTGCCCTGCGACTGGCTACTGTCTAGGGTGTACTCGGCTTAAGGCCTAGGTTGCTGGGATAGACTCCAGCCACCCACAAGCCCTACCCACGTTTCACATAATCTGCCTCTCAATGTTTATGAACTAAATGATTGATTTTTAATACACTGTATTGACTGTTGTAGCATTTCAAGGTTTAGGTCCCAACATTCCTGAATAGTATTATGGGCTATCTAACCTAAGGCATGGTTCCAGTGACTGAGGTTGATCGAGCCTTGAGTTTTGGGATTCTTCTCTAGGTCAGGTGGTCCTCTGGGGGCAGGACAATAGGGTAAAGGTTGGCTACAGTGTTGTCTCAGAGTGTGAAAAGGAAACAGCTCATGTGCAGATAAATAAACCAGATTGCAAAGGATTGGACCCTTAAGGGGACATAAGTTGAATAGTCAAAATTAAAAATATGTATATGAAATGTAGTCTAAAGTTCAATTAACAAAAATATTTAAGTTATGTGTACTGTAGCATGTAATAGACATACTACTTCATAGAGTCAAGTGCAAACTGAGCACTGCTGGCAGTGAAGCATGCTCATGTTTCTCATATTGTATGCCATAAATTGAATTGCTTTAGATTAATTTATACTAGTGCTGGGCAATAAATAAGATTTTTAATTGCGATTAATCGCGTAATTTTTTTGTGATGAATCGCAATTAATTGCAGTCTTGCTATAAAATTCAATCAAAAATGTATTTGGGCTCTTCCAGCTCCTAAATGGCTCTTTATTTGATAACTTGTAGCTTTTACAATTCAGCCAATATGTGCTGTTTTGACTTGGTTGCCTATAGTGTATATAGCACCATTTCAAACATGCTTGACACCAAAATAATAATAATAATATATATTAAAAAATATATATATTTTGCAGACAAAAAGCACTACAGCAGATAGAGCTAGGCCTATATTTTCACTTTTTTTTTACCTTTGGAGCTGGACTTATTTTTTTCAATTCTGTTCCTGCCTCTCCTGCTGTCCCCCTGCTGCTGCTGCTCACTTCTCTCTCCCTTATATGACTATCAAAAAAGTTATGGATAGTAAATAACTCGTTTTTGGTCATTTTTCAAGGAAGATATCATTGATATGATCTGAAAACACCGCGAGTTATTGCCAATAGCATTAATTAGCTGTGCATATAATTAACAGGCTATATTTAACATCCTTAACGGTTGTAAGATTTTAGTGGTTTGTATCTCAGTGAGTCCTGGGCCGAGCTACATGAAACAACCACTGTTAGGAAGCTAAAAGTCTGCTCTGTCAGGACCACTGGGTCTCTGTACTCTTCCTCTGTCCTGGGTGCCCTGCCCCCTGCCTGGTGTCACGGAGAGAGAGAAAGAGAGACAGCTGCTGACGGGACCTGGCTCTGTGAACTGGCTCTTTTGTGACTGACCCATAACTTTTGTTAACACGCGTTAAAATAATTATCGGCGTTAATTAATTACTGTGTTAACGCAATAATAAGACGTTAACAAGCCCAGCCCTAATTTATACATTATTTCATCATTTATCCCATTTCCACTTCACAGTAAATGTCCCTGCAGTCCTACTGTAGATGCAGATACATGCACAAGTTTGGTAGTGTGTAAGTATAAATTTGTTATTTCTTTAATTTGATGCAGTTTTTCAAGTTATTATAAGGATTGGTAGGTCTGCCCCAACATATGTGATTGAATATGATATAATAACTAAAACCTGGAAGTAATTAGATATGAGAATGACCGGCAAGTGACAAGGTGGTCAAGACTTGAGTTTTTGGACATTTTTTCTGGGTCAGGTGGTCTGCTTGGGGCAGGAATAGTGGATGTACTGTAGGATGGCTTGTTTACTCCAGACTAGTCACTGTTGAAAACAAACAGCTTTACAATGTGTGCAGATAGATAAACCCAGGTTGAGATGGACTGGAGCCTTTAAATATGTCAGGCAAAGACCATAAAGTGAAATGATGCGCTTTGGACAGATACTGCAGGGCACAGAGAACATTTTAGTAGTAGCTTTATTAAGGCCTAAATCAGTACTTTAAAGCCAAAATAAAGAGGAGTAAATTTGTGAAAGGACAAGTAAAATAGTCAGTATTAAATGTGCACTACTATTTTGAAGCTTACAGTCGAACCAAAGATGGCACACTGGGCTATGTTTTAGATAGTTTATTCACTTTAAAAATAACACTTCTTGCACAGATCTATCTGGGAGAAAATAGCGATTCATAGAACCAAATGGAAGATGCATCACTATTGCTGTCACTACAACTGCCCATAAAAGACAAACTGAGCACTGCTGAATGAGAGACACATTTATGTTGAATCAAGTAAACAAAATGTATTTTTTATTTAAAAAGCTCAAGTTTCTTTATTATTATTATTATTATTATTATTATTATTATTATTATTATTATTATTATTATTATCATTATTATTATTATTATTATTATCATTATTCAAAAATGTGATGGCAGTCCAAATTCCGCTCCCAGCATTGCATACTGTTGTTGTGTCCTTGGGCAAGACATTTCACCCACCTTCTCTCTGTCACTGCTGAGAAGCTCCTCTGTGCCTTCTCATCCTTCATCCCATAATACCTTTACAAGTCTGTAAAGTAAGTAAATGTGTTTTTTCTGATTGTTTTTGAGCAAAATATTAGAGATTAGGTTTTTAGGTTTTGCCGACATTGCTGTTAATCAGCACGTCTTTTATTAAAACCTCTTAAATTGTTTTAATGCTTTAACAAATGATTTCTCCGCGATCCCTGCACCTAGATTCATCAAACAAAAACTGTCCGAAAGCTTAAAAATGTCTTTATTGGTCGCTGCATCTTTATGTTTTAGTTTTGTAAATACATCTGCACAAAGACACAGTGTTATTTAATCACACACACAGTTCAGTCACATCCAGCTCAGCTCAGATGTGGCTGCCACATCTCTGTCCGTCTGCCCCAGGGTAGCTACAAAAGTAGTTTACCACCAATGAGTGTGAGTGAGGAGTGAATGTCTTTTGGTTGTTGTTGTTGTTTATTTAATTTTTAGTATTTATTCACGCTTTACTTAAGTGGCCACATGAGAGCATTGTCACAACATTAGCATTTTAAAAAGGAAATGCAGGATCATGATTATAGATAATACATAAATATTAACAACATACGTATATATAACAAGGATCGACAAGAAAAACATTTAAAATAAATCAATGTAACAGTCAGTAGATATAAACAAGCTTAATAGAAAAAAAAATGGCTTATTTTGCTGCTTGTTACGGTTGTGCTTGTGTGTTCTTTGCAGTTGAACAAACATACTTAGGCTCTGCTTGTTGACATCCACCGCCCCAAGCTTGATGCATAGATATAATTAACACCACTAATACACGTGATCCTATACAATATGAATGTAAATCCAGCCTTCTCTCCATTGCATTCCAATTCAACTGTACAATAAATTCCATGCTCGCAGGCTTGATGTGGATGCTCATTTTGGGCGCGCTCATTTCTGCTCGCCCTTCTATCATGGGAGATCAGCGTCTTCTGCGTACTCAATTAACTCACGCTGTCGGCCCGAGATGTTTGGGAACAATTAGGCAAAAAACTGGGGGGGAGGCTGCAATCTAGAGAGCATACCGTAGGGGAAGGCAGCGTAGGGAGAGGCACTCTAAGTGATTTGCATGCGTTGCCGTGTTACAGAAATTGCTCGCGTCCATCATCTTCAAGCGGCCCGGGTGCTCCGAGACGGGGAAAATGAGAGGTAAATTGTTTGTAGTTTAATTGGGCTTTTTTCTTCCTCGTTCCCCTGACAGTGTTACATTGAACTGATACGTGCTGTGATTTGAGAGCGGGTTTTTCAGGTGCGGGGAAGACAGAGATGGAGTTTAGAGAGACAAGCTATCAAACGGCTAAGGTCATGCACTGGACTGAGCCAGTGGTGCATGGAGATTGTATGTCGTACAGTAAGCTTAATGCCTATCCTGCCTTTTAATATTTCTCTGTTCTGCTTCATTCATCTCTTTTTGGCTGTCTGTCGAAAGTACATTGGGGATGTGTCTTAACGCCTAGGGATGTGTGATAATCACTGATTTATTCTCTTTAAGCGTGAGTAAGTGTCTCCAAGTGGTCGTCTGCTTGATGATGTTTGATCATCGTTCATTTGCAAGTGTGTGCTTGTGCTGAAGTTGGTGTGTTGGTGTGTGTGTGGAAAGAGATTATAGTACAGTAGTGGCAGATAGGGAAAAGAATAATATGAGCTGCCACATGCGTTGTGAAGCGCAGGATTCTAGCATTCTTGGGAATTCATAAACTTACTAAAACCCTTCTTGGGCAGTGCATGTGCAATCAAACCATTGCTGCTTTGACCAATGGTAAAAAAACGGCATGTTTAGTTTTGACAACAAATTGACCATTTTACAGTTACAATTGTAAACAACATGGCTTTGCTCTGAAAAAAACTTTAAATTTGATAATCATGATAATAATGCATCGGTGTTGTATAATGCTTTTTTGTAGTCATTTAAAGTTGATTAATTAGGCATATTATTCATTCTCTCCTCAGTCACACAGTGGTAGTGAGCTACTTCTGTAGCCACAGCTGCCCTGGGGCAGACTGTCCAACCAGCGCCAAACACAGTCACACTGACACATTTATACAGGCAAGTGGGTGAAGTCTCTTTCCCAAGGACACAGTGGCAGTATGCAGTCCCAGGTGGGGGGGATCAAACCGCCAACCTTCAGGTTAATGTCTCTACAGACTGAGCTACTGCCGCCCCATCAAACTCTCAACAGATACTCAACAGTATAAACTTTGCAAATGCTTTCTATAGAATTCCCTCTAAAATATTCTGTGAAACAGAAATCTTGCAAGATACCCACTAAAAGGTCTGTCTTTTTATACTTTTGCAACATAAAGAGTGGGATTATACTAGACAAGATGTATTTTTGAAAATACAATACAAATCATATTCCACGCAATGTTTAAAAAATTAAGTTAAAAACGTTAAAAAAGTTAACGAAACTAAAATCATTAAAGATCCATGTGGATTGTTTTTTGCAATTAACAGTTGCATATCTGCATATCCACTCTCCATGTACTGCAATGCAGCCCCTCGTAAATGCATTTGAGAGTGAAAGGTTATGTCATTGTGTCTCTAAATCAGCCCTCATAACTGGCCATTATCCAGGATGTATCCCTACTAAGGCCCATAGTTGTTATTATTGAGTTTGTTTAGTTTGTTTTGCCACTGTCATCACAGCAACTACATTAATCCTAAAAACTATTACGAGTGCAAAAGGTCAAACTCATTGCCAGCTTTTTCACACCACACTTCTTCCCTCACTCCCCATTTTTCCGTTTCTCTCCGGCCCGTTCCCCATCAGGCGCCAGGCTGTGCTCTCCCGGTGAATTATGGGAGATGAATGCTGGAGGTCTGCTGCTAGCACGGCAGGACCAATTAGGAAACGGCAGAGCGATGGTGACCCCGCTGAGGTGCGTGGCTCATTAGCAACAAAACAGGCAGCGCGGGCACGAGGCTTCCACGAGGATCTCTACATCTCCGTCTCGCTCATCTGCATACGAGCACCGGCAAATTAATACACTTACGCTGCTTTATGCAAATGAAAGGGAAAGCTGATGTTAGGTCGGAGTGAGGTGCTTGGCATAATTTTAGTGAGGAAGGAGAAATTTTAATATTTCATTTGAAAATGTTCTGATAACTGCTGGTTCAGTAGGATGAATTAATTCTTTTTTAGATAGATGCTTTATTGATATCGAAGGAAATTTTGTTTTGTTTTTTACAACAAATAATTCTATTTATTTATTTTTTAACTGTCACCTAGTAGCATATAGGATTGGATGTGTAAAAAATGACCCTCTAAATCTACAGGCAGGGTTAATTAAAAATAATTTTAATAGAGGGCAATGTTCAGCTTGTATTTGCAAGTTGTGGTCAATCGCGTTTTCATACATCAACAATTGAGTGTTTTTACACTAAGTCAACACTGACTCAATAGTTGAGAAAATATTTCTACTGGAAAATAAATGGCTATTCTATCACTGGCTATGTCTGCTTACTTTAAACAAGGAGCTAGAAATTTGAGGTGTGCCACAGTATAGCTCAGTTGGTAGCTCTGTAGCACATATACAGGGCAACTACAGCCTGCCTCAGCGTTGTGGTTTCAAGTCCAGACTGTTTGCCAATTTGCCAAATGTCTCTTTCTACTCTCTCCCTCATGATTTCCTGACCTGCCTTTTGCCTTCTATTAAATAGGAGGTTTTTTTCTTAATTATTTTAATAAAAGCAGGCAGGTAACTAGTATGTTGCTGAGAGCAGGAATGAAGATTAAGACCAGAATATGGTCAAGATTACTACTCTGCAGAAACCTGGAAAAATATATTTATTTTAATACATTTACATGTACATATGCAACCATTTTTCCTCAAAGTGTCAAAGCAGGACACAGAACCTCCAGTATTACAGCCGTTAAATCTTGGATTTCCTAAACTTTCTACTCCTGTCAACATGACAAACCCATTTTAGCCCCGTCATGGACCGTCTGCCTTCTCTGTCTCCTCCGTAAGCTTCGTACATATGCCACTCTAGCTATGACTCTATGAATTTTTCATGTCACTTGCTGGAAAAAGACAATATGTACCATATCCATTAGACTTCTCAGTGTGTGGCGTTTGCGATCTCATGTTCTAGGATGTGTTGTGGGCAGTTTGTCTCTCAGCATGAGCACCAGCAGCTAGCTCCAGGGGGTTCAGGAACCACAGGGGTGTTGTAATGGATGTCCCCCCATGCCTCACAACACAGCTTATAGATCCTCAGGGAAGGCTTATGTGAGTGCAGACATGCTGTCTTGTCACTGACACGGCGGGGCATTCCAATGACTTACACACAAGAGCAGGAGCTGTTTGTGAGTGAGGCAGCAGGGATGTTACATGTTCTCAGAGTATAGGCTGCACCGGCTGGTTACAGACAAGTGGATAACTCTTACCAGCTGAAGACAGTAGAATAATGGAAAGTGCGGAAGCAAAGACAAAGTGATTTGATTCAGGAAAAGTAGTCTCACATATAGAACGCAAGAAAACCTAACTGCAGAATCTAATAAAAGTTGGTGTGGCGCTATGTCTGAAATTGTAATTCTGCAGCTCAATTCTCTTGAAAAGTCTGATAGGCACATTTTCTACTCTGCCTGAATTAACAAAGTAAATAGGTAAGAGCCTCCCTGCAGTTGTTCAGGTCTAGGTTCAGCAACGTTATGTGCCCAAAGAATGAGGTCATCTGACTACCTGAATATACTGAATGACCAGGTTACTCCATCAAAGGATTTTTTTCCTCTGATGAATTGTGAAAGAGTGGTTCAGGGAGCATGAGACATCATTTTCACACATGGATTGGCCACTACACGGTCCAGACCTTAACCTCAGAGAGAATCTTTGGAATGTGCTGGAGAAGACTTTGCGCAGTGGTCCGACTCTCCCATCATCAATACAAGATCTTGTCAAAAAATTAATGCAACGCTGGATGGAAATAAATGTTGTGACATTGTGGGAGCTTATCGAAACATAAACAAAGCTAAAGGTCCAACAAAATACTGGTGTGTGACTTGGGCAGGCAGCCACTCCAGCACATCCCAAAGATTCTCAGTAGGGGTCAAGGTCTGGACTCTGTGGTGGCCAGTCCATGTCTGAAAATGATGTCTCATGCTCCCTGAACCATACTTTCACAATTTGAGCTCAATGAATCCTGACATTGTCATCTTGGACTAAGCCCGTGCCATCGGGGAAGAAAAAAATCTTTTGATGGAGTAACCTGGTCATTCAGTATATTCAGGTAGTCAGCTGACCTCATTCTTTGGTGACATAACGTTCCTGAACCCAGACCTAACCAACTGCAGGGATGCTCTTACTTTGCTTTGCTTAGTTAAATCCAGGTGACGACTTTTTTTTTTGGCCAGGCAGTGTATAAAAAAATCTCATCCTTTTTTTAGACTTCATTTGTCTCCAATAGGGCTTGATATTAACATTAGCCAACCAGTCAAATGCAAGTGGATGTCAACTTAGCTTTTCATTAAGTGAAATGTGGCTTTTCTCAAGTAGCTCGTAACTTCTAAACACTTGCTACAGTAGACAGTGAAGGGGCTATTGATATTATGTAACTTTTTAAGCTTTCTACCATGTTATAATGTTCCCTCATCAATAACATACCTAGATTTGTGTTATGTTTCATTCATACCTGTTTAAGTAATCATGTATTATCTGGTGCTGACTTTCTGAGACCTCAGAACACTCAGTTCCACAAACCTCCGCCTTTCCCACAAACCCCCGCCCACTCCAGGAAACAGAGACCAATCTATAAGCCCTTTTTCCAGTCTGCTCTTATTCATTTATCCAAAAAACTGTGTTCAGCTCTGTTTCCACTGATTTTTCACAGCCATTTTTTCTCATTTTGTAGTAAAATGGCATCAATCAAAAAGTTTAAGGAAGGAAACAGCTTTTTTTCTCTGTTTCTATTCAAAAGAGAAACCTCTGCTGGTCTCTTCACCTGTTCTTTATAGCACTAGTAATGTATTTGTTGGAAACGCTTTCTTTTAGCCACATAATGCAATGCTGTTCTGGAGGTGGAGGTTTAAAAAGGTAAATTAAAGCATAATGTCCTCTTTCAGATATACCCTAGACATTCAGTACACAGATGTATAGCTAGCTTACACAGCCATGCTATGTCCAGCCTGCTGCAGTAATAAACAATTGAAATCATTGAAAACCAATGCCTGATCAAACTGTTTGGCCCTGTAGACTTCAGAATAGCAATGCAACCCTGACTGTTAAAACATTACGCCAGCCCTCACGTTTCTGCATCAGATTCACACTGTTCACACTGTTACTTCACGGGTTTCATTTTCAAATTACTTGTGGTATTTAACACAATTTATAAATCCAACTTCTCCTCCAGATGTAATCGATCCTGTGCCACTGCTGAACGTGGACTATCAAAGTGGAACAGTTGGTATTAAATCCTTTGCCAAGTCATTTTTAAAAGTTGTGGGAACGCTGTGACATCCCACACTCTCGGTGCTTTGTAATTAACTTTTTTTTCCACCACAACGGTTCCCAGAACAAAACTATTATAAAAGTAAAAGTTCCTTCCTCCCGTTTTCTTTCTTCTGCACTTCACAAGGTAGTTGATATCTGTTTTTTGAAGGTCTGTCTTTTGACACACAAAGGCCTGAGCACATTTTTCTGGTATTATTTTAGCCGTTTCATCCTGTTTTCACATCGGAACATTTGAGAAGTGTTCTGATGAAGGCTGCATGAGGAGATCAATATTAATTCCATCTGTCTTTGGTGAACACAGATAGCTGTGTGATGCGATTAGCTCGGCTTAGCATGGGGCCGCAGCAGAGACACACAGCCAGTCTGTCCTGCCATTACACTGTCATAATAAATGTGTGCACTGCAAACCTATGAGTAAATGTATACTTCTGCATATCATCTTCTTCTGATGCACCCATGGTTATTGATTGTAACATTCTGGGATTCAATTTCTGCGACATGTCAGCTGAGCTCCTTCAAGCCAAATGAACTTCAACAATGTAACCAACATCTCTTAAACAGACAGGAGAAATGTTGTCAGAATAAACAAAATTGTTGAATAAAAGTTCTACAGTACTATAACTTTAGTAGTATGCAGTTTACTACTAGTAATACTACTTCTGCTTTTCCTAGTAGTTCCACAAATACTACTACTACTGCCGCAACTGCTACTACTGTTACCACCACCACTGCTTGCACTGGCACCACTACAATTACTGCTACTAAATCTACTAAATAATTTCTATCATCTTAAAAGCATTTTGTCAAAGCTGCAGTAGCATACATCTGGCATAACTTCAGTATGTTTTAGGTTTTCCAGTGTGCAGTACTGGTGGACAAATAATAGGATCTTCTCAAACAGCTTAGTAGATAGCTTTGTGTGCTTGTAGTAGCAGTAGTTACATTGGTTGCATAGATTGTAGATGACGTACGAGTAGCTGTGGAAGCCATAATAATAGTAACTGTAGTAGAAGTAGTTGCACCCGTGAAAAACATGATGTATTTGTAAACTCCAAAACTCAATACATCACAGTGCAAGTCAATGCAATTTACCAAATACTTCCTTAATCTGTTCAATAGCCCTCCAGCGGTTTTCAGATTGATCATTCTTGTATTGGATAAACTAAAATTAATGTTAGAGTAAATGTCATTAGAATAAATGATGGAGCTCTCCTGTGTGTGTAGAATGTAGGCTGCATGTACAGCTAGGGTACGTTCAAAGCTTTTAGTACCAGCATTAGTTATAGAAGTTATTAACAGAATGTAATCAAGCATCTTAATGTAGTTTCTGTTACATTTGTGAAGGAAGCAGTGAAATGTTACTGGCATGTCCAGATGCTAATTGCAGTAAAATGAAAAAGCAATGTGTCTGAGAATTGAACCTTGTGGCACTCCACTATTCAGACTTATGCGGATTATGTACCATTTATAACCACCTTTATTATAACTTTCATCCAAATTGTTTCCGCCCTTAAATTATTCTTAAAATAAACAATCCGATCTAGAGTTATTTCTGATTGCAGCAACATTATTAACTGACTGTTATTTGAAGCAACAAGAGCAGAGGATATAAAGTGAAATGTCAGCCTCTTGACTCTCAGATAATGCTCACTTGCCTCTTGCCACAAAGATGAAAGATGATTTTGAAACATTCAGACTTTTGTTTGTATTTTAATGCTTTACTTTGGCTCAAAGCTTGTTCTCAGCCCGAGGCTCGTCGTGTCACATCCTGTACATTGCACCACAGTGAGATGAAATATGAAATTGACATTCATCATTTAGTCGAAACACTGTGCGGCAAATTCCCAGAAATGTTGAATTATAAATAGTATACATCAAGAGCAGCGCCTTGAGCTGAGTAATGTATGTAGTAGTAGCGATGCTTTTGGTGGAAGGGTGTAACACTTTCAGCGACTTGTTCCGCTGGGAGGGTAATGAGGCTTTGAACATTATGAAGACATCCACGGCTAACCTTTGATCCACTTTAGACTATGTAAATTTAGTTACAGTATATGTACGTGGCTCAGAGCTACACGGGTCACTTTATTAGGTACATCTTTTCAACTGTAACATTGTAATTAGCCAAATCAGATGGCAGCTGCTCAACACAGTTAGGCTTGCAGACATGTTTAGAAGAAACTCCATGGCATGGTCCAAGTGTTTTTAAAAATTGTAATCTCCTGGAGGAAGGTTTACTGAGAACTGAAAAAAAAAAAATCCTGGGAGTGGCAGTTCTGTGGGCAAAAATGCCTTGTTGATGCAAGAGGTCAGAGCAGAATGGTTCAAGATAATAGAAAGGCAAGAGTAACTCAAATAACCACTTGTTAAACCAAGTTTTAAAGAAGACCATCTCTGAACACACTGTTGAAGCAGATTGGGTACAGCAGCAGAGGACTAGACCAGGTTCCTTAGCTCCTGTCAGCTAAGAATAGGATACCTACGCTATCATTTAGATGGCCTTAACAATATTGGACACTAGAAAAGTCTCTACAATGATTTTCAGATGTAGAAAGAAGAGGGGTTCCAACACAGTACTTGCATGGTGAATCTAAAATAGGAGTGTCCAAACTATGCAAGTGCAAGCACAGGTAAAAAGCTTAAAAGAAGAAAAAAAAGAAAAAAAATGTATTTAGTTCCCAAGCCTGGATAAATATGAGGTTGCGGACGAGTATCCAGAGTAAAATCTATCCCAAAGAATCATTCATTGTTGAGGCCCTTAAAGGAAAGAGACTTTCTTTTATGGTGATGCAAAATATGGCACTTCTACTGAGTGGCCCTCCCCTGCATATTTTTCAGCAGATGGCCCTCAATGAAAACAGAGCTAATTCTCTGTAAACTCTAGAGATTGTGCCTGAAAATCCCAGTATATTAGCAGTTTCTAAAATACTGTACCAGCCAATCTTCCAGTCACTTAAATCACTTTTTTTATCCATTCTGATTCATGGTTAAATCATCTCCATGCCTTAATACACAGGAACTGTAGCATTACCAAGCAGTGAGCCAAGTGTACCTAATAAACTGGCCCATAAGTGTATTTCTCAGCTGCGACTGTGCACAGTTTTAGCCGCCACTGCAATACTCAATAGAATTTAATTATGCATCGCCGAAGCACGGCCTTTGATGTTCTGCTGCAATAATGTGTTCTGTTTCATCGCTCGGCTGAACTGCTAGCAAGAGCCGCTAATGTTTCTCCTCGCGTCCACAGAGAAGGGATTCAAACTTCACTCAGGCCTATTGCACTTAATCGCAATAAGTAGATGATAATTGTGCAGAACAAAGACAAGTGTGCGCCCGTGTGCAGGGATAGGCAGACTAACGTGTGGATTCTGCAGACAGTCTGTATAGTTAAGATAATTCCTCCATTGGTTAGTGATTACGTTTCAACTTTCATCTTCTAAAAAGGGGTCTAAATTGAATGCTTAATTTGCTTTGCGCTCATTAGGAACAGAAGCCAAAAGGGACCCCCCAGCTAATTTGAGAAACATAAAGCTTCCGGCGTCAGCCATCACGTAAAGCCTACATTGATTTGGTGTTACAGCCTTGAAATCATAATGGTCTTTGACGGTGAGAAATCCAGCGATATTGAAGTGGATTGAAAAGTCAGATCAAACTGTGCTCCACCCGGGACGAAGTGTGAGCTATGGTTTCACTAACATGTTTCAGACTTCACACATCACCGATAGAAAGTCAATAAGTCTCCCAATTGAATGTGTTGTCTTACTCATTGTTCACATTGTTACAATTAGTGAGGCTCTTAAAATATGATTGATTAAAACTAATTGGTTAAAAATAAATTTTGCGTTTCACTTCATAGTTATAGTTTATAGTTTAGACTGAGAAAGGAGGTTCAGTTGCCAAGTCAGTATTATTTTAGAAGTAGAGCCAGCCCAAGTAGTGCTCAAAAGCATAATAATAAGAGCACAGTTGCAAGCAGTTATAATTGTCTCTCGCTCGGCACGACCCATTGCTAGTGCCAAGTTTTAAATCAGTCGGCAAAAAACAAATCCCCTTTGGAGTGACATTTGGCTCTACACCATCGCTGACAAGCCCAGGCATGAATAATAATAATAATAATAATAATAATAACACCATCATAATCATTTTTTGGTGCTCATAATAACTATAGCTGCAAGCAGAAGAAATTGATAAAAAGCTCAGATGGGCCCATATACAAAAAACATTTTATTACAGTGCTATATATTACTATTGACATTGAGGTCTAACATTCTTAATTATAATAATAAACACTGAATAAGTGTTTACAGGGTGGTTATCACAGTGGTCTACTTGAAAATTGACAGAAATTGTGAAGTTTCATGGAGGTGTCAGGTTTGGTATTATCTGTCTGTTATTGTCTCTGTGTCAGCCCTGCGACTAACTGGCCATTGTCCTGTCTAAGGCCTGTAGTTGCTATGATACGCTTCAGCCACCAGCGACCCCTAAATAGAAAAAAAGGAAGATGAATTAATTAATGTAAGATTTGTTTCAAGCAAAAGTGTATGGGAGCTAAATCTTGCTTGTATTTCAGACTTAAGGGCAGTTTAGACGTCCATCCTCCGTCAATGTGTGATTTTCAGTGAACTAGATTCCTACCAGTCCATTCCTGCCACATTCTATTCCCACCTTTACACCTCTTTACTCTCATCTCCTCTCAGCCCTCTTGCTTCTGTCATGCTCCTCAAGCAGCTCACCTCCACATCCACATGAATTCATCACTTCCTCTTTGATGGCCAACCGCCAACGATAACAGAAACCAGGATCACAGTCTCACCTGCAGACAATCGAGTGAACATTGTCTTACATGCTGAAGTTCGCCTGTCCCTCATGTGCCGGTCTAATCTCACACGCGTCCCGGGTGTTGGTGTGCGTTCTGTCTCCTGGTTTCCCTGATGACCTTGTACACTGCGGCAGGGTGGTGATTAAGGATCAAGGCCGGCGACCATTTCCTTTTCCATGGGAAGATGAATGACCCTGTTTGGAAGTGGCTGCCTATGGCCATGGGGCAATTAGACTTTGCTGTGAGCCAGCAGCCCTTGCCTGCTCTGTGTACGGAGGCAGGTCCTTGAGAAAGAGAGAAATACTAGCAAGGCGTTCTGCTGAAACCAACGGCCAACAAATTAAATGCCTTTTCCTTTTTTTTTATACTCTCCAACTGGGTATTTCCAATGCTCTAAAAGAAATGTGCTGACAATAGGAGGTCGCTCAGATCAGCCCACCAGGTCTATTCAATGGAAATATCAATATTTGATTTAGGAAATTATTTAGCATGGTACTTTGACCCTGCGAAGTGTGCTCGGGAGCTCATTTTGTTGTAAATGATGTCTCAGTGGAAGGCCGAGGTTAACAGTAGGACATGCAGCCTTTGGCACTCTCTGTACTATTTAACTATTTTCTTTTTAATTAAGATTCAATGTGTAGAGGAAAGGTTATTGGAAATTATTCTGTGCAGCCATATTTAACAGCAGCTCCTTTAATTAGCTGTTCAATGTGGGAAAAGAACAACTTTATTTTAAATCTTTTTTAATTGTCTCATTATGTGCTCCTGAACCCATGTTTTCCCAGTTTCTATGGACCGGGGACATAAGTACAGGGGATTACATACAAACCTCAGATTTGAGAAAGTACCTACAGTATGTTCCCCAGTACCCAAGTTCCCTGGTCATGTAAGATAAGTACTGGAGAATGTAGGTACTTCTGGTAAGTCCTGATGTTCTCCTACCTTAGTCCCAACGTTAATGTTCTTCGGGGAACATAGGTACTGAGGAACATAGGTAACAGGGAACATAGGAGTGACCCCGCAAAAAAAACATCTGTACATCTGGCACATTTATGAAGGCTATGACAGGTAAGCATTTGGAAAGGAAAAGTGCGAAGAGATAAATTCCCTTTTTTTATTAGTTGTATACTGCTTATTCCCTTTGAGGGTCAGGATCCCAGCTACTCGGGTGTGAGGTGAGACAATCCGAACCTTAAGTCACTTGGCAAATTCCTTTACTTTAGGGAATTGAGACTCACCAATCCACTGATACATGCACATGCACACAGACTTTACCAAGTGGAAGCTTTTCACTGTGGCAGTAGATAGTCCCTTACCCTGAAAAAGGAAAAAAAAAAAAAAAAAACATACTTAATTGTGGATTGGAGATATAGTAATTAAGAATGTAAAGGGTCCAGGAATACAAACTTGAGGCATTCCACTCTTGTTTCCATATTGTTTCAGTCAAGGTTCACATTAACCAGCTATTTACTTGTGTTATTGATATATTGTAGTATTCTTAATTCTTGGGTTCTGACCCTATAAACTTACCCACATCTTGTTTTACTGTGATTTTACCCCATGTGTAAGTTGGAAGCTAAGAATACCACAGACTTTTCACATTACAATCTAGCTATGTTGCTTCTAATTAAGATTAGTCATCAAGAGTCAAAGGTATTTCTGAATGTGGCGTGATTCCATGCCGCTATATCTATCATCAACTACATCACTGGGCCATTTTTGTCCAATAACGTGCATTATCTGTCACAGAGCGGGGCGAGCATGAGCGAAAAGAGTTGTGGCAGCCTATTGATAGGGATATGGCCTAGTGCCATTGATTCCCCTTGTAATACAAGCCTCTCCCTTGTCGGCCTGTCAAAGCCCAGATTGGACATGATAACGCGCATCAGACAGCCGTCAATAGAAAGCCAAAGCTTCCGCCGTGGAGATGACTATCTTATTTTTGTGTGGGGGCTGGCCAAAGGGGAGGGGGAATGGAACAAACCAGGGAGACATGGGGAAAGAGGAGACGCTGGTGGGAGTCGACGTGACCTCTGCTTTCTGTCACTTTCAGGCTATTTCTCAAGCAGAAAAATAGTCTAGCGTATGTATTTCCATCAAACATGTGTGGAAATGTGTATAATATATATGTGTGCGCAAGGTGACCACAAGGCGCCGTGGGAATAAGGAGTGGCTTTGAATTCAGTGTTTTTGATTCGCCCTTGCCTCAGAGTCGTCACTTTGATCTCTCTACATGCAGCCACATTGGATATCCATGGCAACTGGCTCCCAGGATGAGGTACTCCAGTAAAATTGATTTGTTTAGGGTTCACTCCTTTCAGTAGAGCGAAGAGTTCGGTTAGCCAATAGGCACTGTGTCCTTATTGTAAATAAAGTCAATAGTGTTTGAATCTATATGGTTGGAGGTTTTTACTTAACGCAAATGGAGAACCAAAAAGCAAGTGACATTTTGGATGAAAATTAATTACAGCTGTAATTTCAAATCAAAACTCTTGAGGACCACTTTTTACTGAAACAAAAATCACAAAATATTTTAAAATCAATTCCAAGTACATCATCAAAAACTTAAGGTCTACTTCTGAACATTCCTGCTACAAGGGCATATCTATGTACATTGTTATACTTTTTTTAGCCTGGGAAAAGACACTTGTTCTTATGGTGACACTTGTTTGGTGGTGGTCGGAGAGGCCGTAAGCACAGAATCCCCCAGGGCACTGGATTATGCATGTAATTGTAATTTAAAGTAAAAGTGCTATATAAGACCAATGCATTATTATTACTATTATAATTATTATCACAGAACGTTCTCAGACTATGCTAATTAGCTTAATTAAGTTCTTGTCTCTTCTTCATTTTCAGTTTAATGCTCTCCAGTTGTAGTAAAACATTCACATGCACTTTCAAACACAATCTGAATTTCTCTGCTTGCATGTAAACACTGCCTACTGCATTCTAGTCTCCCATGGGCTTGCAGAACCGGCGGAGGTCGTTTGTTTTGATAAGCTCATGCTGCGTTTAGGGACATCCTCTCCTGCCCTCGTCATGATATGATTCAGAGTGCTGTTACTTAAGCATGTGTGTCTCCATTCTCTCTCTCTGTCTCCCCTATTTCTCTAAGACACCGCTCGGGTCCACACTCATATTTCATGTCATGTTTCGTAACCCGGGGCCATGGCTGCATTTTAGCCTTTCTACTTCCACCACTGACCCAGGGGACGGCTGCAGACAGTGGTCCAGTACATTATGTCTTTCTCGCCGATCGCTTTGATGTGACCGGTCGCATCACCATCACGCCCCGCGCGGTATTCAGCTGTGGCAAGAGCAGCAGCTGGTTCTCTCGCAAACCATGCATTTATTACCAGTGCAAAGTCTTCAAAGTGGCTCTATAGAGTGTGCAGAATATGCAGCATCTAAAGGCGACTGGTTGCAATGACAATGACCATTTAAGGCTTACAGATGTGGACAGAAGCTGAATGTTGGTAGCTTGGTCAGTTATTGCAAGTCGTTTTCTATTTTATAAAAAAAAAAAAAAACTGTTCCTATTGATTTGAGTTGGAGCAGCAGTAGCTTGGTAGGTGGAGCCGTTCCATAATAATAATAATTATAATAATTATAATAATGTTATTGTTATTATTATTGTTATATGTTATATGATTTGATTCCAGAATATATTTGAAAGTATTGTGAATGTTTTTTTGTTTTTGTTTTTTGCTTTATTATTATTATTATTATTATTATTATTATTATTATTATTATTGCTGGAATGTGGTTCATATGGTCACTTAGCAGAATTAGCTGAAGAAGATGAACGAATGGGCAGATTGGATTGATCTCAGTGGAAGACCGCTTGAATGCAAACAATTTTAGACCTGCTTCACTTTGCTGGAAAATGAATGGGTCTGGCTTGGTCAGGCTACCATGTTGGTTGGCATGTTACAGCGGACATACAAAATGTTAAGCACCAAAGGATGGCCATCTTGCGGCTAACTTTACTGCTGTTTTGTGTCAAATATTGCTAATATTTTGTCACTAGATGGTTATCCAGGTGCACATGTTACTATGGCTGAAGTGTGGGTATATCTGGGGCAAGAAGAATACAAAGTTGGAAAAATCTCTTGAAGATAAATTCAACATTGGAATCTGCTTTATGCAACTTCTTAACTTGGACTTGTGCTGTAAAATGGGAAGTGGTTAGTGAGCTCTGCATCTATATTAAGTTTATTATTAGACCTAGGTGTGAAGAAAGACGCAAGTGAAAATTCCTGTTTCTCGAAGCATGACTGCACAGATTACCTCAACAGTTGGCTGGGCACACCAGTGCAAAAAAAAAAAAAAAAAAAAAACTGTCAGCATCTTCAGTCTTTATTTTTCGACATACTGTAAATAAGTCACAACTATTGTTTTGTTTTGTTTTTTGTTTTTTGTTTTTTTGCTGTGATGGCTTGCCCAGTTTAAAGGTTTAAATTGGAGTGTTAATCAATCTTTGTGTGTTTTGTCCACTCTGAGGTCAGGCCTGAGTGGTGATGGAGCAGTTGCTGAGGTAGTCGCAGCTCCTGTTAATGGTAATGGTGTCTCCATTGCTGCCGGCTGAATTATAGTCCAGAATGTCTGCTTAAGCTTTGTTCTCATAGAGGTAGCCTCATCAGTATTGTGCAGTATACATAGTTCCTTTGCCTCCCGGAAAGTATGAAATTGGATTTTAGTCATTTTCTACTTTTGTGCACAAATGTTTCAATTCCAATTCACTTTACTTATGTCAGAGGAGGGAAAAAAGTACTTGAAAATGTATGACACACTGTAATTTGTATGCTGTCCTACATGAATGCTAGTTAGCTTCTTTTGCTATATTGACTTACACGGTGAAGAGCAAAACAGATATCTTTGACATTACACAAGCAGCCACATTCAGTGACACATTTGTTCCTTCACTGACCCCATGTGGCTGAAGTACCTTGTACTTACTTGCTGGCTTTACATTTTGAATTTAAAGGGACTATATTATGCTTTTATTTATATATTTATTTGGTTTTATTTTATTTTATTTATTGGTTTATCTTTTTAAACCAATCTTGATTCCCACTAGAAAACCATTGCACATTTTACAACTTTTAAAAATATTATCTGGCTATAAGAAAACATTTCCAATAAATGTGTTACCTCTGCCATAAAGAGCAGGTAAAGCGAGATCAGCAGAGTGCAGATCTGTGTGTAAAAAAAAAAAAAAGCTTTTTACTTCCTTAAACTTTTTGTCTGATACCATTTTACTACAGACTGAAAAATAGCTGTGAGAAATCAGTGGAACCACAGTTGTACACTATTTTTTCAGATACATGAATGAGAGCTTAATGATTAGTCAGTCTTCCTAGAGTTAGCAGTGGGTTTGTGGAACGGAGAGTTCTGAGCCCTCAGAATGGCTGTGCCAGAGACTACAGAATTAAGCTACTCAAAGAAAACACAAGGTATGTTTTTTGATGAGGGAACAACATTATAAGTAGATTTTGCATAATGAAGCCCCTCAAATATCAAATCTTTTCCCACAGGGCTTGTTTATGTTTATAGGCATAAACCTAATGTCCCTCAAGGGCTACTGTAGCATTTTACTTTATCTAAAACAGAGTAGTGTGAAGTGTGGAACTGCAGTCTGCCACTTTTACCAAAATATCCTAAAACTATACATTAATATTACTTATGTCTTGTACTTAAATAAGTCCTGTGACTAACCGGCAACTGTCTAGGGTGGACCCTGTCCCTGCCCATGGCCCATAGTTGCTGGGATAGGCTCCAGTCACCCGGGGCCCTTTGTTTGTTTGTTTGTTAGACTGTTAAAAAGATTACTCCAAAATAAATGGTTGTATATTAATGACATTTCTGGAAAGGATGGATCCTTGAACATTTTTGAGGCTGTACCAAAGCGAGACAGATATTTTTTTAGCTATTGTGATACTAACTACAGCCACTTTTTGCTTCTGATGCAGATTACCACGTGGATCAAGGTACTTTTAACTGAATACATGACATTTTGACATTGAGAATCTGCTGAAACCCATTTGGCTGTTTGTGTCATTGGTCATATTTTGAGGCTTTCCCTCTGTATCGACCACAGTGTGACCCTGGGCCCTGGGACCCTGCTGGTGACACGGTCAGAGGTAAATGCAGTGTTAATGAAGTGCGCCTATTGATCCCGTTTGTTTGTGGAGTTAGGAATATGAGCGTGACTCGAAGAGGGGTAGCTAATCTGGATAATCAGCAGTTGTGTACACACAGTCTTGGACTTTCTCTGAGTTGGAACATTGGCACGTGATTGGCTTTGGGTAGTCACAGGAAGTAGAAGGCATGCATATTAAGCCCTCCTACGCAGTAAAAAGGCTGCACCCTCCCCCTTAAAGCGCTTATAAATGATTTGTAGAGAATAATTACACTTCAAAAAAAAAAAAAAATGAAATCACTTCGCTGCCAAAATACTATATATCCCACTCTGCGTTATGGAGATTTAGTGAGAGAATTGGATTTCCCCAGCTGTGAAATCAGTTTTTGTAGTCCTGCTGGCCAACCGCGTCATTATGCCATACGCCGCTCAGTAGGCACACACCCACAGTCTATGGCTTTCTGCTCCATGAGGCTCCTTTGCATTTACAGCATCGAGCCGTGCTGCCATATGTTATAATGGACATCTGAGAGACACCGTGTGCCACTCCATTGGTTCTGCGTAGGTTTCAAACTCAGAAAAAAAAATGGCGCTCCTACACCCTTCACCGCAAGTGCTCAAATCGGAAGCATCGTGACAGCCATAGATCTATCACATGTTTATGAAAATGAATGGCGCGTGCATGCATGGAGAGGGTCGACAAATGTCAAATGTCGCACTTGGGAAGCCCCTCTTCAATTTCTCAGAGTGGAATCAAAGGCGTTTGGATGAGCGCCCCGGGTCTGTGGATGGCTTTTCAATCAAAGCCGGAGTGAGCACATTGACTGGAGAGCGGCTCGGTCGACATTTACTGTAAACTGAAGCTGAGGATGTGATTCTGTAAGAGTGAGGAAAGAGCACACAGACCACATACACGAGAGCAATAAGGTCTGCTCCAGGGGCTAAAGGCCTTGCTCTGCAGCTGTTATTACATTGATTAGCTGGCCCACACTCTCTCTAACCAAACAGCGGCTGCGTCAGTCACCTCTACACGTGTCCTCTCTGTACACCACTGTCTTCATTGGTTTAAGTACTTATTGATTTTCTGCGTTGGCCCAAGCCTCTCTCATGGAAATGTGTGGTAGGGTTCCTTTAATCAAACGCAGCAGCCCTGTAAGGCTTCACTTGCAATGCTTGCACAATACCTGGCAACTTTGCCTCAGAGGCAGCTCCCTGTACCTTTTCACTGCAGCAACAGCAGGAGGAGAGCTCCAACCAGGTGAAGAATAATGATGTTAAGTGAGCGGATTTATCTTCAATGTTTATTCCCCTCTCCAGCGACTGCAGCTGTTTCTGTTCATCAGGTGGATGGATCCTGTAGCTTCCTTAGTCACAATAAAACAGCAAACGCAGTCAAAATACAGGTACAACTTATAATACAATGAATTTAGTACGTAATTGAATGCAGTGATTCTCAACTGGTCTTGGTCTCATATGTGAAGTGGCTAATACCCCTACAATGCAAGGGATGCCTCTGAATCCCAGTCGGCTTAACAAGCCACAAGATCACCTATTCGCCAGTCCCAAGCCCGGATAAATGGAGAGGTAGAGTTGGTAAGGGTATCTAGCATAAAAACCTATGACAAACTAAATATGCAAGCCACCAGATGATTCACTTTTCATAATTTACCACAATTCTTTTGATTTCACAACTGTTTAATTGTCCAAGGTCCATGACCTATTGGAGAATCCTGCCCTACCAGTGGAGGGTACAGAATCTACTGTTGTGCTGTAATCAATATGGCTCAAAATACTGTAGAAAAGTGAGGGCATGAACCACTAAATATAATACAAATATGCAGTATTTTCACATCATGTGTAAAGAATATAGTGGAATGGTTAGCACTCCAGTCTCACTGCAGAAAGGTCATGAACTTGGTATTCAGTCTGGCTGTGTCAAACAATAACCTCAACAACACTTTCTTTCATTATTTCTTTGTTCTATGATAGGTATATTATACCTATTATATAGGTTCATTTTTAAAAAATGGTGTACAGCACTGTTTCTACTGATTCCTCACAGCTGTTTTTTATTTTGTAGTAAAATGGCATCATACAGAAAGTTTAAGGAAGTAAAAACCTTTTTTTTCTGTCTGACAGCACTGCACTCTGTGACATTCTTCTAATGTTTTCACTTGCTTCTTAAGGGCAGTAGCAGAGTAGTTATTAAAAAAAATTATTTTAGTCACAAGAGTTTAGCAAAGGATCAAATCATGTGTGTTGGTGTGGTTGAAATCACAATCTAGATCCAGTACGTAGTTAGCGGACCATTATGAGATATAAGGTCTTTGTGGCTCAATAGATAGAGCATTTACCTCTGATCTAGAAGATCCCCAGTTCATGTCGAGGTCTGGCTACTATATCTTAACCATTGCGAGATAGGAGAAGATGAGAAATGTGTAGTCATATTACCATAAAATTGTCTTTTCTCTTGGTCTTTTTACAGCTGCAGATAGGACGGTTGTAGAACAATGCACTAGTAGTTGAACGCATTTAGGATGATCACATTTCTACAACAACAGGCACATTTTACAGAAGTGGATGAGGCCCGCTAAAAGGGCTGTGAAAATATTTGCTGAGAAATAGAGGAGAGAGAGAGAGCCAGTGTTTTGGGGCTTGATGCTGGGTTATGGCCCAACGGTCTGCAGCTCGAAATTACTGAAACAGACTTTGAAGTGGCACTGGCTTTTTTTTTTTTTTTCCCATCTCGCTCTCCGTGTCGCTGCCTCCCACATCTGCCGCCATCATAATAACAAGCAATAACCCTCTTTCAGCAATAACCCAGACTTTTTTTCACGCCCGTAATGTGGCTTCAATAAATAATGTCATGTTTTCCGAGGGGCTGTATTTTTCAGCTATTTAGTCACAAGCCTCCCTGCGCCTTTCCGTCCTCCTCGCTCCGGAGCAAAGTACATAATGTGACGCTTTATGTTGACTCGCGCACATTATCAAGTTATGAGATGTTGTGAAAATAACAGCCTCCGTGACTTCTGATTACACAGTGACAAAAATCAGAGAGAGTCGCGGGCCCTGTTTGTCGGAGGTTACGGAGTGTACACCTGCTAATAGCAACACTAGATATGAGACACAAACAATCTGGCAATTTGTGATTAACTTCATCACAGAAGATATGGATGTGATTTTTGGCAGGTAGAAATATTAAGAAGTCTGAGGGTTGTGTGTGGTGTTACTGCTTTGTGCTTAAGGTGGGGTGCATACTGAACACATGCCACTTAATTTCAACCAGGAGAGAGTTCAACAAACACAGACAAATGATCTTTTGAAGGAATAAACTTTGGTGCTTTGATCCTGGCAGGTAGAGATATTGCGCAATGCAATAAAGGGAGAGTATACTAAATTTGTGAGGAGAAATTTCTCCCCCCAGGGCCTAGACACTAGTGGTGGTGGAGAAGCTGAGGGGGCTGATGGTTCTGCTGCTGTGGTGGAGTTGGGGCAGAGGAGGGTTCTTGGACTTCCTGGTTGATTATATATAGCTTCATTGCATTGCTTGCACTGGAGACATACCCTAATGAAATTGACATGGTTCATTCACTACTGGAATGATAATGCACCTTCTTGCAGTGAACCACAATCCTATCCTATTGATAAAATAAACCTGACCGGATTATTGCTACACTTTTTGCCTCTAGTAGAAAACTATTGCTATATTTCTCTGTACAAGCTAAGGTAAGCTAATGTTAACAATTTTATATCATAATGACTTTTTACTAGGACTTTATTAAAGACTTTGATGCAACAGAAAGTTAAAATTGCGTCTCTGTCTATATTTATTCCAACATGTTGTTTGCAGTTTATATCGTTGTTGCATTGCGGTTTTCCAACAAAATGCACAGCGATTATAGTCTTTTTTGACAATCTAGTAACTATTACTGTTCACAATTTACTGAGCGCACCTCTTGTCAGTCAATAGAGACCCAGCCACCACTATAAAATGCTACACTACTATCACTAGGCTATATGGTACACTATATAGATTCAGTGTTTCAGACACAGCTTGCGTTTTAATTATTGGCAAATGAAACAGGGATTTTTGTCATGTCATAACCAAATGTATCCAACTTATCCTTTTTTGGAAGAATAGCTCATGTGTACATTATGTGTTCATTATAAAGTGCAAAATGTGTGATGGTATTGCATCACACATTTAATAAGAACTATCAGTCTTAGACACCTACTACCTATTACTACCAGGACAGACTCCTGGTAGTGGATCCCTCCTTCATGTTGTTCTCCCTGAAGTTGCTGTCTTTTCTCATAACTGTAATATGTTAATTTGCAGTTTCAGCCAATGAAACATGTTTATTTAATAATAATAATACATCAATTTTATATAGCGCTTTTCACACAACTCAAAGTCGCTTTACAATTTTTGATCTATTATTCATTCACTCCTCAGTCACACTCGGTGGTGGTGAACTACTTCTGTAGCCACAGCTGCCCTGGGGCAGACTGACGGAAGCGTGGCTGCCAATCTGCGCCAACGGCCCCTCCGACCACCACACTAACACATTCACACAGGCAAGGTGGGTGAAGTGTCTTGCCCAAGGACACAACGACAGTATGCGCTTTAGATGGGATTCGAACCGGCTACCCTCCGGTTGCTGGGTGAATGCTTAACCCACTGCGCCACCATCGCCCCAATTCATTTACTCCCCAGTCACACTTGGTTACCACCTTCTGTGGCCACAACTGCCCTGGGGCAGACTGTCAGAGATGTGGCTGTCATTCTGGACCTATGACCTCTCCAACCAGCACCAAACACATAATCCCACTGACACATTCATACTGACAAGGTGGGTGTCTTGCCCAAGGACCCTTTGGCAGTATGCAATACTGGTAGCGGGGATCAATCTGCAAACCCTCCGGTTAGTGGGTGAACAACTCTACCTAAGTAGCTATTGCCGCCCCAAACTTGCATTGTACTGAAACTGACTGTATTTGTCACAAGTCGAATTGTTATCACTGAAGTACACACTTGTACCACATCCAGTCACCATAATACTCCTGTAGCATGTGCATAAGGTAGACAGCCTTCTTCTCCCAGCCTGTTGAAAGCAGCAGCGCAAGCATGGGGGTGCGTTTCATTAGTCTGTCAAACTGCATGATATTTAGAGCCCCACCGCCTGGGCCAGCGCTGGAAAACTCAATCAGCACTCTGATTTCATAACCCTGCGCACTGACAGGGCTTATTTTATCGCCTCGCTGATTCATTCTAATAAACGCTGGCTGCCCCGTCGCACCACGCCTTGAAATACAACCACCCCCCTCACCACCACCCCTTCTGTCCTCCTTGGGTCGACCCGGAGGGGAAGCAGGAGGGAGGCGGATGGATAAATCAGAATTGTGGGAACTGGAAGCTGTAGATAATCCATTGCTGGTTCATGCTTAGCCCTCTCTCTCTCTGCCCCACCAACCTCACACCGCTCTAGCACAAATCAGGACCAGGACGGCTGCTGATCTGCGAGGTGCTGGCTGGCTATAGGGCCATTGATTGCGGACGACAGGAGGAGGAGAGCGCCGATAAATAAGGGGAGGCACGGCAGCGCGAGGTGAAGGAAAACAATTATCCGCGGAGGTGGAAAGCACATAAAGTGAAGAATGATAAACACTGTGAAATATGATTGACCGCCAGTGATGTATGGACGCCGGAGGACAAGCCAAGAGGCCTGGGCCAGAGCAGATATCCTTGAGGGAGATGAGCGCTCACTCTCCTAGCTGTTGGCCTAACACGTGGGGCGGCATAGCAGAGGAGTGGACTATAAGATCAGTGGCTAAAAGGGAAACCTGGGGGTAGAGTGAAAGTTGGTTCAAAGAAGTCTGAATCCAATTGAAATTTGCAATCCGAAATTTCAGCCCCTTCACATGAAAAGACATTATAATGATGTGAATGAAAAATAATGAGAATAAATGACCTATAAAACCAATTAAACAACTAAAACTATTTTGTTACATCTGAGTTATTCTGACTTAACTTTGAAGTTCAAATGAAAAATTTGACTCTTTTAACACATGCCCATGGGCAGTGTTATTCAGCCTTCAGTACTTTGTAGAGCATCCTTTAACTTTTCTAACTTTCAACAAATGTTTTCACTTATTGCTAACAAGCCTCTTACACCTCCTGACTGGAATCCATTCTTAATGTGCAAAAACCTCTAGCTCAGTGATGTCTTATGGCCTCTGTGCTGCAATTGGCTTCTTTAAATCTCACTAGTTTCAGTCTGATTTAAATCCAGTGACTGAAAAGGCCACTCCAGGATGTTCCAGGATTTTTTTTGTCTTGAAAAATTTTTTTAAATGTGTTGATTCCTGTTGTATCTTTGTTTAAATTGCTTGTGTTGCTTGCATGTTCTCTGAAAGTTGGACCACATTTTATACAGATTGATAGAACATAGCATGACTTATTTGCTGGTGGAGCATAAATGAGACATAAGGCTAAACATAAGCCTGAAGCCTGTTAGTGGGAGAAACTTTTACCATTATCATTGAAACCAATGCAAAATCAGCTTCCAACCAATGTTTCTATGATGTTTTTCAATTCTTAGCATTACAAGCTGAAAGGGCTTATGTTTTGGAATTCAAATTACTGATATGCTTATCTACTGCTCTAAATGAATAGCTATATTTTTAACCACAGAGATGTTTCTAGAGACTTAGAAAGCCTCCCAGCAAAGTTCCCCATCCCATAGCCACATGGCTGTTTAACAATTACAAATCCATATTGGTAGAAAAGGTCTCATAGCAACAAGGATCAAACTTCCAACAAACTTTTGAAATGATCAAACCACATTTTTGCATCTTTGGCCTTATGTTTGTGTATTCCTGTCTCCACAGACGACAGACGACATTGTGTCTTCAGCGGAGTGCTCGAGCGACGACGAGGACCTGGAGGAGTGCGACTCGGGACATGCAGGTGGGATGGGTGTGTCAAGATGTGCTTGCTCTGAACCTGGTCTAGTTCTCCCTTTTTTTTTTTTGATTTGCTACCGAGGAGCCTCTCCTCTTAGCATCATGTCCCATGGGAGCTTCAAGTGTAACTTCAAAAGACCTCTCCTCTGTAGCCACTCCAGTTGTAGGGTTTTTAAAGGAGTAGATCTTAAGTTTAAAATGAAATACTAGAGAGATTTTTGGAGATGGAGGAATGATGTAAGAAGTAGATACATAGAATAGCTTTTCTGAGAGCTCAGAACCAAATGGACGCAAGTGACATTTTGGATGAAATTGAGAAATATATCACATTCCGCAGAGATCACAATAAAAATGGCCAAATAGCGAGCTACGAAAAATAGTCTCAAAAGAAGCTAAGTGCCTACTACTGCAGTACTGTTGTTTACTCACAAGGACCACGCCACAACAATGTGATAGAGTTGAAATATTTATTATTGGAGGATTGGCCAGATGAGATGAAGGGATGATGAGGCATACAGGATGATGAATGCAGGTAGAAAGATGTAGGGAGAACGATGGGGAGATGGCAGCAGGAGATGACGGCTGGGTGAGACTCAGTGTGGGGGTTCTGCTTCTGTCTCCCTCTCAGTTCACCAGGCAGACTAGGAGGTTGCGAGGGTGGAATGTCGTGGGTTTTGCATTGTGGGAGAGTGGTTAACACTCTTGTCTTTTAGCAAGGAGATGTGGGCTTAATCCCTGAGTCAAAAGACACACACACAATCTCTCAGAGTGAAGTCTGCATGTCCTTCACATGTCCAAAAACTGCAAGTAAAGGTTAATTGAAGAATCTAAAGCTAAAGTGAGTGGTTGTCTGTCAAGGTGTCACCCCTGTGACTAACTGGGCATTGTCAAGGGTTTATCCCACCTCAGGCCCATAGTTTTTAGGATAGGCTCCAGCCACCTGCGACACCTGACAGGTATTAGCAGGAGAAAATGAATGAAATATAAATGCTGCAACAATGCGTGAAACATTTTTTGCACAAGTGCTTTGTCCTTGAGAATTTTAGCTTTTAAAACTTGAGTATAGTATGGAAAAAGTCAGATTACGATTGTAGCTCTTTTTTTGTTCACCTAAAGTGGAATGTCACTTGCACCATTTGTAATTGTCTTGGTTCTGTAGAGACCCCCCACCTGAAGTTAATTACTGAAGTCTTTTTTTTTTGTATAGTTGTGGTTAGAGCTAGCACTCCATCTCTGAGACAAGTTACACTTAGCTATGGGGCCACTGGTCGCAGACATGATAGAGCGTTGATACTAATTTTGTGCTCTCAGCATTCAGTGGAGAGCCAAACTTTTACAAAGTCCCGAATTAGTATCAAGCCTCATGTCGCCCGCACTGATGCTTCAAAATGTATCTGTCTCGTACCTGGTTGATCTCCTCTTGCTGTGTGCGTCCTTTTTTGACCGAGGATACATTTTGAGATTCTTTCGAGAACAAAGATGCTTTCAGCCTAGATACTGTGATATGTAGCAGACTATACCTGCAACAGAGCCTCTTCCTCCCCTTCTCTCCTCCTTCTCCTTCTTCTTCTCTTGTTTGTACCTCTGTTTTCCTTCCGTCGGAGGCTTGCCTTACCTGAAACATTCTAATAGAGAACAGATATCCTCGAATTTCTGTGCGCATCGTCTCTCTTCCTCCTCCCCCTGCACACAGACACGCACCACACGCAGGTCACTTTGTGATTAAATCAAAGTGATAGACATTGACTCAGCGGGTTCGAGAGAAAGCTGAGGAGAGAAGATATGCTGGAAAGGAAGGGTTATTTTGAGGCGACTTGGGTTTGGTCAACGTTAGACACCAAATACAGTAATCCAGTCTTCCAAATCAAATCACTGATAGGTGGAATAAATATGTAGGATTTTTTTATTTTATTTTTTGCAGATATGTCTTTAATAAAAGTAATAACATCGTTGGTTTTTGCAGTTCTAAATTTCTAAATAGTAATGTAAGCAGTAAGATATGTACCAAAAAATGTCTAGACTCCTAAAATTCATTTGGTTTGGTTCATTGTAACATTGCATTCTCACAAAAGAACCAAAGCTTTAGGTCGTGTGTAATATTGACCAATTACACATTGACACTCAAGCTAATGAAAAGCAAGGCTATATCTTGACCTTGACTTTGATCTGACTATGCCTGGCCAGCCTCATTGCATCTATGTCAAGGGGCCTTTTTATTTTTTACCAATAAAAAGCCAGTCAACCATTCTTAACAAATTATCAAAGTTGTTACGTCAGCTTTAAGCATTGCATAATTCCCGTCATTACTATACTTATTGGTGTCGGTACCTTGCCAAGGTGAGTTTTGTGAGTCTTCAAAATAACAGAAAAGAAGACTTTGAGCCCCTGAACCATGACACCTATGGACATGTTTTAGGTATGACACAAAAACATCTACAATTTTTTTAATTAATATAATCTGACTACATTTGGATTTAAATGAACTCCTGATTGATGCTTAATGGAAAGTGGTTCACCCAATCCACAAAAAAAAAAAAAAGAAAAAGAAAAACATACCTGCCTTTTGCAAAATATAAAATAGTGAATTAGAATGGCTGGTCAGACTACTTACTTAAATCTGGAGTCAAATGTTTGCATTAGTTTAAAAAAAAGACAAACTCCAGACTACTAGCCCTGTAGTGTCCTAGGTTTTACGTATGTCCCTTCAATCACCTAAACATGTTTTTGGCTATCATAGAAGATCTCATGTAGTAAATAAACAAACACAAGCATTGTTACTTATGTAAGCTGTAATAATAATAACTCAAGATTCTGAGTTGCAATCATGATAACTATTTTATTTGATGTAATAACAAAAACTACTAATTCAGAGATATAATAATAATATTAATATTAATATTAATAATATTATTATTATTAATAATAATAATAATAATAATAATAATAATAATAATAATAATAATAATTTATGAAATGCAAGATGAATAACTTTTGTGTAATAATAATATATGTAATATTAATAACTGTAATAAAAAAATCATAAAATGTTTAAAAAAAAAAGACTTCTGAGTTTAATGTGTGGAATGCTGAGAATAAACCAATACAACAAAAAATAATACACATATACATACGCTTATATATTTTAGTAATGGCTATTCAAAAAATGTATATCTAAAATAGCAAAATAACGTAGGTGAAACATTACCTCTTCAAAAGTTTTTGCTATCATGGAAGACCTTATACGGTAAAACAACAAACAGAAACAAGCATTGTTATTATACATATTACATGCCTACTGTGCTGAAAGTTATTCCACCTATCTTTAATTTTGGAAAGTACAGAAACACTTTTTGGAGACTGGGTTACATGTAGTACATGCACCGAGCTCTGAGTGTAAAACTGTAGACAGCTTGGTGGAAACTAGCTTAGTATGTAAAAAAGCATCTCCCCTTCGGCCCCTTGCAAATCATTAACAGCTAACAGACTATTTGATTGCTTCACTGTCCTTCAGAGCGCCATCACAGCCTGCTAATTGATGCAGCATTAATCTGGCTAAATATGGCTGAGTTCCACCTAGCATATGCCCACTTTTCTCGGCTCATAATCAGCCTCGAACACTGCCCTGCCCTTTCACTTCAGTTATCAGTGCTCACACAGCATTACGGATAATCAACCATTTATTTCTATGGACTGAGGCTAGTGGTGGAATTTTATTATTCAGCTGTACAATTCTTCCTCAACCGTCATTTACTTTTGAGGCCTTATCGCAAACGTAATAGCAATTGTTCCTTGAAATTCTGACCATGTTTGGGTCCTTGTACTTGCTTCTGTTTGATGTGAGCACAAAGCCATTTTTTCTCCCGGCAGTTTAGCTCTTTATCTCCAAGCGCAAACGGTTTTATTAATTCAGAAATGACTGGTGTTTAATGAACGTTTTCGCAGCATGTTTTTGACTGTTAAAAGCTCAAACCCAAGTATTCTCAAAGTGAAAGTGCAGCAAAGAAGTTTTTTTCTTTTTTTTACTGAGAACATGGTACCCTCCCCTCATATAAGCCTGGTTTTCACTGCAGTGGAATGGTACGGGTCGGGTTAGTACGGGTCCTTGGCTAAATAGTATAGAGTGATATGAAAAGTCATATTCAAAGACAAAAGAATTCCTAATATTGTAAAGTAAGTCTGCAAGGTAATCATAATAACTGTAAATTCTGCTGTGCAATCAAAATAACCATAAATTCTGCAGTATAGTCATATAAACTCTAAATTCTGCAGTGAAATAATAAATATGAAATCTGCAGTGTAATCATAATAACTCTAAATTTATAGTGTAATAATAATTTTAAATTTGGACCTTTTACTGTAAAAAGTTATTGTTGGCTGAATGGAATAGACGACAATAACAAAGCTGTTGACATAAAAAGAGTCTGAAAAATGTAAAAAAAAATCTGGTAGATACAGAATACATTCTCTTCTATATTTTAGCAATGACAGTGGATAAGGTGTATATGTCAGGTGGCTCATCACCTCTTCAGCAATTACCCGTGCCATTGTAGCATACCGACCTGCAATGTACCACTTGGAAAAGCGCCTCTAGTGGCATACAGCATACATACACACTCATACATACTGTACATTCCTCCATGTTGACACAGAAATTCATATTCTCATTCCTTGCCCCGCTTCCTGTTGTATGACCAGTTTGCATGACATGACGTTTTGTGTTGCTTTTTCTTCTGTGATTGCACATTGAACATCTCTCTTCTGTAACGATCCGGATCCACTTCCTGGGTCTGCCTTCTGATTTGTTTTGTTTGGGTGGGTTTGAGTGCCTGAGGGGTGGGAGGGGTTTGACTGGGGTTGGTGTTGTGTTTTTGTTATTTTGGTTTTCTTTTATTATTATTATTTTCATCATGTCTCCATCATCATCCGTCGTTACCATCCTCCAAGCAAGGATAGAGCCGCTCCTCCCGTTTTTGCCTCATCTTGTGCCGCATGAACTTTTGGTGGTTGGAAAATTTTTCAAAGTCCCTCCTCTCCTTCATCATGGTCATCAAGTTGTGTTTTTTGTGCCACATGGCTTCTAAAGAGACCCCGCCCCCCTCCCCCCAACCCGCCATCACCATGTCCCCTGCCATTGTAACATCTAGGGAATTGAACGGCAACAAAATCTTTTCTTGCCATCACCCCTTTTTTTGGCCTCGGCATTCTGTCTCAAGAAAGTTGTGTGTGAAAGAATGACTCCTCGTGTCCCTTTCCCGGGTGACCCCGCCCCTTTCCACTTGCCGCCCCTCACCTCTTTATCCCGTCCCACCACCTCTCTTTCTTTCCGCCTTTCTGCATATACATGTCTGTTTGAATTGCAGATGGCATAAAAAGACTTTTATTGCCACAAAGTATATCTGTTTTTCTATTCTATCTGTTGCTCCAAGTAGAAGGTATTTGTGGCATGCAATGTACTGGACTGTACCTTACTGTAGCTAAACCTTACCCCGTCCTGTTCCTAACCCACTACTCCCACTACCCCTCTTGCTTCTGCATGCACTTGATTGGCAACCATTTTGTGTGCTACTCCACCCATAACCCCAGCTGGCTTCTACTACATGTCAGTGTGTTGTTAAGGGCTACGCGGGGGTCCCGGCCCACCAGTTACCTCCAGCAGCTCTTCCCCGTCGTTGTGTTTTGTGCTTGTGCCTGCTCGTCTCTTGTCAGTGGCCTGTGTGTGTGCCAACAAAGCAGCCTTGTCTGTCGTCTGTCTGCTATGTGTGGTTGTCTTATTCTGTGTTGTCTTCTATACAATTGTTAAACCTTTACCTGACTCATTGTCCCCTGGAGTTCCACAAGAGGGCCAATACTGTGCAGAGACGTGACGGATACCTCTTCAAACAACTTAATATAGGAAACAATGACTTTACAAATATAGCTCAAGTTGCAATATCTTGAACTTGTAATACCACTAGAACTTCCATTTTGCAATTCTGTTCACTATAGTAATATTATATTGGTTTACACGCTACTAAACCTCAAAGTATGACTTACAGGTGCCTACAAATATCTTTTTTTCTGTGCCATACTCTAATAAAATAACCTCACCTACGATACAGTACAACCCTGCTACTTGCCAATAATGGGGACATTCTAGAAGTAGAAAAGTAGTGGACAATGGGATCTCATTGTGAAGGTTGGCTCCTATAAGCTTAACTCCCATTCAACAAAATGTAATTGTTTTTTTTTTTCAATTGTTGGATTTCTGGTTCCATGCTGCGTTCCAGTTATCCTTGGAGGTTGGTACTCGGACCTCGGAGTCACATTATCTTCGAGTTATCAGGTTTAACGCATTATTGTTTTCAAATGACCCTTTCATATAAAGATCTGTCATTTTTCAACACTTTAATAAGTGATTATAAATTATATTTATCTAGCCTGCTGATGGCTAGTGACACAAATATTTTTTTTTAATTAATGACTAAACATACTATCATCACTAGCTACAGCTAAAAAAGCTACAGTAAAGCGTGACAGTTAGCCTAACTTACAAACCAGGTAACCGCTGTTAGCTAGCCACACAAGTGTAACATTTTTTTTTTTATTAATGACTTAACAAACATACTATCATCACTAGCTACAGCTTAAAAGCTAATGTGAAGCGTGACAGTTGCCTTGCTAACCGGCTAACTGGTGCTAGCTAGTGACACAAGTTCAAAAAATGTGTATTAGCTACAGCTAAAAAAGCTACCGTGAAGCCTATGTTACTAACCAGCTAACTACTGCAAGCTAGCGACACAAGTCTAAAAATTTGTTTTAGCCTAATCACTAAACATACTATCATCACAAGCTACAGCTAAAAAAGCTCTTATGAAGCATGACAATTACCTTGCTAACTATCTAACTACCATGCATCACGCTTTCCTATTTTATATCTTCAAATAAATATGTTAATCAATAAATCAGGCATTTTCAGTGGCTCAGTGGGGATCCTAAAGTGAGTCAGTGGGCAGGTTACAATTCCAGTGTTCAGCTATATTATGTTAGCTCTGAACAACTCCACTATAGAGATCAGGAACCTACGTCATAAAACAAACACTGACTGATGAATCTGCCTTGTTAGTGCCAGACACAGAAATGCCATAGAGTTGCATTAGAAACAGCGGCATAAAAAAGTAGACAGCCGAGCCTTGAAACAACTCTTAACTCTTTGTCACTCTTAATGAATATTTATCGCACACTGAAGTATCAAAATACTTTTGTGTTAACTAACTTGAGTAATTTACATCCTAAATTGCTCCATTGTTTTGCTAATGAAAATATCTTGTGTGACCACCGATGTGACGTCACGATTCTGCTGTCTACAGGTAATGTCATCATACCTTAGTCTTCTCTTGTTCTACTGCCTACCACAGTCATACCTCCTGCCAAAATCATGTCAGCAAACAGAAGACTCCTCATTCCACACTCTCTGGCTCAGACTCCATAGCCCCTTATGATAAATAGGAGATGTTCGTTTTCGAGAACAGCAAATACCAAGCCAATTTATGATTTCATTTCACAGTGATTAACGGCTTTGTAGCTTGTCATTACCGTGTAATCAGAGCAATTCTATGATTAATATGTAATTATACTCTCATAATTGATGCAAATGATTTTCATAAATCTGAATCTCCCCCTTGGGAACACATCAAACTTTTCCCACCGGATTTAAAAGAAGGATAAATGTCCACTCAAAGTCATGCACTTGTCATTACGAACATTTTTGACCTGATGTAGGTGTGACGAATAATGCTAATTACATCTTTAGTTCAGTTGCTGTCGCTGTTTTCTGTTCAGAGAATTGATGTTCACGTTCACCCTCTGTCTTTCTGCACTGCACCGAGTAGAAGCCATTTTGCTGCCGCTTCACAACAGGCCTTTTAGTTTTACATCAATAGGAATCATTCGAGTCATTTCGAGCAACAGCAGGACTGCTCATCATCTGCCCAGCGCCGCACGACAGACTGACGCTTGCTTTTAAATAAACTCCATCCTATTTGCATCTTAAGAACATCTGATGTGCCGGAAAAACAGCTGTAAAATACAACACTGGCATCTAGCACCAATCTTTTCAGTGTTCATGAATTAATCAGCAAAATTTAATATAACTTTGGCCGTTTTGTTTGTTTTGGGCTTCTGACACATGCTTAACTTTTGATAACATCTGTATATAAATTTTAATAGGATTATGCAAACACAAATATTTCATTTCCGCACTAAAAGCAGAAAGTTAGAGATAAGAAAGTAGCTAGTCAACAAAGTGAAGCATTTAGGAGCTAAAGAGATATTTCCTCAAGGGATTGTTGAAGACTAACGTGGATAAAAAACAGGCACAGTGCAGGACTTCATTTGGCAGGTGGACTGAAGCAGTCTCATCATGTGAACATATAAAAAATATCTCTAAAATCTGCAACGTATTTATGGTAAAAAGCTATGGAAAAAAAACATAATTCGGAACATTGTAGACATTCTCTAATCCCATGTAATTTAAATGCAGTGCTAGCTTCTAAATTGATTTCTGCAAAGTTAGCTATAGATAGATCTAGCTAGTGCTAAAGGCAACATCACAAAGCTAAATATGCACACATTAAAGATAGTCATGCTTTGGTAGTCTGTTTTCAAGCCATCTTTCATATACAGTATATCACAAGTTTTCCAAGTAGAATTACATTCCTTCACAGCAATTTTCATTTGCTTAAATTTAAAATACTGCTAGATAAATTGTAACCATATATCCAAAAGTGAGTGGGCTTTCTGCAGTGCTTCATTTCTAGCTGGGTATCCTGAAATACCAACATTAAAATTAGCATACCGACTGTTCAGAAATCTAGTTTATGTTTTTGTGGTTTACCTGCCATATTTAATATGTGCTAGTGCTAATACGTTAATAAAGAACACTATAGCGTTGGATAATGTCATTTGAGCCCAGGTTAGTATTTATGTGAGAGCAACAAGATTTTATTTATTATACACAAGCCTTTTAAACTACTTTTTTAATTTTTGTTTTTTTGTTTAATTTTTGCTTTTTGGAGCCAGGCCTCACCTTTGCACAGGATTTCTGTCCCAATCCCAAAGTCCATTATTCTACTATTAAATGTACTGCCGGTTGTCTGAAGCCTTTCCAAACGGGTAATGCTTTCATTTTCCTAGAGAGGACCGCCACAAATATCTGCCTACACTAAACTGTTTCTCTCACATGAGTCAAACCCATTGTAAAGTAATCATGTGGCCATTGCCCCATCGTTTGTGTGATGAAGTGGGCCGTAAATCTGCGAACACGTGTAACTGGGCGAATGTCACCTCATATTACGGCGTCTGGACTGGCGGATGTCATGTGAGTTCTTCATCGCAGCGTGTGAAGAGCGGGGACGTGTGCACTCCGCACTATGAGCTATGATAGGCACGGATCAGCGGCTTTCCTCTTGGCTTCCGTCAGGCCCCATCAGCCCCGGTGACACCCTGGCGCAGCCCTCAGATCAGTTTAAAGGTTATCCGGCTGACACACGTCCGCAGTGCAGAGGTGCGTCCTAATGGCTGTACGGCAAATGGAGCGTCTGACAGGGCCGAGTCGCCACGCCTGCTGCAGATGCCAATTTAATATGCCAGAGCGCTTCCCCCTGGCTCTGCGATGACGGATTAGGATCTATCCGGCCATGCATTGTGGCTTCCGGACACTTCTCCTTCCCTCCTCCCGGCAGTGAATCTCCCGCTTGCTGAAGCCCTAAATGGAACATTATCCAACTTTTTTTTAAGGATAGAAATGAATGACCGTCGGTGAGAAATTCGACTTCTCTTAGCTGGCATGTGTGCAGGCGAGATAAGATAATTTAATGGCAGGGTAAAGTGCTCGGCTCCTTACGGCACGAGAAGTCAGCCGATGCATAAGAGCGCCGACGTAATCCTTAGCACGTCCGACACTGGCAATCAGCTCCTACCTGCCGTGGGTAGAGGTGAATTAATCTGCCACAGCAAGGGCTCTGGGCACAATGCATGCGACTACAATGGGATTTCAAGGCCGCAAACCACTGACTCACCCACAATTTGCCGTGTTGCAATCCCATTGACTCCACAGTTGGTGCTGGTGCAGGGGGTTTTTGCTTTTCATGGACTGAAATCCTCAGCACACCGTAAGGATTCGTCTCCGTTCGGAAGCCTCAGCAAACAGTGGATGGACACGCGGATCAGCCTGAGGAAGAGAAGGGAAAGTGCTGCTTCATGGTTTCTGCGTCCGTAGGCCTCCAAGCTGCTGAGCTAGCCGGTCAATCAGCCGTTTAAGTTCAGCTATATTTACTTAAGGCAGTGCAGACTTTGCCTTGTGTCAAAGTATAGAATTCAGTTTGTTTTGTGCCATTGTTCTGGTGGTTTCAAATGATTTTTGACCACGCTGCTGCTCCTCGCTATCACTTTATCGATGCAGAGGCTAGTCAGAAGGCGCAACTACAAGAAAAGGAAAATAAAAACTTATTAATCAGCGGTTGTGACTACTTTTCCTTAAAACGAGGGGAAAACATAAGAGTGTATAGGTCTTGCGGTGTGGAGAATTATTTACTAGGGAGGCAGAGGCTTAGAATGAAATCCCCATCCATCTTTAGGAGTGCACAAAACAAACGCAATCTGGTTAAGTAAACCCATTAGAAAGTGCAGTGTTTGCCTAGTTCGGAAATGCAGCGAGATGTGCCAATGCTTGTGCGAAGGCTTACACAGGATTAAAGTGTTTACCAAAACCTCAAGGTCCTCCACGCTGACTTTACCAGAGACCCTCCTCGACCACAGCCGCCTCCCCTTTCCCGTCTAAGTGTTCTGTTTATTTAGCACAAAGCTAACAGTCGCCAAAAGCTGTTAGCGGAGAACGGAGTGAAAGGATGCAAACAAGGCCAAGACAACAAGGGCAGCGTTAGATAAATAAGGCCTCCAATGAAAGCACTTCCAGTGGGCCGATGCTGCTGCTGTTGTTGGTTTATTTATGAGTTTGACTCTGTGACTGGAATATTATCTGTCCTGCAACTTGAGCAGCAGATGTTAGCACTGAAGGGGTGCCATACTAGAGTGCTACAGAGACACACACTTGATGAGGGGCGTAACAGAGTTGATGGAAAACAGCAGTAACACTTGCTGCTATTCGATAGAAACACCCATCTTGCATTTAAAACTCAGACATAGGCCAGAAGAAAATGGCGATATATCATAGATAATATAATAGATAAGATTGTAGATTATGATATATCATAGACGAAGACTAAAACTAACAGTCTCTGACTCCACCCAAATTTAAGTTTCTTGATTTTATCTAACAAAAAGGCCAAATTTGCATAAAACTTGCTTTTATAGATCAAGGTCCATAATAAAGTGGCAGTAGCTCAGTCAGTAGAGAAGTTTGCCCACTAACCTGAAGGTTGGCAGGCCAATCCCCGCTAGCAAAAAAGGTCAAATTTGCATCAAACTTCCTTTAATAGCTCAAGTTCCATAATATAGCGGCAGTAGCTTAGTCGGTAAAGATGTACACCCTCTAACCCAAAGCATGGTGGGTCAATCCCAGCTACAGGCATTGCATACTGTTGTTGCTGCATTACCTGTATGAATGTGTCAGTGTGACTGTGTTTGGTGGTGGTCGGAGGGGCCATAGACACAGATTGGAAGTCCTTCTGTCAGTCTGCCCCAGGGCAGCTGTGGCTACAGAAGTAGCTCACCACCACCGATTGTGACTGAGGAGTGACTGCGTAATGCACCACATTGTAAAGCAACAACTATGAGTGTATAGAAAAGGGCTATATAAGACTAATGCATTATTTCTTCTTCTTCTTCTTCTTCTTCTTCTTCTTCTTCTTATTATTATTATTATTATTATTATTATTATATTAAAAAAACAAGAAATAATAGCAAACAGACAATAAAAAGACCTATCTATTTTTAGAAGGCAGTCATACCAGTGTGGCACTATACAAAGGTTGTCAGTATAAAAACAACTAAATTTTTAGACATAACAAATAAATATACATTAGATTTCTTTAAACAGTAAGGTAACAGTAA
The DNA here is from genome assembly GCA_020698575.1 of Bostrychus sinensis. Lineage (NCBI taxonomy): Eukaryota > Metazoa > Chordata > Actinopteri > Gobiiformes > Eleotridae > Bostrychus > Bostrychus sinensis. Next base: position 9,412,533 of record CM036257.1, on the reverse strand, counting down.
GGTGCCAACTCGAACTTTCACAAATACTTCACTGGCACTAGTCCACCACTTTTTTCTTTTTTTTTTCCTTTTTCTTTTTTGCAGGAGCCTTATATGAACCATTATGCCTATGACCTATGACTGCGGCCTACTCTTTATCACTATGAGACATTAATGTATCCGGTGATACTGTCAAAGCTACAGGACCAGTCAGAAAAGCCACATTTACCATGCCAAAGCTGATAACACTCTGTCAGACCAGAGTGACACCTTCCATATTCTTTACATAATAACCCTCAGACACTCACCGGTGCTTAATAAATCAGGTTTCCGTCGACGTCCTGCACAGAGATAACCCAATGCCAGCGATATGTGAAGACAAATGTGCCTTTCAGATCCCCTTAGCTTCACTGCCCGAATAAATGTGAAGCCTTTCTGTGGAACTCCTCCCTCCGCCCCACTTTCCCCTCTGTCAAACGAAGGCTGTTGGTTATGCCCCGAACACAAAGCATCAAAAAATAAAATAAAACTCGCTCATTAATTACTCTTGCGTTCCCACCCCTTGATTAATTAGCAGCTGCTGCTAGCCTAAATGCCTTATAATGCGGCTTATTTATCACCTAGTGCTTCCCGTTAGCAGCTGATAAATGGTGTCTTTTTTATAAGGATATACCCCACAGCCATTTGTTGCAGCGACCTTTTATTGACCTTTCACCCCTCCCCTTTCCTAATCACCTGACCCATTGCCTGCTCTGTACTGTTACTGTATATTACTCTCCCTAAATGCAACTTACTTAACGCATGCATTAACCCAACTTGTTATAGCGGAACTAAAATCCAATTAGAAAACCATGTCCGATATTTTTTTCTCTTTTAACCTCTCCTTTTTTCTTGACGTACATCCAGATTGCACGCCCTGTCCTGTGTTTTAATACTAACAAGAGAAACCTAACTAATAATAAGTGCATTTTATTATTAGTTAACCTAAGGTGGCGACACTTTGCCTACAAACTGTCCCCCCTACCTGTCTGCCTCAGTGTGTGCTTTCTGGTTGTTCATCTTTGAAACTGTGACAAATCCAATGCCTTTCTTTCTTGCTTGCCAATCTTATTTCTTTTCTTGTCTATTTTTTGTACATATATGTCACGGCGCATATATGTTTATCTCTGTATTACTTTCTGAAAATGTTCCAACTTTAAAGAATTTGTATAGAAATGTTTTTTAATGAATTTCTTCCCTAATTAGAATCACGCTTCCTTTTTTCTCAATGAAATGCTATTATTTCTGGAAAAAAAAAAAAAAAAAAAGTTTCCTGATTGAGCAGCCATCTTGGATTTCCAAATTCGAAAAAATCAAAAACAAATTTCATGGAGAAAAAAGCGAAGCCACCTCCAAAAGTAGACCTTGTTGTTCCGAACTGTTACTCTGCTAATCTTGATAATTCTGTTACTAGCTACATTTACAAAAAAAAAAAAAAAAAAAAAAAAAAAAAAATTGGATTCGATACTTACTTTGTGCATGGCAAAAGAAGTTGCAGCTTAGGGTTTGTAAAACTGTCATTGTTGAGAGTGCTGTTCTCTTTTGTAGATGGGCATGTTTATGCTCATTGTTTGTATATCCCCATCCCTTCCTTACAGCCAAAAGCTCTAATGCCGCCCGACCGCTTCGTGCCGCCTTTACATGGACATGGCAACTGATGTACACGTTCACCCCCATCTATGTCATTACCTTCCTAGTATGTTCATAGGTCCCACCCCCCTTCCGATCACACCCCCTTCCTTCTACCCAACTCCCTTTACTAGAAAAAAATGTACAGTCATACCATTTTGGAACCAGTTATAAAAAAAAAATGTAAAAAAGAAGTCATCTAGATACTTAACAGAGAGACTTATCTATCAAAATATAGCTATACCGTTTTTTATATAATGAAAGAAAAAAATATCCTGAACAGAATGGTAAAGATTATTTTTCATGTCATGATGTGTGGATGTATGTGTTGTTTCCTCCCATCCTGTCTGAAAATACAGAACTATATACTACTTAATCAGACGTTGTTAAAAAAAGAAAAAAAAAAGATTCTTAACTTGTCCAAAGGCATTCTTACACAACTTTCTTTTGTAAATTTTTTGTTTTCTTCCTGCCAAAATCATGCGGGCAATTTGTTGATGTAAGTTGACAGAACTTGACTGGTATGCTTTTCTTCCTTTTTGACAACTCTTCCGTAGGCTTTTATCATTTTACAAGCTGAATTTCTTTTTCTTTTTTATACTAATCCCTGTTCTGGATAGCTCTCTATCTGTGGCTTTACTTTGTGAATGTTTTGACGATGTTTGCTATCTAACTCTGAACTCTTTTTGCAATGCCTTTACTTATGCTTTGGTTTTCCTTTTTTGTTTGACTTTTTTATTTTTCTATTAATTTCACTTATTGTTCCAAAAGGTTTGCATCTCTTTTATAGTGCCCCGTTTGTGCCTTTGCAATGTTCTAACAAGCCACTTTGGCAAGAGGATAAGCAGCTTCAAGAGACATCTGAATGTTTCCCACTCTTTGAAGTAGTCTGCAAAAGCATTCAAATATTAAGTGCTGCTAAATGGGCTAATCTTAAATGAGTGCATGTTGAAACTAGTCCCTAGGTTTTTAAACATTACAGCTTGAACATTAATAAAATATGGACTAAAAGCTGTTTTGAGGCAAACATTCATGTGTTCTTGAACTGCTGGGCAACTTTTTGCCATTGTGGTTACTGTAGGGGTCAAAAGGCAAGAGGCCAGGACAAATAGGGGAGCCCACTTAGGACATTGTTTGTTAGTTCAAGGTCAGGTTAAGTGCAGGCAATATTAATACATAAACTGGATAGATGCTATACATGCAAGTAAGGGAGCTCAGTTTGGACAATTTTATTTTTCTATTTATTTTAATTTTATTTGTAGCCTAATTAAAATCACTCCATAGACACTACAAGCTAAAATGCTTGCTACTAAGATGAAAATGTACAGAAACCTATTGAGGTCAATTTTACTGAGAATTGCTAAAACTATATAAAGACTATAACTATATGATCTTGGTATTTGTAGTAAAGTTGGTTTCCGGGAACTTTCAGACATACAGTAGTCCATGAATAGGTGGATTTCTGCTAAATTAATAAATATTGTCACTTCCTGATGCATCACTTTTCTTATACTAGCCTGTTAGCCAAACCACAGTTACTTTATTTTATTTCTAAAAAAAAAAAAAAAAAGAGAAAACATTTTTTCCCTTTATGTTGTAGCTACACAGGAAAACAAGTATCCAGTATCAAATAGTTTAAAGTTTATTTACTTTAAATGTAAAGTGCAGTTGCTAAAAAATAAAATTATAATTGTTTGTCCTAGTGGTATTGCCACACCAAGATGGCTGACCACAATGTACTCATGCAAAAAAAAATAAATTCTGAGCTAGCACATAGCAGTTTCTGACACAAATCCAGGAGCAACCAGGTCAAACTTAGCTATTTATGTTTAATTTTAAGTTGCTTTATTTCTAATAATTAAATATGGTTTGCATTTCAAAGAGTGCCTGCATCCCAGTAACACTCAGTCCCAGATCACAAATGTAAGGTAGTTTACTTATTATTTAATTTCTACTTTAGTAGAGTTGCTTTATTTGCCAACAATATTTTATATTATTGTTTTGTACTATAAAATTGCAGGTACCCACTGACACATTCTAATAAGCTACACGTTAAAATAACAAACATTTTTTCATACAAAATTCAACCACTACTTTAAATATAAATGAATGATGAATGCAGCTACATAAGGACTTCTTACACTGCCTCAATGTGACTTTTTGTCTTTCAGACTTTTTAACAGGCTAGTATAAATGATTCTTGCCACATTAGCCCTAGACACTTTCTGTTCTGAAAGTTTTGCCAGGCAAAAGTTGTAAGGATTTGTTTGGCCGTGTAGGTCAGCGAGGTTAAACGCTGCTTCACTGAGCAGCTACTCGGAGCACTTTTTCACTTAACTTGCTTTCAGGCCCACCAACTTGCATATGAATTTTAAACCATGCTAAAATCCTTTGCTGCTTTTTGTATTCACAGAGCTCAGATTTGGGGGAAAAAAATTACACTTTACAAATTAAACAAAGCTGAACTATGCATTTAGTTGGGGAAATATGCAGTAGGATCAGATAGTTCATGGAAGCATAGTTCACACATTTTGAGCTCAGCACAAATAAAAGTAAATTTTCTTGGATAGGAAAGTTTAGTTTACAATGGCTCTCCCTTGTGCATTCCTCAAAGCCTTTTGATGCAATGTATACTTTTTTTATGGCTGTTGTTTTCTTTCAGTTGGGTCTTGTTTGGTTCTGAGTTCCTTTGTTTTTGCACTGGTACAGTACTTTCTGTTTTCTTCTTTTATTATTTCTCTTGAGTTGACTTCTTCTGTTCCTCTGTTGGGCTTTGCTTTTTTCCGTTCTTTGGTTACTAGTTCTTTTGCCGCGTGACTGCTTTTGTCTTGAGCACTGAACTTACTTGCTGCTCTAACGCTTCTCTTTCTCTGCTTCATTTCCAGGAGGGGAGCTAGTGATCCCCGTGCTAGTCGAGGACCCCATAGACATCCCTTCTGTATCCACCCGCTCTCCCTTCATCCCCCTCCCCCCGACCCTCCGCCCCGTCCTCACCATTATTGAGACCACCAAAGAGTCCTTGGCCATGGCCACTGAGGCGGGGGTACCTTGCTTGTCGGACCGAGGCGGCGATGATTGTGATGATGGTGATGGTGATATTGATGGTGATGATGATGGCATGGTGATTTCGGGGTTTGGCTCTGGCGAGGCTTTCGACTCTAGCCTGCCCCCGACTGACGATGAAGATTTTTACACCACCTTCTCCCTGGTAACAGATAAGATCTTGACCACATCGGCCTATGAAGGCGGCTACAAAGCCATCGCGCCCAAGTGGGAGGCCAAGGACTTGAGGCCTAGCAAAGCCTCTGAGGCAGGTAGGACTACATCCACCTTGCCTGTTCTCAACCCCCGCGGCACACCACCGGCGGCGGTCCCCTCGGACACGCCCCCTAAGCTGCCTGCAGGGAAAATGAACAACCGCGAGGTCAAACCCCCGCAGCCGGACATAGTTCTGCTGCCCTTGCCGACGTCCTTTGATGCGGATGGCACCAAACCGCGGGGGCCATTCATCACTTCGCCCATGCTGCGCACAGTACCGGCGGCGCTACCCACAGTGCCTGGTATTGTACGGCGAGTTCCTCCTGGGGCCTCCGAGGTGATCCGGGAGTCCAGCAGTACCACAGGCATGGTGGTGGGCATTGTTTCAGCTGCTGCCCTCTGCATCCTCATCTTACTCTACGCCATGTACAAGTATAGAAACAGGGACGAGGGTTCCTACCAGGTGGACGAGACCCGCAACTACATCAGCAACTCGGCGCAAACCAATGGCGCTGTGGTGAAGGAGAAAGCACCCAGCGGCAGCGCCAAAGCTAGCGGCAGTAGCAAGAGACCGAAAGACAAGGACAAGGAATATTATGTATAGAAATTGAGTCATTTTCAACACATGAAAAACTGGAGATATAAAAACTTTTAGACAGTACCATATTGGCAACTGTGATTTAAAAAGAAGGAAATCTCCTGAACTTTAACAAGAACTGATGTTTCCACAAGAACTCTGGTGTTTCCTGGAAGCATACTTAATATTGTAATCATTACGGACGAATAATGCAGTGCAAATTTAACAGGACTAGAAGGACCTTTTTAAGGAGTTCCCACTGGAGACATTTAGTAGTGTGAATAAAGCATCACTCTTGACATCCACTCAAAGTGACTGTAAGAGGTGTGTGATCCTCACAGTTCTTAAAAACAACCTTGTCCATTGTAACCCTGTAAAATACGATCACTGTCATTTCGGCCATTTTGAGCATGCATGTGAGGTGTATGTGACGTGGTGCTGGCATCTGTGTAAGTGAGGGACCTCAAGAAACAATGATTGTAAGGGAAAAGGTTGGAAGTCAAAAGATGAGTTTGCAAATGGTTTTATTCAATGTAGCTCTCATGGATGAGATTTGGGTTTTTCTGTGTACTTAAATTAGTCTTTGAGTTCCTTTTTTACTTTGAAGTTAGGATGACTTGTTTCAGTTTTTTTTGAAAGATGATGTTGGGTTGCAAAGGCGACTCTAGACTAGGCTGCTCCGTGATGTTTCCTAGTGTTTAACTGTCCCTCCCCGGTGAACTAATGCTCTGTCCACATGTAGGCAGGTATTTGTATTAGAGATAGACCAATTTTTGAGTGTTTTAGACAATTGGCCGTCGGCCAATTTTTCCCATTTAATGCCGATTTTTGGTCAGGCACATGTCCGGACAACCACTGAAGGACCCTAGTTTTTGTGTCCGTGCCATCCATGCTACAGCGCCACTGACTGTAGAAGGGGCTCAGGGCGAGTGAGGGAGATCACTCAAACAAGGCTGAGGTGAGGCCTGTTGTTTTGAAAGAAAAAAGGTAAGACTTTATCTTTTTTTTCTCACCAAACCTGCGCACGTAATGCTGATTTAACTTTTAAATGTCCGTTTGAGAGAAAATGTAAATGCCCAGACACTTTAGGCTATGTTCGAGCACTTTTGTATGCAACCTGCAGCATTAGCTTTAATTGCTAGCTTAGCATCAGGTAGGAACGGTCCACTGTAAAATAACGTCAGTCTCGTTAACTTGTTAAAATGCTACATAAGAGATACATTTGGTAAAACGGTGGTGGCTTCATAATCATAGTTGAGGCAAATTTTTTCCATCTACGTGGAGCAGTGCGCCTCAGTGACCGCAGTATAAAAACCTGCACATGTGACTCCATGTTTTTCTTTATTTTAAAGTGATGTTTTTATGTTTCTTTACATTTTATAAGCAACATAAAAACAACTGACTATATTAAACAATTTTTATTCATAAAATTAGGAAAATCAGCCTCCATATTGGTCTCAAAAATCGGCATTCCTTATCGGCCATCGGCTGCTCTGGATTTTAAAAATCAGCATCGGCATTGTCTTAAAAAACCCTTATCGGTCGACCTCTAATTTGTATAACTGATTTTTTGACCAAGTTGGCCTTCCGTACTAATGCAAATCATCACACATCTCCATTTTAGCAACTTTCACCAACTACATGTTTATGATGACAGATTCTTTTGTTTTTTTAAGTTTTGTTATTGAGTATTCACGTATACATGATAATGATTCAGCTTCAGAACAAGATACAGTACAGTTTCCACCACTTTATGCGTAAGACAATGCTAAAAACAATTGAAACGCATTGTCTACGTATTAAAAATGTAACTTTCAGGTACAAGCTTATTGTTTAGAGTCATCTAGTGGTCTGTTGGACTATTTTATGCTTTTATCGTGGTTTTTGAAATAGCTTTGGACATTTTTGTATTAGTATTTCATGTTTTATAACTTAAAATAATTTTAGAAAAAGTCTTTTTGGGGTTACCTTCATTTGCAGAGAACACTTGAATTAGGTACCTATCGCCCCCTGCTGGCAATGGTGGGGAATGGACAGAGCATAAAATGGCTAATTAGTAAATCTATTAGCATGGCTATTATCAACGTGATGCTAACAGATAGATAAATAAGCTTGTAGTGAAGGAAATTTAAGCGCAGAAATGATCAGAATGGGTCAGGGGACAGTGCTTTAGAAAAACCCAGGACTACTTCCTAATTTAAATAGTTTGTGTAGAGCACAAGACTGAGCATCGTCAGATCTTGAGAAGTGGATGGGCTCAGGTCACAGGATTACCCAAACAAGCATTAATGAAACAAAAAACAACTCCAGGTATGTTTTTGAGCATTGTAACATGGTTAAACGCTTAAAAAAGTAAATTTAGCAGAATAGGTGACCTCTAAGTATATACTAAGTAAAATGTTCTTGTTCAAATATCTCTTCTTAACAATACCTGTCATACATGTGGACATAGCAACAGAATGCTAGCATATGGCATCCAAAAATGCTAATGGTTTCTAAGTGTGATGGATACAGGCTGTGCACTGTTTATTCAGATTTTATTTTATTTTTTTTAACATTTCTGATGACATTTTCCTCTGGTTCCATTTTATTCTGTGAAAAATGCATTATCATCTTTGTTGCTGAAAGAAATTGTGTTGTAATCTTAGGCTAAAAGACTCCAGTATCAGAGATGACCATGTCAAAAACAGCTAACATGTTTACATCTTTTATTACTTCATAACCGTTGTACTGCGCTGGTCAATATTGTACAGAAAACCCAAAGTTTCTGTTTGGGTTTTTGATTCCTTCTCTTCTTCTGTGTATAGATTTGATTTCACTGCTGTAGCAACATTACAGGAAAAAAAAAAATCATTTCTCTTCATTTGCCGCGAACGCCTGGAGAAAAAAAAAACACAGAGTACATTTGTTTATGAGGGGAGCAAATGTTGTTAGATTAGAAGTCTAGTCTCTCAGGATGGTGTTTCTCTCAGAGACGCATGAATATTTGACCACGCCGGGAAGCTGTCATTCAAAAACGGAAACACCTCCCTCAGATTTTATTTAGGGACTTATTCTCAAATTAATTTCATGTTATTTATTTTTTTAATGGAAATTTTAAAAAAGCGAAGAGAATAAAGACAGACTATGATGGATTTGGAGACCTTTTGCTAGCACCTTAATGACTTCAAATACGTGTTTATGTTTCTCTTTTTTTTACGAAAAATTGTGACGTCAGTGTTTTTGTCTTTTTCGCATATTATTTATTATTGTATTTCTGTTGATCTTTCTCATTTTTGCATTCTCTTCTGACAGTATGTTGTTTTTGTATTTATGATTTCTCAATGTAAGTTCTACGTTCTCATTCATTTCCATGCAGCTCAATCGGTGTGTACGTTCTCTTTGATTTTTTGTGTTATTATTATTATTATTATTATTATTATTATTATTGTCTTATGCTCCTTTGACTCCGAACAAATCCCAAAAATAAAACTGTTGTTCCCAAAAAACAAAAAAACAAAAACAAAAATAAAAAACATTCTGTGGATTTTCGCATGCAGCTTTTGAGGACAAAAACGGAGACCGATCTCATCTCTGCAGAGGAAGACGACTTTTCACCACGGTTTTTCATGCGTAGTGTATCTCTTGACTGATTTCTTTATGGTGGAAAAAGTGCTATCATTTCTATTCAAATGAAGGCCCGGGCGCCATGGCTCGACGTTATCATTTACCTATAGATGATTATGCAAATTCATAGACTGCTCACCGGTGCAACAAGAGAAACGGAGAAGAAAGGGCAAAGGCAGTTATTAGAGGGTCCGAAAAGTATTCACAAGGCTTTCTTTTTTTTGACTCGCGCACATCTGAATGAGTTTTTGCACAAGCATATGGTCAGGTTATGAGCTGCTCAATGGCGGCGGCACCTGCTCCTAGAGTTCCGTTTTTAACACTGTCCATATTTCGTGCAAATGGGCCTTCACAGAGCTGGTCATTAACTCGCAATAGCCCATTGATGTAGGATATCAGAGCGGCGTGTGTGAGTATATCCAGCGCACACAATGACTACATATTAACTCATTCATTCTGCCGCGGGGGAATGGGAAGGCGGGGGGCCAGCAGGGATTTGTGCGGCACACACGGACTGCTTTTTCAGGCACGATTTCAGATGGGTTTAGTTTCTATTTTTAGGTAAAATGTAAGTGTTTTTGCAAAGGTCAAATGAATAACAAAAAGACTAGAGAAAATTGTAATGTCAAGCAATAGGTCACTCTTCTTTTCTTTTAGCATATAACTTCAGGGGTCACCACAGCTAATTATCTGCCTGCAGTGATTTGCATTTTGATTTGATTTGGCGAAATGTTTTACAGCAGATGCCCTTCCTCACGCAACCTTCTTGATGTTGACCATCTGTTGACCTGTGACCATCTGGATTGTCAAGGAATAGGCCATTGTTTAGCAAAATAGTGACTGTAAGATCCTCAGTTCAATTATTTTATGAAATGGAATTTATGGCACATATATTATATATATTTAAAAATCTGTTTCTTAACTCCATGCAGTCAAAACAAAGATTATATTACATTTAAGTTGAATATACGTATATAAACTACAGTATATTCAACCTCCCTGCAACCCAATTTTGGGTACCAACCCACCATTTGGGAACCACTGGTGTAAGTACCTTATACTGTAGACAATAGTCATCACACTTCCAGTTTGGAGAAGAAGACAGAAAGAAGCTATGGCACAGTCTTTGTGTTTTATGTATAAGGGTTAATTAGCCTCAAAATTAGATCACAGCATATGAAGAAAATGTTCCATATTCATGTATTAAAATATTATAAACCTATACATATTTAATGAAACAATGACATTGTAGCATCTTACACCCTGACAGTGAAAATTTAATTTATGCACAATGATAAATTATTTTACTCCATATTATGAAATACCTGGAAGTGCACAGTAAATCACTGATATTGTGAAATTGTTTTTATTACAAAAAAAATATAGCAGTATATAGCAGTATACAACTCTAGTCCAGAATAAAAATAAATGTTAATGGAAAATGTATTCAGAAGTATTCAGAGCAATCAAAGTAACTACATTACAAATGGGAATTGTCAACAGACTTCCGGTTTGGAGAAGCAACCAGGAGCAATGACACAGGTACAGTGGGGGAACTTTGTAATCAGGGGCCCCAGTGCAGATTTTTTAGAATAGGCCCTAATGATATAGAGCCAATCAATAATTCAAGATTATGCATTGATTTCCTGAGATAAATTAGCTCAGTGGTACAGATCGATCCAGGTCTTATAAAAGGGCCCACTCCCTGGAGCCTCTAAACTACACTGTCTGATGTTAAGCGTCTGCACAGGTGTATTGTTAGGTACGGCTATTTGAGCACTTCTGTGTTATCCTTATATTTTTTCATTGTATGCTTTTTAATGACATACAACCCCAGAACTTAGCACTCCCCAGTATAAGCTCCTAAATATTGCGGTGTGAATCAAAATATGGTCCCTTTCTCAAAGTCATATCATCTTTGTCAAATAAATCATATTAGTTCAGTAGTTTGCAAATACATATTAGGCCTCACATAGAGTCTGTTTTCCCCTGTTTGCTTTTCCAAACTGGAACTGAACTGACAACTACTTTGGGGAATAAATTAGCTCCAAATGTATTTAACAGAATCACATTTATGAAATACTGATGCTATCCTTTTCACTCACTCCTGTAATAGGAACCAGAGCCAGCACAGTTTCCTCCAGGGACTGCTTTTACATGAGCACACACACATTTACCTATACAGCTAAAATATGTTTTATGCTAAGGACAACAGTACAATAACATTTAAAGTTAGCATTTCTGGGCACTGGCACCAGGAGAATGTTAGCTGATTGTGCTAATTAGAGCTAATGGTTAGAGGATTTTAATGAGGGCTCTTGGTTTGGTAAAGTCGACGGCATGAAAAGCTGCTTTGAAGGTAAGTGTATTTTGTTGTCAAAGTGAATATTTACGTGAATTTCTATGGGTGTTTGATAAAATTGGTTTAAAGTCAAAAGTTATAGCAGTAGGAATCGTACAGATGCATTAGCTAATTACGCTAATGGAGTCAATTAAGTTAAGCTAATGTTTATCCAGCATTTAAATGGTATCTGTAGCCTTGTTAGTTGGCAAATACACCTACCGTTTAGCCAAAATCAAGTTTTCTCTAATACTATATCTTTTTTTGAGGTAGCTGAAAATAAAAATATGATTAAAATAATGTATGATTACTAAGGCATGGTTTGGCTGTTTGGTTATTAAGTACAAGTTTCAGAAAACAGCCAGCTATAGTCTCATCTCTAAAAGCTAAAGCTCATAAGAACAACAATAGTATTTATTGTTGTTTTATTATAGAAAGGTAGTTGCCAGCCACATAAACAAGTTTTCAAGAGCCCTATTAACAAATTAACATAAGAAGGTAATGCTTAATTTGTGGACAAATACACACAGGCTTTGTAACAGCACTACAGTGAATAGGGCTGTACAATAGTATACTGTATTAGCATTTTATTATATAAACAATATGTGCAGACAAAGAAGTGCATGTACTGAGTTGTCCATATGACAGACTTTGATATTTGGTATGGCAATTTATGGTATTCAGAACTTCAGCCAACGTGGCACCAATGTAAGCAATGGAATCTAGTTCAGACTTTATAGTTGTGTAAGAAAATATCAACATTTTCAAAATCTATTGTGATTTTATTTGGTAATGCTGTATTGAGATCTAAACTTTATTGCTTATTACCTTATTGATATTCTTCTTCTTGAAAAAATAATATTTGTGTTGACAGTATATATATACTTTTTTAATATTTGATCAAATAAATTCCTGCAGAACTTTTATTTTGTTGCTTATTGGGAACGGCAATATATTTGTGAAATACATTTGCAGTACTCACTGTCCTAATTATTAAATAAAATATATTTCATAAACTTTTACAGGTACAGGTCACAAAATCACAGTATGTTGGCTTTGTTACAGTACTGCAATATCCTTATGGTATGATAGCATTGCTAGATTCCTGCAAATACACAGCCCTAATAAATACAGTATAGTATGTACAAATATTACTCATCTGAGGGTTCCATGTTATATTATTATCTTGTTTATTTATTTTATTTTATTTTTTAAAGGGACAATGCATATTCATTAAAATGAATCATGTAAATATGGCAGATTTAGCAATACAGGCTAATTTTTATCTGCTGTCCCATAGCAGGTTGATGTTACAAGATATAGACAAGACACACAAGAGTACACGAGACATGTTAAAATAGCCACAGACATTAGCAACATGGATTAGTAAAGCAGCATGCAATTAGCACAATTAACACTAAAGCACAATAAACAACACAGACAGAGACTAGCACAATAATATGTATAATATTGTGGCAGAGTGGTTATTGCTCCTGTCTTTCTGTACGGACATTATGGGTCCAGTGTCCAACATTCTGTCTAACTGTATCCCGCATGTCCTCCCCATGTCCCACTGGGTGGTACACATGTATGTATTACTGCAGGGAATACCCCACATAAGGCCCAAAGCTGCTGGGATGGGCTCCAGCCACGTAGGACCATTAACAGGATTAAGAAGAAGACGATGAATGAAATTTAGCATTGCTTATTAATCATTCTAACCTCAGTCAAAGTGGCCATATTATGCTTCTTCTTTTTTTCCAGGCCTTTTGAAATAGTTTTGGACACTTTTGCATCCGTATTTTACATTTTATAACTTAAAATAATGTATGTCTTATGAGGAGCTGTTACTGTGACTTTGCAGAGAACACTTTGATCAGGTGTCTGCTGCCCCCTGCTGGCAACAGTGGGTAATGGACAGAGCATTTTAAGCACAGCTATTAGCCACATGACACTAACAGATAAGTGAGCTGACTGCTTCTTAGTGCTGACATTTTAAGCACTGAAATTATCATAACAAATCTGGTGACGGTGTATGGGCTTTAGAAACGTGTAGGAGCACTTCCTGGTTTCTTGTGTCTACGTAGAGCTGTGAGACCGAGTGTTTTCAGCTCTTGGAAAGGAGACGGGCTCAGCATACAAGATTACTCAAACATGCATGAATGAAACAAAGTACTACTGCAGGAATGTTTTTGAGGTGCAAACAACATTATAACATTGTTGAAAGCTAACAAAAAAAGTCAAGTTAGCATAATAGAGGACCTTTAATTAAGATAAAGTATTTCCAGTGGTTAAAGTAATTGTAATATGATAAATGCACTGACAAATAAAGTATCCATTTGTCTAAAAACCCGACAGGGAGCGGCACACATTACTGTTTCCACAACATCTATCTGTCTTTCCCACATTTCCAGCACAGGGAACACATCTATTTGATATTCACAAGCCATTTGCTTACACAGTTGTTGGCTGACAAAGTTTATTGATTGAATTTTATGTGTAGCAACTCCTTTTCCTTTTAGTCAAATTAGCACAAGTAGATTACATCAATCCCGCTGATTGTCGGCCGGATAATTCATATCTTAATTGACAGAAAAACAATTTACATTTGCTAATGGCTTTTTCAAATGGTCTCTGAATGCGGCTCGTATAGGGTTCAGGCATTTAAACACTGAACAGTTGACCTGCGTAAAATAAGAGGTCCAACTAATGAACTGGCTAATTCCGCTTTACAGCACAATTTTGCCTTGACGTAAACAGCGATTTTATAAGAGCTATACATCAGCAGCGGCCGTGATTACAGGTCAAATCTGTTTGTGTAGCCCTTCACTCGGAGGCGGTAAAACATGTGGAGCTATGGGAATATGTGTGGAGGAGAGGTTTATGGAACTGGGACTTTCTGTGTCAAGTTATTTATTTACTTTTTTTTTCTGAGGCATGTGAAGATTCAGGAGGAGAGGGGCTGTATCCTCCGGAGCAGCTGCAGAGATGGCGACGTGATCAGGCCTGACAGGTAAAATATGAGCTCGCTGACCTTAAACGCGACATCAGGAAGGACACACACAAACACACGGCTAAATAAAAGCGAGGTATCAGCAACAGCAGAGTCATGTGGCGTTTTATTGCATTTGAAGGAAAACAGTTTAATCACCTAATAGTCTTCTGATTTTTTTTGGCGTTGACTTTTACAGGGTCACCACAGCAAATCATCTGCTTCCTAACGCGCAGTGATTTATTTATTGATTTGAGCTTGTCTTTAATACCTTTCGATGTTAAAATTCCACGTACCCCTAGGGGTCTTTGTACCCCTGGTTGAGAAACACTGACCTAGATGGCGTCTCGAGTGTTTGCCAGTTACCAGGATCCTTTGTGACTGGACAACTCCAAGTAGTCCATGTCATCATCGCTTCACCAAGTTCTGCTCTTAGCGGTTAAAATGCCCACCTCCTTTGAAGCTCATCTCCTCCATTTGTCAAATTCACTGTACATCCTTCGCAGCCTTGTGACAAATGGCCCACAATGCAATTTGGTCTTTGGCTCTTTTGGTTTTGGTAAAGCTTTAAAACAGCAAAGATGATTAGTTTATATCTAATAAAGTATAATTATCTTTTAATCACCAGTGTATAGGTTATAAGTCAGTAAAAAAAAAGTGGAATAATATATTTCTAGGGAAAGAAGCCCCAACTGTTTTTTTTTGTTTTTTGTTTTTTTTTCAACTGACTAATTTTTACTAATGAAATTGCGTCAAAAGTGTGTTTCTGGACATTTTGAATACTATTGAAACGTGTAAGTCATGGAAATTTCTTGGTAAAAAAGTGTATGAATCCTGATCCTCCATGGCCTTGCCTTACTACAAACTGCCCACAATCACTGCACTGCAATCACTTTCTACTACTAGGTGTTGGTTTTTAACACACCTGCTTTGATCATGTGACACGACACAACACACACACACAAGCGAAAGTGTTCAAATGCAGCGTTAACAGAACACGCAGCTTTATAGAGGCTGATTCCAGAGGAAACAGCACCAAGCTGCCTCGGAGGAAGGATCCTGGCAACTGGGAAACAGCCCATGTTGTCCTCTAGGCTTTGATCATAAGGGATGCTCCCATTGGCTGTTGGTCAACACATAATAATGAAGATTTGGCAGGACCTACAGAGAAAAAAGTGCAAAAATACACAAGACGAATAGGAAAGAAATGTATGGATGAATACAGCAAAATATGCATTCATAAATGTTGACCTCATTTCAGCATGAGGAGTTGGAGATAAGCTTTCTTTGTTTTGAGGTTTTCTTCTGCTTATTCCCATTAAGGGGCGCGGGTACTGGAGCCTATTCGCCTAAGGTGGGGTAACTAAGCATAGTTGCAGGGCTGACACAGAACCAGCCAACAATTCACTCTCACATTCATTCACTAGGAGCAATTTAGAGTCACCAGTTCATCTAACACATGCATGTCTGTGGACGGTGGGAGGAAGGTGGAGTACCCACAGAAAACTCACAGTAACACAGGGAGGACGGGCAAGACTCCACTCAGAGGATTGATCAAGGAAGTTTTTTGGGAGGCAAGAAGAGCACGAACTATGCCACCATCTTAGTAATTTGTGGTGGTGATCTGTTTTTAATAAAAGAAAAGGAGTAAGTGTAGTTGCTGTGATGTTAGGTAGACAAAATGAAACCAGGTTGTGGAGCTTAATGAGAACCTCACATGTTTAAGCATTAAGCACTGTCATTCATATTCACGTCTCCCAGCGGGGCTCGCCCTGATACAGCAGCAGCAGCAGCAGTCAGGTGGATCTGTGTGCTCTAACACTGCAGCCCTCTCCTCTTTATTCCTCTTATTCTGCGCTCCATCACTCAGAGCGTTCAGTTAGCTCCTCAGCCCTAATTAACTGCCAAGATATGAATGCGCTAATCTGGCCTCTAAATCTTCGGTTCCACTGACAAAAGCTTTTACAGGCTGTCACAGCTGCATGATAAACAGCAGCTGCCCGCCGCTCAGAGGACACAGTGCCATCTAGAGACCGGCGCTGGCAGCTCACCTCTGGAGCAGTCACACTGATCATACTCCCACTGCATTTTAACAAAGAGAGTCTGTCTTTTACTGCTATTTGTCAAAGCGCCCTAGGAGCTCTGATAGCAAGACTTGAAAGAGTCAAGTATTTTGTAAATGTGGTTCTGTAAGAGACTTTTAGATTTATTCCTTGCAGTAGTTACTTGTCAGCACACTGAAATGGCAAACAGGACCAAGACTAAAAAACATAAATGGCAGTAAATGAGGTGATTTTAAAGGGAAACAATGTTATTTTTTTAGGGTTTCATGTGATGGCCATGGTGAATCAACCTTCCTTCACTTCTCCCCAGCCTTGCAAAAAAGAGAGCACTGACTTGGTGTCCCTGAAGTCTCAGGTTTTGTGAGTAAGTGTCACATCCCATAGCCATAACAACAAGCAAGCAAAAGGTTTATTTCTTAGATTTTCATTATTGTAGAGCAGCCAAAAGGCAGAGGAGATACAAGGAGGAAAAAAAAAAAAAAAAAGAGTCAAGCCGAGCGAGGGGTCACACAGGAGTCAACTGGACACAGGAGATTTTACAATAGTGCTTTACTCCAAAATATAGGGTGAACTGTGCAAAGAAAAATGCGACCAAAACAGTTACAGGATTCCGCTAACTTTTTTGTCTTTCACTGGTAGATAAATGGTGGAGGCCAGCCCAGATACCTTGGGGCACACCCTGAACCATAGCCAGATGATTGCTAGAATAACACTTAGAGATTTCATTCACTTTCTAGCATTGCAGGTTTTACAACCTTTAAAAATATTACCGTTTCTAATTCATCCCATTTTATTGCAAAATGAAAAAAAGGAAGGAGGAGAGGAATCAGTGAAAACAGAGCTGTGCATTGGTTTTTGGATTATTGAATGAGAGCAGGCTGAATGTAGAGGGCTTGTTGATTGGTCAGTGCTTCCTGGAGTGGGCGGGGCTTCATAGAAAAGGCAGTTGTTTGTTGAACCGAGCGTTCTGAGTGCTCCGAAACGCAGCGCCAGAGAATACAGAATTACTTAAGGCATGAATTAAAGGAAACAGGTACTGTCTGTTTTTCTTTAAAGCGGCAACATTATAACATGGTAGAAAATGCCAAAAAGTGGATTTTGCATAATATAAGCCCCTTTATTATTACTGCCACATGAAAAAAAACAAAAACAAACAAACACCTTTGTACTAGTAATACAAGAAGTTCTAAAAGTTTTTGAGGTTTTCACTGGCTCATTAGCAGTCAGCAGTACACTAAGCCTGCCATTGCTCCAGATGTTCAGTTTAACAAGGTATCTCCTAATCCAGGGGTAAATGCTCATTCCATTGAGCTGCAAAACTCTTGAATCTCACAGTGACAAAGAATCCGCAAAAAAACCTGGATCCAGGCGGTGTTTCTGATCCACACCAAAAAGTAAAATTATTTGTTTCTATACTGGCCCCTTGTGACTGGAGTTAGTATCTTTCTCTTTTGCAATGGTAATGATTTTTCAAAAACTCAGTGACAGTGACTCCCCCCTAAAAAGTAATAATTTCCTCCTTGACCCATTTCTGACTATTCCTAAAAAATTCTGTAAAATCCCTTTTCTTTTTGGACTCATCTTTTATTATGTAATGTCTCTATGGTAGCTTGTTTGTGATCGTAAATCACGTTGGCCTGTCCAGAAGGCTGTGATCTCTCTGTATTATTTCCTCCTGTCTGTCTGTTCCCAGTGAGTGATGTGAGTATATGTATGACAGAGCTCCAGACCCGGCAGAGTGAGGGGCTCTGCTGAGATTTCCAATGAGGAGATGAGTATCAGAGCAGCAGACAGACTCCTCCTCTGGCTCTACACACCGCTCACTACAGAGAGCAGCGAGCTGAGTTAACATTCAGAGGTTTACACTGTTGTGGACCTGTTCCACTACAGCAGAGATATGCAGAGATCAGCCTAGAGATCAGCATACAGTGCTTTAAAGATCTGAAGACCGCATGCTGCCCACACAATCTTATGTCTTCACTCTAATCAAAATACAAGACTAAATATTTCCATGAAAATTATATTCAAAACATAAACAAAACAGACAGTTATATATTGCTAAAATAAACATTGTACACTGTAGTAATTTCTAATTATGTAGAACCATTCCCTAGTGCACCCCTGTAGACGGAATTTTGGTAACATTAATGGGACATAATTATTTACTAAAAATAAATATATAATAAATAAACAATAAATTAAATAAACAAAAAATAATGCATTCAAACATCTATGCGTTCCAACATGTGGAGGAGCAGCGGTTCTACTCCGAGCTCCTCCCGGGTGACAGAGATCCTCACCCTATCTCTAAGGGAGCGCTCAGCCACCCTGCAGAGGAATCTCATTTCGGCCGCTTGTATCTGGGACCTTGTCCTTTCGGTCATGACCAAAAGCTCATGACCATAGGTGACAATAGGAACGTAGATCGACCGGCTCAGCTCCTTCTTCACCACAACAGACCGATACAACGACCACATTACTGCAGACGCTGCACCGACCCGCCTGTTGATCTCATGTTCCATCCTTCCCTCACTCGTGAACAAGACCCCGAGATACTTGAACTCCTCCACTTGAGGCAGGAGCTCTCCCCCAACCCAGAGAGGGCAAACCACCCTTTTCCGGTCGAGAACCATGGCCTCGGACTTGGAGGAGCTGATTCTCATCCCAGCCGCTTCACACTCAGCTGCAAACCGCCCCAGTGCACACTGAAGGTCCTGGTTTGAGGAAGACAACGTCATCATCAAAAAGCAGAGATGAAATCCTGTGGTTCCCAAACCAGACTCCCTCCGGCCCCTGGCTGCGCCTAGAAATTTTGTCCATAAAAATAATGAACAGAACTGCAGAATGCATTTAAAACAAAAACACAAAAAGCAATACAATTTTCAGTTTAAACAAGTACACTAGTAAAAACAAAACAATACAACTTACAACATTAAATGTTTTATTAAAATGCCCCACATTTCCCCAAAAAATTGTGAAACTTGTAAAAAGACAAAGCTACAAATGTAATCTGACAATTTTTCAAGTTAATAGGGATGATATGATACATACAATGATACATTTTTGCAACAATACGTATCGATTAGAATTGATTGGATCCAATTCAAGAACAATATTGGCTAATTTAGAACAATTCAACAATGATTCAATACAATTGAACACATTGATATCGATAATTGGTACAGCAGCTTTTTGCCAAAAATCATAAAAGTATACTCTAAATCCAGCATCGTGGCTTGGGTTGATTGTTTCCAGCAGAGAGAGAGTGAGGAAAAGTTGAATATAACATTTTATTTCATTCATTCATTTTCTACCGCTTATTCCCGTTAGGGGTCGCGAGTGACTGGAGCCTATCCCAGTAACTTTGGGCCGTAGGCGGGGTACACCCTGGACAGGGGCCAGCTTGTCACAGGGCTGACACAGAGACGAACACAGACAGACAACCATTCACTCTCACATTCATTCACTAGGGGCACTTTAGAGTCACCAATTCACCTAACACATGCATGTCTTTGGACGGTGGGAGGAAGCCGGAGAACCCGGAGAAAACCCACGGTAACACGGGGAGGACATGCAGACTCCACCCAGAGAATTCGTGTGATGGTGTGTTGGTCGGCCCGGGGCTCGAACCCACGACCTCCTTGCTGGGAGGCGAGAACGCTAACCGCTCTAAAACCGTGCACAAACACAAAAAATACATCCAAGATGTATCTGGTTTTATTTTAACATGCACATTTCTAATACTGATATTTCTGATTTTATTGATTTTATTTCCATGGATATTGATACACACTACCAAGAAAACAATTTGATAGAAGGTAAAAAAACAAACATCGCTATAGTTGTATCATAGGAATAAAAAAATCAATACATCGATATAGTAACTGTATCATTACACCCCTACAAGTTACAATCTTGTTGAAATAAGCTGTGTTTTGGTCATGAGTAACCTAGCTAATTAACCTCCATCAAGTTTGAGTTTTCGAAAAGTCAGTGGGGAAAATGAATGGGAAGTTAACTTCCAGAACCAGAGCTGGGCGGTCTCTGTTGAGCTGGCCATGATTCAATATATAACTTAATAGAAGGTTGCTTGTGATATGTATGTCATGCAGATTAGCTGTGTTAGCTGCAGAGTAAAAGTAAATCAAATTGTTATATATCGAGTAATAAATCTTGAGTCATCTTTCACAAATACAACTCGACCAATTTCCAAAACGTTTGGCAGTCTACACACAGTGCAGTGCAGTTTGTGTCCATGTATGCTCTGAGGTAAAACACTGTAGAAACAAAGATGAGAGACAGTGATTAGCCGCTGATGTAACACACCTTGGTCAGACACAGCATGACTCACGATCTGAAGCTGAGGCTAATAGTGTGTCCAACAGCACTCTGCCAATTACTGCTGACCTCGGCTAATTGAAATTTTGGGTTTCAACGCCACTTTCGGCTCTGTCACTATAATATTTAACTCATCACTACAGCTGTTTTTACTCTCATTTTCCCACAGCTGTTCATATGATTCAGAGCTGGCCAAATGCTTTTGTTCCAGGGGCTCTCAGCTGTTAGCCGCAGCAGCTGCCCAGAACAGGCGCTTTACCAATGGATTTAAGATCTTTTTTTTCCAATGTACTGTTTTTTTTGGATAACGTTCTGCTATTACTACATATACGTAATCTTAGAGGCTATGCTGTTATTTCATACATAAACCCACCACTTCTACTTGTAATTGTCAATGTTTATCATCCAAATCTGGCACCTAGGTTTGTTTATGGTCTGAATATGAATCCAGCCCAGCTCTAAATAACTCCGGCTTTTTTGAATTTTGAGTTACCGAGTCACCATAGACCCCACATTTCTGTCCAATGGGTGCAAAGATCGTCACACGCATGGTTTTGTTTACAAGTTATAGCCCACTAGCAAAAATTCAATGAGAAAGCCATCTGAACCAATCGGAAAAAAAAAAGAGTCTGCATTTGGGCTGGCCCAAAGCAAGCAGACCAATGGACTTTCTTGGTCTAAAGCTTCCATAAGAACCACATTATACTGCTTTGGCCCATGGTCTTAAATTGTAGCCTGCTGTTGAAAAGGTGGAGCTAAAGACTGCAGTTTGTTGATTGGACAATCGATAATCCTGACACAAGCAAAAACAAGAAGTTAGAGAAGCCAAAGGAAACACAAAAACTACAATATATAGGCTAGTACTTTTAAAAGACCTACTATTACTATTACCACTGCGACTTTTTTCCCCCACTAATGCTACCTAACTAAAGCTGGAATGGAACCCAAGACGTTGCGGTTGTGCAGTGCAGCAAACTTCTTCTTTTGCCACTATGACATGGTGTGTTGTGATGATTTTTTTTTTTTTTTTTTTTTTTTTTTTTTATACATAGTTTGGGAAAGAAACATTTAAAAAAAATACTAGATAAGGGTTATATAAATTTGAGCCTAAGTACATTGTGTTGTCACTTATGCACAACAAAAAATCTGTTTCTTGTTAACTTTGTACAAATGCTTTAGAACATTACTGCAAATTAGTTTGTGCTTGTAATTGTTGTTGGCTATATGATACATGTGTCATGTTGATCCAAAAATATTATACTGGCTCTCTGGTGAAAAGTCTAACCCAAACATCTGCAAAATTTAGCCCTGCTCTTGCAGCTCCTTGGGCATCTCTTTATGTAAAGTCAGTCAATAAAGGAATAAGCAGACGACTATAAAACAACCTGCATCAGCATCATCTTTAAGTCAGTTAATTGTTTTCCGGTATATGCTATGAACTTAACTGTTTAATTGTTTTAACTTCAGTTGTCCACACAGTTGCACACGAGGACTAAACAGAAGTGCCACACACTAGCACCCATAGTTACAGGATGTAACTCTAGTTCTCAGTGAGATACTCAGTGCAGTATTCAACACAGTTTTGTTAGTTGTTAGTTTGCAGTATGCTAGATCGTGACTTTTGTGCAATAAAATTGGTTGCGGCGCTTTGGGATTTTTGGGAACAATCGGCTCTTTGGATTTGGAAAGTTGCACACCCCTGGTCTAACCCTTACAAAATGTACTTTCTACCAGGTGTGCCCCATGTTGGCATTAATTCATCATCATTTGTGTCTGTAATATGTATTTTCTACACATTTCTTAATAGACCTTCTTAAAAAGTAGCTACATTTTCTTGCAAATAAACAAATATGTAGGAGAGCTGTAATTTTTAGCTATGATTTATTTGATGTCGCTGTATGACATTAATGTTCCCCGTACCTGACATATTTTACATGGACCATTCACACCATGATGCCATTTGATCCTGTGATTCTGCTTCTGTTTGGCATCCACAGTTGGCACAAAGAAAATATACACATTTTTGCACATTACTTTGGCAGCGTCAATAAAAACACCATATGACTAAGAACCGTCTGTAATGTGAATTTGCAGAAGAATTTATAAATCCCATCCAAAATATAGTGTAATATTTATTTCCTATATAAGCTGCAGGATTATAGTAGGCAGAGTCAGCTTTTGCATGGTAGATCACTGACTGTTTTTATGGAGGCACTGAATGATAAGTAGCTATTACTGCTCTGTCAGTGCAGTTGATTCACGTCAGGTTGTCACAGTGGCTGCGTGGTCGTGGGCTGTGCGAGATTTAGAGCAGCTCCTCACATGATGGCACTCGAGTGGACCATTCAGGACTGGAGCAAGAGAGAGGTCATTTCGGCTGCTTCTCTGCACCTGTGTGCTATTCAACATGGAAATCTCCCACTCACACATGACCACATTCACCCAGTAAACACAGCCAACACTTCAAGCTTAAGCTGGGGCCACACTAAAAGATTTTTTTTAATAACGATTCACAGTCAAGAAGAGTCAACACAAAAATCTGGGTGTACTCCAAGTCTTTTCGAGGTTCAACAACTGAAAGTTAATCTGAGTCTGGACTCGAACCCACAATGAAGAGGCGAGCTGTAGCAGGTCTTCATATACAGTATGTTGCATGATCTACCAACTGAGCTATGCCTTGGTGCAAGAACTGGCTAATTCTTTTGCGTTGTTTACACCAAATTAATCGTCTCTTTCAGTCCACACCATGATAACCTGGCTAATTTTAATTTCTATTGGCCGAGTAACCAATCAGAGAAAAAAAAAAGACAGTAAGCAGCAAATCGCAGATCCAAACAAACATGATGGATACTGGTTTAGACATAAAACACCAGAATACAGCAGAATATTATGAGCAGCTCTGTACTTAGTTCTGAAGAGAAACAGCAACAGATGGCAGCTGCACAAGACTTGTGGAAAAAGTCGGTTTGTTTGCCGTTAATCAAAGGTGAAAAAGTTTAAATTAACTCGGTATTAGCTAGTGTTACCTTGGCTATTTGGGATACGAGATTAACTTCTGCATTTGTAAGATGCACTGCAGATAAACAGCTGTGATAGGCCAGTTCCAAATCGACTGTGACTGAGGAACCAGACTCCAGAAGAAAGCAGGAGGGTCTGGCTGGTCAGGCTAACACCATGAACCATGATGAGCCAGGTCGCTGCACTCCGTGAAAGTGCATGATCTGAAGTGCATGGCTTCGAACCGCTTTATTGTCAAAAAATACTGACTCAAAAAGGGTCTGCAACCATACTCTATACTAATGCTTAATTTGTACCAAAAAGACCCAAGTGTGTCTGGTGTAACCTGCAAGTAAATCAACAAATAAAACTTCTACACCCATAGCTGATCAACCCAATAATCCATACCACTGTCAACAGTAAACAACGGCCGCAATCCAGCTTCCAACACCTTAAATTGTGCCTTAAACTCCCTGCAGACCCGCAGGTTCTGAAATACCCACGCCACCCAAACTGGTACCAACAATCAGCCATGTTCAAAGTCACTTAAATTCCCTTTGTTCTCCATTGCGATGTTCAATTTAAACTTCAGCAGGTTTGTCCTGTACATGTCTGCAACTCTAAATGATTTGTGATAGGTTGACTTGTTATATGCAGTAGAACAGATGTACTTAATAAAGCTGGAGGTGAGCGCTTAGTATTCCAAAATAGCTTTGAAATACAGCACACAACATCTAAACAAAAGCCTTGTATTTTTCTCTGCGCTCCTGAGAGAATGAGGCTTGATTCGGCGACTCAGCTGCAATAAGCCGTTCACTTATTGAGCGTTAGCGGCAGGATCCACTCCCCGCCCCGGGCCCAGAGCTGAAGCACAGCAGCGAAGCCAGATTGAATGAGTTTGTAATGCAAGCCAAATAGGTTTGTTGTAATGGGAATCGGCGATGGCGGCCAAAGCTCTCAGTGCTATAAGGGCAGCAGCGGTAAACACCCCAGCGCTGTTTGAGCTCTGAGAGGGGAGTGCACTTTACTAATGGTGCCTTACTGGACCGGCATTCAGAGAGACTTCACTTTGGTTTCACCTGGTCAGGTCTTAGGAAGGCTTGTAGGCATAGACCAAGACAAAGTGTGTTTTTCTTGCACTTGAGGAAAACTTTAAACACCTGCTAGCATCTTGTGATAGGAATGTGGTAAAAAAAAAAAAAAAAACAACAAGCTGTAATCTAGGCTTTGTAACTTCTGCCATGGAGACTGTGTTTTTTGTCTCCCAGTTTGCTCATTTTTAATTATTCTCGACTTTTAACGTCCCTGCCCTGTTTAACTGAAGCTATTGGTGTATTTTCTTTCACATTTGTTCTTCCTTCTGGAGTTGGTCTTGGAGTGGTAGTTGCTGATAGTCTTCAGGGAACCACTTTAGCCTACACACATCAGCTTAAAAGTGTCAAATTTACATCAAGGACATCAGAGGTGTTCCTGCTATGCACCGTGTGTTGATCTCCCCTCTCTGTTTTGTCGACTACTTAGTGTCTAAACTCACTTCTTTACATTGTCCTCTGTAAAACTGATGTTTGTTTTTAAATAAAAGTTTCCCACCTCAACTTCTTATTGTCTACGGGACAATATTGACTGAAGTCCTGGATGAGATGCATAATGTTTGACACTTGGTGCCTATTTCCTTGTTTCCCTGGCTGCAGCTCAGTAGATTGTTGCTGAGGTTCTCAAAAAATAGTAGAACTCCAAACTATGTGGTGCAGAACAAGACGTTACTGGGCCATGCCTGAGTCACTGCTGTTAATTGTCAAACTGAGTAAAACAGAAAGCAGTTTATATGTGGGTGACATGGCGGTGTCATTCTGCACCACTATTGTTGGTAAATTTTCCAATCTACTAAAAACAGCTAGAATGTTTTTTAGGTTCTACTTGTATGCAATTCCCCAATGACATTTTGAATCAAAGTGGTAAATGGTCACATTTTTATACAGCGCTTTTCCACCTCCTTGGGTACTCAAAGCGCTTACATCAAGGAACCGTTCACCCATTCACACTCACATTCATACACCAGTGTGCGCAGACACCGGAGGCAAGGTGGGTTAAGTGTCTTGCCCAAGGACACAACAACAGTATGCAACGGTGGGAGTGGGGTTTGAACCAACCTTCTGGTTATTGGAAAAGCAGCTCTACCAACTGAGCTACTGCCGCCCAACTTGTCAGGACTATTGGTATAATCATGAATGAAATTATTATTTTCAAAACCTATGCTTTTAAAACACAGTGTAAGCAGCATGGTCTTGTGTAGTACAGGTAGGTTGCAGGTTGTCAGTAAAGACTGAAGACCAAATGTCTGATTCATCCATCTTATTCCTGTTGGGGATTGTATGTGGTTGAAGCCTACTCTAGCTGCTTTGGGTCTGAAGTATTGCCATTAATCACAGGGACGACAATACACAACAGTGCATGACCACAGACAATTAAATTACCTGAAGCCCCAGTTGTGACGGACATGGTTTGCCAGTAAAATACACAAGGCTAAAATCTGAACAATCTGGGCGGCACAGTGGCAAAGTGGTTAGCACTCTTGCCTCACAGCTACACTGCAAATTCTGGTGTGTTAAATCAACACCTAGAGAATTATTTCCAACACTTTTAAAATGTCATATATGAACAGAACTAAATAGTGTTACTACAACACTTTTGAAAATGTAGGAGGTTTTACACAGTAACAGAGTTGGAGTAACATGCTCAAGGTTACACTTTTACACCATTGTGAATTGTGAAGTGTTGAAAATATGTTATTATATTTACTCTAAAAAGTGTTACAGTAGTGTGTGTTAAATATTATCACAAAGTGTGTTTTTTTTTATCACTATTGTGTGTTTAAACTAACTTTAGAACACTGTATTTCAATTCATTTCTATGACAAGACATTCACACAAGCTTTACTTTTTAAATAAACATTTGTTTCCTGCTGCACTTACATTGTGACTATTGTCCATAGAGCACAGGAGTTAGAGAGACACTAAGTAATGGAGAATGAAGGCTGTTCTTCACCCAGCAGGAGCTTCATCACAGACTTCAATCTGTAATGAAGCTCCTGATGTATCAGATTAAGCACTAAACCAGCACAACCAAAAATTCATATTTTTGTATTTAAATGTTCATACCTGCAGATGCCCCTCATAGTATTTTGACATCCTATAGTTTACAGGAACTGTGCGAGAGAACCAGGGCAGCTCAGTGTCCCAAAGAGCAAAAACAACACAATTATAAAATAAGTCAGTGGTGAATGTGCCCTGCTTACCTGATTTGTGAGTGTTGCTGTGCTGAAGGCCCTTTTAGAACTCATTCTGTGTCACTGTCTCACAATCTGTAAGAGAATACAAGGTTATGCTTGTTCTTATGGCAGTCAGTCTTAAATACTTTGGTATGTAAAAAAAGTGATACCAAACTTTAAAAAGAAAATGATAGTCATCCAAACCCCTTGTAGCCTACCTCCAAAGCTTCTGTTAAAGGAATGCAGTGACCTAGAAAGAAAACACTGAACAGAATGTAAGTGCAATGTTTGTGCGACATGCAAGACACTAACACAGCCCCAACATTTGGAGAAACACATGCACAAAAGCATACTTACTCTGGTCAGGATTCTTCCCTTATATTAAATACATTTGATAAAAAAAAGTTTTAAGTCCTTTTCTGGTTATTGTGAACAGTACATATATAAAACTGCTGCATGTCTGCTCTGGTAACCTTAATATTTGTGAAAAGTATTAACTATTCACCATGCTGCTAGCTTAGCTTATGCTAATGGTGCTAACTGAGCCTCACATACTGGAGAAGGTGCTCTTGGAACATTTTATACAGGCTTAACAATATTACTTATCATTTTATTGGCAAATACTGAATATTATTTATGACCATGCCAAATGCAGCACAGCATTACAGCTACTGTAGCTGGCATCTGTGTGTTTTGTAAGTTACTGAACTAGGATCACACCGTTAGTAATATGTACTTTTTCAAATTTTGAGCCTTTTAAAACAGGATAAGGATATCATTTTTCTGAGATAGGCCTAGATGTCCGCTAACTTACAAACCCCAAGAATATTGTCTCCCTGGACAAATAAAATACTCTAGTCCATTAAATGCACAAAATGCAGAAGATATAGTGATTTACTCACCAGAAGATGCTCAGTGCAAAGGAGCGGACAGAAAACAGCTCTATAGTCCCTTTCCCTCTAGTTCAGGTGAACTCCTCTCATGTTGGGTCAAATTCAAACTCAACACTGGTGTAGAGTAACAGCTCTGATAATTCACTCTCACATTCTACTCTCAGTTTCAACAACAACTCAGTTTGGCGAATCACACTCGTAGTGAAGAATTAAATCACAAAATGTTAAAATAACTCAAGACCTACACTATACTCAAAACAACATCAAACAAGCAGGCAGTGTGTGTTGAGTTTGCATGTTCTCCCTGTGTCTGGGCGGGTTTTCTTCCTGGCACTTGAGTTTCCCCCATTAACTTAAAACATGCACAATAGGCTAATCATCCAACTTCTACTCCTCAACAAGGGTCCCTTGGCGCTGCACTGAGGTTGCCCAGTGCGCCCAACAGATTGCCTCAGTGGGTCAAATGCATGACCTTACATTACACTACCTTACTGATTATTATAAACCCACACATTTATAGCAACTAAAACTGGACAAGCAAAAGAGTTCAACTTTGTCAGCAAAAAGCAATGTGTTCTGCCTCTGGGTTACCATAAAGCATGGGATTAGATATAATTGAATATATATCCTTAGTCCTTTCGTTTGTGACTACTTGGATTCTAAATGAAAGCCGCGTGGGAGCCATGTTAGAAGTCTGCAGCTCTCTGCTTGTCTAATGACATGATCAGAGGTGTTGGTGTTCGACCTGAGTTTTAATGGAGGAAGCAGAGGTCAGACCTGTCCACGCCGGAGTGTAATTAGCTCTGATATGACAGAGCGGGGTCGGTGTGTGAGGAGCTGGAGGTCAGCGCTGGATTCACAACCAACAGGACATCAGCTGCTGATAATGTGAGGGCTCAGTCACTTATTAATAAAAGAACATGTCTTAGACTTTTAGCACCACACTTTTGGTCTTACCTGAGAAAATTGATATTTTTACTTGTGTATAAATGTGTAGCAATGGCTATAAACACCCATATATTTATAGATATTATATTATAATATATATTATTATTATTATTATAGAATATATTATATTTATTTTTTTTAGGTCACATTTGTCCCTTAATATTAACAGCATTTATGAACTAAACAGAATTAAAATTGTTATTTGACCTACCTCTTAGGGTCTGTTCATTGCCATAGCTGTTTACATGCTCTAAAAAAAAAGAGAAGATGTAAAGTAAAATGGATTTTTCTGCCAGATGCTGTCAAAAACTGCACAACTCCCCTTTAAGGGTTTATCTGGATGCTGTTCCTGACATGATCCTCTCTATATATCAGGGCTTGGGACTGACACAAAGAGTGCACTGGCGTGTGACCCCCTGCAGCTAGATTAAAGCATATAGTCTCTTCTTTTTTCCTTTCAGCTTTTCCCTTCTGGGCTCACCACTTATTTGCCTTCTAATGTGCAGTGATTTGCATAATAACGTCACTCCTAGTACATTATTCCAAGCCATTAATCCTTTATAACAGTGATACTTACCACTTCTTACAGACCAGTGTTGTTGTTACGGCGCCTTGACATGTTTTGACTAATTTCTGCAGTCCTACTCAGAAAGGTCATGTGATGTTGGTGTGACCTGTCTTCGCGCCATCATCCTCTGCAGTCTGACTTCTTGCAAACAGTATCCCAGATGTGAGGCAGCAATTAAACATATTGTTATTAAGAGGAATAGCCCCTTGAGATGAACCATCTCGTTTTCAAGGGGGTCCTCTAATTAAATTCAAAACAACATAACAGCAGAGCATTTTCCACAAAGTAAAACACAAGACAGCACAACAACACACCCACACACACCCGCTTGCTCTCAGTTGCTGATTTTGTCTTTTGGATGTACAGTCTTTAACTTACACTATACGGCCAAAAGTATTTGCTTACCTACCTTTACATGCATATGAACTTAATTCTTAAGCCATAGAGTTTAATATGACGTCGGTCCACCCTTTGCAACTATAACAGCTTCAACTCTTCTGGGAAGACTTTCCACAAGGTTTAGAAGTAGTTATGGGAATTTTTGACCATTCTTCCAGGAGCGTATTTGTGAAGTCTGACACTGATGTTGGACGGGTCTTTGCTCTAATTCATCCCAAAGGTGTTCTGTCGGGTTGAGGTCAGGACTCTGTGCAGATTCAGTCAAGTTCTTCCACAGCAAACTCACTCATCCATGTCTTTATGAACTGTGCTTTGTGCACAATGCACAGGAAGTGGCCATCCCCAAACCTTTCTACAAAGTTTTCCACAAAGCTGCATGCTTAGGTGCTTGATTTTATACTCCTGTGGCCATGGAAGTGATGTGAACACCTGAATTCAGTTATTTGGATGGGTGAGTGAATATTTTTGGCAATATAGTGTGGCTTGTCTGCAGGGTTGATGCTTTGTTTTTTCTTGGCTCATTCTATCCTTTTAGTGATCCCTCTTATGTACGGAAATGCAACCATCCCAGTGTTTTCTGCTTGTTAGGTTCGTAGTTGTTTTTTCCATTTTCCCCTCCCATCTTGGACATTTGCATCTCATTACACATTTGCACTGGTTGTCTGCCTTCTTTAGGTCATCCTCTTGTGTGATGTTAGTTGAGTCAAAAACGGTTCTCACTACAGATCTGTACGCTGCTCCATTGTCCATATAAGATCTTGATCTGCGTGTGATGGGCAGACAGCAGGAAGTAGTTGAAAAAGATGTCAAGGTACAACAGCACTTGTGTTTTCCCCATTAACCTCAAAACATGCACAATAGGTTAAATGCTCCAGCTAAATACTTCTGACCAGGATCCTGGCTCAAGATCTGGAGAAGGGTCCTCAGGTGCTGCACCATGGCAGCCCACTGCTCCTGATAGGTTGCCCCAGCAGCATTGAGCGTTGGGTCTAATGCAGAGAATTAATTTTTCTATGGGGATCAGTAAAATCTACCTTACCTTACACTGGTCTTAGTGGAAGATCAAATAAACCTCTTTGGAATATAGTGATACTTTGTGAACGTTGAGGTCATTGTCTTGTAGAAAGCAGAATCAAACCACTACGAGTATTGTGAATGGATGTTGTGACAGTCAAAGTGAAAGGTACACAACACTTCCGCACCTTTAAACCTGTTCATGTTTTGCTGTATTGTGGTGACTGGGTGACATGCACAAGAATGCCACGTGCCTGGCTGCGATGTAGGCCACGTTTGCTGTCGGGATTGTCTGTTCCGAGCACACGTCGCCCCGATAATGACCTGATTTTTCAGCCTTTCTGCCTTCATACAAGAGGCACAAGACTCTTCCACAGCGTTCTTGTGAATAGATTTGAATACAAGTCCCACATTTCGAGCAACTCCGAATACTCTGCTCCCATTTATTTTGACAAGCAGAGACAGATGTGTGCTTAGCTGCTCATGCATGTGCAAATGCAGATTACCAACTCCTTTGACATGGAGGGCTCTCTGCTGCTGCTGCTCCCCTTCCCGGAGAACACAAATAAACAGCAGCCAATGGGAGGCACTATTCATTAGCATCTTTCAGCTTGACAAAGTGGAGTAAAGCAGGACTAATGATGGGGCAGGGTGGGAGTGGGGAACGAGTCTGCTGGGAATACGGTTTGCATGTGCTTGGCAACTTAATATACAGTAGTTGAGATAAGCAGCTTCTATGTGGGCAGCCATTTTTTTTCCTGTTGTTGTTAAGAGGATGAAGTCAGACTAAAGAAATATGATTTATTAGGTAAGTATCAATATTGTGATGAATGAAGGTGTGGAGAAGAATCCTCATCACTCATTAATTGTGAAGAAAAAAAAAAAAAAAAAAAGACAGATCAATGCTGCGTTCCAGTTGTCTTCAGAAGTTGGAACACAGGCAAACCCCAACAACCCCGAGTTTGAAAATCTAAGACGTCCGTGCTCTACATTACAAAAGAGTGATCAAATACTACTATGTATAGTGTTTGTGTTATTTTCCCATGAGTTGTCCACTTCAGTCCAACCTGAAGTGGACTATAGTAGGGCATTTGACCATGCACAGTTACAAAATGCGCTGTGACGCTCTGTGTAGATGTCAGTAGGATTAGCAACGACAAAGCTAATGCTAGCATAAGCCAACTCAATTTTCTACATCTAGCGTATCTGTGTCCTTAGTCGAACACTTTCGGCTAAAATTCTATCACTTTTTTATCTTCAAGTCATAAAATCGCTCATTTAATATCTTCATTAATGCAATTTGTATAAAATAAAAGTATCGGCAGTGCTATGGCCCTGAGTCGGACACACGGAAGTTCCAATATCAGACACGCTCACCTTTCTGGTGTTTTTGGCCTTATTCATTGGATTTTTTGCTTGTGATTGGCTCTAATTTAAGGCTGGGATATTTACGTTAACAAATTTTTGCATCCGGTACCTTGTTTCTGTCTTTCAAAATAAGATTGTGGGCTAAGCTAACATTAATCAGAAAATCACAAGACGGACAAAGTTAGCTACAAAAACACTAAGATCACTGAAAAAACGTCGCCCGAGTGTGACCTGAGCGTTCCCTGCACATTTCCCTATCAAAATTATTTTCATATCATGATTATTTTATAAACACTTAGCATAAATACACAAAAATTACCACAGAGGTAGAGCAATATGTGTGTTTTTGTTTATCTACCGTTAGCCAGTTAACGTCTTTACAAACGTCTGTTAGAAGACCGAAAAATAGCAAAAGGTGAGTGTGTCCGACTCAGGAAACACATACTCTAGTAAATAAAATGACATAGCCTGAGTGACATAATTTAGCTCATATGTCACATTCTGTATTGTTTTATTATTGTCCCTATGAATGTTTCCGTATCGTCATTATTATTGCCTACTTAACTAGAAGGTGCTAACTCAGAGGTTTGATTTTCGACCTTTGAGGACAGTTGGGACACAGCATAAATGCAAAAGCTAGCCTGGCCTAAACTGATACTATAGATAAATTCTAGGTTCGTGATTGGATGGACCACCTGAAAATAACAACCCATTTTATCCAATAAGAGTAACAACAAATTGGCTGCTTTGTTATAAAACTAAGCTGCAAATGTTAGGTTACTGTGATTTTATAGACTCACAAATTTCACAGCGTCTGTACAAACACACTTAAAAAAATAAATAAGAGTGAATGGTTCTGTCTCTTGTTAGGCCTGTGACTAACTGCTCACTGTCCAGGTTCTAACCTCACCTAAGGCCCATAGTTGCTAGGATAGGCGCCAGTCATCTGCAAGTTGCGACCACTAAAAGAAGTAAGGCAGAGGAAAATCTTTCTTGTTCAGTATTTTCTCTTGACCTCAGCTGGGAATGTATTCGAAACCTAGGAGAGAAACACGGATTGAGTGAAGCTTAGCATCGTAGCTTATTTTTCCTTTAAGCTTGGCTCAGCTTTGCGTACTCTGGATAGTGCTTTGTAAAACATGGCCACACTTTGTCAGAATAACCTGTCATGTCGGGCTTGTTAACTCTTCTTCTTATTATAGGCTACAATTCGTACTTCTACCATCTGTCTAATAGTTCACTGTGATAGGAAACGTCAGTATACATAAAACATGATCCAAGGCTTTAAGTACCTCCACTAAAGAGATTATGTTCTTGCCAGCATTGGTTTGTTGGGTTCTTTTTTCCCCTCCTCCTCACATTTATACAAAGGTTTCCTCTCCCTTTTGGCCACTCTGCAATGACGAACAACAAAGAAATAAAGTAATCTCTAACTTGTTGCCATGTGCTTTCCCGGGAGACCTGAGACTTCCGGGATGCTGGGTCAGTGCTCTCATTCATGCAAGGCTGGTTTTTCACCAAGATATACTAGGGAAGTGCGCAGGGGGCTTTATTCATCCTGCCACAACTCATTTAGCCATTATGCTGACTCAGAAACTCTTAAGATAAATAAAGTTATATTGTACCTCTCTGATATTATTGTTGAAAAAAAAAATCCACACTGTAAATTTACTGACCTCTAGTGGTTGGAGTTAATATTTTACCACTACCTACCACACTAGCAGAAACAAAGTCATAAAATAAAAGCAGGAAATGTACCTTTGCCTTTGTTGGGAAAGACTTATGAAGAACATTTCAGGTAGTGTGCCTTTAAGTCTAGTACAAAGTTTGACTCTTTTTACAAGTGATGTTGAAAGATAACTTCAGAGGATGAGCGGAACAGCGCGGCGTGCCATGTGTTCATAAATGACAAAACTCCTCTGCTTTGATTTTACATGAAGAGGGCTAACGACTTAGCTGTCAATTAACTGTCTCTTTGAATATTACAAAAAGAAACCTGCACTAAAGAAAAGGATTTGTGTTGTACAGCTGCTACAAAGACCCACGAGCTGCGATTTGGGGAGGTGCGGTATGGTTTGTAAGGAATGTTTGGCTAAATGATTAAATTCTTGGTTGAATGGCTTGTTCCAGATAAAGTGGCTGGAGGGGAAGTGAGATCTGTTCAGTTGTGCTGAGTAACGCTGAAGTAATTAATTCAAGTGCGATGATGTAATTGGGTGAAATTATTAATCAGTCGCTGAAGGGAGACAGTGGGCTGCTGCTTGTCTGCTAACAGAAGCGTCAGATCACCTGGCGCCACACAAGACATGGACAAAATATAGATTATGATTGGCAGACCTCTGACAAGGCCTGCAATGGCAAAGATATAGTGCCCAGACCATGAGAAGGTCTGATGTACCTCTCCGATTCAGTCAGTCAGTCAGTCAGAACAGTGGATTTTACATTATCTGCAGGTCATGCGCTAAAGACAGAACTTCATGTCAGCTAGACCCATTCTTAGAGAAGGGAAGTAGGTCTGGAACCCCTTTAATTGAAACTATTTACAACTTGATTTCTAATTATAACTTTTTGGTATTTTGCTTTATCTTTTTTTTTTTTTTGTAGTAGTAATATGTTGGTATTGCCTGACAGCGATGCAGTGGGTTAACCATCGACCAAAAAACAATCGGTGAGAAAAATAAAGGGAGAAACCGAAAGATTAAGGTGATGCTGCCCCTGGTTTTTCATTGGTTATACAGTATATTTAGGCTGTCACTACAAATCAAAAAAACAGGTGTGTTTAAAAAGTATAGTCTTTACAAAATGCACCCAAGTACAGTTCTTGAGTAAGTATCTAGTTACTTGCCACCGCTGCTGAACATTAGTAATACATCTAACATTAAATTATTAGATACAATTTTGATATGAAATATAATGATTTCATTGGATTCTTTTTGACTGAACAGCCTTTTGACTCAATGAACTGAGCATTTACCCCCATAATCAGAAAATCTTTGCTGAGGTAAACCTGTTGCTGTAACTCAGGTTTAGGCTATTTCTTTAAGCTAGTACATGCACCACACCTCCCAGGTTTGTAGTACCAGAAGTAGTATAATTTCCAGTGAAAGTACTTTACTTCTACTTTAGTAAACATTTTGAGAACTTTTTCCACCTCTGCATTTTAAAACCATGGTATACCTTGGATATAACTTGAAACCTGTTATCATCCCATGCACTCAACCTTTTCAATCTGCTGCCTCCAGTTTAACAATACACAGCACCAACCAGATTATGTACAAGTAGTAGAAATGTTTACACAGCAGCTCCTGTGTTTACAGCTTTGAAGTGGAGCAGTAAATTAAAAGAGGACACATCCCTCTCTCTCTCTCATGTGGCTCTTCGTTGAAATGAAGGATTTTAGGAAAATGCTGTAGCAGGAAATTCATGAGTCTCTGGGCTGCCGCAAAGCAAACACTTCAGTGAGAACAGAGAGGGACAAGTGGGCTTATTAAATAAGACATTTAGCTACACAGGGATTTATTTTTATCTGTTGTGGCGCATAAAAAATAGACAGTTGTGCTTACAGTACGGTTCATTTTTAAAAATATATACTCCATGTTATTAAAATACACAGGTTACCTTAAAATGGAGGCGAACACATTGGCATAAATTCATTGTAGAGACAAGTGTGTGGGATAGGTATAAAAATGCATATTGTGCAAAAAACACAAGGGCCTTCTACTACAAAGCTGGATAGGGGAAAAAGAAGGTAAGTTTGGGGTTAATCCTGGGATTTTGGTATCACATCTCTGATTCACTAATGATGGAACTGTATTGGTGCTATTACAACCTTTCAGCTGCAAA
The DNA here is from genome assembly GCA_020698575.1 of Bostrychus sinensis. Lineage (NCBI taxonomy): Eukaryota > Metazoa > Chordata > Actinopteri > Gobiiformes > Eleotridae > Bostrychus > Bostrychus sinensis. The sequence goes on along the minus strand of CM036257.1, from coordinate 9,376,413 downwards.
AGTATCTTAATATTATTATGAACTGAAGTCGTGAACAGAGCAAAAAAAAAAAAAACTACCTATTGGACCATCATCCTTTGTGCTTAGATTCAGTACAAGCAACATGGTGGGTGCCAGAATTATGAGGAATAGAAAACAAAGCATCGATATAGGAGTGAGAATGCTTCTGTTGGACCTTTGCTTTTGTCTTTGTTGGTAGGAAAAACAGATTTCGGGAAGGTTCCACCAGCTTTGACGTACAGGTACCTGGTCTCTTAGAGTCAGAAAATATTTTAGCACCAACTCATTGGCATTTTCCGACTCCAGTTTGGTTTTAAGCAACTAGTTTACATTAAAAAATACATTCCTTTAAATAAATGTAATGTAACACTTTAACAGTAGTGTGCACTTTTTTGTAGTGTCAAAACTCTTCCTCAGTAAACTTTTCTGAATTGTCCATCTCTCCCTTGTGCCCTGGAGCACCTCAGTGATTTCTCGGTGGAGGTAGTCGAGGATTAGTTTGAGTGCAAGGCCGCGGCGTGAAGTGTCACTTTGTTCTGGTCCAGGAGTGGGCAGAATCAGGCTCGGGAGGAAGCACCGTGTTTGGTTTGGAGAGACAGAGATAAGAGCGCTCTTGAGGTGGTGCTAATCTGTGATGGTCCCGTTCACCATGGAGCTGTCCAGGTCTAAAGTGGTCAGGCGTTTGGGAGGAACTGCAGGGAGAGACAGGAATTTAAGCCAGTTTTAAAATACAGTATGTATGCTTCAGTCAGTGGAGTTACAAACAAATAGAGAAGTTTTTTGTCTAAGAAATAATTACCTTAATTCACTTGCAACAGGAGTTTTAGGAAATGTAAATGGCTTAGTTCATTTGGGAAGTAGTAAAGTCAGAGTAACAAAACTGGAGAATGAAATCACAATGCATCAGTCTAGTATAGTGCTTTTCTAGACACAAAAGTCAAAAGTCACTTTACAATCAGGTGCATTATTCATTCACTCCTCAGTCACACTCAGTGGTGGTGAGGTACTTCTGTAGGAAAAGCTGGCCTGGCAAAAGTCAGACTGATATATAACAGCACAGAGTTGCCAACGTTATATCAATCTGGAATGCCTCCTGTTGAAAATGTTTGTAAAGGGTTTGAACTTTCAGTAGAATATTTGAAGGTTATCAGATAAAGCGCCAGCTACGTAGAATAAAGACGTTAAATAATAAATAAATAAATAAATTTGTTAGAAAATTTTTTTGCTGCTTTTGTAAATGTATAGCAGCATACCTTGCGTTTTTCCGTGTCACCATGTTGATAACAAGTATTGCTAGAAGTGCGCCTACCCAGTAAAGCAAATATCTTTTGAGGTGGTATTTGGTGTGAAAAGTTTCAAAGCCACTGATTACTATATTGTCTCTTTAATAAGAAGAAAGTAATTGTAACTGAATGATAATTTGTGATAGGAGAAAAACATTGAAAGTGGCCCAACTATTAAAATAAAACTGGATTACAGGGTGAAACTCTGCAGTCTGTGAGTGCTTCTAGTTGATAATTATGATTATAAAGTAAATTAGTTAATGTTAACATTTATTGCTACAAACAAGTAAGGTTTTATGTCAGATTCCATTCTCTTTTCATGAAAGTCTAAATGGTAAAATACCTAGACTACCTAAATGCAAAATAGTTTCATTCTCTGCTGCACATGTAATCCTGGACAAACAAAGTCCAGTTGGTCGTCTAAAATCTAGCTTAGTGCTTAGTCTGACTAAAGTTTGCATGTCAACACTCAGCATCTGTCAAAGGGGCTACTTAATAATATGAACACTTGCTGCATTGGTCATAATGACTCTAAGGATAATTATACAGCAGATTAGGGCCTGGCACCAAAGAGCCACGGACCACCATTAGCAGGTTAAAACACAGCTTCAGAAGTGTGCTTGTCTAACGCTGTGCCAGATATCTGTAAGCGGCTTAGGGAAACGCTACAAGTGGTTTTGGCCAAGAGCCGCTGGCAGTGGTACACACAGTCACACTGTGAGAGCATCAGGGAAAAGTTTAATCGAGATGAGCCACAGAGAAACAGAACAGAAACGTGAGTGTCCTCTAGACAGCCAGCAGTTTAGGTATATGCAGAACTCAAACTCACGCAGTATGACATTGGGTCAGTGCTGCGAGTCATCAAAGATAAACACTGCATATTTTATTTTTGAAGCTGAGTTTACTGTTGACTTTCTTTTTAACTTTTTCTCATGAATGTCTCTGATGAGCTAAAGCGTCATAATAATATTAACATGAAGCTGGAGCCTGATAAACAAATTCTCACCTTGCTGTCCAATGAAGTCATGAAGAAAATGCATTGTTTCAAAGTGAATCCATATTGATAGTTGGATATGACAAACTAGACTTGTGAAGGTGTTGTACCAGACTTAAAAATAAACATAGCTACATTGTCAAATTATCCAGCAAAGCACAAGTGTGAAAAAAACATGGCTGGCATCAAAGTGTCTCATAGACAAAGGTGTCAGGCAGATTATATAAATACCCACACAGTGTGTCAGATCTGAGGGAGCTGCTGAGGAATGTACTGGGGCCTTTGATGGAGGAAGACAGAGCGGCCAGTCGCAGGCTCCTCGATGTGACGTCCAGCTTCTCGTCCTACAAGACAACAGAACTCAGTGTAACTCCTGAGCTTATTCAGTGCACTGGGTGGCTTTAAAATACATTAAAGTGCCAAATGAGGGGAATAATGCAATTTATTGTCTGGTTGTGGCTGTGTGTGCACATCTTACTTAGATTAAGGGCCTAGCTACACATACATAAACATTTTTAAACAACATACATTCTTTCCAAAAACCTTTGTCCACATGAGACCACTACACATTCTCTAGATGTCAGAATTCACAATTTAAGTTCATGATGTAAAGTTCACAGCTGCTGCTGTATTACCATGGATATGGTAATTCCTCCATTAAAAAAATGATCATCTTTTTAACTTCCGGTACTACTCATTGGAATGCAGGCATTCTGTTCAAACACTAAAAGGGTCTTTATACACACCAAATACATCATCCATCTACACATATCAGCTACATGTGGTTAAAAAACAAACTTTTTAAGGCGTCTAATAATTGTCAGTTTTGTCACATGCATTTTGCGTGTGTGTGAATAAAACACCCAATTACATAGAAAAATGTGATTTTTGAAAATACCTGTGTATCTAGGCTCTAATAGTGGATTGAATGCTCTGAGCACGCTCCACAGACAATGGCACAGAGTAATTTATATACAGAAATTAATTTTAAAAAAACAACAAAAAAGCAAAGATACTTGGTGTCTGGCTAATGTGTTTTTCTGACTGTTGTGTTCATGTGCTTTTATTCCATAAGGTCAGTGTGCTAAATAAATTAATGGAGTAAATCAGCTACATTCAAAGCATTTAAAGAGGCAAAAGGGATAAAGATGGACGGTCCCATACAGCTCAGGGAGACTTTAGTTGAGTCCAGGCTTTACAGAGCTGGGTACTAATGGCTACAGAGCCAGAAAAGAGAGAAAAGTGCAAATCTGACATAACACAAAAACAATGTTTTTTTTTTTTCACATTCTCAAAAACCTGGGTAGTGGGCTTTTAACAACTCAGACAAGCTTCTTTGGTCTTTTTAAAACTAAATGGCTAAATGGTATCAAATAACCACATGTAGCATTAGCTCTAAGTAGGTAGTAGGTAAACACAGGGTAGTGCAGGTAAACACACAGGAAAATCCAGCAAGAGGGCTTGAGCAATATGCATTGTCTAAGCTCAGCGTGTAAACTGTGAATGTTAAACCATTTCCCACCAATCTACTAAATGTGGCACAACACTAATAGAAATGGCTATTTATCATCATTAACATTCAAAAGGCTAAGTACAAGCAGAAAACAAGCGTCTTTCTGCTCTGTGTTAAATAATGCAGTGAAAAGCCTGGATAGCACAAGTCCATTAACAAAGGTGCATTTATTTTAAATACCAATTTAGTAAATGGATGCTATTTTGACAACTACATAACTTTTTATCATACTAGAATTATGTGAGGAAAAGTTACACTTACAAACACCATTAGCATTAGCCATCCATGAATGAATTTGGTCCCTGTCAATTTGAGAAAAATAAAACAAGACAAACAAAATATATGCAACCAATCAGAGAAACAAAGCACCGTGTAAAGCATATTCCTCAGTAGTGTTTATTTCAGTGTAAATAGGCCTGAAGAGGAAGGGTTCCAGATCCACTTCCCTAATGAAAAATGAATGGATCTGATTGGCCAGGCTAAAAGAGCGAACACTGCACAAGGATCCAATTTTTGCAGGACCTTAATTAGTCACTGTTGAAATTAAACACAGTATAATAGGAGAACTATTATGATTTTTTTTCAGGCTTTTGGGAATATTTTGGACACTTCTAGAATAGCATTTCTTTATTAGTTTGGCTATAAGCTACATGAATTACAGATTATCTGTACTAAGACAAGCTCAAAGGATATGGGCCGAGCCAACCCAGATCCTTCACTCAGAGTTATGCTCTCCTCCCCTCAGGAAGGAGGTACAGAGTTCCCTAGTGCAGACTCAACAGATTTAAAAACTCATTTGTTATGAGATCTATAGGACTTCTCAATAATAATGCCTAAAATTGTGACTAGGCAATGTTCTTGGTGTTTCCTTTGAAAATGTATTATGTGAACATGTGCAATTATGATGTGGCTGCTTTGTATCTTATCTGTTTATTATTGTAAGGCACTACAGCACGAGTCTAGGATAAATTTCTCCAAGGGGACAATAAAGTATATCGTATCGTATCGTATTTGCTAACCTGCCTTTACATGTATATGAACTTAATTCTTAAGCCATAGAGTTTAATATGACGTTGGCCCACCCTTTGCAACTATAACAGCTTCAGCTCGTCTGGGAAGACTTTCCACAAGGTTTAGAAGTGTTTATGGGAATTTTTGACCATTCTTCCAGAAGCACATTTGTGAGGTCAGACACTGATGTTGGATGAGAAGGCCTGGCTGGCAGGCTTCACTCTAATTCATCCCAAAGGTGCTCTATCAGCTTGAGGTCAGGACTCTAAGCAGGCCAGTCAAGTTCTTCCACACCAAACTCACTCATCCATGTCTCATAGACCTTGCTTTGAGCACTGGTGATGTTGGAACAGGAAGTGGCCATCCTCAAGTTTTTCCACAAAGTTTTGCACAAAGCTGCATGCCTAGGTGCTTGATTTTAAACACCTGTTATTTTGGTGAGTGAGATAATACTTTTGGCAATATACTGTATGTGTAATGGGCTTTAGAAACATGCAGGAGTTTCTCATGTATCTACGCAGAATGGTGAAACAGAGTATTTTTTTAGCTCCTGAGAAGGGTAGTGGCTGGTACAAACTAAAAAGCTGACTTAGCATAATAGTCTCTTTTAATGTGTAAGCACAAGCACTATCAAATTTCCTGAAAAAATTGTCTGAACTGGCTTCTGTATAATGCAAAGTCATGATTACATTGGCCAAAGAAGCTGTTACCAGACTGAAGTGTTGTAAAGACATTCAATCCATCCTATTTCCCTTAAACAAACTCAAGTAGGAGCAGCTATTAGGCTAATGCAATGGCCACTTATCGCTCAACACGGAGTCATTTGGCAGAGCGCAGGGGTAATCTGGCAGATTAAAGCCGTTTGAAGAGTGACAGTACTGCTGTTTGGGGAAGGGTGCACTCTGCTGATGGCACTTGGCTGTCAACACTGGGCTTCATCTTGATGGCTCTCTCGGCTACTGTTCTTGGAGGACCATTTAAACTGGAACAATTAGTCAAAACGGATACATTTCACAAGATACCTCTAGAGTTTTCCAGGTGAAATTCAAGACTCTTTAAGTCTCTTAAGAACCTTTTTTATGCTATTTGATCAAATATAATGGCAAAATCACATCTACACTAATAAAACAATCAATTCTGAGCAATAGCTTTCTAATATTTATCAAGCTTTGTTTTACAAGCCTTTAGTTTAAGTTGGGCTTGGATGTTACTTCTAATTACACTTATATTTTGTGAATACATAAGCAATACTTAGTGTAGTGGCTAACATATGTTTGCTAATTTACATATAAATTCAAAACCAAGACTAGGCTAAGAATATGTAGCCACCTACAAAAAATTAAACGCCACCCTCCACGGATACCCCCCTCCGTGGAAAATTTTTGTATTCCCCTACCTGAAAACAGCCTTTCTGAGCATATCTGGGTGATATTTTGATGTATAAAACACCATACTGTTGAGATACCTTAATCCGGTTATTCTCCGTAGTTTTTCATAATCCGAGGTCCCATGCATTTGTGACAAAATTATTTATTTACAACTCTCCAACAATGCGTTGCGTGTGCAGTATGTCTCTGGTGCGGCACGTCTCCGACTAGAGCCAGCTGGGTGACCTCGAGTTCATGGGAGAGGAGCGAGTTTATGCTGGAAGTTATGAGTTCACGCGAGAATAACCATGTATACAGAGAACTGCAGGTAAAAGGTATAGTAAAAAGCCATGTTTGCCTCTGACCACGATCTCCTGTTCATTTAGAGAGTATTTGGCGATTTAACCACGGTTGAAGCTCAAAAGTCACAGAAATATATACGTCAACCCTGCGTAAGGACGCTACAGATATAAATACTTTAATTTTACTCACGTTTAATTCTGTCCGATGTCATCTGTGACCGGTGTCCGCAGTTAAGACGTAATGTTTACAGCGATGTGAGCGAGAGGCTGCAAAAGTGTTTTTATTTTGAAATTTACCGGATCCTCTTCACTGGACCTGGGTCTGACTTCCTGTCTGGCTCGATCAGCTCTGTTCAACTTTATGCCTGACGGATCTGGCAAAAATAGACTCGATACGTATTTCTGACGGAGCACCGGACACAGAGACGTACTGCAACGCAGCTGGTGTGAACTCATGCATTGACTTGCATTGCATCTATTTCTTGCGGGAGTTGTACGGGACACACAATGGATTCAGTGTGAATTGGGCTTTACCAGTAACCATAGTATGAGGTACTAGCTGGGGTAAAATAACATTTGATTAGCTGGGGGAAAATGTCTGTTTACCGGTTGAAAAAAAGGGGGTCGCGAGAACCCTGAAATGACACAATAAAATAAGCGGGAACAGGTTTACAGAAACTTTAGTATCTAGGTCAGTGGTTCTCAAACTGGCTTCTGGTGGTACTCAGGAGTCTTTTGCAATTCAAGTCCTGATTTTGTTTAATTTAGATACAGTTTTTTTCCTTTAGACTAGACCTACTTTAGACTTGGTTTAGTTCTGGTTTAGTCTTGCTTTAGTAAAAATGTATGCCTATTTTAGTTCATTAAAGATGATACTTTGAAAACCAAACATTTTCTGAGGTGGTACTTGGTTTGAAAAGTTAGAGAACGACTAACATGTCTTTGGGCAGGTAAATATTATATCCTGATTTCAGAACATGGTTTTGAGAAACCCAGTTATAATACCTGGAGAACGCCAAAAGAAACTGGGACACTGTGGTATACTGATGCTATATCCTGGTTTCTGTCTGCTGCTGGAGCATGTGTGAACATCAGTCAGGACAGTTTATTTGGCTATTTCTTGTCCCTCTGTTGCTGGAAATGTGGTAAATAAGAAAGTAAAATGGCTAAGACGCTGCCATTTGCCACAACAGTGCCATGTTTGCTTGTTCTGTGAATAACCCAGTTTCTTTAAGCACAGGTAATATAGGGTAAATAAGGTAAGGTATACTTTATTGTCCCCATAGAGAAATTTGTTCTCTGCAGGTGACCTATCCTTCATTACTGCTGGGGCAACCTGTCAGAAGAAGTGGGTGACCGCAGTGCAGCGACCGGGGACCCTTCTCCAGATCTTGAGCCAGGATGTTGGTCCTAGCTGGAGGATAAGCCTATTGTGCATAGGGTTGCAAAGGGGTGGTAAATTTACGGAAATTTTCTGGAAATTTTCCATGAGAAGTTAAGCTTGGAAATCTTGTGAATTTTCAAATTTGGAAACCATATATAAATAAATAAATAAAAAAACATTATAATAACTGATGAAGCATAAGTAACAGTACTTTCTTAAAGTATTGACTTGTGCAATATTTTCTGCTACTTAATTTTAAAGTAAGGTTGATTTATGCACCAAGGTCTTAGCTTGGCTTTTAGGTATTAGTATTTAGCATATAGCAGCTATATTGCTAATAAGCAATGTAGTGACTATTTGACAACAAAAACTAACAAACCTAAACGTGACTAAACTTAAAATACATAACTCAAATAATCACTAAGATGCATCCTGGGTTTGTGGTTTACGCAGAACAAAAGTCATTATCCATACCGAAAGGTGAAGTTTGGTTCCTTTATTTCATTGTTTGGCAGGCAAACAACAAGCAAATTTTTAAGGCCTACTTGCTGCCTCTCCTGCTCCCCATGACGGTTTGACGGTCTGGTAAAAAACCATAGGCCCACCCAGGTGCATGCCGGTCCACCTGTACTGTGCGCTTTTATCCCCTAGGTGCCCATGGCCTAACCCAATAGAAAAGAACTACTACTTAAGTGCTAAATCCTAAACAATATAAACTAGACAAAAATATTACAAAAATAAATATTAGTAAACTAAGCAAATTAAATACTAAACAAAACAAATAGCTCCTACAAGCAAATTAAACTTTTGGTAGAAAGGTCAATAAAATTCTGCAATTATATTTCAATTCAAACTACAACAGAGTTGTCCTCACTACACAGCAAACACCCACCTGTTTTATAGAGGCACAGTCAAACAGAATGTAAATTGTTCAAAAGAGAGAACATGTGCTGAGCTGACACAGTTTAATCAGTGGAAAAATACCACATTAAATTAATCTGCTCAAAAAATGGCACCACCCCCATTTGCCAGCCTAGGAACTGCCGCCAAACTAGTGTTGATAGGCCTGCCACCAGAACAGATGTAGCTCATTATTTATGCATAATGTTGTCACAAATGTATTGATACCAATAAAGAATTATGATGGTTAATATTGTGCCCCCAAAATATCACAATATACCACAAAACACATTCATACAACCCTAATAGCTGAGCCAACCAGAAATATGGAGTCTGCAGTCTTGAGTTTGGTAGTGTTGTGGAGATCAGCTGTGCAGGTGATTGGGGGATGCAGAGTGCATATAAGTGTCCCACAGGTTACTACATGTACCACATGTACATGTGAGGAATAACAGAGATATTGAAGTGTGTGTTGTGTTTTTTATGCTACAGTATATTGCCCTGTCATGGGACAGCTTTGAATTGTGTAAGTTCCCAAATTATTCCCATAAATTCCGGTTTATTCCCATGGAAAATTTCCAACTTTGATAATTCCCGGAATTTTGCAACCCTAATTGTGCATGATTTAGGTTTGCAATCGTCATATCCGAGTACTGTCAAAACTGGTATAAGGCTCATTACCAGAGTACTCAAATGCATGTAAACACGCTTAATAAAATTTCCAGGTCTTTGTTCAACTGTGCGGTTGTGCCAGTGCTCGAGACTGCCCCACTTTGTCACTCTGTGATGCATTAGCAGCATGTGGAATTATACATTTATTCATACAAGTTGTAAATGAGGTGAGGTGCACATACTGGCACCGATGTGGGCGAGCTAGACTCATAAATGGCTCTCCAAGTCAGGCTATCCTTACCCAAACCTCAGCACTCGAGCAGAGCGTGCAATTAGGACTGAAATAGAAAAGGTGTGGGCTGTTGTTTGGGATGAGAGCCTCTTATATTGTAAAAAGAGCCTTTTAATGCTTTTTATCACTGTACTGTTGTGTGTTTGTGTATGTATGTGCAACATACCCTGTACTCTTGGATTCTGCGTTTGGACTCGTCCAACTGGTGCTGTAAGTTCCACACAATCTCTTTGTACTTGGAGTAGCGTTGTTCCACGAGCTCCCTCTGCCGCTGGGACTCCTGGAGCAAGACACAGTTCAGGTGAATGCAGGTCAAATAAAGAATTATAAACATATGAATTAAAATAACATCAAAATAAAGGTAAAATATTGGTGTTCTGCTACTCCTACTACTTTGCTATCAACTTACCTCCAAATCTTTAAAGTTCTCCAGAAGAGATGGCTTTTCTGGAATTGCCTCAAGGCGGTCTAAGGCTACTCTGGTGCTCTATTCAACAGAACATATAAAGAAACTTAATCAGATGATTACACAATATTTTTTCTTGGTAACCATTGTCAAACCTATTAATCTTTGTATAAATCCTTAATGGTACTTCAGAGTTTTTCAGCCCTGCTCACATACATGTGGAAGTGAACGCATTACCATGAATTTACACCGGGGGAGTCGCAGAAGCAGATCAATTTGTGCGCATCAGTTTAAAAGTGTCAATTTACACCTAGAGTGACAGAGCTGGTGCTGGTCTCCCCCTGTTGTTTTACAGACTACTCACTGTCAAAACACAAAACTGTGGCCAGGCATTCAACTTCTGCATGTTGTCCTTATAAAATGGCTGCTTGCTGTTGCAAATTACACATTTCTCCCACTCAAGAATCAACTTCTCGATACGCTATGTTTACATTACTGCTGCTGGAAGTTCATTTTGACATCTCTGCAGATCATTGCAGAGCCACTCGAAAAATAGAACTCAAACCTATCTGTAGCGAAGCAGAGTGGTGAGTCGTTCCTGGGATGTCAGTGTGCCGCTGCAAGTGTGATTTGTCGGACTGAATAAACAGAAAGCGTTTCAGACGCGGCTGCCCGAAGACGGAGCGTTGACGTTCTGCGCTGCTTCTGCTTTTGGTGTAAATTGGGGTTTAAGCTCTGGCTTCTTTTGCAGTGTGACTTTGTCAGCATAGAACAGTGCCATTTGCTGGTCTCACAGGCTTACTACAGATTTTCACACTTTCTACTTTTTTTCACACCTCAAGTGAATCCGTATAGACGCAAATTGGAGATGGCATGACTGTTTTTCTGGCCAGTGTGTTGTTGTGTAAACAGCTCCTGAGATAAATTATCATGGTTACATCTGAATCCTCTGGGTTTGTCCTGATTCCTCACTCCTCCCTTAAACAAAAAGCTATCCCCCTTACACCAACTTACTCCTAATGGTCTTCTGAGCAGCAAGGCTGGAGAAGAGTTTTGTGAGTGAAACATCACCCAGAGTGTGTTGGAGTAGACATAAATAAAATGTCTGTAGTAACTGCTTTAAAAAGACGATCCTAACACTTAAACAGTCATAAAAATGTACAGTATCTTTATTTTAATTTCAATGGGGATTTAAGGTTTTGCTAAAGTTGTCACACTGCCTGTATATTGTTTACACTCTATGTCCTCTTCTTTGTCCTTTCTTTGTCTCCTATGTCCTTTCCTGTCCTCTCTTTCCTCTCCAATCTATTTTTTGCGCCTTCTTTATACTCTCCGGTCTCCTTTTTCCTCTCCTTTCTCCCCTCTGTATGGGACTAAAATGGAAGACGAAAGAAAGCATCTTACTCAGACACTAATCCAACATAGTTTTATCATAAACATTAATGATCAGAGAGCATTTAGATAAACGTGGTGAAAGTTACACTGTGCTAGAATTTCAACATTTCATTTTAAGCTAGCGTACATGTTTCTTTAAGTTGGCTAGTAGCTGAATATTTTTTAAACATGTGGCACATCTCACACTAATGCAGAGTTCAGCCTTTGTGCTTACTCTGGATAGTAAACTCACACTTCTCCATACCCTTAATTGTCCTCTTTTTCCTTCTTCCTCAGCACTTCCCACTTTAGAAGGTAGAGATGAAAGCAGAGATGCGAGGGCAGAGAATCGATGATACACACATTAGCGAAATGAGACGTTAGTCCAAGACACGGGTCAACTGAACAGACGATTAGTGGTGACAGCTCACAGCTGGAGAAAGGCTGCAAGGGTCTTTTGATGGTCTTTTATGAGAGCATATTATAAGACACACTGTTGAAATAATGACTGTTGGCACTAGAGGTCGTCACTTGTGTCTGTTCACAAAAAGAGGAGGAAAGTACTGTAGGTAGTTTTAGAGCTTATTTATTCCCTACAGTACAGTGGCCAGCAGAGTAGATAGGAAATGAAGAATATAGGAAGACAAAATAACATATCTGTACATTTGGTGAGTTTAAACTACTTTCAACTAAATGTATGAAGGATATTTTTTCCCGAAGGTTTGTGCCATCCCCAAGTTGGGAAAATACAGAGGGTTGCCTCCAAAATAATCCATGTCAGATATAAGCCGCATTTCTACTAGGAAGTAGTTGATTAAGTTTAGTTTCTATGGATGTAACAATTATAGGCAGAGTAAACAATCAGAGAAACAAAGGGCAGGAATGTGGTGAATTGTTGCTGGTTTTGCCATAAAAAAATAGAATACCCTGTATTATTAGCAACTCTGAACTTATTTCTGAATGTGGGCAACAACAAAAGCCAGTTGTACAAGGACTTGCAAAAAAATAGGATTTGTTTGAATGTGGTCGGTACGTCGGACGTCAACAGGACTTTACTGTTGGCAACAAGGACTGAACAACAACGTCGAATTCAGCAGAATCGACAGGTGACAAAAAAAAGCCCTAAACGCTGTTAGGTCAGGTGAGAGAAGTTATAAAATTTGCTGTGTTCTTTTTTAAGGAAGTTATCTTCCGCATTTGTAGATTGGATCAAAATTGACTGAATGGAAATGGTTTGCTGTGGCTGGGGAACCAGACTCTGCTGCTTTCCAAAAGAAAGGAGGGGCTACCTATCATTGAATATGGCTGTTTCCTCCAAAAACAAGATGTTTTTGGTTATAATATTTTACCTTTACCTATTTCTGGTCTCATTTCTGATTTTTGCTCAAGTGAGGATTATCTAATAACCAATCAACATGCAGCAGTATGTGCCTCCACCTAGCCCCAAGAGTGGGGCAGTATGGTACACTTTGGGGATGCTTCTGACCGCTTCAGAACCAATAAATGATTTGATGTGGCCCTGAAGGAAGCAGCCATTCATAACACCTACAGCTTGTGTCACTGACTGCCCATTTAACCTATCCCTAATTATCCCATATACCCACAATCAAAACGAGTCGGTACGCTACAAACCTAAATTTTATACTTCTCCCATTTATTCATACTAGGGGTCGCAGTGGCCTGGGGCTTATCCCAGCAATTATGAGCCTTAGGCAGGGTATATCCTGGACAGTGGCCATTTAGTCGCAGGGCTGACTCTGAGACATTCCGTCAACCATTCATTGTCACATTCATTCACTAGGGGTAATTCACTGTATTTTTATTCTATTTTTTATTTAACCATCCCACTTGAGAATACAACTCACAGTGATGTGTCATTGCTTTACAGTTAGTAATGAACCTCGGAGAAGCATGATAAATAGTGTCAACCATTGTGTCATCAGCATCAGATACATTTACTTCCAGATCACTGACAAAAATAAAGAATAGGAGGGGACCCAATATAGAACCCTGTGAAACCCCTTGTGGACAGTAACAAATTCAGAACATAGACCTTCATATTTAATGCACTGGGTTCTATTATTCAGATAATTAGAGAACCAATCAACTGCTTGCTCTGACAGTCCTGACTGAAGAAGTCTTCTCTTTAAAACAACATGATCGACAGTATCAAATGCTTTTGACAGATCAATAAAAAGTGATGCACAATATTGTTTCTTGTCAAGAGCATCAATAATATCATTTATCACCTTCGTTGCAGCTGTGATGGTGTGTTTTTTTTTTTCTGAAGCCTGACTGATATTTTGACGGGATTGAATCAGAGAATAAAAAGTCTTTTAAATGCTCACTTACAAGAGATTCAAGAATTTTGAATACTGATAGATACTGATAGATTAGATATTGGTCTATAATAGGTTAAAATTGCTGGGTCACCTTCTTTTAACAAAAGGGAGAACAAAAGCTGATTTCCAAATGGAGGGATTTTTTTGTTTGTTTCAACAGTCAGGTTAAAAAGAATTGTTAAAGGTTCTGCCACAAAATCAGCTGTAAGTAAGGTCCAGGACATTTTATATAATCTAGAGCTTTCAGGGCTTTGTGCACTTCCTGAATGGTGAAAGATAAAAAAATTAAAAGGGGCCCCAGAGTACACTGAAAGGTCAGTACAGGGTTTCACAAAGTCTGCTCCTGTATACATGCTAACTGGAGTACCTGAATAGAACCCACAGCCACAACGGGCTCTGCTTAAGATTTTGTATCAGCAGAAGTCATGCAGAATTTCATTTCATGTCTAATTCATCTCCTTTTTTTTTTTGCCAGCTGCTATGGTGTGAACCATTATGTGCTTATTTGTTGGGCTAACCAAAATGATGACATATTGCGAGGCCAATTCAAATGCTAATTGAGGCCCTTTGTTATAACATACTAAATCTTTGATTAACACATTACTTGAGAGCCACTCAATTCTATTCATCTTTTCAATGGCTGTTTCAATAACCCTCTATTCACACATAGCATTTAAGCTTCAAAAGAGGAGGCGGCACACTGACCGCCACAAACACTTGCTGGATTCACTGCACATCCTAAAATTGATTTATCCAACTAGTAGAATTATTTTGCTTATTTTGTTTTCTTACAACAGCTAATTTAAGGTTGTCCAAGGGTGCTCTGCAATTGTGATGGATGGATGGCCAGTGAGTATTGTTTGGTTGTTTGTTCTCAATGGTCTGTAAATGTGATCAATAATAGCGTCAAGTAGATTATTTCAGCTTGACAAGGACTGAGGATGTTAGTGGCATATCGGGTGCAGAGGTCAATAATGTATTTTCAGTACTGAATGACATGATTAAATGAGCTTGGAGCCTCGACTAAAGCCATCATTTCAATCTCTTTTTTACTGGATGCAGTTTATTTTACTGAATATGATGACATGCTACTTGTGCCCAACAAGGCAGGTTGTCACAACATGACAGCTGACCACTGATAGAAATAGTCCAGTATTATGTTAAAGGGGATCTAAGTGTGTGAGAGGGGGATGAGCAACTTCATACTCTCAGTAAATAACTGAAGCAGACAGAAGCAATGCCATAGGGTTTATCTTATGTATGGCTGCTAAAACTTAAAAATACGTCTAGTGTATAAGTATTCCCAAGGATTTTATCATTATAGTACTAAGTCTAATTTGTTTATACAACTCTAGAATGTTGCACTCTCCAGTGTAAGCCACTCCAAAACCAAAATGGGCCATTTCGCAATGAAAAGTAAATTAAGAAATCCTCCATCATAAATACAACCCTCCTATGTAATGATTATGCAATTTTGGGTGTTGACAGGTCACTTGCTGGTGACACAGCGTTTTGTGGGCTAGCAAGATATTAAATATATATATATATATTTTTACAGATACTGCATTTTGCAACTTCATTTCAACCCATTTCATCTAATTAAGTTTCAAAATGGCTCATTTATATAAAAAGACGTTGATTAGCTCTTAAAACCCTCAGGTCAAATTGACCCAGGAATAAACCAAATGTACAATTCTGTGTTTAAAAACAGTGTCATAGCATTTTTAATATGAGCAAAAATATGCACTAAAGAGAATACATTATGCAAACTTGACTTTTCTGAGCTTTCTACCATGTTCTAATGTTGTTCCTTCATCAAAAACATACCCGGAGTTAGGTTTTGCTTTGCAGTTCTAGAGGTGACTAAAAGTGGTTTAAAAATATGAATAAAAGCACAATATATCCCCTTTAAATTGAATCCTCTGTATTGACTTTACAGAATATTCAACTGGCCATTTCAATCCTGTTGTATGTTTTACATTTTAGTGTCATTTTTTTAATGCTTTAGTCAACTTTGTTCTATTTTGCTCAGTTTTGTTACTTTTAATAATTTCTTCTGTGTCAGACAATGTATTTGTATACATTACTCAGAGTTACTCAACTGGTAGGTGACTATTTTCCCTATTTGGATTTGGATTGGGTTGGGTGAGTAAAAGCTCTGAGCTTTGTCCTTTGCTTTGGGAAAAAAAGGAAACTTTCACTTACCATCTCAAGATCCAAGACACGATCCTGTTAAGACAAGACAAACAATAACTGTTCATACCTTTGAGCAATGCAGGAGTGGATCCAACAGTGACCATAAAACTTGAAGGTGCTTGATGTAGAATCTTGTACCTTATACTGATTTTATTTACATATAAGTGAAATCTGCATTTACACTTTTAAGTCATATAAATAATAAAGACAATCCACAGTGCCATCATTGTTCACATGCTAAAAATAAAGGCGAGGAATTACAGTCTGTAGCATTGCCAGCAGATAATGTTATGTCGACTTTAATTGTTGGGCGATAAATACATTTTTTCGATTAATTCGAATTTGTAGTGCAGGTTGATTTGTTTTAATAAAAATCGAAATAAAAAAACAAAACAAAAAAACGTCCACCACCGGTGCTCTGGGCTCCCGTAGTTCACAGTGGGGCTAGGCCCGCGCGCCCTCCAACTGCATGCTAGAGGAACACAAACAATATGGCAGCAAGCAGGGAAGAACTCGTTCCGAAGAAAGGCACAGTGTCGTCAGTTGTGTGGAATTGGTTCGGGTTTGTGGCGTCAGACGGAGCACAAACAGTGCCCCGCTGCAAAGTCAGTCCCTGTTCTGAGCGGAGCAGCAGCGCTACGGTAGTGTGCGCTGGAGGTCGGGCTGAAGGCTGATTTATACATCCGCGTCAAATCGACGGCGTAGCCCCGTGGGCCCCTTTGCCTCGCCGGGAGCCCTCTCAAAACCTACGCCGTAGCCCTGACGTGCACCTGGTCAAAAATGTAACTACGCATCAAGGCGATACGGACCGTAAGTGCTGTGATTGGTTGCTTGGTCTCGCGATGAATTGGCACTGCATGGAACGACGCAGAGGAGCAATACAGAAGTATGAAGGGTTTTCAACGCCGTCGAGCCAACGGCGGTAGTTTGGCGTCAAGAAGACACGGAAGTATAAATCAGCCTTGAGCCACAGACAAAGCGGCGCGGAGGTGCGATGCGGAGGTGCGATGCGGAGGTGCAGCGGACTCATAAACAAAGCGGCGCAGAGTTGTGACGCGGAAGTGCGTGGCACGGAGGAGCAGCGCAGAGCGATCGCGCGGAGGTCACAGGTGCTCAGCAGCAGCAGTGGTGTGGATGGGACTGAAGGAGGAGACGAACGGGTACATTCTAGTTTTGTCTGGTGTCACTCTGAAAAGCCCGTCTGTGTTGCCATGGTGATATAGTTGCCTAAAAAGTTGACTGGGCAGTGTATTTGGACAACAAGTTTGAGATTATTGTTCTTTAAACGTTAATGTTGCAGACTAATAACCTTCCTGAAAACCTAGCACAGCAAACTTCCTGTTTTTAATGACTGGATGTTCTACAGCACACAACAGGAATCACCAGAGAAGATCTGAGTGGAACAGAATCAGAGGCAGTGTGGCAGCCCAAAGAAACAGCCTTATAACACAGCAATATCATTTAAAAAAGTAGTATGCTTGGCCTGTTCAAATACATGTATTTTTAATTAGATTAATTACCACCTCACATATGTTTACAAACAGATTGTTAGTTTTTCCAGTTCTAGCTAATATTTTTAAGAAAAAGCTCCTGTGAAGGAACCTGTGACTTATAGACAAAAAAAAAAAAAAAATCACAACTTTTAGCGCAACTTTAAAAAAAAATCCCCCGCAAAATCTCTTCTATTTGACTTGTCTGATTGTACTTTAACCTCAAGAGGAAATCAAAGCAATTGTAAAAAAAAATGTTTTGGACAATTTCTCTGTTGTCTTCAGTTTGATTTTAAGTAAATGGGGGGAAAAATCCTTTTTAAATCGTAAATCAAATTTTTTGTGAAAAAAATCAGAATTTTTTTTTTAGGCCATATCTCCCAGCTCTAATGCATACTAATAATAATGGATAATAATTTGGTGGATGGAAATTTGTCTAGACCAAAATTTTTATCTGGCTTCCCACTCCTCCAGCTCTTCCTGCTCATGACTGAAGTTTTGTCTCTAAAGATGTCTAAGCACTCTGCTTTTTGACTGCCACTCAAACACACCTGCCCATCTCCAACTGACTCTCACTTTCTGAAGCGTGTCGACACATCTTATACCCCACACCCATTTTTTTTCCCCAAGTCATCTCCATCTATCCCACTATCTGTCTCCTCTCTCCTCATCTCTCTCTCCTCATCCTTCATAATTAAAAGCTTGACTGGGTCTGGGAGGGCTGATTAATTGCACATGAGTTCTGGCAGGTGCCACTGAAGCTGCCACAGATGGGAACAGCATCAAGCTTGCACACTTGGGGGGAAAGCCCAACTGCTCAGCACATTTTAGCTGCGTGTCCAAGGGCTAGGGCTACGTGTTCGAATGCTTAATGGGGAGTAAAGGGCCACAGAGACGCCGGGGGCCAGTCCACTACAGACTAAGGTGAGTTGGTGGCTTGCCAAGTGTAGATGCTGCGGTATTGAAAGACACCGCAAAGGCCCCCGGTGGCTTTTAAAAGTGCGAGGCGTTGTGTCTGCAGTAATTAGCTACTTGTCCAAGCGAAGCTGTAAGGAGACTGTCAGGCCCACGGCTGTTTGTAGCACTGCGCCACAGTGGGCCAGATGACTATACGAGCCCGGCAGATATTTTACAACAAGCACAAATGTGATGTCTAAACAAAAATAGTAGCAGCTGTCTCTATTAAACAAGACTGTTCATATTATGTCCTTTGCTTACAAATACGCTGCCTTGCAATGTTGTGGTATACAGTTGAACAAAACATACTGTCAACAATGTTTTTAGTACTTTTTAAGCACAGTCCTTGCATTTGTCCATCTACTAAGGCTGCACAATACAGCAAACGCATAATTGAGGCAATATTAACAACTGCATTATCCTTAATGCAAGAAATGCAATAATGACTGACTTTGTCAATCCTAAGGTTAGACCTGGCTTAGTCTAACCATGTTATGTTTCCACTTCAAAAATATACCTGTTCTTGTATTTAGTTTCCTTGACACATGTTTAAGTAATCCATACGCTGAGGCTGAGCACATATACTTGTCCCCAGACTCGTTCTGATAATTTCAGGGCTTAAACCACAGCCACTACAAGGCAGTCACCTTATTTATTGATCTGTTAGCTTAATGTTACTAATAGCTTTGCTAATTAGCCATTTTATCATGTGTTGTCTTTCACCATTCAATAAAAGGACTCAAAGATTGTCCTCTTATGTCTGAACTCAAATCCTCACAACTTTATTTATGTGTGAACTAAAAAGGAGAGGATCAAAAGGCAGCATCTATAGAGGGCTTTGGCAGGAGAAAGTCCTCAGCCCTGCAGTCCTTCACTGCAGCAGATTTGATATAAACTACCAAGAGAAGTAGGCGGGGCCAGCAGGGCCAGAGGCACCTAATCCAAGTGTTTTCTGCCAGTGAAAGTAACAGCACCCTAAAAGAAGATGTTTTCAATACATATTTTAATTTATAAAATGTGAAATATTGATGCAAAACTGTCCAAGTTTTTTCAAAAAGCTTGAAAAAAAAAAAAAGCATATGTGCCAGTTTTGATTGAATCCAGAAACTTGTATTTCTGTTGAAATTTAAATTGAACTTGCTATGTCAAAAAACATATTCAATTATCACCAGTCATACTGCAATATTCAATAATCACTCACCACATTTTTATAATAAGGACAGGAAGACAACTGTGAATGTTCAGATCTTAAAGCAATTATCAAAGTGCTAATTTAAATTTTTAATTTTTGTTAGTTTTTAGCTCATCATCAGACCTGGTACTAATGGGCTTGTTCATGGCCAGAAAAATGTCCCTGTGGGGCTACCATAGCTGCTCATGTGACCTTAATAAAAGTTCTGTAACTAAAAAAATAACAACTAAACTAACTAAAGAAATAAAAAAATAAGGATTTATAATACTCACTTGAAGACTTCTCATTTCATCTTCTTTATTGCGACTTCTCTCCAACAACTCTGCAATGGCAACAAAATTTACTAATTTTAGGAACTAGACACTGGCCATTTGAAATACACATACTGTATATATACTTACAGACTGCACTTAACACAACCAGTACTTGCAGTGAGTGCTGCACTGGTTTTTGGTTAAATAATAAATGCTACTGCTATGTAGAAAGCTGAGCACTTGTGGAGAGCAGAGTAAAAACAACCCTGAGTTGTGTACTGCTGACTGCAGCAAGCACCATATTGTTTGCAATTACAACACAACGACTGGGTGTTTGCTTAATTAAATGTTTGTGCTGATGAATGACTGTGATTTTATTTAGCTGTGGAGTTCTATTATGGAAATGCCACAATGTTTACACAAGTAGTGGTTAGGTAATTGTTTTAAGGTCTGGTTGTTTTAACAGACTTGAGGCAAAATCTTATTCAAGAATGCTGTTATTAAAACAATGGATATAGAATATTACAAATATATATTTATTTATTTTTTTTTTTTTTTCATTGTTGTTTTTATTGGGTTTTCCAAACAAATACAGCAGAGTATAATGACACATACTATGAATTTTTTTTTTTTTTTTTTTTTAGAACAGAAAAAACAAAATACAGAACACATACCTCACATAAGGATGCATATACAATCACAGATATACCCCTCTAACAACAACAAAGATGAATAAAAAAATAAAAATTTTTTTAAAAAAATTAAATGTAAAAAAGTATTATTAGCGAGACACATCTCAAAATTGACAGGAAAAAGGCATCCTTAAAAATTCAATAACTGCTACAAAAGTTGCAGGAAATCATGAGTAGATATGTGCCTGGTATGATAGAACATGGTCTTCTCTAGTCAAGATACAAACATCACAGGTCATTAGGTACTCCTGGACAAAACATACACACAGAAAAGAATAAATGAAAGACAAAAAAAAATAAATAAATAAAATAAATAAATAAATAACCCCAGCCAGCTCACTGCGGTACATTTCGAGATTGCAAAGTTCGAGCATAGTCAAAAAAGGGCTGCCACACCCTGGAAAATTTTGCTGTAGAGCCGCGCAAGGTATATTTGATCTTTTCCAGTCTGCTGAAGTGGAGAGCATCTTTAATCCAAAGTTCATGCGACGGAGGAGAAGGGGCCTTCCAGCACAGCAGTATCTTGCGTCTCGCCAACAACGCAAGAAATGCTACGAAGTCCGCTTCAACCTTTGGCAGGGTCACAGTATCAGGAAGGGTTCCAAACAGTGCAATTAATGGGTCAGGATGAAGGGACAACTCCAGCACCTTTGACAGAGTCTTGAAAACCTGGGTCCAATAGTGTTGGAGTGATGGACAGGACCAAAACATGTGGATCAGTGGAGCAGGTTTTTGGTGGCATCGGTCACAAGCAGGGTTTATATTGGGATATACTCGAGAAAGCTTATCTTTAGTCCAATAGGTGCGATGTAAGACCTTACATTGAATTAGACCATGTCTGGCACACAACGATGACCCATGGACACGGAGAAGAATTTTGTCCCATAAATCATTATCAATAGCATAGCCTAGGTCCTGCTCCCATGCTGACTTAATAGCCGATAATGGTGAGTTGCGTAGAGAACATATTCTTTCATATAAACATGAGATTAGACCCTTTGATGGTGGAGGAGGGAGCAAAAGAGTGTCAACGCCCTGACTAGGAGGTTTAGATGGAAATTGAACAGTATTGTCTTTAATATAACTCCGGACCTAGATAACGGAAAAAATGACTCTTCGGGAGACTAAATTTAGACGAGCGCTGTTGGAAAGAGGCAAAGGTATCCTCAACGTAGAGGTCATCAAACTTTTTTATGCCAAGACTGGACCAGAGGGAGAAGGTCCCATCAACAATAGACGGGCGGAACGAGGGATTTCTGCAAACAGGGGCTTGTAAAGAGAAAGTTTTGAGCTTAAAATGACGCAGAAATTGATGCCAAATTTTTAAAGTAGATTTAACAACAGTATTTTTGTAGAATTCCGAATTGGGCAAGTCCCTTGGAGCATAAACCAAAGCGGGCAGTGTGGACTGTATGCAAGAAGAGGTTTCCAAAGTCAACCAGGCCGGGGGATTGCACAAATCATCTGCCTGCAACCAGTACCGAAAGACATGAATATTAGCTGCCCAATAGTAAAACATAAAGTTCGGCAGGGCCATCCCACCTGCGCACTTGGGCCTTTGAAGATGTAGCTTACGAATCCTGGGGGTTTTCTTGTTCCAAACAAACCTAGAAATGATCCCGTCCAGTTTACGAAAAAAGGAAACTGGGATAAAAACAGGGACACATTGGAAAAGAAAAGAAAATTTAGGAAGTACATTCATTTTGACTGTATTAATACGCCCGGCAACTGACATATGAATTAATGACCACCTCTCGAGATCCTGTTGGACTCTGTCAAGAAGGGGAGCAAAGTTAGATTTGAAAAGATTACCAAAATCACTTGTGACTTTTACCCCTAAGTATACAAAGCTATCCGAGACAATTCGAAATGGCAATGTGGTGAGAGGATATGTACGCGCTGCTGAATTTATAGGAAAGAGTTCGCTCTTGCCAAGATTCAGTTTGTAACCGGAGATTGCACTAAACCGGTCAAGAACAGAAAGCACAGTGGGTATTGATACATCTGGTCTAGAAACATAAAGAAGCAAATCATCCGCGTATAAAGAAACTCTCTGTTCAGCGCCATTCCTTGTAACCCCTACAAGGTGAGGGTCAGCTCTAAATGCGATGGCAAGAGGCTCTATGGCAATGGAAAAGAGCAAGGGGGACATTGGGCAACCCTGCCTCGTGCCCCTGAAGAGAGGAAAACAGTTAGAGTAAGTGTTATTTGTTTTGACAGAGGCGAGTGGGGAAGTGTATAATAATTTGACCCAGTTAATGAATTTTTTACCAAAACCAAATTTCTCCATAACATAAAAAAGATACCCCCACTCGACTCTGTCAAAAGCCTTCTCAGCATCCAAGCTAATCACAAGCTCTGGGTCTTTTGAATCAGAGGAATTGTACAGGACATTAAAAAGACCCCTAAGGTTAGAGAAGGCATGCCTTCCTCTAATAAAACCTGTCTGATCAGAACCAATTACAGATGGCAGGGCAACTTCCAAGCGCATGGCTAAAAGTTTAGCTAATATTTTATAATCTACATTAAGTAGAGAAATAGGGCGATATGAGCTACAGGACTGGGGGTCCTTGTCCTTTTTCAAAATTAGAGATATGGAAGCCTGCAACAAAGAAGGTGGAAGATTGCCAGCCTCAAGTGAATGGACAAACATGCTGAACATAAGTGGAGCTATCTTAGGCATAAATTTCTGGTAAAACTCCACTGGAAACCCATCCGGTCCAGGGCACTTGGAACACTGCATTGCAGCCGTGGCTCGCAGGATCTCCTCAACTGTTATGGGACCCTCCAATTGCAGGTTCAGCGATGCATCTACCATTGGAACAGCAAGGTTATTAAAAAATGAATCAAAAGACGAGGGGTCGCATATACATTCAGAAGCATAAAGCGATGAGTAAAAATCTCTAAACTGGTCATTAATCGCCTGAGGGTCAGTTGTTACACCTTTAGCAGTTCGAATCTGGGAAATAAGATGGGCAACAGTTGTGTTACGAAGTTGATGAGAGAGTAATTTACTCGCCTTATCTCCATGCTCATAATGGGCATGCTGTGATTTAAGCAGCATTTCCTCAACTTGAACAGACGACAAGTGATCGAATTCCGCCTGTAAGGAAAGTCGGTCATTATAAACTGCCGGAGAGGGGGAGGCCGCATACATCTCATCTAACTGTGATATCTGAGTCGTAAGTTCAGACAACTTCTTTTTCCTTCGTCTGTCATCAAAGCTAGTGTAAGATATAATGTGCCCCCTAATAAAAGCCTTGAAGGTCTCCCACAAAAGTGAGGGAGACACGCAAGGTGTCCGATTAGTGGCAACAAAAAGTTCAATCTTGGACATCAGGAAAGAAACAAATTTTTCATCCGACAACAGACGGGAGTTAAAGCGCCATGGCGCACGGGAGTAAGATCCTCCACCCACCATCAAATCTAAAATCACCGGAGCATGGTCTGAAATTAAAATAGCATCATGAGAACAAGAGCGGGTATATGGTATAAGTCTACTGTCTAGTAAAAAATAATCAATACGGGTATATGTGTGATGGACTGGAGAAAAAAAAGTATACTCTCTACCTGTGGGATTAAAAAAACGCCAAGTATCTATAACTGAGAATTCTTGAAGAAATGCATTAACAACCTTGGAGGAGTTAGACTGTCTACCAGGTTTATTTGAGGATCGATCCAAGGGGCCAATCCAGCAGTTAAAGTCTCCACCAAGAACAAGGAGATGGGAAGACATATCTGGAAGCTTGGAAAAGAAAGTGCTAAAAAAATTCCTGTCATCCCAGTTTGGGGCGTATACATTTGCAAAAATCAACTTGGTATTAAAGATGCTTCCAACTACAATAATATACCTACCATTTGGGTCTGCAATAACGCTAGATGAAACAAATGGCACTGATTTGTGTATCAAAATGGCAACACCCCTGGCTTTGCTTTGAAAAGTAGAATGATACAACTGGCCGACCCAACCTTTACGCAGCCTGAAGTGATCTAAAACCTTTAAATGAGTCTCCTGCAAAAAAATTATCTGGGCACCCAGAAGCTGAAGATGATGGAGCACTCTGCTTCGTTTGATTGGCTGATTCAACCCTTTGCAATTCCAGCTACAAAACTTAAATGAGTTACACACTGGCTGACCACTGACATTAGACTGCTGTGTCATCCAGTAACAAGAAGAAAAAAAGTGAGTACAGACCTTTACATGACTTTTGAAGACCAAACACAACTTGCATAGCAAAATACAGGAACAAAAGAACAATCAAACTTACCCCTAACAGCTGAAGCATCTTCCCAAACAAGATGCGCGCACCCTTTCTTGTACAAACCACTAGGCACCTCCTACCAAACATCCGAAGGCCCAGCAGTAATCAAAGCTCCTAAATGTCCAAAGCAGTGACAAAAGCTATGATTGAATAGTGCACTGGCACAAAAAGAAAAAACACGTCCCACATATAGACAGCTCAAACTGTCAGACTGTCAATGAAACAATAGTTATGAGTTATAGTAACAATTCCAAGTTACAATATAATTATATGTCATAAACCTATGTTTACCAGCAACATTTGAAAACAAAATAAGATAAGATGAAAATAAAATAAAATATATCAGCACCATTGGTCCAGTAGTCACAGATCTGGAGAGGCCGCACCCCCCAGATCTTTAATGAAGTCCGTTGCAGCTGCAGGGTCAGTGAATTTGTGCACAGCTCCGCCAGGAAGAGTGATCCTCAGTTCAGCAGGGTAGAACAGACCAAATCTAACCCCAGGGCAAGAACGTAGAAGGTGTTTGGCGTTTGTGAACTGAGAGCGTTTTTTAGCTACTGCAGAAGTAAAGTCAGGAAAAATTGAAAGTTTCTTGCCCTGATAAAGAAGAGGCGCAGTCTCCCCTGCACGGCGCAGAATCAGTTCCTTGACATGGAAGTAGTGAATCCTGATGATTAGTGGTCGTGGCGGAGCTCCACTCTTGGGTTTCTCCCGAAGGGATCTGTGAACACGGTCTAGGAGGGGTGTCTCATCCAGTTTCAAAATATCTTGTAGGAGTTGAGAAACAAATTCTCTGGGATGGGGGGCCTCGGCCCCCTCTGGAACACCTATGAGACGAACATTATTGCGTCGTGACCTCCCTTCCAGATCTTCACATTTAGCTCGGAGCATGCTGACATCAACCTTTAGAGCAGTTACCGTGGACTGGAGTGAGGCTATGTCATCACTACATACAGTTGCCGAGTGTTCAAGGTCTTTTATAGTATCCGCTTGTGTATTGACAGTGGCCTGAAGAGAAGTTAAAGCAGATTTCAGCTCATCCTTAACTGAAGACATCTCAGACCTCAGTGTTTGAGTAAAGCTGTCAATTTTCGAATCCAGCTTGGCATAAATATCCTGTTTCAGACCCTCTAATGCTTTAGTAAATGTCATCGCGTTGAGCGGGGCACCTGGGTCGTCACCGTACACCCCCGCCATTGAGGAGACATCTTGATGTTCAGGATGTTTAAGGTTGGCAGAGGTTACGTGAGATCCCACCTCTACTGGGCTTCGTTTCTGTCGAGACCTAGACACATCTTTCTTGTCAGCCATAATGATCTACTGAATGTCCAGTTACCCACTGCTTCAAATATGCCAAAAAAATCCCCTCTAGAGTCCGGGAGAAAGTACGTAGCGTGTCGTGACTTCAGTGCTAACTGTTCAGCCGAATGTGGCTAGCGTGGTATTAGCAAACAATTTAGCTGAGAGGAGCGACTTTATTGCCCGCACACTGAATCGGGGTCTACTTTCTGGGAATAAAACAGCAGAATGATGTCCTCGCTGGCAAAACCAGTCCGTGCGTGCCGTAAAAAAGGTCTGAGCTCAAAGTTAGACGTGACCGTAGCTATTGGAGTACCGCTGCATAGCATTAGCCATTTAGGAAATCTCGAGGCTTCATCAGCGGCCCGCTTCGGCGGTCGTCAGCAAAGAGCTTGACAGACACGGAGGCACTCGTATGACCCACAGTGGTCAACGGGCTGATAAAAAAATAGATTAAATTGTATATGAAGTACCGTTGTATATGAAGTCCATGCTTTAATATATATAATTTGTCACTGCTTGGCGGAGCTCCGGGAAACACGTCTTCACTCCATAGTGTCCAACCGTATCCCCCCTATATTTATTTTTTATCTAAAAATATGTACTGTTATTCTTCAAAGACATTGGTCTTCTTAATTTTTGATTATTTATTCATGAAATATTTTATTTTTTTGCCTCTTACGTAACAAGTCAATTTTGACTGTTGATAGATGGTATCCGTTCATTTCTCATGATTAATACTTTACAAGGCAACTGCTCTCTAGAGGATAAGCCTGTACAAAAAAAACAAATCCCTACTGAGCTGAGGTGGTGCTGGATGAGCAAAATGAAGCTTTGTGCAGAAACAAGCTAAAATAATGTACTATCAGTCTGTGAAGTTTGTGCACTGTTGTGTGACAAACTAAACTAGCTGATCAGGAAAGTGAAGTCTCTTGTTGGATTTGAACTGGACCCTTAAAAGTATGTGGCAGGGAGAAGAATGGTAGACAAAATCACTGCCATTCTCAATCTCAACCACCTACATCATAATGAATTGTGGCAACTCACCCGACTCACCAGATGGTCTGTTACAAAATATGAGCTGGGTAGGGCTTCCATGTGAAGCAGTTGCAAAGGGCAGATATTTGAAATGAAAACCTATAGGCGAATTAAATGTTTTATCTGAGAATACCAGTAGATAATACGGCTGCTTCGCTGTCAAATCTAAAACACTCCCATAACAGTCAATAATGCCACGCAATTAATCCAAATGGCAACGATTCACATTGGTCTGAGCAGCACAACATGTATTTTAGAGAATTCGAGAACCCATTCTGGCCAACATGAAACAAACAGGTCCAGTTTGTAATTTACAAATGCTGTTGGTAGCTCAATAGGCACAGACGTTCACCCAATAACCCGAAGGTTGACGATTCGAGCCCTGCTACCGGCATTACATACTGTTGTTGTGTCCTTGGGCAAGACATTTCCCATTTCCCCTACCTTGCCTAGATATGAATGTGGCTGTGTTTTGGTAGCAGAAGTAGCTCACCACCACCGAGTGTGACTGAGGAATGAAGGAATAATGGACTAATGTAAAGCGCTTTGAGAAGCTTAATAAGCTTGTGAAGCACAATATAAATCCAATCTATTATTATTATTATTATTATTATTATTATTATTATTATTATTATTATTATTATGTCATTTTGTAAATCTCCATTGTTATGTCCATCCATGCCGTCAAAATCGGGTTTTCCCATGTTTGCCATTTCTTATTACTTTCCAACTCACCTAACCTTATGCACTGGTTTCATTTTAACAGGACACAATCACTAAAATCTTTAAAAACCTTGCTAAACAAAAACATACTTTTTCTGTGTTTCATGCAACACGTAGAAAAACAACCATTCTTCCCACTATGCTTTGCTGTGTTTTATTCATTTGGTACCAATATACTGCCCAGGACTGACTGCACCTACAAGCACTCTTCACTACATGCTGAGGACTACTTCTCTTCTCTCCAGTATCACTTTACATACTCTCTAGTGAGGTAGGTAAACAGTCTCACAAAGTATAATCTTCAAACTTTATATCTATACCTTCGGAGAGGACATGAGATAAAGAACAAAATGTAACACATCAAAAAGACTGCTGGGAGTAAAGACGGTAACGTTGCTCAAATAAACACAATTAGATCATGTGGGTCCAGCAGACAGACTATAATTAAACATCAAATTTTAACAATGTAATTCTAGACAGTAAAAAACAACAAGCGACTGTGATGGACAGGTAAATAAGGACATAATTAGAATTGTAAATCCGTTGTTGCAAATGCGCCATGCCATTAGTGCTTTTACAGAGGTATGGTTCATTATACGGTAACTATTCGTGCATAGTAGGGATTTGTAAGCCCGGTGCCGCTCAATAATAATTTAACAAAGGGGGCAGTAAGCAAGCGCATTACGCATATTCAAAGTTAAGTTGATAAAATCTTAATTCCCGTGGTTGAAATAAGCGGATCGGGTAGCTGTTGTGGAGCACAGATTAGGTGTAGTTCTAATTACTGGAGAGAGTCCGTATCAGTGCTGCACGCACAGAGGAGACAGGCAGGACTAGTTCTGTCAAAGGCTGATTGGAAACACAGATAGAGTGGTTCTAACAGAGCTGCGGAAGCTCGGATCTTGTGCATAATATGATTGGGTTAGTATCTCATCACTGAAGCTAAAAATACTACACTGAAATGTACTTTGAATATTCTATGAAATTCGCTGTGTTCAAATAGTCTTGACCATGCAAGAACAAGAGAAGACAAATAGTAAATTTATAATTATTTATAATTTATATCATTTATAAATTTATAATTTATAAGTAAGTTTATATCAGCCATGAAAGGCACATTATAAGCCTGGCTAGTAGTCAAAAATATTATTGTATACAAACAATTAGGCTGGTTTGTATAAAATTAAATAAAATTTCCAGGTGGCAGAACAAATACAGACAGATAAAATGCAAGCATTTTGAATGACACATTTTAAAAAATTTACTACCAATCAGAGAAACAAAGCACTGAGTAAAGCCTTACGCATATTTAATACTATAAATACCAGGGATGTAACGGTATTGGCGATAGTACTATAGCAAAAGTTTCTCGATATCGCCGTGGTCTTGTTACAGTATAAAAATGCATAGTTTTGTTGAAGAGGCGTGGTAAAAAGCAGAGAAAACTACATGGATCCTTTGCTCCGTTTGAGCCTGAGCGCAGCCAACACTCCCAGTTTCTGTAGTGCTCAGAAGAGCAGACCACGGGCTGGACTGAAAACTGTATATTCTTTATTTCTTTTTTTATGTTTGCACAATATAAAATTACCATATACATTTACGAAACAGTACAGTAGTGCAGTAAGTGCAGGGAAGAGGTAAAAAACCCAAGAGGGCTTATTTTAAAGCCCCCAACTTATAATACATACAAAAATTACATACAATTAAAATTACAACAACCAGTAAGCATACTTTATAAATAGAATAAAACAACCACAAGTAAAAAAAAAAGTTTTAACTAAATGGGAAAATTCACGCCACAATTTACAGCCTCTATATCTTAAGCAAAACTGGGCTCTGGTTGTTACTAATTTTGGCAAATGGAAATTTTGATTTTGATGAGCATTGAAACAATGATCCTCAGAATTAGTTTTCAAAAATAAAATGTAAAATGCTCAGGTATAGTACTTTGATTAAACCTGACTTTGTGCATAAAAATACAAATCTGATAAACATTAATATCATAAATATTACGAATTTGTAAAATAGATTAACAGATGATGTCAGTGGTTTAGAATGGGCTGCAATTCTAACAAAGCATTTTTGCAAAATCAAGATTTTATTTAAAGTAGATGGGAAAGTGCTTGCCCAAACTATATTGCAATATGATAGATAAGGGTAAATTAAACTGTAATATAATGTAAGTATACATTCTGTATCAACCTTATAAATTTTTCTAGTTACCCAATCAATATGATCTCTCCAATTCAAGTTCTCATCTACGACACCCAAAAACCTAGTGGCTGACACATGAGTTAATTCAACAGAAGCAATACTAAGTGTAGAATTTGTAGTTGAAAAAGTTCTTTTACTGCTAAAAATCATATAGTTTGATTTTTTAATATTCAAAGATAATTTGTTTAACTTAAACCATTTGTCATATACAGATAATCCTGTATTAGCTTGGTTTATAAGTGCGAGTCATCAGCGAACATTATTGGAATAAGATCATGAGAAACATTACACAAATCATTTATATAAATTAAAAATAATAGTGGACCTAATATGGACCCCTGTGGGACTCCACAATGTATATTAGCTCTCTCAGAATTGCAACCATTAATACAAACAAACTGAGATCTATTGTAAATATAATTTAATAGCCATCTGTAAGCAATTTTATGAAAACTTTTTATTAAATATTTTTGAAGAAGAATACTATGATTTACTGTATCAAAAGCTTTTGATAAGTCCAAGAAGATACTGCAAATAAATCTATTATTGTCTAATGCTGAGGTAATATTATCAATCAAATGAACTAAAGCCATATAAGTGTTGTTTTTTTTCCCAGAAACCATACTGATGCTTATGAAGAATTGAATTATTGTTTAAATGGAAAAAAATCCTTTTATAAATGACTTTTTTCAATACTTTTGAGAAGCATGGCAAAATAGATATAGGCCTATAGTTGTTGAAACACTGCTTGTCATCTGCTTTAAACAGCGGAAGGATCTTTGCTACTTTTAAGTCCTCTGGTACCACTCCTGTGTTTAAAGACAAGTAAATAATGTGGAGTAGTGGTTTCAGTATCGACTGTTTAATTTGCTTCACCAGGAAGACAGAAATTCCATCGTGCCCAGCTGATGATGATTTTAATTCATCAATTATTTCACTTATTTCTTTAATGTCAGGGGGCAAGAAAGATGACATTTGAGTACAAGTGTATTGTATATATTCCAATGGATCTCCCATTTGAGACTGGCATATTTCTTACCAGTTCCAAACCCGTATTAGCAAAATAGGTTTTGAATTTTTGAGCTATATCAAAAGAATTTTCAAATGTTGATGCACCAGCAACAAATACTGAGGGCATAGCTGAATCTGAGGGTATGACATCTCTTTGCAGTAGCCGATTAATTACCTTCCAAATAGCTTTAATGTCATTTGAGCTATCCTTTATTTTGTTGAAAAAAATACTTTCTTTTTGCAGATCATAAAGAATGTATATAACTATTTCTATACTTTTTGTAAATATTAAGAGTAAGAGGAGTAGGATTGGCTAAATATCTTTTATACAGTTTTTTTTTTTCCTTAACAATTTTAACAAATCAGATGTAAACCATGGCTTATTTAATCTTTGCCTTGGATTCCTGGAAGAATGGCACACTGGAAAAGAGTCATTAAAATTAATTTTGATTAGCTGTATGAAATTTGTATATGCCTTATCAGCATTTGTTTCAGAATACACCATATCCCAGGAAATACCACTTATCTTGTGTTTAAATTTCTCCACATTTGATTTGCTCATATTCCTCTTAAGTATTATTTCTTTGTTTGGTTTACTCTTTACTTGTAATGAACAGTACTGGAATACAGGAAAGTGATCTGACAAATCTGAATAGATAACTCCAGATTTTGTTTCACAGTTCAAATTGTCGGTAATTATATTATCAGTTGTGGTAGCAGAATTGCCCCTAACTCATGTTTGTTTGTGAATTAAAGGTAAAAAATAACTGGAATAAAGAGTGTTAATAAATTCATCAGCCTGTGTAACCAAATTACTTTTTAAAATATTATTATTGAAATCACCTAAGATACAGCAAAGCTTATCCTCAGAATTTACTAAGTGAAGAGTTGTAGATAAACTTTCAATAAAATCTTTGATGCAAAAATCTGGTGGACGATAAATGACCCCAACAATAACATTTTTACCCCCGAAGGTACCAGAAAGGTGCCTGAATTTAGCCTTAAATCATTCCTTAATTTAAATTCATAATTATTCTGAATAAAGAGAGACACACCACCTCAGTATAAACCATCTTTAGTGGCAAGGCAAGGCAAGTTTATTTGTATAGCACAATTCATACACAGAGCAATTCAAAGCGCTTTACAGAAAAAAAAGGCAAGTTTAAAAGTACAAAGACAAGAATCACAATTAAAACAATAAAATCAAATTTAAAAAGGATAATTAAGAATCAATTTAAATTTTAATTAAAATAGAAGCGAAGAGTGCAGATAAAACACTTCCAGTTGGCATATGCACAGCTAAAAAGAAAAGTTTTAAGTCTGGACTTGAACATCGTCAGAGTAGAGGCCTGTCTAACATCGTCAGGAAGACTGTTTAGCTGCATAAAACAGAAACGCTACTTCACCGAGTTTAGTCCTGACTCTGGGCACCAGCAGAAGACCTGTCCCTAAGGTCCTCAGAGTCTGAGATGGTTCATATGGGACCAACATGTCAGAGATGTACTTTGGTGCTAAGCCATGGAGAGACTTGTACACATGTGTAGCCAGATGTGTCCAGCAGAGGAAGGGCGTGAGCAGGAGCTTGTGGATAAAATCAAACAGTAAAGACTTAGCTCTGTACTGACGCCTGAGCAGTGCTTTCTGAGATGAGCTGTTTGTTTACAACAGCCTCATGTCCATTGACATAAAGGGGAGGTTCCTTATATACAGTCATTGCTCAGAGCACATGTTTGAGCTACTGTTAAAAGCTTTTTGTTGTCAGACAAAACTAATGTGACCCAGATAGTTATTAGCCACAAGGGAGATAAAACATGAAATATGACAATAATTATTACACCAAGGGCTCAGCAGGACATTTTTATCAAATAAATGTTATTGTGAGCCTCCCCACAAAATCGCAATGAAAATCATACTGTGAGGTTAATATCGTAATAATATGGCACCTTGAGATTTGGATATCGTTACATCCCTAATAAATACTATATGTCTGGGATAGAATCATCTAGTTTAGGATTTGGCTGTAGCAATTGGCTGAAGAGAAATAAATGGTCACAATAAATAAAACACGGTTAAAAAGAACAAAGAAGTTATCTGGACTTGCTGTGTAGCGTTGTAAAACTACTAACCAAAACAGTCTAAATGACTTCTTTTTAACCATGTGTTGATTGTGACAACCTGGATGAGAATCTTCTTAGACATGTAACCATAATTAATGTACAGGTCTCTTAAAAAAGTGTCTGAGTCCAATCCAAAAAAGACAAGCCACTAAGCCACTAACAACATCTGGCTACACGTAGCCATATAACAGTTTTTATGTCACAAAACAAACAAAAACTCTGCATACAGCAGAGACATGTGGACAGACAAAACAAAGATTTTTATATCTGAGGTGCACGTAACTATGGTAACACCACAATGTTGGCTGTGAACCTGGTTTGTACTAACATGTAGCCTACATTTAATAATGAACTTGGCTTTTTCTCCATCTCTCGGTCTGTCCATATGAATACATTACTCGGCTTGGACCTGCTTGAACCCAGAAATGGAATACATCATCACTAATCTGACAAACCATGTTTTTTTCTTTAAATGGGTGAAGTAAATATCAGTTCATCTGCCCACTCTCTGCTTTCAGCTTATAAAGCACAACTAAAAGAATGTGGCCAACAATGCTCAAAAACAAGTTCAAATCTGAGTTATTAGTCACAGGTCATAGTGGAGTCAAGAGTCCTGGTATGCAGGAATTAAGAGAAAAATCCAAGTTTGAGTCAGACTCAAACTAAGTCCAAGTCCAAGATTCTGTCATAGCCTACATGCACCAGAAAGAGACCAGATCACATTAAGCGATTGTAAAAAAATGAGTTTGTAGTATTAAATGCTAATAAATACATCTAATGTAACTATGATAAATCATTTCTGCATTTTAATGATTTAGAAAACAAAACAACTTACAAGTTAACCAGCAGCAGAAAAAAAACACATTATGCCTTTCCTGATGTAAAAATGTGTTAGTACGTTAACATTGGTCTCCATGTCTTTCGCATTTGTTTCTATGTGTTACTCTGTGCCACTGCCTGGCTCTACTTTGTCCAACCTTGGCTCAAGTAAGCTGCATACAGTACAACTCCTGTTATAATCAAAGCTGAGACAATAATTAAAATTTCCCTAGTTGCTTGTAACTGCACTGATTGTCCCCGTCAGTCTCTATGGGGTCCAGACATCTCTTGTTCCCTCTAATAATGGAATCCAATTTAGACTTATTTCTCTGTATTGTTCAGATGAAGCACAAAAACGAGTTGTTCTTCCTCTGGCAGTTACAGCTCATTAGAAGAAACTCCAGTCAAAAACGTTCAGGCACAATGAGAAGCCTTTTCAAACACTGGTAATTGTAAACAGACCACCATCTACCATTATTTAAAACTCCTTGGAATTGACAGGAAATATTCATCTAATGCACTTGTCTTGTTGTTAATAAATGTAGACGAGGGAGTCGTATTTAACCCTTTTCCTATTCTGTAAAAGGCAATGATACCCCTTCAGTTTGATTTCCAGAGTAACAAAAGGTGGAACTTAAGCAGAGCGCTGACTCTTTTCATAAAAACAGACAGATAGACGCAGTAGTTATGTGCATAAATGACTGTTGCGGGTTTTACCGTAAAACACCAGAGGACAGCAGGAAAAAAGTCAGTTTGTTAAAATGTGGCTATGTGACATAACCGTTGTTAAAATGGCAAGAAAAAAAAAGAAAAAAAAAAAAAAAAAATCACACGGAGGACTGAACAACAGACTTCAGCAGAATCAACATGATTCAACGTGACAAAGGAAAGCACTAAAACGCGATCAAACAGAGACTAGAGAAGATATAGTTCTGTATATCTTCAGCGCCATTTTGGTTACTTTTGATGTATCTACCAATTATGAAAGATGTGCTCCATATGAACAGCTGTTATAAGCCGATTTTAAAGCAATACAGTGGGAAACAACTATGGCTGGGGATACAGCCCATATTGCTTTCAAAAAGGGAGTGGGTTGGTCTGGCTGGCCAGGCAAATTTTTTATGTGATCCAAATAAACTAAACATCAAACCTTTACCTCTCTTGAGGAGCTGGGTTTCACGCCTGGCAGGCCATGCTGCAGCCCGGGCGGTAGTGGAGGCAAAAACTCGGGTCTGGGAAAAGTTCGGGGAGGCCATGGAGGAGAACTATCGGTTGGCCTCAAAGAAATTCTGGCAAACCGTCTGGTGCCTCAGGAGGGGGAAGCAATGCTTCACCAACACTGTTTACAGTGGAGGTGGGGATCTGTTGACCTCGACTGGGGATGTTGTCGGGCGGTGGAAGGAATACTTTGAGGATCTCCTCAATCCCACCGACACGCCTTCCATTGAGGAAGCTGAGGCTGGGGACTCAGAGGTGGACTCGTCCATCACCCAAGCTGAAGTCACTGAGGTGGTTGGAAAGCTCCTCAGTGGCAAGGCTCCGGGGGTGGATGAGATCCGCCCTGAGTACCTCAAGTCTCTGGATGTTGTGGGGCTGTCTTGGCTGACACGTCTCTGCAACATTGCGTGGCGGTTGGGGACAGTACCTCTTGATTGCCAGACCGGGGTGATGGTCCCTCTTTTTAAGAAGGGGGACTGGAGGGTGTGTTCCAACTCTAGGGGGATCACACTCCTCAGCCTCCCTGGGAAAGTCTATTCCAGGGTACTGGAGAGGAGAATTCAGGCCGATAGTCGAACCTCGGATTCAGGAGGAACAATGCGGTTTTCGCCCTGGCCGTGGAACAGTGGAACAGCTCTATACCCTCTATCGGGTGCTCGAGGGTTCACAGTAAAAACATTGCTACTTCAAAAAATATTACTCAAATAAAAGTAAAAGGTACTGAATGTGCCGTTTACTTAATTACAAATTACTTTTTGAGTAATCGAGTAATAGAGTGTTTTCCACAAATGCACAGCAAAATGTACTACTAGTACTACTGGTACTAATACTGCTATTATTACTACTACTACTGCTAGTGAAACAAATGCAAGTTGTAAGGTGAATGTCCTACCCTCTTTGCTGTAAGACTCCAAAAAACTTTTTTTTTTAAATAAACTGCAGGGGCGTTTACAGGGCTCTGTCTGATTTGAGGTTGAGGTTATCAAAATTATACTGTATTTCTATCTGTCTTTTTAAACTTTCCAAATTCAGTTGAATCCATCCACAGATGTCTAGGGGACATTAGGCTCTGGCTGTCACAGAACTTTGTGTGTCTGAATGAGGGCAAGACAGATAGATCCTCTTCAGTGTCTCCAACTCAAACAGTACAGCTCTTGGTTTCGCTGCACTGGTCCCTGATGTTAACCTTATGGTTAAGAATTTGGGGGTGAAACAGTACAGTACAGTAAGCTGAAACTAGATAAGCAAATAAATTCCACTGTTAGAGCTAGCTTTTTTCAGCTTCACCTCCTGCAGAAAGTCAAGCAGTTTTTGAGCCACAGCGATCTTGAAAAAGCCCTCCACTCCTTTATTAGCTCCCGATTAGACTACTGTAATGCTCAGTCTGTTGGAGTTAGTCAGGCCTCTCTGCACCGTCTACAACTTGTGCAAAATGCTGCTGCCCGCCTTCTCACTAACACTCGCAAACATGACCACCTCACACCTGTCCTCTGCTCTCTCCACTGGCTCCCAATTCTGTTCAGAATCCAGTTTAAGCTTCTGTTGTTTGTTTTTAACACAAGTAACAGCCTTGCACCTGCATATTTATGTGAGATTTTAAGCTTTTGTCAACCCAGTAGGGTTAGACAACATCTGCTTAAAGTCCCACGCTCCAGGTTTAAACAGTGGGGTGAGCGCCCTTTCACAGTGGCGGGTCCTAAATTCTGGAACTCTCTGCCCATTGAGTTACGCACCATCACAGACCTGTCTCGGTTAAAGGCCAAACTTAAAACCTTTTTATACAGACTGGTCTTCAACATGTTGTGTTATGATGTTTAGTATTGTATTTATGGATTATTTACAGTTTTTAACAAGGTAAAGCACTTTGGTCAACGCTGGTGTTAAAGTGCTATAGAAATAAAAGTTGATTGATTGATTGATTGATATATTTGTGCAAATTATATTCTAAACATTCCAAAACCCAAATAGAAAACAAATAGAATAGGAACAAAAAACCTACTGCTACAGCTGATTAATTTTAAAGATATAATTCTAACTAATCAGAGCCGGGTTAGGGCTGGGGTGGCCTGGCTTGACACACAAGGACAAGGACACAAGAAGGGGGCTTCATGGAAAAAAGGTTGGGAACCACTGCTTTAGAGTATTATCTAATATATTTTCTTTCAAAATGTACTTAAGCATATTGCTGGAGTAAAAGTATCTTTCCACCTCTACTACAATATAAGGCCAACGACTGGGTTGTTGGGGGCATAAGCCGTTTGTAAATGCATTGTGTGTAGTGTACCTTTTTTTTCGGTGCTGAGTGAATCCAGCAGTTTCTCCTGTTGGTCTAAGCGCTGCAGGAAATCAGCCTGCTCAGAGTCCCGGCTCTGCCTCAGGGCCTTCAACTGATCCTTGGTCTGCTGATGCTGCCTCCTCAGGCTCTGCTCTCTTTTGTTACGCTCCCGCACTTCCTCACACAGCCAGCGAACCTTGGACTGTTAAGAAAAGAAGAAAAAAAAAAAGAAAAAAGAATGAATTGAATTGATGGCTGGTTCGGGATCTCCAGAAACTAGGCTGAATTTTAAAGGACCTTTAATTAAAATAAGTATCACTATGTAGGTTTTAGAATTTGCACTGAGAGATCTCTGTGTACAAATGCAAACACTGCAAAATTTTTTATCTGTAAAAAAAGTCATGTAATGTGACTTCAGTTGCAGTTAACAGTACGTTAGTTGTTAAAACACATAGCCTACTACTAAGTGTCCATAATGTGGCAACCACCTTCTGTAAACCGTACTTTGATAATTAACACTGAAATGTTTAAACATATGGCTTGAAATTTATGTTACAAATTATTGTAATAAGTATGTTTTCTGTGTATGCTGAGCAATGAGACTAACAAAATTTAAATAGTTCATCACAGACTTCATTGAATATCAAAACAATATGAGCTTTGCATGTGCATTGTGACCAAACAAAAATACATAATTGTCATAATTTCCTTAATTTAGACCTGATTTAGTCTTTGTTTTGATTAGTAAATACAGGGACTTATAATTCTGCTTTAATTTTATTGAACTTATTATGTCCAAATGGTATATTAAAATATTGGGAATTATTTCGTATACATGTTTTTTCATATAATGCAGCCATAATCTCATAAAGGTTTATGAACTAAATATACTTTTCACGTTAATATACTGTGACACCAATTTTGGATTTGTTTATAGTGAGGTGCATGTCCATTAATGACAACAATAACATCTCTGAAAAGGAGGGTGTGAAGTGTAAGACTTTTGCTACAGCAGATGTGCATACAAGCCGCACAGTTTGCTTCTGCAAAGTGTTTTATTATTAATCATTAGTCATTTATTATTAATCATTAGTCAAAATGATTGTAGCCTGAATAAAAATATTGATTTTAAAACTTCCCTTTTAAAATAACATTGCTTGGTTCTGATAAATGTTGATTACAACAAACTGAATGGGCATGATTTTGGTTTCAAGAAAACACCAACTTTAGATCAGTACAGACAAAAAGAGGACAGTGAGTCATTTACAATATTCTCATTTGCTTAAGATATTTCTGTTGCTTTTTACATTCACATATAACCTCTTATTCAGGAGGTACATATTCCTATAAGTAGAATAATTCACAGTATGACACCCCTTGAAGAACAAAAAAATCAGAACCAAGGTATGTAAGAGCTCTAATTTAATAGCGTAGTGTAAGCACCATGTCCATGCTCATCATGTCACATGCTAATCCTATGTTCTCCCTATTATGGAAAGGATTTGAAAAAACCTTGTTCGCATGGCCTCAGCCACGGTGCATTAAAACCTTACCTTTGTCTCAGCTAACCAGCGGTGGGGGTCTCTCACTAATCCAGGCTTCTGTAATATTGCCTGTTAAAAGAGCAGAGATGAAGGCAAGGATGAGTCATTTTGGAAGCAGTTCAAAGCAGTTTTAACAATACTATACCATAAAATTGGAAAAACCTATGCATGACATCAAAAATTCCAATCAGAAACACCATAAGTTTGAACACATTTGGCCATCCATCCATCCATCCATATTCTTCTGCTTATCCGGGGCTGGGTCGCAGGGACAGCAGTCTAAGCAGGGATGGCCAGATCTCCCTCTCCCAGGACACTTCCTCCAGCTCCCCCAGAGGAACCCCAAGGCATTCCCAGGCCAACTGAGAGACATAGTCCCTTCAGTGTGTCCGAGGTCTTCCCCGGGGCCTCCTCTCGGTGGGACATGCCCAGAAAACCTCCCAAGAGGGGCGTCCAGGAGGCATCTGTATCAGATGCCCAAGCCATCTCAGCTGGCCCTTCTCGATGCAGAGGAGCAGCGGCTCTACTTCGAGCTTCTCCTTCTTCTACCCTGTGGAGGAAACTCATTTTGGCCACTTGTATCTGTGATCTTCGGTCCTTTTGACCGAACCCAAAGCTCATGACCATAGGTGAGTGTAAGAACATAGATTGACCTGTAAAACTAGAGCTTTGCCTTTTGGCTCAGCTCCTTCTTCACCACAACAGACTGATACACTGTTCCATCCTTCCCTCACAAATGAACAAGACCTCGAGACACTTGAACTCCTCCGCTTGAGGCAGGAACTCTCCTCTGACCTTGAGAGGGCAAACCACCCTTTTCTGGTCGAGAACCATGGCCTTGGACTTGGAGGTGCTGATTCTCATTCCAGTCAGTTCACACTAGGCTGCAAACTGCCCTAATGCACACTGAAGGTCCTAGTTCGGTGAACAACAGAACAACATCATCTGCATAAAGCAGAGATGAAATCCTGTGGTTCCCAAACCAGACTCCCTCCAGCCACTGGCTGTGCCTAGAAATTCTGTCCATAAAAATTATGAACAGCACCGGTGACAAAGGGCAGCCCTGTTCGACTCCAACATGCACTGGGAACAGGTCTGACTTACTGCCGACAATGCGAACCAAACTTCTGCTCTGTTCATGCAGGGACCGGAAGGCCCTTAGCAGAGGGCCTCAGACCTCATACTCCCAGAGCACCCTCAATAGGATGCCACGAGGGACACGGTTGAACACCTTCTCCAAATACACAAAGCACAAGAGGACTGGTTGAGCACACTCCCACGAACCCTCAAGCACCCGATAGAGGGTGTAGAGCTGGTCCAGTGTTCCATGGCCAAGACAAAAAACACATTTTTCCTCCTGAATCCAATTTTGACTATCGGCTTAATTCTCCTCTCCAGTACCTACGAATAGACTTTCCTGGGGAGGCTGAGAAGTGTGATCGCCCTGTAATTGGAACACACCCTCCAGTCCCCCTTCTTGAAAAGAGGAACAACCACTCCGGTCTGCCAGTCCAGAGGTACTGTCCCCGACCGCCACACAATGCTGCAGAGACGTGTCAGCCAAGACAGCCCCACAACATCCAAAGACTTTCCACCGAGGAGCTTTTTGACCACCTCGGTGACTTTGGCTTGGGTGATGGACAAGTCCATCTCTACGTCCCCAGCCTCAGCTTCCTCAATGGAAAGCGTGTTGGTGGGAATGAGGAGATCCTCAAAGTATTCCTTTCACCTGTCGATAACATTCTCAGTCAAGGTCAACAGCTCCCCACCCCCACTGTAAACGGTGTTGGTGAAGAACTGCTTCCCCCTCCTGAGGCGCCAGACAGTTTGCCAGAATTTCTTTGTGGCTGACCAATAGTCCTCCTCCACTGCCTCCCTGAACTCCTTCTAAATCCGATTTTTTTCCTCACAACTGCCCGGCCCACGGCATGCTTGGCCTGCTGGTACCTAATCCCTCATGAATCCCACAAGCCAGCCAGTCTCGATAGGACTCCTTCAGCGTGACGGCATCCCTTATAACCGATGTCCACCACCAGGTTCGGGGAGTGCCACCATCATAGGCACCAGAGACCTTACCGCTACAGCTCCGAACGGCTGCATCAA
The DNA here is from genome assembly GCA_020698575.1 of Bostrychus sinensis. Classification (NCBI taxonomy): domain Eukaryota; kingdom Metazoa; phylum Chordata; class Actinopteri; order Gobiiformes; family Eleotridae; genus Bostrychus; species Bostrychus sinensis. The sequence continues at coordinate 9,335,229 of CM036257.1, read as the reverse complement.
CAATAAGGGTGGAGAACATGGTCCACTCAGACTCAATGTCTCCAACCAAGCCAGACATTCCCAACAGACCCTCACAACACATTTGGGACTATCAAGTCTGTCTGGCTTCCTCCTTTGCCAGCAGATCCAACTCACCACCAGGTGGTGATCAGTTGACAGCTCAGCCCTTCTCTTCAACAGAGTGTCCAAACACATGGCCAAAGGTCACATGACATGACTACAAAGTTGATCACTGACATCTGTCCTAGGGTGTCCTAGTGCCCCGTGCATCGATGTGCTTGAACATGGTGTTTGTTATGGACAAACTGTGACTAGCACAGAAGTCAAGTAACAGAACACTGCTCAGGTTCAGATTGGGGAGTCCGTTACTCCCAATCATGCCTCTCCAGGTGTCACTGTCCCCACCCACATGGGCGCTGAAGTCCCCCAGTAGAATGATGGAGTCCCCAGTTGGAGCACCTTCAAGCACCCCTTCCGGAGACCCCAAGAAGAAGTACTCTGCACTGCTGTTCGACCCGTAAAGCTGGAACAACAGTAAGAGACCTGTCTCTGACCCGAAGGTGCAGAGACTTGACCTTTTCATTAACCGGGGAAAATTCCAACACATGGCGGCTGAGCTGGGGCTATAAGCAAGCCCACACCAGCCCGTCGCCTCTCACCATGGGCAACTCCAGACTAGAAGAGAATCCAGCCCCTCTCAAGGAGTTGGGTTCCAAAGCCCAAACTGTGTGTGGAGACGAACCCAACTCTCTCCAGCTGGCAATGCTCAACCTCCCACACAAGCTCAGGCTACCTTCCAGCAAGGTAATATTCAATGTCCGCAGTCAGTCAACCAGTTTCTGCATCCGGAGATTGGGTCACTGAGGCTCCTGCCTTCGACCACTGCCAAATTGGCCCCCTACAGTTCCTCCTGTAGGTAGTGGGTCCACAGGGGGAAGGCCCCACATCATCCCTTTGGGCTGGGCCTGGCCTCGTGGGGAGAGGCCCGGCCACCAGGCGCTTACAAGCAAGCCCCAACCCCCACACACATTTATCCCCACAAGTTAAACAGCCATCTATTGGACAAAACAGCATTTGCCACCAAAACTGACAAATGGCAATGGAGTGACTACTTGTGTGCTGTCTATGAGGGGACACCAGGCACTTTATTTATGAGCCTTTAGGTTAGAACAACTAAATGCTATCAAACATGATATGACAGGCATGGTCAGGGATGACATGGACTAATTCTTTATACAGAATACTGTATTTAAAAAATTAGGATGGCTGTTAGCGGTTTCATCTGCCTCTTGGCCACTCTGTCATGATGACCATCTAAGATAGATATAGAGATAGACATTATAAAGCAATTACTTATCGTTACAGCTAACCGAAAATGTAAATTTTTTGCCAGAGCCAAGACTTCAGGGACACTGGATCGGTGGTCCCAGGCAGTTTTTTTTCCAAGATACAACAGAGGAAGGTGCAGCAGGCTTTATGAACCCTGACACTTCTTTAGTCCTCACACTGTCTCCATAGTTGTTTAATTAAGGTAAAAAAGTGGCATAATTCCCCTTTAAGTCTCCTCTTGTGTACCAATACAATTACTTTGGAAATACTTTGTTAGTATGAGTGTGTATCTTTCTAATAATATTCACTTGTTGAATGATCTATAGGAGCTGCTGCTAAATTGAAAATAACACAAACATAGATACTACAAGGTATCTGGACAAAGAACACAGTGAAAAATATAAGAGCTGCATCCTGTCAGATCCTTCAGTTTTGTCAAGAACAGCTTCTGCCAGCTTAAATTGCTGTGCTTCTATGTTTAACAGTTTATGACACTCCACACCAGAGCATGCACACACACCTACACAAGGGCTGCTGTGTGTTTGTGTGTCATCAAAATGAGCTCTGGGAGTATGTTCCATCCGTCTCAGACAAGCTTGTCAGCATCCGCAATACAAACTGACTGTCTGCCAGCTCCTAATGACTGCTGACACACACACAGAAGACTCAAAGATGCTCGCAGATAAACAGTCACATATTGAAATAGCTCACAGTTAATTACTTTACATATACCAATACAACATAATTTTTTTTCTACAAAAGGTTAATAGTAATCTTTCTACAGTAAACACTGCAAAATTATGCCCTTCCTGACACAACCCTCTTTATTTAGCCAGCCCTTAGCCATCAGCTCTAGGCACTAATAAATTATAACAGCTTAAAAATGCTTAACAAAGTTTTATAAAGAAAAGTTGGCTTTACTGGAGGCATCTTTTCCAGTGCTGTCTATAAAATCTAAAATGGCTGTATGTCTATTGTTGTTTAAAACACGGGTCTGCTGGAGCTTCTAAACTGGCAATGTGGTTTGGCTTAAAGGGAAAAGTCTGAAAGTCCAGGCCAAACAATGAATGTGTGAAAGCGCCTTGAATTTTATGTGAAAACTCTGCTGCATTGCTACATAGATTATAGTATTGTAGTGTGCACAAAGAAAAAAAATTATGATCTGGCTCAGCTTGAACCAGGTGTCTATCCACTGAAGAGAATGCAGTCTGGCAGAAAAAGCAGAGCAAAAGTACCAATCCTCTGACTATAGGCAAAGAAACCCTCTTCACATCCCCACACTAAGACACTAAGTCATGAAAATGCTAAAGCTACAACCTTCTTTTCTCAAGTGCACCCTCGTGGCACGGTGTTTACACATGATCAACAGACATGGAAACCACACAGCGGGATTTTTCGGCACTCTTTCTGTCCCTTGCCCTGGTAAACAACACCGTCACTGCACAGGTGTCAAGCGTTTTTTCCCCAACCGTCACTCAAGTTCACTTCCAAGCAAAATGAATTTCCCGAGATGTTGCCACGGTGGCTCAAAGAGGGAAAAATGGCGTGCAGCTGTGCAGAGGTCCCCGTCATAAGCGTGTGGCAGAGCGTATGATTGTGTGGGAGGATAAAACGTGCCTCTACGATTCTCTACTCTTCCCCGCGAACCATCAAAGGCAGCCGGCGCACTGGCAGACAAAAAGGAGGTGAAACTGTTGAGAAAGTGAACAAGTAGGCTGGGAGTTGAAAGTGCTGTCTGAGGGGTTGAAATGAAAAAATGCCACTATTTCTCAGCGGCAGGGATCCGAGTTGCTGCCCCGGCTAATTTAAACAAGCACAAGCAAGGGTTATGGCTCTTTCAGGCTTAAAGTAAATGTGTGACTGTGTCTTTGCCACTGATACAACAGAAAAGTTATATGCAGAAATACTCAAACAAATAACAAGAAAGTGATCCCAAAAGTGGATTTTCTCTAAGATGAATTTCAGAATATACTAAAAACTCTTTAACATCACTCATCTGTCATAGACTTTAGTTTTGTATTAATAATGGGCGGCATGGTGGCATAGTGTCTGGGTAGGTTTCTTCTGGGTGCTCCGGTATCCCCACCCACCAAAAACATGTACAATATGCTCCCAATGGGGCCAGGAAAGAGATTCTTAATCTCAGTTGACTGACTTTCCTGGCTAGATAAAGGTCATATAAAAAATAAAATAATACATTCTATATGGACTAGAAGCCACCAAAAATAGCCATGTCTGTAAGCCAATTTTGGCAAACATCAACTTGCGTGTGTGCTGTTAGTAAATAGATAGAGAATATGATTCAATATTCTGCTGCTCAATAAGGGTGAGGAGAGGCTACACCAGTGTTTGCCAACCAGGGGTACAGAAGCACACTGCTGGGAGGTACTTGGAATTATTTCATAATTTATTAATAAAAAAATATTTCTATCATCTTTTATGAAAGAAGCTCATGTGTCACTCTGACTTATGAAAAGGGAGTGAAACTATTAATGAATATTAGTTAAATATTTGATTGATTTGACACAAATATTATATGGCCACTTTTTAAATAATCATTGTATGAGTGAGAGGGTACTGATGGTATGACAGTAAAGCCCAGGGGGTACACAAGACAAGACAAAAAAGGTTGGGAACCACTGGGCTAAGCCAAAAGCTAGATGTTAGTCACTGTATGTCGACATCTTCAGAATATCTTCAGCCAAATAATAATGTGCGGTTATTTTGTGATTGTTATACCACTAAACATTTCAAAAGCTCATCAGTATATTAGAAATACAGACATTAGAGAAATACAAGTTGAACCTACTATCAAACACATATGGCTGAAGGGCTACGCAAAAAATATTAAGCCAATAGTTCTTTCATGTTTTATTTGCTAATAGTAAACAATACAGCAAGCTAACATGTCTAGAACATAGACTGTAAAACATATTGACAACTGTATGTCTCAAGTGTCTTATACTGCCTGACCAAAAAAGAAAAGTTGCCACAAAAAAAAAAAAAAAAGGTCAAACGCGCTAATATTTCATTGAACCGCCTTTAGCTTTGATTACAGCACATATTCGATGTGGCATTGTTTCAATAAGCTTCTGCAATGTCAAAAGATTTATTTCCATCCAGTGTTGCATTAATTTTTCACCTAGCTCTGATGATGATGAGATGATGAGAATGCGTGACCACTGCGCAAAGTGTTCTCCAGCATATGCCAAAGATTCTCAATGGGGTTAAGATCTGGACTCTGTGGTGGCCAATCCATGTGTGAAAATGATGTCTCATGCTCCCTGAACCGCTCTTTCACAATGTGAGCTTGATGAATCCTGGCATTGTCATCTTGGAATAAGCCGCAGGGACGCTCTTACCTATTTACTTGACTTTTTTTTTGGTCAGGCAAGTGTATTTGGTGCTTTTAACTTGTGCACACAAGTAAATGAGAAAAAAAAAAACAACAACACACTTTTTTGGCTAGGGTAGGTGTGCCATTTTTGTGGTCGCTGCTTGAAATAGAGGCATTTTTTCAAATTCCTTAGCAAATTAGCAATAACTGCATAAAAATATATATAGCAATGTACAACATATGTTTGAAACATTAGTCTCTGAGAATATAACTGGCTCTTTCTGTGACATGTTTTTGTAGTGAGCCAATTCCAGCTTGTAGTCTAGATCTCCAATTTCTCCTCAACTATTGTTCAGTTTTCAAATTAATGCTGTATTCATTTGAAGACATTTACTCCATTATTATATATAGAAAGTTATTTTTATTTGCTTGCTCTAGTTCTTAGTTTAACAAAGGGGAACATAAAGAAAACAACATTTTTACAACTAGCAGACTATGACACTGACTGCACTGCAACTGATATTTTCCTCTACTTTGGCAATGACAACTTTTTGCATTATCACTTGTAACGAAACGGAAGGAAAGAGGTTATCTTGGGGTAACTGCAACCTAATACACCCCTTAACTGTTAATGATCCCCCTCATTAAGCCAATCAGTAGTGAGTTTGACTTCTTTTCAATATGACAGATTACAAATGAGGCGCGGCACTGGCTCAAATATCCGGGTAGAAGACTGCTGGGCAAGATTAGGAAATCCATATCAGCAGATAAGAGCTGGCTAGGTTCATTAGCCCTGAGCGGCAGAAGAAACCAGAATTTAAGGAGAAGAAATGAGAGGGCACAAGGATCATTTGGGGACTAAATCTAGGGAGTTGATATGTGAGAAGCATTGAGTTGGCTCTTAATGTATCATTGTCTACAGTTACAAAATATCTACAAAATTGGAAATTAACAGATAATAAGCACTTACTTGGCATTCAATATTAGATCAGTCTTGGACATGTTTTAGCTAATTGTTTAACGACATAAATGGCTAGTGAGTCATTAAGTTGGAAGTGGTCCTGGGCGTAGGCAATATGGCTAAAAATACAATCTTGATTTTTAATTAAGTTTTTTGTGCTATTTTAGATAATTCCTTCCTTGCTATAAGACCAGTGGTAATGGGGTGAGATTTAAAGGGGCTATACTAATGCAAAATTGACTTTTCTGAGCTTTCTACCACATTATAATCACTCATCAAAAACATACCTGCAGTTTTGTTTTGTTCCATTCATGCCTGTTTAAGTAACCGTGTATCCTCTGTGTGAGACCTCTGCCTCTCCCACAAACCCCTGCCAACTCCAGAAAGCACTGACCAATCAACAAGCCCTTTACATCTGCTCTCATATATTTATCAAAAAAAACACTATACAGCTCTGTTTCCACTGATTCCTCGCAGCTGTTTTTCATTTTGTAGTAAAATGGCACCATATAAAATGTTTCAGGAAGTTAACAGCTTTTTTTATTCTGATTCTACTTCAAAAAGCTGCACTCTGCGGCCCTCTGCTGATCTCTTCACCTGTTTCTCAGTATTTATTGGAAATGTTTTCTTTTAGTCAGATTATGTTTTTTAAGGTTGTAAAATAAGCAATGCTTTTCTAGAGGTGACCAAGAGTGGTTAAAAAAAAAAAGGTATAATAGAGCCCTTTTAATGAGAAACGATGCAGGAGGTGATATCTTAAATTAAAGCACATGGCTAATTAGCATACAAATACACATCATACAGACACCAAGCTTTTCAAGTTTACATCTAAACCTGGTCCTGTGCATAACCAAGACATTAAACTTGAATAAATAACATTGTTTGCTCTACCTGGAAGCAAAGCCCAATTATTTGTAAAGCCAAATTAAAACAACTACCTGCAATTTGTCTTCCCCGTTCCTTGCCAGACACCGACAGGCGCTGTCCAGCTCCTCGCCCATGCCCGTGAGGATGGCTTCTTGTTCTGCCTCCATCTTTGAAACCTTCTCCTTAAGTAGAATAAGCTCTGTCTCAGATGTGCGTCTCCGTTCACTTGACCTGACCTGAAGAAGAATTGAAAATAGCACTGAGTCGGTCCCTGAGAATGTCTTTTGTTGTCAAATTTCAAATGTGTCATGGAATCACATAGTGTCAAAAAAGTGTTTTTGACTTAACATCCAGTGTCACATTTTATTTTGGCCTATCGGGTGCACTATAGCTTGTTTTACCCATAGTCTATGTGGGATCATTTTAGCTAGGATAAAAAAAAAATACATTTATTTATTTATCTCTTTATTTAGTATATTTTTAGATATTTCTGGCCTTTCACTGCCTCATTAGATAGAAGAGTGGAGAAATGATGAGAAATAATGGGGCAGAGAGCAGGGAGAGACGAGACTTGGGCAAGCTGTGGTTACTCTACCCCAACTGAGCTATACTGTGGCTCTATTTATTTGTCTTTTGAACACAGAATTTTGCTTTAAACAAATCTATTTAAATAATTATATTTGGTATTTTTGGGGGCTGCAACTAACTGTTATTTTGAGAATTGAATAATTTGAAGATTATTTTTTCGATGAATAACCCATAATGAAGCGTGAGTAAATGAGTGATGATCTGATGGGCTAACAAAGCCAGGTGGTTAAAAACCTGAGGTTTAATAGTTCTAGGTCAGAATTGGTGATAATACTACATACAATGATACATTTTTAACCTACTAGAATGCTACTTGAGGACTTTTGAGGTAACACAAAATGTATATTCTCTTTTACGGTCTTTGTAGAAAGTGATTAAACCATTATTAAATGAGTTGATGATTATTTTAATAATCAGTTATAAGTAATTTGATTAGCTGTAGCAGCCCTACATTTTTAAAACAAGGTAGGACAAGCACAGGCCCAGCCCAGGTCCTATTGCTGACCAAAGTTTTTCTGAGGTCACATATTGGTGGTCTACCAGGACATCTCATTCTAACTCCCATATATCTGTCGCTCATCTATAGTTCCGTCTCTGCACGTCAATAGCTTCAGGGTCAGTCGATAGGAACCGGTATTGGGACCACGGATCATTACCCTGTCCCGAGATAATAAACCACCTACGCAGTAACATTAATAAGAGCAGCTTTTTCTCCATTCACTTACATTCAAATCAATACATGGATCCTCTATAGAGTTCCTACCACTTATAAGCGGCCTGTCAGATGTCTGAATGGGTGTTCAATACTTCATCTGCGGTTATAAAACACCTGCAGACATGACGATAAGCTCCTTTTAAAAATAGTGCTGATTTGGCACTGCTCAACCTTTGTGGGATTTGTGAGAGGCCCTGTAGATCTATGTCCTGGGATGCATGGAAGGAAGAAAGGAGACTGAAGGAGTCTAAAAACTGTTATCATAGCATTGGAGTGGTACAAACGAGACTGGGTTGGTATGCTTAAGTTTGTGTGGTCAAAGGTACAAAGCATCTCAAATAATGGCACACATTTAAAGAGGGTTGCATTTTGACTGCGATCATCTTTCCTTCAACTTTTTCCTTCTGGGGTCGCCACAGACAATCATCTGCTTTTTTACGTGCAGTGATTTACAAGTCTATTAGGCATAGGTTTTTATGCCTGCCTCAACCCTTTACATTTATCAGGCTTTGAACCAGCAAAAAGAACACACTGGCTTCTGGTAAATAAATTGTGATGTCTTCATATGAAATGATCCTTTTTAAGCAAACATTCAAAACTTAGATGCCTTGCCATTAAATAGAAAAGAGAAGAGAGTAAATCATTGTGTGTAGCAGTGCTAGAGGCTGGAGCTTCATTATGCTGCAAAAAAAGTTTGAAGTTTATTTACAACTTTTTGGACTTCAGGAGAGGATGAATTTTCATCATTATTGACTATTTAATGTGAGACATGATGCTCCTGGTTATTTCAATAATAGTAGACAGTGAACAATTTGTAAGACAATGGGACAAAAAGACAAGAGGTTACCAAAGCATTTCAATTTGCATCACTGTTTTGAGAGAATTCAAGATACTGACCAAACCCATGCAGTACCACAGCAAGAGTATGTTATGAAGCTGTTTTATTGCCAGGTGAGCCAACTTCTTTACAGTTAATGTGCTGATATAGTCACTGTGGATTCAAACATTTGTGTGACAAAACAAAAGTAAAGCAGGAAAAGGCTGTGAAGATTATGTTTCAATGCTGTGCACACAACATCCTCAAAAAAAAAAAAATATATATATATAGGCATAGCATTCTCTTTTTGAATTAAATCAATGTCATTATTGTCTACACTGGACTAATGTGACATTAGGAATTGACTAAAATGTTGGAAACAGCTCTGAATTTAAAATTCTTAAAAACAATTCTCTTCAGTTGTTTATTGCTGCAGTACACAGCTAAACCACCTGATTTTTGCACCACTGCGAAGGACAAAATAGTCCCTCCAAAAAGTCAATGGCCCATACGACTTAATGTCCTCTATATTCCCATGCGTGTCATATATCAAATAACACAGCTAACTCAAATTTCAGAAAAATAAGAGAAACCTGCTGTGTCAGTGAAGGAACACTGCCAAACACTCCTGTATCTTTACAGCTTGTCTTTTCATGTCCTTGGACTGTGTCTGTCACAATTAATTAGAATCAGCACAAATACTGTACGACATCTACTGGGGAAAGATATGCATTTCACAGTCCAAACCATGACAGGGGATATTCTGCTATCATCGCAAGTTTTACATTGTTTGATATTGATCGTGATGCTGAAATCAACTTAGGCAGGGCTTACTTTGTCATCCAGTTCTTCTTTGAGGAGCTGGTACTTTCTCTGGAGGAGGGAGTGTGCGTCTTCCTTTGAGCTCAGTTGCGCTGCCAGTTTATCACACTCATCCTTCATCCTGTCCAACTTGATGCGCAGCGCCTCACACAGCTCCTTGTCGGAGGCTGCATCTGCCTGGTACAGAGGAGATTGTGGACACAAGCAATCATTTAGAGCTATAAAGACTACTGGGCTATCTGCAGTGCAATGCAAACCTGGCATATAACAATTTGATGGGGTTTTTAGAGTCTAATAGATCTACATGGAAGCAATGGCTTAATTATTTCTAGAAATGTGTGTAACCCTGTGGTGGTGGTGTTCGCTTGAAAAATCTGGGTGTGCAAATCTCAAATTCCTTTACACAGACTGCCAACATGAACTGTATACTTAAAATATTCACCAAATACCTGTACTTTTTAAGGAGGCTGAATAGGACAAGAGTTAGCTCTCAGATCCTAAGCCTTTTATCAATGTGTGGTGGTGAGTATACTTTCATTTTCCAACACCATGTCTTTTGGAAACAGCTTTGGTGCTGGAAGGTTTGGCATCAAATGGTATAAAAAAATAACTAACAGCAGCCTTCCTATCCTGGAGCCTTCATCGTGAAAGGTACATTCCACACACCACATAAACTGTTCACACCCCCTCCCCGAGGTTTCTGCCCGAGAAAAGGGCTACAGCATTAAAGCCAACAACAAAAAGCAAAATGAAGCTTCTTTGCAGAGGCTGTAAGACTAGGAGTCTTCACATGGATGTTTAGCTTTGGCTAATCACATGTTTACAGATCAGGAGTGTCTGAGTGGCTAATGGTCCATAACTAGTTAGTACTGAAATAATGATGGATGAAAATAAAAAAAGACAGAAATGGTCTATTACAGTGCTGATAATGTTAGCTCATACAGAAGAAAAAACAAAGCAATACTAACAGTATTTACAAGGCAAATCTCATGGCAAGAAAATTAAGGTAAGATGTAAAATTTAGTATGATTTGAAGGATTAGTAATTTACAGAGGGAAATGTATAATACATTAAAAGCAGGATAGTTGCTATTTAAGATTTGAGGGTGATAGGAACATTTTGGATAAAGCTGCTCTTTGCTTTTTAGCAAAGATTTTTTTTAGGTAAGGTATAAGGTATTGTCCCCATTGGAAAATTTGTTCTCTGCATTTGACTTATACTTTAATGTTGCTAGAGCAACCAGTCAGATGCAGTGGGCAACCACTGTGCAGTGCCTGGGGACCATTTTCTGTATCTTGAGCCAAGATCCTGTTCAGGAGTACCCAACTGGAGATTAGCCTATTGTGCATGTTTTAGGTTGATAGGAAACTGGGAGTAACACCCAGACACAGATAGAACATGCAAACTCTACACAGAAAGGCCCTGCTCACCTGGTCTGAAAATCAAACCGTGACTGTCTTGCTGCAAGGCGACAATGCAACACTTGGCTGCCAGTTTTTGGCATGTTTACAACTTTTACTGTTACACTTGAAGACATACCTATATTGTAATGTTCAATACTAGTTGATTCATATTGGCTGCTGATTAGGGATGTCAGGGGGATTAACCAATTATACAGTTATTCGTGATTATAAACGTCAGGGTGGGATAACTGTATGAATTTTAGAAACCTAGAAACTATCTGGTGGGGAGCTCTTGTGCGTCACTTCTTTAAGCCCTCAGTACGTTTTATTTGGTGCGTTAAAGAAATGTGTCTCAGAGCACTGTACGCGCCCAACATCATCCCACTGTGAGTCAAACTCATGTTTTACCCCATGCTTGTTCTCATTGTTCACAGCATTCACTGCGCTGCTCCTTTCGTCTCCCTCTCTCACCTCATACTCTCGACCGTGCCATTACGTGCGAACTCTGAGCTTAACTCCAACAGAAACTGACTGAAATGCTGGGACACTGCCCTCTGCTGGCACACACTGCGTGTGGACACTAGTCTGCCCAAAAAAGTTAGCAAAGCAGCTGTACACGAAGTGAGGGGCTGATGACTCAGATACAGTGTGGATGGAGCTAAACCTGTGCTGTTATCTCACTGCTGTTTGACGCCAGTTACCATCAGAAAAAAATAAACTTAAAAGTATTAGTTGTAGTAATGGCCATATAAGAGCATGCCACAAACTGGCCCACAGTTGGTACGTTTATATGATCCTTGTAGCTAATCAGTAAAATAAAAAAGAAATAAAAACACAGGTTTAGCAGCATTTAATAAAAAATAGAGTAAATAGTTGTGAAAATCATATAATCGCAATCTTTCATCCAGGAATAATCGTGACACAAAAAAATGACATTGTGACATACCTACTGCTGATATATTACTGAGCAGCTCTACTTCACCTTAGATATTATGTTATTCTTTGATGGCCTTTTTATTACACACTTTTGTAAAGATAACAAGATTAGGAATAGCAAATGAGGAATAAACAAAGTAAGAAAACAACTGCTAGAAACAAATAAAGAAGTGAAACAGATGGAAAATGTAGAATTATCACTTGAGGGAAGCACTAAGAGAGGGATTAAGACCAAGACAGTGAGAGGGAGGATAGACTGTTGGAGAAACGCAAGGACAAAATATACGAGTACTTAAAGCTTACCCTGACAGTACACTGGATCTAAATCTCAATTGAGGCTCGCAGCAATGCTACTCCAATATTGGGTGGGCTTCTTTGGGAATATCTGCTGCACCCGCAGGCAAGCACTTTAAACATTCCACCAAACGCCCTTGTCCTTAGCACACTTGCAAATGACACCATTACAATGAGCTATGTCAGATATTAATGTCATTTAGTGAGCGCTAATGGGCTAAACTCAAGCGTATCAGGAAGGACCATGCCCCCTTAAGAAACAATGTACCCACGAGGGCTCATCTTGGGAGATACTGACTGAACAGTGGAAGTCCCATATCTCCAGCCTGCTGCGATGAGACTGCAGAGGTCTGATAGCGGGGATTTTTAAATATTCACGCTTGGAGCTTTGGAAGAACTGGAGTATCCATGGGGCACTGCACACCATTAGGAGCGCAGATATCCTCACTTCACCCACACTCAGAGGACAATGAAGGAAAAGTGCACAAAATGAGGATTTAGTCGGCGGAAACATGCCAGATGTTTAGTGGCTGAGGCGTGTTTCCGAGTGCTGAATTTCAAATGTGTTTCCAATGAGATTTCAGGATGTCAATTAAAAAGCAGTAAGCGGTGATCCATGTTTGTTTTTTTGTTGTTTTTTTTGCTTGGCTTATGACCTTGCGATCGCTCACAGATTTGACAGAATGAGTGTGAGTGAAGTGGATGATGCATAATTGAAAGCCAACTGGTGCTTTTGGAGGACATTCAGGTATAAATGTGTGGTGAAAGGTAAAAAGGAGATGGAAGATTCCAATTTCAACATGACAGCAACAATTAACTGATGGTCTGAAACGTATTACAAGGATTCTGTGAATGTTTTAAGTTTCAGTCAGTCAATTAACTTGTGTTGCCATGTGGTCATAGTTTCTCTTTTGGTGGACTAATTGAAATAAAAAGTGAGATTTGGATTGGCTCACTGTGTTTAAAGGGGAAAGCTAGACTTTTCTGAGCTTTCTACAATGTTATGTTTCCTCATTAAATACATACCTGGAGTTGTGTTTTGTTTCATTCACACCAGTTTAAACAATTCTGTAGTCTCTGATGCAGAGTTTCTCAGACCTCAGAATACTTGGTTCCAAAAACATCCGCCTCTCCCATGACCCACGCCCACTCCAGGAAGACCCTGACCCATCAACAAGCCCTCTACAACTCTACTGCTCTGTTTCCACTGATTCCTCACAGCTGTTTTTTATTTTGTGGTAAAATGGCATCATAGAAAAAGTTCAGGGAGTGAAGTGTTTTTTTTTTCTCTTTTTATGTTCACAAGACCACACTAGAGCTGCATTCTGCTGCCCTCTGCTGGTCTCTCATTTACTCTCTCTGAGCATTTCCAGAAAGACTAACTAGTGTTATTGTCAGATATTTTTAGGCCTACTTAATATTTGAGCAGAGGATGTTTATCTAAGATACATTGCTACTATAGTGCATCTGTCTTTGGAGGATGGTAGTAATTTGAAAATAGAAGCATCACTAACCTATGTGATTTCTTACACATGCAAATTAATTTTGGGCTACTAAGGTCAAAAGAGTGCCTGCCCAAAGGGTTACCAAGCATTTAAAAAAATAGCAAGTCCTGAACAGGAGAAAACTATCAAAAACAAACACTATAGGGGTGTTCCTGTTAGAATATTAGTCATGTTCAGATAATGTAGTTCAATAGGCTTCTGTATTTTACCATAATGGCTATAGAGCCAGTCTCTAAAAACCCATCTAAAACCACACTATGGTAAATTCATGTTTTCTAACCTCATTATGGGCTGTTGCGTGTTGCTAAGTGTTGTTTACATTCACAATGCATTTATTAGTGCCTTCAGACATACTTTCTAGCCTTCCGTCAGCAGTTACATAAACATGCGCCAGTTGGTATTATGAACATGGGCTAATTTGACAAAGTTCCTAATCTCTGGAACCAAACCAACCAATATCAGAAAAAATAGGTTACTTGGTGTATAAAGGCTGAGTGATGTTAAATTTGAAACATTTTATTGACTTAATTGAAATCTCTTGAAACTGTATTTTCTTGCAGGGACCTACCTTAACCTCCTTTAGGTGTTTCTGCATCTCATCCCTCTCCTGGGTGAAGAGCTTGAGCATGTCCTGTAGATCTCTCTCCTTCTTTGACCTTCCGTCCTCCATCACTGCCTTGATGTTTTCCAGTTCTTTCTGATGCACCTCCCTCTGTAGCTGCAGCTGCTGGCCTAGAGCGGCCCTCTCCTCCTGCATGGCGGTCAGTTTGGCCTGTAGCTCTGAGGCGGACTTCTGCAGTTCCTTCCTCATGCTCTCCTCCTCGGCTAACCTCTGGACCAGCTGAGCGTGAGAGGATGTGACCTGCTTGAGTGTGTTCTGGAGCTCAGCATGTTTGTCTTCGTCCTTCTGGTGTCTGCGGGCCTGAGTGTCAGCTCGCTCTTCAAGTCTTTGGTTTTCCTCTCGTAGTCTTGTATGAATGGCTATTTGATTCTTAGTCTCTTGCCCCAATGATGTAAAGGCCTCACGTACCTAAGGTATAATTTCAAATTTAGGCTTACACTTTCATTACTATAATTACCTTTTTCTAATTTATACTATGAAACAGTGGTTCTCTAACACCAAGTACCACTTAATAAAATATTTTTCTGGACTGGAATCTTTGCTGGATTAAAATGAGCCTAAATCAGGAATAACACAGGTCTAAACCAGGAGACAAAACAGGGATTAAAAGAAAAATGGATTACTGAAGCAGGACAAAGCAGGGACTAAACCAGGACTGAACCAGGTCTAAACCAGAATTAAACATGGTCTAAACCTGAACAAAGCAAGGTCTAAACAGGGCTAAACCAGGCTAAATAAACTAGGACTAAATCAAGACTAAACAAGGGCAAATCAAGAACTAAACCAAGTCTAAACAGAACTAAACCAGATCTTAACCAGGACTAGGTTTAAGTTTATTTATTTATATAGCACACATCATGTGTTCAGCATAGACTCAACAGAACTAAACAAGTCCTGGATTAGGACTAAACCAAGACTTCAACTGGCTTTAAATCAGGACTTGCATTGCAGGAATTACAAAATACTCTTGAGTGGCCAGCCTACCACCAGCGGTACCCGTACCACGGTTTGAGAACCAAAGCTATAAAACATAAAAAGTATTTCATCAATAAATGCTCAGGCTGCATGACATACCATCAGTGTACCATCATTACATCATTAATATTGACAATAAACATAATTTAAAATACAGCATAAACTGCAAATATTATTGAGTGGTTCAGGTGGATTAATTTGCCATTTGCTCATAGCTTGATAAACACATCTATTTGGAATTTTGTATTATCACCAGAGCCCTCCAAATCATTTTGTCTGATAGCACCAGGAATATGCCTGAGAGGAACACAACAAAAATGTAAAAACACATTCTGTAATGTGCTTTCAAAATACAGTAATCATCAGTAACTGTAACTTACCTTTATATACACTGAGAGGGACAAAACAACAAAATTAGCAAGTGAAGCAAAAATTTGTTTTCACTGGTCTAGATATAAGTGAGTATTACTCTAAACAGTGGTCTTAATGTTTCATTACAGTACATGTGTCACTCATTACCACTGTCTGTCTCTGGTGCATGAGTTGTTTGGTCCAAACATTTGACGTAAGCCATATTCTGCACATACCGCGATAGTCTGTCATTTAGGCCAATTATCTAGGCATGTTACTCCAAAGAGAAATTTCATTTTTTGTATTTTGAAAACTTTAGTTAGAATCAAACAAAGGCAAATATATATATATATATATATATATATATATATATATATATATATATATATATATATATATAATATATATATATATTATTCGCATACTATCCAGCTGGTCAGTTTACACAATACATGGTACAATTGCTGGAATATGGCTACACCTATTACATTCTGGTGAATTTTTTTTTTTTTCCCAAATACTATGTAGATGAAGACAGACCAAGTATGACCTTCGAACCTAAAATGAGCTGTGAATCCTACAGCACACACAGAAGATTTGAACTGAAAAAGTATATGCGCTCCTTAGTATCCTTAGTAGAGGTAAGTTCTATTTTTGTCAGCCATACCTCCCGGATTTCCTGCTCCAGAGACAACTGGCGCTGGCGGCTGTCGGACAGCTCCACGTCCTTGCGCCGGAGCTCCTCTTCCCTATGGGCGAGGCGGCCTAGGATTTCCGCCAGCTCCCTGCGGGCCGCCTCCGTCTGCTGGCTCAGCGCCTTCATCTGGGCATGAGAGCTCTCCCTTTCCCCCACTGACTGCTGGGACAAACGCAAGAGGGACGGGCAGCGCCAATGAAGAATGACAAAATGAAGGGGAGGTGTAAGAGGTGTACAAAGAAAAAAACCCAAACAATAATGATTAGAGGAATAGAAAGAGTAACAGTAACACAGGGAGGGAAACATTTGCAGCAGTGGCTTGTGCACTGATAGGGAAATGCTAGCACTCAGCTTTCTGATAAGGGACAATGGTCAGGTCTGTTCGGGGCAGATTGCCGCTAATACGCAGGCTTTGACTGGATTTTGCTGCAGCTCAGAAGCTAATCATTTAATTGAGCACTTGATTCCCCTCCCTAATTCATTAAAGGGGCAGAAATGATTGTGTAATAGATTCCGGTCACGTCGGAGAGCCAGGTGGGAGTCTGTCTGTGACTGTGTGAGGGCAGGGCTGCGGAGTCTGAAGGTGACTCACTCAATAATAAGACAACACAAAACACTGGGCGGTGCTAACCCCTTTTATTTTGAACCTATGCAGAAAGCCTAAGGTAGTTTATAAATATTTTGGCATACTTTAGGCATACATACTGGAATCATAAATCTGTTAATTAATGCTAAGTACTGAATACAGTAAAGCAGACAAATAGAGAGTCACAATAGAAGACAAAAGTGGAACAGACTTAGAATCAAATGCAAGTTGGTGAATTTAAATAGTTTTTAGGTTTATGAGCTAAAATGGTTTAAGTAAGCATTAGAACGTGTCTATTTTTAATTAGAATCAATAACTAATTGCTACCATCCCACATATATATAAATAAAGCTGGTTGTGTCAGACTTTTTGTAATCCTGGCCAATAGATTGTGTTCATGTAATGTAATAGCATTCTAAGAGGCCTGATAGGTTACATTCACAAGATGTCAATTTGCTGCTAAAGATTCAAACTGCAGATGTCTTGATGTTGTTTATGGCTAATATCTGTGCAATTACTGGGCCTACCCACATAAAACAAAAACAAGCACAAAGTTTAAAGCCTTATCTGTCAGTACGAATGACCTAAAGTGAAGTTAGTTCTTCAATATAACGTCAAAAAGTGGTGATATTATGCAAACACACAGATGTGATTGCTGTCAGTAGAATGGACATTAAGCCACAATATTATTATGGTGTGGTTGCAGACTCAGTTGTTAACAAAAAATGATCAGGTTCAATATTTGTGGGTTTTTTGTTTGGATATTTCTTTTAAAAAATGTGCCTCACCTATGCATTTATATAGGCCCCTGCCCTCCATCTGAGGTTTTGATCATCAAATTCTAGAATGTGAGATGGAGGGCAGGGAAAAATTCTATGGTGGAAGTTGCTGTTAAAGATTAAAAATGCACATTTACTGGCATGGTTTATCATTCCTATCTCTGCAATTGCTGGCCCCATTTACATGAAACTGGCACAAAGTTCAACTTCTCCTCTGTCTGCACAAAGGTGAAATTATTGTAAATTTTTTTCACTATAGCGTAAAATATTCATGTCAGTAGACAGGGCATTAACAAGATTAATATAGTGAGTTTGTGGACCTAATGCCTAACAAAAAATGGGTTTGGTGGGTCAGGTTCAACACTGAATTTTCTGTTCAGTTACTTCTTTTGAAGACAGCGTCTAACCCAGGGGTCAGCAACTAATACACATGTAGGAGTTCTGGACCACTGCTGAAATTCTATCAGAAATGGACATTCCTTTAGGAGACGAGAAGTCTGCGCTTACCCACCAAGGATGCAAAACAAAGACATAAATCTGTCCTTTACGAACTGCAGACCAATAAATATGCCAGAAGAGGCCTCCTCTCTTCTCTGATAAGAACCAGAGGCCTGACACATTTCATCTGTTTAAAAGACTTTATATGCATTAACATGTTACTTTACAGGAAAATGTCATAGCTGTGTTTTGTGCAAACTGTTGAATGTAACATGTTTAAAGGTATGTAAACTGAAGTGGAGTAAGACACATTTCTTTTTATGACATTTACTTTGTGTCTAGCAGAGGTAATTTGAGCCCTCTCCACTATCAGTTCAGAGGGAAGAACCAGGGACACCCCTTTTACTCCAGTCTTATCTTGGGGTGCGGCCCACATTCCTCAGTTTTTAGTTTCGTCTAGTTTTTGTCTTGTCTCGTCTCCGTCTCTCCTTCGTCTTTTAAGTTTAATTTTTCTTTTCTTCTCGTCATTTTTGTTGCGTTAAGTTCACCTTGCCGGTGATATCATCTTTTCACAATAAGTCGCCCAAACCTTTGTTCGAGTATCATTTTTGTAGTTTATTTTGAAAAGCCTCGCGCCGTGCAACATCCGCAAGCTTTAACAATCACTGCCTTGACCAAAGCAGCTAATTTAAGAAGTTATACTTCTAAAGTTTCGAATCGCTGTGAAAGGATTTTTATTGAATTTTTCATTTGGCATTAAAAGGGACATTTGCCATACTCTGAGACTTTGACGCTGCCTTACGCTGACAACAGCTAAACTCGCCCTGAGCGGCATCACGCTCCTGTTCAACATAACGGGACACCTGGCGACTGGCTGTGGAGCTTGGAGGACACACCACGAACCGCTGTTTGGAGCCGGGAACACCAGCCCTGCTACACCCCGCGGCTCTAAAGGACAAAGAACAACATCCGAGCCCCTGGCTGAAACCGGAGGCTGGCTGTCGTCACCGCCTTCCCCTCCTGCACCGAGCGCCGTAAGATCAGTGTGGTTATGTATGATACAGAATTGGCTTATAGTCTCAGAGTCTACTCCCTTATTCCTAAATTTCCAATAATTTAATAAGTCAATTTATAACTTGCTCCACTGCAATTCATCATTAGTTAATCAATAATTCTGCATAACGGTTCTGTTCATAATTACATTCCTTTCGATATTTACCTGTGCCTCAGTACACTATTCCACCTTATTGTGTAAATAAACGTTATACTTAATCTAAATTAAGTTGAGTTTGGTGGTCTTTATCTATTAAACTGAGTCCCTCCTGGTCAATCCTTCCCTCTTAAGACATTAGTTTAGGTGTTTTAATCTGCACGTTAGCGCAAGGCTAACTGGTACCAATGCGGAGTTATTACTCTTAATCTTTGTCTTAGTTCAGAGCATATATTTTTATATATGTACCCTACACACATAATTAACATTCTACCCCGCTGTGGTCCGAACATAACATCTATAAAAATAATACTAAATAGGTTATATTACAATGTTATTTGTGTATTGAATCTGGGCTACTAAAACATGTACAATGATTATTTCTGTCAGATAAACATTTATCATTTGCACTTTAACAGCAGCTGATGTTTGAACTTGTGTCAGACTCAGATCATACTGGAGACAGATGGATTTATAAAGACTGACACTGTCCTCCAGGCTGCAGTATTTGGATAACATTAATTTAAATATATTTATTATGAATGCAAACTACAGCCCGACGGATATGGATTTTTTTGAAGCTGATGCCGATACTGATATTAGGTAACATCGGCAGATACAGTTATACATTAGGAAAAAGTATTTTAAAGCATTTTTCTTTCTGCTCTTGTTTACATGAATATGGCGTGTACACCCCAGGCCACTTTATTAGACTAAACATCTTTTTAAAATGTTGTAGAAAGCTGCTTATTGTTCTTTATGCTGATTGATATGTAGGTTATAGTGGGTATTGATGTGGGGAGTATTATTATGTATTTTATGTATTATATTTATTTTATTTAGCTTTAACTAAATTTGTTAAACTTAAATTTCATTTAAACTTGCTCTGCAAGTAGAGCATGGGGAGAACTACAAAATGTAATTTGAATGTTTGTTCGATGAGGTTTTATGGCAGAGGAATTAGCAAAATATTTTTAATGCCTTTTTGATCTTTTCAGGCCATGAGAAGGCAATTTTAACAGATATAATGCTAGCAAAAAGTTGCTAACCAACAACAGTTCTTCATAAACGCCATGTTTGTTTTGAATATAGGTCAGTGGTCAGCAGGTTACATCCCGCCGCTTATATCCAACTCTTTGTTTCTCTGATTGGTTACTCCGTCTGTGACTGTTGTGCTGATAAAAATAAAACTCAAACAAGGGGATACAAGACTAACTTCTTTGTATAGAACAGGAAAATAGTTAATCTGGCCGGCCAGGATACCTATAGTTCATTGTTGGGTCACTTTGCATTCTCACTTTACTCAGACTGCACCAGAGCCCAAAGTGAACCGCACTGAGACCTCTGATTTCAGACGGAACAGCGTTGACTTGTTTGATCCACAGGTCCGGAGTTCCACTGCACATTTACACCTCCACAAGCGAACTGAACTTTCCAAAGAAAAGAACTCGGGTTTGATTAAAGCTCACCAAAGAGAGCAAGTGTTAACACACCCTAAAAGTCAGACTGGCTGTTGATGTTGTTGCTAACAGCACTAGCAGCTGTTAAATCAGAAGTCATGAGCAGCCAGAAGCCAACAACTAGGCCTAACTATATTTGTGCCTCAACTACCACCAATGCGCTGGCAACATTTCTCTGAGGTGAGATTGCTCCAGAGAGATTTACCATGGTCTGGTAAATGTCTGGATGCTGCTGATAGAAACACTGTGGCGCTGCAGGTTTTGTGAAGAGAAAGCTTTTTTGAACAAAAACAAAGATTGCTATCAAAGCTTAGATAAGGCTGTTGCAGCTGAGAATTATGGAAGTTTGCAGATCTTTGTAGCAGATGTATGTTTTCACTGGAGGGGCACAAATACCATATGCTCACATGGTTTATGAGACTGTGTCAAATTGTTTGGAAAATAAACACAGGCTTATCATCTCGGCAAATAAGTGATAATGGAATGTTTGACTGTTGTTTTGCGTTTTACTTTCCTTGTAATAAAATTGACGTTAATTACTGTAGGTTCTAGCCAGACAAAGCATCCATAAGTGGTATATTAAATCTACAGAGAAGATAAATCCATGACAGGGGAACTAAAGCTTACATTGTAAAAATCAGTTAATTAGCCACAGTTGTAACTATGTGTCTGAAGTCTTATAGCACTTATAGTTTTCAAAACATTATTTCATAAACCCTGCATTTTGTTTCCTCTTCACTTTAACTACTTCCCAGCTAGACATTACATTTTGAAATCGACAGAGAACATTAGTGGTTAAATAGCCACAGAGACTTGGTAATGAATGCATGTGCCTACTGCGGGCCTAAGCACTCACCTCCTCTAGCTCCTTCTGCAGCCGCTTGCACTTCGCCCTCCACTGACGGATGGCCTCCTGGGCTCTGGTCTTCAGCTCGTCTCTGCTACTCTTGCTGTCCTCCAGCATCGCTTCCAACTGCCTCTTCTCAGCCTTGTCACAGCTCTAAAAGGACAACAGATAAAAAAAAATACATGGTGAAAGCAACATAATTATAATATTGGCTGATTTCAGTGGTTCTCAACTGTAGTACAGGTACTGCTGGTGGTACTTGGGAGTTTTTTGCAGTTCAAGACTTGATTTAGTTTAGATCCAGTGGTTTAGTCCTAGTTTAGTCTTGAATATCTCCTGATTTAGACCTGGTTCAGCTGTAATTTAGTTCTAGTTTGGTCCTTATACTTATTTAGTAAAGTATTTTTTGGTGGGAATCCCTATTTTACTCCATTTTTTAGACCTGGGTTACTCACAGTTTTAGCCAATTAAAGATGGTACTTGTAGAGCCAAATATTTTCTGGGGTGGTACTTGGTATGAAAAGTTTGAGATTAAGGTTAATTATTTAGTTATTTTAGCTTTTTTTAGATAAATACTACTGAATACTCAATTCATTCCCTACAACAGATGGGGAAGGGCATTGAGCACTGATAGAGATCAATGTCCTTAGAAATATGTGGTTATATAGAGGATATTACCAAAATGTATGTTGCTGAGAACTGACCTTGATTGTGGTTGAGATGGAGACACTGAGGTGCTTGTACTGGGGAATGTTAGTTCTGGGGTTTTATGAATACTAGCTTTCAAAAATGCCTGTGAATAGTCACTTTCTAAGACACAATTATTTTTAATTTCTTATTAGTTCTTCTTTATCGCCAGACAAAAGCATGTGTCATTGCTCTTCCAAACTGGGAGAGCACTAACCAGAGCTGGGACTCAGTCGCTTATGTACAAGTGAAAGGCAAGCCTGAAGTCTTAACCTTAAAGTTAAGTCAATATTTATGAGAATCAAGCATGTCAAGTCACCTATTATTACATATTCAACGACAAACTATTTGTAAGGCCACACAGGCCTGAGTGGTTTTTGATACATTTTAAAATATATAATAATTGAAATTAGCTGTCCTGGCAACACTTAAGGCCTATTTTTAGACATTGAACACATGAACAGTGCCAACTGGCAACTTTGGGAAAGTTATAACTATATATCACTATAATCCAATTACAATTCACTGCATAAAAAAACAAACTGACAGAACTTTGTCACTTCGCCCCGACTTGTTTCAAGTCAAGTAATTCTGAGATATTAGTCAAGCAAGTCTCAAGTCCTAAAATGTGCACCTCCAGTCAAGTCATGTGTCTCGAGTCTCCCACCTCTGGTGCTAAAAGTTATTTAAAGCAGAACTCCGAACTTCGCTGTATTTTCCTGTATGGAGCCCTCCACCAATTCAGAGTAAAGCACTTCTGTCTATTCTCACCAGTCCAATTGACCTCTGTGTGATCCCTTGTTTGGCTTTACTTTTGTTTTCCCCTTCGCATATACAAACAAAGTATTTTTCTGCCATGTAGCCAAAAAGGAGAAATAAAGCCAATGCTGGCTTGCTGTTTGGCTAACCATGATGTTCTGCTGACACTGGGTCAGCAATGCTTATACTTGCAAGTGCTGTTTTTGGACCAGAGGTGGCAGGGGGAGACTCAGGACTCCAAAACTTTTTAAGATAAAAAGCTATTGAATTCAGCTTTAATGTAGGAATTACATTATACATTAATTATCAGTATTTTCTCATAGTCTCTCTTTCTTTTAAATACTCAAACATTTGTAATGCCATTTTGAATAAAATTTTAACTCAATCTGATGACATCCGATTTTTATTAATGTGCAGTACTTTTACCAGACCCACACCAGTACCCCACAGTGTAGCAGTCTAATGCTACTGTAACAACACTTAAAGCAAATTAATCATAATTGTATTAATTTTTAGTCAGAAAC
This sequence comes from Bostrychus sinensis, assembly GCA_020698575.1. NCBI lineage: Eukaryota > Metazoa > Chordata > Actinopteri > Gobiiformes > Eleotridae > Bostrychus > Bostrychus sinensis. The sequence goes on along the minus strand of CM036257.1, from coordinate 9,311,720 downwards.
TTCGGATACCTGTAACTCTTTGAGCTGTTCAAGCATTCGTAGCTGCTGCTGCTCCCGTCGTGAGAGGTCTGAAGTCAGCTCCTGGTGTACACAAAACAAAAAAGGTCAAGAATGCATGTGTTTGCAAGCAATAACAAAGAAGAGGCAAGAGCAGAGGATAAGGAGTGAGGGATTCAACAGAAAGAACCACAAAAGATGTTGTAGGGTATGCTGGATTTTATCTGCTGAAAAAAGAGGTGTAGTCTCAACACTGGAAGAAATGTTGACAGAAAAAGACACTTTGAAGTTTGCCGGTGAGGTAAGGTTAGTCTGGAACTGTTTAAGTGAATAATTCTGTCAGTTAGCAGTAATTAGTCATAAAGTGATTAGTCATAGGCCTCTCAAACTCTACATAAACGAATCCGCTGAGAAATCAAATCTTTCACCCCATTCTGCTGATTATACTTCATTTTTGCTCATTTACGGATAAAATGAAACCGGCGTCTATTTTGATCTCGACATAAAAACCGCTAAGAGACGCCTCAGGTGATGCGCTCCGCGATAGAGGAAAAGTGTGGGTGTTTAAACACATTTAAAACATCAGAGGTTGGAGAAATGTGCCAATGCTAAAAGTGGAGCTATTTCTGCTAACATTTTTATTGATACAAACCTTAGCCCTGAGTAACACAGGGGAATGAGTTTTTTTTTTTTAATGTCAGTGTTGAAAGTGACACATTGCGCTAGTTTGAGGAGGATAAATGGCGGCTGGTTCAACTTCTGATCTCCGATTCCGACTGTCACTTCATCTGTGGATTTTAAGAGGATCAAATGGTTGCGGAGTTGGCGGAGGATGCGACCACGGATGAGAGGAAGTGGGAAACTGAAATAACCTCGCTCAGGGCAGAGGTTCACACATGGACACTGAAGTTGGAGGCCTTTGAGTTGTGTTTACTATTACACAGTGTTGAGGATTTTTTTTGTAGAATAACATTTTAGGTAGGTATTTTTGTGAAATTCTGAGCCAAGGCATTAGCAGCCAAATCTAGATGTGAATCAGCAATCTTATGGTTTAGGGGTAAATGCTCCATCGTCTGAGCCACAAATCCCTTTAAGAATCGGGAAAAATCCTGAATCCCAGACCACACCAAAAATATGATGAATTTGCTGACCCCTGGTGGTTAAAATTGCCTTTGAGACAGCTGGGATCTTTCTATCCGGCAGTACAGACATAGTGCACATTCAGGTGCACCTGAACCGGGTATCCTCTAGTCTAGTTCAAGGATAAATGCTCTATCCAATAAGCTACTTAACAATCTAACAAATTGAAAAAACAACCTGGATTGTGAAGGTAATTAGTGTTAGTGGTACGAAAGTAATAGTTTATGCTTTTTTTTTCTTTTTACTGGTTTGAGGTTGTGTTTGTCTTTGAGGGAATCACTACTTTTCTACGAAACTTAAAAAAAAAAAAAAAAAAACACCCAAGAGAGTTTCAAAGATAAGCTGCATAAAAATTAAGAGAAGGTATCCTAGTAGTTATCCAGACACTTCAAAAATGCTATCTACATTTCCTTAGGCAAAATCTAATTAAAATCTTGAGTCTCAATTAATGAATTAATGAGTTATTTTTCTCTTGCTCAGTTTACAATTTAAATTCTCTTCAAACTTGCTCGTTATTTTGGGAAACTCAATGGTACCAAAAACATTCAAATTAATCCAAGCTGTTTTGAATGTAATATAGTTGTCGTAATTACAAAACAGATAAAAAAAAAAACATTTTTGCTGCTGTTCATGTGATGTACGAGTTCCAATTCCCCGGGAGTTGAGGAGGAAGACAAGAAATGGATGCTGAACAACAACAAAAGATCTACCATGTTTGTTCTGTCCTTTATCATTACAGCCAATAATAAATCATTATATGGTCAGCCATATAATGTGTATAAAGGTCCCGTATTATGCAAATTGACTTTTCTGAGGTTTTTACCATGTTATAATGTGGTTTCCACATTGAAAACATACCTGAACTTGTGTTTTGTTTAATTCCTGTATGTTTGAGTAATCCTTCATGCTGAGGCACTGCACTTCTCAGGAGCTGAAAACACTCAGATTCACGGCTCTACAGAGACAAGTAAAAAAAAAAACTGCCTTCTCTAGGAAGCACTCAACAATCAACAAACCTCAACATTCAGTCTCCTCTCATTAATTTGTCCCAATAAAATGGTGTACAGCACTGTTCCCACTGATTCCTCACAGATATCTTTTTATTTTGTAGTAAAATGGCATCATACAGATGGTTTAAGGAAGTAAACAGCTTTTTTCACTGTTTCTGTTAAAAAGAGAGCCTCAGAACTGCCCTCTGCTGTTCATTTTATCTGTTTCTGTATGACACCAGTTAAGCTTTTATTGGAATTGTTTTCTCTCAGTCAAATGGTTGTAAAATGTGCAATGCTGTCCTAGAGGTAACCAAGATTGTTTTAAAAAGATACTAAATATATCTCCTTCAATAGGAATGTGATTTTTATTGTTCTTTTTACTATTTAACACTAATCTTTTATGTTAGCTGTTATTTTATAGTTATTTATATTAGCTGGTAATTGGCTTGCAATTAGTTCTGCTGAAACATAAACCCCTTATTGTAATACATAGAGCAAAACCTGGTCTCATTTTGATGATGGCTCCTGGAACTCCATACTCTTTTCAAAGAAATGTTATAAAAATGCCTATAGTCACGGACAGGGCTTCTTGTTGTTGACACAAAGGTTATTTTTTCGCTGCAGAAAGCGAAAAGGTCATCGACAGTGTGAAAGCTGGCTGCTCCTGGTGCTGCAGACACATCTTTCATGGAAATAACAAGATGACAGAAAAAGGCACATGTACAACTTAAGAGTGATGACTAATGGCGCATTTGTAAGAATGACATTGGTAAGGAGGAGTTGGAAAAAAGTGTAAAAGGAATCTACAAGGATGACAATTAAAGCGTATTAAATGTGATACTAGACTACTGGACTGACCTGAACCTGTAAGGTAAGGTGGACTTTCTCCTTCTCCTCACGAACCAAAGCCCTTTTCAGTTCTTCAACTTCACCCATCACCGAAGCTCTGCGCAGCTGTTGCTTTAGCTCTGCCACCTCCTTTTCCAGGTCAGAACGATCTGCAAAAGACAAAAAACAGTCAGACATGAAATAAAACTTGGAATATTTTGTTTAGGCTCTAGCTTTCATATGCTCTAGTCAAACTGTTTCAAAAAGTGTATTAATTTTTTATCACAATGCCCTGATGAATTCTCCTCCAAAAGTGCCTTGGAATCCTTTCTATCAATATGTGCTGTTTAGACATTTTTATCATCTTGAGGAGCACATGATTTTTCTGCTCAAAAACATTAAGCCACAGCCACCTTACATTAAAAAGATGTAGGGGGCTGCCATAGTCTAATTTTCTTTCTTTTTTTGCCACTTTGGGGGGAATTAACAGTGAATACAAGCAGCAGCAGAAGATGCTCAACTGAATGATTAGCAAAATAAAGTCATTAAAGTTATTTATTTTGCTGAAACCCAGGACCTTTAACTAATAGAGCTACACATGAAGCAGCCATTTTTTGATACAAGCCTTTTTATTAATGGCCAATAGCTCTTACACTACAGCTCTACACTAAAAATACAAAGTAAAATTGTAGATTTCTCCAGCTTCCTTTTTCCCGTCCTGTGCTCTTCGCCTCACCTTCAGAGTGCTCGAATCAGTTACCTGAACCTCCCAGTCCATTTCTCCTCTCCTCCCTCTCAGTATGGGGGCCATGTGGGTGGGCAATGGGCTGTGACATCTCCAGCCGGCCTCTCTGAAGATCACTGTTGGCTTTTTTAGTCCTCTGCAGCTCACCACGCATGTCCTCCACCTGCAGGTCATCAGCCGAGAGGGCACACAAATCAGAAAGACATAGTACTACAGGAAGTCTGGCAAAAATCTACTCTATAGTTTCTTTAAAACAATTCTTTACAAAGCAGGAGTTATATAAATTAATTCTGAGTCCTTTTACTTTGAGCTTAGCAAAAGGTAGAAAGCCATTTTTAGTAAAGCAAAGAAAAGATTTATCAGCCATGTTGGTTATTAGAGTTACTGTTGCTTTTTTCATCTTTATTCCATAGGACAGTGGAATAGTGACAGGAAACTATGAAGAGCAGGAGGAGACATTTAGCAAATGGTCAGAACTTGAACCAACGACACCAGGGCAAGCTATATTTCCTCTACCCACAGAGTTATACCGTGACACCAAGATACTCTTTAAGACACGGTTGCCCATAAAGTAAAACATTTTTTTTTTAATCTTTTTTCTTATAAAATGCCAAAAAAAATGTAAGGCATGAATTTGTTTCATTAGGGTAACTGAATGCTCAGTATGTACTCAGTCAAAGGAGATTTTTCCCAACTATACTAAACAGTGTACAAGCATTTACAACTTTTTTCTAAGCTTTAACTGCAATATTGTGGTCAAGGTTATCATACTGTCAGAACCTCATACCATCCCCTCTGTAGTATGAAATGAAGTATAAGAGAAGAATGTCGATATGTAATGTTGAAATAAGTTTTAAAGGGCCTATATTATGCAAAATTGAGCTTTCTACCATGTTATAATGTTGTTCCGTCATTACAAACATACCTGGAGTTGTGTTTTTTTTCATTCACGCCTGTTTGAGTAGAGTACGCAGAGTTTCTGAGGCCTCAGAACGCTCAGTTCCACAAACCTCCGCCTCTCGCACTAACCCCTGCCCACTCCAGGAAGCACTCAATCAACAAGCCTTCTACATCCAGTCTGCTCTCATTCATTTATCCAAGAAAAATGTTGCACAGTTCTGTTTCCACTGATTTCTCACAGCTATTTTTCATTTTGTAGTAAAATGGCATTATACAAAAAGTTTAAGTACACTGCACTCCACTAGTCTCTTCACCTGTTTCTTTGCGGCAGTAATGCTGCGTTTAGGGCTGCAACGATTAATGGAGTTATTCGAGTAATTCGATTAGCTTGCTTTGAACTCGAAGCTTCGTTTAATTCATGTAAATAAGACTGACGCATAGCGCTGGGAACTTTGTATGCACGGAAAGAAATTTCTGCACGGTTAATGCACAACACACTACCGACAGTAAGGCAGTGGTTGGGCTATAAACTGAATAAATTTGAGACGTAGTTCGCATTTTAAATGTATATATAAACTACGTAGAGAACAGCACCATCGTGAAAGTGGGTTTAGAGGAAACGGCGTCCTCCAAGCGTCGCACTGTTTGGCTAATGCTACAGCTAACGCACAGAGCAGCTTAAATACTGACTCTAGAGACCCTGCAGACGACAAACACACTAATAATGACAGAGAAAGTATTCTTATTACCTCTGTAAAACCTTTGTTCATTAGGTGGCAGCAAAGTGGCAGAAATAAACAGCGTAATGTGATGTGCAATCCGCTGCGGTAAATTGCGAACTTTGTTTATGTAGCTATGCTAATTAGCCGTGTGGGCTCAATAGTGTTTAGCGTCTTTTAACAGGCCCCTGATGGTGTATAAATGATAATAGATATCACTTTTAGAAGCAGAGAGGGTTACAACTAAAATACTTTTTAAACTGTGAGGGGAATGCACACCTCTGCAGCTTTTGCATCGTTTTGTATAGGCATTTACAAATATTCTGATTAAATATATAATTAGTACATAATAATATAGCCCGGTATAAGTAAGTATAAAGTATAAGTGTATAATTAGTAGACCATATCATAATGTATAATAATAAAACCTACATTTACAAAGCTATTTGCAATACAATGCATTTAAATATGAAAAAACACTTCTTAATGTTAGACAGACAGATTCACAGATGTCTATTAAAATGTGTTACTTTTTAAAATATGCAGACACGCAAGAGTATCTCTTATTCGATTACTCAATTAATTTAACAAAATAATGGATAGATTACTCGATTACCAAAATAATCAATAGCTGCAGCCTTAGCTGCGTTCACACCAGACACGTTTGAGTCGTCTAGGGCATCTTATTTACATGTTAAGTCTATGTAAGCGCACGTCTGGACGTCCTGCGGCGCGAATCAAGCCTCCAGCGCATCGCTAATTGGGCTTTGGCGCCATAGCGCTGCGCAAATTGAGCACTGACATGTCTGACGCGCGAATTGAGTATCTAACGCCCTAGATGCCCAAGTTGAAAAATCTGAACTTGGGGACCTTAATTTTAGCATGTGCTGAGCTGAGCTCGTTGGCTTAACAGTTACTGAACTCCCCAGAACAACAGGAAAAACAGAGTCTGTGTACTGAGTGCTAGCCTAGCCTATAACCCGCTAAAACCACTAGAGACTGCTATTAAACAAGAAAAAACACCATATCTCAGCTCTGCTGCTGGTGTTGAGTGCTTAAAAACAGCATCAGTGTCCTGGGGACATGTCCTCGCACCGACACGGGACAACAGGTGAGCAAACTGGTATGGCCTCAGTTGGATTTAGCCCTGAAAGAGTGGCCATTATCCTGGCACAACAGACAGGGTTCGTTCACTTTTTGTACCAAGAATTTTCCATGACTTTTCCAAACTTGACTAAATTTCCAAGACCTGAAAAATTACTTACACATTAATAAATAGCATTCAAAATGTCCAACGTAGTACATTAGAAACATACTTTTGCTGCAATTTCATTTGTTAAAATTGGAAATTGCAGGATTGGTGCAGGATTAACTAGTACTGGATATCAGAATATTTCTTGCGCCAGAATTTCCAAAACTACTCTAAAACTTTACACCAAAATATAAATTTCCAAAACTTTTTAAGGGCTTGGAAATTGCATTTTAAAATTCCATGACCTTTCCATGATTGTACAAACCCTGTGAAAAGACTAATAAAAGCATAATAAATTACCTTTAAGTACTGCTGAAAGTAAGAGGATGGAGCATCAAATCAGAAAGCTTGTTTTGTCAGCAGAGGAAGACTGACATGGTTAAATCCACAGTAACTGACTCATTGTTTAGATAGAACTCTCTTGCTTCTTAAAAACAGTGCTGAAACCAACTGCAGAGTCTATTTGGTGTACCCTCAAAGGATTTCCTCTCGTTTGCATATCCATAAGTCCAAACAAACAAACCTGCTTAACGAGGGACTCTCTGCTGTCCTCAGACTGCTCCAGGAGTCTCCGGGCTCTCTCCAGCTCCACCTCCATCTGATAAGAGCAGAAAAATAACAAAAACTGTCAAGAAAATACATAATGCACAAACGTTTGGGGTTATGGTGAGTTACAGAGGAAAAATGTTTTGAATATAGTGAGATTCAAAATACACAACTGAATTAGGAAAACAGCACCATACAATGAAAATATATACAATTATATCTGAGGAAACACAGAATGTTCAAAATATTAGACTTGGGTTCTATTTCTTTTTTAAACAAATTGCTTAGCTTTATTAACTATGCTGGCAAAGGGGTAAATGCAAACAACTACTCGTTCTGCTTTTCAGTAAATTATAAATTACGCAGTGTAAAGAAATCAAATACTTCGGCTCGGTTTGAACCCATTTACCTTGGTCCTTTCTCTTTCCACTTTGAGCAGCCGCTCAGTCATAGCCTCATCTGGAATTTGGGATTGTGCTGTGTGTCGTCCTGAGGTCTGCAACATACAAAACACATTTATCTCAATGCATCTCAAATTTAGGAATGTATATATAGTATGAGAAATGTGTAGAGGATTATCAAGACTGCAAAAAATCATGGAAAATTGAGTTGCGCAACTACTACCAACATTTTATTTTCGACTATTTAAAATTGTAATATTTTATTCTCTAGCATTTGACCTTAAAAAGAGAAACTACTCCAGTCTGTGTCTTCATATAGCAGCATTTCATTAAACTAAAGTGCATGGCTTTTTTTCTCTTTTGGTTGCTCTTTTTTATGTTAAGGGTTGCCACAGCAGCTTCACAGGTTTTTATGCCGGATATACTTCTTGTCGCAATCAGTCACATACAATGATTAGAGTAGGCAATGTGGGTGAAGTGACTTGCCCATGGACACAACAGTATGCGCTTTGAGCGGGTTTCAAACCACTGACCCTCTGGTTGGTGGGCTAACACTTAACCCACTGCACCACTGTTTAAGAAGTGCATTGAGCAGCATAAATACTACAGAGGTGACTAGCCTTTTCTGTTTTTTATGTGATGTGTTTAGCATCTGCAAAGAAATAACTGCCTTTTCACTAGCAGCAGCATTGCCCGTCACACAGTGTACAATCTCGTGCTTAGAGCGGTGGTTAGCAAACTGTGAATCAGGTATCACAGTTAATACATGAACATCTTCAGGTGGTACTCAGGAGTCACTTCTGGTTTAGTTTTAGAAGGAGCATGGTTTAGTCCTGCTTTGATTAGGGATTTATTGTGAAGTTTAGACCACTGCTTAGTCCTGGTTCTGGTTTAGTCCTAGAATAGTGCTTGTTTAGTCCTGTTTGTAGGTGGCTTAGTCCAATTTTAGTCCCAGTTTTGCTCTTGCTTAGTCTAGGTTTAGTCCTGGTTCAGTTTGTGTTTTGTCTTAATTTAGTAATTTCTATTTTAGTCAATTAAAGATGGAGGTACTTGGTGTAAAAAGTTTGAAAATCACTGGATTAGAGACTAGAGTGAGCTAAACAATGCTGATATTTTTTTATTTTTTATTTTTTGGAGGGAGGGGGGTTCTAATTTTATGAATGAAATTAATATATAGCAATTTGTCTTCATAATACTTATTACAATGCAAATTAATGTTAGAATTGGACAGTGAGAACTGTTAAAAATTAGTTTTTTGAAAGAAAAAAAAAAAGGCAATCTCAATCAAACTTGCTGTGCGAGTAAAGCTTGGGAAGAGCAACAAAATACTTTTTAAATCTTTGTTCTACGAGGTTCTATGTCAGAGAAATGAGCAAAATCTTTTTATAGCTGTTTTGAGCTTTTCAGCCTGAGATAAAGCATTTTTGGATGTTGTCTGTGAACTGCAGTGTAAGAATCCAAAACTGCTACCAGATGGGTAGGGAAGCTGGGGTCCTTCATTCACATTGTTGCCCGGACATGTGCCTGACCAAAAATCTGCATTAAAGGGCAAGAATCGGCCGATTGCCAATTGACTAAAAACCTCTATTAGAGACAACTGTTTCCATAAAATTAAAATTTGCAATGTAGGTATGTTTTAGAAAATTCTAATTAACCAAATCTAACCAAATTATTATGATTACTTATTATTATTAATTTTGTGTCATTTACTGTATACAGACATGAGTGACTGAAAGATGTTGCTCAGGAGTAGTATATAGTAGGGCAAAAGGTAGATGGTTGTAGTTGGGTTTTTCATATTGTAGGTTATAGGGGAAGCTTCTGCTCAGGATCAGTTACCATCCCACACGGTGATGGAGGATGAGTATATACACCCCACCAGACACCAATAAAAGGTTGTTAGTATCTCCAGCGAGCTTCAGCCCCCTTAAAAATTAATCTGTTGGGCCTTTTTGATAATGCTGGTTGTGTTGGCTGGGAAACATTGTGGACGCTCAGGTATCTGAAGACAGACACCATCTTCACAGCTGTTCCTCCAATTAAGAGGGGAGAGGAGTTGTGTCCAAAACTATTTATTTGATCTTCCTGCCCAGTCATAGCAGCTGTCTTGGATTAAGTCAGGGTAAATGCCATAACATAGTGCCTTTATGAAAACAAGAAAACAGGAGGAATAAGTACAAGAACTTATTTATTTATTTAAGCAGAATGCGTTGATGAATTACCAGCTGCTAGCAATAACATCTACCAAGTGACTCATCATCTCTTTGATTCACGTCACAGCAGGCCCATCAGTGGGGAATAGATGTGCCCTATGCCTCTTCTTCTGCTGCTATTTAGTAGTAACACACATTATTTTCCTCTTCATTTGCTTATGTTTGTTTATTTACCCTTAATTTTTGGACAAACGCATTTTTTTCCTAGCACCCCGGGCCCTGCTGGTGTCCCATTAGGGCACTACAGAAGAGAGGCATGCAAATGAATTAGACGCTACTATCATTACATTGCATTACAAGTCTTGTTCATGAAAGGTGTGTGTGTGTGGATATGGCTACACAGTGCCCCTCTGTGGGCAAACAAAATACTGCTGGGATATTAGCCTTTTGGAAGAGAAAATGCATATTAAAAGTATGTGTTTTACAAACTAATATCTGATATTAAGAGCTTGGGGATTTGAGTGTCCCTTTGATATGATAAAAGTTTTATTGAATTCAAATTTATAAAGAGACAGAACAAGGACTAAATGGCTCAAATTGCCACATGCAGTACTTTTTACTGCAAGGTTTAAAGTGCAGGTAAAAAGCTTAAAGGTCATCTGTTATGCTAAATTAACTTCACTGAGCTTTTTACCATGTTATAAGGTTGTTTCCACCTCAAAACATACTTGGAGTAGTATATTGTTTCTTTCACGCGTCTATGAGTAATCCTGTAGGTGGAAGAACTGACCTTCTCACGAGCTGAACATGTTCAGCTTCACAACTCTACATAGAAACATAAAACCCTGCCCTCTCCAGGAAGCACACACCAATCAACAAGTCCTCTACATCCAGTCTGCACTCATTTTTTGAATTCATTCAAAAAAAAAAGTGTACAGCTCTGGTTCCACTGATTCCTCACAGCTGTTTTTCATTTTGTAGCAAAATGGCATCATACTCAAGTTTAAGAAAGTAAATCTTTTTTTCTCTGTTTCTGTTCAAAAGACCACAAAAAAGCTGCCCTCTGCTGCCCTCTGCTGGTCTCACCAGCAGAGGGCAGCAGACACCAGTAAAGAGTTTATCTTTTAGTTAGATTATGATTTTAAAGGTTGTAAAATGTGCAATGCTGTTGTAGAGGTGATCAAGACTGGCTTGAAAACATAATAATTAATATATGGTAATACTGGTTCTGAGATGGACCGGCATTAATGAAGAAAAAAATGGAAAATTGTGGTTGGTGGAGCCAAAAACATTTCAGCCATACTATGTGCTGGTCCCAAGCCTGGATAGATCTGGGGTTGTGGAAGGGCATCCAGATGTAAAACCTTTCCCAAAGTATCCAGGAGAATTCACTGTGGAGCCACCTGTGGTAAAGAGATCTTTTATGTTGCTGCAAAATATGGCGCCTCTACTGAGTGGCCGCCAATGAAAAGAGTTTGTACACCCCTGCCCTAGACCCTAGACACTGAGTGACATTTATTTCAACATACACATGTACTAGAGATAAGACAATGCCTTAAATAAGTTAAATATTCAAAATACATTTAACTTCCCAGTGACCCACCAGTTGAGAGCACTATGTAATGTTTTCTCCTATTGGCATCTGTTGAGTGCATCAAACTATAGCAGGTAAAAGTCTGCAAGACTAAAGTGCACCTAATGACAGGGCTCTCTCTGTGCCATAAACGCTTTTAGACAAATGCATACCTAAAAATAAAGGGGAGTGATTGGCACCAAATAGGAAAGTAGCAATTGCTTACTTAGCGACCATTTGCGCTTCATCATGGTAATTGCCTAGGTGTTCTATATAGTCTCATGAAGCTGAAGTGGAGTGCTGGCTGACACAGAGGAGAGGCTGGGTTGAAAAACAAATCCTACTGGGCTTTGAGGACAAGAGGAAAGAACAAGTAGAATTATCTGCATGTAAAACTGCATTTGATAAACACCATTTGCAATAGCATCATGATTGACTGATGATGACTAATAATTACAATATTATTATAAAAGGTGGAATGACACTGCAGCCTTTTTGCTTAGAATTGCTTGTACATTTTTTGTAATAGGTCCCTAGGAATCAAGCAGTCTGCAACAAGAGAAGAGGGGGAAAATAGAAAGTGTGAAGCAGTGCAGTGGCACGAATTAACGTTATTTCTTCAAACTCAAAAGAGAGAGCTTTAAGCTTTATAGAAAGGCCTCTGAACAGACAAGAGGGAGAGCTGACTGTCTGGATAATGTCCAGCCAAAACGTTCAGGCAAGCTTATCCTGTCTAACTTCGGAGAAATAATTTGATCCTCTCCAGGGTTCGTAAACACTGCTCTGCTCTTGTTGTAATGACGATTACAGTTCATTTCAGTGTCTCAAAAAATTCTGCCAGCTCACGTTAGATTACCATTAATAAACAACTTTGTTCAGGACAGCTTGTTATTACTGCGGCTATCACTCCAAAGTACAAACTGTGTAACTCTGACTGCTGTACATGCTCTGTTATTGGCCAAAACCAAGGTCTTTGGGCTAAATAAATCTATCTCTTGATGCTGTAGATATGAACGGGGGCGGGTCCCTCGCCTGTCATTCACCACTCTACTATGATGTGCCGTGAGGTTCTTGAGCTATTAAAACATAGCCCTTTTTCCCTTATTTGCACCAATATTGGTTTATTTTAAAACAAAAACAATAGTGAGCATGTAGATAATACAATAGAAGATAGTCACATATAAGACACATACAAGATTAGGGTAATGAACACATTTTGTCTTTAAAAATGACAGGGAGGGTTTAGCCCACTTAGACCACTGATACCAGCCATTCTTGCTCCTCTTACTACTTTCTATTTCACATCGCACAAGTTTTCTGCATATGCCCCACGTGTTCTGTTAACTGAACCTACCATTTCACAAATAGTACAGGTCTTTCAAAAAATTGCCAGTTCTATTGTTAGCGCATATCGCATGTTCTTCTAATATCATGCAGCCCTACTTATAACACAAACTGCACATTATCCTTAATAGATGTCAAATGAGTCAGTCACTGCATCCGTCATATCCGCTGTAATGGGTGTCAGATTTGATATTTGACCGTGGCCTCCTTCCTGAACTACTCAGTGTTCTTTCTGAATGTGTGAGCTCCATGAGAGTGTCGGAGCGAGGTGTGATATGACAGGATCACATTAGACTAGTGTAGTGTCACCTCCTGCAGCTCCTCGGACACGGTCACCCGCTGCTCAGTCCTCCTGCCTCTGTCCGTGCTCCTCTTCTCAGTGGTAATCTCTCGCTCCAGCTCATGGAGACGCCGTTCTAAATGAGACGACACCTGTCCACAGCAAAAACATCTGAGGTCATGCAAACCTGTCCTGATAAATATTGGAAATAAGACATTATTAATCAGTCATGATTTTTTTTTTTTTAAAGCTAATAATGTTATGTTGGATGCAGAATTTACTTCCCAGTTAAGAGCACTAAATTTAATGCCAACTTTATGCATATGGGCAAAACAATTAAGTCAGACTCTGAAATATGCCTTGTGCTGAGAGAGGAGATTTTATTACCAAGACAGAGCATTAATGCCACAGAAAAAGTAAAAACAATGTACATATTGTATTTGATTAAAAATGTCTTTGTGTGTGAATGTGCTCTATCCAAACGTCCTCATGTGGAATACTAATGGCTTCATTTGGTTCAAAATTTGTAGAAATAAAGTGATTTTTTGTAGCATTATCAAATTTTTAATGGAAACTGTAAAACACCTCAAGTTTTTAACCATTTCACTCACGCTTCTCTATCTGATACAGGGTTCTCGCGACCCCCTTTTTTCGACCAGTAAACGGACCTTTTCCCCCAGCTAACCAAATGTTATTTTAAGATTACAGTTGCGTGGAATGTGTAAAGTTTTGTAAAATTACATCAAGAGGTAAACTTCCGTGACATTATGCGCAGTAGGTCACTATATTAGCCGAAATTCCCTGGGCAGTGACATGTGATCACAATGGCGGCCACAACAAGCCCTCGCCTTCCGATGTTGGGCAGTGGTAAAAACAGCTGTGCATCCGTCACGATTCAGATTGTTTCATGTGTTTGCTGGAGAGTTGTAAATAAATCATTTTGTTACAAATACATGGGGCCTCGGATTATGAAAAACTACGGAGAATAACCGGATTAAGGTATCTCAACAGCATGGTGTTTTATATATCAAAATATCGACCAGATATGCTCAGAAAGGCCGTTTTCAGGTAGGGAAATACAAAAATTTTGTAATGCCATCGTGATACAAAGCCCTCTCAGATTGGGTGCTACGCAAGCAATGTTTATTAACATCTCCAATATGGACATTTTTCTTTTTCTTTGGTGGGAACCCTGTGATAATTAATCGACTAAACATAAAAAAAAATCGACAGAATGATCGATCGAGACAGACAGATAATAAAATGGAAATAGATAGAATCCCAGGGTTGGCAGCTCGATCCCCGCTATAATCCACTACGCACTTCACCTACATTGCTTACTCCAATCACAGTATGTGGCTGGTTGCACCAGAAAGGGCGGCCCTGTAAAAAAGGAGCTGAAAAATAGCTCTAGTGGGGTGACTGCCAACACAGCCAGCAATATTAAAAAAGCCCCCAATGCCTACATGTAGGCTCACAGTAGCCTGTGGTTCCTGGAGGTTATTTACATGTATGTTTATGTCTGAAAAGCCCTTTGAGCTAACTGCTATTGTGAAATTGGTTTATATGAATTAAAATGAAATAGAATGAAATGTTGATGGCAGCCTCCAACATAAAAGACCCAGCCCACCCAACACATGAACTGTTTATACCCCTACCCTCCGGCAGAAGGCTACAGCCTTAAAACTTAAATGCAGGTTCATCCCAGGCTCAAGAAGTCTTACAACATGGCCACTACTATGAGCCAAAACCTCTGTACCTGTAATATACACTGCTCAAAAAATTAAAGGGAACACTAAAATAACATCCTAGATCTGAATTAATAAAATATTCTTATTAAATACTTTGTTCGTTACATAGTTGAATGTGCTGACAACAAAATCACACAAAAATTATCAATGGAAATCAAATTTATTAACCCATGGAGGTCTGGATTTGGAGTCACACTCAAAATTAAAGTGGAAAAACACACTACAGGCTGATCCAACTTTGATGTAATGTCCTTAAAACAAGTCAAAATGAGGCTCAGTAGTGTGTGTGGCCTCCACGCCTGTATGACCTCCCTACAACGCCTGGGCATGCTCCTGATGAGGTGGCGGATGGTCTCCTGAGGGATCTCCTCCCAGACCTGGACTAAAGCATCCGCCAACTCCTGGACAGTCTGTGGTGCAACGTGGTGTTGGTGGATGGAGCAAGACATGATGTCCCAGATGTGCTCAATTGGATTCAGGTCTGGGGAACGGACGGGCCAGTCCATAGCATCAATGCCTTGATCTTGCATGAAATGCTGACACACTCCAGCCACATGAGGTCTAGCATTGTCTTGCATTAGGAGGAACCCAGGGCCAACCGCACCAGCATATGATCTCACAAGGGGTCTGAGGATCTCATCTCGGTACCTAATGGCAGTCAGGCTACCTCTGGTGAGCACATGGAGGGCTGTGTGGTCCCCCAAAGAAATGCCACTCCACACCATTACTGACCCACTGCCAAACCGGTCATGCTGGAGGATGTTGCAGGTAGCAGAACGTTCTCCACGGCGTCTCCAGACTCTGTCACGTCTGTCACATGTGCTCAGTGTGAACCTGCTTTCATCTGTGAAGAGCACAGGGCACCAGTGGCGAATTTGCCAATCTTGGTGTTCTCTGGCAAATGTCAAACATCCTGCTCGGTGTTGGGCTGTAAGCAAAACCCCCACCTGTGGACGTCGGGCCCTCACACCACCCTCATGGAGTCTGTTTCTGACCGTTTGAGCAGACACATGCACATTTGTGGCCTGCTGGAGGTCATTTTGCAGGGCTCTGGCAATGCTCCTCCTGTTCCTCCTTGCACAAAGGAGGAGGTAGCGGTCCTGCTGCTGGGTTGTTGCCCTCCTACGGCCTCCTCCACGTCTCCTGATGTACTGGTCTGTTTCCTGGTAGCGCCTCCATGCTCTGGACACTACACTGACAGACACAGCAAACCTTGCCACAGCTCACATTGATGTGCCATCCTGGATGAGCTGCACTACCTGAGCCACTTGTGTGGGTTGTAGACTCCGTCTCATGCTACCACTAGAGTAAAAGCACCGCCAGCATTCAAAAGTGACCAAAACATCAGCCAGAAAGCATAGGAACTGAGAAGTGGTCTGTGGTCACCTCCTGCAGAACCACTCCTTTATTGGGGGTGTCTTGCTAATTGCCTATAATTTCCACCTGTTGTCTGTTCCATTTGCACAACAGCAGTGAAACTGATGTCAGTCAGTGTTGCTTCCTAAGTGGACACAGTTTGATTTCACAGAAGTGTGACTGACTTGGCGTTACATTGTGTTGTTTAAGTGTTCCCTTTATTTTTTAGAGCAGTGTATTTACATGACAATACATTTAGCCCATGCAATATATTTAATAGTTTACACTTTACCAAAGGCAGTAATACATTAATGGAGCTGCATTTAGGACAGTAACACCTTTTTTTCCATATCACTAAACATCCTATGACCTAACTCACTCTAAGCTAGTACGGCTCGCTGTTGGCAATTGCATGCATAAAGCAGGTGTCAACCCTAGTTAAATCTAATACAAAAAAAAAATCTAGATATGACTTTTTCATGCTGAACAGAATGAATCATTTAGGCAAATTAGAAAAATTAAGACCTTGATTTATTGAACACGCATTAATAACTACTTGCAGTACTTATAAAAGGCTATATTTTGACACAATCCAACGTAATACCCTTTTTATACTTGAGACCTTGTGAGGCAACAGGAAATTAAAGGAGAGCATGACAGAAATATCTTTTTAATATGGCTAGGAACATTACGCTCAAGCTGCACGATTTCCTTGTCTAATCAGGAAGCATCACATCCACATAAATACCTTTATCTTGTCACCGTCAAGATAAAAAATATTAAACCTGTCAGGAGGAGCAGCATATTCATCCAGGCAGAGGTGTTGGAAATATAGTTGAAATGTTTGCCTGGCTTAGACTTTCACAACACAAACCCAGCGGTCTGTTTTGAAATATATTTGCATATATAGTTTTTTTTTTTTTTTTTTTTTTGCAAGGGCTTTCATCCATCAGTAGCCATGATGTACATAAATCTCCAATGCCTCTGCTTTTATTCTGACATTTAGAATAGAAAGCATATTTAAAATGGTGGAACAGGCAGCCACAACTCACTGCGTCCTGTCTTTGCGAGGCTGTCATATGCTCCGAGAGGTTCTCCATCGCTCGCCGGGTGTCAATATCGGCCCTATAAAAAAGACAAATTCAGAGGAGAGGAGATATTTACGCAGTGGAGGTTCTGAGGCGTAAAAAAAACAGAAAGAAAAAAAAATCCTATTCCCAAACAGCACTAATCAAAATGAATGTGTAATGTGATGCTACTAGAAATAATTATGCGGCTGCAGGCTTTGAAATACAGCGGAGGGTCAATGCGGCGTGGTCAGCGGCATCGAGAGGGGGCCGACGATTTTAATAACTGCAAAATGTCAAATTCAAATGGGCGCCAAGAAAGAATCCGCTGCCTCTTGACTTTCAGAACTCTTTGGATAAGTTTAGCTTCATAACTTCATATCCATTTGTTCAAGGAGAAGAGAGGATTATTTTTTGGTTTTAAGATAAAAACTTAATTAAATTTTTTAAAATATTCGTTACTTCAAAACAAGAATGGACTAAATCCTACAAAATAGTAAAATGACGTCTGGCAAAATACATTTTTGTGTGGTCCCTTCATTTCTGGAGTTTATTTGTACTTGTCATAATTCTTTTATGGATTTATAAATAAAATAACTATATAATTACTATATAAAAACTATAAATAATATAACTATATAATAATTATACTCATGAGTGGTTCAACTTTATGAACCACAAAAAAAACAATGCAAATGTCCTTAAAAATTAATAAATTAAAATTCAAAACAAAATCATTGGAAGGTGAGGTGCGAAGAAGCTTTTTTGTGACATCCCATTCGTAAGACCAATTGAACTTAATTCATTTAAAAACTCCACCCACATTTGTGCTGGTCTCAAACGTCTGGAAGGGCTTAACGCCAGAAAGGCTATGTTACGGGTATCACTGGTGGTGCTCACAAGTCTTTTGCAGTCCCATGTTATGCATTTTTTCAGGCTTTTTAAAATAATTTTGGACACATCTGTATTAGTATTTCAGGTTTTATAACTAAAAATAATGTGTATGTATGGATAACGTTTTCTTTAGGGAAGCTTTTATAATGATGATGATAAGCTACATCAATACTGCAATTTACTATTTAACTCTGGCCTAATTAGAAATATAGTAGGCCTATCATAATCCACAATAATCATATGTTTTAGGAGATGATAGAATGTTGTAAATATCACTGCCAAAACTTTATATGCTAAATTTATCAGATTCAGTTTGAGTTGATATTGATTTTTTTTTTTTTTTCAGTTTCATAAGATGTGACTTTATTAAAGTGGTTATTTTCTATTTTTATTTTTAACCACTGCAATAATAATAACCCTGATAAATGCCCACCACGCTGTGCCAAATAGAAATAATGGGTAAAAAAATATTAAGTAGATCTCCTGGCCTCTGTGATTTTGAAAGTCGCTCGTGAGCATAAAGAGTTTGGGCACCCCTGATATAGAGCGTTTTCAGGTCTTGCGAAAGAGACGGCATCAGCTAATAGGATAAAATATACGTCAATGAAACAAAATACTACTCCAGGTATGATTTTGAGGTACAAACAACTTTTCTATTAAACCCTATTTTAGCCCTTGCGTTAGACATGGGATAGTCCTGGTTTAGTCAAAAGTTAAGCTTATTTTAATCCATTAAATATGGTATTTGGAGCATCAAATATTGATGGTGAGGTGGTACTTGATGTGACAAGTTTGAGAATCAGTGCACTATGGCATCCTCTTCTGGATAGAGTAGTTGCAAAGTTATACAACTTTATATTGCATGTTAACAGCTGTGGTAGCACGTCAGGTACCTGCTGATGTGTAAAGGTAAAAATTGGTATATCACCTAAAAATATTAGAACAAAACCAATTTATGTCTTCTTACCTATTTGCAAGAACTTGTGCAAAAATTTGTACTAAAACAGAAACTCTCTTCATGTCTAGCAAGCATTATTCTGCCACACTATGTATGTCAGTACAAATGGACTAGATCTGTTTTGGAAATTGGGGTATTTTTTATGTTTTAATAGATCACTTAGACTCACTGAGCTATGTAATGCACAAAAACAATGCTAAAACAAAGCCCTCACATACCAATTTCTCCTGATGATTTCTCTGTCCAGGTCGTCCGCTAGTCTCTGCTGGTCACTACGCAGATCCCTTAAGGACTGGTGCAAAGTGTGGATCTATACATGACAGCCACAGAACACAAATACAAGAGAGATGCAAAATAGTGTCAGTGTATTTTCTGAAAATATGAGACAAAAGTGACCGTCATTATCACCTTCCAAACTCAGAAATGCATGACAAATTCTCCCCTATACCTTCGGTGTAAATGTAATGCCGCTTGCCCTCTGGTGGTAAAAACTAAAACTACATGAATAACAATATTAACTGTTATCTTATATTCTTACTTCCTCTCCTGGCAGTCTGGCATCCTTAAAGCGAACACTTGAGTGGGACCTTCTCCGTCTTTCTGGAGAGCTCCTGTAGTCTCTTAGGGGAGATGTGGGGTTAAAAAATTTGCCTTCTGGAAAAAAAATAAAAAAATAAAAAAAGTAATACTGTTAGCATTTCAGTTTCAACTGCTACAAGATATTATTAAATGCAATCATTTGACAGTACTTTATAAATGAGGTTGTACAAAAGTCAGTTTGAAGAGTGAATTTTTAAATATACGTATGTTCTAAATATCAAAATATCTCATATTTTGTCTTGACAGCAAGATCTAGGTGCTTGTATAAATAAATAGTAAGCTACACATAACAAGCGTCTGTCATTGCTCCTGTCTGCTCCGCCAAACTGGCCAAAGTAGAGGAAACAAAAAAGGCAATACAGAAATATCTCATAGCACCCTTTTACAAAATACTGAACAATGCCTTCATGACAAATGGCATTAAAATATCATTTTTCATACCTGATCCAGAGATGACCTCCAGGTCACTGGTATGAAGAGGTGAGGCCGAAGCCGAGGCACTTCTGGTCTCATTACGTCTGCTCAGTCTCTGGGCCTGTAGCTGGCTGATTGATTCTTCCAGGTTTTCCCTGAGCTGATAAAACAAAAAACAACACTCTGGCTGATAAGTAAGGAACAATTATAACAGTCAGCAGTAGTAATAATAACTAGAGGTGTCCCAGGCTCTGGTTAGGCCTGTGGCAATATGTAGTGTGGGACAGGAGAGACTAGAAGGTCTATCAGCCTGCAGCATCTGATGGATAGACTGGTCCTATAGTGGGTCATGTGTGCGCGAGGTGAACAGAAAACCACCAACACGAGGGAGGGACAGACTTGGAGCACTGTAGAGCGATTTATAGGGGAAAAAAAAGAAAAGAAAGCTTTTTAATACATATTATCAATTGTCCTGTTACAAAAGATGTTTGGTCATGTTCAAATTCAGTCTGGCTAAAAATATGTACAATACAGGCTATACATTGAATAACCTCATTATTCTTTTTCATTCATTTTGCTACACAAAACAAATACTTGAACATATTTCACTGTTACTTACAGTTCTAAATTGTCAGTAGCAAAATATTATAGTATAGGTGCTATAGGTTTATTTTACTTTCAGATGAAGCAGCGCTGTAGGTATCTCTTAAAGGCAAATGGAAATTACAATGTATACATGAATCGTGATAAAAATCAAAATTGTGTTCTAGGCTTTCAGAAAATCTTGATATGAAGTTTTTGCCATATTACCCACCCCTACTAATAATAATAACGTAACAGGTTGCAGGGGCCTTGGTTTAAGTGTCAGCTTGAGAACGCCCTGGACAATTGTAGTTAATAGTCAGGTTGGCATTTACAGAGATACACTAAAAGGCATTCATTCAAACTTATGTTCATTTACTATGGGCAATTTAGAGTCACCATTTACATCTACACAGCTTGTCTTGACACAATGGCAGGAAGCTGAAGCAACAAGAGTGAAACTGTGAAGAAAGAATGTAAAAGTAAATATGAAGTGTTTTTGCTGAACACTGTTTAAAACACTGTATTCAAAAATAGATGTTCTTGATATGTCACAGGTAACAATTAAGATATGCACATGAGAAAGCAGTGCATGTCTATAACTGCATAAATACATACATATTATTCATCATGTGTTGTCTCACCAGAGCCATGGCTTCAGCCTGTTCATCTGTGTGCTCCCTGTACTGACCCAACATCCGGTCGACTTTATTTAGGTTTTTGCTTGTGCTCTGCAGGAAAATGGGAAAGTCATTATCATGAGCTACAGAGATAAGCAACAATATCAATATTAGTCTGCGCTTGGCTAAATTAAATGTCTGATTGTGTAAGGTTAAAAAAAAATAGGGTGACCAGATGTTCCTATTTAACTAGGACAGTTGCAGTTTATGCTCCATGTACCATGTCCCAACATATATCTGCAAAAACACTAACATGTCCAGTCAGGTTTTCAATCAACCATGTTCCAGTTGTCCCCATTTTAACCTACTGAATCGCACAGGAAGCTTAAAATCATTTATCTAAAGACTTTTGTGACTAAATTTATTCACCAAGTCATTATTTTTATTCATAAATTGCCATCATATTCAAAACTTAAGCCCTAGCGTTATGTATTTAGAATTACATGACAGAATATTTTATGGATTTCTGAAGCTTTTTTGTTACTTGGCGAGTTCAAATGCTACAAGATTTGTGGAAAAAAAGTGTTAGGATGTGATTGTCCAGAGGTGTTACAGAGCAGAGTACCTGTAAAGTACTAGCCAGGGTGCTGATTTTCTCGGAGATGTCTGAAGCTGGGACGTCTGCAGCAGCGGGCCTTGCTCTGCCCCGGTCGCGGTTCGCTCTGCGGTGGGCTTCTCGTCCCCTCGACCTGTGTCCTCGGGTCCTGTCATAAGTATCCGATTCACTGGACGTATCCATACTGAGAGACATCAGAAGTCTATGGGTTGGTGATGAAAAGTGTGTTTTCTGTAAGTCAGGCTGTTTCTGTGAACGCCCGTGCTAGCTCCACAGTTGAACGTTAATCGCATTAACGGACAAATTCCACATGATTTGAACTTTCTTCCCAAAACCTTTTGTTGTCATAGTATACAGATAAGGGCTACTTTCCATTGGGCCCTCAGGAGTGAAAAGACATATAACTTAAAGCTATCTGAGCAATAATGAACAAGATTCCAAATGATCCTTTTTCCAGTCAGTAACTCTGCAGAGCATTGTTGTGGGTGATGCTCCTCTTCGTTAGCAACAAGTGACAACTGGCAACCTCCTTCAGCGTTAGCGAGCTAGCTCAAAGCTAACTTAGTTAACCCTCTTTGCTTCCAGGAAAACTAAAAATCCAAGGTATTGCATGTATCCATAAAATATCTGCAAATTACGGTTATCAATGAACTATTTTGAGTTACAAAAGCATAAACCTTTAGCTGATACCCAACAAGACAAAAACTCTCAGCCTCACTGTGCTATGGCAACTTAAACTAGCCGCGCCTGAGCAGCAAAACAACCGACTACGCAGCCCGCAAAGCACGACGGGAAGTGTAGGCTGCGAGCAGTGGCGAAGTGTTGGAATTCATTATCTGTGAACTACATTGTCCAAAGGTAGTTTTTTGCGCCACTACTGCCGCCGCTTTTCTAAACCAAACAAACGAGAATTAACTGAAAGAAAAATACCAGATAAATAAAATAAAGTTAATATACAATAATTCAACATTTTTAATTCGTTGTTTTAACATATTTGAAAAAAAAAAAACATAATTCAAACAAACTACAATTTAGCTCTTTTTTTCTACGTCTTCTTCACTATGATGCCGTTTAACAATTAGCCTAAAAGTTTTCCTCCGCGGACATGATGATGGCACGTAACCAATACGAATTTAACAAAAAAGTAGTACCCATTACATTGTGGGACAGTATTTGGGAAATTAATATTAGCTCTAAGTATGACCAAATAGTCCACCCTCTCTCTTCAGAAGACCACCTCCAGAATCCACCTCCGAGATGCAGCTGTGTCCTTTTTACAGCATCCCCACCTCCAGACCCTCACAGACTCTCATTGGGCCTGGTAAAGTAAACTACTCCATTCTCCACACTGCCTTTCTTTACACATGGGGACCTAGCAAGAAAATTGTGGTGAACTGAGAACGTTTATTGAGACTTTTAACGTAACATTTGGCCATTAAAGGGCTACTTAAAGGACTATATCCATCTTCACGGAGGATATTTCACTTTGACTCGAGTATGCAGGTGTTTACGCGCTTCTTGTTTACGCTGGTGACGCTGCCCATGTGCGCTGCCGTGGCGGAGGAGGTGGATGAAGCGTGCCCAGCGTCGTGCGAGTGTGACCCGGGGACGCACACCGTCTCCTGCGTCGACATCGAGCTTCTGCCCAGGTTTCCAGCGAGCACGGAGACTCTGTAAGTAGGCGTACGTAGAAAAACCGCACATGTAAAAGTCATTCATCTGTTTTTTTCATGCGTTCTTAAAGTGCTCTTAACCCCAAGGAAAAACCATTAGAATATCATGAATATTCCCACAAAGTGCTCCCGGGGGTACTTTAAGTTGTCTGCCGTGTTAAGCAGTTATTATTCCCCTTTAAGGTACATTTGTCTTTTGTGTTATTATTAATAAGGCACAGTGTCAGAGTATGGTGTCCTTGATACACATTTAATGGTTTTAGGTGTTGCATATTTAAACCAGGTCTAAAATATTCAAAATGTAAATAATTAAAGTAGGAAATTACAAAACTAATGCTACCATGTTCGTTTTTTGTTATGGCTTAAAAGCATATGGCAAATTCTGTAGATGAAGAAGTCCAAATCTGTAAGTAAAATGCAGTTACTTGAGTAAAAGTGACAGTGTTAAATGCAAACTTTACTTAATTTAGGGTAACCATTTTTCTACACCGAAAACTGGGACTAATTGTTTTTTCCAAATAATGATGCATCTGAACTTAACAAGTATCATAAAAACTTAAAAAAACCCTGAGATTTCTTAATGAAATTTTGACGCTATGGCCTAAGAAAAAATTGAGTGACAAAAGTCACATTGTGTTTTTACAGATATTTGCTGGGACATGGGGCAAGGAGCATAAAACTGTGGCAGACCCCATTTAATAGGGACATATGGTCACACTGGCTTAAGTACAAACAAAGTATTAGGGACTTTTTCAATTTTGTTGCAAGCATGGTAAAAACTACTACTGTCCCCAGATCTGGCTTGAACCCATGACCTTCTGATTGTGCCACTTGAGGTGAGACTAATACTTTATATGTTTAGAGAATTTGAGAGTTTACTTGAGCAAAATTTCTTTCTCAAAAAATTACTGAAAAATATATTTAACAAAATGCACTCACACAATGCTTAAGGGAATTACATGAGTGAAACTAGTTACAGTACATTCCACCACTGAGTCAATCTAGGCTGTCTCCATAGAAAATGTAATCCATATTGATTTTACTACTACTCTTATATTTTACTATAACATCAAATGTTGAATGCTTAAATAGGTCTAAAACTGCTATATAAAAGGGCATTCATTATTACATGTAAAATGACCATATGTCTAGTCCAATTTTTATGTATTTAGATGTTTTGTGCCCCATACATGGCTATGGGCTGTGTTTACTATCTTAGGACCAAGCTGTGTCTGGACAAAGGCTGTAAGATTTGAGATCACATAAAAAAGAAAGCCTAACTTCCTTCAACGGCAAATGATTAGTCAGTATTTAACGGTATACCATCCCAAAGGGCTTTTCTTAATTACTGAAAAGGCTTTGGTGGAGATTTGTGACTGAAATTTGTGTGAGGTTGCCATTACATTGCTCTTTTAGTTTTAAGCAAAACATAAAACATTATCCACAACTGGTTTAGCTCCTAGTATGCTTTGCTATCACATTAGCATTTGCACCAATAAATCCAGAATCCAAGATTTACTGAGGGTTACACAACATGGCGCTTTACATTTTCCAATACACATAAGACGGACAAGTCTGCAACTCAGTGTACTATGTTGTGCATCACATCACAGCAGCATTCTTACTCATTCAACTGCACTGCATGAAGTACTGTAAATGCACCAATATTAATGTTACTGACACCATTTTTACTGACAAATTTTATTGGCAACAGACACACTATCATACACTGGTGGCCTGACATGGTCTATTTAACATGTCATAGTCTCAAAATTATTCCAAAATACATTAGAACTGAGGGATATTGTTACAGTACAAATATCAAAACTACACCTGGTCAGTTTGCATTAATACATGTGTAATCAGCTTCAGAGTAATAACATTGCTATCAACATTCCCATTCACAAAAAAACAAGACAGTAAAGCCACAGAAACAGTAAAAGAGAATGCTAATTTTGTGTTTTTGAAATAAAAAAAAGTTGCTTAATATGCTCCACCCAAAAGTGCCATATTTGTAGCTTTGTCTGGTTCAGATTCTGTTTTGTACCTGCAATTTTTTTTTAACACAAACTATAAAACACCTCCAGTTTTTAACCATTTGTCTTTGTTAGACCACGAAATCGTCAAACATCTCCTTGCACTTCTATCCATTTATTAATTGATTTATTGAAAAAGAAAAAAATCAATGGCCCATGCCAAATCAATATGCAAATCACTATACAGTAGGTGACAGAAAAGCCAAAAGGAAAGTAGAAGATGCTAAGCTTATCACATTTTCCCTCTCAGAACCTCTTACAAAGCATTTTACTTAGCATCTATATTTTAAGTATTCCTCAGTATTCCTATGGTCACAGTCCCACGCAGACCAAATGTTATTATCAGAGAACTATGGCAGTCACTGACGTAATGTGTCAGGGTCACTTCTGAAAAATGCGGCAGATCTTCTACGCATCTTAAATTGCTCTAGTGAAAAGGAGAATTATGTAATAGCGAGTGACCTGTTTGCCACGGCCTTGAGTGATGGAAACACATGCACTTCACTGTGCTGCGGCACATGAGGAAAGTGGAAGACTGGGCAACGGACTTTCCATTTAAAATCAAGCTTGTTTAATCAGATGGTGCAGTTGCGATAACTCTTGCAGCACCCATCACATACAATTATCTCCCAATCATTGCTCCAATTCAAATACCCACGTGCCTCTAATGTACCCACTTTTTCCCAGCATTCCAGTCCCGCGTGAGGGCAGCGGGACATAAAAGCATGCCACCGGGCACCAGGCTGCCAACAGTTTGATAAAAATATCAGATAAATGGGACCAAAAATAGACTGTGTATTGAGTGGAATGTCCAAGCAAATGAAGCATAAAGATAGTGGATTCTAGTGGGCATAGACTTGCGCATGAGTGACTGTAGTGTCTTGGTCAGTCCAGTCCAATTTGACCCAAAGTAACTTCAGCAAGATTCTGGTATAGGCTGTTAAACTTTGATGAATAAGTTTTTAGTTATACTATAAAAAAATGTCTGCCACGTTGGTACATACCTGGTACAAATGTATGAGAATGACAGCACAGACTATGCTGAGACATTTAATTAAAGGTCCTATATTATGTTTGTTTTTTTAATGCTTTTTGAAATAGTTTTCAGACACCTTTGCAATTAAATTATGTAACTTAAAATAATGTATATTTATGGAAAACGTCTTTGGTTGGGGAGCTGTTAGTTTAACTTTGCAGAACATGTTTGGCTTAGATGTCTGTCGCCCCCTGCTGTCTACAGTGAGGACTGTACAGAATATAAAATGGTCATTTAGCACGGCTATGAGCAACATGACGCTAACTAACAGCTGACGCTGTTTCGTAGTGATGGCAGTTTAAGCACTGATATCATCTGAATGAGTCCGGTGACATTGTATGGGCTTTAAAAATGCACACACGCACTTCCTGGTTTCACTTGTTCACGTAGAGCCATGAGACACGAGAATTCAGAAGGGACAGCCTTAGCAAACAGGATTACTCAAACATGCATGAATGAAACAAAATACTACTCCGGTTATGTAACATGAGTAAAAGCTCAAAAAAGTCAATTTAGCATAATAGGGGACCTTTGAGAAACACTTTTGCTGATGCCTTAGTCCCAGCATAACTGAGGTTGCACTCATTTTCTACCTTACCTAGACATGCAATTCAGAGTACAGCAATTTCAAAGAAGGCAGTTGGCTACAGCTT
Organism: Bostrychus sinensis; assembly: GCA_020698575.1. Classification (NCBI taxonomy): domain Eukaryota; kingdom Metazoa; phylum Chordata; class Actinopteri; order Gobiiformes; family Eleotridae; genus Bostrychus; species Bostrychus sinensis. The sequence goes on along the minus strand of CM036257.1, from coordinate 9,284,594 downwards.
TATATCTAGCCCACAGCAAGCTTTTGACACAAGCTACAAAGAAAGCTTCAAGCTAAAATGAGAGATACATAGATATAAATCTAATAATCAGTCAGTAAAGACAATTACTAGTGGGGTCAGCCCTATGTTCTCCAGTACCTATGTTCCCCAGAGAACATCAAGGTGAGGGTTAAGGTTAGATCAACAGTTAGGGAACATCAGGACCTACCAGAATGCGCTAGTACTTATCTTCCCTGGTTTCTATGGACCATATAACATAGGTACTGGGGAACATAGGTACTTTCACAAATGCACATGTACCTATATTCCCCAGTACCTGTGTCCCCTGGCCCATAGAAAGTGGGGAACATAGGTACCCGAGAACATATGCATGCACCCATTACTACTCATGTCTTGAGCAGCGTAAACACAAAACAACAAGACCAAAGACAACATAATAACGAGTGCACTGTGGCAGAGTGGTTAGCGCTCCTATTTCTCAGCATGTAAGTCTAAGTTATTTCCTCGAACTGTGTTACCCTGGGTTCTCTCCGGGTGTATAGGTAAATTGGAGTCAGCCCAGTGAGTAACTGGCCATTGTCCAGCATGTCCAGTCATAGCTGCTGGGACAAGCTCTAGCCATCTGCGAATTAGGAATGGATTTATGAAATACAGTATTTGATAAATAGATCAAGAGTGCTGCTGGGTGGTGGTGTTTTTTGTCAGGCTCAAATAATGTTCTTATTCATATCTATTTTTGATGCATACTATTAGGGATGTAATGATTCTTCATAAGTCTGCTAAAAATCTATGTAAAAGAGAGAAATTTTGAACCGGTGGGGGAAAAAATAAATTGCGATGCCCCTTTAAAACAGTGTGCTGGCCACTGGTACGTAATCACTTGTTTGGCACTAGACATCATCATTTCAATTATATCAAGTTTTAGTTTACAGAACTCGTAAAATCACTAGCCTGATGTGCCAAGAACGTAAAAAGATGGCAAAGGCGGCTCGGGAGTGAACTTTCTCTCCTCTGTACGTCTCACACAGATGAAGGAGTGCGCACAGTGCCCTCATTCACTAGAGAATAACAACAAGCCCAGGGCAGGCAGGAGAGACACATCTGAAGGTATTATTTAGGCAGCACATACCTGTTCACTTCGTTTACCATTGTTCATAAAGTAGCCTGTTGGTAGCTAAAACAAAGCTAAGTGGCTAACAGCAGCCTAAAGTTTATCTGCAGTTTCAGTGGCCCCTCCCCCGGAGCGTTTTCATGGACATCAGTGTCTTAATAAAAGTGACTAACAAATGATGCTATGTATTTTTGTTATTTTTACATGTTATTGTTTTATTATCTACTTTTTTATTACATTTCAGTTAATAAGAAATGAACAACAATTTAAGTTTGATATGGAGACACAAATAAGCTATGTAAAAAAAAATCTTTTGGTCATAATTATACTGTAACTAAGTCTGCTAATAAATTGTGAACAGAAATTATCGAATCGAATGGTGACTTCAGTGCATCGTTACATCCCTACAAACTATTATTGTATTGGGGCAAAACAATAAGTGACATACAGGCATAACATTATCACCACCTGCCTAATATTGGTAGTCATAAGGTTATGTATTATTATGCAGCCCCATATGCAACAAACTGATGCACTGTGTATTCTGACACCTTTCTTTCAGAACCAGCATTTACTTCTTCAGCAATTTGAGCTACTTTAAGCTTCTAACACATAAACTTTAAGGTCAAAAGATGTGTTATTCACTTCACCTGTCAGTGTTCATAATGTTATGCCTGATTGGTTTACAGTAGCCACTTGTTGGAGTCTCAAAAAATAGTGAAACGTTAAGTGTTATTTCTGCTGACTTTAATTTGTTGAGCACTATTTGGACGTTCAATGTGCAAAGCATATAAAGAGGCATGTGTGCAAGTATGGAAGCATGTGTGGACACTTACAGACCCCTGCGTGCACTTGTGGAGGTTAGCACATGTGTCACTGGGAGCCACAGAGGTGGAAAGGAAAGCACAGACACTCTTAAACAGTCCACGTAGCGTGACTCCTGGCTACGTCTGGACGATGCATTCAAATACAATATTTACCTTCTGCAGCACATTTCTCAAACACCCAGAGAGTCCCATTTGAGAATAATTAAGAGGGAAAAAAGACTTCAAGGAGAAAGGAACAAAAAACAGCAATTCCAGTCTCACAAAAACCTCAGAATTGTGGGATTGCAGTTTAAACACGTGATAACTCATATTAGTACTGTGTTTATCTGACAAAAGCTATAACTAGGAGTGAAATAATAATGCTGTAACTTGAATGGGAACAGATGAGTGCTGGGATTAATTGTAAAATAACTAATGGGAGATTGAAAATGATGAGGTGTAGCTGAGATTACGGGAAATAGTGACATTTTCCCAGCTATTAATTTGTACCAAAGGATGATGTGGATCCCGAGTGGAAAGTGTGACAAGTAGCACATGTTCTGCTGGTATTATTTCATGAATATATTAGATAGTAATAGAAAAGATGGTGTAATGCCACCTGAACTTGCCAGTGAATTAATGTTAAGTCACAACGGAAAATTTTGACTGTCTGCTTATTACAATTCTACAGATATAGCAGATAAATTATAACAGCTAGTAGTGAGACCAGAGTTTGATTCCCCGCTGTGGAGCCAAAAACTCCAGTTCAAATGGTCGTTTTCTCAGAGAGCATATGTTCTTTACAGGACTTGTGTGCATTTACATAATTTTTTTGGTTGTAAATTAGGAACCTAGAAATGTCATAATGGAGCTCAGCTGCTTTATCTGTATGTGGCTTAGTGTACCAAAAATGCAGTAGGAGCTGTTAACAGTACATTAATGATGATGTTGAAGCTTTTAGATAGCTAAATACAAAATTTTAAAAGTAAAAAATTTCCAGACCAATATAATTGAATGTTTTTGTTTAATTCGTGAAATTCTCCCAAAAGAAATATCTTATCTGATGATTATCTTATCTGATGTCTTATCTGATGATTATCTTATCTGATGTCTGTCTGATGTTTGGGTTGCTTCTAGAATTTCGATGTACCCAACTTGATCAAACACTTTTGCAGCAGGTTCATGTGCTCTTTGATGTCAGAAACATGTATATACAATAAACCCAACACCACTTGAAAGTAGCATCAACCTAAACTTCTGTTTTGTTGCTTTTTACTTGTCATAAGTTGGGTAACATTTACTAGATCTTTGTCTTATTACAAGTCACCAAACCACACACAAGCTTTAAGGCATTCACTTTTTAGGAAGAGCGAAATGACGAAACCCTCATGGGAAATAGAATTTTTTTATACCTCAAAGTGGGAGAAGGGTAATTAGCATTTTGGCTAAAGCTGCTTTTGTTGCTAAAGTGTGATTGGATTTTTAATTAAACTTCAAAAGTAGACATTTCTGACTGAAGTTTTTGTGGTTGTACACTTCAAAATGGGGTGCGTTCCTATGTTCTCTGATACCTATTATTACGGCTGGAGCGGAGCACAGAAGGGATGGACCCAAAAATGCGGACAAAACAGGCTAATATACTCACAGGGAAGACAAAGGACGAAAACCACAACCGGACAAAACTAAACATACCAAATGAACCAACAAAAACCTGGGGAGGACACAGGACATAAATACACGAGGAAATGAGACACAGGTGAAAAACATCAGGGCGGGGCAGGTAATCAAAACACGCGGGAAACACAAGAGGCAGGAAGAACACCGGGAAAACCAGGAAACAGACAGGGAATACAAAATAAGACAAGGGAAACAAATACAGAAAACTAGACAGAGACACGAGACATAACACCTATGTTCCCAACTTTCTACAGTGTGGGGAACATAGGTACCGCCGCATTCGGGAAAGTCCAGATGTCCAGACGTGTAGCCAGGGAACATAGGGCTTGGGGCTGACCTCTGATAAATGTCTATGGTTTCTCATTTTACTGCATTTACTGTAAAAAATGATTGAGTATTGATTAATTACTGTATTGTGAGAGTCACTGCAGGCAAAGCTTCACATTTTCTACATTTTACCTCAGAGAAGATACAGTCAATGTAAGTACCCACCACGACCAGTCACCACTCTCCATTTCTCCATTATACATCAAAACAAATCCGTTCCCATACGATAAACACAGCTTGTTGTCAATCCAATACCGACACCATTATAAATTATGCGGCTTCTCCCCACTTCAAACTCAATTTAAATCCTGTTTGTTTTTACGTCTCTGTCTCCAAAATTGAAGGAGTAATTTTCTCTTCATGTTGTCGAGATGAACTTGCTATGCTCCTGTTGTGTGCCGGCCTCTTAGCTTTTTAAATGTGCTGGTGGTGTTCGGTGTCAGGGCCTGCTCTGTTTCGCAATGTTTGTTTGAGTTTGTCAAAGTGTGTACGATGTGCTCGCTAACGGACTAACTAACCCCCACATTCAAAACGTGGCTAGCGCTGAATTACCCTATTGTTCCCTTGATGAAGCCAAGGTGCACAAAGACGGTGGCTTTGGTTAGCAGGTTTTCTTTTTTTACACCTGGTTCTGAGTTCAGGACTTTTAAACGGGCACACACTGTTAGCATATGCAAAGATTGGTTTAAAAGACAACATGACATAGTTTTACACATGTGGTAGCCATGATTGTGGAGGGAATGCAAAATATCTTAAAACCAGCTAGGCTTATTTACTGCTAATACGTTTAAGTACCATTTGAAGCAGTGCTTTGCATGTTAAATATTTCTACTACAACTCAAAAAAGACAAGATTCCAGGAAGTCAATATGTCTAAAGCTAATGTCTACACTAGGTCATCATTTTTATGGTGTGCTTTTCCAAAGATTTACAGTTTTAATTAGATAACTTAAGAGTCTATTAAGTGCAGAAATGTTTACTGGCTAATGATAGCGTAGACTTGCTTTTTCCTGTCTTCAGTTTTAATGCAAAGTAAATTGTTCTGTACTTGCTACATAATTAAGCGATAGAACAGACAAGAGTAGTGTCTATTTTGTGTACACTAAGCAGGGCACCTGGACTAACTTTTATCACACTTTCAGCCTGCGCAAGCTGAATAAACCACTTAGCCGATAATTTTAATATCTGGTGCATTAACAAAACTTTTGGGAAGTCAAAAGTATAGCCTTTACAATATAAAGCTGAAAAAAAGAAAAAACAGGCAAGTCTAAGACATACGCATGTCATAGATAGTTTTCTAAAACTGATATGAATTAACATTCCAACTTTTATTGTTCTGGAAGTCCACAGTGGTCTGTTATTATCTGCTTATCATACCCAGGTCCCAAACTTTCAGGAGGAACATGGTCTTAAACAGGCACAGACACTGTTTGAGTTAGCTTTCACACAGGCCTTTGAACATTACAATCCTGTTTTTTGATGTTCCTATGATAATGCTTTATTAAAAAGTTGTTTTTTTTAATGAATTTTTTTTTTTTTTTTCCCCTTGAATGGGATGTCTAAAGGACTATGAACTAGAACTATGTTCAGATGCCTTCTTTTAAACCTATTTAAATTACAGTATTGACCAAAATTATTTATAACACTGTGCATAATTAAAGAGGGTTCTGTTATTTTTTTTGAATTGGCCAATAAAATACCCATAGAAGAATGAAATATCCTGCAAAGTCACCATTATGGTCTATAAACCATAGAATAGAGCCATCATAAGAAGGTTTAGTTCATTTTCCATACAAAACAATAAGCTAAGCCTACTGTCAATGTTACACAATCAGACAGCAGCAAAGAAACCATCGCTGAAGGAGAAAACTAAGTGAAATGTCTGATATTTGCACACACAAAATTACACTACACCAAAAAGATGTGCTGCTGTAATTGCTGCAAATGGTGGGCCAAAGATTCAAGTTAAAATTGGATAGAATCGCTATTTGTTTTGCCCAGAACAACCGTCTGCATGTTTCATGAACATTATGAGATGAAACAATGTTTTGAAGGCAAAACGGCAATTTTTTCAGATCCGTCAGATGTTTTTGGCCACCGCTATATGATAACCTGGGTGACTGAGAACCTTTGTATACATGATAGTGCTTTATTTACCCATTTAAAGTGCTTCTAAAACAAACTCTCTATACTTACCAGTTAGAATTTGGTTAGCATTAAACCATGTCACTTTATGGATGTTCAGATAAGGTAAGGTGCATAATAAGTGGTAAGCACTCCCACCTCACAGCAAGAAGGGGAATTCACTCCACAACACGGCCAATAGCCCCTCTGTGTGGAATCTGCATCTCCCCCTGTGCTTTTGTTGATGCTTCCAATTAAAGCTTCAGTTTAAGTTTAGTTTTCGTCCACACCTAAGTTTTAATTGAACTATAGTTTAAAGAAAAAAGTCTGGTTCTGACCAAACAAAGCTGTTGTGAATGCATTCTGACAGGTAGTCTATCTTATCTGTACTTCTCTCCAACACAAATTCCATTTTTAAGAGACGTTATGAAAATATTTATAGTTATTCTTTTTTGTGTTTTTACAGATGGCTTTTGGAGACTCAACTTTCATCAGTGCCGACAGACGCCTTTTCTGACATGGTCAACATCTCCTGGATGTAAGTTTGAAAGTACCCAAAATCTTTTTTTCATAAGCCGACATTTAATCAACAGAATTCAAAGACACTCTTCATCTCTCCTCTTCTACACCTGTGCTCTTTCAAGTGCTTTGCTGAAATCCCAGGCCTGTGTCCCAGCTCCAGACTGCCTCTTTTTCTTCCCCCACCCAGGCAGATGATATGCTCTCTGCTTAGTATCAGTGCTGGCTCCTAATCACAGCTGGAAGAGCTAATGCATTCTTTCGATAGGAATGTTGGTCGTCCAACCGCAGCCACGCTTGGACACGGGCTGGGGATTTGAGTAGTGTTTTTGGGGTGGGTGCAGTCTCGAGATGGAGTTTTCGAGTAGAGGTAAAATATACACTTGAGTCTGGCTGTGTAAATCTAAGGTCTGTGTCCAAGTCATGCACGAAAGATGACTCAAGTGGAGGCGGTTTCTTTTGCAGATAAATGGTGCAGTAAAATCCTTACCTTGTTTGTTTTTTAGATCAAATGATAAACCAAAAATTCAGAGGTGAAGGACGTATTAAAAATCTGTATTTGTGTAACTATCACTTCAAAATAATATATAGTAGTAAAAGTAAAAGTATGCAATAGAAAACTTGAGTAAAAAAAGTATTGTATGCAAAGTTTAGTTACAAATTACTTTGCAAGATATAATTGCGCAGCAAAATATTTTCTTTACTTCTATTCAAAACAATGTATTTAAAAGGACCAAATCTAAATGAGGTTTTCTCATGAACCTACCATTACTATTACTACTGTTATTACTACTATACTTACTACAGCATTGGTTGGTTTGTTAGTCTGTTAGCAAGATTACTTAAAAAGAAATTGTCATATTTTGACATTTCAAGAAATGGTCTATAATAGCCCAACAAACTAATAACTTGATTTCGTTATGGATCTGGAATGTAATTTTTTTCCCCAAAGGTCTATGCTAAGGTCTTATGCTAAATTGACTATTTTGTGCTTTTAACCATGTTATAATGTCATCCTCAAAAAAATAGCTGTAGTACTATTTTTTAAAGCACATACACTTGTCACCGGACTCATTCTGATCATTTCAGTGCATAAAATTGCTGTCACTACAAAGCAGTCAGGTCATTTATCTAGCTGTTAGTGTTATGTTGCTAATAGCTGTGCTAAATAGTCATTTTATGCTCTGTCCATTCCCCACCATTGCCAGCAGGGGATGACAGCCAACTCTAAGGGTTCTCTGTAAAGTCAGAGTAACAGCTCCCCAAAAGAGGTTTTCCATACATATACATTATTTCAAGTTACAAAACTTGAAATACCAGAACAAATGTGTCCAAAAATATTTCAGAAAGCCTGAAAAAAGCATAATATGGCCCCTTTAAAGAATCCTTACCAGTGCAAGACAGAGCCAGATGCTAACTCCTGTAACTAACTGTAACGGATTGGTGGAGATCTGCACTTTCCATGTACATCTACTTACAATTACAATTACCACTACTACTAGTACTACTACTACTACTACTACTACTACTACTAGTACACTACTATTACTACTACATCTATTAGAGTACCCAACCATGGGATTTAACTCATGATCTTGTGGTTGTAAGGTGAGCAAAAACTAAAAACTAAAAGTATATGTGTAAAAGTAACATCACAACTTAGTAATTGTTTTGGAAAATGCACTCAGAAAGTACATTTTCTTTAAAAAGTGTAAATAAATTATGTTATAGAATACTTACTTTCCACGTTCTAACAGTAAAATGTCAGTTAAAGTCCTGAATTAGTGGTTTCTTTTGTGAAGTATCTCCCATTTACTATAAGTAATGGTATACATGCTTGTCTTTTGCCTAATAACTCCTCACTTAAACAGAGACCTGCTGCTAAGTTCAAAGTTTATTTAAAGAGCTCACTGGTTCCCGAGTAATAACAAATGCGAGGAGAGTGACTGATGACTAGGTAATGTATATGTGAGCCACATACCTGTAAAATTACTCTTGACACAGGAGGCTTTAGACAAGGTGGGCTGATAAATTCAGGAAACAGTAGCCGGCTTTAGCGGCCCACACAGAAACTCATTTATGAAAACACTACTTAGCTTTCTGTTCCCTTACCCTTACAAGTAGTCTATTCTTGTGAGGTGTATGGTAACGAAATGTCATTATTTTGAGAAATGATCAAAAAGTGCTTGTACGCCGCATTTTCTATGAGCTGTGTTTATTTGTTTTAGATATATATCGGTGGACACGTCGCTGGAGAGATTGGAAAGTCACTCGTTCTACAGCCTGAGGAAAATTACCCACATGTGAGTAACCGACAGAAAAGGCCACGCTCTTTATTGGCCTTTATTGATTAAGCTGTTCTATTTGCTCTCCGGAGAAAAAGAGCATTTTGAATCTTGCCAGCAGCGAAAAAGTACCTCCTTATCGAATGGTAAAAGGCTCGGCTTCGGGTAGGAGATAAAATTAATCTGATGAAAAAAGTTATTACTGTTTTTTGAAATGGCTAAACAAGCATTGTTCTTGTCTTTCTTATACTACGGCTGTAGTCTAATCAGGGGGAAAAGCCAAGTAAAGTGCACTCTATTCTCTTTCAAAGATTTATGACGGACACTCTGAATGGGCCCACAGTAAGACATCTTTACACCATTCATAATAACACTTCATGCTCTATATGAAGTAGTAATTAAGGTTGAGGTTAAAGTAGACTTTATTGTCCCCGCAGAAAAAAATTGTTCTCTGCATTTGACTCAGTCTCTGGAGCAACCTGTCATGAGCAGGGACCCTACTACACATCTTAAGGGTTATGCACATGGCGCCTACATAATTTTATCTACCTTGCTACCTTGAAATGGTTATGAGGTGCATGGTGAATGAGTGGTTTGCGTTCCTACCTTTCAGTAAGGAGAATGTGGGTTCCATCACTGGGCTGGTCCAGAGCAAGAAGGAGTCCTCATGTCCTCCCCATGTCAGTGTGAAAGGGTCATGAATTGGTCAATGCAAATTGTCCCTAGTGCATGAATGTGACAGTGAATGGGTATATCACTATAAGTTTTAGTCTTGTGATGAACAAAAAAGTCTGAAATTACAACTTCAATGACCCAAAAGTAAACAATAAAACATTACTTGACAAAGCTACAAAGTCTGGCCACCATAATAACTGCAACAATGCATGGATCTAGTTATGTCAATTGGCTGTGGCTTAAGAGCATATTTACAACTGGACATTGGTGGTGTAGGTAGATTTTGCTAACTTATTTAGATTTTGACTTGAAAGAGTTAGTTTTTTTTTTTTTTTTTTACAATGATAAACTACAGTCACTAAATCTCATTAAAATGGACAACATCTTTTCCCCACAAGAAAGACTAGGATTGAGATGTGTGCAAATTGGCTTGATTTTTGTGTGTGAGTCTTACTTACTCTGCATTTTGATCTTAATTATCCCTGGTTTTTAGTGTCTTTCTGTATTAGCCGGCTAATTCCAGATTTCAAAACACAGACAGGCTCAGTAATTTGAACTGCTAGCTGAGGGTTGTGTGCGATGTGGAGGTGTATTTTGGATCTCCGGGGCCTATTTGCCGTTGATTGGTGCGGTGTGGTACCATGCAGCAGATAATGGCATCTCTCTCAGGTTTCCTTCAGGGTCAGACACAAATTAATGCACCGCTTCCTGTTGGCAGAGAGAGGCCGACGGCAGCTGTGGGGCTCTGGGCTGCTGCGAGTTCTGCCGTTAAATCACCAATTTAAAGACTTGTAAGAGTTTTATTGGGAAACTCTGTTGTACAAAAATTTTCAGTCTGTACTACATCACATATGACAGTGTTGTTCTTGCTTGCTTCTAGCAGCCAGAATTCTGGGTTGAGTAAGCAGGTTGATTGCTATTACTAGTTAGTTAAAGTTAAGTTAAATGGAGGTCTGCAGGTTAGTTCAGCAAAACTTTTGTACTTGTTTGGAGTGGTATTAATGTTTTTTGAAATAAATATATTTATTGCATTTTGTAACTGTGTACATATAGCAACATTTGAGTTCTAGCTAACAGTAGCAAAGGGAATGCTAACTTCCGATATATTACAAAATTAATGGAATATCTCTTGTTTGAGTTTTCTTGCATGCTTGTAACTTTTACATTGAGTCTTTAGGTTGGTTGTACCATATAAATAGTCAGAAGTTGGTTAGTTCAGAGGAGTTTGGTTTGCACATAAAAAAAAAAAAACTCCAGAGAACTAGCAAATCATTTTGTGCTTCATTACTTTTTGTTCAATTACATTTTTAATTTCCAATATCTTGCCTCCTTTTAACAGTCAGACTTCTTTAGACATACTACAAGTATGTCTAAAGAAAGCCCTTATTTGCTGTATAAATTATAATAGACCTGGAGTTTTAGCCTAGAGAGGGTTAACACTAAAAGACATTGTTTTCACTGATGTCACTGTGAGAGTAATGCATAAGACTTTTTTTTTTTAATCGCCCAGCCCTGCATTCAATCACATATCTCATTTTCATTTCATCTTGCATGTTCAGACTATGTTTAGTCTCAAGTTCATTTGTTAGGCAAAACTGGTCAGATATTTGCTAGCTTTGTGTCCCTTTTTTTTTTTTTTTGACTAGTGTACACTTTACATAAAGAAACATTTAAAAACTAACTACAATGTTTTCATGCTTGTAAGACTTGGTTTGGCACAGTAATCCCTGAAGATGCTTGTGCTTGATCCATGTATCATTCGTTCAATCGATTTTTAATTTTAGAATCAAAAATTAAAACATGAAAAAAATGCTTTCTTTTTTATTTTTTCATTTTTTGATATGAAACCAAAAAACAAATAATGGTTTGATTTTTAATTTTTCAATTTGATGCTTTGTATAAACAATGAAAATTTGTTAGGTTTATTTGTTAGGGACAGACACAAAAAACATTTACAAACTGTAAAACAGCTGTCCCATGCATGTATCATAATGCTTTTAGCAAAAGCTAATTTGCAGCATTTGTCCCTAGATGGGCTTTTATGCACAGTACAAATTAAAACACAGAGATAAAGTAAACAGAGTGATGTTAAAAGATAACAATGATGACCAAGACACACACAGACACTAAATAGAAACAACAGAGAGACAACGACACATGACAACTGAGCACATTAAACATGAGTACAGCGCTGTTGCTGGCACATCCAAGATTTAGTTTGTTTTAAAAAAATGCTAAATCTGGTCACAGACTTCAGATTAATAGGAAGCAAATTCCAAAGTCCAGCACCTCTCACAGAGAATGCAGTTCGGGCAAAAGAGGTTTTGCGAAAAGGCACCTTACAGTCTCCACTTGGGGCTGCTCTGGTGGATCTGCTGCAGCTCTGCAGTCAACCGCTTTGAGTGTGGTCTGGTTTGTCTGTGACCAGACAGTAGCTCCATAGGGCAGATGAGAGAGGATCATTGAGTTTAAAATTATCCGTGCACATTCAAAAATCAAGAATTTTCTTATTATTTTAAAGCAGTTAATGTTAGACCTGACAAATTTACAAGTTTTTTGAACATGGCTTTTAAAATTTAACTGAGAATCTAAAATTATTGCAAGATATTTTTCTTCTGATACCTGTTTGATAGATTCTCCATTTACACCGTCAGGGAACCGTTTTCACTTCAGTGCCCAGCTCAGTAGATCAGAGCAGCCACACTGCCCACTGAGACGCGAGGCTTGACAGACCCGTCAAACAGGGCTGTGACGCGACTCTCCTAGAAAATGCTGAATTTTAACGCTCGTGGCTGGCGCTGGGTTGCGTTCTTCACCCAAAACATAAAGTAGCCTATATTTTGAATAAAAAAATGAGTAATTAAGGTTCTCTAAAAGACTATTAAAAGTCCGGCTCGATAAGCACTATCAATAAGAGTAGTTTGCCTGGGAATTCCAGCCTCACCGCTGTACCAACGGATGAGTCTGGTCGCCATTGAATCAATTCGATTTCTAGGGCAGAGCAAACTCAAGTAAACTGACAGCGGAGTAAGCCAATCAGAAAATGGCAGACGTAACGTTAACAAAGTGACAAGAAAGTGAGCAACCCGAAAACATATTTTTTTTAAATAAAGGCTTCTAGTGCTGTAAGTTCGATATGTTTTTGGTCATTTAAAACGGAATTTACTGCTGAATAAAACAAACTCGGCTCCTCTGTGCGCCATCTTGATTGTTGTTGTTGAGGAGACGAGGTACGCTGCTCGCGAAGAACACATGACTTAAATAAACAAATCAAAATGCACAGTACGGTTGGGATTTGAATCCAACCACGGCAGAGGGCGTGGTGACCAGACTGATATTTCTTTGTATAATAATACAGAGACATATCATTCTGGATTTTCCAGGCAAAAGAGTAGTAGTAGGTAGAATAGTAGTATAAACTAGTAGAGTTTGATTTGCTCAAATGACAAAGGTACGCTCCTTTGTGCTAACCTGAACTGTCCGCTCCATTGATTATTTTAACTCACCAGGAGAGGCAATTAGAATGTCTTGACGTTGGTGTGAAAGGTCTGCTATTCTCTGCAAGGAAGTGGCACCAGAAATTTTCATTCAGTGATTTGCTTTGGATTACATGTTCTCACACAATGTTGTCTCTTGGTTTTGTTTAACTCAATCATTATGTCAAATAGTCAAGTCTGTGCAATCTCTTTAAATTGTACTTTTCTTGTAATAAAAACTATTGGATTTATATCTTACAATGCAATGCCTTAACCCTTGTTTGGCATCAAAAGGGCTTGTGCTAGGTCTTGTCAGTTCATGGATCTTTTTGACTATGATGATGGGCTGGTTTACTTTGGCTAATGACCCTAATACTACTATTCTCGTCCAATTCCGCAAACACCACTGCCTTGAGTCAGTTTGAGCTGTACAAAGCAAGACCACCCATATATTTTAACATAGTAACATCTCATTTACAAGAAATAAGGTTAAAATGGTCTTGTTATATTATGGGAGTTATAAGCCTTCACCCTGAGTGCATGGCCTGAATGCACTGTCTGGGCCGGGAGCTGTTTGCCAGGTGTGTGAAGAAGGGCCAGGACACCAAAGAGAGGCGCAAGGTCCAGCCGGGGGCACACCAGAGTAAACACACTAACAAAACTCTAATTTGGCTCTGACTTCCCACACTGGCTGGCTGACTGCAGAGAGTTTCCCCTCACTGACATACTGGCATGCACCTTGCTCTGTTCTGTCTGGCATGAGAATGTATGGGAAAGGGGACCACCATCAAGCCTCTCTTCTCTTAAAAGCCATAATGGTGATGTAAATAAAATCTGCAACGGTTAATAGGTTCACTCGCGATGAATGAATAAAACAGACTGGATGATTGCAGTTGTTTGCCTAAGAGGAAGGCTATTATGTTTGTCTGCACAAGGCCACAAGCTAGGGTAAGCTAATTGCAGCACGATTACAGGAAACATACTAGTACTAGAGTAGTTTTCTTTAGTCTCTTAGAATTTAATGTTTATCGGGAGCTGTGTAGGAGACTGTGATGGGGCACACTTCTAATCAGAGCGCTTATTTGAGGCCGATGCCCAACACAAAGTCCCACTGAAAAAAATGAGATGTCTTTCTCACATTCCACACAACAGAAACAAAATCATTGTTAAACAAACAAAACTAGTGGCTAATTTGCACAAAACAAAAGGACATGACAACTTACACTGCTATTTGTATTGTTGTCCATTTCCTGCACTGTTTTTGCAAAGGCATTACAGAGATGACATCTTATTAGCTTCTTTAGTTCTCAGAAAAGATGCCACAGCAGTTTTCTAGCTGCTCTTGGCACAAGCTGCTACACTGGCATGTGTACAGCACAGCGGTTAAATAAACAGTGTGCCTGTAGCTATTAGCTGAATATCAAAAAGCTTTAATTTGCTTGATTTATTGCTTAGTAATGTTTGGATTGTATTAAATTAGCAACCAATAAACTTTTCTCTGTTTTTCAGCGAGATACGAAATTTAAAGAGTCTGACTTACGTTGACCCAGAGGCATTCCACAATCTGCCAAGCCTCAAATACCTGTAAGTACTTTCAATTGCAACTGATGCACAGTCAATGTTTTTGCATGTATTTTAAGGGAATTATAGATGTATATTTAAAATTCTTTGTCTGATGGTACTTGAGCTTAGAGACATTGCATCTGATACAATAACATAAGCATTGCATTGTCTGATTTATGGTCAACAAATCCAACAGTTTTGGGCAGAAAGGGTAACATGCCACTCGTGTCTAAATGGTAGGAAATGATGTTTGTTGTTTTCAGTGCATGCTGGCCTGCTCTTTCAAAAAATCTTTAAAAAAGAGTTTGTTGCAAGCTGAAATCTGTTTTTGTTGTATTGAAGCTGCCATTGTGGTGCCAGAAATACAATTGGTAGTAAGTTATTAAGGTTATTATGTTTAAATATGTCTGCGTGCATTCCTTCAGGGGGATTTTCAACACAGGCCTAACATTCTTCCCAGATCTGAGCAACATCCACTCGTTTGACCCAAGCTTCATTTTGTAAGTATAGTTATAATAATAAGTCAATCTGTGTCTTTAAAATTAGCCTTTAGATGAAACATTGTACATTGGAGTTATGTGTAAATTGTAATACAGTGACGATTGACAATTATTTTTTCCCCTTAAAGCTACTGTATATGGTAAGCTTAAAGCAGAAGTCAGTAACTTAAATAAATTGTTTTGGAGTCTGTGTGATGGTTAAGTAAGTTGTTGTGGGGTGAATAAAGCACCCTGCATTTCCCCCTGGCGTCTCGTGGCCAAAAATGACAGATCTGGTGTCATGGATGTCTCGTGAGAAAGTAGCACATCACAGTTAGCCAAACAACATGCTATCAATGGCTTTATTTCTCAATTTCTGTAATGGCAAAGCAGCCCATTTGCAGAAGGAACTTTGTACAGCCAATCAAGGGATTATATACTGTAGGAGTCATTTGAACTTGTGAGTATTTATTATTACTATAGTGCTTTATTCTGACATGTAGGGTGAAGAAATAATAAAAGTTACTGAGTTCTGCTTTAACGTAAAAGCTAATTGCTGATTGCTGATTGCTGATTGCTAGCTTGTTGCTAGCTTCACAGCCTGATCGCCTGGATCTTTCTTCTAGGGGTGTAACAATACAGTATTATTTTTATACAGTATATTTTTTTCTAGTTTTTTGCCTTCCTATGCTGAGTGTATGCTATAGACACTATACTCCCTCTTTTAAAATTGTTTTCTCATTGTTTGCTCAGCCAGACATTTTATCTAACATTTATATTTTGTTACAAAAGCTAAGCTAACTTCCTTCTGTTGCTAACTTAAAAGCTAAGCTAACTTGTCGCTCTGGTTCAGCTGAAACCCCTTTTTACCTTTCAAAGGTACTTAATTTTTTTTCTCAGTATATCATATTAAAAGTCTAAATCTTTTGTTTTGAACTTGTGATCACTTTAACAGTACAATAGACGCAATTTTAACTCCAAATGCATTTTATCTAAATCAGTGCACTTAGAGTATAAAAGTTAATAAAAATAATAATAAATAATAAAAAATAATAATACAATTTTTTAACCCTACCATAATGTTGAATATACAAATATTAACACTTTACTCACCACTTTCCAATTCAAGGTCCCTATTTTCCTATTTTTAACCAATTTCCTCTGTATTTGGTGTCATCTCATGCAGGGAAATTGTCGATCATCCCTACATCACCGAGATCCCTGCCAACACATTCCGCGGCATCACCACTGAAGTGCTGACAGTGTAAGCATTCTGCACCAGAGCCATACACCAATGCACCACATAATATCTTTTAAATTAAATAGACTTTTTTTGTACTTGCATATAAATAGTGCCTTAGAGAATAAGGAAAAGATGTGTAACCTAGATTCTCCTTAGAAATTTTTTTATATTTACAGTGTTCCAAAACTAAGGATACTCTAAATCCCCAAATTCAGACTAACCCCTAAAATAGCTAATAGAAGAGAGAAATCTGCCAAAATGATTTCACTTTGATAACATGGCCTCCCGGTGAACCTATCACACAAAAGATTGCAAAACAAGTACACAGATAAAAAAAGAGACATTTATGCGGTCAGGGTCTGGAATGAAGAGTGGGTGTCGAGTTGGTACACAAGACGTTTTACAGAGAATGCTGGGCCTATGACCACAAAATTACACTGAAAGATAGACAGACAAAACCTCAGTATTAATGTAATATGTTGCACGAACACGATATATTTTCCACTCAGTACATTTTGGTTATTAATGCTAAGCCAGACAAATTCTGATACCGCGCTGTCAAAGTCGATCTCATGTCAGAGCAAGACAGTAAATAAAAGCTATGTCAATGTCCAAAGTTATTTGCAGTTAAATATATTGGGATTTGTATTAAATCTTCAGTATGTAGTTTTTGGTGACATCCAGTGGTGACATTGCACATGCATTTGCACCATTTACACTTGCACATTTGTGAGCAGCTACGGAAGCCCTGCAATGAGATGCTAACAAGTAAAACCATTAAAAAGTATATAATGACATGACTCAAAACAATCAGTGATTTAAAACAAACACAGACAAGTGAGTGAAGTGTAATGGATAATTTTAACTGAAGGAATAAACTTTGGCGCTTAGACACCAGCAGGCTGAGACGTTGGCGAGCAATGGAAGGAGAGTATGATAGAAGACGCTGATGGTGGAAGTAAAGAGGAGGAGATGAAGAGGCTGAGGAGGCTGGTGGTTCTGCTGCAGTGGAGTAGGGGTTGTGGCATGTAGCCAAACAGCAGGATGACTAAGGGAAGAGGGTGTATATATATATGAATGGATTGAGAGGTGATTGGATGAGGTGAATGTAGTAAAAAAAGAAAAGTAGTACAAGACATTTGTGAGACCAGCGATGTTGTAGAGTTTAGACACAGTGCCACTGAGGAAAAGACAGGAGGCAGAGCAGGAGGCAGCAGAGCTGAAGATGTCAAGGTTCTCTTTGGAAGAGACGAGGATGGATAAGATTATGAATGAGTACAGCCAGAGGTTAGAGCTGCCATGCAGGAGGCCTAGAGAAAGACCAAAGACAAAATTTATTTATGTAGTGAAAAAAGACAGTTGAAGAGAATGTAGATAGGGTTACCTGGAGGCAGATGATTTGTTGCAGTGACCCCTGCAGGGAGAAATTAAACCAAATGGAACTTTGTTAAAGCCATGTGTTCATGTAAATAAACTTTTTTCTCTTTTCATTTGTGCCCAGTGCAAGCGTGAATATACATACTATATATTAGACCTACATATGGAATAATAAAGTTTTTGTTTACAAATTGTTTCAGTCTGTGATGTATAGCTAATGCTTCATGTGCTTTATTCCAGGATGTTGTATGGAAATGGTTTCAGGGAGATTCAGCATCACGCCTTTAATGGAACCAGGCTGGAACAAGTGTAAGAATTGAACACTCTATTCTCTGTAATAGCGCCACACTATCCGGTAATCCAAGTAGTTCAGATTGTGTTTTCGTGATGACTAAACATTCACACTTCCTTAACCAATCCCATTCCCAGAGAAAAAGTGGTTTTATTCTAGCCAGTACTGTTCCGGTCTTTCGGGACACAGAAATGAGCGGATTTAGAGGTTTTACATTTTCTCCAAATCGGTTGTTCAGTATTTGGTCTGGATGAAACTGTTCCTGACATCTGGCATGTGTATTTCCTTTCCCCCAAAATTGCACTACAAAAGCAGTGGGATCACAGCCGGGTCTCCGCGGGCCTTCTCATATGTACTCAAAAAAAAAAAAAAAGAACCTAAGCCCAGCTCTTGATTAGCCAGCCCCCAGTTCTCATGGGAAAATACAGTTTGTATCCAAAAGTGGGTATCAGGAAGTGTGCATTAGGAGCTCCCCCCGGCTTCATACATACTAAGCTTTAGATTTCGGTCACAGGAGATGAGATCAGTTTTATACTTGTATATCTAATGACAACTTTTGGATGAGTTATTTAGATCAGGCTAGGTGACTAATGCTTCCTTTTTATATCCTCTCACGTCACTATTTGGTCCAGAAAATGTTGTCATTAGGATATTAGGAATTAAAGATAGAAATCTGAGAAATCTGTTGTTTTAATACAGCTACACAGCGCAGGTTCCCAGATTTAAAAAGCCACCAGTGTACTGTATGGTGTGGCTCAGTTTGGTATGTTTTTTGTGTCTATATAACATATTGTGGGTAGACTTTTGGTTCCTCAATGCTAAAAAACTCCAGATAAATGGAGAGGGTTGTGTCAGGAAGGGCATCTGGTGTAGAAACTTGCTAAAGAGCATATGTGAATGATTTCCTGTGGTGACCTTTGGATTGCAAGCTGTGGTGCAAGTACCACTGGTTGTACCCAGGCTTCTTCTGGTGGTAGACTTTGAGTCATTTGCAGATCAGATTAAGTTTCATTCACAGACAGCTTTATTCCTGTTGTAGTCATGCTTTGATTAGGGGTTAACTGTGAAGTGTAGACCACTGTTTAGGCCTGGTTTATCCAATGATCTGTTCTTGTTTAGACCTGGTTTAGTTCTGGTTTAGACCTGTTTCTAGTCCCGACTTAGTCCTTGCAAAGTCTTGGTTTACTCCCTGTTTTATCCTTATTTTAGAAATGGTTGTTTTAGTTCATTACTTAGAAACCCCAATGTTTTCTGAAGTGAGGTTTGAGAATCAGTGAAATAGACTAACACAGACTAATGCTGTAATCATGCGTTTTTTTTAGTTAGAACTTAATTGAAATGCTCATAAACTTAATTTGCTTTAGAATTAATTTTGGAATATTGCTTGATGCACAACAGTCAACAACATTAACGCGCTAAACAACCATAAAACATGTTAACTAGGAATGGACTGACAGAAAAAGATGATACTCCAATTTAAAGAAATGACCCCACCCCCCAGTCAGAGTACAATTTTTTTACATACACTTTGAGTGTGCGAGGGATAAATGCCAAGGGGGGTACATACTTTTTCTTGCCACTGAAGACAGATCCAAATAAATTAGCCAAGGAATAATGCATGGTAAATGAAACTACTTTACACCAAGTGTTCATTGTTTTGCCTCTGTTTTGTTTTCTTGTATTACCTCTGCCAAAGAGCTTATGTTTTTGCTGGTGTGGCTTGGTTTGATTGTTGGATTATTAGTCTGTTAGCAAGAGAATTCTAAAAGTAATGGTCACATTATGATTTCCAGAAAGTTATGGGCCAAGCAATAAATTATTAGTTTTTTGTGTGGCTCCAGAACACCATCCGGATTCAGGACTTTTTAAAAAGATTCTGTTCCACTGAGAGAAACATGACTAATGATTGTCAAGTAATTACTATGATGCCTTGGTGGAGGTCTGTACTCTCCAAATACCTCTAGTTTATATTCTAGGCACTTTACCTTTTGGAAAGTTACATCATTTCGGCATTATGCTTTTCTGGTCTGTGGTTTGTGGCATTATCAAGGGGTTTTAGTGCACATGTTTAGTGCTGAGGTCTATATGGCAGCACTCACACATATCCTAATGTACAACAGTCAAGTTGCACTAGAATCGGTTATAGACCTACCATAAACAGGAGATGTAAACAACAAAAATCTACTTGTGTGGTGCTTGTATGAGAGTTAATGCAGCCATGACCATCTCCTGTGGTGCCCTTCCAAACCAAGCTGTACTGACCATAACCATGCTCTACCTATTGGCTGAAAATGAGGCTTAATTAAACCATGAGTGAATGACCAGTAAGTCTTACCACACAGCTGTTTGCCTTGGCCCGTAGTGCACTCCGAGGTGAGAAGTGATCCCAGCACAGCCTGACCAACACAAACACTTTCTTTTCTCCACCGTGATCCTTATTAGATTTAAAGGATTGTGGGAGGCATGTAGTGAGAGCCCAGTGTGTTTAAGAGTTCATCGGCCCGTCTTACATGAGCCTAATTTGAACCAACAACGTGAGCG
The DNA here is from genome assembly GCA_020698575.1 of Bostrychus sinensis. Classification (NCBI taxonomy): domain Eukaryota; kingdom Metazoa; phylum Chordata; class Actinopteri; order Gobiiformes; family Eleotridae; genus Bostrychus; species Bostrychus sinensis. Next base: position 9,264,100 of record CM036257.1, on the reverse strand, counting down.
AGACCTTTTCTGTTCTGTTTCACCTCTCAAATGAGTAAAAATAAACGTTCGAATATGCAGTGATGAGGAATGGGAAAATAATATCCCGTGCTTTGTGCTGATTGAAATGTAAAAGATATGTTCTCTCCTAATAGAGTATCATTGTTTTGTTCTGTGTCCAGTGACCTTCACAGAAACAGGTATCTGACCAGGATTGATGAAAGAGCATTTGGAGGTGCCATCAGCGGCCCCATGCTACTGTAAGTATCTCTCTTTCATACCCCTTCAGTCAGTAGACTTCTGCTCACTTTCTAATTCTAACACATTTGTTTGTGTTTTAATAAACAAATGGCTATATTAAATTAACTTCTTTTAAAAAAATTAAGAAAATCTGCCCTATATTTGGCAATGTGAAAAAACGGCCTAAATCGGTCAACCTCTGAGCAGGTAGAGAACAAGTGACTCAATATCCAACTGAACTACCCAAGTCTGCAAGTTATACACTAAATCATTACAGCTTTTGTTGTTGCTAAAGCCTCTAGCACCATTCCCAGTGGGTCTGGAACCCCTCACCTTTAAACTAATTTCTACCAAAATCAATTTTACCAGACCAGATACAGCAGTTTTGGTTTGTTTTTTTCAAATGTGGTTTGAGCAATGCCTTTTCTGATTCTGACTCAGCGTTTATCCAACTGTATTTATAAAAAAATGTAATCACTAGCATAATGTTATAAGACATAACAATGAGATCTGTGAAGAAAAAACACAGCTCTTCTTCCTCTCCCCCTAATAGCATTGGTCAGTCATATGCAAGCATTCTAATGGATACACATTCTAGAATTTGATGATCTCAAATCCTCAGATGGAGGGCCAGTGTAAATGTAGAGGTGAGGCACTTTTTTTAAAAGAAATATCCAAACAGAAAATCCATAAATATTTAAACCTGATCATTTGTTGTTAGCAACAAAAACACCATAATAAACTTGTGATTTAATGCAGAGCCTACCTTACAGCAATCGCGCCTCTGTGTTTGAATAATAGCACAACTTCTTGACACTACAGTGGAGAAATAACTTAATTTTTGGTCATTTGTCCTGACAAAGAAGATTTTAAACTCAGTTTTTGTTTCATGTTGATAAGCCCAGTACTTGCATTAGCAGCAAATTATTCCATAGAATTCTTACCTGCCTCCAGGTCAATTCTAAATTATATAGGCCCTTTAGAATTCAGTGACATCACATGAACGGTGTCATAACATTGTAAAGGGGTCTGAGACTGAGAAGGAGGGCAGGCTACAATAGAATTTGTAGCTAAAAATTCAAAATGCAGATGTCTTGGCTTGGTTTATGGTTAATACCTCCACAATAGCTTGGCCTATTGACAAAAACTGGCACAAAGTTTAATGTCTTTTCTCTCAGCCCAAATTACCTAAGGTAAAAGTTTCTTTTCACTAGCTTCAAAAAGTGGTTATATTATTCAATCACACAGGCGGGATTGTTGTCAGCAGACAAGGCATTAAGCCACAAGATTAATATAGTGACGGTGAAGACCCAATACCAAGAAAAAATGTTCAAGTTAAACATCTGTGGATTTTATCGTTTAGATATTTTAAAAGTAGAGTCTGTCCCTATCCTTCATCTTAAGTTTTTGACATCAAATTCAAGAACCTATTGGCTCTTTGGTCATGACTTGTCAACAATTATGGTGGACAATCCCACTGGTAAAGCATCCGCTGTGTGCAAATAGGAAATACAAAGAAAGGGAAGCAAAGTGAAATATGCATAAATATTGGGAATGCATTTACATTATGATTCACTAGAAGGGGAATAATTGTGGGTCTAACAATGATGTTGCATGTGAAAAGGGTCTATAAAGACATTTCATATTTATTACAGATGGACAAATTTTGGGAAAAAGTGGAGTTTTAACCAAGTTACAGAGTACAGCGTTGGAGTCATGGGGCTTACGTTATGTTTATCTTATTAAGTATTTGGACTAATTTCATTTGATTTACTCAATAAAAATGGCAGTGCAGGCCATAGCAGAAGACTGACATCATCTCTAGCCATGACCCTCTCAGTTAGACCTTAATCTCTGCAGATTGCGACATTATCATTTTTGGAAGTGAGTCCGAAAATTGGTGTTTTCCTTTATTTTTACACCTGTTGCCAATACATCACCTGCCCCCTTATCTTGAACAACCTTGGCTTTCCTTAATAAGAACCATCAACTATGTCCTTTGCAGATGGTATGAGATATTTCCTCAAAATCCGTCCTCCACAGCTGTGACCAAGAGAACCTGAACTGCTATGTGTGCAAGCATGTGAAACTTCAGACACTATTTTAAATCTCCAAGTAGTATGTGAGAGTCTAAATCCATTTACCACGGCTATCTAGTTGCTATTGTAGAGACATTAGGAGTCTGGTTTTGTCGGAAGAGGTTGGTGTGCAGGTCTAGGGGAACATGTCCTAGTGAGGTCAGTCCTATTAGGTCATGTGTTAGACATCTGGCAATGACAAAACGAGACCAATAGTTAAAAAGTCTGTGCTGCCTTTTTCTAAAGCCTCACACAATGGGTCCCACGAGTGGAAACCGAGCTAAGGACAGAGAAGTGGGGAGAGCAAATGGGAATAAAAAAAAACTATTAGCCTCTTAGAAAAAGAAATAATATGTTGGTGTGAGTAGATTTCTATTTAATTAATTTAATCAGTAGATTTAGAGATTATAGGTTGAGGGAATTAAAAGGGCAAGAATTTTGCTCAACCTTTGGAGGAGTGGAATGTCCTGATAAGGGGTGATTGTCAGTCACTTTTGTCTGAATTTGAATAAACATAATCTTACTTCGACAATTAATTTTAAGAATTGGACAATAATGACCTTTGATCTAATATGCTGTACTTCTGTCAGATGCTGTATTTCCCATAATTTGATCAGAGCATGGTGCTTGACATTGTTTAGTTTGCTCTGCCAAAGTCTCAAAATGAACCAAAAAGGGTATCATTGTCGTGCATTGACCAGGGCTGTCAGAGTTTCCTAAATGTGCTATGAATAGGTAAGAGTGCATGCAGACTTGATGCCAACCAAGTGATATTTTACTTTTTTTTTCCTCTGAGAGTAAGGCAAGATATGTTTGCAGAATATGTAGTAACAGCTCCCCCCCTGTCTTGTCTTTAGCTTTTCACAGCCACGTAAGCACAGGGCGATGGATGCAAGCAGAAAGACAAGGACGCCGTGCTCAAGGAAATGTTACTTAGCTTAAATAGCTCATCATTAAGTCACCATTTAATGAAACTATACAATAACATTAATGATGCTCTGATAAGGATTTTTGATTACTGATAAAATGGTAAAATAAATGGTCACATTTATATAGCGCTTTTCTACCTTCATGGGTACTCAAAGCGCTTTACATCAAGGAACCGTTCACCCATTCACACTCACATTCATACACCAGTGTGCGCAGACACCGGAGGCAAGGTGGGTTAAGTGTCTTGCCCAAGGACACAACGACAGTATGCAACAGTGGGAGTGGGGTTTGAACCGCCAACCTTCTGGTTATTGGACAAGCGGCTCTACCAACTGAGCTACTGCCGCCCCAACCGCCTGATAAAACATTATTGCCTGATACTAATCACCAGTCATGTGATCTATTTAATGTGTGTATTAGTAATTTTGGTTGCAGATCTATCGGGGCAATTTTTGTTTGTTAAAGCATGCTTTTGGGATCAAAAAAAAAAAAAAAGTACGAAAAGCTCAAAACTGTCCCAGAAAGCAGCTCATATGGTTAATATTGAACATAGTAGGAATACAGTATGCTGCATGTTTTTACACTGATATACCACCATATTATAAAAAGAAAAATTGTTAATGTGGTGCAGAAGGGCCCAGTTGTGATTCGCATGATTCAACACTGCCCTAGTATTATGCAGCACTAGCCTGGGAAAAAAATGATATACCTAAATACACTTTAAGCATCACTGTCTCAATACTTGTGTAGATGTTTGCATTAACTAATATCTAAAGGCCTAAACTGAAACCTCAGGGGTATATGCAGGAAATTGTCATCAACCAATGTCAAAACTTTAACCATTGTACTTTGTATAATAACTATAATTTCTATACTTCTATAGTAAAAGATTGTTAACTTCTTGTCTCTTCTTCTCTGTGTCTCAGAGACGTGTCCGAAACAGCAATCCTCTCACTGCCCACTTTGGGTATGGGCACGCTCCGTGAGCTGAGGGCACGTGATGCCTGGGCTCTAAAGAAACTCCCACCTATCAAAGCCTTCAAAGACCTGAGATGTGCAAACCTGACCTATCCCAGCCACTGCTGCGGCTTCAAGAATCTCAAGAAGAAACGAGGGTGAGCTCTGGCCCACTTGTACTGTAAAATGTCCTATGAGAGTCCAGACCAATATCGAGCCTAAAATGTGGGGTTAGCTGTGCTTGGTGGTGGTGTGGACGTTGGCAGGGTGTGAATCAACCATCTGACACGCTCACCTATAACGTCTTAAAGCACTGCTGTAATTAGTGTCACTCATTGCTGTTATTGTTGGGAAGAAGTTTCAGGCTGACTAATAGTACTTGAGCAGTACACTCATTATAAATGATTTGATGGTACATTTAAAGCTTTGGGGTTTTCCCTAAATTCAAAGGGATTATTATATCCACTTATAAGTGCTTCATGCACATTTTTTAATAAGTAAGTTGTATTTTGAGCAGCATCTTAATGAAGCCATGTACCTGAATTGAATTTTACTTTAAGGATCTCTAGATGTTTATTTTTTTAATTTTTTTCAGCCTTTTTTAAATAGCTTTCGATACCTTTGCAATAGTAATTCACATTTTATAACTTGTTTATAATGTATGGAAAATGTTTTTTATGGGGAGGTGTCATATACTGTATGTACAGAAAACGTCTTCTGACAAAAGTGGGCACTGGACACAGCATAAAATGAATAATTGGCACGACTATTAGCAACGTGATGCTGACAGAGAGAAAAATCAGCTGACTGCTTTGTAATGATGACACTTTAAATGCTGAAATTATCTATTCCAAGTTTGTTTTTGAGGTGTAAACAACATTATAACATGGTTAAAATTGCACAAAAGTTGATTTAGCACAATAGGGGACCTTTAATATCTGGAAATACAATACACTTAAGTATTGAGTGTTTACAAATAATCTAGATTCTGAGAAAAAAATGACACTATGCCTCACAGTGTCAAGAACATGGAGTCTAGTCAAGTTTGAGTGGCAAAGTGGTCTTAACCACAAGTCATTAGCTAATATTTGCTAACCGCTAATAAATTATATAAAACAGTCATTTAATATTGGTCAGGACTTTTTACAGTTATCATAAACTGTAGGCAGTCACCACAACCCATGTTTCCACTGTAGAGCTCTATAGGCTCTTCTCTACTAATGGGTGTATGAGCACTTACCTACAGAATATGACCCCCTTTCCAAGCCAATATAAAAGACTTCTGATCAACTTCTTCCATATACAGTATGTTCATGTTTTCTTTTAGCTTTTTGGAGTACATCATCTGCAACCTGACAGCTTTGTACAACCAGCACCAAAAGCGCTCAGTGGGACCTTTACACATGCCCTCCCTCCAAGACGACACCATGGCTGAACCTGTCCCAGACCAGGAGACCAACGAGGACGGCCTTAAGGACCAAGACTGGAGAAGGACCGACTTCCACAGCAGCCTCCACTACCATGCCTATTTCGGGGGCCAGCCAGGATGAAGATGTGGGTTTTGGAGAGACCCTCAAGAACACCCAGGAGGACACCACCCAGTACTTTGATAGTCGTTACGATTACATAGTGTGCGACGATCAGGCTGAGGTAGCTTGTGCACCAGTCCCGGATGAGTTCAACCCGTGCGAGGATATCATGGGTTTTAGCTTCCTTCGAGTGACCGTGTGGTTTGTTAGCCTGCTAGCCGTTGTTGGCAATATCATAGTTCTTCTTGTGCTCCTTACCAGCCACTACAAGCTATCCGTCTCCCGCTTTCTCATGTGTCACTTAGCCTTTGCGGATCTGTGCATGGGGATATATCTGCTTCTTATTGCTTCCGTAGACCTCCACACAAGAGCAGAGTACTTCAACCACGCAATAGACTGGCAGACTGGTCCTGGTTGCGGACTTGCAGGTTTCTTTACCGTCTTTGCTAGCGAGCTATCTGTGTACACGCTAACGGTGATCACGCTAGAGAGGTGGTATGCTATCACCTTTGCTATGCGCTTAGATCGGAAGCTACGTCTTCACCACGCTGCAGCGGTAATGCTAGCTGGATGGATCTTCTGCCTTATCTTGGCGCTACTTCCATTGGTTGGTGTTAGCAGCTACCAAATGGTTAGCATATGTCTTCCAATGGATACCAAATCAACAGCAGCACAGGTTTATATACTTTTGGTGCTTCTGCTCAACATTGTAGCGTTTTTCGTAATCTGCGCTTGCTACGTTAGGATCTACTGTGCAGTTCACAATCCTCACTACCGCTCCGGATCTAAAGATACTAACATCGCTAAGCGTATGGCTGTGCTAATCTTTACCGACTTCCTGTGCATGGCGCCAATTTCTTTTTACGCCATGTCAGCAGTTATGGACCGCCCACTTATCACTGTCTCCAATTCGAAAATCCTCTTGGTACTCTTTTATCCGCTCAATTCTTGCGCCAATCCATTCCTCTATGCAATCTTTACAAAGGCCTTTAGAGGTGACATATTCATTCTCCTGAGCAAAGTCGGATTGTGTCAACAGCGAGCACAATTGTTCAGAGGCCAAACAGTGTCTTCAAAAGGGAGCAGTGGGACATTGCAAATCCGGAGAGACAAGGGTAAACGGCCAAAAGGTGGGGGCCCAGAAGAGGTTCACCTACGGAAGTGCTCCGGACAGACCTCCCAACACACAGTGAGCCAGCCCAACCCAGAAGAAAGCCAAAATCTGTATACGTGAGATAAACTCTAGAGTTAAGTTGCAAAGACAGTCCAGGTAAAAGAAAGAGAAGAGGAGGTCAGATCTGTTTGGATATTGAACAGAAAGTTCCAAGATTCCATATCTGCTTCCACCTTCGGGCCAGCTGCTTTCACAATCTCAGCGGGTTAGTTTATGGTTCCAGTTGTTGGAGAGGATCAAATATCAGAAAAATATGAACTTGCAGTGCAAGAAGAAAGTATGTGATATCAGAAGCTATAAATATAAATATGTATATTATTGCAAATGTATGTTTAAGTATTTAACTATTTTAAGAAACAATTGTTTCTTAAAAAATATTTTGTAACTGGAAAATATACCCCTTTTTCCATTATAAGCTGCACTTCTGACTTTCAGTGAATAGTGAAGGAATATGCAATGATTTGATTTTTATTGAAACAATGTACTGTATATTTTTATAATAATAAATTGTTAAGCTTTTTTCTTCAAAATAGAGCTAAACATAATGGAACAATAGTAATAGTAGAAAATCATAAAAAATATAGGTTCTTGCAATTGTATAAGTTCTATGAAACCTTCTGGAAAGGCCATAGTCCCATTATTAAATGTTCCTAGAATACAAAACTACAAAAGCCCACAGAGGCAAGCTCGCTAATGTTTATTATTAGCTTTTTTTTGAGTACACATTTCTCTTTTAAAGTGCAATCACTACAATAATCCCATTACACATTCATCATAAATAGTAGCATGTTTCTGGAGGGCTACCATAACTATTCACATGCTCCCAAAAGGAGGACTATGACGTGTGTAATTGCAACATGCATTTTTGCCATCAGATTACAAAAAAACCCACTTACAGTTCAAAGAAAAAGTTAAGTGCACCCTTTGGAAATACTTGGATTTTTGCATGATTTGGTCATAAAATGTGATCTGATCTCCATCTAAGTCACAAGAATAGACAAACACAGTCTGCTTAAACTAATGCTGCAAAAAATACATGTTTTCATGTGCTTATTGAATATTTATTTAAACATTCACAGTACAGGGTGCAAAAAGTAAGTGCACCTTTGATTTAATAACTGGTTGACCCTCCTTTGTCAGAAATAACCTCAACCAAACATTTTCTGTAGTTGCAGATCAGACCTGAACAGCATTGAGGAGGAATTTTGGAGCATTCCTCTTTACAAAACTGCTTAAGTTCAGCAATATTCTTGGGATGTCTGGTGTAAATCACTCTTTTGAGGTCATGCCACAGCATCTCAATTGGACTGAGGTCAGGACTCTGGGCCACTCCATAAGGCGTATTTTCTTCTGTTGAAGCCATTCTGTTGTTGATTTGCTTCTGTGTTTTGGGTCAGTGTCCTGTTGCATCACCCATCCTCTGTTGAACTTCAGTTGGTGGACAGATGGTTTTAAGTTTTCCTGCAAAATGTTTTGATAAACTTAGGAATTTATTTTACTGTCGATAATAGCAAGTTGTCCAACCATGATGCTCCTTCCACCATACTTCACAGTGAGGATGAGGTTTTGATGTTGGTGTGCTGTGCCTTTTTTCTCCACACATAGCATTGTGTGTTCCTTCCAAATAACTCAACTTTGGTTTCATCTGTCCTCAGAATATTTTGCCAGTAGTGCTGTGGAACATCGAGGAGCTTTTTTGTAAACTTCAAACGTGTAGCAGTGTTTTTTTTTTTTTTTTTTTTTTTTTTGGACAGTAGTGGTTTTCTCCGTGGTGTCCTCCCATGAAGTCCATTCTTGTTCAGTATTTTCCCTATTGTAGATTTGTCAACAAAGATGTTAGCATGTACCAAAAATTGAGCATTCTACGCTGTGCTCTTGCAGTCATTTCCACAGGACGACCACTCCTAGGCAGCGTAGCAACAGTGCTGAAGGCTCTTAGAGATACTTCTGTAACCCATCCATCCATCTTCTTCCACTTTATCTGGGGCTGGGTCACGGGGGCAGCAGTCCAAGCAGGGACACCCAGACATCTCTCTCCCCGGACACTTCCTCCAGCTCCCCTGAAAGAACCCCAAGGCATTCCCAGGTGAGAGTAGGAACGTAGATCGACCGGTAAATCGACCGGTAAACCTTCTTTACTACAACAGACCGATACAACGACCACATTACTGCAGACGCTGTAGTAGACGCTGTCAATCTCATGCTCCATCCTTCCCTCACTCGTGAACAAGACCCCGAGATACTTAAACTCCTCCACTTGATTCAGGATCTCACCTCTGACCTGGAGAGGGCAAGCCAGCCTTTTCCCGTTGAGAACCATGGCTTCGGGCTTGGTGGTGCTGATTTTCATAGTGCCACTTCACACTCGGCTGCAAACCGCCCCAAACTTCTCACATTGATCGGACTCCAGGTTGGCTGACACCTGACTCCAATTAGCTCTTGAAGAGGTCATTAGCCTAGTTGTGCACTTAATTTTCCACCCTGTACTATGAATGTTTAAATGAATAGTCAATAAACACATGGAAACATATATTTTTTTGGCAGCATTAGTTTAAGTAGACTGTGTTTGTCTACTTAGATGAAGATCAGATCACATTTTATGACCAAAACAAGGCAAAATTCAAGTATTTCCAAAGGGTGCACTTACATTTTCTTTCAACTGTATGTTATCTATACAATTCCAAATTAACCTGTCTGTGTTAGTGAGGTGTTTTTCAGTAAATACTAAGTAGAACACATAATGAACATTTACCTATTTTTCTATTACTGTAAAATGCTGACAATAACATGCAGCTGCACTTTTTGCTGAAACATTCCCATGTTGCTTCACATTCTAATTGACATAATGACTAGCAGCAAAAAAGTAATTCAGTTAAAGTAATATTTATTGTACAGACCAGTAAACCCTAATGTTAGTAATGTAACGGGTATCCACAAGGCCATACCGCCTTGTGGATGCCCGATCCCGTCAGCCCTTGGAAGCTAAGCAGGGTAGGGCCTGGTCAGTACCTGGATGGGAGACCACTGGGGAACACCAGGAAGCCGGTGTGAATGTGAGTGAGTGAGTGAGTGGTTGGTGGTGGTCGGAGGGTCCTCTGTCAGTCTACCCCAGGGGAAACTGTGGCTACAAAATGTAGCTTACCACCACCGAGTATGGAGAGAATGAAATACCCCTTCCCTTCTGTGTAAAGCACTTTGGGTGACTTATGTCATAGTTAAAGCGCTATATAAATACCATTCCCTTCCCCTTCCCTAATGTAGTCCCTTTAGTGCTTGTAGCATGTTAAAAGCCAGGTTTACTGTTGTTTGTGGTAATGTAACTTAGTGGCTAGCAACATTCTGTCAAAATGGGATGAAACTATTGCAAGCACATTCTTCACCACATTATTTTAGAGAAACATGGGTTTGGAATTAGTGTGGTGTCCTTTCTGCATTGTTGTTTTAATAAAAAAAATGCTAAAGTCAGCTTTGGTTTTGAATGTCAGGGCTTTGTTTTCCTGACATGGAGACAAAAAATTCTAGACTCTAAATTTGCCAGTCTGAAGTACGGACAAATAGAGAAGGATGTATTTGAAGACTCTCACTCATCTAGGCTAATTGAATTACAATAAAAAGGTTTAAAAAGCAGTCATCTGGACTTGTTTTTTTTATGTTGAAAATGTTTCGCATCTTATCCAAGAAGATTTCTCAATTCTGAAATTGAACTGGTGAGAGAGCTGGTTTATATGCTCCTAGGAAGGAGGAGTTTTAGACCTCAAACTAAATTCTATTTGTTCAGAAGACTTAATAGACTGAAAGAGTCTCACTGGTTTTGGGTTGACTCCTCGTTCAAACCAACCTTTCTCTCTGTTCCCCTCACTCCAGCTGAGGACAGAGGACCCTAATGACCCAAAACCACTGAGGCTCTTTCATAGTCTCATCTCTTTTCCTGCTGTCACCACACACAGCAGTGCCTGCTCAGCTGTTGCACATACAGTAAACCTCGATACACACGCGGGTACAAGGGGGTGGGGCATGGAGGTGACGAGCGGCTGTGGCGCATATTAGGAGCAGAGGGAACAGATAAAATGAAAGTAGGAAACGTATTAGCAATTATTTGTTTACTTAATTTTTGCTCCGTGTCCTGGTGGTAAACTGCAGTAAATTGAACTGACTGTACTGACTGTAACGCAAGTAACTCAATAGGTATTTTGTTATTAACTGTAATATTATTACTGGTGGCTCAAAAGTAACACGTTACCTACTGTGTTACTGACAATTGTAATCTCTTTACTGTAACTTGTTACTTTAGAACGCGTTACTTCCAACACTGTATCTCATCACTGGAATTTGTTGGGCTATTTGTTATCTACCACATCATGTAGGCTAGTTGTTTTATGTTTCTGAGGTAATTTGAGAATTTTATAAACAGAAACATATCGGGGTCACTAAAGACCGCAGTCAAAAGTATCCATTTTTGCCTATGTATTTTTAATGTTTTTATCACTTTAATTAGCTTTTCTTTTACAAAACATCAATATTTGATGTACCACACACTAGATGGAGGTTAGGGGCTCACTGTCATTTTTAAGTTTGTCCAGGTTTACTGAGGCCCTCAGACCACACTGTCCACACACAGCAGAGAGGATCCCGTGGTCACAATACAGCTCTCACTCTCACTGAGGCAGAAAACTGTTCTTTAAAGTAAAAATATTTATATAAGATTCACTAACGACAAAGTCCTGACAGAGTCTGAGCTGAGCCATGTGCCTGTATGAAGTCACCCAGGTCTTGCTCTGTTTCTCCTGGTCTGAAGAACCATACTATTAGAGAGCCCCCTACAGGAACCACAAGCAACAAAACACATGCAGCCTGTTCAGACAAACTGCAGCATTTCAGAGAATAAAGTCCAGAGTTTCAGCACCAGGACAATAACAGCAGAATCTAACCCTCACTTTTGAGGCCTATGAATGGGCTCAGTGGCTGCAGAGGCTTATTATTGATCAAAAATCATACTTAAAGCAAATGGTTTATTTAAATTCAAATTTTTGAAAAGTTCAGTTTTCCATGTGTTTTGGTGGATTTATTGGGAATATTCTGTATTATAAGTGAATATGGCTCACTTTTAACCATAAACAGGTGTCATAAATAGTTTCTTTTAAATTATTTTAAACTAAATCACATCAGAATGAAGACTAATGAAGGAGCTTTGTATTATTATGCTTATGTATTATTTTAGATTGTTCCTGACCTACAGCATGCGTTCATTCATTCATTTTCTACCGCTTATTCCCGTTAGGGGTCGCGGGTGACTGGAGCCTATCCCAGTAACTTTGGGCCTTAGGCGGGGTCCACCCTGGACAGGGTCATTCACTAGGGGCAATTTAGAGTCACCAATTCACATAACACATGCATGGTGGGAGGAAGCCGGAGACACGGTAACACAGAGAGGACATGCAGACTCCACCCAGAGAGTTCGTGATGGTGTGTTGGTCGGAGGCTCGAACCCACGACCTCCTTGCTGGGAGGCGAGAACGCTAACCGCTCTGCCACCGTGCACCCATAAAGCATGCAGTTTTTATTAAATCTCAGAATTGTGTTGTTTCATCTGTTTTTTACAGGTTTTTCTCTGTGGGGTATAAGGTGACCCCACTCAGTAATCTATGTGTTTAAAACAGGTTGATAGGATGAGGGTTAATATATTTAAACCAATCTTGGTCACCTCTAGAACAGCAGTGCATGTTTTATAACGTTTAAGAACATTACCTGACTAAAAGAGAACATTTTTAAGTACTCTACTAGTGCCATAAAAAAGAGATGAAGAGACCAGCAGAGCGCAGAAGAGTCTAGAGTGTCTTTTGAACATATAATCAAAGAAAAAGCGCACTTCATTTCCTTAAACTTTTTGTATGTTGCCATACTACAAAATGAAAAATAGCTGTGAGGAATCAGTGGAAACAGAGCTGTACACTGTTTTGTTTTTTTATTAAATGAGAGCTTGTTGATAGGTCAGTGCTTTCTGAAGGTGAAGGGGTTTGTGGAAGAGGCGGAGGTTCGTGCAGTTCGCCTTGCCAGAGGTTAGGGGATTAGTTAAACATGCGTGAATAAAGCAAAACACAACTCCAGGTATGTTTTTGATGCAGGAACATTATAGCATGGGAGAAAGTTCATTTGCATAATATTACCCCTTTATAAAAATGTGTTTTTGTGCTCACAGAAAGTGTAAGGTCTTCTGGCTAATGTACAGAAAATGCATTTTGTTAATTACTGTGCATATTGTAAATTAGTAATGTTTTACCTGACATGAACCAATGTATCACTTCACAAAAATGATAAAATATTTTTCTTACTGCTGTTTTGTGTGTTATTATTTTCCAAATGCTAACAGATAGCCCTACTTGGGTTTATTTAACATAGATAAAGCATGAGAACCATTTGCAGGGCTGGAAATTTATCTGCGGAGACCGAGTGATCCAATTACAAAGGAAAACAGCAGACGTGTTATGATTATTAGCCATTTTCGACAAATTACAGACAGGTATGATAATCACAAATATATACGCTGTAGTCCTGTCTCGTCTGGAATGCCACGGTTGTTTTTCTAGCGCAAGCTGTGATATTTTTCCATCCTCGAGTGACTTTGACATCGAGCGGAGATAGCTTGGGCCTAAAGCAAATACGGCGAAGACACGTGCTACCTAATGATGAGCTTTTTAAGAGTTAAAGGACACGCTCGAGCTAATAGCTGCGCAACATCTGGTTAACATTTAAATGGCTGGGTGACATTTTTTACATGGAAATGCCCAGATGAACGTGGGGTTAGATGGGGGTTGTTCCAGGAAAAGGGGATTATTTCAAAGCTTTTCTTAATTTCACTTGCAAAGTAGTGGCAAAGATATGTGACTGCACTGTCCAGGCAGCTGAAGAGTGCAATTCAATAGTAATCCAGAATATCAGTGTGATAATCTCCAAGACTATCACTGCCGTCAGATGCTGTCAGAGACTTATCTGAAACAACTTTTTTTAGGAGACTTAAACACCTGCTCAAGAAGAACAACTGGGAAACTAAGCTTCTTGCAACATGAGTGCAACATTCAGACGTACATGCGCACCAACCAAAAGGCTATCAAGCTGTTTTATTCTGTGTGCTTACTAGTTATCAAGTTTTTCGATTAGCACCAAGGCACATACAGGGGCTGGCAGGGAGATTGAGGGTTTGATCCCCAGGCTGGCTGACTCAGTCTCTTTGAGTGGAGTCTGCATGTCTTCCCCGTGTTGTAGTGGGTTCTCTCCTGGTAGTTCAGCTTCCTCACCTCATCCAGACTCATATAGGTGAACAGGTGAATCTTAATCGCACAGTGTGAATGAATGTGAGCGTGAATGGTTGTCGGTCAGTGTGTGTCCAAGTGTTAGTCCTGCGACTGACTGGCCTCTGTCCAGAGCACAGGTCTTAAGGACAGTGGTGCCGTAAGGGGGGAAAGGTAAGGATGATTACAAAGGCCCCTGATACAATAAAAAATAAAATAAAATGTGTGATGATAGGGCCCAATGTTACAGAAAATTCAAGTCGAGCCCCACTTAAATTTCCAAAAATCCCACGCAAACCCACAACCCCCAACTTCCCTCTGTTCAAAATACTGTCATGTTTTTCTCCATATATTTCTATAAAAATGTTACAAAAACAGACTGTTGGATAAAAATGTTTTACAGTAAAATGTTTAAACAAGTATATAACTGCAATTCATTTCAAAATCAATTTCTTTTTATGTACTTAATATAGATAGTGTCTGGGGCTCCCTCCAGTACCTTCACAGACCCCCAGGGGGCCCCGAACCCCACTTTGGGAATGACAGTTATAGGCTATTCTTTCAGGAGGCCCAGAAAACCTGGCAGCCAGTGTCCCTGCTATAGTTATGGCTGATCTGACGGTTAGGTGTTCATATCTAAAGATCTGTGCATGCAGTCCTGTGAACAGCATGACTGGAATACAAGCTAACCCTGCTAAAGGTGCAAATATTTTGTTCAGATTCACATAGAATCTGAAAAAAATATGCCGAAAAGATATAATGTGGTTTATAACGTTACTTTTTGCACTACACCCACACTAAAAAAAAAAAGGAAAAAAAAAAAGTTGCACATCTCAAAAACTCAAGGCAACCGGATTGCTCAAGACTTTTGAGTTTTGGGGCCAACTCAAAATCTCAAGTTTTCAACAACTAATATTTTTTTTGTTCACCTAATTTGATGTTTATATGTCTAAAAACAAAAGAATAATACTTTTCTTCATAACAATAGATACCAAGTTGGCTGTTAAAAAAATAATGATAGTGAGTAAAACTGAAAGTTTTTAGACATATGAATGTCAAAAGTGAACAAAAAATATTAGCTGTTGAAAACTTGAGATTTTGAGTTGGCCCCAAAAATCAGAAATCTTGAGGTATCTTGTTGCCTTGAGTTTTTACATCTTTTTCTTTTTCTTTTTTTTTACAATGCAGTGAAAGAATCTATCTGCATTTCCCATAGAATTGATAAATAGATGCTATATGATATTTTGTGGTAAAAGAATACTACTATGTAATGCTACAGACATCATGTAAGTAGAAGCGCTGTACTAAAGCAGACCTCTGCCAGGGCACAAGTCCTATCTCACAATGAACAACAAAGATATAGTGTCCAGACCTGGACTCATACGCAAACATCTTCTAGTTCAGAGGTAAATGCTTTTTCAGTTGAGCCAAAACCTTAATACAGCATCTCACAATGTTAAAAAAAAATCTACTAAATGATATGTTCTTTAAGTTAGTGGAGTTAGTATGTTCAGTCTCAAATGGTACAGAATCCCTTCAAACACTGCTGGATCTAAACAGTAATCTGGATCTGGATTTTAACTAAAACATCTGCACAGTACTGTATGTGTATCCTGGTTCTAAATGGAGAATTTTTAAATTTTTAAAGTATTTCAGAACAAAGTCAAACTGACATCTACTGACTGCAAAACCTGTAATTGGCAGTCAAATATTTTCCACTGTTTTTTGCCAGTCTCCTCCACTCACTATTAACAACAGGCCACTTTAAACGCACACAGGCCAGACTTATGATGTGCCTGGCTGCTTCAGTGAGGGGGCCCTTCTCTTCCTCCTCAAAGCTTGCACTCATTTCATCACGTTGTAAGTGTCAGGGCCCCTAAAAATCAACGTCGTTGCATATTTGTATGAGGCGCTTCGTGCAGGTTCGAGACAGAGTGCAGGAAACATACCTGCGGACAAAGACAACATTTAAACGTCCACAATATTGTTCGTAACTTTTTCAGATGTTTCACACACTGCTTAGATTCTCGGTGCGGTTTATTAGGGACAAACCGACAGGGATTGATTTGATTTATTTAAACATTCTTCTTCTGGTTAGTCCTCAAACTTCCCTCCTGTATTCCAAATAAACATCTCCTCACGGTTCCTCAAAATAAGCAGGACACTTTCAGGGCATAGCATTCATTTACTTTGCCTATTTTACTAGAGACGAGCAGAGGTAGGAAGTAACTAGATGACTTTACTTAAGTCATTTACTGGGTTTTATTTATATTTTTTGAGGTACTGTTACTTGAGTAAACTATGGGAAAAGCGTTAACTTTGCTTACGTCATTTAACAATATATATATCTGAATGAGTAAATAAGTATCTGTGGGTGAATATCCTATAGCAAGGTGAGTATGTGTTACTTGTGTACATTTTGGCAGAATGTAACTTTTGCTGAAGTAAATTGTTTAAACCTCTAAATGAATAAAATAAGTGTGTGTGTCTAAGTATCCTGTATAACAAGGTGAGTAACACTCTAGGTGTAAGAGTATAGTACTTGGATCAGTAGTAGGAGTAGTAGTTAAGCAGCATTTAGTAGAAGTTGCAGTAGACTTAGCAGTGGTACATAGATGCAATATAGTAGCAATAGTAGTAGTAGCAGCGTTATTTGTAGCAGTAGTAGTTATAGCAGCAGCTGTTTTCAAAAGTAATTAGTAAATCTCACATTTAATACTTTTTTACTTCTATTCAAGTAATCATTTTGAAGTACAAGAAATAAAAAAAATAAAGTAAAGATTTTTTAGATATCTAAATGAGTAAAATAAGTGTAATAGTTGTACTACTTGAAGCAGTAGTAGATGCCTTTCCTGACCCTCACTGTGACTGGAGGTTTTGGTGGTACTTTCGAACCCATGACCTTCAGCACCGAGCAGGGGAACCACGCACCACACCAGTACTTGAGTACAGCTTTTAAGTAAAAGAAAAAAATGGATATAGGTTTTAAAAGAAATTGGGGAAAAGAATTAGACTGCCCAAGTTCACCCAACAGGTCAGAGTCTTACATTAAATATTCACCCAGTTTCCCGGGAACACCAAATCCCTGCATTAGTGATGTCATTTCCTGTGTTTTACTATGCACCAGAGAACATGAAGGAGGCTCCAGATCCTCTGAGGAGAGCAGTCTGGAGTGGCAGCTAAAGCAAACCCACAGTAAAGACCTCTTAGCCTGAAGATGTTCCTTACATGAATTACAAAAGCAGCAGGTCTTGTGTTACCAAGTTCCCCAATAGAACCCAGAACACAGTGGACAAACTATGTCAATTGGATGCCATGATGTATTCCCAAAAGAAGTAGAAGAAGTGTCTGGGGAGATGGAAATGTGAATAAATAAATAAACAAATTTTGTGACTGTACATTTTCATCAAGTGTTTTATACAGTCTTAGAGAAGGCACAGGACGCAGTAAAGGAAGGCCATGATATATCCCCAAAAGAGCTCTAGGAAGTGTCTGGGGAGAAGGAACATTTTATTAATAAATAATTATTTGTTTGTAATTGTAAATTTTCACCATGTGTTTTCTACTAGCTTGAGGTAAGACCCAGCACATAGTGGACAAACTATGTCAATTGGATGGCATGATATATCCCCTATAGAGCTGGAGGAAGTGTATGGGGAGAAGGAAACCTGAATACATAAATTAATCTTTGTTGCTGTACATTTTCATCATGTGTTTTCTACAAGCTTATGGTAAGACCCAACCAGGACACAGTGAACATACTATGGTTCTCGGATGCCACGATATATCCCCAAAAGAGCTAGAGGAAGTGTCTGGGGAGAGAGAAAATTTAATTAATAAATAAATTATTTTTTTTTCTAACTACATTTTTATCATTTTTTACACAAGCTTGAGATAGGATCCAGCACTACAGTGGACAAACTATGTCAATCAGATGCCACAATATAACCCCAAAAGGGCTGGAGGAGTTGTCTGAGGAGAGGGAAACTAGAAATAATGAATACATGATTTTTCGTAACTGCACGTTTTTATCTTGTGTTTTATACAAGCTTAAGGTAAGACCCAGGACACAGTGGACACTACTATGGTTCTTGAATGCAATGATCTATCACCAAAAGAGCTAGAGGAAGTGTCTGGGGAGAAAAAAACCTGGGGGTCTGTGCTTACACTTTTTTCCTCCTAACCCTAAACCTACATAAGCTAAAGGCTACAAACTAAAAGTCACCAAACTGGTACACAACATGGGCTTACCTTTTGAATATGATGCAAAATGATTGATACGGTGTTGGTTGAAATGGAGACAACTGGGACATATTAGTGTTTTTACAGATATTAGTGGGACATGGGGGTATGGAACTGGGACAGCCCCCATTCACCCTAAACTAAGGACTTTTTAAAGAGTTTCGTTATCATTGCAAAGTATATTTTGTTGGTTAGTGGGTGGAGTGTCTGAAGATATGGAATTAAATCTCAGCCCCTACCTAGATACTAACTCCAGCCACAAGGGGTACAGTAAAGAAACAAGTTATAAATGATATTAGGACGCCTTGGTAGAGTTTTCCACTCTCCAAGCAGCTTCTATTTTGCCATGCCATTTTGTTATACTACCTTTGAATTAAACTGGGGACACTTTAAATCAGAGCAGACTAATGAAAAAGTTAGCCGCTCGAAGTTGTGACTTTAGTGGCTCCCGAAAATTGGATTTAGTCGCTCAACCTGGAGTATAATATTCACTCGAGACTTTTTTTTTTTTTTCAGACAAAGTGGACACACTAGAGTCAGACCAGACATTCCAGTGGGACCGCACCACTCAGCTGATTTGTGCGAGGTGGTGAAGGAGCACAGACTGTAGACATCTCCTGGGCCCCATTATGAGGCTCTCTGTCTGAGTGCCCATGGAGAAGCACGAGCACGGGCCAGGGGGCTGGGGGGTGGGGGGTGGGGGGGTGTTCCTCCTCTCCAGGGTTTGAATAAGTCTTTGTGAAGCGTGATACCGGCGTAGGAGTGACAGCCCGCCTTCAAAATCCGTTAACAATCAAGGCCAGAATCTTGCCTGTAGTTTGTGATTTGGGCTGTAATCCCAGACAGCACCACACCTTTATCTCATAATTACTCCAAAGGAAATACGCGGGGATTGTGGGAGTTTGGGTAGGCATTAGAGGGACGGCGGGGGGAGAACGCCCATGCTGCGCTGCCTTTTCCAGACGCGGGATTAGGAGAGCTCGAAGCGGGCTTTAGAGACAGGCTGGGGCAGATCCACGCTCTCACACCAGCATTACATGTACAGTAATGGGCTTAGAACAAGAAAATCAAATCACAGCCAAAATACATCTGTGGCTCTGTTAAGAAAGACTAAGTGAGAAATAGTTACACTAGAATTTGGGAAAGCACAGTCAGTATGAGCTGAAGACGCCTCTTGAAATCTGCACTCTCTTTTTTATAGTCTATGTAATATTTTAAAGTGAACTAAGCAATGTCTAGAATTTACTGAACAACTGTGAACTGATTGCACGCTTCTAATCCAAACTGATTGATTTTTTTTTTTAAAGCAGATGAATGACAAATGAATACAATTAATTTATTTTATGTGAAAGAGGATGATGGTCACACTGTCCAAGGTCTATCCCACCACACTCCCAGAGTTACCAGGATTTCTTACTTACTTACTGGGAGGTAAGCAGTAGAAAAAGAATGAATATGATCTGCAGGCTGAAGAACCATTCTCTACTGGTCTCACAATATTTTGTTTCAATTTGGTAGAATGTGCAGACATTTCTATAAGACCCTCCCAGCTCCTGAGTTTGAACTTCTCACTCTTCTGATATCCCCTAAGATGCCCATTTCCTCTGTGCCTTTCTATGGACAAACCAAATTGGATTAAGTTATATGATGTTCACAAAATGTAGCAATCTTTTGGGGGCTATTTTTCCAGTCAGCCAATACTTAAACTTCTGACCAATATGTTACACTTAATTCTATGTCCTACAGTGGACTTTTCTCTCCATGTTCTTTGGGAGTGACTAAAAAAGTTTAGAAAATGTCAGTTCCTTTGGTGCTGTCAAAGGTATTTGTAGAAATAGCAGTAGAGGAGATAGAAGTAGTAACAGTAATTGCAAACTAGTAAAGGGCATCCACAAAACACTTGTGGGGACTTGTGCTGAAGTCATTTGTGACATCACAAAATCTTTACAGACTACTTCAGTATGTTGGATATGTTGGAAAATAGCAGCTTAAAAGACCTTTCTCACAAAACTCTAAAGCAGTTATTGCACTATCACATTTCTGTTAGACAAAACAGAGCAAATGTTTTAAACAAGCTTAACTTTCATGTTGCAGACATCGTGACAGTTACAGAGGTAAAGACATCCACCAATAAGCTGGACAAAGGCTACAAATGATTTCAATAACAATTTATTCATAATTATCACAATCCAGGAAAGTAAAGAAGAAAGCTTAAATACTATCAACAGTTAACATTAGCTATCTACCAGTGACAGCAGATAAACTGTGTAGTGTTCAAGTCTTAGACTTTAAGTCTCAAATGAACGCCAACACAGCACAGAGCTATAGTTTATATATTTACTGCTGATTTTGACTCACATTGAGAGCGATGATTTTTTTTTTATGAAAACATGCTCATTTATGTAAATATTGATAAACTATTTTATGTAATAAACTATATCTTTTGTCTCCGCATCTGTATAGTATCAAATGTGGTTGAGGGGCAGGTAGTTGTCAGAGCAAAAACATTTTTATTTTTGGCCTTGACCATTTTATGCCACTTGCAACAGCTATGGGAAGTATCGCGACACGACTTCCAGTTAAAAATGCACAGTGACAAAGGTCAATAAGCTTGGAATTGGACTTTTGTTAATGGTTAAACTTTGTTTACTGAATGCTAATGAAGTCTCACTTTTGCAAGTTAGATAGTGTGTGCCTTACTTTGATGTGTATATTGGGCTGCTCCTCCACTATAGGTAATTGGTGTGCAAAGACGGCTATAAAGCTGCAAAATGGGATGGAGATTGTTTTGTGTAATACCTACAATTTCTACTTTTAAAGCAATGTGCAGTTTAAATTTAACTGGCATCAATTTATTGAAGAAAATATAACTTCAGTAATTATTTTCTGCTTTAGAGCTACCATTGTCTTCATTCAAACAGTAAAAAAACAACACACAAGTCAAAAAACACAGACTTTATTTCAAATTGCTGCATCAGGAGCACTAAAAACAAACTGCAGAGCAACACACCAGCCCCTTCAGTTAAATTCACTTTGATAGAAAATATTTTCATTTAAAAGTCATGAATAAAATGCAAAAGCATGGAGGGGGGAAAACAAAATGGTGGATGAAATGATTTGGAGCACAGCGTAGAATGCAGTTTGTCCAGCCAAAATGAAAAAAAAAAAAAAGGAACACTTATTAGATTATTATAAGAGCACTGTTTGGTGCGGCTTTTCCAACCTTTCAAATAATTACAACATTTGGAATAAATACAAAAACTTGCCTCCACAAAAACAAAAAAAATGAACTGTTGCGACATTAGGAGATTATTGTGCAAGAAGAAAAAGGTAGTGACGCAGATATTCACACTCTGGACAGAAACGTACAATCAATCCTTCAAACACGCAACGACAACACACTGTGGCTGCTCTGATTTCACTACACATTGAAAAACCGATGGCGGCACTGAAGAAGTCACAACAACAAAGTGAGGGAAAGACAAAATCTTGAAATTGAAAATAGTCAAAACATGAAAACACAAAAACTAAGAAAGGAAGGGAAAAAAAACTTTTTTGTTTCTCAATGGGTGTATTCTATCTCAATCTATTCCATTTCAGGTTGTTTGTGTTAGTTTGTGTTTTTATTGTTTGTTTAGATTTATTTTGGTGTTTTTTTATTTTTTATGTTTCTAACTTGGGTTTCTGTTTATATTTCTTCTTTTCCTATTAATTTGGTTTTGCATTTTTTACTTTTCATTCTCTTCCAATACATATTTGTTTTTACTTTTGTATGTGAAAATATTTATTGCTTTGTAATGTGTTTTTAAATTAGTTTACATTGTGTTCTTCAAATTGTCTTTGCAATTGGTTTTGCCTTCCTTAATTAAGGTTTGTGCTTTGAATTTTGTTATTGCTTTTCTAGGCGTTTCTTTTATAATTTGAATTTGTTTTGCCTTTTTGATTTTCATTTTTTAATGTTTTGTAATTTATGGTAAGCTTTTTTTTTTTTATTTTCTAATTACTGAGTTAATGTATTTTGACACTTTCTCCATTCTTGTCTCATTTTTCATTTGCTTAATTTCTTTTTGCTCATTTTGTTGTTGTGCTTTGTGATTAACTTTTGTGACTTGTCCTTCATGCCCACCATAACAGACAGTGCAAATTTTCCCAACTGCTGCAAAAAATTAAAAGCACAGAAGACAGACAGCAAAATGACAGACTTTTTTACAGTTTGCAAATTATTTCAGTATTTTTATATATATTTTTTAAACCATGGAATGAAGCTCCAGAGAGGGTAAAAACTAACTTTGGATACAGCAATGCTTGTTAAAAAATTAAAAATATGTAAATTTGGATTGTTATTGTTATAACCTTCAAACATTAATTAAAAACATGAACTACATAAAACACTCTGGAGCACCATTTTAACAAGCGAAGTGAACTGAAAATGGAAAAAAAAAAAAAAAAAAAAAGCAAAGCCAAAAGTGAATTCTGGCTGTTCTAAAGGCAGCAAACTTGACTGGGTGGCACTAAATAATGACTTCAACATTTATCCAGTCAACCGACTACAGTGCATCGTGAAGTGTTTTCATCTACGGGGTTACGATGAGTGACCTCTGACCTTTTGTAGCGAGCAGGTCGGGTCATTCTGGTCCACTACACCGATGTGAAAACGCTTGCTCTGCTATGGTTTCTATGAGGATGAAGGTAAAGATGCTCAATGAGGAAAACTGATGGCCACTTACAGGCTCCAGTCTTCTGCGCAAACGCTAGTTTCAGAGTTTTTGACAACACCCGCATTTTACAGTACCTCAGAGTCTGTTGGGTTAGTCGCACACTCCAAAAATATTTTTTCCTGAAAACGCTCCAGTCACAGGATATGGAAGAATATGAAGTGTCTGTTAACTGGATACAAGGAGTTAGACAGTTCCCGCTCCTTTTTGTTATTTCGCGACTTCACCATTCGGCGTCCCCGATGGCTTTGGAGAAAACGTAGTCTCTCCCGTTGAGATTCATGATCCCGTCCTTCAGGTGGAATTTCCATTTGTTCTTACTTCTGTGAATCTGGGGGGGGGGGGGGATGAGGATTGTGGGCGTCAGGGACAGATGGACACGTTTTCAGACAGACTGGACAAAGCCTGGAGTGTTTGGAACTATGGACAGGTGACAGCGTGTGATGATGGACTGCTGTACATGTCATATGCTTTCCCACTCTATTTCTCACTAAGATGGCTTCAAAAAGATCTGAAGAAGTATCATGTTAGATAATAAATACAGGTATATATTACATAAGTTGAAATATTTTGGACTTTTTTAATGCCCTCCAGACCTTGCACTTCAATAATTCTTCGAGCTTTGTAGACATGTGGCCTTCTTGATGCAATATGTGTCTTGTGTGTCTAACAACTTTCTGTTCCTCTAGTGCATTCCAATTTTTGTGAGTGCATTTCTGAAATTGTTTTTTCAATTGGTTTTGCATTTCTTAATTTGTTTTTGCTTCTCTAAGTTCATTTTTTCTGTTTTTCATGAAAATGAGTTGTACTTTGAGATTGGGATCGGCCTAAAATAGTGCCACTCTGACTTCATCACACTAAAGGAGATAATTCTGCTGTGTGCATGTTAATGGTCCTATTAAAATGAGTGGTTCACCTCCTGCTTTAATTGATAAATCAACTGCTGAACTGTAAAGGTTGGGGCTTGTATTTTTTTCTCTTTTTTCACTGAAGCACAAAGCCTTTCAGTGCAAGCCAAATCCCATAAACACCTTTAGATTAAAACACTGACACATTTAGTCCAATTCTTATTTTGCCAAATTCTGTTACATTTTAATGCCAAATATAAAGGGGGGTGATGAGTGGTCATGTCTTACCTTGTCGTACTGGCACACTACTACATTCTCTGTATCAAACAGCTCCTGGTCCTCTTCATCACTGACATCATCCTCGCTGTTCAGAGGCTCCTTAAAAGGAAGACAAGCAAAGTCAGTGCAATCAAAATACATGAGATCAAATGTTTTATAGATCTTTTAATCTCATTCAAATACAGACTAAGAGCTCATGTTCCAGGCAATGGTGTTTTGTCTGCCCTCAAGGTTCCTTTTTTATGTTTTACAAGAAGTCCACTTTTGTTCATCTTAGGAGCTGTAAGTAGACCGTATTTAATTTATTTTTATGTAATTTCCTGACTGAAAAACTACTCTTTGTCTCTACTCTTCCAGCCCACTGTCCAGGTGTCTTTCCCACCTCAGACCCAAAGAGGTAGGCTCCAGATTCCTGTGCCCCCAAACAAGAGTAAGCAGCACAAGATGAATACATTAGACCAATGGTTCTCAAACTATGGTGTGGGTATCACTGTTGGTACTCAGATCTGATTTATAGTTTTATTTAGGGGGCGTTCTATTTCTGTTTTAGTCCTGCTCTAGTTGGGGATCAAATGTTGGCCACAGTCCTAATTTTGTCCTAGATTAGTCCTGGTTAAAAGTGAAAACAGAAGATGGTTTTAACGTTTTCATCTATGTCAGACCTTTACTTTCCCAGAACATGACAGCCTGACTTTCGTTTCCATGGTAAATTGCTTTATCTTAGCTTTATTTATAGAGGCTTTTTTCTCTGGTGTTGACTTCATATTATGTTCAACCTGCTGAAGGCAAATGGGGCTTTGTGTATTTACAATCACTTTGACGCACCTCCTCCACCTGCCCGTCCTCCCCTCCGTCCTTGTCCTTCTCCTCCTCTTCGTCCTCATCGTACTCTTCCTCCTCATCCTCGTCTTCCTCCGAGGAGGTGTCCCCGGCTCCGTCCACCTGGAGCATCATGGGAGGCTGCTGTGTCTGGGGCTGTGTTTGGGGCTGGGCCTGTGGTTGAGGAGCGACCTGTGGGGCCGCTGCCCCCTGCACCTGCTGCACCTGCTGGACCTGAGCTGCTGCTGTTGGCTGGCCGGGCTGAGGAGCCATGGCTGCTGCCTGCATCACCTGACAAAAAGAAGCATACGGCTTTATTAAGATGCTATACAAGCTAAATCTAATAAAGTGAGGTAAAAGTGCTGACCTGTGTATTGCCTGGAACTTTGTTTCCTGGAGCTAAGACGATCTGCTGCGGCTGGATGATGACTCCTGTCTGCTGGGGCAGGCCACCCTGGATTGGAGCCAGAACCTATAACGGGACACACATTATGGCCTATTAGACAAAGCATTAGTTGTTCTTTATAGATTTTAAAACTATATCACCAGAGGCATTTACTCTGTCTGAACCATTTCTTTTAATTAGATACTTCAGATAACTTTACTAAAGAAAAATTCCATCAAAAATGTACACAAAAATACTATTAGCCCGGTATACCGGGCTAATAGTATTTTTGGGGTAATAGTCACATGTGGGGTTCCACAAGGGTCTACACTTGGACCCTCTTATTTGCTCTTTAGATCAGTTAATAAAAAGCAGCAATGTATTACTGAAAGCAAAATTAAACTGATCAAACTGATTAAATTAGCACAACAGTCTCAAGCGCCTTACTTTAAAATAAAAATCAATTTAGAAAGCTAGAGCTCATCATAAACAGCCGCATTAAATCGATAACATATTTTCATTAATTTATTCATCTATCTACTTCCACTTATTCCTGTTAGGGGTTGCAGGTGACTCACCTTAAAATATTTTCAAACTTAGATAATGTCTAACGCAGTTTTACATATCGATGCATTTATCTTTGGCAAGTTAGGACTATTTTGGCTTGCTCACTGAGCTCGCAAAATAAACTGCAATACAGAAGTAACACTGTAGGCTGGACTTCTGTTTTACTATCCTAAATATGGTTCTTCCGGATCCAAATAGTTTGATACTTGCTGTCAAATGTTTCAGAAGCACTACTGTATAAACTGTGTTTTGTATAAAAACAAAACACCACCCACATTACTTTCCTTATCCAATAGGCAGAGGGACACCTAATTGTATATACAATGATACTTTTTATCCATAAATCTATTCAGGATTTACCTGTTGAATGACTGGTGCCTGGACACCTCCTGGCTGCATCTGCTGCTGCAGAAGGATCTGCTGCTGTGGCTGCTGGATGATGTACTGAGCTCCATTGGCCGCACGTACCACTTGCAAGATCTGACCTGAAAGAACAAAAATACAACAAAATTAGTTTAAGGTACCCACAAATGTAAGCATTTTTATTGATAAAATGTGAATTCTTACCTTGGCTGGTGATGAGCTGTTGGTAAGGGGTCACCCCTGTAGGCAATGCAAGAGTTGCTGCGGTGGCTGCTGCACTCTAGAGGACAAAGAGGCACACTGCATAAAGCACCCATTTGATATGCAGAGTATACTGTATTTATGGCTATTTTTAATGCTCAAGGGACTGACAAGAATCGCTCCATTAAGAGGGAACTAAAGCCCATAATATATTACACAGGTGTTTATGAGTTAAGTATACATCCCCAGAGAGCCATATTACACAAGCTTTTTACAACTAAATGATATGCTTATTCCCATTTGCAGTTGTGATAAAAGCTGTAAATTTATCTAAGGATTTAAGAGTGCGAAGAAAATCCTAACACAAGCTTCAGCTGTAACCGATGGTTTGTTTGAGATGTGTTGTAGCAAGGAGGAGGTACAAAGGAAGAGAAAACGGTGACCTTTTATTGTATGAAATAAACACGGTTTGTTTAAAATGTTGTACAGAAATGTGTGGATGGATTAAAAGTTGACTTTTATTAGTCCAGCACTTATAAACCACCTTATAATACTTATATACTTAAACCACCATTTATAAAGCCACCTTTCCTTACACTAGTTGCAAAATAAAAGACTAAATTTTAAGTTGTGTATAATAGTCATTTTTATATTAACACCTGAAATTTTACAGTGTGGTCTATGGTTCAGGGGGACACTATGCTAGAATCTTCTACTTTAAATGTCAGTATTCAGAAGTTATGGCATAGTTTATGGTGAATATCTCTGCAATTAATGGGCCTATTGACATAAAACAAAAGCTGGCACTAAGTTCAAAGTCTTCTATCAACAAAAATTACCTATAGGTTTTTTTCACAGTTGTCTTGCAAAATTGTGATATTTCTCAATCACACAAGGCTCCTGCCCTCCACCTGAGTTTTTAACATTATCAGATTCTAGAACGTGAACACAATGTTATCGTACTGTTTCATAGACCCTTCTTGTGTTTGTAAACAGAACATTCACATTTCAAAGACTGGTACCAGAAGTTAAAAAAGACGAATACATTTTAAAGGAGGAATTAGCGCTAGCCACCAAACATCGCAAATATTGAATGAGCTAGACAGGTTTGGCAACAACCACTCTGCCACATGTGAGTAATATCAGAGCCTAGTTTAATAACATTAGCGAGTGTGTCAACGTTTAACCGTTTAATGTAACGTTGTAATTAGCGGCTATAATTAGCATCTAAGCTAAAGGCTCCGCAATTTACATTTCTTAATTTCAGTGTTATGCAAAACAAACAGTAACAGAAATGTGGCAGACTGTAAAAGTTTGACATTGTATGCTCAGATTGAATTCATCAATCACCACAAATCAGTTAACTTTAGCAAATGGACCTGACAATCAGATCTGGATCATATCAGTTCAGAGTAATTTTTAATAAATATATAAACAACAAACATTCGTTCCTGCTGCACAATAATGTCTAAATTAATATTTTTATTTTGCTCCCACATAGAAATGAATGGGACTGAACGTTAATCTTGGCATCAGGCTGCGTGCGCAACTTTTTTAAACACGTCATTCGTAGAAGGGTCTATAGGCATTTTAAATCAAATGCCATTCCGATTTTGTTGAGACCAAATTTTTTGTACTTTGACCCACTTTTGCATCCTGACCTTGTATTTGGGAACCTGGGTTTACTGTAAAAATTGAAATTCTTAATTGTAATTTTCTAACTCAAAATCTTACCATCCCAGTTGCACTCATATGTTGAAGAATCTTAGAATCTTGAACAATGACTTGTTGCTGGGGGGCTGTGGACAGAATACATTTTAGTAAAGCTCAATCATTATTTATTTATTATTACAGTTTTTGTTTAAGACTGACCTTGCTGCTGCTGTGTGGGCAGGATGACTTGCTGGGCCTGCGCTGTGGAAGTCACCTGTTGGACCTGGTGGACCTGCTGAACCTGCTGCTGCTGCTGGGCAGCCTGTAGCGCTGCCTGCTCCTCTGTGTGGAAGCCCTCCACTGCCTTCGACTGCAGCAGCTTGTTCTCCCATAGCTGACAAGAGGCAATAAACACACAATTGGCTCAATTTACAAAACACTCTAAACATTCAGCCACATTAAGTTATTAAAAACTGTCGCACTAAAAGTGATAAGTTAAAAATAGTAAGTGATGGTAAGTGAAGAGTAGAAAATATAAACAGAAATACTGTCAAGGACATTTACCGTTTTCAGCTCTAAAAGCACTTGTTCGTCCACTCCCTCATCCAGAAACAGCTCTCGTACCTCATTGATGACATCCTCAATAACCGACTTGTACAACTTAGGCTAAGAGACCAAGCAAACAAAATGATTATGCATTATTACACTCTACAAGCAGGAATTTATATGAAAAGTTAAATAACATTGCTAATGACAACATTCCTTAAAATGGGCTTTGAATCTGGTGTTTATGCTCTAGGTGTTGTTTGAGTTCACTTTAACAATAACACTAACTTGGACATAGTAACAAGCAAACTACTAATAGATAGAAACTTTAAACTATAAGCAAAACATGTGCAAGATGAGGTCAGCCCTATGTTCCCCGATAGCTACGTTCACTAGTACCACTGTTTCCATAACAACATTAGGGACATCAGGACATACCAGAATGTGCACATACCTACATTCTCAAGTATCAGTACTTGGTTTCTATGGACCGGGGAACATAGGTACTGGAGAACATGCAGTAGGTACTTTGACAAATCTGAGGTGCTCTCCAATCCATAGAAACTGAGAAATATAGGTACTTTGACAAATCTGAGGCATTTATGTTATACAGTACCCATGTTCCCTGGTCCATAGAAACCAGGGAAACAGAGCATTTTGACAAATCTGAGATACCTATGTTCTCTATTATCCACGTTCCCCTGTCCATAGAAACTGGGAAACATACATATTTTGACAAATCTGAGGTACCTTTTTTCTACAATACCCATGTTCCCCGGTCCATAGAAACTGGGGAACATAGGTAACCATGTTACCTATGTACCCATGTTCCCTGGGCCATAGGAGTTTAGTAACATTGGTACTTGGGAACATTGTAGAACCTGTGCAACATACTGTACTCTGATAGCCCAGGTTTGTTTACCAATAGACTTGTATTACCAGACTTTAGATCACTGCTAATCTTTGTACAACAAATATGAATAACCAAGGACAACATTTAAATAAACTGTCAAACTGCCAAGCATTACAACTTAATACAGGCTTGTCATTTGATACAGCAACACTGGGGCTTTTTTTTTTTTTTTTTAGACTAGCTCTGCAGCCTGATCATACTATAGCCCATAATTGCCTATAACCTGCTGGCTTTAGCTGCGCGTTTGTACGGCACTGCGTTGAAAGCCTCCATCAAAACAACCTAAGAACAGTAATTCCATGACATCTGCATAGGTTTTAGAGGCACGCAAAGCTCCAAAACGAAAGTATACATGTCAGGAGGGAGCCGCACTGCGCTCTCCGCATTGTCCCCCCACTGTCCACTACGCACGGCCAGCCTCGGCGTCTCCCTCCCTCCATCCCCCTCGCCTCGGCCTGTCTGCCCGCCTGCCTGCGCCTGAGCCACTATTTAAAGCCGACTGCTGTTTATATGTAGAGCCGGTGACGTAGCGCCGAGTAGCACCTTCCCATCCCGGCCAGTCTATATTAGAGAGCCAATATGGCCGTATAAAACCAGGCAGCGGAAAAGAGGAGGTCCAGAGACGCGGGGAGAGGGCAGGAGGGAAGCCATTTTACTGAGCGGGGAACTGCGCGCCTCACCGCCTCGCACAAAGACGCCTTTTAAACCACAATTTGGAGGATTTCCCCCCCAGTCTTATAGCATATGTGTTCGGCGTATGGTCTCATTTTAGCAAGGGAACATGTCAAATTTTATATAAAATACAGAAGTGGTGTTTTTTTTTTTCGGGAGGGCTGTCCTGTTTTCTGCTGTGGAAATGGTGGACAATGATTAAGCAGACTGAACGTTCAAAAAATACCACACGACTTTTGGCTAGCTTTGTTTTAAACGCCATTTTAGACTAAAAAACTAAATAAATGGACAATGTAAGTGCTTTGCGTACATTGGTAGTCTGAAATAGGCTGAGTAAACTGAATTAAAAGCATAAACTGTAAGTTCACTATCAAAACTACGCAATATACTGTAAATATTAAGTTAGAAATAGCAGATACGTGGCGGTTTTTAGGCAGGAGTTACTTTATAAACGACATTAGACCGTCCACTGTTAGTCCAGCCTAAAGAAAAGTAGTTACCTGCTTTCGAAAACTGATTGAAATGGCCGTTAAAAGATTGCTTTTGGTTTCCCTTTTTTATTAAACAGAGCAGTGCTTGCAAAGGCATATTTACTTGACTGTACCGATAAAAGCCAGCTCTCCGACATCTTTCCTTAAACTTTAGCCCCTTCCCCTGCTGACAGTCCTTAGAGATTGGTCCTTACCACTGGGTTCGAGTTAGCCGAGCTCGCCATTACTCGCGTAGTGTTAAAAACCACACGGAAATAGGCGAGAAATAAAAGCCAAAAAAATGACCAAAAAAACGACTTAAAACAACTGGGTACGAGACTCTAAAACAGCCGGCATCGCTTTTGTAAATAAAACACAGTTTTGACGGTCTTATTTACAATCCCGGGCTGCGACTCCCCAGCCGTCCTCCGTCCGTCGTTGTCCTGCTTTATATACTGAGCGAAGGAGCTGCGAGTGCGCGAGACATAGGGCAGGGTCAAACCACGCGCCTCGCGAGATCTCGGGCGGAATATGAATCACCTGTCGCTGGCGCTGCTGGGAAATGTAGTTTCGGTGGAGATTGTCTGATCCAGAATGTTTTCAAAGCGCATTAGCGTTGTCATGTAGCAGTGATCTTTCCCCAGTTAAGCCCGCCGTAAATATATTCAGTTGAGATGTACGGCAATAGATATCACTCAAAATAAATATTATGTCAAACCTTTGATTATTCACTAATAGTATTCTCTAGTAATGATTATGTATTACATATTATTAATTGTCATTTTCAGTTGAATTTTATTATTACCTTATTATGGAATATAATACAAGAATAACAATACGTACAGCTTAAATATGTACAGTATTTAAAAAATTAATTAAATTAAATTGTATTTATTAATTGTATTTGAATTGTATTTATTGTTGTCTTATTGTGTAAAATAATATTGATTTGTAATTTTAATTGTATATATTGCATATTAAATAAGTATTTATTTATTTAACATTAACTGTACTGTATAATTTCATTTTATTTATTTTAGGAAATGCTTAAAAAAGAAGCTAAAACAAATGCTAAAAAAGCTAAAAAAAAAAAATAAATTGAATAAATAAAATGCTAGGGAAAAAACAAAAAAACAAAAAAAAAACAGAAGCACTAGCCACCAAAAATAAAAGAATCGCTGATCCCGAGTTGCTTGCTATTCTTAATGCACAAAGCCTTGCGCTCAATCACATTAATGTAGTAACACCATTCTTCCACTAGAGTGCGATAAAACTGCGTAACAGAACTCCAGAAACCAGTCCTGCTTTGTGACACCACTGCACACAAACACCATCTATTCACTTTCCATCCATCTAGTTCACTCTCAATTTCATGTACTGCTTTAAGTCAATCAGTAAATGACCTACTACTTTTATCAGTCTTATGTGTCTAATCAAAAATTCACCTCGCCTACAGCCTGTGGACCCCGTCCTTCCCAAAAACAAAAACAACAAAAAAAAAAAAAAAAAAAAAAAAACAATAAAGCTTTGCAATAAATGAGAGCTGACAAGAGAACGTTACCTCCACTTCGGTCACCATGGAAACTTGCCTTGCTGGTCATTCGCTGGATATGGATGATATAGACCGGCGGACGCGTTGTTGTGTGTGCATCAATCCACTTAGCACTTGAGCGTGCTAAAGCCTAGCCCTCGTCAATGGTGTGTGAATGTCACCATAGCTGAAACCATATAATTTATCTCTCCCAGAGCAAATTAGGGGCTTCTCAAAACTAATGAGGAGGCTGTACTTTTGCAATTACTTGTCACTGATTCTTTTGTCAGTGTTGGAAAATAATAAAGTGCGGTTTTAAACAGCAGAAAGGATAGATGGGTGCAGCGGATGCATGTAGATTTATGATTAATCAGCAGGAGTTAGGCTAATTCCCTCACCCTTGCACAACAACATGGTGACCTGTCTGCTTTTATTTTTTTATATATATAACTGAGCCAATTTGTAAATTTTTTCCATCCATCTTCATCCAAGGCCTTGTCATGGGAGCAGCAATGTAAGCAGACTTCCCTCTCCCCGGACACCTCCTCCAGCTCAACCCAGGTCAGCTGAGAGTTATAGTCTCTCCAGCGTTTCCTATAGATCTATGGATACAAAGAAATAGAAATAAAGTTTTATGGTGCATACATGTATTTGCAGTGTAAAATTGGACCTCTCAGAGTAGCTCTTTGAAGTGACTGCGCTATATTACTTGCGTAAGCGGAAACAGCACATTTTTAAGTTGGTAAATCTGAAAGGGGACATATTATGCAAAATTAACTTTAGTGTCCATATCAAATACAAACCTGGAGTTGTGTTTTGCTTCATTCACGCATATTTAAGTAATCCTCTATTCTCTGGCATGGTCGTCCTGAGGATTTAAAATGCTTGTTTCCACAAATCCCCGCCTCTCCCACAAACCCCCACACATTCCAGGAAGTACTGACCAATCAACAAACCCTCTACATCCAGTCTGCTCTCATTCATTTATCCAAAAAACGGTGTACAGATCTGTTTCCTCACAGACACTGTTTTTCATTTTGTAGTAAAACAGCATCATACAAAAAGTTTAAGGAAGTGAAATGCTCTTTTTCTTTTATTATGTACAAAAGACCACAGGACTATGCACGCTGCTGGTCTTGTTTCTTTGTGGCACCTGTAGAATACTGATGTTTTCAAAGGTTGTAAAACGAGCAATATTGTTCTGAAGTGACCAAGATTGGTTTAAAATTTGAATAAAAGCAGAGTATAGCACCTTTAAGCTCTAAATACATCAAAACATATTTATTTTTTATTTTTCTTCACTTCTTTTTCTTCTTTTTTTTTTTTTTTTGCTCTGTTTTACTTTTTTCTGGAATAATAACCTTTATATATTTTTCTGATTTGGTGTTGATAAGACAAGTATACACCAACAACCAATAGACGTACCCCTTAGGAAGGCAATCTCCCCTGCTAGGATGAGCCACCAGGCTGTCACTGGTTGGACATTTTTGAAACCCTTGACAATAACACACACAGCAGATGGGATTTTGTGTTTATTTATCAATTTATTTGTTATATACTTTACGATGTCAAATTAGCCACATGCTAAGTAGCTATAAACACTTGGATACTGTATTTATGCACTTTTCCTATTTTTACAATTCCCCATGATAAAACTAAACACAAGTAAATAAAGAAAAATGTATCTTATTTTAAGATCTTTATTTAGTTCACTATAGATTCTTATTACCAGGGCTGGACAGTATGCAGTAAATACCATACTTTCCAGATTATAAGTCGCTCCAGAGTACAAGTCACACTAGCCAAAAATTGCATAATGGAGAAGAAAAAAATGTATATAAGTCACATTTTTTTGGGGAAATTTATTTTACAAAATCTGACACCAAGAACAGATATTTCATCTTGAATAGAATAAATAGGCTGAATAGGTGTGCGGTATGCTAACGTAACACATTGATGGTTATTCAGCTACATGAAGCATAAACAATGAACTGAATAGGTGTCTCGTATGTTAACGTAATATATTAACAGTTATTCACATAACTATAGCATAAAGAACATAATATAACAAGTTCACCAAACTCACCATCTCACTCCTAATCACTAAATTCTTTAAATTCTTCATCCTCGGTGTCGCTTCTGAACAACTCCGGAGGTAGACGAAGCGCCGCTTCCTCCTCTGCAGTGGCTGTCGTCAGACTCAGCATCAGTTCCATTTCCAATTATTCCTGTCTTTCTCAGTTGTCTTTATAGCCTAAGTTGTTAGCGGTAATGTTTACATTTTAAATTGTCAGTGGTACAGGTGCAGCAAATGCTGCTACACAAGCTTAGAGTGCCTTCTAACGAACACGTGAAATATTTTAATATATAAGTCACACCTGAATATATGTCGCACCCCCCAGCCAGACTATGAAAAAAAGTGTGACTTATAGTCTGGAAAATATGGTATGTGATACTTGTGATGAATGTGATGTAAAGTCAGTTGTTTTCACATAAAAGAGCATCAAATACTGTGTGTACCAACATATCATTGTGATACAAGCAGGTCTTTGTGAGAAGTACATTGTTGATATTGTTAAAAAAAACAATAACTTTGTGATAAATTGTGCAGCCCCTTACAATATTCTACCAGCTGATTAAACCGTTTTCATCATGTAAAATACAAAAAGTTGTGCTCATCACATTGAAGGCATGTGATTGCTGCCTTTGAGTCTCACTCTTGGTAATGAGTACTATGATGCTCTCTAAAGATCTGGAGGATGCACTTTTTTCCTCCCGTTCTTTGCTGTGGTTGCATAGCAACAGAGGAGCAGCTCCAGTTGTGTTGGTGGTGGGAGCGCTGCACAGGGAGGCACTGGCTTCAGATTAAGTCTGTCTCGGCTTCAATTATGAATGGGCTTCCACTGCCACATGGCTCCAAAATGGCACCACTTGCACTGATAAGGCAACCAGGAGCTCTGCTGTCCTCTCAAGTCCTGCACAGCGTCGCCCGGGGGAGGCCTGGGTTTGACTTTAATCACAAGTATTGAACTTAAACGATTAGAGGACGTAAATGAATAATTAAGTGGTGAAAGCGGCGCGGGTATGATAAGACCCTTGTTGATGGGAATATTTGAGGTTAATGATTGGGGTCAGGCTTGAGAGCAAATTAAAGAGTCTCCAGTCTCACAAAGAGAGCACTTCACCACAATGAGTGCTGTGGACAGAGTGGTGAGATGAACAATAGCCTTCTTTCCACTGTGGTGAACACTGTGGTTCATGTTGGTGTGGCAAAGTTTGGTTCAGGTAAACACCGAGGGTGTAGCATCAGGCAGTGCAGCCAGGGCAACAGTACTGGGGCCCAGGAAACGTAGGGGTCCCTGGAAGTGGCCCTTGTCCATTTATAGTCAACAAGAACGGCATTTCATTGCGAATATTTTTTTCTCCAACTAATTACAAAATGTGAAACTAGGATTTTATTTTTGTGAGTTTGTATTTTATTTTATAAATTTTTTTCTGCAAAATGTTAAATAAACTAAAAACACCAATCGTAAAAATATATTTTACAAGATTTTCTAAAAATAATGAACAATAAGATTAAAAAAAGCTATTCAAATGTGCTTCAGACCTTTGGGACCCAATGTGAAAACCTGCTCTGGGGCCCCTCATCACCAAGTTATGCCACTGGATAACACATCGATAATTACTCCTTATCAGAAGTTCAGATAAGGAGTATATTGTCCAACTAGTGTTAATCTTCAAATCTATAAAAGTATTGTATGAGACACATTTCAGTGATGCGTTTGGTAATGCCGACGTGACCCGTACCGTACCACTCCTGTGTAAACAACCCCACAGCCTGATGAGCCTGCTCTGTGTAGATGCTGCTGTGTAGCGTAAAGAAGAGACAGACCCATTTCGAAGAACTAATTTGCTGATGGTACACTCCCACGTTACAACTGCTGCATGTCATGTGGCTCATTACCATGGACTCTACACATGCACACTTATTCCCCTGCAATAAATCAACGTGTCAGGAAGAACAGCAAGCCCAACTCATCTTCCGCAACTTGTATTTTTTATTATTGCAACCAACTGGAAGACAATACATCACATAAACATCATTGTAGTTTTTCAGAAAATGGAAAACAAAATAAAACAACATTTATATATTTTTTGCCACGGTATTGGACAACGTTGATATTTACATGTAGTGATGAATAGGTTTTTGAAATCATTCTTTGGCAATATGATTGCACAATAAGGAGAATTGAACATTTATTGAAGAAAAAAAACAAAAACAAAAAACACCTGGGTGCACTCTGCATCACGTCTGACAGATCAATAACAGTTTTGCATTTTGACATCGCTAACCTATGGCTTTCCAATATTACTCATACAGTCACCAAAAATAATGGCAGTATAGACCCTTCCAAACGTAATCAAAGAAACTGCGCATGGATTTTGATGACACAAGTAGCAGTCTTTTTTATTAATTTGGTGAAGAAGAAAAAAGTCTGTAAGCTTATATTGTAAAACCATGATTCCGAGAAGCATTTGGTGAGTTTCAGCATGTAGCCTTTAGCTTATGTAGCGCTAATTAGCTTAGGCAGTGATCAACAAAACAGCTAAATATTGGGCCACCTTAATGTTCTCTAATGTTAAACATATGTAATCTGTAGGTTGTCATTTACTAAAATGTTTGATTTTTATTTTTACATGATTTGCAATTTTTCTGGCTAATTAAAAATGCACTCTTCTTAATGTGCGTCACTCAAATGTGTGCACAGCTTATGTTGATTACAGTCACAAAAAAGGGTCTATAGTTGTCACGAAAAAAAAACAAAACGTAAAACAAAAATGTGCATTATAAAGTATAGAATCCAAAAAAATGGCAAGTATTTCGAGAGCGTTTGTTATGTTTGGCAGGTTTGAAAGAAAACACTTGTCTCGGGCTGTTCAGGCAGTGAAGTATATATTTGCTTTGCTTTAAAATGTGCTGCTGCTTTTCCAGGACACGTAGGTCAGGAGTTCATCTTTCCCCGCATGTCATAGAGTGAGTCAGAGAGGGAGAGAAACAAAAAAAAAAAAAAAGAAAACAGAAAAAAAGATGGTTACTAAAGCAACCCATTCTCCCGCTGACATGCCTGTTGCCAACCGAACACGTTATTAGTCACCACAACAGCGGATTGTTACTGCGAATACAGCCGAGTGCTTGACCCGAGCGACAGGGGCACTCCGACACATATCAGACGAGAGACGGATGGCACACACACAACAAGAACACAAGACAGCGCTTCTTTGAGACATTTTTTTGGGGGGGACTGGATACGGTACGAAATGTAAAAAGTCAGTGATGCATGCTACAGGTGGCAAAGACTGTACCGGTGGACCAGACATGCATTTGTTTGTCTGCTTGGCTCGCTGACAGTGACAACTCGTCATATTCAGTTTGAACTTGTCTGGCTGTGGCTGCTACACTAGTCTGTGCTTCTCCCTCCGAAAGTCAGGCTCAGAGTTTCTCTCACTAAGGCCCTGTCCACACAGAAGTGGGTATCTTAAAAGTTGGTCTCCTGTACACATGGCGCTAAAAAAAACTGTCCACAGTGATGTCTTAGCTCGTTATGTTGTGCAAAGAACCCTGTATATTTATGATAGAAAAAAAACAAAAACAAAAATGACCACACTAGGAACATGGCTTTAGAACCATAAACGTATAACAGGATCTGGATAATGAGTTATGTGTTTTCCAGGGTTTTGTCGCATTGTGCAGCTCACAGAGCAGGTGCACCAAGCATGTGTGCTCTTGTTTTGTGTAATGCAAACTGGCGGTGAAAGTGTGATAAAGCGGTGATGTTACAAACATTAAAAAGTTATTTTTAGCCAATTTGGGGATTTTTTTTTTTTTTTTTGGCAATTTTTTAGCTTTATTAAAAGGTCAGAGAATAGTTGGCAATCAGGGAGAGAGTAGGTTAAGACATTTGGCAAACTGTAGGAGTCTGAACTCTAGCCCACGACACCAAGGCAGGCTGTAGTTGCTTTGCTTTATATATGCGCTGTAGCTACCACCACCGCCACTACATGGCGCAATTTCAGTATTTTTAACAGAGAAAATTTATGACATGACTATATATAAAAATGATCCTTTCTGGGCCGCATGGGATTTTGGCAATTGCTCAAGTGTCCACTAGTAACATTTGCAACAGGAAAATGGAGCAGTGTCCAATCCAGATCTTATTGTACATCCATATTGAGAACTAAATACATATTTGCAACATGTGTTCCAGGCACAAGTCACTTTAAAGTGATTATGCCATTTTGTTAGCCTGGTGAGCCAGACTCTCATAGTTGCTTTTCTCAAGCAGGACAGTCAAGTTCCCCTCTCAGGGCGGCACATTTCTCTGATTCAATTTGTAATAGCCAATCTGCAGCGCGTCTTACAAAAGCAGAAGAGCTAACCAAGGTAGCACTAGCTACCGAGCTAATGTAATAACTTCTCTGACCTGATTTTCGGTGTTTATAGCTTTCCTTTGTCACCTGTTGATTCTGCTGAAGTCCGCGTTATTGTTCAATCCTCTTTGAGATTTTTTTTCTTTGTCTTGTTGCCATTTTAACAACAGTTCAGTCTCATTGACATGCGATGTAACAAACGCATAAAAAATGCGACTTTTTCAACAAATCTTTGTACAACTGACTTCTGCTGCTGTCCCCCGTTCAAAAAGTACAGAGTTGCTCATAATACGCCGTATTCTGATGTTTTATAAAAAATAAAAAAAAAGGCAGGAATCCATGTTTGTTTGGGTCAGCAGTGCACAGCTTATGTCCCGCCCTTTGTTTCTCTGATTGGTTACTCCGCCTGTTGTTGTTACTGAAGAGATACCAGACTAACTTCTTTGTATAGAACAGGAAAAGAGTTTGTCTGGGAGGCCAGGCTACTAATTTGTAGCAGTAAACCGTGGACTGTTTAAGGTCCAATGAAAAGAAATTATAACACAAGCTAGACCTCTGTGGTAACACAATTTGTAAAGGGAGCCATAAGGTAAAAAATGTTACGTGGCGTTCACTATTTGAATACAAGATATAGTTCACTATGTAGTCATACAGGAGTTAAGGACTAAGGAGGTTCAGCTTTTGTCACATGGCGCCATTTTAGTTATTATTGATGAACAAATAATTAGTCGTGCCAACCCTGTATGTCCTGGCTTATACCTAAAAGAAATCAGACAATGTTCAAAATTTTGACAACTGTGACAAATCCTGCAGCGACTGTAGTTCAGCATAGGGATTTCATTTGACAGCTACGTAAACAAATGTATGCTAATTACTAGCACCACAGCCGTAGCAAAAAAAAGTGTCATATTCTTAGCACTACACTTTAGCTCTGATTGTGACTGCATGCAGTTTGCTTTAGTTGTTTTTGGGGTATGATTGATGGGGATCAGAGGCCCAGTTGTGACAGCCATGCCATGAGTGTGAAGAGAAATGTTTGGCAAAAATACCATGCCAAAATATACATTTTCAAAAAATACCTACTGTACATGTGGACAGAGCCTCAGTTTCAACGTAACATTTTCTGACTGTGCTACGTACTAAAGCAACAAGCGCTCTTCCCATCTCCATAAGCCATTCTATTTCCTCTCACTAAGCTGCTGTTCATACCTGCTATATCACTCTAAATCTGGGACAATTAATACTTTGACGTGTTGCCATTTTTAGCAAAGCACTCCAAACAGTGGCACTGCAGCAGAGCACTTCTAATACAGAATGGCAGAGCTCTCTGCTGCCCTTACGGATTTCAATCAAGTTTCCGACTGTAAGTGAGATACACATGCACATCTAACAGGTTACCTTGAACAAAATACAAAAAGAAAAAAAACAAAACAACAACCTCTGATCTCCAGATTGGACTGTTGCGATATATACAGTACAGCGCAGAAACCGTATGCAAGCCTGAATTCCAAAGGATTATTGTGTAACAGAAAACATACTTCCATTCTCATACTTTCTTTTCATTTCAGACACCTTTTTTGTAGATTCGAGGTTCTTTCCCACGCCCGTCCGATGCACACATTTACACTGAACAATGCCGATGGGAAATAAAGACACGTACATTTACACACAGAAGAGGTAAAACAATACTGGCTTTAAATAAAGGTGGGAGACATGACACAGAATTACTGAGGGCAGGCAGGCAGGCACAATGTTAAAGGGTGTGTGTGTTCTGGGCACACAAATGCACACTCTCTATGCACACGTGTTCCGAAATAACACTGGGGTCAAAACACTGAGAACACCTAAATCACTGTACGGGCAGAAGAAGACGGAAGCCCACCACTACGAGGTGAATCAGCTGGCCTACACAGCCGGAACCCAGCCCACAGGTGGGAATAGGGATGCAACAATATACCGTATGTTATGTAATAAATAGGCCTATAAATATTTGATTGTATTTGTGGTTTGAAAGTAAATTGGGGTGGTTTTTATTTGGCTAAAAGTGAGATTACGTAACTTTTCAGGGTTTGCAGTTGACAGACTGTTAGCTAGCATGGCAAAAATACGGAATATTACTGTATATATTCCAGAGAAATACCTAAGTGCCTT
The DNA here is from genome assembly GCA_020698575.1 of Bostrychus sinensis. NCBI lineage: Eukaryota > Metazoa > Chordata > Actinopteri > Gobiiformes > Eleotridae > Bostrychus > Bostrychus sinensis. The sequence continues at coordinate 9,223,143 of CM036257.1, read as the reverse complement.
TACAGTATGATAGTGTGCTATGTTGGAATACCTTGAAGGTCACATATAAAAACACAAGGTTATTGTCCATCAAAATGACTTTTACATACTGTATTTCTATGAATTTTAGACAATGTGTTTCATGGTAAAAAATGTTACAAAAAACTACTTTAAAATGTATATATCCATCCTGTGCAAAGCATGATGTAAAATTGATACATAAAAGTAGTAACACATTGAAAAGATATTGTCATTCTCAGCCCTGGAAGCTCATAACTGGTAGTAGCCCATGCTAACTACAATAATATGCTGAATATGGCAGTTTGTAGAACTTTTACACAGACGTGTTTCTTAAGACTCTGGGGTCTGCTTGTAGGAAGAACCAGTGGCACTCAAGCACTCCACTAGGGGAACTTAGTCATATTACCCCATTCTCAGTGAACACTCATGTGGGAGAGAGTGCCTGTAGACAGCGTTTCTTTTACAGCATTTTGTCTTTACAATTCTACTGAACAACAACTCTTAAAAGGCCCCACAAGATTCAAGCTGCAGTGGTTCTTTGGCTTCTCTTCTTACCATTGACTGTGTACAGGAACACTTTTAGCAGCAACTCTACACTGATTTTGAGTAGGAAGAGGTCATGATTTTTCATGTAGAAATAGTAAAAGGACATGCTTGGTCTGAAGAACACTGTGTATCTACAGAAGAATTTTTAACAAAACTTTAATTACAACATAAGTTTAAAAAGCCTCTGAGTGTAGCAATTGTGCAAATGCTAACGGTCAAGAATCACATAAAGTAGCCGTCTGTAAATAAAACCAATGAGTAGGAAATCCTTCCTGATGCTAGCATGTGCTAATGCTAACGGTAGTTTTTACTTTGTTGCTGACTGTCCTAAATAACAAAAAGTCACTGCTATCTCTGAGAAAAACAGTTAGATTAGTGTCAATCTCTGTCTTTTTTCATAGTTTTCTATTGTTTTGACAGCATCACTGGAATTTTTCAGAACGGATAGGCAATGGATAGGGAAGAGAGAATTGCAACATCTCCATTGACTCCAGTGGGCAAATATTTTATGCAAATACTTTCAAGGAATAGTTCCAGGAAGTTAGCTATTCAGGCTAGCAGCGCTAAACAATTGTACAAGAAAACACTGCTGTGTAGCACTTTAAAAGAGGAAGATATTCAGATAAGATAAATGTATATATAAATACATATTTTTAATCAAATTGACATACCCCCAAAATGTATGTTAGTGGCTTTATGAATCACGTAACTTGGTATTCTGGACTTCTGTTGGCACTTTCTTTTACCAGCTCTAGACAGGCTTACTTGTGGAAGTTTAGTTGTAGATTCTTTGTCTTTGGTAGTTCACCAGTTGCACCATCTTTAAAAGTTCTCTATTATATTAGACTATTTTCTAATGATTGATTGCATGTGCACTGAGCTGTAACTATTGTAGCAAACCATTTAATTATATATTGTTGCATCCCTAAAATGTCACCCAGGGACCTCCAACTGCAGAGTGATCGCCCACGCTCCTCCCTGAAAACTTTAGAAGCCCGCTCAGGAAAAAGAACCCATAAAAGATTCAAAGAAGAAAAACTCCATTATAATCACGGGTATAAGAACTGGCGGTTTTTCCTCTAGGATCAAGGTTTATATGAAAATAAGTCATGCTTCATGCTAAATACATCGTTTATCTTACATGATCTTTGAATAAAAAAGATTTGCTTTTTATCTTATTTACAAGCACCCATGCAATATAACTGAGAAAGTCCTGCAGGTCAAATTGCTTCAATTAAGAAAGGAAAAAATAAAATATTTTCTAACCTTTTTACAGAGTTGTCCACGTGGGACAAATTGCTTATATCTTTATGAGGGTAGAGTGAGGATAAACAGACAACAGAAACCCACAGTATATGTATATAGTTCTCTGTTAAAATGAACTGGAAGGTGTGGTAGCTGCTGGTAGCTACAATATCTATACCAGGTGTCTACGGTACGCCTATGGACTGGGGGAGCTTTACATTATGCAACAACAACAACAAAATGAAAGGAGATATTGCCTCACACCCGGCACTATCCATCTCTATAGTGATGCCATAAACATGAGCTTTTTATTTTATTTAATATATATTTTCTTAAATACTATGAGTGCTCTTGAAATAAACCATTGATGCTTTTATAGGCCCTTTTACAAATGACGCCAGTAGCAAACTGTGTGCACGTTCTTGCTAACGGTAGCAGCATTACAATTCCATTTTTTTAAATAAATTTTGACATGGGAGCACATTAAAACCTGGAAAGAATTTTGTAGATAACTAAATGACAAGTTATTGTGCCTTATGGTTAATGGGAAACATAGAAGATGCAACAGCACAAGATTGAAGGATACTTTGTCAGATTTTGCATGCTAGCTATAACTTGATAGCTTGGCAGGTACAATTTGGCCACTGTTTGCTATTGAAGTGAATACTGGGCTGCTTATTCATACCTTTGATCTAGCAAGTAATCAAGTAGTCTATTTCCATTAGCATTAGCATAAACATTTTAAAGTAGGAATTTTCAGTGACTTTTAGCATATAGCTTTAGCTTATGTAGTGTTAACTGCTTCTTTAAGAAACAGCTATATATTGAGCCACTTGCTAATGTTCTCTACACATCCACAATTTGACATTTTTAGTTGCTATTGCTAATTCAATTGCCATTGCTAACTTCCGTAAACAAAAATGTGCACACAGCTAAGGCCAAACACCAAAAAGGTCTATTAGAAGTGGCAGAAAATAATTTTAAGTGCATGATTATATATCACATTGGGGTTTTACAATTATTTTGACACTTAAGGTTTCCAGCTTTGTTCTACTATGCCTTCTTTCTTCTTAACTTTTTTGTGTGTGTGTTTTTTTATGTCAGCTGTCATATTGGCTACATGAAGCAACCTGGTCGCGTATCTTTGGCACAGTCTCGCAATTGTGCTCGTGGATGTAGTTAGGAGTTAAGTCAGTGAGCCGACAAGAACGAGCTATAGACAAAGTCTGGTTGGAGGACAAAAAAGAGACAAAAAATAATAATACAAGGCTCGTATTGCCGGCATCACCGCAAGATTGCTACAGATCGACATAGAAACAGGTAAGACAAAACAGCCATCTTCTGTTCATACAGCTTCGCAATGTGATTCAATTTTGTCCAAATTAGTGACGACTTTTTTATGGCTTTCATCCCCGTTTAGAACAACAAAAACAACAAAGACACATGAGAAATACCCATTGATGTTAGTGTTGTTGAACATGTAGGAAAACATAGATTTTTGATATTGCCACAAATAAGTAGGATTCACCTAATGCCCTGCAGATAGATATAGTTAGAGGGAGATGAGAAGTGTCCATATAGACTAATGCTGTTGTTACCTGTTAACCTATTAATATGGTGTCACTAGCCCCTTTAATGGTTCTTCTGTGGGATATTTTTTCTGTGGAATATCGTTGCGCCAAGCATTCCGGTAGGGTGGAAGTGGAACCTTTAACAAACATAGGGAGGTAGCAATGGATGCAAGAAGGTGCATCTAAAAAGGCCTATTTGGCAGAATATCAATGATATTTTATAACTGTGAAGATTCCCATTTGTCATTCCAAAGTCAGTAGTTTAAATGTAGGCATCTGGATGTATTTGGCTGAAGTTCAGAGCAAAATCTACAGTGTTGTTAAATAGTATTATGATTTAATTGCAGTCCAAACTGGACCAGACTTAGATTAGTGATATGCTAGTTAGGTGTGTGGGTAAGTCGTCAGCTTGTATGGGACATGATGATAACAGAACTCGCAGCTTGGTTTGGTGCACTCACATTTTTCCCCTTAAACTAAACATAAGCCAACACCAAACTCTAACAAGTGACGATACCTCCACATTGCTCCATGTTGGTTTTGTGTTATTCAAGCAGGTTATGTGTCCTTGTGTAGCTTCTTCTGAAGCTCTTTTTCTGTTTGGTCTGATTAGAGCTGTGTGAGACAAGTGGCATCCAGATTTCAATCAAAGCAAACCAAACTGAATTCTGAAAACCAAGACCATGGATATAGGTGTGTTTCATATTGAGGCCTGTCACCAATTCCACCAGTGGCCACTGGTGGGATTGCTGCAGAATAAATCTGATGGGGCACCTAAAATTTCCAAAACAGGTTGGCTCAAAAGTTTAAAAATCATAAAAGCTTTAATAAACTCCAGATGCTTACATCTAAAATGTCTTATAAAATAGAATATGTTGCATGTAAAGACTTTGTTTGGTGTGTATTAGATCTCAAACTAGATGCTAATTGGCCATTTTTTAGATTTTTTGCTTTTATACTCTCTTCTGCATAAATGGTTCTTGTGTAGAAAGAGGCAAGATTCTGTATTACTGGGACAAACAACTGCAAATATCCCGCACAGGAGCCTAAAAGGGGGCAGTGTGTGTGCGTGCTTGTCTGTGTATGTCTTAGTTTCTCAGGGTCTCTTTCTGCTCCTTCTGGCCCTTAGCGGCGCGGTTTGTGATGTTGTTGAGGCACGCCCGGACCCCTGCCAGATGAAGCAGTGACCCGGCTGCCTCCTTCATTTCCTCGTCGTCGCTCTCCGGTTTCTCCAATGCGGCCGCCGCACGCCGCTTCTTCAAGGGCAATGTATCGCTAATGCCCCGCGCTTTGTTTTTGGTCCAGGGCAAACTGCTCCCAGCTAGGGTCCCGGCTCCGACTGCAGCAATCGCCCCAGGGCCTGTGCTACTGTTACGTCTCTGTCCGCGCAGGGCTTGCTGGGCAATGTAGGCAGCGCTCGTGATGTGGGAATCCAGGGGGATCTCGCGGGGCTCCAATTTGACGTCCTCTTGGATCTCCACAGCGATGATGTCGTCATCCAGGGGGGAGGACGGAGCTCCGCCCTGGGGGGAGCCGAGCCTGCTGGGGGACTTGGCTGTGCTGTAGGTGTGGTCGTCCTGGAGGTCCTCACCGCAGGGGAGGGGAGGAGAGTAGCGTGATGGGCTGTCTTGTCCTCGACTCAGGTAATCTCCCAGGGAGGATCTGCAGTGAGCATGGACACAGCACAGGAGGGAACATTAGACTTTGCTTCAGAGATCAGGAATAGAAAGGCCATAGTATGCCCAATATAGACATTTACACAAACAATGTCCTACAAAGAAGCATTTCCAGCCCACACAAAAGCCATAATATTTTGTACACAATCATAGATGCCTGTAATGTGGGTGCATGCCATAGTGGGTTTGATTTTTAGGCCCCCAAAAATCTCTGTGTAAAGTCTGCATGTCTTCCCTGTTCTGTCCAAGCACTTTGACTTCCTCCTACTGTCAAAAGTGTGCTAAGTGAATTGGTAAATCCACAATGTCCCTAATGAATTCATGTGAGAGTAAATGGTTAATAATGAATACATGGGTATTAGCAATGCAATAAGTGTATCACTGTGCTGTGTTAGGAATAATGTGAGCATAGAAAAGTATATGCTGGAGAATCTTTTGTATCTGTCCCCAGCCTGAATAAATGAGGGTTGTCAGGAAATCTATGTGCAAATTAGGAGGCAGATGATGTGGCAGCTCTGGATAGGTGTCTCTCTGAAGCCTTGTAGTTAACAGTCAATTGTGTAACATGGGATGCAAATATAAAGCTATTAGAGGTAACCACATCATGATTGAAAATACATACGTTCTAATGCTGCGGTTTGGAAAATTCATGAATATATACAGTACAAATGTTACACGCCTGAGGTAGTTCCCCAGCTGTAAAAGGTCTCTTTAATTGTATGCAGAGAACTACTTAAATAGTGCTGTCAGAGAGCGGGCCAGGTGGCCTGAAGTGTACGCTCCACTTCATGTCAGTGCGCATTTGGCTGCTCCAGTGATAATCTATCACCCTAAAATACCCCCCGCGGCCCAATGTTCATATTTGTGCACTCAGATTAAAACCTTTTGGAAAAGCGCAGACTCATTTCCAGATTGCCACCTATGCATTTTTCAGTGACACGCGGTATGTTGGGCAGGTTTCACGCTCTCTGAGTGGTGCGACTGGCTCAGCACATACAGGACCTTGCTTTAAAGTCAGAGCGATGATTGTGCAGTGAAGCCATTTAACCACTGTCCACCACACACTGGCTTACATTATCACAACACCTCCAGTATTTGGCTCTATTAGCAGCCGACACTTCTCTGAGTAAAGCGTTACAGGACAGGCCGGATTCTGACAACCAATAAATCAAAGCCGCTCCGGCAGTGCGCCCTGTCCCCTGGACATTTCTCCATTCAGAAGCAGAGAGTTAGCATATTAATATTTTATAAGCAAAACATGCACCTCTTACAGTGATCAAATATTCACTGCATACCTTTAGTGAGCCTTTGAGTATGTTTAATTCATTATGCAGTGCAGACCATCATACTCTTATGCTCCTATGATGGATGTGCATGTCCAAGCATGCTCTGAAGGTTCTTGAATCACGAGGCCTCTCCCTCTAATAAACCAGTTTGTGTATTTGAGAGAGAAGGTTATATAAACACACCTGGATAACATGTTATGAACACAACAAAGATATAATTAAACTATCAGGGGAAGATGTTGGAGCAAGTGGAAGAATGTCTGTTTTGTTTTGGTGCTTTGAAAGCCTCTTTAAACAAGACTTGTTCTCATTTAACATCTTGAGTAAACCTTGGGATATAAAGTGGCTTAATATTTCCAGCACAAAAGTGAGTTGGCCAGTCAGACCCACTCACTATTCTTAACAGTAGTGTCTGGAACTTAGGGCTAGATTTGGGACTGTGAGGTACATTCCTAACATATTGTAATCAATTGACCATTTTCACCTTAATGTAGAGTATTGTACTTTATAGCATGCAGCCTGTGCAAGGGGCAAGAGCTGACCAACCTTATGGCCGATGTTCTGCTCCCCACTGGGCTGACAGGTAGTGGTCTGATCACTGGAAACAGCGCCTGGCTTCTGACACGGGCTCCATTTTGGATCACACCTCGAGGAACTGGAAAGAAAGCAACAACATCATAAGTATTAGACAAAGACATACAACAATAAAGACAAGACAAGAGGTACGGCGCAGTTCCAACTTTTACAAAACACAGGTCTCGGTAAAAGGCGGCAGCAGCTCGATGCACATTTACTGCCCATCGGAGGAGGCCAACAGGGCAATATTGATGAGCGAGGCAAGGTTAAATTGAGCGGGAAAGCGTCATAACTGAGTTAGGAGCGCTGCGAATCATTCAATTACCAACGACTGCTGGGCCAGACTAAATTTGGTCTGTCTGAGGCTATGGGTTCTACAGCTAGCCACTCCAACATAGAGTACCTTACTATGTCTTCTATACAGAATTATGGAGTATTGAACACTTTATCAATGATGTTATTATCTCTATATAAGAGCACCATTATAGGAGATGACTTATCCTTAATTGCAATAGAAAAAGGTTAAACAAGACGGTCATCTGGACAAGGTTTGTTTTTAGAAGACATTTTACCCTTTATCCCAAGGGCTTAGTCATTTCTACTGATAACTGCTTTGTGCTTATATATACAGTAGTTTCCCCTTGAAAGAGTGGTCAAACCTGATGAGACTCAGTGAGACTCAGAATCTTTAAAAATATATATCTGTATACTTTCGGAATATATTGTAATAACCTAAACATATCTTTGTATTCTTCTATTTTCCTATCGGCTTATCCCTTCTGGAGTCGACACACCAAATCATCTGCTTCATAGTGTGGAGTGATTTGCAGACGCAATCTCTCCGGGCTTGGGACTGGCACAAAATCTACAGTGGCTTGTAACTCCCTGTGGCTAAATTTATAACTGAATATATCTTTGTATAAATAAATACATTAATATTTCTATATATAAATATTAATACATTATACAGTGAGAGGAGACGATAAACCTGTGTGGCTCAAACTGAAAAATATGTTACTTCGGTCGTGGTGCAGGTATAAAAGCGTGGTAAAGGGATGAAGATTTTAATAGAAAAATTATGCCACCAAGTAATAAAAAAAGTCAACTTTAAATGGCAGCGATAAATGTAGAAACTTTTTAATGTCTTTCCGCAGAGAATGAGGAGATAATGTGGGAGACGCCAGCGCAATGTCACCTTAAGATAAAGAGAATGTGGCAGCACCATATAAAGGTGCATGATTAATCTGTCTATTTATTTTTCTGCTTTCAAAATGGGAAAGCCCGACTTCTGATGCGCTGCTGTCTGCAAGTCCAGTGAGAGGGATCCAACCCACGTCCTGGATGACAGCTGGACAAAAGCAGAATTTTTATACAACAATCACTAAATTTTAAATAAGAATAAGTGAATCAAATGCACATCAAGCAAGGAAACACACATAGAAGCTAACTGACTACACTGGTCTACATGCAAAATTTTTCTTGGATTAGGTCAGTAATAAATAAAAAGTAAGTGAGAAGTGCAGATTGGCTATAGTTTCCAAGAAACAGTATTGGGTCAAAATAGGAAATTTATGCAAAATAAGGCAAAAACAGTAGTTTATCAGAAGGTACAGTGTCTACAAGCAACCAGTTCTATCTGAAAGCCTGTCTGCACATTCACATACATTCATTTTAATATGTCTGTTTTGTTTTTATTTGCAGAAATCGCTCTCTTGGAAGTGGACAAAATGCACGCATGTAGAGAAATTAAATATTTTCAAAATATAAATAATATTTTTAAGCAAAAATGCCTAAATCTATTGTATAAACAGATGCAATTTTGATGTGAAACAATATCATTAAATATCTTGAATACATTAGCTAACCAGCACAGTTTTCAATTGATTTTCAGTTCATCTTATCAAAATAAATGAGATTTAGCCACTTTTATCTCGGAAGCAGATCGAGTCCAAAAATTTGTAGACCAGTGCTATTGAGGGAGCCATGTCGTGACTACCAGTGCCTTTTCCTACAGATGCTTAGTGCAGACAAAGAGGCTAAAGAGGAAGTACATTCATATTTATTTTTGGACTTAAGATACTATATTCATGAACATATAGCAATTACTTATTGAAAAAAGGAAGGAGACATTATTTTCCTACAGGTGCTTAGCACAGCTGGAGACGCACATTCATGCTTCTTTTTTTTAACAATCTTGATAACATAATCATGAACTAGTCATGTGCCTTATGTCTGGGTTTATTTACACAAAACAGCATGCCCCTTTTAGGCTACAGTAGATGCTCAAAGATACAAGAAAGGAAGGGTGTTGAGCATAGCACCTGCACTAACATGTCACCACTAGACGAAGCCATAAACTACACAAAAGAACTTACAAAACTAGCCATTAGTAAAGATATTACATTCCACCTCTGCCTCGTGGAAGTCCATTAGCATCAGTCATTAGCTCATGTAGCTCACATATAGTAACTAACTCTACATTAACTACTGTATGTGAGCTGTTTATACTGCTCAGGCAACTTGTCCATCCATTTCCATCCATCACAAATTATTTGTTTGGAAATGTAAAGGTTGTTGAGCAATACTAAAGGCAAGCTCTCCCATGAGATATGAAAGATCAAATTATAGGCCACTCACTAATCTGAATTCCCATCAGTTGCATTCAAGTTCTAGAAAATGATGTCAAAAACTCAGATGGAGGACAGGGGCCTTTATAAATGTAGAGCTACAGACACTATATTTAAAGGAAATATCCAAACAGAAAATCCACAAATCTTAAACCTGATCATTTTTTGTTGGGGTTTGGGTCCACAAACTCACTCTATTAATCTTATGGCTTAATCCCCTGCCTACTGACGTGACAATCATGCCTCCGTGATTGAATAATATTACCACTTTTTGACGCGAAAGTGAAAAAATTATTTCACGTATTTTTATTTCATGTGGATAGAGGCAGTAATTGCAGAGACATTAACCATAAACCAGGCCAAAAGATCTGAATATTGACACTTTAGCACCAAATTGTGCCATAGAATGTTAGCCTGCCCTACATCTCAGTCTCACAACATGGGCCCTTTAAAACATGGATTGATGACTTAACCTGAGTAACAGAACAAGTCTACAATTAAGTCTAATTCATAAAATATTTGACCAGCAATTTTATGCAAAGCTAACTTTTGAACAGCAGTGTGTTCCTGGACAAATCCCCATTTTGCATCCTTAAAAAATGTCTAGTATCAGGTTTTTCAAGGACATATGGGACCCCCTGATTTCCTCCAAGAAGGTACAGAGGGACCCTTAAAGAAAAGCACCCCAGATCTTCTATAGCTTTGGGAATGGGACAGAGATTCACCTTCCAGCGGCACTACACGCTGAAGCACACAGCTGGGATAATGGAACGGCTTTGAGGCAAATCCCTGAGTGGCCCACCAAAAGCCTAGCCCTGAATCCGCGGGGACGCTCGGAAATCGCTGTTTACCGACGCCTTGAGATCCGATCTGACAACGGCTGCACGCAAGTCCTGATCCCTCAGACACCGCCGATACATACTTTAAAATATTGTCTCTCCGTCGGGATTTCTTTCTGTTCAGAATGTGAGAAATCAAACCCACAATGGGAATAAAGCAAACTTGTAAAAATGTAACATGTTGTCGATGCAGCTTTACATCTTCTATCAAGGTCAAGGTGTAGTCTTTCAATGCGGCAACAGCTGACAAGACCAGACAAAAAGAGGAGAGGCTAAATGTTAACCTTAGCCATTCCAGGTCACTAAAAACAGCTGTCAGTCAAATCTCTCGGGTCAGTTTGCATGGCAGGAATGATAACCCACTGTTTTCTTTGTCAGAATGCTTTAAGGTGTAATTCTACAAACCCCCAGCAGCAATTTTTCTGTCATTCCCCACCTGGTACTAGATTTATGATCAGACTTGGGATAACAGAAAGGTACATTCAATTTACAGCTGCATTTTATATGAGAATTCACAATCTAGAAATGCCTCATGCAAGGCTGTGTCCTAAGGTCAAATTAAAATGCAAGCTCTCATCTAGCAACTATTCATACATTTTCATTGTCCAGGGTGCACTACTTCTCAGGTCTAGCTTGGCACCAGCCCATTTCAAGAAATGAATAAATAAATATTCATGCAGCTGTTCAGAGCAGAGAAACAGAGCACTTTTTTGAGAAAAAGCACTTTGCACATTAATGTTTATAAAAAAATTGTATTTATTTTTTTTTTGAAACTTATACAACTGAGGTCATTTAACGTCAAAATATCTGAAATATATCCATTAATTAAGGAATAATGTTATATTCTAATTTTGATTGGTTGTTTTGTTGTTTGTCACAAAATGGTTTAAGACTCCATAGAAAAAGTAAAAAAAAAAAATGGATGAATTAGTTTGTGTGTGTGTGTGATAGTAATAAATTAACACATTTCCATTTGTTTGTCTTCAAAAAATGCTAAAAAAAAAAGAGAACTAAAAAAATGGCGAGTTACATATTCCAGCAGGTGTTCAGACAAACTGAACCCAGCTCGAGTGAATAACATTAAATTTTTAAACTGTATAACTCATGACCTTATGCCTTTCATAAACTAAAACCAATTATGACCAAAACGTCTCCTTTTGGGGAACTGTTACTTTGACTTTGCAGAGAGCGCTTGGATTAGGTTTCTGTCGCCCCTTGCTGGCAACAGTGGGGAATGGACGTAGCATAAAATGTCTATTTAGCACGGCTATTAGCACTATGACAGTAAGAGATTGATAAATGAGCTGACTGCTGCGTAGTGACGACAATTTAAGTGCTGAAATGATCAGAATGTGTCCGGTGATGGTATATGGGCTTTAGAAATGCACAGGAGCACTTCCTGGTTTTTTGTGTCTACATAGAGCCGTGAGACCGAGTGTTTTAAGCTCTTGAGAAAGAGACCGTCTCACTCAAATGTGTGAATGAAACTGAATACTACTTCAGGTATGTTTTTGAGTTGGAAATATTATAACATGATTAACAGCTCAAAAAAGCGCCTTACGTTTTGTTTTTTGTTTTTTTGCAAAAAAGTTAAGGCATTTATAAACTTAATTGATTTGGCTTATTCTTTTTTACCATATGACCCATTTTGACCCTTTTTTCAATGACAGCATGTGCACGTTACAGCTGCAGCTTTCACGGCACATATAATGCAGTTTTCTTTGTCTTCTGTGGAACAGTTTTCAAGGTGCAAATTCCATAAAGCCGCGGCAACGGTAAGCCATTTCTCCCCTCGCCTCCTCCTGGTTTTAAATCACAGCCCACACGCTAAAATTTATAACCACTGTTATGAGGAGAAATTTAATTTGCCCCAGGAACCACAAGCTCATTAAAACGTACAAGTTGTCATGGGAAAAGAGGGGGCCCCCCCCCCAGAAAGCAAGCTTGGTCTATTCGTCAGCGGAAGAGATGAATTATGATAGATGTGTTTGTCGTTTGTCACTGGGGGCCGTGTTCCCTGCCGTAGCCTTTGCCTCGCTGTCTCTGTCCACGCTAATCTTATTGACTCCAGTTAGCGTAGCTCTGCTGCTGATATCTCCAGCATTGCTCTCCATAACCTTATAAGTAAGTCCCCAGCACACAGTCTCTTTTGTAATCTTGATCACTCATAAGGCCGTGTGCGTGCGTGTGGCCGGTGCATTAGGTCCACTCCTCCATTTGCCCCTCCTCCCTCCCTCTCAAATCCCCACCTCCTCCTGCTCCAGTCAGGCTTTAGGTTGCCATGGTAACGCCTCCCCTCACACATGCCAGAGAGTGGTAGATCATGCATCAGCAGAGAAAGTGATAGAGAGAAGGAGCGAGTGCCAGAGAGACTGCGAAAGGGGAAGAAAACGGGGAAAAGAAAATGCTGAACGAGTCTTTCTTTAAAGGAGATATATTGTGCAAAATCAACTTTTCTGAGCTTTCTACCATGTTATATTATTGTTCCCTCATCAAAAACAAACCTGGAGTTATGTTTTGCTTCATTCACCCCGTTTGAGTAATCCTGTATTCTCTGGCGCTGAGTTTCTGAGGGCTCTGAACACTCAGTTCCACAAACCTCTGGCCACTCCAGGAAGCACTGGCCAATCAACAAGCCCTCTACATCCAGTCTGCTCTCATTCATTTGTCCAAGAAAATGGTGTACAGCTCTGTTTCCACTGATTCCTCACAACTACATATTTTTCATTTTGTAGTAAAATAGAATCATACAAAAAGTTTAAGGAAGTAAAAAGCTTTTTTTTCTATAGTTTCGTTCAAAAGACTGTAACAGCTCTACACTCTGTTGCCCTTTGTTGAAAAAGTTTAGTTTAGTCAGATAGTGTTTTTAAAGGTTGTAAAATGTGCAATGCTATTCTAGAGGTGGCCAAGGTTGGTTAAAAAATATAAATAAAAAACAATAAATAAAAGCATGATACTGTATTTCCCAGGGGTCAGCAACTAAAATTGCTCGGGGTCCACAGAATTAAGGTTCAACCCCGCTGGGGTCCGAACATAACAAATATAAAAAATAATAATAAATAGGCTATATTACAATGTTATTTATGTATTTAATCTGGGCTACTAAAACATGTACAATGATTATTTCTGTCAGATAAACATTTATCATTTGCACTTTAACAGCAGCTGATGTTTGAACTTGTGTCAGACTCAGATCATACTGGAGACAGATGGATTTATAAAGACTGACACTGTCCTCCAGGCTGCAGTATTTGGATAACATTAATTTAAATATATTTATTATGAATGCGAACGATGCAGGAGAGTGCAGAAAATGCGCATATTAGCGGCTAATAAATATGCACAAAAAAGCAGTCAGTTCACGCCTCATTGGCGCTTTATTCACCTGTGTAAGTGAGACCAGAAATCGTGACATTACAGACTTCTGCTATGTAAAGTCCATATTAATTGAGAGAACAGTGTTTGTGGGCTGTAGCCTGCTGAAGATGACATATTAGATGCTAAAAACAAAAGCTAGAGAAGTAGAGCCAGGACAGACAAACGTTTCCAAAACTCACCACAGACGTCTTCACGCAGATCCTTTTAATCTTGATATAAAAGGAATAATTCATGTTTGATAACTGTTATAGTCCATAGTCCTGGCTTGTTGATAACTTCAGCCCAGAGTGAAGAGGCTCCAAAGTCGGGACACTGACAAAAACTATACAGATAAAAGCAGGCTGCCTCTCCGTACTCTCGAAGTGTAAATTTGCGATTTGAGCTATTTTTTAAAATATGTGAGCATTATGAAAATTGCTTTGGGGTCTGGATCAAAATCTCTGGAGGTCCGCGGGTTGCGGGGCCCTGGTATATCCCCTTTAAAGCTTTAGACTAGGCCCAACAATCAGTTATAGGTTTAGTTTGAAATTTTGAATCCATTTCAATGCAACATCTGAAATAATATATTTTTTATAAATTTATTACTAGAGCTGGATTCTGAGTCAGTCATGGCCATTCTTGAGTTTTAATGACTTGAGTTGCTCATATGCCAATTAAGATTTTGGCTTCCTGGTTATTTCTGCTTTAGGCATCCCATTGAGAAATATGGTAAAAAGTTTGTTGTTGTTTAATGGCTAGTGAAACTGTTTAGAGTTCAGTTCCCATAAAAGCCATAAAATATGTCTTTGGTTCTGTAAAAGGTGTGTCACAATCAGAAAAAAGATTAATAGATTAAACTGTGTTCAATGTATCCTTATCTTGTCAGTTTATTGGCGTTTGATGAGGAAGCACTGGTCCTTAACCAATCTGTGGCTAATTATGGGTCCTCCATGTGGTGTTATTTGGACTTTTGTGGAAGTCCAGCATGACACTGACCTACGACTCTTGCCACTAACTAAGCTTACAAGTTGAGCGACAAATTTCATCCAAACTTTTAACATATTCACAGTTATCCTTAAAATCAAATATCACTCTTACAACAAATTCACTGAAAAAAAAAAAAGGCACACAAGCAATCACATCTCACCATGATCTCTCTTCCCACTGACACTCACTCCTGCCCTGCGCAAGCACCGACCAACTTTGCTCTTTTCCTGCCCTTCACTTTGCTGTTTAAATTTCCCAGCATCCCTCGTGTTTGTCTTTCTAATCCCATCTTGTCTTGTAGCGCTCGCCGGCTCCGTGTATAGCGGTGACTCATATCTCCAACCGAGCCCGCTGCTATCTCCGCAGGTAGGAAGTCGGGAGGCATATGCCGTGGACATGAGGTGGCAAACTCAAGTGGGAGAGCGCGGGCAGACGCCGGCACACTCAGATTGAGCGGTACGTTTTAAGAAAGAAATAGTTGTGGGGGGGAAAAAATGGAAATGTAAGCTCCCTTTTATGCTCCTATCTGTGATACTGGTAGGAACTTTCACCAATGTCTCTTTTTGGTCACACATGAAAGAGTAAAGCAACTGTTGCCTTTCATGGGGCATCCTAGCACTTAGTAAAAAGTCAACTTCTAGGTGTAATGTATTTTGTGCTTGCTACAGAAGGTTATTGCAGAAGAGAAATGTGAAAAGTGCTATGCAAATTTGCAAATAAGTCGCACATGCTAATGCTAATGTACCTGCTAATTGGTAGAGGTGCCACAAATCAAGATATACCTCAAAAGTAATTTTCCTTTTTAGGGTCACCATTCTTGGCAATTTTATCAAAGCCTTTTTGTCTATGGGGTGGTTGTTTGCTGATGACTTTCTAAAAATATCTCTATGAATTAAATTGTACTGTGACACAATAGGGAAATTTAGTTTATCCAGGGTTCCTGTAGGTATCAGCAAGTCTAATTTAATGCTTTTTAATGCCATTTAAGACTTTAATTTTTGCAAAATCAATTTAATGCCCTGTGGGAACCCTGTTTTCTCCCTAGTTGTCTCTTTGAATTTCTCTTCTTCATGAAGCCAGCATTGGACCAAATGAATTGAGAGTAAACCAGCAGTGATTTCTTGGATTTTGGTGATCAGCATTTGGGTTGTGATCATGACAGCCACTGTAATTTTAGATAAGCAGTATTTTGGAGGAGATTTACATAAGCTAGGGCAAGCACAGATCAGCCCCCATCCCAAAAGGACCCATCTCATCCAGCACATGAACTGTTCACATCCCTCCCCTCTGGTGGTATATTACATTATAGCTAGAATAACTAATAATAATGTCAACCTTGTATGTCAAATATACCACACAAATGTAATATATTTAATACATTGTCTTTCTTGCAAGTGTGACACCAAACTGTTACTGCAGTACTAACAACTATAATACTAATACTGGATACTGCTTTTTAATAACTACTATGACTACAACTATGACTAAATGCTTTTTTCTATTTTCTAAAGTAAATTATTTAGGCAATTAGTGGGGGTGTAACGATACAATTTTGCAACAATGCGTGACGTATCATTTTAAATTGTTTCAGTACAATTCAAGAACAATATTGGCTGTTTTACAACGATTCGACACCCTCATATCAATACAACTGAATCATTATCATTTTTTGCAAAAAATTATAAAAATATATACCCAATTCTTGAACCTCTCACAGCACAAAAATGCATCTGGTATTAATTCAACATGCGTCAATATAACCTTTCTGTAAGGGAATACTAATTGAGTGTCCATCAATGTAGGTGAATTGTAGGAATAAAAATCAATACATCAAAGCAGCAAATTAATCATAACACCCCTTGCAATTAGTAATTAATAGAAATTTGATTTTGATTCGTCTTTGGTACAAGAGATCAGGGGTTTGATTCCCAGACATTCAGACAAAAACTCCAGCCACAATATGAGCTGGTCCCAAGCCTGGACAAATGGTGAAGGCATCTTGCCTGTGTGTTTGTGCTATTGTCTTTGTCCCATGTTTTGTCTGTTTGTTTGTTGGTGTGTTGTGTTTCTGTTGTAACATTTTAGCATATAGTACTTTTTATTCAATGTAAGGTAATCTCTTGTAGTTATGGCATTTTACTCTTATTGTTTTTAGGGTGACTTTAACATCTGTCCAGGGACTGCAGATGAAAAATACCCTTTTGGCTAACTTTTTAAGGATATTTACAGAAATGCAGAAAGTGAATGCTTCCCTGTGTTAATCCCTATAAAAAAGTATTAGTTATTTGTGCAAAAGTATGGAACTTTCGAATGTTGGCCAGCCCTTTTACAGGACACAATAAAGGCAGAAATATCCCTCAGCAGACGTGAGTAGTAAAGAGACTAGTAGACTATAGTTTAAGGATGTCTGTCTGCATTTCCTGAAAAATAAAAATACTTTCGTCTGTTTTTTTGGTCTTAAGCCTGGTCAGCTGCTTGGCCTTTCAGTTCTGTGCCGTCTGCGTCTGGTGCACCCTCCCTCCCTCCCTAAACGTTTAAATGAGTTACACATGGCCTGCAGCCTCCAACGCACACGCTCACATCCAGCCCTGAGAGGTCAGAGGCCACGGCTGCAGATCTACTGTTTTTATGTGGGCTCTTGTTTGAGTCAAACCACACTTTCTCTTTCCTGTCAACCCTGGTGTGTTATTGGCTGACTTGGCTAGATGGAGTGGCTAACTGGCTTGTCTATGTGAACTGTGGCTAAGTGCTAGGCTGACTGATGTGTGCTTTGACTAACCGAGGGAGGGGGCCAAATAAAAGCAACACTTAATTAACGTCACTTTATTAAGCCTTTGAAGCGTGCAGCAATTTAGTCCGATGCTAATGAACAGATTCTGCCAATCACCTGAATAAGTCATAGAAAATATTTGGCTATTTACATTTTTTCCTAATGGGTATACACAACTAAGCTGATGAGAGGTTGCACTGTACAGATCATGTCGCTTTGGCACATTTTGGTTAGTTTTCCACTGTCAGAAAAGGTAGGAAGTGCAGTATTTTATATTAACTAACCCCTGAGCTGTGCTTATGACATGGTATGGTGCAATATAGCTACTTGAGGCTAAACACTGCAACCTGTTGACATTTGAAAAACAGGAAGTGAAAGGGAAATGCTAAGCTATCAAGCCATAGCATTTATTAGCAGTTTCAGAATGTGTCAACTTGAGTGTCATGCAAAACAGCAACAACATTTGGGTTTCAGTATTGCAGAAAAAGCTTGCAGAAAGTTGCATATTGATAAATCTCATGTTTGCAAAGTTCTGACAGTTAGGTCAGTGTGAGATCACTTGTCTCTCTGCGAGCCCTGTGAGCTCTAATTTTATGCTACAACATTCTAGAATCCAGTGACTAATTATCTCAATTTGCTGTCAATTGCATTACACATAAACATATAATTTAATAATCGATTAACCATTATGTGAAGTATACATGGACTCTGAAACATGACACCTGCTGAAAGAGAAGGTTTTATTACCATGTCAGGGCAGTAAAGCTCCAAAGTCAGTAAAAAAGAATGTAAACTTTGTTTTAGGTGAGAAAGTGTCTCTTTCCAAACATCCTCAAATGGCATACTTCTAGCTTTGTCTGGGTCAAATTTAGTAAAAATGATTAAACAATTTAAAACAGGAAATATAAAACACAACAGGTTTTCAGCTATTTGTCTTTTTTTAGTTCACCAGGTCTTCACGCATTTACTTGTGCTTCACTGTCTGATTATTAATCAATTAATAAAAAAAAAAATCAACAAATTAATAAAATATGAAAATAAGCTAGAAAGATTTTATGTAGTGTTGTAAGCGCCCAAGACTGGTCTTGGTCTTGAGACTGATCATGAGACCATTTTTTACACTCTTGGTCTGGTCTTGGTCTCGAATCCAGTTTTACTCGGTCTTGTCTCTCTCTTGGATGTGGTAGTCTCTGAGATTTTATGAACCAAACATTATAAGAATATGCTAATCTTCATAATTTGGAGTCATTAGTTTTCAGAAAGAACCAGGAAAATTACCTGTCGCTTTTTGTTCGTGGAGTCTGTTGTATTAGATCATTAAAAAGATGAATGTCTTTGAACTTTTTTTTTTTTTTTACTTTTCTGCTTGAATTAATGTAAGTTCACTGTGTTTGACTCCACCTTTGCCTTAGCCTCGATCTCGACTTGGTCTTGGTCCGTAAAATTCTTGGTCTTGAAAGCCTTGTTTTAGTCTCGGTTCAATCTGGACTCAGGCTGGTCTTGGTCTCGATTAGTACGGTCTTGACTCCAACACTAGACTCTAGTCCCTCTAACACCCCTCCACTGCAAAACAAACCACCATGCACTGCTGACAAGTTTATAATTCAAAACAGACAAAGCAGAACTTATGCATACACAGGTTTTACACATATCTTTTTATATTGCAGTCTTTTGGGAAAATCTTTTGAAGGTCATAGGGATTTTTCTTTGCCGTACTACAAATGCCTACTGGTGGAATTAGAAACATGCTAAAGTGCCAACCGGCTGTGCTGTTGTTTCTACCTCCATGCGCAGCTGCACATACAATTGTAAGTCTATTTTTACTGGATGATAAATCATAAAGTTTGCTGTTACCTGCATATAACTAAGCTTAGACTTTGCATAACAGCTGGTTCTTTTTTTTTTCTAAAAGGAAAAAGAGGCTGATTAATGCTTGAAAAGTGCAACTTGAAATTACCCCTCGACAAAGCATAAATAACTCCAAAAAGCACATTCATACCAAACTTCTGCATATCCCATATTAATAATAGCTTGTCTCAGTATCACATTTAGTGCTGCTCTGTTCATTTTGCAAGTCATAATTTGCTCAATGACCTAATCCAATACAATCAACACTGCTTTTTCTTTTCTATGTGACACGCTACAATTAAACATTTAACACTTTTGGGTTTGACGTGCCCCTTCCTCTTAGACTGACGAGTTAATGAAAACCTTTTTACATTCCAAATTAGTGAAGCGGGGTTCTTGTTCAGGTAACACTAGACGAGTATAAAAGGAAACAAATCCTGGCTAAATTACTGCTATGGAGTGCTGAACTTTGGGGGCTGTGAGAGGTGGGTTTGGGTTAAGGACACAGCTGCTGGCTTTTGTCCTTCGCGCGAGGCATTCGGGACCGCTGGGAAAGGCAGATTTCAGCCTGCATCAGCTCAGTATAGAGGAAGGCAGGTCTGAAAGCTCTGGGAATGGGAGATGGAAGTAATAATGGAAGGCACTAACAGCCTCAAACTCACTCACCTCCGCCACTCCAGTCCTCTGCCCTTGTCTTTGCCTGCGGCTGTCTGTCACAACTTCTACTCCTAAGCAAATATTATTTTCAACTATTCCTGCAGCGTTGCTTTCAAAAGCGTTTAGAAAAGTTTGGGCTCTCCCTGGGAGGTCTGACGATGGATGATGCAAGTGAGAGGCACCGATGGCTTAAAGTTATGAGCGGAAAGTGTGATATGGAGTTCGAGATGACTGTCACTACAACAGTGGAATCTGGGTGTGCATTATAATTCGGTTCTAGTAAATCCAGTCTCACATTTATGGGATGGGTATGTTTCATATAGTGTGTGGTCATTAGGTTTTTAAGGTGGGCTTTTTTTTTACAAGTAAGGCTCATTCCTGTAGTGCAGGGGTGTCCAAACTTTTTTGCCACATACTACAAAATATATGAAGAGGAGGGCCACTAGATGTTTAACTAGATGCCTTTTAGCAATAACATATTTATCCAGGCTTGGGACCAGAGGTGAATGTAATCTGTGTACAAAATGCCTCTTAAAAAGCTGGATTATAGAGTCACTTTTCACTACATAGAGACATGAAGCATGAAGCTTTTTACCTTGCACTAAAAAGACTATTTGTGGGAATTTGGACCAATTGAGAATGAAGACTGAAGGCAAATAAAAAAAGGTTAGCGGGCTGCATTTGGTTCCTGGACCATAGTTTGGACAATCTTGCTGTAGTGACTTGTAATGTCTTATTTATCAATATTGTACTATAGCCAGGTTGGACAACAGGCTAAAGAGGTTATCCAGTTTGTATCTCCATGTCCTTGCACCAACAAGGTGTATTCATTCATTCATTCATTCATTTTCTTCCGCTTATTCCCGTTAGGGGTCTATCCCAGTAACTTTGGGCCTTAGGTAGGGTACTCATTCACTTTATTAAAACCAAAAGTATTACTTTAAAGGGAGTATATCAGGCAAAATCAAATAGTTATAATCTTGTTTGATCATCAAAAACATACCTGGAGTTGAGTTTTGTGTCATTCACACATGCTTAAGTAATCCTGTATTCTCTGGTGCTGAATTTTTGAGGCCTCAGAAAGCTTGATTCTACAAACCATCGCCTCTCTCACAAACCCCCATCCACTCCAGGAAGCATTGACCAATCAATGACCAATCATTTTGTAGTAACATGGCATCATATAAAAAGTTTAAGGAAGTCAAGTTCTCTTTTTATAATAGTTCTGTTCACAACAGCGTAACAGCTCTGCACTCTGCTGCCATCTGGTTGTCTCTTCACCAGTTTCTTTATGGCAAGAGTAAATCAATTATTGAAAAAGTTTTTCTTTTATTGAAAATGTTTTTTAAAGGTTGTAAAACGTGCTGCTGTTCTAGAGGCATCCAAGATTGGTTTAAAAATATCAATAAAAGCATAATATAGCTCCTTTAAGTAATGTAAGTAATATACAGAGGATGCAGTCACAGCAGCTACTGAACAACAGCTACATGTTTTCTTACTTCAGTTCAGCACATCTGTTTAAAAGTGATAACGCCTGTCATGTGAGGCCAGGGTTTGATCCCTTGAGGAGAAGAGTCCAGCAGTAAGCCAGGATAAATGGAGAGGGTTCTGTCAGGAAAGGGCATCTGGTGTAAAATCCTATGCCAAGTTAATCCATCAGATATGGGACCAGCCGAATGGGACTTTCTCTAATCACGGTCTAAAGACAATCTACAACATGATAAAACCATAATAAGAATAAAATTTACAACAGCTTTCTACTGTCCTAATACAAGCATGTTTATGTCAACTGGTGAATCAATGTGACTGGCCATTGTCCAGGGTGTACTCCACCTCAGGCCCATAGCTGCTGGGATAGCCTGAAGCCTCCCACCCACTACTATGAATAAGCAGAAGAAAATAAGTGAACGAACTGAGTCTGTGTTGGTGCAACTGGGCTTTGGAGACAAGAAAATAGCTGCGATAAGAGCTGTACAGTCCATGCAAGATTCCAGAATTTGCCAGAACTAGGTAAGTCAAAGTAGTTCCCTCTCTGCCTGTCAAAAGCGCTCATCTCCCCGACTCCCTCTGAGTCCATTTGAGTCCATCTGTCGGACAGTTCAGAGCGGTGCAGAGCCATCAGAGCCTGCGTCGTCTGGGGGGACTGGAGGTTTCAGACACTCTCTCCTGCCTCGGCTCCTTGACCATTACTACTCCATTATCAGCGGCGGTGGAGGGCACGCCGCAGACGCCTAATGTATCCATTTCCCCCTCCATTTAGGACTCGGCAGCCCAGCGCGCTCCTGGAGTGCTCCCTGATTGGGATTGAATGTCCATTTAAACTGCCGTCCAGCCACCGGGGGGAAAGGGGGGTGGGGGGTAGGGTGGGGAACAGTGGGGGGAGATGGAAAAGCAATGTGCATATGAGAGTGAAATGTTAACAGGATGTAAATGGTCAGTATGTTTACATGGAGAGCTTTGTCTAAGCCATCTATCTGGATTTTACATGCAAAAAAGTAAAAAAAAAAAAAAAAAAAAGTGATTATGGTTCAAACTTTGTCCAAAAAGCTTCCCTTGTCTGGCAACTGTGCTTTCCAAAAGAATAAAAACATTGCTTAAACCATGGTGCACCAAACAATCAATAAACAGCGCTAAAATACTGTAAAAAAAAATTCAAAGTTTTCAATTAGGTGACTTTTATGTTCCACCAGAGGGAAAAACAAACATGGTGCCAGGCAGCAGGCATGAAGGGATGCAGCCAAATAAGTATTTAGATGGAACTCAGGACAAAATACAATATGGCCTAAAACTACAAATATTGGGGATGTGTGAGTCATATGAGGCACTGACAACAGCCAGGTTGCTTTCAGTGCTTCGGTCTTCAAAACCTGTCTCATTATACCACTGCTGCAAAGCAACCATATAAACTTACCCAAAGTTTTTTTTTTTCTTTTTTAGTCAGGGTATGGGAAGCTTATTAATTTTTCATCATAAAAGATGAGTACAACTAAGTGACAGACATGAACTACCACTAAGTTTAGCTAAAAGGTATTATTATTAATGATAATAACAACTAAATATACTCAATTTAACAAAAGAATAATACTTTTTCTGTTCAATGGATAGTCCGTTGGCTGTAAGATGAGTTAAAAAAAAAAAAATGATAGAGAGTAAATCTAAAAATTTAAAGTTTTTAGATATATGAACATCAAATTAAGTGAACAAAAACAATATTAGTTGTTGAAAATTTGAGATTTTGAGTTGACCCCAAAACTCTCTTGAGGGATCCTGTTGCCTTGTGTTTTTGAGTTTTCGCTGCATTTTTTTACAGTGTAGCATGTATATTTTGGAGTCTTTTTATTTATTTATTTATTTATTTATTTTTTGCAGAACCTTTTTTTACCTTTGATTATTAACTTGCTTTATAATATCCTGACACATTCATTTTGGCCATTGAGGATAAATTACCACTAAACCCATTAAAGATTGCCCACAAATATCACTTTGTCTGCTCTGGGGCAGTGGTTCCCAGCCTTTTTTGTCTTGTGTACCCCTGGGCTTTTGTGTCATACCATGAGTACCCCTTCTTCATACATTCAATTTAATTCAGGTTTATTTGTATAGCCCAGTATCACAACAAAAGTCGCCTCAAAGGGCTTCACAACAGTTGATCAAACATAAACACATAATCAGACCTAACACACAATCAACACAAAGAATAACTACACAAAACTAAACAGACCCAGGACACTCCTGTCCTTAGACCCTCCTCAGTAAGGAAAAACTCCTAAAAAAAAAAACAGCTGTGGGAAAAAAAGAAGAAACGTTGGTGATTCTTCTAAAAGTGTCATAAAACATCTGTGTTTATTAGTAGTATTAGTCTTTTAAACTCCAAAATAAAATAAAATAAATACAATAATAATCTGCCATTTAAAATAACAATATAAAATAAAAATATAACATAAATTAAAATATATTTACTTCAAAATATTTTATGTTTAAAATACATTTTCAACAAAAAAAATAATAAAATAAAATAAAAATAAAAATAAATATTTGGATAACTCCCCACTGGAGCTATTAAACCTAAAAATAATGTAAAAAAAAAAACAAACAAACAAAACAAAACATATAATTTTCTAAGAATTAGCAGTTTAGCAGTTTCATTAATATTTTCTTATCATCTTGAAAATAAATTACATAATAATTCACAAGTACCCCCCGCAAAGTGCTCACATACCCCCAGTGGTCCCTGTACCCCTGGTTGGGAAACACTGCTCTGAGGCACTAGAAGTTGTTCTTCCATATAAATAATCCCTCAGGCAGAGAAATTAACAAATCCTAACAGTTCTCTTTTCATCCAACATAAAAAAAATAACTTTAAAATGAATCAATAATAGAAATAATCATTAGGTTTTCATAAGGTTTCTTCTTTTTTTCCCACAGCTGTTTTTTTTAGGAGTTTTCCTTACCGAGAAGGAGTGTAATGGGTCTGTTTAGTTTAGTGTAGTTATTGTTTGTGTTTATGTTTGATCAACTGTTGGTGAAGCCCTTTGAGGCGACATTTGTTGTGATACTGGGCTATATAAATAAAAATGAACTGAATTATTACAGTGTCATTCATAGGTAAAAATGTCAACTACCTCCAGAAAAAAAATATGCAATTCTAGAAATACGAAATAATTTTAACTGTACTGTATACTGTCATATAAATTGCCCTAGAAGTATGTAAACTTTATAGATATTTGTCAAAAAAAGTAATTTTATAGTATATACAGTGAGTAGGCTCTACAAGCGTCTCTATGGAAGCCTGACTGTTCCCAAGCTTCTGATCTGAAGAAGAGAACTCCTTTCTTTCTTTGTAATCAAATCTTTGTGTCTCAATCATTCCTTTTTTTTCCCCAGCAAACTTAAGAATGCGCCTCCGTAGAGAAGCATTCCTCCTCTGGCAGTGAGCCAAGTGTCAGAACTCAGCACTCAGTATTCTCAAGGTGCGCTCGAAAAAAGAGGGATTTGGAATTGAGATGATTGGAGTTGGCACATCCGTAGAGGAGGGAGGGGGGAAGGAGGAGGAGAGAGGAAGACAGCAAGACACGGAGGAGAAAATGGGTGGGAGATCATACGCGTACAGTTAAAACCGCCTTTTATAGTGCAGTTTCATTATGGGATATAGCTTACTTTTTTAATACCACCGCCTGAGTCTAAAAGGCATGACTCTGGGATGAGGAGGGTGACGTCATTACAACTTATCCCAAGAAAAAGTTGTAGCAAAGGGTTAGGGTTAGTGTATATAATAACAAAGTTGGGCTTTATAAGCAAATTAGCCATGTGCTATGATAACAGCTACAAAGTTGTAGACACCCTAAATTTCTTGGCTTGAAAGATATTTTTTAGCCTTCTTTATCAGGGTAGTTCCAGTTTTTTTCTCCTGAAATTTAAGACCTTTTTAAGACTTTTTAATGCCACTTAGAATAAAATTTAATGCCAAGACTGCAGGCAAAAGAGAAAAATCTGTATACATTTCATACTAATAAAATATCAGTATTACTCTCTATGCATTTGTTTTATTTAAAAAAAATCTAATACAGGTGAAGTAACTCCAATTCTGCACTAAAAATCTCAACACAAATCATACATTTCAGTGGTTAGGGTTATGGGTTATGCTGTTATACAATAAACAGCAAGTTTAAAAAGTAGACTTAGATTTCAAAAACTTAAAAATATAGGCGCTTTCAAGGGGGTGACTTTAAGATATTTGTAAAACCACCATTGATAGAATTTATTGCCAAATTCACAACCAACTCACAAAAAAGACAAACTTCTCTCTTGTTACTGACAAGGTATTGATCTAAGATATATTATTGCCAAGTACAATTCTGAAAAACTTGACTTAGATGTCCCAATTTGACAATTTAAGACCTAGATGAACAAAATTGAATACCTGCCCATTCGATTTAATGCTTTTAAAGCCTTGATTTTGGCAACATCCACTTCAATACCTTTTTAATACTTTTAAGACCTTGGTGCTACCCTGTTTATATGCGTTTTTATTTTATTTTATTTTATTTTATAACCAAGTTTTCATATAAATGGCATTTTAAATGGACATCTTATAGCCTGGCCAACAAGACCTCCTATACCTCACAATGGTACCTAAATTTACCTTTTGGCCAACTGTGACAATTTTTCAAGTGGGACGGGCTTCTTGTTGAGCAGGCTTTATGTCAGCAGTTATTCAAAATGCATTAGTCTAGAGGCAGTTATATTCCATACCAGCCCTCTTTCCTGATTGGTTTGATGTTTGTAAATTATGTTCTTTTTGCATTAGTTCCATTCCCTGGAAATCCAATATGAGAACTAAAAATACAGGTACTGTTGCAAAGGTATTTTTTACATGCATCTCTATTCTCTTATCCTTAGCAGTGAATAGTTTCAAATTGCCCCCTATAGGCTCTGCCATGTTGCCTTCATCTGTTTACATACAGTATGCTCATACTTGCCTTTTGTTAATAATTTATGTCTTTGCAAAGTTTGTTCACCTCAAGACTGCTGTGTAGCTAGTTGGCTCTTTTATTAAATTGCTGTTACACTCTATAGCATTAGTGAACTTTTCTAAATTATTTCACAACCTCTGTACATTTTGAACCCTTCGCCATTTCATGCAGAGCCACATTTAGTTAAGGGGCCAAGAAGGGGTCAGTCCTTTTGCTGGGTGGTACGCTCATGTGACATTTTGTTGTAATACTGACTGTGACCAATTTTGAATAACAGTTTAAAATGATGCTGAGATATATATGTACTTGTTAGTAGTAAAACTCCAAAGTAAAACTAACTTAATCTTAAAATGCTAAGCTTAAAATAGACATTTAGGACACATCAGAGGGGGGCCACTGGGGAGGGGTCAATGTTCAGATTTATAGGTGCACTAGCCATCCCCTAGAACAGCGTCTTAATTTTACTGAAATGTTATCTTTTATTTGGGTTGTGACTTGTCATTACGGGGTGATGGTGGGTCCTGAAGCCAGACCAGTTGAGAACTACTGCCCTAGAACAAAGACGATGATGAACACTGAAACCTTACAAAAATATTATACCTAGTTTTTGGTCCTGACCCACAATTTGGAAAACCCCTCTTCTTCAGTAATAATCAAACCAGCACTTGAAAGCACTTAACTGAATCCATTTTTCATTCACTCCACTGTCACAAATTGGTGGCTACTGCTAGTAACAGTGCCTCGCCCATAGACACACCGGCAGAGATTGAACCGCCAACCTTCTGGTTAGTAGTTGACCAGCTCTACCTCCTGAGCTACAGCCACCTCTGGTATTACTACTTGGTAGTACTTAAAGTGCACTCTGATTCACCTTTTGTGCTTAATTGTTCACTTCAGCCTAAATGAGATATTAGAAGACTGTAATAGGAGTAATAAAGGTTATGTAGTTTCCACTTACAAATGTCAGTACCTTGTAGGAGGACGCCGCTGTTCTTTCTGAAGAGGGGACTCCCCGACCACAATGGAGGACTAGGGAGAAAGAAAAAGAACAAAATGGTCAATCACTTGATCATATTTTAGCGTCCTGACCAGCGCAGCGGGCCCCGTCGCCAGGCAGATAGATAGCAAAGCAGGAATTTGAGCCCATAAGCCAGCGCTTCTGATTATAGTGATTAGATTCCCGGGTGTCCCACTGTTGCCATTATTCCCTGTGATTACCTCGGAGAATTACAGCCTCGCCGTCGTAGTCCATGGGGGTAATTTCTCATGACAACCCCCCCCGCCACCCGCCCCGCTAGCCTGCCCACCCGCCACCCAACCCAGTATCCATTCACACACACATTCAAATCCACCTCCTCATCAGCAGCAGCCCCTGTCACCCAGCCATACTCGCTACTAAGTAAGTAAGTAAGTAAGTATGTGCGCCGGGGTTCTGCATAGACACTTCCACACTCCAGCGCCTGAGCAGCACAAAGCCAGTTTAGGTGATCATTGCGCCACTAATGAGGGAGGTAATGACGGCATTTCTCACATAGATGGAGACATCTCCTCTAACACGCGGCAGAAGAAGACAATGGCGTGGCGCTAAATCTATAAGGGGGACGTGATAGGGGAGAAGGGGAGAGTTTTTTTTTTTTTTTCCAGGTTGAGTGGTCTTTAGCTGGTCATTAATCGACACTGCTCTTTTCCCTGAAGCTCCTTGAATGTTTCACACTGGATTATTTCACATGTACAGACAGCATAGACAGCCATTTTTGAGTCCTGGGATGCTTCTGTTGTATGAGATTTCTATAATGTAAGGTGATACTTTAGAATAACTCACACTATTAAGCATTACTTAAAGTGACCATGTTTTGTTTCGGAAACTTTTACATTAGTATCTCAAAATAATGTAATAATGAATAAATGAGTGACGGAAATTTAAGTGCTGAAATTGAAGAGTCCGGTGACGGTGTATGGGCTTTAGAAACACGCATGAGTACTCTCTGGTTTCATGTGTCTAAGTAGAGCCGTGAGTCCCGAGCATTTTTAGCTCTCAGAAAGGGACGCCCTCAGCATACAGGATTACTCAAATGAATGAAAAAACAAATGAACTCAAATGAAAAAAAAAAAAAAAAAAAACTACTCCAGGTATGTTTTTGAGGTGGAAACGACATTATAACAGGGTTAAAATCTTAAAAAAGTAAATTTAGCATAAGGGACCTTAGGATTAATAATTAATTGATTATTTACAAAGCATTACTTCAACATTAATAAACAACAATGAGTTATAAACATAACTTATCAACTTAATTTCTTAGTTATAAGCTCACATAAATCAATGCAAGCTTATAAACATCAGTCATAATTCTGTATCTATTGTTTATATATTAAATTATTGTAATTACGTATTTATTAAAGCTTTATTACTGCTTAGTAATGCTTTCTAATCAAAATAGTTTTCAGTCACATTTCAGCCACAATTTTTAACACAGGTTTCAACTAAATAATGTAATCCTTATTATTTTGGAGAATTACAAAACAATGCTTACAAAAAATATATACTTACTCCAAAAATCAGTGGTAGCCTGTATATTTTGCACAGCTATAATAATAATTGCAGAACTCCAAGCAGATAACAACTGATTCATTTTAATAGACAATATTTAGTTCATATCAACACCAGCTTTTGAGTCATAAATTCAGACTATAAAATAAATTTCAGGCTAACTAATAAATAGTTTAAATCTGTCTTGAGAACAGTAAAGGAGATGCACAAATGAACAGACAAAGCTACTGCAATGCTGTTTGATTGTGCCGGGGGCCAAAATATTCAAGTATATGGCCAAAATATTCATCTTATGAATGTTTTTGGCCCCTAGTACAATTAAACACTTTTTCCCACTCCTTTATTGAGCAGGTAAAACACTTTGTTAGCTGTGATGAATGTAATATTTTGTCTTTTCTGTTGTTTTTACATGCACTTATTTATACTGTCAAATGTGTATGCTCAAAAAACAAAACAAAACAAAACTGCATTTCAAAAAAACAAGGTTGGTACAGACAGAAGTTGATACAAAGTCCTCTTTTACAAAGGCATGGTGGGCCTCTAGGATGTTCGGTGCGTCCAATCACAGAGCCTGAAAGTTTCAAGCAGTAGAAACAGTTGTCAGATTATAAAGTTAGCCTAATATAAACGGAAATCTAGCTGTCTTGAGCTGCTTATGAGAATATTGTAGTGGTCCAGAAGAATACTTTAGCTGAGATGGTAAAAGATACTCTACTGCTACTTGCCAACACCACTTCCAACTTAGCATCCTATGTGAAAGGGGCTTTAGAAGTGTAGGAGCAGGTCATTCAGCATAACACAGCATAAGGCCATAAATACATGGTTAAGCTGTAAGAAAAAAATATGAATAAAGAAAAACCTGGAGTTGCCGTGAACTCTGAAAGCCACTCCACTGCACTCATCACAAGTGTTTCCTTTTGCAGCTTGTTTTGTGATGCTGAGCTGCTGAATGAGAGCATTTGTCTACTTATGATGTGGCTCTAGACCTCTCCAGGAAGAGAAAATGCCTCCATGAACTACCAAAACATATCCACCTAAAGGGAACTTAAGGGGCTTTCAAACCTGCGCTGTTTGGTCTGGATTTCCAAGGTCTTGTTCGTTTGTATTGTGAAAGTGTGTTTAGCGATAGTTTTTGGCCTTTCGGACCAACCAAGAACAAACATAAGGGGGAGAGATGGAAACAGATGTCAGTATGGTTAGTAATACAGCAGACTAAAGAATTACGCTGTCTGGCTCCTGTGCAGCTCTCTGTTTCTTAATGAGAGTCATTAGTGATTTAGAATGTGTCTTAAAGCAGAACTTAGTAACTTTTTTTTTTTTTACCTTAAATGAACTGTTTCGGAGTCTGTGTGATGGTTAATATAGCATTTGTCATCTCCCCCTGCCGTCTCTGGGACGAAAACAATGCTTGCAAGTATGAGCGCTGCTGAACCACTGTCAAGTCTTGAGGTTAGCATAACAACAAGCTAGTAATGGCTTTTTTTTTTTTTTTCATTTTTGTCATGGCAAGGCGCCCAAATGGCAGAAGAAAAAAAAAACTTAAAAGCCGACCAAGGGATTTTATAGCAGTCAACTGGACTTGTATTTACAATAGAGCTTTACTCCAAAATCTTGGGGGGGCTCTATAAAGGAAAATGAGGTAAAAACAGCGAAATAACATGAAAAGTTACTGAGTTCAACAGTGTGTTTGATGTTTTTGCATTAATATTATATGAACAAAAGCATGTGTCTATGGCATCTACATTAGTCTGATAGTCATATTTGTATTTTAAACAGTAAAACTAAGTGACATTTTACCACACTCCACATTTATGAGGAACACCCCTGTTATCATAACAACAACTATGGATAGTCTATATTTTGGAATGATGGTGTGCACCCAAAAGCTAGGGAACCAGACTAAAATAATAGAACAGTAAGTATGGACTTTGATGCAGACTTTCAGGTGTGAAAATGCCCTTAAACTGCAGCTCTAAATTATCTTAAGAAACAATGTCATACTGCATTGCCACTGCAATAGAGATCGGAAACCTACGTCATGAAACGACTGTTGAGAGATAAGTCTGCCTTGTGAGTGGTCATAGACAATGAAATACCATAGACTAGGGTTAGAAACAGAAGCATAAAAAAGAAAACAAACGAGCCTTGAAACAACTCTTTTAAATGCTTTGTCACTCTTGGTGAATATTTGTCACACAATAAAGTATCAGAATACTTTTGCGTGAACGCTAACTCCAGTAATTTCCATCCTAAATTGCTCCATTGTTTTCCTATTGAAAATAACTTGTGTGACCACCAATGTGACGGCACATTCCCGATCTCTATATGGTTACTTGCTCGTAGATTTGTGCTTTTCAGAGCAAGCATTCCACCTGATGCAGTCGAGTCCTCAAAAGTTTTCACAGTAAGAGAAATGAGCTGTTTCATTTCCATCCATCAGCTAAATTAAGCATAAAATGAAATTTATGAATAATTGAATTATCTTCATTGGTCAAAATGTCAACAACAATGATGCTCCTGTGGAAAGACTTCAATATGAAACATGCTGTAACTAATGAAACAAATGAGAGATACAGCTGCAAGCAGAAATATGCAATCAGAAATATTAAAGATTTTTCAGGAAGACAAAAAGATCCTGAATGTTCTGGAGTGGCCTTCTCAGTCACCAGAATTGAATTCGATTGAAATCTTTGCTGGGATTTAAAGAAGGCGGATGCAGCATGGAGGCCATCAAACATCACTGAGCTAAAGGCTAGAGTTGAGCGCTAGAGTTAGCAATTACTGAAAATGTTTGTTAGAAGTTATAAAAGTGAAAGGATGCTCCACACCTGGGTTAAAAGAGACACGTTTTTCATTTGAACTTCAAAGTTAAGTAAAAATAACTCAGATATCTGGCAATAAATAATGTTTTTTATCATTTATTCTCATCATCTTTCATCCACATCATTATAATATCTTTTGAGGTTGAGGTTGAACATTTCTGATTGCAACAACTATACAGAGATATGCCAGACTATCAGATTACAGAAACACAGGTATTTTTCAAAGGACTTGAAGTACTTTTTAAGTCGTTTACAACTGCAAAGGTCTGCACAGAAGTCTGATTGTTCCCTAGGCTCTCATTTGAAGTAAAGCATTTTCTTTTCTTTTTGTTGTAATCAGATGCTGTGTCTCAATCACTGCTTTGCACAAACTAAGCCGCTGAATGAGAGGATTTTGGATGTCTGCTTGTGATGTGCCTCTCGAACTCACCAGATGCAAGAAAAAAAGAAAAAAAAAAAGCGAAAGAGAAAGAAGACGGACAGCCACACAAACACGCTCACATCACAGACAGCCGAGGCGAAGCGAACGCAAATTTCAGCCCCTGAGCCACCTGCTGTTGCCATGGAGAGTTGCCACATAGCGTTGCCACGGCGATAACATATTTTTCCTCCGCTAACGGCCTGTCTGTTTTCCCTACCACCCCGCCCCCGCCCATCTCACTCTCTCCCTCTCTCCCTCCCTCCCTCCCTCCCTCACCCCCTCTTCTCTCCTCACTCACTCGCCTCGACAAATGGCTTCACAGCGCGACAGCACCTGCCTTATATACTACATGTGTTGCCATGGTGGCGTTTTCCCGTTACCCAGGCAACCCCACCATGCGTTTAATGGAAAAGGCTGGAGAAGGAAAAAAAAAAAAGAAAGTATATAAATAAATATATAACATGGCAGACGATTGCATTGGTGCAAAACCCTAACGACAGCATCTAGGAGGTAGGAGATGAGATGAAAATTAGGGAATAGAAAAGAGTGAAGGAGTGAGGTAAGGAAGTGGTGCTAACCCTAATATGAGCATCTAGGAGGTAGGAAACAAGATTAGGAAGGTAAAAAATGAAAAAGAGTGAAGGAGTGAGGTAGAGAAGTGGCAAAACCTCTAACAACAGCATCTAGGAGGTAGGAGACAAGATGAGGAAAGTAGGGGACAAAAAAGAGTGCAGGAGTGAGGTTGAGAAGTGTCAAAACCCCTAACAAAAGCATCTAGGAGGCAGGAGGTGAGATGAGGGAAGTAGGGAATAGAAAAAGAGTGAAAGAGTGAGGTAGAGAAGTGGCAAAAGCCCTAATAAGAGCATCTAGGAAGTAGGAGATGAGGAATAAAAAAGAGCGAAGGAGTCAGGGTAGGAAGTGGTACTAACCCTAACAAGAGCATTTAGGAGGTAGGAGATGACATGAGGAAGGTAGGCAATGAAAAAGAGTGAAAGAGTGAGGTCGAGAAATGGCAAAACCCCTAACAACACCTTCTAGGAGGTAGAAGATAAGCATCTAGGAGTAGGGGACGAGATGAGGGAGGGAATAAAAGAGAATGAAGAAGTGAGGTGGAGAAGTGGTAAATCCTCCTAGATAGTAAAACAGTACCATCTAGGAGGTAGGAGACAAGATGAGGAAGGTAGGGAATACAAAAGGAGTGAAGGGGTGAGATAGAGAAATGGTAAAAACAGTAGCTTGTAGGAGGTAGGAGACAAGATGAGCAAGGAATTAAAAAAAAAAAAAACGTTAAAAAAAAGGTAGGAGACAAAGTAGGGAGTAAAAATGAAGTACAGAAGTGCGCTCCCCCTCAGCCCCCTTGAGATTCCCTTCCCTCCCTCCTCCTCCTCCTCTCATCCAGATGCTGATGGGGTGTGAAGGAATGCACCACGGAGCTGACCTCCTACCCAGCATGCTCTTTCTCTCTCCCTCTTCCTCATTCTTTCCCTCACTTTCACCTGGTCTTCCACACACACACACTCGTCTCCATACCTTTGTGAGGACGCTCATTAACATCACATATGTGGATACTTATAGTCTTTCAATTGCAATAAGCAGTACATTTCAGGCTGGGTAATTGGAACTTTTATTTTAAAGAGTAAACATCTAAAGTCTGTCATAGTTAACTTGATCTTCCCATATCCTCCCTCATCATTTCTTTCTTATTAGAACAGATGAACTAATGCAGTAAAATTGTCCTGAATGTAATTTAATACTAAAAATAAAAACTAGAGCACAAAAGCCATAAACCTTCTGTGGTTGTGCTTCTTCTCGCACAGTGCTTAGTTTGTCTTGTCTGGGCTGCAGCAGAAATAGAATGAACGTCTGGCAAACCAAGAGTAGGTCTGGCTGGTCATGCTAGGCTGTACTACTACCACTACTACTACTGCAACCGGTGCTACATCTACTAACGTGATAATGGTCAGAGTGTTAAACAGAACTATGTGGGAGGGCTCCCACTGAAAGAGTTTGCAAAGGGTCATGGAGATATACCTTACTTTTTTTAGGAGAAATCATAGCAACAATTTGTAGGCAAAGTGAACCTATGAGGAAACATCTACAAAAGAAAAATAAAGTGTGGTGGACCTATGACCTTCCTCTGACTAAAGCCCTCTACAGACAGTTTTACCTCTTTATCATCTCCCTTTGACTTTATGCATGAATAAAGTTGGGAGAAGCATGTCCGACGCGCGGGATGGACAGAGCCGGTGTAGGTACAAAATCTATTCGGGTTAAAAAATCAGCTCGGTCAGCGCCGCTTAATAATGATGTTACGCATTATAATTAGAGGTGACATTGAGCTAACAAGGAAATGTCAACCCAAGCAAATTTGACCGTCAAAGCAGAGCAGATTTCACAGATTTGATCAGAAGGAGCTCCTTATGATTACCTAATTGAAATATATATAACAATTTATTGTTGTATAAATATTTGTTAAAATACAATATTTATATTTTTGACTGGAAGATCATCAGTTAAGGTTTTAGCTGCTGCTACAGATGATCTTTCTACAGGTTCAGCCTTCTATAACAGCTTATGCACAATAACAGTTGAAATAAAATTATAAAACCTACATTTCTGTGCTTTTCTCGTATTTATTGATACTTTAGTATGATGCCTCACTCTCTGTTGAAGTTTATTAAGTTAAAACAAGAAAGGGAGTGTATACAGAGGTGTATAGCTGTGATAAATAATGAGCAAAACATGTCAAAAGTCCCCCCCAAAAAACAAAAAACTTTTGTAATAACCATAGCTTATTTACAATGTTTTCTAACCAAATCAAAGTATATTCTGTAAGTATAATTTTTAGTTGCCATAATCAGAAATATGTTGCATTTGTTTCATTTCCTATTCCTGTATAATCCTGTATATGTATTTAGTATTGCGCTGCTCAAAACTACTCAGTACTTTTCAAAAGGCATTACTGAATGATAATAAGGAATAAATTAACATGTACTTTTAAACAGAAAACCCTATTAATATAGTTCGCCGACATTATCAACATGCGACGTTACTAACCCGAGTAGATTTTGTACCTACACCAGGTATGATGACTAATTAGCGCGGCTATTAGCAACATAAAGCTAACAGATGGATAAAAGAGCTGACTCCTTCCTAGTGGCGGCAGTTAAAAAGCTGAAATTATTACTATGTGTATTTGAAAGTCTGTTGACGATGTATGCGCTTTAGAAATGCACCAAGCGTTTTCAGCTCTTGAGAAGGGCAGTGCCTCAGCATACAGGATTACTCCAACATGTGTGACTGAAACAAAATACAACTCTAGGTATGTTTTTTGGAAGAGGAAACAACATTATAACATGGTTGGAATAAAATTTGTATCATGTCGCTGACAAACCCATACGTGCACCTATCCCTCGGTTTATCACACCAGTCCACGTTCCTATTTAAAGCCTATACATATCCTCTCCACACATCCATTTGCACACAGGCCGGACTTAACCACATCTTCCCCTCTCCCTCACACACGCACGCACGCACACACACACAGTGGAGGCTAACGGCAGGTGGGGGTTGACCCTTGCGGCGTGAGTTATTATGATGACTGAAAAACCTGCAAAGTGTGAGCCACAAAGAGTAGAGGACAAAGCCGCGTCATTGCACCCTTCCTGCCCCCCCTGCTGCCCCCCACTCACCCACCCACCGCTGGCTTCTCAGCTGTCCATGGCTTTGCTACCAATCTTTATTCACCTGTTCATTTTTTTTTTCTTTTTTTTTAACCATCTCTGCACCTTCTTTATAGCTTCTCGTTCGCTCCATTCATCTTCCACTTTAGACTTGCGCAGAACTGCTTGAGACAGTCCTTGACCTTAACATAATAGACATGCTGGGCAACCATTCACGGCCATTACACTCCATAACATAATATTCTTGAGGCTGAGAGCTCTTGAGGAAAGATATCGCACCGTATTGATTGAGCCTGCCCAGATCCAAGAAACATCAAAAGAAAAAACGGTTAGTCTGTATTATGTTGTAACAAAAGCTTTAATTTGTTATTTAGCGGAGACTGTGCAATTGCTCGGCATGTTTTATTTTGCTCTAACTGAAAAAGGTAAAAAAAAATGATCTGAACAGCAAAATCATATATTGTTAGTCTTAAGTAATTAGAGGAATGATTTTTCTAAAGAAAGAATTGATTGGAGGTCACTACAACACTGCTAGGATAAAAATAAACCTTTGTGCAGATTCATTATGCACACTTCAAGCCAAAATGTGAGCAATCTCTAGCAGCAGAAATCATGAATTATACTATGCTTGACCAAGATAAATGTTTTTATCACTGTAAAATGTCATTATGTTGCTCTGCTGTAGCTCAGTTGGTAGAGCTGTAGCTCATATACATGGCAACTACAGCCTGCTTCAGTGTGGGTTCAGGTCCAAACGCTGACAATTTGCTGAATTCTTTCCCACTCTCCCTGATTTCCTACACTACTCCCAATAAAGCCTAATAAATGTCTAAAAATTATATTAAAAAATACGTCATTATACTGTATGTATTACAAATACATAAATTACATTTTAGCAGAAGCCATCATATATGTGCGTTTTTTATTGTAGCAGTATTGAATGTAGTCAAAGCCCGGCCCCCTCAAGTAAGCACTGACCAATCACCAAGCCTCTACATTCAGTCTGCTCTCATGCATTTATCCAAAGATCCACTGATTCCTCACAGACATTTTTCATTTTGTAGTAAAATAGTATCATTTAACCTTAACGAAGTTTAGGGAAGTAAAACCTTTGTTACTCTGTTTCTGTTCAAAAGAGCGTAATTAGGCTGCACTTTGCTGCCTGTTTCATTATGGCAGTAGTAAAGTAATTATTGTAAATGCTTTCTTTTAGTCAGATAATGTTTTTTAAACGTTGTAAAATGTGCTGCTGTTTTAGAGGTGACCAAGATTGGCTTAAAAAAATAATTAAAAACATAGTATATCTCCTTTAAGGCTCCCTGTAAGTGGCTAGTTCCATCGCTTTTAGTGCTGGAAGTCAGGGGTTTATTTCCATAATGTACAATCACAATATGTGCTGGTCCCAAGTCAGGATAACTAAAGTGTGTTATGTTAGAAAGGGCATCTGGTGTAAAACTCTTCCAATACAAAAGATTTAATGTGGTGAAAAAGAGAGAACAGCCAAAAAGTTTTTTTCTCTCCTTGGGGAACATGATGTTGTAAAATCCAATGTTGGCTATTTTTGATAATGTGGCAAAATGAATTAATTTCAATTTACATTTTACATAGGGATTTTTACACTTTAATTAATATTTTTAAACCAGTTTTGGTCACTTTTAGAACAGCATTGCACATTTTACAACCTTTAACAAAATCTGACAGAAAGAATACATTTTTAATAAGTACTCTACTGGTGCTATTGCCATCACCTCAAAGCAGTCAGCTCAGTTATCTATCTGTTAGTGTCATGCTGCTAATAGCCATGCACTTAGCTGTGTTATGCTCTGTCTATTCCCCACTGTTGACAGCAGGGGGCGACAGACACCTAATTTAAATGTTCTCTGCATAGTCAACAGCTCCCCAAAGTTAACCTTCATATTAACTAGGTCTAAGATTAGCGCATTTGGAGTTTCTGTCTTCCAATGCACTGGTACTGGTTTAGGACTAGGTCTTACCCCATGGTCTTGACTTGATCTTGATTACTGCAGTAGCCTCAACTACAACACTGGTCTGAAACATGTGGATCAAAAGCCTATCACCTCCCCAGAAGTTAAAAGGCTATTGAAGGGCTTTCTTGCTGTTTGGTGCAGCCCATTAGAAGCAAATGGTGCATACGGTACATGCTGTGCATCTACTGTAAACTGCTGCTGGGAAATTTCTAAAGCACACTGTAAATTCTTTTTA
Organism: Bostrychus sinensis; assembly: GCA_020698575.1. Classification (NCBI taxonomy): domain Eukaryota; kingdom Metazoa; phylum Chordata; class Actinopteri; order Gobiiformes; family Eleotridae; genus Bostrychus; species Bostrychus sinensis. Next base: position 9,184,988 of record CM036257.1, on the reverse strand, counting down.
TTGATTTCCTACCTCCATGCAAGCCCCCGGTCTCCGTTCGTTTAAGGAGCACGTAAAAAAAGTCAGCTTGAAGGGACAAGAAACGCCTCAGAATCAATCAGTGGTTTAAAAGCCTTGATATGTTTTGGCGCAAATTGTGGAGAGCAGTAAATACTGTGTGTGGCAAGAAAACCCAAAGGAGAGAAGGCAACAAAGACCTGTTGTCAAAAGAAGTGATTTAGCCCAAACTGTTTTTAAAAGAATGGACGTTTTGTAGATATTGACTAACAGTGTGTTGTGTTAAATGTAGCATATATTTGAACATAAATGGGACACACTGGTCGAAAGTGCATGGTAGAGTGCTATGGCAAAGTTTGCATTTCTTCAACTCCAGCCAACCATTTTTTCCTGTTTAAAATAAATAAATAAATAAATAGACAATATTATGCATAATCAGCTTTTCTGAGCTTTTTTCCATGTTATGTTTTTCCCTCATCAAAAAATATCTGGAGTTGTGTTTAGTTTCATTCACACCTGTTTAAGTAATCCTCTATCCTCTGGCACAGCTGTTCTGAGGCTTCAAAACGCTTGGCTGCACAAACCCCGTGCATTCCATGCAGCACTGACCAATAAAAAAAGGCCTTTACATCGAGTCTGCTCTCATTCATTTATCCAAAAAGGTGTACAGCTCTGTTTCCACTGATTCCTCAAAGCTACAGTATTTTTCATTTTGAAATAAAATGGCATCATACAAAACAATTAAGGAAGTTAAGTGCTTTGATTGTGTTCAAAAGACACAACTGCACTCTCCAGCAATCTGCTGGTCTCTTCACTTGTTTCTTTATGGAACCAGTAGAGTATTTATAAAAAATACTTTCTTTTAGTCCCATGTTTTTAAATGTTGTAAAATGTGCAATACTGTTCTGGAAATGACAAACATTGGTTCAGGAATATGAATAAAAGCATAATAAAGCCCCTTTAAATAATTATAATAAAACCCAGTGAAAAGGGCCAGTTGCTGTTCCTTCAGGTGCCCAGAGACAAATTGAGCACAAGTGGAAGCACATTTGTGTTTGCGTAGATATTCTTGCAGGACAGCTGGACTAAAAGTAAATGACATCCATCCATCTTCTTCCGCTTTATCTGGGGCTGGGTCATGGGAGCAGCAGTCTAAGCAAAGATGCCCAGACTTCCCTCTCCACAGATACTTCCTCCAGCTCTTCTGGGTGGATCCCAAGGTGTTCCCAGGGCAACCGAGAGACATTGTCCCTCTAGCGCATGCTAGGTCTTCCCCGGGGTCTCTGCCCAGTGGGACATGCCCGAAACACCTCCCCAATGAGGCGTTGAGGAGGCATCCGAAACAGATGCCTGAGTCACCTCAGCTGACTCCTCTTGACGTGGAGGAGCAGCGGCTCTACTCCGAACTCCTCCTGAGTGACCGAGCTGCTCAGCCATCTCTAAGGGAGTGCCCAGCCACCCTGCAGAGGAAACTCATTTTGGCCGCTTGTATCCAGGATCTTGTCCTTTTGGTCATCACCCGAAGCTCATGACCATAGGTGAGAGTAGGAACGTAGATCGACCGGTAAATCAAGAGCTTTACCTTTTGGCTCAGCTCCTTCTTCACCACAACAGACCGATACAACGACCGCATTACTGCAGACGCTGTAGTAGACGCTGTCAATCTCATGCTCCATCCTTCCTTCACTCGTGAACAAAAACCCTCCACTTGAGGCAGGTGCTCTCCACCAAGTAAATGACCTAATATTGTCATTACCGCAAAATCAGATATATGAGTTATCATGCACACTTAGTCTAAATGGACTAATCACACCATAAAAAATGTTTAAAGGGGCTATATTATGCTTTTATTCATATTTTTAAACAAGTCTTGGTCACCTTTAGAACAGCATTGCACATTTTAAAACTTTTAAAAACATTATCTGAATAAAAGAAAAAAGTTTTTAAAAAACAGCAACAGAGTGCAGAGTGTTGCTGTCTTTTGAACCAATAATGAAAGAAAAAGAGCAGTTCATATCCTTAAACCTTTTATATGATGCAATTGTACTACAAAATGAAAATTTTGTATTTTGCTAAGTTACCAGTATACATTATGAATGATATAATTGCTATGCACTGTGGTAAGGAGAAATAGCAAAAAAAAAAAAAAAAAACTTGTGGTGTGGAACAGCCATTTTGTTCAGCGTTGATAAGTTGTGTTAGACTAACCAGTCTGAGGCTGCATCTTTCATTAGGGTAAGAGCAGAACTCAATAAATGCATATAATTGGCCAAAACTTGCCATCTTGCCCAGCACATTCTCAAACATTAATAATCCTTAATGAGAAAGTCTAGGGTTGTGTCTTCAACTCTTGTTTCTTTCAGACATCTCTGCAAGTTTAACCACTACTGTACAAATGACTGCTGTATACAGCATGAACTGAATTGAGCATGTAAATAAAAACTGTGAAATAATAAAAAGGGGAAAAGGTAAATTATGACTTATCGCCTTACAGCAGAATGCTAATTTGGGCCTATAGAAGACAGAAATAATGAATTTCACCACAGTGACCTATAGCGAGTGTAGGCGGAGGCGTGCACACTCCTCAGGTGCACTGTCATAAGGGACCAACAAATGGACTCTGTGCTCACCTCCTCTCTCATTCCCCACTGTGCGCCACAATGCAAATGAACAACTTCTCTCTCTCCCCCCCTCCACCGCCGCAGCACCGACCTCTCCCCCTCACCCACCCCCACCCCCTCCCTCCGCACCGCCGTGTTCCCAATCCGGCCTCCAATTTGTTCCACTTCCCCATACCTCATTGTTCAAAATGACACTTTTACATTTTATGGTGAACCAATTATTCTGTCTTACACAGTCGGCTGGTTCCGCGAGCCAACCTGCCCGGATCAGCTGGGGAGCGAGTGGAGGGTGGAGGAGCTGGTGGTGATGGGGAGAGGGAGGGTAGGGGGGGTCCAGTCAGAGAAAGAGAGAGAGTAACAGAGCGAAGGAAAGGCTAGAAAAGAGGACTAATAGAAGTGCTGGCTGACAGATCCTCGGGGAAGAGAGGAGGAGCCGGACACAGAGAAGTTGAGCTGGAAGTGAGGTGTGGGCAGATAAGGACAGAGAGGGAATGTCAGGGAAGAAACATATGTACAGGTGGACATAAAACTGGGCAATCTACTGAGAGGAAATGTCTATACATGTCTTTCAAAGAAGATACAAAATAAAGTCTGACACAAAAATGTACTTTTTGTATTAAAAATGATGTTTTAGGGGCTCATTGTAACATTATCTATGAACTTATTCAGAAGTTTTAATATCTTGACCGGTACCTTCCTTAGGCCAGTTGTTTATGGAGAAAACTGGCCAAAAAAATAAATAAAATAATGCATCGGTCTTACATAGCGCTTTCTTGTACACACTTTTTTTTTTTTTTTTTTTTTTTTTTACAGTGTAGTCATTTAAAGTCGCTTTACAATTGTATCATCTATTCTAAGGGCCCTCTGACCACAACCAAACAGTCACATTGGCACATTCATACAGTTAAGGTGGGTGAAGTGTCTTGAACAAGGACACAACGACAGTATGAAATACCAGCAGGGATCGAATTGCCAACCTTTTTTTCTGATCAGGGTAATGCATTTGCATCTGAACCACTGCTGGTTTGACCAGTGGTGTGGCAGTATTGGTACTTATTGAAATTTTTTAGGTTTGACAGCAAAAAATAAAAAAATAAAAAATTGGTGTGTAGACAAACAGGTAGGTCTGGGAATATCTGGACAGTGCCACAATATTCATAAAAAGTATTAACATTTATTTCATTTATGATTGTATGATTGTCTTACATAAACCTTTGTTTCTTCAAATGAGGGGCCTATATAAAAAAGTATGCAAATCGTAAACCATTACTTCAAACTTATGATGTTAAATTAAAGCTGAAAGTCAGCATTTCAATTGTATCCTATTTTATTTCAAATTATTAATAGTAGTGCATAGGACAATATATTTTTGGACCTAACTGCTATATTTGCTATTACAACTGCTGTGCATCCCTATCACCTCTGGCTGCAGGTTTCAAAAGCATTTTAGTGATTTTAAGCCTGGTCAGTTTCAGCAAATACAACCCTATTTTGGCCACTCACAAGTTCACAAAATATTGTGCAGTTTAGTCAATTTGGCCCTCAGGTTTGTCTCAGCAGAAGACTCTTTTATCTGTGTTGTATCTTAAAATATGTCTTTATTATTGCCATTATGCTAATTTATATTTTGTGCAACTTTTTCTTTTCTTGAGTCAAAAGTGAGCCTTCTTTTTAAGTTATAAACTCAAATTTGAAGCCATCCATACACAGCACACCAAGCTTACAGACTACTGCCATTCACATCCAACAGGCAGCACACTGTGGCACAGGAGAGGTGTGATGTGGATTCTGAGGGGTCGGGGGAAGAATTCAATGTAGACAAAAGAGGATTTAATTGAATGATAAAGTGTCGGAGAGAGAGAGAAAAGAGTGGTGAACGGGGGAATAAATCACAGCACGGATAAATAAAGAAGACGGAGTGGTGGGTGCCCCAGTGGTTGTAATGTGTGCCTGAGGATGAACTGGAACGTGTGGGATATTAAAAGACCAGACAAGAGAGTGAGAGGAACTATGCGCCTGAGGAAAAAGGGAAAAAAAAAAATCTGAGACGGACAGAGCAAAAGCAGGAATTAGGAGATTGAAAGTGTATGACAAGACTTTTTATAGTTATGAGCGGCTTTGCCACAAGGGGATCTAAGGTATTAAAAGAGAAAGACTACAGGGTTCCATATTTTTTTCAGAAATCAAGCATCAGATATTTCAAAGTCGTTGACAAATCAGGGCTTAATCATTATCATTAAGTTAACTATAATACTTTATAGGACCATTTTAATGTCTGTAAACAGACGTGCAAAGAATGTTGCCATAAGCTCAGCAGACCACAATATATTTTATCTGGAGGAATTAGCATTCAATCCATTTGTTCATTTGAGTAAGGGATATATTCGTGTCAATTCTGACGATGCATCAAAAATAAATTTCATAGTGCTAAAAAGAAGTAGGATGAAGTGGCTAACCTTTGTATTCTTATCCCCTCTTCCAAGTGTAAACAGTTTCAGGACAAATATACCTACATACAATAGCTACATTATTTAGGTTTTTGATAATTCACTTACTTATGCATGCATACACTCATGCATACAGTATGCGTACATGTGTGCATGCTAACAATTGGAACTATTCAAGAGTTAACAGAATCTGTTAAATTTGCCATAACCATGTAAATTCATGTAAATACACATGCATGGATACACTCATGCATATGGTATGAGTGAATGTGAGTGTGCATGCAACAATCAGACAGAACTATTCAAGAATTAACAGAATCTGTTAAATTGGCTATGGCATTACGGCCATGCATACACCATGTGTGCACTGCATACACCCATGCAAAACTGAGATGTGTGCATGTGTGTACGCATGCAGCAGTCTATACATCAAAAGTGTGACATGTGTCACATATTCTACATTCATTTCTTATAGTGAGCATGCATGCATACACCCATGCATTCTAATTGCATGGATATCTGTATGTACATGCAGTAATATGTACATCAGAACTACAACCGCGTGTCAGGTAATACTTTCAATACTTACAATGTACATGCATGCACACATCCATACACACTGAACATGTGCACATGTGTGTTAGCCACCAAATATCTAAAATTATGAATAATCAACATGTTAACAAACAATCCGTCAACTACATTTATGCAATGTCAGAGACTGGTCAGAGTGTTTCTTCATTTTTAGATTATGCTGCAAACAGTTAGTTACTGACCCACAAAAGTTAAACAGTGCACGCTCTAAAGTAATCCATAATTTCTTTAGCGAATGTAACTGAGAAGCCAGATTTATGTAGTAAAAAAAACATTATATTTTAACAAGTATATTGAATACTTAGTGTGTTTTTATGCTAACTCAAACATTCTCTGACATCCAATCTACAAGGTTTAGCTCCAACCTTTGTAAAGTGGAACACACCGATGCAACAAAAAGCCAGGAGGTTACCAAAGCATATACACCTTTTGGGTCACTTCTTACCCCTTTTGACAACAGGCACTGACCTGTACTGCCCTGACCCCTACCGCTCCTGCCTTACAGACTGCTGTAGAGTTTGTAACCTGAGTGGAAGGAGAAGTAGGGTGAGTGGAGTGAGTCGGAAACCAAAGCCTCTACCTGAGATGAGCCTGGAGGCAGTGAGACAGAAGGATGGGAGTGCTGTTGTTGCTAAAGGATGTAAAGATAAATCTGTGGAGGGTCAGCTATAGAAGGCCTGCAGTCTGGAGAGTGGAGCAGGGACAGATGGAGACACAGCGTAGACAGACGAGAGGCTGTGTTTGTCTTTGGGAAGTAGCTTGGAATGTTTTGAAAGTTGGTAACACAAATACCTCTGATACAGGGTTGAGTAGGGTAAAAAAAATAATTATTAATTACTCTTTACCCAATATACAGAAGCAGTAAAAAAAAAAAAAGGTATATTGCAAAACATTAACTTATTTTAGTTGTTACACTCAAAAGTGAAACAAAGAAGTGAAATATTTTAAGGATATTTTTATTTGAAATGGGATAATGATGTAATATTATGAAATATTCAAAGTATTTATTCATACATTTTAATTTGGAGTTTTCATGAACTGAACTTACATACTGTCAATGTGTCCTTGAGCAAGACACCTCACCCACATTGCCTACTCCAGTCACAGTATGTTCTGACAGAGAGGGCATCTGGTGTAAAACCCTGCCAAATCGTTGTGTGATTGGTTTACTGTTGCAACCCAAAAAAACAAAACAAACAAAAAAAAAAACCCAAAAAAACTCATGTGTACTGTACTTATTATATGCCTTTCACTTTGAATGAAACTACTGAAACAGATTCACTTTTTCATAATCTTTTAATTTTTAATATGCACCTAAACTTGCAAACTTCCTTAAAAATATTTGGGTAATTTGTTCAATATTTGTTACATTGTGCAGCAGCTAGATTCAAGAAAAAAAAAAAAAAAAAGAAAAAAAAAAATCCTCTTGTCCTGCTCAGGGCAATGTGTTGGCATCTAAACCCCTAATGGTTCGACCAATGGTGTGCCAGTGGTACAGTGAGTTTGACAGCAAAGAAAAAGTTATGTTGTTATTAATGTAAACAACATAGTAATCCAAGAGAGGGATCACAATCAAGTGTACTCTTTGTGGCATTCCCAAGCCTGCATAAATGAAGAAAGGAAGGGCATCTGACATAAAACCTGTGCCAAATCAACATGTAAATCACTGCTTGGAGATAATTTGGTGTGATGACTCCCAAAGGTAAAAGGAAAAAAGAAAGTAAACAATATGGCAGTGCTCTGATTGGTCCATCCAATCACTGAGCAGGTATTCATCAAGTTTTACAGTGTAACACATGAAGCACTAAAGTTAGGTTAAAACATTCACACACTTCAGTTTTATTTGGCCTTTTTAGTGCATTTGGACACTAAATTGAAATATTCCCAATATTTTGAACAATTTAATCAGTATATTTGGACTATTCTTTCAATATATTCAGGTACTTCATTTCAAAATATTAACAGAATTGACTTATTTCAATATATTCAACATTTTCACTCAAACTATTCAACTGCTTATTAACACATTCTGACCCTTTCATTCAGTAGGCTTTAGCTGGACTTTTTCAATGTTGACTTTCATTCAATAGGCATTTAATAATAAAAAAAACTTTGTTAAAAAAAATAAAAATAAAATTCACTTGATTCAATATATTCAGAGACATGATGGGTTTAAAAGTTTTGTCCAAACTCGATTAAAAATATTACTTGGACAGTATTAAGTCCATAGGAACCCGAAAGGACAGGATTTCCTGAAGTCAGCACCACTCCTGTGTCTACTCAATAATAAATTTGCTAACAAAAACCCATTTCTGTATTATGCTGTAATTTGTTGGAAAAAAACTGTCAATGGCTGCAAAAATGACAAACAATAGCTGAGCATGTCTAATGTCAACAATCGCTCTTTAAAACGACAGAGAATTCAATATTTTCAAACGCACAACAAGAAAATGAAAATTTGGGTTATTAATTAGTCAAAACAAGCACTTCAAGCTGTCACCCTAAGCAAATAAAACATCAAGTTCTTTAAACAAGGGATTTGAGCAGTTATGGACTTAATTTGTCAGCACATAAACAGTTCTGCAATAAGTAATAAAGTTATAGAGCTATTTACAGTAAGAGCACCAGACGCTGATTGTGCATTATGGCAACAAACAGAAAGCAGACAAGATTTAGAAGAATTTTGCTACACTTTATATAGGCTACAAGCAAAACATCCCTGAATGCTAGGACTTACTGTATGTTATGATGAACTAGTACAGAGCACGAATAACACAACATAAAGGAACTATAGTTGACCTGTGCTTCCTCATCAAAGGCTGCTAAAGTTGCTATATTATGCTTTTATTTATATTTTTAAACTCATTTTGGTTGCCTCTAGAACAGCATTGCACATTTTACAACCTGTAAAAAAAATTGTGTGACTAAAAGAAAACGTTTTTAATAAGTACTCTACTGGTGCCATAAAAAAAACAGGTGAAAAGACCAGCAGAGGGCAGCAGAGTGCAGGACAGTGCACTGGATGTGGATGCTGATTGGTCAGTGTTTCCTGGAGTAATTTTTGAAGCCTTATTTAAAGTCCAAATACTAGGCTACATAGTGCTGCCTTAACTTGAGATATGGCTGACAAGACTAGCAAACCCATTACTAAAGCCCCTATACCTATACCTTATAACAGCCATTCCCAAAGTCAGGAGCAGTCACGACCCCCTTAAATTTACCAAAATCCCACGCGGACCCCCAACAATACAACTTCCCTCGATCCCAAATTTTATTTTCATGTTTATCTCCATATATCTCTATAAAAACATTACAAAAGACACTGACTATTGGCTAAAAAGTGTTTTAAACTTATATTTTTAAACAAATACACTGAAAAAAACTCAATAACTCAAGGCAAAGGATCCCTCAAGATTTTTGGGGCCAACTCAAAATCTCAGGTTTTCCACACTTTCACTTAATTTGATGTTCATACGTCTAAAAACTTTTCTAATTTTTAAGTTTTTCTCTCTATCATTATTTTTTACTCATCTTACAGGCCAACTTACAGTGTTCAGAAAAAGTTATTCTTTTGTTAAATGTAGTATGTTTAGTTTTTATTATTATCAATAATTCCTTTTTCTGAACAGTGGAGTCAGTTGGCTGTAAGATGAGTTGGAAAAATAAAGATAGAGTAAAACTTAAAATTTCAAGTTTTTGGACGTATGAACGTTAAATTTGGTGAGTAAAAAAAAATTAGCTGTTGAAAACTTGAGATTTTGAGTTGATCACTAAAACTCAAAAATCTTGAGGGATCCAGTTGCCTTGAGCTTTTGCAGCATTGTTTTTTACAGTGCATTTCAAACTCAATTTATTTTTATGTACTTAATATAGACAGCCTCTGGGGGCCCCCTGCAGTACCGTCACAGAGTAGGTTAACATCTCTACCCACTGAGCCACTCCCGCCTCATTACTGGTAACATAACATACAGACGCTATAAAGACTTTTTTTTTTTTTTTTTTTTTTAGAATTCTTTCATAATATGCTAAAGGTAAACAGCACAGCAACCAAGTTTTAGCATCTAATCTAAAGTCTGATTTGGTATTTTTTAATTGTGTGCAAAAATGAACAAAAACACTTGCTTGTGGGCAGGTTAATTTAATAATCTACCTACAGTTATGTGATAAGGAATTTTGTACAATTCATTTCAAGATGAAAACAGTGTTGTTGTTTTTTTATGCAGCAAGAGGCTGTTAAAATCAGCCGCTATTGTGCACAGGAATTATTATTATTATTTGCTCAATTGCTATACTTGACCGTTTATGTGATTCTTCATTATGGTATTCTTGTGTCGCAGTAAGTCCTTAATATCCAGTGTATGAAATGTTTGGCCAAACTGACAAAAGTAAAAGCCATGTACACCATCAGCCATAACATTATGACCACTGACAGGTGAAGGGAATAACATAGATTATCTCTTCATCAAAGGCACCTGTTAGTGGGTGGGATATTAGGCAGCAAGTTAACATTTTGTCATTGAAGTTGATGTATTAGAAGCAGGAAAAATGGATGTACATATTTTTGCAAGCATGTGAACAGAAATAGTAAAAACTATTTTCTATAAAGTCAGTGTAGGTAGGTCTGATAGGGATTTCACCTTTTAAAACTAAATCTTTGTAGTCTATAAATGTCCTAAAAGTTTATTTAAGGATCTGTGCTTAAAAAGAAAGTGAGTGCACTGTAAAAAAAATAAAAAAAATAAAAAAAAAAAAGTTGCAAAGACTCGATTGCATACAGTTTCTTAGTAAATGGATGGGCAATATAGACTAGTGTACAAATACATCATAGTGACACTTTTTGCATTTTGAACACAGTGGAAGCTCCATTACTGTTAAAGTTGCTACAGGTGCCTAGAGTGGACAAACTGAGCATTGCTGTGGAAGAAGTACACACTGTAAAAAAAAAAAAAAAAAAAGAATTGTAAAAACTCAAAAACTCAAGGCAACAGGATCCCTCAAGATTTTTCAGTTTTGGGGCCAACTCAAAATCTCAGGTTTTCAACAACTAATATTTTTTGTTCACTTAATTTGACATTCATTTGTCCACTCTAGGCACCTGTAGCAACTTTAACAGTAATGGAGCTTCCACTGTGTTTAAAATGCAAAAAGTGTCACTATGATGGACACTAGTCTACTTTGTTCATCTCTATACTAAGAAACTGTATGCAATCAACCATTTAAAAATCTTCGTACAGTGCCTTAGACATTGACATTTTACACAAGTTTTTATATGATGTGACTTTTGGTGTTTCGACTTGTTAGTTCAAAGTGTTCCCTGCACGGTAAACTGGAGTTTGAAAGTGTACCGAAGGCAGCGGAAATATGTTATATGTAGCGTAAAATTAAACTGAAAGCTTGACCTTTTTTGAACAGCTAAAATATGTGTCGGTGCTGCAGCTGTATCCTGGCCACGCTCTGCACTTACACACCAAATATTTGTCTAGGTACCTCACATCACCACACTCAAAAGAAAAAAAAATCAGGTCGAAGAGAACATTTAAAGCTGAACTACCTGATTTTACTAATGCATTCCCAGCTGCTGTTACAAGGAAATCCCATAGTGTTTCACTCACCAACGACATTTTAGCGACTTTTCTGCTTTTACTTGATAAACAAACATAAAACAACCAATTTGCCCCCTCATATTACTAATATATGACATCAAAATGACATTCTTATTCCATGTTTTATAAGTTAAAATAATGTGTATGTAAGGAAGAAGTCTTCTTTTGGGGAGCTGTTGCTTTTACTTTGCAGAGAATGCTTGTATTAGGTGTCTGTTGCCCCCTGATGGCAACAGTGGCTATTTAGCATGGCTATTAGCAAGATGACGCTAACAAATAGATAAGTGAGTGAGCTGCTTCTTAGTGATGGCAACTTAAGCTTTGAAATGATCAGTATTCAGATTTTCTCTAACTTCCTTTGCAGCCATTATTCAACAGCCAATAAGAGCATACCGCTTTGGAGTGTGTATAATGTCATAATAATATTTGATATAATAATTTAATATATATCATCTACTGGTGATACTCAGGATTCTTTTGCTGTTCAGCTTCTAATTGAGTTTAGTTTAGAGCCAGTTTAAGTTCTGCTTTCAATGGGAAATAAAAGAGGTTTAGACCTAGGTTAGACCTGGATTAGACCTGGTTTAGACCTATCCTAGGTCTGGTTTAGTTCTGTCTTAGACCATGTTTACTCCAGGTTTAGTTCTGGTTTAATCATGATTGAAGAAAAATTCATTTATGGTTTAGTCTTTTGCACCGGTGTAGTCCCTGTTTTGTCTTTATGGTCATATTAACCCATTACAGCTGGTACTTCAAAAGCCAAATATTGTCTGATGTGGTACTTGGTCTAAAAAGTTTGAGAATCACTGGCGTATTACGACAACCCAAAGCCTATTTTTTTCACATACCATTCCTATTCCATGATAACACAGGTTTTTTTCTAATCCATGGATAAAAAAACTTGGTTAGTTCCCGTTTAAAGGGGCCAGTGGTGTGAAACAAAATCTATCAGCCTTCCTACAGGAATTAATGCATTTATGATCGAACCCAGTTAAATAATCAATGCAGACAAAGCGGTTGATGTAGTGGGTATTAAACTATCAACTGAACAGTGACTGGGTGGGTATAGTCTGATGTAATGGGGCTTACCTGTGGTGAAATGTCTGAGGCAGAGTGGGCGGCGACGTGGAAGGCGTGGCCAGGCTGGGCGAGTAGGGGTGGTATGGAGTCTTCTTCAGCGCCTGGATCAGGTTGTGTCTGTACTCCGGGTCTATGGACCACAGCGAACCTTTACCTATGCTCTGGAAGACAAAAAAAAAAAGGAGAATGCAATTTACTATGAGGACCAAAACATGAATACATTTTTAATATACAGAATGATACAAAGACAAATCTTGCATTGGTGAAGCTTATTTTGGAAGAAAAGGTTTTGCGTTCTTAAAAAAAAAAAAAAGACTTACAATATAGCCAACCGTAGGCAATACTTTTGATACTAAATACTAGTAACTATAGAGGTGTGCGATGGCAGAGTGGTTAGCAATATGTGATGATGTGTCTGAGTGGAGTCTGCATGTCCTTTCCCTTGTTACCAAGTTCTCTCCACGCACTCTGACTTCCTCCCACCATCCAAAGACAAGCATGTGTTCTATAGGTTCATTTGCAAATCTAAATTGCCCCATACTGAATATATGTGAGAGTGAATGGTCATCAGTCAGCGTATGTCTCTGTGTCAGTCCTGTGACAAACTATTGCTAATGTCATGGTTGCACCCCGCCTTAGCTGCTGGAATAGACTCTAATCATATGCGGCTACTAAGAAGATTAAGCAAAAGATGAATGGATAAATGCTAATAGTAACCATTGTTTTAGTCAAATGATCAATCAACACAAATTAAGTTATCAATTCCAAAACCTTTGTGCTGAGTGTAAACACCCCATCATTGCATTCTAGGACAATCATGCTTTTCATTTGTGAAAAAAAGTGAGATATGAAAAGCACTCACTCTACATTAAAATCCTCACTTTGGGAGGCATTTTTGTCAGCTGTGGGCTCAAACTAGTTGCATATGGGTGAGATGTTGTAATCAGTAGCGGCTGCTGTTTGTTCAAACAGGGGAAGCTCATAACATTTATTCCTGGGCTAACTAGCGGCTAGTTTCTCTGCAACAAATTGACAAAGGAATTAACAAAACTTAAACAAGATGCAAACTCAACAGTGCTATGATTGTTGTTTATTTAGAGTGTAACATGTAGAAATGGTGAAAATGAGGTCTGGCACACAACTGTCTCTGCTCAGATCTCTGCCTCAATGCATCACATGATACGATGCCGGTAAAAGCCCTGTCAGTCAAAAGCTTCAGCCAGTTCCGTCAATCATCATCGATCAGCCAGCATCACGGCACGCCCACTGCTCCATTGACTCCCAGAGATGCTGAGTGTTCAGGGGAGGGATGATTTTGGAACATTTATCCAATCAGGGTCTTGTTTCCCCCCTGTTGAAAAAACTGCTTTGAGCAGTTAAATAGAAATCTATTGAAGCTCGGCGTCAATAATGATTTATACAGCGTACGAGCTGCTCTGAAGTGACAGGAGGATCACATTAAAGAAATTCAATGCATTTTAGCTCACTTTTAATTAACAATATCTACATTTATGATATCCAACAGGGCATTTTGGACCATTTGTTTAAAAAGATAATTAGGGGAAGTTTAGCTTTCCTTGTTGTCAATGAACAATTGCCACTGGTTGCAATGTTACCTAGCTACTATCTGTGGAATGTTTTCCAAGAAACACTACTGACCAAAGCAGAAAAGCACCCTGACACTGAATAAAAACTGGATAAACATCCAACCAATCAGAGAATATAAGTATTGCATGTATTTCTCCCCATTTTAGGATTGTGATTTGTTCTCAGGATTTCTGGTGAATACTGCTGTGAATGGAAAGGGTTACATACCTATTACATTGCAAAACAAATCAGGTTGGCCAGTATATTTTTTCGTAAACCTTGTAAACCTGTAAGAGTTCATATCTTTCAAATTTATTCATTAACCCATTCTATTCTAAGCTCCAAAAAAGTGGTAAAACAAAACAGTGTGAGAAAACAGCAGACTCCAAAGGCAGTGGAAGGTAGATAAGAGATGTGTTTTCTGTGGCCTCTTGAAGCTCATCACAAACAGCAGAGCACTGACCTGAGCCAACCAGCTCACAGTCCAGACCCTGTGCCTGATTCTTATTTACCAAAAAAACCCTGAGCACACAGAGCTGCTGCAGTCCTGCTGAGATAAAGACCTTGAGGAAAAACAACATTTTGTGCATCTAGAGCACAAACAGTGATAGATTACTGCCTCCCGCCCTTTCAAAATAACAGCGTCCACAATAACATTCTCATATTCCCAAGAAGATCCTGGGGCCGGAGAAAAACATCACCATAATCCCCTCAACACGTCAATGGTCGGCAGTTAATAGTCAATTGTTTTGCAAGACACCACTGAGCTGCTCTTCTGCTTACTTCTGAATAGGAGGGAGAATTACAAATGCACCAAATGATTTAATACAATTTGTGTTGCACTGCTGGCATAAAGACAGACTCTATAGCCATCAGTCCTGGACACATCTGCAACCTGTCCATCCTGGGATCTCTCCTTCATGTGGTTCTCCCTGAGGTTTCTCTTTTTCCTCTCAGAGACCTACGCCAAGGCAACAATTGGTAATTATTTTGTTTCTATACTGACCCCTTGTGACTGGAGTTAGTATGGTATGAGTCACATCAAAAACTAATTATTTCCTTGGATTATTACTGGCCTTTCATGAAAATGTTATTGAAATCCACACATCAGATCAACAAATCAAGCAACAAACCAGTGTGCTGTAAAAAACAATATTAGCGGAGGTAATTATGGTAGCTGTATAACTGAAAAAAGAAAAAAAAAAGGCTGAATATGATAAAAAAGAAAGTTTATGATTGTGCATTTATTCATTAGCAAACAGCTGGCATGTCTAAAGACTTCCGTTCTAGTGGAAAATTGCCCTGTGACAAATATCACAATATCTGAATCATGAGAAGAGACACTATCGACCCCGAAAGTAAGACAACAATTCTGATCTCTGTTTGACTAAATTAGAGTAGTTCAGTTTAAGTCATCATCATTTTGTACAGAGTAATCACATGTTGACAAGAGGTTGATCTGCTACCATCTGTTCATTTGCATACAATATAGAAAGAAAGTTTTATCTGCTTTCTTTCTGCTTCCCATGCAGGCACATCTTCTGTGGCTGGAGTTGTTATGGCAAGTTTGAACCCCCAACTGCTTTACTGACTAAGCTAAGGGTTTAGGCTTAGGATACCTACCTCCTGAGCCACCATTGCCCCACCGTCACCCTGCTGCCAACCCATTTTTTAAATTTATTCTTTATTTAGCTCAATGATTCTAAAAAAATGTGGCCATTTAATACATTAATTACTAATTCGGACTCATTCTAATAATTTCAGTGTTTAAATTGCCGTCAGCTAATTCATTGATCTGTTAGTGTCATGTTGCTAACAGCCATGCTACTTAGCCATTTTATGCTCTGTCCACAGTTTCCAGCAGGGGGCGACAGACACCCAATGGCTTAGGGTTAGGGGTTAATCCAAGTATTCTCTGCAAATTGAAAGCAACAGCTCCTCAAAAAAAGATGTTTTCCATACATCTTTTAAAGTTAACATAAAATTCTAATGCAAAGGTGTCCAAAACTGTTTCAAAAAGCCTAAAAAAAACAAAAACAAAAAACACAATATGGCCCCTTTAAATAAATTGGTCACTTGAAGTTGCCCATAGTGAATGAATGTGGAAATGAATGGCTGTGTCTGTCAGCGTATGTCTCCAAAGGTCAGTCCCATGACTAACTGGTCACTGTCCAGAGTGTATTCTATCTAAAGCCCATAGTTGCCGGGATATTGCTGAATTTCCACGCACAGGACAACAGTACATCCTCAATGGCACCTCTTTCAATATTTCACCGTCTCCTTCAAATAAAAAAGGATTTACGAAGCTTTTTTTTAATTACAACAGAAAAACTCTGTAAGTTCCTCTATTCTTCCGTGTGTATTTTTAGATCAAAGCAGCTCGCTCCTCACCTAATGAAGCCGTCGACTCTCGATCTCCTCCATAACTGGCCTATAGATTATAAAAAGGGGGCGGGAAATCAGACGGGGGGCCGCCGCGGAAATACATCCCGTCTTTATCTCCCTGAGCCGCCTCTATGCTTTCATCCGCCTTGTCATCCGAATGGGGCAAAACACTCCGGTTTGTGTATATACGAGAGAGTGGTAAATGTGAAATTAAAGGCGTCCCATGTGGTGTTGTGCTTACTTTGTAACACTCTGCGATAGTGTACAGGTACAGCGTCGAGGGAGGGGAGATGTCATGGCTGCCGCGTTCTGATATTTTGTAAATACACGGCAAAAGAATCTATTAAGAGGGAACTGTCAGGCGCGCCGGAGCCCACAGCCAGGCTTTAATTGGGATCACACAAAAAAAAACATCTCTGTACTGAAGGAGGATGTGTCTTTGGTGTTGTGGGGTTTGAGACGGCTTCATCTTGACACTGGCACAGGCTTAATCAAATCAATGTTCAAAACTTTGGAAGAAACTGTAATGGAAATTTTACGCCTCTTGTGTTATCCTGCTGTCTGAGCTAAGAACAATAATCGGACTAACAGCTGATATACAGTAACATGTTTATGTTTTAGTACAGTGGTTCCCAACTGTTTTTGTGTTGCGTACTCCCTGGGCTTTTTGTCCTAGTGTGAGTACCTCCTCATTAATTACGTGTTCATTTTTTCAAAAAGTGGTCATAGTGGTCATCTGTTTTTATTAGTGCAAAGACATTTTATACTTATTTTATTGTAAAAGCTAAAATAAATGTATAATAGGTCCCCATGGGGCCAGGACTCCCCTGTAAATTTTTTTTAGAATTTCAGTGGAGCTTTGCTGGTTAAACAAAGCTCAAAAAAAAAAAAAAAAAAAAGCTAATTCTCCTGCATTTTTTGCTTAGAAAATTATATTCAGGATACAAAAAAAAAAAAAAAAAAAAAAAGAATTTAAATAAAAACATAATAAAACAATAATTAATAAAAATATAAAAATTAAAAATTATATTACATTTATTTTACTATATTTTTCAAGTAAAAACATTAAAACTAAAAAATAATCATTTAAATAACTCTCATTTAAAACAACATTTATAATAGGCCTATTCAAATAATATTTCTAGTAGTTTCACCTCACCAGTTTCATTCCAAATATTTTCAAATCAAATTTTGAAATAAATCCAAGTACTGCTCCCATACGAAAACACTGTCGTAGTACACATGATAGTCAGACCATGGTGACCTAGTATAGATTAAAGGAAAAGTGACCTGTCCTCGGGAAAGTTATCTTGTCTTGTGGTATAATTGTGACTCTACCCCTCCTTTGTGTGTGTTAGATACAAACTGCCTGCTGCTAGAGCAAAACAGAACCCTCTGCATCTCTCCTCTGTACTGTGTTCTCCTTGTGCACAAGTAAAATAAAGAAAACTCATAGTAAACTCGTAGTTTAGCAGATAGGAACTGTGACTACTTACACAAGAATGTATGAGCGTATGTATGAGAGTGTTTAGGTGTGAATATGTATAACCCGCACAGCCACATGCATCTTAAACTAAGAGCACTTTAGGGCTACATTTAATATTGTTGTTGCTATGTTTTGTTAATTTGTGTGCATTGTCTTCACTGTATGTTGTATTGTCTTCTCTGTATTATCTGTTGTCTGTGTGAACTATACTTTGTAATGTCCTATTTTGTGTTACATGTCTGCATCAGTCTGTGTGTGTGCTAGGCGTGTTGGTTGCTCTATATTTTGTGTATTGTACGTCTGTGTTTGTTTTATTTTATCACATGGGGCTACGGATGAAAAAAGCTAAATCCGGTGTATTGTTGCTTGTTCATCAATGCGCACTATCCCATTCAAATAATCAAATAAATGAAATACATAAATGAAACTTTTTGATTGCTCCTGACGTGCGTTTACATGCACTTCAGTATCCTGGTTATGTGCCTTATCCCGGTTGTGACAGTATTCTGGATGACGTTTACCAGCGTTTAGAGAAACCAGGATATACAAGACAAAATTTTGTATCCTGAATTTTTACGAGAGTCAAGTGTGGTGTGGGTGCTCAGCAGCTTATAATAAGGCTGTAGTGTAACAATAGTTTAGTCAGTGAGCTGTGGGACTCGGACACTGTCACCAGGTCCAGCACTGAGCATAAAAGTGGCTGTATTGTTAGGTAAATTGCGCCGCTTTGTTGCATATTACTAGATTTTGTAAGCTCAGGAACAAGCTTCAGTTGCTATAACAATGCATGGATGTATTATAGGTGTTATTATACATCCATGTGGCAAGGTTACCGCTCATGCCATGTCTGTTTTGCTGCATCCCTTGAGTTCGCACATGCTCAGTACATCAGGTGAGGTCAGAAATCAGGATCCTGTGTTTACATGCCACAGTATCCAGCTACTGTCGGAGTTATCCAGGTTGAGTATCCTGGTTTCTCACAGCCAGGATACTGAAATCATGGTACTGTGTTTACATGCACAAAGACAAAACCAGGATACTTAAAAAAATCCGATCATAACCAGGATACTCAAGTGCACACAAGTATTTCAAGCTAAAAACTCCAAACATACCTATGCAAGAAATGATCCATTAATTTATCTTCTATCACTTAGGGGTTGCCAGCTGATGGAGCCTATCCCAGCAACTATGGCAAACAACCAGTCACTCTCACATTCAGTACCTGGCCTGTAGTGCTTAGATTAGACTCTAGGTATTATTTAGTGACATGACAGATGGAGACAGATGGAGACAGAGTGAGGGGGTGGCTTTAACATACACTTGTTAGCATTTGAGCCCAGTCCACTCCATGCTTACATACAGTACTCTACAGGTGAACCACTCCAGGCAAACCCCACTCAATCTAGGAAGCCACATTTGGAAAACATGTGTACTGGAACGTCCAGAGAATTAAATTAAACTTTTATATACAGTATATAGCCCACTATCACATCAGCAGTCAAATAATCAACACAATCAGACATTAACACACGATCGAACATGAACAATAACTAAACTAGACAGTCCCAGGACATCCCCTGTTCTTAGACCCTCCTCAAAATCATCAGTTTCCTTTGCCCACCATTAGTCCAGGCTCCTGTACAAGAACACAAAGCTAACAGAATTTTACAAACTAAGGATGTAACTTAACTTGTGTGTGAAGATTAAATGATAAATAATAGATAATTATGAGAAATTATGTTAAAATTTTGTTTCCAAATTCTTATTTTTAAGACAAATTCAAATTTTTGTCCAAATTCGAAGTTACCTAGTCATTATTTTGGGAAACTGTGTCAACATTTCAAAGTTACCAATTTGTTATTTTGAGACTATGTCAAGTAAATATATTACTTTGTGGTTTAGGGAGGTGTTTGGGATCTTTCCCTTAGAGCAGCTTGGGGCTGTCCTGAAGGGGAAATCTGATATTTTTGGGAGGGTTTGGCCGCCTCTGCTGGGTCACCTCCTTAGTCATCTGGCGGAGCTGCAAAAGAATGCTCCACATCTTTTCTTAAAGTTTGTTTAATGTCTGACTGCTGTGATACTTTGGTTTGTTGTTGTTCTTTTTGTATATATTTATAACAACATTTTTAGACACTTTATCAAACTTTTAAGTCATTGTTTCATCTCCAGTTTATTTACAATTGCTTGGGACGCCAAGTATTTTCAAAGTCTTCCAAATGCCTCTTTAGCTGCCTTTGCTGACTGTAGAGGGACATCCAGAGATGGAGTCAGAAGTGTTTTTGCCCCCCTCCAGCCCGGGCCCCTGTACCGCCAGACACAGCTAATAGGATGTGTGTGCACTGTTGCTCGGAGTGCCCCCTGTCTGCGGCGCTGCATTAGTATGTCTGTCCCGTCGTACTCGGGCCATATGTGCCGTGTTGTGCTTCTGAGTGTGTGGGTGACTGTGTGTATGTCCACTTCCCCAGGGAGTGTGATATTACCCAGCATGCTTTGCTCCTGGGAGTGCTTCTATTACTGCCAGCGACGCCTCTCCTGGTGAGCATGATATTACACACACATATGCCGGCTCCCACAGAGGTGACCCCCGCTGGGCCAAATTTCCCCTTGCACCTCCAGCCTGCCGGCCGCCCCACTCTCTGTCTGTGTGTCTACTGTCTGCTGCCTGCAAATCAATGCTCTCCACACAACTAGGCCCAAATCTGTACTTACCAAGACATTATTTTGGAAAAAGCTATGCCATTTTTTGTATCTATGAACATTTTTGAGTTACTAAATTTCAAGGTACAAAGTCAGGAAAATTCAATTCAAAATACTGCATTGACTTTAGATACTATGTGAAAATTTCATCCTGCTTGTTTTTTATTGTCAAAGCGCTTAAGGTACCAAGCGCTAATTTCAGGAAATGTCAAAATTGTATTATTTTAAGAAACCTTGTCAGAAGTTTGAGTTTCCAAATCATTATTTTGAGATACAGTGACAAAGTTTTATGTTACCAAGTCATTATTTTACCTGCTACTTTTAAATACCAACTTGCTTTGGTTGTTTATGTTAGTAACTATTTCAAAGTTTCCAGTCAGTATTTTATACTTTGCTGAAATTTTGAGAAAACTGAATAAATTCGGATTCAAAATGTTGATTTTGTTGATTTTTTTAAGCTCAAAACTTGAATTTACATAATAAAAAAAAATAAAAAATAAATTTGAGGTTGCTCTTTATTTAAGTCTATCAAAACTGTCAAAAATTGAGTTTCAATATTTTCAATCAATCAATCAATATTTTGACATACTAAGCTACAAATTAATTTTGGGATATCAAAAAATCATTTGAGAATTTTAAAATATCAAGTTGTCATTATTTTAAACAATATTTTTGCTGAAATTTTAAGAAAACTGAATACATTTTGGATTCAAAATGATGATTTCCACATTCATGTCAAAATGTTAAGTGATCAAGTTAGGTTAAAATTTGAGTATAGTGATTATTTTATTTTTTAGAATTTTTAAAAGGCTGTTTATTTTATTTAAGTAACTATGTAAAAACTTTTAGTACCAAGGCAAGACAATATTTTGAAAAAAGTTAAAGCTACAAAATCCTTATTTTAGTAACCATATCATAATCCCAATAATAAGTTATTAATGTAATAACTAGGCCAATGTCAAAAATTCAGGTTATCGGGTCATGTCAAAATTGAATATACCAAGTTATTATTTTTGAAAACCTGATATTACATAGCATCATATAGCACACACATACAGTCGGATGGCTCCCAAAGATGTGACCCCTGCTGGGACAGTTTTCCCATGCACCTGCAAGGTTCTGTCACCTGGGTCATAGTAGTCGCCGTGGCAACTGGCATCGTCTGGACTTGGGGACAGGACGAAAGTAGAGACACGCACTTTTTTGAGAAACACAAAATCCTACTGATTGCAAAGTGTATTTAAGGGTTTGGAGAGTTGGAGGCTGATACATTCACTGTGATTTTAGACAAGGTAAGGACGGAAAAAGTGGGAAAGTTTTGATTTTACTGCATTTTGTGTAACAATGTGGTTTTATAGGAAACATACACAGCTACTCCACCTATACATGGGAACCTGGGACTGTTGTGAGGCAGGCATGCTAGTTATCTTACTGACAAGGTCAAAAATACTTTTAGAAAAAATACTTTTAGTTGATTAATAGTGTAATTTTAAAAGTGACAGTATGTTTATAAAATCATTTTTAAGTAATTTTTTTAAATTCTTGCTAAGGGGGCTAGTTTCTGGGATAATCAGAGAAAATTTTAAAACAAACAAACAAAAATAAATAAATAAATACATACACTAGAAATAACTAAGCCCTTAGGTGAAATGTGTTCTAAAAAAAGAAACCTCGTCCAGATGACCTTCTTTAACCTGTTTTTAATAAATAAAAAATCTGTTTTAACTTTGCACGTGATTATTTTTGAGAAATTGTAAAAATTTGAGCCAGCATGTCAGTATTTGGAGAAAATAATGAAGAATTTCAAATTACCAAATCAAAATTTCAAGTCATGAATTCATCAGAATTTCAAGCTATAAAGTTATGACCAAATTGTGTATTTGTTATTGAGAAACAAAATGTTATTATTACAAAAGATTATTGAAAATTTTTAAAATATCAAGTCGTCTAAGTCTTTATTTTGAATTAAAATGTCAAACTTTTGAGTTTTGTTTTATTACCTATGCAATGATGCCAGATTGGGGTGATTTTCCCTCAGTTAAGCTTCTTTTGAACACTTTGGCCTGTAAAAAATAGCATTGGGCTGGTTTATAAAATTTGGGCTTCTTTTCACAATGTTCAACAGGTTTTTAGAAAATATTCTGGAGAAAAAAACAACAGAATATGTTTTTTGGGGTTCTCTATGCTGCCCTCACCAGCAAGGTTTTGGTTTCTAATGGCACTCTTTGCGGGAAACCTGCTTGGTTTACCTTTTTTTAGTGCTGCTGTTAAGTTTTGTGTTCTTTCTCACATATAACAGTTTAGAGTGGTTGTAATTTGGGCTGGTTTTTATTGTGTTGGGTGGGTTTTAAGTTCTCTTTGGGCTGGAAAATGTCAGTGACATCTGGCAACCCTGTACCTATTTTGAAGTCAATATTTTGAGAAACTTTGTCAAAATGCTGAGCTACCGAATCATTATTTTGAGAAAGCATATCAAAATTTCAAATTTCCACATGCTTACTTTGGGAAACTGACAATATTTTGAGTCGCAATGCCAATGTTTTGAAAACGCTTCTCTTCATTTTGACTTGCACATCTCCTTAATTACGAACATTTTTTCCTTCCGTCTATATTTACCTTGTCTGCTTTTCTGTTCCTGTGTCAAGGGTCTATTTTGTATATACACTAGAAAAAAAAACAAAAAAAAAACTGTCCCATTACTGAAGTGTTTGCAGCCAAAAAGCAGGATTACACAACAAATAATCCACGACTGCAAACGTTAACCCATGCTTAAGGAGATCTCTCATCCAGCCTCCATGTAAAAACCCTCACCACTCCATTACACTTTAAGCTCCTTCACACTTAAAGGCAATTGACTTAATTTATGCATCTGTGTAGTATTCTAAATATAGACTGATAATAATAAATGTGCAGTGTACGCGACTGAGCAAATTACAGGTATAGAGAGATTAGAGGTAAAATGACTTGGAGGAGGTCTACAGAGCGAGGAAAAGACAAAAGAGGAAGGATGAGGAGACAAAGGCCAGGCACAAGAGGAGAAAAAACAAAAACAAAAAAAAAAACAGAGTGACATGGTTGTGTGTTGCCAACATCTGTTTCCTGTGTTATATAAGCGGTGGGGGCTGGTCTCTCTTGGAAATGGGAGATATTAAAAAGTCCTGCTGCCACTGACCGAGCATGTGAACACAACACTAACACTACTGCTGCTGCTGCTACTACACTCCTGTCTGCTTCATTATCTCTTTACATACGACACAAATGTCAAGGGTAACATTTTAACATAGGCAAAAAGTAACTACAAAACTGCAAATGCTACTTCACTATGCAAATTGTTACTCGGGTTATGTACATATATAAAGTCAGTGTTGGAGTTAGCTAAGGTCGCCATTTTTTTAAATATTATTTGTTTATTACGATCAGCTGGAGAAGATCGTACTCATGCACCGGAGACGAGGCAAATTTAATATTTTTTATACAATTTCATAGAAGGAGACGTGCTGCCCTAATCCTTAAAAACTGTGTACTTTAGTGGTTTGCAAACTGGGGTCGGGGGCCCCCTGGTGGGTCACAAAGGTATAGTAGGGGGGTCCATAAAAAGTACTGTATAAAAACTGAATGAAAATGTCATAATTAAGAATAGTTAAATCCAAATCCACTTTATTTGTATAGCACATTTTACATGCTAGCCTAGTTTCCAAAGTGCTGCACATGAACAGTAAATAACAATAAATGACTCTATTTAGCTCCACTAGTCCCAATTAAAATAATAAGAACCAGCAATACCAAACAAGAGCAATACAATAACATAACAATAGATATTAATAAAAACAACTAAATAAATAAAAACAAAACAATATAAAAGGCTATAGAAACTCTTTTGGGTCAAATATGTGGAATATGTCCTAAAATTTGGTCGGCAACCAAGCAATTACCAGTGTAAAAAACTATTTGAAGTGTAAGTAGTGTATGGCTTAGTTATTTGGATTTGTTACAGGACGCACACTTGGGACAGGGGCTGTTCAAAATCTTGGTTTCCTTTAGAAGAGCATTACACATTTTACAACCTTTAAAATCATTATCTGACTAAAAGAGAACGTTTTCAATAAACACTTTACTGGTGTTATACAGAAACAGGTGTAGAGACCAGCAGGGGGCAGCAAAGTGCATCTCTGTTTTGCTCTTTTGAACACAAACTTTTTGTTTGACTCCATTTAAGGGGGTGTGGGGGGGTGTGGGGGGGTAAGTAATAGGCGTGAATGAAGCAAAACACAACCTACTAACATGGTAGTCGAGCATAATATATCGACCCTAATCAACAGCCCTTTAAAACACGCAATATGACTAAAGTGCCTTCCCAAAAAAACTAAGTATATAAATTATAAAAAAATAAATATACTTAAAAAACTATAATATGGAATACAAAATACACAGCATTACTAACTGTTAAAAGCAAAGTCAAGAGACCAAAATCTATGATGGATGATAATGAATGATGTCATGACCTCCGTTGTTTTCAATAGCTGTGCCCATTGAGTGATGCCAAAAAAGTTTTTTTTACTTCTGCGTTACTTCTGCAGCCCTCGAGCAAGCGCTCCACGTGATTGGCTCTGACCAATGGACTAGAGCGGTGACGTCACAAGCCATAAAAAAGTTTTTTTTTTTACCCAAATTAAAGATTTCGAAGAGGGAAAAAATCCATGGTGTGAAAATAGATAATAAACACAACAAAGCTGACCATTTTGGAAACTGTAGGTGTCCTGTCGCCGAACAGCAGGAGTTTCTATTTACATTGTGCTCTATGGCAAAAATTCTTTCTCGGCCACATGGGATTTTTTCACTGCAGTTCCACGTAGCGGGCACTAGTAAAATTGGCATCAGGGGAAAAGGGATGGTGCCCTGTCCAGGTCTTATTATACCGTATTTTCCGCACTATAAGGCGCACCTGAAAGCCTTTAATTTTCTCAAAAACCGACAGTGCGCCTTATAATCCAATGCGCCTTATATATGGAGCAATGTTGGTTAATTATGGCTACCGTATTCAGGGGGCATCGCCGAAGTGACAGCGGTAAAAACGATAAAGGGGAATTCCAGTCCCAGCTGTTCATGTGTGCGTGTTTATGGATCCTGCCGCAAAAGAACAAGGAGGCGCGGCCTTTGCTCCATCTAGTAGAAGAGTTGCGACATTGAGGGGACAGAAAACTGAGCGCACGAACGCTGTTCATGTAGCTTTGAACTGTGACAAATGGAGTTGGAAATACATTGTTTTCAACGAGGGAGTTGTAAGAATGCTGGTTTGTATTCTATTAATAAAGTTTGACTGACTGACTTATCTGACCGTTTTATTGACATTCCCTTTAGCGCAGCGCCATCTAGTGGATGCGCCTTATAATGCAATGTGCCCTATATATGAAAACAGTTTTAAAATAGGCCATTAATTGAAGGTGCGCCTTATAATCCGATGCGCCTTATAGTGCGGAAAATATGGTACATCCATGGGGGCAGCTTTTTCCAGAGCCTGGGCCTGGTAACAGAGAAAGCCCTTCCAAAAGAAATTGATTTAAGGATCTGTGTTTGGGTTGTGAATAGCCAATATCTCAAATAAGTAGGGCGGGGAAAGGCTGTTCAAGGCTTTAAAAACAAAAAATAACATTTTAAAATCAACAATACACAAACAATAAAAACAATAAACAAATAATACATTTTAATCAACTCTAAACTAACCTGGAAGCCAATGTCACCCTACATCTAATATATGCTTAACTTTATCACACACACCACCAGCTTGTTGAAACAGAAACTGCAATTGTATCTCATTACCATATGGAAAAGCGATCCAAATTTGCAGCTGCAAAGTGACCATCCGCGTCCGTCCCATCAACATAAGCTGATTTGTTGTCCCGTACATTACACAGAACCATGTCTTAACCTTATGTATACCACCGATGGGAGTATTATAGCATATATGGTGATTTGATGGACATCTACAGCGAGAGTAAAAGCATTAAACCTGGATGTGCCTAAGCCTGATTAACCTACTGTGATTCAAGTATCCATCATTACTTACACAGATCAGCAGAGGCTTAATGATATAATGCAGTGAAGCGAGGACGGGCTCAGCATTAACAGCAACTAACTGAAGAAATGTTGTTCCGAAGTAGAGCAGAAATTTCAATACAGAAGGAAATGAGAGAACACAGAGAGAGTTTGAAGAGACGACGCAGAAGACGGCGGAAGATTCCTAGAGGAGACGTTGTTTGATATGGGCCAGCTCTGTTCATAATGAGGACCATTTGTAATACGTGTTACACAACAGAGACAAGAAAGGACAAAGAGATGGAAAAGTTTTGTGTTCATTTCCAAGTAAAAATGTAAAAGGGTGACATTCAAAGGTGTATTCGAATAGACTTGGCTTCCCAAAGGTAGCAAACTTACTTTTTTAACATAGTTTTAATTTTGTCTCAGAACACTATATACTGTGGAGGGTGGTTTCTGTCAAGTCATGGAAGGATTTAAATAAAGATAATGTGATGTCAAAATGTCACTTTTCAAAGGAATATTAGTAGTAATTTAAGTCTTAATTTACAGAAACTATGTGAAAATTATTCTAAGAAAAAGTCATAGAACCAATGTTTCATTTTAAGAAACAAAACAAAAAAACAAAACAGAAATCAGAATTGTATTTTTCAGTTTCTGATCCTGTACATTTTCAATTATCCCAATATAGAATTCATTAGTTTAAGTCTATAAAGTCTGTGTCAAAATTTTTGTTGGGCTTTATATAAAAAAAAGGAAAAATCATTTTAAAAGAAAGTGTAAAACTTTTTTTTGTGGCAAAATTAAATTTCAATTTTGAGGAGTATTTGAGTATTCACAACTTTATTTGGAAAAACTCTCAGATCTTAAAGTTATCAAGGTAGATTTGGAAATGTGTCAACATTTCTGGTTTAAGTAAAACATTTTAGAAAATATGTTGAAAATTCAGTCTACCAATAATAATTTTAGGAAACTATTGTGTGCTGAAATTCTGAGATAACATGTTATGAAGTCATAATGTTGAGAAACAATGTCAGAAAACTGTGTTACAAAGTCAACATTTTAAGAATAAACATCACAGGTAAACATGTCATGAATGTCAACATTTTCGAGTTATGAAATCATTATTTTGAGAACGTTTCTAAATATTTTGACTCAGTTCACAAATACAAGAACAAAGTGCCCTTAAGTTTCCCTTGTGTGCATCTCGCTCTCTCTCCGACCTGTCACACAGCATAGTTTCAGCTCACCTCAGTCACTCGGGGCACAGTGCTACAGATGTTCAATTCTCTCCCCTCAGGCTACACTGAAGGAAATGTGTGTGACAGCAGCACAAAGCTCTGCATACTTAAGACTGACAAGATAATTACTTCACAAACATGCCACGTATAAAATCAGACAGATAATAAATGCATAAATATAGACTGACATTTTACTAATTGTAAAGACGGATGTGTCTAACAGGCCAGTTAGCATTTTTGTGACAGGCCAGCTCATTGGTTTTATTACTAGGGAGTCTGGATGGGAGCCAAACTGTATCTCCTGTATTTTTGTATTTTTATTAGATCTTTTGGGCCAATCCAGCCACAGGGGGTCCCAAGCCCAGATTTGCCAGATGGAGAGGGTTCCATAAAGATGGGCATCTGGTGTAAAACCCAAATCAAATATATTATTAAGTCAATCACTGCATGCTAGGAGGTTGATGAATTATTGTAGCAACCCAAAAGTATAGCAAGTCAAATTTATATTCCAGCAAAGTTACTGCAGGGGGCTGTTTAAGTTAAGTACATAAAAATAAATTGAGTTTGAAATGAATAACTTGCTTTATTAGTTATATACTTTAAAAATATGACTTTAAAAAATGTTTCAGTGTTTTTGTAAGGTTTTTATATAACTTTATGAAGAAAAACATGACTTAGTCTTTTGAATAGAGGGAAGTTGTATAGTTGGGGGTCCACATGGAATTTTCTGAAATTTAAGGGGGCTACGACAGTCTTGACTTTGGGTCCATGCAGAAAATACATGAAAAATACTGTCCTGTATCATTGCTAATTGCAGGGCACCTGTTTTTAAAAAGAGCTTGAGATAGCTTTGGAGCACTTTAAATACTTAGCATAATTAATGTAGTCAGTCATCAGAGCAAACTAGCAATGCTAATGTCAAAATAAAAAAGATAAATTTTTATTTTTATGAAATCTTTTAGTCTACAGTCTAGATAATTTAAGATCATTTTTCATTAGTGTTATTATAATTTACTGCAGACTTGAACAAACCCCTAAATTCATTCTCCTGATTTATCATCTGTTGACATGTAACTTATTCAATTAAAGGGGCTATAGTATGCAAAATCAACTTTTTGGAGCCCTCTACATCCAGTCTGCTCTCAGTCATTTATAAAACAAACAAACAAAAACAAACAAACAAACAAAAAATGTGTACAGCTCTGTTTCCACTGATTCCTAACAGCTATTTTCCTTTTTGTAATAAAATGTCATCACACAAAGTTTAAGGAAGTAAAAAGTTCTTTCCTCCGTTTCTGTTCAAAAGAGCACAACAGAACTGCAGTCTGCTGCCCTCTGCTGGTCTCTTCACCTGCTTCTTTATGGCAATAGTAAAATATGTATTAGCTTTAGTCATAATAATGTTTTTAAAGGTTGTAAAACATGCAATGCTTTACTAGAGATGAACAAGATTAGTTTAAAAAGTCCTAAAAAAGTCTACACTTAACAGACTGCAGCAAGCCAAAAAGGTCAAAACTTAGTTCCTTCAAGTTTTATGTTAAGTTCATTGCATTGTGTGCCAAAGGTAATACAATTCACTATGTATAAAGTTTTAATAAAAAAACAACAGATAAATATCAGGACAATTTAATTTATTTTTAAGCTATTCAAAACTCTAAAATTACTAAAATTTATGTTTTTCATTTTTTGTGGGAACAATTTTTCTTCCATAATTACAAACACACAAATAATTTGGGCTTAAAAGATATTTCAAAGCTAAATTTTGACATAGTACTGGCACATATAGTATGAGCTGTCTCAATATGTGTAGGATATCGATTTTTTGTGATTTGACAATATCAACTTTGCAACATAAGACATATTAACACAACCAAGATGGCCTCTCATGTTACCAAGGGAATTTTAAGTCCACATACTTGGGAAACCCATAGGACACTTCAGGAGATATATTGCAGTGTTTGTGCATGTCGTTACAACACTGCTCCTCAGCGCTGATCCCCGAGTCTGAGGGCACTAACACTTGTCATTAAGGCATGTCGTCGGGCGCAGTCCACAGTCCTGTTGGTAAACAAAACCATGGCAACCGGGCGCCTTGCACTCTCTCACGCTCTCGCACGAGTCTGCACCGTCACACGCCAAATCCGACACGCTTTATCCACACACACACACACACACATACACACACACACACACACACACACACACACACACACACGAGTCGCTGTCTTGTCATCTGACCCAGAAATACACTCACTGGAACAAATAGGCCGCTGTCATTTTAATCTGCACCTCTGGAAATGGATGGGGATATGATTTTATTTTTTTATTTTTTTTAAGCCTTGTATACCTAGTTCCTATTTTTGCGTTTTGCAGCATGAGATTGGAGATAGCTTGACCTCCCATGAAGTGATATCCTGGGATTGTATGGAGTGTAGTGTGGTACATTTTGTTGTGTACACGCAGGCTACAATACAGGGTCAGAGAAGGAGTGTACAGCTTCAGCAACACACGTCTCAAAGTATGCTTCACTCCAATTTAAAAAAAAAAGTGTAAAATATAAATAAAAACTAAGGCTGGGAAAATTATCGCGTTAACGCAGTGTGTTAATTTTTTGATTTAATCGCGTTAATTTCAATTGACGCATCGAGTAATTTGATCACAACAAAAATATTACGACGACACTGACAGAGGCAGCAACACGCCATGGGTCTTCCAGTGGGGCAGAAATGCACCGCGCGAGTGTAGAAGACGACACATTTCCGTTTCCATCCATCAGGGGCGATCAAGATGAGCCAGACCTGCGCAGTTTCGATCAGTGTCGGTCTGTGCGCAGTGCACGCCGGTTAGATTTGTGTCTGACTTGTTCCCGACTTGCTCTGATGCCACAAGTGCGACGGTCACCGTGAGATCCAAACATGACCAGCGCCTGAGCAGCCGCAGTTCATCAGGAGCAACTGCGGAGGCTGCACGGCTCAGTGCATGATGGGAAAATGCACACCTGTCAGCGGTGAACGGACAGGTGATTGGATCTGAGTTTAGTGCTGATCAGAAACGTAACGCATGACACTTCACTGCCCTCCTCTCCTTCTTCCCCCGCCTCTTTTTTTTAAATACAGACTAAAGTTACAGTTTTGACCTGGATAAACCAACACACGCGAGAAGTGGATTTGGGGCGTGATGGTGTGTGATCTGAACCACAAACTGTCCGACTTCAGTACAGGTGTATTTCCCCTCCTCTCATTGCGGCCGTGCACTCTCGTTCACAATCCAGGTGAGGCGCAGTTCATCTGGAACGAGCCTAATGCAACAAGTGAACGAGCTAAAGCAACATGAGCGACCAAAAAGACACATAGCTAAAAGGACAATTCTGCTTCAAATCATCACCAGACAGCAATATAGACAAAACAAAAGTTATGTGCAGTCTATGCAAGGATGAGTTCAATTACCACTGGAGTAACACAGTTCATAGTATTTACACTGTTGTGAACCTCAACAATTGTTATTAATTGAAGAATTAAACTTATTTTTGTTAAATTTCTAAATGAGATTACGCATGCTTTTTTAGGTAAGTTTTGTGCATTTGTTGGCTGTACCTTTACCTTTACAGTGGTTTGTTTGTGTTTACAATACAACACACAAAAAACCTCTGAAAATGTTCCTTATCCATGCCATAATTCCCAATAGAATCTGCTTTTAATGCAGTGCTGCTTGAGGACATGAAGATCATGAGCATCCAAGACATCCCACACTAACAATATAAAGTATATTCTGCCTTACTAAAATTCTCCTTTTATACCCAGATACCTTATTTATGTTCTACTGTCACTAACCTCTGGGTATATGAGATTTGGTCTTTTCTGTGGTATATGTCTGGTCTTGGACTTCGGTATTAATTGGTCATGGGATTTCAAAGTTGCTCCATATTTTTTTATAGAAGATACAATGGACAGTACAAAGGAGAGCCAAGACTGTTCCAACTGTGTAAAGAAGCAGTAGTAGTGACACATTGCCTCCTTTGCCAATTGGAAAACTTTCCGGGACTTTGGACTTGTTTTAAGAGCAGACTTAATGATAATAATAATAATAATAATAATAATAATAATAATAATAATAATAATAATAATAATAATAATAATAATAATAATGCATTGGTCTTAAAAAGCATTTTCTAGACACTCAAAGTCGCTTTGCAATTTGATGCATTATTCATTTGCGCCCTGGGTCAGACTGACAGAGGTGTGGGTGCCAATCTGTGCCTATGGCCCCTCCGACCACCACCAAACACAGTCACACTGTCACTTTCATACATAAGCAATGTGGGTGAAGCGCTTTGCCCAAACACACAAAGACACAAATGACAGTATGCAATGCTGGTAGCAGGGATCGAACCACCAACCTTTGGGTTAGCTACAACCACCACAAACGTATAGACTAGGTTGGACCAAAATGTTATCAATACCAAATTGGACGTTTACCTAGAAGAATAGTACACATCTTTGACTTTGACTTGGTCACTCAACTGACACATGAGCCTCTTTCACACATGGAGACATACACTGACAAATAACCATTCATTCTCACATTCATTTACTATTGACCAAATCAGAAAGTCAGAGTACCTGGAAAGAACCTACTTGAACACCAGAAGGACATCCACACTTAACTCATAGAGAACCAGAACCCACCAAGTAATTGCTTTTTGACAACAGACATTTTACTAAGGTTAATAAAGTGGAATAAACCTTGTTAGTGCAACAGGTTGAGACGTTTGGATTTTATAACCGTTTCCTGGTTTGACTTTCAATGTGTTTTGGTCTCGATTTGGTCCCAATAGACTCTCGCATTGAAAAATATCGTCTTCCATTTCCACACAGCAATCTATTTTAGGTAATCCACCCTCTAAATACAAGTACCACATTTAACCCCTACTTAAAAACCCCACAATATCACTTAAACCAAATTACACGCCTTATGCTTTTTCATTTTTATAGCAAGTAAAAAGCACAATGTAGCACAATGGCAAAAAAAAAAAAAAAAATAAAAAAAAAAATCCCCTTGTAATTGTATCGTCTCTGCACAAAGACATAAACAGGTAGTGAAAATGCAAAGCGGCGAGGGGGGGAAGAAAAAGCATTCAGATGCAGATATCCTCGCTGAAAAGCCTTGAATGGCAGAGTCGGACTGAAATTACAGAGATTGTGTAATTGCGGCTGGAGATAAAGCGCGGCACTTGGCAGGTAGAGTGGGAGTCTGTGGAGATGTGGCCTGGTTTCTGCCTGACGCCGCTCACGTGTGTGTCTGTGTGCGTCTGTGTGTGTGTGTTAGGGGCTGTGTAAAAGAGCAGTCATGCGTGTGTTTGTGTGTGTTTGTCGGTGTGTTAAACATGTGTTGTGTGTGAGAGAAGGGTTAAGAGAGGGAAGAGGTTTAAAGGGTTAATTAGTGAGAGGTGAGCATTTTAAGTAAGCAAGGAAAAAAAAACATCAACATTTCATTTTGAGGGATTTTGAGAAAATAATGAGCAAAAAAAAAAGGTAAAATTTCCAGATGCTATTATTTATAAAATAGGGCTGGGCGATAAATCAAATTAATTCAGTTATTTTGCGTTTTAAATTTTGGAAGATGTCAAAAATAGACATATTGTAAAAATGAACTGAGCAGAAATTAGCACTCTCCAAGCGCCGTACTGTTTCCTGTGTTGTGGCTAAAGCTACTGCTAGCACCAAGAGC
This sequence comes from Bostrychus sinensis, assembly GCA_020698575.1. Classification (NCBI taxonomy): domain Eukaryota; kingdom Metazoa; phylum Chordata; class Actinopteri; order Gobiiformes; family Eleotridae; genus Bostrychus; species Bostrychus sinensis. Next base: position 9,151,490 of record CM036257.1, on the reverse strand, counting down.
AGCTTAAATACTGTGTGAAGACACTCTGCAGATGCTAAAAACACTGATAATCACAGAGAAAGGAGCCATGTTGTTCCCAGTAATGCCTTCATTTAAATATGGTAGCACTTCGGCAAAAATAAACAGCAGTGCGGGGGACAGGGCTAACTTACATACTTTGTTTCTGTATGCTAATTAGCCATGTGTTCTGGAGCTTAGTGACTTTTAACAAGGCTTCATATGGTGTGTAAATTATAACAGACCTGGTGCTTATGCAGAGAGGGTTAACACTAAAAGACATTTATTTCTACACTAATGCCACTGTGAGAGTAATGCACACTGCTGCTGCCTTACTGTTGTTTTGTGCAGACATTTAACATACAAAAATAACTATGCAATAATTTCAATTAAAAATAATAAACCTACATTTAAATAGCTTTTAATGCCATCAACTGAAAATTTCACCTCGCTCCTTTATAAATTAGACTGTCTAAAATTTATTCTGATAATGTCAAAATTTCAAGTTACCCAATGTAAATATTTTGATCTATCATGTTCTTTTAGAAATCTAGCTCAAAATTTGACAGTTTTGTTAATTATAATTTTTAGGACAATGTCAAGTTACAAATTAAAATTATTTTGACGGAAAATAGTTACTAGGTACTGACTTTATAACATTATAACTTTTTATTTTAAGAAATGTATGCCAAATTTGAGTCAATATCTTGAGAAACTATCAAAATTTAAAGTTTTTAAGTCATTTTTTAAGAAACTTCATCAGGTTTTTGAGATGCCAAGTTATTCTGGATTATCTTTGTATTTATTTTGATGAGTTGTAAAGACTTGAAATTAAAAATGTTTTTTTTTTTACTTTAAAATTTAACGTTTATAATTTATAGTTTTTTGGAAAGCATCAAAATCTTGAGTTACCAAGTCATTATTTTGAAATTTATGTCAAAATTTTTATTTTTCAGAACACTATCTATAATTTTGAGTTATTCATTTCAGCACCTGTCAAAAGTTAAAATCACTAAGTCATTATTTTAAGAAACTTTCACAATTTCAAAATACAGTCATTATTTTGAGAAACCATGTTAAAATTTCAAGTATGTCAACTACAAATAATGAATTCCCGTAATATGTGTATGACAATCTTTTGAGAAATGTAAAAATTAGCATTCCTGCGTGTCTGTGTGTTTGTTTGTGTGTCAGACCTGCCCTGTACTGTGTGTTGTTGTTGCTAGTGCAAGCCTGTGTGGCTCTGAGCGGGGAATAGGTTTGAAGGGTTAATTAGAGCGCTGTCTTAAACGGTGTGCAGTGGCAGAAGACGAGGCAGGCCGTCCTTGCCAAAATCACCTCTACACACACTGCGTTCGCTAGCACACACACCACACACACACACACACACACGCTGAGCTGTTACCATGGAGAAGGCTGCTGGGCTGGCAGCCTTTTGCCACAGCTCAAAGCCCACCAAGCTATAAAATATAAAGAGAATGTGGAGTCAAATTTGCACAAATGAAAATGCAAAGTAGGTGTGCATTTTATAAGTCCTGAGAAGTGAAAAGATTTTGCTATTTGTAGATGCCATACAATAAAAGTGTGCAGTAAAGCGGAGGAATAGTTTTGTCCTATTACTGTTTAAAAAGGATTTACCTTATATTGGAAAAAGTCAGTTTTACAAAAAGAGACAAAAAGCTTTGGGTAGAATTCTTGAAGGCCTGTTATTTCAGTTATTGCCCTTTTATTTCACAAATTGGCCTGTTACTTCACAAATTAAAAAAAAAAAAAAAAATTGAAAATTTGTCCAATTGTCTTATTTAGCAAATTAACAAATTAACAAACAATTACCAAAAAACTACTACTACTACTACACACACACACACAACCCCCCCCCCACACACACACACACACAAATTTTAGCTTTTCTGTGAAATGTGGCCATTTCTATCTGTCCATTCATAGAAAATGCCATCAAATCAAAAACCAGAATATCACTTTAAGAGGAAGTTAAATCAAATTACTTTGCAATTTAGCTACAAGAGTCACAAACCAGTGTACTTCTTACGCCTGGACAAATGGGGAAGGGATGAAAAAGTCAAAAGAAAAAATGTAAAGCAATTTGCTACACTGATGTGTTTTGTCTGTTTATCCAGTACAACTGACTCTGACAGTAGACACTAACACTATTGCACAAAATTTCCCGGGAGCTAAGATGGAGGAGATAACTTGAGAATGGAGGCATCATTTCTCCTTTCCTTACCATTAAGTATCATAAAATATCTATACATCTAGGGGAGATGGACATATATAGTTGAATATAAAAAATGTTTGGTCTATGTGTTGATAATAATTGACGCTCTACCACTTGCTGCTGAATATTATTTATGTTAAGCAATCAAGCAATTATTTTTTAGATGCCTGTTTAACCACTGCAACTGACTTTGAACAGCAGACTCAAGTGATTGTTAACACCGATAAGCTATAATGCACACATTTCCTGGGAGCTAAGGCGGAGGAGATTTGAATGGTATGTTTCAGATTTGTGAATGGAGGCATTTTTTCCCCTTTTCCCTTATTCCAAGTAACATAAAATGACTATCATGTTTGGCGTAGGAAAGATGACCATTTATTGCTGATTATGGATGGATTATTCATAAAGTTTGGTCTATGCATTCACAATAACTGCTTCTGTTGAAAGTCTATGTTTGTTTATCTTGAGGCACAACATTGCTGCTTGCGGCTGTACTTTATTTATGTTTACCGTGTGACTGCTCCTCTTGTATTTTCTTGCAGGTTTGGTTGCTCGCCTTTTTTTTTTACATTATGCCTTTCGCTGTTGTAATATGCAAATGTCCCTGCTGTGGGATAAATAAAGTAGCCCTTATCTCATCTTACCTTCATCTCATATACACGAATACACTTCTGCTGGATGAGCACTGCAACTCACCACTTCTCCCCCACTCACCACCTCAGTGCCCGTGAATCTCACACACACACACACGCGCACGCCTCAGCCGCTCCAGCCAAATCAGTTTTCCCGTCGCTACGGCAACAGCATACTTTTATGTCAACTGCAAGCGAGTTACTATGGAGATATGTATACAAGAGAAACTCCGCCGCCGTCGTCAAGGGCCCCGATGACAGCATAGCGTGAGGGCGTGTGCATAAAAAAAACACACTCAGATACACAATGTCCTCTCATCCATTTTGTTCTTAGTGAAGAGTGCTTTAAAGGAAGGCATTAAGCATACTGGACAGGTTATTAGATACACTTGTTCTAATGCTAAATACAAATATCTAATCAACAACTCACAAGGCAGGTGCTCAATGCAATTAAGCGTGACACATGATCAAGAAACCTGCTGAAGTTCATGCAACAGAATGGAGAAGAGAGACAAGTAACTTTATTGGTGCTGGTTAGACTTATTGGAGTATTTTAGAAACTGCTGATGTACTGGGAATAAAGTGCAAAGGTTTATGGAGAAATTTCTAGAAAAGAGAAAAGATCTGGTGAGCAGCAATTCTATGGTTGAAAATGCCTTGTTGATGCCAGATGTCAAAGCAGAAAGGCCAGACTGGTTTGAGAAGATTGAAAGGCAAGAACCATATCAGCAGTGGACACAGAAAATCGTCTACGAACCTACAGTACAAGAAAGTAAGGCTTAATTTGCACAGGATCACCAAAATCGGACAATGTGAATGCTCCAGAATCTGCAGTACTGCACCGTAAAAACAAAGGTCACCCCACTGAGGTAAGCAATATCCAAGGTTAAGGTACAGTTTATTGTTCCCATAGGGCAATTTTTTCTATGCATTTGATCCATCCTTCAGTGCTGCTGGGGCAAACTGTCAGTAGCAGTGGCCCAGGGACCCCTCGGCCAGGTCTAGAGCCGAGATCTCTGTCTTGACTATCCAGGCAGGGCAAATGGTTTGAACAATGGGTGAAAGAAGCCATTTCTAGAACAACCATTTTTCTACCAAGGAGGTGGACTGAGACACAATCTCGCAGCCATTAACAACAGTGCCTGAATACTGTATCACTCAAGTCCTTCACATGAGAAGGAGCAGACTAGAGATAGGTACAAAACTCCATTTAGCTTGCTCCAGAATTGACTCTTTAATGAAGTTCTTCTTAAGAGAGATTTTCCACATTCAGATTACCTTTTCTTATAATTTCCCTGATTATTATGACCTTAAATGACAAAGAATTCAACACATACTAATAATGGATAAAACTTGCAGATAGTTCATCCAATCACCAAGCAGGTAATCATTTTGTACACATACTACCTCTCCTTTGCAATGCCCTAGAAAGTCAGATTTTTGTGATATGGATAAATGGGAGGTTCACATCATGAATGTGCAACCAACAAATCTGTAGCAGTTACAGGATGTTATCATGCCTATACGGACTAACTGTTTGAACAATGTTTCCAGCACTTGTTAAATCTACACCAGAGATTCTCAAACTTTTCACAGTTTATAAAATATTTGGCTTCATTCATCATTATTGGACTAACTAAAATGAACTAATACTCAAGTCCAAAACCCGGGATAAAATGGGATTAATGCTGAAAAAATGCATAAACATTTGAGTACACAATGAGTAAATCAGGTCGACACCAGGACTAAACCAGGTCTATGTAAACCAGGACTAAACCAGGTCCTAATAAGGCCTAAACCTGGTCTATGTAAACCAGGACTAAACTGTACCTAAACCAGGACTAAACCAGGACTAAACCAGGTCTAAACCAGGACTAAACCAGCCTAAAACTAGGACCAAACCAGGTCTAATTCAGGACTAAACCAGGTCTACATAAACCAGATCTAAACCAGGACTAAACCAGGTCCTAATAAGGCCTAAACCTGGTCTATGTAAACCAGGACTAAACTGTACCTAAACCAGGGCTAAACCAGGACTAAACCAGGTTCAAACCAGGACTAAACCGGGAGTAAACCAGGTCTAAACCAGGACTAAACCAGGACTAAACCAGCCTAAAACTAGGACCAAACCAGGTCTAATTCAGGACTAAACCAGGTCTACATAAAACAGATAGAAACCAGGTCTAAACCAGTGCCAAACTGTGCCATAACCAGAAGTAGTGGTCCATCCATCCATCCATCTTCCTCCGCTTATCCAGGCCCGGGTTGCGGAGGCAGCAGTCTAAGCAAAGATGCCCAGACTTCCCTCTCCATAGACACCTCCTCCAGCTCTACTGGGGCGACCCCAAGGCGTTCCCAGGCCAGCCGAGAGACATAGTCCCTCCAGCGTGTCCTAGGTCTTCCCCAGGGCTTCCGCCCGTTGGGACATGCCTGGAACACCTACCCAGGTAGGCGACCAGGAGGCATCCGGAACAGATGCCCAAGCCACCTCAACTCGATGTGGAGGAGCAGCGGCTCTACTCCGACTGCTACTTCCAGAAGTAGTGGTCTAAACTTCAAATTCAACCCCCAACCAGAGCAGGACTAAAACTAAACTGGTTCCTAATTCCTGAGTACCACTATAGAAGAAGCTCACGTACCACCAGTTGTACCCACACCACAGTTTGAGAACCGCTGAGCTATGCCACCAGGGATTCATGCCGTTCTGAAGGCAAAAGGGGGTCCGACCCAGTACTCACAACCTTGTTCCTAATAAAATGACATGTGAGTGTATATTCCCCCAGTATAATCTGCTAAACATGCAACATTAGCATTGATCCTTCCATCTACCCCCCTCCTCTAAACCCCCGGGCCACATGAAATCTACAGTCTGCTGGCATCTGTGTTATTAAATCCTGCAGTATTAATTTAGCGCTAATTGAGTGAGGGACGACTCGTTCCCCGTTTGCCCCGGCGTCTTCAATGGGGCTCAAACGTGGCTGGGAAAATCCCCGTATTAAAACAGAGCGCATCAAGAGCTAAATCAAAAGCGAAAACGCAGCTCCCACCGGGGGGACCGCACCACGCCGGAGCGAAAGAGAAACTATGAAAGCAAGGAGATCATCAAGTATTGATAAGGCCCTGAATCTGCTACAGCTGTAGACAAAATATGGAATATGTTTGACTTCAAGTTGGATTGGGCTCATAACTGTCTGCGGGTGAAGTAATTTAGAACCACGATTGATGAAGTGAGTAATGATTCCAATAGAGACAATGAAAAGTGATTCTACACTCCTTAAATGCAAGGAATTGGCATTGGTAAGTCAGTGTCTGGATAGTATAGATGCTGGAGTAACATGATATTTTCACATTGATAGAATAAAAGGCTCCGTTGCCCTTTTTCATTCGAGAGGTCAGGATGCAAAATTCAGCAGAGAGATGTGCTTGTTATGTCTATTGATTACCGTCTGCTGTGTAGAGGAAAAATACGGTTTAAATTACACAAGCAACGTTCATTTTTCTTGCAAAAACTAGCTCAGACAGCATTGTTTATACACAGTTTTTTCAATATAAAAAATTGGCTGGTCTCTGTGGATTTGACTTAAATATCCAGGGGGCAGAACAATATATTAAACTGCTTCTGAATGCATTAAACATGATTACAGCCAATCAGAAAGAAGGGGGCGGTATCAACATGCAACAACATGGACTGATGAATTTTCAAAAATATGCTACCAATCGAAAAGAAGTTCCCGAAATATGCTTTTTTCACCTTTGCATTAGTATTTCACATTTTATTTATTATGGAATACGTCTTCTTTTGGGGAGCTGGATTAGGTGTCTGTCGCTCCCTGCTGGCAACAATGGAGAACATATAGAGCACAAAATGACTAATTAGCATGGCTATTAGCAACATGATGCTGACAGTTAATAAATGAGCTGACTGCTTCATCAGATCCTGATTCAAGGTCTTGACAAAGGTCCAGCTAGGGTCTCCTGACCACAATCCTGGCTCAAGTAAAGGTAAGCGTCATACTATTGTTTAGTCTTGCTATGTTATGTTGCATGCATCTTTCCTCTGATAGCTGTATGTCTATCCAACTACATCAAGGTACAGTTTTTTGTGCATCTTTTGGTACTGGCCCCATAGTAATTGAACTGAAATCCTCAGAGATAGAAAAGAATGGCTGGCCTGAATAATATTGTTTATCTTGAAAAATGTCACTATTCAATGTCTGACACACTTCTTCTATATCTTTATGTGTGTTCTCTGTTGCATTCTCAGTGGACTGTTGCATGTTTGTTTTCCAATGTTAAACAGCTCATTATGTGTCGGCCTGAACAAAACCATACTCCTTGTGGGAATATTTTTCTTTTGGCATATTTTCACTGAACTTTTTCTTCTTCTTTGCTGCCATTATATATAATTATGAAGCAGGCGTTGCGGACTTGTCAAATAAAGAACACTTATCTAACGGCTTATTTAACTAATGGAAAATAATAGTATAGAATCTCGTAATAAGTATGCCTTGTGATAATATGGAATCAAATATCAAGGCCAGTGCAGATTAACAGTTCCAGGCAGGAAATAGGCATGAAGGCGACCAGACAAACACAATCCAAGTCACTGAAAGAAATTATGAAAAAAGGCACCACTTCTGTCACAGTCTGCCTCTTTTAAAAAACAAGAATCAAAAGCACAAAAGTCTATAGATAAGCTCTACAGGTCTATTATGAAGTGAGAGTATAAAGGAGCACAGATATCTATTATTTGATCATACTGCAAAAGCTATTCTAGAAAATGATATGACTGTATTAAATAAGGTCCCCTTCAGACCTTGAATTTCAGTGCCTCTTTTAGCTGGAAAATGGACACAATGGATTCACATCTGGTAAGTTGATTTATGTTGTGTTTCTGTTTTACACTCAAAGTCACTTTACCATTTGCTGCATTATTTATTCACTCCTCAGTCACAATCGGTGGTGATGAGCTACTTCTGTAGCCACAGCTGCCCTGGTGCAGACTGATGGAAGTGAGCTGCCAATCTGCACCTACGGCCCCTCCAAACACCACCAAACACAGTCACACTGACACATTCATACATACAGGCAAGGTGGGTAAAGTGTCTTGCCCGAATGCAATGGAGTCCAACAGTGTTCACCCACCCCGCAGTTCCGGAAGTAAAATTTCAAATTTTCCCCATTGACTTTTCAGCTGTGGGGTAACTCATGACCATAAAACAATTCACTTTACTATAAATATGTATTTGAAACTTGTCAAAAGGCAAAGTTAAAAATGCATTGTGCAGAATTTTCAAGTTTTAGTTAATATTTTTAATAGAAATGAATCATGTTATTGAGTTACCACATAGCTGATTAGCCCCCGTTAAGTTTTCAAACATTTTTTGAAAAGTCAAAAGGGAAAATTTATGGGAAATTTACTTCCGGAGCTGAGGCAATCGAACTGCCAACCTTCAGGTTAGTGGGCAACCATTCCTGCCGACTGAACTACTGCTGTCCCTTTCTGACCATTACTTTGACTACTGTTTTTATATTCAGTGAGAATAAGGGTCAACATTATGAATTTCAGATATTCAGAATACAGTAGGTCTAGCTGCTTGCCCAGTAGGAGCACTGTGATTCATACCCAACACCTAATTCTACAGTGATTACACCCAAGAAGAACTTTCCAGAGTTTTGTGGAATGTCACAAAACCTTTGGCCTTTCAGGAAAGTCTGTTCTTGATGACTCCCTCCCTCTTAAAAGTCAAATGGTGTTCTGCTCCTATGAGTGGTGCTTAGGCTGAAATGCACAGTGTGTAGAATGTCTCTCAATGATAGCAAAGATACCCAATGACCGCTCTACAGGGATGCAACCCAACTTCTTCCCAAATGTTCTGTGTTCTCAGTCTCTCAAATTCCACCCATTAATACTTGATAAATGAGTATTTACCTGGCTTCGGTCCTTGTCCACCTTCTTGAAGCACTTGTTGAGGGAGAGGTTGTGGCGTACAGAGTTCTTCCATCCAGTTGGAGCACTGGCGAAGTATGGGAAGTGCTCCAGGATCCAGCCGTAGATATCCTTGACCGGGAGGCGTTTGTTCGGCGCATCCTCGATAGCCATGAAGATCAGGCAGCTGAAGGAGTACGGAGGTTTCCTGTTGGCACCCGCCGTCAGGTCATACGTGTGTGCGTCTCCCAGTAAGGGGTCGTCCGGCGAGGGGGACGAGGAAGAGGGTGAGCGGGGGTGCTGGCCGTCGGGGTCCTGCAGGGGGGAGACGCTGCGTAGGCCCGAGTGGCTGAAGCTGTTGAGGAGGTCGGTGCTCTCGTGGAGCCAGGACAGGCTGGTGAGCTCCTCGTCGTCGGCCTTGGAGAAGGAGGCGGACAGGGACAGAGAGAGGTCAGCTGCTTCTGCCTCGGACGCGGCCGTGGCGTCCCCTTGCCCCCGGTATGGTGGGCTCATGCCCTGAGAGGCACTGGCTCCACTGCTAGGGCTCTGAGCCTTCTTACTGGGGGGCATGGTGGGTCCCATCCAGCCCAAGGCTCACTCCTGCACAACAGAGGGAAACAGAGGAGAAGGCAGATTAGATTTAGATTTTTATTACATAATTTTCTTGTGAAAGGCAGCTTTAATCTTTCAGATTTATAAGCTTAAACTATGTGACACATATTTCCTAGGTTAGAAAAGACAACTTTCAAACAACATCATCCAAGAAGCACATAGCCTTGTTGTAAACCAATAACTTCTATAGTTTTTTTCATAATAGACAAGAAACACTGACAACAAGTTACTCTACAGTTAACACTAGCCTTTGTGCTGTTTCTGTTTTGTAACATGTTACACTCAGCTGCTGTTGATTCCCCTTTAGTGAAATGGTTAATTCCCCTTAGATCAGGGATTTGATGTGGAGCCAAAAACTCTAGCCACGTCAATTTTTAGATATGGTTGTGTCAGGAAGAGCATCCAGTCTAAAAACCTGTTTTTCTGTGGCGACCCCTGAAAGAAAGGGACACTTTTATACTGCTGTCCAGCTCTAATACATGTACAAAGAATTTATCTTGTTCTGACCTTAGTTTAGGTGTTTAGATGGAACAGTATCCAACTATCAAGGAAGGAGGAGGAAGCTGCCTTACTGTCATTTCAGTCAGATCTGTTTACTCCCATCTTAAAAGACTAATTATCATCAGTTTGAGGATATAATTTGAATTTATGGTAATATATATTTAGAGTTTTGCTTTAGCTTGCTTTATTCAAAAACACCTATGTTTTGGATATCACAACATAGCCAAAGTTTGCATCAAATTTAATCATTAGGGAACACAATTATCTGTCATTCATTTAAATAACAGTCCGCAGTAATTGTATAAATGTTTAATTAAAGCTAATAAAACGAATACTTTAATTTGCATAAAAGCATATTTCACCTTAATGTGTTTTATCATTTCCCAACATGACGTCCACACCTACAATGAATAAATGACACCAACTTGGAAAACATTACAGCTTCACCACAGCACAGAGCAGTCAGACAGTCTATTTCAAGTGCTATAGATATTTTGGAATCAGGATAATTATATTGTTAATTACATTTGTATGGTAATTAATCTACAAATAATAATCACAGCGTCTCTCTCTGTGTCACATAACGGCTTTATTTTGTTGATGCCAAGCCGCCAGACTCCGACCGCAGCCCCCAATTACGCCTTGTACCATCTGAGGGAGGGGAAAAGTCGACATCATCGCTCCTCTCTGGGGGCTTTCGATCCGCTTTCTGAATGGGACGGCAAATTTAGTGCTCCATTGGTCCATTGGAAATCTTGCACTTGTACAACCAGCCTCTAATTACTACTGTACCAGCGTAGTATTGACATTACAAGGGGTTGCTGTCATAACATACGAACGCTGCTAAAGGTCTAATAGATGTCCTTTGGTCGGGACTGTGCCAGCAGAAGTGCATGGAGTGTAGGAGAATGTGATTATCAAAGCAATGGTGGAGGTCAGAATCAACTTTAGGTCATCAATTGACAATGCTAGATGTGGTTGGACAGTTGTGCTTGGGGATATTATCATCCTCCAATGAGCAATGAAGATATTGGAAGCCATGTTTTGGTATGTCATGTCCTTAGCTGATGCTGAAGGTACATTGTGGTGTTTTGTGCTAGTTAGCAATGGGGAGCACGGTGGCAAAATGGTAAGCACTGTCGGGCGCTCAAGTTTCTCCCTTCAACCTCAAACATGCACAACAGGCTAATCCTCCAGCAACCGTAGGTACTCCAGACCAGGATCCTGGCTCAAGATCAGGAGAAGGGTCCCCAGGCGCTGCACTGCTGTCGCCCACTGCTCCTGGTTGCCTCAATGGCATTAAAGGATGGGTCAAATGCAGAGAGCAAATTTACCTAAGGGGACAATGAAGTCTACCTTACCCTTTACTGATGTTACTGCACTTGTGTGACCTCTTAAGGCTCATTTAAACTTTACTTTAAATGTGCATTCGGATACTGACTGAGCGCTCTGTCTGTCTTCTTTGGTCATTCTGTCTGTACATTGGTCCATTTTTTCAGAGCTTGCAGATACAGACAAATGGAGCAGTACTGTACATGTGTTGGGGGCACAAGTGAACACAGCTCAACAGTCAAAGCAGAAGACGACTTTCAAATTTCTAAATAGACTTGAATCACAGAGTAAATGTGTGAGTAAGCTGCAGAGCTGCAGCAGATCCACCAAAGCAGCCTCAGGTTGACTCTTAGGAGACTTTTCGCAAAACCTCTTTTGCCCGAACTATATTTTCCGTGAGGTGCTGGACTATCAATGTAAAATCTTTGAGAAGATTTTGCATTTTTTTTTAAAAACACTGGATGTGCCAGCAGCAGCACTGTACTCATGTTTAATGTGTTTCAGCTGTCATGTGTCTTTGTCCATCTGTTGTCCATTTGTTTTCTGTAAGTATGTTGGTCATCATTGTCTTTTAACATCACTCTGTTGACTTTTCTCTGTGTTTTAGTATTTACTGTACAGAAAAGTGCATCTAGGGACAAATGCTGCAAGTTAGCTCTTGCTAAAAGCATTGTGATGCAAGCATGAGACTGTATGTCTATATTTTTTCGCATCTGTCTGCAACCTAATAAATAAATAAATAAATAAATATATAAATAAATAAATAGTCAAAAGACAACAGCTATTTTCACCCCATTTTCTTGACTCCTTTTTAAAAAAATGTGGCATAAAAATCTATGCCACTGCCACCACATTTGTTGTATTTGTTGCTCTTTTTATTCTGTCTTGATCAAATCTGTCGCTCCTACTGGTTATTTAACATAACACAGAAGTTCACATAGAAAATGTTCGTATAAATGCTGTGACAATAACAACGCTTGGAATGGATCGCTCTATTTATGAACAAAATGGGATTACAAATGAGGTTTTAGACAATCCAATTTGTAAGTTGAAGGACCAAGGACTTGGCCACCAGACACTAGGGTTTGCATATGTGACCTTTGGCCTAAAGAATGGTCAAGTTTATAAATAAAAGGGGTAATATACATTTTGTAGTGTTGTACAGTGTCTACAACCTGACTCCATGATTAATGTGCAACAAGGTGAATATTAGGACATGTGCCTGAATTCCAAGCCAAGAACATATTTAAAACCAACTTGCCCTTGTCTGACACTAAAGGTGGCTTTTGGTGTTCTGTGTTGATGCGCCAGACTTGACACAGACTCCAGACTGTGTAATGCCACTTCCATCACCTTTGAACTTAAGGCCACCAGTGACCAAGGTTTGCACTGGTGACCTTTGACCTCAAAGATGGTTAAGGCCATTAAAATCAAAGCAGGACTAGGTTAGTCAGTTGCACAACGTATCTACCTGCAAGAGACTTAAATAGACTGAAGTGCAAAACACAGTATCCATTTGATATACTGCAATACTGCAATCACGATGTTGCCAATATTTTTACATTCCTACACACAACAAAAGCAAATGTTCGAGGAATCAGAGAATTAAATCATGTGCAGTGAGTTAGTTTTACTTTTGCAACAAAATTCATCTTCAAGTATCAGTCATGCTGAGTAATTAATTCATATGAACAGACAATGAGGTGGTGAAAAGGCTCACAAATAAATTTATAATTGGTCCTAATTATGACAAATCTGGCTCACAGCTGCCATGGTTGTTGTAGTGTTACCATGGATATGGCCAGCCACGTTTTGTCCATCCTCTGCTGTATTCACACTTCCATACACTCCACAAAAAATCACAATTCAAGTCAATTTTATTTATATAGCCCAGTATCACAACAACAGGCTTCTCAAAGGGCTTCACAAACAGTAAACAACTCCTACAAACCCAGCTGTGGGGAAAAACAGACATCTTAAGGAGAGATCCCCTCCCAGGACAGACAGGCTCTAAATGTGTCTAGGACTATCAAATAAAGTCTATTAACTCATCCACAGTATCACAGTCTGTAAGGATACAGTGAGCATATCATAGTATCACCTGCTTTGTTACCCCTGTCCCAACTTTTTGTGATGCGTTACTCCCATCAAGCTCAAAAAGCCATTTTATTACTTTTCATTAAATGGTAAAATATATCTGTTTCAACACCAGATATGTTCTTTGTGTTCTTCTGCGAACGTAACATGGTTTCATGAAATTTGCAAATAAATGCATTCAGTTTTTATTTACATTTTACACAGTGCTCTAACTTGTTCAGAATTGGGTTTGTAAAAAATATCCCTGTGCGTGACACCAGGCCCTAAACCATATTTGTATTTTAAATTACATTTGGACAAAAACACATTGTATTCTTCTATTTCTCTCTCTCTCTCGCTCTCTCTCTCTCGCTCTCTCTCCTGACAGCTGTGGAGGGACCCAGACGGCACATCAGCTCCAAAAGTAATCTGCCCTCTGTCGTGTGAGCAGCATGCTTTAGCCTGGACACACATGCAACGCACAACACACACGTGACCAACACATTCAAACAGCGACAAAAACAGAGGCTGCAGCCACAGAGACAAAATTCAAATATGTATTTAATTCTACGGTTGCACGCTCACAGACCGTCAGAGCGCCCGGATTAAGCCCAGATATATCCACGTGGGCCTAATCCAAGGTGATCATGGGCCGATCTGTCCCCTCACTCTGAGCGCCTGACTGACAGCTGTCACCCATGGCAACCCGCCGTGCCGTGACAACTGTCAGTTCGCCGCATCTCCGAGCCACCTGTCACCATGGCAACAGGGCAAAACAACTCCTGATGCCTTGTCTTTTTTTCAATTCCTAGTTCATGAAACCCTACATAGTGTTGGATGATGCAGGGGGATGTAGTGAATCCTATCATACACTGTGTACACAGTATATCTACACACACACTTTAGAAAATGAATACATAAAGATTATGAAGATACACCACATTCTGCATCATATTTAAAACAAGCAAACAGAAAAATCACATGGCCGGTGTAAATGTACAGAACAGAAAAGAAGCTCTGTCTAAATACTGGCACTACACACTTCGATGAAGTGCGCATTTTCTGGAAGTGCAGCTCCGCGCAGCGCTGAAGGTGCGCGGCGCTTCGCCGGAGATATGCCCCAGTTCTATTTTCCTGCGACGGTGCTCCCGGTCCACGTCAATCTACACAGATCAAATCGCGCCAAACCGGATACTGAACGAGTGTAACTTCCGGATTTTCACAATAAATGTATAAAAAACAAAAAAACAAACTACACCGTACACTGAGTACATAACTTTTAATTATGGTAAATGATCCACACTTAGTGGAAGTGCACAGTGAAGTGTGTGATGAAGTGTGGTTCCAAGAGAACTGGGACACACTACGCACTTGTGCCCCTCAGCGTGAACGCACATTTGAAGGGCACAAGTGCGCAAGTGTGAGTATTGGGACAGGGCCAGAGACACTTCCTTAGCAAAAGAATGTGGATCCATATTCGATCACCACCCAGCTAATGTTATCTGCAAAATACAGTATAGAAAATTCCAACATCCTACTTTGTGAACAGGAAACTGGAACTTCTATGTGAAGATTCTCAGTCATCCAGGCTGCCACAATCAAAACAAAATTGAAAAAAGGTCATCTGGACATTGTAGAGCTGTAGACCTGAGGTGGGTTAACCCCAGGTGAGTTAACAACTGTCCCACTCACTCTAGCAGAGTACAGATGACTGCAAATGACCCAGAACTTGTCTACAGTTTTTATCCACTGTAGATCAACTCTCTTACGCAGGGGTGTCTTTCCTCATTTAGGGCCACATACTGAAAAATAATAACGAGAAGGGCCAATCACAAGAGAATAGCAATGTATCACACGGGAGTACCATAAAAGAAGGCCTCCACTGTAAATCATTTAGTACATTGATACAGGTTTTACTACATTTATCCAGGCTTGGTACTGGCACATAATATGGCTTACATTTTTTGGGCATCACCAAGCATTAGTTTCTTATTTGATGCAAGGTCTCACACAAAAGTGCTATTAGAAGCTACCAACTTCTAATAATAACTCCATACATAACTGCTGTGAGAATATATTATAACTGAGACAATTTGGGCCAACTGAGAATGAAGCCCAGGGGCCGATAGGAAAGAGTTTGAGGGCCCCTGGGACATAGTTTGGGCACTCCTGCTCTAAAGAGTATAAAACTCACCTCTCTCACCAGTTTAATTCTGAATTAAAGGGCACATATGCTTTATTCAAGCTGAAAAAACTTTGGACACTTTTGCATTAATATTTCACATTTCATAAATTAAAATAATATATATGTACCTGTACACTGTCCTGTATCAACCTAAGGCTGGTTGCTGACATAGGCTTTAGCTGGGAATAAGCATTAGAAGATGTAAGAATGCATTTTTACACCTTATATGTAGTAGAAAGTGCCTCTCAGAGAACCTGGTCTGTTGTCTGTCCAAGTACAATGACTTGTAATGAAAAAGGGAGAGATTCCAAGTCTCCGGACCAAATTAAGTAGTATAAGTAAACCAGAGCTAAAAAAAGATTTCACCTGGACTGGAAGAAAACGTGAAGTAGCCAACCAAGATCTCATTAAAAATATACTGCTGGTCCCAAGCATGCTAGTCTAATTTCGACATCTTAAAACAGCCGTCAAACCCCTTTCTCCTGATCCTTATCCTCTCCTGTGGGCTCACTATTTCCAGCTCTGGTGTGTGTTATCGTCACGGGGGCAATTTGAATTCATTATGCTCAATGTCAATATTGGCGGAGGGGCACTGTACTGCAGACAGGTACAGCTTGTTGAATGAGCGCGCGTGCTGTCAGGAAGCAAAAAAGAGAGAGGAGCGCAGATCAAAGACGGCCATGCTGCTCTCCGCGAACGTCTCCCGAGCTCCGCAGGGCCACTATAGGCTGCCGCACCATCCGCCGAGCAACAGCAGCACCGCCGCTATACATCAGCAGGCTATATTTAGCACAGTCCTCCTTCCACTCCAGCCTATCACCGGTGTTAAGCAGTTATCAGCGCCGCGAAAGAAGTGAAAGAAAGGGACATGGGGAGAAAAGGTGGAAGGAGACGCAGGAGGATGTCCCTAGTCACTATGTAGGGCTCTATATAAAGATTAGGACATTTTGTAGTTGTCTAGAGCAAAGGAAGTGTGCTTAAAGTTTCCCACAATACATTTGAAAATGAGAAGAGAGCGCAGACATCCACCAAGGCATTACAGGTCAACCCTGGATCCAAATTTACATCATAAAGTACTAATGTGTTCCTCTACTGACCCCTCTTGGCTGGAGTTTGTGTACTTGTGCCAGGCTGGGATTTGAACCCCACACCTTCAATCAGGGTTCATACATGTTTTTGCCAAGAATTTTCCATGACTTTTCCAAAACTTTTGACTAAATTTAGGTAACATTTTGCTGCAGTGAGAACAAGAAGACAGCATTTCTCCTGACCACTTATATTTATATACTAGCTGGCGCAGGTTTAATTAGGAGCATCTCAATGTTACTCAGACTGTTTAAATTAAAGTTTAAACTTTTCCAAAACTTTGCACCAAAATAAAAAATCCTAAACTTTTCCAGGGCCTGGAATTTGCATTTTAAAATTCCATTACTTTTCCAAGTTTTCCATGACCATACAAACCCTATTCAATACTAGTCACAAACTATACTGGTCTAACATTCTGAGTTACTGTATGCTGACAATGAACAAATTATTTCTATCTTATAACAATAATAATAATAATAATAATAATAATAATAATAATAATAATAAAAACATATTTTATCTTTTGGCTTCTCCCTTTCATAGTGAAGATTGCTACAGTTTTGTGTATTGTTTTGCACATCAACAATTTGGATATTATCACTGCAGCGATATATAGCACATTCCTGGATTCAGTCACTGTTACTGAGGTTTGTATGATTTTTTCTTTAAATAAATATGTTGCTATCAGACAGACTAACAAACCAATACAAGCACAAGTATATTTTATAACAATATTTTTCTAATTTATTGTGCAATTCTACACTGCAAATTGCTGCAAAAACCCAACAACTCAAAGCAACAGGACCCCTCAAAAATCTTGAGGGATCCTTTTGCCTTGAGTTTTTGCAACATTTTTTTCCACAGTGTGGTCAGTTTTGGTTGCAATTCTCAGCACATCTCCCTTAATGGATCTTTTATTGGAATTTTAGTGGTATTGGACAACAGGCTGTGCTGCATGTTAGCAGACAAAGAGACAAAAAAATAGCATTGAATCCTTGTTGAGGATAAACGGGATGGTTTGACTAACCACTCAACTAAATGTACACACAGCCTATGTGATCACAGTCAGTGCCTGGGTAGAGGACATTAGCTAATTGCATGATGTTTAGCCATACTGTTTACAAACATGTCTAGCATTTGTCCAAAAATGTTCCTGTCTACTTGGCATCACTGCAAATGCTCAAAACTCTATACACAATATAGTGGCTAATGCAGAAATTATATAATTAGATAAATCGGTGCAGGCACAATTGGTTTCTTTTACTTTCAGATTTAAATTCATCTTTAGGTGTCAGCAATAGTGAGTAGCTCATGCATATGGAAAATGACACATTCACAAATAAATATGTAATTAGTCCTAATTAAGATTCACAGCTGCATCCTCAACACACCGATGGCCAACAGTCAGAGATAGTAACACATTTTGGCTGTATCCAGTATTTAAATGCTAATATTATGTTGTTTCCACTTCAAAAGCATACCCAAAGTTGTATTTTGTTTCATGTATATGTGAGTAATCCTGTATGCTGGGGCGCTGTCCTTCTCAAGAGCTGAAAATGCTCGGTTTCACAGCTCTCAACATCCACTGTCACGAAACTCATTCTGATAATTTCAGCACATAAACCATGGAACTAATGGTGCATTCATGTTACTTGGAAACTCAGGAAAATGTTTATCCATGTTAAAAGGTGCACATGAACGCCAGCACAAGTCGGAAAAAGAACTCAGTAACTCAAAACCTGTTGCCTGACTTCCCTACCTGACGTTATCTGTCACTATCCCGACTTTCTGATATAAAAGCACATGAACATAAACAAGTTGGGAAAACACGACTTCTCATCTCGAAACACCCGAGGGCCACATGATTGCAGCATTACTCATTTATCTATCTGTTAGCTTCATGTTGCTAATAGCCTTGCAAACAGCCATGCTAATTAGCTGCACTAATTCCAAGCGTTTCCTGCAAAGTGAAAGAAACAGCTCCCCAAAAGAAGGCGATTTCATATACATTATTTTAAGTTGTAAAATGTGAAATGTTGATGCAAATATGCCTAACTTTCTTTCAAAATGCTGGAAAAAAGCATAATATATCCAATTTGGAAAGCATTTTAAGCCCAAGTGCATAGAAAATGTAGCATATATAAAATATCCATGTACAGTACATGTATCCAGGCCCTCTGTCCACTGGTGAGGACATGCCACTGTTAACCCTTACACTATCTGACACCTTTCTCTTGTGACGGCACGTGCACTGTTAGTCTCCGCATCATAGGGACATCGCTGGCGTCCAGTGGAATGCAGGCTGGGATCCTCTCTCTTCCTCCTCCTCCTCCTCCTTGTTATGTTGCCATAGCGGCGAGGGGGCCATGAAACATTACGGCTGACAGTAAAGTCATCTCATTTTACTGTTGCTATGACGACAAACTCCTCACCGACGGTTGGGGCTGGACCGAGGAGCGACTGCATGTGTGTGTGCGTGTGTCTCCCATGGGCTCCAGTAAAGCTTAACACACTCGGTCGGCTCTAAACAAACTTTCATGCCACTTCTACGGCGGCCCCCTCAGGACAAAAGACGAGGATCGCTCAGGCTGAATGATGCCTGCTGAATGTATGTGTGTGAAAAGAGTATCCGTAGATTTGTTTGACAGATGGGACTGTGCGAGTTTCGGTGTCATCGTCTTTTCTTGGATCTCTCTCTGGTGTTTGCTGTGTTGAGATTGCATTTGGCTTGTGTACATTTGGAATACAGTATGCATGTGTTTTTAGATGCTTACAAGTGCGTGTTTGGACACTGTTGATGTGTGTGGTTTTGCTTTATACTAAACACCAGGGTTTATACATAATGCCTTATTTTTGGTTTTCAGTCACCGAAAGGGAAAATAATATCCTCAGCTTAGAATCAAAGAGTAAGTGACAGTCTGCTAACTCTTCAGGAACAGCAAAAAAAAGCACACAAAATGATTTGGATAAAAATGCAACAAAAATACTCACAGACAAAGATGCTGGAGCACCTATACAGCAGTTGTTTACCAATTAATAAATAAATAAATGCATAAATAATTATTCAATTTTTTCAATTCAATTTTATTTATATAGCCCAGTGTCACAACAACAGTCACCTCAAAGGGCTTCACAAACAGTTCATCAATCTACACTAAACCAATCAGACCCAGGACATTCCCCTGTACTTAGACCCTCCTTCTCAGTAAGGAAAAACACCTAAAAAACCCTGCTGTGGGAAAAAAAAAGAAGAAACCTTACAGAGACTACCTTGAAGGACCAGGGAGGACAGGCTTTAATTGTGTTTAGGACTGTAATAAATAAATATAAATTATTAATACATTAACAAATAAATAAATATATAAATAAGGTACAAACTGTCTTTTTTATATATATTTGTTGTTATTTGAAGAAGAAGAAAAAAAAGTCACATATGCCATTTTGGCTCCACCTTTCCATGCCAAATCTTAATAGAACAGTATAGCCCTTGATAAATAAACAATGTTGATGTTATAATACCAGTAAATGTTTATAGACAAACTAAATCTGGCACAAAAGCTAAGGCTCCTTTCAGACCTAGTGTTTATATCCATCTTATTCTTACTGATACATGTGCACAACTTTTATTTCATGTATCGACAACTGGTTTAGTATTGTTCACAATTCCCACATTTTAATTCAAAACATGCCTGGCTTTGATTGGTCAAAACAGGCTTGAATTTTTTGGGATTTGAACTTTCTGATGGAACAACCCAGGCCAACACTGAGTTCAATTAAAGCGGAACAAACAGGGCAAATCTGAACACACTGACGTAAACATGGATGTGTTCACACTTGTGCATGTTTGGTGTGGTTAAAACTAGCTTTGATGTGGTTCCTCTGTTCATGTGGATATGTGTGAAGGCTGCAAGGCAAACCACAGCACACACCAAGCACAAAGAGTGCTCGGAAAGTTGGCTCTTGGTTTGATTCCAAATGAAATTAACCCACTCAGATACAGTATTGTAAATATCCTTGCAATATAATGGTTACATTCAAAAGCATCCTTAGATCAGACACATTTCACCACTGTTTCTCATTAATAATCCCACGTATATTCAGCAGAAGTCCCCTGATACAAATATGTTTTCAAGAAAGAATATCTCTCTAAACCAACAAACAAATGGGTCAGTAGTAACTCAGAAGAGGTCGTCCTATAACCAGAATACCGCTGTCGCTGTGTCCTTGGACAATATATCTTGCTGGTGGTGTTCGGAGAGGCCGTAGGTGCAGAATGGCAGTCATGTCTCTGCCAGTCTGCCCCAGGGCAGCTGTGGCTACAGAAGTAGCTCCCCACCACCCAGTGTGACTGAGGAGTGAAAGAATAATACACCTGATTGTAAAGCGGCTTAGAGAATAGTGCTATATAAAATTATATAAAATTGATGCAGAACTGTAGATCAATTTACTTGTTCATGCATTCTTAGATCTACAATTTATTACCGGGGTTGGGAACCTATCCAAACTACTTTGGGCCATGGCCCATCCAGAATATAATAACCAGTGAGTCAGAGGCCTCAAGGGGTCACACAGCTAGTGTACTCCTTGTGCCACTCTCAAGTCTGGATAAATTTAGAGCAGGGGAGTAAGATCAGGCAGTGCAGGCATTGCAACTGAGGCCCAGAAGATTTAGGGGCCCATAACAGTGGGCCCTTGTTCATCGATGGTCAAGTCTGTGTTTTAAATATTCATAATAATTAGGATTAGGAAATTTAACAGGATTTAAAATTGAATTTATGATAAAAACTAACATAAATTCATAACATGAATTCAATTTTAAAACCTGTTAAATTTGTAAACTCATAACAAAAAGAACAAAAATGCCATGTTTTTTTTAAAAATAAATACACATTGTGTAATAAAAAAAGTTACACCACTGATTGACAATATGCAAATTACCTTATTATATTAGATAATTTTTCTAATGTCACTGAAATTCTAATGCAAGGTTCATTTATTCATATATCTTCGGATTATTTTTGTAGGGGTCATCTGTGATTGGCGCCTATCCCAGCAACTATGGGCCTCAGGTGAGTTACACCAGTGGCCAGTTAGTCACAGGCTGACACAGAGACACAAACAGACAAACCATTCACTTTCACATTCATTCACTAGGGGCAATTTAGAGTCACCAATTCACCTAACACATGCATGTCTTTGGACTGGTGGGAGGAAGCCAGGAGTATTGCAATGTTCTAAAATGCTAAATAAATATATATAGAAAAGTACCCAGAGTGGTTTTGAGCTTGCCTTATGTTTGACAGTAGTCTCGATGCTCCATGCTGGTCGTGTTTACCCTCGGCGTCCTCAGAACACACACCTCGCATGACACCCTTCAATTACAATCAATCGACTTTTTTTCCTCCACAAACGTCAACTCACTTAAACAGCGAGTGGTCTGAGTGCTACACTTACTGTATAAGTCACCATGTCACTGTTGATTACGCCGCCATAAATCAACCGTGACAGGTGTTACTGAAAATTACCATTGCAACTGCCTTATAAATGTCAGCCATCAAAACATTTCAATCTATGGGAAATATATGCGTACGGGTTGTCCTTTGACCTAGTTCAGCTTTTATGGGAGGTTACATATAAGACATTGACAAAAGTGAAGGAATGTGTTAGCAGAAAGGCATACAGTTAGCATCCTAGTTAGGTTAGCTTGTTCACACATGCCTCCACCGACTCATCCAGCCCAATGAGGAAAGATATGGGAAACACCTCATCATCTTTGCCTTCTTGTTATGTTTACCTTAGCATTGTGGAAGTCGCTAAAGGCTAAAAGCTAAAAGCTAATCCCTGATGTCCACAGTGCACCATGGTCTAGACCGGCATGCTGCTTATTTTCAAATAAGGAGGATAAGTTAGGCCAAAACTGAAATGAAATGTAATGGTTGTTTTTGTTCTCTGCAGTGGGAAAGCATTACTAGCTGTTATGGAGGCAGCTCAACTCGGGTACCATGACAACCACATTTTATAGTCAATAAACAGTAAGAAAAACATGCTGACAACTGATTTATGGTCCAATTGACTGACTCACTATCAGTTTACAAGTAATTTAGTATAAGGTGCATCCTGTCAGTGGTAGAAAATATAGTTTTTTTCCTAGATGCATCAAATCTTTAAAATGATTTCAAAATGTTGCTGAAAGGCTACAATTTACATTCCTAATGCATAGATATTTTATATGTTAGAGGCACACATACTGTATATAAGGGATGTTTACAATTTCAGTAACGGACACTTCATAAAAGATACTGTCTGCAGGCAAATTGGACTTGGGCAAGAATTACAGGAGCAGAAATATGAACAATATTGGAGTTAAGTCAAGAGTTTTCCAGTCCAAGTCTCAGCAGACTCCTCAGTGTTTGAGTTCAAGTGTAAGTCAGAGTCACTGCAGAGTCTGAGTTGAGTCTTTACAATCCAAAGAGCAAGTCTACGGAATAGTTACCAAAAAATAAAATAAAAAGTGTTGAGTCCGACTTTAGTAATCTTGAACTGACATGTGAGTCCAAGAGTGATGTCCGAGTGCAGTCTAAATCAATTCAAGTCGAGTCCAATTCAAGTTCAGATAACCTGAGGTCTAAGTCAAGTCACCGAAGTTACTATTCACATTTTGTATAATAATATATTGTATTAGCAGACATTGGTTGGGTGCTCCCTCAGATATAAGGGTAAGGAGCTCAGTCATTCGGGAAGAGCTCGGAGTAGATCCTCTGCTCCTCCACATCAAGAGAAGCCAACTGAGGAGGTTTGGGCCCCTGTTTTGATTTCCCCCTGGATGCGTCCCTGGGGAGGTTTTCCGGACATGTCCCACTGGGAGAAGTCCCCAGGGAAGATCTAGGACATGCTAGAGGGACAATGTCTCACCTGACACCTCAGGAAATCCTCAGAAAAGCTAGAGTAAGTGCCCAGAGAAATGGAAGTTACTGCTAATATTTACATATACTGTATAGTAGTGCAGCACTCTCTCTGCTTTTTAAGTAAAAGTTCAAGTCCAAGTCTTGGTTTGAGTCACAAGTCCTAATCTTTGAGAAGTGGTCCATCAAAAATATATTAGTCTGTTTAACATCCATTGCAAAAATGCTCCCACTAAGCTAAGATTGTTTATGACACTAAAAGCTTCCATACTCTATAATACATTGTAGTATCATATTATCAATAAACAGTCACCTCTAAAGCTTAATGGTACTGTATAGCTACTGTATATGGCTCTGTCTACTTCCTGTATTCTTCTATAGCAAGACTCATCTAATAACACTATGTTCTTAAAAGCATAACAATCAATACTCTCTCTACCTCTGTTATGATGCTAGCAGCTTTAGCCAATCAAAATGTAAACATCTGTATAGTGATAGGAACACTTTAATGATTCATAAAAGACTAAACCAAGACTGTTTCTGACCTTGGTGTGACCCTGATGACCACTGACCTTAGGAGCCTTCGTAATGGGAGTGGAGTTTACACGGACGGCAGGAGGTTAACAAACCCCTCAGAGAGCGGCGTGTAGGCGCAGGGCTAATTCATATGCTCTAATTGACAGTGTAATCAGCTCAGTCCACGTTCACGCTTGGCCCCAAACGACCACACACCACATTTACGTAATCCTCACAAGATCTTTAATCTCTGTTGGCAGCTTCTTCATCCAGACAAAAGCCAGAGAAAACAACTCAATAATGTACAGTAACCAGGAAAAAAATGTACTGATATTAAAAAGGTAACAACTTCTGCTGAATCATTACTGAAGTGTTGTTTGTAATTTAGAATTATTATTGTTATTGTTTTGTTAGTTGTATATCTGTCAATGACATGTACAGGTATTTTATGAACTCATTGGCTAATAATATTTTAAATATTATTTAGGGGGGCAAATCTGAAAATTAAAATATATATATATATATATATATATATATATATATATATATATATATATATATATATATATATATATATATCTGTGAAAACTCATCCAGTCTAATTGAATGATAACTAAAAGGTTAAAAAGAAAGAATTGAGAAAGCCACTTGGATAAGAGTTGTAACATCTTCTACTTCCAGATGACTTCTTTTTAACTTTTTGTTATAATTTAAAAAATTTACAAAAAATATCTAATTTAATGGTTTTAATAAATGTATTCATTTAGCAAGTTTATATTGTAAGCCAAATAAATCTGTCAAATTTGAGAATTTTTGTCCTGTATATTTTGGGAAAAAATATATATTTTTTGACAAATCTAAAATGTTTGGGTTTAGCACTCAAACAGAAAATAGTGTGAAGATGTGCTCCCTTCTTCAACTTGATTCAAAAATTTTAGTTTTGTTTTGTTGGCCTACAAAACAAAGAACTATGATGGGAGTTTCATGAAATACCAAACGCTTTCATAAAAAGTAAAAGATTAATAGTTAATAGTATAATATGTAGCATGGGAGAAATCCAGCCACAGGGTTAAACCTAGGGTACTTAGAATATAACAATAGAAGGCAGATGATTTGCTGTAGCAGTTCCAGAATGAATAAGCCACATTAAAAGTACAACCATTTTGAATAAAAAAAAATATTGGAAAAAGACTACAAGTGAAAAAAAAAAGAAATATTCTTTTAGTTTTAATTGTTCCAGGCCCATATAAGGTAACACTGGACACAGCAGATGCATTTTTTTCTCATTGCTCCATGTTTGGCCTGGCAACCTTTCACTGGTTGGAAGTGGAACCTAAATATTGCTGTGTGCTGATGTTTGAATGGCAGCATTTTGACATTTCACAATTGTTTCTGATTGCACCAAGCATGCTATAAACACACTGTTAAACTTTTAGTCAACTCATAACACACAATGAAGAAAGTCAAGAAAGAAACAGTGTGACCTCAACAACACAATTTGTATTAATGAATTCATGCTGTACCAGCTACTTTAGGCCTAAGGCAGGGTATATTGCATATAATCCCCAGGGCCAACACCTAGAGGCATACGCAGACAGACAACCATTCCACTGAGTTCAGACATGACAGGAGAATATCAAAGTGCTAGGATTGAAAGGTGAGGGATAGACAGAGCATGATAAAATGGCAAATTAGCATGGCTATTAGCAACATGAAGCTAACAGATAGATAAATGAGCTCACTGCCTCATAATGGCTGTGGTTTAGGCACTGAAACTATCAGAATGAATCTGGTCATGATGTATGTGCTTTAAACACAGTGCAGAAGTGCTTTCTGTAGAATGCAGGGTTTCAAGTCTCAACATAGAGCGGTGAGACTGAGCATTTTCAGCTTTTGAGAAGGGCAGCGCCTCAGCATACAGGATTACTCAAACATATGTGAATGAAATAAAATACAACTCTTTATTTACTTTTTTGCTCACTGGCCATATAGTTTAATTGGTTAAATAAATGTAAAATTGGATTTTAAGTAAAGGCTGGGATAAAAAAAAGGAAAAAAAAAGGTTTAACTCAGCAGAATACATTGTTGTAACAATATTAGCATTATCTTGATATCGCAATATCAGAAGTCTCACAAAATCAGCTTTTACAATATTAAATGGTAAGGTCCAGTGGGTAATATGCATTGTTTTGTTGCAGCGGAATGGTAAAAAGCAGAGTGAACTACATAGACCATGATCCTTTGCTCAGTACATCCAACATCACAAATTATTAAACAATTTTTCAAGTCTTAATTTTTTGAAGTATCACAATAATGAATGCAATAAAGGCTCATCCAGGTATTTTTTATAGAATATGTTTTGTTATCTTGAGCTTTTCCACAATACCATGAGCCTCTCCACAATATCGTGATAAATGCTTTACCATGAGATTAATATTGTGATAATACTGTAGCATGAAATTTGAGCATTGTTACATTCCTAAATGTAAACTCAAGCAGAGCAACATAAAGTAAAGCTTAACCTTTAAAGTGAAGATATACAATCGGTATGATAAAATTCAACTGGCCAAAGTGGCTACAGGAAGTATTTGTGTTTCTCTCCATAATGAAAGTCTAACTGCATTTGGCCTGTTGGCTAGTGGTACAGAGTAATCACTATAATGCTTTAAGAGATTATACTAAGAAAATGCCACAAGTTTGACCAGAAAATGCAAAGTTATGGAATATATACTTTTTCATTTTGTCTGATTTTGCGTTTAAATGGGTGTACATACATTACATTAAGCGTGGTGTGTTACTAAAATAGAACATTGTCAAACTGTCAAAACATCAGGACTTTCCTATGCTCAGTGCTGGGGTTTGGTCAAAAATTAATGCAACTATGGATGGAAATAAATAATGTGTCATATGCTTTTCCCATTGCTCTAATCAAATTTAAAAGCAAGGAAAATTCAACTTTATTTTTAACCAGCAGTGTGTGCTTTATTCCCCTGCCTGCTGCAATATTAGGCAGACTATTAGACTTTCAGTGAAGTCATCAAGCCGCACAAGCCCAAATCCACATCAGAGCGGAAATAGAAAATAAAATTAGGCTGTAGGCTGTGGGCCTCACTGGATTAAAGCCACCATTACAACTTTGTCAGTTTGATCACGGCTTCTGACATATGTCGCACGTCACGTCCTCCCTGTTCACTGTCAGTCCCAGAAATAAAGGCTTTGCGATGAAAATAATCCCTACACTAACTTGGAATGAAGTGGTAATGGCAGTGATGGAGATAGATGTCATTTACAGTAAGTTATTGTAGACTTGTTGGCCACTTTATTAAGTACACCAAATATCTCAATAATAATAATAATAATAATATCAATAAATAATACAGCACCATATTAATGCATTTAGGCATGAATGACATGTTCAAGACAAACCAAAAGAAGAAAAGTGACAATTTATCATGGTTGTTGTTGAGTTTTTCTCCTACAACCATCTATACAGTTTAAAGAGATTGGTGGGGAAAAAAGAAAAATAATAAAGAAGATGGGCTCCAGCAGCAGCACACCACAATTGGGGCCACCCTTTTGGTAACTGATACAACAAACTGAGACTACATGTAGCATATATGTTAGCAATGATACTGTAAGACTGTTTGATATAGTGTAGACACTGAGGAGTCACTAAATGAAACACCAATTCTGCTTTCTACAACAACTGAATACAACACTCTTTTTGACGTGGTTAGGGCATGGTAGTCGACGCTACAATTCAACAATTAATATGTTAGGTTTTAAGAGCTATGCTAGCGAATTGAAGAGACGTACTCAGCAAACTTTCCCCTGTCCTCTTCCCCGCACCTAGAGACAGTGTCTGACTGCAGGACAATATTGCGAATAGATTGGCTGTGCTCGGTCCTGTGATCGAGAGACGTGACATTTGTGGGAACAATTACTACTGCAAGAAGTGGTTACACAGCAAAAGTAAATAAAGTGAGAGAGAAAGTACTGTAATTCTGCGTTTGTCACCCGGGTTACATACAGGTCATACAGATCCATAAAAATGTTGCCTGGTCTGATAAGTCTCAATATTTTGCAGCAACATTCGGAAAGTAAGGTCAGGTGAGGAAAAAAATATTAATTCATGAACCAACATTTTGTAAGAAATATGACCTTGTTCACTCTATGCTACAAAGAATTAAGGCAATTCTAAAAACAAAATATGTCATTGTACAGTATGATAAAGATCACTTGACATACAATGTCACCCACAGGATTGACTCTTTTCCAAAAGTGAACTGTGATTGGTTAATACACCTGTCATCCAGGATAACTATTTAGCTAAATTAAAAAAAAAGCGTAAGAGAAAAATGTGCAACATTTTTAACATAAACAAAAAGTGGTAAAAATTTGACAGTAGACAATTTGACCATTTTAAACATGAAAAAAAGTGGTTATTTTATTTGAATAACCTCTTTGGAACAATTCCCTTATATTATATTTTTAGGAAAAATCAGTAAGACTGACCTAGGACTAAATTAAATGTTTGAAGGTGCACAGTAGCAGAGTGGTTAGCGCCCCTACCTTTCAGCAAGCAGGAGGGCAACCTTTCCAGATACTTCCACCAACAGAGATACACATGTATAGATCAATCTGTGAATCTAGATTGTCCATAGAGAATGAGTGTGATAGTGTCTGTCTGACAGTGTATGTCTTCAAGGGTCAGCCCTGTAACCAGTTGGCCAAAGTCCAGTCTACCCTGCCTCATACCCATAGTTGCGGGGATAGGCACCAGACACTTGTGACCACTAATGGGCATACGTTGAACAAGATAAAATTCAATGTGGATGTAGATGTTTCATTTTAGGCTCTGAATAATCAGGTTAATTATTTCATGCCTATCACACTGAAGACCATAACCTTATTGCAATATAACTCTTTTGCAGCTTCCAAAATGTTAAGGAAGCCTGAAATATGTATATGTGTCTCGTACATAGACTTACAATGTGTATGAAAAATAATCCCTCCACCCATAACTTGGAATGCAATGGTAATAGCGGTGTAGGAGATAGCGGTAAGAATGGAATCGAGGCTGCTGGGAGTTATTACTTTGCAGAGGGGTGAGCTGAACCCTGGGCCTCCTCTGGCCACAGTGATAAAGCAGACAGTCAGATGCACCGAGGCAAAACTAATCTGGAGTTTTGATGACAAAAGGACGACCTTTATCCCTCCTACACTGGCCCGGATGGATGGAGAAGCGACAGAAGACCGAGAAATGAGAACTCTCTCGGAGGAAAAAAATAAAAAATAAAATAACTTGGGCTACATATATATGTCAACAGTGTTTGTAGGAAAAGCGTTAGTGATGTTCCTCGATTCATTTCCACTGGGCTTTAACTGTGCGAGGCAGGACCAATTGCGCCGTATGAGGATCCCCGAGCGAGGGATGCCTTTTATGTGGTCCGGAGCGGAGTGGAGTTATGGAATCGAGGTCAAAGGGTGCGGTGTCCTGAACGAGCCCCCCATAACCCTCTCCATGCTTTAGGCCTGCCCGACAACCAACAGGTTATAAGTTTCAGAACCCCAGATAAGAAAGAAGCCAAGATAAATTCCTACAAAGACTGTCTGCTTATGCACCACATGATTAGTTATTTATTGTACTGAAATGAAAGAAAAGTAATGTTGATTATAGGAATTAAGGCTGGGCTTCTGTATGTCAAATCAGATACTCCATAACGTATTTGATGCGCTGAGTACAATTGGATTGAAACATATGGACAATCTGAAAGCATTTTCCAGATCTGAAACGGGCTTTATTACAAGAGCCAACTGTTCCGCCTTCATTTTTTTTTTTTTTTTACAAGTGTTTATCCATATTGCATCAAAAGCTTGTTTGCATTGTGTACAACAGATGCACAGTCCAGTAACAGTCTTTAATGGTTCTCTCCTCTCTTCATTTTGTATGGGACGTACTCTTTAGATAAAAGGGCTGAGGCTCGCTGCTCACATTGCTACGGCAAAGTCATGGGTAATTTTTTTAAGTTTACACAATGCTCAAAAGGAACCACAAGAGCACTTTAAGCTAATAGCCATTAATTACATGAAAAGGTAATTAATAACAATGCCAGGAGCCAACACGGATTTGAAAATACAAATGTTTGAAGCCGTCAGTGTGTTCTTATTTCATTTGGCAATAGCTACAGAAAATCATCCGGATTCCAGACCACACCAAATTTTTTCAGGCTATGGTGACCACATGAGAAACTGTCCCTTGGCCCACAACTGACCTTTACTGAAAATGTCATTAAAATTTTTACTTGTAAGCAAAGTGGTTAGCACTCTCGCCTTACAGCAAGTAGGGCAGGGTACCACAGATTTTTTCAATACAGTACTTAAAGGACACCTGGTTTTCGATACTGGTACCTGAGCAATAATTTTTCTTATACTTATGGTGTGCTAATTCATCTTCTACAATCAGAAAACACAAAAATGTTACCCAGCCCTAACAGCAAGAAAGTCCTGGGTTTGGTTCCAAGGCCTTTCTGTGTGGAGTTTGCATGTTCTCCCTGTTTCTGAGTGGGTTTCTTCCGGGTACTCCGGTTTCACCCATCAAGCTAAAACATGCACAATAGGCTAATCCTCCATCTGGAGAAGGGTCCCTGTGCGTTTACCCACTGCTCCTGATAGGTTGTCCAAGAGGCTTGTCGGATGGGTCAAATACAGAGGACAAATATCCCTACAGAGACAATAAAGTCGACCTTAACCTTCCCTTAAATTTGTGTGGTGCTTTTTACATGTTGTTGGTAGATACATTCATGAACTATTGCATACTGTTGTTGTGCCCTAGTGCTTGACCCACCTTGCCTGTGTGATTGTGTGTTTGGAGGTGGTTGGACTGGCCACCGTGATAATTAAGATCCTTGGTTCTTGGAAAACCGCTGTGCCTTTTAACACTATATTAATACAAACCATACTCTTCTAAACTGAGGGGTATAAATGACTATAAGAATGATAAAGCCTAAATATAGTCACAAATAACCTTAGAAATATGAGTCACCCAGCGCTGCATGCTCGGCTCCACAATTCAACACCACTGTCCTCTTCTACTGGCAGAGCAACTAGGCAGATAATAAGCACATAATGTACAGTATATTTAGAGGAACCGAGGCCCAGAACTTTCAAAGTGAAAAATGATGGCGCAGGTTGCACCAGCGAGAGGCCATTGCTTATGGACTAACAACAACACAACAAGGACCAGGCACTTTTCTACAAGAATGCAATGTTTGGTGGGTAGAAATCAAGCAGCGGCAGTGAATTAGTCAGGAAAACATATGCTTGGAGACATACAGTGGCTGTGTTTTCCAAAATACCGAAGGGATTGGGAGGTCATGTTTTGCCTGGATCTCCGATGATGACAAATGCTGAGGCTGTGAATGTGGATGCTTGAAGGTAACTCGTGTGACTGCAGCCTGGTCTTAGGGTATAAAGGAACAGAGAATGTGGGGTGACTGTTGCAGAGGTCATGCCTAAAAAAAGTCTAGGCCTTGGGCTCAAGATTTTCAATGGTAATGGACAAATGTAGTTGGACGCTTCAATTTAGACAGTGGTGTACTACTCTTCAAATAGAGATTTCCAACCAAGATCAAGCAAATCTTACCGTAGTTCATGGCTAACATAACACTGCATTTTATCACTGTTAAAAAGGAAATGCATTAGTGTTAAACAGTGACAAGAAGTTGAGAAATTCTAGCCTTGTAATAGTTGTAACTACAGTTTTGGAGCACATGTAAACATTTAAGTCTGTATAGAATGGCAATAACTCATTCTCAATACAATGTGCTATCAGCTTGATCAGGCCGTTTAACTATATACAGACTGTATATAGTTAAATGGCCTGATCAAGCTGCCGTATGCTGCATTATATTCATCTTCATTCATTCATCTTCTATAGGATATTCCCATTAGTGGTTGTGGGTGACCAGAGCCTATCCCAGCTACTTTTGGCCTTAGGCAGGGTACACAGAGACATACACAGATGGATAACTATTTTCTTTGGATGGTGGGAGAAAGCTGGAGCACCCAGAGAGAACCCACAGTAACACAGGAAGGACATGCAGCCTTCACCCACAGATATCATGTGACAGCCTACCAGAGTATCGATCTCAACCCTCCTTGCTGGTAGGAAAAAGCACTAACTGCTCTACCACTGTGCAACCAGCTGCATTACATATGGTCTCCAAATGTAACTAGTGCACATATTGTAGTAATGCAATCACTTTTGAGTAACAACCCTGACAAAGTGGGTGAGACAAGTTCTTAACATTGAAACAGCAACTTCCAAGGTGTATATCCTGTTAAACTAGAGGTGATGGGAGACCAAGACAATCAACAAACAGATAAGGTAGCACGAGAATGACATCAATAAATTACTCTAAACACTTATCTTGCATGTTATTTTTCTCATAATAAGCTATGCAAGTTTTGATGTCTGGCTCTGGGGGCACACCTGAAGTAATCGTCTAGTCTCCTCTAGTACATTATTATGGCAGAGTATTTAATGTCAAAAACCAGCCACCACTGTGCCAACAAACATCTTAATGAAGCATATATACAGTACAGGTGACTCATAGCTTGTCTGTAAATAGATGTCTGTGTCCTCACTGGTGGGAAAATCAGAGTTTGTGACTTTAACCCCAATGCTGTACATTTAATTATTGAAGAGGAGGCAGTGAAGTGGCTTCTGGAGTCTTACTGTCACAGGGATGTTGCCTGGCAACCGCTTGAGATATACCAGACTGATACACTGTACTCTGGTAATACGCACCACAGAATTAATACACCGCAAATAGTCAGCTTAAAGGTTAGTTATGTTACTGGAAATGGGATATAAGCAGTAAAATGTCTTTGTTGGTGAAGCAGATAGACCAACATGAACTCTGTGAACCCCATTAAAGCATATTCCCAAGTTCATTATTAATTATTTATCATTAACACTTTAAGCACATTTTGTCCATCATGTTCTAAAATGAAGTGCCCTGGCTTGTCTAATATAGGTAAGCTATTTGTAGCTCTGGCTGTGTCCAAAACCACTTTTCAGTCGCTATACTCCAATCAGGCTTAACAATATGACCACTGAAGGGTGAACCGAATAACACAGATTACCTCTTCATCATGGCACCTATTAGTGAGTGGGACATATTAAGCAACAAGTCAACTTTTTTCCTCAAAGTTGATGTGTTAAAAGCAGGAAAAATGTGCAGGCGTAAGGATTTGGCAACATGTACAATGTACTGAAGCTGTTGTTAAGTATTACAGGTCTTGTTTGCAAGGCGCCAATGTCTGTCTCTACATTTAATCTAGCATTGAACCTTAGCCATCAACACATTTACATTCAACTAAATACTGGCAGTTGAACACTAAAAGCGCTAGATCTGGTATGTTATTGCAGTGGTTTTGTCTGGTGTACCCCTTGGTCTATTTGTCAAACCATGTCCAACCCCCTCACTCATCTGTGTTGATTATTCTTCAAAACATGGTCAAAAACGTGTTCATTAATACTGAATTAACTTTAGATACAAATTCTCCTGCATTTTTTCCCCCTTGTTTTAAGATAAAATTAAATAAATTAATTTAAAAAAAAATAATAAAAATAATAATAATAATAATAATTTTCCTGCCTTAAAAAAAAGACAAAATAAAAATATAACAAAAATTGTATAGTTATATTTTTATTTTATAATTGTATTTATATAAACAAAAAATAATTAAAAAATAGATAAACATAATTTACAATCTATTTTATGTTCAAATTGAATAAAAATATTATATATTATTATATATTATATATACAATATTTTATATAATATTGCTACAAAAATAATCAAATGAATAACTCTCCTTTAAAATAAGCTATTAAACCTAAAAGTATGTAACAAAATAATAAAAATGATATTCATATAATCTTTACTGCTAAGCATTCTTCCGTGAGACACTTTAGCTTGTTTGCAAAGTGCTCGGGTACCCCTGAGGGTCCCCTGGGAGACACCGGGTTATTGTATCAAATTTCAAGCTCAATGATGCCTGAACAGTCTCCGCAACAGAGTTTGTTTCTTGACCCCTCCCACCTTCAACCACAGACCCTCTGCAAGTTTTAATCTTGGTATCCAAAATGGTGCATCATTGTGAAGGTATTAGTGTAAATATAGCTTGCTTTTTGTGCTTTCAGCAAATAAATTCCACAAAGCATTCCAAATCAATAAGTCCAATGAATAATGGATTCAGATAAAACTGTTGGCACTGGCCCGACTCCTATGATACTAATGATAAGATAGATAACACACACGTCTCAATTCTCTCCCCTCGCTTCCTTTCCTTCTTCCTTGCCTTCCTTGGTTCCTCCCTTGTCCCTGGTGGACTCTATATAGTGGTAAAATGGTGGGGAATCAGACAGCAGGGTAGACAGGCTGAAACCCTATCCCATATCAAAGCTAGTGGAGCTTTGATAGCGCGGAGGGAGGGGCGCGGGTCAGACAAACCCAGGGCTGGCTGAACTCTTTAAAACGGGGAGGTAGTGTGATCTATCCAGATGCCCCGGTCCAGGAGAGAGAGGGAGAGAGAGGGGTGGATGGGGCTTTGAGGAGTGCTTTTTCAGCCCGATGTCCTGCAGTCAAAAGAGGAAAGAAAAAAAAAAAAAAAAAAAGATCCTAAGCAGCGCTGCCTTTCTGTGTCTGTCCGTCTCTCTCTTTCTCTTTCCCTCTGGCTTTTCCACTTATCTTTAACAAACAGCAGCTCAGGCGCTCAGCCACTGGACGACAGTTTGTCCCGACAACAAAAAACCATGGCAACAAGCGCTGGAAGAGCCGGTCCGCTTCCAGAGGTCCAGATGCTCTGTGGCTCTCTACGGCATGCGTGCTTCAGAGTTGACACTTACTCACTTACACAAGGGCAGTCAAAATGTACTTTAGGAGTACATTACCTAAAACAAACTGTCTATTTGAGCAGATTTTGGAAGTATATACTCATGTACCCTTTCATGGGGTGCACAGTGGTAGAGTTGTTAACGCTCCTGCATCCTCTCAGCAAGGTTTTACTGTGGGTTCTCTTCAGGTACTCCCACTTCTTCCCAAAGATATGATAAAGAGAATTGCTGACACAAAATTACCCCTAGAAAATTTTGTGTCTAACTGGCAACTGTCAAGGGAGTACCCTAGTTGCTGGGATAGGCTCCAGTCACCCGCCACCCTGACTGGGATGTCCTGACTGCCAAGAGTTTATGTAGGGACATTGTTTTTTTAAAGCATGTGTCCTGAACAGTTCGCCCAGTTCACACACTACCAGCTCACAATGCTCCCCTCATGGGATGTGGGTTAGTGCCACCAAGAAGACCTCCACCACCTATGCATTTTAGCTGATGGAGGAAGTGTCTGGGGAGAGGGACTTTTGGGCATTACTGCTTAGACTGCTGCTACTGTGACTCAGTCCAAGAACAATGGAGAATGATTGATAGATTCTCTTCTTCCAGGGTCCAAACCATCGGCCCCCTAGTGTGCAGTCAATTGCATATTAATTTGGCATATGTTTTAAATCAGATGCCCTTCCTGATGCAACACCTCACTATTTATCTGGGCTTGGGACTGGAACAAAGCACACATTGCCTTGTGATCTCTTGTGGCAGAAGTGATGGCTAAACTAAAGTGACAATTCAAAAAATGTATGTAAATGACAGTAAGTTTATTTTACTGGGAAGTCAGTGTCCCTTGTTTGATTGCAAGCCAGTAGTAGTAGTAGTAGTAGTAGTAGTAGTAGTAGTAACATAGTATTTTGCCTAAATATATATATTTCAGTACTTGATTACAATATGGCTATCTCTACCCTCCCTTGCTGCTCTTTTCAGTGGAGATCAAAAGAAACATGCACACGACCCAAATATCTGGACAAGGGCTTGAGAAAATGAAAGTGACCTTGTGTGGTGATCAGAATAAAAATAAAAATCTAGTGTGTTTGAGGTGAGAAAGTGCGTTGGAATGTAAAAAGCCGGGGGGTGAGGCAGCAGTTTGTCAGAGGACCTCCAGTCCCTCTGCTGACCGCACTTCTACACTTGTGCTGATAGGACAAACTGAGCACACATCCTTCACCGCTCCCTCCCACTGCCTCTGACACCACACTACACACACCTTATGTCCACTCCATGTGTGCCACTGCTGACCAAACTCAACACACACGTTTGCACACTCTGAGAACACACCAGAACAGACATAAGTCATGAGGTTTTACAATGGGACTCATGATACATTGCTACCCCTAACACCTGGTTATTTCTCATTTTGCAAGCCAAACCCATATATACAATGTTTTAGAATAGAAACTCAGAAAAAATGAGAACTTAGTTAACTTTGAGCACCTCCTGATACTAATCTAAATACGGTAGATAATGTAAAAAAATGCAAAACAATTCTTTGCAAGTTGCATTGAGTATAAAGCTAACTAACAGCTTTGACGGTTATTACTAGTAAGTTGTTTCTAGGCAGATCTATGAAGGTCAAAAGTCTGCCCATCAGTACACTCACATTAAAGAGGAACCATGTGTCTTTGCCCGTTTCTTCACACTTCTGGCCTCATTTTTCTCTACGGCGCGCCCTCTGTATTTTGAGGTTAAGTGCTATGTTCAGGTTGACTCCTGTGTGACCCCTCGCTTGGCTCGACTCTCATTTTCTCCTCCTCGTATCCATACAAAGGTTACCTCTGCCTTTTTGGCCACTCTGCTCTGACAAACATCATAAATAAAGCAATCACTAGCTTGTTGTTATGGCTAACCAGGACATGCCACTTTCTCTCAAAACCCAAGACTTCAGGGACACCTGGTTGGTTACTCCATTCTTGCAAGGCTGGTTTTCGCCAAGATATGCCAGGGGGGGATGACAGAAGCTTAATTCACCCTGCAGCAATTCATTTAGCCATCACATGGACTGAAACTGTTTAAGGTAAGAAAGTTGCATTGTTCACCTTTAAACTAATACAGTAATAATTTGTACAGTATATGGACAACTAGTTCTGTGAACATTCTCAGCTAGAGTAATAAATGTTAGCTGTTTTTGTAATTGTCTTAAATGAAAATTCAAATTGAAGACAAAAGTACCAATACAAGACAACACGCTTAACTCTTGAGTTCATTTGAAGTGATCCTTTAATGTGACATGACTAAAGAATGAATTAAAGAAACAAAGATGTGCTTTCATTATACTTAATTCTACATATTCAATGTTTTTATTTTTTTCTTGTATTTTGTGCCACATGGTTTTGGTCACATGACTCTGGATTTAAATCCCGTGGACACCTGTGATATTCAATCAGCCCTGATGAAGACTCCTCAGAATCAAAACGCATTGGAGATGTCACAATAAAGAATGACTGCAGATTTAGAGTGCCTCAGTCCATTTTCTACTTTATGATGTTCACTGTTCCGACAAATGTCTGACACACATGATATGTAAGTTTACACTTTGTTTAACTCAGTGCAGATCCAGTAAAGCACTCTCCTGCAATCTGAGTTAGTTAACTAGATAAAGTTTGGTCTCCATGCTTAGGAAATGCTTTGTTTAATAACCCTTTGCAATAGAAGTTGTGAAGAGTTTATGTAAAAAGCTGTCAAAACGCATTCGGAAAATTTAAAAAGTACATGTTTTTAAACAGTGTGGTAAGTTTTTTTATTTTCAAAGTGTGTTTTATGTGACATAAAACTATTTGCTTGTGTACAGAAGTCCAAAAATGCCCAGAAATACAAATGTGTACTTTATAGCAAAAGCCAGACAGTAAACATATGATTTACAATGTACATATTTGCCAATTTGTATTTTTGCTTTGTGGTAGACAAAACAAATGCTGCTGTGATGAAGCGAATGTCACAAGTGTACCGCTATTAAGACAAAATTGCGGTTTATTTAAACGCAGATGTGCATTTTGCGTTGCCATTTTTAAGCTTCCCCTCCATCATGTTGTTTAATCTTCACATACCACAGCCTCTCTACACTGCACTCTTCTCTGGTGTAACTGTGTCTCGTCAGTGTCGCCTTTTATAAATCCTCTGACAGCCCGGGCCTCGGACTCTTCTTTTCTCCTTGCTCCAGTTTTCATGGCCGCTCTGTGCGTGCCCTCAAATGTTTATTTTTACATCTCTTTAACAAGCAGGTGGAAGGAGAGTCTCGGGTTTGTTTTCGTTATCTGTCCCTGAGGTCAGCTGTGAATTGGGTAAAAGAGAAGAAAAAAAAAGATCCTGTTATGTGCCGTGGTTTCTCTTCTGCAAAATTATTTAAAGCCCAGTTCTCTCCGGGTGAGTTTACACAGTTAATGAAGGTCCTCGTGGCTGACTCAATAAGGAGCTGTCTCTCTTTTGTTTAGTAAAGATTTAAACAGCGCTGGCAGCAGGCCGGACGCTCTGCCGGTTCCACTGTGGCCTGCCTGCTGAAGAGAACACACTACACTTACTTACTCTGGGACAGGAGGGGAAGAGTGGAGAGTATTTTTGCTTCTGGATATCGTGTTATTTTACGGTCAAGGACTTTTATGTTTGTTGCAATGTTGTGGCGTCTCCAATCTCATGCGATGTCAACAGTATCTGAGATTAGGGTTAGGAACTCTCAAAAAACTTAGTTGGAGGAGTGGGTAATGTGGCAAAATATCACATTCCAGATCATATTATATTGTAAACAAATATGTACTACAACTACTACTACTAGCAGGGCAAATTGCTAACTAAAATATATATAATTTAAAGAGGTTAAAGCATTAAAAGCCAAGCAGTTTGTTCATTTTCTAGTGCTTTTCTTGTTATGTATCACAAAAACGCTAGAATATACACTGACAAGCTACCCTTCAATTTCATTCATTCACTACAGGACTTTCAGATTTACCAATTGACTTATAACGTATTTGACAGTAAGATGAAGCCAGGATGCCAAAGTGTAACCTACTTAAGCGTGGTTCGTTTTCTCTTACCGTCTAAGGCAAACTTGGGCATTTCACAGCTTGGGGACCACATCTGGCCTGAGACCTGTTGCTGTCTGGCCTGCTGCAGGTTTGTGCAAAAACAGCAATCACTCCAACAGCATTATAGTTAAAGGGGATATATTATGCAAGCTTAAAAACATTCTCTTTTAGTCCGATAAATGTTTTTGAAGGTTGTAAAATGTGCAATGCTGCTCTAGAGGTGACCACAATTGGTTTAAACATATGAATAAAAGCATAATAAACCCTCTTTAAGCACGTTTATGGATTTCAGAAGTACTACTGTGTGCTTAGTATTTCAGTTTGCACCGCCACTAGACCAAGCACAGTGACAAATGCAAGAAATTGACTGGCATTGCATTTTCTTTTCCATTTGTCTGCTTCTTACTTTTATAAAACTTAAATAATATAAATACACAGATATTATTGAGCACAAGTGAGGTTAGGACCTCCACAACTTTTGTTTTCTCCATAGTAGGGATTTTTAGGAGTTTTTCCTTACTGAACTTTTCCAAGGTCTGTTTAGTTTAATGTAGTTATTGACTATAATCCTGTGTTTATATTTGATTTACTGTTTGTGAAGCGACTGTTGTTGTCATACTGGGCAAATACAACTGAATTGAAAAACTGAAAATTGAACAACAGCGCTAGATTCAAATGTGGCCATCAGGGAAAAAAATAAAATAAAAAAATAATAAAAAAAATAGGCCCACCTCTGGTTTAACTGGTGACTCTGAACTGCCCCTAGTAAATAAATGTGTTGGTCCTGCAACTAAATGGCCAGCACTGAAAGGTTCTATAAGGGTGAATAAAAGAAAAAACCTCACCTGTCTGTGTATGTGAACAAAAAACTTCAATTTGATTCAGCAGCCTCTCCAAATCAACACTCAGCGTAACAGCATCATACCACACAGCCTTACCCTGGTTAACGAACAAGGACTAATGTTCCCTCTCTAACTAGTGCCCTTGTGCTCGTGTTTGATTACTGCTTTACTCTGAAGAAAAAGAACGACCGCCAGCGCTCATGACAGAAGTGGACAAGAAAGAGAACGTGAGTGTGTGTGTGCGTAGTGAGAGGGTAGTTATGTCCTAGGGTCATTAGCAGCATTT
Organism: Bostrychus sinensis; assembly: GCA_020698575.1. Lineage (NCBI taxonomy): Eukaryota > Metazoa > Chordata > Actinopteri > Gobiiformes > Eleotridae > Bostrychus > Bostrychus sinensis. The sequence goes on along the minus strand of CM036257.1, from coordinate 9,111,388 downwards.
CAAAGTCACCCTGTCTCTGAACGTATGCTGTTTGACAGGACCTGCCAACAGAATTAGAGAAGGGGAATGATGGTGCTGAGATTACATGTAAAGTCAGGGCTGAGGTGCAACACATAGTTCTGTGCAAGGAGAGAGGCCCCCTTCAGACCTGTCATCAAAATATGTCAATATACAGAATGTGATATGTCAAACAGTCATTCAGAGTTTAAGTGGTACCTTTCAGCAGCTATAGGTGGACTGAAGTGCTTTAAGATGCAATAATAAATTTATATTTTGTTATTATCGCCAAGGAGGTTTTCATATGTGTGATTTAACAGTTTGTTAAGTTACTCAAATGTGCAATATCAAAACTTGGGAGATTCCAGAGCATTTAACTTGAACTAGAAGAGTCTTAGTTTGAGTCCATGTCTAGGAAATGAATCTTTTCTTGCTGCACATTCTAATAAAATGTGTGATTTGTGCAATATTTCATTAATTCATCTTCTTCCACTTCTTCCCGTTAAGGTTCTTACAGGAGCCTATCCCACCAACTATGGGCTTTAGACGGGGTACGCCCTGGACAGTGGCCAGATAGTCTCAGGAGTGACACAGAGACATACACAGACAGACACCCATTCATTCACTAAGGGCAATTTTGTCACCATTTCACCTAACAAACACATGTCTGTGGACAGTACATTTTATTTAGATACTTTTTATATGAATTTATTTATTTATTTTTTTGTTTTTTGCAGAACAGGCGCAAAAAGTCAAATGTGTTGGAGTTGTTCAAAAGGACTTGTGCTGATCAATGGATTCAAATTCTGCCAAACTTCTGTAAGTAGCCTTCTTGTCTATATTTAGCCTTTAGCTCATATGCTATACAATGGCTAAAAGTTGATACACACTGTTTTCTAACCCGGTTCTAACATTACATAGGTCTATATAGAGACAGTTGGTTGTCATTTGCCAAAACAATAGAATATTGTGAAAAAGTGGAAATATTTCTGTAGTTCAGTTACTTCAAGTGAAACTAATGTTATATACAGACTGCACACACAAAGTGAAATGTTTCAAACCTTGTTTATTTTAATAATGGTGATTATTGTTTTTAATAAAAATAAATAAATTCAGTATCTCTATTCAGTATACCTAGGGTAATAGTATACAATACAGCTCAATTATCACATTAATGCTTGAAATATTTCAAAATGAAAATTCAACCTCCTTGCTGAAAACACAGCAAAATTCTTTATCAATAGCCCTTTACAACCACAGGAACTTTTTTTTCCATTTACCCAGGATTTTGAAAAACTTTTGCATGTTTTTATCAAAATTACCCCGGTAAAAAATCTTTCCATCAACCCCCAACTATCCCTAAATAAAATATCCAGTAGGAGGATGGGACTTTTCAGATTCCCATAAACTCTTGAGGGTCAGGGCTGATGATTGTTTTTTACGAGGTGTTCTCCTTACAATCATGTCTGAAGACCATCAAAATTCATGAAGGGACCTTGGGTGCAGTGGGAATTCAAACAACACAGATTAGCTATTAAAAGTTGGAATGTTTTAAGGTATACTCAGAAGGAGACAAGCAAACATAAGAAGTCAAGCAAGCCTTCACAGTGTGCCTTCAAAGCTCCAAAGGAAAAAGGATTGAACGCAAGGTCTGAAGGGGGCCTCAAGTCTTTAGATTGTCAGTCATCGATTAGATAACCTCAGACCATTCATTTTTAATATCGCCTCGATAAACAGCTCTGCTCCCTGGGCTCCCCCTGACGAGTGAACCCAATCCCCCAAATTACGTGCACGGCTTAAGATAACATACCTGGCTAAATTGCCGGGCCTTTATGAAGCTCAAATCTCTTTGTAGATATTCATCAAAGGCCGTTGGGCTCCTGATGCGCAGAATACGGCGATGGGGAGAACAACACATTGTGCTTCATATTAAGGGCCTGTGATCTTCTATCTCCAGCCGCTCGTTTTCCGCTACATTCCTTTAGCCGCCGGTGAAGTGTGGGGGGAAAAGAGGAGGAGGAGGTGGAAGAGGGGGAGGAGGAGGAGGGGCATCCTCTCCACCGACAGGAAATGTGCACTCAGGCCTCCTTGTTAGCTTCTGAAGGGAGAACGAGAGAGCAACCCCACTTTAGGTTGAGTCAAGTTGAGTGCGTTGGGTTTTTAACAACCTTTTTTCAGACCTCACATTTCAATCTGCCAGCTTGACTTGTTCAATTTATGCCTGGTGTTTACATGTGTTCTCCTGAGATGACATTAGATTATCACTCGGTTCTCACTTGGTTCCCACTTCATATGCAAAACTACATTAGTGTTACGGTGCTTTCCTGATCTTTGACCTCTACAATTGTTAACTACTCACAGCCTACAACATACAATAGGCTATATTATACATAAGCACAGCTGCCAAACTTGATAAGAAGTGTAAGTATACAAATTCAAATAATGTTACACAGTGTTATCCGTGTTTCTCAAGAAGATTACAGAATGGTTAGCCTAATTTATTATGATTTATGCTACAAAGGGTTAAGCTAAGGTGCCTTTTACGTACAATGACTGTAAGCTGTTCCATGCCATAACCACATGGCAGCAGTTTCAGCCTTAGCAGAACAAGGTAGACTCAATAGTTGCTTTCTTCCTTATAGACATCTCAGACAAAAACAGATATCTAGTTAGAGGTCTTAATCAAGATATAACCATATAACCATAGTTGGTGGGATGGTCCCCTAACATCGCTGTTCACTAGTTAACCCTTGTGTCCCCACTGAGGACAAAAGTGTCCTTTTTAAGTTTTGTTTTTTTTGAAAACTTTGTTATTGTTCTTACCTTTTCTTTGAAATTTGGCTCAGGTGTGTATCTGATCACAAATTTTGATATTCTTAAGACAAATCTAATATTACTTTGTTTACATTTTATTACGTTGCTCCTGTTAAGTGACAAAAAGTGACAAAAGTGGCATCTTTTTTTTTTTTTTTGCATACATTTTTAATCAACTTGTGCCCTGATCATAAATACCAAATATTTAATTATTTTCAGAATTTTAACCCTTTTTATGCCAGTGTATGTAATAGCATCTCTCTCTCTCTCTCGCTCTCTCTCTTTTCTTTTCTTTTTTTGTAAAAAACAATAGAAAAAATAAAATATTTTCAATATTCTCAAAGCAAAGTGGATTTTTCAAGGGGGGATTATTACAGCCTTGGGCTTGTTAGAAAGTACCAACAATACTGATTTAGATGGTTCTGGGAGTAGAAACAAAAAGTTAAAACCTGTTTTAATGGGTTTTAATGGGAGTTAGTGTTTAGACTGTACAGCCCAGGAAACAGTGAACAAATGTTGTTGGTGATCTTTGACATAGCCAGGGCTGTAATAACTCCCCGGAAATCCATCAAGAATAATAAAAATATAAAATTTTTGGTCTTTTTAACACAACAAAATTGAGTTGCTATTACATACACTTAGGCATAAAATGGGTTAAATAATTGAATTTTTGGTATTTATGATCAGGGCACAAGATGATTAAAATATTTTTGCAGAAAAAAGTTGAAAAAATATTAGGTATACATTTTTATGATGTTTTGTTTGTTTTGTTTTTGTCACTTAACAGGAGCAACGTAACATTTTAAAATTGGAGTATAATGGTTAAAAGGAAAAAGCATGGGCAATGCACCTTTTAGGATACACCTGGGCCCAATGTAATTAAAACTAATTAAAAACTTCCATACAGTGTTGGTTTTGCTAAGAATTACAAAGCCACTGATGTAGAAGATCACTTATAGCATGCTCAAGCTGCATAACTATTCACAAATTCCTACAGAAACCCTTCACTACATGCAACGCAGACCTCCTCCATATCCCCATCTCCTTTAGGACACATAAAGCTTGCAACTAGGTCAGATTCGGGCCATTCATGTCTTGCTATCTTCCATCTATCCCGCCTGCCACATGAGATGCAAGTCCTGAAAGGGGCATGACTAAGCAGTAGTGCTCTGAGCTCGCGACAGCTCCACAAACACTTGTAGCTTGTGTAACTCCCGGCTCCCGGCTCTGAACCTCCCGTGGTGTTCCTCAGCTCACATCCTGACACGACGGAGCAAAAGTTTGAGGCTCCCATCTGCCGAGTGCCAAGCCAACGCCAGCGCTTGCCGTGTCTGTTGGGTAAACAGAGCAACTCACCCATCTGTCGGTCGCAGATTTGCTATCAAAGACACGCCCACATTGCCATTAACCTCAACGCTGACTATAAATAGCTTTGTGTCAGAGCACCAGAGGAGGTGATGTGGGCGTCTTGCCATGAGAGGGAATGTAATCCAAGAGAAATATCAAAGAACCACAAATTTCCATCGCTTATCAGGTGCCAAAAACTCCACTGTCATTTCTTAATACAATGAGAGAGAGAGAGTGAGAGGATTCCGACAACGGTTCCAGCGGCACAGTAGCTTTGACTGGCTGACTTTGTCTCAATAACTAGCCTGAACCCTGGAGCGCTGCCATTGTGGGGATGTTGTTGGGCCCAGTTCAACTCATCCACCCAGACACTGCAGTGAAAGTTTCAATTATGACCTTTGAAAGACCGTCCAATCAGATTAGTGGGAAGAGAGAACAGTTAAACCTTCTGTTAGGTACTTACATTTCCAAAACATTTACATGGAGAATGAATAGAGCAACCAGTGCAGACTCAACATTGGCTGGGAGGTTAAAGCAGCACTATAAAGGTCTGAAGTTTGCCTGGTCCCTTCCACAACCCAACTTTACACTTTCTATTGACCTTAGTGAATACATTAGCATATGGTAAAGGCCTAAATGCAGATATTTTACGCTTCACCATATAAATGTAGTGTCTTAAAAAAACTGAAATAATGAATGAATTTCTTTTAAATTGGTTATTTTATGCAAAATCGACTTGTCTGAGCCTTCTACCATGTTGTACCCCCCCCCCCCCCTCAAAAAAAACAAACAAAACTAAAAACAAAACAAAAAAACTAAACAAAACCTGGAATTGTGTTTTGTTTCATTCAAGCCTGTTTGAGTAATCTAGAATTCTCTGGCGTTGAGGTTTTGAGGCCTCAAAATGCTCGGTTCCACAAACCTCCACCTCTCCCACGAAGCCCCGCCCACTCCAGGAAGCACTGACCAATTAACAAGTCCTCTACATCCAGTCTGCTTTTATTCATTTATCACAGCTGTTTTACCCTTTGTAGTAAAATGGAATCACACAAAAAGTTTAGGTAACTGAAAAGCTTTTGTCTATGTTTTTGTTCAAAAGAGTGCAACAGCTCTGTATTCTGCTTCCCCACTGCTGGTCTCTTCACTTGCTTCTTTATAGCAGTAGTAAAGTAAGTATTGGAATAAAAAAAAACAAAGTTTTTAGAGGTTGTATAAAAGCCAGTGCTGTTCTAGAGGTGACCGGATTTTGATTGAGCGATGTGTTTATTTTGTAAAAAACATTGCAAATCAAACAAACTACTCACAGTTTTGGATTGACAGTGTGACAGTCTGAAAACCTTGGACCATAAATGTCTCCACGACTAAATTTTGGAATGGCCTGATTGAAGATAACTCTGGCACTTCATCCCAACCATCCTTCTCTGACCTCAGTCGCTATGTCACAAAGTTAATTTAAGTCCCAGAAACCAGAACAAATGGAGAGAAATTTTCAAGCAGACTCCAAGTACACCAGTGTTTTCTCTATAGTTGTAAACTTGTAATGTCTGAGACAGAAGTGTACCACAGGGGCTGGTACTAATCAAATACTTTAGGTGTGCTGAAAGCTACTTAATGAAAAATCCACTCTTAAACAGGTAAATACTCCAATCAAGTGCTATTATGTTGTTTGCTGATAGATTATTAAACAACCCGACAGCGACTTGAAGGCAACAAGAAAAATCCAATCCAGTGACAACAGTCTTCAGGAACAATGTGGAGAAATGGAGTTTGTTTGTTTTATTGATCTTGCCATTCATAAGCCCTTAGTCAAAAAAGGAAGTAGAGCCGCGGTTATAGGTATAGGCAGGTGGCTGGAGCCTGTTCCATCAACAAGGGGGAGAGCCAAAGAAAACCTAAAGTAACACTTTGGCCCGGGGATCAAACCCACAATCTCTTGCTCAGGGGTAGGTGCGCAGACCCACACATTAGTTAACTATTATCTTATTAGAGTATAATAATTTCCAATAATGCTTTTTCTATTTGTTTTTTGTTTTTTTCAAACAAAATAGACAATTAAATTGCTGCAGAACCTACAGGTGCCCAGAGCAGACAAACTTTGCACTATTGGCCACGGCGAACCTTTCATATGAGGATTTGACAAGTTTTTACACCGGATGCCCTTTCTGTCGCAACCAGCCACATGTTATGACTGGAGTGGGCTATGTGGGTGAAGTGTCTTGCTCAAGAACAGAAGGATATGTTTCCAGTTCCAGCGAGATTTGAACCGTCGACCTTCCTTCCTGAAACCCACTGTGCCACTATCACCCATTTCTTTATGAGCAACCATTCTAAAGCATGGTAGCATGGTAACACTGGATGGACAGTGAAGCTAAACAACCCTTCTCAATGTAGTTTTTAATCACTATAAACACAATATGCACAGAATATAACTTTACAAGTCTAAGTCCATTGTAATGCTGCTACTTCCAGAACAAACAGTGCTACTTTGCAGAAACAACATTGTTTGGCTGACTGCTACAACTGTAATAGTCCACCACATAGTACAAACAGCAGCTGAACATCAACAAGTGAACGTGGTTGATGAAATAACTGCGGCTGTCAAAGTACACAGTGTAAACAAACATTAACTCTAGATGTATGGGAAACTACACTTAACCTAAAGGCATACAGCCTGCTCCTCTTCACACTCCCAACACAATAGTGGACATCTGAGTGTGATGATTTACAAGAACGACATGGAATTTTCCTCTGAGGCTGGGCGTTGCACTCTGTGAGCAAATGGCAAAGGAAACTCCGCACACAAGCATTCCTGCTCACAGATAAAAACAAAAAAGGACAGACAAGAAGACAAAAGACACATTTAGCTGTACACAAGCACTTTTTCGGTCGGGCCACCTCTGTCCTTCCCTGTTCTGCTTTATTTTGAACCTTTCCCCGCCTGTGCACTCTCCCCACCTCTTCTCATGGTTCATTCAAAGCATGAACGCCACAGTCAGCAAGTCTGGACACAGCTGCTGAATATTCAGCCCCGTACGCCCTCTTTCCTCTATCACCTTAGACGGAAAGTATGCAATTTCTTCTTGTATTTGAGGAAAACTAATAGCTTATTGTAATAGGAATCAAGTGTGAGGCCTTTAATAAATGTGTGTTGGCTTATCACAAACTGGAATAAAAAGGGAGTTAGGAACAATGTCAAGCACTTTGTAACCCTGCAGAAAAGTTGTTTTTATTATTATTATTATTTAGTTGTGTATATACTGGAGGCATTGGTCAATCAAATGCATGTGAAGACAGGCAGTTCGGCATGCTCCTATTGGCTTGTCAGGCAACACTGCTTGTCAACAGTGAAATAATGGCTGCTGATAATACAGAGAAAAGTCCGGCAATGGCTATGGCTGCTTACATACATAAGTACAATACATAAGTAAGCTCTAAATAGATTGATATAATGTTTTACAATTCTGCTGGCAGTATAGTCTAGTTGTAATTTTAAATAATAAAAAACCTTATTATGATGATTATTATTGATGTTATTTTGAATATTATAAATGCTTCATTTCCCTAGTGACATGCTCAGAAAGAAGAGAGTCTGAAATTAGAGGTGCTCCATTTGCTGGTTTGTCAATACTGACTCAATGGCTACTCAAAATACAGAGAAAGTGTCTTATTTAAGGCTGGATATAATAATAATAATAATAATAATAATAATTGTACTCACTCAAAGTTGCTTTACAATTGTGAAACTCATTCACTCCTCAGTCACACTCGGTGGTGGTGAGTTACTTCTGTAGCCACATGCCCTAGGGCAGACAGATGGAAGGTGGCTGGCAATCTGCGCCTACGGTCCTTCCAACCACCACCAAAAACTGTCACACTAACACATTCTTACAGGCACTGTGGGTGAAGTGTCTTGCCCAAGGACACAACAACAGAAGAGGGCAAATGTCTCTACCAATTGAGCTACTGCCACCCCTATAAGCACACAGTGTAAGCATGAAGCTAGAAAACATGAGTAAATATTGGCCGGATTTATGCTTATTTTAGTGGTTCTCATGGCTTGATTGTGGTGCCAATTTTATTTTTAACCATTTTATTGTGAGAACCAATATTTTTTATTATTTATTTCTTGAACATTAAAATTTATCTTCACTATTTTAGGGAATGTTGGGTGCCAACCCACCAGTTGTGCCATCAGTCACTGATTTATAACTAAATACAAGGATGTAGCACTTTGGCTTTAACAACATCATCAAAGCAATACTTTTTTGATACTGTCATGGACTCATATGGCATCAAACCGTAGGCTCTCTGAGCAAAAATATATAGTTTAGTTGCATCACCAAGGTAAAACACAGAGAAAACTACATGGACCATGATCCTTTGCTCTGTTGTGGCCAGAGTCTGAGTGCAGCTAGAAGTGCTGGGGACTGGTGTTTTTAGAAGTGCTCGGAAGATAAATCAGCGAAGATCAAGACTCACAGCTGTTTTGTGTAGCTGAGGATTTAAAGTTACACTGTGTAAGATTCACGGTCTTGCGCCTCTAGAGGCCACAGGTGCCACTGCACCGTCGCAAAACGTAAACACTAGAGCCTCTCCTCCTTCTGAAACTGTGCGAGCGTGCGTCTATTTCCATCATTGTTTCAACTTTAGTTGACCTGCTGCTACCTTTGGAAGTTTGGACTGGATCTTCTATAGAGTTAGCGCTAGCGTTAGCTTATCAACAAATATCGCGCAATGGTCACAGTAAAAACAACTAATAACTGTATGAAAAAGCACGTTCTAAAGAAAAAATAAATAGGCTAATTTACCTGCCCAACAATAAAGATGCAAAAACGTGATCCGATTTGCAGAATTCTCTGTCTCTCATCTGACGCCAGCGAGCAAAAGTCTGTCCGATGTTGACTCTTGTCTGTGATCTGGTGCGGTCCCTTTCACATTTTCTTTTTCTTGCCTCGTCCGACATTGTCTTCATCTTCTTGTGTCCTTCGGCCCTGACGAACTGGCGAAAATAACAACACTAAAAGTAGCTTCATAGTTATACTGCACCTCAGGTATAAGAGCAGATGGGAATGCCGTAAAGCGAGTCGTTCCTTGTCACGTGACTTTTCCTGAACAGCGGAGTGCTCCCGGCCAAGTTGCGAGGGTGGTTTCTCAGTACGGAAGCCCCGCTTGGAGCAACAGATCGCGCCTCAGGCCTTTTAATCGCTCAAAAAAAATCACAAAAACAAGTCAGTATGCCCCACATATTTAGGAGAACAGTTACAGTGTAACTTTAAGTAGTAAATAACACACTAAAAAGTTACTATTAATTCCTAAAAATTTTTTACTATTAATACACTGAGCGTTATATGTTCACCTGCAGCATCACTACATCCCTAATTGACACTGTGATAACTTTGACAAAAAAAAAGAAGAAAAGTAAAATATATAGCATTAGAATTCAAAGTGCTGTTGCTGTTATTATTATTTCACTGTTGGGAGTGAGAGTCAAGTTGGCACCATAACTGAAGTAATTTCTTGGATAATGCATCTTTAAACCACTCTGATTTCCCCCTTCTCCCTCCCCGCTGCTGTCTATTCTCACTCCTGCCTGCCTCTGGTGCTCTCCGCTGCCTCTGCCGCTCTCAGCCCTCCACTTTCATTAAGGGGCTCTCCTCTGATAGCCCTTCATATAACACTTAATCATCATAACAATAAGAGCACTCTCTCGCAGACGAATCACCTCCGGGGGCCCAGATCCCTGCGCGAACTGATGTCATTAACAACGCAGGGGCTGATTGGCTCTTGTGCCACACCATGGCCCGCCCCCGTCCCTTTCGCAGGTGCTGGACTGGCAGAGGGGCCTGGTGGGAGCACGCGGGTCGGACAGGCCAAGGACATTCAGAGAAGAGGAAGAGAGTATGGAGTAAACGTGGCGGCATGTTCGGAGTAGCAGTCAAGAGCGAGATGAATAGGACAATTGGATAAAGGGGGAGGGGGCTTGGAATAACAGTGTTTTACAGTGAATGGATCTTGAAGGAAATGACTGCTCTATTTTCGGGACAAGGCACTGGAGAGTGTGTGTGAGTTTTGCTTGATTGTGTCGACTGCTGCATCCAAGCCGGGGATGTGACACTGAGCTATGAACAGCTCACACAAACACAAATGGCAGATAGGGCCAGACCGTAGTAAAATCACAGCTGTTCTGGAACATGAACTTGGGGGCTCAGATGTGGTGAATATCAGAGCCCCATTTACCAGTGGTTGGTTATGGAAACAAAGTGGCTCGTTACGGCAGAGCGGCCAAAAGGGCAGAAAAAAACAACAACTTTGTATGGATAGCCAGACGGGAAAAGCAAAGTAAAGCCGAGCGAGGGGGTCACACAAGAGTCAACTGGACATGATACAGTGCTTTAATCCGAAATATAGGGAGAGCTCCGTAGAGAAAAATTTGCCAAAAACAGCAAAGAAACAACAGGCTGGCAATAAGTAAACATCAAAGGTAATTAAGCTGGAAACAACAATACCTGGAGTTGTGTTTTGTTTCATTGATGAATAGTGTATGAATGAGTCATCCTGTAATCTCTGACACTGCCTTTCTGTGAGCTCCAAACGGCTCTTTCCTCTCTATCCCCGCCCCCATATAAACCCCCGCCCACTCCAGGAAGCACGGACCAATCAACAAGCCCTCTACATCCAGTCTGCTCTCATTCACTTACATTAAAAAAATGGTGTAGCTTTGTTTCCGCTGATTCCTCACAGACATTTTGTAGTAAAATGGCATCCCACAAAAAGTTAAGGAAGTAAACAGTTTTCGTTTTCTCTGTTTCTGTTTAAAAGAGTGCACCAGAAATGCATGCTGCTGCCCTCTGCTGGTCTCTTCAACTGTTTTTGAATAACACCAGTTAAAGTGCTTATTGAAAATGTTCTTTTTTAGTCAAATAATGATTTTAAAGGTTGCAAAATGCGCAGTCCTGTTCTGAAAGTGACCAAGATTGGTTTAAAAAGATGAAAGAAAAAAAAAAAAAAAAAAAACGCAATATATAGTTCCTTTAACTAATGAAAGCACTTGGAGACCTCAGTTAAGGCATTAAAGTTCCTCCTTGCAAAAAAAAAAAAAAAAAAAAAAAAAAAAAAAAAAGAATCCTGAATCCACAAAGTAATTCGGATCCATACCAAAAACATGAATTCCCAATTTGTTACCTCTCATAAATGTTTAATGAAAATATGCCTATAATTCTTAGCTATTGCTCCCCTCTTCCCTTTCCCTTCAAGTGTTCTCAGCACTTCCAGGTCAACACTGTAAATAAGAATTTGTTCTTAATGTTCTACCAGGATGAAATAAAGGTTAAATTAAAAATAAAAAATATGAGACAAAATTGGCCCTATTGTGCAATTTATGGATCCAGACAGTTATGAGTTATGTTGCAACAGACAAACCAACCAAAGCTGGCAACAACAAAACCTCCTTGGCTGAGGTAATTACAACATATTTACCAAAACAGTAACATTTGCAAAACAATATGACATCATGTGGTGTAGTGTGTATTTTGTGAGTGCATTCATGAGCAGTGACAGGAGCACACACACACACACACACACACATACACACACAGTACACAGAGGCGTGTGTGCGGTGGTCCACCACAGTGAAATCACAGCTGCTCTCAGTTGCTATGCGGCAGTCGCACCATCATCTCAGATAACACACACATACGCACCCTCACACAGGCACGAGACGGGGACAGTTACACTAGACTTGGCAGGGTCGGAAGGTCACAGGGGTATTGTGACAAAGTTGCCTAGCAACAAACAGTGCACGTACATTTCAGTGGCGCGTGTCCCCGAGCAGATCTGAGCACTGTTGGATGAATCTGTTGACAGAGTATGATTGTTTTGCACCTGCCTCTTAACGTCTGTGCACAAATGTGTCGCTGCTTCATAATAGAACACAATAAATCTTGCGCATTGTTAGCACTCCTCGGTGAAACCAGAGTACACTTAGCAGCACTAGCTTGTTTGTTTGCAGCTACTGTTGGTAAAAGAGGAACACATACTCATGTCTGCGGCTGCCTTTTTATAGACTCTTTTTGTTTCATGCCACTATTAAATCCCTCACAAGATAAATACAGTGCACTTGAGCTGTGCACTTATTGGCAGGGAGTGTTGATGAGGGCTTCTGCAGGTTTCAACATGTTAAATTTGAGGCTGACAAGACCCTGACAAATGCAGCACAACTTTACACTGGTAAACAAGCAGACAAAAGTTTTCCAACTACCAACGCAAATCCGGTGCCGTTTACATATAAGGTCATGCTCAAGGCACAGCAGCAACAGGCCACCAGCCAAACTCTATTTGCACTTATTCTGATTGGACTGAAGTGACATAACAAGATTCCTTCTTTCTAATAACACCTTCACAAAAATACTATGGTGTATGGATTTTGAAATGGCTGCACAGTTGGCAGTCGCAGCTCCAAAGTTGTGACATCTAACCAAAGAAGTGTGTGCCATTGTGATGGTTGGCTCCAACAGGTTTGGGTCTGTTGACATCCATTCATAAAAACATATTGATTACTGCAGACAGCATCATGAGATAGTTATAATAGGGCCATTCCATTTGAAATAACTTTGGAACTATTCATCCCAGATAAATGACCTTTGGAGTGTTCAGATGTGCTACACTCTGTTCATGACCTGCTGAAAACCTTTAGACTTAAATATTATAGTTCATGATCAGCAACATGGCCTGAATCTAAAAAATATTTATATATTTATATCAATTTTAACATTACACACAATTAATAATTCATAATGTACTTTTGTATACATTTTTGTATAAGAAAGCATCTGTTGAGTTCAAAAGCAAATGCACTACAGTTTACCATGGGTTCTCCACAATGTTCCTCTGCATTAAAGGACAATCACCAACAATCAACTGGCTGTTAGCATCACTAGCTACAGCTAACTTTATGACTTTTTGTACACATTTTTTCTAACTCTGGTTATTATCAGTCATTATAAGCCTATTGTGACCATATATGGGTACACCATAGTTTACTGGTCCTCGTCTTCCGCTGTCTACACTTGTATCATTACCAGAAAATGAATTAGCATTGATTAATTACCCACACTAATTAATTACTTCAACTGCAGCTACAGCCTTCCCTTGTAAACTCACCAGTAAACTGATCAGCCCTCCTGTACCTCGCTGCCTCAAACATCATAAAATCAATCAATGTGACTTTTAAACACAGTAGCCTGTCATCATGCCTTAGGTGTGATCCTCCAGGTTCTCCACCATCTTCAAACATCTCCACAAAGCCCTGAGATGGCGACTTATCTTTGAAAGGAAACTGCAGTGTGTTGTGGAATAATTTGGAGAACTGTCAGCGAGAGCGAATCCTATCTCGGAGAATGCCACTCACACACGAGCAGAGGCCCCGACACACTCCGAGGGACTTGGTGTTTACATCATATGGGAAGGTATTTTTTCCCCTTGCGCTGCCAGAGAACAGGCCCACGCACGGACACACAGACGCTGACTAAGGCCCTAGGACTCCTGCCGGGGATGGAGGGGGTGTGGGTTGTAAGCTCGGAGCATGGGTTTTTTAATTTGCACATATGTATATAATTATTGTTTTGCAGCTGATGTCTCCCGGTGTATTTTCACAGTTCTTTTCCCTTCTGGGTTTGCATTATTATTATTATTATTATTATTATTATTATTATTATTATTATTGTTATTATTATTATTTCTTTTTTATTAAAAATCATAACTTGAGTTACAATTACAACTATTACTACTGCAATTAATACATTATGACGGCTCTGCTCACACTGCTATTACTATTGTTATTGTTACTACGACTATATGCACTAGTATGTATATCTTCTATCTTCTTTTGGCATTTCCATTACAGGGTCGTTGGATATCTGTATATTGTTATTATTTTGCTCAATTTGAGTCAGTACTGTTATGTCAAAATAACATTACCTAAATTAAAGTAAAAGTACAAAAATCATTACTGGAGTTAAAGTAAAATTTACTTACTGCCATTACAACAAGCACAACTACTACTATAACCACTACTAATAGTGCTACTACTATTATTAGCCAACATTACCACTGCTGCTCCCACTACTATTACTACTATTATTACAATGACCATGCACTTTGCTATGTACTTTACTTAACTTCTTTCCTTTCATGTCTTCACAGCTTATCCTCTGCCTCCAAGTGTACAGTGATTTGCATATTAATGTGGCATAGGATTTACATTGGATGCCCTTCCTGATGCAACACTTTCCATTTATACAGGCTTTGGACAGGCACAATAAGTACACAGGCTTGTAATCCTTATAGTGGCTAGATTGTGTGCATCTGTGCAGTTGTAGCTCCTAGGTTGCTGTGCTGATGGTTGGACAAAACTCCAGAGATTGTGGTTTGGCATTAGCGCAGCGTGGCTAATGCTAATCAGTTTATTGGAGAAATGTGTGTATTTCTTGCATGTGCAAGAGTGTGCATAAAAGCACGTGGTTAGTGTGGTTTCTTGCTTTTGTTAAGTAGCGCTGCGGTGTGAAATCCCTTTGGTCAAGGTTTGAGGTTAGGTGGGGGGAAAAAAGTTGGAAGAATATGGTAGATATAATGCTAATGCTAAGCTAATGTGTTGTGGTAGTCATGGAAAAATCTAAAAAATAGGCTACACCTTGATGAGTATGAGCAAAGTAATACAGCTACAGAGGCAGTGTACTCTTTGTGCCAGTCCCAAGCCTGGATAAAAGAGAAAAAAAAGGGTCACATCAGGAAGGGCATCTGGTGTAAAATCTATGCCAAATCAATGGGCAAAACTGCATGCAAAGAGGAAGATTTGCTGAGTTGACCCAGGAAGAAAAGAACAAGATGAGTAAAGTATCAATAGTAGTTGTAGTAATAATAGCAGTAGTGAGAACAGCAGTAGTAGTATCACCTTTACTAGTAGTGGTAATAGCAGTAAAAGTAGTAGTTGTGCTAGTGTAAACCTTTTTACTTTTTGACATGGCAGTACCTATACTTAAGTATGTTTGTGAAGTTTGTTGTCCAGTTCTGGCCCAGTCAACCTAAAATAATAACAGGGAATACTAGCAAGTATAGCCTCGAGCTAGCCAAGCAGCAGCACTGGAATTATTGCAACAATGACTGCTTAATCTTAATTAATAAACAAACCCCATGCGGTATGATTACTTATCATCTTTTCATTTACGACACGAAGGTTACCAGAAAGAGGCACGAGAGAATTACAAATGTCTTGTTCATAGCTGCTGCATCTAATGTTGTCTTGTCTGTTGGAATGCAAAGTAACTGTGAATATTGTTTTATTTGCTCGCAAGCAAACTTTAAAACTGTATATCTGATGCATGGGTGTTAGAGTGTGACGTAAATGCCCTTCAGTGACTCATGAGCCTATATTTGTACATTTATATTGATATTTAGAGGGGCACTGGTGGGTTATATTAGTCGACTATTGGCAGAAAGAGACAAAAGGACAGCTGCTGTGACTGTAATGTTATCTGATATTGCATGATGTCAATGGGTGATGTCAATGGCAAGTCAATAAGTTAGGTTTTTTTTAGTTGGCTAAAGCTTTAAAAATGCACAGTGACACAATTTGGAGTGCACAGAAGGTTGCAGGTTGCTGTTCTTACCTTTGACCACTTTTGAAAGATTCTGACCAGCGCAGGTGAGGAACAAGAGCTGAAGTTTTAGAGATGCTTGGACCCAGTCTATCACGATTTGGCCCTTGTCTCTCAAATCTAGGGCTGCACAAGACATCGGGAAATTAAGGTTTTTGCAATGTCACCAAATGCATTATATCACAATATATCACAATAACGCTATGGTCTCTCATCTGACAGAGACTTACACTGTCAGAATCATTTGCCTACCAGACCCTTACAAGAAAATGTGTTACGACTACAATGTTGTAAATAAAACAGTTTAAAAAGTCCAGTTTTAGAGGTAATTTCCTTAATTTAGTCACAGTTTTACCTTGTTTTATTCTTGGTTTAGTCTGTCTTAAGTTTTGATTTTGTCGCTGTTTTGACTTGCATGTTTTTTTTCCATATCGTGCAGCCCTACAAAAATAATTATGTTTGCCCATGTTTTCTGCATAACACATCAACTTTGAAGTGGAATTGTTCACTTGATGCCTAATTGCCATGATGAATGATAATCTGTGTTATTTGCGTCACCTGTCAGTGGTCATAACCTTATGCCTGATTGGTGTATCTTCTACAGTCAGTTCATGTGAAGCCACCACATTCGAACAGTTCTTTAAAATGCTAACATTCACAATTCTAACTTATGTTCAGAACTCCAACTGCAACACAACAGGCTTCCCATTCAACCCAAGACACAAATAGCCCCAGTCCTCCTCTCCACTTTTAAAAATCCCCTGAAACGGCAGATATATTTTCGTCGCTGGGCTGCAAAAAGGCCATAAAAACCTCCTCCGTGACTCTGCGCTTTTCTTTTCCCAAAATAAGATCTGGCACGTACAGTATGTGTGTTGATCGGCGCAGACAGCGGAGCATCTCCTCAATTCTCCCTTCTCATTCACTAGCCGGCCCGCACCGCCTGCTGCTGTTGCCGCTTTTCACTCCCGAGGATCAGCAAAGGTCAGCGGTGGCAGGCCAAGGGCAGCGCGCCGATGGAGTTACCAGTTGTGAGACACTCGAGGATCTATTTCATACAAGCAGATATACTCGAGGGGTAGCAACAGGGCAGAGCAGTGCTTGTGTGTGGATACTGCAGTGGCTTCCTTTAAATCCCTCACAGTGCTAAAAGAAGTCCACAGCGGGCTATAGCTTTGAAGTCTACAGTCTTTATGTGCCCCATTCAAACACAGGGCTATATGGGGGAAGTGCCACCCTGAAATTGTTCGGACATTAACCAGAACATACACCCCGAAGGCTTCCCTCAAGCAATGTCAAGTGATGTGCAGTTGAAAACGTGTGTGACAGTTTTAGGAGAATGGAGAGTGTTAACGTCATAGTTTCTTATGTAACTTTGGACGATTGGGATGGACATAAAACAGCATTTTTCCATTTGATGACAACGTTAACTTGAAGGAATAATGTCTGTATTCTGTGTAAAACAATTTTATAAACAGTATCATGGTAGCTGCACAATTAGCCTACTATTCTTAAATCCATATCATTTAGTTTTACTGAATAGGATGTTACCACCATCTGACACATCAATAACTGCTGAAATCAACATCTTGTCCATCCATCTATCCATCTTTCTCCACTTTATACAGGGCCGGGTCGCGGGGGAAGCAGTCTAAGCAGAGATGCCCAGACTTCCCTCTCCACAGACACTTCCTCCAGCTCTATACATCTTGTAATTACTGTTATTACTTTGAATATAGTGATAGATGCTAAACTGTAAAGAAAGTAGTGGCCAGTAAGTAACTTAGTGTTACTGGCCAGTTACTATAATATTATAACAGAAACTGCAGCAACATTACTAGTTATTATCATTCCCAATTAGAATTACAAATTTACATTATCGTCTCCTTAGAATTATAGGGTTCTATGTGACATTTTTGTCAGAGGTGAGTTATTCATATATTGTTGTTCCTGGATACTTTATCTACATTATATCCAGTTTATTTTTTACAGTTTGATCAATTTTGGGGCTTTTTATCTGGAAAAATAAAAAGTTCTATCTGCAATGTCAAACTTTCATTTGGTGCTATTAGGTTCTATCTCTCTCAGCCAATCAGATTACAGAATGGGCTTAAATGAACCAATCACGTTCTGCCTCTTTGGAATGTCGGCATTCCAGACTGGTTCAGTTACAACAGACTGCTTTCCTTGATATAAAGGTTAAACCTCACCCCAAATTTCAAAGAAATTTTAAGTTAAATAAGTTGACAGTTGAAATATAAACTATTGATTTTTGTATGTTTTGTAAGTTAGAACCTTTTAATTCCGAATTTTGGCCACTCAGAATTAGAAGGGTCTATCTGTGAAAGACCAGTTCCCAAAAGTCCCACTTCAAAAGATTAAAAAATTTTGAAACTGTAATCTGTTTAAGGTGCCTTTAATTTTCATGTATTAAAGAAATGTGTTTCTCATATCAGTTTTGCTACTTTCACATTCAAAACTTTAAACCTAAATATCTCAAAACTACTCAGAATGGATAGAGAAACCTATAATTCTAAGAGGACGTCATAACACAGATTTTATTATTGTAAAAAGTTATTATATTATAAAGGAAAATCTAAGTTTCTACTGGAATATGTTTTCTGTAAGCTTGCTTAGGAGTTTGCATAGTAAAAAAAAAATAAATTTCAAAACACTGCCAATCTATCACTTTTGATGAAATTAATTTGCTCATGTAAACACAACTTATATAGTAAATAAATGCTAACAAAAAGCAGTTTGAGCAGGTGTATGTAGGCTATATTAGCAGGTTTTGCTACATTTAGCTAAATTTAGCAGTGAAAAAGTTTTAACAATCTCTCTCTATTTCTACAATTTCATAAAACTCCCTGATACTTGATATGAACAGTCTGAGGTAGGAAGCCACTGTTAACATTAGCAAAGAAGCTAATTCATGCATTAAGCTCAAATGTCGTTTTTAGATAACTTGAGCTACTTGTTCTAAGTTAGCTTATTCCGGCAGTGGAAATGCATGGTAACTATTGTTGGAAGCTGCCTTATGAATACAGACTCTAATGGCTGTTACATAACTACTATGTAAAATGTTAACACAAACATTAGAAAGTAAAAAGAAATGGATTTTGAGTGTGTTACTGCCAGAAGTGTCTACACTAAGACAGAATCAGCAAGAATCAGTCAACATTAGCAAAACTTTGGCATGCTTGCAAGATACAGTCACAATGCCTATAAACTTTCTGAAGTACTCAACACTTTAGCAGGAACTTTTAAGGTAAAATCCAATCCATGGAACTAAATTTAGCCACTGACAAAAACTCAAGAGTACTTAGTTTGTCCTGCCACGTTTTCTGGCTGCTCATTGCTACAGCTGACATATGAAAGATTTTGACTTAGACTATCCCCCACTGTGCTCTCCATTTCTCTCTGGCATCTTTAGACAAAAAACAGGCGTGACTCTTGTAACATTATCTTGACTTAATGCACTAAAATGGCTTACAAAAGCAATGGAGAAGGGGGATAAAAAAGAAGGGAGGAGTAAACACATTATATAAATCAGATGGATCCCGGGGTCATTTTTGTTTGTGCGTGCCCGTACACACTCGTACGGCCTGCATCCACTCATGACATCACTGTAGCCAGCCCAGAAAGAAGACAGCACAGTCAGAGTGAGCCAAGCTGACGTCATGCCCATTCACTCAATGTCAATTACGTAATCGAGGAGGGGGGGTCCAACCAACGCCTGCAGGACCGAGCGGCCTGTGTGTATGTGTGTAGTTTGTGATGATTGCAAGCGGGGTAGGAACACATAATTGCAATCTCATGTGTTAAAGGGGGGAGCTATAGTACAAGGCACGCTGATGACATCATTAGTGAGAACTGGGATTGGAGTTAGCGTGGCGGCCGTGACACGATGTTTGGGTAAGAGGTTATGCAACGGAGATCCAAGCCAGTGCAAAATAATAGTCCCTTTTTCTGCTTTTTGTTATGGCCTGGGTGGGTATACAATGTGTGGCTTAAGTGACTTTGAGTGCATTAGAAAGAAAAGAAAAGAAAGAAAAAAAAAGAAGGATTGGAGCACTTCGGTATAGTGCTGGAATACACTACACACATGCATATACAGAGACAGAGTGGCTCTAACTCCACTTGAACACAGCCTCCTAAGGACAGGAAATCCTTCCACCCACGTTCCTGTGTTGCCGGGCAACCGCAGCAGCGTCAGCGTTAGCATTTCTCCACAGCTCAAGAAGACACGCAGCAGCAGCAGCAGCAGCAACAGCAGCATCGACACACAAGCGACTCCATATGTAACCGATACGGAACAGTAGATGTGACACTGTACACTGAGGCTACATGTGTTGATGAAAAGCATCTAGGTAGCTGCCAAATTGGGAGGTTAAGAGAAGGAAGTCAGCCAAGACAGAAGAAAATGACAAGACATCCTAAATTTAGTAAACAACACAGAGTGACTCTAGTTCTGTACACAGTTTCATCAAATGTGCCTCAGTGGATTACACAATGAGGTTTATGTGCCAAATAGCTGGAAGGTGCTGGGTTCAACTTCAAGTGATGTCCTTGTCACCCCCTCTCTTGTCACCGCTTCATTCTAAAATCAATTTTGAACAGAGATGAGCTGTCATTGTTCTGAACAGTGAAGACTATAGCCACTCAATGAAAGGGACTCGAGTTTGTCTTCCAGGGTTGTGTATTCCCTTTCTTATCACTTTTTGTTTTATGCCTATCTCTACTACAGGAAGAGCCCTTTACACTACGGACTGTCACCTGCACCCTCTCTTAAGGTCTCCCACTTGAGCCCTGTATGCTTCATAACTTGTCAGTGCTTTACTTTCCTGTGTAGTTAAGTAGCACATTTGTTTGAATATACAGAGTAATAATATGTGTTGCTAACAGAATCGCTAATTGGCATCATACCCTGCTCTGGCGATCCCCTTGCTGCATTCGGACATGCTTCTCTTGTTTGAACTCAAATCCTGTCAACAGCCTTCTGACTTTAACCTTGTGGGTACGTACAGGTCAGGGTATGGTCAGGAGGGAATGCTTGTAAAGAGGTTCAGAGACAACTGTCTGGTCCGAAGATCAATCCCAAACAGGCAAACTTCGAAGTTCATTATTTGACAAATTCCTACTTTACATTTGAAATAAGGCCTGGTTTCCTCTCCTGAAGTTCAAAATCTTTTAAAATTGGTTGGCATCTTACACACAAAGAGAGATGAGTGTCTCTGTTGCCCAACCATGCAAAGACTATCCAATCCAAAACCTCTGACAAGATTTTAAGATAGGTAGCCAGTGTTTCATAAATAGAGTATGCTTCTACACACAAAATTTGGAAGTATACCTTTAAAGCTAGCTGCGGGCAATCATATGTCGATAAATTCTAATCAGAGGAAACATGACTCCCAGTTGGTGTGTCCATTCATCTCTACTTCTAAATCTACTGAATAATTAAGTACCAGACAAAAGAAGCTATGAAAAATATTTTACTTATTTTGTAAGTGATGTTTCTGAATGAGAGCCAAACCAACTTCCATATGAGATTCCCATAGGCTCTACTTACACTCTTTTTTTATTGTCAATGTAAGAATCCCCAACTACATTCTTCTATCTGTTAAATCTTGGATGCACCAAAGCACATTTTTTGCATTATATGTTTAACATATTGAATGTATCAATTTTTCATGTTCTAATTCATGAATGTATTTTTAACATTTTTCTTGTAAACAATGTGAACCAAAATACTCACATTAAAGACAAAAATCTGGTATTAAATGTGTACTCTGAAGTATCTTCTTCCTTATGATGTCATTTTTGTTTAATCTAATATGGCAAATACAGTAATTACCTGCTTTTTCCATTAGAGGGCACTTGCACTATGAGTACCTGGGCAGGTACAGTGTCTTGAGTAGGTTTTTTTTTTTTTTTTTAAACAAGGGAGATGTACAGAAGGGTGGCAGCTACAGAGATGTAAACCTTATGGAAAAAGTAATACTCCATTCCATCATGACAAAAACGTGGCAATTTAAGCGTTAAATTTGTTTAAAAAACCATTAAGATTTTATATATGTGATAAAGACAGATGCTGGTTTAAGAAATTAAAAAATTAAAAGTTCAATATGGCAGCTATAGGTGCATTCAAACAAGCCATCTTTCTCAAACCTCTGCTTCTTCTTTCAGATCCCCAGAAAGTAGCATGAGTTCACTGCAGCCGAGCATGCTGATACTTGCCACAGCTGCCCTCCAATTTGTCAGCAATGGCCCTCCACCAAACATGACATCAGCCCTTGTAAATATAAAACACTTTTCTCCATTTATAAGGCCTATTTTTGCACTCGCTGACGTCTTTCAATGCCGCGTGTGTATTTATGTGCCACGGAGCAGGGACAGGGAACCGGCCGTATAGCTCGGCGCGGCTAAGCAGAGAGGCTAATTGAGCTGAGGTGCCCGGTACTGTGGACAATGAGTCTATTTCAAATCAGCAGGAGGCCTATTGAAGACAATTAGAACCTGGGGGATACGGAGAGCATTATTCTTCTAAGCCATCTTGGCCACTTAGGCCCTCTGCGTGTTCACTGCAATTTAAGACCCCGCTTTTAACTCTCCTGTTGTTTTAACACACAAGGCAGCACATAAAAGGCACCAAGACGCTGTTCAGTACTCAAATGAAATGATATCTGTAAATGCTACTATTAAGGGGCTTCTATACATTAAAAGGGACAATGAATAGAAAAAGCAAGAGTACACACAGTAAGTAGTCCGGCCAGCAAAACCCATTCACTTTTTTAGCCAAGTGAAATAGGTCTAAAACCCCTTCTATTCGAACTTTTTTGCATTTTCTGCTTGGTATAATGTCTATCCACTTGTACTTAATCCACTTCGAACTTGAATCAAACTTGATACCAGACATTTCTTTGTGTGTAGAGTAAAAAAAACTATTTGGATTGCCTACCAGGGAACATGAAAATGTTATAGACTGAACAATCTTTCTATAACGCAATAATTAAAAAATGTTTTTACTTCTAATTGACCTTTTTTGTCAATATAAACAAGGACAGCTTCTTTTTGAGGTCAAATTATGAAATAAACAATATATATATACGGTATAAAAAAACATAGATACATCAGAAGCACTTGGAGAGCTCAGACCGCCACCACAACATTGACCCTATCTCGCAATGGTAAAGATATAGTGCCCAGATCAGACCTAGGATCTTCTAGTTCAGGGGTAAATGCTTTATCCTTTGCTCTACATAGCCCCCTTTATGTCACAATAGCAAAAAAAATCACTGAAACAAAATCATAAAACATAAAAATTACATCTACACCAAAAATAAATAAATAAATGTCCTTGTATATATATATATATATATATATATATATATATATATATATATATATATATATATATATATATATATATATATATATATATATATATATTTTTTTTTTTTTTTTTTTTTTTTTTTTTTTTTATTTTGTTAGTACTACCACAAATTACTTTAGGCTTATTATACAATTTATTTTTTCAATCTTTGTAAGGTGGCGGTCCTGTATACTCTCATGTTACACTGCCTAATTCTCAAATTTCCTTCTGGCCATTGAAGGATGTTTTGAAAGCAAACACCATTTATTTCAATAAGTTATTTGTAGAGGAAACGCGAGTGGTAGGTGGAAGTTAGGTCAACCTGCAGTCGTCCTGCTTTCTCCTAGATAAAGATACTCTGATGAATTGTATACTATAGAAAAGTGATACTAAAATATTTTCTTTGGCTTTGACAACTTGGGCTATATTGCCATTAAATAAAATTTGATGTAAAAAATGCATGTCTGGGTTTCTTACAAAGCTCTTGAATTACATGCACTTCATCATTTCGCCAACGAAATCTATTACTCAGCCTAACTTTACAAGTGTAACATAAGCCCTAACAGACATTTGGGGCAGACTTTGATGACGGCAGTACAAAGCCACGCTGAACACATCACTTCTACATTTTTTTTCTCATGGTTTTTAATGGGGTTATGTTTTGTAGATTTTGAAGGCCATAACACGTGAATCATAGGTTTTTAAATGCTCATCAAACCGTTGAGTGAGCGCCAGTCGACTGTGAACTCAGATTTGTCAGATGAAGGTCATACAAGGTTATGTCGCCAGTAGCCGTTTACACTCCACTGAATCATGGTGCTTTTTTTTTTTTTTTTTAAATGCCCATATTGTTGCCTACTTTGTGCCTAGTATTAGAGCAGTACTATATTAAAAACACATGCAATGTTATTTTTGAATATTGTGATGAAATATTAACTGGGGGCATTTGAAACATTTGAATTCTTCTTTGTAGCTAATGCCAAAACAACAAAAAATAACTTGTCGTTTTTAAAAACTAAAAATGTTTTTTTGCTTTTGGCTTTGCTCAGCCAACATGCGCACATTAAAGTCCAAATGTTGATTCTTACTTACTTCAGTGCAACTCTATCTACAGGTTAGGAGAATTAACTACCTTATGTAAACTATGTAGTCTACACAGGTAGGGCGGCACGATATGTGATAACTACTTTGAATATTGCGATAGCATTATCATTGACAATATTTTTGATCTACTATTTTGAATGGGGTGGTGGGCACAAAGTGAAAAGGGTGCCGTGGTTTCATTAAAGGCTCTAATGGGGCACTGACTCTGTAAATCTCAGTCAGATGGGAGACCATAACATTATTGTGATACATTTAATTTCTTGTAAGTATTTGTATAAATTTGTATAAATTTGCAATATATTGTGCAGCCCTAAAACTGAGTGCACCCACAAGAGTCCTTGGGCCACAGCTGACCAGCAACAGTTGTTCTATATAGCCCTATTCTAAGATAAGACAACACTAAAATTACACTGTCAGTAAAATTTTAAAACTAATCAAACAGCAAGGGACCACATGCCAGTTTGCTCATTGTGCCCGCCCCAAGCCTGGATAAATGTAGAGGGTTGTGTCAGGTTGCCAACTCAATGTGTAAATCACTGCACACTTGGAGGCACAGGGCTCAATTTTCCAACAAAACCCCTGCTGTAAAACAAATACCAAATTGATGTGCAAGTCACATTTTACCACTAGAACCACCAGAGGGGTCATTCTTTTGCTCTTTCAGATTAACTTTATTCAATATCCATTTATTTTATGACATAATATTTTTTGCTGGGCCAGCCAGATTTTTTTTTTTTTCCAAAGGGATTCAGTACAAACATGCAGAAATAAAATGCCTCTGGACCAACTTAAAAGGCATGATTTTCTCTCAAACCTTAAAACAATAATAATTTATACATTATCTAGTTTTACCAGAAAACTTACAGAAACCCTTTTTTGGTTCTAATGTTGCAGTAGGAAGTAAAAAAAAAAGACCAACTGGTAGCTTAAGGGTCTTGCAATGATAAAGACCAACAAACAAACAAAGAGAAAAAGAATCTGAATGGCATGCATAATACTGAGTTGTACAAATCTGGTGGCACTGTGGCAAAGTGGTTAGCACTGGGGCTTTACTCCAGTTTTCCCCATTAACATCAATCAGCAATCAAAACATGCACAATAGGATAATCCTCCAGCTATAGGTACTCCTGACCAGGATCCTGGTTCAAAGAATGGTCCCCAGACGCTGCTCAGCGGTAACCCACTGCTCCTGACAGGCTGTCCCAGCACCACTGAAAGATGGGTTCATTGCAGAGAACAAATTTCCCTACAGGGACATAAAAGTATACCTTAACCTTACCCAGAAGCATAGGAAATTCATTAAATTCCTAATACTTCTTATAAATTACATGCACACAAAGGCCTTATTTTTGAACAATGGTCTGCTATTTAATTTTGTTCCCATGGGAAAAGTTTGTGCACACAGTAATATCAATAACACAATGGCAAACTGAATGGCCCGAAAAACCAGGTTCCTTCCATCGTCGTCCACTCTCACCTCATGTATCTTTTCAACGGTTGATTTTTAAAACTCTGGCTGTATTAATGCCACTGTAAAATAAAGTCAGTGGTTGGAAATGAGGGCTTTGAGGTAGTTAATGATGCTTTGATGATTCTTTTTTTTTTTTTTTTTTGGTGGGTGTGTGAACACTGCCTAATTAGTTTAACTATATTTAGTGCGCTGCTGGGATCAGGCTCGACTCAGCCCTCGACAACGGGAAAAGCAGAGCCATTATCTATCCCTTGCACTGACAGAGGTGGATTTTTACATGAATGCAGCCTTGACAATATGGATTACATAGGCACAAGAACCTCAGTACCCAAAAAGAAATGGTAGGTGAAAAATGTCAAGTCAAAATGTCTTAACACACCTGGAAAATGCGGTTGTCATTTAAGGTCAGACAAAGCACTAGCACGCTCCAGAGCCACACAGTGGAAAAAAAGTAACACATGTAAACAAAAACAAAAAACACAATAAAAATGTTTGAGTACCGCTGGTGTGGTGAAGACACATAATTTGGGTCAGTCTACCACTGACTAATTTGTTTGTTGCTTATTTTAGGCTCTTGTGACAAACAAAAAAAGCCTAACAAAAATGTCTTGTCTACAGTAGCTTATGAGGTGTTTACGTGCTTTCAGATGGCATAGTTGCAGATTAAGAAATGTATTGTTTTATCTCTGACATAGGATTAAGGTTTAACTTTAAATGATTTGCCAAGATCATTAGTATCACACTCTTGTTCCGTAAGCCAGTATACCATTTGTACCATTCCCATGTCCGGATAAATGCAGAAGGTTGCATCAGAAAGAGCATCTGAGACAAACCTATGCTAAATTAAACATGCTAATCTCTACTACTAGTGCTAATAATGCACTACTGGATCTGGGCTAAATGTTAGCTTCTTTTCTCATTTTCACCGGTACCCAACCTAAAATGTTCTTCATCCATCCTTCTGAACAACAAGACCTATGTTTCCTGCTATTATTTCAATTCAAATTAAAAATGCAGTCACAAGGGATCAGAAGCCAGTGTATTTCTGTGCCGTTCCCAAGACCACATAAATGCAGAGGGCTGAGAAGAAGGCAAGATGACATAAAAGTATGAAAAGATAAAACTTGTCTACAGTGGTTCATGATGTGTTTATGTGCTTTCATACTCAAGTAGTGGTAGTAGTAGTTGCCAAGTAAGTAATGCATTCTTCTGACTGTGCATGAAGGTTTTTGAATTGATAATTACAGACTAAATTAGCTGAGAGTATTAGGATTTATTAGCAAAAACATTGGCTAATTTTCTCCTTTTCAAATGTATTCCAAATTTTTCTTCATCCGTTCTTCCCAACAACAGTTTCTTACTATTTTATCCAATATTTTAAATTGAATTTGCCACAAGAAAATGGCAATGCATTAAATCAACTTTGCGCTTACATTAAACTTCTAGCTCTGAGTTTAGAGTTAGAACAAGCTGGCCCTAAATTATCTCAGCCTTATTAAATGCTTGAATGCTTTAAATATGTGTGTACACATCTCTCTTTGCTTCCATTTTTATTTGTTTCACTTCTACGTTTTCTCTGTGTAACCAGACGTAGACAGCACCAAATTAGCCACTATTATTGTATTATTAGCAGCCACTGATTCAGTTTTGACAAGTGGTGTACACCAAATCGTGGCTGCTTGATAACAGAGTCTAGAGGACAAGTTAAGGTCTTTAATCACCAAAATAGTTTTACTCAAATAAAAATAAAAGAACTGCATCTTTTCAAAGTCTAAGCTCTGCCTGTAAACACAGACTTGTCAACTGTGCGTTCTGTGGCCTCCTTTTTCCGGGAATATTTTCATCCCTTCTGCTGATGAAGCTCATGTTTTAGGACTAAATGTGCACTACCTCTGCAGTTCTTTCTGACGGTGCAGTTTCGACAAACCGCCATATGGCTCGTGGGCCTCAGCTGACCAGCGCGCAGCAGTGGGGTGCGCAGTAGCTCCGGGCCCCAGCTTAGTACAATTGGAGAAAATCAAAAGAGCCATTTTAGACTATTTATGGTGAATAAATTATGTTCTGGCCTAGAAGAAAGTGAAATCCTCCTATTCTATTCATTCATACATGAATTATAGATCCATTAGGGAGCGGCGTTAAGGGAATCCGACCAACAACAGTGGTGCGCAGAGCAATAACCCACTGAGTTAGACATATATTATCAGCGTCTGGGGTGGAGTTTGATTTCAATATTCAATTTACACACAATCTCCCATCGGACTGTCCCAACTGAAAAGCTGTTGGTGTCCTAACATCCCCCAGTCAGCCATTTACAATAACAACTCAAACTACTGTATGCTCATAGCTTAATTAGGCTGTTGAACTGGACTTTTGCCAGAGCCATGCACTTACAAGCACTCACAATCATGGTTTTTAATAGCATTGGGCCGGTGAAGTGGTGACTCTAAATTGCCTGTAATGAATGGATGCGAGAGTGAATGGTTGTCTGTCTGTGTATGTCTCCAAGTGTAAGCCTTGCAACTAGCTAGCCACTGTTCAGGGTGTACACCGCCTAAGGCCCAAAGTTGTTCCAGTAATGGGAATAAGCCAAAGAAAATGAATGAATGAATGAGCTGTTGTCAAAACAGAAATAGATTATGTTAAACCTTAAATACAAATAAGTCTAATGCACTGAAATAGAAGCATGCAGAGAGCACAAACCTACACCAAGACATCCTATTTATGCAGTCAGGGTAAACATGGCCCTATCTTGCAATAGTAAAGATATAGCCAGACATAGCCTAAACCTTGGAATAATGTAGGTCAAGGGTAAATGTTCTATATATTGAGCCACAAACCTCATTTATCTCATGACTGTCTACACCAAAAAGTCATCATTTGTTTATCAACATGTACTTGTTCATCCTCATCACTATCTTGCAATGATACACGATCCTTTAACAATTCCTTCCTGAATCCTGAGTGTTATAAATATACATTAAAAATGTGTCTTTTCTTTCTTGACCCATTAATGACCTTTGATGAAAAATTACTTAATGCACTGCTTTTTCACTTAGTTCATGTTTGAGGCAGTTTGTTCTGAATGCTGAATTCTCATCGCATGTGTCTCTAATGGCCTTTTCTCACTGGAGGAACTTTTTGCAGTTACTATAACCTTTTCAGAAACTATCCCATTTTGTTTGCATATGATAAGAACTGTGGACTGGGATCACATATAGATTAATCTGAGTCCACTTGTTCCAGCCACTAGAGTTCAAACTCAAATCAGGGCCCAGACTAGTTTTGTGTCAATTAGAGTGAATGGATCAGATGATTACATGATTACAACTAAGTCAGAGAAAAATAAATTTCTAACTTGGCAAAAGCATCTTCCAAGAAAGCACCAAAGGAAACAGTAGACTAGTCTTTTCTTTCAAACTTTTCTGTCAGCAAGGACTCAACATTTGACAATTTAGCAAGTACAGAAAACTGAACTATATGTTTTTCTCATCTGCTATGTGTTATACTGAGCTGGTCTGAGACAGTTTTGCCAGCTCTAATGGTTCCTAATCTAGGGTCTGGGACCAGAAATTGCAGGAAGGTCCACAGAGCTTTATCTGTTTTGAGGTTATCAAAATCATAAATCTGTGTATTAAATCTTTAAATTCCACACACCTAAAACAATAAGGACAGGAACAAAAAAGTACAGATGCTGTTTATTTTTGTAAATAAATGTTTGTAACGAATCCTGATGTGTTTGTGTGGGCCTGGATTTTTTTGGGACATAGGCTGGGAAAAAGCAAGGAAATAGACACTGCTCTAAAGTATGTTGTCTCATCTTAGACAATGAGGCCTAGAGCATGAAAGTAACTCAACACTTAAATACACTTTTGAAAGTAAAGGTACTTTCCAAACACATTTCTCGTGATGCTTTTAGTGTCACTTGAAAAGTTTATATTGTTTGACCTCTCTCACAAAGCTGTTAACTCAGCTCAGCTTATAATCAGAAGATTGTAGGTTCAAGGCCAGAGTAAGGTACAGTAGTAGTTCGAGTAGCAGAAGTAGTTTGTACAGTATATGAGTACAGATTTACATACTTTTTCCTCCACTAATAAAGTCATAAAACAATACTGAAAATGAATTCCATTATCTTTTACTACAACTTCAAATGTCATCCTAGTTAGATCCAGACGTTTAAATTTCCAAAGTCTGATTACAGTTGGACAATGGTCTCTACTACTTCCACTTAAGCACACTGACTGTCCGAAGTTGCAGAAAAAAGCAGCCAAGATCGGACTATAGCTGAGCATCTCTCCACAGGGGTGTCCGCTGAGAGACAGGCTGAGGTGGAGGGGCCGAGAACTCCATTGAGTGCAGCCATGGGGGGTCAATATGTGAATGAACATTTGCCATGGAGGTGAATTATGAATGAGCCAGCACTCTGCCTGCCTCCTTCCCTCCCTCCTTCTTTCCTTTCCTCCCTCACCTCGCCACCTCCACTCCACTTCCTAACCTCCTTCCCTCCCTCCTCTTCCCTTCCTCGTGAATCCATCTCCTATCTCCCATCTGATCACTTCTTTTCCTCCCTCCTTCCACCCTCCCCTCGTCTCGTCTTGGAGGGGTAGAGACACACCACATCGGCCTGACACACAACCTGAACATTCTTTCCCAATCTACCTATGTCTAGGTTTTGGGTGAATTCTCTCTGGCGCACATAAACCAGAGATAAGGCAAAACAGTGCTTGCACGTGCGCTGTGGCAGACGCGTGCGCTCCAAAGTCTCCCCTGGCGGTTCTCTCCCCCAGCTGTTCCGATGGGGGGTACTGGACTGTGTGTAATCCAATGTGCTATAGCGCTCAGCCCCTGTGCCACGCTGAGCTCTCTCCCTCCGCGCGCTCCTCTCTGTTGCTGTGCGTCTCGTCAGATCTGCCTCTCCCCCCCTTTCAACCTGTTTGAAGGGAACTCTTGTGTTGGAAAATCCCTCAAACCTGGCCGTTTGGGCTTTTTTTAAATCCTCCACCACCGAGCACAACAACTTAAACCGGAGTGTCTGTTTTAAACTTCAGAAGCCATTCACAATTTCTTCTTCTTCCTCCTCCTCTGGAACCCTTCACTCCAGTTAAGCAGCGGTCACTTGCACTTACTTTAGACCCCCTTGTAGCCACAGTGGAACAAGCCACGGATTCACACGCCAGCACATGTGTACACAGGAGGTATATATGCAGTACAGTATATAGGCGTTTTGCGCACACTTGTACCACACGTACAGCAAGAACGCCAGAACGCACACAGTCCCCCTTCCTTTTACGCCACATACACAAGCGCGCATTCAACCCCAAAAACCAATAAAGTCACCTTAGAATCTCTTCCAGACGAGCCCCTTCTTCTCTCAGACTTCTCTCGCCTCCTCTCCTCCTTCCTTCCTTCCTTCCGTCTTTCCTTCCCTTTCCTTCCAAACCCGTACCGTCCTCTCTGGCTTCTTCTCCTCTCTTCGGTCTCGTCGCACGGTCACTTCCCAGCGATTTCCCGGAGCCCCTCCATATCCAACCCCGCCAGTCAGTCGTTTCTAGCAGCAACCGAGCCGAGCGCCCGAGCCTACGTACCTCCACGCATACGCACGCACGCGCGCACCACACAGACACGAGCCTCCGCCGCCGCCGCCGCCGCCGCGTTCCTATGGTCTCCCTCTCTCCCGCTCTGTTTATGGCTCGGTCGGTGCTCGCTCGCTCTCCCTCCGCTCCACTGTCGGGGAAAGAGCTACTGCGTGCGTGCGTGAGCGTGCGTGTGTGTGTATGTTTGTGAGGGTGCGTGTGCGCGCGGTGTGCCTTGCCCCGCCAGCAGCAAGAGGACTTCCCCCGGCGCGCGCCCTGGGTCCTAACGTCGGTCTTTTTCACTGAAAGAATGCTGTTGTGTACGGAAGGCACGCACAAAGATCGTCTATGGCCAAAGGGATTCTTATGTGTTCATGAGGGCAAGCTAAACAGCCATGGGAATAAATATGATTAAAATATGATTTGCTGTTTACTCCTTAATGATATGATAATGAGTTGATGACAACATTGAAATAAATATTTGCAAATAATATGAGCATTTGGCAACAGCCTACTGCTATTCAATTTCAAAGGATTAAGTGCATTAAAAGCACAAATGCCATCTCTGACAACACAGTTAGTGAAGCTATCCACAAGTAACAGACCACCTTTGGAAGGTCATCCAAAGTAATACTACCAGGGGAATACAGATGTCTACACTAAATTATTTTTAAAAGGCAGTCCGAGGGAGCCAGGTCTGGATTATTCAGTTACACATATCCACAGGAAAAATACAAATTTATTGCCCTGACAAATATAGATGTACAGCATATCTCAAATTTAATAATGTTATTTAAAGGAGATATATCATGCAACCTTTCTGAGCTTTCTACTATGTTATAATGTTCTTCTCTCACCAAAAAAACTTTCCTGAGCGAAAGTTGTGTTTTGTTTCATTTTTGCTGTTTGAATAATCCTGTTGTCTCTGGAGTTTCTGTTGTCTCAGAACGCTTGGTTCCACAAACCCCGCCCACTCCAAGAAGCACTGACCAATCAACAAGCCCTCTACATCCACTGTCTACATTCCTTTATCCAAAAAAAAAAAAAGTCTACAGCTCTATTTCCACTGATTCCTCACAGCTACTTTTCATTCTGTAGTAAAATTACATCATAGAAAAGTTTAGGAAGTAAACAGCTTTTTTTCAGTTTCTGTTCAAAAGAGCCCAACAGAGCTGCACTCTACTGCCCTCTGCTGGTCTCTTCACCTGTTTCTTTAAGGCAGTAGTAAGGTATGGTAAGGTAGTAAGGTTTAAAGATTGTAAAACATGCAATACTATTGAAGATGTCACCAATATTAGTTTTAAAAATTGGCCAGTGACCAGTCACTCTGGTCAGGTTGTACCCGGCCTAAAGTCATAGTTGCCACTATCAAGTTCTGTTTAAGCAGATGATGACTGATGAACGTGGTGGGAGGACTCTTGCTGCTTGCAAATCATCTATTTGTAGATTAAGTTAAGAAATAGAAACATGCATAATGAGTTGCCCACACAAAACTCTTCAAAAGCTATAATTTTCTGCATTACAAAATCTGTCTGACTTCACTGTGATTTGCATTTAATTTATAGAAATGCACAGATTTTTTTCTTTTGAGATATTTTAACCTTGACGTGGTGAGTACCTCATCTGTCGAGATTAAGACCGGGTTTGATTTCACACAAGGTCACACCTGTGCCACTCCCAAGCCCAGACAAATGGAGAGGGTTGCCTCCAGTAAGAGCATCTGGTGTAAAAACCTGCAAAGTCCCAAAGTAATATTAGCTGTGCAAGCTGAGCAGCTGAAGGAACCCACTGTTACTGCCAGCGAGACTGAAATATTCCATTGATAAAGAATGCTACACGCTGATTACACACACACAAAAAGAAGCTACTAACATGTGATTTTATTCATAAAGTTGAACAGTATGTTTTATTAGCAGAACCGAAGATGTGACGGAGGGGATGCCCGCTGCATGGATAACTGTACAGTGATTGATGGCATCTGCAGAACAAACACACTCTCCACTTAAAGCTCCAGAATAAAGAACTGTGGCGCTCTACAGATGGCCACTGTTCTAACCATCTCATTCAGACCAGTTAACATCCTCAGGCTTCAATGTAGGCTTGCTTCTTTTCTCCTTTTTTTTTTTTTTTTTCTTCCTCTGCAACTTGTTTTGAGTCTGTACCCAAGTGGTTACTATGGCAACAGCGGGGCAGAGGCACAGAGCCATGCGAAGGGTGTAGGAGCCATTTACAGACGACGGAGGGGACATTTCCACAGCGCGTTTATTAGACCTGCTCTGTGTGACCTATATGCACGCATCGTAAATCATATTTTTATGTTCCAGCGAGGGCAGCGTCTGGAACACTTTTGTCCATTTTGTCACGTTTTTGTCACATAGAAATACATTCAAGGTCATCAAAATTACTCCAAAAAAACATCCAAGTCTGCCTTATATATTTCTCTATTGTTTAAGTTAAATCCTCAGTGTAAATGAATATTGATTGGTGTAGAAAATGTGACAGAGTGAGTCATGCTCTCAAACATAGTCAACCTCCGGTGCAGCTCCCTTCTTCCTCATATGGCCACCCCTCCCTCGCTCTCCGGTTCTTCCTCAGAGCGTCATCAGGTTACCATAGCAACGGCCCGCCTATGGGAGACAGCGATCCGATCATTATGGAGTATGGGTTTGTAAAAGTGAAGGGCATGCTTTTTTTTTTTGCTTTTTTTTTCTCAGCAACACTTCACAGGAGGCCAGCTCGGGTTAGGTTAAACAGTCGATGTGCAAGTATGGAAAGGTGAAATAAGGGGAAAGTTAAAAAAAAAAGAAATCAGGTTTAAGATACTGGACTAAACCTGTTCTAAAACTGGTCTACAAAAGATTTAGCCCAGAACTTAAACCAGAACTAGACACTTAACATTAAACCTTCACTAAACAAAATCTAAATCCAAAACTCATTGACAAATATGTGAAGGATTAATCCACAATTTGAGATCCAAGACCAACTTTTGGCCAAGCACCAGCTACACCCAAGATTAAACCAGAACTTAACCAGGACTAAATTCAGGGCCAAACACAGGGCACCTCCATTGGTAATATAATGTCTACTGAGACTGGGATTAGCCTCCACGAGGTGAAAACTACACTTACAAAGTCACTCTTGTGCCAGTTCCAAGTCTGGATAAAATGAATCTGGCTTAACATATTATATAAAAGTTTAATCTTCTGCCAAATTATTCACCAGATAATTCAATGTGGCAACTCCTGAGAAAAAGGCAACATTCAAAAGGTACTTGCAAAACAAAACACAAACCCAGATTAAAACAAGATCAAAACCAGAAATAAACCAGGCAATCGTGGGATTAAACCAGGTCTAAAACCAAAACATACAAAAAGTACAAACTAACTTGTTGGTGCATCACTTCTTTCATTTCAGCTGTTCCCTCCCAGGGCCACCACAGCACATCATCTGCCTCCTTAGTGTGCAGTAATACACATATTCATTTGACATATAGGTTTATATGCTGTATACTTGTAATGGAAATTTTATGCATCTTTATGCATTTTGTTATCCTATTGTCTGAACTGAGTGCTGTGCATGATCGGCATAACAGCTAACATGCTTTTGTTTGTTGTCAGGAAAAAAATGACCAACACTAAAGGGGACATATGCTTTTTCAGGCTTTTTGAAATAATTCTGGACAACGTTGCATTATTATTTCACATTTTATATCTTAAAATAATGTATATGTGTGGAAAATGTCTTCTATTACATTGACTTTGCAGAGAACACTTGGATTACAATCTGACGCTCCCTGCTGGCAATGGTGGGGACTGGACAGATCATAAAATGGCTATTTAGCATGGCTATTAGCAAGATGCTTCGTAGTGACGGCAATTTAAGCGCTGAAATTATCAGAACTATTGAGTCCAGTGATGATGTGGCTTTAGAAACATGCAGTAGTACTTCCTGGTTTCATGTGTCCATGTAGAGTGGTGAGACTGAGCGTTTTCAGCTCTTGAGAAAGAGACAGCCTCAGCATACAGGATTACCTAAACATGCATGAATGAAACTAACAAACCATGTATGTTTTTGGGGTGGGAAAAAAAATGATATCATGATTAAAAGCTCAAAAAAT
The DNA here is from genome assembly GCA_020698575.1 of Bostrychus sinensis. Taxonomy (NCBI): domain Eukaryota; kingdom Metazoa; phylum Chordata; class Actinopteri; order Gobiiformes; family Eleotridae; genus Bostrychus; species Bostrychus sinensis. The sequence continues at coordinate 9,075,945 of CM036257.1, read as the reverse complement.
ATGTTTTTTTTGCACAATACCATTGTATAAATAACACCATTGTTTAAAAGTTTAAAAAAATTGAAATTTTCCAGAAAAAATCTTTGCCAGCACTCTCTTGGAAACAGCACAATAAAATTTTAATTCTCTTCAAGGGTTCCGTACGATCTGTTCCATACCACTTATTGCAAATGTGCCTTAAAACACCACAAAGCTTGGAATACTCCACATTGGGTAAAAGTGTTCTTAATTACAAAGTTTGAAGCAGCAGAACTTCCCTCCACACTTGTGAAATAATGGCTCTGACAGACGTGGCAGTGATTGGTCGACTGCAAACCCACAGTCAGGAAACCCAGAAGCCTTCTCTGTAATTTATAGGTGGGGGAAATCGAAGTGCACCGCAGCGAGAGAAGAGATGGAAGCGCGGCGAGGAAAAAGTGTTTTGTTTGATAAGGATCAAAGAGAATGGCAGTGAGGAGGAAGTGTGTTTACGATCCTGCCGCCGTCTCGTAGGCCTGCTGTTAGCGGGAGGCCGTGAGTTCTATGTGCTGCGAGCCTAGAGGGGAGCGCTAAGCTGAAGTGACAGTGTGGATCTTTAAGATGTCTCCCAAACTTTGCTGTTCGAGGAGATCTTATCTGGAAACAACCAGCATGGAGGAGAACAGGAGAGGAGAGAGACATGGATCAAAGACAAAAAGTGACGAAATCCATATTGTACCAATGAGATGAGATGTGTTGGAGGGATTTGGATGTTCACGACCGAAAACATCAATTTGAACTTTCTGGGCAAACATCCTGACCAATTCTTTATATTTAAGCTTTAAAATGCAAAGTGAAGTCAATCAGTGTGAAATTACTCCTTTTCATAATAACATCCAGTAGTGTAGCAGCCATGCATTTAAATGGTTCTTTTTGCTATGGTGAATGTGGGAAAAATGGTCTAGGCTCACAAATCTAATGTGTATATTGGTAATTTTGTAGGTCAAAACTTTTACACCTATAATGAATGCATATGTAATGTTTTAAATGTTAGTAAGGAAAGAATGTGACCGTGAAATATGTCACACACCGGACTGATAATCGGCCACCTGGCATGGTCAGACAGTTTTACATAGTCAGTGGCAAAGGTCTGCTTGAAGCATAGCATATAACAACATGAGGTTAACTAGTGTTTAATCCACTCTAAACTATAAATAAAATGTTCTGACTTGCGAAGCGAGAGCCGTGCTTCCCTAAACCGGAAACCGCTGTTCCTAACATATGCTATGTTGCCAACATATGCTATGTTGCCATTGTGTCTTGGAATATGGCACAACGACAAGTACACGTTTGATTAGAAATAACATTTTCTGCACCGCAGTATTGGTATAACTGTGGCGCATATGCATGACGACTACAGCCTGCCTAGGAGTTGTGGGCTCACGTCTGGAGTTCAACTTTGCTGAATGTCTCTCCCATATCTCCTGTCACTTCTTAACTGAACTATCAAATAAAACCAAAAAGGCCTAAAATATCTTTAAAAAAAAAAAAAAAAAAAAAAAAAAAAAATATTAATTATTAATTAACTATATTAACAATAAATTCATTAAATGGATTTTTGTTCAAACAACTATTCAGCATGTTTCCTACAGCTGTGATGCTAATGTGCTACAGTTAGCTTACCTTAACTTGTAGCCTTGCACAGACAGAAATATAATAGCCTATTATTATTCATTAAATACGTGAGTAAACCACTTGAGTGCTGCAGAGTTTATTTACAGAAGCTCATTATCAGCAGAGTTTAGCCACTAGCATTGCCCGCAGATGGATAGCTACTACGTCTCAGGGGTTGGGTTGGTTTGTCCAAGCCTAGAGACTCCAGTCCCTTGACCACTAGACAAGAGATAAATGAATATTTTGCAGTTGGGAATATACAGGTTGCTTTGTGCAGCAGTTGGATATTTGCAAAATGTACAGTCTCTCCTGCTAAGGTCAAGGTGTTTGCATCTCAACCACCACTATTTCAACCAATGGCACATCAGTTCTGGCAGTTAGTGGTGTGGCGCTGTATGGGCATAGGTTTTATGTTGGTTTATGTCTCTCCTATCGCAGCCAAGCTATTCATGGGGGAACAGAAAATTGAGATACACTTGGATAGTTAACATTGCGGAAAAAAGCAGTCATTGCTTTGTGAAACTCAAACTCAGGTCTCCTCTTTTGTGCAAAACTGTAACCTTACTTAACTTGTATTTATTTTGAAAAATCCTCATGAATCACCAGCTCTAACAAAAATAAACACAGTATTGAAATGTACACAGACTGTGTATTCTTTTGTGTATTTATGTTGCAAACTTTTATGCATCTTGTGAAACACTGTAAAATAGAAATTTTTGAAAAGACATTGACTGGCAGTGCAATGATTCCATGAATGGAGTTGCTTTCTCGGCCTGTCTGCTCAGAGGTCTTAGCGGGGCAGTGGGGTGGGTCAGCAGTCATGTGTGACAGGCAAAAGCCAGACGTATTGGCTGTCAATCAAACTGCGCTTTATTTCCGATCCCTGGTTCCATCGCTCACTGTGTGTTTTTCCACTTTTCACTGTCTTCTTTCTTCTGCGCCGTCTCTGCCTCAAGTCTGACAAGCCAAAGATTTCCACTCACTTCAGAGGAGGGATAGAAGCGAGAGGGAGGTGGAAGAGTTACCCTGTTGCTGGTCGCACATGCCTGAAAGACAGCTAACAGTGTTTTGTCATCGTAACACTTTAGATGACTGTTTTTCCGAATCATTCCTTACACATTTTCAGACAGGGCGACACAGAACACTCCTCGGAAGACAGATCAGACGATAGTGGAAGCAGACTTTCCCAAATTCAGTTGAGTGCTCCACACAGATCAAGTCATTCTCGGAGGGAGACATTTATTTCAGAATGTGTGTGACTGAAAAGGTCACAGTAACTACACTCATACATCTCTGGCAAACACTTGGTCAGAACCATAAGAAAGGCTCACCATAGTTTTTATTAAGGTGGCAAAAAATGTTCAGCTTAAATTTTATTTAAAAACTATGAGGTAGTCTGTGGGCATTTTAACTCAAAGCATGTTAATATTTTTGTTATTTAAAGAAATCCACCTTAATCACAATAGCATATTGTGGAAATAACCCAGCCATATAGAGTCACAAACATGTGTACTCTATGTTGTTCCCAAGCCCAAACAAATGTTAAGAGTTGGGTCAAGAGCAAGGGTCAAGAGCAAGGGCATTTGGCATAAAACCTCATCATCATCACCATAAATTTTATTTTATGTCCTTCTGCTCCCTATGTGGGGTTGAACTTTTTTTTTTTTTTTTTTTTGGTGCAAAGTTTTATTAGCTGCATGCCCTTCCTGAGGTCAGCCACAGTTATCAGTGGTGGGCCTAGCCTTTACCCAAGGGGCATAACCTTCAAGGTAACAGGAGGTTTTAAGTTAGAGTTTTCTTTCTCCTAGCAGCCCAGGCATGGATTTCACTGCCTGCCCAGCAGAGGCTATTTATCCACAGCTGGAGTTCTTACAAGTGCTGAAACTCTGGACCAGCGTGCACCTGAGAGCAGCAACAATTAAAAGGTATCTCCATTATTTGATTTGAATCAAATCCTCAGAACCCTGAACATCCCCAATCAAGGTCTCATTGCCAGTTTTGAGTCATACCCAGGACAGGCATTTGGCATAAAACCTACACTAAATAAATATCACAATCACTGCACACAAGGCAGGAGTTGATTTGCAGTGGCAAGTCCTGAAGGTAAAAGAGGAAAGAAAAACAAGAAGAAGCACAATGTAGGAATCATCTGTCAAAAAAACAAGACCTTAAGAAGTCTTCTAGGTTTTATGAAAGACTCGTTTATAAGGGAATTTTGATAAATAAGGTGTGTTCCCATTCGGCTGGTTGGTCTACACCAAGTGAACAGTGTGCGGTTTTACTCTTAAAAAGATGTTTGCCTGATGAAGTCCTACTGCCGAAACTTTGTTTACTGAGTCCTAATAAAGTCTCACTTTTGCAAGTTTGACAGTGTACAGGAATCTGTTTATTTGATTCTTACAAAATGTAAACTTTAGTCTTTAGTCTAGTCGCAGGATATATTTGTCTGTGTTACACTGGTTGTATGGTTTTTGAGCATTATTAATTAAAAAAAAAGGATCTGTTGTGTCACAGCAAATCCTCACATATATTATCTGCTAAAATATGAAATGAAAAATAGAAATGGAAAATAATAAAATTTTAAATCTCAACACTGTACTTGCTGTCATGCAGACACACATAGAAACACTCAACATGCTCAGGGCTCTATAAGTACAGTCTCCTGTTGGGCCAGGCCATGCCCCCTCCATCCTCTGCTAAGCACAGGGCTGCAGGCTGGACGGGACGACCCAGCATGTCTTAACAACGTCCCCTGCCAGGGCCTTCATTCTGGGGATGGCAGCTCCCAGCGGCGGGCTAAGCTGGAGCTCTGTGTGTGCTGACTCCAGGCTGCAGGATGTCCATCCCTGCCAGGAATTTATACAGTACAGTCACTGGGAAACTTTACCAGCATTTAACAAGAAAAAAAGGGGACAAGAAGAAGTAGTTCATTTTTGATAATATTGTATATGATGTAAAATTATCTAAAATGTCATTGGCTTTTTAGGTCAGTAATATTCACAATACACATTGTAAAGATTAACATATGTGCAGTGGCGCAGAGTCTGCTCATCTACTGTATGGAAAACTTGGGTTCATTTCTTGCTATAATTTTCTTTTCTAAAAATGTTGGTAAGAAGGTAAAAAAGCATTTCTCACAAGATTCCATATCTGTTGACTGAGCAGAAAATGTTTATAATCTAAATTATAGCAATTCATCAATCCATCTTCATGCACTTATCCAGGGCCAAATAGTTTTCTGTCTGAGCAGAGACATATAGACATCCTTCTCCCAGGTCACCTCCTCCAGCTCATGCGGGGAATACCAAGGCAATCACAGAGCAACTCAGACATATTCCCCAAAACTATGACCCACAGTTAATGCCCATGTAAGAGAACATAAACTTACATCCACTGATACATCTTCATCACCACAAGTGACATTATTTGTTTGGCTCCCACTTCATGGCTCTAACACTCATGAACATGACCATAATATGCTTGAACTTAAACACTTGAAGGGCACAGTTAGAGTAAATGCCTCCTCCGTATCCACAAAACACTTGTGGACCAGGTGCACTCTTGTGAATCCTCAAGCATCCTAGAGGAGGTATAGAGCTGTTCCAATGCTCCACATCAGGAACAAAAAACACATTTTTTCATCCCCGAGCAGAGGTTTGACTCTTAGCCAAAATCTGGTTGGAATCTGGTAGAGGCTCTGTGGATGTGGGAGTGGGAGTGAGCTCTATAACTCTTTCCCAAATGCCCAAATGTCCAAGACAAATGGAATACTGGAAGTTAGATGAAATTACCCCCTAGCATTTTGCCCACATGAGCATTAAAGTCTCCCAGTAGAAAAAGTCTCCAGTTGGAGCAACTACCAGCACTGCTCTCATAGACTCCAAGAATTAAGCAATTAAGAATTAAGTGTCATTTGGCTTGTAGGCACAAACATTACTAGGAAACCTCTCTCTGACCCAAAGTTGAGGAGAGAGGTGACCTTGTCATTCCCAGCGCGAACCTCCAAATTATGGTGCCTCATTTGGGGAGCTAGGGAGTTAGAGAGTCTAACCTCTCCTAAGTTGACTATACTCACAACCTGATACCTTGTAGAACCTAGAACCTAGTAAACCACAGGAATCTTCCCCAAGAGAAAGATGTAATGGTGTCTGCATAGTAGTGTTGTAATCAAGACCAAGACTGATAAATAAATACATGTTTCAGACATAAACCGGACAGAACTCCATGGTCTTTTAATAATAAGAATAATGCATTAGTCTTATAGAGCTTTTCTGGACACGAAGGGCCAGATTTACTAAGACTAGTGCTTAATTGTGAGTGCAGCTTATAAAATAGCGTCTGCTATTTGTGGGCGGGTTGCATGTGATATACAAAGAGAAACTGCACAAGTAATTGCTACCTCAAATCTGATATGTAAATGAGAATTTTGTGTGAGCATAGATGCAATGACAGCAAAAGCAACGCTGCTTAGCTCCAACTGCATCTTTTCTACAGTGATGCAACGCAAAACTCACTCAGAGTCCAGCCTCAAATAACAGGACTGACTGTAGTAGACTGGATATGTTCATTGTCTTTGAGGGATAATCATTTCATTGCATTTTACTTTCTTCTATTAACTTTGCATAGTCCATCCTTGTTAAATTCTTGTACTAACCAGAGTCACGAGACATTTCCCTCTGCGACACAAGTGGAGAGACAGAGAGGAAAGTCCTATTCACTGTCTCTCAGAACCAGTAACCCTTCAAACTATTACCATACCGCCTTGTGGATGCCCGATCCCGTCAGACCTCGGAAGCTAAGCAGGTAGGGCCTGGTCAGTACCTGGATGGGAGACCACTGGGAAACACCAGGAAGCCGGTGTGAATGTGAGTGAGTGAGTGGTTGGTGGTGGTCAGAGGGTCCGTTGGCGCAGATGTGTGCAGCTGCGCCTCTGTCAGTCTACCCCAGGGGAAACTGTGGCTACAAAACGTAGCTTACCACCACCGAGTATGGAGAGAATGAAATACCCCTTCCCTTCTGTGTAAAGCACTTTGGGTGAATATTCATTGAGTCACAGGAGCAAAATCTACACTAGGCTCATTTAACTCCTGTGAGATGCAAATCTCAGCTGTGCCTGGGTTTGCTTCACTTTTAGTGCATCTTATTCATTTAGCATGCACCCAAACCTTTGATAAATCTGGTCCTAAGTTGCTTTACAATTTGGTGGATTATTCTTTCACTCCCCAGTCACATGGTGGTGATGAGCTACTTCTGTAGCCATAGACAGATGGAAGAGTGGCTGCCATTCTGCGCTTCACCGACCACCACCAAACATACAATCAGAATAACACATTCATACAGGCAAAGTGGGTGAAATGTCTTGCCCAAAGACACAACAACAGTATTTAATGCTGGTAGCAGGGATCGAACTGCCAACCTTTGGGTTAGTGGGCGAATGTCTCTACCGACTGAGCTAATGCTTAATATCAAGGACTTTCAACCTCCAGACCTAAGCACATGGTGCTATCTTAAGTTACTCCTTAATTTTCCTTAAGGTAGAGCCAGTTATTAAAGAAATACAACCAAAACAAATTATTTTTTATAATGATTGGTATAAAAATCTCTAAAACCGCCATGGCCAAGACCGAGACAAGAGTAAAACTGTACCTGAGATCGAGCCGCAGACCATAAAAAGCAGACCTACAACATTACTGGATAGCCATTTTCTGTGCCCCTTCTACAGAAAGTGGGCCAATGGGAGGTCAGCCCAACAACCATCCGTTGCCCTTTACCCAGCTATAGCAGAAAAGATCAACAAAATGTATTTGTTTATGTGTTCAACAGTTGAAATTCTAAACTGCCATTTACATTTGAATGTAACCTACAATGTCTTACTAACAGTATACGGTAATATCACTATCTTTCAGCAGGACAAAATCACTCTGTCATATTGTTTTCCCACTGTGCTCATATTTCATTACACATCTCTCCGGGAGCTGAAACTGTTTCTTATAGTGCTGCATTTCACTATAAAATAACACACTGGGGTAGCATTATAGCACTGTGAATTGGCAAGTTTATGAGACAGAAAGTAATGGTACAAATTCATAGGTATAAGCAGCTTTAGAGCAATAAACGTTCTGTTTAAAACCAAATCGTGACAAATTATTCAGAACTTCTCTCATTTATTTTGGTCTGCGAGGCTCAGTGGGTGCTTATATTAATTAACACCACATCCCTGCTTAATTTAAGATATCACCCCTAATAGGTTTTGAAATTCTCAGCCCACCGTGAGCTCTTGTCCCGACTTGCTTTCAGTCTTTTTATTTATTTATTTATTTTTTGGCGGGGGGCATTATTTCAGATCATTTTGGAAGTGTGGCCCTCAGAGACTGTCCACCACCTTCCACAGACACATCCTGCACACCTGCGCTAAGCCTCAGAGCATTGCATTATCTGAGGCAATCTAGCAGCACCTTGACTCCTGCTGCCATTTCTGCGGGGCGATATGAGAGTGGTTAAAAATGACCAAAAGCGGGAGGCATAAAGTTGAAAAACGGTCATTTGCCACATAAAATCGCAAGGTACCCCGCAATAAACACTGATGGAGACATTGATCTTTGAGAGCATAAATCCATTCAGCTAATGCGTTACTGTTAAAGGGCGTTTCGTTTGATATCGAAACTCATTTTGGAGATTATTTACAGCTAATACTGTGCTATAGCTTATTACATTTAGCACTGCCATTTCTCAATTGAGACAAATATGTCCAGTGGCTATCTATTAGTAAGGATTTCTTTTTATATGAAACCTAAATGCCGCCAACTAACGGCAAAAGATGTTTTAAAGGAGAAGAAGGTGAAAGACTCTTATCAAGGCTCTAAATCTTTATAAATTTGGATGGGTATGTTTTCGGTGACATTGGTTTGTTAGTCTGTTGGATAGAATGGTTGGACACCTTCTAGTGTTTTAGGGATTTTGTACCATTGTGAGATATAGTGCCAAAGATACCACCTCCAGCCAAAAGGGGTCAGTAGATTAAGTGGATTCTCTTCATTGTAAGAGGTGAAGTTTTGGTGGCTGAATGGAGAGAGCATCTAACTCTGAACTAGAACATTTAAATAGCTTTAACATTGCAAGAATAGGGCTAATGCCTTGGCGGAGGTTTGCACTCTTGTTCTGGTCAGCAATTAATTTTTCTTTTCATTGGGTGGTCACACATATTTCTAGACTTTAATTTTAATGTACAGCTTTGCTTTTGGGAAAACTTAAACTGGCCTCAGTTATAGATTTGAAGGCATCTCATTGCTCTTTAGACAACAAGACAAGACATGCAAGTTTGCAGACTTTCAATTTTAGGTTGATATCTACTGAGTCCTGTATACAACTTAACATATCCAATAGAGCTGCACAGTGTGAGGATTGTATAGCTATGTTAAATATTGATAAAAGTATTGCTATGAAATCAGTTCATCTGGCCCCAAATCTGAAAATGCCTCAATCTGCTTTCCAATTAGTGCAGGTTTAGGCCACACTCTTGAATTTATATGTGTTTTATATTTTAGTTTCAGAGAGAAATCCAACATGCTCTTGGCAACAGTGGCAATGAAAAATTACTTTCACAAATGGATTTCTCGTTATTTAGTCTGGCCTGAGTATTAATGGTAAGCTGTTGGAGTCCCGAGGCGTTGTTGTGATGCAGGCCTTTATTTGAAATATAGATATTACAGTTGTTGATATTGTGATAATAGCTGGGGTATAGCATCAGCAGTGCAGACAGGGAAACAGCACTGGGGCCCAGGAAGTTCAAAGGGCCCTCAAAGTGGGCCTTGTCCATTTTTGGTCATTTTATAATCATAATAAACAAAAACAGCACTTTTCCAACTAATTACACTTTTATTTTATTCGATTTTGTAAAATATTTTTTTCAGCTTTTTTCTGTTTTTAAGATAAATATATAAAAACTCAACTTGAAAGCATATTAAAATGTTACAAATTTTCTTAGTATGATGAATAATAAGTTTGTTTTAAAATGAAGCTATTCAAACGTGCATCAAACATTTGGGGACCAATGTGAAAACCTGCTCGGGGCCCCTAATCACCAAGTTGGATAATAGATAATTGCATAGCATATTGTGATGTGTGATGACAATGTGTTGCTTAAATTTCCATAAATAAATGTGATTTTTGCTGATCTTAGCAGAAGAATGAATGGGACAGCTTTCAGGCCCACACCTGACTTTACAAAGAAACTGAATAGGCTTTGCGCAAAGTAGAACCAATAAGTGTTTGACATAATGGTTAACATATCGTATAGTACTTCAATTGGCAATGCCATCAGCGTGAAGCATTTTAATAACCATGCTTGGTGTATGACAAAGTATTACTCAATATTTCTTTCTCACAGCTTTGCCTGCCAATATTATGATAGCATAGGACTGGGTCATATGACGTTCCATAGGCACATGAGACCTGAGCATTCAAAATCTGTGTTCTTTGCAGCAGCCAGCAGTACCAACATACTCTTCAACACAGACATATTCACAGTACTCCAGCCTTATCCTGGAGCTCTACAGTGTGCCTCCTTCAGAGCAGTATAATCACCTTTTGTGACAACAGCCCAGGCTCCTCAGGAGTCCGTCTGCCTCCTCAAATACCCTCGCACCATAAGATAAAGACATGAGAGACTGTGGGATTTGGATAGAGTTAAGCAGCAGGTCTACACTGTGCGGCGTACAATGATACAGACACCGAACGCCCGGGAAGTTTAGGAGATCCTCTTGTACCAATAGCATCAAGTGGAGTGGAGAGGACAGACACAGCGTGTTGAAGAATTAAAGCACTTGGAGTTTCTTTTGTTCCTATCTGCATGTGGAGTGGCTACCTAAAAAAGAAGCGGTAGGTGTGTAGAAGAAGAAGGTAAGGGAAGCAACTTGGAAAGGCCATTCTGCATATTTTCAGTATCATTGTGTTGTGAGCTTTGATAATGTGGGTTTGATCTCTATGCCAACAATCTCTGTGTGGAGTCTGCAGGTCCTCCATGTGTTACCTCTCTGGTACTCTGGCTTCCTTTCACTGTCTGAATGTGAACTGGCTAGCCTATAGTAAATTAATGTGAGAGTAAATTTTCTGTCTGTTGTCTGTAAGTCACATCAAATGTAGCAGGAATAGGTCTCAAGATCAGTCTCGAGTTGCAAAACAAAACAGCAAGGTCATTTTGTTTTGACTGGTGTAACAAACAAGACCGCTATTATTGCAGTTTAGGGCAGCTGTGGCACATTTTTAGCCAGCCAAGTTCATGTCTACAAATTTACAGACCAAAGTGACTTCTTTTGAGTATAGCTGTTGAAAACTAGCTTGGTTTTAGCTAAACTACATTTGGAAACAGTTAAAGCTTAAAGGCAATTCATCCATTGATCTTCTTCTGCTTTTTCCCATTAGGGGTTGAGGATACTGGAGCCTGTCCCAGTAACTTTGGGCCTCAGGCAGGGTACATCCTGAACAGTAGCCAACTGGTTTCAGGACACACACTTAGAGATGTTCACAAACAGACAACCATTCACTTTCAGATTTATTTGACATTAAAAAATAATAGGCGCAAGCCAAAATACTAAATTAAAGAGAATGCTAATTTATAGACCAAAACTGACAGGGCTGCAGGGCTATACAACTATACAGGGAGACCCTTAAAAAGAATTAAAGTTTATATTCATGTAGCTCCAGGTTTTGCGTTATGAAATTTAAGACCTTTTTAAGACTTTTTAATGCCACTTCGAGTGAAATTTAAAGTCAGCATTCTCAACAACAGAACAATAATCTGTAGAAATTTTACACTGAGGAATTATCCATACTACTCTCTGAAAATCAAGGGTTTTATTTCAATAGTCTAACACAGATGAAAGAACTCTAGTGCTGCATTAAAAAAAATCATGAATAAATGAGTCCTGCATTTCAATAACGTTTCTTCAATAAATATATTTTGGTTTTGTGGTGACAACTTTTTTGTAATATTAACCTAATGTTTTGACAAATTTTAAGACCTAGATGAACAAAAATTTTTATCTACTCATCATGGGCATGCCGTGAGGGCAAACAAGGCAAGCAGTGCTTGACCAATTAAATCTAAAACACAGAGGGATTAAAAATAACAGGATTAAATCGATATCTCTCCAAACATTTCATTTTGCCGTTCACTTCCATAGTGAACCAGTCTATTACCTGCTTCCACTCAGTGTACTTTTCTGTGCCCTGCTGGCCACTCCAGGTACTGTCGAGGCAAGCTAGGTTGACTCTCTGCTGTTCATTTGTGCCATTTTCTCCTCTGTGGAGGCGGAGTCGTGGTGCACTGTTTCTACCTGGGGCTTGTCAAGCAGAGGGCCAGCAGCTTGTTTAGAAAGGTCACGCATGCGTTCTGTGGTCAATCTCAGGCTCAAAGACAGAGATCTCTGGCTAATAGCGGCGCAAGATAAGCAGCCCCATACATTACAGTGAGCATGCGCCGCGTTAGACAACAAAACTTTCCACAAGTAGCCTCAGCCAAAGTGTCTAACAGTGTTTCTACAGATAAGTCATAGTTTGTAGCTTAAACCCTGTTCATGTTCCTCATGAGTACATTCTGCTGCATAAAACTGTGTGTCATATAAATGATAGCCTCACGTACATTGTTAAGAGTCAGACATGTTCATAAGAAGTGGAGCTGGAGGAGAGGAGAGGAGCCAGCTGCAATGAATGTGAATATTACAGAACTGTGAATGAACTGGGCTCTGGTTATTGTGGACAAACTCAGCTGTAGGAAACACAGGGCGTTTCTTCAAAAAAGTGACATGGACTGGATTTGCAGCTTGAGTAGAGAGGTGACTGTCAGCGAGGCAGTGTTTTTAAATGGAGGTTTGTGGTGTGATGTGTAAGGCTTCTGCTGAGGTTTTATTACAGTGAAGCAGCATTAACAGTGCACTGGTCTAGTGTTGATCTCAGAGTGAGTCCTGATGAACAGACCTCCCTCATCTGTAAGGCTGGAACCTCACTCATCTGTCCATCCTCGCTTTAGTGCTTATGAATTAAAGTTAAAACAAAAACTAAGGGCACATTTTTTGAGGAGGCAACCGAGAAGGCCAGCTTTGTGGAAACAAAATGTTGTAATGACATTGTTTTGTATACAAACAGGGTTAATAATAGTAATTATATAGAGAGTGAGATAGTTTGACACGGCCTACTACACAAACACTGATGAAATAGCAGTTACCTCAGTGACTTTTAATTACATTTAAATTAAATTAAAATGTTGTCATATAGAACTTAATGAAGTGAACTCATTACATTTAATACTATAAAGTATTTTTGACACAACCAAATCGAATACCTAATTGATGCTTTTAAGATCTTGGAAATACTTGGGGCTACTCTACTACTATTATTAACATTTAAATTAAATTTTCATACCCAAAAGTGACCTGGACTTGGCACCACTCTCTCTCCCAACGGCTCTGGCTATATTTATGTAGCTAGATATTGGTTTAAAATTTCAAATGCTAAAATAAATAAATAAATACATAAAATAATAATAATGTAAAAACAAACAAACAAAAAAACATCTGATGACAGTAGCCAACACTTTGTTTATAAAGGTATTATGTACAAATAACCAATAAAAAGGGCCTACATTCATTCATTTTAAACTAATGCTTCCTGGTACACTCTGTACACTACTCCCCCTGCTGTCCGTTAAGCAGACTTATTTAAATGTCAAACTACATATACCTAATTCACAACTGAGAGAGAAACTTTTACAATCCGATTAGCATTGCATTGAAATAAAAGGTCAGTAAGGAAATAGTTGATGACATATGTGTAGACTGTGTAACCAGCTCTTTCCTCTCTCCTCCTCCCTCAGCCCCCCACCCCCTCTCCACCGCTCGGCTGTCCCTGGGTGGGATGACTCATCGAACAGCAGAAGAAGAAAGGCTTGGTGAGGTGCTGTATGAGTGTGTATGTGCGTGTGTTGTGTGGTTCTCCCGAGGTGTGGTGCCCTTCACACTGCTTGTGAGTTTTCACGTCAACCTTGTGCTAAGTGTGTGCGGCCGTTAGATGCACACGCCTATACCATAGCCCCAGTATCTCCATATGAAGGCAGGCACATACTGCACATCAAAGTTTCATTCCCCTGGCTGACTTCTGACATGCATTTTTCATGGATTTAAATTGTGCTATATTTAAATGTGACAGGGTAAAAGCACCAATAGAGAGAGACTACACACTTTTTGTTTCTTGGAGATATAATCATACAGAAAAAAATGAATGGCACTATCACAATTGATAAAAACAAAAAACTAAACTAAACAAAAATTACAAAAACAAACAAAAACAAAACAAAGCATAAACAACATAATTAGCCAGGGTGAAGCTGGAGTACCCAGAGAGAACCACAGTAACATGGGAAAGACATGTAGACGCCACTCGGAGAGATTGCGTGTTGGCTGGCCTGAGGATCAAACCCTGACATCCTGCTGAGAAGAGCACTAACCACTCTGCCACCATTCTTCCCAGGACAATGGCTGCCTTTTTATAGAATATTCTTACAATTGCTTGAGGTGTAATATGTACATAGAATGGCAATGCTATTTAAACGTTTTGAAACAGTTTTGGACATCTTTGAATTTGTAACTTAAAAATAATGTATATGTATGGAAAATGTCTTCTTTTGGGGAGCTGTTTCTTTCAGTTTGCAGAGAACGCTTGCATTAGGCGCTTTTTGTCCCATGCTGGCAACAGTGGGGAATGGACAGAGCATAAAATGCTAATTATAACTGCTATTAGCAACATGACGCTAACAGTTAGATACTGTTCACATACAGATACTTCACAGTGACAGTAATTTAAGTGCTGAAATTATCAGAACAAATCCAAGGCAGTGTAGAGGCTTTAGAAAGACACAAGAGCACTTCCCTCAGTTCTTGAAAAATGGATGGGCTCAGCAAACAGGATTACTCAAACATGCGTGAATGAAACAAAATACTACTCCAGGTATTTTTTTGAGGTGGAAACAACATGATAACACGGAGCTAAAAGCTCATAAAGTCAGTTTAGGATAATAGGGGACCTATAAAAACAGCCACTCAAATTGTAAACTTTTTCCACTTTTTTGTAATCAATTTTTATGTTAAATTTTACAACAAAATCAACCCTAGCAACAAAAGTAACTAATCACTTTATAATTAAAACACCATTACAACAGGAAACAACAAGCAATGTAAGCAACTTGAGCCATTTCAGTAAACTGAGCATGGAGAAGAACTCAACCAATCACCCAAAGGCATTAGTTCAAGCAAAAAACTTGAACAAGAATATTTTGGAAACTGACAACCAATTGTTTAGCTGTTTTATTATTTTTTCAAGAAGACAATCCTGAAACGTCCTGGAGAGGCCTTCTCAGTCACCAGATTTGTTTTCGACTGAAAATCTTCTGTTGGATTTAAAGAAGGCCATTGCAGCACTGGGCTAAATGTATTAACACAAAAATGTATAAGCATTCTGTTTTGAAGTTAGGGTAACATTACATTATAAAAGTCCAAGAAGCTGTCCATTCTTGTTGGACACTGTAGCACTCTTATGGAAAATGATTTGGCATTGTCAGCTCAAACAAGCCTATAAACACCCCAAAATTTGCAGCATTCTTCAAGGAGGACCCATACATCTCTGTCACTTCAACACCTGTACTCTTGTCCACTTTCGAAACAGTCGCTCAGATAAGATTTATCTGTACTGTCAGTGCAGCAAGTGATGGATTAGTGCCAGTACTTTCTAAATGAATAAGGTGCGTGAAGCGGTGATAATGCAACATAAAAGACATTTCCTGAAGGTGTCCAAGAAAGTTAGATATGCTTTTGAAGATTTCTGAGTGAAAGATTGAGGGACACTCATAATACTATGTTGGAAAGAATGTAGAGGTCAGAGGCAACAATTATAAGTCAGAATGTACTTACTATAAAAGTTCTTTGGGTTGCTGAACTCATTCTGGAAGCTACTTGATCGTGTTTGTCCTATGACCTGATGTTCAGTTGAAGAAGCCAAGATCATGTTCCCAACTTTCTGAATAGTGTCTGATGACTGATTTTTGGACGTCATTTCATTTGAAGTAGGGTTATTTCATGGAGCATTGAAGTTTCCTGTGCAGATGTGGATGCTGGAGGCAAACCGATCCAAGCACGTACTCAAGATTGCTCCGACATGAGAAGACCGTCCAACAAACAGAGAAATGGCCACTTCAGCTGTCATGCCTTTGATCAGTGTTTTTGATGCCAAAGTGAGTTTTGAGTTACATGTGACAAATAACTCAAGTTTTATTGAAACATTTCATATTGCCCACAAGACAGAATAGAATGGAAAAAGAAAACAGCAATGTTTCCATATAATTAATAAAGTCAGAAAAAAGTTACATTAGAATATATTCCAATTTCACATGAGATTTTTTTTTAAGACCAGAGGATGGCATTCACACTCCTTGAAAACTGCTACAGTCTTCACCTCAAGTAATATACACTGCATAATATACATGCGCCTATTATGTGTTATGAAAAGCAAAGACACTGGGAGCAGTGTTGTTAGCCACTTAGCTTTCCTTTAGCTTGCTGCTAACAACAAGCTGAAATTACGTACCATATACTTAAAGAGCAACTCGCCCCTGGCCCAGGCCTGACTTCGCCTACTGCTAGGGATTGAAAACTGCTCAAAAAGTGGGCAGAGACCTGGCAGAGACAGAAGGGGAAAACTGAGGGTGGAGCGAGGCCTGGTGCTGTGGCTGACAGCTGTCCGAGACTGTCATGGACGTCCTCCATGCCGCAGTAACGTGCGCTTCAGGTTGCGTCTGTATTACTGAAGGTATTATTTCATGAGCTGTTTATGATCGTATCTCCACGAGTAAGAAATCGATTGACATAAAAAATAAAAAAAAGTGAGTTAAAGCTTGGTGAGACTAAAACACATCCATGGGCTCAAAACTCTCCCCAGTGTCACTAATTTGTAGGTATATACTGTCATTGATAAGGGTCATTATGCCTTATTGTCCTCTGACACATGGGACAGTGGAAAAGCAGCCCCCTCTGTTGTTCTTGACTCTGCTCCCGCCGTGAGAGGGAAGGCGGAGGGGATTGAACGGTAAATGCGGGGCTGAGTGGCGTGTTTAGGAAAACGACCCACACCTGGCAACAGCGGGACTGGGACGAGCGCGCGGGGGAGAGAGGCAGCGAGGGCGTGGAGAGCACGGGCCGTGGGAGGAGATACTCGGCACAGGTGTGGTAATGAGGTCAAATACTACGTCACACTTGCCTATCTGGAACTAGTGAGCAGAAATCCCACTGTTTGACCCTAGGAGGGCAGCACTCTGACAGTTTTCACTACAAAATGTGAATTTAGACATAAGACTATAAATAGTGAGATGTATCACTAAAGCCCTGTTTGTACAACTGATCAGCTAAAAAAATGGTTTAGGGGTGAGTTGCTCTTTAACTGACCTACAAGCAGTGTTAAAAGTGCATCAAGATACATTTTTAGAAATACCGATTTACATTCTCTTTTTTAAATAGATTCTTAGACAATGTAAAAGTGGTGATCTGATGAATCCAAATTGCTTCAAGTGCATGGCTGTGAGCTCTGTGAACAACTGGTAGAAGTAGAAGAAGTTGGTTTTATTATTTCTGTTGTGAATAGACATGACCATTATCATCAAATATCTACAATAATATAATATTGCGTGTGCACAGCAGATCTGTGGGATTGTGTTATATTATGATTCCTCAGTAATTCCTTGAGCATGATAACATTTCATTCAAGTACCATTTCCAATATATTCTTTCAAAACACACAAATCACAAATGGATCCTTGTATAACACACGCATTACACAGCCTACTGTCATTCTGTCTGTTCCATAAATACTCCTAAAAGGTGCAGCCAAAGCCGTGCAAGGGGTACGATTGCCTCATGGCTACAAACACACACAAAGCTATTTTCTCTTTCAAGAGACTGTAGAAGAGGATGACCCACTTAATCGAACAATTTGGAGCAGATTCTTGAGTGTGTGTGAGAGAGAGTTAAAGGCCTCGCATTGCCCCGAGACAAAAAATAAACAAATACAACCATGGGGCTGAAGACATGGCATCATGGCTGTCTTTTATCATTAAAGCATGTGTGTGTATAATTTTGTATCCCTATTGACTGTACAGATAATGACCAACTGGGAGAGTACAATGCCAGGGTTGGGACAATGCAAAAAGATAGAAGAGTACAGACAGAAAAGGTAATTTAAAAGTTGGAATGTATATTTTTTCTGAAAATTTTCTGCAAATGTTTTGGTTATTACATGTGTTATATTTATAATCTCAGCGTCATAAAATATATTCAATGTTTATTTTGCTGTTCTTCGACATTGCAAGTCATAAATATATAAATGCATATGGTGACAGCAGGAATCTTGTTGGAAGTTACAATTCCAGTTATAAATGCCAGTTAATCAAAGATTAAAAGATTCAGATTGAACCCACAACCTGCTGTGAAGCAGGAGTGCACAAAGTTTTACAGTTTCTTTCACATTTGCAGGAGGTTATTACCTCTAAGGTAAATGTTCTTACAATGTTATACAAATTATGATGATTGTACAAAATATTGTTATGGGTACTGGCAAATACATTTGTGGGAAACAGACACAGCAGCACTGTAAAACTAAATATTGCTAATTATACAAATGCCTCAAATGACAAAGTTACCAACAGGGTTAAATTTAAACAATGTAAAGGTAAATTTCTAGTCAGTTTATTTTAAACTGCGCTAAACCTTACTGAAATGGAAATCTAAATTAAACTATGATTTAAACCGGTCTAAAAGTTTAACCTGGTCAGTGCAACCGGGCCAGACCACATTTGTTGCTAGGCAACTACAACATTCCACAATGGGGTAAAAATGACCCCTGACAGTTTCCCACATAAATAATCACAATGTTCACATACTGTATTTCAGAAAGCCCTACACATTAGCTGGATGATCAATAAAGCCATTGGATAAAAGTCATAAATTGGGAGATGTTGGGGTCAGTAAAAATGGAAATGACCCCTTGGTGGAGTTAGGCTTAGAACTGGCATTTGATTTGACCCCATTTGTGTTTAATTACATTTGAGAGCAGTTAGCATGTTTGTTTTGACAGCATCTGTGTTTTTTTTTTTTTTTTTTCATTTTGCGCTGCTTTCTCTGAGCTGCAGCAGTAATGAAGCCTTCCATCTGCTGCTCCGGCTCATGTTGGGAGGGGGTTGTGTGTGCACGAGGGGTCAATCTGGATTTAGCCTCTAACTGCTCCTCATGTCAGGCGTGCCAATTTTGTTAAACATATTTTCTTATGATTCCTTCTTTTATACCAGGATTACTAAGCCTACCAAAGTAATTGTCCATTTTCATTAGCCGCAGATGAAAAAGCACTCGGGTAATGACACGACATGGCGGTAAGGACATCTCCGGACCGGATCACTCCTCCCCCACTCTTTTATTTCATGGTAGTTTCTTGTTCTCCTCACTCACGCACTCTGTCTCTCTATTTCAGCAGTCCAGACCCACTTTCATCTCCTTTTATAAAGCCATCAAACATAAGGCAGCCGCATAAATCTAGTCTGTGACGGATGGAATGACCAGGAGCTGCGGCGACTTGATGGAGGAATGGACGGCAGTTTGGAGCAGCAGAGACACAGACACAGGGCCAAGCCTGCCTTCCTGGAATAAATGCACAGACAGGAGAAGAGTAATGGACAGTGGGTTCTGTTGTTGACGATGCAGATTAAAAAAACCTGTTATTTACATGCATTCACAAGCATAGCATATTTCTGGTGGCAGTAGCTCAGTAGGTAGAGCCATTCGCTCCACCTTGCAAGTTTTGTTGATCCATCCTTGCTACCAGCAAACTGCTATAGTGTCCTTTGGCAAGACACTTACCCCACCTTGCGTCTAGTCTCTGTGGCACTGGTGTACGTCAGAGAGGCCTTAGGTGGAGAATACGCAAATGTCTCCATCAGTCTGCCCCAGGACAGCCGTGGTAAGTAGCTTAGTGAATGAATAATGCAACTACTCATGAAACAACTTTTAGTGTCTAGAAAAGCACTATACATACAATATTAGGGGGAATATGAATTAACTAACTAAATTTTCAAACATGTCCTGTCCTACAGACCCCTTCCTACTGTCAGTACCATGTCTCGAGTGGTCTCTCACACACTAACTCATGTCTGAAATCAAATCGTGCAGACAACCTCCCTATTTTATTCTCACATGTGAACTCGATTGCCGGAAGATGAAGCAATCCTCCATACAATGTCCGAAAAGGCCAATAATGGACTAGGGCTGCATGACATTTGTAAAAAATATGATGTATTCCAATAACCATTATTTTGAGTCTTGGGAAGTTTCTCAGGTTCACTGATTCACAGCTGTCAAAACAACTTTGAACAACTAGAGGAAGGCGGAGTGTCCAGAGAGATGGTTCCATGTCAAGGTCATGCACAGATTGGATGGATCCCATCAGTGTTGTAGCATCCGAGACTGGTCTTGGTCTTGAGACCATTTTTTTATGGTCTTGGTATCATCTCGTCTCAGCTGCAATTTTACTCTTGGTCTTGGTCTGGGTCTCAAATCCAATTTTACTTGTCTCTGTCTCAAATGTGGTAGTCTCAGAGATTTTATTTACGAGACATTATAAGAAAATGCTATTCTTCATAATTTTGGAGTAATTTGTTTTTCGCATTAGAAGAAAAAAAAAAAAACAGGAAAATGTCTCTCTGTTTGTTTGTAAAGTCTGTTGCATTAAAATCATCAATGTAATTGCACTACTTTTTTTTTTTACTTTTCCCCTCTATTTAGTGTTAGGTCACAGTCTTGGACCTTAAAAGTCTTGGTTCACACTGGACTCAGACTGGTCTTGGTCCCAATGAGTACGGTCTTGACTTCAACACTAGGATCCCATCACCTTCCTGCTGTAAGGCAGATTCACAAGATGTAAGCCACAGATTCTAAATCAACCAGCGATTTTTGTTTCAGTGTTTTATCTTTAACAATCAGACCATCAGAAAAGGATGTTCTTCATTTGAAAACTTTGATTTTACAAATGTTTATTTCCCTTGTCTTGCTTCTTATTCTATCTTGCTCTTCTTGCCTTTTGAGAGGAGGCAGTATTTACCTGCTGTTTGAAAGTTGGGTCCCCTGGCACAGCAACTGTTCACAAACCTTTCCTTTGGACAGAAGGATAAATAGCCTCAAAGTTGAACAAAATGGCCAAAAGACGCTGTAAGGCTAAAAACCCTAACCCTAACCCTACTTCAGATTATTCTCATCAGGAGTTACAGGTGGCTGCAGTCTTTTCTGGCAACTACAGGCGAGGAGGGATGCACCCTGGACTAGAAACATATACTGACAAGACAATCACTCACTCTCACAGTCATTCACTATGGGCAATTTTAAACCCACTAATTGACCTATACATGCATGTCCCAGTATCATAGGGATGCCCTGCAGACATCCAGAGAGATCACAAACTACTTGCTTAGAGCCTGGAGCTCTAACCACTTTTGCTATGTCACAAGCCTATTTAAAATTATATAAGTGGGAGTGTATTTTTTACTGTCTATGTCAAATTTAAACTCCCCTGCACACTTCTGGCTTGCAAATCTGGCTTTTTATTTAGTATCAAACAAACATTTTGGCACATCGTTCGTTTGATCCTTTTCCAAGCCAGACAGTGTGTGGGAGTTTGACATATATTGGGCTGCTCCCTTCTCTCCTACGCGCACGTCTCAAGAAATATGTGCAGAGTTTTCCACCTTAAAAGATATTTCAGCACAGGACCACAGGAAATGTAAAGTACTGCTACTGAGCCTACTACAGCCAATCCGGGTGTGACATCCTTGTAGACAACAGGCCATGCCACACTGGTAAGTTGTACAGTAATGGGATTCAGTTTCCTGGTCTTGCTCAATACACCGCCGCACAGCCCAACACAAATATCAGTCAGCACACTCCACACAGAGATTCATTCACACAAAGGACAATGAATGCATGCACTTGAACTTGTTTGTGTTCCTACACACTACAGGGCTCTGGGACAAAAGGCACTGTCTCGAGAAAACCAATGTATGGGTAAATCTGTAGTGGGAACAGTGGGAGAGCAGCAGAACTTCCACTTAGGCACTAGCCCTATCTTGCAATGCCAAAGATAAAGTGCACAGAGCGAAATACTACAGACCATCAAGCCATAAAGTTTCTGAATCACTATGGGAAAAAGTCCTATAACAGTTCAAAAAAAGCTTGGCAAAGACGGAAATTTTTATTTTTAATCAAACTATCATAAAAGACCTAGAAACAAAGGGAGAGTGCAGACCTCTTGCAATGACCTAAACCAAGGATATGCAAGTTCAGGGGTAAATACTCTGTCAATTCTATATTAAAGGTCCAATATAATGCTTTTATTGAGGCTTTATGAAATAATTTTGGACACCTTTGCATTCGTATTTCATATTTTATAATTTAAAATAATGTGTATGTATGGAAAGCGTCTTCTTTTGGGGAGCTATCACTGTGACTTTGCAGAGAACGCTTGTATGAGGTGCCTGACGCCCCCTGTTGGCAACAGTGGGGAATAGCCGGAGTATAAAATGGCTAATTAGTATGGCTATTAGCAACATGATGCCAACACATAAATGAGCTGACTGCTTCATAGTGATGACAGTTTAAGCTCTGAAATGATCAAATTTAGTCTGGTGACAGTCTATGGCAGTGAACGTCAACTGGAGGCCCAGGGACCAGATCCGGCCCACCAGAGCTTTCCATCTGGCCTCAGGCCTGACTTCAGGAATAGACTAGTGAGGAGGAAAATACAGGTGCCTATATACTTTTT
Organism: Bostrychus sinensis; assembly: GCA_020698575.1. Taxonomy (NCBI): domain Eukaryota; kingdom Metazoa; phylum Chordata; class Actinopteri; order Gobiiformes; family Eleotridae; genus Bostrychus; species Bostrychus sinensis. Next base: position 9,053,418 of record CM036257.1, on the reverse strand, counting down.
TCTGAAAGTAGCTCATGTCTCTAATAATAATTTAAAAAATACAATAAAATCACTCTAATTAAACATTTATTAAATTTTTTACATTCATTTTACATTTATTTTAACTATAGTCATTTTTCACATATGTCCTTGTTTGGGCTTTTCCTCCACACAAAGTACATAGTACACCAGTACAAGCCTTGCAAATAGCAAATACATACAAATGCCAAATAAATGTGACAGTCCTCAGTTATTAGAAATGTTACTCTTTACATCATAGGCAGACCTATGATCTAAAGCATAAATACAAATTAAGTCAAACCTAAAATCAAGGTCAAGACTGAAAATTTGGTTAATGGGAGAAATTACAATTCCCCTCATTGTTATATCAGGCTTAACAGGTGCCAGGCATATGTGCAAGCAATAATATATTACTTATTTTATTTTATGAGATCATCTGGCCCTTACTGTCTCTTACTTCTGACCCTTGACAAATGTAATTGATGACCCCTGGGCTATAGGCTTTAGAAATGGTCTTCCTGATTTCACGTGTACGTAGAGCGGTGAGACCGAACATTTTCAGCTATTAAAAATGGAAAGGCTCAGCAAACAGGTTTACTCAAACATATGTGAATGAAACAAATATACTCCAGATATGTTTTTGAGGAAGAAACAACATTGTAACATGGTTAAAAGTCAATTTAGTGTAATAGGGGACCTATAGTTCCTATATTACACAATGGTGAAAAATCACCCCAACATTGTGTCCTTTACTGAGCCCTTGTGACTAGAATATACATGGCTCTATCTCAGAATGGAATAAAATCCTTTAAAATATTTCTGGATCCAGATGGTGTCCAGAATCAACACCAAAAATGAATAATTTCTTCCTTGGTCTATGACTAAAAAATTCACAAAAATCCATTATTTTAACATTTTACTTTTTATTACTGAAACCCAGCCACAGGGTCACAAGCCAGGTGCTCTTTTTGTGCAGGTCCCAAGCCAGGATAAATGCAGAGGGTTACATAAGGAAGGGCAATTCCTATGCCAAATCAATAGCAAATCACTACATGCTAGTGGCAGAAGATTGTGGCATCTGCTGTGGTAATCCCTTAAGGGAAATGCCCCAAGAAATGAAAACTTTTAGAGGTACCTTGTTAAAAAAAAAAGAACCAACAAACAAACCAACCAACCAACCAGCATACAGCCTACAGTTGAATGTTCCGAGTTATTTTGAAAAATACCCTATTAAATAATATTAAATTTATAGCAATGTAAGGTAAAATAAGATAAAGCAATGAGTTAAGAGGCATTTGAAAAAAAAAATTGTTACCTAATAAGCACACAGTGTACTACTCCATATCTAAATGTGCAAAGTGCATCCCTCAGGCCAAGTCTTCCTCCTGAGGATAAGCCATGTTTGTGCCAGGGGCGAGTCAGGACCTCAGCACTCCAGTGAGTCCGCTAGATGTGACTGACATTCATAAGCACCACAATACCTACTGAAATACCTGTCAACACATTTATCTGTCTGGAAAGATGAAATTTCACACTTACTCCAGAATAAAATTCTTTCGTTTACTACAGCGTGTCCAGGTATGGGATGTGGGAGGGTGGAGACTTTCCCGGTTGCTTGAGCTGATAGACAGCCACCAATAAAGGACTAACACTTACTACGCAGCCATTAACGCTCACATTCATTCACCAATGAAAATTTAAGTGTCTTCTTCTATGGATGCCAACATACCATGAAAAATTCACAGTAGCATGGGGAAGACACACAAACCTGAAAATAAGGGCCAAGACCAGCTTTTAATATTTCCCCAGTTGGTTACTGCTAATAAAAAAAACTAAATGAACAGAGGGCAGCAGAGAGCAGGAGAGTGCAGACTATTGTGGTCTTTTGAACATATAATCAAAGAAAAAGAACTTTTGTATGATGCCATTTTACAACGAAATGAAAAATAGCTGTGAGGAATCAGTGGAAACAGAGCTGTGCACCATTTGCTGGATAAATGAACGATAGCAGACTGGATGTAAGGGGCTTGTTGGTTGATCAGTGCTTCCTGGAATGGGCAGGGTTTCGCGGGAGAAGCAGAGGTTTGGGCAAGTGTTTTGAGGCCTCAAAAAGGCCATGCCAGAGAATAGAGGATTACAATTAGATTAGATAAATGTTTATTTTGAGCATGTACATTTGACAATATTAGTATGTACATATAAAAACAATTGAAAAATCAAAAAATTACATAAATCATAATGAACCAAGTGTTTTACCTGTTCAAAAAAAGGAGTGAAAAAAAAAGTGTAACCTTATTAAATCCCACCCCTTCTTAATAAACCAAACCTGTCTTTAATCAAAGCTTCCTAGTTTCCTCATATGCAATAATACAAATAATGCAATACAAAAAGCATACAATACCATACCTTTCCAACTTGATATTGTACCATAAATTATAATACTATAGGCTATTTACGCTGTAAGATACTGTTCTAATAATTGATTAATATACTGGTTTTTAAAATGTTATAATACCCATACCATATACATTTATATTAGTTAACAGCCTGCCCTGACTCTGTGTGAATTAATATCCTCCTTCAGCCCTGTACCTTGTGAAAACATCCTTTTTGAAAAGTGCTTTAAAGTGATGAACATCTAGACACTGCTTGAGGCCCTCACCTAAACCAATCCAGAGTTTAACACCACACACCAATAAACAGAAGCTCTTTTTTGTTGTCCTGATTTTAAGTTGTTTAAAATTACCTAGACAGACAATCAAAACATAACACTAGGTATGTTTTTGATGAAAGTACAGCTTATAACATGGTAGAAAGCTCAGAAAAGCTGATTTTTTTTATAGTCCCTTTAAACAATGGTGTTACAGTGGGAACGCATTCTCCTGATGCAGCCCCATAAGTCCTAGGCTCAAAATAATGATACCATCATCAGTTTAATGTCTAAAAAACACCATGGGTGGAAATCAGAATTAGATGTGCAAGAGTCATTGCTGGATGAATTATAAATATTTGCTCTGTTCCATCACGGTTCTTTTGGGATTACATTTTTATTTTACAATGTAATACATTTTGCTAAAGTGTTTTGGATGTTAAGTGAACATAAACTTTTTTTCTTTCCTTCTGGCTTTTCCCTTCAGGGGTTGACACAACAAGCCATCTGCCTCCTAGTGTGCCGTGAATTGCATATTGATTTGGCAAAGATTTTTACACTTGTACTTCCTAACACAATACTCTCTAGTTATCTGGGCTTGGGACCAGCAGAAAGCTTGTGACTGCATTTTGTAACCTTTGTATTCATGTTACCATATTGGAAGGCACGTGGATTTCATGATGTTATAATCCACAGAGGTCTTTAATTCCATAGTTATGTTTAAGAAAAGAGCCAAGACCACTGAGATCCAAACCTCATGTACACAGGCATAAACTATTATGCCACACTCAAACTAAAACAGTGTTCACTGCAACTATAGATAAAAATGTAGTAGTGTAGTACAGCTAAATGTAGTACTAAAACTGTAGTAAATGTAGTACTGTAGTACTAGCTAACATGAAATCTGACATGTGAAGACTTAAATACATTCTGACTTCCAATTATAATGGAACACTGGCAGTAGTTGCTTTGCTGAAATCCAGTCCTCCCACAACACAGTCCAGGCCCAGAGCTGGTTTGGCACGCTCTGGTGTTTTTGTGTCTCTGTGTCCAAAGTGGATGGAACATTGCTTATGTGGACAGCTGTTTTTAGACCAAAGAACCAAAAAAATAAATAAATATATATATAAAAATATATATATATATATATATATTGAAAATCATTGTGAAAAGTCATTGTGTTTACCTTACAATATTGAACCAAACCGACTACTTTAGCTAAGCATGGCTAAAGCTATTTGTTCTCATGTGTAATTAGCTCATTTCATTAGTTGGTGTATCTCCAGAGGGAGTGTAAATTATGACTGCCGTGGCATGGAGGTCAGTAAGGTTAATGTTATTATGGCACCTCCTCTATAGCGCCATGGAGGAGATAGGAGTGGCTGGATTACTGGAGCTCTGATTGTTTTCTTCAGTGGGATCCTTCAACATGCTAACAAATGATTTAATTTAATTCATGAATTTGTTTGTCTACATCTATCGTTTCCTGAAAAGCAGTAGTTAAGTTATGTTTACATAATATGTATTTGGTATGTTTATTAGCCTGTTAGCAAGTTAAGTAAAAAAGAAAAGGCCAGTATTGGGAAAAGAAAGAAGTTATTATATTTCTGTTTTTCCAAGATTTTTGGAATTCTGTAACATGAGATACGAGATAGGACCAAAGATTCTAACTTCAGCCACAAGGGGTCAGCCATGAAACATTATTAGTTTTAGTGGATCCTTTGTGAGATATAAGGGCTTTGTGGCTCAATGATCAGTGATCTTCAGTCATTTAGGTATCAGGTTCTGAATTTCTCAGAACTGGATGAGAAATCAAAAGTCTTTTATGCAACAAGCTATGTCTAGAGTAGAAAGTAAAGTGCTTTATTTGTCATATAGAACTTCAAAACCTTGAATCTTTTATTGACTGTGTTCAACCATTGCACTCTCAGACTTAGGTACCATCACTTCAGAGATTCATTCACTGTTTTCTTTAGGCTCTCAAAACCTAAGAGGAACCTTTTTTTCTTCTGAGAGGCCTTTTTCTTTTAAGGTCAATTTAAATGTCTCAAGTATACTGAAAAAGATAATAAATCGCCAAATCTTATGTTTGTACACAGGTATTTTAGAGATTGGAACACTGGAACTCAACATTGACTACTTTCCAACAGCTAAGAGGATAGTGCCATGTCAGTTTTTAAGTTGTATACGGAAGCAAAATTGTCTCATCATATTTTGAATTTAAAAGCCTTTGAATTTCTAGCATTGATTTTGTTAACGCTGAAGTAGGAGTCTGAATTTTTTTTGTCTATGAATTTCAGTCACTGAAATTTCAGTATCTAATTTTCACTGCAATATTTCAGTGTTAAAATTTTAGAGAAAAAAATTTGCCTCTAAAAAATTTGATGCATAGTCCTCAAATTCGTTTGGCCAAATTCAGAGTCTAAAATATGCCGTCAAAAAATATGCATGAAGTGTCTGTCTGACTTGCCCCATTTGTGCCAGAAGCACTAGTTGCCATTCGTAAGCGCATGCGCAAACAGAAATGTTTTCGGTAAAGAATTTTTGCTATTAATTGTGTTTATTTATTTATTTAAATAAGCTGAAATGGCTGAAAAAACTGTATGGATGGGAAAATGAAAGTAAAGCCAAGCAAGGCATCATATAGGAGTCAACTAGCCTGCTGAGCCTTTACATTACTACTTTACCTAGAAATGTAGGGGGAGCTCCAAAGAGGAAAATGAGCCAAAAACTGCAAAGAAACGAGCAAAGTTACTAAGTTCCACTTTAAGCTAAAGATACAGTACCATTGTGTAATGGGGCCAGCGTCATAGTGGAGGTCTCCGCTTTACAAGTGCCTCTACAGTAAATTGTTGAAATAGTGCAACACCACACAAACTATGAAACAAAAAAAATAAATAAATAAATAAAAAATACTTAGGTTACTTAAGGTCTAAATACTAAGCGTCAGTCTTTTTTTAAGTCAAGGCAGAACCCTAATTTCTTCTTGTGCGAGTCATTTCCCTTTAAGCGCTCCGAGGACAAGTTGCATTTGCCTCCGTCTCGCCTAATGCTTTTGGCTGTGTGAGCGTTAAGTGCGTCCCCATTGAGACAGGCCTGACCCCGGTGGCAGCGCCCTGAGCCCTACATCACCGTGACCTTTCAGAGCACCGCTGCAGCCCTCTACGCCTTCGTTCCACTAACAGGACGCCGACGCCGCACAATGCCACTTTTGACCGAGGACAGAGCAGGAAGGAGGCCAGAGATGGAGAGATACAGGGACAGGATGAATGGGTAAAGGGACAAGCGTCGGCTGGAGGTCCGCGCTAATGGCCCCAGTGTGTTGTGTAATTAGGAATGGTGTCAAGAAATGCTGAGGAAGGAATGGGGGTAGTTAGATGGAAAGGATGACACAGTGTAGGTAGATATATCTGGAGCTTTAAAATAGAAATTAGAGTTACTCAGACTAGTACACCTGGATAATACTATTCACTGCATGTAGCAATTTTACTTGAGCTAAGGTTGAATGGGTTGGATGTGCTCAGTGCATGCTCCAGAACTGACAGAGTAACATGTTAAAAATGTGGAAAGTATGAACATATTTTTTGACTGCTTAACACACATATTTTGGGTCACATTGCAAGTAGTGGAATGCTTGCCTTTATCTGTGCATGTTTTACTCCAGTTGGGAAGGCAGAAATTTAACCTAAATAAAGTGATTCATTGTTCAAGTAGTGGAATACAAAAAGTCAGTATTTCCTATTTTTTGACTGGTTGTTGTTGATAATATGTTGTTTTCTTGGATATTAGTCAGTTCTATTCGTCAAAGATTTGATGCATACTCTTTGAACGTACCAAGTACAAAATACAAAATATTGTGGTCTGCCAATAGATCATTCCAACATATATGAATTCAGTGATTTTTAGCTTGTGTCATATTTTTTCATATAAATAATACAAATTAATATTGAATGAGCCTGGAGAGCCATCCTAACTCTTAGTCCTATACAAATTGGGCTTGTGTCTGTAGATTTGAGTTTAATTTCCAGAAGGCAGAAGACATAGACATAGATTAAAGTAGTTCTAAATGCAACTAGATATTTTCCAAACAGAAAAAAGGAGTGGTATCAATGTCGTAATAAACTGCCTCTGAACCAACTATGGTGACTAGATGTCCTGAACATTTTTGGACAGTCCCGAAATCCAAGCAGTTGTTCCAAATCCCAAAAAATAGTTGTAATTGTCCTGCAAATGATATATGCCTGAGGTTTGGGTTTTGTGTTACGTTTTAAACATGTACGGGAGTTTTAAAAAGTACATGGTGGCAAATTAATGTTAGCTCGCAGGTTTTATTTCTCAAAGTAGAAATTCAAAATGTCAAGTTGGAGATGTTGGCAAGGACAGGTTTAGTTGGATTTTAAAAAAAGTTGGAAATTATCGACAAAGAACCACGAAACAGTGAGCATTAGTACAAGTTAGAGCAATAATAAATAAATTAAATATGCCTTGCTCTACCATACTATACAGACTTCAGACTTAAACTACTGATGGGAATATGACAGTGCTGCCACAACATGTTTCTTGATAAAAATCCAATATTTTCATCTTTAATATTTTTATAGTGTCAAGTTATGGTTAGATGTTTTTTCAAGAAGGTAGTGTGCCCTGCATTTTTGAATAATTTCATCCAACAAAGACAAAGGTCCAGTTAGACAGTGTAATCAAACAAAGCGCAAACTCTGTCTAAGCTCTGCATGCAAACACACTGACAGAAGAAAGCCAGTGTCTGAGAAAAGAAAAAAGAGAATTGGAAAGCACAGAGATTAGGGGCCAATTACGAGGCAACTGAAGAGGTCGACTTCTGAAGAGAGCGGCAAGAAGAAGCCCCCGTCGTCCGATCGGTAATTGATCTAATGCCATTGTGGCTTCTGTGTCCGCCCGAGTGTGTTAATGTGTGCGGATGAAATGAAAGAATGGACCTCGAGTGCTATTAAGCCAATGGACGACACTTTCTGGAAGGAAACGGAACAAGCGCCACGACATGGCTGATAAGCAAGGCGCATGGTTTTATCTGGGATTCAGGCTTATCGAGCAGAGTCTGAAACTTAAGTCAAATTATTTATCCATGCTGACAGTCTCCAGGAAATTCACTTGTTTTATGATCGAGTTGGAATTTTTACAGCACTTAAATATGGCAGAGATTTTGGAAGCTGGGTTTTATTGCAGATTTTGTTTGTTATAGACTGCCCAGCAAATCGGCATATATAGTTTTACCAATACATATAAATGGTAAAACTCTTACTTTACTAACTGAAACTTAGAGGTTAGGAAAAGCGTTCCTCACATGGCAAATGTGTCTGCTAAGGCAGTGTGTCAAGCTTTCACTTTTAATCATAATAGACCAAAACAAAACGAAGTGGTTGAGGGACCAAAATATGTGTCTAAAACGGTCTAAAAATATGTTAGTATGTCTCTAAACACTGGACTATTGTTCTGTCTGTTTAGTACTTAGTGCAGAAGGCCTCTGCTAGCTTAACTGAAGAGCAATGTATACATGCAGCAGTAGTCCAACAATGAACCGCATTATACAGTTACTCCACTCCAATTAAAAAAAATTCAAATGACTTCATATTGCTTTTATTCCCATTATGGGTCATAAGGCGCTTTTGCACAAAATGGTTATAGGATGATAGTTAAAGGAACTCCCCAACCCCAGGAACTTTTTGTCTGCTCACACTGGACAATAGCCAGTTAGTCACAGGGCTGACACACACAGACAACCTTTCACTCTCACATTTATTCACTACAGACAATTTAGAGTCACTTACCGACAGATCTCTTGCCCATTGATACGGACATGACCAAATGTAGACAAATTGATGGCAGTTTCATGTAGCGATTGCTAATTTGCAACAGCCACCCCTAGAAGGGCTTTTATCACATAAAAGTTATAAAAAAGTAATTTGTCAAGTGAAACAATAAAGTTTATCTTTTATGGTCATGAAGGGTACAGCATATGATCCAATGAATCAACTCCAGATAGGCCACAATTTGTTGAGTGCCCCTCATTCATTAATTTTTTTCCCTTCAATTTATCGTCTGTTTAATGTTGAACTAGGACAAAGCTGTTCATATATTGCCAATACAGTATATCTTGTTGCATATACTGTATGTAGTGCTACATGTTTACAGCTCTCTCCCATGTGCGCAGCATGTCAGAATGCCTATGTGCGTCTGTGTGTTTGGTATCAGCAGCGATGAGGGATGGACATCGGCAGGGCAACGCTCCGGCTGAACCAGGGAGATCAGTCAAAGACTTAAAGCCCGTTCCCCAGCGGAGCAAACGGACCAGCTTTGATGTTGATGTGAGCAAATAAAAGGACGCCAAAATGCGCCGAATGGGCCATTATCAGCAACATGGAAGTGAGCCGGCTTCGGAGTGAGGGGGGGTTTGAGGAAGGCGAGTGCGTGAGAGGAAGACAGACCAAAAGACTGGGGGAGTGGGGTCCTGGAGCCTATTGATTCCATTCTTGTGCAGAGTCCAAATACTGGAGTGTTCTATATTTGCAAGAGCCGCTTCCAAAGGCCATTTATGTTTGCTTTTCCACTTTAGCAGCACGAGAAACCAACTGAGGCCAGTCCTCACCACAGTGTGTTATATATCCATTCATTCAGCTATTTATGGTACAGATAAACCAGAAAGGCCTGCATCATAACAGTGGTTCTCAACTGGTCTGATTATTGGGTCCATCTTTATCCTTTTGTGACCAATTTTGGGCCTGAGCTTGTGCTAGTCACAGCTTGTCCATAACGAACACCATGTTCAAGCACAAGGGTGTCCATCAGTGCATGTGGCACCAGGATACCCTAGGCCGGAGGTCGATGATCGACTTTGTTGTCGTGTCATCTGACCTTCGGCCGTGTGTCTTGGACACCTGGGTGAAGAGAGGGGCTGAGCTGTCAACTGATCACCACCTGGTGGTGAGTTGGATCTGCTGGCGGAGGAGGAGGCCAGACAGAATCGGCAGACCCAAACGCATTGTGAGGGTCTGTTGGGAACGTCTGGCTGAGCCCCCTGTCAGAGGGGTCTTCAACTCCCACCTCCGGAAGAGCTTCAACCAGATCCCAAGGGAAATTGGAGACATTGAGTCCGAGTGGACCATGTTCTCCACCTCTATTGTCGACGCGGCTGTTCGGATCTGTGGTCGTAAGGTCTCTGGTGCCTGTTGTGGCGGCAACCCCCGAACCTGGTGGTGGAAACCGGAAGTAAGGGATGCCGTCAGGCTGACGAATGACTCCTACCGAGCTTGGCTGGCTCGTGGGACTCCTGAGGCAGCCGACGGGTACCGGCAGGCCAAGCGTGCCGCTGCCCGGGCAGTTGTGGAGGCAAAAACTCGGGTCTGGGAGGAGTTCGGGAGGCCATGGAGGAGGACTATTGGTCGGCCTCAAAGAAATTCTGGCAAACCGTCTGGTGCCTCAGGAGGGGGAAGCAGTGCTTCACCAACACTGTTTACAGTGGAGGTGGGGAGCTGTTGACCTCAACTGGGGATGTTGTCGGGCGGTGGAAGGAATACTTCAAGGATCTCCTCAATCCCGCCGACACGTCTTCCATTGAGGAAGCAGAGGCTGGGGACTCGTAGGTGGACTCGTTCATCACCCAAGCTGAAGTCACTGAGGTGGTCAAAAAGCTCCTCAGGTGGCAAGGCACCGGGTGTGGATGAGATCCGCCCTGAGTACCTCAAGTCTCTGGATGTTGTGGGGCTGTCATGGCTGACACGTCTCTGCAACATCGCGTGGCGGTCGGGGACAGTACCTCTGAATTGGCAGACCGGGGTGGTGGTTCCTCTTTTTAAGAGGGGGGACCGGAGGGTGTGTGTGTTCCAACTACAGGGAGATCACACTTCTCAGCCTCCCTGGGAAAGTCTATTCCGGGGTACTGGAGAGGAGAATTCGGCCGATAGTCAAACCTCGGATTCAGGAGGAACAATGTGGTTTTCATCCTGGTCGTGGAACAGTGGCTCCATAGGGTGCTTGAGGGTTCATGGGAGTTCACCCAACCTGTCCACATGTGCTTTGTGGATTTGGAGAGGGCGTTCGACCGTGTCCCTCATGGTATCCTGTGGGGGGTGCTCTAGGAGTATGGGGTCCGAGGCTCTCTGCTTAGGACTGTCCGGTCCCTGTACGAACAGAGCAGGAGCTTGGTCCGCATTGCCGGTTGTAAGTCAGACCTGTTCCGGCAGAGCTGCCCTTTGTCACCGGTTCTGTTCATAATTTTTATGGACAGAATTTCTAGGCGCAGCCAGGGGCCGGAGGGTGTCAGGTTTGGGGACCACAGGATTTCATCTCTGCTTTTTGCAGATGATGTTGTCCTGTTGGCTTCATCAAACCAAGACCTTCAGCATGTGCTGGGCCAGTTTGCAGCTGAGTGTGAACCAGCACCTCCAAGTCGGAGGTCATGGTTCTCGACCGGAAAAAGGGTGGTTTGCCCTCTCCAGGTTGGGGGAGAGATCCTGCCTCAAGTGGAGGAGTTTAAGTATCTCGGGGTCTTGTTCATGAGTGAGGGAAGGATGGAATGTGAGATTAACAGATGGATCGGTGCAGCGTCTGCAGTAATGCGGTCGTTGTATCAGTCTGTTGTGGTAAAGAAGGAGCTGAGCCAAAAAGCGAAGCTCTCGATTTACCGGTCGATCTACGTTCCTACTCTCACCTATGGTCATGAGCTTTGGGTCATGACCGAAAGGACAAGGTCCCGGATACAAGCAGCCAAAATGAGTTTCCGCCGCAGGGTGGCTGGGCGCTCCTTTAGAGATAGGGTGAGGAGCTCGGTTACCCGGAAGGAGCTCGGAGTAGAGCCGCTGCTCCTCCGCATCGAGAGGAGCCAGCTCAGGTGGCCCGGGCATCTGTTCCGGATGCCTCCTGGACGCCTTCCTGGGGAGGTGTTCCGGGCATGTCCCACCGGGAGGAGGCCCCGGGGAAGACCTAGGACACGCTGGAGGGACTACGTCTCTCGGCTGGCCTGGGAACGCCTTGGGGTCCCCCCGGTAGAGCTGGAGGAAGTGTCTGTGGAGAGGGAAGTCTGGGCATCTCTGCTTAGACTGCTGCCCCCGCGACCCGGCCCTGGATAAAGCGGAAGAAGATGGATGGATGGATGGACCAACTTTGTCTGTTTAACTAAAATTCTTACAGGTGGATTTTTGGATTCAGGTTTTTGTTTTGGATCTGAATCATTCTCAGGATCCAGGGCGGAACGGCAATGCCTTGGCATAAGGGTGCATTCTCAAACAATATTTATGCTTTAAATATGTTGCATTCAACTTTCCCACAACTCACTTTTGAGCCCCTACCCACTAGTTAAGAATCCCTGCCATAACACTACTAGAAGGCTGTGTCTGGCTCATTTTTAGTCCTGCTAATAATAATACCACTTGGCTAAGTCATGTTTGGAGATGCTAATGTTAACCCACACTGAAAGATACTAGGCCCTTTGCCAGCGCCAGAGACATATTCCAAGAGTAAAATCTGCTAAAGCTGAACGTGCAGATTTAAAAATACCAATACCTACAACAACCAGTCACCAGCAGCAGAAGTAGGCCATCGCTCCTCTGAATATTTGTCACAGGCCAAACTTCGAACCTGACTTTGCCAAAAGCTCAAACTGTAATTTATTCTTCAAATGAATAGAGGCGTACTTAAGGCACAAGGAACGTGTTTGCACAAGCAGACACATGTTAACCATCTTTTGTACTGGCTGGAAAAAGTGGGTCAGCTGCATGCAGCGCTGTGTACAAACCTCGCAGACAGAGACAGAGGGAAAGATTCATGCTACACTGACCAGGGGAAAGTTCCTCTTTGTCTGAAATGGCATAGAACGTGCGCACAGCATAGAATTATTAAACACAAGTGATACAGCATGTGTGCAGCTGACAACTAAAATCTCCTTCCAAACATACAGGCCAGTCGAGATTTAACTGAGCAAATACGTAGGAGCCTCAATTAGTGCAGGTATGAATATGGCAAAAAAGTATTTAACCCCAACAGATGCGGACAGTGTTTACATACCACCAGAGGAATACAAATTGTTGCAGTAATTATGGCAGTAATGCGATTTTTTTTTTTTTGTTGAGCTAACACACCTAGGTAAGTGGATAGTGCCTGTGCAAGAGCTGGCATGGAGCAGAGCTAGAAACCTGCAAGGTGGCATGGTGTTGCGAGTAAAATTCATGCAGTTTTTAGATTAGCATGACATGATAAGTTTATGACACTGCCTTTCAGCTTTTTCCTTCTGGGATCGCCAAAGCAAATTATTTGGCCCCTAGCCTACAGTGATTTGCATATTTATATAGCATAGGTTTTATGCCACATGCCTTTCCTGATGCAACCCTCTCCATTTGTCTGGGCTTCGGACTAGCACAAAAAGTATACTGGCTTATGACTTCCTGTGGCTGGATTAAAGTTTATGGCACTGTGCTCCAAGCTAACTTGTTTACTTGGTATCTGTTGGCAGACACAATTTAAACAGAAAAATCTGTCTACTGTAGTTTAGAATATTATAATTTGCTGCTTTTTGCAATTTAATTGTGTTCATATTGTTTTAACTTATGTTGCAATAGATGGGAGCAGCCATCTGGGTTACCATTTACCATTGTGCCAAGTCCCCGCCCCTTTTCAGTGAAAACATCTCTACTCACTCAATGGTGGTAAACATAAATTGTCAAATGTCTTCTCGTTCTGGGCTTGAAATACTAAACACAAGCTCCAGAAGCATGTCATATATGACCAGTTAAGCTAACGGCTACGTTCCCTCACTGCCAATGAAAGATGGTTGTTATTTGAAGAAACTTGAAATGTGATATAGGAGCCACTGTCACAGGTGAACAACCCCAAGTAGGGAATGTTATTTAGTATAACAATATACTTAATTTCACGTCCGTCATGACAAATACAGATAAATGTTGGCCTACCTAAATGTGTTTAGTGTTAATTTAGGTCCACACTGAAACAATATCAACACTGTTGTTGAAAAATTTTGAAAAATTATTAAGTGTTAAATCTGCAAATCCTAACAGCTTAAAAGCTTACATAGCTAACATTTAGTTGTGTCAAACTGCCATCTTAACTCTTGAAACTAAAGTTAAGTGAATAAATGTTTGTGGTATGAATATTATTTCAAATATGAACACTAACAGTGACTTGCCACTCAAATATGTACACCTGACTTACACACATTATATTGTAATTATACGGTAAGCTGTGGGGTCTAGCCTGTCAGTTTACCCTTCCCGTTCTCTCTGCGGCTCGCCTAAAGCCACTAATCACTTCCATTGGTCTGTGAGCTTGCAGTGAAAATCGTGAATTGGGTTTTTCATCGATTGTATCAGCGCTTGGCATGATACCACCAACTTCTCTCCCACTCGCAGCTGGTTTGTTTTTACTCAAAAAGGGGCGTTAACGTTCTGCGTCAAGGAAGTGACGTATGGGTGCTCTCATCTATACACAAATCATTTAAAAGTACACTACCCACATATTTTATTAGAGCATAGCAAAGGCGTTGGTCTACCTTAAACTTCTTGAGACAAGCATAAGAGTATGGCAACTCATAACAGCAAATATTGTGTAATTGCTTTGATACTATTTATCTCACTTTCCCTTTGCTTACACTAATCTTTCTCATTTCTTTACCCTTTTTTAATTTGTTTCTATACATGTGCACCTGGAAGTAAACAGTGCTGAAATAACCTCTTTTTCTGTTAGCAACAAATACCCTAGTGTCTAATGCTACAAACAAGACAGATTTGATGCAAGCTTTCCCTTTTGGAGGAGGTTAAACGCTGTCTCGGTGGTTACTTCATTGTACATAAACTTGTAAGACAGTAATCCAGTTCAAGTGCCTATTCTGTAGGCATAGCCTGACTAAGCTGTGTATGTAGTTGTACTCACCGAGCATCTTATTCCCCAAATAGCTGATGTCTTCTTGTGAACAAGACGTTAGTGTGTTTTACAAAGGTCAAAAACTTTGCCTACATCAAGAAAAGAAATACACTAGGGCATCACTGAATCTGTAATAATTGGGTTAAAATCCACCCACAACCTTTATTAGAGCTTGAAGGTAAATGAAAAAAGCACCATCTGATTACGGAAGTAGTCTTTGGAAGTGATGAAAATGGATATATCAGAGAGATGTTTTGGAAATAAAGTGAGTGAGGCCAGGTTGAAATGGTTTGGACTATTGTATATTGGCAGTAGAAGCATGCTGAAATTAGAGATACCAGGCAGGAGGCCTAGAGGAAGACCAAAGAGGAGAGTTATGGATGACGTGAAAGAGAATATAAAGTTAGTTACAGAGGACACAGAGCATATAGTTAGATGGAGACAGATAAAGCTATGGTGACCTAGCCTGGCCGGGCAGACAAACTCTTTTCCTATTCTATACAAAGTTAATCTGGTATCTCTTTGCCTAAATTTTCTGTGGGTGCAACAATCACAGGCGCCATAACCAGTCAGAGAAACGAAGGGTACCGCTGACCCATATCCAAAACAAACATGGTAGATTCTTGCTGGTTTTGACAAATTACACCACAATACAGCGTATATGAGCAGCTCTGTACTTATTTCTGAACGGGGAGGGCAGCAGAAGCCAGTTGTACATAGACGTGCAGAGAAAGTGGGTTTGTTTGAATGTTGGACGTTAATGGAACTTCAATGTTGTTAAAATGGCAACAAGATGAAGAAAAAAAACACACAGAGGACTGAACAACAACGCAGACTTCAGCAGTATCAACAGGTGACAAAGGAAAGCACTAAACTCCATTAATCAGGTCAGAGAAGTTAAAAAAATTTGCCAACCGAGGCGAAATGCTTCTCTGCGAGTAGGGAACCAGACTGTCCTGCCTTTAAAAAGAAAGTAGGAGAGGCTGGCTCGCCAGGCTAACAGCGACGTTGAGTTCTCTTCACTCAACATCTTGAGTAAAAAGAACTCAAGACATTGGTATTAAACAGCTGTGAGGCCTTAAGAAAATGCCTTGAGTAAAAAATTATGCTCCATTTTACTTTCAGCATTAAGACTGGCCTTTGAAGTAATGGGAAAAGGTCATGTGGTCCGATGAGTCCAGATTTACCAGCAACAGAAGAGTGGAAGATGAAGCATTAGCCATCATATCTACTTCCCACTGTATAGGACTCTGGACGCCATCTTGTTTCTGGATAACATTAAATAGACCTTGCCATAATCAAAGCTAATGGTGCTTCACAGAAAGAGATAGCTTTTGATTGTGCAACGTATAAATCCCTGTTAGCAAAAGAGAAATGACTTCATAACAAAATGATGGAGGCCAGACAGATTAATTGTCATGTCTATTTGCCATTCACTTTTGTCTCAACC
Organism: Bostrychus sinensis; assembly: GCA_020698575.1. Lineage (NCBI taxonomy): Eukaryota > Metazoa > Chordata > Actinopteri > Gobiiformes > Eleotridae > Bostrychus > Bostrychus sinensis. The sequence continues at coordinate 9,037,411 of CM036257.1, read as the reverse complement.
TCATCAACATGAAAGCCATCTTTGAAGCTCTCTAAATTAATAGACTGTTCGTTCTTCAATCAGAATCATTAATACATTTCACTACATTCATTATATTCCGAATAAGAGAGACGGCATCAAGGCAATTAATAAAACAAATGTAAGGACAGCGAATTAATTACGAAACTAAATTCAATCTTTTCAGGAAGTAACGCACACAGGTTGGTTTCCAGTAATTGTTTTTCAGCACTATTGAGTAAATGAGAGTCCTAGAGTATCCACTTGTCTGCGGATGTTCGATAATGGATTGTTATGATGGACTGTGGCGGGAAAGTGTTCACTAATGAATAATTAAAAGGCTGATCTATAACCTGACTGTGGTCTGGAATATGGAAACTTTGTGCTATGGGCATTTGTTGAGCTTCCAAAGACCAGGAATCTATTAGAGGGTTAACTTTGATATCATAAAGCAGGTTTGTCCACGGTAGTTCAAGGAAGGAAATAGAAAGAACATTACTCTTACCTGTGGCTGAACTGCTTTGGAGAAGACTGAGTAACGAACTAATCAAACCAAACCTAACTCGACTGCCCAGTCAGCATAAACAAACAATACAAAGTTGGGAAAGGAGACAAAAAAAAAAAAAATCTGTTTGTTTTCCAAAATGTTACACTTATAACATAGCATTTTTTTCAATGACCACTGTGTGAATGCAAATGCTGTTGCTAGTGCCCGCTGCTGCTTGACTAATGACCATAAGATATATACGTATTATATTTATTATATTATAAGTATAAAAACATCACTTGTTAAAGTTTGTGTTGTGGCCTCTGAAGTGTATTGGTTGAACAAGATGGCTGGAAACACCAACAGTGTATTGTCTATGTGACATGTTGACTGATTTATGCAAATTAGCAATGTGCTTTTGTTCAACAGATCATTGCATTGCAGATCATTTGCAGCTTTTAGATGTTATGGGTCATATTTAATAAGACGAGTGCTAAATTGTGAGTGCAACTTAAAAATTAGCATCTGAGACTTGTGGGCATGTTGCGTGTGATATACGCAGAGAAAGTGTGCAAGTAAGTGCTGGTGCAAATCTGATATGTAAATGAGAATTTTGCCTGAGCATAATGCCCAAGTCACATTGAATCTGTTGTGTGTCCATTATGTGTCCTGTACACCTGCTGCAACCGCTTGGAATGCAAGTCAATGGGTGAGTGCGTTGTAGTAGATCTCCGTGTCCGGCGCTCCAACAGAAATAAGTATCGAGTCTATAATTGTCATGAGCCATCATGAATAAAGTTGAACAGAGCAGAGTCAGACAGGAAGTCAGGCGTGAACTCATGGTCTCCTCAGCTGGTTTTGGTCAGAGACGTGTCACACATGGAAAGCACTCAGAGTGAATTGGACTCCGTTAGAATACTGTACCAAAAACGGACTGCAAATGCAACGGATTCAGTGTGAATCTGGTGTAAGATGCACTGAAAATGAGAGCACTGCCGCTCAGCACCGACCGCATCTTTTCTACAGTGATGCAATGCAAAACGCAATCCGAGTCCAGCCTGAGTGTAGTAGACTGAATAAGTTCACAGTCTTTGAGGGATAATCATTTCATTGCCTTTTACTTTCTTCTGTTAACTTTGTGTAGTCCATCCTTGTTAAATATTTGTCTCATGTGATTCTGGCACTGACCAGAGTCACGCGAATTAGTTACTTAGTTTCCCTCTGTGTGATGTGAAGTGGAGAGAGGAAAGAGGAAAGTCCTATTCACTGTCTGTCAGTGCCAGTAACCTTTCAAACAATAATACAAAATGTATCAAGTAGCCTCTGTACAGTGCTGATAGTGATCAAATCGATATAACAATTAAAAAAATAGTTTCAATGTCCTCTGCTCGATCCAGTGCCAAATCCATGCAGCGCAGCCTTGAGCCATGGACCAGGCTGTCACAGCGAGAATTGTGAGGCAATGGGATGAACACAATTGAGACTTCATGTAGCCTTTATGCAGCATTTAAAGATTTCCTTTTAATAAAAATAAAAATACTGGAACTGCATCTGGATTGCCCTCCTTAGGTTGAATACTGAGGTGAAAAAAACAGATACTCAAATTATTTACTAGTACTTATAGGGTACATTTTCTTGTGCATCCAGCTGAGCAGTCTCTCTTTCCTCTCTGAAACTCATTGCCAGTGGTAAGCACATTTTGTTTTGGTCTTCTAGGAGCTCTGACAGTGAATGAGTGTTGGGGGCGTTGGCTGCTAAAAGTTGTAATTAGTTGTTGGTGCCACATCTGCTGAAGGCCAGTCGTCTTTAATGAACATCAGCAGCCCTAATGGAGCGTAAAATGACACTGGGAAATACAAGATGTTGTGGTCAGACAGGGAGCTCTACATCAGCTGGCCTGCTTGGTACAAATGCTTTAGTTTAGAAGTACAACTTGATGAAGTACAGTACACAGTGTATGATGTGCTAAATAATAGAGTGCACTCTACTCTTTGTCTTTACCATGACAAAAGTAGTTTAGACTAGTAGTGCAAATATTATTGCTACTACTGATATTACTACTAATACAACCGGCTACTACTACAATGGGCTGGGCGATATGACTAAAAAAATAAAATCTTGATTTTTCTTCATTTCTTAGCCCATTTACAATTTGAATAAATTTTTTGCTCTTGTTGGCATAAAATGCTATCTAAATGTAGGTTTATTAGTTTTAAATGAGATTATTGCATAGTTTTTATTTTATTTTAGCTAGGCTATTTATTCTAAATGTTTGTACAGCAAACAGCAAGGTAGCAGCAAAGTGCATCACACTAACAGTGACATAAATGTCTTTTAGTTTTAGCCCTCTCTGCTCCTAAAGACCATGTCCATTATAATATACACCATTATACACCATAGAGGTCTGTGAAAAGATGCTCACTCCAGAGCGTGTGGCTAATTAGCATACATAAACAAAGACATGCAAGTTAGCGCCGCTGCTGATGCTGCACGCCTCACTACAGTGCTCTTTTTGGGCAAACAGCTACCCAATCCAAACAAGAACATTACAAAGGTAAAAGGACTCCTTTCGCTTTGATTATTGGTGTTTTTAGTATCTGCAGAGTCTCCTCAGTCACTCCTAACTCCTGAGTTCGATTTTACGATTTGGCTAATTTTGACATCATCCAAAATTAAAGGTGCGAATTAATTCAATTAATTCGATTAATCTCCCAGCCCTACTACTACGACTACATCTACACACTATTACTAGCATTATTTGCAGTCTAAGCTTGTTAGACAAACCCTTAACCTGTAGTCTTAAAGCAGAAGCATGCAACTTTCAATTGCATTTTTCTCTACAGAGCTACCCCTACATGTTTTACTTTTGACTGATCCCTGTGTGACCCCTCACTTGGCTTGACTCTTATTTTCTACAAGGATGAAAAAACAAGAATCATATCTGTATGAAGAAAATAAAGGCATCACTGGCTTATCATGGCTAATCGTTCTTGTTATGGCTTCAGGACTACAGTCACTGGGAATTTTCCTGGTTCAGCAAATACACTGACAGTGTCACAGTATAGTCCCATATAGATCTTTCTATAGAACCTTCCTGTGTTTGTAAAGAGAAGGTCTGCGTTCCAAAGACTGGTACCGAAAGTTATAAAAGATGATAATACATTTCTAATGGAGCAATTAGCGCTAGCCACAAAACATCGCAAATTAGGAATAATCAAGGCAGGTTTGGTAACTGAAAACCACTATGCCACATGTGAGTAATAACAGAGCCTAGATTAATAACATTAGCAAGTGTGTCAACGTTTAGCCGTTTAATGTGAGGTTGCAATTAGCGTCCATATATAACAATTTACATTTCTTAATTTCAATGCTACGCAGAACAAATGGTAAGAGAAATATGGTGGATCTCAATAGTTTGGCATTGTATATTCAGATTTAATTCATCAATCACCACAAATCCTACTTTTATAAGTTAACTTTAGCAACTAGTACTGACACTCAGATCTGGGTTATGTTGATTCAGAGTAATTTTTAATAAATATATAAACAACCATTCATTCCTGCAGTCTAAATTAATATTTTTATTTTGCTCCCTCGTAGAAATGAATGGGATAGAATGTTAATCTCGCTACCAGGCTGCGTGCGCAACTTTTTTAAGCACGTCATTCCTGGAAGGGTCTATAGTTAATGGAGTAGGCCATATTATAATGTCAACCCTAATTTCGTGTTGTTGAGGCTCATCCAGCCCTGAAACTTGTCAGGATACATGCCCTGTAGTTCACGCCGCTGCTACGGGCTGCTCACCCGACCGCTTACTGTCTTCTGTTTTAGCACCTTCAACATCCATATCTCCATTCTCTCTCATTACAGCTATTTAGAGCCTGGTTGTAACAGGCTAATGGTAGTAAAGCTACTGAGAAGTGTAGCACTACTGCTATCACTTAGGCCTTAAGAAATTGAGATAATATTGATTGATTGGGAAAATATAATTTTTTATCTTATTATCTTATACTGCTAAGTAAGCTGCGGCTTTGACTATGGGGTAAGTAAAATGACTTTGATTCTGTCTGTAAGAAATTCTGTGTTGTGGCAGTAAGGCTGTTGCAAAGACTGTTAAGTGCAACATTTCTGGGTAGCTTTTCTCCCATTAGCCCACTTGTCCATATATTTGTAGGACCATAAAAAGTTGTCACAAAACCTTGTCACTGGCTAGGCAGTATTGTGTGTGAAAGAAAAAAAGAGAAACTGCATATTGCTGCTTGGTAATGGTACGGCAGCTAATAATAATAATGTATTGGATTTATATTGCACTTTACAAGCTTGTCAAGCTCCTCAAAGCGCCTTACAATTTGGTCCATTATTCATGCACTCCTCAGTCACACTCAGTGGTGGTGAGCTTCTTCTGTAGCCACAGCTGCCCTGGAGCAGACTGACGGAAGCGTGGCTGCCATTCTGCGCCAACGGCCCCTCCGACCACCACCAAACGCAGTCATACTGACACATTCATACATACAGACAAGGTGGGTGAAGTGTCTTGCCGAAAGGACACAACGACAGTATGCCAGTGGCGAGGCTTAAACCGCCAATCTTTGGGTTAGTGAGCAAGCGTCTCTACCAACTAAAGAGGTGTTCTGGATCTACAACCAAAAAAATTCATCACAATCTAATCATTATGTGTGTAATTTTGCAAACAGACAAAACAACCAAGCAACAAACTATTGCTGGGGAAAACATAACCTTTTTGATAGAGGTAAAAAAAAAATAAAAAATAAAAAATAGATAGCCCTTTTGTAAATAAGGGTTTTGTAGTAACTCAATTATAAATAGCTGCTAGCAATAGCTTATTATAACAGTGTGATAACCACTACTAACTTATGCAGGGCTAAAATGGTGGTTACTACGCTGATGCATGTCTTTGGATGGTGGGTGAAGTCAGAGTACCCAGAGAGAACACGGGGCGGACATGCAGACTCCACACAAGGAGTTCTTATGACAGCCGGCCTGAGGATTGATCCCAACACCTCCTTGCTGAGAGGCAAGTAGAGTACCCATTTGTTTATGGCTCTACATACATTTTAATAGACTCTTCTAAAAAGATAGACCCCCACCGGGTGGCACAGTAGCATTGTGGTTAGCACTCTTGCCTCACAGCAGCGTGCTAACCACTCTGTGCAGAGTTTGCATGCTCTTTCCGTGTCTGCTCCAGTTTCCCCTACCACCAAAAACATGTACAATAGATCCCCCTCTGGGGCCAGGACTCTCCTGCAAAAGAGATACTGAACCTCAGTGGGACTTTCCTGAATAAAGAAAGGTAAAAAAAAAAATAGACCTGTTTACTATATGTTTAGTTCCCCTCGGTGGACATGATAGAATAAATTTCTGAAAACTACTAACCGCTTTGAGCTTGCTGTTTTTCCCTTTAAATTTCAAAATACATCTAAAAAAAAAACATGTACATTTCTGTCTGATTCAGCAGAAAAGCTTTTCCCCATAACCGCTCCTTTAAAACATTAAAAGTATGCTTCATTTAACATCTCCAGACTCCTCAACAACTCGATCTGTCAACTCTAGACAGAGCCGCCTGTCTGAGTTGGCCTATTTCTCGCGCTCCTCTTTTTCTTCTCCTCTTTTTTAAAATTGTATTTTTATTTTTTTGCATGTGTTTCTGGATTTCAATAACTTGAAGCATTTCCCTCAGGTTGTGCGTTGTAAACTGGCAGTGGAACACGCAGCTTGACCGATGTTTTGGTTTATGCATGAGGTTCAATGAGGAAGGCCTTTGATGTACATGAATTATTTAAAGGCAACACTCTTTGGAATAATCTCTCACTTTGGTGAAGTTTAACACACACCTCGCCTGAGTCTTAACATAGTCATGGCAACTGGACAAATATGGCCGCCAAAGCTGGAGGCTGCTCGGTTCTATTTCTATCATCTGGCTCATTTAATCGACCGGCAAAAGTTTGACTCTGTTTTGAATGTTTTTATTTGTTGCAGTAAATTGTTTGGTTCGAGCAGGTGTCTGTTTTAATTTCCAAATGGTGGGCACAGTATTTCATCCTGGAACCCAGCTCTGTTTTTCACAGTTGGCGCTGGCTGCATCCAAGTACCTAATAAGTAGTTTGAAAGTACAAGTGTTTTCTGTTCATTTGAGTAAGCAGCGTGGGAACTCTCAAAATTGTTTTAAGACTATGATATAGTGTTTGATCTCCAGGCCAGCTGACTCACAATCTCTCAGAGTGGAGTCTGTATCCAAAGACATGCATGCACAGGTCAACTGGTAAGTCTAAAATTGCCATTAGTTGAATGGTTGTCTGTGAGTGCATGTTTTCAAGTGCTGACCCTGCAATTAACAGGAAAATGAGGAAGATGATATATGAATGTATACAATATTTACAGACTGTTTATGGATGTTCTCAAACCTTAACTAACAGAAGTACATCTTAATTTAATGTACATTTCTACTGTATTTTTGGTGTATTTATATTTATTTACAAAAAAGGGGCTTTTAGATAAGGTTTCAACCAATTAGGATATGACTGGAAACTTTCACAATAAATGTTTGCAAAGCTAGGCAAATTACAAATAATAATAAAAAAATAAAGAAATAAATAAATAAAGAAAAAAATTAATGTGTAAATGAATAGACTTCAAAGACTTGTTAGGCAAATGAAAGATGTACTATATTAACTTTTTTGTCAAACTAGAAAATGTGCGCTACACATTTGGACATACAGTATATGTAATATCTCTCAAATCTCTTTAGAATACAGTTTTGTTCATATTTCAGCAAGACATTTTAATTTGATTTTGAGCAGATGAAGCACATTCCAAGTTTCAACAAATCTGAACAAATTCAGCTAATCTAACCAAATTCACTTTAATTCCTTTAATCAAGATATTGCTGAATAGTGTCAATACAAATGTCAGGCTTGGCTTAACAAAGTTAATTGCATTTGCTCCTCACATTTAAACACGTTTGCACATCTTATTCATTAGATCTCACTCTGAATCTAAATTTGTTCAACAAATTTAAACCAGAAAGTCACCTCTAGCAAATTTTGAACCAAATATCATGTTTTGTTCTGCTATTTTCCAGACCATGAATGAAGATCTCTTTGTGGATTGAATCTAGAATGTCAGACACAAGCACAATCATAAAATTGTATTAGAAAAGCAAAAAGTGTTTTTTTTTTTTGTCTTTTGTTTTTACAGTATTATGTGATGGGCCTGGTGATTAGTGCGAGCTGGACCCCCTGCTGGTTCTGCAGCTCAGTCCAGCCAGCGTCACCGATGTTCCCACTAATCTGAGCCTCTCTGTCATGTGATTTGTCCAGGCTGTAGTACCAGGGAGAGGACTTCTATTACATGGTAACAGCGGTGTATGTGTAATGTAGAACGCCACGGCAGCATGATTCTTTCTGCTCCAGCAGTTCTCTCTGGCTCACTCTCACACACGCTGCCAGTCCCTGTCTTTGGTGTGTGTTTGAATGCTCATATTATACCGTCCCGGTGCATAATGTGGACCAAGGGCAGTGACTAGAATCCTCACGCAGCCACGCTCTACTGTTTTACCCCATGTGGTGGAGGCACATATAAAAGGCACATTAATGTGGGTGCGAAGATTTATCAATTGGTGAGATCAGCTATGGTCAGAACTCTGGCACCAACCACAATGCCATGGTCAAAGTCAGTCAGATCACCTTTAGATCAGATCACCTCATAAATTAGAGGAAGTTACAAGCATGGCAACAAATTTCTACCCCGAGTGCTCCGATGACCACGGGCACCACTGTTACCTTCACTTTCCAGGCCTTCTCAAGTTCTTCTTTGAGGCCTTGGTACTTCTCTAGTTTCTCGTGTTCCTTTTTCCTGATGTTACAATCACTTGGTATTGCGATGTCAACCACAACGGCTTTTCTCTGCTGTTTTTCCATTACCACAATGTCCGGTTGGCTCACCATTACCATTTTGTCTGTCTGGATCTGGAAGTCCCACAGGATCTTAGCTCGGTCATTCTCTATCACCTTTGGAGGTGTTTCCCACCTTGACCTCGGGACTTCCAGACTGTACTCTGCACAGATGTTCCTGTACACTGTACCAGCCACTTGGTTATGACGCTCCATGTATGCTTTCCCTGCCAGCATCTTACACCCTGCAGTGATGTGCTGGATTGTCTCGGGGGCCTCTTTGTCTCTTTGAATAAAAAGGTTTAGTGGAAAATATCATCACATTTCGGCAAATTAAAAAAGAAATGTCAGTTAAAATGCTTTTGACCAAGTTTTAGAAAGAAAATATCAAAATAAGCAAAATTTTTTGTTTTGTTCAACCCATTTTGTGCAACTCTCATCAAATTACGGGTCATGTTCAATATTTTACTTCTTTCAAACTAATTTAAAATTTGGCACTTCAAATTTGAATAATAATAGAATTTGACCAGGTTTTGTTCTGCACACATCAGCCTCAGTTAATTTCTAGTTAAAATTTATTGATCTTAGATGAGATTTCATTAGATTATGCAATTTCACAAATCTATTTGAATTTCAGGTTAGACTCCACAGAAAGAAAAATTTGGGATTGTTTAACGAAATTCAGCAAACTAACAGAATCACATGTGCTATGTAGAATTGTGGTTCCTGCAGGTATCAGCAAATTTAAATTAAAACCATAGCAGCTTAAATTGTTAGCATTTATTTGCAAGTATTGTAAAATCCAGTTGATAAAGCAACTATAATGTTAGAAGTCAAACATCCATTGTTTGGGTAATTTGGTCCTGCTGAAAGCAAACTCGTTCCACCTGTCTATCACATGTGTAAGTTACAAAATTGATAATTATTTATATTTACATATTTTTATTCACAAATAAAAGTAATAATGCCAGCAATTTTACTTCCAAACTATTTAACATTTTTACCCGCCTGTTGGAAGCCAATGTAATGCTTTTAATTCCATTAAAGGCCCCAATTTTTGCAAAATCAATTTAATGACTTCTAATGCTTTTTATTGTCCCACAGGAGCCCTGTGTCCAAACTATGGCAAGAAGCTTTATTTGTGTGAGATGGACCTGGAATTAAGGAAGAATAAAAAAATGGAAATCAGTGGTTGGTGTTGCCAAAAAAAAGCCATACTATGTGCTGGTCCCATGCTCAGATAAATGTGGAGCTGTGGAAGGGGATAAAGTATCCACGAGAATGATTGACTGAAGGAAAGAAATTACTTCTTTTATGGTGGTAAGAAATTCATATTCGTATATATTTTGAGGAACAGGGGTTGAGAGTTTAAGGAAGAACGTTTTTGGTAATACAGATAACTGAATACTCCACTCTAAAGCAATTGTCACGCTATGTAATATTTTGCAAATAATGAAATAAAGATTCTAGGGTAATGTATCGCTATATCTAGGCCTGGTTTAGACCTTGTTTAGTTCTGGTTTAAGCTTTGTTTTTTACCTAATCTAAATGGTCACATTTATAGAGCGCTTTTCTACCTCCATGGTAGAAAAGCACTTTACATCACCCATTCACACTGATGCATTCATACACAGTTGTATGTGATATAATGTTAAATTGATCAAATCCATATTACAAAACCTATTTTGAGCAACCTGGCACACCAACAAACAATATTACTGTCTTTCCCATGGGTATTGTTGTACATAGTAACTAAAATTATAATTTGGATATAGAACAGAAACAGTCCTGCATAGATAATCAATCAATAAATAATAAAAGTAAAAGAAATATTATGATGGTAAGGATTTTGATGAAGATGAAGGTGACTACTCTAACACCAAATATAGACCTGTCTTAATCACAGAGCTTTTTTTTTTTTTGCACACCATGAAGAAATGTTCCAGGAGGAGTTTTTTTTTTTTTTGCTTCCTAATTTTTTGGCCCTCTTGGCTCTTTTTGGCACAATTATTTCAGTTATAATTTATAGTCAAAATAATGTGGATGTGGCCGAACTGCAGACTTACTTATGCGTGAAATTGATCAGAAGAAACAGTTAAGACATCAACCCTTCTTGGATTGGATCTCATCTCAGTGGTACACTCTCACTCACCGAGTTTGCTATTTGATCTTGGGTCAACCTAGTGCCAGGAACGAGCATCTGTGGTACGCATTGGAAGGGCCCAACATGTCTGAGTTATTGGCCGCTGGTTCAGAGCAAAGCCATATAACCACAACTTGGCGGTGAGTGGGATGACCCACCGCGTAAAAAAGGGGCTTTACGCAGCGCATGGTCACTGACAGGTAGATTACAACCTCCACCACAGAGCAGACTAGTTATCTTTTCGTATAGCTTATAACCTAGCTTATATGCTACGTCTGACCTGATGCATGCTTGTGTGTGGTTCTGCACGGACCCTACCTGTTGTGCTTTGGACTGCTGCACTGAAAAAACAAAGCTGAATAATGTTCTAATAAAACACTAGTTATATACGGTGACAAGGCCACACATGTGCTAACCAAGGCTAACTATGAGCTGACCTGCTCTGAGAGCACTGCTGTTTCCCAGTGCCGCTTCACCAGACTGCCCGACTCTGTAAAGTTTTGGGCTCTGGCTTCGAAATGAAACATCACCATAAATGAGCAAATAATAAGCTTTTTCATTTCAGAGCGGATTGCTTGGTCTTAAAAACACACTCTTCAAATTTAAGATGTACACCAATACTTTCAGCAAATTTAAGACAATTTATCAAATAAAATTGAAGACTTTTTAAGACTTTTTAAGGACCTGCGGGAACCTTGTAGAATGGTGAGGCAGCATGACGGTTTCTACTCCAGCAGTTCTTTCCAGTGCCTGTCTTTTGGTGTGTCATACCATCCTGGTGCATAATGTGGACTGAGGGGCAGTGACCAGGATCCTCACCCAGCCTTGCTCCGCTGTTTTACCCCATGTGGTGGCACACGGCGGCAGCCAGGACTGATATAATTAGAATGGAAATTACAGAAAGTTACAGGCGAGCTAAATCCCCCCGCGCATCGTGTGGCTAAAAATGTCCCGGGCAACGCCAGTGGATGTATCACCATAGCAACAGCCTTCTTCTGCACTCTATTTTCAGACTGAAAAACGGGAGAAGCGTAGAAGCATCCAGAGAGAGCGGGAGAGAGAGGGGAAGCGAGCGGCACTGAGAAATGCAAGCATTGCCTTTTTCTGTAGAAATTGATACATTATTCAAGTAAGGGAAACATTTGAGAGTGGAGCGGAGGCGGAAGAGAGGTGTGTTGTGCGCATGGCATGTCAGGGCAACCGTCTAAGGGCCATTAGTGTGACGGTCAAACAAGGACAATGGGGTGCAGCGGGGTTGACTTACATGTATGGGTAGAGGTCAATGGTGAAATCCACACTGGCAGAAAAAGGTGGTCATATCGATGCAGCGGCTTCTGTTGGAATCAATCACACATCAAACCATTAGAGGATGAGAAGAGAGTGAATCATCAAGTACAGGAAACACACTCATTTGGGCAATTACTGTTATCATGAGAATTGGCAGTGGTTAGGCTGTGGGAAAGCTATTTGTTTTTAAATAGCTCAAAAAATCATGATATGAAAGCCCAAAGAACAGTGGTGTCACCATCAAGGCCACAATATTAAATGCACTTTGGCAACAGACCTTAAGCAGATGGCAATACAGTTACAGGGATTGAAAGGGCATTAGCCACTATAATTTTGAAACACTGCAAACAAGATGAGGACAGATGATAGTAATTGACAGACTTTCGGACTATGTGTGCAGTCAGTGAGTCAGTAGCATTAGTAACAATAGCAAGTGGCTCAATATTTATCAATCATTTATTCATTTTAAGGGAACCTATTATGCAATTATTATTGACTTTTCTGAGCTTTTTACCATGTTATGCCCTCCTCAAAAATATACCTGGAGTATTTTTTGTTTCATTCACGCTTGTTTGAGTAATATGCTGAGGTGCTGCCCTTTTCAACTGCCGAAAACGCTCAGTCTCTGCTCTAGAAAGACACGCAAAAACAGAACAAGCTCGTGCACGTTTCTAGAGCACATATACCGTCACCGGACTTGTTCTGATAATTTTAGCTCTTTAACCATGGCCACTACCAAGCAGTCAGCTCACTCTGTTATTTATGTTGCGAATAGCTGTGCTTAATTAGCCATTATATCATATTACGTCTATTCCCCACTGTTCCCCACAGTACAAGCACTCGGAGATTCTCTCATGTCTGAACTCAAATCCTCAAAATTTATTCATGTGTGAACTCAAAGGAGGTGATCATGAAACAGTATTGTCTGTAGAGTGCTTAAGTCAGTGCAAGGCCTCAGCACTGCAGTACCCCTGATTTAAACTGGCTCAGAGCTCGTAATGATGGACAGAGGAAGGCGGGGAGAGAGTGGCTCTTAAAGCAACAGGCACCTAATCCAAGCATTTTCTGCAAAGTAAAAGTAACAGCTCCCCAAAATACACATATATTCTTTTAAGTTCTAAAACGTGACAAAGTAAATCTCTATCATTTACAATACAGTTGGGTTTGTTTGTTGCTTTATCTAACTTTCATTCATTCTCTTCTGCTTAGTAATGTTAGGAGTTGTGGGAGGCTGTGTAGACCATCTCTGCAACTATGGGCCTGGGGCGGAGTATATCATGGGCAATGGGCCAATCATGTCCAACAGTCTTTCACAAAAAACCTCTAGGACAAAATGTGAATCGCAGCCACATGATGTTATTTGGTGTTACTGCCCAATCCCAGCCTAGAAGAGTCCGCTTGCTAATGTTCTCTATCCACTGACTGAATGCACCCGCATATAGTCAGTTAGTTGTAGGTAGGCCAACATAAAGTAGTAACAGCCAAAAATCTTTTATAGTTAATGGAGAAAGTTGCACCAGGCTGGATTTGGGCCCACAATCCCTTTCATTCGACATGTGTGTGGAGTTCTAAAAATAACCTTACAATCAAATCAACATAAAAGCCCCAGACCAATGGAGTCACTGTGTGTATCAATTCTTCTCAGCTCGCTTCAATTTATTATAATTCATTTGGGCACAATGAGCTTTATTGGCATGGCGCTTAAGGAATGAAATGCCAGAGCGCTTCCACAAAAGATCCACAATTTCTCCGTCTGCCGAGCTAATCAAGACTTAAAGCGCGCGCTCTCTCTCTTTTTCTGTCTTTGGCTCGCACACCCACCTCTGCGCGTCCATCTTTCCGTCTCCTAATGTTGCTTGCGGTCCCTCGGGGGGTCTGTTTGAGCCGGCTGGGAGGCATGGATCTTTCTCTATTGATCAGCCGGCTGAATCACTTATCCTTTTTCCAATGGCCTTCATCATCACCAGGTTTTTAGCACTCGCTGCATGCACATGCTTCCCTCCGCCACCGCCACTGCTGCCAGGATCTGGGAAACAAATTGGAAGGAAAATTTTGCAGAATTTTGACTTTGAATTTTTATGTCTACAGCGGTTGTGACAGGCAAAACAACGACACAGCAAAACATAAAAGAAATCACATTTTATTCAAAGTCTAGTCTTGATTCAAGTGGGGCAGAAATTAAACTTCCTCTGAAGGCAACTGAAGAGAAAAAAACGCATTACATAGAGTCGCCACTGTTTTAGATAAATGCCTGTGAGGGTTTAGTAAGATTGAGCACTCTGAAAAATTGCATTATTGTGAAGGTTTCCAGACCTGCTCCACCTCCTCTAAGAAAGTGAATGGGTCTAGCAAGCAAAGATAGCAAACCATAAAAACTAATCCATGAAACACAAAAATGCAACATGCCAAAACACAATAACAAAACTATTGTGTTTTTGCCATGTTTGCGAACAGTTGGATGAGAGCTTCTGTTCTGTCCAATCTTTATTTTTGTGTTTTTTTGTCATTTGTTTTTGTGGTTCTTTCTGTCACCATTTTCTTTTGAGTTTCACAATTTGTTTTTAACTCTTGGTTTGTTTTCATTTCTTTGTAGATTTTTTTTGGGTTATTCATTCAAGTTTCTCAACCTCTTTTTGCATTTAAAAAATTGAAGGGTAAGTCACAATAACAAAGAAGAACAACACACCACAAGGCACCACGAAAAAGACAAAAAGACAATTGAGAAACTCCAAAACAATGCAATAATACAACAAAAATATATTTATTATGTTCTACTATTTTTACATTTCTTGGTTTGTTATTGTGACTCAAGTTCATTGTTTTCTTCTTTTTTTTAATCATTTCCTGACTTTGTTTTGTGTTTCACTAGTTGTTGTTGTGACTTGTCCTTCACCTTGTATTATAATGAAATATATAAGTTACACACACACCGGCTTTTGAAAACCACTAAAATCATCTTAGGCTGAACCAAATTGCATCTGCATTCATTAAGATTCTACAGGAAAAAATGGGTCGTTGTTAAAAATAACTTTACGACTGATCAAGGAAGCGTTTTGACCTTGCTAATAGATGTTACAGATTCTTGTGTTGGACAGATGTTGGAGTTAATTTCGACTTCAAAGGAAGAACATATAGCATGCCGAATGAGAAAAACGCATCCAATTACCAGACGGCATAAAACCCGGCTACACAAACGTGTCTGGTCGCATTAAATCTATGGCTGTTTGCATGGAGGAATGGGCAGGAAATGTCTAAGGTCAGTGGCCATAAAATAAGAGCGCTGATTAATGCAGAGGGATGGATGAGTAATGGCGGTGTCATGGCGTTCACATTGGGCTGTTATCTGGGTGAAATGCTCAGAAAGATCCACTTCCTTTTCAAACTGCACAGCCCTGACACTGTCCACACTGTGGTTTCTGTCTTTAGCCTGATCTATTTAAAGAGCTTTTAGCTCCGAGCTGGAGGACAAATCATGGAACTAGACACTTTCTAGGACAAAGCATGGTGCAAGATAATGTATGTGCAAAATGTGCAAAAATCAGATACCTCTTAGGCAACCAGGGAAAATATTAAATTGTTTGTTTAATGAAAGACATACTGTAAATTTCAAATTTACAAAAGAAACTGGACATCCAATTCTTTTGAAAAAGGCTATTTGGGCAACTGGCTGACTGTGCAGCATTTGTGTGCTGTCAGTGAGTGAATAGAAAACATTAGTGAGTGGCTCACTATTAATATGCTCTGCACATACAAAGATTAAAACTACCACAATCGCCACAGCAATATTTGCATATTGATTTGGCTTTTTGAAATAATTGTGGACACCTTTGCGTTACTATTTCATGTTTTATAAATTCAAATAATGTATATTTATGTTAAACGTCTTCCTTTGGGGAACCGTTACTTTGACTTTACAGAGAATGCTTTGATTATGTGCCTGTTGCCCCCTCTTGCAACAAAGGGGACTGTACAGAGCATAAATTGGCTATTTAGCACACCTATTAGCAACATGACACTAACAAAGATAAATGAGCTGACTGCTTTGTACTGATGTCAATTTAAGCTCTGAAATGATCAGAATGAGTCCAGTGACAGTGTATGGGCTTCAGAAACTCGCATGAGCACTTCCTGGTTTCACGTGTCTATGTAGAGCGTTGAGACTGATCATTTCCAGCTTTTGAAAAGGGGACAGACTCAGCATACAGGATTCCTCAAACATGCGCGAATGAAACAAAATTCTCCAAAAACTCCAGGTATGTTTTTGAGATGCAAACAAAAAAATAAAATGGTTAAAAGCTTAAAAAAATAGATTATGTATAACTGTCACCACGGAAGGTGTTTTAAATTATATAGTGGCCATACAAAATCAAATCATCTTAAATACAATCTGTTGTTTGTAAGGTTCTTCTTTTTGTTTGAGGACACAGGTGCTTGCTTGGCAGACCTACCATTTTGCCAAGCCCCTGAAGACTATGTACAAGCCTGCTAGTGATGAAAACTATATTCCAGACAACTTGCAAAAGGCATGGGTTGTGCTGCGGCAGACTCAGATGGTCCATATGAGCAACTATAGCTCTGGGTTCCAATGTTTTAGCCAATGTCTCACCCTGCTGTTTCCCCAATGATTTCCTTTCACATCTGCGTTGTTCAATAAAGCCATGAAAAGGCCAAAAAATTACTTTGAATCAGTATAGGTTACTGCTGGACATGAGTTGTCAGATGAAAGTGTACCTTCCAATAACCAATAGCTCTTTTGTGGTCAGTGTATGCTGTCAGCCGGAGTGGACAACACAAGGAAGAACCACAAAGCTTAATTTTTTTTTTGTTGCAGGGAGGACTATTGATTTCTGGATGTGTAAAGACAGCAATACACTAGAAGACTGGGACGAGGAAGTCCTTAAGCTACTAACTTTGACCCTTTGAGTGACCTTCACCTTACATGGCATCAACCTCTGCTGATCTATGTGTTCTTACTCTATTTAGTACAAATGTCCATAGCAAATCTTCCTTTTTTTTTTCCTTTTAGTTGTTCGGTTTAGGGGTCTCCACAGCAAATCATCTGCATCCATTTAATCCTACCCTATGCATTCTTATCTCTCACAGACATTTCTATTTGGTTCTTGTAATGCAAAATGTAATATCCATGTTAGATTGGTTACCCTAATGATATCATGTACCATATCCAGGTAACGAGAATCCCGCTGTTCATCTATACCACTGTGAAAGCATGCAGACCAAGCAAAGCTGAGACATATATTTATAAGGTGTGCTATGTAGGTTACCAGGGATCATTTGAATGTTGGAATGCCCTACACAAACCTGTTATTATCACCATCCATCAACTTGTCAGGCATCATTTTTGCTTTTTGCTGAACTAGCCAAGTAGAGAAGAAAAAATAAAGAAATAAGAGACTTCCACGACTGGTTACTGACATTTCATCATCCATTCATTTAATGGAGTGAGGAAAACCGCTCTGGATCTAGCTAGGTATTATATTACATATCGTTTTGGCTGGCTATTTTCACAGCTGGTATTATTGCAGTGCCGACTCGGAGAAGATAGAATGTTTGTGACTTAAGCACCTGGCATATTGAGCACTAAAAATATGTTGGGTCCCTAGCTGCTCAGAATGCGCAATAACATGTTCTTCCAATTGAAAACAACACGGAAAAGCAGGCCAGTGCAGGGAAGACGGTCCCCGGTGATGGAGCGGGTTTTGAGCAATGTCAACCAGATGCCTGTGGGCTCAGAATTCATTCTCCAAACTGGGATGCCAGCCGCAGTCCAAGCACTTAACAAGTCCCTAAACTCAGACCACGTGTTAGTCTACACCTCTCTATGAATCTTCCGCTTTGTCATTTACTTGCATTGGAAAGTTCTGGAGGTCTTTTTTTTTTTTTTCAGGACTTGTGTAGGACATTAGTGTCAATGATGTTCTTGCAAAATGGTTATTCTCTGGTGTTAATCTTTCTTCAAATATGATGCAACCAATGCTAATGCTTATAGTGCTGGACATTGGATTACCTTTAGTTAGTAGGGCTTTGTAACACACATCATGAACTGTATGTGTAGCAGTGTGGCTCCCTCTACCCCTTATTTGGTGCCTATACTCCCCTTTTTGGGGCAGGAGGTCAGGGGTTCCATTCCAGTAAGAAAGTGAAGGGCTTCGGATTACTACCATTGGGGCAGGCCAACTAACAAGCCTGAATAATGTGGTTCTTTGTCTGGCTTTTGCTGCATGTATGTGACTTACTGCGGTGAAGGTCTGAGAAGTAGAAAAGAAAGAAAAATATGTTTAAAGTTGACAGGCTAATCATGGATTTTTAGACCAGCAAAGATATTTTGGATCACTCTGCTGCTTAGCTTGTTTATCTGTTAATCTATGTAGGCCCATAACTACACATCCAGGTTGACAAATTATTAATAATTTGTTTCTCAGTTGTTTTAGTCTTCTTTAAAAATTAATACTTTAGGTGCAAAGCATTTCTGAACTTTTGAAAACTACAGTTACAGATTAAGGAACTTTGATCTGCGTGTTGCTGTTAAAAAAAAAGTGAGCAAGATCTCAAACTTTATCTGCATTTATTAGCATTTAGCAAAACATGAATGCACCATTAAAAATTACTGACAAAAAAACTGCTGTGAAGGCCTCATAGAACTAGTGAACGAAAGTGTGAATATGCTTTACATGTTCTGACTGTTCTCTTTGTTTCATTTAGTTCTTTTCATCGTTTTTTTCTGCTTTTTCCTTCTGGGGTCACTACAGCAAGTCCTTGGCCATGCAGGTATTTAGTTATTGATTTGGCAAAGATTTTATCCTCAATGCCCTTCCTAATGCAACTCTCTATATTAAACTGGGCTTGAAACTGGCACAAAAAGTGCACTGGCTTGTGGCTGGATTATTTAGCTCTTCTCATAATGTTTTGCTAATTGGTGCACAACTACTGTATATAGCAAGTCTAAGTCCACTTTATCTAGACTGACCATGTCTGATTTCTGGCAGTTATTTGGGGCTCTATAGGGTCACATAGTGAGTGTCTCTCTGTTTGACTTCTGTTCTCCTTCACTCTACTTGCCTCACTCTTTCACCCTGTTTTGCCTCAGCCCTTAGCCCTCTTTGTGCCACTTTTCTGCCTCTATTTGCCTTTATTTTCACCATCAAAGATGACAATTTGTCACTGTTGACACTATACGCTCTGACCTCCAGTGTGCTACATCGCTTTGAACCCTCTTCGTCCTTCTGTTGGGATGACTCGTGCAGCAGGGGACTGAGAGTATAGAAAATAATGGCTATTTAGCACAATACCGAACGTCTACAAACAGCAGTGGCACATTAAACAAGACAGCACAAGCCGGGATAATGAAATGGACATTGGATTCTTCCCCGTAACCAGTTTGAGTGTTACACCTTGCAGATATGTAGAGCATTCTGATTCAGGGGGATGATGTAGTGCGCCGGTAAGTCGACGTGGCAGCTTCCACACGTGAGCACAGCGAGGTCAGCTGAGCTATTCCTGGCTGACAATGCAAGGATAGATGGAGCACGTGACAAGCACAAACATATCTATGTACAAATACTGGTTGGGCTTCACAGCTGTCAGTCAGTTACACATGTAGGTCAAAAGGCCAGACGTTACAACCCAGTGGATGAGTTAGACCTGCGAGAGGCTGCTGTAACTGGGACTCTAGGGCAAATCAATGTTAGGCTTCCTCATACTAATTATATCTAGTAAGTGGTTGGTCAGTTAATCCACTTCAGGCGGTGAACAATGCAATCTGGAAAGACCAAAGACCTCTAAATGGACCAAAACTGAGACACAAACTGCAAAAATTGAAGAGAAAGATTAATTTTTTTGTCACTGGGTATTTGAGGAAAAAATGTTTAATCACTTAATATATAGTAATAGCGTTCATCTATGAAACACTAAGACATTAGTATGAAAAATTAATTGCCACCTCATAATACTCTGTGGACTGACTGAATACACCAGCTAACACAGCAAAAGAGTCCAAAAAGAAAGACAAAAATAGAGTAAAGTCTCAACTCAAACCATTGCCGCAAAGACCCCAGACCTTAAAAAGATAACAAACAAGAAGACTGAAACAAACTGCAATGCTAAAATACAATAGCTTTAACCACATCTGTTTAAATAAAATAGGCAAATCCTATTCAAACTAGTGATGAACAGAACCTCATGTCCCATACTGGGCCTTAAAGGTTCCCTATTATGCTAAATTTACTTTTTTGAGCTATTAACTATGTTTTAATGTAGTTTCCACCTCAAAAACATACCTGGAGTAGTATTTTGTTTGATTCATGCTTGTTTGAGTAGTCATGTTAGCTGAGCACATTCATTTCTCAAGACTAAAAAAGCTCACTCGATTCATTCCTATAATGTCAGCACTTAAATGGACGTCAGTACAAAGTCAGCTCATTTATCTATCTGTTAGCATCATGTTGCTAATAGCCATGCTAATTGGCCATTTTATGCTCTGTCCAGTCCCCACCGTTGCCAACAGAATCCACAAATCCAAGCATTCTCTGCAAAGTCATAGCTCCCCAAAAGAAGACATTTCCCATATACATTAGTTTAAGTTATAAAATGTGAAATACTAATGGAAAGGTGTTCTAAACTATTTCAAAAAGTTGGAAAAAATCAACAAATAGGACCGATAAACTTAAATTAAACTTTAAACAGAAATGTCACAGAAATGTGCAACCAGTTTTTTTGTTGTTGTTGTAACTAATAGCACAGTGATGCATAAATGGTGAGAATGCAATACAGACCTTGTACTGTACTAAGCGAAATAAACATTTAGCAACCCATAGAGTGAGACCCTGACAAGCTAAGAAAGTTACACAAAGTAAGTAAATCTAAATTCAGCTGGGGAACTGAGTTGGGGATAAATGTAAGAGGCAGGGAACCAGCTGTAGATTGGGGTTTTCAGGAGCAGCACATTTCCTGCTGACGAACTGTGCAAACGCTGTGGCTCTGCAGTGACGCTCCCTGCCTAAAGGAGCTGTGTCAAGAAGATTGTGACCCCCATGTCGAGCCGCTCACTTAGACATCTGAGCAAGTGTGTGTTACCAAAAGATACCGCTTAGTCGTGAAGAGTTCTCAGAAAGCAATGCCAAAACTGGACAGAAACCGGCGAGGATTAACAAGAAAGGGAAACGGATGAATGCTGTTTTCGCCAAGTCGCCAGTGGACTTATACCAACCCGATTTTGTTACATGTCTCAGCCAACAGCACTCTCAAACACTCCGAGTACTGCTGTATTTTAATTGCATCATAATGTGTGCCTTAAAAATCTGTTATTGGCATAAACTTGTACAAATTGCAGTAATAAAAAGGTAATTATACTAATGAATGCTGTTGTTTAGTGATTGCTGAAAGGCACACAGATATTTTCTTGTCGTTAAGTGGCAGATTGAAGATCAGAGATGGCAATATGTAGATACTAAATACGCAGAAATCCACATTAATCCAAAGATCTTTGGGCAAACAGTCAGTGGCTCTGGAAATCTTCTGAGCGCCTGCTTTGTTGTTCATTTCCCTCATATTAGGGTGGGGGGCTTGATTGCATAATACACTCCCACCACAGCAACAACTTTTTCTCCTATCAGCGTTTCCAATCTGGGTTCACTACAGAATCTCATCTGTCTCCTAGCGTGCAGTTATTTGCATGTTGATTTGGCATATAGGATTTGTGCTTCCCAAAGCATCCCTCACAATTTTTTTGGGCTTGGGACAGGCACAAACAGTACACTGGCTCGTGACCCCCAGTGACTGTATTAGACCAACAAACCAACTGTACAGCGTGTATTGGTGCATTCAAGTGGTCCTTGGAAACTTGAGAAAACATTTTTTATTCAAGAGGTCTGGCAGGGTAGCTCCAGTTTTCTTCTCATGAAATTTAAGACCCTTTTAGGACTTTTCAATGCCACTTAGAATAAAATTTAATGCCAAGATTGGTGGCAAAAGAACAATAATATTCATAAAACCACTACTGCTAGAATTTGTTGCCAAATTCACATCCAACTCAAAAAAAAGACAAACTTCTGTTATTACTTACAAAATATTAATGTAAAATATATTTTTGACAAGGACAACGCTGAAAAACTTGACTAAGATGTCTCAATTTGACAATTTAAGACCTAGATGAACTAAATTTAATACCTGCCCATATGATTTAATACGTTTAAGGCACTGACTTTGGCAACATCAAATTTAATACCTTTGTATGTTTTTAAGACATTGGGGCTGCCCAGTTAAAACACTGTAGCAGTAAATGCTAATAAACGTGGCTAATTTACACAGTAATCATGGTTTTATCAGTAAATTTAAAAGTTAACACTTTTACTTTACTAAATGAAACTTATCAATGTTTAAAAAAAGCATCCCTCACATGGTAACTGTGTCTTAAGCAGCCCCATAAACATATCCAAGCTACGCCAGTCACACTTTCGCTTTTAACACAAAAGACCAAAACAAAACACACACAATTAAACTCAAGCAACAGAGGGCCACAGAATATGTCTTCACTGGTCTAAAAAAGGCCTGCCCTGGCTTAATCTGAGTACAGTGTATACATGCAGCTGTAGTCCAACAATAAATTGCATTATCCGGATGCTCCACTCTAATTAAGAGAAATTCCAATGATGATAATGGTATTATCGCACTGCATTATCCTTGCTACAGTTGTTTGTATATAGTGCATATTTACTTATTATAGATTTTTTTTTCTTGTAGATATGTAAATATGCAAATTTTGTATATATATATTTTTTTTAAAGAGTGCAACTGAGCTACTGTGACCGAGTAATTTCCCTTGTGGATCAATAAAGTCTGTCTAAGTCTAAATCTAAGTCTCCTCAGTCTGGTTACTTTTGTTATGTGCAGCTCCACATTTACATACAATATATAGCTGTACATATCAGCAATTTGTAGCTGGTAAATGCCAATGCTGACTCACTGGCAACAGACATTCAGTCGATAAAATAATCTAATCTATCTATAATATAATCATGTTTATGCGGAATGTGATTTCTGGTTGAGAATTCCCTTTTATCTACCTAACGTGTGTTCTGGGCTGCCTCGTTTCTCACCACAAACATTCTGCCCATTAAAAGAAAAAAATAAATAAATAAATAACTGGTTAATAGTTTAGATTTTGAAACTTGAAATGTTTTATTCTTCATCTTTCATTATAGGAACAGCTAAATAATTATTGTACCTTTAAACTGAATGCCATTTTTATGATCCTTTGTTACTGTGACCACATGGTGTCGAGAAGAGACAAAGTGATGGCTTTACAGAACAATGGCCATGACTGGAAAACATATTTAAAGCATTCATTTGATACCGATGCCCTGTTGTGGCAGCTCTGAATGTCACAAATGACAGTGTCAGGATGTATGTGTGGTTTAAGGGAGAAGTGGGAGCAGTAATTATTTCTTTAGGAACAATACCTTACCATCTACATGATTGTTCTGAGCTCAGGCTGTAACTATGGAGCTGGCTGCCTAGCAACCGCATCACGACAATCCAGGAGTCCAGGAGATTGGGATGCACAGTTTCACCTCCACCAACTGAATACACCTGATGTGAAAGAGGCAGTAGTTAGAGAGATTCAACTAGAATAGTACATATTCATAGTTTGTTTTTATTGTAGGATTGTTAAGGACCAATTTTCATGCAGTGTTATAGAATGATAATAATCCATTTTGTTCATTCTAGTCAGTTACATTTCTTTACATTACATTATTTGCTTTGCTGAAGTTAGTCTACTTGAGATTTATGCATGAACCCTGCGGCAGCCTCAGATCTTGAAATAATTAGTAATAATTATTAGTAATTAACTCTGTGTCTACTTTAATGATTTTGAGAAATGGTTTTGTAGTAAGACTGATCATTTGTATATTATTTGTCATGCTAATGAACAAGCTGCACCAATTTTGAATACAACGTAAAATATGTCTGTACTATTTAAAAGAAAACAGTCATATTTATGGTAAATACTAGCAGAAATTTACCATAAAAATACTGACACTATGATGCTTTCACTGTAAATTATCTTCATTTTTACACTACAATACCATAAAAAACAAATTGTTCACATTGGTGAGAAGAGACCATGAGTTGGCAGGAAAAGGGGTCCAGTCTTTCAATTTAGTACCAAAAATTTAGATTCAGACACTGTAGGTTTTCTTGAACCACCTTCTAATTTTTGAGCCTTTGCAAATGTGATCATGATGAGGAATTCTAATTTTGGTAACAGAGAGAGAGAGTTTCTTAAAATGAATATCACTTCAGAACTGAGCACTTCAAATGTAGTTTTACTATATTAAGAAAAGAATGTATGAGTAGTTGATGCTGAAGTCATGTCACTGCTCCCCTGAGTCATGGTTGGACCATGATTGACAAACACAGGACCATAATAGAGAGTGTAAACATGGCAGAATAATATCTACAGGAACAGACATGTTGAGGGCTGTATGCAAAATAGTGAAACAAGCTTTTCTCCTCTGTTCAAATGCAGTATCTATTATGGCTCTGTCCGCATCAGTCATATTCCCACCATGACTCAGTGGAAAAGTGTCACACATAATTCCAGCATCAACTGATCTCACATTTGATTTCTCTCTTGGTCCCTTACCATTGTGAACAATTTGTTGTTTTTACAGTCTTGTACTTTACTGTAATCTACTGTATAATGTTTATACTTTCACTGTTTTTACAGTAATATTTTGGCAATCATAGCTGTCAGTTTGTTTGTTTTTTTATTAACCATAATTGTTTAAGTTTTTTTCTTACACCCAGTTCACACTGAATCCATTGTGTGTCAGTTACATGTTCCGTACAACCTCCGCAACAAAAAGACACCAGTCAAGTCAATGCGTCAGTTCACACTGGCTGCGTTGTAGTACGTGTCCGGCTCGGGGACAGAAAAAGGAGTCGAGTCTATTTTTGTTGAATGCCGAAGACGTCATGCATAAAGTTGAACAGAGCAAATTGAGCCAGACAGGAAGTCCGACCTAGGACCAGTGAAGAGGATCCAGTAAATGTAAAGTAAAAGTCCAGTAAAATGTTTGAACAGCTTCTCGCTCACATTGCAATGTAAACATTATGTCCTAACTGTGACATGGGTCACAAACAACACCGGACAGCATTAAACCTGAGTAAAAAGAAAGTATTTATATACTTAGTGTCCTTACCCAGTGTCAAGCGTTTCTAGTAAATGTGGCTACACTTGAGAGCCTAAGTACGTCCAGACAAATTACCGGAATTCACTCTTTTTCACTTCTTTATTTTTCTTGATGCAATCATCAATATCCATAATTTAATGGCAAACAGTAGTAAAAAAAAAAAAAAAAAAAAAAAAAAAAAAAAATAGGTGAAAAACATAACAGAAAAAAAAAATGTAAATACTGGTGTACCATGAGATTGAAATTAGACAATTATGGTAATAATGTAACGTCATTAACTTGTTTTACAGTTTGTTTTAACCATAAGTTAAAGCCAAATTATATAGAATGCATTAGTTATAACTTTGGTTTCCAAATTTAATTCCAACCTTAGCTTAATTTCTCATTATTTTACAATTTTCCCTCTCCCCTTTACCAAACTACACTAGTGTATAATCAAATTAATTAACCCACAAGTGAAAATTTACACAAAAAATAAAAGCCACAACATTTGCCGGGTTAGGCTTTGAAAGTAGTCCATAATTAAAAACAAGAGTCCGTGTAATGCCTTACAGGCAGTTTCTACGGGTTCTGGACAGCACTGTTCAATGTAAACTGCAGCAAAGTTTGTGGTGTCCGTGTTCTCCTAGGTGCTTTCGTGAAACAAAGAAAAGTCTATGCTTAAAAACAGTCCAAGCACACCATGCTGATTGCTTTTTTGATCCACCTGGTGCGGCGCGCCAACAGCGGGAGCGAGCAACTTGCGGCCCCGCCTCAGGAGAGCAGGCGAAGTAGTAGGAGAGGGAGCATCGCACAGCCCCTTCAAAATGTAGTTTGCCGCAACACCCATGGTTGAAGTTTATACCTTATTTTCCGGACTATAAGTCATTCCGGAGCATAAGTCGCATTGGTCTTCCTATGAAGAGGAAAAAAACATAAACACGTTGCACTGGGTCACATTTATTTATAAATCTATTTACAAAATCCAAGACCAAGAACAGACATTTAATCTGGAAAGGCAAGTTATTCAACTACGCAATAGCACACAGAACAACAGGCTGAATAGGTGTCCGGTGTGTTAAACTAACACATTAATAGTTATTCAGCACCACAATAGCATAAAGAACATACCTGGGAGGCTGAACAGGCTAAATTAACATAACAAGCCAGCGAGTCAGAAGAAAGTTACCAGTAAGGAAGTTGCCCAAGCTCTCCATCTTATTCTACATCACCACTGACAGTAGTTGTCACATGCCTAGAGCGCCCTCTCGCGGATGTAGACGGTAATGTTTACTCCTTGATTCATGTTAAATTTGATAAATAAGTGGCACCTGACTATAAGTCACAGGACCAGTGAAACTATGAAGAAGTGCGACTTATAGTCTGGAAAATACAGTGAACATTTTTCTGTGACTCTTGTGCTGTGGTTAAATCTTCAAATAGTCTCCAAATGAACAGGAGATTGTGGTCGGAGGCAAGCGTGCCTTCTTAGGGTGTACTCACACCAGGCCAATGGAAGGGTGCCCAAGTCCGGAACGCCCCTAAAGCGCGGCACCGGTTGACTAATGTGAGTGCTCCGAACGCTTCAGGACTATGGCACGGTTGGAGAAGGTGGGCTACGGCACGGCACGGTTGCTCATGCATGCACGCACGCACGCACACAAAGAGCTCTGTCATGTACGCAACTGTTGTTTTCTCAGTAAAAAGTGAATAAACTCCATTATCGACACTCGTTACAACGCCACTGACCTGCGCTCACCTTTCTGAAGAAGAGAACAGACAGCAGCAGTAGTTCTGAAGCCTCTCTCTGTCTGCGGTGCCTTCGCTGCTCCTCGTATGTGGTTTATTCCAAAACCTGTGACAGAAGACCGCGTCTCACGAACGAGATTCAAAGCAGAATCACAATAGCACAGATACTTCATGCTGCTGGTCTCACGTTTTCCACTACACCGGTTTTAAAAGTGTTAGCGGCTCGCTCGACTTGTAAACAAACCGCGCACCACGATGACGTAGCAGCCTGTCCTCAGAGCTGATGACGTAACCGGGCCACGGCACGGATCGTTTGTGCAGGTGTGAGTGCGGGCCGGCGCGGGACTCAGACCCCTCCCCAATCGTACCTGGGCACAGCACGGTTCGAATGGCCCTAGTGTGAGTGCGCCCTAAAATGCAGTTCACAATATACATAGTTGTTACTGCGTGAACTCATCATTTCCAGCGTGAACTCACTACTCTCTCGTGAACTCGTGGTGTCCCCAGTTGGCTCTGGTTGGAGACGTGCCACACACACAACACACTTGGTGTGAATTGAGGTCTGGCTCCACATCAGACCTGCCACGCATGTGCAGTACATACATGTAAATTGCAGGGATTTGATATTTTGACAATGGCCCACAAATATTACTACAATTGCTAGATTAAGTTTTATCCAAATACAACCCGATTTACTTTTTGAGATGGAAGCCAATTCTGAGGTGAAACACTACAGGTTTCTTACAGTTGCTGTTTGATAGTTTTTCACATTAAAAATAAAAGAAACATTATTAAATCAGTGCAACAAATAAGAAGTGCAACAATATACACATTAAGATTCATTCATTTTTTTCTGCTTATTCCCATTAGGGGTTGCGGGTGACTGGAGCCTATCCCAGTAACTTTGGGCCTTAGGCGGGGTACACCCTGGACAGGGGCCAGCTTGTTGCAGGGCTGACACAGAGACAAACACAGACAGACAACCATTCACTAGGGGCAATTTAGAGACATCAATTCACCTAACACATGCATGTCTTTGGACGGTGGGAGGAAGCCGGAGTACTCGGCGAGAACCCACGGTAACACGGGGAGGACATGCAGACTCCACCCAGAGAGTTCGCGTGATGGTATGTTGGTTGGCCCGGGGCTTGAACCCACGATCTCCTTGCTGGGAAGCGAGAACACTAACCAGTGCACCCTACTACACATTAAAAAACTTTGTATATTGTTGCAAATCCATCCAATATTGTCACTGTAGAGTAACAAGATAACAGACTTTTAATACTGCAATTATGACAGCAAATTCCTATAAGGTTTATGGCAGTAGTTCTCAGTTGGTTAGATGGTGGCACTACAATTTATCTCTGATTATTATATTGTGAGTTAAGTTATATTTCTAAAACTATAATTCTAAACTATATTTAGGTTTCAACCTTCACACAGCACACTTTTGAGTCTCAACTAAAAGCGGAAAAAGTTCTCAAAATTCATCTCTGGATGTTGTGGGGCTTTTCTTAGCTGACACGTCTCTGCAACATTGTTTGGCGGTCGGGGACGGTACCTCTGGATTGGCAGACCGGGGTGGTGGTCCCTCTTTTCAAGAAGGAGGACCGGAGGGTGTGTATGGGGTCCAAGGCCCTCTGCTAAGGGCAGTCCGGTCCCTGTACAACTGGAGCAGGAGCTTGGTCCGCATTGCCGATTGTAAGTCAGACCTGTTCCTAGTGCATGTTGGACTCCGGCAGGGCTGCCCTTTGTCACCGGTTCTGTTCATTATTTTTATGGACAGAATTTCTAGGTGCAGTCAGGGGCCGGAGGGAGTCCGGTTTGGGGACCACAGGATTTCATCTCTGCTTTTTTGTGGATCATGTTGTCCTGTTGGCTTCATCAAACCAGGACCTTCAGTGTCCACTGGGACAGTTTGCAGCAGAGTGTGAAGCGGCTGGGATGAGAATCAGCACCTCCAAGTCCAAGGCCATGGTTCTCGACTGGAAAAGGGTGGCTTGCCCTCTCAAGGTCAGAGGAGAGTTCTTGCCTCAAGTGGAGGAGTGTAATTATCTCGGGGTCTTGTTCACGAGTGAAGGAAGGATGGAGTGTAAGATCAACAGGCGGATCGGTGCAGCGTCTGCAGTAATGTGGTCGTTGTATCGGTCTGTTGTGGTAAAGAAGGAGCGGAGTGTGAGATCAACAGGCGGATCGGTGCAGCGTCTGCAGTAATGTGGTCGTTGTATCGGCATGTTGTGGTATAGAAGGAGCTGAGCCGAAAAGCGAAGCTCTCGATCTTTCCGGTCGATCTACGTTCCTACTCTCACCTATGGTCATGAGCTTTGGGTCATGACCGAAAGGACAAGGTCCCGGATACAAGTGGCCGAAATGAGTTTCCTCCGCAGGGTGGCTGGGCGCTCCCTTAGAGATAGGGTGAGGAGCTTGGTTACCCGGGAGGAGCTTGGAGTAGAGCCGCTGCTTCTCCACATCAAGAGGAGCCAGCTGAGGTGGCTCGGGCATCTGTTTCAGATGCCTCCGTGACGCCTCCCTGGGGGGGTGTTCCGGGCATGTCCCACTGGGAGGAAACCCTGAGGAAGACCTAGGACCCGCTGGAGGGACTACGTCTCTCAGCTAGCCTGGGAACACCTTGGGGTTCCTCCAGAGGAGCTGGAGGAAGTGTCTGGGGAGAGGGATGTCTGGGTGTCCCTGCTTAGACTGCTGCCCCCACGATCCGGCCCCAGATAAAGCGGAAGAAGATGGATGGACTAAGGAAGTAAAAGTACTCACTGAAATTATTACTATGGAAAAAATATGTAAAATTTAAAATCCAATTTCACAGCAAAAAGTTAAAGTACCATTTTATATATATATATATATATATATATATATATATATATATATATATATATATATATATATATATGTGTGTGTGTGTGTGTGTGTGTGTGTGTGTGTGTGTGTGTGTGTGTTTTTCTTCAAATGTACTTAAACAAATTTCTTTAGTAAAAGTATGTTCCTTTCCACCACTGGCCCCAATCCACCAGTTGAGAAACACTGATTTATAGTGACTACTGAGATGCAGCTCTGAGGTAATTTGCTGCTAATTTTATATCAAATTTATATTGTGTTCTCTACCAAAGTTACAACTAGTGTTTGTATTTTAATGTTTATTTTGGCTATTTTGTGGCTTTTACAGGTATTTACGGTTCTTCTTTGATGGTATTTCACTGTAAATATAACTGACTTGAATGGTACATAATTCCAGACACATTATCAAATAACATTCCTATTGGTCATATACCTCAGTGTCACTCAATGGACTGCAATAACCCCTGACCTACAAAGGTTTACAGTCGCCTTGTAAACAGATACACAGGAGATCAATGCTAATATCATTGAGTCATGGCTTAATTACTGTCCCTGTACCGCCTTACCTCATGTTACTTCCAATACAACAAAGGTAGTAGTAAAGTGCATTCGGTCTGACAGGTTAACTGACATGCCTACTAACAGTTGATTACAGGAGCTGTTCATAACAATGTCATTGTGGCTTGTACACTGTAAATGCCCTTTATATGTAGAGCACATAGAGTACCTACATATATCCTTTGATTGTTTCTAAATTGGTTTACAGATCAAAACAGCATTAGGGTTGAGGCTGAGTACATTAGCCTGTGCTGTCAGTGAGTGGATAGAGAACTTTGATGAGGCTCTCAATATTTTGCTAATATATTTATACAGACTGGGGGTAGGTTGTGAGATTAATTCTCAGGCCGGCTGTCCTCCCCGGGTTACTGTGGGTTCTCTCATGCATTTGTTATGTGAACTGGTGACTCTAAATTGCCCCTATATATATGTGTGTGTGTGTCATGGTGGCTCCTGTACCTGCAACCCCTAATGGGAATTTACTGAAAGGTGAATGAACAAATTCATACAAGTAATTTGATACATGTTATTAGCGCTGAGCGATTAAGTGAATTAGTTCAGTTAATTTGAATTTTTAATTTAGAAGGATATCAAAAATAGACAAATTGTAAAGTCTAATTTAGCCAAATTTATTGTCCTCCAAGCGCTGGACTGTTTCCTTTGTTGTGGCTAATGCTACTGCTAGCTCCCAGAGGAGCTTAAATACTGACTGTGGAGACTTTGCAGACCCTTATGGATTTTAACAAATTTACCTGTTGAGATTAGTATCTCAATATTTAAGTTAAGCAAATTATATGAACGCAAATGAGAAGCTTTGAGCTATTTTTTTTAAATTTCATTTAAGATAGATAAGTTGTTGCCTGACATTCAATCACTGTATAGATATAATCTGAGAGTGCAATAAGGTACATTTGAATAAATACTTTTTTCAAAGCCAAGGCTTTCTCAACAGTTGAATGAGGGTAGAAAACAACAACAACATTGGTGTTCAGAATGCGTGTCTGCTGTAAAACTTATATAATCTTTCTATAGGTCCCTGTTGTGGGTGTCTGTGGTGGTGGGAAGTAAAATTCTCTATTTTCACCGATGTTCATCTAACAATGTTTTTTGATATCAAAAAGTATATATAAAAAATTACCAAAAAACAAACAAACAAAAACAATAAATAGCATTACACACAAACAAAAGAAAAGTAAGAGTAAGAGCAGGAGCCAAAAACGTATATAAATGGAATACTCTACATGGGTCACTCAACCAGATAATTTTCAATATGTTTTATTTGACCTCATCTTTATTATGATTTTCCAGGTGTTTTCTTCTGAAAATATTACTTTCAAACAAGAATCTCTTCTCCACTACTGCCTTAAGCAAACAGAAATTAAAAACAATTATTGCAAGAAACTACTTCACAAAGGGGAAGAGACCTGATAATGGAACAAGACAGAAGACAGGAATGCCGCCAAAAAGAAAGCTGCATTATTTAAGAAAACACCAGGAAAACTACTTCGATTAAAGTTCGTCATATCATTCACATGCCCTAAGCCCAAAATGATGACATTGCAAATGACGGTGGCCCCAAGTAGACAAACGCAATATCCCCATCTCATCATTCATGAAGTGGGGTCTTCCGTCATGACAGTAACCAAAAAAGTAATGTCTGGTCTACTGTTTGACTCTACAACTCACATACACATTTAGTTTAGAGGTTATAACTCAGGCTAAAAATTATCAGAAAATGCTACTGTATCTTTTGGCTGCCCTTTTCATCAATCTCTAATTACTGTCTGTATGCACAAAGCTTTACATAGCCGCGCTAAAGTTTGCCCGGCAGACAGACATGCAACAGATGTATGAGTTTGTGATTAGCAGTAGCTGACTGAGGCCTGCAGCTCTGACAAAGGCCGGGCGGATGTGGCGTGGGAGGGTGGGGGGGAGGGAGGGGGGCAAACAGGCAGCACGTCCCTCAGGTGGACTCCGCACTGACAGCAGAGGTCATGTTGACAGATTTTCCCGGTGAGCGCGGGGGACAGTGTACGGTGCCTTTTAGCTTCCGCGACAGGACATGAAGGAGGCGCCCGTGACATGTCAACAGACGCGCCGAAGAGCCCGCCATTAACCAATTTACTGACGTTAATTAGACGTGAGACTGCAGGTCCTCCCTGTACACACGCATGGCCAAGCAAGCTGCGCACAATAGCTTCCCCTATACACGCACCGCATGCATGTATGTATGAGTGACTATAGGCTGCCAACCTGCTGCTCCTGTATAACCTCTCGCCAGGCCTCCCACCTGCAAGGTGAATTCAGCCACACACACAACCAGCAGATGACTTCAGATATGTAAGGGTTTAATCTATGCCTGCGGTGTCGCCGAGGTATTATGGACAACAAAGGCCTGATAAAGATGCCGTTTTAGTCCATTTAGCTGCAGGATATGATTAGTAACGACCCACACCAGGTGAGATGCCCGAGGGTCCAGCACCACTCCGTCAGTAATGAGAGGAGAGAGGAAGGAAAGATAGGGATGGAGGCGGAAGATGTGTGTACGGAAAAGACATGAAAACAGGCAAGGATAAAAGGGGATTGTTCGCTAAAGGGGCGTAAATATAGGCTGTTGGTTCTGGTTGAGGAGCGCTGGAGGTAATTACTAAATATAGAGGCATAAAGAGAATGAATCGCACAATAGTACCATTACAATAAAGTGTGCAGATTATACTAACAGGCTTTCTAGATTTGAGTAAAAATTATACATGCTCCTACTGCTTGTGTGCGATTATTTTAGCCACATCCTTTCAGTGGGAAAATGCAATATGAATAGAATAGAATATGGCAAAGACCTCATGAACTGCTAAGTGCTGTGAATGCCACGAATCTTTGCTTTGCTGGGCAATGCATTTAGTTATACAGAACAAACTTTCTTCCCTATTGCACATTTTAGCAACTGAGAATGCTCAAGCTGCAGTAAATTTTAAAATGTTAAAAATGGTAATAAAACAGCTACCAAATATTGCAGATTCTGCACAAATGGCCACCAACTAAAGCACTAAAGGGGCGGTTTGCAGCCGAGTGTGAAGCAGCTGGGATGAGAATCAGCATCTCCAAGTATGAGACCATTGTTCTCAACCGCAAAAGGTTGGCTTGCGTCCTCCAGGTTGGAGGATAGTTCCTGCCTCAAGTGGAGGTGTTTAAGTATCTCTGGGTCTTTTTCACAAGTGAAGGAAGGATGGAGTGTGAGAGTGACAGGCGGATCAGTGGAGCATCTGCAGTATTGCAGTCATTGTATCGGTCTGTTTGGTAAAGAATGAACTGAGCTGAAAAGCAAACACTCTATTATCTGGTCAATCTACGTTTCTACTCTCACCTATGGTCATGAGATTTGGGTCGTGATCGAAAGGACGAGATCCCGGATACAATCTGCCAAAATGAGTTTCCTCTGCAAAGTGGCTGGGTATATCTTTAGAGATGGCTGAGGAGCTTGGTCACCCGTGAGGAGCTCGGAGTAGACCCGCCGCTCCTTCACCTCAAGAGTAGCCAGCGTAGATGGTCTGGGAATCTATTCTGGATGCCTTTCATGGAGAAGATAAGGGGTTCTGTTCCCTGATGGGGAGCCAGATCCCAGCAGCCACAAATTATGCCAGTCCCAAGACCAGATATATGGAGAGGGTTATATCAGCATCCTGCCTAAAAAGTGAAGTCAAAGTAAATACGCAAATGATTTGCTGTGGTAAAGGAAGAAAAGGGAGCAACCACAAGGGACATTATGTATAATATCTAATTTAGTGAAAGTCATGCTCATTTAAATAGTGAAAAACATCTTTCTTGTTTTCATAATAGACCTTAGCTGCTAATGTTGGGTGGTTACACAGTAATTCTGTGGCTACCAAATTTCAGCTTAAGACTCTAAACAATGTCACATCTGGTTGGAAAAACTGCTAATTGCCTAAATGCCTTTAAGTAACACAAAAAAAAACATACACACACAAAAAACAACTAAAAATCAGGTTAGAAATCTTGGGGTAGTCATGGACTCAGAGTTGACCTTCAACAGCCACAATAAATCAATAACATAATCAGCATTTTACCAGTACAAAAGAATTGCCAGAATCAAAGGTATACTGTGTAACGTAAACTTAGAGAGACTAATCCATGTGTTTATCTCCAGGCCTCTGTAACAGTCTGCTCACTGGACTCAATAAACAAGCTCTAGACAGTATATTAAAACCTGGAAGTAGAACCACATTAGTCCTGTCCTCAGGTCTCTGCTCTAGCCCCTGTTCTATTTGGATGCATCGCCACAGATGAAAATACACGCTTCACCGTACTTCTGCAGTAGCAAAGACAGTTCTCTGCTCTGTGTAACACAAAGACACAGCTGTAAACATCAAAGGAAGAGTGGCATGCAATACACAGGGAAACTTCTTTCTGTTGTAGGTGGGTATTGAGCACCCATGGGGGAAAGAAAAGAATTGCGGCTTATGTCTCTTTAAATTTCAGTTTAAATGGATTATTAATCATATTTTGAATTTTTGTATTTAAATCTTAATTCTTGCCAATGTACTTTTGACTTGTCTTTTTCTGTAAAGCACTTTGAATCACCCTGTATATGAATTATGTTATACAAACAAACTTGCCTAGTCTTAAAAATGTTCCTTTCACATGTTTTAGTTAAGTTATTTTAGTCCTAAAATAAATAGCACTTTGATTCATGTTGCCTGTGTAAGAAGGATAAACCCCAGCCAACAACTCTGTTTACACCTGAAGTTGAAAACAGTCCAAAAAGACTAAAAACAAAGTTTCCAAGGCCACAGGAGGAGACATGATGAAAATGAGGGGGCAGAGGCATGAATGGGGCACAGAGTGAAGATAGCGGCAGCTCAGTGTCGGGCGCAGCAGGTTAATTTGCTCTTGTCAGAACGAGGGCTTTCCCTGCAGCTCTCCTTATCTTTGTTGTCCTCCTGGATGTCGGTGTCAAAGCGAGAGGCGGCGTGTGCGCGTCCCGCCTCGGCTCTGTCACACAGCCCAGAGTGACACAGTTACAGCTTTGCACTGTAATCCCCTAATTATGTCAATTAAGAGGCTGAGACTGGAGGAGGGACTCCAAATTCTGCTTGTAAAGACAGGATAGAAAAATGACATACACAGGTACAGTCTATTCAGGTGTAAAGGAGACACAAGTTTTCTTAAAACAGCCATATGTGCAAGATGACATGTTGGACAAGCTATATGATTAACAATAAGAGTTACTACAGAAACATGACACTGGTGGAATAAAGAAAAATGCAGACTCAGGAAAAGTGTCAGGCAGGACGACTTACAGAGCCTTACACTGCTGAACATTTCCTCAAATAGGATTTACAAGAGCTAGGCAAGAGATTACACAATAACACAGTGTACTAATCATGTACACGTCAGTTTCATAGTGGACAGTCTCACTGTTACTGGTGTATAGGATGAAAAACTACAACATACTCATATACTCACTCAGACAAACTGTTGCGTCTTGGAAGTCAGCTTTGGCAATTAGCAACACAGAGGTCCAAATGACTGCAAATAATAGGATAAAGCAGAAAAACTAAATAAATAAGTAAAGGCAGTAGTTTCTTCAACATCAACATACAGTATATAGAAAGTACAGTATACAACAAAATTATATATATTTTTTAAATTTTGGCACATACTGAAAAATATGCGGTAAAGGTTGTGAGAGGTGACAAATTTTGACTCCCTAAGTCCCATCTTTTAGCTTCAGGGCTCTCCCCACAATGTGTAGTGTGTGTAATCTGGAGTACCTGGAGGGAAACCATGGTAACATGGTGAGGGCATATAGACTCCACCCAGAGTTTGGAAGTGGCCGGTCCAGGGATCAAACCCACAATCTTCATGCTAAGAGGAAACTAATCTGTTAAATCACAAAGCATATTGTATTGCATTATCATAACATTTATTATGAGGCTTTTATCAAGAATTATAGAATGTTGAGCATGTGACAGCAAGCTTTAAGAGGGTCTGAATAAGGGGCGCTCCCACAGAGAAAGTGGCTGTGTCTTCTCACTCAGAGAATCAACACAAAAAAGACAAACAAAAATAGTGAAAAGGAAAGCTATGTAAAACATGCAAATATTGCCAATGCTTAACGAGTCAGAAAATATTACAAGATTACATTTGGCGGGTTTCATAACAGCATGTTTCCTTTGAGTGTGGAGAAGCAAAATCTGTAAATCTTGAATACGAATAATGATATCAGTTGGCAGCACTAACTTAGGATATCAGTCAAAATGGTGAATTGGCATATTTGAGTG
Organism: Bostrychus sinensis; assembly: GCA_020698575.1. Classification (NCBI taxonomy): domain Eukaryota; kingdom Metazoa; phylum Chordata; class Actinopteri; order Gobiiformes; family Eleotridae; genus Bostrychus; species Bostrychus sinensis. The sequence continues at coordinate 9,000,941 of CM036257.1, read as the reverse complement.
GCCAAATAATGTTATATTAAATTCCACAAATATTCATTGGAAAGAATGCAATTTTTAACAAAAAGAAGACATATTTGCAAACCTTTTTATAGACAATTCACCAACCCTCTTGTCTTTCAGGGAAGCTTTTGTGACATTTTCAAAAGCAGTTCTTATCATTAATCAAATTAGCTACACCTGTGCTTTGAAAATGTCGACCATGAGAGAGGTTCATTAACAGCACTAGAGCTGTTTAAAAGCTACACATTCTGCATAACTAATTGTATGTTATTACTAAAGTAAAAATCTAGAAAGTAGCTAAAAATTATGCTAATGCTAATGGGAAAAAAATAAATAAATTAAAAACCCATCATGGCAATGCCTGATAAGCATTTAAAAATAGTTAAATATATTATAAAAAGTAATTTTAACCAGGCAATAAGCATAAACTAAGATATAAATTATTTTACATTTAGCATAATCAATTACCAAAATGGTGCACATCACTAAAAACTATATAAAACTGTAGAGTTGGCTGATCAAAGTTTTTATGTTGTAGTAAACGTGAGGAAGTAATCACTCAGTTACCAATTACCAAAGCATTTAAGCTAGTTAGCAAGTATTTATAGATTCTATTTTGCTTAAAGCCCAAGAGCAGTCCTGACAGTATTAGCTTATTTCCAAACACTCTATTCCATTTAAAAAAGGGAAAAAAAATAAAGCAATTAGAAAAACTTTCCACCTTTTTGGCTGTAGCCTACTAGCATACCAGCGCAGAGTTAGCTAGAGTTAGCGAATTAAGCAAAAGTTGTAGAAAATAAAAGTAAAGTAAGCAGGTACCTACAGGTTCTTTGTAACAAAAACCTTCATATTCATAACAGCAGTAGTTCTGACTTAGCTCACATGCAGATTCAGTGCTCACGCAGGACATTTCTAAAACACCATTTAGCTAAATTAGGAAAATATTTAAAATGATAAAAGTAAAGCAATTACCAAGTTAGCACTTAGCACAACACCAGACCATTCTGACTGTAAATAGCCTCTTTGCTAATACCCACTAGGGAACATGTAAAAAAGTTGAAAAAATACATTGAAAAGAGGTTAAGAAACATTTTTAAGTGATTGAAAATGAAAAGCAGCATAATTTAGCAATACCCTTGCCCCACATCAGCTGTGAGTTTTCAACTAGCATGCCACTAAAAGGCTGTTGCATGCTAAATTAGCACTATTAACCCAAAAGGTAAAGGAAGCACAAGCTACTTACATGTTTTTGGTTGTAAAAAAATAAATAAAAATAAAGATCTCTGCAGCACTCCAGACTTTATTATCTCATTTCCAGACTCTTTACTTGTACAAAAGAAGTGTTAAAATTGACTATTTTCCTTCACTGTCAGAGGCACTACTTGGACAACATTGCCCTACAGGAAATAGCTAGCACTAAGCTGAGTGAAGATTAACAAAAGAAGACAGACTATTGTAGGAAGGTCCCTCCCTAAGAGAAAACTGAGGCGTTCTAACATTTTGACAGGTACTTTATAACACTTTAGGAGCTTGAAAAATAGTGAATGAGTTGATTTTTTGCCTACCTTGCTGCCTCACAAAGTCTTGAATGGCAGGGTCAAGCACTGGTGTGCAGCTGGAGCTCTGCCAAAAGTAAAGAAGAATGTCTCTTGGTGACTCTGAAACTGTTTTCTACTCACTGTCCAAGGACAGTCCTCCCACTGTAAGCCTTAATTCAGAAGTGTGGATTCTCATTTCACAGACATTATATACTTATTGTGTCATGGGAAATCTTGAAACACATTCAGTGCATTTACATTGCACATCATACTCCAATTAAGGTCTATATTCAGATTATTTATGCTCTAAATAAGGTGTTTACATGTGCTACTGGTATTGTAATATTCCCATTTACATTAAGAGCATATTCTGATTAAACTAGTTAGAGTTTTAAATGTGTTCATATATGAGATACAAAATGTATTTATACTGGAAATTTAAAATATTGCTGCGTTGTCAGTATTTAATAAAAGGAGAGTAAATCCTGGGGTGTAGCAGTGAGAGGCTGAAGCATGGATGTATTAGAACTGGATAATAAATGACCGCCATTGTTTTCAGTCCCAGCTTTTTGTGCATTATATTGTCCGGGTTGTGCAACTGTACTAATCACATTTTAACAATTCGCTACATAACATCACTAGTTTGAAGTGTGTTAATGTTAAAGTTAAGAATAAATGCAATGTTTGTTTTACAAAGCGAGAGCCCTACAGTGACGTCTTAAACCAAAAATAGTTTTTTTTTTAAACACGCACACAAATTTAGAAACACACATACAATTTTGGAAATGCACATACAAATTCAGAAACACACCCACAAATTCGGAAACATGACACACATTTGGAAACACGCAAACAAATTTAAAAACACGCACACAAATTTCCAAACAAACATGTTCACAAACTCTGAAACACTACAGCAAAAACTGAACTGAAATTTGGAAGCATGCACACAAATACAAAAACATGCACACAAATATATATATATATATAAAAAAAACTAATTTGGAAATGTGCACACAAAATTGGAAACACGCACACAAGTACAAAAACACGCAGACACATTTGGAAACACAAACCCAAATTTTGAAACATTTAAACAAATTTGGAAACACGCACACAAATTTAGAAATGTGCACAAATTTGAAAATGCGTACACACATTTGGGAAGGCGCAGACACATTCAGGAACATGCACACACATTTGGAAACACACACAAATACTGAAACCCACTCACAAATTCAGAAATACGTACACAAATTTGAAAACACATATACACATTTGGAAATGCACTCAAATTTGGAAACACGTACACACATTTGAAAACATGCACACAAATTCTGAAACCCACACACAAATTTAAAAACACGCACACAAATGTGCAAACATGAACAGCAATTTGAAAACATGTTCACAAACTCTAACACTACAGCAAAAACTGAAACACTACAGGAAATGAGATTACGATGATGATGATGATGCTTCCTGGAGTGGGTGGGGTTTATGGGTGAGATTTGGAGGTTGAAATGTAAAAATGGGCTTCAAAAGAAAAAAAAGTGCATTAAACAAAATGGTTTTGGCAAATGGCAGCATCTTTGCTTGGGTAGAGAACATTAGGGACTGGCTTCAGTTAATGTACGCATGTTTTACTTTTAATGTTAACCTGAGCAAATAGACCAAACTACCAGATATATGCACTACTACTGAAAGTTGTATTGTGTGGCATTAATGCTCTTTAATCAGATGTCACATTTTTATGAAGATTTTTATGGCTACAGTTACCACAGTAATTTAGTTGTCTGTAGTACTGCTGGCTAACTACCTACCTCTTTGGTTCTGATCCATGTCATACCATCAGCTACTATCCCTCCGGAGACGTCTCTCACTGATGACATCGTCTTACGGCACGGGAAGTTGATGGATCCCCGGCTGGTTTGCTTTGCACGTGGATTTGATGAAGTGGTGAGCAGGTAGCTATGGGGGTTAGGTGAGGGGAGAACGAGTGCCAAAAAACACCCAGAGCGCTTTGTCAATGTCGGAGAAGGTGCGCCCTGGGTCCCCATGCAGCCCCGACAGAGATTAAGAGCAGGAAGGAGAAAGGCTTGTGTATATGTGCATGCACCATCATCTGATAGAGCAGGTTATCTTACTACACCACCATCTATTACAGACTGACATATCTCCCTATGACTCAGTAGAGAAGCAGCCCAGATGTGAAGTCACACCCCCCCCCACACTGCCCCGTCCTGTGAGTCTATCCCACCCTTATTGAACCTTTAGCCTGTGGACCGGCCCTAGATAAAGAGGCACCAGGGGGAGGTCGAGTGAAGAAGACACAAGGAGATAGAGTCTGTTCTTGTGTGAAAGTATTTTATTTAGGCTGTGAGTTATTCCCACTGAGGGCTAGAGCAAAGAGTAATACAAAAGCATCATCAGAAAGACAACAGTCTCTCTGGGTGAAGTGTTACAGTGGATTCCCTTATGGGTACACTGCTTACTCCAAATGTCCAGGAAGCATGTGTTAATAGAATTGGTGACTCTAAATTTCCAATAAAACTGGGAGTGAGTAGTTGTCTGTCAGTGTGTGTTTCTGAGAGAGCATTTACACAATGACGTGTTGTGCCGAAAATGCAGTGATCTGGTTGCGGGTTGGCTGTAATCTTAATCAAACAAAAAGAGGTGTTTTTGTTTCATAGCAGGGAGCCACTAGGAGCACTCCGCACTCATGCAAACTGTGCAGACATACTCAGTGAAAACAGTGTTTGGTTTTCTGCTGCTGACAGGCATTCACTGACTACATTGATTTTATAATTCACCGATTTATACTTTGACAATTCAATGTTAACTGTCCTATATTATACTTTTTTATAACTTAAAATAAAGTACATCCTCTTTTGGGGAGCAGTTGCTTTCAATTGGCAGAGAATCCTTGGATTAGGTGTCTGTCGCCCCCTGCTGGCAACGTTGAGGACTGGACAGAGATACCATTCATTTTCTTCCGCTCATCTGGGGCCGGGTCGCGGGGGCAGCAGTCTAAGCAGGGATGCCCAGACTTCCCTCTCCCCAGACACTTCCTCCAGCTTGCCTGGAAGAACCCCAAGGTGTTCCCAGGCCAGTCGGGAGACATAGTCCCTCCAGAGTGTCCTAGGTCTTCCTCGAGGCCTCCTTCCAGTGGGAAATGCCCAAAACACCTCCCCAGGGAGGAGCCACCTCAGCTGGCCCTGATGTGGAGGAGCAGTGGCTCTACTCTGAGCTTCTCCTGAGTGACCGAGCTCCTCACCCTATCTCCAAGTGAGCGCCTAGCCACCCAATCTAGAAGTCATTTCGGACAGAGCATACAATGACTAATTAGCATGGGTAGCAACATGACGCTAACAAATAGATAAATGAGCTGATTGCTTTGTAGAGACAGCAATTTAAGCACTGAAATGATCAGAATGAGTCTGGTGATGGCGTATCGGCTTTAGAAACGCATTCCCCTATTGCGTAAACATTCACATGTTTACGCAATAGGGGGATGTTTAATACATGTATGAATCCTTACTGGTGCTTAAGAGGTCATTCGCCCTGGGAATCCACAAAATCTAAATGTTGTAGTAAAAACTATGACTTCTCTGCTAGATAGTAATGTGTATGTAATGTGTAAATGCGCAGTGCACAGCACTGTTTGCTGACCTCATCATTTAGTAAAGATTTTCCCACCTTCAACATTTTTTTTACATCTTGAGTTTATCCGTGTAGATGCAAACTGACGACAGCAATGCTTTGCCATCGCTAACCACCATACATCATAGCAGGACTGAAATGTAAATGTACCAGCAGAATACAATTTACATTCCAAATAGCTATATGTGCATTTATTGGTGCATATCTTAAACATATTCTTAAATGATTTGATTGCAGCAAGTTCAACTTCAGGTTAACAACATACAGTGTAACTTACGGCAATAACATTTACCAGCTGCTGCTAATTGCCAGGCTTTGATTTGAATGAATATCAGTTCAAGCTAAAACAAGCAAGTTTTTGTAGTTCATAGATATAAGGTGCAAGCAGGGGTGAAAATACTTTAAGATTCTTACCTGTACTTTTGACAGAGTGGCCAATTGGCAGAAAAAAATTTAAATTTATGCGGAGGGGAAAACGAAAGTAAAGCTGATTGAGGGTTCATAGAGGAGTCAACTGGACTTATGAGTATTTATGATAGTGAAATGTAGGGGGAGCTTGAGAGAGAAAAATGAGGCAAAAACAATGAAGAAAGTAGCAATGTTATGGAGTTCCGTTTTAAAAACAAGAAAAGGGCATGACTGTTGCATTTTCCTGACCAGGGCCTTGTGTCAGCCCCACAACTAAGTCCCCTTGGTTTGGCTCGGTTTGCCATTGCTAACCACCATACAATACATAAAATAACATGATCATAGCAGGATTCTCATACTCTCATTCTTCAGTGCTTAAATTCTATAAAATGAACAAAGACATGTACGGTGGGCCTCTAAAATTGTCTATAGTGAAGGATGTGAGAGGGAATGGCTGTCTCTCTGTGTATGGCTTTGTGCTAGCCCTGTGACTAACTGGTTACTGTCCAGGATGCACTCCGCCTAACAGCCAATTCACACTGAATCCGTTGCGTTGCGTTGTTACATGAATTTACACTGGTGGCATTGTAGTACATCTCCATGTCTGGCGCTCTGACAGAAAGAGGAATCAAGTCTGTTTTTGTCGGATGCCGGAGCCATCATGCATAAAGCTGAACAGAGCAGACCAAGCAAGACAGGAATTCAGACCTAGGACTAGTGAAGAGAATCTAGTAAATTTCAAAATAAAAATGCTTGTGCAGCCTCTCGCTCACATCACAATGTAAACATTACATTCAATGTGAGTAAAAAGTATTTATATACGTAGCATCCTTACCCAGAGGTTGACATATATATTTCTGTGACTTTTGTGCTTCAACCTTGGTTAAATCTCCAAATAATCTCCAAATGAACAGGAAATCATGGTCAGCAGCAACCGTGGCTTTTTGCATGCAGTTCTCTATATACATGGTTATTTTTGCATGAACTCATTACTTCCAGCATGAACTCGCTACTTTCCTGTGAACTCGTGGTGTCCCCAGCTGGCTCTGGTCAGAGACGTGCTGCACACGCAATGCAATTGGTGTGAATTGAAATCCGTCAGAAAACTGTACCAGAGACGTATTGCACATGCAAGGCATTCAGTGTGAATCTGGTGTTAGGCCCATAGTTGCTGGAATTAGCTCCAGTCACCCATGTAAGGAAGAAAACTTGTATCATCAGATTTTAAATATTAAAATGTCTTTTTTCTACCACTGAATTATTTAACTCTGAAAAAAATAGAATTTTTTTTTGTCTGAATTTTTGTTAGTGAAATTTCACTATCTAATTTTCACTATTTTTTCAGTGATCAAAATTTCAGAATAAAAAAATATTGCCTTTTAAAAATTTGTGCATGTATTTTTTAGTCCTCAAATTTGATTGGCCAAATTCAGAGTCTAAAATACGCCGTCAAAAAATTGCATAAAACATGTGTCACATGCCCCATTTGTTCCAGTAGCATTAGTTGCTGGTTCATGAGCACATGCGCAAACAGAAATGTTTTCGACAAAAATACCTACCTAACAAAAATACCTTGCTGAAAACATTTCAAATCTGATGACACAAGTTTTCTTCCAAACCCACACCTAACAGGAACAGAGAAAAGAGCAGAGGTTTGAAAATCGGTGGCATCTGATATAGCCACTTATCTCACAGCCCTATTATAGAGTGACAAATCTCCCTATGACTCAATATAGCATCTGCTGTGATGTGAAGTCACACTCTCCCTCCCCTGCCCTGTACTGTGATTCCTTCCCGGCCTTACTGAACCTTTAGCCTCTGGTCCGGCCCCTGATAAAAGACACACCAGGGGGAAGCGAGTGAAGAAGACAAGAGCGACAAGACAAGGAAGGCGGATAAATGAAGTGTGAATGTGTAAAAGGCTTTCTATGCTGCAGACGCCTTCATCTCACTTTATCTGTAACACACCAGCAGGGGGCCTCGCAGCTGGGGGGCTCAGTAATGCGCGCTGGGTAGAGTCTAAACCAACACTACTATAGAAACGTGTGATATGGATATGCGTAACATGATATGCGGCCTATACGAGCCAAGGACAAAAGGGGACGAGAGAGAGAGAGAGACGCAGGGCCCCCGGTCATATTTCCATCAAGGGCAAATCAGAGCTGTCAGAAAAGGCATCAAGCCACGCTGCCATGGCAACCGCATCAGCACCGGCGAAGGTCATGAGATGGAGTGTGTGCTCCCCTCCTGCTGGGCCACTGTCAGGAATGACACACTGCTAAAGCCACACAGATACGAGGCGTGACAAGCACAATGGGAATTAGCATTAATGAAGTCAAAATGAGGAGTTTGTCATTTGGAAGAAAAAAAAAGTATTGTTTGTTGTGAAGGGAGGCAGATGATGAGCTGACTTCATTTGTTATTTAGGGAATAATGAAGGGTTGTTTTCAAATCATAGGAGGCGTTTCAGTCATAATGTGGTCTCTTTCTTGGTTTTAGAGAGAGGGAAAAAATACTGGATAACTGAAATATGAATGTTTCAGAAACAACAGTACACAATCTACATTACAAATATACACTATATTTCTAAAAGTATTAGCTCACCTGCCTTTATATGCACTGAAGTGACATCTAATTCTTCCATGGAATTTGATATGACGTCGGCCCACCCTTTGCATCTGTCTATATCAGAGTATCTGATGTTGGACGAGAAGGCCTGGCTCGTTCTAATTCATCCCAAAGGTGTTCTATCAGGTTGAAGTCAGGACTCTGTGCAGGCCAGTCAAGTTCTTCCACAGCAAACTTGCTCAACCTTGTCTTTATGGATAGTGTATGTGCTATTACTTGTTGGTGGGGCATATCTATTAAACATATTCTTGATTGATTGGAGCAGGTATAAGTAAGTTCAGCTTCAGGTTAAAAACATACATTTAATAACTGCTTCTAATCGCCAGGCTTTGATTTTAATGAATATCAGTTCAAGCTAAAGCGAGCAGATTTTTGCAGTTCACTGATATGGACCTTTCAGGTGCAAGCAGGGGTGACAGCAGTTTAAGATTCTTACCGGTGCTTTTGGCAGAGCAGCCAAATTGCAGAAAAAACTTTGTAAAGTTACACAGAGGGGAAAATGAAAGTATTGCAGAGCGAGGGATCATATAGGAGTCAACTAAACTTATGAGTATTTACGATAGGGGTAGCTTTACAGAGGAAAATTAGGCAGAAACACGGAAGAAACAAGCTGAGTTCCACTTTAAAAACAAGAAAATATCTATAATTAGTGTGGAGGTGTGTTTGCACTCCAGAGAAGGCTATGAACAGCTACAGTGGTCATCACTACCCACTAGCCTGGCCAGCCAGACAAACTCTTTACCTATTCTATACAAAAAAGTTAGTCTGGTACCTCATGGTTTGAGTTTAATTTCTATGGGTGGAACATTCACCAATGTAATAACCATACGTCAATGGTAATAACTAATCAGAAAAATGAAGGGGCGGGACATAAGCAGTGCACCACTAACCTGTAAGCAAAACAAACATGGTGGATTCTTGCCGGTTTTGCCATAAAACACCAGAATACACCTTATTATTAGCAGCTCTATACTTATTTCTGAATGAGTACAGCAGCAGAATCCAGTTGTACAAAGACTTATGGAAAAAGTTGGTTTGTTTGAATGTGGTTGTTACATTGGACACAACTGAGACTTTACTGTTGTTAAAATGGACAGAAAGAAAAAAAAAATTCCACTTCCATATTTGTAAGAGCGGCTGTGATAGGCCAGTTCCAAATCGAATGGAGAGAGTTCGCTTGCCAGTCTTGCAAGTATATATAATATATACACTGCTCAAAAAATAAAGGGAACGCTTAAACAACACAATGTAACTCCAAGTCAGTCACACTTCTGTGAAATCAAACTGTGTCCACTTAGGAAGCAACACTGATTGACATCAGTTTCACTGCTGTTGTGCAAATGGAACAGACAACAGGTGGAAATTATAGGAAATTAGCAAGACACCCCCAATAAAGGAGTGGGTCTGCAGGAGGTGACCACAGACCACTTCTCAGTTCCTATGCTTTCTGGCTGATGTTTTGGTCACTTTTGAATGCTGGCGGTGCTTTCACTCTAGTGCAGGGGTCTCCAGCCTTTTAGGGTTAGAGGGCTACCCAAAAGATGAGAATTTGTACTGAGGGCTACTTGTGCAAAATAATCCTCTATATTAAAGTCTTGACATGCCTTTCAAATGACACTAGGATTGTATGATTGTCTGCTTTGCATTAATGATAATGTTTATAAAAATAATCTTGTAATTAAACATAAAAACAAGTTAAAAAAATAAATTATGACTAAAACACTGCAGTAGTCACTGTTTATAAATATCCCTCGCGGGCACCTCACAAGCTCCAGAAGGGCTACCTGGTGCTCGTGGGCACCTTGTTGGTGACCCCTGCTCTAGTGGTAGCATGAGACGGAGTCTACAACCTACTCAAGTGGCTCAGGTAGTGCAGCTCATCCAGGATGGGACATCAATGTGAGCTGTGGCAAGAAGGTTTGCTGTGTCTGTCAGTGTAGTGTCCAGAGCATGGAGGCTCTACCAGGAGACAGGCCAGTACATCAGGAGAGGAGGAGGAGGCTGTAGGAGGGCAACAACCCAGCAGCAGGACCGCTACCTCCTCCTTTGTGCAAGGAGGAACAGGAAGAGCACTGCCAGAGCCCTGCAAAATGACCTCCAGCAGGCCACAAATGTGCATGTGTCTGCTCAAACGGTCAGAAACAGACTCCATGAGGGTGGTATGAGGGCCCGATGTCCACAGGTGGGGGTTTTGCTTACAGCCCAACACCGAGCAGGATGTTTGGCATTTGCCAGGGAACACCGAGATTGGCAAATTTGCCACTGGTGCCCTGTGCTCTTCACAGATGAAAGCAGGTTCACACTGAGCACATGTGACAGACGTGACAGAGTCTGGAGACACCATGGAGAACGTTCTGCCGCCTCCAACATCCTCCAGCAGGACCGGTTTGGCAGTGGGTCAGTAATGGTGTGGAGTGGCATTTCTTTGGGGGGCCACACAGCCCTCCATGTGCTCACCAGAGGTAGCCTGACTGCCATTAGGTACCGAGATGAGATCCTCAGACCCTTGTGAGACCATATGCTGGTGCGGTTGGCCCTGGGTTCCTCCTAATGCAAGACAATGCTAGACCTCATGTGGCTGGAGTGTGTCAGCAGTTCCTGCAAGACCAAGGCATTGATGCTATGGACTGGCCCGTCCGTTCCCCAGACCTGAATCCAATTGAGCACATCTGGGACATCATGTCTTGCTCCATCCACCAACGCTACGTTGCACCACAGACTGTCCAGGAGTTGGTGGATGCTTTAGTCCAGGTCTGGGAGGAGATCCCTCAGGAGACCATCTGCCACCTCATCAGGAGCATGCCCAGGCGTTGTAGGGAGGTCATACAGGCATGGAGGCCACACACTACTGAGCCTCATTTTGACTTGTTTTAAGGACATTACATCAAAGTTGGATCAGCCTGTAGTGTGTTTTTCCACTTTAATTTTGAGTGTGACTCCAAATCCAGACCTCCATGGGTTAATAAATTTGATTTCCATTAATAATTTTTGTGTGATTTTGTTGTTTGCACATTCAACTATGTAAAGAACAAAGTATTTAATAAAAATATTTCATTCATTCAGATCTAGAATGTGTTATTTTAGTGTTCCCTTTATTTTTTTGAGCAGTTTTCAGTACCTCGCCTCTTTGTTTTTTTATAAGTACGTTCTACTATAACTCCACCAAATCCGCGTGATTTGTATAGACAGTTCCCACCTTTTAGTCAATAAAGCTTCCCACCTGATGCCTGTCCTTATACAATAAATCCCCTCTTCACTTCGTAGATAGTTTGAATCACTTGAAAAACGTATTTTTTTCTTTTTCTCTTTCAGTTCCATACTCAGAGAAACTCCACTTTCAGTCTCTGAGTTTTGCTCTGACACTTTTCCCACCTTTTTCGCCATTTCCCATTGCCTCCTTTTCATATTTTGGCTTTGTTACCACCCACCAACAAATAGCAAGCCTGTGTAATTAATGTATCTAAATTATGAATGTGAGACCAAATGGTTTTCTGTTGGTGTGTGTCTCTGTGTCAACCCTGTAACTGGCTATTGTCCATAGTGTCCCCTGTCTCTTGGCCCTATAGTTGCAGGGCATTTCTAGACTTTTAGAATAAGTTCTATTATACCTAATTAAATGCTCTTCTTTTTTATCCTGGCAGGAGTTTTTAAAAAACTACAAAGTTTTTCATGACCTAAACTTTTTTCAAGAATGAACTGGAGACCAAAAATGAACACAAAAAGCTGTACTTTCAGACAACTCTGCCTCTTTGTGGACAGGGCTTTTGGATGGCTACAAAAATCCACAAATCATCTCAGTGGGGCAGGTTCATGATCTCATTAGAGTTCTCACCACTGTCTGGAAAGGATCACCATCACTTACCTCAACTCAAACATGGCCGCCCTCCTCTAAAAACACACACGCATATATACACACACACACATATATACACACATATGCTCCGCTCATACCTTACATCTGCAGCAGCACAAATTTACCCAGCGCCCTGTGTATTGTCTTTTCCGCTGCACTACCGGTCCCGATGATGAATGTGCTGCTCTGCTGTGTGTCCTCCTGTTGTTAATAGAGTGATAGAGCCACAGTGCCCCCACCCTCCCTTCCCCCCTCTATCCTTCTATCCCCCCTCCCTCCCATCAGGTGCACCCAAGAAGTAGTCATAAATAGGAACATAAAGACCTTGGCAATGCAACCCCTTTTTTCCCCCAGCCTGTGTTGCCCTTGGGATGGTGTCCTGTGTTAATTAGACATGCAGGAGATTAGACGACAAAGTTAGGAGTTATGGCAAAAGTACACGTTGGCCATCTTTGATTGAACACGTCTGAATGAGAGCCATATTATTTTTATTATGTCGTCCCCCACTCATTTAGTCCACAGTCTGATGCCTGTCACTCATTTTGATGGGCTGTGCGCGGTAACAAGGCCATAAAAACAAAATGAGGATTTCTAAACTTTAATGCTGAGGCGGTAAAGTGGGGTTGTCGTAAATAGTTTGTGCGAACTACTAAAATGGGTCACTAAAATTATAGTTAAAAAGCTTTGAAAAGTTGGCCAATCTCTGTCATTTGCTAGATCAGTGCTTTTAAGGGTGTTTCTTGCGGTTGTTGGCAAAGTGATAATTTCTCCCACCTGACTGTGGGCGGCTGGAGTTGTATTCGTTAATACAAATGCTCTATCCGCAAGGTCATCTTTTACTTTACATGTCTAAAGCCTTGAAAAATGGAGACGTGTGTGTTAGGAAGGGCATCCAGTTTACATACCTATGCCAAAGTTAATATGTAAACCACTAGGTCAGCCTTTCCCAAAGTCAGAGTGTCATGACTCCCTTAAAAATCAGACAATCCCATGCAGACCCCCAGCAATGAAATGTTACTATAGTTATATTACTATATTTCTGTAAAAACAGTACAAAAAAACACAGACTAGCTAAAAATAGCTTGAAAGTGATATTTTTAAATAAGTACTTCTTCTTATATTTAAAAGTAGACAACGTCTGGCAGCCATCCTGCAGTACTTCCATGGCACACCAGGGGGCCCCAGACCCCACTTTGGGAACCACTGCACTGATCTGCTGTGGCTGTGACTCCAGAGCTATAGAAATTGTATTGGAGGTTGGCAAGCAACTTCAATATTATAGGCTACTATTGTTTTTTTGTTTTTTTTCCTCAAAAGACCCTATACCAGTGGTTCACAACCTTTTTGGCTTGTGTACCCCCTGGGATTTTTGTTATACCATGAGTAGCCCCTACGTCTACATTTTTCAAAAAGTGGTCATAAAATCTTCAAATAACTAATCTAGAAATAACATCCGTGCTTATGAGTACAAAACATTTTTATACTTAATTGTTAATGTTAATTACAATAATAGTTTAAGCAGTTCTCAGCCTCTTTACATCAGAGACACTTTTAAGAAGACACGTTTATGAAAGATTCATTCATTCATTCTCTACTGCTTATTCCCTTTCGGGGTCGTGGGTGACCGGAGCCTATCCCAGTAACTTTGGGCCGCAGGCAGGGTACACCCTGGACAGGGGCCAGCTTGTCGCAGGGCTGAGTTTAAGAAAGAATAAATGGAAAAGTGTGGTACGTTTGTTATACGATTTAGAGACAATGGCACTGAAGAAAACAAAGGAGACAGAGCTGGAGGTAGTAGAACTGAAGAGGTTGGATAGGATTAGGAACCAGTATGTTCGAGGGACAGCTCATGTTTTGGAGATAAAAATCAGAGTGGGCAGATTGAGATGGTTTGGACATGTACTGGGAATATTGGTTGATATAAGATGTTGAGGTTAGAGTTGCCAGGCAGAAGGCCTAGAGCAGTGATTCTCAAAAAGTGGGTTGCGGAAACATTTTCAGTGGGTCAAAATGAATAAATACATAAAAAGTTTGATGACAATAAAAAAAAATATATAAAAAAGGTGGCCATATGGGACTTAAGGTACAAAAGTAAAAAATCCAGTTTTATACAGTCACTGTTCATCTCTGAGATTGAGTGAGTTTAAAGACTGAAGTTACTGACCTAAGGAGTTGTGGTTTTAAATGAAAATGCAGCTAAGTGAGTTTTTAAGGGAATAGTCCCTCCTCTGGCATCGCCACTTGCTTGTTTTATCTTTAAATGTGTTATTTTTTATGTTGCAGACTGTGACATTTTGAAATTAAACTATCTCAGGTTCAAACTGCCCAATGTGTTTATCCGAGACATTTGATCAGCTGAAATCATTCTTTTGTGGCTTGTCACTGTAGAGCAATGGTAGGTCCCAAAGCCAGAGCAGTTGAGAAACACTGGCCTAGAGGAAGACCAAAGAAGATCTGTATGGGTTAGATGGAGACAGATGATTCCCTGTGACATCCCCTGAAAGAGAACAGCTGAAATGTGAAGAAGAAGAACAGAGGTAACCCACTCAAAGCACAAAAACAAAACAAAACAAAGCAGAGATTTGGGCTTGTGGTAAGTTCAGCTGGTTCTCACAGTGGGTAGTTACACTTCTATTGTGGAAAGTTAAAATAACACAGAACAAAACCAAAACCCATATTTCTACAGTGGGCGTTTGGTTTCTGTTGTGTCTTTTTCTCTGTTTACCTTTTGTATCCAAACTGTACCACAAAGTTTTCTGGCAGCCTCAGCATTTAGCCCATAACAGACGTCTCTATGGTTACCCAAGCTGATCAAAGCATGTCATTTAGAGATTATGCAGCGTATACCTGACCATAGCTTCAAAACGCACATGTCAGCGCTCTTATTACTGTCTCCTAATAGCCCTGCCAGTGTTGTCGGCCCCGCTCACAGTTTTGTCATCTGCTCAATAGTCGCCGTTGTGATCTTTCATCGCTGTGGGTGCCTTGCCGACTGCGACACACTTTCATCAACTTGCACGCCCCGGTGAACAAAACAAACGTCCGCCTGGGGGTGTTCCTCGTCATGTCTAAACACGGGCCTCGGCGGAGCATTTTGATATAGTGTAAACCTATATGGATCTGGCCGAGCATGAAAGCACAGAAGAAGAAGCAAGTGGCGCTTTTTTTTATTTGAAGCTTTTTGCACTTTGGCTGTGTATTTGGTGTTGTAATTAGTGATAAATGGGTCACAGCTTCTTGGGGAAAAACCCTTGGGTGCAGAAGGCGGCGCTGAATGGGAAGAGTGGAGGGGAAAGACTGGTTTGTTTGGAATAAATAGAAGCAGAGAGGGTTGAAAACACTAAGACAGTGCCAGGAAAAGGAACAACTACCAAAAAAAAAAAAAAAAAAAAAGCTTGTTGTCAACATTGTAAAGAATTGGTAGTAGCTGGCAGGTCTGTGCTTTGTTGTTGTTAAGCTATATACAGTAGAATGTGATTCTCTTCCAGCGTTGATGTCAAACTAACATGGCAGAATGTGATAAAGTTAAAGTCTATACTGGATTTTATTAGGCAAAGTAGAAAAAAAATTAAGAATACATTTTGACAGTAGTGCAACTGGCTGGCTACACCTTAAACAACTCTACCAAGTGTCCCTTAAAGTATATTGTAAAGCTTTAAAGTCATGTGGATGATTCCTTACCATAAACCAGGACCAATAGCTGGGGTGCTGGGGCCCCGCTGCTGAGAAACTGCATTATGTAAGTTGTGGTGAATGACTTGGAAACACCTGAAGACACTACTACTCTCTTTTTGTTACACAACAAAGGGTTAAAAAGAAATCTTTTTGTTGTTTTTGTCATTTTGTTGGGCAATGCAACGTGACTTATGAATGAGCTTTACCTGAACATAATACAGCTAATAATTGTGTTTTACTGAAAAACACAGCGGTTGTATGTGAATGGGAGGCACGAGACTCATGATTATTTCATAAAAGCACTCAAGGATCATTACTATTTTCAGTTATATGGTTCTAATTGGATTTTTTAAGTTGAGCTAGTATGCCCCGGTGCATGCGTCAGAGTGGTCACAAACCCTCTTACTTAAAATATTAAAAACTAAAAGCATTCTCTGTATTTTACACAGCATTTGTGATTAAATGATGATGGTCTAACTTTGGTTTTCTGGGGAATATAAAGTGAGCGTAAACTGTATCAAACACAGAGGAAAGGAGATGAGCCTAAGTGTCAAGTATCTTCTTAATTACTGCCAAGCAATATAGGAGTAAAATCCACATCACAAACATAGTGCCTTTAATCTCAAAATGCAAGTACTGTGAAAATTCCAAATGCTATTTACATGGGTTTCAATTGACAATTCACTGAGTACCATCCCAGAGAATAAAAACCATCATTTGGATCAGACAGAAGAGCTTTTTGTGGCTTTGACCTAGAAAGAGTGTGTACAAATCCTCTTTGAATTAGTGTTTGGAATCAGAAGTGGCAGCCTCTTCACTTCAAAAACAAACCCAGAACAGCGAGGTTCCAGCTTTCAGGGTCCAACTCCAGCGTTATCCGTATGAGCTGCTCTACATCGTCTGCTATTTGGTACATTCTAATTAAACGCTGCTGCATGTTTGATCACTACACTCATGTTTATCTGCTTTGATGAGAGGAAACTGCCACCGTCCTGGGCCTTCGGAAGCCACCGCGCACTTCCACACGCTGTTCACGCCCGAAACATAGCACGGCATGGTTTGTTATTACCACAATTCCAACACTCGGAGGGATACTGCAGCTAAAGTGCACTCCGTCACAGTCCCGCGCTTTGATAAAACAATGAAATGGAGACAGAGCGCTGATTACGAGGAGAGATTTGGAGCCGACAGATGTTGTGTGATCATAAACAAGAGGGTTTTTTGTCAGAGCCATGCATCAACGTGGCCGCCCCGATGTGCCGCGCGAGGTTGCAGGCACATCAAGGTGTCGTTATTATTCTGGGCCGACTGGTGTGGGACGTTTGAGGAGAAAAGCAGCGGCTAAACTGGGGCTCAGGGTGAGTCACGGTGCAGCTTTGATCATGAGTGCACAAGAGAAAGTTTACTAAAGATCAAAACACTCAAGAACATTTCTCTTCTATCACTTTGTTTTCACTGGATTGGTATAAGGGCAGTAGACTTTTGGTTTTTAATGCACTTGAAATTTGAGTAATATACTAATCATTCAATAAATTAGTGGTTCCCAACCTATTTTGTTTTGCGTACACCGCTGGGCTCTATGTTATACCATGAGTACCCCCCTCTCTTGTATGCATGTTTTTAAAAAATGGTCAGAGAAAACTTCTGTGTTTATAAATACAAAAACATTTTATACTTTATTTTGTAAATGATAATTCTAGGGCATATTTTTGACCCCCATTTTATGAGTTGATATACTGAGGGCCCCCACCCTTCTCCTCCCTGACCCTCATCATTAGGAAACATGAAGATATTTATTGGGTAATTTTATTGCATAACAACAACATTACAGAAGTATTATTAAACTATTTTCAGCAATTTCTAAACACATTTTCTGTGACCATTGCATTGCAGTAGCAAGCCTTTCTTGCATTATCATACAACCCTAGCCCCACGACCCACTGGGAAGCTTTGGCAACCCCTAGTGGGGGTCCCAACCTCCAGACTGGCAATCACTTCATTAAATAACACCGCACAATAGAAGACCTCTCTGAAAAAATGGGACTGAGACCTCATCTTGGGTGCATTATAAAGTTTTTTTGACAGAGGGGGAACTAGAGCAGGGACTTTTTGAATTGCCAATTACACACTCAGAACAAAAAGGGATGGCCCCATTCGGATCATGGACACTTTCATTGGCTGAGTCCAAGCTTTTGCATGTCTGTTTACATTGGTAAGTAGTAATGGCAGTGGCAAATCCAACTGTAAAGATAGGAATTCCACTGCTGTTTCCAACTACTTACACTGCTTGAATAAAAAAAAGACATGCAAAGCACAAATCAGGCATTAAGGAAATAAAATGCAAATATAATTTTTTTTAATCAAAGTTACACTCATGTTCTGGTAGTGAAAGTTGTTCTCAGTATTTGACCCACCTTTCCAATGAACTATGAACAGTCAAGAGCAGTGGATGACAGATGAGCTGTGCCCAGGAACCTTTGTCTAAATCTTGAGCCAGGATCTCAGTACTAGCTGAAGGATTACCATACATACATTGTGCATGTTTTGATCCCAGGTTTAAAGTTAAGTGGAATTGTGTCACAACCCTTAAACTCAATTTAGATAAGCAGAGTTTATTGATATTAAAATGAATAAATTGTTCTTTTTATTATTATTTTTTTTACTTAGCAGAAGGCAAAGAAAAAAAATCACAATTTAAAATATTGTTAAAAATTTTGGTTCAACAGCATGCACTGTTTAAGTTCAAGTTAATGTCAAGTTAAGTTAGAGTCAGATTCAGTTTTAAATCCTATTGGCTTTAGAGACATATAAAGTGCCCTAAAATGGAATGCCATAACATACAGTTAGGTCCAAAAGTATTTGGACACTGACACAAGTTTTGTTATTTTAGCTGTAAACCAAAACATATTTAAAATACAGTTATATAATTTATATTCAAAGTGCAGACTCTCAGCTGTAATTTGAAAGTATTCATGTCCAAATTGGATGAAGCGTTTAGGAATTACAGCTTTTTAAATTGTAGGAGCAGGTAAAAGCTCTGGACTTGATTCCAGGTGTTATATTTGCATTTGAAAGCTGTTTCTGTGAAATCACAACATACAGTATCTCAATGGCAGTGAACCAGACCATCCTTAGACTGGATCAAAAAATGGTAAAAAATCCCTTCACAACATCTACCTTAGTATAGAACTCTCTCCAGGAAGTAGGTCTATCAGTGTCTAAGTCCACTTTAATGAGAAGTGTTCATAAGAGAAAATTCAGAGGGTTCACCACAAGGGGCAGACCTCAACAATAGAAAGGCCACATTAGACTTGGCCAAAAACACCTAAAGAAGCCAACCCAGGTCTGGAACAGCATTCTTTGGACAGATGACAATCAAAATATTACCTTTTAGCAGAATGTCTTTGGTTGTTTGGGATTATCATCAGGCCAGACAACAAACTGTAGGTTATTAAAAAGTTTTAGGCTACTTAAAAAGATCAGAGGCTTTTGGAAAAACATCCGGGGCTTGAGCCTCAAAAGCTACCCCCTCGCTCTGCTGATGGTTCTACGGGTCACCAAGATTGATTTAAAAAGATAAATAAAATCATAATACAGCCCCTTTAACTACACCATGCTGTACCAACCAGACCTGCACCATATTATTCAATAAAAAACATGCCAACCTGACCCATAAAGTACAATTCAATGAAAAAAATGGCTTATCTGTTTCAGCATAACTCCATCTGCCGTCGACTGCATGTCTGATCCAAATGCTTTGACTAATTTCATTACAACTAAAACTAATAACAGTATTACAGCATTAGAGGAGCTCGAAGGTCCATTAAACTGGAACAAAAGCAGTTAAATCAAATTTAATCAGGGCTTCATGCAGTGTTTGTGACTTGGCTCAGCGATGCTTTACTTAATCTGTGTTTGATATTTGAAGAAATTCTCTGGGCACATTACAGCTCAGTCCATTACACACTGGTGAGATTTGCTCTGCTCGACGGCGGAGAATTATTCATGCACTTCAGACGCCTGTTTACTCTGTTTGTCCACAGTCTTCTGATGTGCAAAGGAGGGGCAGTATGGATCTTGCACTTTTAGCATGGTGCAAGAATACAGCAGATTTCTCGCTTTAAATTTAGGAATGCAAGTTAATGCCACAATTGAAAATGGTTTAGGTATGCATTTCAGATGATGCACGAGGACAGAAAGTTGCAAATGTTAGGTCCTCTTCCAATTTAGTATTTCTTAGGCACATTCTGACTGTTTTAAAGGTGTCTACAATCAAGACCTTTTATACAATGGAAGGAAATAAATAAGATATTACTAGATCTACAAACAACAAGAGTTTATGGTGTTGGTCATTTGGTTCCAGAGTTAATAAGGAGCTACAGAGGCTACAGAGCTGGGAAGTCAAATAGGAAACAGGAAGAGGAAGTTACAGACAAGTGACAGGATGAATGCTATACTGAGTAACTTGGATCATCCTCTGCATTTGGCTTTTGAACAAGAGAAAACATACAGTGGACAGTCCCAATGAGGGAAAAAAAATTAGGAACCAGAAATAAAAGTAAAACAAAGCAGAAAAACCTAACTTTTAAAACTTAAAAACAAAATCTGTTCCACAAGATTGTGTTTTCAAAAAGTAACATGAATAGCTAATTTTTTTTTAGGAGATTTTTAGGACAGGGGATGTCCTGAGACTGTTAAGTTTAGTGTAGGTATTGTTAATGTTTGTGAATTATATTTGGTTGTGTGTTTATGCTTAAATGTGTGACAAATTGTGTGTAAAGCCCTTTGAGGTGACTGATATTGTGATATTGGTCTATATAAATAAAGTTCAATTGAACTGAATATGTTTCTGATCCAGCAGTGCTTTGTTTCTTCTTCATGGGGACTTGTAGGAACAGGAAGTAATACAACTAATAGCGTATTTCATCTTTGTTCTCTAGCAATTCAAATGTTAGTAGGCAGGAACAGGAAGAACGTCATTGTGAGTAATTTTTAAGTACATCACATTTTGACTATAGCTTGGGCAGCCAGACTAACCCTTTTGTTCAATGAAGTTAGTCTGGTACCCCTTTGCTTGCTTGTTTCATTTTCAGGGACAGGACTTACAGGCATATTGTAAACCAATCAGAGAAACGGGCAGGACATAAGCAGAGCACTGACTCCTATCAACAACAAACATGGCTGTGTGTTTATATGTGTTAAAGACACATATAAAAGTGTGTTTTGCCACAAAACACCAGAATACACTCTAGTATTACCAACTAATTTCTTAAGCGAGACAGCAGCAGAAGCCAGATGTACAAAGACAAAGGTTTGTTTCAGTGTGGTCATTACAACAGACGTCAGTAGAACTTTACTGTTGTTAAAATGGCAATTGGAAAAAAAAAATCCTCAGAGGACTGAACAACAACGCAGGCTTCAGCAGAACCAACAGGTGACCAAGGAAAGCACTAAACGCAATCAAAGATATGAGATATTTTGTATTATGGCTGTGATAAATCAATTTTAAGCGAATTGGAAGCGTCTTTCAGGAAGTAAGCGGGTTGGACATGTTTTTATTCATTTTCTTCAGCTGCACTCATTCTTGTTTCAAAGGTTGC
The DNA here is from genome assembly GCA_020698575.1 of Bostrychus sinensis. NCBI lineage: Eukaryota > Metazoa > Chordata > Actinopteri > Gobiiformes > Eleotridae > Bostrychus > Bostrychus sinensis. The sequence goes on along the minus strand of CM036257.1, from coordinate 8,979,576 downwards.
CACTGCAAATACATAATTTGTACTTTGCCATAGGTTTTATGCCAGATGTCCTTCCTGACAAAACCCTGTCTGTTAATCATTTATTTGAGTTTGGGACTGTGTGGCTGGAGTTTTAGGTTCCACGTTGGGAAATTGAACCACTGATCTTCTGCATAAAGGTGGCACTAACCATTTAAATTACAGGAAGCTTTTTTTTTTAAACAATATACTACAAAATTTGTCCCATTGCTCTTTTTAAACTAACAATGTCTTTATACAGCTGGCTTCAATGTGTGCAAGGTGCCAACATTATGATACAGCTGGGATGGTTGATTGCAAAAAAAAGTAAAATAATTAATAATGAAAATGTAGGCAAATTTAGGTATTTCTATACAATACACTTCTATGTGCTGTAGTGTTCTGTGCACATTTTGTAGCTTGCAAAAACAAAACAATAGCGGGACAGAAGGGAACACTGCTGGAACACCCTTCTTAGGGATCTGAATAAATCACCTCTGAAACCATCGTGGGACACTTGCTTTTATTGTCTCTGCACAGGTGTTAGCACTACATAAAAATGCTAATTCTGAATGCCTGACTACTTGAAGTCAGAGCTAATATGTTAGCAGAATCAAACATGAGGCATTCTTTGAGATGGCATGCACTTTGGTGAACAAGTGTTGGAGCCAGCTGACCAATTTTCTACTTGAGTGATGGTATTTGTGTTTTTTCCCCAGGCTGCTGGAGTGAATTAATAACCAGAGAAGAAAAAAAGAGCTGAAAGAGAAGGAGAAGTCTTGTGAGTTTGATCTCTCACGCAAATGCAAAATGCTACAGGCTATTGCTAAAAGGCTAGTTAGCTTTGACAACATTGTGTCCTGAGAAATAGTCTGCTTGCAGTAGGGTCACATAATGTCAGAATGTACCAAAAGATGCATGGCCATATTTCAACTTTGCAGTGACCTAGTGTAGTGTAAATTAGCAACATTTTATTTTTTATTTTTTTTACATTTTACAAAACCTGGGCTTTTGGTTTGAAATGCATTGGTGGGAGAAGTTATCACCAATCTCTGAAAACGGGAATACAAGTGGCTTATATTTTTAGTTTCACTGCATGCCATGGGTGTGAAAATACTCTACACGACATTGTCGATTTAACGTCACCAATTTAGAGTTGCCTTTTTTATTTTAGTGAGAACATGCAAACTCCACACAGAACTACTACTACTGTTGTTTAGCTGAGTGTTTGTTGTTGACCTCTGAGGCTCTCTTTAGCCCTTTACAGTTTCCTAAAAGAAATCAGTCCTGTGATCATTTTAACTGTTTTTTACATTGTTCTAATGTCCTAATGTGTGTCTATGTGTTTGTCATTGTGGTCTGTTCTTTTTGTTGCTCTGTTTTACCTGCCTTTGGACTACAGATGAAAATGAGCAACTATGCAAAAATCTGGCTCATTTACAGTCTGTACACGCATATGATTGTTCATTGGTGTGCACTGTCCCAACTAAATACATAAATACAATTACAAACATGCACCATCTCCCAGACCCTCTCCTGAAATCTTAAGGAAGTCTTTGGGAGCACCTAGAGATGATCCTTTTTATGTTAATGGAGTGGATTCTGCGTAAATCCTTGTGTAATTAACTTCCGCGTTAGATTGAGTAAACATAGTGATAATATCAGTGCTTAAACTGCTGTCACCACTAAGGACTCAGCTTCTTCCTTCTGTGTGAACGCTAAAGACAGAATCGGGAGGCATGCCTCTGGAGGAGTTGTTTGTAAAGGGCTCTTGTCTGGTCTGTTACCAAGACAAGCTTGCAGAGGGACATCCAATCAACCTGAAGAGCTGGAGGAAGTGTCAGGGAAGACTGCTAGATGGACTACATCACAATCTGGCCTTGGGCAAGAGAGGGAAGACATGAATACAAATCTATGGGTTATGGGTCATGACCAAAAGGACAAGGTCTCAGATACAAGTGACCAAAATGAGTTTCCTCTGCAAACTGGCTGGGCACTCCCTTAGAGATAGGGTGAAGAGCGCGGTCACTTGGCAGAAACTCAGAGTAAAGATACTGCTCTTTTACATCAAGAGGAGTCAGTTACAGTGTCTCAGGCATCTCTTTCAGGAAGCCCCTGGATGCCTCCCTGGGAAGCTGTTTGGAGCATCTCCTACCAAGATGGCGCCCTCTGGACCCAAGACACACTGGAGGCCAGGCTGGGCATCTCTGCTCCCAGATAACCAGAGGATAATGTGCAGATTAATCAAGTAGAAGAAGAACCATTCACCTAAATTCATCAGCTTCCTGTGTCTCCGTTGGAACATGGGCCCTGTCTTTGGCACTGGTCTCCAGTTCCTCCATTGTCAGCCCCCAGTCCTTTGTGTCCCATCTCAGCGTTCTCTTAAAGGTTTCTTTGGGCCTTCTTCTATCGGTTAGTGACCATTTCCGGGTTTAAAGTATGATTCTGGTATTCACCTGAATTACCCATAATCTTATATAGCTCTTTTTTATAATCTGTAAGCTAATTGGTCAGCTGCATGAGCATAGTATCTAGGTGAATGAGCACTATTGGGTATTCTGACTGTAGCGTAAGATGGCCTGTGGCAGGGGACCACCTCATTAAAGTGTTAATTGGCTGGGTTACCTGCTCTGCCCCGTCTGCCCTCAGCGCTGTGCCTCTCCATATGTGTGTATTATATTAACACACATATTTAACAGAAATCCTATAGGCAGAGGTTTGTGCGCTGATGGAGATGGGATCTGGAGATAACGTACGGCGGTCACAGGGGAGCCGGGGGTTGCAAAACAGACAGGAGGTTTGATGAGATGTTATTTGATTTCTGATTGATACAAGACCCTCTCTAATTGGTGTGCGCTGCGAGAAAGATGGCTGCCAGGCACAGCTGTCAGCCCATCACATGTACGCCGACGTGTCCCCCGCATCATCAATGACCTTTTGAGAAATGAAGGCCGCAATACGGAGCGCTGTCACGTCAGACAGATCAAGAGAGCAGGATTTGTCAAGAAAATGGAGCTGCTGGCCTGAATCTTCTCAGTATAATTAATTTTGCACATTATTTTTATTTAACAGTTGTCCAGATAACATGCCGCCAATTAGTCATTCATGTTGAGCTGACAATGACAAGACAAATTCCACTATTTTAACTGAATGTACGCCAGACTTCTTAAAAACAAAAAAAATGAAGTCTCTTTTAAAGTATGCACCTTATGAGTGCCTCTGGAAGTCTTTTCTCTGGAAGTCTTTTCTTGGACGCCATTCAGACTCTGTGTAGTGCCTCTTTGAACATTGGTAGTATGGATAAGAGCCCTTTAGTGAAAAGGCCCAAGATGCCAATGTCTTTGGCACTATCACATTCCTCACATTCAAAAGGTCCTATATTATGCTTTTGTCGACACCTTTACATGCGTATTTTGCGTTTTATGACATAAAAAAATGAAACAGGATTACTCAAACAAGCATGAATGAATCAAAATACCACTCCAGGCATTTTTTTTTAAGGTGGAAACATTATAACAGCTGAAAAATTAAAGAATTAAGAGCACAGAATTAAATGCTGTTGTTTTCATTTTTATTTTTTTTTATTTTTGTCTAACTTTGCCTAAACATTGTCTAGGACTTGCAGGAGTCATGTTTGCACCATAAATAATGTGGACAGGACCATGTTATATACAGTATTGTAGTTTTAGTACAGTGGAAATGTTTTTTAATTTAGCTTCCAGAAAAACACCATTTCAAACTTATACTTTTGTTATTTGATGCTAAATCTGTGTTAAGCTCTACAACAGCAACTCAATGTTCACTAAAGTGTCATTCAAAGAAGCAAAGGTTTTGACTGCTGCTCATTCAATGACAAAAGCAATGTTAGTTAATGGAAGGTTAGAATTGCACAGCAAACTTTAATGCATAAATGTCATGAAAACTGTATGAGACACTTTTTCAAAATTACACAAGTGGGACCTAAAAATCAAATGCCTCCAATTTTTTTGTAACACTTAGCAGTAATAAAGCATTAATAAATATGTCATTACCAATAGTGTAATTAATAAATAATTTACAAATACTGTTATTTATGGTTTTGCATTGTTTTACCTGAGCTTTCTTCTTATGTGATGTTTGTAAATGTTTGAATAAAGCTTTGTAAATAATCAATTAACTGGTTACCAACACTTAAATAATGCTTTATAGTATAAGTTATTCTAAAGTATTGACTGAGTAGGTACCTTCATCCAGTGGAATAAAGTACCTTGATAATTTTATTAAAGGTCTCATATATTACTTTATGAAATTGTTTTGGACATTTTTGAATAGTATTTCACATTTTATAGCTATATAATATTGTATATGTATGGAAAACATATTCTTTTGAAGAGCTGTTACTTTGACTTTGCAGAGAACGCTAGGTGTCTGTCACCCCCTGCTGGCAATGTTGGGTACTGGACAGAAAAAAAATAGCTATTTACCACAGCTATTAGCAACATGACGCTAACAGATAAATGAGCTGACTGCTTTGTAGGGACGGCAAATTAAGAGCTGAAATTATTAGAAAGTCCGGTGACGGTGTAAGAGCTTTAGAAAGAAGCACGAGTACTTCCTGGTTTCATCTTTCTAACTCTTGAAAAGGCCAGCAGCTCAGCATATAGGATTACCCAAACGTGCGTGAATATTAGTTTAAGCAGAGTGTGTTTGTCTATTGTTGTGACTTAGATGAAGATCAGATCCCATTTTATGACCAAATCATGCAGAAATCCTAGTATTTCCAAGGAGGAGTGCCAATACTTTTTCTTTCAACTGTATATATGACTTCAGGTATGTTTTTGAGGTGCAAACAACATTGTGACATGGTCAAAAGCTCAGAAAAGTCAATTTAACAGAATAGGGGACCTTGAAGTACATTTGTTTTTTTAGAAAAGTAGTTTCTGAGTATGTTTTATAGATCACGTTTTTTATTTGAGTAAATTTTGGAAAGAAAATGTAAGCAAATTCTAAAAAAAAAAAAAAAATTTACATTGAGCCTGGAATTCAAATATTTTGTTGAAATATAAGACAGATAATAGTATAAAAGTGCATAATACCTGTGTAAGAGCGCTCATGTGCCCTGTTCTTTGGATTTGTTCTTCCAGAAGAACATTTTCTACTTAAGAAAACACTGGTGAATGCCAAAAAGCTTAACCTAAGTAGAACAAATCTTGGCATAAGAAGATTTCATAAATGAGGCCCAATAAGTAAGCAAGTAAAATTTTAGGTAAGTACTTTTACTTCGACATGAGTAATATTTTGAAATAACAGTGCTTAGAGTACTTCTTCCATCACTGTCTTCATTTTGATTTCTACAGTTTCAGTTATTTCTGTGCTTCAGCTGAGTCCATATCCCAGAGGTGAATGTAAGTCTGACATTAACCTTAAATATGACGCTCCTGGTGGTGATGATGTCATTGCTCCGAGGCTCCTCAAGCACTGGTGGCACACTTTCCCAATATTTTCCCTTGCTCGGGTCAGCTGAGGCTCCAGGCCCATTCAAACACAAATGTCAACTCGAGCCTGAGGTGAAAATGTCAGTGCCGCTCCTTACTGTCCACCCACCCCGGACATGTGACCGTCTCACTCACCAAAATCACATCGATTTTCCTCAGACCAATTACCCCCGCGTCACCGATCCCACTCATGGTTCCGGGCGGCAGGGGGATTCTCAGACCTTAATCACACATCAATGGCCAGGCCCCTCGGAGCAATCTTGACTGTTTATCCCCCTCTCTGGTCTTTCGGCAACTCCGTATCGATTGCTAAAACCCTGTACTGAAATCTGTCGCTATCGGTGTCCATCCAGCCGACGTCGGTGCGTCTTTTGCTCTTGGCAGGAGAGAAGGAGCCGGAGGAGAAGAAAGCGGAGATGATTTCCTTGTGAAAACCGCCATTGATTTTGTGCCATGCTGAAGGCGTCTCATTCTCAGTCAGGGAGTCACAGGAGGGGACCGTCTGGTTTAGGAACACTGGTGGGTATGTAAAGCTGTTCGAGTTTGAGGTAGGAGGGGTTAAGCTCAAGTGTTTAACTCACAGCCAGCCAGGTACCATGTGTTAGGATCAGAAGGGGAATGTAAGAGCAGTCTTTTACTCAAGTAATTTTAAATATTCTTTCTGTGTAAACACAATACTTTTCTTTAGTTAATTTAAGTGAGTGAAAAGTGTCAGGTAATTTCAATAAAATTTTCTTTAAATTGGTAAATTATTTTTCATCTCAGTAGCAAGGTGGGTAGGGTGCTCATCTTACGACCAAGGCCGTGAGTTCGAGCACCGTCTGGCTAAGTAGTAGTAGTAGAGGTAGTGGTAAAAGTGGTAGTAATAGTCTGTCGGCACGGTTGCAAAATGGGTAGCATTCTTGTCTCACAGCAAGAAGGTCCCAATTTGAATTCTGGACCATGTACAACTAGACTAGAACTAGTCTAAGAGCATTTTTGTGCAGTTACAGTTAGGTGAGTATTGTTCAGTTTGAGTATTTATTAGCAGCACTTTTACTTCCATATCTGTCAAATTTTTACGTCCTGGCAACTTGTACTCAAATCTGATTAAAAACAGACATTTTCTCCTTTTAATTAAGCATGTGATACTTTTTGAACTACTTTTTTAAATCTTTAAACTGCTTCCTTTTTTTGTTAGGGGTTCCCACAGCAAACTAATTCTATGGGGAATTGGCAGGTTTTTACATCAGATGCCCTTCCCTCTCACAACCAGCCACATACAGTGACTGGAGTAGGCTATAGCTGAAGTGTCTTGCCCATTGATACAACAACGGTATGTGCTTCAAGGTTCGAATCCTCGACCCACAGGTTGTTGGGCACTTAAAGGTCCTATATTATGCTTTTTTCAGGCTTTTTGAAATAATTTTGGACACCTTTACATTAGTATTTTGCATTTTATGCAAAATACATTTAAAAAAATGAAACCGGATTACTCAAACAAGTGTGAATTAATCAAAATACTACTCCAGGCATGTTTTTGACTCGGAAACAACATTACAACAGCTGAAAAATTAAAGAATTTTGTGCACATTAAGTTTGTTTTGCTTCAACAGCTCAAAATCCATCTGTCAGTATCAGCAATGACGAGTGAGTGGTTCACATGGACAGAGGACTGGGCGTTAAAAATGCCATGATTGCTTTAAAACACGCAATTAGTCCTAATATCACCAGACCTGCTTCACAGCTGCCATGGTTGTAGTCACAGTTACCATAGATACGCACATGCTCTTTCCACACATCAATGTTCAGCAGTCAGCACAGACAAAAGCTCAGTTTTGTCTGTCTATATTGCTTTAGTGCATCCCAAGTTTAAAACAATCACCTTGGAAAGTGCATCAGTGTTGAGATCCGGTGTTAAACTCTGAGCCAACCAGGTGCCATGTTTTTAAATTTGCTCAGATTATACAAGACCCGACGTGAGTTCAGTGTTTAGTGGCATTTGACTGCTGATGCAAGACCACAGTTGTTTATAAAAGACAAACAGCACTCCCCTTGAAATATCTGACTCCAAACAAAATATAAAACCCAAGTGTTGTTTTATTCAATAGATCTTTGTGTTGTGCAAGCGTTTTTATATGCCACTGCACAAAGCACGCAGCCCACAATAGGACACCAGTGGAGCGGGAAAAGGCACTTGTATTTTATAAATGTGGTACTGTGAGACTTCCTTGGATAGCTATGTTATTACATATAGTTGATAGTGAAAATATATACCACATTGGCACATATAGGTGGCACAACAGCAAACGGGTTCACAGTGTCACCTCTCAGGTCACAGGTTTGAATCCTGGATCAGGAGTGTTTTTCTATTTAGAGTTTACATATTCTCTTCGTGTCTTGGTGGGTTTCCTCTGGGTGTTCCGGTTTCCATAGCCTGGCTGGCAGGACTAACTCTTTTCCTATTCTATACAAAGAAATTAGTCTGGTGTTTATTCACATAAGAGAAATGAAGGGCAGGACGTAAGCAGTGCACCACTGACCTGTATCCTAAACAAACATGGCTGATTGTTTGAATGTGGTTTTTACATTGAATATTAACAGGACTTAACCGTTGTTAAAGTCGCAACAAGATGAAGAAAAAAATCCCACAGAGGATAGAACAATAACAAGGACTTCAACAGAATCAAAAAGTTACGACAAAAATCACTAAATGCCGTTAATCAGGTCATAGAAGTTATTAAATTAGCTCAGTAGCCAGCACTACCTTGATTAGCTTACGCATTTGTAAGACGCACTGCAGATAAATGGCTGTGATAGGCTTCCCTCCAAGAGAGGAACCAGACTGTCCTGGTTTCCGAAAAGAAAGTAGGAGGGGCAAGCTTGCCAGACCACCGGTTTCCTACATCAACATAAAACATGCACAATATGCTACATGGCCAGTTACTCCTGGCCAGGATGGCTCAAGATCTGGGGAAGGGTTCCTGGGTGCTGTACTGCGGCTGTCCACTGTTCCCGACAGGTTGCCCCAGTAGCATTGAAGGATGGGTCAAAAGAGAGCAAATTTCCCTACAGGACAATTAAGGACACCCTACCTATACCTCATCAAAAAAAAAAAAAAACAAAAAAAAAAAAAATAAAATTTCAAGGGTGGAAATGGAAATGGCCCAAATACTGATGACACAACACTGTTGAGTCAGACGGGGAGAGCCAGGTAGTCTCATCATTTTGGCAGTAATCCCAACCACAGAGAGCCTTTTTGCTGGTGCCGGGCCAATACACTTACCTGTAAAGACAGAGACAAATATCTTACACAGAAAAACTGAGCCTGCCCATGGCAGGGTTTAAAGCCCTGTATCCTGCTCTGATCAGCCCCCAGCTGGCCTAGAGAAATGGGGTGACTCTTAAAACCCTGAGATGTCTCTGAACTCCTAAGGGAGGTGCCCTGGTGCAGCTGCCAGTGGTGATCTGCAGTGTCCTTGTTACCTGTGTGGTCGGTCGCAACAACGGCCACTCCACATAACAGGAGGCACTCTTAGGACTGCAACCTTAGATCAACAGACAAAGCAGACTGACGGATTAAGCTCCTTTACTGGCCTTGCTACTTGTAAATGCTCCACATTAAGGTAAAGTTAAAATTTGTTCTCTACATTTGATCCATCCTTCAATGCCTCTGGCAACCTGTCAGTACCCTTCTCCAGAACTTGATGCGGGATCTTGGTCAGAAGGAGCTAGTTGGACAATTAGCCTAGTGTGTATGTTTTAGGTTTTTTCTAAAAAGTCGGTTGGAATATGACATTATCACAAGGACAAGTATGTGTTTAATAAAAATAACATTTTCCCTTTTATTTCTGTTCTTTGGATTGTTAATTTTGCCCAAGTGAGGATTCTCTCTCATCTAATCAACTCGCAGCAGCACCTCTAACCATTCCAGATCGCTTAACAGTGCTGGACCCCATCCCAAAAGAGTGCCAAAAGTAGACTGGCTTGGAACACTTTTTGGGAACACCTTGGAATGCTTTGGGAAGTGGAAACACCCCCAAATTGACCCGCTCTGTTTCGTCCTAGTGGAAAAGCACCTCTAGACTCAAACTCAACACAGAAAGGTCCAGGACTCAAACCTGGGACAATCTTGCTGTGAGTCAAAAGTGCTAACAACTTTGCCACTGTACCATTCCATTAGTGAAGTGGTTAGTTCATCTTCCCTTTGGTATTGAAAGTTGGTTGCTCAATTTCCTGAAGGGAAGCCATAAACAGCCGCAATTTGTACTGTCGCAAGCCCAGATAAACATGGGCTGAGTGATTTGCTGCAGTGAAAGGTAAAGAAATGGAGCAGCTGAAAGACACTTTCTACTTGCCCTGCTGCGTCTTAGTCAGATTGCTTAATGATAAGTTCCCCACCAGTCAAAGTTAAAACACTTTTGTATGCCGACTAATTGTTCTGCCCACATGTCGATTCTTTGATCACATCCGCTCTAATGTTCAGGTCATTAAAACTTGGACACGACTGAGATAACCACATCATCATTTGGCCCTGTCTCCTATTTGAGAATTTATGTTTTTCCTCCTAAAAAGTGTGTGTTATTGTTTGTTTTGGGCGTGCGGTTTCCTGCAGTGGTGAGTGTGTTCTTTGGCTGAGTCACGGTGGTTCTGGCAAAGGGCTGCGAAGCTAGGCCGGGCCGTAATGGCTGGATTTTGGACGAGGCGGAGGAGCGGACGTGGGAACTCTTCTCTTCTGTTCTCCCATCTGCTGCGCTCTGGAGAGGGGCGAGAGGTTAGGGAAGCAAGAGGCTGTGTGTTCTTGTGGCCGCGGGGGGTGAAGGGTGGGGTGTGCACGAATCATGGAGCCGCTTGCATACATTTACACACAGGGTATTATCATGTACTATAGAGATGCTTTTGTAAACAACATAAGCCGCTGTGCGCATTTGGCAGTGAAACTATACCACAATACATTTCAATAGACCAGCCATTCCCAAAGGCACGAGTGCTCTGGCCCTCTTAAAAATAGAAAAATCCAATGGGGACGCCCGACAATAAAACTTTTTGGTTTTATTTAACTTTTTCACTCTATTCAAAATGTTTTTTCCCCATAGATTTCTATAAAAATACTGCTTATCGATCCGTTTTTTGTTTTGTTTTGTTTTTTAATGGCGCTTTTAACGTTTTCTGTGCAAATAACAAATCAAAAACATGAATTACTTCAAAACATTTGGACATTTTTAAATTGACAAAATCTTTCTAAAAATATTAAAATAAATTTAACTAAAAAGATCAAATAAAAATAATTTCACAAAAAGCAGCAGTCATACTGGTTTAGTTGTACAGTCATACAACTAAATCTGTAAGCTGTGTATGGTCACAGAATCAGGGAAAGTGCACCCACAATATAGATAAACACTGGGTTTAGTTGGTTCTTATGGGTATTCCACCTGTGGGCTGCTAGCATAACTTTAGCCTACCATCTTTATGTGTTCTTGAAAGAAGTTTGTCAAAAAGTTTTGCTCAGTGCTGCTGCGCTAGCATGTGCTGCTTGTCACAGCTATGTCTTTGCACAGTGTCGGCATCTACTTTGGTCACACTTGCCCTCGCTCCGTTTGTGTGTGCAGCAGCCTTGCTGTGTCTATGAGCAGCCCTGCCTTTCTGTACCAGCAGCTGAGGGAGTTGCAGCCATCTTTTATGCAAGGAGCAAAAATATATCACAGACATATTTGACCACATGGCATTTACCATGACTACTCAGTACAGATAAGAACACCATCATGACATAGCAATGGTGCCGTTATAAGTCCAGTTTCCTGGCTAAAATCTGCTTCAAAGTAATATTTATAAAGAACTATATAATTGTAATAAATTTCAAACACAATTTTTTTATGCACCTAATGTAGACCCCTAATGCAGGCCCTCTGCAGTCCTTTCTCGGCTGACCAAGTAAAGCTAAAGGCTGCATTGGACATTGATGCCCAGGACTATGTTGCATGGAGAACACTAAACAGGGGCATCCTCATAAGAAAAGTGACTCAAGCAACTAAAGCCAGCTCATTTCCATATATAGAACATCAAGTTATCAAGACCTGGACAATGGTTTTCCACATCAAAATTGATTGGAGAGATTAGCGCACACATTGCTAAAGCTGACAGAACTTCAGGAAGCTGAAAAGCATGCAGCTTACAAATAGTTTTAGGGCTATGCAACATCAAGGTTTGTAGCATTCATCATTCATCTTTTTATGCTTTATCCATCATTCTTATTAGGGATTATGGCATGGCCAAAGCAGATACGTTGATAGATTACATTCTGAGGAAAAACTGCCATTTAGTCCAATAGGGGCCACACTAAGCATCATGTCATATAAACAGACAATCATTCACTCTCACACTCATTATCAATTCATGCATGTGAGGAAGCCGGAGTACCTGAAAAGAACCCACGTCAGTAAAGTTTAAAAATATAATGTTGGAACCCTCGTTGAGGATATTTTATTGTCTAACTTACATGGGCAGAAGCAGATTACCCTGTTTTATGGGACCTTATTGTCACATGATATAGAATCTAGTAAGGATAGGTAGGAAGCATGGAGATTAGACATTCAAGAGAACACTGGAGTAGCTGATTGGGAAAAGACCTTTTGCAAAAAAAAAACAAACAAAAAGAATCTAGTAAGGGTAGGTAGGAAGCATGGAGATTAGACATTCAAGAGAACACTGGAGTAGCTGATTGGGAAAAGACCTTTTGCAAAAACAAACAAACAAAAAAAAAACAACAATTAATAGTAGAATGAAGTTGTTACAATATAAATGATTAAAGAAAACTTACCCTTGTCAAACTGAAACAATGGGTCCCTGGCATTCCAGACACCGGTAATAAATGTTTAACTGACAAGGATACTCTAATTTCACTGTTTATGGAACTGCTGGAAAGTCAAAAACTACTGGTAATCTTTATTTCAAACCATATCCATTATAGTTGGAATCAAAGTTCCTCACCAGGTAACAATATGCATTTTAGGGCTATATCCCATAGATTTGGTGGTCGACAAACATCAAGCCACACTTACAGACTTTGGTCTCTTGCTAGCCAAGAGGACAATAGCTTTATTTTGAAAGAGGATGGATGTTCCTTCTACAAAAGTTTGGGAAATGGAAATGGTGTCCTGTGTTGCACTGGAAGGTCTTACATATTTTATAAGGGGAAAGGCTGAGGATTTAGAGGAATTTGGAGACCCTTAGTGAAGTTTTTGAAAAAGTCTTGACTTGCTTTTTCTGTGCACATACATCTATTTTTGTTTTGTTTTCCTTTTTGTAATTTATTGCTGCTATTGGTAATTGGCTATTGGAATCGATCCACCAAACTTCCGGTTAGTGGGCAAACAGCTCCACTTACTGAAAAGTCATTCCAGTGGTCAGATCCTTCTCTTTTGAAATGGGAAGTCAGGGGTTTGATTCCTCAAAATTCCAGCCAGACGTACACACTCGCAAGTTTGGATAAATGGAGAGAGCTGCTGCATCAGGGAGGACAGCAGGCCTAAAAAACCTGCCAAAGCAACCTCTGAAAGAAAGGGAGCAACCGAAAGTTCGCCCCTGAAGTGTCAAGTGTGCACTCAGATATAAATGGGAAAGCCCGGAGCTACAGATGGTAGAGTTAAAGGTGAGTACTGAAGCTCATTTGAAAGTTTCGATTCTCCACAATTCAGTAGCTGAATTTATTTTACAGACGTCAGAAGTAAAAACCTGCCAAAGCAGCATCTGAAAGTTTGTTTGCCATCTCCAAAGTGTCTAGTGTGGCACTCACAGAAATAAATGGAGAAATACTGCTGCTTTTGTTGCCTCTGTGGTCTTAAATCTTACTGATGATGCCACTAACGAAAAGCCCTACATCTCCATAGGCACATGATCTCCTATAATGAACCAGCACATTCCCACACAGCTCTGAGCTACAGATGGCAGAGTGAAAGGTGAGGGCTTCCTGAGGACTGAAGCTCTCCGGAGCCAAATCCCGCCTTCCTCCTCGGTCTCCTCTTCGTCACCTCCTCCACCTCCTCTTCCTCTCCCACTGACATGACACTCATTCATCACCAGCAGGCAGCAGTCTGCTTTACAGCCATTTGAATGCAGCAGGCGCCGTGCACTAACCTTGGCTGAAGGTTTGATTTCTTCACTGTGTGGCACTCTGTGGGTTCTCATGTGTCATGTGACGGCACACACACGGCCTCCAATGCAGTTTCACACGCCACCAGCTCCATTGTAAACACTTAAACCACTGGGGTTGAAACACTAGGCTATTACCATTTTTATATGCTGATGTGACTACAGCTTATACCTATATTTTAATTATAGTTCCATTATGTCACTATGAAGCAGTCAGCTCATTTATCTATGTTAGCGTCATGTTGCTAAGAGCCGTGCTAATTAGCCATTTTATGCTCTGTCCAGTCCCCACCATTGCCAGCAGGGGGCGACAGACACCTAATCCAAGCATTCTCAGCAAAGTCAAAGTAACAGCTCCCCAACAGAAGACGTTTGTAACAATCAATAAGGTAATACCTGAGAATAAGGTAATCATTTTGACAATTTAAAAGTCCATAATGTAATAAGTTGCCAACAATGTAATAAAATGTTTGAGCCAACAACGCTGACTATGCAACATCCAACAGAGACACTGACAAAACATAAAAAGTCTCTTGGATAGGAGACAAATCATCAAAAACTAAGCTTCTAAAACTCTAAAAACTAAGTCCAGCTGATTTATTTTTAAATGTTTTTGTTGTGATTTAGATATTAGATAACAAATTAATAATATTCTAAATAGAGCATTTTGTACAAAAAACAAACAAACAAAAAAACAACAAAAAACAAACTCAAATTACAATCATAATTACCTATGCCATCCACTACAAAACAAAACAAAACAAAACAAAAAGAAAACATCTTATTTCTAAAAAATGCAGTCTTATTGATGTATTATTACTGTATATGCTGCAGTTATTACTATTTCAAAGGATTTTTTAAATTCTAGGCCAGTAATAACCAGCCAATAACATAGTAACTTACTACCTTATTGGCAAACTGTTATTATGTTATTGGCTCAAAAACATTATTACATAATTGGCAAGTTATTGGTATGGTGTGATATTTGTGACATCTTTGTGCGCGCTAAGAGTGAGTGTTGAGCGCACGTAGTGTCACTGTCGCGAGCACATACTTTACCATTTGAAAAGAGAATAATAATTTGAGCACATAAACCTTTGTTCCGTGCACGCTCAACTCTGCCTACATGCTCGCTCAAAGTCTACCTAGGTGCGAGAGTACGTGGATGCCCGCTCGTGCAACATCTTTGCTCACACGACACCTCATTTCTGCTCGCAACTCTGGCTCTGCGCTTGCTCGAGGTGGCACAGGGCAAACTACGATTGTAGCGAGCAGGACAGCCAATCACAGACTGGGATTCACAAATGTTTCTGATTGGCTGTCTTATATCCAATCATTTATATCAAATACAGTCGGCAACAGTGGGAACTCCCACAGAACGTCACTCTGATCTCCCGTGGGAGAAAACAGGCCACTCACAACAATGCACAAGAGTTACTCTGTCGCCTTCTTTTCTACAAAAATACAAACAAGAGCTGGATATACATTTTATATTTTACATTAAAAAGACATGGAGACATACAGGAGGACACAGTGGTCCAGCAGTCCACATTTGTCCATAAAATACCATCACTGTCTGACTTTAGCTGCCTACAACATGCTAATCTAATCAACGTCAAGTTGAATCATAACAGAACTCTCTCTAATATAAAGACACGAGTTCAGTTCATCATATTTAATGTAAACTAAAATGTGCTTCTGTAAATGTGTTAAGGATTGGTTGACTCATGGCTCATCATAACAGGCTGCAGACTGACGCACGGCGTTAGCACGGCTTGTACAGTGGTGCTACAATCCTAGTTTGCCCTGTGCCACCTCGAGCGAGCACAGAGCCAGAGTCGCGAGCAGAAATGAGTTGTTGTGCGAGCAAAGATGTTGCGCGAGCGGGCATCCATGTACTCGAGCACCTAGGTAGACTTTGAGGGAGCATGTAGGCAGAGTTGAGCGCGCACAGAACAAAAGTTTTGTGCTCAAATTATTATTCTCTTTTCAAATGGTAAAGTATGCGCTCGCAACACTCACACTGCGTGCGCTCAACACTCACTCTTCACGTGCAAGAAGGTGTCACAAATATCACACCATATATTGGCTTTATTACATTTAAAATTGCCAAAATTATTACGTTATTGGCAGGTAATACATTATTGGCCATTATTACATTATTGGGTGTTACAGACGTTTTCCATACATATACATTTTAAGTTATAAAAGATGAAGCACTAATGCAAAGATGTCCAAAACTATAATTAAAAAGCCTGAAAAAGCGTAATACTGTATTTTCCCTTTAAATACGATGGATAATGTTAAACTCTGAGCACAATCACTCCCCAAACTGTAGCACTGGCCTGTAAAAAGTAAAAATAAAATTGTTAAAATGCTGAAGGAGTAGATCATAGCCCAAACTCTATCTGGAACATAACCTGCTCTGGACCAGGTTAGCAGCAGTAGCTCAGGCGAGAGTTAACCTCGACCACTAACTAGAAAGTTGGCGGTCTAATTCCCTGCTCTCCCCACATCGCATACTTGGGCCTCTAAGTGTCTGTGGCACTGATGTATGAAGGCCGCAAGAGTTTACAGAAGCAAGAGGCTGTGTGTTCTTAGGGCTATGGATGAATCAGCCGCTCGCATACATTTACACACAAGAGTATTATCATGTACTATAGACATGCTTCAATAAAAACAACATACAAGCCACTGTGTGCATTTGGCAGTGAAAAGTTAACTAGAGCACAATACATGTGGCTGCAGATGTAATCAGTGGAGTGAATGAATAATGGACTGATATAAAGCACTTTGAGTGTGTGGAAAAGTGCTATATAAATCTAATCCATTATTATGAATTATTATTACCTGGAGAGAACCCACTATAACTAGGTGTGGACATGCAGAATCCTTCATGTCTCCCTTCCCTCAAGACTTCATGGGTCATTATTGTGAAAAAAAAAAACTGAGGTTAGCCTCCAACCACCGAATGTAACTTTGGCATTCCTGTCATGTTCAAGTATGTGGAGAACCCCCTGGTGTTGTTTATACAGTAAAGTCTGAAATAGATGGATTTGTAAACTGTATCACATGTCTGTGTTCCCAGAATCCAATGCTTCCACATTTCAATGTTTTATTTTTTTCATTTTTTTTTATTTTTTTATTTTTTATTTCTAGTCCTGAAGATTATTTCCAGTAAATAGTACATATAATAACCCTTCCCCTACCATAACCCTAAATCATATAAATGTGGGAACATACAGCTGTGGGAACATAGGGCCTAATTTTAGAAAAAAAAAAAAAGTATTTGAAATGTGGGGACAAAGGGCCGAAATTGGGGAAAATGTCTTCCCACACACCGACTCACTCTTCATTACATTATGACCTAATGAAGAGTGAGACAGTGAGTGAGTGTGCAGGAGTGACATGATTTTTTCAAGTTACGTTCTCCAGCTAATTTTGAAAACAAAAAAGGGCTATAGAAACAATAGACCTAATTTTGTAAAAAAAAAAAAAAAAAAAAAAAAGAGAGATTAATGAGAGTAATGTGTGAACATAAGGCTGTGGGGACAATTAGAAATGGGGAACATAGGGCTGCGGAAAAAAAGGGCTGAGCCCATCTACATAAGCTATTTTAAATCCAGCTTTGCTTAGCTAAAGTAAACCTTAAATTATGCTTTATTAGTGTATACTAATGACCAAGCCTACAATTAACACTCAGGAATAAATCTGGAGGATATGTAAAAAAAAAATAAAAAATACTATATGTACAAGCTAAGAAAAGCTAACACTAGTACATTTCATTTTTAACTCTTTCCTTGCCAGCATTTTCTCAAAGAGTTGCCAGCCAGTGCCAGTGTTTTTGGTGATTTTCAAGAATCTTTGCTCACAGATAATGTTGCGCTATAATTTTATTTAAAGTTTAAATAAAGAGAGTCCCTTATTTCTTAAAAAAATATTCTAAGGTCATTAATTCTTTTTTTGAAATGTTGCATTCATAAAAACACAAACTGATGGAACATACCCATCATTGGAGGTGAAGCTTGATGTCACAAATGACAGCTAACATAAAAGTAATGTTAGCCTGTGAAATAATACCATAGTTAAACATAGAGTAGAGAGGTTTCAGGCACACACACTGCCTTAAAAACTTTACTTTAAAGCTGCACTACCTAATTTTGTGACTGTAAAGGTGATGTGTCTAAAAAATTGTTGAGTTTGAATGATACACTCCCCTTTCCTAATTCCTCTCCTTGAGTAGTCTCCAGAGTGCTCCTGTTCTACAAAAGCATGCGATTGGTTAAACTGTTCCTTCCCTCGCTCTAAAACAAAAAGCCTTATAATACAGCCCACAGGTGACCTCAAAGTCTCATTTTTTTCTCAGATGACTTCTGTTATGCTGTACTAATAACTAAATAATTATCTTTACCAAAATACAAGATAAAAGAAATCAGGTAGTGCCGCTTTAACATTTGAAATAAAACTGTAGAGAATTGCTTGTTATTGTTCAATCTTCTGTACTTTGTCAATATCCATACATCAAAGCATAATATATTATTTGGTCATGGGAGTAGTTAAATAAAGCAAATTTAATAAACAGGAAAATATCAAAGAGCACTGTGTCTGGATACACTCAAGACTTGGCAGCTGTACAGTCAAACATATAGAATAAAAGAAATCACTTTGTTGTTACATCCTTTACATACCCGACCCCCCTCAGTAATCCTGTCCCCCCTGAGCCTCTCCAAACAGGTGACGTCCTGGTCTGTTACAGGTTTCATATAATCTCAAACAGCAGATGGGTTCTTCTGTCTGCGCCTGCCAGCCAGCCAGTCCTGCTCTGCACCGCGGGCGACTGTGGCAGCGAAAACATGAACGCTACCTACGCCAAGAGAGAGGTCCAATACTCACCACGGGGCCCACCAACACTGTAGCCACCAGAGGGAACACTATGGATTACTATAGACAACAACAGACTGCAATTGTAACACCTACTGATATGATATTGTATGGTAAAATGAGTGGTAGCTATAACATTAACATGCAGAGTGTACTCAGACTATGCTAATAGATCAAATTTCCGGTTCAAAATGGCTCCTTTTCAGCAAAGTTGGTGATTTCCCGAGGTGGTGCCAAAAACTCTATAAAAAATTGTGCCATAACTTTGCCAAAAGCTATACTGATATGTTTCAAGATACGGAAAGTCTCACATTGAAAGCGTTTGCAAAGAGGAGGCACTTCCATTTGACTATTTGGAGGTGATTGGATGACGCACCTACTAGAGACCGCCTACTGTGATTTTTTTAGCCAATCATAGCAACAACTCACATGATGCAACCAAATAGCAAAATGCTATAATAGTAAAATAAAGTAAGAAATGTTGTTGGTTTTGCTGTTTTTTTTTTTTAAAATGTGTATCAATGCTAACGCTAACCATAATGTTGTTAAAGGGCCTTTATTATGCAAAATCGACTTTTTTGAGCTTTCTACCATGTTATAATGTTATTCTCTCATCAAACACATACCTGGAGTAATGTTTTGTTTCATTTACGGCTGTTGGAGTAATCCTGTATTCTCTGGCATGGCTACTCTGAGGTCTCAAAATGCTCAGTTCCACAAACCTTCGCCTCTCCCACGAAGCCCCACCCACTCCAGGAAGCACTGACCAATTTGCAAGCTCTCTACATCCAGTCTGCTCTCAGTTATTAAAAAAAAAATAAGGAAGGGAAGTACTTTTTTTTCTTTGTTACTTTCAAAAGACTGCAACACTTGTGTGCACTCTGCTGCCCCCAGCTGGTGTATGTTTCTTTGTGGCACCATTAGAGTACATATTCAAAATGTTTTCCTTTTAGTCTCATAGTGTTTTGAAAGTTTGTAAAAAAACACAATGCTGTTTTAAGCCCCTTTCATATATGACGTGGCAGGCGCTCTACTTGCTGCTGGGCTGAGTGGCGCCGCTCAATTCGGTGGCGGAGAGGGAACAGACCATGCAATTTGTGGGCATGGCAACCACACAGACCAGGAAATGGTGTTAGCATGTAGCAGTCGAGGCAAGTTTTGAGAAAGGCAATTTAACCTTGTATTCTTTTACCATCTCAGTGAAAGTAATGTTCAGGATAACCACACTCATAGTCACACTGCCAGGACTACATTGCTGTAAGTTGGCTAACTTTCTAATATGACAATAGTAGACATCCCGTTTCTACCGCTTTGTCTGAACGGACCTTTCAGGCTCTGTGATTGGTTAAAACAGCCATTCCCAAAGTCAAGAGAGTGGCAGCCTCCTTAAATTTCCTAAAATCCCACACGGACCCCCAGCAATAAAGCTTCACCATGTTCAAAAGACTGTCATGTTTTTCCTCCACATATTTCTATAAAAACATTACAAAAGACACAGACTGTTGGCTAAAAAGTGTTTTAAAGTAATATTTTTTAAACAAGTGCATTGAAAACAAATGCTGTGAAAACTCAAAAACTCCCTCAAGCTTTTTGAATTTTGATAATTTAACATTCATTTGTCTAAAATCTTTAAATTTTAAGTTTTACTATCATTATTTTTCTTATCTTACAGCCAACTTCATATCCAATATTCAGAAAAAGTTTTAGTTTTCAGATTTAGTTTTTATTATCAATAATGCTTTTAATAATATTAATATTTTTTATTTTTATATTTTTCTGAACAATGGATAGTAAGTTGCCTATAAGATGAGTTAAAAAAATAATGATACTAAAACTCAAAATTTTAAGTTTTTAGACATATTAACATCAAATTAGGTGAGTAAAAAAAAAATAAAAAATTGTTCAAAACTTGAGATTTTGAGTTTACCCCTAACACAAAAATCTTGTGGGATCCTGTTGCCTTGAGTTTTTGATTTTTTGCAACATTTATTTTACAGTGTATATAGCTGTAATTCATTTCAAACTCAATTTCTTCTTATGTACTTGATATAGACAGCCTCTGGGGCCCCCTGCAGTGCCTTTGTGGACCCCCGGGGGGCCCCGAACCCCTATTTGGGAACCGCTGGGTTAAAAGTATGAATAAAAGTATAATATAACCTCTCTATTGCTAAGAACTCTAGTTGCTCTCAGCAAATCTATAACCTGCGTACTCCTGACAGTTCTCCCATTGGTAAGCCACCACTGGTTCGGACGGAGAATGGCTAGCCTTGAGCCTTACAAGAAGGGTTATTGTGACTTTGGCAACTTGTTAACTTGTGCCATGTCTGAATACAGTAAATGGAGTGGATGGAGGCCATCCAGCATACAAACAAAGTATGTGATTTTGCAACACTCGTCATGAGTGTTCAGAAAGTTAGACAGTGGGCAGAGTGACCAAAATGTTGTCTTTACTGGTCTAAAATTGAGATGATGTTACTTTTAACACAGGTTTTCATGTATTTTCTTTGTTTACACATACCACTGTACAGAATACAACCATTATAAACTATGCTCTTATAATCAGACTAAGGCAATAATTTGAACTTGTCTACCTGCGTGTTCCTGACTGTGTGTCCTTTGCTAAAATATAAAAGTGTTATATGTCTTCAGTGGTGCTAAATTCATCAGCCCCCACTGGTTTACCTAATCAGCTAAGCCTCAGTCTGCTTTTACCAACACTACAAGGAAGCAGATAACAGCAGGGATATGAAGAGCCACGGAGAGGTGGCAATAAAGTATCAAAAAACATTCATATCTTCCTTCTTTAATATAATATTGCAGTCTTCACTTTGATATAAACACGGTCTTGATCAGTCAGAACAGTGCGTAGATATGTGGGACGTGCAGGATAAAAATCTGGTTTCAGTGTCTCACCTGGAAGTGCTGATAAGTAGATTTACAAGGAATGTGTGAATATGATGGTGGAGTATGTGTTGGTATTCATTGAGATAAACTGGTGCTTTGTAATAGCTTCACCATTAAGAGTTCAAGGCTCCAAATTTTTTGCAAAAAGTATATGTATTGCATTTAGATCCTAAGTTGTGCTACCTTGGAGATAATTTCCACTATTCATACTTTGGCCTTTTTTCCAATATGGCCAACATTTATGCACTATACACTCCACAAAAACCTATTGTGAGTTTGATATGGGTCACAGTCTTTTGCTCCTCTGTTCTTGTGCTGTATAATCCATTGTTCTCTCTGCATGGAAGCTGTCTGAAACTGTGTATGCCATCCCAAAAAGCCCAGCTGCCTCCTAAATTAATCACAGCATTTTAACATCTATGTGTTCTCTGCTGAGCCAGCTCCGAAGTTGAGAGGAAGAAGAAGAATGCTAAGCAGCTTCCTAAAGTCTTCATGTCATCAGGGACACTCTGCGGAGTTAACAAAACACACCTTGTGCCATTCTGTATGCGTCATAGCCCCAACTGCATATTCTTTTCAACTTTTGCATTTGGCCATCAATCCTCCAGTCCTCCCTTTTCTCATTAAAGCAAAAAAAAAAACAACAACACTGTTCTAGCTGTAATTACTTTTGATTTAATAAGCACATTTTGGTGCTGTAAAGTTAATCTGAGGACAGGACTTGTCGTTACACTCAAGATGTAAAGTAAGTCTGTGGAAATGTAAATAAAATGAAAAATCTTTTTCTCTAACCAAAGAAAAAGGTTGATTTTATTTCAAATCAGTAAGAAAGTTACTGTTAGTACCCCATTGTAACACCTACTAAATGTGAACTTATTCATGTTTTTGACAGTAGGGCAGTATTTTGTGAGAAATAAATCAAATGGCAAATGCTCATTATAATGTTTTGGATGCTTGACACCTGATGTGACATATATGTAACATTTCAGATCTCTAACAGCAGGGGGTGGTATTTTGAAACAAATATCAGAAATGTATTATTTGGGGTCTAATTAGTCAGCATTATGTCCCCATAATTTTGTTGAAAGGAAATGGGGTTTGGGGTCTTAACATCATTTAGTGCTTTGTTTTGTCACTTGTTGAGTCCATGCTGTTGTTCAGTCCTCTGTGGGAGTTTTTTCTTTGTTTTGTTTCCATTTTAACAACAGTAAAGTCCTGTTGACATCCAATGTAACAACCACTTTCAAACAAACCAGCTTTTACCATTGTCTTTGTACAACTGGCTTCTGCTGCTTACCCCATTCAGAAAAAAGTACAGAGTTGTTTATAATACAGCATATACTTGCATTTTATGGCAAAACTGGTAACAATTCTTTGTAAGCGCCAATTCTAAAGTCTCTGCACAGGCTCCCTGTGAGCTTCAGGATCAATTTTAAGATGCTTTTATTGGATTTTAAAGCTCTTAATGGTCTTAGTCCAGCTTATTTATCAGATTTGCTTTTACTATACTCTCAGGTCACACGTACTAATCTTTTAACTGTTCCTAATATTTTTTTGGCGTTGTTGGACGGTGAGGGTGGGTTGGGGGGTTATGTTGCTCATTGTTTGATTCTTAAGTGAAGCACTTTGTGCTACATTATATATGTATGAAAAGTGCTATACAAATAAAGTCTGATATATGATATATATTTGTTTTGTATACGGTTCAACTTTCACTTCGGCTTGCCCTTTATTTCTCTGATTGGTTTCTCCTCCATTGTTGTTCAAAAATGAAATTCAAGCACAGGCATACCAGATTAAATTCTTTGTATAGAATAGGAAAATAGTTAGTCTGGCTGGCCAGGCCACCACTCAGCACCTACAACAGTATAGATACTTTGCTGCTTTAACTTTAGTAACAACTTCCACCAAAAACTCTTTTTTGCCACATCAAAATACTATATATAACATCAAACTGAAATTTGAGGCTTATCTTAAGTTTAGCTTTCGATCAGTGCAAATCACCTAATAACTCATCGTCATTTTTTTACCCTCATTTTACTTTGCTTTACTGTATTCAATGCACTATTTTTCTACTAAGCAAGACATATTCATCATTAAAATTACCGAAAAGCCAATGGGAATGTCCCTTATTAAAGCGTACCAACAGATTATAAAGTCACTCCAAAGCCCATAAAATTATTTCAACCCAAATAAACAGATCTATGGAATCAACTGCACTTAACTAAAGCAGGAAAGTAAATTATAATTTAAAATTATAACACAAGTAATGATCTAAATTAGTTGGCTTTTGTAATTTTGTAAACGGGATAATTATTTGACTGTATCGGTAGATTGTTAATATTGTTGCTTTTACTGTATGTGTATTTATGTACAAAAAATATAACTTAAAGAGAAATAGGACTAAAATAGTTGAAAACATTAATAAATATAAATTCAAATATGTATAAAAAACAGAGTGGGTATTATTCAACTATATTGTTGTGCGTTTATCAACATATTGGGAGTAAGAAAAACTTTTTAGCCAAACAAAGTACAGATAACTTACTTCTTTTGGTAAAATCCCTATGTGATTTTACAGAACAGACATTTTTCACATTAAATTCCTGCTGTATACTGTTAGATGATTACATGGGTTTCCTCCAATCCAAGGGGGAAAAAAAAGGCCTCTCATCTAATACCTCCAATCTTTTGTATATACTTGCAGCCTCCCACCTCTTTTCCTCCCTTGTCCGTATGCTAGGGCTCAGCTGGTGACGGCGTGCCACCAGACTGCTTCTTTTGTGGCGCGCTGAAAAGGACGCTGAGTGTGAGAGAGAGAGGGGAGCCAGGAGGGGGGGTCAGGAAGATTGACACAGGCATCCATCAACAAGAGCATGCAGTGTTCCTATGGCTGTCAGCGAGATTTCACTCGAGCTTGTCCACATCAATTATGGGAGCTAGATAACTATACACACATGCACACACACATTTTACTATTACCTGTTTTTCTTTCTATAGGTGGCTGAAGTTTTGCTTTGATTTATCTCTCAGATATGTACCGATTTGCACACCTTAATAATATTATAAGTAGGCTTTGGAGTTCCACAGGGTTCAGTGTTAGGACCCATACCATTTAACCTAAAAACAGTAGATTATTATGCATTTTATTTAATTTTGGCCTTAAGGCTAAAACTATTTTGCAGTTTGGTTAGGCTTTTAATACTATAAATACTAAAAATGAAGACAGTTAAACAACAAAATTCTACCTTATCTCAGTCTATTTTCTAATGCATGTGAAATTAATGATGCTTACTTACACAGACATGAATATTCCTACAACACAAAAATTCTCATGCTACAGTTTCTTTATGTAAAACATGCTACCAATTCTGATTTGTACATGTGAATAATAGTCTCTCATGCAAGCTACAGTAGTCAGCTGTGGAGTTCCACAAGGGTCAGTGGTTGAAATCTTAATTTTTGCTTCATGTCAAGTTCCCTAATTAGATATATATTGAACATGGCAAAATATGTGACTTTTTGTCATTGTACAAAAATATACAGCAAAATTCAGGATGAGGACCCAATATTAATATATAAAATAAATTAGAAAAAATTGTTCAATACAGGCCAACGCACATTGGTTTACACATTCAGTCAATCCTTACTGTTAAAAGAATGAACCCATTACACTAAAACATAAATCATTTTGGACAGCAAACATTAAAGGGGATAAATTATGCCTTTATTCATATTTTTATACCAATGTTGGTCATATCTAAAACAGCATTTCACGTTTATCTAACTAAAAAAGAATGTTTTTAACAATTACACTACTGCTGCCTTTAAAAAAAAAAATGCAGAGGGCAGCAGAGTGCACAAAAGTGTTGTCATCTTTTGAACATAACTTTAAGAATAAAAGCAACTTCACTTTCCTAAAATGACAATACCATTTTGCTGGAAATTTTTATGAAAATGTGTGCAAGGAATCAGTAGAAACAGAGCTGTTTTTTGGATAAATGAATGAGGGCAGACTGGATGTCGAAGGCTTGTTGATTGGTCAGTGCTTCCTGGAGTGGGTGTGGGGTTCATGGTAGAGGAACAGTATTTTGAGGGCTCAGAACAGCCATGCCATAGACTACACCAGGACTCTAACAGATAGAAAAATGGCCTTAACAAGAAAATCTGTGAATGAAACAAATTACTACTCCAGGTATGTTTTTGAGGTGCAAACAACATTATGGGTTAATATGGAACCTTTAAACGTGTGTTTTATAAGCAAAATTCTGTTGTGGCTGATGAAGATGGGTCATGTGTGAGCTTTAGGCCAAAGGAAGTTTTCCGAATGTTAAGCCTACACTCTTGAAAGCTCTACAACTCAACCTCAAACTCAGTGTAATAAAGACACAACAGAGCGCTGCATGTTTTGAAGCCCACTGGCGCATGACACTGAAGCCTTGTTAAAAGCACAAGTCTTCTCCTGCCACTAATGGAAGGGTAAATTTAGAAATGTATAGTCAAAGGAGCGAGGGAATTGTTTCAGGCTCCGAAATCCTCTTTGGTTTGAAGGATTGTCAAGAGCTTCCCCTTAATACGTTTGAAAAGAACAACCTGCGCTGAGTTGTTTAATCCCAGGCCAAAAAAAAAAAAAAAACACCCAGAACAATGCGGCGTAGAAGTTTAGGGGGCAGAATGGCAGGGAGATGGATAGCTGTAACACATGATAAGAGCAGTTTGACAGCAGATATGAAGGGACCTGTGGGGATGATAATGATATTCATCCTGATGCAGCAGCTGGAGTAATGGCTTTTGGATAGTGCTCTGACCAAGCCCAGAGCCGCACAGATTTAAAGATTTATTGACGGCGGCGTGCCTTATGGCTCCAGGACTAAATAGAAGTTGATCATCATGTCATTTTCAAATCTTTATATTACATGTGCTGAAGGCTGACAGAGTGGCGAGGGAAAAGCTTAAAGTTAAGATGGGAGAGAGATTTGGTTGGTTTGGGGGGAAAAAAAACCCAAACAAAAAACAAAGTGGCTCCATGACTGGCAGCTAAGGTTTAGTTGCTCAATGTTCACAAGGAATCATGCAACTTTGCTTATTTCTTTGCTGTTTTGGACCGAATTTTCTTTAAGGAGTCATGAGTTTTGTTTTCTGCTCCGTACAAAGGTTTCTTCTGCCTTTTGGCCCCTCTGCCGTGACAGATATCTAAGAATTAAACCCATTGCTAGCTTGTTGTTATGGCTTTCTTGTGAGACCCAAGACTTCAGGGATACTGGGTTAGTTCTCCCCATTTTTGCAAGGCTGTTTTTTTTGCCAAGATACAGCAGCGGGAGGTGCAGGGGGCTTTATACACCAAGCACCAACTTTTATAGCCATCACACTGACTCCGATGCTGTTTAATTAAGGTAAAAAAGGTGGATAGCTCCCCTGTAAGACTCTGTGGAGACATGCTTTGCAAAGGTGTTTTAGGGCCCTAAAATGTTGGAAACTGGTCCAAGTCTTAGAATAGAAAAGTGTGACTAGATAGTATTTTTAGTATAATTCATATGGCATATAGGAACACCATTTTGTAGCACTTGTATGACGGCTCTGTTATGTTGCAGGTACTGAAAATGTGCAAAACTTCATAGAAAGACAAGCCTCGTTAGTTATTTGCTGTACCATCCTACCTGTCTTATGAAATCTATCAGTGGAAACATGACTTACAGTGTTTCTCAAACGATGATACTCATGCAGTTCAAGTCCTGATTTAGTTTATTTTGGGCTTGATCCAGTAGTAAAGTTTAAACGACTTAGATTCTGGTTTATTCCTGGTATAGACCTGGTTTAGTCCTGCTTTAACCCAGGTTTAGATCTGATTTAGTCCTGATTTAGCCACAGTTTAGTATAAGTAAGTTTAGCAAATTGTTTTTTTTTTTTTTTGTCCCTACTTTATCCCTGTTGTTTAAACCTGGGTTAAACCATATTTAGGCTCATTTTAATCAATTATAGATGGTACTTTGAAAGCCAAATATTTTCTGATTACTATATATATAAAAGGAGTCCCTTGCTTAACGTACACTAATCCTACAATATACTGTAGTTCAATTGTTTACTTGGTACTGTTTCTCATGAGAAATGCTCCATTAAAGACCAGATACTCATTCTTCAGAGACATGAGAAGATAAAATGACAGCCATTCTTTTTCTGTGTATGTTTGCATAAGAGAGCCAGATTGAGGTGAGCAATGCACTTCTTGTTGGGTGAAGCTCAGCTCTATGCAAACGAGGAGCACCATTGCTGAAGTGACTGCCAATCACAGAACTGGATTTGACAGACTCATGGCCTGAAGAGTTAGAGCAGTGTAATCAGTTCATTTACGTCAGTCTAATGCACGCTAGCCTCATCTAAATATAAATCTTACTATATTTAGTCACTGGGCCCCTGGGCTTACTTTATTCCTGCTTGTGTCTGTGCGCTCATATTTGCATATATTATTTTTTAAACATTTAACTATGAAGCATGTTTATTAGTCTACTTAAATGTTTCCCAACCAGGGGAACGGGGACCCGTAGGGGTAAGCAAGAACTTTGCAGGGAGAATTTGGAATTTTTTCATAATTTATTTCCAACATGATAAGAAAATGTGTTCATATTAAACTATTAAATAAGTGTCTCATTGAAACTGCTATAGAATATTATTTGAATATTAGATTTTTATAGCTTGTTTCAAATGTTTTTTCCTCAAATCATCATTTAATAGAAAATATAAAATATATTAAGCAAATGTGTTACTTTATATAAATGTATTTTATTTTTATTTTAAATTTTTTTTAAGGACATGCAGATTTGTATTAATTAAATTTTTTATCTTGAATTTTAATTGAAAAAAATCTGTATAAAATGTCTAATTTTTTATGACAAATTTGTGGAACGCTAAATGCTAAAGATTATTAGAATATTATATTTTCATACATTTTAATTAGGCTTATTGGTTGTTTCAAAGGGGAGTTATTGAAATTATATATATTTTTTCTTTCTACTCAATTTGTTATGAGTTTAAGATTATTATTTATTTAAAATTTTTAAGGTCATTCTCAACATTTAGATGTATAGTAAAATAAATGTAACAGGAGTTTATATTGTCATTTTTTTATTTTAAAGGCAGACAGATTTTTACGTATTTATTTGTGAATTTGAGTTTCACTGAAAAATGCAGTTGTTTTTTACTCCAATTTTTAAGAATTATCAACACATAAGTGAGGAGGTACTCATGATATGACAAAAAAGCCCAGGGGGTACCTGGGACAAAAAAGGTTGGGAACCACTGGTCTCGTTTACCACAAGTATTTTTTCAGTGATGAACATTTCTAATTATACATTTACTGCCATTATTTCATCATGATCATCTGCTTCAGCCAAACACATTAGAAATACAGGACCTAACATGTTGAATTCCCTCTCCAGCGTAACGTCCCATTGCCTCCAGACTCTCCCCGGCACACACCACAGCCATGCAAACCAGATTTTTTACACCGCTCCCTGAAATTAGATTATTTTTCTACCAGTGAGATTACTCCAGCCAAACGACGGTGTGTCTCTGCCACATATTCCACTCAGAGGAAAAAAAAAAACAAAGAGAGCGAGCGGGGTTTCAACCTTACAAGGCTGAGAGCGCTCGTCCAGAACACCATTTGGAGTGAGGAGGAATGAATTTGGCGTTAGGGCCCGTTGAACAAAAGAGGAAACGCTCCGAGTGCATTTGTGCAGCCACTTTATCCGCGTGGTTGATGAGTGGTTATTGTGGGGCTGGAGATGATACAACAGCGGTGAATGAGCGCTGGTGTTCCGACCAGTCCAATCATAAACAAAACATTTCATCTTCCTAATGTCTCTCCCAGTGGATGTGCGCGCTTATTAAATGTTGGCCAGGCTGTGGTCAGTGTTATTATGTTCCAAGATTTAGCTGCTGCTGGGGAGTGGATTTAGTCGTATGCTAATAACGCACCATGTTTTGATTACTCTTTTTAGTTTCGGCTTGACCTTGACGAAGTTCCATTCTGTTCGGTTTTATTTAGATAGCACAATATCACAAAAACGGCAGCCTCAAAGGGCGCACAGAAGTAGACAAACAAATAAGCAAACAGGCAGTGCAAGAAAACATTGCTTGTCCTTCGTCAGGGTGAGGAAAAGCAACAAAAACAGTAGCAGTGTAAACAAATGGAAGTTATAAAGAGAGAAAGACAGAGCAGAGCATAGAAGCTCACTGCATGATACTAGAGTCTGAGCCTAGAGTAGCGTAGCTCAACTAGAGTGAGCTACCTAAAATGAATTGTAAAGTCGTTCCAATAAGTCATCAACAAAAACTTTCTCTAACAGGAAGGTTTTTGAAGTAACAGTTGACAAAGCTGCTATGCTAACTTCAGTGTGCCTTAAACCAGGGCTTCTCAAACTTTTTGGGACCAAGGACTGAGAAAAAACATCAAGGACCCCCCTAACAGCGCCCTCTGCTCCCAGTCAATGTGACTTATGGTATGTCACAATCATCAGGAGTTTAAAATGTTCTAAAACCAAATCTGAGAGGGTTATTCGCTCAGAATGTTTATTTTATTGCTGCAGTGCTTCCCAATGAAATTTCCAAATGTTTAAAATGATATATCACAACAAAATTAATGATTATAAATTATTAGCAACTAATAAAAACATTTTTACAGACCCCCTAATATGAAAATGGTGGCCTTAAACCAGCGGTTCCCAGCCTTTTCGGTGTTGGCGCCAAAGACATCCTCTAATCTCTTCATTTGTCCTTCCTCCCTCTGGTCGCCGCTTCCGTCCCCCATTATTTAAAAAACAAAACAAAAACAAAAAACAGATCAAATTCATTTTTGTTATAGATTTTTATTATATATTCTCTGCCCAGCTGGACTTGATACATCTCCTTTGCTCCTGTATTCTTTCTGCTATTCTATTCTATTCCATTCCTTTTTGTAAGCTTTTATATGGTGTATATAAAAATATGTTATTGATAAAAAACAAACACACAAAAAAAATATCTATTAACATAGGATCCTGTCAGTGCCAAAAGGCTGTAAGTGCATATACATAACTGCTATAGAATTTCTTAAAGAAATGGCCTGAAAAGTTAGAGCCAGAAGAGTGTGACTTTCTTCACAAATTAAAAAATGATCAACAATTATTAATTTTATCAAGTGGTAAACAACTGTTGTAGAAGTTGTTTTGTTGTTGTCTGTGTCTGTGAATATTTAAGCTTTTAGGACCACATTTTTTCAGATAAGTCAGATCAACCTTTTTTTGCTCCTCCTGTAAAGTTACCGAAATGTCACTTAAGCCCTTTTAGATTCTGAGCCCTTGCTTATTGGCCCCTCATGTAGATGCAATGACAAAAGGAATAGGAATACAACTACCAAACTATTGTCAAAAAAAACTACTTAGCATTCATTAGTTAATCTTCTTTTGCAAATTTTTTGTTGTTATAGGGTGGAAAAATTGTATGGCACATAACAGGATCTCTCTTTTGATGTGGTCTTCATTTGGTTCCTTCTTTTTTGGTTTTCCCCACAGCTGGGTTTTTTAGGAGTTTTTCCTTACCGAGAAGGAGGGTCTAAGGACAGGGGATGTCCTGATTTATTTTCATTATTGTTTATGTTAGACTGAGTGTTTGTAAAGCCCTTTGAGGCAACTGCTTTTGTGATATTGGCCTATTATTATTGTATCAGGATGCATTCATACTTGTAAGTGTGATTGTGTGTTTGGTGGCGGTCACAGAGGACCGTCGGCACAGAATGGCAGCCACACTTCTGCCAGTCTGTCCCAGGTCACACTGTATGTTGTAGTTAGATAGTATTAAAGTACATTCTACACAGTTTGTCATCCGCTAATACCTGCCTGCTTTGTCTCTTTAACATATATCCCCTTCTGAATGTCTGATCTTTAGTTTTTAGTGGAACGGGGGCCTAATTAAAAGATCAGCGTCGGGCTAACAGGTACGCCGGCGCCGCGGTTACTGTAGTAGTTAATTTCCCCAGTACTACTCCTGCGTGGCTTCAAATTGCGGCAATTGGATTTTAATCTGTGTACCACTGATTAGTCATTTGGCTCCCCAGCCGCTGCGTAATTTGTTCCACAACAGAGAGCGGAACGGGCACGTGCACATACTCACATACTGTACCACTCTGTTGGCAGGAGGGGGGCATGTGCACATGCTGGGAGGGGGAGGAGGGGGCGATCAGGCAAAAAAAAAGTTGGACACATGAGAAAAGTGAACAGAGCAGAGAGAGAAAGACTCATGCTGAGAGGAGAAGGATGAACAGGAGAGGATATTAGTGGTGATAAAGAAGGATATTAGCTCCCTCTAGTGGTGACAGAGGGAATACTACATACTACCACATACATTCAGTACTTTGGAGCTTTCTTTTGCAGTTTTTTGTTTAAATGGCAAAGCTCTGTTTAACATAATGTCTCTGGAGGATCACAGCGCTAAATATCTAGCATATCATCGCAAGAATCTCCTGACGTCATTCATTTATTCATTCAACAAGTGTTCTGAGGTGGTGGTTCTCAAACTGTGGCACAGGTACCACTGGTGGTATGCATGCTTCTTCTAGTGGTGTTCAGGAGTGTTTTGCAGTCCTGGTTTAGTTTAGAGATAGTTTTATTCCTTTTAAGTCAGGAACAGTCCTGGTTTTGATCAGGTTTATCCTTGATGCTTTTGTCCTGGTTTTGTCTCGCTTTAGACCTAGTTTACCCATGATTTAGTCTCGGATTTGACCTGGTTTAGCTTCTGGTTTTCACCTGGGTTAATCTTGATTTTGTCCTAGTTTAGTACTGGTTTAATCCTATTTCAGACCTGGTTTAGTTCTGTGCTAGACCTGGTTCAGGCCCATGTAAGTCCTGGTTTAGTCCTGGTTAAGGCCCATGTTAGTCCTGGTTTAGTCCTGGTTAAGGCCCATGTTAGTCCTGGTTTAGTCCTGGTTAAGGCCCATGTAAGTCCTGGTTTAGTCCTGGTTAAGGCCCATATTAGTCCTGGTTTAGTCCTGGTTAAGGCCCATGTAAGTCCTGGTTTAGTCCTGGTTAAGGCCCATGTTAGTCCTGGTTTAGTCCTGGTTAAGGCCCATGTTAGTCCTGGTTTAGTCCTGGTTAAGGCCCATGTAAGTCCTGGTTTAGTCCTGGTTAAGGCCCATGTTAGTCCTGGTTTAGTCCTGGTTAAGGCCCATGTTAGTCCTGGTTTAGTCCTGGTTAAGGCCCATGTAAGTCCTGGTTTAGTCCTGGTTAAGGCCCATGTAAGTCCTGGTTTAGTCCTGGTTAAGGCCCATGTTAGTCCTGGTTTAGTCCTGGTTAAGGCCCATGTTAGTCCTGGTTTAGTCCTGGTTAAGGCCCATGTTAGTCCTGGTTTAGTCCTGGTTAAGGCCCATGTTAGTCCTGGTTTAGTCCTGGTTAAGGCCCATGTTAGTCCTGGTTTAGTCCTGGTTAAGGCCCATGTTAGTCCTGGTTTAGACCTGGTTAAGGCCCATGTAAGTCCTGGTTTAGTCCTGGTTAAGGCCCATGTTAGTCCTGGTTTAGTCCTGGTTAAGGCCCATGTTAGTCCTGGTTTAGTCCTGGTTAAGGCCCATGTTAGTCCTGGTTTAGTCCTGGTTAAGGCCCATGTTAGTCCTGGTTTAGTCCTGGTTAAGGCCCATGTTAGTCCTGGTTTAGTCCTGGTTAAGGCCCATGTTAGTCCTGGTTTAGTCCTGGTTAAGGCCCATGTTAGTCCTGGTTTAGTCCTGGTTAAGGCCCATGTAAGTCCTGGTTTAGTCCTGGTTAAGGCCCATGTTAGTCCTGGTTTAGTCCTGGTTAAGGCCCATGTTAGTCCTGGTTTAGTCCTGGTTAAGGCCCATGTTAGTCCTGGTTTAGACCTGGTTAAGGCCCATGTAAGTCCTGGTTTAGTCCTGGTTAAGGCCCATGTTAGTCCTGGTTTAGTCCTGGTTAAGGCCCATGTTAGTCCTGGTTTAGTCCTGGTTAAGGCCCATGTTAGTCCTGGTTTAGTCCTGGTTAAGGCCCATGTTAGTCCTGGTTTAGTCCTGGTTAAGGCCCATGTTAGTCCTGGTTTAGTCCTGGTTAAGGCCCATGTTAGTCCTGGTTTAGTCCTGGTTAAGGCCCATGTTAGTCCTGGTTTAGTACTGGTTAAGGCCCATGTAAGTCCTGGTTTAGTCCTGGTTAAGGACCATGTTAGTCCTGGTTTAGTCCTGGTTAAGGCCCATGTTAGTCCTGGTTTAGTCCTGGTTAAGGCCCATGTAAGTCCTGGTTTAGTCCTGGTTAAGGACCATGTTAGTCCTGGTTTAGTCCTGGTTAAGGCCCATGTTAGTCCTGGTTTAGTCCTGGTTAAGGCCCATGTTAGTCCTGGTTTAGTCCTGGTTAAGGCCCATGTTAGTCCTGGTTTAGTCCTGGTTAAGGCCCATGTAAGTCCTGGTTTAGTCCTGGTTAAGGCCCATGTAAGTCCTGGTTTAGTCCTGGTTAAGGCCCATGTTAGTCCTGGTTTAGTCCTGGTTAAGGCCCATGTTAGTCCTGGTTTAGTCCTGGTTAAGGCCCATGTAAGTCCTGGTTTAGTCCTGGTTAAGGCCCATGTTAGTCCTGGTTTAGTCCTGGTTAAGGCCCATGTTAGTCCTGGTTTAGTCCTGGTTAAGGCCCATGTTAGTCCTGGTTTAGTCCTGGTTAAGGCCCATGTAAGTCCTGGTTTAGTCCTGGTTAAGGCCCATGTTAGTCCTGGTTTAGTCCTGGTTAAGGCCCATGTTAGTCCTGGTTTAGTCCTGGTTAAGGTCCATGTTAGTCCTGGTTTAGTCCTGGTTAAGGCCCATGTTAGTCCTGGTTTAGTCCTGGTTAAGGCCCATGTTAGTCCTGGTTTAGTCCTGGTTAAGGCCCATGTTAGTCCTGGTTTAGTCCTGGTTAAGGCCCATGTTAGTCCTGGTTTAGTCCTGGTTAAGGCCCATGTTAGTCCTGGTTTAGTCCTGGTTAAGGCCCATGTAAGTCCTGGTTTAGTCCTGGTTAAGTTCCATGTTAGTCCTGGTTTAGTCCTGGTTAAGGCCCATGTTAGTCCTGGTTTAGTCCTGGTTAAGGCCCATGTTAGTCCTGGTTTAGTCCTGGTTAAGGCCCATGTTAGTCCTGGTTTAGTCCTGGTTAAGGCCCATGTTAGTCCTGGTATAGTCCTGGTTAAGGCCCATGTAAGTCCTGGTTTAGTCCTGGTTAAGGCCCATGTTAGTTCTGGTATAGTCCTGGTTAAGGCCCATGTAAGTCCTGGTTTAGTCCTGGTTAAGGCCCATGTTAGTCCTGGTTTAGTCCTGGTTAAGGCCCATGTTAGTCCTGGTTTAGTCCTGGTTAAGGCCCGTGTTAGTCCTGGTTTAGTCCTGGTTAAGGCCCATGTTAGTCCTGGTTAAGGACCATGTTAGTCCTGGTTTAGTCCTGGTTAAGGCCCATGTTAGTCCTGGTTTAGTCCTGGTTAAGGCCCATGTTAGTCCTGGTTTAGTCATGGATTAGTCCTGCTTAAGTTCCATGTTAGTCCTTGTTTAAGACTGAGTTATTACATGATCTAATAAAGTATTATTAGTAAATGTAGTACAACTTAGTGAGTTCTGAAGAAGTCTGTCTGCAGTATAAGGTCACATGACCACAGGTGTTTGTTACACCTGGCGAGGAGCTCAGCCTCTGTCTAAGTCTCAAACAGAAGCTTATTAAAGTATGTAAACATGAAGCTAGGAGGATGATTTTTGTTACACTGCATCTTTAAGGTCTCTAGGGTTCAGATATGTTGTTGTAATTCCTCTAAGTTGTTTGGTTTGGACACATGGACACACAACATGTCAGTAGGTCCTATATTAAAGTATAGGCTCATGTATTGGTTTATATGTAATGTTCAACTCTTTGTAAAAGTGTCTGAGTCAGATTGGGAACATGTTTAGTGAGTGTGAACCAGTGCTCCAGCTTGTAATTATGCATATTTTATTACAAGCCGTTGAAACTGCATGTTTCTGCGGGATACAGCTGAGTAGAATAAATACAGTTACCACAGTTTAACATGGAAATAAAGGCAAGTGAAGGTTAAAGACAGGGACATGTGCAGTAATTATCACTAACATTCAAAATGCTCAATACATCTTCACAACATCTTCTATACACAGTCACAGGATGAGGTCTAGGACTTATTTTGTGACATTACAAACTGAAAATTCAAATATTATTCATGATCTGAACATGTAAAATTAAAAAGCTGATGCAGGACTTCATGAGAAATGGATATTTGGTCCAATGGTGCTTAACACTGTGTGCAGTTGTTTTAGAAATAGACTTTTATTGCTTAAAGTAATAATTTTATACCTCTTTAGGGCAGCAAAAGTATCAACATTCAACAATGACCACATATTATCCAACAATTGCTGCCCAGCATAAAACTCATTTTTTTCACCCACCTTTACATTAATGTCAAAATTAATAATTGATTGTTTAGAGCACTGATAACATGATTTTAATATTATTTTATCTGAGAAAAATGTGGTATTATAAACAAGTTAACCTAATCCAGAGCTGCATAAGAGTCCATACACATCCACCAAAAGAGAAAGTAAACCAGCTTTAAGACGGTGAACACCTAGGGTTAACCCTAAAGTTCCCTTGAAAGCCCTGTAAATCAGTGGTTCCCAAAGTGGGGACCGGGGCTCCCTGGTGGTCCACAAAGGTACTGTGGGGGGACTGTCAGAGGATGTCTACATTAAGTACATAAAAAGAAATAGAGTTTGAAATGAATTACAATTAAGTACTATTTACAGTCTGTGTTTTGTAATGTTTTTTTTTTTAATACAAATCTATGTGGAAAATCATGACAGACTTTTACATAAAGTTTCATTGTCCATGTGGGATTGTCTGATTTTTAAGGGGGCCGCGACGCTCTTGACTTTGGAAAAGGCTGCTGTAAATGATAAGATGACACTATGCATTTCACAATAACTTGAATATCTTAGTACCTTCCTATTTGTTATGAAAGTGCATTTTAACAAAATCCTGGACTCTCCCTTTAACGTCCAGTCTGACTGTCTGCACTAAGTGACTGTACATGACCCAGGGAGGATAGACAAGGTCATTCCATTTGGACTGTGATGCTGAGTCTGGACCTCTGCTCCTCAGGTCAGGACCGCAGCAGGGAGCGGACAGGACGAGGCAGACCTGTCACTGACACACCGGAGCTCCAGTGGGTGGTTTTCTGTCAGCTGTCTTAGCTCATAGTGGAGTTAACGCAGAGCTTCACCTGACCGTGAAGTCTTTCTCTACAGCAGTGGTTCTCATCTGGTGGGTCAGGATCAAAAAGTGGGTGGCAGAACTGCTTTAAGTGGGTCCTGGGCCCACTTTACACTCCTTAACAACAGGTGGCAGCAGTAGTATTATTAATTAGGTGTATAGAAGAAACCCAACAAGAGCAAAAAATCATATAATGCTCATTCATATGATAGTCAAATAATGCTACTGTTACTGTTGAAGTACGATGGCTCTAAGGTGCAACATCAAATTTTTTTTTGTCCACTAAAAAAATAAAAGCAGAGGTAGATTCTTTTTAAAGTCTTGCCTTAAAAAGAAACCCATCCCATCCATCATTTAAAAAGGAATACCTGGACAATTAAAATACATGTCTAGCCTATATTTAAAAAGCAGCATCATTAAATATGTTTTTGTCCACTGGAAAAATAAAAGCAGCTGATTTTTAAATGTGGTGCCTCAAAAAAAAAAAAAAAAAAAAAAAAAAAAAAAAAGCTCTCTCTTTTTATTGAGGTGGGTTTCTGTTTTGAGGCAACACATTTAAAAAAAATCTTCCTCTGCTTTTATTTTTCTAAAAAAATGCTGACATCTCAGTTTCACCATACTGAAGTGAGTGCTGCTTAATTTCAATATCTGTTTTATTTGGGTCGGGGCTTTTTTGTTATGGGTGATATTGGGTCCCCAAGCCAGACCAGTTGAGAAGCTCTGCTCTATGGAGAAACAACTGCTCCTGCATCACTGGGCTAAATGTGTTCATATCAGTGGTGGAAGGCAACGAAGTAAAAGCACTTAAACATGTCATGAAACAGTACGCCTTAGAAATGTCAAAATAATTATAGGTGTAATTATCTTCTATTGCACTTGTCCGTTTATTTCATTAGTATAATCGGCGCCATTTTTAGTTATAATGCCTCACAATTAACACATTCATTAACTGCTCAATCTGTGTGAAATCCTTTTTTTACACCAAGATCTTAGCTGTTTTGCCATAAAAGCTGCATAACACAAGTTCAGAAGCAAAATTCCGGGCCCCTTGTATAAACCATCTTGCTGGGTCCCTTTCCTCCCTTTATCAATGTCTCTCATGCATATTCCAGACTTTTTGAGGACCCCTCTCTGCAGTGGGCCCTGGGTAAATGTTACTTTTACCCTATCTTGTGATAGATCAGACATTTGCACAAAAGTTATATTTTAACATACACATTTCTAATATTGATATTTCCGATAATATAGATTTTATTTCCTTGGATATTGATATACACTACCTAGAAAATGCTACAATTTAATACAAGGTGATGCATTTCGGTATAGTTGTATTGTAGCAATGAAAAATGTATACATCAATATAGTAACTGTATCTTTACACCCATAATACATATTCTATTTTTTTGTGGAGCATGGGACTGAAAAGTACTTTAATACTTTTAATACAAATATTTTACTTAAATATATTTGTTATTTGATACTTTACTTGAGTAATTTTTGACCCTTTTATCTGTACTTCTGCGTTAGTAAAGAAACCACTGGTCCATATACAGGTGTATGTGTAAAATGGCTTTGTTTGTTTCATTGACTGACTTACTTTATATACATTTATAAATATACAGTATTGACATTGTAATATAGGCACAGAAATGTAGAGAGGAAACAAAAGAAATCTAAATCTGCATTTTATTTTTATCAGCGACAGTCCCTATAAGGCAGTGGTTCTCAACTGGTGAATCAGGACCCAAAAGTGGACTGAAGCCAGATCAGATCAGATCATGAAATATAAATGCAGGACTTCCCCTTTCATGGTTTATGTCTGCTGGAATACATGTCACACTGTGTAACTTAAATGAGTTATAACCAGTGAGATGGTAAATGTAAATTGTATAGGGGGTACCTCACTTAAGGCCCATAGTTGCAGGAAATGATTCCCCTTACAACCTGGGAATAAGCAGAAGATGAAAGAAAGACTAAAAGAATGTTTTTTAATGAGAACATTTTTATGGTGCAGTGTGAACCTTTGACCACTAGATGGGTTCAGTGATTTACTTCTACCTTTTAAATGCTGCCACAAGCAGTGAGGTTATTGGACTATCAGGTCCAACATATGTAACATTATTCTACACATGGACCTCGGTAATATTTTCATTTATTTATTTATTTATTTATTTATTTATTTATTTATTTATTTATTTATTAGTAGACTAAACCAGGTTTAAACCAGGATTAAACCAGAAAAAAATACTCTAAACCAGGACCTATTTATGAAAAAGACTAAACCAGGATTAAACAAGGACTAAACCAGGGCTAAACCAGGACTAAACAAGGACTAAACCAGGGCTAAACCAGGACTAAACCAGGACTAAACAAGGTCTGAATCAGGACTAAACAAGGTCTGAATCAGGACTAAACAAGGACTAAACCAGTACTAAACAAAGACTAAACCAGGTCTAAACCAGATCTAAACAAGGATTTAACAAGGACTAAACCAGGATTAAACCAGGGCTAAACCAGGACTAAACAAGAACTAAACCAGGTCTAAATCAGGACTAAACAAAGACTAAACCAGGACTAAACCAGGATTAAACAAGGACTAAACCAGGGCTAAACCAGGGCTAAATCAGGACTAAACAAAGACTAAACCAGGATTAAAGAAAGACTAAACCAGGTCTAAATCAGATCTAAACAAGGATTTAACAAGGACTAAACCAGGATTAAACCAGGGCTAAACTAGGACTAAACAAGAACTAAACCAGGGCTAAACCAGGTCTAAATCAGGACTAAACAAAGACTAAACCAGGACTAAACCAGGATTAAACAAGGACTAAACCAGGGCTAAACCAGGTCTAAATCAGGACTAAACCAGGATTAAACCAGGGCTAAACCAGGATTAAACAAGGACTAAACCAGGGCTAAACCAGGTCTAAATCAGGACTAAACAAAGACTAAACCAGGATTAAACAAAGACTAAACCAGGTCTAAATCAGATCTAAACAAGGACTAAACTAGCACTAAACCAGGATTAAACAAGGACTAAACCAGGACTAAACAAGGTCTGAATCAGGACTAAACAAGGACTAAACCAGTACTAAACAAAGACTAAACCAGATCTAAACAAGAATTTAACAAAGACTAAACCAGGACTAAACCAGGACTAAACAAAGACTAAACCAGGACTAGACAAAGACTAAACCAGGACTAGACAAGGACTAAACCAGTACTAAACAAGGACTAAACCAGGTCTAAATCAGATCTGAACAAGGATTTAACAAGGACTAAACTAGGATTAAACAAGAACTGAACCAGGATTAAACAAGGACTAAACAAGGACTAAACCAGGGCTAAACCAGGATTAAACCAGGATTAAACCAGGACTGAACCAGGACTAAACCAGGACTAAACCAGGGCTGAACCAGGACTAAACCAGGGCTAAACCAGGACTAAACCAGGACTAAACAAGGACTAAACCAGGGCTAAACCAGGATTAAACAAGGACTGAACCAGGACTAAACCAGGACTAAACAAGGACTAAACCAGGGCTAAACCAGGATTAAACAAGGACTAAACCAGGGCTAAACCAGTGCTAAACCAGGACTAAACCAGGAATAAACAAGGTCTAAATCAGGACTAAACAAGGACTAAACCAGGACTAAACCAGGACTAAACAAGGACTAAACCAGGGCTAAACCAGGATTAAACAAGGACTGAACCAGGACTAAACCAGGACTAAACAAGGACTAAACCAGGTTTAAATCAGATCTAAACAAGGACTAAACTATGACTAAACCAGGACTAAACAAGGACTAAACCAGGGCTAAACCAGGATTAAACAAGGACTAAACCAGGGCTAAACCAGTGCTAAACCAGGACTAAACCAGGAATAAACAAGGTCTAAATCAGGACTAAACAAGGACTAAACCAGGTCTCAATCAGATCTAAACAAGGACTAAACAAGGACCAAACCCAGACCAAACCAGGTCTAAACAAGGACTAAACAAGAACTAAATCAGGGCTAAAGCAGGTCTAAATCAGGACTAAACAAGGACTAAACAAGGACTAAACGAGGGCTAAACCAGATCTAAACTAGGTCTAAATCAGATCTAAACCAGGGCTAAACCAGGACTACACAAGGACCAAAATAAAGAAATCATCATAATTGGAGATTTTAATATAAATTAGGACGATAAGCAAAATAAAAAAAAAATCTTAAGCAGACCACAGACTATTTTAACTTCGAGCAACTTTAGTAACAAATAACTCACAGACAAGAATAGATCTTCTTTCCTCCAATAAGCCAGACAGAATTTTAAAAACTTATAATTTTTTGACAGGGCTATTTGATCATAATATTATTTTGTTTGCCAGGAAACATATTAAACAAAGATATTTGAAATCATATAGAACCTCTCCAGCTTATTCAGACTGCTTTATTCCAAAAGATCAGATTCAGAATCTCAATGAAGCACTTCAAATATTGAAACCAGTAGTGAATCCTTTGCTAGCCACTTAAAGGAAGTGTTATCTTCCTTCACCACCCGGGGAAGCTGTAAAACCAAGAAAAAGAATAGTTTAACTGCAGAAATCTACTTAAATTAAGAGATGTTTTGCTCAAAAAAATACTTGAACTCTGGTTTGTCCACTGACCGGCAGAATTTTACACAAGCTCACATTAAAGCTACTCAAACTATTAGAAAAGCCAAAGCAAACTGTTTTGTTAGGATGATAAGTCCAAAAGGTAATAGGACAAAAACCTGGCAAATATTAAGCAAACTTCTATTCAAAAGCTGGAACAGCGAGGCTAAAACTCTTGAAATTGAGGAGAATAATAAGCTTATCAATGACCCGTTGATGGTAGCAAACATATTTAATAATAATTTTGTAGATAGTACATCTGAGATCACAAGGCTGTT
This sequence comes from Bostrychus sinensis, assembly GCA_020698575.1. Classification (NCBI taxonomy): domain Eukaryota; kingdom Metazoa; phylum Chordata; class Actinopteri; order Gobiiformes; family Eleotridae; genus Bostrychus; species Bostrychus sinensis. The sequence continues at coordinate 8,938,035 of CM036257.1, read as the reverse complement.
CCCTCCTTCTACCATTTTACATCATTCAATAAATGAAGAGCAACCCATCTTTCAGATACAAAACATAACAGTAGCAGAGGCATTGATGATCACTGCCATTAAAAGCTCCAAAGCCAGAGATGTGCATGGTATGGACTCCAACTTCTTAAAAACACATGCTGAGGCACTGGTACAACCCATTACCCACTTGGCCAATCAGTCAATCAAAAAGCAGTTCCATCATCTTCGAAAGAAGCCATAATAACACCCATTTTTAAGTCTGGGTCAAAAACACTGGTCATAAACTATAGGCCTATCAGTATCTTACCAATCGTCTCTAAAATAGCTGAAAAATGGGTAGCGAATCAATTAAAGTAAAATCCCAGCGCCTCAGCAGTCCAGTTGGAGTCCTGCAAGGCTCTATTCTCAGGCCTCTGCTGTTCTCATTATACATCACCTACCAGATGTCTGTCCTGACCTTAATATTGTGATGTCTGCCGATGATGCTGTGCTGTTCACATAGGGCAAGGATGAAAGGACCATAGCTGCAAACCTCACAGTTGCTTTAAACAAAGTGCAAAACTGGTTAAAACAAACTTGTCTAATGCTCAATACAAAAAAGACAGTTTGTATGATGTTTACCAAAAGCAATGCAAAACATAATATTTCCAAAGAGAGATCCTCCGTATTTTTGGAGGGGGAGGAACTGTTGCCTGGAAAATCCAGACTGATATGTCTCTGTATTATTCTACAGAGAAATATCAGTCTGGTCACCACGCCGTCCGCAGTGGTTTACTCAAATCCCAACCGTACCGTGCATTTTCATTCGCTTATTTAAGTCACGTGTTCTTCGCGAGAAGCGTCCGCAACAACAACAATCAAGGTGGCGCACTCAGGAGCCGAGTTTGTTTCATTCAGCGGTAAATTCCGTTTTAAATGACCAAAAACATATCGAGTCATTAAAACCATAGCAGCTTGCAGCACTAGAAGCCTTTATTTAAAAAAAAAAAAATGTTTTCGCGTTGCTTACTTTCTTGTCACTTTGTTAACGTCACGTCCGCCATTTTCTGATTGGCTAACTCTGCTGCCCGTTTGCTCCGCCCTAGAAATCGAATTGATCCTATGGCGACCAGACTCATCTGCTGGTAGAGCGGTGCGTCTGGAATTTCCAGGCAAGAGGAACTGGAGCTGGTAACCCAGTTTAATTATCTTTTTTGGACTCCAAACTCACATTCAAAAATCCTAAAAAGGTCATAAACACAATGAAATTTAATACACAAAACTTTAAACAAATTAGACCTTTCATTACAACAGAGGCTGCTAAATCCTGTCGCCACTGTATGCTTTTTTCCCATATTTATTATTGCTTTACAGTATGGTCCAGTATGGTACAGTACGGTATTTTAGAAGATAGGGTCTCAGATTTTTTTTACACAAGAATGTGTAGCGTATGTATGAGAGTGTTTAGGTGTGAATATGTATAACCAGCACAGCCACATGCATCTTAAACTAAGAGCACTTTAGGGCTACATTTAATATTGTTGTTGCTATGTTTTCTTAATTTGTGTGCATTGTCTTCACTGTATGTTGTATTGTCTTCTCTGTATTATCTGTTGTCTGTGTGAACTATACTTTATAGTGTCCTATTTTGTGATACATGTCTGCATCAGTCTCTGGGTATGCTAGGTGTGTTTTATGTTTGTATATCGTGTAGTTTACGTCTGTGTCTTTTTTTTATCACATGGGACTACGGATGGAAATTAGCATTGTGCTAAATCCGGCGTATTTACAGCACTTCCTGTTCATTAATGTGCACTGTCCCATTCAAATACTCAACCAAGATTAAACCAGGTCTAAACAAGGACTAATCTGGCCGTCAATATTTTTTTCTCACATTTACTTCTACTACTACTACCACCACTACCACTACCACTACTACTACTCTAAGTCAGATATCTCCACTTCAGCACCTACAAGCACCACATTTGCCAGTCTTGTACCAGAATGTTTTGAAGGTTTTTACAGAAGGATTTGTTCATATATAATCCCTAACCTGATTGACTTAGATATTATACTGCTAGAAATATGCCAAAATTAGATCATTAAGGCTGATGACACTTGGCAGTATTATCTAGCTAACCAAAAGAAGATGTAGAAAAAAAAAAAAAATCAGATATCCCTACTTCCCTCAGTAAAAACCTTTTTATGTAATAGTTAAGTGGAGTCAAGCTTATTTATATAGCACCTTTCATGTGAAATACAACCCAAAGTGCTTTACATGGAGTTCAACAGTAAAAACAATAACAAAAGCACAAAATGAGGATTAAAAATTTCCATATACATTTAAAATACTATACATACAGTAAATAAATAAAATGAATAATCATAGGCTATGCAAAAAAGGTAGGTCTTTAATTTAGAATTAAAAGTGTTAATCAATGTTTCAAGCCAAAGATTTTCGGGTAAGGCGTTCCACAGTTGGGACTAAATGAAGTCTCCCCATATTTAGTCCACACGTGAGAAACTAACAATAGACCAGTGCCAACAGAAACATATATTTGTGTGTCATCTGCATAGATATGATAGGAAACATTATCATTTTGAAATAGTTTGGTTAATGGCATTATATAAAGATTAAATAATAGCGGGCCAAGGATTGAACCTTGAGGAACGCCAATCTATGTAGTAGGATACTATGATCAACCGTATCAAATGCTGCCATCATGTCTAGCAGCACAAGAATGGAAACTTTACCAGAATCTAAATCAGAATGAATGTCATTAAGGACTTTTTTAAGTGTACAAGATTGTCAATGTTGTTTGTGTATATAATGCCTAAATTGCATAAAAAAACATTCATTTACACAAAACCTGCAATGCATTTTTTGCTATATTTATGTCAGGAATCTACAGGAAAAGTTTTGATATCTGTTAGTGAAAAAAAAAAAAAATATCCATCAGCAGTGTCTCGCCTTAAACATGAAAAGAAAGAAAAAATTGTTTTCTGGTCATTGATCTAACAGTACTCATCATGTATAGCAAATGTGAATTCATTTTTATGTTTTTTAAACCCTCTAAATGCCCATTACTTCTTTTAACACAAAAAATAAATTATTTTCTGTTTGATGAATACAAAGTATTTTTGTGTGTACAGGAATATCAGTCTGGGAAAGATCAGTGACAATGAATGTTATTTCAGTATTGATGCTGAAATTCTAAAATTCATTAAAAAACAGGAACATCTAGTCAGCATAATAAGTGCCAAAATGAAAGCAAAAAGACACAACTGAAAAGCCCTAAAACTGTCACAGGAGGGCTGGAGGTTTCAGTTTTGTTCATCATGTCATGTGTGTGGGTGAGTGTGTTTTGGCAGGTCTAACTGAGCCACGCAGCAGGTACATGCTCACTACTTTGCAAACTCTGTAACTGCTGTCCATAAGCTCTCTCAAACAAAGCATCTTTATATTTTCAGTAAAACATGGTTTCTCTGATCTTTTTCTACCGGACAATTGTCTCAGAATCATAAGCTTCTATCTACATTGTGAACATTTTGATTTAAAGATTGGCCCATCTAAATATCCCAACTGATTTGAGGAGGAACATATTTAATACATAAGAAAAAAGGCACCCTAAAAGGATTGTAAATATACAGCTTTAAAATCTTGTAATATCTTTAAAATCTTGATAGAACTTGTAATTCTGAAACCCAAAATTCAGTTGACAAGGTTCTATCTTACCAAAAATATAAAAGTAATATTTTTCAGAAAACAATTTATTCTTTTTTTTTTTTTTCATTTTTTGAGAATATGTACAAATACATTTTAATGTAAAATGCAATACATTGACTTAACCTTAAATTAATAAGGTCAAGGTTTTGTCATCTTATTTATTTTTCTTTTATGTTTTTATTTCTTTTTAAACCAATCTCTAGAACATTTCTCATTTTTCAACCTTTAAAAACATTACGTGACTAAAAGCAAACATTTCCAGAAATTACTTTACTACTGCCATAATGAAACAGGTGAAGAGACCAGCAGAGGGGAGCAGAGTGCAGCTCCGCTACACTCTTTTGAACAGAAACAGAGAAAAAAGCTTTTTACTTCCACAAACTTTTTGTATGATGTCTTTTCACAACAAAAAGAAAAATAGCTGTCAGGAATCAGTTGAAACAGAGCTGTACACTGTTTTTAGGATAAATAAATGAGCAGACTGGATGTAGAGGGCTTGTTGATTGAGTGGGTAGGGGTTCGCGAGATAGGCCAAGGATCATGGATCCGAGCCTTTTGAAGCCTCAGAAACTCAATGCCAGAGACTATATGATTACTCAAACAGGCGTGAATGAAACAAAACATAACTCCAGGTTTGCTTTTGATGAAGGAATCATAACAAGGTAGAAAAGTAGATTTAGCATAAGATAGTCCCTTTATGGAATGTATATGCAATAACAAAAATGTGTTTTTAGTTCATAAGAATGGCTCTTTGGATTACTAATTACAATTTGTTTTGTGGTTTCTGTCTTTTGACTTGTATGTATGTATATATATATATATATATATATATATATATATATATATATATATATATATATATATATATATATATTAAATTATATTAAAAAAAAGCTAAAATGTTTACAATTTTATTACACATAGTAAACATAAAGTCTGCTGAAGTCTTCTATTTTCTCTGTTCTTGAATTTCATATTGTTATATTTAGCAGGATTGATGTGGTTTTAAAGCAGCAGATAAAAAAAAGTAATATTGGTGCATCAAAAGCTGAATATTATGCAGAGATTATTACAATCCTTGTGTAGAAACCTTTTTAATACCACTCACCTTTTGTTTAATCAGCCTTGTTTTATTTTGAATACAAATGCAACATGATGTCGATTTCTATCCAAAAACAGCACATTTCAATCCAGACTCATTAGACTTTACAATGGTGACCTTTAGCGCGGCGTTATCGTTCAGTGTGAGCCAAGGAGCTGGAGATACTGTATGTTCTGTCTTAGCCTTTAATCACAATGACGGCATGTTTTGTTTTTTTTCTTATTATTTTTGTCCCAACACCACTGGACGGGCCGCTCTCGTGTCTGGACAGGGTGAGTCACGGTGGAGCAGATTGCCATTCACTTTCAATTAGCTCTCAAATGAGCCGTCGGTTACTCATCACTGTGTGTGCTGTTTTGTTTTTGGCTTATGTTTGGATTGGATTATGTAAAGTACCCCGTGTTTGTCTTCTGTTAATTGGGCCCCGTGCACGAGCAATTACCGCCGCGGCCTGAGGAAGCCCAAAACCACGTCAGCTGTGTTCGTCAGCAGGTAAAATGCAGAGTAGATGATAAAAAGACTCCCATATTTGGAAACATGACTAAATGCCACTTGAATATAAAGGACAGCTGTTTGTATACATCGATCAGGCATAACATTATGACCACTGACAGGTAAGCTCTTCATCGTGTCACCTGTTAGTGGGTGGGATATACGTACGTACACAGCCTGGCCAAGAAAAACTTGTTAGAACACTTCAGAACAAAGTTGGGTGGTCCCGTTTGGATCAGGGACACTTTTTTTTTTGTTCAGTCCAAGTTTGTGCATGTCTTTATACACTGGAGTAATGACAGTGGCAAGTCCAAATGGAAAGATACCAATTCCAGCGCTGGCTCCATGCTTAGACCACAAAATAGCAGAAAAGGGAAAAAAAAAAGAGACAGAAAAAAGAAGCAAAGAGCAAATCTGGCAAACAAAATAAAAAAACAAACTTAAGAAGCATAAGGAGCACGTTTTATAACCTCTACAAACATTATCTGTCTAAAAGAAAACTTGTTTAGTGCTCTACTGGTGCCATAAAGAAACAAGTGGAGAGACCTTTGGAGAGCAGCAGAGTGCAGAGCGTTGCTGTCTTTTGAACATAATTTAAAGAATAAAATGAATTTTACTTCCTTAAACTTTTTGTTGGATGCCATTTGACTACAAAATGAAAAACAGTTGTGAGGAATCAGTGGAATCAGAGCTGTTTTTGTATGTTCAACCGAGCATTCTGAGAGATGAGAGAACAAGATTGTAACATGGTAGAAAGCACCGAAAAATCAGTGATGCATAATATAGCCCTTTTAAACTGGTGTCCCTCAAAAGACCATTAAGCAACTACAATCAGTGCAGAATGCAAGACCATAAAATTTGAACATATCTCCCTTTCACTGACTCCCTGTAGCACATTTTAATCAGGCATGGCACTTTGACCCTGCCCATGCCAACAGTAACAAACCAACTGCACTAAAATACAGTCAGCCTACAAAAATGTGCAATAACAATGACTGTGTGAAATACTTGTATTAATAATGTATTTATTTTTTTATTTGATAAGTGGGACAGTGTATATTAATGAACTGTCAAACAAATGTACCTGAATTAGCCAAAAAGGCTAGTTTTCATCGGTCCTCTGCCAGATGTTAAAAGGCATCCTGGAAGTAATTAATACATGTCATAAAAGTCGGCTGCACAAATCACCATCACAAAAATCAACAAGATTACAAAGGCAGGCTAGAAAAATAAATAGTTTTCAGTGTTCAAACAAAATATCCTAAAAATTACAAAATATACAGAGTTGAGAGAAAATAAATAGTGCAAAAATATATAATAGTATAATGGCATGCATAGTTATGAGTGTATACAGCTTTCTTTTTTTTGTGAATTTTTGTTTTTTTGGGACTTCTGAAGTGACTGGAATGTAAGTAGAGCTAATATACTGTACCTCACAGAGAGACTGGTTAATAGCTGAATAGCCTGGGTTTGGAGTCAGAGGGAGAGTCGTTCCCCATAGAGACCTGCAACAGATGGGATCAGGTGGGATTGATGCTGTCTCGGGCAGGCGGGAGTTAAGTAAAAACCTACCGTGTCCCGATTATCTGAGTTGAAGCATCTATAAATTTAATTTCCTCTATGATACTAGTCTTCAGGGTATGATTTTGAGTGTCCTGTTTATACGGGACAATATGGTAACTATTATGTTGCTGCTGGTGGAAGAGAGGGTCTGAGAGTGGACTTTAGTGAGTAAACAGACTATGGAGAGTGGCAAGGACCCGCAGAAAATAAACACACACCTATAATAAGCCCTTTAAAGTTAAGGCTATGCACGCTTTTTGCTCTATTCCTTACTTGGGTATGTGTTTGTGGTGTGTACCAATCCAAGCGGACATATTGGTGCCATGTGAAAAACGCCGCTATATAAAAATTTCTTGGGACCTTTTGGGACCTGCTGGGAATCTCTCGGGGTTGACTTCAGGAGCAGGATTGGAAAGTCAGTCCCATGCAGGTCTTTAGTTCCCCACCTGTGAGCCATTTGCGCAGCCTGTCTTCTCTGATGTTTTGAAGCTCTTCAGGATTGACAAAGTTCCTTAAATGAAGGATGACGCTTCTTTTGATTCTGAAGAAACTTTGTCTAGACCTTTTCTTTTTCTTTTACTGATTTTCACCTAGATGCCTGAGAACCTGCTCCAACATCTAGTTTTTATAGATTTTTTTCTTCTCCTGAGTAATTTAAAGTGTTTAGTTTTTTTAAAAGTTGTTTTTCTGTACATTACCAGGAATTCCTCACTGCCAATAACTGAATTTTTTCCATTGTTGGTCAGATTGCTTACACTGGTCTATATATGAGGAAGAACAGCAAAGTGTCATCCAAATCCATTTGTTTATGATTGAAGTGTACTTATAGTACAGTCCAATGCAATTTCCAGTCTTCTGTAGTAATCACTATTCTTATGCTGTTCCTGTGTCACTCTTTAATGCACACCCCTCTATAGTCACAGATTGAACTTTGATTGGATTCACTAAGTGAACTGTAAATCAGTCCTGGTGGTATTGCAGCGTTTGAATTGCAGAAGTAGTTTCATGGTTCAGTTTAATCATGTTTGGGTCAATTTTAGCATTTTTGGTTAGATTTTAATAAAGTTTGAAAAGGGTTTAAGCTGTCATTGTCACATATCATGCTTCTTTTTTTTGTAATTTTGGAAACCTTTGCATTAGTATTTCACATTTTATAACTTAAAATAATGTATATGTATGAAAAACTTCTTTTGGGGAGCTGTTAATTTGACTTTGCAGAGAACGCTTGGATTAGGTGTCTGTCACCTCCTGCTGGAAACTGTGGGGAATAGACAGAGCATAAATTGACTAGTACGGCTGATAGCAACATGATGCTAACTGATAAATAAATGAGCGCTGAAATGATCAGAATGAGTCCGGTGACAGTGTATGGGCTTTAGAAACATGCAGAAGCACTTCCTGGTGGTTTCATGTGAGAGCTGTGAGACTGAACGTTTTCCATCTCTTCAGAAGGGACAGGCTCAACAAACAGGATTATTCAAACAAGCGTGAATGAAACTACGTACTACCTTTAAAAAGGTGTAAACAACTGAGTTTGGCATGTTTTAAACAGATGTGGATGGATGGAAGTGAATTACTTTATTATTTAAACAGGTTTGCACATGCCTTTGGTACCTTTTAGTGGCCTTAAAACAGTTTTCTATTGTGCCTCAGGCCATTATAAATGAACTTTGGTCCAGAGAAGGAGACAGTATTTTTGAATCATGGTCACACATGGCTTCTTTTTTTAATGATACCGCTTTATGCAAACACTGTTCAGAGACAATGAAAGTGTTCCTGATTCATGCAATGATTTCCAGTGTACAAAATCATGCCTGCTTTTGATTCAGTTCTACTTGAGAGTCCAAACATTATTTGCAAACTATTCTAATATCATACATCTTAGAAATATTAAAAGAAAGAAAATTCTGAGACAGCCAGCACCCTGCATTATTTAGGCTGGATGGATGCAAGACTGTTGGGATTATCATTAGAGGGTCTAAGGGGCATATAAATTTGCATGTCATCTGCATAAAAACTCATAAAACCATTGTGGAATTCTAAAAGCTGACAGAGGAATTAAATAAATGGGGAAAAAAATGGCCCTAGTACTGATCCCTGAGGAACACCATAGTTGATTTCCATTAAAATATAATAAAACTCCCCTGTTTAAAATGTACCTGAGAAATAAAAAGCAGTACCTTTTTGTGCCAACCCAATTTTCAAAGGGGTCAAGCTGTAGGGAGTGGTTGACAGTGTTGAAAGCTACACTAGGATCCAACTTTATTAAAGCTGTACAATACAGCTTCCCTTGTTCGCATTTTTTTCTATGGCGCTCCCCCTACATTTCAGAGTAAAGCATGTGTTTAATTTATTTATTTATTTATTTATTTTTTTTTGTGGTTTTCCCAAGTGTTTTAATTCTCACTTTTACACCAGAGATAATACAACACTGCACTGAAGGTGTTATAGCGGCAGATGTGATGGTGGAATCTGTGTGTGAATGTTATCTGCAGTATACTGGCCTTTTGTAAGACTTCCATTTTGTTTCAGTTATTTTTAATAATGCTAACACTTGAATACCTAAAAATGTGCAATTAGATTTAAATTATGGTTTTCAAAATGGAGTGTGCATAATACAAGAAATATGTAAGGAAGCACTAATTAGGGATAATTTGCTACAGCATACATAATTAAACAGGAGCCTAGTATTACACTCATTTAGCATAACCTTTACTGATTGAGGACAATGTGAATGAATAGAATTCTGCACAATAGGAAACATACACATTCACCTTTTCATAAAGTGAATGAAAAAACAAATGGTGTAATATATTTGACAAAAAAGAGACTTAAACAATGGCAAGAAAAACAATGATAGTGAATAAAGGCTGAGCTGAGTGAGTAAAGAGCAATCACAGTGCTGTCCATTAGCGGCGCTTGCTAAACTGCTGCTGGATAGTCTTATATTTTTGCTTACAAATAGATAATACATGTCCCTTATGTTTGTACAGTGTTGTTACCTGGACAACAGACGTATTCATTTAGAAATGTCTATCAGTTTCACTTAGCTGTTAATGCATTTTTAAATCTTTCCATTTTTGCCAGTTATTGCTTGCTGCTGAGTTGCTAAAAAACGTTCAGAAACTTCTCAATGAAATGCATTATGGGTAACTGAAGTCCATTCTGATCCACACTTGCTGGAAATGCGTAGTAAAGTGCACGCTGAAGTACATTTAAGAACAGAGAATTGGGACACGATTCACTTGCACCCCTTAGAGTGAATGTGCAATCAAAGGGAGCTTCAAAGTGTGCAAGAAAGAGTATTGGGACAGAAAACTTTGCCAAAATTTGTTCAGTTGCTTCTTATAGTCTTGCCTTTGAAAAAAGTGGGAAAGAGGAAAATAGAAATGACAAAATAACTGTATGCAGTTTTCAACATGAAATGTCTGTGGAGTCAGTGTGTTTTTGTAGTGTATCACATTAGAGTTGAAAACCTGTAAAGCTGTATAGAACCCAGATGAAAAAGACTTTTGCCCAGAAGGGACAAATTGCTGGAGAGGAAACACATTGTGTAGCTTTTTGAGCACAAAACCATGTGTGACAGCTTGTAACATGAAATAACTTAATTTGTCAGGTTTTAAATAGTAAGGGCCATATTTACTAAGACGGGTGCTAAACTGTGAGTGCAGTGAGAAAATATGCGGCCGCTATTAATGGGCGTGTTGCACGTGAATTACTAAGACAAACTGCGTGGCCGGTGACAGGTGCAAACAGATGGGGCAGAACTATTTAAACGGCATCATTGCGTGTAATGTTTTGCGTCATGGAAGGTGCGGAAGTGAAACACAAACGGAAGCAAAAATTGAACTAAGAATAGCTGAAAGTGCAGGTGAATAATTTTTTCATCCGTCATGGCAAATAGATCTGCACGTGTGGCAAACACTCTAACCCTACGTATTTGTTCATTTCTTCTCCTTCGTCTCACACGAATCACAGCAGCCATATCTGTGCAAAAGATTAGCACGTCCTTCTCCAACGTGCTAAATTTATACGCTATTTTCGCACGCAAAGTCATGTGAGCCTTGATAAATAATATTGCGGGCGGTAAATGAATGAATTAGCATTTTCTCCGCCTTCCATTTTGCACACTCTGGGAAGAACGCCTCAGTTTACAGATTCATTAGGTCATAGGAGCAAATCTCAACTGCGTCTGGGTTTGCTCCAATTTTAGCACATCTTATTCAGTTAGCGTGCACGCAAACCTTTGATAAATCTGGCCCTAAGTGTGCAATTCTCTTTTCTGAATTCAAGACAAAAACATTTACCCATGTTTGAGTGTGTATTTTAGCTCTGGATACATCTAGTTGCATGTGACACCATACTACGGAAGCGCTAAACCGAAACAGTGAAAAAAAAAAAAAAAAAGTAGCACTTTTTTGTTAAAATGAGAAAGTTACAAACTATAACAAGATCATTTTGTTTATAGTCAAAGGAACTTCTTATACACCAATGAGTAAGTAAAGGGATAATTTTCTCGTTTTAACTAGAAAGGTATTACAAGAAAAAATTCTTGTTAAAAAGAGAAAGTTATTACATTATAACGAGAAAATATTCTCGTTTTAAGAGGAAAAAAAATCTCGTTACAATGTGATAACTTTCTCATATTTACGAGAACTACTACCATTGTTTTTTCTTTCACTGTGGCAGTTCAGCCCTTCCGTACCATACATATACATTATTTTCCGTTATAAAAAGTGAAATACTAATGCAAAGGTGCATTATTTCAGAATGCCTGAAAAATCATAACATATGTTCTTTAAAGCAGATAAAAACAGAAAGCTTATGGAACTCAACAGCAGCCGATATTTCACACAGGCTCTACTATTGACACAGCAATTATTGAATCTCCCATCCTCTGTCCTTATAACATTTTTTATCCATCACTTTCCATGCCATTTAATCCATGGCATACAGTTCCTCAATAAAAAAAAACAAAAAAAAACATAGGAAATCCCTAGTCTAATGGCCTTCAAGTCCACATATTTTTATTCTCATTTTTCCCCATCCACTTTGACGTGACCTGTCGCTTTGGATGAGATCCATTACTCACCAAAACTGGAGCCAGACATGTTGAATTAGGATACAATCACCCACTATCAGATGTTCGAAAGCCCTTTTAGGACACTTGAGCATCTCCCAGCCAATCACATGCTTTGCCTCCCCCCCTTTGCAATATCACCAGAACATGCTAATTAGCTGGCTGTTTAACCAAAAATAGCCATGACACCGTAACACCATTGCCCAATGCGTGGATGAGATTATGAAGATGGAAATAGCACTTGTGGCTGAGTTGACTTCAGTGTTGCACACACAGAGATACACACTTCCATCACCAACAAGAGCATTTTTGGAAGGATACAAGAGCCGTTTATGCCTCGCTGCGAGCTCATAATAATCACTTCTTCTCTTGTGACCATCATATTTTATGTCTTTTTCAGTACCTGCACCTCATTGTGTACCAGCTCCTCTTCTTAAAAGCCAATTTAGTTTCAAAGCTAATTTATTTTTGGGGCATATTCTTCTGATAGCATGATACAATGTTGTTCCCGGGACGTATCTCTTGACACTAATGATGGTTTTTATGACATGTAAACAAACAGCTTTGTAATGCAGTCCTCTCTGTTGGGCCTACCTCTGTATCTCCAGAACCCCCCCCCCCCCCCCCCCCCCCATTTTCCAACAAGTGCACCGTTGCTAGGAAACGGTGACTCCTTGAAACAATGCGGGCAGGCGTCGGGACAAATGGCGAGGTGGTTCTAGAGGAGAAGAGAGTTAGGAGATGAAAAGGCAGCCCTCATCCTCTCATCACTGGCTTTCTGTTCAGACATGAAGTGTAGGTTGCTGGTGGTAGCCTAATTAGAGGGGGGGGGGGGTCTCCATTCACACATGTACATAGCACTGATTGTGGAAAAAGCGCATAATTTACATTATATTGAGCCCAATTGCTAGGGTTTTAGATGCATAGGCACACCTACTCTTTGTATATAACAGATAGCACATGTAAAAGGATAAGTAAACAAGTTTTTCTAAGAGTAAAAGTTACAGTATTGGCCAACAAAACTTAAATTTAGCATAAGCAAGCCGAATTTGCAAATAGTACATGACGTGCTATGAGTTAGTGGGGAAAGCGCATTTACGGTTGCTCAATTAGCTTTAGCTCTATACTATACAGAATATTGAATCACCAAATGGAAAAGACCACGTTTAAAGGTTAAATTCTGCAACCAGAAGATTTTGGAAAATCGCAACCAACAGCGTGTTGTCAGAACAGAGTTTAAAAGTTCTGTTTTATGCCCATTTTACACTGAATACATTGCGTGTGCAGTATGTGTCTGGCTTTCAGACAAAAATACAAGTCTATTTTTGATGAACGCCGCAGCCCTTATGCATAAAGTTGAACAGACTACATTAAGCCAGACAGGAAGTCAGACATGGGACCAGTGAAGAGGATCCGGTATATTTCATATAACGGCATATGCAGACTCTCAACCACATCGCTGTAAACATTACATCCTAACTAGGGACATGTAAGTAAAGTATTTTTATATTTAACAGGCTTACTCATGGTTGAAACATAAAAGTCATTAAAAAAATCCTGAACGTAAAATTGAACGTAAGATCGTGGTCGGACAGCCAAACGTGGCTTTTGTTTACATGTAGCTGTCTGTATACATGGCTATCTTGCAACTTCCAGCATTTACTCACTACTCTCCCATGAACTTGTAGTCTCCCCAGCTGCCTCTGGTCGGAGACGTGCCACATATATAATGTACTCTGTGTGAATTGGAGTCTGCAAGAATATCATGTTGGAGATGTACTGCACATGCTACTATATTCAGTGTAAATTAGGGGTTTTATTAAGTAGACAGCCATAGTTGCCAAGTTCACTTCTTTAAAGTGACTTTGGGCTTATTTTTTTTGGAAAGTTGCTAACAAATTTTGGAGGTTGCAGTTTTTTGGACTTGTTTCTGAAAATGTAGTAGCTTGTTTGGGATTGCTGGGCTCCTGGTCATAACAAACTAACATTTGATTAAAAATGAAGTGTAGTGAAGGGCCCTTAGCGTGCAAGAGGGTTCAATTAGCTGGCTGTGTTAAGTGAATGCTCGGGGCTCCTGTCTGTTTTTTCTTCCTCCGTGCTATACATGCATATACGACCAAGCACAGAGGGGTGGGTTGTGCTCATAGATGGCTGCTCGGTGAACAGAGGAGGAGAGCAGAACGTGAAGTGATTGTGACAGAGAACCCTTTAAGCTTTCTGACAGTTTTTGTCTCATGTTGATCAACTCAGGAATCACTATATTAAACTCCAAAGTCTTAAAACCATTAAAGACATCAATTAAATACATGCGTCTAATTAAGGCGCTCCGGGCTTTGCCTATTTTCTCCCTTTAACTTAGTTCTGATGGTCATCATAATGAGGAGAGAGCAGAGAGGGACAGACAGCAGTGGAAGCACAAAGCAGGGCAGACACTGACAATAGAGAGAATCTAATCACATCTAGGCTTAATATTAATATAGTTTTCTAAAGTAATATCAGGGTAAATAAAAAAATGGGGAAAATAAATTAAAAATCATCCCAATCATATCATCTTTTATCTATTTTGAAAAGGCCTTTCTTAAAAATGGCAAAACAACAGTATTATTAGGCTATATTATCTTGTGAACTTCAGTAAAAGACATGGTTTGAATACAATAGTAGCTTTTTGGGGGGATTATTTTTATTGCTTATTTTGGGCTTGTTTGTTATAGGCTTGGCTGCTTTTTCTCTCATGAGATCTGTCAACCCTGTAGACAGCATGACCTGTATTCAAATGAAATGAGCTGCTAGAAAACAATGACAAGTCTTTTGAGAATCAGTTTCACTATGTATGCAGTTGAGGCAACACAAGCTTCTGATTTGTTTTTAGTAGGTCAACTGCAAATGGAATTCAGTTGGACTTAGTGGTTTAGTGCATAAGATTATGATATGAGGAGACCATACATGGAAAACCATAACCAAGTGGCTGGAAGTACCTGGTTCAAAATAAGCAACATCCATCATGATTGTTAATGATTACATCAGGATGGGAGAAAGAAAATACCAAGGTGCTGAGGTAAGTATGACAGAAGATGTAAGTGAGTGAAGACAAAGTGGTCCCCATCTTAGCATAAGTTTTCAGGGCATTTATCCCCAAACTGAGATACTGGCTCCAATAGATGCTAAGCTTTTTAATTTTTCATAGCATCCCTGGAAGTCAACTTAGTTTGTTCATTACAACAGCACACCACGTCTCAGTGATTTGGCTTTATTCACCCTACAGCCATGACTTTGGACCTTGCCACATTTTTATATTTTCAAAGATGAAGAATGTCTTGAAATCTTTGAACATTTCTGTAGTGTGGGAAACATCCAAAAGAGTCGCGCCAGATTCACACTGATTGCGTTGAGTGTGTGGTACTTCTCTGACCAGAGCCAGCTGGGGACACCACAAGTTCACAGGAGAGGAGCAAGTTCACATGGTAACAACCATGTAAAGTACATAAAGAGCTGCATCTAAAAAGCCACATTTGCCACCACGAATTCCTGTTCATTTGGAGATTTAACCTAGGTTGAAGCACAAAAGTCACAGAAATATATACTTTAGGCCTAAGTAAGGACGTCTTTTTACTCATGTTTAATGGTGTTTGATCTCTTTTGTGACCCATGTCCTTTGTTAAGATGTAATGTAATTCAATACAGTGGGCCACAAAATCCTCCTGTCCTGCCTGAAACATCATGTTGGCATTTGTGGCACATCAGTGGTTCACCTTGTACCTGACAAACAGGAGTTTTTCTGTAATGATAGGCAATTTGTCCTCCTCTGTGTCTTCTCTCTATTGTGAGGTACCACAAGGTTCTATGCTTGGCCCTGTTCTGTTTTCTCTTTACATGTTGCCGCTCGGATTGATCATGGCCAAATATAATCTCACCTTTCACTGTTATGCAGATGATCTACAAATTTTTCTACCTGTTACTCCAGGAAGAGATAATGCTATAGGACCTTTAATTGACTGCATTGAAAACATCAAGCAGTGGTTAGAGCATAATTTTCCTTACTGAAATGAGAACAAAACAGAATATATTTTATTTGGTGACTCAGTCTTGAAGTTAGTCCACCAAGGTCCGAACTAAGACCAAATATCAGAAATCTGGCAGTCATTTTTGATGATGGTTTTAAATTTAAAAAACAAATAGTCAGTTAAAGATAGTTTTTTTTTTCCCTAATTGTGACTTTTAACCAAAGTAAAGCCATTCCTCAATTGCCCGGATCTTGAGAGGGCTATTCATACTTTTATCAGCTCTAGGATTGACTACTGTAATGCACGTTATGTTGGTGTCTCCAAGCTTCTCAGTCACCTCCAGCTGGTGCAGAACGATTTTTAACCAGCACTTCCAGACACTTCAGCACATTACCCCAGTCCTTTTTTCACTCCACTGACTTACACTTTCTTTTAGAGTTGATTTGCCCCATGACATTAGCAATTCTCAACCCTAACAGGGCTTTGGGATCTTCAAATTAACTCCTTTTGGAAGTCCCGAAAGCTAAATATAAACACTGGGGTGACCGGTTCCTCTGTGGCCCGGCCCAGACTCTGGAAAAGCTGCCTCCCGATATGCACACCATCACAAATTTTGGTCTTTTTAAATCTAGGCTTAAAACATTTATTCACACTGGCTTTTTAACACTTAGTAATGCGGTGACACTTTATTTTATTTGATTCTATATTATAGTATTTTATGTTTTACTATTTTTTATGCTTTGTTGATTTTACTTAGATTTTATTGGAAAGCACTTTGGTCACTTTGTGTGTTGTAAAGGGCTTTACAAAAATGCTGATTGATTGAATGTTTACAGCGATCTGAGCGAGAGGCTGCACAAGCATTTTTATTTTGGAATTCACCAGATCCTCTTCACTGGACCCAAGTCTGACTTCCTGTCTGGCTTGATCTGCTCTGTTCAGCTTTATGCCTGGCAAATCTGACATCCAACAATAAATAGACTTGATACGTACTGCAACACGCATTGACTTGCATTGCGTCTACTTTCTGAACACACCTGGTATATTGTTTGATATGGCTCTGTCCTTCACTGTCCTTCAAAATTTACATTTCTCCATATAACCATTCACTGTTTCACATTTTTCTGATTGACATTTTTTTCTTCTTTGCAATGCATTCTATTTTTAAAGTTCACTGCTTTTTTCACTAGTTTCACTAATCTTTCACTCATTAAAATTTAAAAAGAAGGCTTTCATTCCTATTCCTTGCACATGAGCGTAAGGGTACATTTTAACAGCTGTGGCATTTGCAGTTGCTATGGCTTGCCAGAGTATTTTTGGTGAGGACTAATAATTTAGAACATCCTTTGCCAGCCAATCAGAAAAGAGTACACAATGTCGAGGAAAAAAGTGACCCATTTGGTTCCAGCACTGGCACTTGTTCAAAGTTTTGTCACGTCCTGTGGTGGAAAGTAAGTAGATACTTTTATTCAAGGAATTTGGTGGCAAAGTGTGGAGTTTGTAAGTGCAGAATTGGAGTACTTATTCCACCTCTGGTCACAAATAATCAGTCTTCAAGTGATTTTGTGGTTTCCAAAATAGCAGTAAGTATTAATCACACTGTCAACACTTCACTAAAATTAGTTTTTCATGTTTTATGGAAAATAACTCCAGTGGTTACACCTTTGGAACCTGCTAAAGAGCTCAAAGTCAGCAAATGTTTCTCCAGCTACGGTCATATATCAAATAATAAGGGCATGCCATATTGTGTTGATGTATCAAAAGCACCTATGACTAAGTGCTAATATAAAATGGCACCTAAAGCTTTTTAATTAGCATCTTTAACTTTGCACGCAGAGGGCTAGATGATGTGTAAGATTATGAGAATATCCTGGACCCTGCTAGTGAAACTTTGGAATTAAACATTTTCATCACCTTACAGTTCCAACCGCACTAAGAAAACACTTTACATTCCATCAAACCATAGCTTGGACCTATCCTGGAATTTTAGCTTTAAGTTCAATATGATCTTGGAGTCACCACCACCTCATTAAAGGGGTTACATTCTGCAAAATCAACTTTTCTAAGCTTTCTACCATATTATAATGTTGTGGTTTGTTTCATTCACACATGTTTCAGTAATCTTTTCAGTATTCTCTGGCATGGCCTTTCTGAAGCCTCAGAACACTCAAATGTACAAACCTCCGCCTCTCCCATGAATCCCCGCCCACTGCAAGAAGCACTGACCAATCAACAAGCCCTCTACAGCCAGTCTGCTCTCATTTTTCATTTTGTTGTAAAATGGTATCATACAAAACGTTTAAGGAAATAAAAACCTTTTGTTCCTCTTTTTGTGTTCATATGACGGCAACACTCTACTGCCCTCTGGCACCTGTAGAGTACTTATTAAAAACATTTTCTTTTAGTCGCATAATGTTTTTAAAGGTTGTAAAAAGCACTGCTGTTCTAGAGGCGGCTAACATTGGTTTAAAAATATGAATAAAGGCATAAAATAGCCCCTTTAAACAGCTTCTTTGATCTTTTTGTGCAGTAGACCCACGGTTGATGTGAGGTTTGATTCCCTGATGTGAAGCCAAAAGGTCCAGCCAGAATGTTAATTTGTAATTTAAATAAAAACAAACTTTTGGAAGACAATCACATTGAGGCAAATAAGCCAGAGTCAGAACTAGTGTTAGGGGCTTTTTTTTTATTTTTATTTGCCAACACAAAAAAGATATTTAGAGTACAGCAGACAGGGCCAATCCTGTATATTTGGGAGCCCTAAGCAGGATAAGTTTGGGGCCAAGCCTCTCAGTCATTTTTTGGACCAGTTAAATTTTACTTTATAATTTATGTATTTTTATAAAAGCAGAACTCAGTAACTCTGCTAGTTTCTTTGTTGTTTTGCCTCATTTTCCTCTATAGAGTGCCCCCTATATTATAGTAAAGCACTATCATAAACACTCCCTCCTCCCTCGGCTTTAATTTCATTTTCTTCTTGTATCTGTGCATACATTTTTTTCTGCCATTTGGTGGCTCTGCCACAACAAAAATCAAGAAATAAAGTCATTGCTGGCTTGTTTTGCTAACTGCGATGTGCCAATCTCTCGCAAGAATCGAGGCTTCTGTGACTCGACACCGGCGCTCACTTTTAAGTGTTACTTTTGGGCCAGAGACGCCAGAGGGAGATGCTGGACGCTTCATTTACCCCACAACAACTCATTTAACCATCACACGAACTCCCAAACTGTTTATTTAAGGTAAAGTTACTGAATTCTGCTTTAAAACAATTGAACAACTATTTTTTTAGGAGGATGAATGCTGTGAAACATTGACTTGCAAACTTTGCAAAAGGGGCCCAGGTAAACAGTAAGTATAACACAGATAAACCCTCTCAAAAATGATGAATACCCTTGAGGCCCTCTAATATAATATCTGTGAGGCCCTATGCAGCTGCTTAGTTTGGGCCAGCCCTGACAACAAGTGGAGCGAGGAGGACTCTAGCTGTGCCAAAGGAAAGCAATGAATATAACAAAACAAGGCCTAACTCAAAAGTCGAGTGGAAAATACAAAAGCCTGGTCTAACAGATCTAAAAAGTGGTGTTTGTACAAAGACATACAAGTGTGGCAACAACTGATAAACCTAGTGTGTCTAAACAAACATAAATCTACATGTTGTAAAGTGTGAAGGGTACCCACTCACCTATAGTTCAACCTCCCACCCAACATACTATACAATGCAGTACAATTTAGCATCTAGCATCTGAGGAGAGAGAGAGACCATGTCACCCATTGTCTCCTTTTAATTGTCATCTTCTTCTGGCTGTGATTAGCCTGTGAGATGCCAATCAGGAGTCTCCACAAAGATCCCACCCACAGAGCTAAGCAGAAGATATAGAAGTAGCACCTACACGAAACATCACTGCTGCTTACAATATGTTCTCAGGCAGTATGCATTTATTTTAGAAATGATCAGAACTGTGTTGAGCAGTTTAGCTTCGCTTTCCTTCCAATTTAGAGCTGAATGTTAATACAGTACATTTTACATATAGCTTTAGCTGACTATAGCACTCTGCAGCCATCAATAGCATTTCTATATTCAGGTGACTCTTACAAGACAATCCTTTTCAATGATGTTAAGTAAAAGAGTTGATGTGATTTAAGTTCACATACAACTCCACTATATTAAAGTTGGCCAGGCCACACTTTATACATTCCTGTATTTTGTATATATAGTTGGAGCAGTGCATAATTAAGTAAAAGATTACCAACAAAATGAAAGAGCACCATCTGAGCTATATTTTGTCTATTCATTTAATTTTTGTATCTCACATCCATACAGAATTAGAAGTGTTCAAACACCAAGATGGAGGGGTGTGACAACCCCTCAAGTGGACTATTTTGGGTTATATGCTAAAGTTATCTAAACTTATCAGTTTGATTCATTGTGACAAGAAACTTACATCTGCTGGCTAACATCTACATGTGTCATTTTATCAAGATTTGTATTGAGAAGAAAATTATGGCAAAAAATATAATGTTAACAATTTTTACTTTCAAACCTGAAAAATGCTTTACTGAAGCTATCTCAGGTAAACATCTAGCATCTAATTTGTTCATATCCAGGGCATAACAGTAGATCACAGAGAGACACAATACTGCTATTCCAATATTTTTTTTATTATTATTATTTTTAATGCAATGTAACATGCCCTGGTCTCCCCCTACTGTTCTACCATGATCATCAAGTTGCAATGTCAAGCAGTCACTTTTAATCTGAGTTTTTTTTATTTTCTTTCAAGATCATACAGTAGTTTTTGAGGACAAAATGGATGCAGCATTAAGCACCCAATAATTCAAAAAACATTTTGTATTCCGGGGGTTATAGCTGTATTTACGTAATTCACGCTAAGCTATTGCTTACCTAAACAGACTTAAGAAATGTAGCAAAAGGCTTCAAGGGACATTACTGTATAAAGAAGGTATAAAGAGTATTGTCTACTGAAATGCATGTGTAGGGCAAAAACAACAGGCTTTATAACTGTGCACATACAATTGCTACAGGTCTGTCCATTACAGATAAGGCAGCAAATAAAGGACACATGAGCAAACAGGGACTGATGACCAGAGCGTACACACAGCTGTGCCTTCCTCTCCCTCTTCACAATATTAGTCCAATAGCTCCAGATCCCTGCCTCCCTGAGTTAGATTATTGCAGCGCGGCACTGGTGGCTAACTGCTGCGAGCTGTGATGAGGAAACAGACAAGTGCTCACTTAACAGCCGCCTCATATTGTCGAGATAAGACGCAGTTAGCGAGGTGTGTTCAAACTGCTGCAGCTGATAAATTAACCTCCTTCTGATTCTGGGCCAGAAAACCTAGTGTTTAGAAGCTGGCATAGCAGGATATGACCTCAATCTGCGACAGCTGAGCCATTTATTGTTGGTTGGAGTTGTTACAATATGCTTGCCAGACAATGACCAGCTTTTCGAAAGTCTTTTTTTATTCTTTAGGTCCAGTAATTCTCAAACTTTTTATACTACAAAGTTAGAAAATATTTGGCATTTGTAGTACCATCTTTAATAGATTACAATGAGTGATACTACTGGTCTAAACCCAGACTGAACCAGGACTAAACAAGGTCTACATCAGGGCTAAAACAAGACTAAAAATGGCACTAAAACTGGACTAAACCTAGACCAGTGGTTTTTTTTAACATATACACAAAATGAAGACAAAAAAAAAAAAAAAAAGAAAAAGATACAGACAGCTTCAGACAGTATAAACAAAAAAAAAAAAAAACATAAAACACTGACAAATAAGTCTTTACCAAGCAAATTAAATCCAAATTAAGTTAGAAGTAAATTTAAATAAATGTGCAAAATTCATAGACACACAAAAATGAAATAAAACACAAACACACAGAAGGGCATGTAATATTTATGCATGTGGAACACTATGCATTACTCACATCCAAGACCTTCACAAGGTGCATAGTCCTCAGAGACGACCTAAACTTGTTCTAGAACAGGCCTCCATATAATACCACACTTCATATCTCAGTTTTTCAATGTGAAGGACTCTTATCATTTCTTTCAACCATGTTTAAAAATGAGGCACTGAGTCAGATTTCCACAGCTTTAAAACACATCTCTTGGCAATAACCATACCATAAACCACAATTGTATGAGCATTGTTTTTTAAGTATCATTTTAATGGACTAAACCAGGTGTAAACAAGGTTTAAACTCCAAAACACCAAACCAGGACTTATGCCAGATTCACACTGAATGGGTTGGATCCTCTTCATTGGTCTAGGGTCTGACTTCCTGTCTGGCTCATTCTGCTCAACAGTAACTTTATGCATGATGGCTCTGGCATACGACAAAAACAGACTCGATACATATTTCTGTCGGAGCATCCATTTCCATTCACACGTTTTTCCTCTAAAATGGGGAAGTAGTTGGGCACAAAAAAAAGCTATACTAGAGCAATAAATGTTTAATTGTGTCTGTCTGTTGTTTATGTAACGTAAAGATAAATAAGATAATAAAATAATATGACAAATGCTAAATATTCTAATGAAAATGTAGTTCTGGATGTTGTGCACATTCTGTTTCCTGTTGAACTGTGTAGGCCAGGGGTGCTCAACCTTTTTCGGCTTATGAACTACTTTTAAAGTCATCAAGGCCAGGAGATCTACCTTTTTGTTTTTTGTAGTTTTTATTTCTATTGGCACAGCATGGTGGGCATTCAGGGTTTTTATTATTGCAGTGGTTAAACATGAAAATGAAAATGAAAATGAAAATAGAAGGGGTGCACGATGGCAGAGCAGTTAGTGTTCTCGCCTCCCAGCAAAGAGATCATGGGTTTGAGCCCCGGGCCGACCATCACACCATCACACGAAGTCTTTGGCTGGAGCCTCCCTGTGTTACCATGGGTTCTCTCCGGGTACTTCAGCTTCCTCCCACCATCCAAAGACATGCATGTGTTAGATGAATTTTTGTCTCTGTGTCAGCCCTGCGACAAGCTGGCCCCTGTCCAGGGTGTACCCTGCCTATGGCCCGAAGTTACTGGGATAGGCTCCAGCCACTCGTGACCCGTAACAGGAATAAGCGGTAGAAAATGAATTAAATTTTATCAATGATATTTACAACATTCTATCATCTTCCTAAAACAGCTAATTATAATATTTATAATTTAATATAATAAAATATAATATAGTATAATATAATATTATTTTTTATATTATATTATATAATATGAATACTACTGTATAATTAGGTCAGAAATTAATAGTAAATTGCAGTATCATCAAAGCTCAACATTATTTTAGTACATTGGTGATTGACAGGAGCTCCATGGAAACGCTCAGGGGAGGAGCTTGTGAGACTTTGACAAAGCTTTCCTCCTAACAGCAAACTACTTTGTGAAGGACAAAAACAGAGCTAACAGGTAGAAATACATCAGGCACTGACTCCTTCCTCACCTGTCTCCTCCCTTTTCCCTCCCTTATGACACCACTCCTTTGATCTCCTCCTCTCTCGTGTGTGTGCGTGTGCATGCGTGTGACAGAACTTTACTTACACTTTTCACCCGGCCTGTTATGGACAATAACTGACCAGTGACCGCTTCCCTCTGTTGCAGCTCTATTTCTGGGGGAAGATGAGCTTCCCTTCTTCTTATCTGTTGTGAGACATGAAGTTCACTTGAAGTTCACTTCTGTTTTCTGGTATGTTCTTCGTAGAGAGTGACCGTTGAAAGGGTCTCACCATCTGTGATGCTGGTTATTATTATTTTTTAATCAACTGCTAACTCCATTGGACGTGAACTCCCACTCCCAGTTTGTTTTTGTAACTGTGTCTAAACTGTAGCTGTAGTCTACACTTTACTCCTGGATCAAACTTTAAATGAAGTTAAATCAGGACTTGAACTGGAAAAGACTTCTGAGTACCACCGGAGAAGGCCCGTGTACCACCAGTGGTCCCTTTATCACAGTTTGAGAACCACTGCTTTAGTCTGTTCTGTGTCAATGCACGTTGGAACTTCCAGGGAAAAAGATAATGTACACAGAATAAAATGCCACTTGCAATACAATTAAATAATGTAACAGATAAATAAAACATCACATACAGCCAACTTCAGGGTTAGATATTTTTTTTGGTTGAAGTTCCTGATAAGAGAATGAATTCCAGAACCATTCCTTTTTGCCAAGTGAAGTGAGTATATTCATGCTGGCAATATGAAGCATAGTTACTGGCTGTTGTGATGACAGTAAGTGAGAACAATTATAATTTTGCTTTGGGCATAATGACAGTCGTGCAATTTCCAGAACATGGTTATATGACAAATGAAGTGCTATCCCATTTAACTGCAGTTTAAGCCGTCCTTTTTCATTAAATAATATTAGCTTTATTTGGTGATACAAATGAAGATTGCAATGAAATCTCCCTAGATCTGTGCAGCCCTGAACAAAAAATAAATCAATTTTGACAAGATGTTTCACAAATTAAGCTTGCTTTCACTGGCAAAGACCACGCCACAACAACAGAGTAGATCTGAAATATTTAAATGTGGATGGACTGGACATGAAGGGATGAGGGACGCTGGATGCAGGATGTGGATTGCAGAATGGGAGATGAATGATATAGAATCCAGGATGAAGGATGCAGAATGACAGATGCGGGTTGAAGAAGGCAGGGTATGGAATGACGGATGCAGGGTGAGGGATGACGGATGCAGGGTGAGGGATGACGGATGCAGGGTGAGGGATGACGGATGACAGATATGGGGTGAAGAAGACAGGGTGAGGGATGATGAATGCAAGGTGAGGGATGATGGATGCAGGGTGAGAGATGCAGAATGCAGAATGACAGATGTGGGGTGAAGAAGACAGGGTGAGGGATGATGAATGCAGGGTGAGGGATGACGTACGCAGGGTGAAGAATGCAGGATGCAGAATGACAGATGCAGGGTGAGGAGGGCAGGATGAGGGATGACGGATGCAGGAAGAGGGATGACGGATGCAGGAAGAGGGATGCAGAATGACAGATGTGGGGTGAAGAAGGCAGGGTGAGGGATGATGGATGATGGATGATGGATGCAGGGTGAGAGATGTAGAATGGCAGAATGACAGATGAAGGGGTGAGGGGTCATTATATAATTGCCATCTTGCCATTCATCTCAGTTAGTGAATTAAAACATTGTATTTGTGTCTACATTGGATCAAACATGATCAGAATTTGTTAATTATTAGTCCCTTAAACTAAATATAAATACTTGCATAAACTAAATATAAATACTTGCATAAATACTTGCTAAATACTTGCACCCTGCACCACTACAAAGGAACATTTGCAGTTTGCTCTTTACAATTAATGTATATTTGAAACAAAATGTGTAAAATAATGAAATCAAATGATATACAGTACATTGAGTAAAGAGAATCTGTGGTGCACTTGCATGAGGTTACTGTGTAATTGGTTCCCCGTGTCAAGTGATTTTCTATGTACTGTATGTTCCAGATATTAGATTTACATGTTTTCTTGCTGCCAGTACGTGTTCACTAACCCTGATTAGAAGATGAGATGCAAGGCTCTATCATGTGTGACGCCAATTTGAAATCAAAGCCAATTTATTATACAGCCTATACACAGTACATATGTAGAAGTACTGTTCTCTCGGGTATCACTCACATCACTTTAGCAGATATCTACTTCCTGACAAAAGCCTCTACATTCAGGGCTGGAGTGGGACTCATTTTCAGCCTGGGAATCTTTTTGTAGTCCACGCCTCATTCAAATTCACCATTTTTCTTATGCATAAAAAGAGTTATATTCAAGAGGCATTCAAACAGCTAAACATTCATTAAAAAAGATGCAATTTTATGTATCCTAGTGTGTCTTAAATGTTGTTAGTTGTGCTTTAGTGTCATTTTATCAGGTCCTAATCAAATTGTTAAACAAAAGCTTTTAACAGAAAAGTGAGAAAGTACTTAACCCACCTATTGTAGAAGTAAGATATGTAAAAAACTAAAGTAATGCTTTAGAGGCTATACTTTGAGAGATTAAAAAGACAATTCACAAGAGCAGCAAAGCAGCAAATGAGACAGGGCCAGAGCCAAAGCCAGCTAACCCAGGTCATACAGTAAAAATATGTAATAAATTTTAGGGGTTAAATGCACAAGTTTCTGTATGTTGCATGACAACAGTGGCCAGAAAGTACTTCAACACGTGTATTAAGATTATACTTCAAAAACATCAGGTCCATTACTCCTTTAGTGATCAGCCCAAACAAGCATCTCATCTGCTCAACAAGTTAGAAATGACACTGTCTGAGCAATATTTATTATAGGCCTACAATATTAAAACATCAGTCTTCTATAACTGTCTCTGTCCCTGAATTGCCTCCCTCATGCAGAAAAAGACATGACGGCGCTAGGAGTGGTGAATTTTGATGCAAGAGGCTTCATTAACTTTATCCACAGTTTCAGACTATTAAGACGTTTAAATAGATCTGTCAGTGACACTTTTCAACCCTAATTCTTTAATATTTCTCTTCTCATTTCTCCTCAATACACTTGATACAGCTCCCCAGGTTTAGTCACTTTAAATACTAATAACCTACCTGTATTTCCCCTCACTCCATCATTGCTGTCAGCCATGTTTGTTATCATTTGATTCACTCTTCCAGCACAAAATTGGGCTGTTTGTTGCATTTCAATAACGTCAACTTGGCTGTTCAGACTGAAGTCCTATATTATGTTTTATTATATATTTTCGGGCTGTTGGAATCCTTTCAGACACCTTTCCATTAGCATTTCACATGCTATAACTTAAAATAATGTATATATGGAAAACTCTTATGGGGAGCTACTTTCAGTTTACAGAGAACACTTGGATTAGTTGCTTGTCGCCACACTGGGGAATAGACAGAGCATAACATGGCTATTTAGCACAGCTATTAGCGATATTTTAATGAGGTAACTGTTTCCTAGTGATAGTAATTTATGCACTGAAATTATCCATATGATTCCGGTGATGGTGTATGGGCTTTAGAAACACACAGGAGCGGTGGGGCCGAGCGTTTCCAGCGCTGCAAGTGGACGCCTCAGCATACAGATTACCTAAACAACTATGAATGAAACTAAATACTACTACAGCTATGCTTTTTTGGTGGAAACAACATGGTTAAAAGCTCTAAAAAGTCGATTTAGCATAATAAGGCACCTTGAATCACTGAGGTGGGCCTATGAGTCACACTTTTCTGCAACATGATTATGACTGACTCAATGTTCACACAACCTGCTTGTAATTTCCCCCTCCTTCTCTCTGAGCCTGCGGGGACTAGTTCTAACAATAATCTTATTTGTGTATGACATCAAAGGACATCTCAGGGGACCTCTCTCCAATCTTTCCCGGGTCGCTCCCAGCCTTTTCAGTGACCTCGGTCAGATTGCTGCATAAGCTGCACTTTGAGCGCCTCGTGCTTAACAGAGTCTAAAGCTGGAAAGCCGGTAAACATTTCCCTGCAAGAAGCCAAAGCGATTTTTCTTCCAATCTCTCTCGAAGGCCACTACAATCATGCACTGCTGTGTATTGATTTGCTCTACATGCAGAAATCTGATGATCGCATGCAATCACCGCAATCATCTTGAACCGCACTCCACCGGCGCTCTACAATACAGCTGCTGGCTTCTTGTGTGCTGTTGAATGAAGCTCTGGGGACTCTCAGGTGATACTGCCCATACTAAAACATGGCATTATTAGTAGGGGATGACTACAGCATACACATAAGAGCATGACCTTAGTGTATAAATAAACCTTTGCATGTCCGTAAGAAAGAAAACACAGCAGTAAGGTAAGGTACGGCTCATCTCCTAGGGTAATTTCATATTAAATGTAGAAGAGACTTATTAGCACTGATGTGGAAAAGAATGGTCTGAATACATTTATATCATTGCTTCTAACGATCTACAATTTAAGAAATCCACAGTTAAAGTTGCCAATAGACACATTAATTAAGTACAAGAAATGTGTTAATCCAGCGAGAGACAGACTGTCACACTACAGTCTTCCAGGATAAAACTGGATTCAGAACCATGTGGAAATCCTGTGATCATTTTATTTTAACAAATGTTAAATTGTGCTAATGTCCTAATTGGTATCTGTGTTTTATGTTGGTCATTGTGCAGTTTTCTTTGTGTTGCTCTGTTTTATCTACCCCGGGACTACAGACGAAAATCTGCAAATATGCCACGATATGGCTCATTTACAGTCTGTCCACATGTATATATGATTGTTCATTAATGTGCCTTGTCCTGACTAAATAATAAAATAAAAATGTGTCAACAGCTGCTGCTCTTCTGCAACTAGCCAGGTGAGGTGCCTTTGAGCATCTGTTTTGAATGCCTCTCAGACACCTTCCCAAGGGTTAGGGTTATTTAATTGTAAAAAGTATTTCCTTTTATGCCTGGTTCACACAGCAAGATAACGATGCCGATTTATGACCCAATTCTCGCCTTCCGACAATCTTAAGGATGCCCTGATTATTGTAATGGCACCAAATATAATCTGATCAGATATTCCTGCTAGTGTGTGGTGTGTTAAGAGTGCTCTGATCTGCTTGGAAGGACGTCAGGACTGCTCTGATCTCAAATTGGAGATATTCAACATATGTTGGATTGTCTTGGCCCGATATCGCAGCGTGTGTGGTGTGTCCCTGAGGACAAACGAGCACTGCACCCTGTTGAATGTGACGTGTTAGCCAATCAGAAAGTGAGGTGACAAAAGCACGGAGCGGAATCCAAAATCCAAACAGCTGTCATGGCGCACCAGAAAGTCAGGTGTACTCCAAAGTCACGTTTAATCTCATGAGGTTTTGCGAGATTTCCCATCTGACCTGGGAATGTTCGTGAGTGAAATCAATTGGTGTGTGGTGTGTTGTCTTTGCTTTGTGGCCTCACACCACACACTGTAGGACCAAACCTGTGATAGCTTTGATTTTTTATTGCCATGCGTGGGGTCTCTCAGGTTTTGAAAATCGACCGACAATTTTAAGATCTTGCTGTGTGAACCAGGCGTTAGGCAGCTGGAAGTGTCTGGGGAAGATGTGTCTGCGCTCTGACTTTTGATCCTGCAAAATGACCCAGGCTCAAGCAGTAGAAAATGGATGGAAGTTCACCAATCATCATCAAACTTTATCAATCTATCTTTATCACACATTATTTTTGTAGCAGTTCCATAAGTGGCCACTGGATCTGGCTGTTATAACACTAAACTATAAATTAATTCAGTCCTTGTACTCCATACGACAAGTCAACAAGCCTTATTCAAACAGCGCTCTTCACCCGCTGTCAACATTAACCCCACATGGCCTCCCCTCCCTGTGTGCGTGAGCTTTACCCCCATCTCCAAGGCAACATGTTTCATTGCTAGCATGTTGACTAAAATGTCCAATTGCGACTTGCACAACAGCCTGTGACAATCCTAGCTCTGAAAATTGTGCAGCGTTCTTTAATGGTCACCTACTTCTACAACCATTCAAATATGCACAACAGTTTGGAGTGCCTCTTTTAACTGTTGTCATTTCAACTGACTATCCAGCAAAAGAATAATAGCATTCATGTAAAAAGCAGGAGACTGAGGCTGAGAAAAGAATATAAAACTGAATATACAAACATAACATGGATCAGTAGTTCATCCTCAATATTCTGATATAGAAAGCGGTTCGGAAAATCAAGTTTATTCTCATTTCTTACAAGTTTACTGTACTGCTGGCATGGGTCAGCTCAGTACGGGCAAGTTTTCATTACAAAAAAAGAATTTGAAGTGTCCCCAAAAGATGCACCATTCTACCTTATCTAATTTGAGGTCACTTTGGTCCCCTGTCCTTCACGCGCAGTCTGCCTTGAAAAAGATGTTGCTAAACACTGCTAATTAAAAAAAAGGTACAAAATGTTGAACATGGTTTGCATTTGTATCAAAAGCTTTTGGGCCTTGCTTCAGGAATTGTAAAGTCCTGTTGTGTTTTGTTTTGTTCTTAATTTATCCAGGCTTGAGACTGCCAAATACTGTGTATTGTGGCTGGACTTTTTGGCTTTCTGTCAGGGAATGGAACCCCTGACTTCAGAAGGAGCAGACTATGCTAATGAAGGGGTACAACTGTCCCCCTTCACTCCAGTAGAGGACAAAGGACTTTTAACAAACTACTGTAGCCTTTCAACTACTCTAAACCAATAGAATTTAGTTCCAGGAAGAAAAAAAAAAAAAAAAAAAAAAAACTTCTTAGAAGCGTATAATTCAACTCTCTTACCAGATTAATTCAGAATTAATGTCTCATAGATGGGAGCTGAAACGTCTTCATCCAGATAACTTTTTAAACCTTTGTGTTGTGTTTCAATTAGTCTGGTTGACTGAGACTCTATGCAGACATAGAATGCTTGTCTTTTACTGTACTGACCCAATCCATGTCATACTGCTTTAGTAAATCAGTTTAGATGTGAGCAACCATCTTGAGTTTGAATTTTAATTAATTTAAAAGGCTTTTTAATCATTTCATGTTCAAGAGGCTCAGTGTTCTGCTTTTTAACTGACAGATGTGCTTAAACTCAAGAGCACCACAAGGACACCATTTTGCACAACTTTTATATCCAAAATCTAACATCTCCTGTGTGTTTTTTTTAATTAGTACCCCTCTTGCTCTTGTTTTTTTGAGTCAGAAAATCTAGAAAATTTCCACAGATGCTGAAAAAGCATCCACCACAGAGTGACTGGACAAAGTGGAGGAGTATAGTGCAACATGGGCCGAAAAAGCAGCTCTGACACATCAAAGCAATGGTCACTTGAAAAAGCCATGGCAACGTCCTGCCTCACTACAGTCGGGCTGCAGAGGGCAAGAGACAGCCAGGGGTCTTTCAGTGTGTTTGCTCATGCAGCGGAGTCCCCCGGGGAGTACAGAGATATGAAAAATAAACAGGAGAGAGCAGCGTTTAGAGCCACACTACACATTTTGTGGTGAAATGGATCGTTTCTGACTTCGGACTAGAAGTTATCAGCCCAGCAGCCTGCAGTGAGAAGACAAATCATTTTATAAAAGACTGTTACAAATGTAACAGTAACAGTACAAAGAGTTAATCTGCTACCTAATATACAGCATCTCACTCATTAACAGATGCCATAATGGAGAGGAAATGTGTATTATTCACCTCACTTTACCTCGTGAGGACAAATTAATGATTACTGATTGTAAAGTTTTGTTTTTTTTTGTAGTGCCAACGTTGCTAGAAAAGTGCTGAATCAACGCAGCTATTTATATTGTGCTGTTAGCTAAGTGCAAGACTCAGGAAGTCACAACTAAAGTGACATTCATGTACTATACTCAAAGTTCATCTTTTTTCCTTTCAGCTTCTCCATTCCAGGGTCACCACATCATCTGTCTTTGAGCATGCCCTTCCTGACACAACACTCTCCATTTATCCAGGCTTGGGACTGACCATCTGATACCAGCATCTGATCCAGAGCCAACTGGATCGGACCTTTTCAAAAATCAACTTTTCTGGGCTTTTAACTCATGTTGTTTTCACCTCAAAAACATACCAGGAGTAGTATTTTTGCTTCATTCACGCATGTTTGAGTAATGTTGTGGCGCTGCCCTTCTCAAGAGCTGAAACCCTGCCTTCTTCTAGCACTGACCAATCAACAAGCCGTCTACTAATTCCTCAAAGTTATTTTTCATTCTTGTAGTAAAATGGCACCCTACAAAAAGTTTAAGGAAGTAAACTGCTTTTCTCTGTTGTTCAAAAGAGCACAACAGAACTGCATACTGCTTCCCTCTGCTGCCCTCTTCGCCTGTTTCTGTATAACACCAGTAAAACATTCATTGAAAAAGCTCATTTTTAGTCACAAAGTTGTAAAGTGCAATGCTGTTCTAGAGGTGACCAACAGAGAATTTTAATTTGGTAAAAGAGGTTTCCTTGCTGATTGCATTCTCAATGGCAGATAAACCAGCTGGAAACATCTCGCTAACCATGGTTTGTGTTAGCCAAGTGCCTAAACTTAACAGAGCCAATTCTGGACCAATTAAAATTAAAATTACATCTGGTCCTCCTTTTTAAGGAGCACATTCATTGGCTAAGAGGTTGCACACCACAAAATGTAAAATTACCTGGGTTTGAATCCCTGTTGAGGTGTTTTGATTCTGGGCAACTCTCAACCTTGCTTTTTATTGTCATTATTAAATACAACTAACTCACCATTAAATAAAGTTGATCCTATAGATGAGCTAATGGACTTCAACAGTTCTAGACACATTTTAGCCTGTCCGTCCTGGGAGAGGGTTTCTCCTTTAATGTGGTCTCCATAAGTTTCTTCTTTTCTTTTTCTCTTCACAGTTGTTTTTTTTAGAAGTTGTTCCTTAAGGCTCTAAGGACAGGGGACATCCTGGGACTGTTTAGTGTAGTTATTGTATACATTTATGTGTGATTGTGTTTTTATTTATTTGTATATCCCTTTGAGGCGACTGCTGTTGTGATATTGGGCTATAATGAATTAAAGTGTTAATAAATGTGTTAAAAACAGGGGGAAACAAAGGGAAAACAGACCCAAAATGTAGGACTACAAAATGGAAGTTTTAATGAACTAAAATCAACAAAGGAAGTGGTCCAAAAAATGTGAAAGGAAAAAAAAAAAACAGTACAAAACAAAATCCAAGAGAGCCAAACACAGGGAAAAACACAAATGTCCAAAATCCAAAAGTAGAGCAAAGGACAAAATAAAAAGGCAGAGCAAAAATACAAAATCAAACTTACAGGGAACACTGGAGGCAGATAGTAAACCAGAAAAACACAAGGACTTAACCAGACATCAACATAAAACAAAAGGGAAACACACAGAACAGAACACAGACAGATCATAACAAAATGGTCACTATGAAGGATAAGGACCTCTGCTTCTTGTATGTGTAATTCTGGGCCACCATGAATCATAAAAAGTACAGTACAAACATGCAAAGAGGACAATGGAGGTATATGACCTTCTGGCCCTGAGTAAATTGGTTTCAATAATTCAAGAAAATGATTGTTCCATCCATTCTCAAGGCTTTTACTGAACCAATGTCAATGTGTCCCTGTTAGAGTCTGAAGTCGTACAGGGCAGCTCAGCTCATTCTACTTCAAGCACCAATCGGCCTTGTGGGAGATTCTGCTCCAGCCATTACCACTCGTGTGCATGTGCCAGGGTTTAGGCATGTGACTGTGTGCCATGTGGCTCGTGCACAAGGGCAGATTAGCACTGTCATGTTATGCCCTATAAAAGAAGTGATTCACATATAAATTCAGTATTTTTCCATTGAGAATTTCTATGTAAAGTCAAGATGAAGTTTACAGAGTATGCAGCAGTGGAATAGTTTGCCAACAGAGATAAAAAAAACAAAACGTTAGCACACCTGACTAAGGAACGGCTAATATCAAAACAAGTTTGCACTCCTTAATGATGAATGTGTGTGGGTGTGTGTGAATGCATGTCAGTGTATATCTAAAACAGAGTGTGTATGATTGTATTGTACCGCTGAGAGTGAGTGTGCGTAAGGTTGGTTGTTGGGATGGTTTTAGAGTAGTGCTGGTTAATTGTTGGGACACCTTATTTTTGATATATGCCGCATACTGTATGTGTTTGTCTTCATCCACTGACAAACTGTTATTTATTTGTATAACATCAACCTGTACAGAGACTACAGGTGGAAGCTTGTGTTTTTTTGCTATAACTTGGCACCATGCATCTTTCTAGATCTATGTATTTCTGTGCACAATCTCTGTACAAATAAAACATACCATAATCATACCAGACATTAAATACAGACAGTCTCTACATTTAAGGTTAGGCTTAAAATGTTCCTTGTGGTCAGGCCAGTTAGGAACATTACTATCAGTATTATACTCTAGACTATATCTTGAATCAGTTTATTGCTATTCACAAGTTGTCCCACTGTCCCATTCCCCTCTGTGATTTCAGATGCCTGACAGCTGTTAGATGTCCCAGTGACGACTGGACCTTAGCTTACCCTTTTAGTGCACGTGTTCTGACCTATGGATCCTCCAGACCTCTTCACCTCACCTCCTATCAACTCTCCTGGATCCCTTCCTCACCCTGCTCACCTCTCTGGATGATGCCTTCCTCCCTTGCTGCATCTTTTCAGACTTGATCTCTCCTTCATGTGGTTCTCCCTGAGGTTTCTCTTTCTCTCTTTATGTTGTGTGTGGAGTTTTTCCTTACCAAGAAGGATCTAAAGATAGGGAATGTCTTGGTACAGTCATTTTTGTTTGTTTATTTATGGCCATACCTGTAAACCCTTTGTGGCAGCTGTTGCGATACTGGGTTATATAAATCTAAATGAATTGAGTAAATGTGTGGATACCTTAGATTTTGCAGACTCCATAGTAACCACCACATTTTGTATATTCATTAAAATGCATTGGTTTTTCAAGAGTGTGTAACATAAGCTGCAAGTGCAATTTGCCGCAGTGACAGAGGCAGTCCTGTAGTAAATCTCCGAGCTTCATTAATTACAACCAATCATAAATAACATCCTTTTTGTACCATAGTATTGTCAAGTATCCAGCGGAGTGTTTCTTTATACAAGTATATACTTAGTTTAGCATGAAAAAATATAATCGAAATTTCACAGCCATCCTGCCAAGTCAACTGTCATCACCTTCCACTTTTTTGAGGAGTCATTTCTTCCATGCGGTGCGAGACAGGGCCGATTCCAATTTAGTTTTGTTAGTTCATTTCTCAGGCTCTCCATGGCCTCAAATGAAAGCAGCTCATTATCCCACCTTCCCACCAATTAGTGCACACTTAAGAGTCGTCCTCGTCTCCGGACAGTAAAGTGCTGTAGTTCTATTCCTCCCCGCGCTTCAATAAGAAGATCGGCGAAGGCAGCGAGCATCAAAGGCGTGCAAGATGAAGGAAGGGTCTTCACATCCAGTTGCTTATAAAGAAGTCTAATGGCTACACGTGCGACTGAAAGCGAAATGCGTCGAAATGTGCGCCTGATGAGATATACACATGCAAATCAGCTTCTTGCCTAATCCCATCTCTGCCTCGTGTTGCTTTCAGTCTCAAACAATGAGCCAAAGATAGAAGACACAGTCCTGCTACGGCACATTTGACATTTAGACCAAGAAATAGTGAGGAAATTGCTTGGGCAAAATTAGACTGCAAAAAAATTAAATAAAAAATGAAGCCACAGTAAATATCACAACAAGTTTTATCTCATTAACCTTTGTCTTCTCCAATCAAAAGGGGATAAAAGTTTATGATGGTTGTTTATGAAAAATGCATGGAGCCAGTGGTGTTTGTACACAGCAGAACATGAGAGGAGGATGTACAGATATATACAGTCAATTATTGATGAGGTTTACAGGACATCATTGGAAAGTAAAGCAGTTCTACAGTTCTACTCTGTATATTGAGTAGAGCTACTGAGGAAGTACATTGGTTAAAAAGTTTAGGCGAAATCCTATGAAATAGCACAATTCCTGTAAATAGAAAAATGTATAGTGACATTTAGAAATCATATTTTGTGAAATAATATTTGGTGGTAAAGAGGGGCCCCAGTGCAGGTTCTCAGAATGGGCCCTAAAGTTATGAAACACATGCTGTAAGTCTATTCATCTGCATGCAATACTTTTAAGTTATGAAAAGTGCACTGTTATTTCTTAAAGTCGATTAATAGTTTCTTTGAAATATTCAAACATGTCAGTGCTCTAGATCTTAATTATTGTTCATTAATAAACTTTGAAAGCCTTAAGTAAATATTGTAAAGAAATTGTCTATATTAAACATTTTATTATTTTTTTCAATCATAAGAAAAGCGTGTTCCTAAATGGAGTCATGCCTGTTAAATTTATAGCCCAGACTTTATAACCCACTAATACTGACAATAGTTAAGGACTCTTACCCCCAATTCACACCAAAGCAGCAGCGCGTAACAGCAGCGTCACGTCATAAAAAGATAAAAGTACATTTAATTCAAACAAAAATAATTTGGTATAAATCAGTTCGTAATATTTCTGCCTAACCATCTGAAGCAGCAAGAATATCCACCAATTATAGGAATGAAGTTGGTAAAACAGGGAGCAGATCCACAGACGGCGCCGGTCCAAACGCAGCTCTGGCGCTTTCGGTGTGAATTGACGCTTTTGATGCGCGTAAAACGATCTGCTGTTGCAACGCCCCCATGATGTTTTCAGTGTGAATTTGGGGTTAATGGTCCGGGTCCAACTCCTTGATTAGGAGAGAAAAAAAAAAAAAAAAAAAAAAAAAAAAAAAAAAAAAAAAAAATTGGGTTACCATATAATATATAATCAGAACATTATTGAACGGATTGGAAAAACCTATTATAACCTAGTTTTACTAACTACTAAACTGACATTTAAGATTTTATATACAGCATATGAATTAATCCAGCTTCTCAATCCTAATCCCCATTTGACCAACACATATGAAGTCTGTTCTGATGCAGGTAGGCTGTTAAAGTACAGGAAACGATCACTGGAGGAGCATCTTGCAATCATTATGGATGTTCTTGAAGAAATCAAGGTAGAGGCTGCTTTTTTTCCTCTTTTTTCCCCCTCAACCACTATTACTAGGGCCTGCTCCTGGTCTGGGTGCCACAGCCTGCATATCCACTTATGACAGTTCATATGAGGAGTGCTCCTGAGGCCTGGTTCGAAGTAGTTTCTGTGATTTTGGATGCTCTCATATAAAGGCACCATATCCACTGGACGGTACAGTGCGTGTCAGTACGGGGCGGTTTAGTACAGGTAACCCCAAAACACACTTGTGTTTCCATTACTCCATGAGATCAGCGTAGGCAAGGCAAGTTTATTTGAATTGCGCTCTACACAGTGCTTTACAGGGGAAAAAAAAAAAAAAAAAAAAACACAAGGTAAAAGTACATAGATAATTATTATGTAACAACCACTTGCTTATTACCATTTGCCAATGCCAAATAGCTGTAATAAAGGCCAATTGCTATGAATGCGAATCAGAAGACACTGAGTGGGGCTACTGGAGGGCAGGACATAAATGAAACCACAAGAGCAATTGAGTATGAATACTGGTGTATTGTATAAACAAAAGTGAAATAACCAAATATATACAAAGCTGCAGCAACCACAAATACAATAAACAATCAAAAAACAAAATCAATCAAATGTCCTGAATAAACAGTCAGACCGGTTGGTTCTCGTCAACATAAAAAAAAACGAAGCTTGAGCTTGAGCTTCCAGTAGAGTATCATTGCAAGAAGTGTATACTCCAAGCGCAAATGTTTCTTAAAGTCTGAATACTGATATGGCTCAAGTCAGTGTAGGTGAGTGTGTGGGAGAGTCCAAAGGCAGGCTTGTGGCCTCCTACCAGACCGGGTGCGTCTCAGGTTGGTTCCTAGCTCGCCATCCAGTTTGAACCCAGTACTTGGGCACCTGGCCTGTGTACACAATAAAACTTCTTAATACATTGGTGTGCCCAGTATCAATATTTAAAGACATTTTAGCATTAGCACAACCAAAAAACAAAGACAATGCTACAATTCAAAATAACCACATGTTAGCATTGCTATCAGTTACATCATTGCCATTAACATGATATCAAATGCCTGACCCACATATTAGCCATTAGCATGACCAGCATGAGTTAGCATAAATGCTACTTGCAACAAAAGGCTAACATGCTTCCCAATATTCAAGAATTCAAACTTACCAGTTAAGTCAAGAAAGCCCAAACGCCCAGCACACATGACACTCTCCACAAAAAGGTCTGGCTCTAACAAGGGCAAGTGAAGTCAGTTTAGTTCCACAATAAACAGGAATACATAAATAGAAGAATTGGCTTCTCTCCCACACAACTGAGGAGAAAGAAGTCAGGGGGGTTTTATACTGAGGCTGCCGGACTGTGAGCGGTTAACTAGAATGGGCGGTGACAGGCCATGTGGCATGGAAGAAAACCTGGGGTGGATTTGTGGATTGGCCAAAGAAGAAACCTGAAACGCTGCTTCACCGAGTTTAGTCCTGACTAATGTATATATACTGATGTCACAACAAGAACTGAGTTAATAAATGAGATAAAAGTATTTGAAGCTGTCTTTTAAAACATATTTAATAAAAAAGAGCAGAGTAAATCCTGGTGTGTGTCAGTGTGAGGCTGGAGTTAAAGCTGTATTAGCTTCTGTTAACAGGACACTACTTCAGGTGCATTAAACTCACTTCTGTGCGCCACTTCACCCACGCTTTGGTACGCTTTCTGGGAACGTTTCGGATCGCTTTGGGAAACACCTCCATACCTGTGCCGTACTGCCCGAGTGGAAATGCACCTAATGCCTCCAGATGGTTAGGTCTGTCATGCAGGGCGTGCTGAATTATGACTGCAGGTGCAACTCCTGCAGTCAGGCCTGTATTAGCATGGTAATATTTGTATTAATATAAATCTGCAATGACCTCAAACAACATATTACATCATGCACACAAAAAATAGGCTATTGCAACCAGTTTATATTATTTTAAGTAAGTAGTAGATCAGTGTTTGTAAATACAAATTTTTGACCATCATGGCTGCCTCACTGTAGTAGTTTTTCACTGCACTATATTTGAGTCCATGAGACATTCAGTAAGTACTATGAAATGCCATGATCACATACTTTGCAGTTTCTATAGAACAGTGTTGGACACAGCTGAAGGATCTGACCTTTAAGATACAAGGCTCAAGAGTAAACATGTCATCTTAACAACTCACTATCCTGCAACAAGCAAGCAACAAGTCCCATTCACACATGTGTATATTTTTACAGAATTAATGGTAGTCATCTACTTCATTCATTTATTACTGTGACATTTAAATACTAATTGCAAGCAACACTTTACTATAATTCTTTGTGCTAGCAATGGTGGGGACTGAACTGTCACTATGGGATTTGTACCTGGAAACTGGATTTGTTCAGTGCACGCATGAGCCAGAAAATACATTTTATAGCTGAAAAACTTATAAAAATCTTTAAGTCACAGTTTAACATCTCAGTTACAATTATTGTATTATTAATACATGGAAGTGTGATATTTTTTTTACAATTGCAGAATTTTTGGGGCCTCAACATGGAAATTATACAAATACAAACATGTTTGTAAGCTTTAACACTTAACAGAAAGTTAAAATAAAAGTTACCAATGTTGCAAGCAGCGACTGAGAAAAACAAGTTAGCGTTTATCAGCTGTTTCTGGTTTTAGAGGCCGTTGTACGACTCTCACTTTGTGAATCTAAATATTTCAGTTATTATTAACATTACATTAAAGTCATGCTAATACAGAAAGTTGTTAAATCTAGAATCGTGGTGCTGAAAATTTAATGCATGACAAAAAGCAGGAGGTAAACAGGAAGTGTTCTGTTTGTTGTGGCATTAGCTTTAGCATCACACCGCTATGCATTATTTTGGCTTTTTATTAAATATCGGCATTGAATAACCACTTTACATACAATTTTGATGCCCACATATTAACACAATAAGTAGAGACCGTAATAATTACATATACATATTTGACATAGACAGAGCTTAAAATGGCTATTTAGCACAGCTATTTGCAACGTAATGCTAACAGATAGATCAGGGGCATAACATCTGGCAGTGCAGCTAGGACTCCCAGGGGGTTTAGGGGCCCCTGGGAGTGGGCCCTTGGCTGTTTGTGGTCAAGTTTTTAACCTTAAAATATTTTTATTTCACATTAAATTGAACCAACTCATTATAAATGATAAGACCTGTACAGAGCTGTATCATCTGTGAGTGAGTTTCTCAGGATATCAGTGTATTTTCATACAATTGATGCAAACACAATTTTTTAAACTACGCAGACTGTAACAACTGGTCTTAAACTGAGTAAAAACAGCTGAGACATTTTATAAAGTGCTTACATGAAGTACTGATTTAAACCACTGGGGCCCATTCTAAAAATCTGCACTGGGGCCCCTCATTACTAAGTTACGCCACTGACATAGATAAATGAACTGACTGCTTTGTAGTGACGGCAATTTAAGAGCAACAACACGAACAAGTCCGGTGACGGTGTATGAGCTTTACAAACTCGCAGGAGCACTTTTTGGTTTGACGTGTCTACGTAGAGCCATGAGACCGAATGTTTCCAGCTCTTCAGAAAGGTGGCGGCTCAGCATTCACACAAACATGTGTGGATGAAACTAAATACTATTCCAGGTCTGTTTTCGAGGTGGATACAACATTATAGTATACATACATTGTTACAACCTCAAAAAAGTAGATCTAGAATAATAGGAGACCTTTAAATAAAACGGCTAAATGTTGACACACTTTAAAATGTTTTCTAACCTTTTTATGATATTTGGAGGCTAACGCTAATTCCTCCATAGAAAATGTTTGGTGGGCTGTTTAGTTTAAATTTTACAAGGGGTACTTTTACTATTACTTCACTACATTTTAGAGCAAATATCTGTACTTTTTACTCTTACTTTTTTACTTTTACTTTACTTATTTTTTTTATTGGTTTGAAGAATAACACATTTTGAGGTTAATTTATAATAATTTGTTTTGGCAGTGTTGTCAGTGTAGACATAGTACATAAGTGTAAAAGATGCAGTAAAGTAGTACTCTTCAGAAAAACATCACCGACAGATTCAGTCTTTTCTGTTGAACAAAATAACATTAGTTTACAACAGTTTTTTAGCAAAATCCTTCACAGCTAACAGATTTATTAGTTCTTGAATCTGTGGAGAATACTTTTTTTTTTTTACTAACATGTAGGCCTACATTTGAAAGTACTTTTATACTTTTAATTCAGGTAGAAATTTACTTAAATACTTTTTCCATCCATCCATCCATCCATCTTCTTCCGCTTTATCCGGGGCCGGGTCGCGGAGGCAGCAGTCTAAGCAGGGACACCCAGACATCCCTCTCACCGGACACTTCCTCCAGCTCCTCAGGAGGAACCCCAAGGCGTTCCCAGGCCAGCCGAGAGACATAGTCCCTCGAGCGTGTCCTAGGTCTTCCCCGGGGCCTCCTCCCGGTGGGACATGCCCGGAACACCTCCCCAGGGAGGCGTCCGGGAGGCATCCGGAACAGATGCCCAAGCCACCTCAGCTGGCTCCTCTCGATGTGGAGGAGCAGCGGCTCTACTCCGAGCTCCTCCCGGGTAACTGAGCTCCTCACCCTATCTCTAAGGGAGCGCCCAGCCACCCTGCGGAGGAAACTCATTTCGGCTGCTTGTATCCGGGATCTTGTCCTTTCGGTCATGACCCAAAGCTCATGACCATAGGTGAGAGTAGGAACGTAGATCGACCGGTAAATCGAGAGCTTCACCTTTCGACTCAGCTCTTTCTTCACCACCACAGACCGATACAACGACCTGCATTACTGCAGACGCTGCACCGATTCGTCTGTCGATCTCACGCTCCATCCTTCCCTCACTCGTGAACAAGATACTTAAACTCCTCCACTTGAGGCAGGAACTCTCCTCCAACCTGGAGAGGGCAAGCCACCCTTTTCCGGTCGAGAACCATGGCCTCGGACTTGGAGGTGCTGATTCTCATCCCAGCCGCTTCACATTCGGCTGCAAACCGCCCCAGCACATGCTGAAGGTCCTGGCTTGATGAAGCCAACAGGACAACATCATCCGCAAAAAGCAGAGATGAAATCCTGTGGTCCCCAAACCTGACACCCTCCGGCCCCTGGCTGCACCTAGAAATTCTGTCCATAAAAATTATGAACAGAACCGGTGACAAAGGGCAGCCCTGCCGGAGTCCAACATGCACTGGGAACAGGTCTGACTTACAGCCGGCAATGCGAACCAAACTCCTGCTCCGGTCATACAGGGACCGGACAGCCCTTAACAAAGGGCCTCGGACCCCGTACTCCCAGAGCACCCCCCAAAGGATGCTACGAGGGACACGGTCGAACGCCTTCTCCAGGTCCACAAAGCACATGTGGACTGGTTGGGCAAACTCCCATGAACCCTCGAGCACCCGATAGAGGGTGTAGAGCTGGTCCACTGTTCCATGGCCAGGACGAAAACCGCATTGTTCCTCCTGAATCCGAGGTTCGACTATCGGCCGAATTCTCCTCTCCAGTACCCTGGAATAGACTTTCCCGGGAAGGCTGAGAAGTGTGATCCCCCTGTAGTTGGAACACACTCTCCGGTCCCCCTTCTTGAAAAGAGGGACCACCACCCCGGTCTGCCAGTCCAGAGGCACTGTCCCCTGACCGCCACGCGATGTTGCAGAGACGTGTCAGCCACGACAGCCCCACAACATCCAGAGACTTGAGGTACTCAGGGCGAATCTCATCCACACCCGGTGCCTTGCCACCGAGGAGCTTTTTAACCACCTCGGTGACTTCAGCTTGGGCGATGGATGAATCCTCCTCCGAGTCCCCAACCTCTGCTTCCTCAACGGAAGACGTGTCGGTGGGATTGAGGAGATTCCTCAAAGTATTCCTTCCACCGCCCGACAACATCCCCAGTCGAGGTCAACAGCTCTCCACCCTCACTGTAAACAGTGTTGGTGAAGAACTGCTTCCCCCTCCTGAGGCGGCGGACGGTTTGCCAGAAGGTCTTTGAGGCCGACCGATAGTCCTCCTCCATGGCCTCCCCGAACTCCTCCCAGACCCGAATTTTTGCCTCCACAACCGCCCGGGCCGCAGCACGCTTGGCCTGCCGGTACCCGTTGGCTGCCTCGGGAGTCCCACAAGCCAACCAGGCTCGATAGGACTCCTTCTTCAGCCTGACGGCATCCCTTACTTCCGGTGTCCACCACCGGGTTCGGGGCTTGCCGCCACGACAGGCACCAGAGACCTTACTGGCCACAGCTCCTGACGGCTGCATTGACAATAGAGGTGGAGAACATGGTCCACTCGGACTCAATGTCTCCAACCTCCCCCGAGATCTGGTCAAAGCTCTCCCGGAGGTGGGAGTTGAAGACCCCTCTGACAGGAGGCTCAGCTAGACGTTCCCAACAGACCCTCACAATACGTTTGGGCCTGCCGAGTCTGTCCGGCCTACTCCTACTCCTACTCCAACTCACCACCAGGTGGTGATCAGTTGACAGCTCAGCCCCTCTCTTCACGAAACGGTCCATAGGCCGAAACAACAGTGAGAGACCTGTCCCCAACCCGAAGGCGCAGGGACACGACCCTCTCATTCAACGGGGAAAACTCCAACACATGGCGGCTGAGCTGGGGAGCTATGAGCAAGCCCACACCAGCCCGCCGCCTCTCACCGCGGGCAACGCCAGAGTAGAAGAGAGTCCAGCCCCTCTCAAGGAGTTGGGTTCCAGAGCCCAAACTGTGCGTGGAGGCGAGCCCGACTATCTCTAGTAAGTAAAAAAATTGAGTACTTCTTCCACTACCACACAAATGGTACAGGTAATTTCTAACGTGTACAGGATACTAACTACTGTATATGAGACATGTATAGTTTAAACAGTGGACAAACCTATGCCATCAGTGTCTGCAGTCCCATGTTCCTATCCTGGGACAGCACA
Organism: Bostrychus sinensis; assembly: GCA_020698575.1. Classification (NCBI taxonomy): domain Eukaryota; kingdom Metazoa; phylum Chordata; class Actinopteri; order Gobiiformes; family Eleotridae; genus Bostrychus; species Bostrychus sinensis. Next base: position 8,894,562 of record CM036257.1, on the reverse strand, counting down.
TTGCAACTCAACAACCATGCTTTTTGACACAAACATTTTAATAATCTATGACGTTAGCACTTTCAAGCCACGTCTCAAACATCTTCAGTAAATTCCCATTCTCATCACCTCCACCACCGCCGCCTTAGCTCCCAAACGGCTTAACTGTTGTTGACATGCACTACTTTCTTTATAACCTACTTTTTTCCCTGTTACTATGGCTACATTTCTTATGGTGGATGGATGTTTTGTAGTGGAATTAGAATTCAATTTAACACCCTTTTCTGCTTGGAAAAAATCAATCACAACAGCAAAAGTAATCCATTAAATGAACAGAACAGGGGATGGTGTAGCTTCATAAACGTATTGAGTGAGTGGGTGGTGTTTGATCAGCACTGGACCCAACAGTCATGTGACCCACTACTGTTTGTGTCTGCAAAGAGCACAAAGGTGGTTTATGGACACCACATTTATTTGCACTAAGGGACAGTAATTAAGAAATGCTTGGTAACATTGTGCAGGGTGGATCAGTGAGGACGGTCTTGATCATGGAAGCTCCGAATGCTTCCATTACCTGCTCTTTTAGATCATTTTTTCTCTTTTGTGGTGTAGATCAGCCATTCCCAAAGTCAGGAGCATCACAGCCCCCTTAAAAAACAGAAAATCCCATGCAGACCCCCAACAATAATAATTCTAGTTAAAATATTATGTCTTGTTTTTCTTCATAGATTTCTATAAAAACATTACAAAAACAAAACAAACAAAAACACAGGCTATTGGCTAAAAAGTCCCATGGTTCCTAAAAAGGCAACAGTATTAAATATTATATGTAGGCATTAAAATGTGTTTATCTAGGTTTAAAAAAAACTAAAAACATTATGTTAATATTACCACAATAAAAACATTTATTTATTGAAGAAATGTTATTATTGAAATGCATGGTTCATTATTCATATATGTTTTTTGTTTGTTTGTTTGTTTTTTGCAGGACAGGAGTTCTTTCATCTGTATTAGACTTTAAAATAAAACCCTTGAGTTTCAGTGAGTAGTAGGGATAACTCCTTAGTGTAAAATTCAACGTTGAGAGTGCTGGTATTAAATTTCACTCCAAGTGTAATTAAAAAGTCCTAAAAATATCTTAAATTTCACAAGACAAAACCTGGAGCTACCCTGAAAAATTTGCTCAAAATCACATTTTTAACAAGTACCTAATTGTAATTAATTTCAAAACTTGAATCACTCAGAGAGCGCAGACCTCCGCCAAGCCTTGGGGTCACTCACCTGAGAAAAAATCCTAAAGGCCTGGATGTAGCTCAGTAAGTATTAAAGATACATCAAATCTTTTTTTTTCTCTCTCTTTTTATTTGCACAGTTAAAAGTTCCATGATCCTATGACCGTTGGAACAACAGCAACAACAATAAAAAATTATGAACCATATGAATGTGGAAAAAAACGCAAAACAATTATCCCCAGATTTGGTTTTTAAATACTCCTTAAACTCCCCCATAGTTCAATTACAACACAGCCATCATCCAACACATTTAGCACTCTTATGGCCATTGTCAAGCAGGACCTCTGCAGCCGGCACCAGGCAATTCTCCATTGGGAAACACATAAAAAGTTCTCCGCACATTATAGGGTAAACATTTTTGTGTAGGGCAGTAAGGTCCCAGAGCGGTAGGTGAAAGCCCACGGCACAGTTTAAATGCAAAACATGACAATGCAAAGTTTCTTCTTGCTTGTAATGTCATTAGGCCCAGTATGCTGTAATGGTTGGAAGTGATCTCTGATTGATATGGCAAATTGAGAATGAATGAATGAATGAATGAATGAATGAATGAGATCTGATATAGGCCTTGTATATGCGTAAGAGTAGTTCATTGTTTCTCGATGGCAGCTTCATTTTAAGCAATCTCAAAACAAAGATTTCCTTTCGAGACATTTTGCATACCTCTTCAATGTGGCGCTTAAGTTTTAAGTCACTTGTAAATAGCACACCAAGATGCTTTACTTCATTTGAAAAAGAACTTGCACTGACCTTGAAAGATAACCTGATTGTTCAGAGAACTAACAGATTGCTTTGTAAAGCACAAACACACAGTCTTGGAGGCATTGAACCTCATGTCCCAAGTATTAGCCCAGTCACTTGCAATGGCTAATGCATAGTTCAAGCCAGCAATAGCTAAAGCTGGGTATGCACAGGAGACAGTAATTAATGTATCATCTGCGTATGCTGCCGGAGTAACTGTAACACTTTGGTGTAAAACTGCAGATACACAATCCAACACAGTCAGTAGGTCATTTATAAACAATATAAACAAAGTTGGGTCAATAACACTGCCTTGGGGTACCCCGGATTGCATTGGTAAAGACGAGGAAAAAGATTGACCAATTCTGAATACCAAAAGCAGGGAGTTTTTGGAGAATGGCCTCATGTGGTACTGATGTAAATGCATCACTTAGATCCAGAAATGCTGCCACACAAGTTTTCTTTTGTTCTACAGCTTTTAACCAATTACGATAATCCAGTGCTAATTGGTCCAATGTAGAATGTTTAGGTAAAAAAACAAACTGATGTGTAGATATTAATGAATTTTTCCAGCAAAAATGTCATTAGTTTGCCATTTACGATACTCTCAAATTTTTTTCCAATACAAGAGGTCAGTGATATTGGCCAATAACTGCAGGGGCTTGATCGATCTCCCTTACGCTTGTAAACCGGTGTCACATAAGCTGTTTTCCAAATTTGAGGTAATTTTGATGTGCTGAAAGACAATCTAAATAGATAAGTTGGCACAGGTGTGAGCTCAGCTGCACAATTTTTAAGAAATAAATTTTATATGCCATCAGGCCCACTCGCTTTTGTTACATCAGTTTGTTGAGTTTACTGTATACATTATCTGGAGACACATCCACATCAGTTAATAAGCCATGCTGAGTCTGGGGTAAAAAATAATCCAAGTTTTGCCCTCCAACTTGACCTTTACTAGTGTACAGGTGATTAAAGATGTCAGCTTTCGCAGCATCATTTACAAATATTTGTCCATCATGAATCAAATCAGGTATTTTATCACCAGAGTTAGAAAATTTGTATAGATCAGACAGCAGGCCCAAGTAATGTCTTGGTGAATAACTTGAGGCCAGTTTCTGAGCTTGCTGAGTATAATACAGACGTTTAATATGACTTATCTGCATTTCTGGCATTTCTAAAAGCATTTAAGTCATGGTCATTTTTTGATGTCTTAAAGTTTGACCTAGCATGCATGTTTAAGCAACTTTAGACACGTACATTCTGGTGTAATAAAAGGTAGATGCTATTAAGATAGTATTGAGGTGACTGCGACATAAAAATGTTCTGATGCAGGCTCAACATCATCGTAAGCTCAACTTGTGACAAGGTAATATTAATAACACCATGATCAGAGGTTCCAATAGAGACAGAGACAGTCAAACCAGAGAATATTTCCGGAGTATCAGTTAATGCTAGATCAGTAAGAGAGGGTGTCCCATGCAGTCTGTCAGGAAACTGAGTAGGTGAGGTGACGATTTGGGACAAGCCATGTAATGTACAGAACAGTTCTGTTTCTAGTCCTTGCTGATCTGTTTTGTCTTTTGGCCACCATTTGGAGTTATGCACATTAAAATCACCAATTATAAGATGAGCAGATTTAAAACTGACAGGACAATTTTCCATGGACTCCTTAATGTGACATGGAACATACTACTGACAGAAAAACCTCACCTTTCATTTGGTGCAAGTGAGTAGCTACATTTGCAATATCCAATTTCATATGTACCTCCTATATTTAGAACCTTCTGGATCACCAGAACCAGAATATCAACATGATACAGGTCAAACTATGTCAGATTATAACATCTACCATGATGTCATCTGTAATTATTTGCCAACGGTTCTGCGCATTATTTGTTGAGTTAGCAGGTCTAATGGCATAATTAGCCCCATCTCCCAATAGTAAAGAATTCCTGAATCCAGATGGTGATCACGATCACCCCCAAAATATGATCACTTTTTCCTTATTCCATTTCTGACATTTCCTAAGAAAATTTATAAAAATCCTTCGATAACTTCCTGCCTTGGCAAAGGTAACTATGGCGGCCCCCTGCAGTACCTTCACAGCCCACCAGGGTGCCCGGACCCCACTTTGGGAACCACTGGTGGAGACAGTTGCCATTACTCCAGTGCTCCAGACATGCACAATGTTGGATTTAAAACATTTATTGATTAGTTTATATTGCAGGGACAGTGTACATTAATTTATATTTTTGTAAATGCACCAGAATCAGCCAAGTGTTAAACTGGTATTAAAATCACAATCATCCACACACAATGTACATTAGTAAATTAGTAAAATACATAGAACATGATGGCCTTGTACAGACAGACAGGAGCAGAAGACAGGACAAAAACACTTGAGTGTTGTCAGTTCTGATGATCAAAGAACCAGTCCTTTAAGTTCATTTTAAATGTATTACATTATAGGATGTTGCGTCTCTGATGTTACCTGGAACACAGTTCCACTCATGTGCAGCTGTGACTGCAGAAGAGGACTGGCCAAATACTCTTTTTCCAAGTAAAACAATGCAGTTCCCTCTGGCTGCCCCTCTAGTGACACGGTACGATGATGTTCTAATGTTAACAAACTGCCTGAGAGGACGAGAAGACAAGCCATGAATAATTTTAAATATTAAACATGATTTTGAATATTTGATCATAATGTCCCAGCTTAAAAGTTTACTTTTTTAATACTGAGCAGTCGTGATAATGAATAGATTTTTTATCAAGTATTTTTATTGTTCCTTTGCAGAGAGACTCTAATGGTTTCAGTGTAATGATGGTTGCTTGTGACCATGTAGTTAGGCAGTATGCGATATGTGACAGTACCAAGGCGTGCATGGAAACTTTGGCAGCATCTGATGACAGTTGCAGCCTGATATAACAGAAATTGGAAAGGTGGAATTTGACTCTGTTTTGCTGTTTATAAGGACTCCAAGGTACTTGTATTTGGATACGACCTGTAACCTCTGTTGAAGACATCAGGTTGTACGTTAAAGCCATTGTAGGTAGTGAGCGGAAAACTGACTAGAGGGCGCTGTTTTGCGAGTGTAGCAGGCAGCATTATATCCCGCCCCTGGCAGACCCAGCACGGCTCCGCAGTGTTGTGCTGAAACCACGGTCACGGTCTTTTAGAACGGCAGTCAGTGAGAAGGTGTGGATGTCAGAACCTTCTCGTATTTCTCATAACTAGAACATAAAAGAAATGTATTGAAATATATCTGATCGACACTCGCAGTAGTCCGACAGTAACAATACGGGCACCATACAATAGCAAATAGTATAAGTATTGTAAGAGTAAGACTGCTTGCTATTGCTAGCTGCTAAGCCAGCGCTAGCCACTTAGCTAGCATCACTGAGTGTTGCTTATACAAATGCAATAGACAACTGCAGGACTCATTCTAGCCAAAAGTTTGAGGGACTGCACATATGCACATGTTACCATTAGGCGGGCACTGTTTTACAAATATAAAGAAAAGAAAAGAATATCACCGGTTGAAAAGAAACATAGCGACCATAGCATCTGTTTTGAGCCCCTTTCGTTCCCATGCCACTCCAATATTCACTCTAGTTTTAGCTCTTTCTCAGTATAACCTCTTTTTGTTCTTTTCTTTCTCTAAAACAGTTTTTGTTTTTCTAACGAAGGCAACAGTGGGTGCAGGAGGGATCGGCTGCAAGGGATCGGCTGGGACACCTGTGGACAGATGAAGGGGAGTTGAATGGTTATGAATTCTAACCACCATTCAAGGAAACCTGAAAACATTTTGGCTCTTTTATCTGCACTTTTATTTAAGTAAAAAAATTGACTACTTCCTAAACCACTGTATTTTCAAATGAATATACAAATGATATTACCAAATGCAGGCATACATCACCAACAGTGTTACATGGCAAACACTATTAAAATGAAAATATTTCCTCATTTTATTTTGTATGTATATTTTATTCTGCCTACATACTGTCTATTTAATGGTGGGCTCAGAGGAAAAAAGAGACATTATTTGTTGTGGTTTTAATATTGTTTTGTGTTAAAAAAAAAAATAAACAAACAATTTTTGATTAATAAAAGTGCAGTTGTTTTTTGTTTTTGTTTGTTTTTTTATTTTATTTTTAAAGGACTGTGTTGTCCCATGGAGGAACCGCAGGTGCATACATGGTGCCTCAGCCAAATGGAGGGAACACACCTTTGAAGGAGGTGAGGATTGGAACAGTTTGGATCAGCATTGGACAGACCCTGAAGGAAGGATTCTGGCATTTGGGAAACAGCCCCTCTCAATGGGACCGGTCCCAGATGGTTGTGTGTGGAGCAGATCATCTGGCTTCAGTGTTCACAGCAAATTTTATTTTTGTGGAAAAACATCAATCTTCTGTGTTGTTAAGGTTTTCTTCTCATTTTTTCCCCTTCTACATCCAATATCAGCTCGCAATAGAAAAGGTGCCACACTGTCAAAGTGTCCTTGAGCAAGGCACTGCATTGTGTCCATTGTGATGCTGGCATATGAATGCATGTTTGTGAAAGTGAATGGGTTAGTTGCTTACATTGAATTGAAAGTGTGTGTGTGCCATTGCCTGGAGAAAAGCACTACATGAATGCAGCCATTTAGCTTTATCCTTCTACACAAAGACAATAAAACATGTATATTATACTATTGGGAGAACATGGAAGAAGTACTAAAACCTCTACTCTGGTACTGTTACGTCAAAATAATATTACTCAAGTAGAAGTAAAGTACAGCACAGCAAAACTATTACATATAAGTAAACAAGATCTATAAAAATGTAAATAAATAACAACACTGAATGTGGATTTTAAAACATGTATAAAACATTTAAAACTTTTTTGTACATTTAGAGCACAATGTAGTACAATAACTACTGCTGCTACTACTATGAGTACTACTGCTACTAATACTACTACAACTACTACCATTACTACTGCTATTACTACTACCACTACTAAAGCTCCTACTACTACAACGATTACTACTATTACTATTACAACAGCAAATACTACTATTAATACTACTACTGCTATTACAACTGCTATTGCAACGGCAAGTACTACTGCTAATACTCCTACTACTACTGCACTATTATTAATACAGCTACATCTACTACCATTATTACTGCTATTACTACTGCTATTACTACTTCTACTTCTACAACTACTATTCCAACTGCAATGTCAATTACTCCTAATACTAATGCTACTGCTACTTTTACTACTGCAAGTAGTATGTAGCACATACATTGCACAAAATGGTGATTGGTCAAGAGAGATTGAATAAAAACCAAATATGAACTATATGCAATGTGATAGTAATGGACTAGCGCTCAGCAGTAAGGTACAGCTCAGGGAGAGAGGAGGCAGAGACTGAAAGGTTTGGTTTTGATGGTACCATGTATTAACAGATTTTTTTAGACAAAGACACAACATACATTTAACATTTACAATGAGGCAAGATTCTTCACAGAAAAAATGTCCAACCAATGGATCCGGAACACGCAGATCAATAATTTTAAGCTCACACGCACAGTCCAACGCAAGGTGAGCGTTACCCGTTCATACGACCCAATAACATTGTGAGAGTTCAGAAGGAAGTGGCCATGTGAGGGAGTGAGTGTGAGTAACTGGACTGATGGGTCGCAGAGTGAATGCAAGTGTGAGAGTTAATGCTGGCTACAGGAGCCTCCTACCAGCCCGAACTGAGCAGAACGATGGAGGAGGTTCCTTGGAGGAATCTCGAGTGGCTGAGTTGAGTTGATTCAGGTTCGGCGGGTTTAGCTCGCCATCACAGTCCTTGGAGGAATCTCTAGTAGCTAAGTTGAGTTGATTCAGGTTCGGTGGGTTTAGCTTGCCATCAAAATCCTTGGACGAATCTCTAATAGCTGAGTTGAGTTGATTCAGGTTTGGTGGGTTTAGCTCGCCATCAAAATCTGGCCTGTATGAAGAACAGGGCCAATATAATTCAAATAAATCTATGTAAACAATTCATTTAAATATCAAAACCATATAATACAAGTAGTATTATAAGTAGAAAAATAGTTTACATGTAAGGTTCAAATATTGTACAATATACTCAAAATGTTCAATTAATAAAACAATCAGTCACAAGGTGCATAAAGTTCAGGTTCAAAAAAGCTTTGCAATTAAAGTGCACCTAAGTGTATTTCAATAGGACCAAGTAAGCACAGTATAAAGGCTAAAAACGCCATGAAATACATAACTCACTTGGAACCATTGGACAATATAAACACGTTTCATTTGGACAACAACATTGTAAAGAAAGCCTAGAAATTTGGCATAGATAGCAAATGCTAACCAGACCCATGTTATCCTATAGACCCGCTAATGCTAAGCTAACCAACAATACTACTACTATAAATATTTCTATTTCTACTACTACAACTACAATTACAACTGCTACTACTACAAATATTACTATTACTATTACAACCGTAAATACTACTATTAGTACTGCTTCTGCTTCTACAACTACTATTGCAACGGCAAGTACTGCTAATACTTTTAACTACTGCTACAAATACTACTATTACTTTTGTTATTACAACTACTATTACTACAACAGCTACTATTACTACTACTACTACTATTACTACTGCTGTTACAACTACTATTACTATTATTACTGATAGTACTACTATTACTACTGCTATTACAACTACTATTACTACTACCTCTATAACGACAACAACAGCCATTACTACTGCAAGTACTACTATTAATACAGCTACTACTACTACTACAATTCCTACCATTACTACTGCTACTACTACTATTACTACTATTACTACTGCTATTACAACTACAATTACTATTATTATTGATACTACAAATACTACTATTACTACTATTACCTCTACTACTACATCAACTACTATTAATACAGCTACTACTTTTACAACTGCTCCTATTACTAGTGCTACTACTGCTATCACTACTGCAAGTACTACTATTAATACAGCTACTACTACTACAACTGTTACTATTACTACTATTACTAGAAAAAAATGTCAAGGCATCTTCCTCTCCCTTTTGGCTTTTCCCTTCTGGGGTCGCCATGGCAAATCATCATCTATTTATCTATTCTATTTATTTGGCTATAGCTTTCCACCAGATGTCCTTCCTGACTCAACCCAGAGAGGGTTTATCCGGGCTTGGGACTCTGACACTGGCTTGCTGACTTTGTATAGTAGGATTGGGTATAAGTGAAGGTACGTTATTCCTGGTCAGAAAAGTGCTTGAGTAAAAGAATATAGTTATTTTCCCCTGTGCTTTTAAGTACCACTCACTATATATCATTAATAAACACTATTATTTTTATAATATGACTTTACATTATGTGATATCATTTACTGCAGACTTTGTTCTTTAGAAACTCATCAGTGTGGACATAGCCAGAGGAGACAGCAGCAATAACCTTGAAGCAGAAGTGTATCCATCTTAATGACCCAGGACATCTGTTACTGACCCTCTGGACTATGTGGAATATCAATAGACAAACATACTGGAATCCATATATACACTGGCACTGAATAGGACTGTATCAGTGAGAAGATGCAGAAGCTTAAATGAGCTCCCTGGACACTTCAACCACATTTATCACACACAGAGACCGGCCCTTACTAAAGAAAGGCTATACAGTGGTTTCTAAGCTTCTTGGTCTCGTGTACCCCCAGGTCCTGGTTTAGTCCTGGTTTGGACCGGTTTAGTCCTGGTTTAGTCCTGGTATGGACCTGGTCAACTCTAAGTATAGTCTTTGTCTAGCCTTGGTTTAGTTCTGGTTTTAGACATGGTTTAGTCCTGGTTTAGGCTAAATTTAGTCCTGGTTTAGCCATAGTTTTGTTCTGGTTATAGGGCATGGTTTAGTCCTGGTTTGGACTTGGCTCAGTGCTGGTTTAGTTCATGGTTTGACGTAGTTTAGACTAGGTTTAGACCTGGTTTGTTCCTAGTTTTGTCCTGGTTTACTTCTGGTTTTAGATGTGGTTTAGTCCTGGTGTAGTCCTATTTTTTTGCCTGATTTAGTTTTGATTTAGTCCTGGTTTAGTCCTGGTTTAGATCTGGTTTAGTCCTGGTTTTGTCCTTGTTTAGACTTGATTTAGATCTGGTTTAGTCCTGGATTTCCCGTTGTTTAAACCAGGTTTAGTCCTAGTTTAGTCCTTGTTTAGATCTGGTTTAGTCCTGTTTTAGTCCTGGTTTAGACCTGGTTTTGTCCTTTTTTTGTCTGGTTTAGTTTCTCTTTAGTGTGGCATCCCTTGGTATAGTTCTGGGTTAGTCCTGATTTAGGTTAATTTTGTCTTTCACAGCCAAATATATAAAAGTACTATAAATGATCATTTACTGTAAGTCCATGGAACCCCTGCAATGTGCTCACATACCCTTAGCTGTTCCTGTACCCCTGGTTGAGAAACACTGGTGTCATTGTAACTTGTGGACTAGTTTTACACACTGTTGCATTCTAGTGCGAGCATGACAGAAACTCAACACTCACTATTACAATAAAAGTAGTAAACATCAAATAAGCCACTTTTTAAATAGGGATTTTGTATTCTTTAGACAAATTCAAGATACTGGTCTTGAGTCATGTAAAAAAGCTTCTCTTTAATTTGAAAGATATCTTTGTAAAAAAAGAGATTCATCGTGATCTGTTATGGAGCGCTTATGTCTCCAAATGCTGTTCCAGCTGAGTGGGCCAGGGTCCAGTGGGGGACTGACTCAGTACAGAGGCGCAGTCAAATGCTTTTAGATCTAGCAACAAAATATTCACATGCAACAGACTCTGGGAGAATCTGAACTGAATTTAGCACAGATTGTGATGGACTACACAGTTTTAACATAAAGTTTCCTGACCGTGCCTTTGTAAGTGGACTGCACTAACTTTTGCCTTTGTGCTTCCGTCCTAAGGATGGGAATTTTAGCACATTTTAGTGAACCAGATCATTTGGTTCAGGTCATCCAAAAGAGAATCTTTTGGCTCCCAAATGATTCTTCATTTCACCTCCTTCACCTTTTATATTTCAGCCAAATTTTGTGCAGTTTTGACTAATGAGTTGTATTCATATATGTGTGCTCATATATAACTCAAATACATGGATTGTGATGAAGAATTCAAAAGTTCTGAAGCTTTGAAACTGCCCAGTGAATTAACTTAGAGAACCACTCTACTACCAACAGCATAAAAAACACACCTATAATTAAGAAAAAAAAAAAGTAAAAAAGGAGAGACTTTTTATTTGTTTATACACAGGCACACCCCTAACAAAAAGCAGGGCTTTATTTAGAATTAAAAAGTAAAACAACAGCAATAGCTGACCTCAAAACTCAAAAAACCTTATCAAAAATATATACTCTAATAAAAATTTATTACAGAAACATATTACAATGTGCATTATGCAAAACAACAGCACCAAACAGCCTCAGGTGTCTGTCTCTGAGCTAACCACCATCATCTATCTAACTGTAACTTTGAACTTTTATTTTTCAGTGCAGAGTGCTGTTGAGGAAGACCAAGCGTCTCAGCTCAGAGAGGCTGATCTGGTTTTCTTTTCTCTGTTATTATCTGTCCTGTTTATGAAAAGATCCTTTCAGAAAAAAAATTGCTTGTGGATAGGAGCCAGCTCTCACCGCCGCTATTTGTACCGAATCATTTGTGACCAACCCATTACTACATCCTACCTTGCAGATTCCTAACTTCTATTCCACTCAGAGCTGGCATCTGCTCAAGGTTCCTGTCTGTCAAAAGACAAAAGACTAGCTTCTCTGTTAACTTGGATTAAACCTGACACAACAGAACTTATACTGGAAAACGTATAACTTTTATTCAAGTATATTTTTAGTCTCATACAAGTATTCCTTGACCTACTTTTGCAGCAACAAAAGTAGTAGTAATAGCAGTAGAAGCTGTATTAGAAGACGTAGTCAAGGTAGCACTAGTAGCAGCAGTAGCAGTAGTAGTACTAGCAGTAGGAGTAGCAGTTCTTGTTCTTGAGTTGTAGCAGCAGTAGAAAATTTTACCACGCTACCATTACAGAAAAAATCTTAAAAGTACTTTCTACTAAAGTAAAGTTTAGTTGAAGTAGTAGTACCACCAGTAGTAACAGCAGAAGCTGTATTAAAAGCAGTAGTAAAGGTAGTACTAATAGCAGCAACAGTAGTAGTGGTTGTAGTAGTATTAGTAGTAGTGCTAGCAATAGTAATGGTAGTAGCAATAGTAGTTGTCATAGTAAATGTTGTAGCATTAGTAAGTAGTACTATTAGTAGTAGTACTATCAGTAATAATGGTTGTAGAAGTAGTAGCAGTAGTAGATGTAGTAGCATTAGTAGTAGTAGTGGTAGAATCACCAGTAGTAATAGTTGCAGTGATTCTAGCAGTAGTCGTAGTAGAAGTAACATTTTTTTGATTACTTTTACTTCTGCTAGAGTAACATTTTGTTTAACTTGTACTTGAGTACAGCTTTTGAGCACCACAGGCCTTTTAATACAGTATTTATTTTATATAAGGAGCATTTTATGAATAAAATAAACCTTAAAAATCACATTTAAAGGTACAGTTTGTAAGATTTTACATGTCCAAAACAATTCTCCTTTTAAACACCAGAGGGTTACCATCATCACCATCAGGGGGCAGTGTTCACATTAGTTCACAAGGGAGTGTCAATGTCATTTTCGTATGATAATGAGAGGTCAACCCACTTGTGAGTGAGGCACATGTTGGGTACATCGTGTAGTGGTAAAGTGGCTGCTCTTGGACCAAAAGCTAATGGGATCAAATCTGGGACACTTCCTACAAGTGTCACTAAAAACTGTCCTATTCTGCGTATGTTTTATTATTCTAACTAACAGAGTGTATAGTTTGTGTAGGAAACATTACCATCTCACAGCAGATAAGTTCAGTGAATGTGAAAAGCATAAACACAACAGACCCAGGCTGAACCAGAGTGAACCAGAGCAGCAGTGTACCCTTACCTGGTACAGGGGAGAGGAGCAGCACTCTGCAGCTGCTCAGGTGAACAGTCTCCTGTCCACTTCTCCAGGTGTGCTGCTGCTACAGTGCTGTTTATGAGCATGAATAAAATATGTAACAGCCAAAAGAGCATTTCATCACACACTGTGCAGTACACAGGCTACTCAGAGGTTATTCGTCCCTCAGTGGATCCAGAGGGTGAGGTGTCCACAGGTCCTGTCTCTGGAGTATTGTAGGTCTCACCTTTCTGAATAAAACAGAGCACAGATGTGGTTAGTGAAGCAATATTTGGCCAGTATTTAAGCATGACCACACCCACCTCACAACCCTTATGTAAGCTCTGATGAAGACTTGAGCGGGGCGAAACATGTTGGCTTTTTAATGATTTGGCCTTTAAAATAAAGGCCTTTTAAAGTACACTTCCTTGTGCTGTTAATTCTTTTTTGGAGTGCCTGGGTTTCCTGTTTTGTTAAGCAGTATTTAGCCTTTATATGCAGCAGCCCCAAATGCCCAAATGTCTGTAAAATGAACTAACTGGTCCTATCAGTAACACCACATATAAAACGGGGAAATGTAAACAAGCACAAATGATTATAAGTTTTATTTACACAGGTAAAATGCCCGGGATTTGAACACTTATCCTCAGATATTGCAGGCAGAGAAATCACCTCACAACCACAGGGGTAACTTTGAGCTCATCCACGTACGTGCAGAGTGTGTGAAAGACGCTATGGCTGTAGATGGCTATCTTCAACAAACAGCCCTTTAAATACTTTAAAGGCATATTGATTTTTTTTTTGTGCATAATCTCAAAGGTTACAGTTTCCAAAATCTTTAAAGCTATTTTTATACATTTTTAACTTCTATATTTGGAGATTAAAATGCACATACTGTTAAGTGTGTAAGTGTAAGTGTTATAAGATGTTGCATGGAATAACCCACTGAATGTACAGCAAATAAAAGTAGAGCAAGGGCAAAGAGATGCACAAATCTGTCAATCAAAGCCATTCAATTCACAACACCAAGATTTACCAGGGCACAAATGTGAACAACAATCTCTGGATCCCAAGGCCGTTCTATGCAACAGGCTGTAAACAAGTCTTCTGCCCCTTAAGGTCAGGCTGCACTAGTGTTGGTGGGGCTATTAAAGAAAAAAGTCATGCAATTAATGTAAACATGCTCTTTTCAAATGCATGTTCTTGTGTGCTCTAATGGAAGTGTCTGCATTTGTAACGCACAGCTAAAGAGCAGATAACAAAAAAATAAATAAAATAAAATAAAGCACAACAAGGAGAAAATAAAAAGCAATGAAACCATTTTATAAGCCTCTTCTGTTTACTTAAATAAAGTGCATTTAGTAAACCTGAAAAGGAAAAGGGTTAAGTGTCAGATCATGTGACATTGCTCACAGCTGATTGGTGCAGTTCATATTTGCAGAGTTTAAAGCAGAATAAAATCTGCTCTAGAGCTGTGAGTAGTTCTGTGGTATAAGTTCCCATATCAATAAAACCTGCACTAAACCACCTCTAGGAACCAGAAAACACACCAACAAATCCTCACCAACAAGATTTAAATCAATGAAAATTTTAAAGAGTTTAATTTTTTATTGAATTTGAATTTTTACTTAAGTTTATTTCTAGCACTCAGTTTAACAGTCAAACCTTGTTAACGCAAATGGGCCCCAAACTTAGCTCAAACTATGAAACTAAACCTGAATTTACAGTTGATTTTTTATTTTTTCAAATTGTTGTAGCATTTTACAATATCTTTGTGTTACAGTTTGTTTTTGTGATTTGTTTTGATTGTTTTCACCTTTTGCCTTTCTGTGTGACTCTTGTATTTTTATTTATTTAATCTTTCTTTTTGCAATTTGTATTTTGTTTCACTTTTTTTTATCTTTCTTTTTTCTTTCTATTTTGTTTGCATTCCTAGGATATTTGTTGTATTTTTTTTTTTTTTTTTGATTTGTATTTTTGCAGTCTGTATGTACTCCATAGACACAGTACATATTTTTTAACATATCTCATACCTTATGACAGCATGTGCACAAGCAGCTCCCACTGCAACAAAACGCATTGGTTCATTGCACAATCAAGCAATAAAAATCATGGATAAAAAGCCAATCCACTACCATCATTGCACTATCCTTAAGAAATATAATTTATTAAGCTTTGAAAACTAAAGTTATTTATGTTTTCTTAAATGAACATCCAAGTGAAATAATAATTTAGCCCCTGTGTCACCTAGTACATTTATTCAGAGACAAAACAGATATAACTGGTCATTGCCTAAGGTGTACCCCACCCCAGGCCCATAGTTAGTGAAAAAGGCTCCAGCCAACAACAACTCCTTACACAAATAAGCTCAAAATTAATCACTGAATAATTTGTTTTGCATTTTGACCTTCAACCATTTCTTCTTTTGCTTTCTGACTTGTTTTCTTCCACTGTAAATAAGCATGATTTGCAGCTAGGTCAAAGGTCATGGACAGTGTAGCCAAACTTAAATCTAGCGGCTAGCGGTTTGCAGACCCCAGAGTCCAAACATATCACACCATTAGAGTCGTAGCTTAATGATTCCCCTTCCAAACACTGGCAAACAGGGTGAAGAGGCCACTCATAGATGTAGAGGCTGTTGGAAAAAATAACTGACCTTCACTGGCTACAGGCTAACGGTGTCCAACTGCCAGGAGTGGGCGCGTCATCTCATTGGCAAGTAATTAAAATAGAAATCAAGTCGAATACACGCTAATTATCAGAAATATAAGAGACCGAAGAGACTGGAAGAGGTGAAAAGGTCGCCGCGGTTCTAATTTGTCTAAACAGTCAGCTCCTGTGCGTGGTTTAGTTTAATATTCTAAGTGAATTTCCATGAAAACAGATCTCATACAAGAATGGTAAACATGGGACTAAATTATATAGTCATAATTATGTTTTTCAGTGTTGAAAATAGATTTTGCATTAGTCAGTGGTATAGGGCAGTTTAATCAAATGCAAAAGACACATAGAGCATATGCAGTGGATTTAATATGTATATTTAACTATTGCATCTCTAATGAAAATGTGGAGTTCTGCTTTGAGACAATCAACCGATCTAATCAGACAGAATGTGCTTGCACCTCTGACATTACAGTCAGAGGAATGTCATATATATGTGTGTTGCATTTCATGACACATTCTTAAATGGACTCAAAAATAGAGGTCAACCAACATATCAGATATTGGGCCGATTTTTGCCTTTTTTAGTCAATCAGCAGTTGGATGATTCTTGACCTTTAATGCCAATTTTTGTTTAGGCACATGTCTGGGCAACTATGTGACTGAAGGACGCTAGTTTCCCCAGCCATCTTGTAGCAGTCTGGACTCTTACGCCGCAGTTCACAGGAAACATCCAAAAACACTTTATCTCAGCCTGAAAAGCTCAAAATGGCAATAAATTTTTTTTGCAAATTTTTCTGGCATAGAACCTTGTAGAACAAAAATTCAAAAAGCATTTTGTAGCTCTCCCCAAGCTGTACTCGCACAGCAAGTTTGAGATCGAGTTTGCCTTATTGGTTTTAATTGTTTAACTGCTCTCACTGTCCAATTCTAATGTATTTGTTTGCATTTTAATAAGTATTACTCACAAACGGCTACCGTATTTTCTGGACTACAAGTTGCACTTTTTTTCATAGTCTGGCTAGGGGTACGGCATATACTCAGATGCGACTTATATGTTAAAATATTTCACGTGTTCGTTACTTTCACACTGACAGCCATGACAGGGCACTCTAGGCTTGTGTGCCACTGACAATTTAAAGTGTAAACATTACCGCTAACAACTAACAACAGGCTATAAAGACAACTGAGAAAGAGAAATAATTGAAAATGGAACTGAGTCTGCTGAGTCTGACGACAGCCACGCAGAGGAGGAAGCGGCGCTTCGTCTACCTCCGGAGTTGTTCAGAAGCGACACCGAGGATGAAGAATTTTAAGGATTTAGCGATTAGGAGTGAGATTGTGAGTTTGGTGAACTTGTTATATTATGTTCTTTATGCTATAGTTATGTGAATAACTGTTAATATATTACGTTAACATACGAGACACCTATTCAGTTTGTTGTTTATGTTTCATGTAGCTGAATAACCATCAATGTGTTACATTAACATAGCGCACACCTATTCAGCCTGTTGTTCTCTATTCTATTATTACTATAACTTGCCTTTCAGGATGAAATATCTGTTCTTGGTGTCGGATTTTGTAAAATAAATTTCCCCCAAAAATGCGACTTATAGTCCAATGCGACTTATATACGTTTTTTTCTTCTTCATTATGCATTTTTTGGCTTGTGCAACTTATACTCCGGAGTGACTTGATAATATTAATTTCTTTCATAAAATTAAGCATATCTGCCCTACAAATCGGTCTAAATAAATAAATACAAACTATATTTAAGAAATACACAAATTCCAAACCCTGGTTCACGTCTCATATTAAAATTGAAATGAAAGAAAAACATAAGGCCTTCCAGCGTGGGGACTGGAACACTGTCAATACACTAAACAGACAAATTAAAAATGACATAACAAGAGCCAAACTCAGATATAAAGACAAGATTGAGAAGGAGTTCAGCAGCATGAACGCAAAGCTGGCATTCCAGAAAATCAAGGTCCTCACTGGTCAACCACAAAGTACTGGGCATCATGTAACATCTGACCCTGTCACTTTTGCTGACTCTCTGAACTCCTTCTACACTCGCTTTGACAGACATGACCACTCTGCCATCTGTGAAGAACTGCTAAGTGCCCTGCCATCGGACATTCCATCAGAGCCCCCGTTCACAGAGGAGGATGTACGCCGGCAACTGAGCAGGTGTAAAGTGGGCAAGGCACCTGGTCCAGACGGCATTTCGGCAAGTGCACTTAAGCTGTGTGCCATGGAGTTCGCCCCCATCATCTTTTCTATCTTTTGGGACTCCATGAGAACAGCACACATTCCTACAGCCTGGAAAACCTCTACAATAATTCCGGTTCCTAAGAAGCCCCATCCATCTGAGCTAAACCACTACCGACCCATAGCACTTACCTCCATGATACTGAAGTGCTTAGAAAAGCTGGTTCTCCAGGGTTAGTCAGACCACTGCTGGACCCTTACCAGTTTGCCTACAGGGCCAGGCAGGGGACGGAGGATGCCGTGGCATGTCTCCTCCACCCACTTCTGGAAACGACTGGCTCCTTTGCATCCATCCTGTTCATTGACTTCAGCTCAGCCTTCAATACAATACAACAGCACTGTATGATCAAAAAGCTTCAACTGCTCAACCTGTCTCCATATCTCATCCACTGGATTTACAACTTCCTCAGTAACAGACCACAGACTGTCAGAGTGGGCTCAGTCACATCATCCACCATGGTCACCAATACCGGCGCACCCCAGGGGTGTGTGCTAAGCCCCTTTCTTTACACCCTCTACACAAACGACTGTATTAGCCCCTCACCTGTCACCACTTATTTCAAGTACTCGGACGACACTGCTATCTTGGCTCTGCTTACAGACAATAACTCCATTATCTCCTACCAACAGTCTGTCACTCACTTCATTAAGTGGGGCTCCAATAACAGTCTGGAGCTGAATGTGGACAAAACTAAGGAATTACTCATTCATACTCATTCACACATCCTGGATCTGGCTCCCATTATTATACATGACAAAACAGTGGAACGTGTCAGTCACTTCAAGTATCTTGGACTCACATTAGACAATAAATTTACTTTTGAACAACACATCACAGATATCCATAAACGCTCTCAACAAAGACTCCACATCCTCCGTAAGCTCCGTGCCCTCTCTGTCAGCCCACATCTTTTGTTACTGTTGTACACTAGTATTATTCAGCCCATCCTTCTCTACTGCTCTCCCTGTTACTTTAATATGCTCTCCATCACCAATAGAAATAAGCTTACTAAGGTCACACACACTGCATCCAAAATTATCAGTTTGCCCACTACTGACCTCTCTCTCCTCAATAATAAAGCTGTTACACGTATGGCCCAGACAGTCAGCAGAGCCTCGGACCTCCCTCTCCATACTCACTTTTCTCTGTTGTCCTCAGGCCGCAGATACAGAACACTTAGGTGGAAGCGGGCACGCTTCAGTAAAAGTTTTGTCCCTTCTGCCATTGCTGCCTTGAACAGTCTGTAAACATCCTCATTGTGTGCTGTCTTTGTGTGTGTTCAATGTTTGTACTTCTTATTGTACTGACAGAGTGTGTGGAAACAAATTTCCCCTTGGGGACAATAAAGGTCTATCTATCTATCTATCTATCTATCTATCTATCTATCTATCTATCTATCTATCTATCTATCTATCTATATATATATATATATATATACAGCTTTTTCTGTATTACTAGCCCCTCTCCAAGTTGCTGATGAACTACATAGATAGATATTTTTATTTGTCATTTCTGTGTATGACAACATGTGGACATGTGAAAGAAAATAGTTTCACGTCCACAGCTTGCAACCCAGTGCATCATAAACCTTAAATATATTAATGATAAAATGATTTAAAACACTATGAATGTGTTACAATACTGCTAAGACAATAAAGTTAAGAAAGACTGATTAGCAGCCTATTTCTGTAGGTAGAGAGCTGTTTAACAGTCAAGTTGGCCTGGTGTGTTATTGTGTGGATGTGTGCAGTCCTTCAGGATGCACCAGCTCTCTGCACACAGCGGGCGGTGTAGATGTCCTGTAGCTGTGGCCGTGACACACCGATCATTTCCTCTGCAGTTCTCCCAATCTGGCTGAGAGTGCATCAAGGGGAAGAAAGTATGTTTTGTTTTTTTGTTGTTGTTGTTTTTTTACAATGAACAAACCGTTTCTGAGTCAGTGTGATGGCTCAGTGAGTGGTTGCAGGCTGAAAATTGCCCCCTGCACCTGGCATACTTTGACAAAAAAATAGCATTGTAGGAATGGGAGAACCAACCCGGTGTCGCTGGAGTCTTGCAAAGCCTTGAGAGAAAGCGACAGGTGATGGCTTTATTCCTCAGTTGTTCATGGTTATGGCAGAGTGGCCAAAACGCAGAGGAACCCTTCCTACATACTGTATACATGGAGGAAAAAAAATGAGTCAAACTGAGAGAGTTGTCACACAGGAGTCAGCCGGACTTGTGTTTACAATAGAGCTGTCACACCCCTGGGTATGACACTGGCTTTTTTCTCTTTGTGTTCCCCTTCTGTGTTTTCCCTCTGTATGTGGAGATTTTCCAGGAACAGAACTCGCCTAGCATTAATCTACAATCCTCTACCTAAACCCAGCTCTCCAGCCAGTCAGCGCCAGGTTGTTCCCTCAGTTTGATGGTGAAATTGCTGTCGGCTGCTCTATTTGTGCTTACTCTTGTCTCCTTCTGTTTCTCCTCCCTCTAGTCACTCCCAGGACTCACATATGAGTTTGTTTTAACAACGTCTCCAGCTTCAACTCAATAGATACTTACCTTTAGCCCCTGCCTTGAAACTCTTTGGTCATCGGTCAAAGAATCAAAAAGGCATACATGACTATATATTTTTTTTAATGCACACAGATTTTTTTAGTTCCTTTATTGCAGGTGTCGCATTTATGCTGACGCCCTTCCTGATTCTACCCTCTCTCATTTATCTGGGCTGGGGACTGGCACATATTGTGTTCAGGGAGCAGAACAAATAGACACAGACTGGATAAGATATATAACCAATCAGAAAACTAGATGCACAGAATTAAAAGACACGATTAGAAAACAGTATGCCCTTTCTGCTTCAACCTGCTCCATTTATCCAGGCTTGGGACTGGCTGCAGCGTAAGATCTAAACTAGATGAAACTGAACCCATTGTGGCTGAAGTGAGATGTCTAGAGATGATAGAAATGGTAAGATTTAAAAACTGGGTTGTATAGAAACTTTTCAAATAAGGTTTTATTTACAAATAAAAAAACATCTAAAAGTTTGTTTGTTGATAAAAATAATACTGTCGGCATTGGTTCATCTGGGACGCGCAGACATCTAATGCTCCATAGGCCTAGAGAAGAAAGTGCCAGTCATTTCAATTACTTTGCCACGACGACCACAGACACACTGAAGCCAGAGAGAACAAATTGAGCCCAGAGGACAGAGACGCTCAACCCTGGGGAGATGTGCAGTTCCATTTTACTTTTGGACATTCTGTGCCATCTTGCTTGAATGTTTTGGACATCACATTTATGAAGTGAATGTATTTGAATTCTACTGGGTTTGTTTATCCGCAACAGTATGTTCCTGCAGGGCTACCATACATTTTCACAGGCTGTTGGAAGGAGAAACTATAGGAGTTATGGAAGTCCAATCTTCAAATTTGGCAATAGAAGTTACTAAAACAACACATGGTTTTGATGTGTTCTGAGTATCCTGGGGAAACATCTATACTAACTATGCCACTGTCTGCAAAATTTTATGATGACAAATAAGTAAGACAGTGATTTTTTATACAAGTGCATCAAATTGCAACCCTCCTCCTCCCTCAACTCACCGCAGCAGCAGAACCATCATCCTCTTCAGCCTCTCCTTCTCCTCCTCTTCACCACCACCACTGTCTCTCCTGGTTTAAAGAGTAAATCCTTACACTTATGCACACTTTTGCAGTACTTTCTAAGCTCTCTTGTCACTATACATCCCCTGCTGTTTATTATCAGTATTGCATGTCACATAATGCCTCATAATTTTGTAATTGTATTTAAGGAAAATTGATTAATGCTAGTGGATTAGTGGATAAGACTGCCATAAAGAAACAGGTAAAGAGACCAGCAGAGTGCAGCAGAGTGTTGTGGTCTTTTGAACATAATCAAAGAAAAAAAAAAGCAGTTCGCTTCCTTAACACTTTTTGTGTTGTGCCATTTTACTACAAAATGTCTGTGAGCAAGCAGTGGAAACAGAGCTGTACACCATTTTATTTTGATAAATGAATAAGGGCAGACTGGATGTAGAGGGCTTGTCGATTAGCCAGGCTATTCCAGTGCTGGCTATGTTTGTTTACACAGAATAACAAATTTAAATTTAAACATGGATAAATACTGTTGGTGCATTCTTATTGTGCAATGTTATGATCTTTTTATTTAGTATTTTGCATTTTGCATAGTATTTGCATCAGTTTTCTGCTGTTGTTGTGGAGTGGCAGAATAATTGTCATTCAGGTGGATAAAAATATTTTGTAAGTTTTTAGCTGACAAAAAGCTGAAGACATAGTTCAAAATGTATATTTTTCAATTGGACAAGACAAGCAGAGAATCTTGTCAGGTTGTGGACAGCGGTCTACTCTAGAGACATTATGATTCCAGACAGCAGCCGTGAACTGAGGTGTTGTTGTTCGGCTCATGTCAGAGCAGCCATTTGTACAGCAATATCTATTTGTGTCTTCCATTGTGCTCACCTAGCTGACATAAACAGCCTCCAGCCCCGCTCATGTACAGTCTCTCTCCATTCAGCTTTATTCTGCTGTTCAACTCCCCAGTCAAATGCAGTTTTCAGATTTTTTTTTCACTGTTGGCAGATTTTGCAATAGTTCAATAGTTCATCAGCACGAAGTGTGTTCTTCGATTTCATGGAGGCAGTAGACTAAGCAGAGATGCTGAAATGTCCCTCATTATCATTTTTGATGCTTGTATTTGCAATCATTCCATTCCACCCTCAGCTAACTAACACACATACAGTTGAACTAGAGCCAGAAGTTTACATACACTGTATAAAAAAAGACACAAAACATTTTTTTCTCATCTGACATTAAATGAGACTAAACTATATAATTAACTAGAAGAGTGCAGACCTCTGCCAAGCCTTGGGGTCAGTCACCCGAGAAAACCCCCTAAAGACCTGGATGTAGCTCAGTAAGTATTAAAGATACAGCAAATCTGTGAACATACTACTGACAGAGGAAAAAACTCACCTTTCATTTGGCGCAAGTGAGTAGTTACATTTGCAATATCCAATTTCATATGTACCTCCTATATTTAGAACCTTCTGGATCACCAGAACCAGAATATCAACATGATCCAGGTCAAACTATGTCAGATTATAACATCTACCATGATGTCATCTTGTAATTATTTTGATTCTAGGCTTTATTTGTTGAGTTAGCAGGTCTAATGGCATAATTAGATAAATAATAATAAAAAAAGCCCCATCTCCCAATAGTAAAGAATCCTGTAAAAAAATCCTGGATCCAGATGGTGATCTGGATCACCCCCAAAATGTAATCACTTGTTTTTTATTCTATTTCTGACATTTACTGAAAATTTCATCAAAATTCATTCATAACTTTTCAAGTCACGTTGCTAAAAAACAACCAGACAATCTAACAGACAAACTGATGCCGCCAAAAACCCAACCTCCGCCTTGGTATTTAACCCACTGTGCCCCAATGAGGGCAAACATCTTTTTCAAAATGTTTTTTTTTTTTTTTTTTTTGATAACTTAATAGTGGTTCTAAATTTTTCAATGAAATTTGGCTGAGGTATGTGTTTTATCACAAGTTTTGATAATCTAAACACAAATCCAATATTACTTTACTTTTACACTCTCTAAATAAATTTGTTATGTTGCTCCTGTTAAGTGTCAAGTTTCCTTGACAACAAAACATAATAAAAAATGTATACATTCATTTTTTTGTTGTTGCATAAATCGTGTAATCAACTTTTGCCATAAATACCAATTTTTTTTATTATTTTCAGAATTTTTAATTTTTTATGCCAGTGTATATAGTAGGATTTCTCTTTTTTCTGCAAAATATATATATACATTTTTTCAATATTCTCAATGCAAAGGTTTTTTTTAGGGGGGTTATTACAGCCTTGGGTCTGTCAAAGATTACCAACAACATGGATTTAGATGGATTTGGGATTATTATTATTATTATTTTATTATTATTATTTTTTTGTACTAACAAAAAGTTACCCCCTAAAAAATCCACTTTGCTTTGAGAATATTAAAAAAATATATATTTTTTTGTGTCTGTTTTTTACCAAAAAATTGCTCTGCAATTACACTTACACTGGCTTAAAAAGAGTTAAAATTCTCAAAATAATTAAATATTTGGTATTTATGACCAGGGCACAAGTTTATTAAAAGATTTATGCAAAAAAAAGTAGAAACAAATATGATTGTATACATTTTTTTATGATGTTTTGTGACAGGGACACTTTTGTCACTTAGCTATAACAATGTAACTTTTTAAAATTGGGGCACAAGGGTTAGGGGCATTGTCCATTTGGCAGACCCATCTGTGCCCAAGCTTTAACTTCCTGGCTGATGTCTTAAGATGTTGCTTCAATATTTCTACATCATGTTCTTTCTTCATGATGCCATCTATTTTGTGGAGAGCACCAGTCCCACCTGCAGCAAAGCAAACCCTCCACATGATGCTGCCGTCCCCGTACTTCACTGCTGGAATGGTGTTCCCTCTTTTTCCTCCAAACCAGTTTCCACTGCAAGCATGAGCGCTACACTGTGTAGTGCCAGCGACCTATAACGCTGACCTTTGCCCACTGGAAGCACGGCACCATGGAGCTCCAAGCAGCTGGGGCAAGCATGTGGAGGAATGGCAAGATCTCGCAATAAAAGCCATCAATAAAGACAGGAGCGAGACCAAATCTTTATTCACAAGGCGAAGGACAGAAAACAACAGTTTAATATGAAGGTTGTTTTGTGTTTTTATTACAAAAGCTTTTTTTTTAATGAAATTATTTTTTTTTACTTCAAATTCTAGGTTGAATGAGTCAACCCTTGAGTCATCCTTCTACCCAGATCCTACAAGATCTCCAGCTGAGGTTGACAGCTCCCCACCACCAACGTAAGTGATGATTGGTGTTAGTCATGGCTGTGTGACAACTGCACTGCATTATCAGTATAAAAATATATATGCACAGAATACAAAGATCAAGGCTGTGACTGGTAGCGAGTGTGACATCTCTTTGGTGGGAGAAAAATCTGCTTGTTTCTTGCGCCATGTGGAGAAGTGCAGTGAGAAATTCCATCTTAAGACATCATAAGGGCTTTTTCTTCATTGTTACCTCCTTGTCCTCAAGGTCTGAAATGATAAAACTGTAATCTGAGCAGGACTCTGAGAGGAAAGAGCTCAGAGGAAGATGAGTGTTAAAAACAAGCCATAATGCACTCAGAAAACATGGCAATAAAAGCAACTATGAAATGAGAATGGAATGGCAGCATTAAATTGGTGTTAGTAGTCAAGTGTGTCTCAAGGCAGATTTTCAGAAGATGAATAAAGCTAACTTGTAAAGGAAAGAACATCTGGACAATGTAATTTTACAAATGTACATTGTATGAAGTGAAGTGGAGCTCAGTTAACCACAAACTGTTTCAAAGTCTGTGCGATGGTTAAATAAAATGTTGTCTCCCCCAGCCACCTCTGGGCTGAAAACAATGCTTGCAAGTATGAGCACCGCCGAGCCGGTGTCACAAAAGTCTCAAATCTTACAAGAAAGCGGCAAAACAAAATGGCAACGACTTCATTTCATGATTTTCGTCATGGCAGAGCAGTCAGATGATACTTTTGTACGAATATGTGCTTGGGTAGATCTTGGTAGACTGCTCAGAGCTGTTTTTTTATTACAAAAAAAAAAAAAAAAGAAAAAAAGATGCTGATTGGATAAATGAATGGATGGATAAATCTTCATTCAATATCAGCGTTGTAGGGAAACTAGCCTGCTAGTTAGCCCAGGATTAGGCTAAATGTTATGAGCTTCTCCTGTACGAAAGATAAGAAGCCACCACTGATGCGTGGCCATAACTTGATCAAAGAAGCAAGAATGGTGTGAAATGCTAGAGGTACAGCATTAGATTGTAACAGTATGTCATTCTTTTGTGCCATGTTATGCTTTAGTGGTAGGGCAAACCGGAGAACCCAGAAGAAACCTAAACAGACATGAGGAGAACATGCAAACTCCACAGAACTCGGGATTGTTTTGCTGTAAGGCAGGAGTGCTAACCAGTGTACCACCATTGTGACTAATTACATGTAAGTCAGAGCTCCAGACTCTGACCAAATGCTCACATTTTGCGACCATTTTATGGTTCTGTGCGAGTATTTTTTTTCCAACTACTCTCACATGTGCTACCTGATCATTTCTGACTTTATATTATTTTGAATGTGAGTTTCCTCTTCCACTCTCAGAAGGGCTGAGTATTGGTAGTAGTTTAATTATTTGAGTAATTTGTGTTTGTAGTTTTGAACAGCGTGTCTGATTGTCTAAAGTTAACTATTAATACATTTTTGATTTGATTTTATAGCCATATCGCCATCATTTGTTTATGTTTTTCAGACCATATTCATCATTCTGTAAATTTTTACATTTAACTATCAGCCTGTAAGATAGGGGAAATTTAATATTTGTGATACAGATCGATTCATGGCCTGCGCCCCTAAATTTTCTGCTTGTGCCCTTAAAAAAATTTCAGTCAGGGGCTAGAGTGCTCCTGGCAAAAAATGTTAGTCTGGAGCCCTGCAAATGCGATCAGTGAGTGGATAGAGAACATTAGCAAATAGTTCAATACAGTTATATAGAGATCCTTTAGGAACCTGTGCTTTTTCATCCAAGACTGTTAAACTGAGATCTGCCTCATGTGAATAGCATATGGCCAATTTGGACACAGGCAGCATCCAATACCAATACCTTATTGCCTTGAGACCTACAGGCATTACAATAGATTATATTTTTCTTTCTCACTTCCAATTAGCATATTGTTAGCACATAAAGCAATTCCCCTTCTGCCACCAGACATGTGCACTGAACAGTAACACCATCTCGCTGATTCACAATCCCCCCATGAATACAAAAACCCGCCACAGAGCCTTCCTCCCGTCTGGATCCTATCTCAACAGGCCAGTCAAAAATCAACAGCGACGTCCCTCACAGTCACACGAGAGTTTATTTATCACTGGCTGATAGCTTTTAACGGCCTCTCCAGACTCATATCAGCTCCGTCGAGTGGAAAAACAACACTCCAATCAACACTGACCTCCAGGTAAATTGCCGGTAAAATATTGATACTTTGCACTACGTTATGGATTGGGCCCGGTCTATGAGATGAGCACTGACATGGTTGTAATCAGCGTTTTTGAGTCCACTGCAAAATTCTGTTGTGCTGTTTTAGTGTATATGATGTGAGGTTTCATTAAGCTCGGCCTGCATTTATCAATAAGAGGACACGTGCACGTTAGGTTTCAAAAATTAACTTCAATCTATGAACGGACTTTTGACTGAAATTAATGACTAGTTTAAGTGTTTTGACAAGAATACCAGCCATTTTTTAACTGTTAGGCATTCAGTCACAGATTTTTCTCAGATGGCCTTGTCTTATTCTCCTCCTTCTCTCCTTGTCTTTAGCTCAATTTGCATGGGATAAGCATTACCCCTGAACCTCTGTAATTAAGAAGTTACCCTGTTTTTAGAAGGGTGATACATGGGATAGGCCAGGTCCGTAATTTACTAAATTTTACAGACTTTTATCCGGATAGGACAGATTGACAATCACACTGATTTCTATAATAAAATCCCCTATTTCTCTTATTAATCTTAAGCTACTATCTTTATGTTCCTTTACTATGCTGACAAAAAACGCTCCTTATTAACTGCTTTGATGCATGTCATTTATTTTATCATGTAGCATACATATATAAAAATATATGCACTGAACTAAGACAAAGGTTAAGAGTAATAACTCCGCATTGGTACCAGTTAGCCTTGTGCTAACGTGCAGATTAAAACACCTAAACTAATGTCTTAAGAGGGAAGGATTGACCAGGATTGACTCAGTGTAATAGATAAAGATCACCAAACTCAACTTAATTTAGATTAAGTATAACGTTTATTTACACAATAAGGCAGAATAGTATGTTGAGGCACAGGTAAATATTGAAAGGAATGTAATTTTGAACAGAACCGTTATGCAGAATTACTGATTAACTAATGATGAATTGCAGTGGAGTAAGTTATAAATTGACTTATTAAATTATTGGAAATTTAGGAATAAGGGAATAGACTCTGAGACTATAAGCGCCAAGTCTGTCACATAACACTGGTCTACCGTACTTCGGAGCAGGAGGGGAAGGGCGGTGACGACAGCCAGCCTCCGGTTTCAGCCAGGGGCTCGGATGTTGATCCTTCCTCTAGGTCCGCAGGGTGTCGCAGGGTTGGTCTTCCCGGACCCAAGCTGCGGGTCGTGGTTTGTCCTCCAAGCTCCAAAAGCCAGTCCCCAGATGTCCCGTTAACAGCGAGCGTGATGCCGCTCAGGGAGAGTTTAGCTGTTGTCAGCGTAAGGCAGCGTCAAAGTCTCAGAGTATGGCAAATGTCCCTTTTAATGCCAAATGAAAAATTCAATAAAAATCCTTTCACAGCGATTCAAAACTTTAGAATTATAACTTCTTGAAATAGCTGCTTTGGTCAAGGCAGCGATTGTTAAAGATGGCGGATGTTGCGCAGGCGCAAGGCTTTTCAAAAATAAAATACAAAAATGATACTTGAACAAAAGTTTGGGCAACTTATCATGAAAAGATGTTATCACCGGGAACGTAAACTTAACGCAACAAAAATGACGAGAAGAAAGGAAAAAATAGACTTAAAAGATGAAGGAGAGACGGAGACGAGACAAGACAAGACTAGACCAAGATCAAGACAAGACAAAAGCGGACAGCACCCCAAGATAAGACTGGAAAAGGGGTGTCTCTGGTACAGCCCCCTGAACTGATAATGGAGAGGATTCAAATTACCTCTGCTAGATGCAAAGTAAATGTCATAAAAAGAAATGTGTCTTACTCTACTTCAATTTACGTACCTTTAAAAACATACATTTATACTGGAACATTTGTAGCAAGATAAACATATGGGTGAATAATGATACTGAATAAGCATATATCCAACCAATAATAAACATGATTTCAACAGTTTGCACAAAACATAGCTATGACATTTTCTTGTAAAGTAACATGTTAATACATAAAATCCGTCTCTTGAACAGGTGAGTGATAAAGTCTTGTAATACGCATAACTTTGTTGGGATGGACAAAGGTGTAGGTTAATTATCTGGTTCCATCTGTGGTGCCGTTTGTGCCAGGTCTCTGGTTCTTATCAGAGAAGAGAGGAGACCCCTTCTGGCATATGTATTGGTCTGTAGTTCGTATAGGACAGATATATGTCTTTGTTCCGCGTCCTTGGTGGGTAAGAGCAGACTTCTCGTCTCCTAAAGGAATGTCCATTTTTTTTTAGAATTTCAACAGTGGTCCAATACTCCTACAATCATCTTTCCAGATTTTTCTCTTCTTATGAATACTAGGCGCCCTTCTCGCTTTATCCATCCACTGAGATACTAACATTAGCACAAAAAGCGTCCAAATTTTCCAAAAGAGCCTCCATGTTGCTCAAAATGCTTAGTTTAATACTGCCATAATGAAGGGGATTGTGCTTTCAGGTCACGTCTTCGCTGTAGTTCTTTTTTACTTTTTAATTGGAGTAAAATATTAATCATATCGGTCTTTCCCAAGCTGGAGTGACTACAAGGCTACAGCTGTGCATGCACTATTATTCAGGTCAGTAGTCTCCTCTCTGATCCTGTTGCAAATAAACCATTCACACTCACTCTGTAGGCATGGTACTAATATATATAACTACTGTATGTAATCATCAGCTGTTGACATTTCCATAATGATCAGTTTACACAATTCACGCTGTATTCTGTGGGCCATTACTCGATAATGTATATCAATATTCTGACACTAAAGTTGCTGAAGTATCATGTACTGTAGCTTGTACAAACTAATAGCTTAAGGCAATAATGTTTTGATTGTGTGAAGTAGAGTATGTTATTAATATTGGCGTGACCGTCTTAGAAATGTGCATATATATAGCGCAACATTATCTTGTTTTCACAGTGAGCAACCCGCACTTCCACAGTCCTTGAGACTGATCAGACAGAGGGAAGAGCAGCTGCCCCATATGTTTGCCCATGGTTCAACTTTAGGACTGCTCTGGCTGGTGCGCCACAGCCCTCTACCCGCCCTCCCCTCATGAGTCTCATGAGTAAAAAAAATAAATGTTACGTGTGCATTTTATATCGCTTTCTTTCACCATGCCTACCTCTAATCTATCCGTGTTCGTTCCTGGGAGCTTTGCTTTCTGTGCGTCATGGATTCGTGGTGAGAGCAGGGGGCGACCCGTGACCACCCCTGAACTTATGGAGCCACAAGCCACGAACTCCTACAAACAGTTAATTTGCGGTTGTGTTTATTTTTATTTTTTTCTTAAAGTGTCAGTTCTCGACTCAGATCACAACGGCAGCCTCATGCAGTATATTTAATGCATGTTATCTCAAAACGGTTGGCCAGTTACCACACAGACTCACAATATTCAGAAGTTATTCCTCAGAATTTTTTTTTTTTAATCCAAGTAAAAACACACTCTCCTAAAAACACACTCCTTAACATGGCTAACAGGAATAGTTAACAGAGGACCCCTGCATTGGGAGAAATATAAGGGGAATTTTTTACTTTACAAATCACAGACATGACAGATTTGCACAGGATCAAAATCACAGACAACCTCTGCAATTATTACAAATTACTGGATGTCCCTAGGTACAACTAATCCCATGTGAATAGGGCTTTTAATGAGAAAGAAAAAGGCTCTTAAAGGATCTAATTGCTATTATAATGTTCTCTATTATAATGTTCTTTACCCATACAGTTAAAGTGCAGACTCTCAGCTGTAATTTCAGAGTATTCAATTTATTATATTATATCCAAATCAGACAAAGGGTTTAGGAGTTACAGCTCTTTAATGTGTGGCTGCTGCTTTTTCAGGAACTCAAAAGTATTTGGAGAGTTGCTTCAAAAGCTAAAACATGGTAGAGCAGTGTGATACATGAGCTGCATAGCTTCCAATGGCACTGGGTCACTGGTGTTTACTGATGATGTGACAGAAGACAGAAGCAGCCACATGAATTCTGAACTGTATAGGGATAAACGTTCTGCTCAGATTCAGAGAAATGCCACAAAGTTCATGAATGGTGCTTCACAGTACACATGGACAGTGACCCAAAACATACTGCCAAAGCAACCCAGACTTTTTTAGGGCCAATAAGTGAAATATTCCACAATGGCCAAGTCAGTCACCAGATCTCAGCCCAATTGAGCATGACTTTTACTTGTTTAAGACTAAACTTAAGGCAGAAAGGCCCACAAGCAAGCTAGGACTGAAGACAGCTGCAGTAAAGGGCTAGCAAAGCAACATAGGAAACCTAGTGTTTGGTGATATCCATGGGCTCTATTCACTCTCACATTCATTCCCTACGGGCAATATAGAGTCACCAATTCACCTAACCCTGCTCCAATAATAGAGGCTCTGCCTTTCTAAAATGCTCCTTTGGGGTGAGCCCTTTGTTTCCCACAGCCCAGCAACACTGAAAACAAAGTAGTTTTCAAAAGGCTATGTTATGCCTTTATTCATATTTTTAAGCAATCTCTGTCACCTCTAACAGCATTTTACCACCTTCATTTGACTAAAAGAAAATGTTTACAATTAATACTTTACTGGTGCCATAAAGAGACCAGCAGAGGCCCTCTATTTTTTTTTAAAACCATCAGTGAAATAGAGCACTTCACTTCTTTAAACTTTTTATATGACGTCATTTTACTACAAAATGAAAAATAGCTGTGAGGAATCAGTGGACACCTTTTTTTGTTGAAAGAGCAGACTGGATGTAGAGGGCTTGTTGATTGGTCAGTGCTTCCTGGAGTGTATCGGGGTTTGTGCCAGAGAAAACAGGATTACTCAAACTGGTGTGAATGAAACAAAACACAACTCCGGGCATGTTTTGATGAAGGAACGACATTATAACATGGTAGAAAGCTCAAAAAGTCGATTTTGCATAACATAACCCATTTAATGTGAAAGTATTAAGTTCAATGTTTGACTGTGTGACCATTCTTTAGATAGTCCTAGTAAATATTCACAATTCAATGACGTGAATGAACAAAACTAGCCTAAACTTAACTTGATTAACAACAATATAACCCTTGACTCTGACATAATTGGTAATATAACAGTTCTCTCACTTTAACAACTTCCTCTTTGTTGCCATGGCATCTGCTGGATCATTTCATAACTCCACCAGTGTACTCTCTCCCAGTAAAACCACTGGTCTCTGTCCGTGGTCCTGAAATGCCATGTTGAAACTCAAACCCCTACTTTTAACAGGGCCCAACTCTTTTTACTTGTCTCTGGCATCGTGAATAATTTATTTAGAAAACCTTTTTTTGTATCGTGACATTTGCTCTGATCGTCCCTGGGCAACGCGCTGGAGCCTGGAGCCTGCATCTCTTATCAGAACTTACAAAGGTCACGTCATATTGATCTCCCCCCACCTTATGCAAACCCTGGTTTTGCGCGCGGGAACGGGGACAAAACGCGCTTTGTATCGAGTTGTGTTGTGGAGAAAACAGGTGGAAGCGCCGTGGATGTTTACATGATTCAAATAATGAGCCAGAGAACGGAGTTGCTGACCCGCGGGCTGGTGCGTAAAACGCGCGCTCCGGGGTGGGGACTTCTTTGGAGAGGCTGGCTCTCTCTCAGCCACAACCACATGACTCTTCGCATCCACAGGTTGCAGCGCGGAGCTCACTGTTCCCTTCGCCATTCGTGAACCAACGAGGACGGAAGAAGTAAAAATGCGTTGGACTTTACGCGCATTCGGATCTTCGCTTGAGAAATTGACTTTAGCGATACTTTTCTCCACGTTTCCCTCGCCTTGGCTCTAAAAAACAAAAAAAAAAAAAAAAAAAAAAAGAAGAAGAAGAAAGAAAGAAAAAAAAAGCGCATCGACAGCACCATGCCACAGGTGCACACGGCTACATAATAATGGCATGTAGGAGCGGCTGCTGCTGCGGCTCCATCAACGAGGACAACGCGCGGTTCCTGCTCCTGGCGCTGTTCATCGTCGTGTACCTCCTGTGCGGGGCCGCCGTGTTCTCCGCGCTCGAGCAGCCCAAGGAGAGGGAGGCGAAAGAGCGCTGGGCACAGAGGTTCGAGCATTTCAGCCAGAAGTACAACCTGAGCAGGAAGGAGCTCAACAACTTCTTGCGGAACTACGAGGAGGCGAACGTGGCGGGCATACGCGTGGACACGATCCGACCTCGGTGGGACTTCACGGGGGCTTTTTACTTCGTGGGGACTGTGGTGTCGACCATCGGTAAGAGCAGGACTCTCGGAGCGTTTGTCAGTCATTCAGAAGGAACACGCAAAGTCACTGCTTTCACTCGTTTCTCCATTCATGCGCACAATGCAAACCAAATTTCTTTTGTTCATATAGCTACAGTGCGTTTTCTCTGCCAAAGTAATGTCGTTTTTTAATTTGCAATTTTACTTATATGCCAATAGCATGTGTTTGCAGCAATAAATAAGTAAGATTTTCCACCAGTTTAATCACCAAATTTAGTTTTTGCTTTGTCACCCAGTTGATTTTCAAGATTTTCATTTAGTCAGAGACTAAAGAGTGCAGTTTATTTGTCTGTATGTCATGTAATTGCAAAAAATGGTGGACAGACACAAAGAGTCTGGTGGTTAACTGTCATATTTTAGGTGACTCAAGAGCAAGCCACTAATCAAATTTAAAAGTCCTATATTTTACTTTTTTCAGGCTTTTTGAAATAATTTTGGACAATTTTGCATTAGTATTTCTTGTTTTATAACTTAAAATAATGTATGGAACATGTTTTCCTTTGGGAAGCTGTTACTTTTTTTAAACCAGTTTTTCCTACAGTTTTGACTTTTTTGACAGTCAAAGATCAGACTCAGGCAGACATGTTAACGACCAGAACATACTATTATTTTTATGGCAAAAGGTTGACAAAGTCTGAAGATCTGTTGAGAATCTAAATGTGCAATGTTTGAAGCACAAACCAGAGCTTTATTTAAAGACAAAACCTGCCAAAAAGAGTTAGCAAGGATCCTTACAATAATGCATTTCCACTTTACAATGAAAGATCTCAAAGTTGGCCCTACACCAGTTAATGTGCTTATATACATGTCAGATCTGTCAAACTCTGCTAATGAGAATTTACACACCATTTAACAGAGTGTTCCCCCTGGGACACTGACTTGTCACTTTTCAGGAACGGACTGTTTAAAGGACGAGTTAAGACTAAAACACATTGTTCCTCATTTAACCCTGTTAGAGTGGCCGTCACCGTAGCGACCGCTAATTGGAATCTGAATGAATAAAGGGTGCACAGGAGAGTTAATTGGTCTTCTATTTTCCTGAACATCTGGCCATCTAATAGACACGTGACTGGGTAAAATGGAGTGATTTGTAGAGTAATAGTCAGCAAAAACAGTGACGCACAATGGGATTATTTGGCCTCTTGATTATTGTAAGATGCAGTTCAAATGACCATATATTGTCAAAATATAATGATATATAAAGAGAACATAGTTTTTACTTCTACTAAGGGTGAGCCAGTGTTCACTCCCAGTAGCCTACCTCCTCTTCTTTATAAGCTTATGTTGTATTTGAGTATTGATTGGCCTGGTTGGTAACAGGATGATTAGAATATGGTCTGAATTCTGAAAAACTGCATTATGTATCTCAAGATGCAATATGTGCAATTTGCAAGTAAACAAACTCTCACCACCCCCACACTATATCCCAGAGTCAGCTCTACTGGAGTTGTGCCAAAGTTCAGAATATGTCTTTTTGCAGAAATTTAACAGAAATATGTTTAACACAGAGAAGTCTTTCTTACAATGTCTTAGATTTAGTATTATAAAAGCAACATAAAACAAAAGCTTTTGTAGCCTGTAGTGTTTTCTGGAGCCTCTGCTGGCTGATGAGACATTGAGCATTCAAAGAGAAGTTGAAAGAAAAAGTATAATGTGATCTGATCTTCATCTAAGTCAATAGACAAACACAGTCTGCTTAAACTAATGCTGAAAAACAAACAAACATTTTTTCATGTTTTTATTGAGCATTTATGTAAACATTAACAGTACAGGGTAGAAACATATTGGAACCTTTGGATTTAATAACTGGTTTACCCTCCTTTGGCAGCAATAACCTCAACCAAACATTTTCTGTAGTTGCAGCTCAGACCTGCACAAAGCTCAGGAGGAATTTTGGAGCATTCCTCTTTACAAAACTGCTTAAGTTCAGCAATATTCTTGGGATGTCTGGTGTAAATCACTCTTTTGAGGTCATGCCACAGCATCTCAATTGGACTGAGGTCAGGACTCTGACTGGGCCACTCCATAAGGCGTATTTTCTTCTGTTGAAGTCATTCTGTTGTTGATTTGCTTCTATGTTTTGGGTCAGTGTCCTGTTGCATCACCCATCCTCTGTTGAACTTCAGTTGGTGGACAGATGGTCTTAAGTTTTCCTGCAAAATATTTTGATAAACTTGGGAATTCATTTTGCTCTCAATGATAGCAATCCGTCCCATGAAGTCCATTTTTGTTCAGTGTTTTACCCATTGTAGATTTGTGAACAAAGATGTTAGAATGTGCCAGAGATTTCTGTAAGTCTTTAGCGGACACTCTAGGATTCTTCTTCACCTCACTGAGCATTCTGCGTTGTGCTCTTGCAGTCATCCTTACAGGACGACAACCCCTAGGGGGAGTAGCAGCAGTGCTGAACTTTCTCCATTTAAAGACAATCTTTCGTACCGTGGACTCATGAACATCAATGCTTTTAGAGATACTTTTGTAACCCTTTCCAGCTTCATGCAAGTCAGCAATTCTTACTCAAAGGTCTTTTGTGTGAGGGATGGTTCACATCAAGCAATGCTTCTTCAGAATGGCAAACTCAAAACTGGGGTGTGTTTTTATTGGGCAGGGTCACTTTAACTGGACCCCAGGTTGGCTGACACCTACCTCCAATTAGCTCTTGAAGAAGTCATTAGCCTAGGGGTTCACATACTTTTTTCCATCCTGCATTGTGAATGTTTACAAAATGTTCAATAAAAACATGAAAACATATAATTTAAAATGCAGACTGTTTGTCTATTGTTGTGACTTAGATGAAGATCAGATCATATTTTAAGACCAAATCATGCAGAAATCCAAGTAATTCCAAAGGGTTCACATACTTTGTGACACACATAAATTGAGCCCATATTTTCACTACAACCTGGTAGGCAGCTGAAAATATTATATCATCTAAAATGCACCAGAATGCAATGCAGAAAATTACAAATATTTAGTTCTTGCTATGGGTACCAAAAGAGCCAGGGTTGGCTCTATAAGCTCATTGAATCTGCCAGTTTGTGACTGAGAAGTAAAACCACAAACTGTACCCTTTTTTTTTTTACAAGATGGCAGCCATCTATAATTATATTCTCTAAAATGTATTCTCTCTAAAATTCACCAAAATACATTGCAGATACAGTATAAGCTCCAGGAAATGGTACATTAAAGGTACTATGAGCAATTATATTTTTTTATATTTAATAAAAATTACCCACGTGTCTCAAGAAGAGGTAAACATGTTTGAATCAAATATTAGTTTTACTGATAACAATACTACAGCTGATTTATTCCCAAGTAAAAAAAAAAAAAAAACATAATAAAGTTGTTTGTTTTCATTTTTTATTTTGGTTATAAAACCCTGCATTGCCGTCGTCCAATAAGAAACCTGGAAACGCTGGCAACCTACAGACCAATGATTTGATGTAGACTGCAGTATTGTTTTCAAACCAGTTCAATCGCATATCCTGCTTCCAGTACCTTTTAAACCTAATATAATATCCAGTGTATACAACTACTGTGCACTGACTCTAGGTTGGGTTCCTCCACTTCCCAAATTCCACTTTATCCCCTGCCTACAAGTAGTGTAACCATATTTAATATTCTTTATATAAGGTAGCACAGTGTCAATTTTAGTGCTTGTAGCTATCCCATTTTTGGCCAGCGGGTTCCGGATATCAGAAGATTTCTTTTGATATTTGATAGAATCTATTAAAAAAAAATAACAAGCCAGGCTAGAATGTCATATCTTGTGGAGCAGGGTTTATTCTGGTGCCCGTTCCGCCAGATTGAGTGAGGCCAGTCGGGGATGTGCGTCACCATGGAGGGGACACAGTGAAGCCGAGACATCCCTGTAGCTCATAGTCCTCACACCACACTAATAATGGACCTATTGATCCGAATGTGTCAGTACTTGTGATTTGCTCCCGTTCCTTTTTTTTTTACTCCCCTTTTTTTTTCTTTCAGGCCAGACGGTGAGCCTTAATTGCAGTAAGACAGTCCACAGTGAGGGACAGTTTGACAGCTAAGACCTATACATACATTACCTCAAATTGGCTGGTGCCATTTAGAGATGCCTCATTCATTCAGAATATTTTTTTTTCATCCAAATGGCAGCCTAAATGGCACTGTGATCGCATGACTGATCTTATGAAGTGAATAAAATGACCCACTTCGAGATGAATGAGTCAGTGGGCGGTTGACCTGTTGCCTGAATCTCTGACCGCGTGTTCTCTCAGGCCTGATAGGGCTTTGAAGTGTGTTGTGAGTAAATGGTATGAAGGTGATGTGTGGCTCCACAATCATGAGATCCAAGGTTATTTTAGGGTGTACCTCTCGCTTCATTTGTTTCAACTGAAAGACAATAGGAACACCAGGTTATCTAATGTGTCACCTTAATCAGCCATTTCACTTGGTATTCTATATTTTCATTTATAGTGACAATAATAATTAACTTGTCTTATTGGCTGTTCATGCAGAAAACCTCAACATCTTCAGCTCTGCTACCTCCAGCTCTTCTTTCTGTCTTTTCCACAATGCCACTGTCTCTAAATCCTTAAATATTGCTAACTCTTAGCACAAAAAATCCTGCACCATCCT
Source organism: Bostrychus sinensis (assembly GCA_020698575.1). Taxonomy (NCBI): domain Eukaryota; kingdom Metazoa; phylum Chordata; class Actinopteri; order Gobiiformes; family Eleotridae; genus Bostrychus; species Bostrychus sinensis. The sequence continues at coordinate 8,856,638 of CM036257.1, read as the reverse complement.
ACCTACTTCCTGGGGACACACTACAATAATTTTTGCCTAATTTTACCCACAGTTCACAGTCAGGCAGTGTCTGCACCAGGCACTAGTTGGGGGCAGTCAGCACTTACCTTGCACAGCAAGCTGGATTGTTATGAAATGTGTGAATTCACAAACTCACAAAATCCATCTTGTCCTGCTCCCGCTGATCTGTTTGGGTCTGGGCCAGTAGCTGACTATTTTATTTTAGTATTGCCGCGAGTGTACGGGTTTTAAGGTTTGCTGAAAGAACAAGCTCCTTTAGCGATACTTGTTAATAACATGATGTTGTGGAAAAACATATGCTGGTATACATTTTCAAAACCAGCAAACAGCTCCTAACCCCATCTTTATTTAGTTGTTTCCAATAATCTCCAAGTATTGTACTGAAGGTCCCTCCCCTTTACAAACATTTTCAACGGGAGCCATTCCAGATTGATATAATGTTAGCAACTCCATCAGTCGGCACGGCTATTCGGCACAAAAATCTGTAAGCCTGTGAGGGGTAAAGACTGGAATTGGCAAGTGTGTGGGGAGAACAGACCCGTCCAGACCTCCATCTTGTAGTGTGTACAGAAAAACCTCACAGCAAACACGTAGGACACAGAAAAAAAATGTCAGTCAACGAAGTTGATATGCAGTAGCTAAAAAAGAAAAAAGAAACAACAACCAAAAAACCTTTACAGCATGTTGGCATAGGATTTAACAGACACATTTCGGCAAAGCACATACACATACTCTGTATCTGATAACAGATGGCTAAATGAGTTCTTGTAGGGTAACTAAAGACCCTGCACCTCCCCTTGGTCCATCTTAGTAAAAAAACAGCCTGCCCGCAAAAATGGGAGTACTGACCCAATGTCCCTCATGTCTCAGCTCTCGCAAGAAGCCAAAGTTAGCCATAACAACAAGTTCGTGATTACTTTATTTCTTAGATTAGTCTAGTCATCAAAAAATGTAAATATCGACAAAAAAAATATCTGTCAGATAAGTAATATCAAAACAACACTGGCTAACAGTGAGTGAAGATTAGCCTACATAGCTAACAATGCTTTTTGTGTGAGCGTGTGTGTGTCTGTGAGACAGGGTTGCCAGATCTGAAAGTCAAAACCCGTCCAACAGCAACTTAAAACCTGCCCAAAACCGAAGGAACAGGGAATAAAAACAGCACAACCATAAACTGCGCCGTTGCACTGAAAAGACACAGAGACTTGTGATCGTCTTTGGGTTTAAAGATTTGTCTTTGAATCATTCACATAAATTGCATGCAAAAAATAGGTCTCCCCAACCTGCGGACAATTTTTTCATCCACAGCAACACTTAAAAAGCTGCGCTATTCTGCGGGTAAACCATGGACTTGGCAACCCTGCTGTTTGAGAGAGAAACTGAGACAAATAAGGCAGCGAGATGCTAACAGTGGAAGACAGACAGAGCATATCTGTGGTCTGAACTTTGAGTGGACATTATGAGCTTTAAATTTCATTAGAGTGGCGGAGGGCAAAAAAAGAATGGCTTCACTTGAGCCCCAATATAACCGACTGCTGAAACCAGTTGGCTTCACTTGGTTTGACAAATGCTGTAGTGTGTGATCAGGTGCAGACATTAAAAGTATGATGCCCAGATTTTGTTTTAAATATCTGTTCAAACCAGTCAGTTAGTGTGTACTCCAAGTCTTGTGTAGCGTGTCCCCAGCTTAACCTTAATTCTTCTCCTTACCAGAGCACACCTCCACCTCTCTAGATTTCCCTTCACCTGCTCCCTGCTCTTCATAGAGATCACAATGTCATCTGCAAACATTATAGTCTGTGATTTTTGTCTAACCTCATCTGTCAGCCTGTCCATCACCAGAGCAAACAAGAAGGGGCTCAGAGCTGGTCCCTGATCAGTAACGTGTGGTCAGGGGAGGCACTTTTATCCAGTGATCTGTTACATGCTGATACGTTGCAATGTTGGCATAATTCTAATCATTTTGATCAATTTTATGGTAAAAAAAAATGGCTAAATGTTCCTGTTTATTGTTGATACAGTGTAATAAAATGCAAGGTGCACCACCATTGGGCTGTGCCTCACTCTGAAAAAGCTGTCCCATATAAAAACTGACCTGAGCATGTTCATTCAGTACCTCCCTGTACTGCTTTTTTGTGTAACACTATAACAGGGTAGCTCCACATTTTGTCTTGTGAAATTTAAGACCTTTTTAAGACTTTTGAATGACACTTAGAGTGAAATTTAATGACAGTAGAAGTATGAATTTTACACTAGGGAATTATCCGTACTACTCTCTGAAACGCTAGGGTTTTATTTTAAAAGCCTAATACAGATGAAAGAACTGCAATGCTGCATTAAAAAAGCATGAATAATGAACCATGCATTTCAATGATAGCTTTTCTTCAATAATTATACTTTATTTTGTGGTAACACTACTTTTTTAATATTAACATAACATTTTGACAAATATTAAGAACTAGATGAACAAAATTTAATACCTACTCATATTATTTCATGCTTTTAAGGCCTTGGTTTTGACATAATCAAATTTTATACTTTTTTAATGCTTTTAAGACCCTGGGGATACCCTGTATAATAATATAAAAAGGCAGTTTTATCATGTGCTTGTATTTCTATAGCTTAGGTCAGAGGTCTGCAACCTTCCGGACCCAAAGAGCCAATTGTTTCCAAACCTATAACATTTGATTCTGTCTCTTAGCCTATAAGTGAAATGCATCATTTAAAACTAATAAAGAAGTGTGTTAAACCCTTGACTGATTATCTCTCAGAAAACTAGAGTTACATCCTGTAACCATTTCTGGGTGCTCGTGTGTGGCGTTTCTAATCAGTCTGTGTGTGCAACTGCATGGACTATTGAGGCTAAAACAGATTAATAGTTAAGTCGACAGCATATACCAGAAAACAAGGAGAAAGTTTTATTTTAAAGCGACAGGATGGTGCTGATGCAGGTTGTTTTATAGTTGTCTGCTCATTCGTTTGTTGACTTTACATAACCAGCTGTCAAATGCATGTGGCTCTAAAACCATAGAATGCAGATGTCTGCTCTAAAGTATTACATTTATGAGGGCATATTGAGGGCTTGGAAGCAGAGGGGTGTAAGTGTGATTTTACAAATTTTACAGGAGAGCCAAAACAAATCTTCAACTGCCTCAAACCAAACAAAACATTTTAGTTTTGTGTTATCAAATTGAGAATATCTTTGAAAATTCATACTAGCACAGTTGACTTTTGAAATACTGAAGAAAAAAAAAAAAAAAAAAGACAACATTTTCTCAAAAAACAGATATGGAATAATATATATATATAACTTAAGTAAACAACTGGAAAAAGAATGAAAATTGTCATCTGAATACACAGCAACTTTCACAAGGCTGTTTATATTCTAGGAGGAAAAGTCATGTATCAAATAAACTGATGTTATTTTTTCTTTTAAAAATGTTAAAAAGTATAAACTATTATGACTATTATTACCTAATTATATTTTCAGCATAAAGAAAAGAAGAAAAGATCTCACTGAGATGTTTAATTCACCAAAAATGGGACATAACGCCTCTTTGCCTTCAAGCCCTTCATATTTAAACTGTGCTGAAAAGCTGGGGGTAAAAGGGGCGCGCTTGTGGATGCTAACTTTTCTGCAAAAATATAGACATAGTTCAAACCAGGTGATAGTTTATGTTACTGCATGGGCTAAGAAACGTTTTACAACTAAAGGAATCGTAGAAAATGAAAATGTTAACAGCAGGGCAAATAATCAGATGCAGTTTAATCAATAAAATCACCCACTATAAACTTTACTATGCGCTGGTTACTTTTACAAAACCACTGGAAATCTCATTGAAAAAAACCCTCATCTGTCATGAAACTGTCTGTGTACAAACGCCTCATGCTATTTCACAAATTACTGACATTCTGGACTACACAGGCTGATTTCAAAATGTAGATATCATTTGCATTCATTTGAGGATGCAGATAAAAAGAGCAAGAGACATTTGAGGATTTGCTTTTCGCCAGTCTCCTTTTTTATATTGCTCTGTTAACTTGGGTAAAAATAATAATTAAAAAAAAACAACACACATCTAAAACATCTCTAAGGCTTCACAATCTATGCAGCATAAAATTTGTCTTTGAAACTTGCAAGATGCAAAATAGCTTTTCAACAATTAATGAGTAACTTTATAGTGCAGTAGAGTGGGCAACCATCTGTCTCACATCCTTTCTTCTGATTTATCTTTGGGTCTGAATTTAATATGCAAGCTTTGTCCAACTTCGGACTGCGTATGAAGGCTCTTTGTGAATAATGAGAACTGTTCTAAAAGACATGCAAACAGAGTCCTGTTCAAATATATGTTTGTAGATGACTATGGCTATTTTACAGATATCTCTTTGTGGTATTGTATTTTCTTCTTAGGCCATTATACAAGTTTCAGGGGTAAACTGTTAAGGCATCAGAGTATTTATTTTGCTTCCTTTCTGTTTTATACTTGGTTCTCCCACTGGGGTTGCACAGTGGCAGAGTGGTTAGCACTGCTGCCTCTTAACAAGGAGGTTGTGGATTTTAATCTCTGGGCCAAGCCCTATGATTCTCTTTTTCCAAATTAGGCCCTATGTTCTTCCATTTTTAAGATTTTTTCCAAATAAAGCCCTATGTTTTCTCATTTTTAAGATTATTTTGAAAATTAGGCCCAATGTTCCCCCATTTCTAAAATTCTTTTCCAGATTGGTGTTGATATTCCAAAAATTTTAAGATTTTTTTTTCTTTCTTTTCAAAATAAGCCCTATGTTCCCACATTTCTAAGATTCATGGATTGGGTAAACATACTATTTACTGGAAAATAATCTTACAGTTTATCTCAATCGCATTGACACATTTCTCCATTCAGAATTATTATTGCAAGGTCACACAGAAAACCCAAACAGAGTTTCAGGTTCTCAAAACAAAGTTTGATCTTTGTTGTTTTGCAATCAAAACTCTTAAACTATCCCCCCAAAGGAAATGTTTGCATCAACTGCAATCAGGTGACTTCATGTGCACATTCACTAATTTCACAGCAGGTCAAAACTCTGAGCCCGTCTCTCAGTGACTGCAGCTCTCACTGATTTACTGCAGTAAGCATCTGGCTTCATACTTTACACAAATAAATGAATAGAAGACTGTGGATATTTTCACAAAAACTTTATGTTGGAACAATAAAAATATATTTATGTAGAGAATGTGTATTTAGCTGATTTCTGTACAATATTTTACAACAGTCTTTGGTTACTATGATGTGCTGTAAACCTGTAGTCTGTATACAGTCTGTCAGAAATGCCCATTACAGTTGCAGCAAACTGAAGGAAGGGACATTAGCTTCATTTTTTATGCTGACATCTTTACCACTGTCGGTGGGAGCACTGGTAACAATTACAAAAATATATTTATTCTAATAAAGAGCATGTTTATCTCCTATTGTGAAAGTCGCTGGAAAAATCTTCTTGAGTAATGGATCCAACCTCACTGTAAATAGGTGTCCTCAGTTAATTTAAAAAAAAAATAAAAAAACAATTAAAAAATATATTTTTCTATAACAGTGTATATTTACTGTTTATTGTGTCTTGCCAGTTCCCCTTTGATTCCTGTGTGAAAACAGTGAAACAGAAGTCATTTCCTTCTAATCAGATGCTGAGCTCACAAATGTTAGATTTTTGCAGATATTTGTGAATTTCTATATTTGAAGAGGCCAAAATCATTTTCCGTGTGAACAAGACTATTGTATTGGCCCAAAAAAAGTGAATTCAGTGAGGCTATGTGTCTCTGTGTGAGAGCTGTGTGAAGAGTTTTGAGAAAGAGTTTGAAAACTGTGTAAATGATGAGAAATGTTCTGAATGATTTGCAAACAGAAAATCCTGTTGAAATATAAGTTTGAAGAAAAAGGTCGAATGGAACCAGGTTTCAGTAAATGCGCTAAAGAAACCGAGACGAACTATAATAATGTAGAAACATAGGACCTAATTTTCAAGATAAATCATAGGGCTTTCGGGAACATATAGACACAATCCCATTGTCTGTTACCATGGGTTTTCTCCAGATACATACTCTGGCAAAACATGCATGCATCAGAGAAATGTCTGTTCGTGTATGTCTCTGTGTGCGAATAACTGGCCACTCTCCAAGGAGCGACCCGCCTATAGCCCATAGTTGCTGCTGGGATAATCTCCACCCTCTGTGAATTAGTAAAAGAAGATTCATTTTTAGATATGTGTAGCCACATCTCACAGCAAGGTAACTTTCTCAATCAATATGTCCTTTTTACTATTCAACAAATAATGCTTTTGTTGAGCACTTGTATTATGTCTAGTATACTAATTTTGAACCCCCTGTGCTTATTTTCTCCACTCTGCCCTGCATCTGCTACATATGTACCGCCATATTATTATATTTTTAGTTCTTCTATATGTCAAGGCTGGTTCGTTTAACCTGTTGCCCTTTTTTACCATCTACAGAAAGCAACTCTGGCTTTATTTTTATTAACAAAAAGGTCAGAGCTTGGGTAATCTGTCAAGTACACAAAATCTACTACGTGGTCAGAATATCTTACGTAGCCAATTAGCCATGCTTACCTTAGATAATACCATGTTAGTGACCCATAAGTACCATTATGTATATTTGTCACTCAAGTGCGTTTTTTGTCCTTGTAAATCTGCTCAAGTATCTTTAAAAAGTCAAGTGCTAGAAACCGGATGGTATAGTGACACTTGGATACTTGGACCTGTCATATTTAATGAAGAGGTCAAATGAGTTACCATGGCAAGGGGGAACATATGGCAGTATAGTTCACTTAAATTCACTGTATGTCGAAGGAACACGACAGGTCCCCGTCTCAATTAGCGCCTTGACAACAGAGCTCATGTAGCTGCAATCACATCCTCACCAAGAAGCTGCCTCTGACTCAGCAGCAATTAGGCATATGGAAAAAAAAAACTTTTTAATTATGTGGAACATGCGTAATTGTACTTTCCAGGGAAATAAAAGCAAAATACAATCTTCCACAGCAAGAACACTTAAAATCTATTTATAACACACTCTCTGTTTGTTTTGTGGAAGTTGCAGTTCCATTAGCAAAGGATTAATATGATAATTAGTATGGCTCTTCACAACATAACAAATGAGCCCAGTTCTTTGCAGTGGTTAATGCACTTAAAAGTTCCCAGTTATGTTAAACCAACTTTTTTGAGCTTTTAAAAATGTTATAATGTTGTTTGCACCTCAGAAACCTGGAGTAGTATTTTGTTTCATTCACGTGTGTCTGAGTAATTCTGTTTGTTGAGCCTGTTCATTTCTGAAGAACTAATGCAAAGTGGTCCAACACTAGCTCCTATATTATGGACCTTAAAATTGTAACTATGTGTATTTCAATAATGCAAAACAAAGAAATAAAAGTGGAGAGTATAAGGCTTCAATATTACAGTTTTTCTCAGTCGCTTTGGTGCATTTCTCACATCACTGTTTACATTTGCACAACAGTTACTGCATTTCTCAAAACAATCAGTTCAAACTGCAAAACCTAGTTGATAACCTGCAAAAGCATGTCAATTGCTCAAAATGGATGGCTCATTCCTCAAAAGCAAGTATTCATGTCAATGAAAGTGTCATTGTTATCTAGATGAAAAGTCCTGACACCATTGTTTATGAACAAGATAATCAATGGCTTTGTTATGTTTCCATTATGACAGTTTACTCCGTAAATGTTTTCCAATGCAAAAAAGTCAGATCTTGGTGACACTACCTGAAAATGCTCAAGACAGCACTATGTACTATTTGCTCAGCCATGTGAAAACTACAGTAAAGTTAGACATTACTGTATTTACTGAGGTAACTGAGTACAAGACACTGAATATTTATTCAGATTCAGAAAACTTTATTGATCCCAGAGGGCAATTCATTTGCAGCAGAGCAGTTCTCACTTCTCACGTACACACAAACACACAGAGTGCCAGTCTATTACAGACACAAGTGGAACTCAAAAAACAATATAAGAACAATATACATATTACAGTGTAAAACCTCGAAGAACACGACCCTCAAAATTTAGCAAATTAATAGCTGAAGGCACAAAAGAATTGGAGAACCGGTTAGTCTTCCGTACCGGAGCATAAAATCGACGCCCTGAAGGCATCAAGATAAAATCAGGAGTCAGAGGATGGAGGGGCTGAGCCAGGAGGCACTTATGTTTCACATTTTTACTGCATATGCTCTTTGCAAGTCTAATTTGTTCACAGCATTGTGCAAAAAAAAAAAAAAAAAAAAACACCTTTATTTACAACAAACAAACTCCCTTTGGGTAGAGCTGTGCACAACTGTAAACAATATTGCAGTACATATCGGAACTGAACATATAACATACATAGTACTGTAAATCATTCATGCACATCCAGATATTCCTCCCTGTCCTCTTCCACCTCCGCGAGGTTGTCTTGCAATCCTATGTGGTGCAGAGTAAAATTATAGTAAATATGGCAAATCTTTACTGTAACACTACTGTACACTACACTACACTAAATCTGTGATGCAGTAGAGCTGTAAGTCTAAATGTAAAATGTAAAAAGTGACAAGTTCTTGTCCCACTGCAAGCCTCATGTATGACACAACGACAGTAGTGCAGTGCAGATTCTTTGATGCTGAATTACTGTCCATTTATACACACACCTGTTCTCCTGACCAAATGTTTGAATAATTTAATTTACAGTGGTTCTGCCAGCATTTGGTTGCACCCTTTCACCAGCCTCAGCCATTGTGAGGCCGTGATTGACAACATAATCCACAACTGTAGCCCTGATTTTATCAGGAATCCGCCTATGTACTTGGCCTCTTCTTCCTCTTCCCGTTTTGTCCCCTTCCCATTCCTCCCTGCACCCTCACCCCTCTTCCACAAGGCTGACCTTTCATTTCTGTATCACAGTTTTGAAGAAATACCATGTCCTGCTTAGTTCATATATGCTTGTGAAGTGGGGGTTTATGGGATTCAGCTCTGAGTGATTGTAGAGAAGTGGCTTACCATTGGTTGTAACTAATGCTTCACACAGCCCTCCTCATCAGTGAAAGCTGAGGTTCAGCAACTGTTCAATTTAGGAGACATTTTCAAGAAAAAAAAAAAAAAATTTAAAATATTTTTAAAATTTGCTTTGCTTTGCAGATTTTAACAACTAGTTCAACATTTTTGTATGTAATAACTCAAGCAATGAAATGAGGACTGTTAGTTTTATATGGAATGATTCATTATTCACAAGTATAGTTAATTTTGACTGACATGGCATTGGCAAATGATAATGTTATAAAACAGCAGAGAGTTGTATGAAAACAATTAATGCATGTCCAAAAGCATTTGCAATTTGTTGGAAGGAATGAGAAACTGCTACTATGATGTGCACAAATGACTAAATGTTGTGGAGGTTGAACTAACTGCTGTGCAAATGTAAAGAGTGATGTGAGAAATGCACCAAAGCCACTGTAATCTAACAAACCATGTCACCCATATCAGCTACACTGCAACAATGTAAGTGGAGCACAAGGATTATTCAGTATCATTTTTACTGGACAAATATCAACCTTCAAAGATTAGTATAATCATCACTTTAAGAAAATCAGTTCTGCATTTGAATAATCACATTCACTGTGCAGCTTGCATAAATGATAGTGTAGAAATAATAAAGCAGTTTCTGTGAAAAGCTTTTCTTCTGGTGAAAAAAAAAATATATATTTGTAAGAACTGACTTCAGTGTACAGTAGTGTTGCATGGAAAGGAAGGCACATTTATTAATAAATAGAATAAAGATTGGGGAATGGAGCGAAGTTGTGATTAAGCTTAGGTTGTCAAGCTAAGCAGCGAATGATGGACAGCCCTATGTCTTTATCTCCTTCCATCAAAGTATGCTTGCAGCCTTTTAGACAGTGTGCTAATGTTGTAGTGCCTGAGACAGTTTTGAGACCATTTTTTTACAGTCTTGGTCTCGTCTCTGCAGTCTTACTCGGTCTTGGTCTTGGTCTCAAATCCAATTTCACTCGATAAACATTAAGCTATTCGTCAAACTTTTGGAGAAATTAGTTTTCCACATTAGAAAAATCGGGAAATCTGTTTGTGAAGTCTGTTGCATTACATCATTGAAATAATAATTTAGTTATTTGACCCTTTTTTTTTTTTTTTTTTTTACTTTTCCCTTTTATTAGTTCACAGGGTTTGGTCTCGGTCTCAACTCAGTCACTCTGGACTTGGACTGGTCTGGGTCTTGATTTGTACTGCCTTGACTACAACATTACAGTGTGCTAACAAACAGTACCACTCACAACAAAAGTTTAAAAATAAGTCATCTGGACTTGGTTTTTAACTGATGACTGTTTTTAAACCTTTTGTTGTAATTCAGTTAGACTGGATGACTGAGAGCCTTCACAAAATCAGTACCACTGTTGGTGCCAGAGCCAAATTTTTACTCATATAGCTTAAAGCAGCCCTTAAGTTCTATTGGGCTTTCACAACTGTACATTTGTTCCACACTGTTGGACCTGTTTGATTCATACTGAATTTACAAATGAAATCTTTCACAGACATTTCCTTTGGACATTGTAAGTGCCTCCTGATCATCTCATCTCCTGACACACTTACAATTTGGGATGACATCTGCAGGATTTGAGTTTAATGTGTGGAGAATGTCCAAGTGGTTTTTGCAGAACAGCAGAATGGGAACAGGACATGACATCTAATTAGCACGTCCCCTTTACAGCGCAAAACCAGTGGACAAAAATGAAGAAAGTGGGGCACCTGAAAAGGTGGGAAATGTGTCTGAAGGATAGAGGATGTCTGAAAAAGGCTTCTGAACACTTCAATAGGCCGTGGTTTAGATCAGTCATTTTTTCATTGGTCTAACAAAAAGTAAGACTTATTTGAGATGTGGAAAGTATGTTAGTCAAGACATTTAGCCCAAAAACAGCAAGTAATGAAAAGACATGAAAGAGTAAAACAGATTTCTGGGGTATAAAAATACATTAGACAGGCCTGCAGAGTTTGTTGTTTCATGTTTTGTACCGCATTCTTTTATGGCTACACCACGGGAGGTGCATTCTGGGCAGCCGACCATTTCCTAATGAGCTTTATGCAACTTCAAACGTGTGTTAAACTCTGCATTTGAGGTTTAGCTGACATCTGTGTCAGTGTTAATAACATCAGGTTTCCAGTGGCTCTACAGCAGTTTGTCATATCTCACAAACCTACTGAAGTAAAATGATAAAAAGTAAGTTTATGATTTCTTTGTGCAGACTTGATGTAGATGTTAAAGATCCTAATGTATGTGATCCGGTCATTTTTTTTTGGCCACTTCTATGCTCAGATTTGATTTTGTTGTATGTATTGTTAAATGAACCAAGTGAAATTTTATGTGTGGAAAACTGTTAAATCACCTAGTAGTACTTTGTGACGGTAATCATCTGTGGATCTAAAAGTCTCACTATTTGGTCTACACCACTTGTCAACATTGAATTGCTGGCTATTGCTAACAGACACAGTTGGTTAATTCAGCGCTGTCTATGTCTAGTTACGCAGAGAAACAAAACAAAAAACTAAACTATAAAAAAAATCAAAATCAACAAAGGACAGGGAAGCAAAGAGAAACACAGATATGTAGATAGGAGAAGTGAGCAGACAGGGGCAGACTCAGCAGCAGCAGGTGGAGAGACTTTTGTATTAGAAAAATAAGTTCAGCTCCAAATGTTAAAAACATTCATCATGTGTTTATTTTGAAAAGAGGCATTTCTTAAAAATGTAGCTCCATCTGCTGTAGTGCTCTTTATCTGCAAAATAATAATGATTATTATTATTAGCCTATTATTTGGGCTTCAACGATGTTTGAAATGATGCTATATACGCTATATACGCTATATACACAAATTATAATTAGCACATATTGGCTGAATAGTAAAAGTTATAAGTGGTTATAAGTTATAAATGAAGAGCCATTTAGGAGCCAAAAGAGCTGAAAAGCATTATTGATTGAATTAGTTAGTTAGTTGAATAGTTCATATTGTGATTAAAATTTTTAATTGTTGCCCAGCACTAAAAATTACACAAAACTGTTACTTGAGTAAATGTAAATGGTATTATATAAACCTTTATCACATAGCAGTACTGCTAGTACCACTACTACAACTACTAACACTATCCTAGTACTACTACTACTCTTACAACTACAGTTCTATGACCTACAACTATACTACTACCATTGCTGCTGTTAATTTTCTTACTACAGTATTACTTCTACTTACAGTATACACACTGCTCTACCACCTGGCACTGAGGTCAAAAATACTTTTACACATTCTAAATATTTACTTCCATATGTAAAACTAAAAGTATGTTTAATATTTACCCAGATACCTAAATTAATTACTTGAGTAAAAGTATCTACTGTAGTTACTTTCTGACAATAGAGCATTACCCACAACCATCTGAACTGCCCCTAATGTTTGTTGAATAGCCAGTGTCTCCGATTGCAGCGTCACTAACACCATATTTTCATAACTGCTGTAAAGGTTATTATGGGCTAGTGCAGACATCATTGCCATGACTGCTGCTTCATTTAGTATTCAGTGTGAAACGGGGTGGAAAAAGGTGACAAGGCAGAAATTGGCGCCAGAGCGAGTTCTCCCTTCCACTGTCATATGTTCATCTGCCAGTTCTCAGACACAGAGAAAATAATTGAGCCATTTAAAGCCAGTTTCCTCTGAGCAAAATACAACTAAATGAAAAAATATCAAGAAGCACTGATTCCTTGTAGTTGCCAGACAACAGTGGAGCTATACATGTCGGCGGATTGGATACTTACGTTCGTCAAGTGAGTGTTAAGGACAGAGAATGAGATTCAATCACCAATGGCAACCCAGCTGTGAGCAGTCGTGGTGCCGGAGTGAATTTCGCAGAGTGACAGATAATTAAGTAGCCATTCTTACAAATGAGGGACAGAATGGGGCGTGAACTTTGGGTCAAAAGGTCAATTAGTCTCATAGATACAGTTGAATCATTTTGGAGAGATCGTTCATCTGTATCACTCATTTGTGTACAACAGCTTAAGACATTTGTAAAGTAAATGTTAAACACCATTATACTGCTTTCAGCTGTACTTTTTTAACAGCATAGCCCTACAGGGCATCCATAGCTGTTCACATGATCCTAAGGAGATGTCAAATTTCAATTTGGACTTTTCCCATCTTATCTCTATTTTTGATTTTCCAATATGTACTTCTTACACCACTGTCATAACAAGTTGTCACATGAGTAGACTGATATTGGAATTTTGATAATTGCTCTCATTCACCCTGGTCATGTTGTAGTAAAGTTGTTTGGCTGAAAAAATATGGAATTTACATCTTTTATATCTTAGTTCTATGAATTGCTATGTATTGCTGCCAGATGAAAACAAATTTCATCTGTATTGCGTTTTAAAGGTCCTGGAAGCATATGTGCTCGTACTGGTTTGAAAACGGTACTGCAGTCTAAATCAAAACAGTGGCCTGTGGGTAGTCAATTTTTAAGCTTTTCTGATTGGACAATCAGCGATGCGGGGTTTTAGAATCAAAACAAATAATGTAAACACAAACAACCTGGCCAATACGTTCAATATTTTTTGTGAATACATTAGCTGTATTACTGTTATCAGTAAAACTAATATTTGATATAAACATGTTTACCTCATATCATGGAACACGTGGGTAATTTTTATGAAATATAAAAAATATGTACTGCTTATAGAATCTTTAACATATTAATAACATTTCTACATGATAAATACTTGTTAAAACATATTATCACATTCGTGTGAGATAAAGTTTTACTGATATCTTGTAATAACACAATATCACAAAGCGTGATAGTTTTCTTGTAAATCTGTGATAACATCTTGTTATAATGTAATACAGATGGCATTTAGTTTTATTTACCTGGCAGCAATATTCTTGTGTATAATAGAGTGCTATCAAGTGATTATTTTCTATATGTTTATAGTAAATGGATTTACTATAGTAAGTATAGTGAGTACATTTTTCACTGATAAATCTTTTGCAGAAAAAATGTCAAGTTTAAAAAAGGTTTTTTATGTTTTTTTTTTGTTTGTTTTTTTTACCACAAGAGTAGTAAAACTAATCTCACATCCAGCCATAGTACAAAGTACTTTGTAGTAATAGTAGCAACAGTACTAGTACCACCAACAGCAGGAGCACCAGTAGTAGTAGTATTGTAGTAGAAGCAGGCCTAATAGGCAAGTGCAAAAAACTAAACAAAACTCATTTGTACTTAAGTAAACTTTAAATTGAATACTTACTTTATTCACTCAATACATTTGTTGAGTACTTTTGTAAATAATGTTTTAAGGTACCACTAGTTTTACTTGAGTACATACTTCTCCCACCTCTGGCTTATAGCAGCATTTGATTCATTTACCTGAGTGATTTGATTTGAAAATCTGTGTTAGGACAATTTCAGGTAATGGAATAAAAAAAAAATAAAAAAAATTGTTTGAAGGACAAATGAAAGAAGACAGTTTTCATTTTACAAGGCAATATCTGAGTGTAACAGAAATCAGTTATATAGTTAGGAATTACATAAAAATCAGAGTAGGCACTTCGATTTGATATGGTAAACATTAGACATGCATGATAAAAGATAACATTTATGAGTACAAGTGCATTAAGAGCAGCTGTGTGATTGGTAAAAGCTGTGCTACGTGCCGTATCCAAGCTAATTTAGCTGTAATTTGTCCATCCCAGTGGAAAACAGTCATTGGCTTCCGAGAATACTGGAAACATAGTTCAAAAACATAATGTGGAAGGCCAATCATTTACCGTCGCTTTGGCAGAAAAATATTTACGGCTGACATCCATCCTCCACCACTTGACCCAAATCAATATGAGAGTGTTTTGTGATGATTTTGATTTTTGCTGTACGAGATGGGATGTCTCTAACATCTCTCCATTATATACTAAAAAGTAAATAAGTCTTTTTACTTTACAAAAAACACTGAAACACTTTTTCATTGATTTTATTTTAAAAGTAGACAAGTCATAGTCAGGCCCGCTGACAGGACTGCTGGGGCCCGGGGCAAGAAGGCTTCACCTGGGCCCATTACAATGAAAAATACACAAAGAGGGACCCTTTCTGGGCCCCTCTGACCATGACGCATCGGACAACAAACTAGTACAACAGACTAGTAGTAGCTTTGGCGGTTGTAGTAGTTGTAGTAGTAGCACTTACAGTTGTAGTTGTAGAAGGAGTAGGAGTAATCATCACAGTAATAGTAGTTGTGGTTATAGTAGTAGTTGCAGTGATAGTAGTAGTGGAAGCACTGGCAGTAACAGGAGCAGTAGTAGTAGTAGCAGCAGTCACTGCTGTAGTGGTAATTGTAGGAATAGTAGTAGTAGTAGTAGTAATCATTGCAGTAATAGTTGTAGCTGTAGTAGTAGTTGCAGTAGCCTAATAGTAATAGAAATAGGAGCAAGAACACTAATAGTAGTAGTAGTCACAGTTGTAGAAGGAGTAGTAATCATTGTAGTAGTTGTAGCTGTAGTAGTAGTTGTAGCAGAAGTGACAGTAGTAGTAGCAGGAGCACTGGCAGTAACAGCAGCAGTAGTAATAGTAATAGTGGTGGTAGTAGTAGCAGTCACAGTTGTAGTGGTAGTTGTAGAAGGAATGGTAGTAGTAATCATTGTAGTTATAGTAGTTGTAGCTGTAGTAGTTATAGTAGTTGTAGCTGTAGTAGTTATAGTAGTTGTAGCTGTAGTAGTTATAGTAGTTGTAGTGACAGTAGTAGTGGCAGGAGCACTGGCAGTAACAACAGCAGTAGTAGTAGTAGCAGTCATAGTTGTAGAAGGAGTTGTAGTAGTAATCATCAAAGTGATAGTAGTAGTAGCATTAGTTGTAGTAAATCTACTTGAATATAGATTTGAAGAACTTTTTTCCACCTCTAGGCTCCATGTTTGTTGAATTTGTTGCAGAGATTTTGAAAACTTTTTGGCTAAAATTCTAAAAAGTTTGGCACAGAAAGAGGACTGCACATGAAAGCAACGCCCCACAGTGAAGCAGGTAACAGCAGCACAATTTAGGGTTATTTTCCTCAGCTGGAACTGGAGCTTCAAAGTTGAGGGAATTTTGACCAAGCCAGTTCCAAGTCTTCATCAAACTACAGGTGTTTCAACAGTCCTCACATTCATGATTTTTTTGAGAAAGAAAAGAATGTTCTGGGCAGACATACACAACAAGGTAACACTCGAGCAGCCTTCCTATGAGCAGAAGTGGTGGTTTGATTCCTGCTCTCCCCAGTTCATTCTTTCATTGTGTTCTTGGGCATGGTACTTCACCAACCTTACCTATGTATGAATGTGTTGGTGTGCCGTACATGCAGGATGGCAACCACTACTCTGCCAGTATGCCCTAGAGTGACCACCTGTCCCACTTTGGTTGTACTGCACAGCCATTTAAACCGATGTCCCTCTTTAACAGTGGGTCTTATAAAATGTGAGAACAAACATAATATTGACTTATTCCTTGTGTAAAATGTAGAATAAATACTTGTGGACGTCCTGTTTCTCTAGGTTGTGTATATGGTTGATGGGTTGCTTGCTACCCCAGTTTCAGGAAATGCCTCTCCATGGGGCTTTTATTTTAACGCATAAACTCTCAGTAGATACATTTCTTTGCAAAATGTGTTTTTTAGCATGAATCCATTGTTTTTAGCAGTTGTGTCTTTTATGAAAATGAGATTTAGACTCATTATGTTTGTAAGTTAAATAATGTCAAACAAGCAAATTTCTTAAGTCCCTTCCACCATGTCCCAGTTTTAGTACTTTTTGAGATGGTCACCCTAGTCTGCCCCAGGACAGCTGTGGTTATAGTAGTGTACCGTAGTGCACCATCGCCGCCACCACCACCACCAGAAAGCACTGCAAAGAAAGGCATTTGTCAGTCTCAAATTTAATAAAAAATATATTGTGGTGCAGAGTTCTTTACAGACCTACCTCTGCTAAATTTGTAATCATCCAATGCCTCCAGTCAGTTTAATCAGCCAACTTCACATCCTGAAACAAAGTGTTACAAGTCAGGTCCCGTTTTCTTAAAACTATTCTTCTCTTTAGTCACAAAGAATAAAATATGACTTGATAAAATTTTCCGGTTAGCCAGCGGCACAGCTCATAGCATCCCAGGGAGTAACTTTAATAAACCAAAGAAATATCATTCTCAGTCCATCTGCTTGTAGTTTTTGACAGTTCTCTGGAGCTTAAGGTGTTTCAACAGTCCTCATATTTTTTTAAGAAAGAAAAGATTGTGCTGGGCACACACACAGAACTAGGTAACACTCAGTGCAAGTCAATGTTTAACCATGGACACCCATAAAGAAAATCAGGGAGAGAAACCGGGAATCAAACCCAAGTAGGTGGTACGTGCTCTACCAGGTCAGCTACCGAGGTGCCTCTGGTTTTAATATTTTTTATTGGCATTTTTATTATTATTTATGCTGCTCATACTTCTACTTTGCATTTCTCAGTTTTGACAGTAGTACTAAATACAGCCACTGTTGCAGACTCAGACAGATGGATGTAATAAAACCAAAAGGTGCTCCTAGAACCTATTATTTTCACTGTGTGCATACTTATAAATGTCACTTCTGAAAATGACAGAAAAACAACTTATGCAAGCACATGGCATCATTGTACAGGAGTGAGCAGACAATGTGATGGGCCTTGTATGATTCTTTTTTTTTTCTTTTCTCTTAGACAAAATAAATGAAAAATTTGCAAAATTTTGAGTAATGGAATTCTCCTTTTCTTTCTAGGTTTTGGCATGACCACTCCTGCCACCATCGGAGGCAAAGTCTTCCTGATGTTCTACGGTCTCCTGGGCTGCGCTGCCACCATCTTGTTCTTCAACCTCTTCCTGGAACGGGTCATCACTGTTATCGCCGTTGTCCTTAAGTCGTGCTATGAGCGGCGCCACAACAAGGTGGTCATGCCCCAAAATGGCCGCCATGCCTCGGCGCAAGGCCGAGCTAGAGCTAAGGTTGAGGACTTGTCTGGATGGAAGCCATCGGTGTACTGCGTCATGGTAATCCTTGGTGCGGCGGCCATATTGGTGTCTTGTTGCGCTTCTCTGATGTACTCAGCTGCAGAAGGTTGGGGATACCTGGACTCTTTATACTTCTGCTTTGTGGCCTTCAGTACAATTGGGTTTGGGGACATGGTGAGCAGTCAACGGACGGCTTACGAGGGTCTCCCCACTGCTGCCTATAGAGTGGGCAACTTTTTCTTTATCCTCACCGGAGTGTGTTGTATCTACTCGCTCTTCAACGTTATCTCCATAGTCATCAAGCAGGTTCTGAACTGGCTGCTGAGGAGATTGGAAGCACCCTGCCGCTGCTGTCTTCCCAGGAGGGGGCACCCACACAGGCACCCTCGGCGTAACGTGGTGGCCCCAGGACATTTAAGGACCCGCAGAGACCCCTCCATCGAGACTGATGCTGTGAATGAAAGCGAGACCGACCCGGGACGCAGGATGTCCGGGGAGATGATCTCAATGAGGGACTTCCTGGCAGCCAATAAGGTGAGAGAACTCTGTCACGTGATTTTATGCCTAGTGGTGTATCATTGGCCCTATCTTACCAGAACAAAATCAATCAAAGTAATAGCACAACCTTATCCACAAACAATATACCAAAACAAAAATTAAGAGACCACCACTCTTTACCGCTTTTCAAAACTTTTGGGTAGGCTACATTTGAGGCACTAAAAACACAATTACTAAAAGCAGAACAATTACAAATGCACTTTTGGAGCAGGTACCAGGAAATAAACATCTCTGTTATTGACACAAATCATTACAAGTTAAAAATACATAGCTTGCATTCACCATGTTATTAGACAACCAACTTCCTCAACCAGTATTGTCATGCGCTGGGTTCAGTACACATCCAGTGGTTGCTTGGCTCATATCTCATTTTGTGTGTGTGTGTGTTTTTTTACATGATCATCTTCATGTCCATCTAGTCAGTTTGAATTTCCACATCAGATAAACTAGCTAGCGAACACTATTATCTTGACCACCATTGGTTGTGTAACATGAAGCTAACAGATAGATAAATGAGCTGCCTGCTGTGTTGTGTGGCCATAGTTTAAGCACTGAAATTACCAGGACAGGATGTATGTGCTTTAGAAATAGTGCAGGTGCGCTTCCTGGAGAAGGCAGGGTTTTCAAATGTCTAGACAGAGTGGTGAGAGTGGAGAAGCGTTTTCAGCTTGTGAGAAAGGCAGCGCCTCAGCATACAGGACTATTCAAACATTTGCAAATGAAACAAACAAAACAACATTATAACATTGTAAGAAACTCTGAAAAGTCTTTTTAGTATAATAGTTTGGATTGGCAGCTATAGCGCCTTGCTACACTATATTGAGTTGAAAAACAGCTGTGAACTGATATACAGTCATATGGGCACCGTCTGAGGTTGCATAATAATTTACTGTCTTCATGAAAAAAGATCACAGAGGTATGTCATTAATTTTTTAGTGACATCTGAGTTCTAGGGTGTTTTCCTAACAACAGTTTTTAGAGTAGCAGTATTTAGATGCACAAAATTAAATGAATAATGAAAAAAATGTGTGTGCAAATGTTTGGGCACCCTTATAAGTTTGCTGATTTGAATGCATGTAACTTCTCAAAATGGATTACTTGCAACACAAAACTTAGATTAGTTAGTTAAGCCTTGAACTTCATAGACAGATGCATTCAATAATGAGAAAAGCTATTTAAGGTGGTTATCAGGAAATGGAAGGACACAGGCAAAGTTAATGTTAAGGCCAGATGTGGCAGGCCAAGAAAAATACCAGAGAGACATAGTCGGGGAATGATGAGAATGGTTAAAGACAACCCACAGATCACCTCCAAAGACCTACAAGATCATCCTGCTGCAGATGGTGTTTCTGTACATGGGTCAACAATTCAGAGCACTTTGCACAAAGAAAAGCTGTATGGGAGAGTGATGCCATGACACAAACACCCCACGTTATTCCAAAATGAATCTTGCTTGTCTAAATGAGCTTTGCCTACCTCACAGTGACTCTGTGGCGTGGCATCACCCTGCCATACTGCTGTTTAATTTCATACACCTAAATACTGATACAGTAAAAACTGTTGTCAGGAAAACACCCTAGAACTCAGATGTCACTAAAAATGAATGACATACCGCTGTGATCTTTTCTCATGAAGAAAGAGTAAATTATTATGCAACCTCAGAGTGGTGCCCAAATTTTTATATATGACTGTAAGGGGATTAGCAAATATTACAATGCCCCTGACAATGACATTTCACCATTCCCATATAGTTTTCTATATAGTGACAAGGAAGTAAGCCAGGTTCAGGGGGTCACAAGCCAGTGTATTTTGTAACAGTCATATGCATGGATTAATGGAAATGGTTGCAACAGGCATCCAGCGTAAAACCTTAGGCAAAACATGCCAGGAAGCAGATAATTTGCTGTTGCAACCAGAAAGGAAAAGCCAAAGGAAAAGAAGAAAAAGATTGTGACTACAGAGTGCTTAAGGACGCAGCTAATGAGATACTGTACTGTTTAATTGCATGCATAGCTTAATTCTGGTTTTAATGAAATTCACTTCTTGCGGCTTCAAGAGAAAAAGAAACAGTGTGAACTCGGGAAAGAACACTACACTCAAGCAGAGTCAATGGGTTGAGCCTATCATTTGGCAAAACATTCGAGGAGAAAAACAGACACTATTTGGCAAACTAAAACAAGACTAGAAACACTATTCTTTTCCAAAAAAATATTGCCCTCTGCTCATAATGAGAAGGAAAACTGTGTGGGGCTCTTGTTTACACTGCATTCACAATTCCATGGTAGCCTTACAAATAACTAGTATTGTGCAAAGTATGAATAAATGCTGTTAAGAGAGCTTTCTTTTTTTATGAACATTTGAAAGCAAAGTCAGTAATGAACCTAAAAATATATATATTTTGGCATGGATCCAGTAAATCCAGCAGTGTTTTAAATATAGATAACTTATTTTAATCTATTTATTTTCTTTTATCATGTTATCAGCTGCATCTTTTGTTTCTGTTTCTGTATAAGTATCAAATGTAGACGTGGGGCAGGTAGTTGTCAGAGCAAAATCTTTTATAGTTTTGGGCTTGGCTATTTTATGCCACTTAGAACCGCTACAGGAAATCCTGCGACACATCAAATGATAAAGCTTTATAAACCCTCTACATTCAGTTTGTTCTTGTTCATACATCCAAAAAACAGTGTACAGCTCTGTTTCCACTGATTCCTCACAAGCATTTTTCATTTTGTAGTAAAATGGCATCATACAAAAAGTTGAAGCAAGTAAAAAGCTCTTATTCCCCTCTGTTTCTGTTCAAAAGCGCATAACAGCTCTGCACTCTACTGCCCTCTGCTGGTCTTATTACCTGTTTCTTTATGGCAGTAGTAAAGTTAAGATTCTTTTAGTCACATCATGTTTTTAAGGATTGTAAAAAATGAAGTGCTGTCCTAGAGGTGACCAAGATTGGGTTAAAAAGATAAATAAATAAAAAATAAAAAAGCCCACTGTATATTCATTAGATTTGGCAATCCCGTCATTTTATGTGCTAAACAGTACATTATATCTTGCAGCATATTATGATAATACAGATAAAACCAGTAAAAAAGGTTTAGTAATGCACAGACAATTTATGTCACAAGTAGATCCAATTTAAAAAACATAATCATCAGAAGAAAGAATGGCAATCGAATGTTATTATGGCCCTAAAAATACATTTAATCTAAATAGGGATTTAGTGAACACTTGCACGTCACCAAATGGATAGTTACAAGCTGCTTATGTAATAATTTCTCTGTTGATTTGATTATGCGTCTCACATGAGCAGCTGAAGAACACCATCCAATAAACTGTTCCCCTGGAGTGGTGCTATGTGCCGTTATTAGCTGTGTACTTTCAGCCATCCTCCTGAGCACAATTGGATTTTAAATGCTATATTACAGTGTTCCCATATACAAGTAAATGTGGACAATCAACAAAGGTCCTTATGCCTAGTACACAGATTCCAGTAGCATATGTATTAGCATCAGGCATCAAGTGAATAACACAGAATAACACAACTCTTCATTAAGGCACCTGTTGGTGGGTGGGATATATTAGGCAGCAAGTGGAACATTTTATTCCGAAAACTGATGTGAAAAATGGGCAAGCCAAAGCATCTGAGAAAGTTTGAAAAGGGCCAAATTGTGATGGCTAGACAACTGGGCCGGAAAATCTCCAAAACTGCAGCTCCTGAGGGGTGTTCCCGGTCTGCAGTGGTTAGTATGTAGCAAAAATATTTCAAGAAAGAAAGTGAAGATGGGTCTTTAGTGAGCCTAAGAGCCCATTTTTGGAGTGAATCATAGGCGCTGACTCCCGTAAATGAGACAAATTTTCAGCTGCTCCTCTGCTAAAAATCTGCACAAGTAGTGACATTATATTTTGATTGGCACACCAGGCAACCAGTCACATATGAGGAGAGACTTCATATCAGTATAAAAAGATGTAAGTTGGGGTCCAAAGACAGCAAATGTAGTGGTACAGGCCAGGTACACAGAACAGCAGAGAGATGGGTAGCAGGTTAGCCGGATTTAAATGCAAGCTTGAGCAAAAACCAAAAAGAAGAAGCATCTGGCTGGATTTTGCTCATATTGGAGGCAGCATAGATTAGTACAGAATTTTGTAACTGTTACTGGAAGCATTTTGTTCAAATGTGGTCCAAAAATTTGAGCAATTTTAAAAATGCCCCACTCTTACAATGTGTTACACCCATGTGATAGCTGCAAACTTTTTTATGTATACAGCAAATATTGTTGCACAGAGAGACCACATATAACAGAATTCAACTTATTTGGAAAACAACATGAATGGGTTAACTGGCTTTGTATTTAGCTTATCCTTGATCAGGAAGTGGCTGGCTTGGTACAATCACATTAACAACAGAAGTGAAAAGTTTTCTGCAGCAACATTTTAACTTTGCTTTTTCGCTGCAGAAGATAGCAGCCTTGAAAGGTTTCATATACTGCCAGTGTTAAGAGAAGGCTAGAGGTCAAGGAAGTAGACTTTTCAACTTCATGCCCCAGATTTTACACAATTCTGCCTAATCACATCCATCCAGTCACATGTTTTCTTTACCACTGACAATTTCTTAGTATTATTACCCAAAAGACTGACCTATTTGGTGTGCCTTCACTTAATTTCTACACCGATTAAAGTTATGACATTCAGCCTATCGGAGCTAATCATGCAAACTTTGATTCAATGCTGACTGCCAACACTGAAGGAATGAATAGTTCTATTTGAAGACAGTAATTTACGGTAGAGTGTTGTCTCTTGTGTCCAGGGAGTATTTTTTTGGCTGTGTCAAGGCTGTATACTGCAAAGGAAGGAATAGTGGGGGAGCAATTACTGACTCCTTGAAGAAAATAGAGAAGATAACCTGGAGAGGAGCCTGTGTGGTTGGCATAATGTTGTAGTCTGCCTTGCAATATTAGCCATTATAAAGTGGCATTGTTTCTAAAGCCAAGTTCACAGGATATTTTAAGCCACTCTGGTTAGTTCTAAAAGCATACAAGTTTTAAAAGAAGATATAATATGCTTTTTTGTGTCTTTTTAAACCAATCTTGGTCGCCTATAGAACATCACTGCATATTTTACAACCTTTAAAACATGACGTAACATGATTTCAATGTTACGCTATTTTGAACAGAAACTGAGAAAAAAAGCTGTTTACTTCCTTAAACATTTTTGTTTGATACAATTTTACTACAAAATGAATAAATAGATGTGAAGAATAATCAGTGGAAACAGAATTCACTCAGAGAGATTATGAGTTGGCTGGCCTGGGGATCAAACCCTCAATCTCTCTGCTTAGCCTGTTAACTCGTTCCCTCTACATTTACAGCTAACTTTTAAAATATTTTTACAAGGCAATTTCTAATATCTTATGCACTTCTTTTTCCATGGAGCCACAGGGGCAGCCCCAGAAGATTTGAAAGTGTTTGCTTATGCATTTCCACAAGGCCTTCCAAAACAAGTCTTGTAAAAATAGTCGTTTCAGCTGTCGGGCTGAAATATCCAGTCCAGCTCTTCCAACTCAACCAAGGCCAGTGCTGTCTCTGGTCTGCTTCCATCCATCTGTTGGAAAGTAAAGGTTCTCTCTGCTTGTGCTGTATGGATCAATATTTCAAAAACATTCATGTAAAGCAATGTATCCATTACAATTGCGGGTCTGTACGGTGCGAAGTTGTCCTGAAAAATAAGCAAAATAATTAACCATGTATATTGCTAAAATGCAAAAAGTGATGATGCTCATTGAAATATTATAATTGTAGATTGTCATGTGTTGCGCTGTGTCTGAATGCACTCCCTAATGATTATGCCATTTGTAGTGGTGCCAAAATGTCTAGTTACTGAAAAGTAGTGCACTCAAAATTTCTCAAAATTCAAATTTGAGGTTGAACCACAATTAAGCAAAGGGTTGATCGCAATGATAAAGGAGTACTTTTTATATTGATATGCACAACTCTACAGCCAGTCTGGCAAGAGATAATAAAGAGGCTGGGAGTGCATGTACGCATGCATGTTTACGGTTACCACCCACCAGTTAAGAGGAACAATCACCTTTAAAAAGTACTACCCATATAAATACAAAAAGTACTACTCATTTAAATATAAAGATAGCAGGCAGTGGAGCTAAAATTAGCATTTGCTGTGCTGTACAAAAACTGTCAAAAAACACTGTAAGCATCTAAAGACTGGACACACCACCCGTGCTTAGAGGGCGCACTGGAGAGACAGCAGTGAGTCTCTTTGCTTGAAAAATAACTTTATTATGAACAGTGTGGGGTTTAAAATAGGTGTCTTATCTGTTAAAAACCTGACAAAATGAGAGAACTAGATCCTGGCTGTGTGTGGAGAAACAGGACTGTTCTATGGACAACAGGGCAGATTTTTTATTTATTTATTTTTTGTGCACTGATTGAGAGCTGGCCTCCAGACGCTGCTCTCACACACCGCAAATAACTGAATGTTTTCAGTTGTTAGCCACGGAACTTCAACAACAAACATCACCACACATTTTATTAAGAGTCCCAGTACTAGTGGACGGCACTGTAAATGTAAAGTAGCTTATTGTTGCACACAAACTTAAAGCACCTATTTTATGCTTTTACCTGTTTAAACTAATATTGGTCTGTTGCACTATTTGAACAGAAACAGAGAAAAAAGCTCTTCACTTCCTAAAATATTTTGTAGTAAAATGGCATCATACAAAACAGTTGTGAGGAATCAGTGGAAACAGAGCTGTATATTCACACACACACACACACACACGATGTAGAGATCTTGTTGATTGTTCAGTGCTTCCTGGAGTGGGCGGGGGTTTGTGGAAAAGTCAGAGGTTTGTAAAACTGAGCGTTCTGAGGCCTTAGAAAAGCAGCGCCAGAGACTAGAGGTTTACTCAAACAGGTGTGAATGAAACAAAACACAACTGTTGTATGTTTTTGATGAGGGAACAACATTATAACATAGTAGAAAGCTCAAAAAAGTTGATTATGCAATATATAGCCCCATTAATTCTTGCCCATTTTTTATTGGGGAGTCTATTATCTGTGAAGTTTTGCAAACTTTTTTTTTTTTTTTTTTTACTGTATCCTATGTGATTAAAAAGTGTGTTAAAAATCAGTTGCCCTGTCTATGTTGTGACTGACTTGTTTACATGTTAACACTCACACAGCGCATAATGTCAACTGAGACAGTATTACTGTCTCAGTTGACATACTGTTATGCCAAATATGGTTACTGGAGATATAAAAATCTGATTCAGTAAAGGTTATTCCAAAACAGCCAATATGCACGACAATTACATAACCTGACTGCCAGCTGATTCAAATAAAGAACACATTAGAAGTCTAATTAACTGTAAAGGGCTCCTACCACTTGCAAGATAATTTGACTAAAACCACAGCATTGGAATTATTCTCTGCCATATTATTACAATCTCTCTTACAATCCTTTCATTACAGTACATTGAGCTGAATTTGACAGTGTGTATTTGACTGGTTGCGCACTAAATTATGGATAGGGTCTAGTAGTACAGTTATTAAGTATTAAACATGGGACTTTCTCATTTAAAAGTGCTTTACATGCCCTCGGTACATTCTTCAAGTGAAATAAAATTAAAGGTTGAACTGTGGGGGGAGCATGTGCTTACCTTTTGGTGCTCATTATTTTTGTGCAAGCTTTCTTGAGAGTACTTTATAGATTATTTCAATAGGAGATGTTGCAACTAAAGATTATGGGTTCAATCCTTGGGCAGTCTCCCAGAATGGAGTCTGCATATCCTCCCTGCCTTACTATTCCTCCAACCATTTAAAGACTAGCAGCTATAGGTGTGTTGGTGAATATAAAATTACCCATAGTGAATGAATGTGAGAGTGAATGGATGTCTGTCAGTATGTGTCTATAAATAAGCCCTGCGACTAACTGGCTATTGTCCACCCGCCTTATGCATATAGTTGCTGGGATAGGCTCCAGCCACCCACGACCACTAAAATAAGTGAGAGAGGATGAATGAATGCATAGGAAATAGGGCTGGGAAATATATCACAAAATTATCATTATTGCGATATTAGCAAATGCAATATCTGTATTGCAGGAAACTATATCGCAATAATGTCTTTAAGTCTTAATGTGTTGTCACAAAAAAAAAAAAATGCTCAGCAATATGCAACATAGTTGCATGTTTTCTTATATAACCTTATTAGGAAACACTGTAATCATGTCACTCTATACAGTAGCCTTGGTTTTTTTATGAGCATGCTCAGAGGTGAAATGTCACCAGAAATAAATGGCTATTGCAAAAAAAATTATACAGTGGCATTAAATCAATGTTAGTACGTAGATGACATTTTTTATTTATTTAACAATTCTTTAACCAGGAAAGTCCTATTGAGATTCAAAGATCTCTTTTTCAAGGGAGTCCTGGCCAAGAGGCATCAACACAATGCAACCCACATTGCATACAAAATACAATAAAAAGAGAAATAAGAGTTAAAAACGATGAGATAAAAGACACATTACAAAATGCGACAAGATCAACAATACACAATTTCACACACTATTACAAAGTTTGTATGGTAAATCAGTTAGCAAGATGGCTATACAAACAAACTTTAGGCTCATTTATACTTTATGCTAAATATGCATTTGGATACACACACAGTAACATACATTGGTCCCTTTCTCCAGAGCTTGTGGATACGGACATACAGAGCAGTACATGTGTTGACCATTGGAGACAGCTCACAGCAGAAGACAATGATTAAACTTTTTAAACAGTGACCAGAGCAAGATGTTTGCTGTATATTCAAATACCAAACAGATCATCACTACTTTCACCTCATTTTCTTGGTTCTTTTTTAATAAATGTAGCGTAAAAACCAACACCTGCACTGCTACGTTTGTTGTCATTGTTGCTCTTCTTCGTCCATCTTGGTAAAATCGTTACCTATCACAGCTTGCCCTCTACAGGTTATATAACATGTTCCTTAAGCTGTCTGTAGGATTTTGGATGTTACGAGCCTCTTACTAGCTGAGGATAGCCATGGCATCTGAGACAAATGTCGAACAATGACAAGGAAAGCTGGAAATCTCATCAAAGCTCTTTAATTTATCCAACAAAACACCAAGAAAAAATGACACCAAACGACATAAGTTCCCCCTCCACAGACAACAGGTGACCCACAACCATGCCCAAACCCTCTTTAAATAGTCTGGCCTAAACCACTAATACCCCAGATACAGGCAAATTCATTTAGCCCTGCCCCCAATAAATATTTACAATAAAATAAACACCATTTACAAAAATAGATTTCTATAATTAAGAATAGTTTATCCATTTCATCTGTCCACAATGTCCTTTTGTCCAGTTATTCACATAAAATAGAAGAGCTCCCTTGCTAAACCTCCCCTCCCTCTGGGCCTCATGGTCTGGTCCAATCAGGCCAATCTGGTGCACCTGATCTGCACTCTCATGGGCGCGCCTCCATGACAGTGCCTCAACCAATGACCTCAAAGAAAGAGAAAGTGATGAGAAACAAAGAAACAAACCAAGGATTTCTATGGGTTAACTAACTAAATAGGATCCAATATTTAGCAGCCAACACAAAGAATAACTGACAAATAATGAATGGATTAATGTGATAAATAAAGGTATGTGTTGATGCATAATAATATAATATGTCAATGTTGAATATTTACATAAGTATACAAATAGTGTCATATGAAAGTGGGTGGCATACACCTGATCAGTGAGGGGGGGTGACTACAGCTCCCTCACATTGTCACTCAGTGACATGGCCTGTTTTTGATGTTATTTTCTTACCCGAGGCTATGGTTAATCATGGCCCACAATGCACTCAGCCTGCAAAAACCTGCACACTTAGACGTGGGCCTTTTAATAGTGATCAAGTACTTATGCTAACAATAGCTTCATGTGACTCACCTAAAGCTTATTTTGGTACTCTGTCATTAAGTTGTTCTTTGTTCCAAACCACAAACTTGTTCAGATTAAGTTTCTGTCTTTATAAGCACACAATCCCTATTTTGAAGGTGCAAAGTAAAAGTCTGTTAGCTGTCTCTTTCTTTCAGCATCATCCGCATTGGTACTTTGGCAGGATTTTATCCTGGATGCCTATCCTAATGCAACCCTCTCCATTTCTAAGGGCTTGGGACTGGCATACAGAGGTAGATGGAGGAAATACTCCAAATGCATTTAAGTGAAAGTACTGTTACTGTAAAATAATACTCAAGTAGAAGTAAAAGTGGCCAACAAAACTTTTACATGAGCAAAATTTAAAAAAGATTGAGTATAAAATTTATTTAAGTAGAAAGACTTTTTGAAAGTCCTAGGATTATTACTACTATTACTAGAACTATAATTATTTTTACTATTACTACACCTACTGTTACTACCACCACTGCTATTGTTACTACAACCATTACTATTACTCCTTAAATTAACTATTACTGATACTACTGCTGCTACTAGGGCTAAACAATACTTTTACTCATTTAGAGATTCTCAACATTGAGTAAAAGGAGCACTTGTTTAGTCCAAGTTGTACTCAGGTAAAGCAGCATGTACTACTACTTCAAAGTATATAGTTAATTTCCACCTCTGCCAGCAAATATTGTGGCTTGCGGTTTTCGGCTCCTCATCTGGAAATCAAAGCCTTGACCTTATGCTCCAAACAGTGATTGAATAAAATGTATTATTTGCGATTACATATAGACTAAGACACTTATTCATTCATTTCAAATTTCTCTTCTTCCATGTAGCTAAACGCACTGACTCACAAATATAAAACTAATTCCCATCTGTCTTTGCAGGTGAATCTGGCCATAATGCAGAAGCAGCTATCGGAGATGGCCATCAGTCACCCGCGGCAGCCTGGCTCCAGCTCGCAGCAGAACGGCTTTTCCGGAGGGGTGGGCGCCCTTGGCATCATGAACAATCGACTCGCAGAGACTAGCGTGGACAGATAGGAGAAACAATGACAAAATGCCTTATGGGGAATATCACAATGTACTGTAGAACTGTATGACTGTATCCCCAATTCCACCGTCTTAAGCCACCCTTAAGAAGACTATGAATGATGCATGAATGATCTCACATCTGGACCGGACTCAATGTGCCGGAATGTTCTTCACTGAGGGCTTTAGTTTCCATGGTGATCAATAAAGCCTGCTTCTGGCTCATGTATTTCTAAGCTTTAAAGACCCAGTGCACTATGCGCTACTTCACACATGGTTGCAAACTGCACTTCACACTTCTGTCTCTGCCACTGTATCACATTCACAGCAGCAAATAGCTTTAACAGAATGGATATCATATGCTCGAGTGTCAGATCATTACAAAACACTTTCACAAGCCTCTTTTATGCTCATTTTTGTAATGCTTTCCTCACCAATATTAGGTCTTATGAACTGATAAATGCTAAGATAATGACACGGCAGAAAGATAAGGCCTCTCATATAAAAATCCCCTGGCTCCAAATCTGATGTAGCCTCCACACAAGCAACTTACCTAAAGGAAAAATGGTGAAAATGGCCCTAGGTAAATCTGAAAAATACCTAGCAAGCTTGTCAAGGGGGTTCAGGGGTTCAATTCAAACTCCAAAAACTTACTCCTGCATGATTCTTTAAAAAGAAACAGCCAAAAGTGAAAGTAAGTAAGGTAGTTGCTGTCTGTCATAAAAGTATAATTGTAAGAAACATAAAAACGACGTTAGCATTAGCACACACTAATGCTCAGAGGCCCGACTCGTTCTCTTTACAATTTTTCTTGCAATGTGTACACTCTTAACAATCATCCTCTCCTCAGAAAGCAAATTTTTAAAGATTAGATTGCAAGATATTACACTGAAGTGCAAAAGACTGAGGAAAAAGTAGAAGTGGTGTGCTAATTCTGTGCATTGTAGTGTCAGTTATCATCCTCTAAATGTCTGACACATACTTGCTCAGCTACCGTTTTGCAAGCCAGGAGTCAGAAGTTGCCTTTTAACAGATATCGATATATTTATTATTACTATATTGTAATAGCAAAGGGATATAATGTGATGTGGATACATTTGTTATATAAAAGGTGTTTCCAAAATGTAATGAGAATTATATAATTTTACAACTGATCATCTGCAATTGAATCTTTTGAAAGGACACCATTTTGTAAGGATGTAAAGATATCCAACTCTCATAGTATGGTATTATCACAATATTAACATCACAGTACAATATTTATTGCGATATTGTGGAGAGCCTCACAGTATTGTAGAAATGCTGATGATACAGAACCTGACAAGCTTTTTGTGAAGTTATTATTGTCATATTTCAAACGATTAAGATTAAATATGTATTTAGTAACAGTAATTTAATAATGTTGGCTGCACTGAAATGGAGCAATGGATCAAGGTCTATGCAGTCCACTCTGCTTTTTTACCATTCTGCTGCAACAAAACAATGCATTTTAGCTTCGGGACTTTACTATTTGTTATTATAAAAGTACATGATATTGTAATACTTTTGATATCGCAATATCACAATATTGTCAATATAGATACATCCATACCATTTTGGTAACGTCTAAAGGGCCAATACACAGGTTCTGAACACCATCATACTTGAAGACTTTCATACTTCCATAAGGAGACAGTACAACATTTTGTGAAAAAACAAAAAACTATAAAATTACTTTACTACTTTCTGGACATACCTCGTATTGTCCCTTACATTAAACACACAGTACTCCCGTTTCTTGCATTCTGTACACATTGCTTGACAAAAACGGAACCAGAACACAACCCTGATGACAACATTTGGCTACACCTGGGCTAGAATGGGACGAGAAAAATTTAAAAAATGAGCAGAAGACAGGCTAAATCCAATGCTTAGTTTAAATTTTAAATCCGTTTCATGTTCTTGGTATCTCTGGCAACATTCAAAGCTCATAAGCATATTATATTCAGTTCAATAGCCCTTCCCTTTCACTGCATGTACTGCCACAGCCAATAGAGGACAAAACACCAAAACAAGCAGTCCTGTCTTGAGCACAAAGGCTGGATGTATTGCAGATAGAACTATTATGCGAGTCACACTGTTCTTTTCCTTCTGCCACACACGGCAGCTCACTGTAGCACCAATCTACAGGAAGACATTTTCCACCTACCCATATCCAAACCGTAAAGATCTTCATTTTACCCTTTCAGATTGTATCTCAATGCGCAAAAGTTATTCATGTATGGCTGCAAAATAAGCAAATTCATGAAATAAACATTAGCTCTGGAACACTTGTAAACACAGGCTTGACAAATGTCGAGGGGGGATGCTATAGGCCGTTTTTTCTATCGAATTTGAAAGTGCATTGGAAGAGGTGAAAATTGCAGGATGAGCACTCTCCAAGGCTTTGACGTCACCAGCTCAACGTGTGACTTCTGAGTGTGTGATTGCAGATATTTCTGATGTGAAATAACTTTTTTGGCAAACGAGCAAAGAAGAAAAAAAAAAGAAGAAAAAACGCACAGGTAGTTTGTGAGTGCAAAGCTGTAGCAACCAAAAGTTCTGAAATGACAAATTATTTCTCCTGATTTGGTACATCAAGTCTATCATCTTGTACAATGCTGAAGAAATGAATTAAAGTACACCTATTGTTAAGTTTTTTTCAATGTGTCATCTTGGATTTTCTTTCCACAACTGAGTATCCCAGGTATGATTGGGTTTTAAGTATCCCATTTTTGTCTTTGTGAATATAGATTCCTAATTTCAGAAACAGAGGCGAGCCAGTATTCCGGTTTTGAGATCCCTGGTTACTTTACGTGGAAAACTCCTAATGCTAACGTTACACTACAGCCATTGTGGGACACCGCTATAATCTTTGCCATTTTTTTTCACCCTTTGCTTCTTGTCATTAGCTAAAACCTATTACAGTCATAAATACGCCAGATCTTGTGAAATAAACATGCAAACAAGTTGATAATAACAAGGCAAAAATAAGTTTGAAAGTAATTTTTTCTTAATTAATAAATTTATCAAGGATTTTAAAAGAGCAAACTGCAATTTAATTCATTACTAAAAATACTTAAAGCTAAACAACCTAATCTTGCGTCCAAGTGGCAAGTATAAAGTACTGCAACTTTCCAGTTTGCCCCCCTCCCTCTTCCCTGACTCTTCCTACACTTCTCATGCACGCTCTGTGCATATAACGCACATAAACCAATTACTAGCTACCGTATTCTATCAAGATTTTACCATTTCTTACCTGCCAAGAAGTAAAAAAGCGAGCTCTGCATCCAGTTCTCGAAGCTCTCTCCATCTGCTGAATGCGTCGCTGATATTTACTCGCGTTTTAATTCTTCTCACATTTGAAAAACACTTTACTTCTGTCTTCTCTGTCTCCGGTTTTCATTTTTTGGGCTGTTTTGCTGTTTAAGCTGTAGTAGCAAGGGCTGGAGCAGGTATCTTGCCACTTGGGTTAGCAGCTGCCATTGCTTCCATATACACAACTGTGCACGTGCTTGGGCTCTACCTATAAATGTGTCCCTGATCCGAATGGGAGGAACTTTACTTTTTTCCAAGCCAGTGATTGGCTACACATTCGCGTCCCTTGGCAAAATTCCCTTGCTGTTGTTTTTTTTTTTTCCACAAATGACTTCATATAAGTACTGTACTGATGACTGAAAAAAATGCATCTATGGAATTTATTGCAAAATGGATCAGGTAGTTAAGGTTTAAAAGTGCTATGAGCAGTAAATATTTCTTTATATTTCATAAAAATGACCCACGTGTGCCATGATGGAAACATGTTTAAATCAAATATTTGTTTTATTGATAACAATGATGCAGTTTAGTTATTAAAAATTAAAAATATGTTTAACATAATGGCCAAGTTGTTTTTGTTTACTTTTTTTTTTGGTTCTAAAACTGCATTGCCGACCGTCCAATCAGAAAAGACACCATTGTTTTGATTTGGACTGCAGTACCTTTTCCAAACCAGTACAAGTGCATGCAGAGGTGGTTCTAGACCACTTTAAACTGGGGGCCACACTGGGGCCAGCCTTTTTGCCGGGGGGTACATGTGATATTTTGACGTAAACCAACTGGGACTTATTTAAAAAAATAACTCTGATGTCATCTTTGTAAACATGATAAACATATTGTCCTTCCTTTTATAGTGCTCAAATAACCCTTGAAACAGATTTTTAATATAATGTGCGAGTTTTATAAGGCAGTTAGGACACTTCAGAGGGGTGGCCGCTAGGGGGCACAGGCTCACAGTTACAGGGGCCCTGGCCACCCCTGGCTACCTCCTAGAACCACCCCTGAGCGCATGCTGCTTACAATACCTTTAAACACTTTTTAAACACATTTTTGTTTTTTGTTTTTTAACTGTACTTTGCCAACTTGGTACCTGACATGGCTAGTTAAAAGCTAGCAAGTACTGACAGTAAAAGAACATCAGACTGCTTTACAGGGGAATGGGGGGGATGTAAATACGGTGTTCTGAATGGATAGCCTACTTTAAAATGACAAGTTATTCTGGCATCACAAAAAAGATTCTAGAGAGATGGAAGCAAGACCAAATAAGCTATTGTCATTATATTAGAAGCCCAAAAACCTCAACATGCAAGCAACTTTACAAAAAATACGTGTAAGCTACTTGGCAACTGTGCACACTTTGTTGCAGTACCGTAGGAATACCATCCACCCCTGTAATGCATAAGCACAACTGTTGCTATCATTTTTAAGACTGTATCATGCTAGCAGGAAGTAACAAAATAGAAGAAAAGCTGTCTTATATCCATCCAGATACAAGCTAACATTAGCTATTTCACAACTCAACATAGCTTAATACAGATTTACAAGTTAATATAGTAGCTACCACAGAAATTAACATATGTGGAATGGCTCAATGGAACTACTGTATTTCTTCAAGCAGAAAGCTAACAGTAAATACAAACAGTATCACTTTTGCAACATAGTGACTTACCAATTACTTTTACATGTTATCATATGGCTACCAAGTGAAAATATTAAGCCGTGTAGTTGTAAGTGCAATTAC
The DNA here is from genome assembly GCA_020698575.1 of Bostrychus sinensis. Classification (NCBI taxonomy): domain Eukaryota; kingdom Metazoa; phylum Chordata; class Actinopteri; order Gobiiformes; family Eleotridae; genus Bostrychus; species Bostrychus sinensis. The sequence continues at coordinate 8,821,910 of CM036257.1, read as the reverse complement.
CGAAAGCTGTAAACCATATTAAAATGTAGTCGTAAACAATGACTACCGACTGCATTTTTGTCTTACGTCAGGAAACGTTCTCTCCACTGGAACTTTAGGAAGCTCAAAATCCCATCTATTTGTGGATTTTTTCTTGGGGTCAAAGTGCACCTCTGTCAGAAAACATGTCTGACAGTATCCCTCATTTAAACTGCACACTGCTCCCACTGTCTCGCCACAAATATCATGTCACTTCATTCAGCAAATCAAACAAACAAAACCTTTTCAATCCAATATCTCTGACTGAATAATCCAAATGCCTAAAATAACTTGGTGTTGAGCAGCCTCCACTCTTTGCTATGGAGACAATGAGAATGATACACAAGAGATGTGCTGCTTGCCAATGTTGCCGCATGCTTCTCGCACACACAAATTAAGATGCGCACTTCAACAAGACTAATAGAAATAGGAATCTGAGAATATGTTAGGAAAGCAGTGCCTTAAACATATGCCTGTGTGTTGCAGCGTGTTCAAGTGTGTCCTCATGAGCTAAGAGGGACATTTGGACAGATATGCAAAGATACAATGGGCGACAAAGGTATCACTGCATTGGGTACAATTTGCCATGTAAATTGCTACAAAGGAAAAATGTGTTGGTTCTAGGAATTGAACCTAATAGCTTGCATTATGTTGACTGAAGATGTAAAATACAGTGCACCAGATGGTTGTCATAATGCATCCTAAGCAATCGCAAACCAATGATAATGGAGGTAGGTTTTGCTAATGCTGAAAATGTTCTGGTGGAAAAGCAAGCTAATAGGCTATGTTAGGTCTGCTGTCCTCACAAAGAGGCCTATATTTAAAGCTAGCTAGCTAGCGGTGCTCCATTAGATCCTATTAGTGTTGGGGAACAAATGGTTTTAGCCAAATTTTCTGCTGTAGATTGAACCAGTGCCTGACCGTGGTGAACTGAAGACATCATTATTACTGTTTGTTTTTGTTTGTTTGTTTATTTGTTTTTGCCTTATTGATAGAGACAGTGGGTTAACAGGGAATCAGGACGTCCCTTTTTAATGGAGACAGTCCCACTTTTAGGCTCCTTGTCCCAGTTTTCAATAAATCACGTCCCACTTGTCCACATTTTAACCAATATGATGAAGGTCAAAGTTTATTTACCGTGCCATTACTTTTCTTAATAAATTAATGTTGCCTACTTTGAACTACATGACACAAAATGAATGCATTTCTAAAATGTTTTTGTTGCAAGGTTATTTCTGAAAAAAATTCATGTCCCAGTTTTTGTGTTTAGAAATATGCAACTGCAAAGTTTAATTCAAGCTATTACATAGTAGGCTATATAATATAGTTAGCATTGCAGCAATACTTCACTAAAAACTAAATACTCACAAACATGTTTTTCCCAGGCCACAATGTTAAACTAGTACACATTTGGTTAACTAACCAGCTAGTCTAAGAGCAGTCAGCCATGTTACTGATTTCTCAAAGACACTTTTTTTTTTATTGACTGCTATCCACTTCCACTATATTCATCAAATTGAGGTTAGAACACTAATTTATTTAATATAAAATGTATTTAAAGGCTGAAAGCTCACTGATACAGGCTATAGGTGCACAGGGATTAGCAAACCACAGCAGCCCTGCACAATCAGTTAATAAGCTTAATGACCTGATTAGCATGGGAAGTAATGAGTTGTCATTGTGGCGTGTGTACACAATTATTGATCTGTCATATGAGTGAGTGTTAAACCAAGTTATTATGAGGAGCTCCAGGCGACACATGCTGCTGCGCAAATAAATACAGTGTGAGGAGAATAAAGGAAAGACCATTACTGCTGGAGGTAAGTGCATGCATAAAAGTAAATGAACAGACCTTAGATGTACAGTCCTTGAAGAGAACAGTGCAAGTAAAATGGTTCTTTGTCTTACAACTTCTATATTTTTTCATTCAATATGTTGCTTATTGTCAGAGGATGGTAGAGTAGACAAAAATTGTACTTAAGAAAGAGCAGGCCTACTGTTACTTCAAAATAATATTACTAGGGGTGTAATGATACAGTAACTATATCAATGTATTGTTTTTTTTTTTCCCATGATACAACTATATTGATACGCACCACCATATATTGAAACATTTTCTAGGTAGTGTGTATCAAGATACATGGAAAAAAACAAAACAAAAACAAAACGATAATATAGGAAATACTGAAATTAGAAATTTGCATGTTAAAATTAAACCAGATACAGCTTTTTGGATGTAATTTTTTGTGTTTTTAATGAAATAAAATGTTATATTCAACTTTTCTTCGCTCTCTGTCTGCTGGACATCATCAACCCTGGCCGCGGTGCTACATTTGAGAGTAAACTTTTATGATTTTTGGCAAAAAGTTGCTGTATTAGGGTGTACTCACACCAGGCCAATCGAACCGTGCCCAAGTCCGGAACGCCCCTAAAGCACGGCATGGTTGCCTAATGTGAGTGCTCCGAACCGCGCCCAGGACTTTGGCACGGTTGGAGGAGGTGGGCCACGGCACGGCCACGGCACGGCACGGCACGGCACGGCTGCTCATGCATGCATGTCATGTACGCAACTGTTCTTTTCTCAGTAAAAAGTGGATAAACTCCATTATCAACACTCGTAACCACGCCACTGACCTGCGCTCACCTTTCTGAAGAAGAGAACAGACAGCAGGCAGTAGTTCTGAAGCCTCTCTCTGTCTGCGGTGCCTTCGCTGCTCCTCGGATGTGGTTTATTCCAAAACCTGTGACAGAAGACCGCGTCTTACGAACGAGACTCAGACCCCTCCCCAGTCGTACCTGGGCACAGCACGGTTCGAATGGCCCTAGTGTGAGTGCGCCCTCAATTATCGATATGAAGGTGTTGAATTGTATTGAATTGTATTGTTCCAAATTAGCCAATATTGTTCTTAAATGGTATCAAAACAATTCTAAACAATATGTATCATGCAAAAATGTATCATTACACCCCTAAATATTACTCAATTTGAAGTAATAGTAGTCACCCAAATAATTACTCAAAACAAGTACAAAAGTATTTGGTGAAAAATACTACTCACGTACTAAGTAGCTGTTTGGATGTAATGTCTCATTTCTGTTTTTATTGCTGTTACATTGTTATAAAATAAAATAAAGTACGAAGAACACACATTTTTCCACTTTTTTTTTCAAACAACATAAAGCTTTTGAAACCATTATGTAACATATAGACGTGGGTGGAGTAGACAAAAATTGTGTTCTAGTAAGAGAGTTGTTACTTCAAAATAATATTAGTCAAGAAGAAATAAAAAGTATGTTGCGATAGTACTACTCTAGAAGTACAATTTATTCAAAAAGTTATTCAAGTAAATGTATAAGTGTAAATGTAAATGTTACTATCATACTCTACTTATATACTTACTACAAATTTTGTCTACTTTTTAATTTTTTTAAATTTATTTTTTTATTTTTTTATTTTTATTTTTAGGGAAAATGAATTAAATGCTGATTGTTGGTAATGTCTCTGTCTAGATCAGTTACAGAGTTGCGTAGTAAAGAGTTACATTTACTCTGTAGCCTACATTTTCTTGAGTAGCTTATAAAATATATGGTAACTCTGAGAGAAGTTTTATCACAACATAATTTGTACTTCTAGTTGGGTAATATTATTTTGAAGAAACAAGTACAGTACACTTTTTGGCTACTCTACCCATGTCTATGCTACCTATGTGTTGGTTTCAAAAGCTTTATGATGTAAAAAAAAAAGTGAGAGGTTTTGGAAATTGGTATTTTTTTAAGCCTTACCTTGTTATTTTATAACAGTGTAATTGATTTCCTAACTAACTGTATTTGTTTATTGTTTGGAAATGCCATAATTTGCATATTATTTTATATTCTATGTTTTGTCTGTCTACATCTTTACCAGTAGTTCCCAACCTTTTTGGTCTTGTGTGCCCCATTGACCTGCCTTAGTCCTGGTTTGGACCTGGCTTAATCTTGGTTTAGTCCTAGTTTGGATACGGCTTAGTCCTGGTTTAGTCCTGGTTTAGACTGGGTTTAGACCTGGTTTGTTTCTTGTTTTGTCCTGGTTTATTCCTGGTTTAGTCCTAGTTTTAGTCCTGGTTTAGACCTGGTTTAGTCCTGGTTTAGTTCTGGTTTTAAACCTGGTTTAGTACTTCTTTAGTGTTGCATTCCTTTGGTGTAGTCCTGGGTTAGTTCTGGTTTTGTCTTGGTTTGGACCCAGCTTAGTCCTCTTTTAGTCCTGGTTTAGACTAGGTTTAGACCTGGTTTGTTCCTAGTTTTGTCCTGGTTTATTCCTGCTTTTGTTCTGGTTTAGTCCTGTTTAGTCCTTCTTCTAGTTATATTTTGTGTTTGTATATTGTATGTTTACTGTATATATTTTGGGTTTTATCTCTATTTTCAACAATTTATTTCTTATAATTAGAAACACTTAGTTCACAATAAACCTACAGTGAAAGCGATTTTTTGGATTATTTAATAACGTTTATTTTTAAAATATATATAATATTTACTCCAACAGTGACAGTGCACTCCTGACTGCTGATCGTACTGTAGATCACTTCACCCTCAGTTCCCACAGAGGGCGCTGTGACGTTGCTGTCATGTTTGTCGCGCAGAGAATGCATACGCTCTAACGTCACTGCAAAGCGACAAGCAACAATGGTAAGTGAGCAAGCAGTTTTCTATGCGGCGATTTGACTTTTGTAATCAAATTATCTAATTGCTAAAAAAAACAGACCGACACCAAATTTCGAAATGGTATATACTTGTCTAATGATAGCGGTAAAGAGGAAGTCGGTTTGATTAGTGGTTTAATTCATCTTTAATGCACAGCCGGGTTTTTCTGCTAGTGGCTAACTGTGATGCTATTAAGCCTCATACTCAACATTACAGACGAGATTTGTTTGTGTATTAATTTAACATTCATTTTTATAAATAATTTTGCTGTTTTGGAAATATACTATAATCGGCATTAATAGTTTCCATGTTAAAGCTGCCGTTATCCAGGACTAAATGCTAAATCATTTGTCCGTTAGCCTTCATGTAAACAATTCAACTGTGATGTACAATGACATTTCTTTGAAAATGCTTGTGGTTGCTCCGTTTCTTTGCAGTAATAGTAAATATTTTTGCACAGGGTCAGAGCCAGAGCGGAGGACACGGGCCTGGAGGGGGAAAGAAGGATGACAAGGTGAGGATGACACAGCGTCAACAAGCTGCAGCTAACACTATGTTTGACACTTGCATGTCTATACAAAATCACAGTATCAATATTTTTATCTTAAACTCTTGCTATCCACTAGGGCTTCAGAGTCCATAAATATATGTTTAGTTTCTTTACACATCCTTGGTTTCTGTGTTCACGTGATCTGTATGGATTTAAATCTGGAAATTGCAATATGATTCTTCAGAAATGGGGAAAAAAGCAAGTCCTGCTGCTGTGACAGCCCCTAAATCTAACAATGACATAATTTAAAATCCTTTTTGTAGAGGTATAATAATATTAATGAAATGCGTTCAGCAAAAACCATGAAAGTTACTCAAATTGTATATTTATAAAATTTGCAATAGTTTCTGGCTACGAGTACATTAGTTAACAAACAATGACCTAAGTAGAAATTGAGTACTGAAGCTAAAATACCTTATTACATAAGAGTAAATCATTCATAGTGTCTCAGTTTTAAGCAAAGTTGTTTTTCGTTAAGCCAGCATTTTTTAGCAAAATTAGCAGCAAATTTATAGTTATGTTATATATATAATGCCATAAATTATTGTAATATTAGTAGAAATAGTAATCTTAGCAGGATGTCTGGTAATAGTCATTTACTGTTACATGTATCCAAGTCAGACAAAGACGAGCAATTTATACAATTTTTCATTATTTCCAATATTACTGTTAATATTTTATGTCACAACCATATTCGTCAACTCTTTCAGGCAATTTCTGTAAAAATACTTACATTTATTTTAGTCTTCTAAAATATTTCTGTATTTTCTGTTGTCATCTAGTACAACATTTAAACAAAGCGACAGGTCCTCCATGTGAACAAAACACCTTCCTATATCAACACTCTCAGAAAACAATTCCATCAGACTTTTTGGTATGATAAAGTTGACAGATGAAATAAGTTTGTTTTAAGTAGTTTTAAGAGTGCAACAAACGTTTTATTTTGGGTGTTTATTTGTTTTGTAATGTCATCATCTAATTATTATGTGAGAATTTACTCGCTAGAGAAAAAATACAAGGTGAAGCAGGAAGTCTATTTATTCTAAGCTGTTTAGAAGTGTAATAACTACTTTAAATGGCATGGACGCAAGAGGTTGAGGAATACTATTACTCGGCGCTGCCGCTAGACTGTGCTTGAGATATAATGCAATGTGTGTTTCTCACGTTTGTGTACATGCAGGATAAGAAAAAGAAATATGAGCCCCCTATTCCTACCAGAGTTGGAAAGAAAAAGAAGAAGACCAAGGGACCAGATGCTGCCAGCAAACTACCTCTGGGTAAGAGAAGAAACATAAGCAACCAATTTGTCATGTTCTTTCTATATAGGCTTTTGAATCCTGTCACACATTTCAAAGTACAATAAACCAGAACATGTTTCTTTCACCTAAAGGTAAAAAAAAAAATTACAAAAAAAAGATATTATTATTTGATGTCAGTCTACCATCCTAGAATGTCAAGGAAAAACAAACATTAATAAGGAGACGATTTGTTAGGTGGAGGCTTTTTTGACCTTCAGGGCCCATTCTAATATTAGTCACACCGTGTTTGTGCAGTGTCAGATACTCAATCTGAGGATGTTGAGCGTGTAAGGAGCACTTTTTATTTTGTAGCTAGATAATACCACCATGCCTTCAGATGAAAACATAGTAAAAAAAGATCATTGATTCAGTATTTCTTCTCTGAAGATGTGGTGGCATTACAACAAAAAACTGGCATTTAAAGGGCTTAAATCTAAATAAATCTTTGACCGCAATTATCAGGTCAGATGTAGGTAAACAACATTGGTAAATTAAAGTAGAATTGAATATATTTTTTATTATTTATATTACAATTTATCTTCAAATATATACAAAATATACAATTTTAAACTTGCGATATAATAAAATAGATATAATAAAAATTCACAATCTCAAAATTTATGTCACACAATTAAGGGTGTAACAATCAGTTTATGCAATAATATAATACATATCAATTAGAATTGTTTTGATATGATTCAAGAATGATATTGGCTAATTTGGAACAATACGATTCAACACCTTCATATCGATAATTGATACAGCAACTTTTTGCCAAAAAATCATAAAAGTTTACTCTCAAATGTAGCACCGTGGCCAGTGTTGATTATGTCCAGTAGACAGATAGTGAAGAAAAGTTGAGTATAACATTTTATTTCATAACAAAACAAACATTCAAAAAGGTTTTATTGTAACATGCACATTTCTAATACCAATATTTCTTATATTATCGATCGATATTCCATGTATATTGATATACACTTCCTAGAAAATTATACGATTCGATACAAGGTAATGTGTATCGATATAGTTATATCATAGGGGAAAAAAATAGATTTAGTTACCGTATCATTACACCCCTACAATCAATCAAAAGATGGAAAATAAAAATGGTGTAAAATGCTCACAAAGTTCTCAGAGGTTTACGTGTCCTGGTTAGCTTGCCCACTTTTTATAGTCTTGCATAGGCTAACTTGCGTTTGTGTGTTTCCAGTCACCCCTCACACTCAGTGCCGCCTGAAGCTCCTAAAACAGGAACGTATTAAAGACTATCTGCTGATGGAGGAGGAGTTTATCAGGAACCAGGAGCAGATGAAGCCTCTGGAGGAGAAGCAGGAGGTCAGAATTTTATTCACGGTTTTAAATGACTATCATTACTAACAGACAGGTGAGCTTAAGTGGGTTTGTTATTGCTGCTCCAGGAGGAAAGGTCGAAGGTGGATGACCTGAGAGGCACCCCCATGTCTGTAGGCACTCTGGAAGAGATCATTGATGATAACCACGCCATTGTCTCCACCTCAGTGGGCTCAGAACACTACGTCAGCATCCTGTCGTTTGTAGACAAGGATTTGCTAGAGCCGGGCTGCTCTGTGCTGCTCAACCACAAGGTACGGTAATGTTAATAGTGATGACAAGTCTGTCTTTCATTTCTTACTTCATGTGCTTTATGTATATGCCCATAGGTCCACGCGGTCATCGGAGTGCTGATGGATGACACAGATCCTTTGGTGACAGTGATGAAGGTAGAGAAGGCTCCACAAGAAACGTACGCAGACATCGGCGGACTAGACAATCAGATCCAGGAAATCAAGGTACGTCCCATTTCACCCTAGTATGCTGTTATTTTGCCTTCATTATTTAGCATAATGTGAGAATCAATTCTCACTACAATACACAGCACTCAAGACCCATACAGATGCATCAAAGCAAAATGTTAAATCTGTTAAATCAAAATCTATGCAGAGATCACTACTTTTCATGCAAAGTCCACACAGAAAAGCCCCACACAATGCAGGATTCAAACCCTCTTCCTGTGAGGCGACAGTGCTGCCACTGTGCCATCTTAATCAACATTTAGTTAAGATGTTCTCGTTATATTGGTGTAGGAAGGATTACATTTGTTTTTCTGACGAATTGTGTGTTTTTACTTTTTCCAGGAATCCGTGGAGCTGCCTCTCACACATCCAGAATATTACGAGGAAATGGGCATCAAACCTCCGAAAGGTGTCATTCTGTACGGAGCACCCGGCACAGGTGAGAGCCGTTTGTTCACCTCTGAAAAAACAGATTTTACCAACTTCTAAAGAGCACAGAGCATAACACTGCCAGGTTTTAGAAGTAATGACTTAACTCCACTAAGAATTTATTAGTTAGAAATGACAACAAATATAAATATGGTGATTAGGCCAAAAAAAAAAAGTTTTCTTTTTATTCCCATTTTCTTAAAATCTTAATGCATTTATCATGACACATTATGACTAATGTGCCATTTGTAGATGCTTTTAGGATAACTCATATCTGTGTTTGGTAACTTTACCAAGGCTCCATTTAGTGGTAAAAACGGATGCATTAGAGACAAAGAACATGAATAACTCATTTATTTTTATAAATAAAAAAAGTTTTCTGTTCTTTGTAAAGGACAAAATGTGCTTTGAAATGTTACAGACTTTTAAAGTTGTAAGTTATTTATTTAACCTCTCTTTATCCCATACAGTCAGTAATGTTTAATTAAAGAAAACACTTTTCTTTTTTTCATTTATTTCAAGTGAATAGGTCATGGTGTGCAATTTAACAACAGAATACAAGACAGAAGGAAGACATATAAAAAAATAAATTAGCATGTACCCAGCAACCTAGATCTTTTCTACATTTTCATAGAAGAACATTTCATTAATTTCACCAAAACAAATAAGCTTTCGTAACACACCATACAGAAACGATCTGCTCGAAAAGGAGTGGGAAGAAGTAAAACTTATTTAATCCCACCCCATCTGTCATCCAAAAAAAAAAACATAACACAAAAGATAGCTGTATCCTTAGACACAACCTTCCCTATTGACACCAAACCCAGCATAAATACATTTTATTTATTTATTTATTTATTTGAATGGGACAGCATGTATTAATGAATGCAGCTAGTGCCGTAAATACACCGGATTATAGCTCAGAGCTAATTTCCATCCGTAGTCCCCACGCACTCACTCACATAAATAAATAAATAAGGATATACTATTTCGCTATGAGCTGTAAGGAATAATAATTTGGGGTAATTTGTTAGAATATAATCCAAAAGATAAGATTTAAAAATTAGTAGGCTATATTCTATTAAATATACTATATTATGTATTATAAGTGAATCTCTGCACTCCCAATGTGTCACCACAGGAAATAAACAATTCTAATATCAGAAATGACATTATCTAATGGACAATAAGCCCATACCAACAATGGTAAGACCAGAGTCATGACTATTAAATAACACATGACCCTTAAGTCCCTCCATCCCTGTACTGTTCATGCACTGTATTTTGACATTGCTTCTCTGCAAGCTTCATAAAACACTATTTTAAAATGACAGGTCAGCTAAAACTACATTAAAGTGTTTGCTTCCAGATCACTTAAAATGGACTTAAAAGCATTAAGTGAAAGGAGATCCAATTTTAAATCCTTCCAAAAATGTGGCGCAGCCACAAAAAGCTATTTTTTTTTTTCAGTTCTGCAAAAGCTTTAGGTTCAAAGGACAAAGTGGCTTTGTTTTTTTACAGCCTTCTTTGTTCACATTTGTAAAATCTTCATAAACATTTGACTCTGGCTATTCCTCTGTATCTTAGGTAAAACGCTGCTGGCCAAGGCCGTAGCCAACCAGACGTCGGCCACCTTCCTGCGCGTGGTGGGCTCGGAGCTGATTCAGAAATATTTGGGTGACGGTCCGAAACTGGTGCGGGAGCTGTTCAGGGTGGCGGAGGAGCACGCCCCCTCCATTGTGTTCATAGATGAGATTGACGCCATCGGCACTAAGAGGTACGGGGTTATTTAAGACGCCCGACCTGAGAGACTAATGTGGCACCTGCTGAGCTGAGCAGACAGGCTGACAGATGACTAAGGGTGGGAGAAAACTTTTGTAATCTTTGCTTGAATATAGCTCAGCAATTTGTCTCACTTTGTCAAAGTGACCGCAGTTGGCCCAGGTACAATTGAGTGAAAATGCCAATGGTAGAAAACTTGATTTTAATTCCTGAAAAGTAATTCCAAAAAAGATCTGCAGAATCCTCAATAGTGTAGCGACATTCCACTATGGAAGAATCTTCAAATCTTTTTTTGCAAATGGTTAGTTTTAAGTAGTACATTTTAAGCTAAACTCTGTCTAATTTTTGCTCCTTGGGCATTGCTAATGTGAGGATAACACTACATTAGTGTAGTAGTATATGTTAAGCAGAGACCAGGGCCATGTGGATTATTGGAGCCAGAAAGTAAACCAAACTGTACTTCCCTAGGTTGCACAGTGCAAAAGTGGTTAGCATGTTCTCCCCATGTCTGGGTAAGTTTCTTTCGGCTGCTCAGGTTTCCTGCAGCAACATAAAAGCTGGGAGAGACTGGACTGATAATCGTTTATCTGGCGCAGTCGTTGACGTGAATACATAAGGATCTTTTGTTATTACAGCTATTCAGCATATTTCCTTCATCCAGGCTAATGTGCTGCAATTAGCTTACCTTAGCTTTAGCCTTGTGCAGATGAAAATATAATTCACCCTCTAAGACAAACAGCTGCAATAATCTAGTCTGTTTTATTCATTCCTGTAATAAGATGTGTTTAATGTGGCACATATGATTATTAGGCAACTAGTGACTAGTGCCGCCTGCTGTTGTAAATAGTTATTACAACTCGCACTTAACACTGCTCGGTCATGGGTCTGAGTTGCTTCGGTGTCTTTGTAGCCAGCTTTTTTGCTGTTGGGCATTGGGTTGTTGTGTCCCAACCTTAAAAATATTCACAATAGGCTAATCCTCCAGCTAGGTACTCCTGACCAGGATCCTGGTTCAAGATCTGGAGAAGGGTCCCCAGGCACTGCACAACAGTCATCCACTGCTCCTGACAGGTTGCCCCAAGATGGGTCAAATGCTGAGAACAAATTTCCCTACAGGCACATTAAAATATACCTTAATCCAGTGTTTCCCAACCAGGGGCACGGGGACCCTTAAGGGTGTGCGAGAACTTTACAGGGAGTACTTTGAATTTTTGAAAATATTTGCGATCTTCTCATTTTAAACTACTAAAACTTGTGTCTCATTGACAATTGATTGTTTAAAAAAGATTGATTAAAATAAGATTAAAATACTAGAAATATTTTGATAGGCCTTTTATAAAGCTTGTTTCAAAGGAGAATAATTTAAATAGTTATTTTTCATTAATTTTCCTTGTCAATTTATTATGAGTTTTTTTGTTTTTGTTGTTGAAAAATATAGTAACAAGTAAATTTAATAAATATATATATATATATTTTTTTAATTTAGATTTAGAATTTATTTGTGTTTTGAAGGGGATTTTATTTTTATCTTGAATTTAATTTTCAAAGCAAAAAATGCTGAAAAAATAGCTTTTACAATAACATAAGTATAAAATATCTTAATAAACCCAAATGACCACTCTATGGCCACTTTTTGGAAAAAAAACAAAACAAAACACGTAAGTGACTGAGGGGGTACCCACGGTATCACAAAAAACCCAGGCGGTACACAACACAAAAAAGGTTGGGAACCACTGCCTTAATCTATAGCTTAACCAGTTATAGTTGCCAGTATGTCCAACTCCTTTAAGGGTAAAGAATGATTGTCAAGTTAAATATGTGTTGTGTAAAATGTGCTGGTACCAAGCCTGGATAAATGTTGCATCATAAAGGATATCCATCACAAAACCTATGTCATGAGTGGTTTACTGTGGCAACCCTGGAAGAAAGAGTAGTTGAAAGTGACATTTTTATTCTTGCATGAAGGTTTAAACATTTCTGACAAAATCTAGAGATTAGCTATCATGGTCTGTTCAATGGAAGGGTGAGGTGTGGAATAAAAACATGTGATTTCTCCATTAGATGTCACTATAAGCTAAAAACTGCCATTACTTACGACTTATGCTTTAATATTTGTATATGTATGTGGTATGTGTACAGGTATGACTCGAACTCCGGAGGTGAGAGGGAGATCCAGAGGACCATGCTAGAGCTGCTCAACCAGCTCGATGGATTTGACTCTCGGGGAGATGTTAAAGTCATCATGGCCACAAACAGGATAGAAACTCTGGACCCTGCCCTCATCAGACCTGGTGGGTATTATTCTGGTGTTCCCTAGTCCTCATACTTACTGTGAAGACACTTTACATCAGCTTTGTTAAATGCCAGTGAGGGAAGATATGTTTTGGTAATCAAATAATCTTCACAAAGTTCTTTCCAACTCTAAAACTCAAATGTGGTTTGAGTCTGGAGACTATGCTGACCACTCTGTATGTTATCTCACTGTATGAAGCTCTCACCAACTATCTGCATACCAAAGGGTAGTGCATGGCACTGCAGAATGCTTTTGTAGCCTTTTTGGTTCAGGGGCATCTCACTCTGTACAAATCAAAAAAGGCCTTTTTGTGCAATTTTGAAATTCTTTTTCAGTTCACTGAAGTTTTCTAACCTCTTGTCAGTTTGTCACTTAACTTCATACAACTGCAAGCTATTAATTTGACTAGAACGCTTAAGTTTCAATAAAACCAATGGAAAAATTGTGGTGTTCTAAAACTTTTGACTGGTAGTGTCTACTACACAGCTAAAAAAACATGATTCAAAGGTGATTTTTAGTAAATGGTAAATAAGCTAAAACATTTAAGTTTGCTTCAAATACACTGACACGCCAGCACCTAGTAGGTTATTGTGTTAACAATCTCACTGGTCGGCATGAAGTCACTTCCTTAGCAACGCTATTCCCAAAGGGGCAACCAACGCATACTGAGAGACTGAAAACCTTGATAAAACAACAAGAAATTGCTTTGTTATAAACTAAATGAACTGGCATCAGAGCAAATGCCAGAATCATGTCACAGAGCAGGAGACAAAGGAGAGAACAACCCTAAACAAATATATTGTTTGCCCCTTCTTGCCACGTTACTTTGGCATAAGAGAGCTAAATTCCCGGACTGCCCGCCATGAGAATTGCCTTACTGACCTATTGATGAAAATGTAGTGTCATTGAATAACATATAAACTCATATTCACAATAATAATAATGCATTAGTCTTATATAGAGCTTTTCTGGACACTCAAAGTTGCTTTACAATTTGATGCATTATTCATTCACTCACTCATTAGTCACACTCAGTGGTGGTGAGCTAAGGCAGACTGACAGAAGAGTGGCTGCCTATGGCTCCTCCCTCTACCACCAGACACAGTCACACTGACCCATTCATACATGTAGCCTTCGGGTTAGTGGGTGAATGTCTCTAATGACTGAGCTGCTGCTGTCCCCAATAAGGTCCTGCCAGGTCAAGACAACCCTTGGTTTAGCTAAAGGCAGTAGTGATATCACTGGGTCAACAATATTAATGATATCTGAAATGCATAATGTACAATTTTGCTTTGCATTCAGTCTGTCTACTTCCAAAAAAAGAAACACTATACATTTCTAACTCTAATATGAATGACCTATTACATGATGGAATTAAAATTTAATGATAAATGTTTGTTTATCAGGTGAGGTAAAACCATACATTATCTTAATATTATTTAAATGGTCTTCTGCTCTTCTCTCTCCAGGGAGGATTGACCGTAAGATCGAGTTCCCACTGCCGGATGAAAAAACCAAAAGGAGAATCTTCCAGATTCACACGAGCCGCATGACAGTGGCAGACGACGTGACGCTCGACGACCTCATCTTGGCCAAGGACGACCTGTCGGGAGCAGACATTAAGGTACTTTTGGGAGTCTGTTCTTTTTCCACTTCAGAATAACTTGCACAGACTGGAGGAGGCTGCGTACAGTTGTTTTAATTTACTGTGGCCTGCCTCACTGAATCCAGCCCTGTATCGATTATGTCAGTTCACAAAGTTCCAGTTCTTGGCTGCAAGTCAAATCTTACTCTGGATCAACACAATGAAAACAATGCATAAACTGCAATCCACCAAGAGTTTGGGATGAAAGAGAGTTTTTTTTCATTTGTTAATTTAAATTTAATGTGCCACAATCAATAAATCAGGCATAACATTATGCCCACTGACAGGTGATGTGAATAACACAGATTGAAAGGCTGCCTGGAGGCGTTTTCTCAGCCCCTTTGAAGCAAAGGCAAGTGTCCTGTGAACGCTTTTGGAACATGCTTTGGAGTGTGTGTATTGCGCTATTGCATTCCAATTATGATCTTGATCCAGTCATGTGGAGGACACGAGCTTTGGAGGAGGTGGGGAATTTAACCATTTGGCGAGATGCTGATGACCTGGATCACTCCGAAGTGGCCCAGTTGCAAAGGAGTCTGGCAATTGGGAAGCACCCATTATCTCTTCATCATAGCACCTGTTAGAAGCAGGCAAAATTAAAGAGTGAGTTTGACAAGGACCAAATGATACTAGAGGTCTGGGTCACAGCATCTCCAAAACTGCAGCTCTTGCAGGGTTTTCCTGATCATTGAGTGGTCAGTATCTATTAGAGGCAATTTAGACAATAAGCCATTGGACGATTCTTACACTTTAATGATTACTTTTGGTCAGGCACATTTCTGAACATCTGTGACTGAAGGTCCCCAGCTTCTCCAACCACCTTTTAGCAGATTGGACTCTTACACTGCAGTTGAAAGAAACCATCCAAAATTGCTTTATCTCAGCCTGAAAAGCTCAAAACAGAAATAAAAAGATTTTGCTCATTTCTCTGGCATAGAACCTCATGGAACAAAAAATACAAATGCATTTTGTAGCTTTCCCCAAACTCTACTTGCACAGCAAGTTTGATTGAGATTGCCTTATTAGTGTTCTCAAAAAACTTATCTTTAACTGTTCTCACTGTCCAATTCTAAACACATTTGTTTGCATTTTAATAAGCATTACTAAAACAAATGGCTAAGGTATATGCACTTCTTTCATGAAATAAAGAAAATTGGTCCTGCATATTGGTCCAAAAAAATAGGCAGTGTTTATTGGCCATCTGCTGCTCTGAATTTAAAAAATCGACATCGGCCGTAGAAAAACCCATGTCAGTCAACCTCTATCCAAAGTGCTTCTAACAATTATTGACCACTAATAATAGGCTGGAGGCTTCTGATCAGGCACACCAGTTGTCCAACAGTGAATATAAACACCACTCACAACATTTTATTTTTTTTTTTTTAATGAATAGTTTACATTCATTAATTGACTTAACTGTGTGGATTCACAGTAGCGCAAGGGGGGCATGCAAACTCCACACAGTACTGTTGCCATGAGTGAATATCTAAAATTGTTCATGAGGTTGTAAGTTGATAAACTTTTATTTCTTGCAGTGTGAGCAAAAGTGGGTGGTATGTTCAATGAACAGTTCCAAGTTCCAACAGTTGTTTGAAGCCCAAGTTCTAATGCAGCAGAATAACTGATATTTTCCAAGAAATGTAGAAATTCAGTTTTGAATTGGCAAGTGTTGGCACTGTGTGGTCATGCCCAGAATAAAGATTTAGTTGGAAGTTGGAGTGGCAAAGTTTAGACTTGTGTGTTTGAAAGCTTTGGTTGACTGGATTTAGATTTTTTTCCTTTGTATTTGAGGAAAACAAATTGTCATTTATGAGAGCCCCTAAGACCTCATCTTGGCTGTAATATTAATAATTTTTGACAGAGAGAGGGACTGGATTTTTGGACCAACCACATGCTCAGAACAAAAGGGGAACGATCATTGGTTAGCTCGTGCATGTCTTTATACACTGGAGTAATGGTCCAACTGGAAAGATAGCATTTCCATAGCTGGTTCCAACTTCTTACACCACAAAACATCAGAAAAAAGAAAATAAAAGCACAAATCTGACATGAAACTAAATAAAACACTATACACAGTAGAAGAGAAAAGGTTTTATAAACTTTTTTCCACATTCTCAAAAACTGATGTGGGCCTTTAATTCATCTTAGTTATCACATTGTCAATAATAGCTTATAGTTTTTGCACCTGTTAGAAGCAGAGAAAACTTGATTCTTTCATTAAGGTTTTAATCCCCTACAGTGACACCTTTGAAAGCCCAGTGCCTCACCTTTGCTGCCCTCGTGTGGCATTTTGTAGAGCAACACAGTCATTGCTTGCTCAAATATTCCAAGTTGGCTCACACATCCATCAGCAACAAAAAAAAAGCAGTAGTATTGGTAGTATTTTGTATGTGATGTCAGAACAAAAAACATAGTTAAATGTACTAACATTACACATTAGTCAACAGTTTAAAATGATACGTGACTAATTTGCATGATGAACTTGACTTCTTTCCTTTCATCTTTTCCCTTCTGGGGTCATCAGCTACCTTGTATGATGCAGTGATTCCTGACACACCCCTCTTCATTTATTTGAGCTTGGGACCAGCACAAGGAGTATACCCGCTTGTGAACCTCTCTGGTTATATTGGACAATATACTGTTTTTTAATAACTTTGTTTTTATTGAAGCTCTATATATATTTTTATGAACTTAAAGCTGAACTAACCAATTTTACTACTGCAGTATCGGATGCTGTAACAACAAAATTTGTTATCTTTTAGTGTTTCTAGTCACAACACTCACCAACAGCATCAGTACAGATGCCTTTCTGCTTTTATTTAAATGTAAAACTCAACCAATTTACCATTTCAAAATACTAATATATCACATCTAACTGATACTGGGAGCTTACCCTAACCTACTGGAGCAGTGTTTAGCGTTACCCAGATGAGATCAAACTATTATCTCCACCTCATTAAACATCACTAACAGTTTTTATCTTCGTTTTAGTTTGCGTCCCTTCTTTTCCAACAAATATTTTTGTTTGTATCACCGTTTCTTTGTGTAATAAGACACATCTAACAGACTTTGGATGTTTAGCAATTGCCAGGACACTTCCTCCGGAGGCTGCGTGTTTATTGAAAAACACTGACCATTTTTTAAAATTAAATTCTTGATTCATGCTGTTAACCAAACTTGTAATGACTTTATGTTTACTTTGTCCTCAAATGTTAACCTGCCTGACCCAGTCTTTGACATTTTCTTTTAATTCCTTTTTGATTTTATTGATAAATCTGAGGGACTGTTATAAACATGAACAAAGGACTAGAGCGACACCCTAACTTAATTTCTTCAGATTATTTTACCGTGACATTTATAATGGTAAATAATAGTGAAAATCAGGTTAATCCTGACATCTTAGGTTGCATGTAAACACTTTTGGAACATGTTCATGTGTTGTGTTATCGCCTCATGTCACATGATCAAATTATGTGCGCTAAAAACCAACCTTATTACGGGTGGAAAGTAATCGCAGTGCATTATGGGCAGTTAGTAGCAATTATTGAATTAGCCAAATTGAGAAAACGAGCTTTAGAGGAGGTGAGGAATTTGACCATTTGAAACCGCACTGTTGACATCCTGGCAATTGGGCAACATCCTTCCTCAGTCAGCCATTATTTAAGAGCCAATCAGGAGCATCCCTTAATAATAATAATAATAATAATAATAATAATAATAATAATAATAATAATAATAATAATAATAATGCATTAGTCTTATATAGCACTTTTCTAGACACTCAAAGTCGCTTTACAATTTGGTGCATTATTCATTCACTCTTCAGTCACACTTGGTGGTGGAAGCATGGCTGCCATTGTGCGCCTGTGGCCCCGCCGACCACCACAAACACACAAGCACACACTGACATTCATACAGCCAAGGTGGGTGAAGTGTCTTGCCCAAGGACACAACGACAGTATGCAATGCTGGGAGTGGGGCTTGAACCGCCGACCTGCGGGTTAGTGGGCAAGTGTCTCTACCAACTGAGCTACTGCCCCCCCAAATTGGAGTCTGTGCCAGCGAATTAGAATCCTTAATAATGAGGATTAAACAGGTTTCTCTAATACAAATAAAAAAAATGGGTAGTTTACCTTAAAGATTATTGTCATACCACTACAAATGCCAAGCCAGAGCTGACTCATACACTGCACACCTGTTTGTCACCATCCTGACATCTCCCTCTGTCTCTGTCTTTGTTTTTCTCCAGGCCATCTGCACAGAAGCCGGCCTCATGGCTCTACGAGAACGCCGCATGAAGGTCACCAATGAGGACTTCAAGAAATCTAAAGAGAATGTTCTTTACAAGAAGCAGGAGGGAACACCAGAGGGGCTCTACCTTTAGATTTCCACTGTCCAAATCCCTATTACTATTGTGTGAAAGGAGGAGGCAGCAACTTGAGCTGTCTTCAGAGAGTTTTGATATATTTTGTGCATGGCCTTTCCCTCTATTGTTACCTTACGTGTTTAACACAGTTAATAAATTCTCAATAATCACTTAATGTTTTTCTCCACCTTTTTATTTATAGCAGAATGTTGGCCCAAAGTGTCATGTCTGAAATCTTGTTTGTACAGACGCAGCATCTTATTAGATTTGCCCTCATATTGACTTCAATGCCATCCCGTAATAGCGCGAGATAATTAATGACATGAATTATTCAGTTTACAGTCATCTTTGCGTTTGTCGCCCTTGGTGTTGAACTAAATCGATGGATAAATACGCAAGTCATAGTTTTCTTTTAATGTCTTCACATGCAGCTTGCAAACAGTTTCTCTCAAGCTCAAAGCAATGTTTTTAAAAATGGGTTGCTAATTAGTAGAAGATTCTATAACAGATACATTTGAGAACAGAAAGGTTGAACATGAATTTTAGGGTTCCAAGGTGCGTTGAGTAGACAGTTTATAGTATACAGTTCAACTAAATAGAAGACATCAGGCAAGTGGCATTTTCAGCATTCTTATCTTCATCTATAAATCAGACACGTTAATGAAGTGATATTATTACTTCATATTATTACTCGAGTAGATGTAAAATGGTTGAGTGTCTGGCTACTTCCTCCAGCTCCTCCAAGGAAGTTCCGAGGCATTCCCAGGCCAGCCGATGGATATAGTCACTCCAGTGTGTCCTAAGTCTTGTCTGGGCCCTTCCTCCTGGTGGAACATGCCCAGCACATCTACCCAAGGAGGCGTCCAGGAGAAGTCAGAAACTGATGCCCGAGCCACCTTGATGTTGAGGCGCAGCGGCTCTACTCCAAGCTCCATCCAGGTGACTGAACTTCTCACTATGTCTCTAAGCAGGGGCGCAGCCAGGATTTTTTTACTGGGGGGTCAGCTGGGTCCTGTCATTTTACTGTGGTGGCACATGGCAGATTATTATTATAGGACTAATACAAAAAATGTGATTTATCTTCTGTTTTAATGAAGCCAGTTATTTGGATTGAGTCAGAGACCTTTTTATGGTTTGAGGAAGTTAGGAGCTGAGCCATGATGTGTGCAGCTCACAGGAGAGCAAGTCGTGACTCACAGGGGTTAAACATGTAAATATATCTACAGGGGGGTCTGAGGGTCCTCCCCCAGGGAAAAAATCAATATAACAGACAATATTTGCTGTATCCTGGTGCATTTTAAAGTGTTTTAGCTGACTATAGGTGTGGCCAAGGTCTGACCAACAGGGTCTGTGACCACCCCAGCCAACCATGTGGCTATGCCACAGTCTCTAAGAGCTTGTATCTGAGATCTCCTTTTGGTCATGACCCAAATTTTACTTATTTTACTACTGTATTTCTACCTTACTACTACTGTCCCCTAACCAGGCCCACCGCTAGGACCTTCTTATGGAAAGGAGGGCTTGCTATCCTCTTCAGCATCAAAGATTTTCTAAAAAAATATCTCCACAATTGTCCCACTGCTTTCAAAAGCACTTTTCTAAAGTGAAATAATCATATACAGTATATCAATTTGCAAAGGACAGTGGTTCCCAAACCTTTCACACCATGTACCACCTCAGAAAATATTTGGCTTTCCAAGTACCAGCTACAATAATTCAAAATCAGATCAAGAATAAAGCAGTTCCTAACTAATAAAAACAAAATAAAACCTAGACTTAACCAGGACATATCCAGGACTAAACCAAGGTTAAACCAGGACTAGCCCCAACTCAGAAGGAATAAAAGTGACTCCAAATAAGGACTTGAGCTTCAAGTCTCCTGAGATTCACTAGAAGAAGCCCGTGTACCACCAGTGATACCCGTACCACAGTTTGAGAACCAGTGACATTGGAAATTTCCTGAATCTCAAGCAATGACCCAAGTGTTAAACTACATAAAATATTCAATATATATTCTGTAAAAAATAGCCATGTTTATAAACCTCTGCTAGCAATAGTGTCCTTTGCTTTCCTATGTTTATAGTTGTTAAGCAATGTTTTATTGTATGTACATTAACATTTGGCAAAGAGGAAATTTAAGTCACAGGGCTAATCTTTGCATTTATTTTTGTTAACCACAACATATAATATAGCAACAGTATCTAGGAAAGTATTTAAAAGGGCCTATTTTTCCTTGTTTTTTATGAGACAAGAGTGTCCCTCCAAGGCTACCATAGCTGTCCTGCACTTTCCCATCAAATGCCATCAAAAACTACACACCTTATTTTTAAATATAGTATAAGCGCTTGCATCTTATTCCAGCATTGCCTCCAGGAGTTAATGCACTAATTCTTTACTCTGAGCTGCTCAAAGGCACTGCTACCAAGCAATACAAGTGAATCCGGTGCATGTGTTGGTGCAATAGAGTGCTCTGTATGATTTGATTTGCCTGTCCTCTATTCAAATCAGCCTTTAAGTTATTACGCCCCAGTTAAATAAATCGGGCTCAGCTTCCCCCCGCTGCGGTCTGACATGCGGAGAGCGGCGGCGGTGATTTAATTCCTCTTGATGTGAAGCCACGTGGAACTCAAGAGCTCAGCAGAAAGTGGCCCCCATGCAGCAGAACGCGTCCAAGGCATTTAAACACCGGGCCATCTTTAGGCTAGAGTCAACTGCGGCAGCCCCCACCTCCAGAAAAAACACTTATTAAATCAGTCACGCTTTTCAACTGCAGAGTATACGGAGCAGCGCATTGAGCAAATGAAAGGAGGAAAAAAACAACATTGAAATGAAGTGTAACGTGTTGGCCCGGAGAGTAACAAGATGAGGGGGGGGCATTGTAATGAGGCCTTTGTCCTGTCAGCTCAAGAAAACACTTGGATTATGCAAAAACAGCCCCTATAAGATAACACTGTGGCCACGTTATTGCTTTGGTTTTAGGGGGTCAACCCTATGTTCCCACATTTCTGTTATTTTCAAAATTAGGCCCTATGTTCCCACAGCCCTATGTCCCAAAATCTAAAAATTAGGCCCTTTGTTCCCACATTTGTAAGATTTAGGGTGATGGTTATGGTTAGGGTAGGGTTAGGATTAAACGTGCACCATTTAGTATTGATCAGAGGTTCTCAAACTGTGGAACAGGATTCTTCTGGTGGTACTCTGAAGTTGGTTCTGATTTTGTTTAATTTTGAAGCAATTTTAATTTCTATTTTTAGTTCTACTCTGGTTGGAAATTTGAAGTGTTGGCCACTGCCTAGTCTTGATTGAAGCTCATTTTAATCCTGTTGAAGACCGGCTTTAGTCATAGATTAGTTCTGGTTGTATGCTGGTTTACTCAATTCCTTGTTTTGTCCTTATTTAGTAATGCTTATTTTAATCCTTTAAAGATGGTACTTGGAAAGTCAAATATTTTTTGAGGAGTAGTTCAAAGTGCTACTTTATTTTAAAAAAAATAATTCATGTTCTTCTGCTTTTTCCGTTAGGGGTTTCAAGTGGCCAGGCCTATCCAAACTGTGGGCCTTAGGCTGGGGTGCATTCTGGACATTTCACTTCGATTCATTCACTAGGGGCAATGAAGATGCTCTAGTTTACATAAGACATGCATGGAAGGTGGAAGGAAGCTGGAGAACGAAAGAGAGAATGAGGTCAGTCATCCCAAGGATCAAACCACACTTTCACTGTGCACTCATTTTCACAAGTTTTAGTTCCAAGCCAACGTTCATTCAAATGTGTGGTTAAAGGAGCTCTATGAAGCTTTAACTGTCTATTTTCTATAAGATAAATAAATGCAAATAGAGTGGCTTCGACATGAGTTTTTGAAAAAGTGTTTAGAAGAGGTTTTACGATGTAATGTTTTTACAGCCTATGTCGTCATTAGATATCATCAAAACATGGCTAACTCCAGATGCTAAAGTCATATCTCTTCAGCAAAGCAAATGCATTTACTGGCTGGATAAACATTTGCACCAGAGCCATCTAACTACATTTTCCTCACATTAGTCCATTACGTAACCATGTAACATGTAGGCTACATATTTTAGCTATCTGAAATCTCCACTTAAATGTGTAGCCATGGGAAAGAACAGCCAGTGAGTTTAGTGACCTTTGTAAGAGGCTCATGAAACTGAGAATAGACTATAAATGTGAACACTAGAAGGCCTGTTTCTGCAAAGTCCACACACCAGTAAAGTGACCTAAGGTGAGTATTTGTCTGCATATGTTTTGGGAAACGCAAGGAATTCTGCATGCTTGTATGACATATGCAAAGGCGGGGTTTATAGTTTATTTTTATTTTAGCTAGTGCCATATGATTTTAATATTGTTAATAGCAGTCCAAATATGGATTCAAAACAGTGGGTGAGAGGTCAAGGTTGATTGTCTTTAGGTTACTGCAAAATGTCCAGCCATTCAAAACACTGGATATGTGCTGAAAATGTAGTGAGAAAATGTCAGGGGTGAAAGTCCTCAAGTAAAGGTACTGAGAATATTACTCAAGTAGAAGTAATCAACAATTTTGTAGTTGAGAAAAAAAACAAAGTCTTGAATGTAAAATTTACTTAGGAGCAATATATTTACAGCTACTACACCTACTACTGTTGTTAGTACTATTGCAAGAACTATCACTACTACTACTGCTGCTGCCATTACCAATACTGTCAGCAGTATTAGTAATACTACTTATTATTGTATTATTACCACTACTATGACTCTCCATATATTGAAAATAAGATAATTTTTTAAATGAATTTAGAGATTATCAGTAGTTAATTCAGTTTTAAAAAGGTAATAACCTAAATAAAAGTTGACTCCCTATAAAATTGATTGTTTTAAAACAATGTCCTTAAAAATATTTTTATCCGGAAATGAAAAAAAGTAAATTACTTGAGTAGAAGTTGTTGCTAGTTACCTTTCACCTTTGTCAGTATCAGACTGTACCAACCCAACCTGTAAAACTTGCTTTAACTAACCCATAGGTTGGCGGTTTGACCTCCACCACCAGCATTGCATAGTGCTGGTATGTCCTTGGGCAAAACACTTTGCCTATGTGTGAATGTATAAGTGTTAGGACAACAATAGTGGTGTCAAGTATGGATTCTACTAAAGCAAGATTAAGACCAACAGCCTCTCTATTTACTTTGATATTCAGTAAAAGTCCCTTCCCTTTTTCTGTGCGAAGTCTGTGCCACTAAGCAGTTATTACGCGTGTTCCTTATTTTACCCACTAGATGGCGCTTTTTAATCAGCGACACTCAAAACTCCTTCCTCAAACTGGAGCCTGGTGTGCAAATACTGTTATGGCAACACTGCGATATTATGGGTTCAGTCCATATCTGCCTTGTCATTGTACCTACTGGGATAAAACTGGTTATTTCATGAATTTTATTAACCTATGAAAAATACTTTAACACTAAGTACTGATTAAGACCGTTTTCACGAATATTCATAATACGCAGTGGAGACTATAGTCCATACGCACTTCCTATATCGAGACAAATCAAACATTTACTCCACATCTATGTAAGCGGCAGGGCTAAACATTTAAAAAATAATATCACAGACATATTACGCAATTAAAACGCTATGTTGAAACATCCGTACGTTTATAACTTTGCCGTATTTATATTTATTATATTTCAATCAAGTGCCACTGCCTGGTGCAATGCAGGTCCCGTGTACCCAATCAGAGAGGCCGACACATGGAGTATAATATTGCAGGTCTGCTGTGGCCAATCAGAAGCTCCGTCACATAGCGCCACGGCAAATTCTCCAGTGTCAACCGGGCCGCGTTCTACACTAGAGGTATCCTTCCGCTGGCGTTAACTAGTGCCACGTAATTGCAGTTTTTCGATACTAATAAATACAAATTATGTTTTCAGAAATGTTATTGTACTAACTTAGCGAGTTTTGTTTGTAAATATGTGCTTAGGTTTGAGATTCTTCATTTATTTAGTTGGTTTAAAGAAAAAGTAGAATTGTATCTAAAATTTAGTTGGATGCATCTTAATTTTCAAAATGGACGCCTCAAGGGAAATGATTAAAAGTAACATTGTGTAATAGTATAAATTGTAAAGTGTCTACTAAAATAGTTGTAGTTTAGTTATACTTGTTTATTACTTTATACATTCCAAAATATGTATGTTAAAAATTTAAGTTAATTGCGTTTCCAGAAATTTAGCTAATGGCTATATTCATTATAGATATAAACTTTAGCGTGTAAACTGTCCTGACTAGATTCAATTGTAAAAAAAAAAAAAAAAAAAAAATGTCTCTAAGGATATAACGATGCATGATAAATTGGTAAAAAAAAAAAATATATATATATATCAAAAAGAGTTCAGATTTGAATTGTCAGTGATAAAAATGAACCATGTTGTAACTTTAAAACAATAGGCTGCCATAAGGTGTATCGGTAGGCTACTGAATCTGGCTCACGCAAAACTTTATTTGTTGATTTTCCATCAGAAAACATGTAAATCCCAATCAAGTTTTAGTTAACTTTTTTGTGATTTTGAAATTTTTTTTTTTTTTTTGTGATTTATGACATTTTCAGCTTGATAAGGGGGACACAAAATATGCTTTCAAGGACCATATTATGATTTTTAAGGTTTTGGACACCTTTGCATTAATATTTCACGTTATATAACTTAAAATTAAGGGTATGAACAGAGCCCAAAATGGCTAATTAGCATGGCTATTAGCAACATGACGATAACACTTCGCTTTGTAGCGAATGTAGTTTAAGCGCTGAAATGATCACAATGTGTCCGGTGACGGTGTATGGGCTTTAGAAATACGCAGAAGCATTCCCTGGTTACACATGTCTAAGTGGTAAGACAAAAGAGGAGGTGTTTCAGCTCCTGAGAAATGGACGGGCTCACCATATAAGATTACTGTGTCAATGCAACAAAATACTATTCCAGATATGTTTTTGAGGTGGAAACAACATTATAACATGGTTAAAAGCTCTAAAAAGTCAATTTAAAATAAGTGACCATTAAATAAAAATATAAAAATAAAAATAATAATCATAAAAGTTGTTAGGACAGCTGTTAAAAAAAACTGTTAAAAGTATGAGAAAATCATATTGTTACATCTCTATATGCCTCTGTAGGCTATCTAAACTGTTGTAGTCATTATTTGAACTTAACTGGCATATAGCCAAAGCATAGTTTAGTCAAAGTTTATTTATTTATTTAGTTTAGAATATAATGTTCCCCCCGAAACATGTTTTTTTTTTTATTAAAGTAGCCTATATTTAATAAGTCATGTCATTTGAACAAATAAAATTCAGGCTAAATCAAGAAACCTTTAATTGTAGAGTTTAGTAAATAGGTTTTCAAAGTCATTTAACTTTTTTATGATCCTCCTGATATGATATTCACCTATATTACACAATGCACACACCTGCATCCACGGTCATGCATGTATGTATGAGTGTGGGGATGCTCACGGTGCACTGCAGGCGCTTTGGATACAGTGATTGGCATGTGTTGCTAGAGGCTTACTGTATATATACTGCTACTGGTGCTGCTGCTGCTGCGGCTGCTGCTGCAACTGAATAGAAATAAGGAAGTGAGTGATCAGTGCTAGTGCGGCGGAGGGATACGCGCGCAGACAACCCCCCCATTTTGGCCGCGGCCAATATACACACTGCTAACCCGCCAGTGTAGCTCCATCTAAGGATCGACCACACTCCGAGTCTGCCTCCACAGACCGACAAGCACACACACAACTCATCCGACATGGTATGTATGCCATTCATTCTGCTTTCCTACCAAAAATGTCTTTAACGCTGTCATATTGCACGGGTTTTAGACCTATAACCTGCACTATTTAACGTCTTTTCCCTTCTTTTATTCACGGTAACGTATCACCGCTTTTTTCAACGCTTTAGCATAGAAGCGGAGTAATACATTGCATACGCTTCTTGTCTTTTTTTTTTTTTTTTTTTGTCGTTTTGTGTCGGAAATGGCTTTCGAAATAGCTCCGTTTTTCGCTAAAACTGCGTAGTTCGTACGGCAATATTAGCCATAACGGGTCAAGTGCTAGTAGCTTGGTTTCATGGCTGCAATATCGAATGAAATCTTGGACTACGTTTGGTGGCATCGGCATAACCACCATGCTATTCTGAGTTATTACAGCATAATTCTTTTGCCGTAAGTGCATCAGGGCGCGTTTTGCCAGCCAGAAGGCGTGTTAGGAAGCTTCCCTCGCGTTTATTATAACGCGCAAGAGCCCTATACCGACACTTTGTATCATTACCACTGTATCATTGTAATTAAAAGGAGTTTAGGTGTTTAATTTGTTTGCCTTGATGGTCTGAACGAGGTAAAGGCGGGAAAAGAGGAGGTATTTTATTATTACGATGGAGACGCACTACTAGGAGCGGTCTGTTCGCGTTTTTTTTTTTTTTTCCCTCCTCGCCTGCACCATCTTGGCGTCAGAGCAGAGCTGAGCCATGATGTTTGGATTGGCACACTTGTATCTATTTCGTATCTGCTCAGAAAACGGGTATACATATTGTAATGACAAGGTTATTTTGCTACATTTTAAGGTGGCCTGTAGTTGCAGCAAAAGCGGCAGGAGACGCAGTTCCGCCTTCATCGCAGGCTGTATGGGTTGAGTCTAGGTTATCTGTTTGTGTTCTGCAGGCTGATTTGGTTGCCTCTGTGCAAATTTTTTTTTTAATGTTATGCAAATTCTGTAAAGCATGTGCGTTGGAAGGGCCTTTTCTGACACTGGCTACTACAAAACACCAGCACCTGAAGACCTTTCTAGACCAAATACACTTTTACGTAAGAAGGTTAGACCTTTTTTGTTCAGAGCTGGTCGTTTTTATAATCTGCATGTGAAAGGCTAACATATGAGTTGTCTCTATGCTGAATTCTGTCTGATTTGAGGCACGCCGAAATGCAACGACATCCGTAACCAGCTCTTGAAACGGAGCCCCCCTCTGCGTGTGACGTCACATAAGGAGAAGTTACCTGATGGAAGTGATCTGGATGTGGAAAAGAGGCCTTCCAGCTTTAATCCATTGACCAATCAAGCTTGATAGATCATTAATGGCTCCAGGGAGTCAAGAAGCCGTAGACCTCTGTGCCACCCCCTCCATGCTGTGATCACATAGCCCATATATGGTATCGGGCTGCGACGCAGTGTCACGTTGCAACGCGCCGCAGTAATTGGAGTGTAAAGTAAGAATTGTTAAGGAGTTAGCTGGCGTATTGGCGTCCCCTGAAAAAGTTTAATCCGCCGACGTAAGCCCCTTGTCCACATCAATAAGGGTGCTGGGGTGGAAAGAGCCTCCCCCCATTGAGGTGGAAGTATCAAATAAGAAGTGAGACCGTGCACAGGCCATATCCTGTTCCTGTTACGCTCTTGTTTGCTGATGCTTGTTTAGTAACTTGAAGGACATCTGATCTGACCAAATTAATTATTGATATCTTTAGGGGCGACACCTAGCCTCGTGCTGTGCTTCAGTCACTACATTTACATACAGTGCTTAGTTGGACTATGCTCATAGCTTTATTAAGAAGTCCTTCTTTGAGGGATTTAAATGGACAGCATACAGTCAAACTCTTGAATTCCCAGAGGTCCACTCAGGCTAATGTATCATTCATGTGGTCCTGGTATTTGACTGTATGTAGTGAACTTTGTTAGAAAGAGAAAAAGGAACTCAGTCTGATCTTTGATATTTCTGAATATCACGTTACATGAACATAATAGCACATTAAAACGGATCCTTCCAATAAGCATATAAATATATCATCAGCTACATTCAGTAAGCTTTTTTAAATTTAATTATATTAAATAATGAAACATTTAGCGGATGCTCAAAATATGCAACCTGGCTGTTCTAAAAATGTATGATTTTTCCTTTTCACAGTGGTCTACATGTCTACTTCTGTGCTACAGTGCGGCTCTGGAGCATCAGAGCTCATAGTCTGACCTTATCTCGTGTAAACTGTATACAAACAACAATAATCCAATATTGAATCACATTACCTAAGTGTCAGATTAAGAGGTATTTGAATTACTATTGGACTACAAGCAAGCTGCTAATCAGGATTAAGGCAAACATTGAAATTTCACTACCTGAGTGTCCCTGAGCAGTAAGAGGGCCCTCTTTGGAGCGAAGGAGTACCCGGCCACCTACCCACCAGCAGGCCATCTGGTGGACTGTTCCCTTCACTCCTCCCTACAGACACAGGGCCCGGGGGCCTGACAGCCTTTGTCCAGCCTCAAAGAGCACAGCGTACTGTTGAGCCTCTATAGAACACCACATTGACTCTTTGTGTTGGTGCTTGTGTCGGCTCAATGGGAGTGTTTTTGTGTGTCACACCCATCTGTCATGCTGACAGCAGCTTTTGCACCTTTTACTCAGTGAATGCAAAGAAGACGCACTCCTTGTAGACACCAATTGTGTGCTAAAATTGCTACCAAAAATCAATGTCATGCTTGTTATGTCAATGATTTATATTAGTTTTAAAAGGTGGAAAGAGGGATATGGATAGTGAAGCTTGAGGTAATTGTTCCAGATATTCAATAAATTGCATCTGGTAATGATTCCCCTAGTTTTAAATTATCACTATGAAGGTTTCAATATAGTCTAATATGTCAATGAACCACCAGGTTAAAGAAAGCCCTTCTTTCAAAGTATACATTTTAAAATGATAAGTTGATTAGAGTTGGTTGAAAGGTTTGAGTCCTAGCCTAAACTTTCTCACAGTTCTGTGCACTTGGTCAGAGAGACACAGTGTGAGCAGGTAGTGATACAGTGATATTCCTCCTTGGCTCAGTGCACAGCCTCCTGCCTCCTCCTCCGCACAGCCCTGCGTGAAGCAGTGCTGGACCTGCTGCCCAAACAACAGCTCAGTTCTGTGTGGAGTAGTGCTGGACTTGCTGCCCAAACAACAGTGGGAGTGGTGAGCACTGGTGCCAGCACTGCCCCCTTTCCCCCAATCCACCAGCTCCTGTTTCTCTTCAGGCTGCTGAGCCGGGAGCCTGGCAGTGGAGCTCTGCCATACACCACAGAGAGCACTGACTCACTGGAGTTTCCTCTGTGTCACATACAGACTGGAAAAGACAGGACACGCTGAGGGGAAAGGTCTGGACAGAGAGAGGCAGTGTTGGAAGGTAGTAGGCCCCGTGGTGGAGCTGCACTGTGAGGTCCAACAGATTTGGGCCTGTGCCAGGGGAGGATCCATAGCACTGACTCAATACACCCCACACCCAGTGCTCTTAGACAGACAGCGGGGGGACCCAAAGAGACAGCACAGGCTCAGCAGGAGAAACATGCCACCACGAAGTGTGTGACTCAGGGAGGATAGGACGGCACATTAACAGCAGCCACCACTGAGCAACATGGCCGCCTCAGACGCAGGAGACTGCTCGTGCTGGGTGGCATGTCAGTGCGGGCAGAGCTGTTTTGTCTCTTGACATTTCCCACTCTCACAGATGGAAATTGAGACAGGAAGAGGACGCTGGGCGGGGGAAGAAAAGCAAATGCTCTTGTGTGCAGAACAGGTTATCGAATCATGTCAGCTAATTGCATGAGCGCCGCTGAAGTTATCCATGAGCCCTCGCTGGCTCCATCGATCTATCCAGGCTCTGAGGAGAGGCCTTTTGTTTTTTGAAAAGCAAGTGAAAGGTCAGCTGCTTGGTGTGTCACACTCTCCTCTGCTAAATCTTATCCAGTCCTACCGGATCAACTCCTTATGCAACAAATTCAATTTTGGAGCTTTATACAAAATAAGATAGCTTCTTTTCCAAACATGGGCTTGATTCTGTTTGTTCTCTCTGGGGTACTTTTTGCTACACCCCTGATACTGATGAGTACTGTCAACAAGAGTTTGATCCATTGTCTTGTGTATTTGAGTCTTTTTAAAATGCACAGTGGGTGCCAAACCCAATAGGTTTTACACAACACATCTTCACTGACTACAACACACATCTTTGTTTTTGGTTCTGGCGCTGGCCGAGTAGAAATAATTCTTGAGTCAAATTTTGTCACATAAATTGAAAGACAGGGAAATAGTGTTATTGGGTTGTTGACAGTTACATTGGTCCTGCTGCTCTGGTATGGTCCCCACTGCTCACAAGTAATAAAATGATGGTCTATGTTGCTAGCGCGAAATACTCAACAAAGGCTAGCATAGTTAGCTTGTGTGAAATACACTTCACACAAATTTTTCCAATTCTTGCCAACAGTCCTCTATTATTTATGAAACAAGGGGGTAGGCTAGAAATAGTTAGCAAATGTGAAGGATAGAAATGAGGCTTAAAGGTTGGAATAGTATAAATGTTAGCATGCAAAATATGAACTGCTTAAGGTAGCTTTTAACAAGGTTGTCATTTGGTTTGTGTAAGGGTTTGTTGGTGGCATTTTTATATGACCTCTGTTAGAAAATTAGCTTACCTGACTCAAAGGTTGGGCTCCCTGTGGTTTTTACAGAGCAAAATGGTCCAAGTTATACACTATTTATCCTTGAGTGCCTCATATAATCCCACTTCAACAACATTTAAGTTTATGGGGCTTGGATGTCCACATCAATGGTTTTAAGGACAAAGGTTGTCTTAAAATGTGAATTTTGCTGTATCCAGTGCTAGACTGCTTACACAATGGCATAAACATAGCACTGGTTGGAGGAATTCCCTCAGAGGCACAAGTGGCTACTCTGACTAATTCACAGGAAACATGGGGATGGAAAATGCTGGTGTGGAGGAAGAATGCCATTAAGGAGGACGTTGTGTACGCACATCTGTGTCCATTTGCATTCCAGTGATGTCAGTATAGTCTGCTAACAATATTATAAAATGGATTTACCTCTAGAGCAAGATTAGGAGGCACCTACCTGTACACTGAGGGTGGCTATTTCAAAGAAAGCCCGGTATGTCTAGTAGAGGAAAGGTCTGGCAATTTAAAGCAAGCATGAGTCACTATCAGCCATTAGTGAGAGCTGGGAGGAGAACCAACCATGCCAACACAGCAGGCTACTTTCCTGTTGGTAGGCAGCAATAGAACCATGGAAAACACTCCAGCTCTGATTGCGACCTTGAACAACCCTGTTACAAATATGTTGTGTGTTTCTGAGGACAGCAATTTGTCCATTTTATTAAAGCAGCTTATCACCCAGCAGTCCAGCATTGTAAGGCCTTTTGTTGCTTTCTCTTTTCGGAAGAATTAATATTTAGCGAGTGGATCAAGACAAGCTCACTATGCTATTGCTTTATTGTCTATGCTAACAACATAGATCATAGCTTTATCAAAAGCAGCATTCACATTTAATTGCTATCCAACGTTTTTCTCAAATATGATAGATGAATAGTGTTTTTCCACTCAAATGTCTGTTAAACCAGCTAATAGTGTGCATTAAATGTTAATATTAATGATCAAACCAGAAACAACAAAGTGAAGCAAACAATGTGAGTTTGCTGTGTCAACATTTTTAGGTGATATTTTAAATGCAAATCTTAAGGAAAAAATCTTAAGGAAATTCAAGTAGTATTTGATTCTTAGCTTATATTATATGGACAATTTCAATATAGTTTATACACTATATTGCCAAAAGTATTATGTGTGAGCTAATAATTTTGGAAATATAGTGTATTTGTTTGCGTTAGTTTCACCTATATAATCCAGTGCTCAAGTTCAATGCAAAAAATGTTTCATTCTAATAATAGGTAATATAAAAAAGAGAATCTGTCTTCTCAATATGCCATATTACGTTCATATTAATCATCACTCTTTAAGATGAAGGTTAAGTTTGAAATCCTCTCCGAACACTTATAAATCCTGGTGCATTTAAGTTACCAAGCAGCATTTTAGCTGATTCACACATTCCCAACATTAGTGCCGCCAGTGTAGCTAAAGTTTGGGCTTTGTCCCGGCTAAATGTTGGCAGTCCCCAGTGGATTGTACAAGAGCACTGTGGTAACGGCCAAGCACTGAGGCCAACAAACTGCTGAACAGTGTTTCCAGTGTTGGGACGTTGGTGGGTGGAGATGGCGAGGAATGTAATGACGAAAAACTTTTGGGCTTTTAGAAATGCCTGCCAGTTGACTAAGTTGTTTGTTTGTAACCCTCTCTCCCTCCCTCTTTGTTTTTTTCCAACCACAGGCTGACCAACTAACAGAGGAGCAGATTGCAGGTAGGAACAGAACAAATTCTTCCACTTGACCACACAAACCCAGCACTTTCTCACAGTTTGTTTACCAGCTACTGCTAGATCAATTCCAACTCGGTTACTATGTGATTCAATAAGGCTCCTCTTCAGCCCTTATTAGCTGCCATGTTGCTTGATGGAGAGCAGGGAAGAAATGAGAACATGATTGATTTGGCATCCGCCCTCCCTTGATAGATCATTAGCTTTTGAAAATGAACAGGAAACAGGGAGAAGATGATTTGCAGCACATCCTGAGTCATGACGGATTGAAAGCAACGAAGCCATCCCTTTCAAAGGGATTATGAATTGCTTCAGTCAGACAAACACCTTGATTTTTTTGTGATAAATAATTGATGTCCTCCAAACTAAAGGCTTTCTTGCCTGCAAAACATCCTTTGTGGCTTATTAGCTTGTGCTAAGGCTCCAAGGCTAAAACCAGAAGTGGTACTCAAAATCTGTACTAAAGTAAAAGTATTATTCTCAAATGTACTCAAAAATGCACTAAATGTACGCTGTACTACTACTCCCACTACTACTACTACCACAGTTTGGTTTACAGACTTGAATCAATTAATTGATTATTATTTCTTACATAAATAATTTACCTAAGTAGAAGTAAAAGTACTCAAAAATCCATTGACAGTATGATCTACTACCACCACTACTAGTACCATCAAGACCTCTAACCCAGGACCTTCTGGTTACTATTGTCAAAAAATACTTATAATACTAATCTCTATATTAATACTTAGGGATGGATAAAAAAAAAAAAAAACTTTGTGCGCAAACCGAATGATCCACACGTGACTCTCATTAAGCGCTGTGTTTTTATTTGACACAGAAAAGAAAGGGTTAAGCTCTCGTCTTTGCGCAGATGGAGCAAAAATAGTTCCATTTAATGACATATAACTTACTTACCTTGACAGAGGAGACTTTAAACCTTATGCTAGTCTCTGTTTTATGTTTGTAGGCGCAAGAATCTCAAAGTTATTAATTCATTCATTTTCTTCCGCTTATTCCTGTTAGGGGTCACAGGTGACTGAAGCCTATCCCAGTAACTTTGGGCCTTAGGTGGGGTACACCCTGGACAGGGGCCAGCTTGTCGCAACACAAAGTAATTCAACATTAAATGTCTGAAAACTAATATGAAGATGTTAAATGTAATTAAATATATACGCATTGTAGCACATGATTGGCGGAACACAGGAAGTTTTTCAGATAGTATCTTTGATGTTTTTCATAAATCAACCAAGAAAGAGAGAGATTTACTTTCTATAGCTTAGTTTTAATGGCCAGACACACGAGAATGGGGCAGGGGGACAGAGCTCGCTTGAGGAAAAGGGGGAGAAGGCAGCGAAGATGGGAGGGGCTGCTGGTACAGAGCAGATGGAGCAGCGCAATCAGAGAGACAACAGGTTCAGAGGAGATTTGACTTTAGGCAAAAAAATAATATGAAAGTATAAAGAACAGTGTGTAATACAGTAGACAGGTCTGAGGGCGGATATTTCCTCTCATGAGTGAATTACGTGCGGCTCATGCGGCATGCAGCTTCATTACAGGTGAGACCCAGGTGATCTTTACCTGGGCATAGTGAGTTCTAAATGTTTCCTCTTTACTCATAAAAATGTGTATTTACATTGCTTTGTTCATTTCTATCTCCCTTTACATAAACAGTTTTTTTCTATAATGAAATAAAAATTGTAATTCTAAAATTATGTAGGCAACATAAAATAAATCGAAATTTGTGAGGTCAAAACTGTGAATCAAACCGATCATGAATTTTGTGAATTGTCCATCCCTGTTAATATTGATATAGAGATTAAAATGCACTTGAGTAAAAGTAACTAGTTACTCTCTGCCTAAAAAGATTTTTAACAGGTCTGCACATTTACAACATTGGCCCATTCACAGACAAGCATGAACTTATTTAACACAGCTAGCAAATACCGATTAACCTTTGTTGGACTGCAGTGGCCCAACATAACCTATCCCGGCACACAACAACAGTGGGCTAACCTCTATTCTCTGCTCCTCTCTGCAGAGTTTAAGGAGGCCTTCTCCTTATTCGACAAGGATGGCGATGGCACCATCACCACCAAAGAGTTGGGGACT
This sequence comes from Bostrychus sinensis, assembly GCA_020698575.1. Classification (NCBI taxonomy): domain Eukaryota; kingdom Metazoa; phylum Chordata; class Actinopteri; order Gobiiformes; family Eleotridae; genus Bostrychus; species Bostrychus sinensis. The sequence goes on along the minus strand of CM036257.1, from coordinate 8,786,725 downwards.
GTCATGAGGTCGCTGGGCCAGAACCCCACAGAGGCCGAACTGCAAGACATGATCAATGAGGTGGACGCTGACGGTCAGTAAACATGTCACAAACTTTGCAATTATGGTTATTTAGAAAATACAGCTGCACGATATGAAAGAAACACAATATCTCTGATAAACATTGTCAATGACATAATTATTTCTCTCTAGATCAAAACTCTAGAGTAGTGTTTCTCAGGTTGTGTCATCTTTGAGCTTTCCTTTGTCATTTTGATGGTTTCACAAAGTCTCACCCTCAGGGCAATGGCTTATTTGATGATTTTCAGACAGGGTTCAGACCTCATTATAGTACAGAAACAGCATTAGTTAAAGTCACAAATGACTTGTTGTTCGCTGCAGACAATGGACTTGTCTCAGTCCTGGTTCTGTTAGATCTCAGTGCAGCCTTTAACACTGTTGAACACAGCAGTTTGTTAGAGATTGCAGTCTGACATTGACATTAGAGGAGTAGCCAGGACATTAGTAGTAGTAGTAGATATAAACCAACAGAGGTTTATATCCTATTTATCCGATAGGTACCTATTTGTCAGTGTAAATGAACGATCTTAACCCTTAACCCTAACCCTAAGCCATCATGTACAAAAGTTAGCTATGGAGTACCACAACGTCCTGTACTTGGACCCATTCTATTTAAATTATGCTCGCTTGAATTTAATCTAACAACAAACACTGAAAGTGCTGTATTTCACAATTTTCCACAACCTGCTAAGAATATTGCCGTAACCCACATTTGGGTCCTTACCCTCCAGTTAAGAATGTCTGCTCTAGAGTATTATTTTCCCAAACAGTGGGTCACATAGCTGGGTTGGATTTTGTTTCAAAATCTATAAGCATAATTTTGACAGTTACTGGGAGCTTGAAATGGCTGCTTTAGAGATAAAAAAAAAAAGACAGGAATGTTTTACATCAAATCACAATTTTGGTGTGTTAAATTATGGGAATAAGTAAGTACGAGAAACACCAAAATGATTACTCCACATAAAATCATACTTTACTTTCTTCCTAAGTTAAATGTCTTGCTATGGAATTTTTTTGTTCTTTTTCTGACTTCCAAAAGGAATACCATAACAAAGCAATCTTTGCTTGGAGACTGCTGTTGACCCATGGCTAACCCTTACCCTCCAGACGTTCCATAGAAAAAGCATTAGATGTAGTGAATTTCCTGCAGTTTTATCAAGATTTATCCCATTTTACTTGTGTCTGTGGAGTACTTTTGCTGTGCAGTTACCTGAGCCTTATATGTATTAAGTAAGTTTCCATCTGAAGGGTATATCAGAGCAGGTGTTAATTAGAGGCTGATTTAGATTAAGTAAAGAAAAAGGTTATCGCTTTGCACCTAAAAGAGAAAAACTAAAGAGTGCATGATCATTTGGATTGAATAGACTTTAAAAATACATATATTAAAAGATCAATTAATTTTCTAAAAAGGAATTACAAAATTGTCACCTCATTGTAAGTAGCTTGCAAGGGCAAGGTGTTGAATTTGCACAGAATTTACTATAACTATGCCAACATAATGAGAAACCAAATAATTTATTTGTTTTTGTTTTAAATTTAGGTTAATAATATGATGGTCCATTACAATTTAAAGTGATTTTAATTATCAAAATGGCCTGAGCGTCACATGGCACATCAACAAAACTCACACCTCCCATTTTCATATTTCAACACAAGCTTTTAGTGATTTTGCCATTTTAGGGGAAATAGGAGTCCCGTGTTATGTTCTGTGGGAAGATTTCCGCCACAAAATCTCTGCTGCAAATGCATGAGGGATTAGGTGAAGCATCCATTACTGCCACCACATCAGCACAGTTCGCCTCCCTCCCTTTACTACCAACTGTCGACCAGCCAACTGTCCGGGCCAACTGGCTTTATGTTCTGATGACGTGTCGCTATGTGTCAGCACTTTTAGTCAGCGTGGCTCCATCATAGTTGACAATGTCAGGCCTGTGCACGAGCAGGTGGTGCTTCAGTGTAAGTGACTGAGTGCAGGTTGAGTGATAAACAAGTGTCAGGGTGGCAACATGAATTGAAGATTGATAGATCCTGCTTAAGAGCTATTATATTAAAGCATTTTAACTTGCTCTGGGCTGGAGTATGGACCCCACCTCCACATTTCATGCTTTCATTTTCTTCCGCTTCTTTCCGTTAGGGGCTGTGGGAGGCAGAATCCTATTCCAGCAACTATGGGCCTGAGCCAGGGTATACTATTGAGACACGCACAGAAATTCACTCTCACATTTACCAGTTTACCTTACACATGACGGTTAGAGGATGTATGGCTGAAAATTTAAAACCCTTGAAAAAAGACTTAAAGTTTTAACTTTTTTAGTCTTTTTTGTTGGAATGACACATTGAAGAATGAGATTGCAAATGTAAATGAATGGCCATACCATAGACCCAGGCCCTTTAATTTCTCATATTGGAATTAGTCTAGTACCCCTTCAACTGCCAATAATTTCCAGTTGGACCAGTTGTAGCCCTTTATTTAAAATAGTCATGATGAGGCAGTATTTCTATTATTTATTGTTTTGTTTTCCACATTGCATCAGTTCAGAGGCAGTTTATTGTATGTTGGTACTTCCCCTTGTTCTTTGATTGATTGCAACACTTTGTCTATACAGTTGGATCCAATGGTTCCATCCCCTAGAAAAACCAAGTCAAATCCACAGAGACAAGAAAGAACAATTCTAGGTATTGAAGAATCATGATAGCTGACCAGGTTAGTGTTTTTGGGACCTTCCTTATTTATTAGGAACAGGCAATGGTGACTATGGTTTTTGTGATATCTCAAAAAGTGCAATGAAACTGCCCTCACTAAATCGTATGGAGCCATGGCACTCTGCTTATTAGTAGGGCTGGATGATATAACAATTTTCAAACCATTTACAATTTTATGATTTTTATTTTTTCCCTTTTGTCTATCCTAAAAAGCCCAGAATATTGTATATTTTTGTGATATACATTTGCATGCAAATGCCTACACAAACAGTACTAAAGCTGCTGCAGCTTGCATTAACCACACAGTAAAAGTATATGTTTTACTATTAGTCTTCTACTTCTACTTCTAAAGACTAGATTGATTATAATTTATACTGTACACTAAACTAGAACTTATTAAAAGACACTAAAAGTGATCGAGCACATAGCTAATCTGCATACATAAACCAATTACATAGCGCTGCACACCACACCACGCCGTTTGTTTTCACCAGTTTGCTGCCACCTCTCTAAACTAAGGTTTTACACAGGTAATATGATTTTTTTTCTGAGGTTATTGGTGTTATTTGCGTCTGCTGAGTCTCAATAGTGAGTACTTACACTGCTCTGGTGGTAGTAGCAGCATTAGCCACAACACAGTGCAGCACTTAAAGAACTAAGTTATCTACTAAGCTATTTCTGCTAAATTAAATTTTACAATAGGGCTATTTTTGACAGTCCAAAATTAAAAATGCAAATTAATTGATTTATCGCCCCGGCTCTACTTATTTTAATGTATATAGGTGGTATTGTATTGATGTTTCTGCTGTACATTCTCCACTGCAGTTTGAGAGCGTAAGAGTGGTATAAGTTCATCAGAGAAGAGTCACAGAAGTTTGGGGTGTCCTGGGAGCTGGCTGTCCTTGCTGTAGTTGAGGATGTTTGCTGTCAGTACCCCAGCATTGCTCTGTCAGCTTATAGGATTTCGTAAATGGGACCGCATTGATCAGAGGCAATCAATTGCGCCTCAGCTTGGCTGTCCCTTTATTAATACGTCCTCCTACCACCACCACCCCCACCCCCCCAACCTCTCCGCCAGTTCCACCCAGGGGCAAACGCACACACACACCATCACTAACATCCCCTTATTCTGCCTCTGCCTCCCTCGGCTGATGCAATCTAGGTCAGACGGCAGCGAAGCTAGTAATGGAAAATAAAAGTGGTTACATAAGGCTCTCTCCGTGCTTTGCACATCCAGTACCCACATCGGCAGCCATGGGATGTCAGCTGGCCCATTGAAAATCAGCTTTATTTACCAAACAAGGAGGCTGCGGTGATGAATTACAATGAATGGATGAGAGATTGGAGCGGCAGCAGGGATAGTCTCTGGGCTATTTGATCCGCAGTGTACGTACATTGACCATTAACATATCAGATATACTGCTTCTGTTTTACTAGAACCAATATCAGATTACACCAACAGAGGTATAGATTTCAAATGTCAAATAAAAAAACACATCATAGTAACAATACCGTATAACTGGCTTTTGGATACCTACTCATTTCCATGAACTTATGAAGTGTTACAAGGTTCGGGCACTCACTGGTCAAGATTTAGGCTACCGTATTTTCCGCACTATAAGGCGCACCTAAAAGCCTTTAATTTTCTCAAAAACCGACAGTGTGCCTTATAATCCGATGCGCCTTATATATGGATCAATGTTGGTTAATTATGGCTACCGTATTCAGGGGGCGTCGCCGAAGTGACAGCGGTAAAAAAGATAAAGGGGAATTCCAGTCCCAGCTGTTCATGTGTGCCATAGGCGTGTTTATGGATCCTACCACAAAAGAACAAGGAGGCGCAGCCTTTGTGCCATCTAGTAGAAGAGTAGCGACATTGAGGGGACAGAAAACTGAGCGCACGAACGCTGTTCATGTAGCTTTGAACTGTGACAAATGGAGTTGGAAATACATTGTTTTCAACAAGGGAGTTGGTTGTATGGTTGGTTGGTTTGTATTCTATTAATAAAGTTTGACTGACTGACTTATCTGACTGTTTTATTGACATTCCCTTTAGCGTAGCACCATCTAGTGGATGCGCCTTATAATGCGGTGCGCCCTATATATGAAAACAGTAAAATAGGCCATTCATTGAAGGTGCGCCTTATAATCCGATGCGCCTTATAGTGCGGAAAATACGGTACTTCATATCTAAACCAGCTATAAACCATGAAATAGGGCTAAATCATGATCATTCGTATGAGGTTTTTGGTCATACCATAATTTGATTTCAGACTATAGACGTGTCTTGACAGTGTATGTCTCTGTCCGATACAAGCCCATAACATTATTGTGGTTCATTGAGTTTACTGCAAAATGATGCCACACACATATAACAACTCTATTAACTATTAAGCACTAATAGTAATTACCAGTAATTTATATATAGACCCTGAATTTCCACTGATGTTTATAATTATGCATGAGCTTATTACTAAAGATTAGCTTATTACATTAGTAACAATATTTATAATTCAATAGTATTAATAAATGTTGAAGTAATGATTTGTAAATAATCAGTTAACTGGTTACTTAACTATTGTGTAATAGTTTCAGTTATTCTAAAGTGTTACTGCTGATACAGTGTTAACAATATATTTGGAATATGCTCCAAATATACTGTACATCGTCTATGCTCCATCTTAAATAACCTGCTTACTGTAGTATGACTAAAGTACTAGCCGTTCTTACACAACCCAAACCTTTCTTCCCTCTCTCTGCGATGACCACACGAACGAGATGCCCAAGCCTTCAGTAGTTTGCGTCAGCACCTCTTATGTGTAATCGCACCATCTCCCACTCGGTTCACTCCTTGTATTCTCTCCTCTTCACATCTCCCTTCTTTATCTGCCGCCCACTCCCATCTCTCCCCCTCCCCCACCTGGTCTCCTTTTTTTTCCCTCCCACCACTTTCTCTTTATCCTCATCTTCTTCCTTGCTTCCCTTCTCCTGAGATGCAGTAAAATGCTGTGAAGATCACTCTAGGCTAGGGCTAGTTGAGAAATAAAATCTTGATTGTTTTCTGCAGTTGCAACATGGCAATGCGTTTTCTCTTGTAGTGAAAGGTAAGCAGTATCAGATTTCCTTTACAATAAGAGCAAGACTGTTGCTAGTGGAACTTTTCTTGTTTCTTTGCCATTATTGCCTTATTTTCCTCTATGGAGCTCCCCCTGTATTTTGCTGTAAAGCACTAACACTAACGTGTAAACACTCACAAGTCCAAATGACACCTTTATGACCCCTTGTTTGGCTTTACTTTTGTTTTCTCCTCTGTGTATCCATACTAATTTTTTTTCTGCCATTTGGCCGCTCTGCCATGACAATATAAAGAGAAATAAAGTCAGTGCTAGCTTGTTGTTAAGCTAACTGCATTGTGCTTTCTCGCGAGACCCAAGACTTCTGTGGCACTGGGTTGGCATTACCCATACTTGCATGTGTCGTTTTCGGCCCAGAGACAGCAGGGGGAGATGTAGGAAGCTTTATTCACCCCACAACAACTCATTAAACCATCACATAGGCTCTGAAATGTATTTAAGGTAAAAAGTTACAGAGTTCAGCTTTAACATACACTTTAACCCCTTTCTTCCACAATTGTGGTGATTCACAATCTATGTCTTTTCTGTCAACAGTAACAATCTAGTATACTGTATAGTCAGTATAATGTCCATGACATAATGTCTTAAGTCTGTGCGTTTGGCAATTAAAAGAAAAAAACTAGCTTTGAGGCTGCAGAGAACCTAATGAGTAGTTCAACTACTTCCTGTTCCTTTCTATGCTGTTTTTTTAAAGAACATTTTCTTGCATACAAATTTAGAACATTTATAATATTGACAAATTACTCTGAGCCTTTTCATTCATTCATCATGCACAGCTTATTCCTGCTGGTGGTCGTTGGTAGCCTTTCTCATCCACCATGGGCCATAGGTGGGGCTCACCCTGGTCAGTGACCAGTTAGTAGCAGGGCTAACACTTGGAGACACACTGACAACTTACATTCATCCATTTGGGGAACTTTATATTGGCCAATTCTAGAGTGAAGCTAGAGTCAAAAATGACAAAAAACTTCATAGCCTGACAAGCCTTTGGGCATATTTCCTATATTGTACCATTTTGGACACTCAATATAATAATTGTTGTTAAGTTAATCCACTTAATGTAATTCCACTTTCTTTTCCAATAGTGCCCTTCCACCCCTGAGACCGGAACACCCTCCTTCAGCCCTTCCATTGTAGCGTGTCTTTCTTGGGCACTACCAGCCGCCGCGTTGCCTGAGATAACAGGTTCTTACATTGTTACCCCAGGCCACGAGATCATCATCTGCCCCATCATATAACCACACACTGTACATTCTCTATTCACCGAGCCTCATCTCCGAAGCATGCTATGTCATCGTTAATCTGGCCACAATCCCCCCGCCCCAGGGCTAATCCTCCTGGGTACTTTGCCCTTGCTATCCCTGACCTTTCACACAATCCCACTTCAAATGTACATGTCATATTTATCCCATTTTGGAATATGAGTACACCCACACACTTCTCAATGCTCTGAGAGTTGAATCCAGTGCAGTTCCTAGCCTTCCTCCTGTGGCTTCTGTCGAACTCTAGATAGATACGTCCCCTGTCAAGAGGGTCTGATCCCCTGCTAATCCTGTCTTGACAACAGCAACATGGATATTGATCCAGCTGCATGCATACAGGCTACACCAACACTGCAGCTGCTTTTATGTGGACTGAAAAAACAGGGGGAAAAGATAAGCCTCCTTTGTAGTCTGGTAACACAATTGCATTCTATGTTTTTGCAAAGAACTGATCAAAATGGCAAAGTAAACTAATATTTCATGTTTCAGAATATTTACCCCATAGTAGGTTAGATGGCTTCAAGTTTTGGCTCACCATGTCTCCCAAGATGAGGTCTAGTAGAATTTGCATGTCACATAAATTCTAATGAAAAGCGTACAATTAAATCAAAGTGCATGGCTAGTTTACATACATTAACAAGTTCTCTGTGCATCGCACATATGTTTTGCCACTGTTTCTGTCAGTTTACTTTGCAAAGACATCATATGACTTTCTTTCTCTGTACAGTTCCAGCAATAGATAAATAATACATTTTGGAGTGGGCTGCATTGGCAAAATCATAGCAAATGTCAGAGACATTGCTAATTGACAAGCTTTTATTCAAAGAAAAACAAGACCAAGCAAGCAATTTTAAACTATTAGTTAGTTCACGGCATGTCTTCAATCTAGAGTGAGAGTGTTTTCCCTGTTTAATTGCCCTACTCTGACAGTGGCACCATGAAAGACATGGCTGTGATTTATGCGGTTGCCTGGAAGGGCAGCAGTGTACACTGTGTGTCTACATTATAGATGAGAGGCCATGGGCTCTCCCGCTGCACACTGCCTAACATCCACTTCTTCCCAGGGCTTCCCTGCGGAAGAACACATCCACACCTCTTTCCAGGCTGCAGTAGCTGTGTTTATCACAGGAAGGATGGTGTACACTGACGTGATTTGAGAGCTGCTCTACTGACTGTGATAACTCATGTGTCATGTTGCAACATCACTGACAGTAATGCCTCTGCAGTTAAGATATGGCCCATATGATAATGTAAATGTTGTTGTTCCCACACACAGGAAACAGGAAAGGAACATAGCACTGAGGTTTTTGTTTTTTTCTGTAAGGGTGTCAATTGCAGGCAACAATTAAAACATATGCAATATACACCACAAATAACTGCCAGTTTGTGAATTGTCATTTCTGTGTCAGCAATGTCAATATCCATATTGCAAAAACGAGCAATCACTGCAGTAATGTGATGATATTCTGTGTGCCATAGTTTTTAGTTAGTAATAATTGTCCAATCACAGCCAGTTCTGTCAGATGTAAAAGAAAGTGTTCCTTTGTGCTAAAGGGGAGATGGTAAGACTTGGGTCAATATTGCATTTCATATTGTTATTAAATATTCAGTGTTCAGCCTTTAATACAATAAATAGACTAACAACGTATATTTCTGTTTGTGACTCATCTCTTACCAATTTTGGGGAAACATGTCATACCAATGTTTTCAGCATTGCATGTGTTTTGAATATCGTGCAGCTCTAATTTTTGGTTAGTTGCTCTCATCAGCTAAATGCTGGCTCATATTATCCCTACTTATCGATGTGGCTTTTAAGTAATTGCAATTTTTGCTGATTAAATGTGCCTCATTGATCACCCAAATCAGGTAATGGCACCATTGACTTCCCGGAGTTCCTGACCATGATGGCCAGAAAAATGAAGGACACAGACAGTGAGGAGGAGATCCGCGAGGCTTTCAGGGTATTTGATAAGGTAAATGCACTTTTAAAAGCTTAATGAGAAAATTATAGATCCGCATGCTCGACAAAACCAGTTTATGGGCAGTGGTATTTTTGATAGTGGTATTAAAATAAACCAGCCTACCTGGAATTATTGTTCCCTGGTGTAAGAACTTAGGCCTAACATAAATTTTTTGTAGTATCACACCTTCCCCATATCCGCTCATTAGTCCGTCCAATGGGAATTCAGCCTCCGGTTTTAAACCTGAGGGATTCTTTATGGTTTTCACACATTAATCCCACGTTGGATATTTCCAGGACGGAAACGGCTACATCAGCGCTGCAGAGCTCCGCCACGTCATGACGAACCTGGGAGAGAAGCTAACGGACGAGGAGGTGGACGAGATGATCAGAGAAGCAGACATTGACGGAGACGGACAGGTCAACTATGAAGGTAAAACATGCTGTTTTTTTAATTTATTTTTATATACCTGAACAATCTGGAACCAGTACTTCAAAGCTTGAATAGGAAGATAAAGAGGTAACTTTGTGTTAACCCTGGGTTTTTGGTATCACAAAGCATGTTCACACACTATGAAAGCAAGTCGTAGTAATTTTTATTGCCGAACTGTGACACTGTTGCTGAAGAGGTTAGGTTCTGGAAAGTAGATAGTGACAAAGGCTCCAATCAGCAATGATAACTACAAACCACTGACCAATTAGCAACTACAGCTATAGCCCCCAGACTAATCAGTAAGGACAAACGTTGCCCACTGACCAAGCAGTGACTAACATAAATTACTGACCAAGCAGCAGCGACAAACACAACCCACTGACTAGTCAGCAATAAACAGAAACTCCATACCAATCAGAAACAACAAAGAGCCTACTGACCAACCAGCAATACTAAAGACAGTCCAATGACCACTCAGGACCAACAGATACATCCCACTGACCAATAAGCAACAACATACAGAAACCCCAGACTAATCACCAACAACAAACACAGTCCACTGACCAATCACCAACAACAAACACAGTCCACTGACCAATCACCAACAACAAACACAGCCCACTGACCAATCACCAACAACAAACACAGCCCACTGACCAATCACCAACAACAAACACAGCCCTACTGACCAATCACCAACAACAAACACAAACTACTGACCAGTCAGCAACAGCAAACCTTTTACTAGCGTCATTGCACAGTGATATTCTCCAAAAATAACTTTTATTTTGTCACTTTTTTTCAGAAAAGCCTTATTATCAGAGTTATATTGAACAAGTTAGTAGCATGCATCAAGTTACTGCTAAGCTGTAACCGCTAATGTTATTGTTTTATCTAACCGGGTAAAGGAGATATACAGTTGCTTGGGTTCAACTGGCTTCATAGTACATAGCCCAGATCAGTTCATTTTAGGGCTGTTATTCTCTAAAGACAACTGCAGGACTAGCTAGCCACATGTAATATCAGTTGTTAGATTTAAGGCTATACACGCACACAGCTCTGCCTCAGAATCCCCATCAGTTTTCCAGGAGCTCTTCCACTGTCTTCTCTGAACCCCCCCACCCACCCTCCTCATTCAGGCTCCCTTTGGCACATCACATGAGAGACTGCGCTCATTTTCTAGAAGGCTGTTGATATATTATGAACAGTCCATAAGTCTTGGCTGAAAAGTGTCCTACTTCTCGCACTCTTTGTACCGCAGCCAAAATGTGGACTGCATGCTCAAGAAAAGCCTCCTTTGTAAGAGATTAATGCCTGTCCATATGAGGGAAAGCATACCACCATTCCATTACTGCAAAGACAAGCTACTGAAGCACTGTTTATGCACAGCCAGAATGTCAATGCGATAATTATGTTAAATATTGACTTCGCTAGATCTTTTGATCTTTTGATCGTAAAAAAATGTGAAAGACTAATTTTTAGTGAAGTAGTTAGTTCTTCTGCCATTGGTGGGGGGGGGGGGTCAGGGCTTCGATTCCCAGACCTGATGCCAAAAACTTCAGCCACAAAATATGCCAGTCCAAAGTGCAGATAAAAGGAGAGTGTTGCATCAGGTAGGGCATCCAGTGTAAACACCCACCAAAAGTACAGATATAAATTATTCACTGGGGGACAGTTTGTTATTAGACTTAACAAAGACTAAACCAGGACTAAATTTCGGACTATGCCAAAACATTTTTCAGTTCTTGCACTTTAGATATTGCAATTGCTGATATTGCAGTATTGTATTATATTGTGCAGCTTTATTCCAGAATGCTGCAGTATATAGGTCATTCACTTAAAACACCACTGATCTCCAATTCCTATGTAAAACTGCAATAATATTGACAATAGGCATATTGTCTTTGGGACCATGTTTGGGACCTTCTGAGAAGGATGACTCAGGCCAGTTGTTTAAGTCTGCTCAAGAAATAAACAAAAAGCATCCCCTTTTTTCCTGGAGGGCATTTTGTTTATTCAGTGCAGGAGGACAGCAAGCACTATCACAAAGAACCCATCCCACCCAGGACACTCCTTCCCTTGGCTAATGAACTAGCTGCTAGCATGACACAAATTGAGGAGGCCACTAGTTTTGTCACAGAGAAACACTATTGATGTCTTGTTTTCCTTTTGGTGGTGCAAATGTTGTCCTTACGTAAACCAGTGGCTGAAACGGAACAGAATATTTTTGTCTTGGGTGAAAACGCAGTGTCGTGTAAACAGCCTTTCTAATCAATTGGGTTTAATGAGATGAAAGGAAAGGAGACACTAATTAGGATGTGTTCTGAACCTGCTCGGGTTGATTAAAAAATTAATAAAGCATTTAACAATTTATCAGGTGAGTGCTCCTGTGAGCGCTGAAGCTGATGTCCTGTTGTCTTGTCTTCTCTCTGCAGAGTTTGTACAGATGATGACTGCAAAGTGAAGCTTGCCCGCCCTGTCCTGTCCCTTCTTAGAAGAAAAAAAAAGAAAAAATCAACAAAAAAACAAAATGTTTTACTTACCTCTTGGAAAAAATGTTCATTTATTCATACTGTTTCTGTATAGAAAATAATTGAATGTTGAAATAAAATATCCTTCTGTCCACACAGGAAAATATAAAAATGTACAAAAAATATCTGCATGAAAATGATGGTTAGTGATCCTGTCCCCTCCCCCCGGAGATCAGTTTAGCATCAGTACTTAACAATAAAATAATAACAACCCTGTAACTACTACCTTCAGACTAAAGCCAAAGCATTTGGCAAACTCCTTCCAGTTCCATTTGCTCATGGTAAATGTCTGGGCTGGCCATCTTCTTCTTCTTCTCTGTTTTCTGTTGTTCATGCATGCAGCTTGAGACCGGAGCACTAACCCCCCGCCCCATCCCTCCTCCGGGCGACCAGAGCGTGCTGATTCCACTATAAGCTGTCCTCTTGTTGGTTTGGTACAGTTTTTTGTATTTGGAGAGGAACCCTGTACTGTTAAGATGAGAGATTAACCCAAGCGTAAGTGGAATGGGACTTAATCGTATGCTAGATAAAAAGAGAAAACCAATGTATAAAAATACATTTTCAAATGTTTGGCATGTTCTTTTGTTTTTGTTATGGTTTTGGACGGCCATCTTAGTAGTTGTGTGTCCTGCCCTTAATGGAGGGGGGACTTAAGAGTCTTACGGTGAGCTTTCTTTATTTTTTCTTCTTTTTTCGCTGAGATGGAGTGTCTGTCCTCTTTTCTTGCAAGAGAGAATCACTGGCCTTCACTTTTCTTTTTCTTCTTCTGTTTCTCAACTCAGACGAGAGCATAGTGAGGGGTGTACTGTTAGAGCAGCACATGCTGTTAGGAGTGTCAGCGCACCATCGCAACTGTTCATCTGAGTTCAGTTTACATTCATTCCAAGTTGTACATGCTAGTCTTTATTTTATTTTTTTTTTCAAATAAAAGACCATGAACTTTACTATGTCTTATGTCATTTTTTAGATTGAAATGCTTTATTGTGAAAATGACCTATAAAGACAGCATAACAAGTCTGTATGTTGTTTACCAACTAGACAAATGTGTCTAATAAATGATTTGAAGCATCTGTCTCTCCCTGTGCACTGTCATTGGGTGTAGCACTGTTCCATTACACTGCGGCTCACTGGGGAGGACTGTTTGCACTCAACCGTGAATATACATACACATCCATGACGCCTCTCTTCTCTCTCAAGACCCAGCCGGTTGCTAGGCAACAGGACCATGCTGTAACTGGGATGTTGGGGTTTTTTGAAAAGGCAAGTGGGAGTTTGAATAAACCCTCCTGCTTATAGAGAAGACTCCATGTTGGCTTGTCCTAGTAAGGCAAACCAGGCCACAGCACTGCTGCTGCTGTTTAACAGCTCACAGCACACGACGGGCTGCGGACACTACCTAAAAGACCAAAAAGTCAAGGAAGCACCGCACTCTTTTACTATATTTGGATTGTAATCTGACCATGTTAGGAAAGGAGCAAAGATAGACTGAGACTCTCCACCCACCTACACACACCAGGCAAGATCAAGCATGAATCTAACCAAGCGCTTACTTTCATGTCATTCCCATACAGGCATGAGCGACCACACTCGACTGAGAAACCCTGCATTCCTCATACATACATGTTTAATGAGAGGCAGCCTTATTCACGTGTATTGTATAATAGCATCAATAGTATCATATGCTTATTAGCACAACTGGCTTTTATTTTGAAGAAAAACTTGACGGTGTCTCACTAGGCCCCTCCCTGCAGTAGCCCTGAACCAATAGGAATTGCTGTGAGGCTGACTGATAGCTGGGATAAAAAGGGTCTCTTAGCTCCCTTTGAGTGTTTGAAGAAAATTAAACAAAAAACATATTCTTTCATTCTATCTTGACCTGTATGTGCTTAATTCCTCCACAAGCTTCAAGAAGAAAGTTAGCACATGATGGGACCACACAAATAATTCAGCATTTGGATAGAGAAAGCAGTTGGGCCGCCAGATTGACAAACCTAATGAAACCGAATGCTGGTTTGCTGTTTACTATGTCACCCAACCAGTGAGGCAAAACTAAGCACACTCCACCAGCCAATCGTGAAGCAGACCAGGCGTGGCCAAAGTCTACAGATTCCCTGGAAAAGGCCTGTGCTCCTGGCTTGCTCCGGCCGGGGAGGGACACCTGAGCACCCCGGGGGTTAAATTAAGCACATCAATATTTCACGTGTAAATGAAGCAGCACACCGCGGAGGCAGTAATGCGAGAAGGATTGACCGGCCAAAGCTATCAGGTATCAGCGCCCCTGGAAAGAACAGCACTCTCCAGCCTGGCCTCGGGCGGACTGCGGCAGCGCGGAGTGTTGATTAGCTTGTTTGGGTCAAAGTGGATGTCTAGGAGAAGTGTGTATGTAGTATGTAATGCGAGTGAATGGGCAGAGTGGGGAGGGGGGCATGTGGGGTGTGTCTGCAGACTGCTGTCCAGCTGCATTAGTGAGAGAAGGAAGTGACCAAGGCGAGATGAGACAGTGGCAAATAGGGAAGCTTCCAGCACTTTCTACAAAGCACTCACTATTACGCCATGAAAGGTGCCATGAGGAATAGGGCTACCACCTTCAATACAGGAAAATGAGGGATGCCTGCTGCATTAGTACCACAGTGACTACAGGCCTGATGGTGGTGGGAAATCTTTGCATGTTTTTGGTGGACAGTGGACATAATAATAAATATCTTAAAGGATATTGAGCATTTCATGAGTGTAGAAGACTCCAATCAGGCATAACATTATGAGCATGCCTAGTATTAGTGGTCATAATGCTATGCTAATCCCTAAAATGCAGCCCCATATGCAGCAACTGTGTATTCTGACACCTTTCTACCAGAACCAACATCAACTTCTGCAGCAACTTGATCAGACAGTAGCTTGGATCGGACCATGCTGACCAGCCTTCGCTCCCCACATGCTTCACCTGTCGTCAGTTCACCACTTTTTCTTTCTTGGACCACCTTTGATAGATACTGACCACTGCAGATCAGGAACAGACCACAAGAGCTGGAGTTTTGTCATCCAGCCATCAGAAATGGGCTCTTGTCAATTCGCTCAGATCCCTATGCTTGACCATGTTTCCTGCTTTTAACACATCAACTTTGAGGACAAAATAATGACTTGCTGTCCAATATATCCCACCCATTGCCAAAAAAAATCTCTATCCAAGTCCTTCTATACATGTGGCTTACACTCAGACCTTTTATTAGCAACTATACTAAAAAGTTACACACCCACCATGCTAGCAAAAGCAGTGATGAGTCACATTAATTTCTTGTCAGGCAAGCTTTTGAGGTGTGTTATTCCTTTCAGTCAAATCTCCTTAACCTTAATGCAGGACTTGCATGATTCCAGTATTCCACTGAAACTTGAAATAATGTTAGATTACAAGTTTTACAGTGTTGTAAAATATACACTGGTGCTCAGTTGAATGTTAACATGCTAGCAAAAACTAACAATGCACAACATACTTAGGCTAGTTAGCTTATTTTATTAACTGTCATTAACAAATAAAATGATGCATAAAATGTTACTTGGTTACTTGGTAAGACCGATTCCAATAAACAACAAAAAGTATCACATTTTATTTGCTGGTGTGGTTCAATAAACAAGAAAATAACAGAAGAGATGGGGGTATACAGTATATTGCAGATTGCAGACCATAAACTTCTTTTATGTAACTAGCTAAGGTTATTGCTGTGGTTTATGGACAAACTAAGTGGAGCCCAAATGTAAAATGTGTTCTCCTCCAGCAAGTTTGTCTGCTCTGGGTACCAGAACGACATTTTATGCATTAAATGAAGTTTATGAGTTAACTTAGATACAGGCCTCAACATTTCAACTACAGCACTTTTCAACCACTCCTCCCATTTTCCAAGCAACCCTATTTAAACCTGCAAAATTCATCCAACACTGCTAGTCACTGTTCTCTCTACCCCGCCCTCCCTTTTCCCATCATACCTCCCACTACTTTCTCTTTCTCAGCCTCCCTTCTCTAACGACTATACTACAGGAGGGGTCCCTAGTCTGCCTTGTGAACTGCAGAGATGAAACCCCCACATTGAATCTCAACACACCCAGCCATCATCTCCTGTGAGCCATCTTCTTCTCATCCTTCTCCCTGCATCCCTCTCCCTGCATCCATCTCCCTAGATCTCTCTCCCTATATTC
The DNA here is from genome assembly GCA_020698575.1 of Bostrychus sinensis. Taxonomy (NCBI): domain Eukaryota; kingdom Metazoa; phylum Chordata; class Actinopteri; order Gobiiformes; family Eleotridae; genus Bostrychus; species Bostrychus sinensis. The sequence continues at coordinate 8,770,454 of CM036257.1, read as the reverse complement.
CTCTCCCTGCATCCCTCCCTGTATCTCTCTCCCTATATCCCCTCTCCCTGCATCCTTCTCCCTACATTCCTCTTCCTACACCCATCTCCCTACATCCATCTCCCTACATCCCACTCCCTGCATCTCTCCCTCCGCATCCCTCCTCTCCCTGCATCCTTCTCCCTACATCTCTCTCCCTACATCTCACTCCCTACATCTCTCTCCCTGCATCCCTCATCCTGCGCTCTGCAACCTTCTTGCCTTCTTTAACCATCATGCATGAAGACTATCTGGATGATAAATCTTCAGTTTTGAAAGTTTTAGTTCATTTTGGCCATTTTTTTCCTCAGCTCAGGAAGAACAAGTACAAAAACAAAGAAGTTTTTCTGCTGTGATTATTAACAATTGAAAACATACTGTTGAATGATGTGTTCCGTGATGCTTATCTATACACTAAAACCTTTTTGTTAATGCATCTTTGCTAGTGGTGCGCAGAATGATATCTATCTAAATGGTTACCTCAGTGGCACTGGCTGTCCTGATAGCATCAACAGTTCACTGCTGTTAGCACACTGTCACCAGCTCCTAATAGAGAAGAGTGCAGACACCCTTTTATAGAGACAACACTCTGAGCATGTGCGCACCCTCCAAATCACACACATCCACACTGACGCCAATATTTCTCTCGATTTCATGTTCTCCTTCCCGGTCCCTTCCTGGGGCAACTTCCCTTCCCACTTCATTATTGTTTTTCCCCTTTTAAGCTGTCTGTTGTTTTGTTTTATTTTACTGTATCCTCATCCAAAAAAAAAAAAAAAAGACACCACCAGTAATTAGCTTGTATAGATTTTGCCATAATGTTTTTGCCATAATGTCAGCCTCACCTCTCATTGCTGGCCTTAGGAGGGTTGTTTCCGCCGTGCTGCGTTAATGACGGTTCGGGGAGGTGGGGATAGCAGAACGCCGCAGAGGCTTTGGCGCTTCTCACTCTGCAATGCAGCGTAACCACCCACCCACCCCCCCACTACACCACCACCACCCCTCTCCAGCACCACTGTCCCACCAAACCTAGTCTTAAATCAGCACCAGTGCCTTTTCAATTACTGGGACTCTCCCTAACTCTTGCTCCAGCCTCTAATAGCTGCAGCCCGCTCTTGATTTCTGGCCCCTCTCTCTTTCCCCCTCATTTACCTTGCACCATGCCGGCTCCATTTGTCTTACAGTGCATTTTCATTTTTATGGACTCCAATCACTCTTCTTCTCTACTTTCTATTTCTTTAACCAGTGTACTTCCTAATTCTTCAGCTTCTCCGTGAGAGTGCATCAGTCAGTGTGGTTACATGCAAATAAAAACATATAAGTTATTGCTTTAGTCCAACTACAACTGGATTTTTAAGTTGTAAGTAAAAGTTAGTATGGCTGGAATGGCAGTATTTCAAAATTCTCTTGTGACGTGACTGTGTGTTTAAGCCTCCTGCACAGGCAAATAGTGTTTAAAGTCACAGAAAATGCACTTCTAAAAAAGACTTAAATGGGAATTATACAACTTTTTCACCATAAAAAAAACAGTTTTGGAGTCAGTGTGGTGACTAAATTAGTTATTGCAGGGAAGCTTCCTTCATCTCCCCCTGGAAAAAAAAAAAAAACAGCCTTGCGAGAATGGGAGAACCAACCCAGTCTTGGGTCTCGCAAGATGTCCCAATTGACTGTAACAAATATTTCTTAGATGTTTGTCATGGCTAAGTTGCCAAAAGGCAGATAAAACCTTTGAATGAATCAAAGGTCAGAGAGCAAAGGTCACAGCACTTAAACAGAGTCATGAGTTTTTACAATACTGCTTTATTCCAAAATATAGGGAGAGCTCTGCAGAGGAAAACAAAACAGCCAAAAAACAAGTAAACTCACATGGTTTACTGTATTCATATATGGGAAAGTAAAACATATTTTTCACTAGAACACGTGATGGCTTGGTTGCACGTTCATGATGTTTTGTTCTCTTGTACTGACATGCAGATAATCATGTCCTGTTATTTTTGTAAGGGCATTTATGTATAACATCAAGACTGGAGAAAGCACTCTGAGCATTCTTCAGACAGTATTAGACTAGCAAAGTTGTTTTGGTCTCACATGACAAAAAGAAATCTGCTGTAGCTTACATTGCATGCATTAGCAACGGCACATTTTCCAAGTTAGCAATCAGTTTTTCCAACATTTTACGTTTTGCCGGCCCAGGAAGACATTGCTTTGCATAAATGAAAAGAAGATTCTCTTAAGACTTTTTTTAAGTGGCTTAGTTTAGTAGCAGTCATTCATTTTCTACTAACAGTTGCAGTAGAAAGTAGTGGTTTGAACCTTAACCAGCTAAGTGTTCAATCATTTGGTTACAACCTGGATCGGGAGTGCTAACTATTACACTGCTTCAAACTAGTCGGGTTTGATGTTAGCGTTTATTTATTTCTATTGTTATCACCATGCCAGTGTCACATTACCCAGTAAATAGTTTAATGTTCTGCTGTCCATCCAAACTTTTACAAAAACAATAGTCTACAGTCTTAAATGTTTTAATCAGGCTGTGAGAATGATCTGACTTAGCTGTGCATATAAACATAGTGAGTGTCACCTACTCCGTCACCAGGCTTTTCCTCACCGTACCAGCCTCTCGCTGTTTACCTCGAAGAATAGGCTCATCCATCTTTGATTGTTGAGAAATATTATGGCGGTGTCACGACAACCCAGCCTCCCTGAACCTCATGCAATATTCAGAGGTGATGATATAAGATTCCAGCTAATGAAAAAAACAGCAGCCAATACAAACAGGCCTTTAATAATCGGCCGGTGGAACAGGCTGATGACTAGAGTCTGGGACTGCTGTGGGACTGTGGGGAGCAAAACACAGATTTGTCACTAAAAAAGGAATACAAAGTTATAAACCATGCCTGCATCAATGAATTTTAGTTTGAAATGGGATTCATGAGGAGTAGTGATGTATTGAAGTACAAGTAAACTTTTAAAGCATTAACCACTAAACTACTATATTATATCATTCTGCAGAAATATGTGCTACTCATACTTTCACTTTTTCTACTTCTCACATTCTTCAGGGTCATCACAGTAAATCATTTAGCACTTTGGAAGGTTTTTACGCCAGTTTATGCTGACACAACCCTCAACCTTTTTTTTTTGGGGGGGGGGGCTTGGGATCAGTTTGACTTTATTACATTCTTGCTTACAGTAAAAAACAGAATTTCCACATTCATGTAAACAAGACACATGATATATAACAAAAGAGCAAAAACAACACCAATGTCCAGACTGTAGACCCTAATACAGGGTTTTAGCTATTTTATATTAATATTATACAAACTCACTGCTGTTGGCAGGTTGGACTGTTTGAGTCTGCTGGTGTGACACTGATAGTCTGAAATGTTATTCCTGTTCTGCAATCGTCTCTGTGAACTTTATGCTAACAACTTATAGGTGTTTTTTGGCTCCAAATCAGGAAATCAAACCCCAGACCTCCTGACCAAAGGCAGGGCAACTATACCTGATATGTGCTACACAAGAGCCATTAAAATGTTTTGTTAGTCATCAGGAGCTAATCTGAATTGACGCCAGATGCACAGTAGTATAAAATGGTAACTTATTTATGCAGAAGCAGGTCAGCAAAATGATGTGACCACACTGACTGATAAACAACAAACAGTGACATTGTGTAACATCAGGTCGAGCACTACCAAGGGGTCCAAAGGATAACAGAAGGTATATTTTTTCTTTGTGGTGGCACAGCCGTCAACTGGACTTTAGGCCTCTTGAAGCTAAGTCTCACTTGAACATGACAGTAAAACTGTATCACTTAAAGAAATACAGTGAATTTAGTCACAAATAAAAACTTGACAACCCACAGTGAGCCATGTCACATGCTAAAGTTAGCTCACTGTCACTACGCTTACTTGCAGGTCAAGAAAACCTGCATGTAAACCTGGGACTGTGATTGGGGGGTAGTCGTTAAACTGTATTTAAGTATCAAGAATCTGGTCTCAGTAATTCAGCTCTCTGCTCTGCATGTAGATCGAGACAAAAGAGGTCTGACCAGTTCTCTGGCGAAATTGGACTAAAGACAGATAATGAGCATAGTCGAAGTATGCTCTCCTCTGTAAAGTGGGTGTTTACATGTTTTACAGTGTTTTGGAATCCCCTCTATTGAAGTCCCTCTGTTCCTGTACAGTGCTCTGTTTTTCACGAGGGCCCCACAAGGCTTACCTGCATTAACCACTGTCATTGTAACTCTTGTAGGGCCAGTCTGCTGCATTGTACTACCACAACAGTGACATTGTCTGCGTAAGAATGATTTGAACCGGACATCTCCAGCTCCATTCTGCACACGCAACACATTTTATATGCAAACACGTACAAAACTGACACGTGCTTGTGCTCATATTCTGCCCTTTTATGGAAGTGGCAGTGGATTGCATCAGCAGCTCTTCCACTGAGGATAAACAAACTGGACTAGAGAGGGAAAAAAGCACAGTAGATCAATGTAGAGAGAAAAATCAGAAGAAACAAGGAAAAAAAACGTGAGGCATGGAAGTGAAGCTGAGTGTTGGAAGGGGAAAAGGAGGACTGAGAGGAAGAGGACGGGGGTGGGGGGTGGGGGGGTGCTGAGATGGGATCCTCCAGCTAGCAGGGATTTCCTCCCTCTGATGTATTCCCTTGCTTTTTTTTTTCTTACCGCAACGTAATCTTTCTTGGGCTCATTGCATATTCCCTGCCACTTGCCTGTTCCTTCACCGCTGCAGACTTTGGGAGCTGCCCCATCCCGAAACCCCGTGTGGGCTGGTGCCAAATGTAAAGCCCGCAAGACTGGCACCAAGCTGACACCAGATAGAAGGATGAGGGAGAAGGACAGAGAGTGAAGAGAGAGGCAGAATGGGGGGAAGGGAAAGAAGAAAAAAAGAAGAAGGGATGATGGGGTGGGAGGGTGGGGGTAGGTAGTCTTGTTGCAGAGGCAATGCAGAGGCAATCCGATGCAAATGCAACATAATGCAGTGGTGCCGCTGGAGACGGGAGACTAGGCAAGGACATCTGAAGGAAGAGCGGCTCCCTGTTCCCAGTGGGAGCGCAGCTAAATATTTGGACTGCACCTCTGACCTTGGAGCCTGTAAAACATGAGTTCACGGTAATATGCAATGGATGAGGAACATGGAAAGAGCTGAGACTGTACTTTTTGGTCCCAAATAAGAATAATAAGTCTCAAGTCAATTTTATATGATCCAAAGTTCCTATTTTTACAGACCTTGCAATGATACACCTCTGTTGAAACATATCCCAAAAGCCTGTATTTTTTGGCATCCCAAGAATACATGGATTAGACTGTTATGTTTGTATGTATTATATTTTCACAACGTGCTTTTTGATTTTGAAGTTGGAATTGCAAAAACTTCGGGCAATACCTGACTCCACTCACTGCAAATGAAACTATTCTCTAAATGTACCCCAAAACAATCTGAAGATCATTTATTCATTCTATCTCAAGAATGAATCTTGACCTCATTGGGTGCTGCTGCTGTACACAGTATAATCTCCAGATGGGTGTCATGTATGAACAACCTCCTTGGACACACAAAAGGAATGCTAGAAGATAATTGGTTGATGTTGATATTACGACTGGCTGCATACCTCAGAACTCTTCTGTAGCACTAATAGGCTGAGCAGTGTGGAGTTGCTATTGAGCTGCAATACAGAACTCAGTAAAGTACACATGACTACTGTCTGTCTTTAAAATGCTGAGTGATACCTCAATGGTTTCAGGCGTGTATTTCCCCTTAACATGAATGCATTTCAGAAACTGCTGATGGATTGGTATTACAAAGCAGGGTTTATACTAGAACCAATTTCCGATCCCTATGGACCAGGGAACTTAGGCACCAGGGAACATGGGTACGTGCACATTTGGGAAAGTACCTTTCATTCCTGGTCCATAGAAAAACAGAGAACATATAAAGGTATTAGAGAAAAGTCACAATGTTCCCTATCCCCAACCTTAACCGTGGTACCTATGTTCCTGGTGAAATTAGGTTCTAGGAAACACAGGGCTGACCCACACTAAAATGGTCCAAAAATATCCACTTAGCAGCAGTTCAATGGGTGAAAATACATTGTTGATGGGGCGGCAGTAGCTCAGTCTTTAGAGATCCTTGTCCATTAACCAGAAGGTTGGCGGTTCAAGCCCCGTGACCGGCAATGTTGTAAGACACTTCACCCACCTTGCCTGTATGGATGTGTCAGTGTGACTGTGTTTGGTGGTGGTTGGAGGGGCCGTAGGCGCAAAATGGCAGCCATGTTACAGAAGTAGCTCACCACCAGTGCGACTAAGGAGTGAATGAATAATTTACGATTATTGAATTGTAAACTGACTTTGAGTGCATAGAAAAGCACTATATAGACTAATGCATTATTATTTTTATTAGATGTTACAAGGAGAATGGCCAGACTGGTCGAGAGGATAGAAAGGCAAAAGTATTTCAAATAACTTCTTGAGTGTAAATTTTGGTTAATCCAACAGTTAGTAACATGAGTGATCTATTGATCTAACCAGAAAAAACACCCGCAGTGGTCTACAAACACAGGTTCTTGTCATGATCAAGCAGAATTCTAAACCTGGAATTCTATCCCTGGTACCTTCAGAAGTATATGGCAGTTTCATGTGACTCCTGAATACTCGACCAAGAGTATATACTTCTATATATTCTACCACTTATGCCTGGTTCACACGGCAAGAGCTTAAAATTGTCGAATGATTTTCAAAACCTGAGAGACCCCACGCATGGCGATAAAAAATAAAGCTATCACAGGTTTGGTCCTACAATGTGTGGTGTGCAGCCACACGGCAAAGACAACACACCACACACCAACAGATTTCACTCACGAACATTCTCAGGTTAGAGGGGAAGTCTCGCAAAACCTCATGAGATTAAACGTGACTTCGGCGTACACAAACATGGCGGACGACAAAGAAACAGCTGCTATAGTTTGTGAACTATTTCTAACAGAGAAAAAACAATACAAAAAGAAAAGGCGTTGGTTAAAGGGATGGAGACTGCACGAACATGCGCCATGACAGCTGTTTTAGATTTCGGATTCCCCTCCGTGCTTCCATCACCTCGCTTTCTGATTGGCTACACGTCACATTCAACAGGGTGCGTGCTCGTTTTTTCCTCGGGACACACCACACACGCTGCGATATCGGGCCAAGACAATCCAACATATGTTGAATATCCCCAATTTGAGATCGGAACGGTCCCGATGTCCTTCTGAGCAGATCAGAGCACTCTCAACACACCACACACTGCAGGAATATCTGATCAGATTATATTTGGTGCCATTACAATAATCGGGGCGTCCTTAAGATTGTCAGAAGGGGAGAATCGGGTCAAAAATCTGCATCATTATCTTGCCGTGTGAACCAGGCATTAGACCATAAGCAGATATGTATGAGAGGTGCATTGGTGAATATAATTGTCATGAGTCCAGACAGTCTCCTGAGATCCTCCTTCATTTTATGCCAAACTTATCTTTTTGCAAAATAACTTCCATTCTCTTGTGGCATCAAGTCCAGCTCTGAGTATTTGGTTTGGGCTTGAGTGATTTCTTTCAAACTAAATCTGAAATACAGTACATAGCAGATACATGGGCATAGAAACAGCACTACCTATATACTGTACGTTGGGGCAGGAAACCCAGCTATCCCATGTAGCACGGTCTTGCGTAAATGTTACATAATCTGATTTCTTGCCGACTGGGTTGACATCAAATCCAGCATCACACAGAGCTGAGCCTACAGAATGTACACACGTGCCTGGCTGCTCAATTATTCATGGCCAATATAAGCTCTGTTGGTACAAAACACAGAACGGCTCGGATGGACCTCGACACTGAAGTCCTCTCTATGAATAGACGGCTTTAGGTAATGTAGACAAGGCCGTCTGCACTGATGCAATTTTCAGAGGTAATCAGGTTTCAGCTCATTTAGGAGCTCATTTTCAGATGGAAACACCAGCGTTCATTGTTCTGTTAAACGGTAAAGGTAAGCCAGGACAAACTTTTTTGATACAATGCAGAATGTTCTAAAGCTGTTTATCACTGCGTACTCAGCAGAGGTAGAAAGAGTATCACAATTTTGTATTTATAATGTTAAATGTCAAAATAAATACTCATCTGCAAGTCAAAGTACTAGGGTTTAAAACATACTCAAGTAAAAGTAAAAATGTATTTATTTATTATTTTTCATTTTAACAAGAGTAAAGTCCCATTGATGTTTGCCATAACTACCACATTCAAACAAACTGACTTTTTTTGTATTTGTACAACTGGCTTTAGCTGCTGTCCCTGTTCAGAAATATGTAGAGATGGGATTTATGGCTCTTTAATAGGAGCCAAATCTTTGGGATCCGTTAATTTCAAAAAGCCATTTAAAAGACATATTTGTGTAATTTTAAGTCAGTTTATTCAGAAAATAAACACTGGGATGAGAGATAGTTTATAATTTTAATCAGAATAAAATGTATTCTATTGGTAGGACATTATTATTGTCTTAATCATTGATGATAATAAAATTAGCATGTGTGGACTAAACTTTCTAATCATATACCTCTACATAGAGACCACCATTTAGGATTTATTATATGTCCAAAATGTGCAAAATATAGCTACCTTGACATACTGTATGTTCATGCAAAAAAATGTCAAATAAAAACTAAGCAGGCAACAATAAACTTCCATACACACACATGAAGGCTCTCTTTACAACTAGAGACTTCTGACTTTTCTGACTGATGTGTGTCAGGAGCACGTGCACTGTGTCTGTGCTCCTCTCTCTCTCTCTCCTTTCCATATGACTCTTTCCTGAACTTGCATTCTTCTGCATTTTTCTTATGAGTTCTTTTCTCGGTTGGCAAACAAAAAAGATCTTGCTCATTTTGATACAAGAGTAATGTGACTGCCTCCTACCTCATTTTCTTCATTGACACTTCTATACACACACACCAAAACATCAGAAACTTGAAAAAAGGTTAAATAAGTTTGTACTTTTTTGAAGTGTCAGTAGAGAAAATGAATTTACTTCCGGAACCAGACTTGGACGGTCACTGTTGAGCTCCATAACTTGTTAGGGGTGACATGAGTGATCAGTTAGTGTGAACACATTTATTCAGTATACATAATTAGATTCACCCGTACCTACAAAGGGAATCAAATTAAAAGTCTTCTTGTTGTGAGGCCGGAGTGCTAACCAACGTGCAGTAGTTCTAGAAAAAAGTCCTAACCTGTGCCATTGAGCATATTCTTGGTGACAGTGGCAAGGAAAAACTGGCTTTTAACACAGAAAATAGGTCATTATGGTGATAACTCGCTACATCATGTCGTCAGAAACTAAATAAAAGGCATAGATTGAACATCCAGGTTTTATCTCTGTTTAGTCAGAAATTTAGACCTGATTTAGCCTAAGTTTAGTTTTAGTTTAGTCCTATATAAGCCCTGGTTTATCCTGATTTGCCCTAGTTCAGTCAAGGTTATGTATACTTATTTTTGTAATACTGTGCAGCTCAAGCAGAAACCTTGGGCAGCTCTGGATGGGCGGCTGCCTGCCTTGACCATTAGGACTGAAAAACACAGACAGAGAAAGACAACAAGAGACTCAGCACAGTTATTTTACATTCATACATTGTATAGTCCAATGTTTTTTTAGTAAATACTACAATTAGCCTGGTTTTTGTTGTTGATTTCTTATTACTTTTACTGTATCAGTACATTTTCAGGTATCCGTTTAAGTTTCAGTGAAGATTCAGTATTCTTGTTTTTTACCTCATGCAAAAATGTTCAGATTTTTACAACTTCGCAGCTTTGTTTTGTCCTGTCTTAAATGTTTTCCATCATTACCACCAGAGTTCCTGCTGGATAAAATCTTTAAAGCACCTCCCTGGTTTTAGGAGACCATTGGTAATGTATATTCTTTACTCACATACTTTCTGTATATATATCTGTATGGTAATTTGTCAATTGTAAAGTGTATGTCTGTTTCTGTATGTTATTATGTTGTTTTTTTTTCTGTACAATTTGTTTTCCTTGTTATGATAAACTGGTGCAGTAAGAATGGGTGCTGGGTGGGACTGTGGGTTGTTGATGTTTGTTGTTTGTTTTTGTTTGTTCTATATATAAAAAATGTGTAAAAAGAGAATATAAAAAAAATAAGTGAATGCAACCTGACTCCACCCACACAGAGACAGGTCATTTTTCTGGTTCTTTAATGTGGAAAACAAATGATAAAATTATGAAGAATAGCATTTTCTTATAATGTTTGGTAAATAAAAGTCTCAGAGACTGACACATCTTAGACTGAGAGAAGCCTGAGTAAAGTTTGACTTGAGACCAAGACCAAGACCGCATAAAACTGCAGCCAAGACAAGACTAAGTCCATAAAAAAATGATCACAAAACCAAAAGTGGTTTCAGGCGCTACAATATTAGTGCAGACTCTGCAAAAGCATAACACCTTGATGTACTGTGTGCACACATTTATTTATGCAAACAATGTGCTTTTAGTTTTTAGTTCATATTATACTTTTTCTACTTACTTTACCCCAGTTTGTAAAGAATTTGCGTGTCACAGAGCATGTGTCAGTCTAAAGGCCAATTAGCATTCCTATGTAACAGCAGGTTTAGGCTTGTATTTTTGCTGGGTTGCTAAGGGAACATAACTAAGACAAAAGGTAGAAAAAAGAAAAAAATTGACGAATGAAATTGCCACAAACATCACAGAGGCACACAATAGGATCTTGTAATTTTATAGTAGCCATACGCATTTTGTTACCAAAATTGGTTAGGTTCACTGTTGGTGGTCGATTTTATTGTGCACATTTTCAATTAAATTAGTTATTGCTGCCCAGGGGCTAAAATTGAAATGCAACACTAACTGCACAAACTGACACAATGACTGCTTACTTCTCCTTCAACGCCCCCATTTTCTGATTTAATAATTCAATAAAGCTAAGCCTAAAATAATCTGTGCTGTCTCACGGCTGCCAGGAACAATTCAATTATCCCGGCACGGCGCAGTGACAGGCCGGTTTATGCTTAGATCACTTATTTGTTTGGTCATGTCCTAACCCCTTCAGCGCCTCTGTCTCCTCTCTGCTCGTTCTGTCAGTCCTCTCTCCTCATTGACAGTACATTCTTGTGCCAAGAGCCACCAGGCGATCAGCCGACTCAGACTTTTTGGTGTCTTGGCGCGACGAGCTCCGGGCCACGTTTTGTGCTGTGGGGGTGAAAAGCAAAGAGCGGCTGTAGGGGAGGAGGGTGTGGAGAGGACAGTGACGGGACGGAGAGGCTCGGGGTTTGGAGAATATCACATGTGAAAGGTGCTGACAGCCGACGGTGTGGGAAGTGCGACGCGTTGGTTCCCAGGACGGGTTGGTCAGCCAACAGTCAGTGCAGGCTAATCCACAGCTGTGCTGATTGACAGAGAGCCAACTGTCAAAGGCAAAGCAGGGTTCTATGCCAGCAACAGCCGGAGAGCAAAAAACACGGTCATGAATAAAGAATCAGCATAATTCTAAAACAGTTAGTTCTTTGTCAGGAAATATTTCAAATGGCAGGTCCTCAGTAAATGTAGAAAATAAAAAGTAAAAAAAAATCTTTTCTATATGATATTACTAATCAGAGTTGTTACAGTAGGGTAAGCAAGGTGGGCAGCTACCTAGGGTCCAGAGTTTAAAGGTACTATAAGCAGCATGTGTTTGTAGTGGTTTGAAAATAGCACTGGAGTCTAAATCAAAACAATGGTCTCTTTTCTGATTGGACGATCAGCAATGCAGTTTTAGAACCAAAACAAAAAAATGTAAACAAAAACGACTTGGCCATTATGTAAAATATATTTTTAATTGTTAATAAATCAGCTGTACCATTGTTATCAGTAAAACTAATGTTTGATTTAAACATGTTTACATCAAATCTGGGCACACGTGTCGGTAATTTTTATGACATATAAAAAATATATACTGCTCATAGAACCTTTAACAGGGCCCCAAGGAGGGTCATTTACCTCTACAATAGTGAACAAGCTGCATCAGAGACAGAAAACAAACCACTGAAATGATGCTGCCTTGCAATTCTCCTAAAAGTGGAGAGAAGTAAAACCAAAACCATAAATTGTACCCAGCTTAAAATATTAATCATCTAAAATGCACCAGAATACAGGAAATCATATGTTTTTTTCAGATTTTGCTGGGGGAGGACCCCAGGACCCCCCTGCCTTATTTTGTCCCACATTCACCTGTTTGTAATGTACATGGCACAATTCAACATATGAGGCGAAAAGAAAGCTTACAATAATGCTTAGATAGTGTAACAAAATGCCCTTTGTTACCATGTTTTTGGCTTGAAGTTGGATTCACAAAAAATTGGAGCCTCTATAGGGCCTCAGTTGTCCCTCTCACCTAGGGCCCCTATAGGGTCTAGAAACAGCTCTGTTACTGAATTAGATCATTATATGGGTGATGAAAGACAAACCTGCAACAGCAGTGCATAAAACTGCAAGGTTTTGGCATACTAGCTAGTAGCGCTAGGATGATACACAATACACAATACAATACTGTAACATTATAGTAGCCTATTGTGAGTTGATATGATCAATTACTGCAATTTTTTTTCTTAATTTCAAAATGAAGTTCACTTAAAGATTTAATTATAAAAGGAACATGTTTCCAAAAGTCACTTGTTAAGTATTTAGAAAGACTTTTGTTTGTGTGACAGTATTTGGCAGACCAAGTGCAGTGCTGCCCTCTACAGTCCTGGCAGTATTCTTGACCACTTTTGGCCCACATTTGTCTAGGAAAGCACTGCAGCACTGTATCACCATTATTATGCATGACGACACAATAGTATCAATATACTATATACAGTATAAACTTACAATTGTGGTACAAACTATTGCAATATATCACTTTTTTCCTCCAGCCCTATTGCAAGCACTAATTTGTTACCAAGCAGGTGCAATTAGAAGTCACATTTTTGCCTTCGTGGACAATTACCCCAGCTTTGTCCATAGCAGTCCTTTGTGCTTGTCTTTGACTAAGCAAGAAAAATCCAGAATTATTCAGAGCCAGTCAAATCCAGAGCAAACTAAAGCTAAAGGCAAAGAACACACTGAGCATGTCAGTTGGTTATTTCATTTACCAAAATCTGCAAATATCTGGCCAACAATTTGAGCAGTAAGCAAGCACTGACTGACGGCTCCTATGTGTGAAAAACATTCCTGTAGCCTCTGTAGCAATTGGTAAATGTTAACATGTATTTTAATTCCCAGTACTTTATGCATTCTCAAATGTACATGCACTGTAAAGACAACCCTGCATTGTAAACATATCACACTTGTACCATGCAATTATATGTAACTTAAAATAGATATTACACTTCCACTTAACACATTTCTATGAAATATACTGCTTCAACAACCAACTATTCTCCAGCCATTACCAGCAGTACTGTGAGGCACTGTACAGATGCTAACATTTGCTAATTACTACAGAATACAAAACACACCTGAGGCTAGAAGAAAATTACATTTTGAACAAACAGCTGTTTGTTACAGGAAGAAAGAAAAAAAAATGTCACACTACCCACATTACAGCAACTGGAGGCACAAAATACATAAACAGCCACAAATCAGTCGCTCTCTTTAGGGCTTGCCACAGCCAGTCATTCATATGGGGACAAGCCTAAAATATGGACAGAGGTTTTGGCTGTCCATCAGGGAATTGAACCCCTGACCCCCTGCATGAAGGGGCACTAAATTAATAATATACTCAATAGTATATTTTGAAGTTTATATCTGATGTACATTCAGATACAGCGTCCCTTTCTCAGGTTTTCATCTCTCCTGTCTTAGAATTTAAAACACATTTACATTTAAAATGTATCGACTCCAACACTGACAGATTATTGACACAGTGGTTTCAATCAATTTTGATCAATGCCCTTATTTTCTGCACACATACAGTAAAAAGCTTGCACATCAGGTTAATGTGACTGAGATGGACAGTGAAAGAAAATGTTGCACTTTTTATGTAATGACAGTTTAGGTCTATTGTAAACTTTGTGTTGGAAAATGACAATTTACTTTAAACACGCCCTGACCTGCACTAGCCTGTTCTGCACATAACCACTGAACAAGAATGCTCATAAATCACATAAAAACACTTTCCTGAGTATGTCTGTGAAGACTCTCACTCGTCCAGGGTAATTGCATCGCAACAAAAAGTTAAAAAAGCAGTCATCTGGATTGGATTTTTCAAGTTGAAGACGTTTCACCTCTTATCCAAGAGGCTTTCTCAATTCGTTTCCTGAGTAGTTTAACACGTGTTCATTTATACAACTTGTTAAAGGATTAGCCCAATAAAAATACAGTAACATCAAAATTTTATTATAGATGTGCAAATGCAAACTATTACAGCCTCCAGTCATATCATATCAGTTATATTTCCACTCTCACAAAAAATATTCAGAAGGTTGACAATGATGCCTCCATTCTTTATGAATTCAAGTGCAGAAGTGAACAAAGGAAATAAGCAGAAAAGACATTTGAAAATTCAGCTCAGGTTGCTGTTAAATTATACATTTTTCAGCATCTAGGAAGGACATGCTTCAAAGCAAGCGACTTCAAAGAACACACCTTCCCAGAAATGATTACTGATGTTGGGAAAAGCCTATCCATCAACAGTAATATTTTTCACATTCTTGGAACAATACATTTTCTACCCCACCCATATTCCATATCTATAAATGACTGATTGATAACAGTTGTTTTATTTATTCCAATATTTTTCCAGTATTATTTTAAATGTGTTTAATGTTTAGCTGAATGTGATTTTGGCTCATAAACAGTGTACTTTTCATGCTGGTCCCAAGCCCAGATAAACGTAAAACATTAATATGAAAATCACTGTGTGCTAGATTTGCATTCTAACCCAGGTTTTAAAGGGGCTATATTCTGCATATTCTCAGATCTCTTGACCCCATACCTGTCAAATCTCTCACTCAACGCTCAAGTCAAAACATCCTCATGGTTTTAAAACTCATGGGGACCTGTCCTTTCAGGCAGTTACAGTTTAGACAAGCTTTTAGTCGACTTGGTTTTTAGGTTTAGGTTATCTTTATATCACTGTATTTCTGTTTTATATCACTGTATTCTGTTTTATCTGCACTTTGTAAAGCGCTTTGTGATTTTTATCTGTGAAAAGTGAAATATATATAAAGTTTACTTACTTTCACTGATTTCCACTAATTTCTCATTTTGTAGTAATATGACATTACACAAGAAGTTTAAGGAAGTAAACAGCTTTTTTCACTGTTTCTGTTCAAAAGATCGGAACAGAGCTGCCCTCTGCTGGTCTCTTCACTTGTTTCTTTATGGCACCATTAAAGTATAAATTGCAAATGCTTTCTTGCTGTTCTAAAAGGTTATTCACATTGGGGGTGGCAGGTGACTGGAGCCTAGGAGCCCCAGATGGGGAGTACACCTTAGACCAGCTATTCCCAAAGTCAAGAGAGTTGCGGCCCCCTTAAATTTCCAAAAATCCTACATGGACCCCCCAACTATACAACAGCCCTTTATTCAAAAGACTATGTCAGGTTTTTCTCCATATACATAACTGGCCCTTTTGCAGTACGTTTGCGGAACCCCAGAAGGCCCCACACCCCAATTTGGGAATCACTGCCTTAGACCAGTGATTCCCAACCTGGGGGATGGGACCCTTACTTGGGGTTGCCAAAGCTTCTCAGTGGGTCACAAAGGCCTCTAAAAAATTAGTCTAAGCTAAAGCTCAATGATTCTTCCCAAAAAATAGCTGATGCATTGCAATGGTCACAGATGGTTTGTGAAGAAAATGACTGCATATTGAAATATTCTCACTGTAAAGGTTTGATGATTGATGTTAGATTGATAATTGTTCTGTGATGTTTTTATTATGCACTGAAATTTAATGAAATATATGACATGGCATGTCAGGTAGGAGAAGGGTGAGGGTCGTCGACATAACCACTGGCAAAAAAGGGGGTCACTTGGAAAAAAAGTTGGGAACCACTGCCTTAGACAATGGCCACTTAGGTGCAGGGTTAACATTTAGAAGATTTCACCTTCACATTCATTCACTAGGGGTCTTTGAATCCTGGGAAGAAGGCAAAAAGAACACATTGTAATATGTTTTTAAAATCTCACTTGTCGCTTCTGTACGTTGTTGAACCTTCCAGGCTACCGTAGCACCCTTATCCCCTGTAGACGCATATTTATTAGACACATAAAAAAGGGAAATTGAACAAATCTATTTTCTGCTCCCAGCACAGATGTGTGCATTAATACCTTATAAATATGAAAGTGAATGCTAATGTGTGTGTGCACATGAGAGACCGGGCTGTGAGCAGTGTCCTCTCCGTGGAGTCCACCCACACAGAGGCCCAGTCAGCAAGTGGGCGGCCAGAACCATCCTCTCTCATTGGCCAGCCGAAGGTATCCGTCGGCTGGATACAGGGCTAATACGGTTTCCCTGGCCTAAGCCTGATTCCCAGCTCCTCACTCGAACAAGCACCTCCGCCTCTGATTCAGAACGCACCTGATATAAATAAATGTGCCATCACCTTTCTCTGATGAGCTTCTGCTAGGAAGAATTCAGGGAAGTGTGAGTCATTTGAGTTTCTTAGAACGTATACAGACAAATAGAATTTCCCTTTATAATTATTCCAGTATATTTAAAGAGATGTTTTTATTTATCTTGATGTCCCTATAATACAACATGAAATCCCGAGCTTACCCACTTTTTGTTAAAATATAGGCTAGCTTACACTTAGGTGCTGGACAGTTTTAGGCATTTAATATCTTTGTTAAAACTTTGTCTAATTTTTGTTCAACAATATCCAATCTGTATTCACTTGTGCAGCATTTAATAATCTTACAAATAATCCCCTACCATGAAGGAAGGCATGTTCCTGTGTTTCTAAGATTTTTTAAATTAGGATCCATCTTCCCATGTTTCTAAGATTTGGGTGTTAGGGCTAAACCATTCCAACCAACCATTCAGAAATGTGGGAACATAGGGCTGTAGGAACATAGATTTGTGGAAGCAAAGGGCTGTGGGAACATCTCTCTCCCAGGCATACATATAAAAATGTATAGACTGAAGTAGTTAGTTCCCCTACTTTTGGTGCAGAAGGTCAGGGATTTGATTCCCCCATGGTTGCCCAACACACCAGTCACGGTATGTGTTGGTTTTGTCAGGAAGGGCATCTGATTTAAGGATGCAAAAGTACCAGTTTGAATGATTGCTGCCCCCTGAAAGAAAGAAGCAGCCTGAAGGGACTTTAGGCACACAGACCAGTTTTAAGAACTTAGTTCTATGAACTGCCCAGTTTTTTAAACTACCCAGCCCCAGGAACTTTTTGTTGGCTCACTATCACACTGCCAACAGGAAGAGGAATGTAAGCATGACAACATAAGCAAGGCATTCAGCCACAACAACAAACCAAAACAAACAGCTAGCATGGAGAGCAAACACAGCAAGATTGCACTGTTCACTTTGGGGATAAACTGCACTGCATAATGTCCAGACTTGAGGAGTTCAAAGCGAGAAGTGAGGAGACAAAGGATCCAGCATCAACTGTACTATTTTATGACAAAAAGTAAAGAGGAGTGCCACAGACACAAGATGCGATGGGTGAGTCTAACTAGCTTGAAAATAAGCAGCTTGTATGTGTGTGGAACAAGTAAATATCTCAAGCTAATTGCAAAAGACAGTGGTGTACATGTGCATACCTTACCTACCTTACTATACTGTAAAATGGGATAGTTCCCCAAAAGATTATAGGAATGGCAAAATGTCCCTACAGTGCAAAAGGGCCTTTTGATTCTTATACTACTAAGTAAAAAGGTATATGAAGCATAAAAAAGGTGATGAAACTGATTGAAGGAATGTCAGATATAGTTTGTCCAAATGGTGTTGCCTGTCAACTACCACCTTCCAATGATTTTGTTGAATTAGTAATAATGGGAAGATTAAACAATAAAAACCATAGAACTGGCCAACTAGTATGGATGTGGTAATTAAGGTATAGGCCAGTGGTTCTCAAACGTTTCATGTCAAATACCACCTATGAGCAGGGACAAAAACTGGTCTAAATCTTGACTAAACCTAGCATAAACTAAGACTAAGCTAGAACTAATATAGAACTAAACGGCAGGCAGTAGCTCTGTTGGTGAAGCCATTTGTCTACTAACCAGAAGGTTGGCAGTTCAAACCCTGCTCCCCCCGTTGCATACTGTTGTTGTGTCCTTTGGTGCTTTGAGTGCTCATAGAGGTGGAACAGCACTGCATGTGACCATTTTTTGACCATTTAAACCAGTCCTAAACGATGCCTTAACTAAGACTAAGCAGTGATCTACGCTTCAAATTGAATCCCCAAGGAACAGAACTAAAATAGCAATACAACACTAAATAAAACAAAATCAGAAATGCTAAAGACTCCTGAGTATAAGAAGCCTGCGAATCACCAGTGATACCACAGTTTGAGAACAACTGATACAGGCAGTTTGGACTTTGCTACTTTATGCCAGAATACTACATTTTAAAAGAAATTAGGGACAAAATATAGTTTGATAGTAACACCAGGTTTTTATTACTACCACCACGTTTGCTTGATCCTCAAACAGACACTGGTACTGTTGATGGAAGCCAGTGAGGTTACCATATTAAAACATCCCCCCTAAGTGCTTCATCATATTAAACTAGCGCCTTCAGCTGGACACAAAGTGATTAATCAGACTTTTCACAGGCCCTCTCCACGATTTAAAAAAAGCCCAAGTCGAGAACTGAAGATGAGAGAGCGCTTCTGTCTTTGCTGTTACTGTAACTCCAAATCCTTTACACTGCACTCTCTCCGAGTTCTTTTTTAACACATGCTAATTTACAGTACATCCTGCTGATTTCGACGCTGAGACAGAAAAGAGGCCGATCGTTCTCTGAGTCAGGTACAGCTCTCTTCTAAGCTGCACGTACAGTATTTTTTATTCTGCCCCAATTGATTCTGTTTACTATTCATTCTTATTTACAACAGTGTGATCAAAAGCGTGATTCCCATTGTGCTCTTGCTTGTGTAGATAAAATCCTTCATACTTGAACATGCTCCCCAGGCCTGTGCTTTCTCTCTAATTACTGGCTGGTCGACTAATGAGGAGGATCCTTTGGTTAAATACAAACAGCAGCCTGGCCTTTAATTAGCAGACTCTCTGGCTTGTTTTTTTTTTTTTGCAAAGCACTGTGGCACCAGTGGAGCTAATAAATGGCCGGTCCTCACTAACACCCAGGCAAATGAAGGCAGAGATGAGGAAGGCTGAAATGGAGAAGACTGTATTAATATTGTGAATGCACATATACAGTACTTTGGAATCATGCTACCACCTCCACCTCAAAAACATACCTGGAGTTTTGTATGCTGAAGCACTGCCCTTCTCATGAGCTAAAAACACTCGGTCTCACCACATAAAAACGTCCCTTCTACAGGAAGCACGTCTCACCAGACTTGTTCTGATCATTTCAGTGCATAAACCACAGCCATGAGGCAGTCAGCTCATTTGGCTATAGCTTAGCTTTATGTTGCTAATACCCCTGCTGATTAGCCATTATATAATGCTCTGTCTATCGCCCACCTTTCAGTACAAGCACTCAGAGATCCTCTTCTTATGTCTAAATTCAAATCCTCCTTTATTCACATGTGAACTAAAATGGAGAGGATAAAGAGACAGTAGTGTCTTTAGAGGGCTTCTATAAAAGAAAGGCCATTCACAGCAGCAGAGCTGCTGTAAACTACAGTGTTTACAAAGAGCACAGAGGGATCAGTTGAGAAGGTGGAGCCAGCATGGCCTTAAAGCAACAGGCACCCAATGAAAGCGTTTTCTGCAAAGGATGGGGTTTCTGTTCTCTAAATCCTCAATCTTTTAAAAACACTCCGCACTTGTGTAAAATGTGCAGACAGCAGCTCACTGGAAAGGTGAGGCCTTTATGCCTCATACGTTCATATTTAGGCCAGTAACTGTCAGTAATGTCAGTAATATCTGTAAAAGTAATTAAAGTAATTGAAGCTTTATGAGAATGGCTCCAGAAAACCACAAGTTCTTAAAGTTGTTGAAAAGTTACAGACCAGAGCTATCATTTCTTCTGCTGTTTACTCACTGTGTGGTGTAGAGTATTTGTAGGGCATACAGCACTGTTTGCTAGACAAATACAGGTACTTCAGTTTACTTTAGTTTTCTTCACACTTCAGCATTTTTGTGTAAATGCGAATCACAGGCAGCATGAATGCTGCGTTTCCTAGGCCAGTGTTGTAATGTTAACAGGCCTTAAGAGACACATACAGACAGACAACCAATCTCTCACATTCATTCTCAAGGGATAATTGAGAGTCACCAATTTGCCTAATACATGGATGTCTTTGGAACGGCGGTGGGAGGCTGGAGTGCATGCAGAGTACTGGTGTCTGAATCTCTAAAAAACTACCCACTGCACCTTTCAAGGACAATACTGACAGCAGCTGGCCATGGTTAAAAAAAACTGTATTAGAACTAGCATTAGTGGTCTGCTATATTAGCGACTCGTAAACAGTGGGAAGCCACACTTCCTGTGGGCCTTGTTACAATATCTTACACTTAATTTCTCATTTCTCATGAAGGACATTTCTTGCATTTATGGCCTCCCTTCTCCCTCATGTCAGTGGTATGATCAAATTAAAATACAGCAGCCTCTAAGTCAGGTTTGATGCCATCTCATTTGGTTTGCTAATATCATCCATCTGCCGTTTGGTACTGGCAAGGTGGCATTCAATGACTAATAAAGTTGTCTTATCCTGTATTTTATAGTTGTGTAAATTAGACATTTCAAACAAAAAGCAAATTTGACTATGTTTTTATTTTAAGTTTTATGAATTAGCTGCTTATAAAAAATGTGTATTTGTTGTCCTGTTAGTAGTTCATAATTCACTAGGTTTTGGATGTAGCCTATTTTTATTTTCCAGACCAAAATGACAAAAGCTAGGTATACAATGTGTGTTTTGTTTTTTTTTTTTTGTTTTTTTTTGGGGGGGGGGGGGGGGGGGGGGGGTCTTTAAAGATTTATGGAAGTCACACTGCATGACAAGGATTGCGTATATTGTAACTACCACTTGTTCACACTGTGCAAGGGTTTAAACTTTGAATTGTGGCTGCAACCAAAGTCAGATGAAGCAAATTTCAGGCTCTAGACAGAGTGTGTTTATATTATTGTAGCGCCGGTGATCAGAAAACTAGTGGCACATGCTATAGCTGCGTTCATGTGCATGGAAAAGAAAATGAATCAAAGAGGAAATGGGAAATGTGGTCACATTCGTGGCTAGGAAAGGCACTGTTGTTGAAGATGCGCTGGTGTTTTACTATTGGTCAGACTTCCGACAGAGATCGTAGGGTTAGTCACACATCCAACAGAGACTGTAGGTTTGGTCATAAGTCTGACAGAGATCATAGGTGCAACGAGAGGCTGACAATCTCTGCCATAAATCTTCCAAAATATTCAAAACTGCCTTATATCTGTCGCAGCTCATCGTAACACGGCTGTATCTGTGATCTTTGTCCCTGTCTTCACTGTTTTTGAGCTATGATGGACGATTTTTCCTACGATTAGAAATATTTCATCTTGGACGGCTATAATCATGCAGTGTATATCCAGCTTAACATACTGTATGCAGTCTCTTACCAGAAACACTTGGAGAGTGTAGAACTCTGCCAATTACAGCAACCTCTTGTGGTTGGAGTTGGTATCTTTGGTCCACAATGGTAACAGTCCTTTAAAAAAATCCATCCATCCTGCTTCCAGACAGTGATTTTTCCTGCATTTTTTATTTTTTTCTTTAGGTAACATTCTTTAATATTTTGAATTACCTTTCTTAACAACTCCTGCAATAGTCCAACTACAGCTTCACAGTGGGATTAAATAGAGTGCTCAGGGCGAACTGGCTGTTAATGGAAGTCCCGTATATGGTGGTGGTGAGCCCAATCTATGTGGACAATGGCAGCTCCGCTCAGCCTTGTGCTAATGGAAGGTCAGAAGCTAAACTCACAGAGGATGAAGCTTGTGGGACTAAAAATAGCCCCTTTCTTCTACTTGCTTCTGTGTTGGAGGGTTGTGTTGCAACTACACATTACGCTCCGACTCTTAAGATGAAAACCTGAGACGACAGTGGCAGTGGCCAGCTGAAACTCGCCACCGCCAGGCCCAAGAGTGTCCAGTTACCATCGGAGCACCTGTAGCCAGCCTCACTTTTAAGGGCCAATCACAACAGGTTGATGATGCTGACAGGTATATGAGTGACAGCCAAAGATCAATTGGTACGGCAAAGGCAGTGGTCCATGGAAGTCGCGAAAGTGATAACAGTGGAAGTAAAAGGGTGGGCTAATGAGACACTCCTATAGTAAAAGTTATTTTTGGAACTTTAAAGGCTATGCTGTGTAGTTGCTTTTAGCTCAGTGTCTCGTCTTGTGTATACATACCCAACCTGAGATGGAGTGAATAGTAGAATACCTAGAAGGAGCAGAAATTAGAATTAGCATTAGCACCATTTAGCATAAGTTTTGTTACTACCACTAATGCAACTTGATTTCAAAAAGTTGGTTCCTAAATGGCGTGCAAGCTGTCAGCGCAGTTAGTGCTTTCACCTCCCAGCAAAGAGGTCATGAGATCTCTGAGTACTCTAGCTCCTTCCCACCATCCAAAGACATACACGTGTTTGGTAAATAGGTAAGGCGCATTCCCACTGGACAGTATTGTGTCAGCACGGGACGGTTTGGTATATTTTAAATTTGGTCCAACATTTATCTTATCATTCCTTTGAATATGTTTATCACAAGAACAAGATGCTTTTAATTAAAGCAAAAAACATTTTCCTATTTGTTTTCTTGTCTCTGGCTTCTTGTTTTTTTGCTGTGAAGATTATCTATCATCCAATCAAAAGGCAGCAGTGCTTTGCTCCTAAGTGGTGCAAAGCAATCTGTTCGGCGTGGGGTGCCTTGTAAGGAGGTCATGATATCTCTGAGTACTCCAGCTTCTTCCACCAGCCAAGACATGAAAGTGTTAGGTAAATTGGTAACTCTAAAGGCACACTGGACAGTATTGTGTCAGTACAGGACAGTTTGGTACACCCAAAGACAGCCTAGCATTGTTTATTTTTTCCAAAATTCAACCCAACATTTAGCTTGTCCTCTCTTTGAATACAGTTGTTTATCACAAGACCAAGTTTTTTCTGGTTTCTAGCATCTTGTTCTATTGTCCAATCAACATGCAGCAGTCCTTTTCTCCAAAACTCCAAAGGAATCCTCTCGGCATGGGGTACCAAGTAACATGGTTTGGTCTGCTTTCTGGGGATGCTTCGGAACGCTTTGGGAAGTGGAAACACCTCCAAACTGGCCCAACCTGCGCTCAACTGCCCCAGTAGAAACCTGCCTTAAATTGCCCCAAATGGATGAATGTGAGAGTGAATGGTTGTCTGTTTGTGCACTGTATGTCTCTGTGTCAGGCCTCTCGGGTCACTGTCTAGGGTGTGGCCTGCCTAAGACCCATAGTTACTGTGATAGGCTCCAGTACCTGCAACCCCTAGCGGGAATAAGCAGACGATGGATGAATGAATGGTTCCTAACTGTAATCAGAATGAACCCTGGCGTCATGTTCTCTAGTTTTATTAAATTGCAGTCTGCTTTGTTATGAATAACATGGTTGCTATGCATGTGTTTGGTGGGAGCAGGATTGACTCTTGGATGGATAATAAAAAAAATAGTGTACTCAAGCTGCTCCATCACTGTCATGGACCAGTCACAACAACTTGACTTGCAAATGACTGATGGCCAAGGATCAATTGGTCCAGCGAGGGCAGTGGTAGGCCCTAAGTCACAAAAGCAATATTAGAGGAAGCTGAGTGGTGCGCTAAATGAGACACTGGATCCTAAAAGATAACAGAGTGTTTATGAGGGGGGGTCACCTGAGATGGCTGATCAATAATACAGGAGCTGTATCCCGGGGAGAGCGGGTGAACCTGCCGGGCTGTGCTTAGAGCTCAGGTCCAGTGCAGGAACAGGCTCCAGAGAGGGGGAAACCATTGAGGAGGGGAGGTGTGGGGTGGGGGGCAAGTAGAGGGCAGCGTACCCAGAGCCGAGGCAGGTGAGAGGGCCACACCAGGTCACTGACACTGGGCTGTTATAATGAGCCACTCAGGATTCACAGCAGACGGAGCGTGGGACTGGCAGGGAAGGCTGTTTTTGGTGCTGGTGGTATTTTTAGATCAAGAACACCAAGCTTAAATAGTGCCAAGAATGAATGTACTAATTATTTTCATCACTTTTGGCAGACTGAAAATATCTGTCAAAGTCTGCTTCAAAAATTGTGTAGGAAAAGCTAGATGCAGAAATTTGGCCCTACTAACTTTATGCTCATTTGAGTCAGTTTGGTGTTGTTCCTCGCAAATCTCAAGGACCACTGAGCCTACACTTGTCACAAAAGTGAAATTTCAAACTCCATTTCGATAGAGAAGAAAAAAACTCAATATGCAATACCATTTTTGATATGGTGAAAGAAATGTCCACTTTTTTATTGAACATTGTTTGAGGTAGTACATGTAGGCATCCCTTTGCATCGCCATATTAATCACAATATTTTGGAAAGAATAAAATTATTAGGCTATTTATATTATTTATATGTAGCCTATTTGTAAATTTTTGCAAGTTAATCCCCCAACAGAACACTCTGATGGTTTTAAAATCCACAGCCATGTAGGTACAAGATTTATCTTTTATTCAAGTCAGCGCAAGATAATACAGAATTTTTTTAATTTTACCATGAAGTGCAAAACCACTTCTGATTAAGATTTTAAAAATATTCTAAAACTAACCATGTTTCTCCTCAAAGGTTTAATTTACCCTCAAAAGTCTTATTTAGGAGTTTGAATTGGAGTCAGAACTGAAAAAATGAAAGGCGGTCCTTTGCCTTGACTTTTTTTTCTTTTACAATGAGTTGACATTTTAAAGTTACTAAAATTTGACCCTCAAGTAGTCAACTTTTGGAGGTGCTCTTTGCTTAATGCGCCTGACAAATGGGAAACAAATTACAATTAGCACATAGCCTGGATCTCCAGCCCAGTCTATACAAAACATAATGCACAACGTTAGCATACCATCACCTGTCATTGTCATAATAAAATCATGTAACTAGCACCATCAATCATCACAATGGCGTTGCAACAGTTCAAGTACAAGTGCATTATCATTCACTGTATAAACAGAGAAGATAAAAACAACAAAATAAAATAAAGAAAAGGATTACAATGGATAACTGATCTAAAAAATAAATAAAAAATCTTAGAAACATAGGGCTGTGGGAACATAGAAGTGACCCATGAAGGAAAGATGCAAACTGTATGCAAGTGCGCTCTCTGAGGCTGCTTTGCCCACCACACTGAAAACACTTCTGCTAGTTAAGTCTATCCTGAGCGTTTTTTTTTTGTTTTGTTTTTTATTTGATGCTGCGCCGATGCATGATTCATGAGTGCAGGTGTACTCCTAATAACCCCACTGGAAAACGCCACTGTCAACCTTTTTGGAAACGCTCACTCATGTTATTATTGTGCCAAAACTGAGCCCCATACTTACATCAGACGGCGTACAGTTCTAATCGCATCAGAAGCGTAGAAAATGCGACACTATAAAAAGACTATTGGAATGATTTTGGCTCGAAAATGATTGGATGATGGTGGATTCCATTAGTGCCTGCTTTTTTTTTTTTTTTCGCCTCCACATCTTGCTGCTCACCCTCCCTCCCTCCCTGCCTCTCCAACCCATTAAAGCATGCATCCATTTCACAATAAAAGCCTTTTTTTTTTTCTCCTTCTCTCCAGCCCCCCCTGCATTAGTTCGCTGACAGATAAAGGGAACAGAATGTTTCCTTATAAAGAGCCGCAGACACATCAGGCCTATTCATTTCCACTTGAAACATGCATGTGCTTGGATGGGTTAGGTAGAAGGGACTCCGGCTTTATGTACGTTGCTTAACGCGCACCCCTTTGGGCATCACTGAAGCTCAATGAAGCCAGAGCATAAAGACAGCCTGCTTCTCTGCTTTGCTTTGCTCTGCTTCCGAAGGGTTACATAAGACTGGGAAGATGCGGGAACATACTGGTGCTGTAGCAGCCGGGGGTGAACGTAGGCCTGTTGTAAGCCAAAGGGGAGGAATAGTTGTGTGGATCTGAAGAAGAGAACAGGGAGAAGAGGAGGGGAAAAAACAGCTAGGAGCAGTGGGCAGGGCCGACGCAAATGGAACCGCTGCCCGGACAGTAAATTCTATTTACTTATTCATAAATCTAGAGCTCCAGGGCTGGTTTTTAAAGACGTTTGCAATGTACTGTGTTGATTGGTTTGTGGGGCTGAGTGTGTGTAGTTAAATGTTAAAGGGACAGCGCGTAAGACAGTTGTGTTCAAACTATGGCCCGGGGACCAAAATGCAGACCATTTTTAACTGGCCCATGGGCTTCCTTGTCAATTGGCCCAAATTGCCAATGATAGTTTTTTTCACTGCAAGGTAAGAATTTTCATGGGATCGAGTCTCTAGGCAGTTAAAAGTCTCTATAAGACTCTATAATCCAGTTTTTAAGAAGTAGTCAGTGTGTGCATAAATGTCCTTTACACCTTCTTCTTCGTCTTCGTCTTCGTCTTCTTCTTCTTCGTCTTCTTCTTCTTCTTCTTCTTCACCAGAGTGATCCCTCCAGCTGCTGCCTCCTAATGGCATTGCAGCGGTCTAAATTCCTGTGTGTAGCCAGGTCTCAGTTATTATACAGTATATTCGCCCAGCAGTTATGTTTGTAGTTATCTCTAGACATCAATAGCTCTATAACAAACACTTTTGTGTGAGATGGGCCGGCATTAAGAATGAAAAATTGAAATTGATGGTATAATATTTTAGCCATTCTACAGTATGTGCTGGTTCTAAGCCTGGATAAATGTGGGATTGTGAAAGGGCTTCAGGAGTAGACCAAGTAAGTCAATAAAACCCATGTGAATGATCTAGTGTGGAGAACCTTAAAGAAAAGGCAACAGCCAAATGAGACTTGCTATAATGGTGAGGCAAAATCCATCACCTCTAATGAGTGGTCTTTTTCAATGTAAAACAGCAGTATTATTGTGGTTTTAGTTATGTTATGTTGATGGAGTTTCCCTTTAATCAGACCACTCATGTTCTTCCTAAAGCTTGAATGGACCAAATGAACCCTGGTTGTTCCTAAGAGCAAGATAAAACTACTTTGAGCTGCACCCCTCAGGGATCACCAGTGACAATTATTAGTTATGTTGGCTGTTTTTTTTCTTTCTCTCTATTTATCTACAGTCGGGACCGGCAAATACTGCACATATAACAGGCTTAAGTTTTTGGCTCCACTTTGGAAAATCAAACCCTTGACCTTTTGCTCCTTCTATTGAAAGCTTTTGTCACGTCTCTGGATTCTAGTCCAACACCAATGGGACAAACAAGTGCCAAAATGCTCTTTATTGAGTCACCATTAAAGTCTGACCTTTTCTCACCAGTAGGATATACATACAAAAAGCATTGCATAAAGCCTCCCCCATTGTAAATAGAACTGTAGAAACAATAATGCAATGTAAGTGAAAACAGTTTAAATGCTGTGCTATTGTTGCTCATGAATTATGTCCTTCCAACCACACAACAGTATGTGCCCATCTCAAAGGAGAAGGTAGGGCATCTGGTGTAAAAACCTATGACAAAGAATCCAAGCAAATGATATGCTGTTGCAACCCTGAAAGAAAAGAAGCTATTAAAAAGAAGATATTTTTAGCTTGTTGCTAACTGTATGGTTATGCTATAGGCCCGGTATATAACACACTTGACCAAACATGCAATCACATATAATACAGTAAACCTAGCTTGTTGATGCTAACCGGTAAGAAAGATATCGAGTCATTTTCAGGTACGTAGGTTTTGCTCACAAACTCCTATATATAATTTTAATATAACTGGGCAAAAATGCTACTAAAAAATCCTGGATTCAGAGACTGAGTTGGATATACACTATACAACACAGACCATAAATTTCAGAATTCATTGCTAAGAGACAAACTAAGGCTGGCATAAATCTCTTCGGCACAGGTATTAATACTCCTCTTGACTGAATAATACCACCTGCCGGGGCTCTAGAACACAAAGTACCAGCTAAACATTGATTGGCCTCTGCGGTGAACAGAAGGCTCCAGCCCCTCCCTGACCTCTCCTCCTCAGGTCTCCAGCAGATTCTGTGGCGCTACACCAGGCTTTTAACTGAAGACAAGAGGAGTGCATGAATATTCAAGAGGCTAACACCGCTGGAGATGCTACAGAAAATGCTGAGATCGGCCCAGAGAAATCCCCATGATGCAAAAAAAAAAAAAGAAAAAAAAAGAAAAAACACACAAGTAGCCTGGCGCTGTAAAGTATATAGTGGTATCCCGTACGCCCACACACATCTAAATGTAGAAACACGTGCACAAGTCAGATCCACCTACCTGCTTTATGTGCAGTGTCCAATTTGTGACTATTGAGGTGCTTTGTTCAAGATATATCGCTTAAGGAGGAAAGAGGAAGAAAGAGGAAAAAATATTAAACCATCTGCGGAAAAACGTAATGGTAAAAGTAATGCACAACAATATTACAAAGCATGGAAAATGGAGGACAATGCTTTATGAAATTGTTGGAAAAACTGAACTTTGTGTGATTTAAATGGTATACTACAAGTTAAATTAAAGGCACAGCTATTAAAACTGAGGTCATGTAATAATTTAAGTAGCTAACTAAAATATAAACTAAACTGAAAAATAAAGTGAATTTTTATTGTATTCAATAAGAGATTCAAGTCTAGCTAGAGTGTTCTTATGCCAAAGAAACATTTTCATTTGATTTTTTAAAATATTTTGGACAGTGTGAAAAATAGCCCTATTGTAAAATTTAGTTTAGCTGAAAAACTGTGCTCTTAGGGCTGCACTGTTTCCTGCGTTGTGGCTAATGCTGCTGCTAGCGCCCAGGGCAGCTTAAATAATCTCTGGGAAGAATCTGTACACTGCTGCTGCTTTGGTATTGTTTTGTACAGCTATTTAGCATTAAAATATAGCTCCAATATTTTCATTAAAAATAATTAACATACATTTAAATAGCTTAGTCAGAAAATAAAATAAAATAAAAATATTAAAAATAAAATAATAATAATAATAAAAAGAAAGCATTTAAAAATATAAGTTAATTGTAATTTATTTATTTATTTTTTTGCCCCCAGCCCTGGTTGCCACATATGCTTGTAAGTTTATTTGTGCACCTTAAGACTTTAGTACTGTGCCAATCAGATGCAGATGCAACACACACTGGGCAGGCATACAATACTTTCTTTTGTGGATCAAATGAATGCTAACTCATCTGAAAATCCAGGCGTCACAAGCCAGTGTATTGCTTATGCCAGTCCCAAACCTGGATAAATGGATAGGGTTGCGACAGGAAGGGCATTCAATGTAAAACCTTTGCAAATGATTTCTGTGATAAATCAAGCGGAAGAAGCCAAAAGGAATGAGGAAAAATGTGTCTTCAACAAAATCATGCTTATTTTTTTTACAAGAATGTTTGAAAATGTGTCCACAAATCAAGCAGCAGGTGTTAAAGCTGTCAATCACACCGGTCAGCTGGACTGCTGACTGTTAATATGCCAGTTATTCATTACAGGAATTAAAACTGTATCATATTCTCTGACAGGTTTTTGAATGAGATTAAGTGCTAGATTTCTAATGCTAACTATCACCGTTACATTAGCTTTTCTAACAGCTCACTATATTGAGTTCTCCAGATGCTGTTAGGGCCACAAATATTTGGACAGTGACACAAATTTGTTAAAAATACAGTTATGTAATTAATATGGGCATTAATAAAGTGCAGACCCCCAGCTGTAATTTGCAAGTATTCACATCCAAATCAGAGAAAATGTTTAGGAATTACAACTCTTTAATGAAAATGCCTCATTTTCAAGGGGTTAAAAGTAATTGGACAATTGCCCCAAAAGCTATTTCATGGACTGCAATGGTTATTTCCCTCATTAATCCATCATAAACTGAGCAAGTAAAAGGTCTCCACTTGATTCCAGGAGTTACATTTCCATTTGAAAGCTGTTGCAGTGAATCCACAACATGTAGTCACTCAATGGAAGTGAACCAGACCATCCTTAGACTGGATATAAAAATGGTGAAAAACCCCTTCACAACATCCACCTTAGTGTAAAACACTCTCCAGTAAGTAGGTCTATGAGTGTCTAGGTCCACCAATAAAGAGAGTTCATCACAAGGTAGAGACCATTCATCAGGCTCAACAATAGAAAGGCCATATTAGACTTGGCCAAAAACACCTAAAAAAGCCAACCCAGGTCTGGAACAGCATTCTTTGGACAGATGAGACTCAGACCAACCTGCACCAGAATGATGGGCAGAGAAAAGTCTGGAGAAGGCTTGGAACAGCTCATGATCCAAAGCACAGCACATCTTCTGTAAAACATGGTAGAGCAGTGTGATGGCATGGGCATCCATAGCTTCTAATGGCACTGGGTCACTGGTGTTTACTGATGATGTGACAGAAGACAGAAGCAGCCACATGAATTCTGAAATGTATAGGGATAAACTTTCTGCTCAGATTCAACCAAATGCCACAAAGTAGATTGGCTGGCAATTCACCACACAGATTGACAATGACCCAACACAGAAGTAGAATATTCTACCATGACTGAGTCAATCACCAGATCTCAGCCAAATCAAGCTGCATTTCACTTGTTTAGGACAAAAACTTAAGGTAGAAAGACCCACAAACAAACCACAATTGAAGACAGCTTCCATAAAGGCCTGGCAGAGCATCAAAGGCAGAAACCCTGTGTCAGTGTCCAAATATTTATGGACCTATCTGTATGTACCCAGGTAGAAGTACTGCAGCTTCTAAATCATTTTACCTATGTAGAAGTCAAAGTTGTCAAATAAATTACTGCACAAGTTAAAGCAATACCTGTAGAATTTACTTAAATAGAAATGAAATGTTTTTGTTGTACAGCGAAATCTACTTCTAAGCCTACTACTACTACTTCTACAACTTCTTTCTTTTTGGCTCTTCCCTTCTTGGGTTGCCAAAGCATGGCCTCTGCCTCCTAGTGTGCAGTGACTTTCTTATTAATTTGCCATAGGTTTTACACCAGATGCCCTTTCTGACACAATGCTCTCTTTTCATCCTGGCTTGGTACATGCTCAAGTAGAAGTAGACTGGCTTGTGACCCCTTGTGGCCTAATTTGTACTACTACTACTACTAAAACTACTACTATACTTGTTGGCTGTCATGTCTCTGCCTTTGTACAGCTGGTTCCCGTTCATATCATTAGCACTTACGCAGTAGGTGAGTATAAAAAGGAAGACCTCAGCGCTGGCTAATAAATGCATTTGGACAAGCATTGTAGCACTTGAACAATTTCACACTGTGTTCTCGGCCGGGTTTTATGAGTCACTGCTCCTCATCAGGTCCTTGAATGGCTCCAGACCACGTGTTCAGACAGCTCAGCTCCTCAGCACAAACAGTAACTGGGAGCTTCAATAATGCCGTGATCATAAACGGCGATGACGGCCAATCAGACGTCGGCGGTGAGATCGGCCGTGATGAGACGGAGCCTATGGGCCCAGGCCGCTGACAGATACCTTCACATTATACCAGTGCTTGTCCCTCAGCTGCACTGCTCAACTCCCAGCTGCACATTTGAAGAAAAGGCAGTGTGAGTGAAGTGTGGCTGACAGTAAGGGGGATTGAATTAGGGCTGTGGGGAACATAGACACGCTTCCCCCTAGAGCATGCAAGCTAACTTTCATGTTTTAAGGCAGAGAGAAAAAATGAAAAAGATTGGCAGCAGTGACTAGTGTTTCACCAATAGATGCACCATTAGAATGTAGTAGTGCCAAATCCGGAGCTACCCAATTGATGAATTGAAGCATAAAAATCTCATTTGGCCCAAAAGGACTGTCCCTAAAGACAGAAATGTAAAAAGAAACACCCATTGCATGGTTAACAGGCCACTTACAGCTTCCAAAGTGGGCAGATTTTTTTTTAATCTATTTTGATTCATAGATTTTAAGTCTTTAAATAAAGAGATGAACCACAGAAGAAGAGATCTTCTACCAGGATGAACAGGATGTGTAATAGGGATGCCCCGGGGAAGCATGTGTATGTTCCCACAGCCCTATGTTCCCACATTCCTGAGACTATTGTCTGGTACCCTAACCCCCTAAACTCAAACCTTTAAACCAGATGTGTCCAAAGTGCGGCCTGGGGCCATTTGTGGCACAGAGAGAGATTTCATTTCGCCCTCAGCCTCCATCATAAAATGCATTGTTTATGGCCCTCCAGCAGCATTAAGTAGCATTTCTATGCAACTGTGCATCTGCCACTCTCAAGCCAGATCTGATTTTTTTTATTGGTTAGTCTGAAATCAACTTCAGTTTTAATATATTACCCACTATATTAACTATAGGCTATCCCATCACATGTACGCATGCACGCACACACACACAAAAAGAACTTAACCTTAAACAAAATTATCTGGGAAGTTTATATGTTCTCAATACGTTCTCTTACTGCTATTTAAAAATGTAATTATCTAGAAATTGGAAACAAAAGTCATATAAAACATTTTACATTGTGTTTTATAAATACAATACAACTGCCGGCCCATGGACATTTTTGCATTCTCAGAACTGGCCCTCTGTGAAAAATGTTTGGCCACCCCTGCTCTAAACATTCCCTAACTTTACCCCTAACCCTAAATCTTAAAACTATGAGAACATAGGATTGTGGGAACATAGGGCTGTGAGAACATAGGGCCTTATTTTGAAATGTGGGAATTTAGAGATGTAGGAACATAGGGCCTAATGAAAAAAAAAAAAAAACAACAACTTAGAAATATGGGAACATATAGGGCCTAATTTTAAATTATGGGAACCTAGGGCTGTGGGAACATATGGCCTAATTTTGAAATGTGGGAACATAGAGATGTAGCGTAAGGAAGCAAGTTCCTTACTTATAATTAGACGAGCACACAGTTTATTTTGGTAAAAGGTTTATTTGATTTGTAACTTGTTTTGCTCTTAGTTGAAAAGCCATAGGGCCTGGGAGAAAGAAAAGGGAAAGTAAAGTATTGCATGTATTTTTTCTAAAATGTGAAACTTACCTCTGTCTTCCTGTGCTGTAGGGTGTTCCGGCTAAAAGAGTCCCCGGGGAGCCGGAGCACCTTAAGAAGGTTCTGGGCTGAACCAAATGGAAGGGAGAAGAGGGGCGTTTTAAGTTTTTATCTCAGTTTTCTATGATAAATTTTTAACTTAAGGCACTGATAAATTAATAAAGATTGTATTTTGAAACAAGTAGTGAAAGGTAGTTATCACTGTAGTGTTGTGTAGTGTTTTTAGTGTTTTAGTAATATAATTGTGGCCAGTACTTACCTATACTTGAGTATGGTAGTGGTTTAGTTGATGGGCCCTACTATATAAGGCTGCTCCCATCAGTAGCAGAGTGGTGTGGTGCTGCATGTACATGAGGCTGCAGGCTGGCAGTTTTTCTGCATTTTTTTAAAAAACTTTGTCTTTTTTTTGTAACTTTTGTGGCGGGGGAACAAATAAATACACTTTTGGTCTGCACCTGGAAATGTGGTCGTAAGCCTCTCTGTTCCTCCTGACCGCTGCATCGGCTAGCCTGGCTATATCACATGTAGGAACACAGAACTTAATAAAAAAGATAAATAAATACATCTAAGAAAGATGGGAACATAGGGCAGTGGGAACATAGGGGCTAATTTTAAAATGTGGGAACATAGGACTATGGGGACGTGGAGCCTATTTTTTAGAAGTGGGAAGATAGCACTGTGGGAACATAGGGCTGACCCCTTCCAGAGCAGATGTATAGTCCATTCATAAATAGAAAATTATCAAATAAAAATGAGTATAACCTTCTCTGGTAGATGATTAGTTATCATGTATACAGTGAAATCAGTAACCAGGTTCCTCTGAGTGCATGTATCACATTCTGAATATCGTCACATAGGATGAGGTTTATAATCAGGTTTCGCGACATTAGTAACAAACCAATTATACCTTACCATAGTGGTTGCTGCCTGTCTAACTTATGTTAAATCCAAGTGCTTCAGTAGCTCCAGAGGCAGCACTCAGTTCCAATGTGAAAATCTTGATGTACCTAAAAATTATTTATACACATAATATTACATTAATTATATTTAAACAATAAGACTGGGTTGCACTACACTGTATCCTCTGGAGTTATGTGCTAATGCATTTTTGCCTCTCCCCAAACTTAGCCCATGTCATGTACTATTTGCTGAGCTTGTAATTTCATTGAGTCGGCCTTTCTAAAAGTGGAACATCTGTTGAATATTTTAGAGAGCTAAACCTAGTGACACGAGCTGAACTCCCAGCAGTGTAACCTCACTCAGCTCCTACAGTACTTCCTTGTTGCTTACATTCTAGCTTTGGACTTTGGAATTATGCAAGCTAAAAAAATACATGTTAGTCAAAAATGTGAGCTTGCAAAAAAGGGGAAAAATTCAATCTAACAAAATGAGCTACATCGGATACAGAGACTAGCTTTAGCATTGACAGTATAAGAGCAAGTCTACAAAGTGATGTAAGATTAAAGAGGCAGTCTGAGAGGATGAAGATGAAGGAGGTGGACACAGTGAGAATGTGGTCGTCCCTGATGGCTGCTGAAGTCTCCTGTCCGCACTCACAGACACAGCACTTTCAACTTTTCAACCCTTGCTTTGGTTTTTGCAAAATTAAGGACGCTTCAGTTGCTCGTATGTCTGGCCTTTTGCAGCAAACATCAGTGCGAGAAGAGATAAGCTAAAAATACTGAAGAATGAATAGTTCATGTAAATGCATTATATAACGTATTAATACTGTATTATAATGTGTTAATAACATATTACTTAGTTTACTGCCATCTAAAACACTGATCAGTTTCATTTAAATTGTGTAAAATTAAAGTGTTAACTGTTTTGTTTTTTGCCCTTGTAGCAACATTACTTGATTTTACTTTTGCCGTTCTAGCTTTTGATACACAGCTTCTAACACCATTCCCAAGCCCAACACCCACACACAACATGGTAACCACCTTGCTGTACACAAAAAAACAAAAACAAACACACACACACAAATGGGTTGCTTTAAACTGATGTTTGGAGCTTACCTTAAACTATCATTTATCTCCTCTCATTAACATTATGTTTTTGATATTTATCCGCCCTTTTACTTTTCTTCCTTTTTAAATTTTTTTTTCTTTTTTGCACTAGTTTTTCTGTGTAACAAGACATATCCAGTGGTAAAATGCACACTTTCTTCTACTTTCACATTACATGAAATAATTACATTAATTCAGCAATAAGAGCCTCCCTTATTGGAGAGTGTCAGTGAATTAAATATTTATTTAATAATAAAGCCTATATGACATATTGGTCTTGTTTTTTCTCTGATGATTCCTTTTATAGTATTGCAAGACAGAACTGTTTTTCTCAAAGCCAATAAATAAAAATCCCATGCAACTCAGATACTGTAACTATTCATAACCTCGAGTTAGAAAAACATTTCACTACTGTCCAATCTCTATCTGTGAACATGCTACTGTGGGGCACGTGAGCCTCTGCAGTTAAAAAATCCACTGTAATACTTCGTTGTTGCTTATCTTGCTAACGTCTACCACGAGCTAACACTAACAGAAGCCATTATCTACTTGCCATAAATAAAACAATGCTGCCTGAGAGAATAAATTAAGTTCACATGTCACATATTTTTTATGATTTTATTAGCTTCACAGACTTTTTTTTTTTTTTTTTTTGGTCATTATTCTCATAATTTTTTCTTTTAATATTTCCGCTTAACAACTGAAACACGGTAACTGGGAGATAACATTGCACTGGATTCCGAATTCCAAGCATGATTGGAACTCAGCTTAAGTAAGCATGGGAGTGCAAAAAGAGATCCCTATTCTATTTTAATTAACTAGTCACTGAGGTCAGGTCAAGGTGAACAACTAAATTATCTGATATACAGTTGTACTAAGTTTGAAATGTGTTCATGTTTGCAAAAGTCAAGTGTACAATATTACTACGAAATGGTTTCAACCCAAGAGGCCTGGTGTAAAAAGCACAGCATTTTTTTTTCTTGAGTCTAGACTGTCTTTACAAAGATTGTTATTCTATGTTTCTATGCAAAGATCTGTGGCTTTTCTAAAAGTCATACAGTAGATGA
Organism: Bostrychus sinensis; assembly: GCA_020698575.1. Classification (NCBI taxonomy): domain Eukaryota; kingdom Metazoa; phylum Chordata; class Actinopteri; order Gobiiformes; family Eleotridae; genus Bostrychus; species Bostrychus sinensis. Next base: position 8,734,021 of record CM036257.1, on the reverse strand, counting down.
CATAACTTACATAAAGGCTGCCACCTGAAGCGTTCTGAGCTGCTCTGAGTGTACGTTTGAAAGGGCAGCGCTGGGGGAAGGAGCCACATTTACTGATATCATTGTGATCCCTCTTACTCAAGTGTTGCTAAGAGCAGCCCGCGGCAGCCATCTTTCTAGTCTTTAGACCCAGGACAATTGAAATGGAGCTTACCTTCTCTCTCAATCTTTGATGTGAGTCACTCGGGCTTCACTGTCCATCAAATGTGACGTAAGTAGATGTTATGTGTTGTACTTCTAGTTTATGGTTTTTCCTTTCAGGGATGCCTATAAAAAAGTATATGTTATGTCTTGTAGTGTGCAATGAGTGATTCACATTTTAATATGGCTAGTTTTAGGACGAATGCCCTACCTGGATAACAGATTATATAATTAGCAGAACTCAGAGCATGCAGTCCTCCAAACAGGCATTAGCACTATCTCATAATGGTAAAGATATAGTCCCTAGACCTGGACTTTAACCAGAGATCTTCAAGTTACTATTAAGTTACTACAGCCTCTTCCACCACCACCAATCACACAAGGTATTCATACAGGCAAGGTAGGTGAAGTGTTTTGCTCAAGGACACAACAACAGTAGGAACTGGGGAGAGCAGGATTCGAGCTGCCAACCCTCCAGTTATAGGATGACCGATTTACCACTTGAACTACTTGCTAATGTTAGGGCACATATTAGGTGTTAGTGAGGGCAGGGTTACCTTCCACAGGGCTACCATTGCTCTTGATCTTCTGCTTCTTGCAGCCCTGCTCTTACACAATCAGGAGGACTCCATTTGGTAAGTCCGTACATTAACAAGCTGTTTAACCTTCTGTTCTGAGCCAGTAATGGTCTAATGGGCTATTGTTTTTTGTCTGACGTGTGCTACCATAGGACATTGTAGGTCAGTAGATTTATTTTACCTTGTATTGTGTGCTAATGGCCTCAATTTAGCATCATTTGTGCTGAAGTACACAGTGCTACAAGGGATTTTCAGTTGTGTTTACTTTAGTTATGTTAAACAATACAAATTACAGTATGTCCAAACAAACTTTGGCCTTAATGACCAGCATTAAAGTAATTAACACACCATTTATTATATTGTTACAACACCCTATACCTACTGTCGACTGTAAACTAGTGTGTACTGAAAAGGGTAGGACCATCTGTCCCACTGCCAAAGTTTAGCCATAACTAAAACATCAAATGGGACCATGAAGCACACACACAATAGTAATGTTATCTACCCACTCACTGACAGCACACATGTAGTCAGTCAATGGCCAGTAAAACAATATGTTTAAATTATTTAAAGACAGTCATATTTTTGGCAAACTGTTATGATTGATCAGTTTTTCCTAGGAACCAAAACTCCAGCCACAATATATGCTAGTCCCAAGCCTGGATAAATACAGGTCAGGTCAGGTTGTGTCTGGAAAAACATCTAGTGCAAAACCTGCCAGTACCCATGCAAATGATTGGCTGTGGTGACCCCTGAAATTAAAGGAGCAGTCGAAAGGGTCTTTCTTGTTATGATGAATCACAAAACATAGAGACAGGTTCTAGAACCATTTCACTCTGAAAATTAATGGGTCTGACACATATTTATATATCTTTTTTTTTTTTTGCTCTTTTATTGTGCAACTATTGTTTTTTTAGTATTTCATTTGTTATGCTGTCAGATTGTATTTATCGACACCACTAGTATTTGTTTTTTTTTTTATTTGATTTTATTTCTATTTAGCATTTTGGTCAACTGGGGTTGCTTTAAATGTGCTATATAAATCAAATTGGAATTGAATTAAAATATTATTTTACATAATTAAAATGTATTTATTTATTTATTAGCTTATTTATTTATTAAGTGTTGCAAATCTTCTTCCATGGCAAAGATGACAGAACAAGTTTCCAGTTTCCACTATGTACACGACACAAACAACAATCCAGAAAACACATAACAGATTAAATGCACTGACACATTTTTGTTAGCATTTTTTTGTGTGCCATCTGGGCCACCGTGCAGTATTTACAATGACGCCACTTATTTGTCTCAGCAATGCTCCAATGTAACACTGCTTACCACTATATTTTTCAGTGTTAAATCAAGTGTGAGCTGGTGTAGGTGTGATCACATGTCCCCACTCTCACTCACACAGAGGCCAGTCAGGTCAGTGAGCAGTGAGCCAGCCCAGAGCCAATAAGCAGCAGCGCCACACTCATTAAGCCTGGCCTATCTCCAGACTGTTCCTCTGCCTTTTTCTGCATCCAAAGCCTGGGAAAAAAAACAAAACAACAACAACAACGAACGCTGTAACTCGTCAAAGGGCACCACTTAAGGTTTTTATGGCTGAAAATGGATGGATCGGGGAATTCCTCAGAGGAAATATTTCTCACAAAGTCAGAAGATGAAACGGGGAGAAGCCGAGTACCTGTCTGCTCGATGTGCTCTGTCAGCATCCTGTCAACACGGCCCGGCCAATTAGGACTGCAGCCAAACGCCTCGCTGACTTCTCTCTCTCACTCCACTGATTCTGCCTTCTGCACAAATACACAGAGCAGTATACAAGGCACAGAGATTCAGTGGAAAACAAACCAGTCCTCTTTATTATTGTAATCCTTAAAATAAAAAGAAGCATGGAGATTATACAATAGATCTGCATTCCATATAGGTGCCTAATTGACGTGACCATTTACCTGTTGTGTTTTACAAATAAAATAAAATAAAATGGGAAGTACAAACCTTATATCAGTGGTTCTTAAAACTTTTTACACCAAGTAGCACCTAAAAAACTATTTGAATAGTACCATCTTTGACGGACTAAAACTGGCCTACATTAGAACTAACCTAGGTCTAAACCAGGTCTAAATCAGGTCTACATTAGGTCTAAACCAGGTTAAAACTGGGACTAAAACAGGGCTAAATCAGATATAAACCAGGTCTGAACAAGGACTTAACCAAGTCTACTACTAAGCAGTGGTTTAGACTTCACTACTGGATCAAACTCTTTAACCAAAATCTAGGCATGAACCTGATGGATCCTGAGTACCACTAGAAGAAGTCCATGTACTGCCAGGAATACCTGTACCACAGTTTGAGAACCACTGCCATATGGGATACCATTGGAACATCCATTGGCCAGCCAATTATGTTTAGGCTGGGGTCACTTGCATGCTGGTTGCCTGAGTTGCAGCAAAAGCTTCCACAGGGCTACTGTTGCTCTAGATCTTCTGCTTCTCGCAGCCAAGTTAAGACACTGCTCTTACACAATCAGGAGGACTCCATTTGATAAGTCTACAGATTAACAAGCTGTTTAACCTTCTCTTCTGAGGCAGTGATGGGCTAATGGGCTATTGTTTTTTTGCCTGACGTGTGCTACCATAGGACATTGTAGGTCCATAGATTTATTTTACCTTGTATTGTGTGCTAGATTCAAGCTAATGGACTCAATTTAGCATCATTTGTGCTGAAGCACACAGCGCTGCAAGAGATTTTCAGTTGTGTACTTTAGTTATGTCAAACAATACAAATTACAGTATGTCCAAAAAAACTTTGCCCTTAATGACCAGCATTCAAGTCCTTAGCACACCCTACACCTACTATCGACTTCTCACTCCTCTGTAAACTAGTGTGTACTGAAAAGGGTAGTACCATCTGTCCCACTGCCAAAGTTTAGTCACAACTAAAACATCAAATGGAACAATGAAGCACATAAGCGTCCATAGTTTATGCTGTCTCAAAAACTAATGAAATTCTATAGACTGAATAATGTTGTAAAATTTTATCATTCACATTAAAGTGTTGAAGAAGTACCATGTACCATTGCTTGTTTCTTCACTGTTTCGGTCACTTTATTCCTATGGAGCGCCCCCTATGTACTACCATAAATACTCTTCCTGGTATATATACAAAGGTTTCCTCTGCCCTTTAGGTGCCCCTATGAGTACGTGAGTAATTTGCAGAGCATACTTTTTTTTTCAAAATGTTTTTCTAAGACAATAGGAAAATATCTGAAATCCTCTCACACTGGACTGTTGAAATTTAATGGAAGACAAGCCCAAGTGCCTCAATGACTAAAAAAAAGAAGGCGAAAGCACTGATGAATATTGCTTTAATATTTTATTTTGTTACATATTTTGTGGTTTGTTGGTTGGTTGAGGGAGCCACTGCTCTAGATGATCAAAAGCTAAGAAATAAAGCCATAGCTAGCTTCTTGTTGTGAAAGCTAACTGGGATGTGTTGCTTTCCCAGGGGTTTAGGGACACCGGGGTGATGCTCCCATTCATGCAAGGCTGGTTTTTCGCCAAGATACCACACTGACTCAAGTTACATTGCTCCACATTAAATAGTGACTGCCATGTCTAGAATTCATTACTAGTTCACTTTAAGAGTTTAGTCATGTATTTTTTTTTTTTTTTTGTCAATCAGCCTCTGGCACATCACTTCCTGTTTTGATAGACAAGACAGGGAAGCCACATGGTCAGCAGCTTCAAGGATCTGATGCCATCCACTGCTTAGGACTGAGAAATCAATGTCGTAAGTGATGGGAATTAATAATGTAGAGTCCCATGTTAAAATATCGTTGATTATTTCAAAAATGTTTGTATAAATTACATTCAAAAAAAGTTTTAAAACTGTATGTAAACAGTATCGTGTTTGTTAATGGAAGCCACATGTATAATGTTTTGTCAGGATAAATAACTAAAGACAGCTTTTGTAGACTGATTTTCATTGTTTTATGTGTTTTGGTTGTATCTTTATATTATTATTTTATTTTCCTGGGCCCTTGTCAGTCATGGGATCTTGGAATCATCCTAAACCTTAGCCCCCCCTTAAGTCACCACTGAATACATCAACACCAGAACCTCTTGGACTCCCAGTGCCTGTGCAGTCTCTTATCCTGTCACCGATGCCAGTTGGCCATTTGACTACATTTCCATATCTCGCCTGCTCAGAGCATGTGTGGCCGCGCCAGCTGTACCAAAGACACTGCCCTCGCTGCTGCCATGTAAGAGGTTCCCTACTAGCTTTGCATATCAGAGCTAGCATAATAAGGGAGATACTGCAAGTGTTCTAAGGACAAGGTAATACTCGGGCAGCTAAATAAAACTGACAGTTATAAGAACTGCTAGCTAATACGTGCAATCAATTTTAACCAGTCAAATCAAAAAGAATCATACTTACGACAGTGATTGTTTGACACTTAAAGGGACATACATTTGAGGTGTTTGTTAGGCAAAGATGTCTAGTCCATTCTATTTTAAGATACTAATGACTTGACCATTTGTCCTCGTGGAACTACACGCTGGTCATTTGCATAAGAACGTAGGTGGGGGTTGCTTGTGTGAGTGACATCAGACTAAGCAGCAATCATGACAACAATATCCAGAGATAAAACCAAATAGAGGCAGGAGCATGGATACAAATCTGAGCTAAGGAAGTGTTACTAATGTTCAGGTAAACATTAGCACACTATGTTTTTTTTTTTTTCTTTCAAGTACTTTCTCATAATTTATTGTGGGCTTACCTAGGTAATATACAACCTGTCACAGCAATGTCAAGATATTCTAATGCGAGAGCTGAGTGGTGCAGTAGCTCGAGTTGCCAGTGGATCATAAAGGGGTCATAGGTTTGACTGAGGTTTCTAGTGGGAGAAGTTGCCACTAATGCCAAGGAATGATGTATAAAATAGGTATATGTAGGCAGTTCAAATCCTGCTCTCTTCACTTTATACTGTTGTTGTGTCCTTGGGCAAGACACTTCACCCACCTTGCTTGTCTGAATGTGTTAGTGGGATTGTGTGTTTAGTGGAGGTCAGAGAAGCCATAGGCACAGATTGGCAGCCAGGTTTTCATCAGTCTGCCCTAGGGCAGCTGTGGCTACAGGAGGAGCCATATTATGACTGTGAGAGTAAAAATTAACAAAAAACAATATATATATATATATATATATATATATATATATATATATATATATATATATATATATATATATATATATATATAATACACTGCTCAAAAAAATAAAGGGAACACTTAAACAACATAATGTAACTCCAAGTCAGTCTCACTTCTGTGAAATCAAACTGTGTCCACTTAGGAAGCAACACTGATTGACATCAGTTTCACTGCTGTTGTACAAATGGAACAGACAACAGGTGGAAATTATAGGCAATTAGCAAGACTCCCCCAATAAAGGAGTGGTTCTGCAGGAGGTGACCACAGACCACTTCTCAGTTCCTATGCTTTCTGGCTGATGTTTTGGTCACTTTTGAATGCTGGCGGTGCTTTCACTCTAGTGGTAGCATGAGACGGAGTCCACAACCCACACAAGTGGCTCAGGTAGTGCAGCTCATCCAGGATGGCACATCAATGTGAGCTGTGGCAAGAAGGTTTGCTGTGTCTGTCAGCGTAGTGTCCAGAGCATGGAGGCGCTACCAGGAGACAGGACAGTACATCAGGAGACATGGAGGAGGCCGTAGGAGGGCAACAACCCAGCAGCAGGACCGCTACCTTCTCCTTTGTGCAAGGAGGAACAGGAGGAGCACTGCCAGAGACCTGCAAAATGACCTCCAGCAGGCCACAATTGTGCATGTGTCTGCTCAAACGGTCAGAAACAGACTCCATGAGGGTGGTATGAGGGCCCGATGTCCACAGGTGGGGGTTGTGCTTACAGCCCAACACTGTGCAGGATGTTTGGCATTTGCCAGGGAACACCAAGATTGGCAAATTCGCCACTGGTGCCCTGTGCTCCTCACAGATGAAAGCAGGTTCACACTGAGCACATGTGACAGACGTGACAGAGTCTGGAGACGCCGTGGAGAACGTTCTGCTACCTGCAACATCCTCCAGTAGGACCGGTTTGGCAGTGGGTCAGTAATGGTGTGGGGTGGCATTTCTTTGGGGGGCCGCACAGCCCTCCATGTGCTCACCAGAGGTAGCCTGACTGCCATTAGGTACCGAGATGAGATCCTCAGACCCCTTGTGAGACCATATGCTGGTGCAGTTGGCCCTGGGTTCCTCCTAATGCAAGACAATGCAAGACAATGCTAGACCTCATGTGGCTGGAGTGTGTCAGCAGTTCCTGCAAGACGAAGGCATTGATGCTATGGACTAGCCGCCCGTTCCCCAGACCTGAATCCAACTGAGCACATCTGGGACATCATGTCTCGCTCCGCCACGTTGCACCACAGACTGTCCAGGAGTTGGCGGATGCTTTAGTCCAGGTCTGGGAGGAGATCCCTCAGGAGACCATCCGCCACCTCATCAGGAGCATGGCCAGGCGTTGTAGGGAGGTCATACAGGCGTGGAGGCCACACACTACTGAGCCTCACTTTGACTTGTTTTAAGGACATTACATCAAAGTTGGATCAGCCTGTAGTGTGTTTTTCCACTTTAGTTTTGAGTGTGACTCCAAATCCAGACCTCCATGGGTTAATACATTTGATTTCCATTGATAATTTTTGTGTGATTTTGTTGTCAGCACATTCAACTATGTAAAGAACAAAGTATTTAATAAGAATATTTCATTCATTCAGATCTAGGTTGTTATTATAGTGTTCCCTTTATTTTTTTGAGCAGTGTATATAGATAGATAGATAGATAGATAGATAGATAGATAGATAGATAGATAGATTTATTTTTTTTTTTTTTTGAGTGTCCAAATGAGTAAAAATATTTTTATTTTTATGTTGATGGCAAAGTAACTCACCTCAAAACCAGAAGGTCCTGAGTTTTAGTCCAGGTTTGGGTACAAAGTAGTTGTAGCAAAGACAGCAATAGTAGTAATTGAGGTAGCGGTAATAGTTTAGTAGTAGCAATGTAGTGGTAGTAGTCATAGCAGTATTAGTAGTGGTGTATTACTGTAGTAGTCACAGATTTTAGATTTTGCTGTGAAGCTTAAAAAAAAAGGCAAATAAAAAAATCTGTGATGAGGGCGATGCAGCAAAAACCTATAGATTCTTACCATTGATGCAACATTGCCTAATAGTGAACAACACAATAGTCAGCATACATAGATCCTACTTTCATTAGTAATAAAAATTATTTAAAAAAGAAAAAAAAATGTATCTCCTGTACAGTAGTTTAATTTAGTAATTTGTATTTCCATGATAATTTTCATTATATTTTCCATATAAAAAGTCTGACAAAAACAAAGAATAGCAAAATAGCAGTACTTTGGTTATTTCAGTATAAGTGTTTTTTGGTGGAAAGGTTAAAGGACTACTACTAATACTATCTCTACAAAAGTATTAGTAGTAGAGGATATTAGATTTTGTTGTGAAGCTTGGGGGGAAAAAGACAAAACTACCTTGAAAATGACATTTCACTTTTTCAATATAACTTCTATATTCTGTGGATATCTCTAAACCAGCAACCCAGCAAACCAGTAATTTACAATTAACTGTGATCTAACCCATGCATTTTAATATGCATTGTGACAAACCTCTTTTTGAGACTAATAGATTTATAAAGAACAAAGAAGGGTTCATATTTTGCCTGATGCTATTTGTGTGTGAGATGAAAAATAAAACTCTGAAGATTACAGCCAGTGTTTTTTTTTTTTTTGCATGAATAGTACTTACCCTGGACAACGCATAGGTCAGCTGTGGGGCAGTTAGCAACAACAGTGCAGAAAATAAGTGCTGCATGTTGCAAATTATTTAACAGCTCACCCAGCAAAAAAGATGATGCAGATTTTCATCACCGTGTCCCAAGCCGGGGTCAGTGTAAAGCACACGGTCAACTCAGAACATTCTGAATAGATGACGTACAGGCATAGCATATACAAAATTTAACACAGAATAGAAAAAATAGAAGTTGAGAATTAAGGTACTTATTGAGATGAAACCTTTTCAAGTGTTGAGTGTGGCAGTCAAGGTTGTTACTAATATCCCTTGGAACATCTAATAAACATTTGAACAAAAAGCTCTTCTTTTCTTTGAGGGTTCCTGGATCACTTTGAAAGTCTACAAGGCCACTGCTAGCGCTTGTGAGGTTTCTACACCATAGCAAAGAGAAATGTGCAAAGGCAAATTTAGTTCAGTAGTTCACAACAGGGACAACTTTGATTTGGCGGATCACTAATGTTATTGGGGGAATTGTGAACACAGTTTGTCATGAGCATTCGAACAACCACAGATAAGGGGCCCGGCTGCACAGCTACAGACAAATTGGCAAATGGCATCAGAATACATGTGTACTATCAATAACAGGGTAGAGAACATTATCAAGTAACTCACCAGCTAAATGCTACAAGCCATATTTCACACAAGTACATACGTTCCCCAGTACTTATCTTACCTGGTTTCTATGGATCGGGGAACATAGGTACTTTCACAAAGCTGAGGTATCTATGTTCCCCAGTAGCTATATTCCATGGTCAATGGAAAATGGAGAACATAGGTGCTGGGGAACAGAGGTATGCACCCATAATTTTAAAGCCAGTGACATGACAAGTTTAGAATACTTTTATTTTCCCAATTAAAAATCTACCCAAGTAAAAGTAAAATTGTAGGTAAAAATACATTTGGAAAAAGGTAATACCAAGAGTTTGCAGGCGAATTAGCAAATACTAAAAACTCTTAGCATTGATGCTACAGTGGCTAATGATAAACAACTAAGAAGTCAAGATACACGAATAGGTCTTACTTCCATTCATAATAACACTTAATTAAAGGGGACCAGGTTTTTTCCATCACCTCTTCATTAGTAGTTATGTGAACATGCATGCTAGGTAAATTGCTATTATTATTATGTCATTGTCAGTGACATTGCTTGTGGAAGGAGCTTTTGCAATTAAAAAGGTAGGCTTCCAAAACATAAAACAACACGAGTCTACTATATTTTCAAACTGGACTGAGATCTGTTTTACCCTTTTCCTCAGTTTGTTCAAACTATCACCAAACATTGCTTTCACACTTCAACCCCCCCACCACCCCACCCCCTTGATATTTACTGGTACAAGATGTAAAGGTGCAATAATGGGATTCATTGCACAGGAAGAAGTAATACAGGTGCAACTGTAGAAAACCCATAGCAAAGAATAGCAGAGGAACCTGCTGAGCTCATGCCAAGTAAAAACCACTAGCAATTATAATTCTGCCAGAAGCTTTTAAATCTGATGACTACAAAAATCCAAACAAAAGTGGAGTAATTCTAAACAGGAACAGTTCGATGCTTTAGGAAATGTGATACTGGAGCGTCATGCTTTTCTTTAGTATACTATGATAGAGGAATGATCTCATGCTTTTTCAGAATTCCCCTTCACAAGAGTTTACACCACAAAATAAAAAAAAAATAAAATAAAAAAAAATGTGTGGACGACAAAGACGATTCCTATTCATAAAAGTGTCAGACGCCATAGGGTTTTATTTATGAGGTCATCTGAGTCACATGGTAAACATTTCTTGCTGACATGACTGTCTCTGAGATTCCCAGAGGTCACATTATTGTAATTGTTTGAATACACAGAAAATCTGAAGGGACAAAATTTAAATACATAAAATTTGGACTTTGTTGTAGAAGAGTTATGGTTTTTGTTGGGTGGGAAGGTTTATCCCCAACATACTAAGGGCTTATCCAGGAAGAGATTATAATAGACTATTCTAATGGTGGTATAATCTGACACTTCTGCTGGTAATACTGGTACCACTGTTACTATTACTACTTTTACAAATCACACACAAAAAAAAAAGGGTTATATATTTAGACATCAGGCACTGGCTAAGAAGGTGAAGCTGGTCACCCATTAACTGGAAAATTAGCAGATCGATCCCCACTACTAGCAAAGCCACATATCTCTTTGTGTCCTTGGGCAAGAACCTTGCCTCTATTGTCCGTGACACGGGTGTATAAATGTGAGGTGTCGGAGAGATTGATTATTATGTATGTAGAACTATATCATAGAATTACACAGAAAGAAGATACTTTAGGAAATTCTTTGAGTAAAAGTTTTTAGTTACGTTCCTCTGCATGTGTAAGTGTTAACTTATAACTGGCAATTATTAATGTCCAAATTTACAGAGCATCTACTTACAAGAAAAGTTGTCCAAAGTGACCTTGATTGTAGACTAAAAAAATATTTTCAAAGAGGGAGACAGACTAAGGCTTGTACTTTGATGCAACCCAAGTCTAGAAAGTAGAAGATAAAGACATGGCTATACCCTGAATCCTAATAGTGTGCTCTATCTAGGCCATTGACACACCTGGGGAAGTGATACCAGCCTCTTGTAGGGCACTGGTCCATTTGAGTTCAGTCTAGTGTGCACATCCTCCTATATTAATGTGGGTTCTCTCAGGCCTCCTTCTGTCGTCCAAAAACTTAGTATACATAGTATATATAACTTGCATAGTACGCATAGTATACAGATTAAATGGTGAATCTGAACTCTCCACGAATAAATGTTGCCCTGAATGGTTGTCTGTCAGTGTATGTCTCTCTGTGCCCCCCCCACAGTAATAAATAGTATTCAAAATGTCCAACATGGTACTTATAAAAACTTCTAAGATATTTTTTTGCCCATTTTTTTTTGGCTTTATTGATAGGACAGAGTATAGTAGGAAATCAGGGAGAGATGTTTGGTAAACTGTCAGATTCTGGAATCGAACCCACAACACCAAGGCAGGCTGTAGTTGCCCTGTATATGCGATGCAGCTCTAGCAACTGAGTTATACTGCAGCACATCAATGCAGGTTTTTAAAGCATTAACAAAACCAAAAGCAAAAGACCAGCTAAAAAGTTATTTAGTTGAAATATTCAGATAAAAAAATACATATAGGTCACTTTTTCCTGCAGTGCAAACATGGCCAAAAGGACAGCCTTTCTACTGACCACTGTAAAGGCTATTTTTAACCAGTGTTTCTCACTTTTAGTTGTCACAAAAAAATTAAGATCCGTCATCATCCGTCATTACATACTTGTCATGTTTTTGATTTTTGTTTTTTTTCTGGCTGCCACAGGTTAACTTGTTGTGATCGAATGTTTAAATTCCAGGACTGTACGAACTCTGATTGTAGGTTTGAGTACGGACTCCAACGATGTACCGAATGTCTCTCCCTGCTCTAACCTCAATTTTTTGTCTCTTCACCGTCCTGTCCAATAAGACCATATATGCAAAACAAATTTACAAAAATTAGGTGCTCCTTAACATTTTGGGAGAGGGTCCATAAGACAGGGCAAGTCTGAAAAAGGCTTTAGTGTGTTAGCTTTGTGATTAAGCGCCAATTACTGACCGTGTATACTGCCCAATCCCCAAGTGATTATCAGTAGCATCTATTTTTGGTCCAAGGAAAGTCTAGACGGTGGCAAGTAAAGACATGGCTGCATCCTGAATGCTAATGATGTCTTCTAGGCCACACCTGCAGAAGTGACACCAGCCCTCATGTAGGGCACTGGTCCATTTGAGTACACTACACGCCGCTCCTATCCCTTCTCTCTGTCTGTCCTGATGACGCCACATCCGTTTGAAGTACAGACATTTTCAATATTCTCTTACACAACCGGCACCGACAAAAGCCCACGCACACATGCAAGCCGGCCTGGCTCTCGGCACATGCATCCATGTCTTCAGTGAGACACGCATGCACCATCTCCACTATGCACATACGTACATCCACATCCACCAAGGGGGCAGCAGGGGTATACTAAGTAATTTAGAACAGTGTGACACTTTCACGGTCTAATTAGCCCCAGTGTTGCAGTAAACACATCCCAATGACCCTCCAGTTCTGGTTACTCATTAAGAATGGATGGGGCTGAAGATGGCCGGCCTCTCCCATCCGTCATGATCCAACTCATCACCGTAGTAACTCTGTCTAGAACACTCCAGAAGATCAGGAGGACAAGCAAATCTGATGATACTGAGGTGGATACATGACATTCATGAACAAACATAAAATGAACTGATGTGTAGAAGTGAAAATGAGGGAAGGCTCTAGAGAAAGAAGAGACAGATTGGTGCGTTGATGGCAATGGGGGGCTGGGTGGTTCCTCTCTCTCTCTCTGTGTTGCGGTTGCGGACGTGGCCAGTGAGCTGTGATCAAACCGTGCCTTCATACATCCCCGCTCTTCTCTTCGCTCTCTCATCAGCTGGAAGGCTTCAAGCAGCAGGGTGCCCCAGATTCACACAGACCACCTCCCTCTGTTCAGCCTAGGCTGTGGAGAAGGAGGAGCTCAAAAAATGTGGCGCTACGCTGACACCTTGTGGCATAAAATGGTGATGTGCAGGTTGGGTTGGAGTTTGAGTAGTAAGGCCGTATTGACCTTCAAAAATTGAGTTACGTGGGACTAAAAACTGAAGTGGAAATTATATGTGCAACTAATTAACATAGATTTAACAAATTCAGTAACAAAGGTCTCCCAGAAAAGCTGTGGTCTCAAATCGAGAACTGATGCAAACATTTGTGAATTATCAAAATCAATTATATTGGGGATGGGAGAAATGGCTTGCTTAATGCCTTTAGTAGAATCAACAGGTTTCATGTACAGTACTGTTGCACTGTAAATGTTCATTTAAGCTACCTAATGTGGATTTGGCTTTAATGGTTATGTGCATTTTACCTGAATGCAATTTTTGCAAAGGGTTCATGTTTAGTAAATGTGATCCATGTTTTTGGTGCGGGAAGTCAGGAAATTATTGCCCGGGCGTGGAGCCAAAACTCCTACCACAATACTTTATGTGCCGGTTAAATACAGAGGCATCAGGAAGGGCATTCGGCGTACGTATGTGAAGGATTAGCTATGGCAACCTTCGAGCTAAAGTTTCTTGTTCATAGGTGACCTGAGATTATTCTGACTATTTCAATCACCTTCAGCTGAAACTTCACTTAACTACTGCAATCTCAGAGGGCACAAAACTCTGGGGCCTCAGCTGGCAGTGCACATAATGCAAATACACTTAAAGCTGCACTACCTGATTTTGTGACTGTAAAAGTGATGTGTCTAAAAAAAAATTTGAGTTTGAATGATACACTCCTTTCCTAATTCCGCTCACACAAACCTGGAAGTATGTACACAAGCCAGGAGCTATCACAATAACATAGCAGAGATCTGAAATTTGCTTTTAATTCTTAAAAACAAAACAAAACAAACAAACAAAAAATAAGCTATGAATTTTGAACTAAAACAATAGCTCCTTCACATTATTCCTGATAGATTCTAGTTCTACTATAATACAGTCCACAGGTGACCTCAAAGTCTCATTTTTTCTCAGATGACTTCTGTTATGCTGTACTAATAACTAAATAATTATCTTTACCAAAATACAAGGAAAAAGAAATCAGGTAGTGCCGCTTTAAAGAGACAAAATAGTTCTTGAGGGATCTGAAACTTGACTTTTTGGTGCATTTTAAGTATCTAAGATAGCCATTAGCTACTTTAGAGAAAGGTCTGTGTTTTTTATATAGCATCAATCAGGCACTATAATTGCTGAGCCGTTTCTTTGCCAGTTTGCCCTTTTATACATTTTAAACTTCAAGAGTTCCACAAATACAGTATGTCCTTGGCTAAACTTAATCTGTAAATTTTTGATTCGCTTTAATGTAATTGTGGACTCACATGGCAACCATCCTAATGATGTAGTGATTGACAACTGTGATGCCCCGCGTTTGGGCTACTTTTATTTGCTCAGAGGTTCAAATCTGGACAGATAGCATTGGATGTCCACAGCAACATTAAATTTGCTTTTCTAATCTGAACATCTCCCAAATATTAAAACATATCTAACTAGCGTTAAATGACACTTGTAGGACTAAGATCAGTCGTTGGGGAGCTCCTCACTTCCTGTTACTTACACTTAGGGTAAAGGCCAGAACTAGCCAAGAGGCCTTAAATTGGACATATATGCTTAACCAATCGCCTTTATCATTGACTCTGCTTAAATTGTGACTATGTGTGATCAATACTCCCATTAGCTCAATCACTATCACTGGCTGTTGTGCCTGAGATGTCTCCATACTCAGGCCTGAGGGGAAAGGAACAGCGCGCCAGAAAAATGGTACATCAGCGTCCATCCGGAATCAATAGCGGAGCGTGTTGTTAATCTCGGACCGAAAATAATAGCTGAAAGGTTGAACGGCGCCACGCACTGAGGGGCCATTATCAAATAGGATTGGCTCAGCATTTCCACCCTGAAAGAAGAAAGCGTTTTGTGACACGGGACGCAAGCCAAGGTTTCAGCCGAGCTCCGGGGTGACTTTGGCTCTAGCCACGTCAGGGAATTTCTTTATTCTTTTAAAAAAGTTATGTAAGATGGTATCAGAGGTTTTCTGGCCATACTGGGGCTCATCCAGAAGGATATTTGAGGCTCAGTGGAATGCTTTGATCTGGAAATCGGAAAAAGGAAATTAGCTTGACCCTAGCTGAGCAGAGCAGGCCTAAAGGCACAATCATCACAAAAATATTTTAGACATAGTTTTACTACAAGCTAATAACATAACAATGTGACAAATTCCTAATGGTGTACTGTGTACATTTTGTTGAACAATATGGATAAAACAAGACTATTAAAAAAACCCACTTTTGGCACAATAAGTAGTGTAATGGATCATTTACACTCTTATTTCATCCACAAACATTGTTCTCAACACAGACATACTTCTAAGCATTTTCTACGTAAACTGTTGTCCAAATCACCTTCTGAATCACTATATAGGTAATGCAGTGTTTAATATGCAACACTAAATAGTGATTGAGTGATTGAGGGGTTAGGGGTGAGAGAGGAGATTCGGACATAGCCATTTATTAATAAAGAGGCAAGAAAATTAGGCAAAAATAGCCATGGTCCATGCAGCATTAGAATATTTCTTAACCAACTCACTCAAGTTTAGCTGTTGTTTTCTGCTTCGAGTGTTGAACTATGTTTAGAAGTGACCACATTGTTAAACGCATGTACTGGTCTGTTGGTCTGCATCCACAAGCCCTGGAGAAACAGACCAACGTACGAACAGAGCGCTCTGTATCTCAATGTGTATTTAAAATAAATTAGCTTTAAGGAGAATAAGCAAAGTAGGTCTGGAAGCTCTCCCACTGATGCCAAAATCAATCTTACCTTATCTTATGTAATGCCAATGCGGTTGATTGTGTACACTATGACGAAATTAAACCCAGTTTACGGTTTCCATTACCAAATGGCATGCTTTTCTGAACACACTTGGCCTTTGGTTGCATCAATATGATTGCACAATAAATCCAAAAATCGAAAGGGAAAAACATCAAACTTGTAATAAACATCTGACATAAGGAAAAACAAATTTTTTCCACAAAAACAAAGCTAGCATTTTTTATTGCCTTTAGCATACTAAGACCTTACAGTCCATCCTTCTTAATGAATTAAAACAGCATTTACTGTCTACACTGCATTGAACTTATGTTGTGCTTTAAATTTTTGTGCTAGATGAAACCCTATAAATACACTGTATAATGAGCTGGAAGATGAGAATAAACCAGAAACAGTGTAATATTTCTGCAGCAGCGTCAAATTATGGTATACCTCCTGCCTTCACACTGCTCGCTACACAGCAAGATTTACTCCCCTCCTTGTGTACATTATAGCCAAGGCAGGAAAGTTCTGAATAACCACTTCTTACAGCTTATTTTTGGTTTATATATAAAGTCATTGCACTTTTCACAAGAAACACAAGTTACACTATGATAAAACAATTTCTTTCAGATGTACTGTACTGAATCATCCCCTACCGTATCACTGCACCAGAGGTAGCTCACCACCACCAGTGTGTGACTTGATAATATATAGTATTTATATGTATTTTAAAATGTATTTTATGTACTTTATATTACACCTAGGGCTTTGAGGTATGCAATGACAATTTAACAAACTTACCACCAGATATCACCAAAAACTAGCCACCACACCTAATGCAGAGATAAACAAAGTCTTTAATGACATGCAAATGGCACTTTCACATTTCGTCTTTGCAACTTCCACCTTCTGTGGAAGAACATAATGCATAAAAACTTAGGAAAAGAGGAAGAAATAAAAAGCAATGTCATGTTTTTTTCTTTTTTTAACAGTACAGTACCGTTGATGTCACATTTTTTGTAGAGCACCTATCTTTACAATACTGTAAGTGGCTCAGAAGTACAAAGCACCGCCAAGTACAAGACAAGTCAACTGAAGAAACCAAGCACAATTGCACATAAAAAAAAAAAAAAAGGACGGACTTGAAACTTGGCTCCTCTTGTATTTTTCCTTTTTGTTGGGAATCGAAATGTAACACTGACATATATTTTTTTGGACGTTGTAGACAAAAATAAGTAACAGACTGGACGAAGGCAACAAAATAAAAAATGGCACTATATATGATCAAAATTGAGGCAAAAAACAGTCTATACCTGCCCTTCCTGCCCTTTACACATGATTAGGAGGCACTATGGGACACATGGCAACATGATCGAAGACAGAGGATAGATTCACAGTGATGCTAACACAAAACACCGCCATCTTGATTAGCTTTACCCTACTATTTACATCTCCCTCGCGTTACTGTACAGCTCACATACAGTAGGCTTCTTTACACTTGTTCGACATAGGCTGGCCACACACTAGCCATTGTTTTTTGATTGACAACATGATAGTGGTTTTATTGCAATTATATTCTTTATTTCATCTTCTTCCACTTATTCCTGTTAGGGGGGGTCACCTATCCCAGTAACTATTGGTCTTAGACCTTGGGGTACGATCTGGACAGTGGCCAGTTAGTCGTAGGGCTGACACAGAGACATACACAGACAATCATTCATTCTCACATTCATTCACTAGGGGCAACTTAGAGAGAATTTTAGACTCTGTGGAGTACCTGGAGAGAACCCACGGTAACACGGGGAGAACTTGCAGACTCCTCTCAGAGATTGTGCAGTTACATTAGTGTTCCAAATCAAGTGTAGTTGTAAATATCAACAGACAGACCAAAAAATGTGCAATGTGTTAGGTCTAACATATAGATTTAAGAATAAGCCCCGCTTGCGACAATCAGTTGAGATGCTTGGTCGGACATGTTCTCGTTGCTAATTTGATTTTGTCTATATGGAACTTATCTTGCTCTAGCTCATACTAATTTAAAAGAAATTAGTGCTGCACAATATATCACAAAAATTATATATAATGAAAATATATATTTCATTTTTATATTTTATTTATAGTATATGATTATAAATACAGGGACATTTCCGCTTTAATTTAATTGAACTTAATTGAACTCAAAGTATATCACAATATTTAACATAGTTATCACATATTACATGTTTTTCTCATACTGTATACAGCCCTAACAGAGAGTGAACCAGCTTTGCGATACCAAAAATGAGGTGGTCAGCTTTAAAGGTCCCCTATTATGCTAAACTGAGCTTTTAACTATGTTAAAATTCTGTTTGCACCTCAAAAACATACCAGGAGTAGTATTTTGTTTAATTCACAAGTTTGTGTAATCCTGTATGCTGAGGCAGTCCCTTTCTCAAGAGCTGAAAATGCTCAGGTCTCACTGCACACTACACAGACACATGAAACCAGGAAGTACTCCTGTACGTTTCTAAAGCCCATAGACCGTAACCAGACTTGTTAATAATAATTTCAGTGCTTAAATTGCCATCTCTACGAAGCAATCAACTCATTAATCTCTAACTCAGCATCATGTTGCTAACAGTTGTGCTAATTTTTAGCCATTCCTTTATATATTCCCCACCGTTGCCAGCAGGGGGCAACAGCCACCTAATGCAAGCTATGTAAAGCCAAAGTAACATATCCGCACAAGAAGACATTTTCCATACATATTCATTATTTTAAGTTAAAATAAAAAACATAATATGGGACCTTTAAATATGAGTGGTTATTTAGTGTAACAAGAATAATCAAGTGCCATCACACATGTTGCTGTAGTGTATAGTGTATACTGTAGTTTATAGTGTATACTGTAGTTGAGTTTTAATTAAAATTACACCAAACTGTCTTTGGTGTGATCTCCCTTGTTTAGAGTTTGCAAATGTCTCATGTTGGGCCAGTATTAGTGCATTAGTTGGACATTTTATCTGCTGTAAAAATTGCACTAACAAATCAAGAAACTATTAACTACAGTGGTTTCCCTCAAATCTTTAGACAAAACCTTGGAAGCCACCTAACACAACTTCTATTTCATTATGATGACATTATAATCATACCAAAAATGCATCATTGCTTTTACTCTCCCAACCCCATATAAAAACTGTGCAATTTTACTTTTTTTATGCAAACGGGGCCCTGAGGGGTCCTAATACAGATTTATAAGCTCCACAGAGCATGATATCTTAAACTTAAATCTTCAGCTCTTCCTTTTGTTTTGGCCTGCTCTGACCTGCCTTTAGTCCTCCACAACAGAGTAAGGCTTCACTGCATTGATAGTTCTCGTCTCGAAAAAAGGCACGCTCCATGCTTCACAGTACAACAATGCTTTTTTCCCACCCTTCATACTTAGCAGCACTTAGCATTAATCTCAAGAGAAAATTACACTTTGTGACTTTGTCAACATTTACATATTTACAGTTGATACTAACCATACCTTTTAGAGACTGAAGTACGCATGTGAAATCTTCACATACGTTTGTCAAGTTTTGCTGATGTTGGAAACACGTCACTGTACATATGGTAAAGCATGTAGAACAATACCACGTGGATAAGAGAGACAGTGGAGGTGAAGTTGGAGGTTTAGGAGTGCTTGATGGTGTATTTGCCTTTCTGCAGCTGGGAGATATACAGCTTCGACTTGGTTCCATCCAGACGTTTGAACCACACCTCATCGTTGTTGATAGTGGTGATGATGGCACTGCAACAGAGAGCTTTTTTAAATTAGCTTGTCCATAATGTGGCACTAACATTTAAAAAGACTGACATAATATTACAAGCTATACAATAAAAGTCCTTATAAATTGAGGAGATATTTGGTTTAGAGCAAGTGCCAAATTTCTGCCTACAACTATCCCATAACAAGAAGAAAAAGCTAACTCAAAAGAAGCTTACACTAGGTGGCACCAGGTACAAATTCCTAAATGGTTCCTGGTGGATTTTAAGTAGTAAAATATATTTGATTTAACTAAACTGTAATTTGAGCACAATATTTTAAAGTACTAAATAATGACATGTAAAGCAAATTAGATAACAATAACAGTAACTTTTGAACTCACCGGCACCAGAGCTATTCTAAAGAAAAAGCATGCAAATAGCATGATCAATATTGGTCCAAGTTAAAGTTTAATATTATTTGAATACAAAAACGTATGATCTCATACACTGCTTCATCTAACAAACAAGATGATAACAAACCAACATGGTTCTCAAATATGTGTACATAGCTCTCTTGGCAATTGTAAATAAAGCTGACGCAAAATATTTTTGAAGTATATTCCAAGTGATTTAGTATCTTTTAGGAAACCTAGGTGACAAGGAACAGGAAATATTCCAACCATGACTTTCTGTGTCAGGAGTATAAATTTGAGGTTGCAAAAAGGTCAAAGTCTTTCAGTCATCACAATGCACAAGGCCAAAGAACACAGATGTGATGTAGGGCTGTTGGTTGTTGTGCTTCAGAAAATAGGAAGTGTCCATAAGAAAATAGCAAAAACACTGAAAATGCCAATTTCCTATTTCAGGGCAATAATTAAGAATTTAAGTGAACTGGTTGTGTTATGAATCAGCCTGGAAAAGGACGTGGATCTACCTTCTCAGGAGGGTAGTTCAAATGGCCCAAAAATCTCCATGAATCACTGCTGGAGAACTGCAGGAGTTAGTTGGGTCTGGGGTCAGAAAATCTCCAAAACTACAATACAACAACTACCTAAATCACTAGAAATTGTTTGGAAAGTTTAGGAAAAAAAGCCCATCCAGAAACAAATTTCAATTTCAACATTTTCAGTTAACCAGACACTACTCGTACTTCAAATAATATGGTGTTTTATGGTCTGATTTAACAAACAAACAAACAAATAAATAAATAAATAAATCACCAGAGGTGGTTTTGTTGCAGACATAGATAAGCTACATGGAAAAGTACCTCATGCCCACACTTGAATATGATGACAGGTTTTTAATGTTTTGGGGCTGTGTTTTTTCCAGTAAGCTTGGGCAACTTGTTAGTGTGACAATGATGACATTATGAACTAGAAAACTGTATTGTGTTTTTTTGTTTTAATTACATACTTTTATGTAAATATTTTGGCTAAAAGATCAATTAGTTAAACTATAAAGATTTTTTTCAAAACAATTTTATTAAGGGTGCCAATAAGGGGCATTGTACCTGTAACAATATTCAAAAACTAAGTATAGAATTTAAGCATTCATTCAGAAAATAACTTATGCAATTTGCCAACTGTAGAATGGGCACAGGTCTTCAGTCTGCACCAGAACTCACCAGCTCAAACAAACCATGCAAACAAACTGGACTTGACATTGTAATTAAATTTTCCAGTTAAGTGAAAATTGACCATTTCACTTGTCTCTAATGTACCACAAGTCAAAGCACTTAATAGATAAATTGTAGTGTGAGGAAAATGAAATCTAACCCCTCCTTTCATGCATACAGTACACAGACCTCGTTGGGTACTCGTCCTTTCGGTTGATGCAGATGGCCTGTCCTCTGCAGTACCACTGGTTGTCATAGAACAGCCTGCCGTCCTCGGAGCGCGCCACGTGGTGATGTCTGTCAGCCTTCACTGCGGGGACTGGAGAAGAAACACAGGTGAGGAGAAGGAGAAACAGTAACACAATAAGATGAAGACTCCGGGGATAGTTGGGAGACAGGGTAAAAAATTAAAAGTCAACGGGAGGAGACAAGATCTATGCGCGATCAATAATGACCATTAGCCTTTGGGAGTGAAAGCAGTGAGTGTACAGCCCCGTGTGTTAGTGAGGATCAATGCTGCCAACTTTATCTGAAGAGAAAAACAAACTTACCATCAACCTTTACTCTGTGTGGACCCAGGGACGCCATCGCCTGAAGGAAAAGAAACACATAAATGAGATGGACTCTTGTGTATATATTAGGGCAGGACAGTATCGACTTGAGCATAACGCACATTTCGTCATTATATAAAATACAATAGTGGCTTTTTCATTAGGCTCAACACCGGACACAAAAAGATGGGACCTATAATGTGTTGTGACCTATCAAGATTTGAAAGGAGTTCCACAAGGAGCTGTTCTCGCTCCCTTGCTAAAAGTGCGAAGAATCAGACAAGCTTATGTAAACAGTGATTATAAAAATGGCTTTACAGTTTTCTTAGTATTGAAATACAAATCAAATTATTTCCACATATAGAAAAGGTGTTAGCTAATTGCTCCTTGTACCTATAAAGCTTACTAGGTGGTATTTTAGTGATTTGTAGAAAACACATATGCTGTATGTAAACACAATGAGCTGCAGATGCATTTTGCCAATGGAAAGCAGACCTGCTATGCTGTTTTTCAAGCTTTGTAAAAACCTTTGTATTAGTACATTTTATAACTAAAAATAATCTATATTTAAAAAAAAAAAAACTTTTGGGCACTTGAAAACGCTTGGATTAGGAGCCTGTCCCTCAGTAGTAGTAGCAAGTTATCATGGAAAGACTGCAGCTGTCTTAGCGTTGTAAAACCTTTCTCTGACTAAAGCCCTCTACAGACAGTGTTGCCTCCTGACTGTCAAACCTCCTGAAGTTCAAATGTTTATGAAGTTGGAAGAATTTGAGTTCAGACATGAGAGAAGAATGTCCAAGTGCTTGTACAGAGTGGTTGGAGGTGGACAGAGCTGGATATAATGGCTAACTGACATAACTGTTAGCAACATAAAGCAAAAGGATAGATAAAAAAATAAGATGACTTTTTTGTAGTGACTGAAATTATTGCTAAATATTTAAATGTCCAATGATGATGTATTGCCTTTAGAAACAACTCAGGAGCGCTTACTGGAGAATGCAGGGTTTCACGTGTCTACATATGTAGAAAAACTGGTAAATCTAGTCAAAACTGTTGCATTTGACAAGAGCTGGCAAAATTGTAAACAACACATCAACCAACATGCTGGAGTGGAATTTCAGTAGAGTATTTCATTCTCTAAGTGTTGAATTTAGGGCTTTGAACTTGAACTCATAAATAAGAATGGGAAATACTGCTACATTTGTTGGTGGTGGGATGGTATCTCTTTAGTGATGTTGCTTAGAAAAGGGTCTTTTGAATTTCATAATCTCTCAATATGACAATATGCATACATAGTAAAGAGAAATACTGAAAAAACACCTTTCTTATTGCAGTCCAGTCTTCAAGAATGTCTAGATCTTGCAGCATGTAAACAATATAAGGCCGTAATGGAATTGTTAAGGAAAAGTCTAGAAAGCACCAATCCAAACAGCAGGTCACTGACATTCTGCCAAGCGTATATTGGATGAATGACAGAGCGAACTACAAAGTAAAGGATATCAGAAACAACAACAGGCTTCTTCTTCTTGACAGGGCAGAAGGGATCCTTCTTCTTACTCTTCCGTGAGTGCAGCCCATCATTCCATAACTCTGGAAAGTTACAGGGGGAAGAGTGAGAGATCATGTTCTTTCATGTCAGCTCCACATCTTTGATATTGCATTCTGATATAGTGCATTGTGGCTGCTACCTGAGGTTATGTCAATACTGTGCCGGTCTTCCTCCAGTCTTCTTATCTTCTCCTCCAGCTCGCTCTGCACAGTGTCAAACAGCAGCAACTTCTCACTCTGGGTGTAGGAAACAAATATTGACAGGACATATCAGAGTACGTGATCCGGATGCCAATTTTCAATGTTGTTAAATGTTGAAAATGCAAACCCCCTGATAACCCTTGAGGTATGCTGAGAATGCTTTACCTCCCAGTGCTGGCAGGCAGCCTGGATTTCACACTCGTACTTGTTCTTCACCGATTCCAAACATAACTCCCTGTAGATTCCTGCAATAACAGTAAGAAGTGATCAATTATTAAATTACAGACTGCATGAAGGATCACAAGGTATTTTAACCTACGCAACAGTGATATTAGTTTTAGTTTTTCATGTAGGAATGTGAAGTAAAGGCTACACAAGCAGGGGGCCAGAAAGTC
Source organism: Bostrychus sinensis (assembly GCA_020698575.1). Classification (NCBI taxonomy): domain Eukaryota; kingdom Metazoa; phylum Chordata; class Actinopteri; order Gobiiformes; family Eleotridae; genus Bostrychus; species Bostrychus sinensis. The sequence continues at coordinate 8,709,929 of CM036257.1, read as the reverse complement.
ATTGTATCAATTACTTACTTGAACCTGCTTTTACATATCTGTTGGATTTTGTCAGGGCAATATGCAGAAATACTTTCATATGGCACAAATGTTAGAAGGTGCCTCCCACACAAGTGCATGACATTCAAGACCCCCTAAAGGACAGCGAAATGATGACAGGAAATAATGAGGGAAAACAGCAGGGAGAGACTAACCCAAAAAAGACGAGCTGTAGTGGCTCTATATGCCACATGCTCGACCAACAGAGCTATACTGCGCCTAACACGCTCTTTTGACTTTTACTGCAGTAGCTGACAACTCCAGTGGAACAAAGAGATCTCTATATAATCTCTATATAGCATCTTGCCCAAGTCAGGTGTTAATAGTTAAGTAATGAACAGTGTTAATTGTTCTCCTAACATGCATAATAGTGTTGTATTTAATACGTTTTCTTTTTAGGACAGAGCTCCAATAAGCAAAGTTAGATCAGTTTAAAAGGAGGGATAAAACACCATTGTGAATATTGCAAAACTGCAATAGGAAGAGTGCTACAATATTGCCGTGGGCTTGTACGATTTTGGGGGAAGGTCCTATGTGTAGTGATATTATGCTTGAGCCCATTTGCTTGACACAATATCGATCTTTTGAAGTGTTTTGAGACAAATGATTTGATCCCTGCTTCAGCGCCTACAATCACATGACCAATACGATTGAGACCTTGTTTCTGAACTTTCTTGTCTTCCAATTAGTTGCAGTTCTAACAGACAGCCAGAAGATGTCATTATTTAGCCTGTATTAAATGCTACGAAGCTGTGTTATTCTTAGGCGGTTGTGCAAATTGGTTCTCTGCTTCAAGAGGCCTCAATATCATCATCACTACATCTGGGGAATTTAAGTTTTGACATTTTATTTTTTGTGTTGTTTTAACTCCTTTAGTTTGGACTTGACTCAGTTTTGACTCTCTAAACATGACCATACCTGCCACTTTGGTCCTGATCTGCATGTTCTCCTGCAGGTTGGCTAAAGGCTCCAGGTATTCTTGCGCACAGCCAGCCATCACCTCCTGGAGTTTAATGTCCACCTGGCTCAGACGTTCCTTGTACAGCCTGGACATCACAGATAATGGAGGAGAATACTGAAATACCATCATTAACCTTTGAATTAATGCATTATAAAAAGCCATGGAAATGGCAGAGGATATCAGACTCCATTTCACTAAATGAAAGCAGAAAATGATGTCCATGAGAACTGGTCTTTGGCATGGCCTCATCAGGAAGCCATTTATTTAATTCAGTTACGTATTATCAAAGAGTGATGTACTAGAAATGTTTGAAATATTTAAACACACCACATAGTTTAATAATTTGCAATATTAAAGTTTGGACATGGGCTATACTCCATTAATTCACCTCCTTAATAAACAGTTTTATTATTTTATTTTTGTTGCACTTTGCTAGAACACTAGTCATGCACTAGTGCATGACCTTCATATTGTTTTTAGCTTCTCTTTGCATCATTTTTGCTTTATTTCATACACTGTAGCTCCAGAGCAGTCTTACCTTCCAAAAGTATGGTCTACTCTGTATTTAAATCAGTCTGAATATTAGTAAACTGGTCACATTTTGTGATATTTAAAGTAACCTTCGTAAAGATCTTTGCACTAAGGGTGCATTTGTCATCATATTTAGTGCAATGCACCTGTGCATGTACTGTTGTTGTTACACTGTTAGTGTGATTCACTTATAAGTTAACTTTAAGTGTAAATTCTGCCATGCTGCCACTTGTATTCCTAATTTTATTACAATGTATTACCAGTTAGGCCTTTTACCTGACAATGACAGGAGAAGTGCAAGAGGTAGGAGTATGACAAGATCTCGTGATCTCGCAAGAACATAATATGACAAGATCCTAATCAAGGTGAAAATAAGTCTCGTGATCAGGTTCTGTTTGCAGCTTTAACTGGGGAGAAGCCAGTCAGTTGAGTATGTGGCAAAACATTTGGGAGTATAAATGTTATGTTACTGCATACAATTCAAATAACAGAAGTAAATACAATTTATTGGTTTCAAAATGCAAATGTTTTCACATTTTATGATTTTCAGTTGAATAAAAACACGTATCATTCATTTATTTTCTCTTTGAGGAATATTTAAAAACAGAATAAAACTCTTGTCTTATCTCGTGTCTTATCTTGTCTCTTGTGATTTGTGTCTTGTCACACCTCCAACCAGATGTTACTGATCCTCCCTGTCCTGAGTACCAGGTCCTTGAGTACAAGGTCCTGGGTACCCAGGTCCTTGAGGTCCTGCTCAAGTTACCTTGGAAATTGATTTTATCTTTTATTCCTGAGCTGCCAGTCAACCTTGTCTCTAGTGTTGATACTTTGTGGGAGTTGACAGGGAACTTACTGCTCCTTCAAGTCTGTAAACTGTTTTTCTAATGTGGTCATCTCGTCCAGGCACTCCATCCTCCTCCTCTCACAGTCTTCATCGTCCATTTCTGTCCATATAAAAACACAAACAGCTTAGCACCAGCTCCATTTAAACTACTTTTTAATGAAATATCCAGTAATGTTACCCCATAATACATACACTTCTACACCATCTCCTTGTCACATTTAGATTCATTTTGCACGGCAACCACACATTACCTCTACAGCTTACTGTCTAGCAAGTGCGTATTTTCGCAGTTAGCATTATGTTGAAATTTAAGGCCTATTTTTCCTACCCGAGCTGTCTCCATCTTCAGACACCGAGGAGCTAACCGTGTCCTCCTCGTCTGTGCTGCTGCCGTCTTGGTCGGGAAAGTCCACCTCCATTTCGTCTTGGTTACTTTCTTTCTTTTCCCGGGAGTGAACCGGCATCACCAAGTACTGTTGCCTCGGTGTTATTGCGGTGACACGGCCGTAAGTAAATTTTTTCCAGATAAAAAGGTAAATGTAGCTCGGGCGGCTAACCGGTTAGCATCTCGACAGCTGGATTTGCAAACATGGCTGCCGCGGACCAATCAGAGAAAGCCTTACTGACACGGTCCAATCAGGTGTTAGCAGGAGACAACGGCAAACGTTAGATATTATGGAAGATGTATTTTTTTTTTTTTTTTACATTACATCTAATTTTTAGTTTACCTGGAAAAAAAAAGGCAAATTTTGTGTAATATTATGTTTTGTTGTTTTTTTTTTTAGCTTAAAGTGGACAATAAAGAGTTATAGTTACTATAGTAACTTTTAAATAAATTGTTGCCTGCTTAGTTCAAAGAGTAGTTTTATTACTTTTAACATAATATTATTTTGAAGTAACAATACTCTTATTTGAGTATAATTTTTGGCAACTCTACCCACGTCTATATCGAGGGCTTGGAAGCAAAGGGGAGTAAGTAGCATTTTAAAGATTTTACAGGAGTGCCAAAACAAATTTTCACCAAAACTGAATGGGCTTCTGTTGCCTCAAATCAAACACAATATTTGATATTTCTTGTTATAAAATGGAATCTCTTTTAAATTCATACTACTGCAGTTTTAGCTGGAAATTATTATTATTATTATTATTTTTAAATGGCTAAAAGGTGCAATATGCCTTTATGACACTAACATTCTCTCCATAAATGTATGGAATAAACATAGAACTTGGGTGTAAGTAAGTAAACAAATGGAGACAGAATGAAGATTTTCATCTGAATGAAAACACAGCAGCTTTCTCAAGGCTCTTTATATTCCGGGGATAAAAGTAAAGTATCAAATAAACTGAAGCCGTAATCAGTCATGGATTCTTAACTTATTTTTTTCTCCTGTTCTCGTTATAACTTCTTAATTCTTTTGTTTTCCTGAAATAACAACATCATTTTCTTGTTATAATGAGAAAACAAGGCTTTTTTTCCCCGAGATAATGACATAATTTTCTCGTTATAACGAGAGGACAGGGTTTGTTTTCCCAAGATAACGGTTTATGGCTTGTTTTCTCGTTATAACAATAAAATTAAGTCATTATCTGAGGAAAACTATAGAATTAAGTCATTATAACAAGTAATAACGTAAGAAAAATAAAAGTTATGAATCAATGGTCGCCTACGGCTTCCGTTGGTTTCAAAAGCATTATTTTGTGAAAAAAAGGTGCAAAGATTTGGAAATGTGTGTTTCTTTTGCGTATAGGCCTATGTAAATACGTAATTTATTTTTTACTATTTTTATTGTTTTGAAATACCAGAATTTGCACATTATGCAACAGTTACTCAGTACTTGAGTAGGTTTTTGGATGACTACGTTTTACTTCTACTTGAGTAAAGTAATAAACTTTTAAACAAAGTTATTTAGCTAATTAAGTTAATAATAATTAGTGGAAATGAGACTCTGGGACAGTTTGTCACTCTTAATGACAACTTAACCAGCCACCTTTATAAGTGTTGCACAGAAAAATGAAATACTTCATAATAAAATTCTCTATATTCATGATATAGGCGTACTAACAGTTTCTGCTTTTCTGTCAATTCTTTTAGTAGAAGATAAACAACTTGCAGTACATTTTTAATGAAAAAAGGGCAATAGCCACCAAAGAGAACATAGGCTACATGTTTGTGCTGTCAGTGAGTGGGTAGAGTGACTCTGCCAACTCAAGAATACTGCTGGTTGCTAAAGGCTATTTTATGCTAGACTTTAACAACACAGCACACAGTGAAGCCAGAGTGAAAGAGAGGTGATTTTAGAAATTCCTCATGAAATCAATGAAGTCCATTACCATCAAAAATTTGACACCTTCATAATTATAAAATATTTTCTATAATGCAGTGATATGACTTTTTGTACCAATAATCCACTACAAAAATCTCAAATAAACACACAGTATAAAAATAAGAGCCATAATGACACATTTTATTTTTCAGTAAACAAATGTTTAAAGGATAGCTCATTTTGTTTTTTGCCACTACATAAAAAAATTAATTTGAGAAAAAAAAAAAAAAAGTCATTTCTGTTTAAACATACTGTATTTTCATTATCTGTCTAAAATGATAAATAAATAATAAAAAAAATTAAAATATAAATAAATAAATAGTAGTGTCTTTTTTATGCTTCAAGTTTATATTAATCACTCATGCTCAGGTGATTAATCCAGCTTGTACTGACTACCTCATGTCTTGTTATTGTATTTTTTACTGCACCTGAACACTTTAAAGCTTTGAGCGCTGTCATCATGCAGTGAGTCAGTGCTTTTCCCGCTAACAGGAGGTGCAGAAGAGTCAGACAGCCCCGTAACCAGACCGTGTGAGGAGACTGGCACATGAGTGGAGCGCCCCGGGGCTGCATCTGTCAGAACGTCCTGCACCTGTCTCACCTCTGAGGCACTGACGGACAGACTCCGGGGTGAGCACTGCGGTAGACTTTGGAAAAGTGAAGGCAGGTTGTGTGAAAAGCCAGTGAGTACCCAATGAGCTGGCACTTGGAAATAGGTTTGACTTTATTGAGGTACAGAGTATGAAGAAAAACAATGACATCACTTAAGATCACATCATCCAGTCTTATTTTATCCGTCATGAATGACTATGGCAGTTGAAAAAAAAGGTGATCTTGTGGCATTCTGTCCTGCAGCTCACTGATCTCAGACGTCCATTCATTCATTCTGTGTTGTTCAAAAGCTGACTGCAGGAGACAGTATGTCAGCCATTCTCAAAGTCAAGACTGCCATGGGCCTCTTAAATTTCTGAGAAACCCATGCGGACCCCCAACGAAAGAAATTCCCTCTATTCAAAAGTCTATGTCATGATTTTCTCCATATATGTCTGTGAAAAACTTGAGAAAAAACACTGACTGTTGGCACAAAATTGTTGTAAAGTCATATTTTTAAGCAAGTATATAACTGTAACTTTCAAATCCAGTTTCTTTTTATGTACCTAATATAAAGAGCCTCTGAGGGCCCCCTGCAGTACTTTCATGGCCCACACAGGGCCCCTGTTTTTTCCTCAGACTGCCTCAACCAAATTTAGGATAAACACTTTTATACACTTCAAACAAAAGAATCCTGCACACTGTCTAACCTTGCAAATGTGAGACTTTATGGTGGAAAAGTTTAAGTAAGCCATTTTAAATAGGAAGTGGCTAGCACCCAAGGGTGACAGGTCATACACTGAGATGAGCAGATGATATACAATAATAAAAATACACAGCAGAAAATAAGTTTGCATTTATAAGTAATGAAAAACATGTACATTTACAATATCTGAATAACATAAAAAAGCACTGAAATAATATTAAAAAAAAAACATTACATATGAATGCTTGAAAGAATGAATAAACCATATGTATAACATCCACAACTTGTTATTCTACGGTCTATTTTATTATTGTATGTCCACTGCTCATCTTGATGTATGACCTGTTGTTCAAGATATTTCTAGGTGGACACATTGGTAAACCAAATACAGTATATGGTCAGCCATATAAAATGCATGTAATAAGCCCCATCACACTTTGCAACATAAGTTTAATACAATCTTGTTGAGTGACTTTAAACAGCTACATCAAATACAGCAAACAGTGTCAAACTGAGTGGCATTCATGCACTTGAGAAAATAAGTTTGTTGTTTTACTGTAAACATTAAGTTGCAATGGACCTTGAAAACCATGTTTAATTTGTATGTAGTTATATGTTTTGTACAAAAGATAAATATAATTGAAGTATTTTTATTTTTTTTTAAAGGTTGTATTATTTAGAAATATGCATGCGATGTTGAGGCCCCCTTGTTGATCAAGTGTTAAGTGCCTCCATTTCTTGTTAAGGAGATTGGAACCCCATTTGTGACAGTCCCAAACCCAGATAAATAGAGGGGGTTGTGTCAGGAAGGGAATCCAGCATATATATATATTGTTGGGGTAGTGTGTTAAGTTTTACAGATGCACTGTAGTCTATGTTTCGACCACATGAGAGCAGTAAAGACTTGGTATAAGAGCGCCTTTTGACTTGTTCTCTGTCCATGGCATCACAAAGTAGATACAGTGTTTAAAGGGTCGAACTGGTCATGTAGTACATACACACAACCATAACATGTAAACATTCACTCTGACTGTAAATATAGCTATTTTAAGCAGTAGTAGTGGTAATTTTTGAAGATGACCAAACTCTTAAAAGGTAGAGTAACTAAATGTAACCACTGGCAGTATGTGTAGTTAAAGTTCTTGAAGAGCAGAGTGTGGTTTGTGTACAACCGCCTCAGTGTTTTTTCCGCACAGTGCTACTGTTCTCATCGATTTTTCACATTGCAGTCGATGTGTCAGGAAACTCTCAGCAGCAGTATTTAGGCCAGCAGAAAATCTGACTTTGATATGTGGTCTGTTTCATAACACTGAGATTATGTTCCATAAAACTCGTCTGTTCATGATCAATATTTTCTTATTAGGATATGGAAAAATTTTACGGAAACACAAACGGAGAAGTACATTATTATCAAAGCATATTTTGATTGTCTCCTGATATATTGTTCCATTTTCACGTGAGAATGATTTGCATGAGTTTGCATATACCCATGGGAACAAAGGCCATCAATGTAAATGAATGCAAACCTGAATTCTAAACAAAGTGCCAACGTATTAGCTGTTCTTTTGTCTTGCTGTTTAAAGCCGGGTATACACACTGTTTTTTTTTAGTCTTAAAAGATTTCTGGAAGTCCCACTGCACAACATGGAATTTGTAAATCGAAAAGTACCATGGTCCTGTCCCAGCACCTGCACTATGCATTTTGTCAAAGTGTGCATTTTCTGAACGTGCATGAAGTGTGTGAGTCCACAAGGGTACAGGATTGCTAAAAAGGAGAACTTGGACATTCCACACTTGGACACTTGAGTTATGAAAGTCATTAGGTAAAAACATTCAATAATGTGAACAGCGCTGTCTTTTAGCTGTGTTTGCAAAACTGCTGCTGGATTTGCCTGAAATTTACCACAGAACAATAAGACATGTCCTTTGCATTTTTGCCACTTAATGCTCGCAGCTAAGTTACTTAAAAACAAACACAGCATTATTAAATGCAATGAAATGCATTGTGGGTAATATACTTCAGAAAAGTCCGCATCAAACCACATGTGTGTAGAAAAGTAAATAAATCCAAAGGGGAAAAAGGTAAATGTGATCACGCTTTTGGCTGGGAATGGCATAATTGTTACTATGAGGATGCACTGGTGTATTAGTATTGATCACATGTCTGACAGAGATTGTAGGTGCAGTGAGTGGCAGACCCACTTTGCCATGAATCTTCCAAAATATCTGACACTTTGTCTTTGGTTGTAAGATGGCTCTTTCTGTGATTTTTGTCCCTGTCTCACTATAAAACATACTGATATACTGTATTTCGTGCCTCTTTTTTAAGCTTTATGCGATAGACAGTGTAGGACTGACAGGAAACCAGCAGCAAGACAGCAGGGAGAGATATATGGTAAATTGCTGGAGTCCAGAATCGAACCCACGACACCAAGGCAATCGATAGGTGCTTTATATATGCCCCATATGCTCTACCAACTGAGCTAATCTGCAGTGCACGGCCACTGTTTTTGAGCTTTTTTTGACAGATTTTCCACAATAAGGAGTTTTTCGTCGAGTTTGCTGAAATCACGCTGTAAGTCACATGTGGAATCATTTATATTTACAATAAAGTAAGTATAAAATGTTTTTGTGCTAAGAAATACAGATGTTATATGAGTACTTTTTGAAGAATCATCAGAATGTATGAGTAAGAGGGTACTAATGGTATGAGGGAAAACCCAGGGGATACACAAGACAAAAAAGGTAACCACACAGAAGGTATGCACGTGAATAAAACTATTTAACCAGTTCTTATGGTGGGAAAGTTTGTGCCCATCACATTCAACATATTGCGCATTCTGTAAATTGGGATAGTCCACTGTTTTGTGAAATAAGGTACTTGAGTATTAGGTAACCGTCAAATTATCAGTGCACTCACAACCTGTACAAGCAGAGAAGAGCAATAACATGAGTTGTGTCCTAAGAGGAGTGTTTTTATTGTAGAACATTGTAATAGAGAATCTAATTTAGTTATGACTTCTCACACTGTGCACTTGCAAATGTAGGCTACAATTTAAATATGGTCAAAACAGGCAGCGCCAGACAGTGGCATTCAACAATACTGATTGGAAAATAGAGATCGCAACCCTTTGCTTGTGTTCCAAAATAAGTGTGGGGTATGTCATTAGCATAAATTTGATTACATAGCTGCAGCATGTACAGCAGTACATTGTTTAATCTGTAGCATGGCTTCTTCCTGCTTTTATAAACTGAGAGTGTGCATAAAGGTTATCTAAAGTCTAATAAAAAACATATTTGCAAATTAATCTATACTCTAATAATACTATTTATTTACAGTTGGGTTTGTGGGCTACTTGTTGCTTTATAAGGTATATATCTATATCTATCTATAGGGGTGCGACGTATACTCAGGTGCGACTTGATTTGACTTGAATTGAAAATAGAACTGATGCTGAGTCTGACGACAGCCACGCAGAGGAGGAAGCGGCGCTTCGTCTACCTCCGAAGTTGGCGGAGTTGTTCAGAAGCGACACCGAGGATGAAGAATTTAAAGGATTTAGTGATTAGGAGTGAGATGGTGAGTTTGGTGAACTTGTTATATTATGTTCTTTATGCTATAGTTATGTGAATAACTGTTAATATATTACGTTAACATACGAGACACCTATTCAGTTCGTTGTTTATGTTTCATGTAGCTGAATAACCATCAATGTGTTACGTTAGCATGTAACCTATTCAGCCTTTTGTTATCTAATCTATTATTACTATAACTTGCCTTTCAAGATGAAATATCTGTTCTTGGTGTCGGATTTTGTAAAATAAATTTCCTCCCAAAAATGCGACTTATAGTCCAGTGTGACTTATATACATTTTTTTCTTCTTCATTATGCATTTTTTGGCTAGTGCGACTTATACTCTGGAGCAACGTTTATGCAGTTCTGATGTGATGGGTATTATGTTATTTTTGCATATCGTCCCTTCCCAAAGAGCACGACTTTTTGTGACTCTCCCTTGTGGAGGTCCAGGAAGCACTCCTTCTTGCCTTTTTGTTCATTCAATGCATTCAGGTTTCTTGCTTTCATCATTTTGAATTCACCTTTCATTGTGGTTATTTTTGATGTGTTGTGTGATGTTTTCAGTCGAATATGACTCCATCAGAAGCGATAATAGATAAGATAATTTTGTGCAGATAATAGTTCCTTTATGCACTTCTTTGAAATGCCAAAACATTGTGTAAATACTAGGATAGTGTGACCATTTGGTAGCGCGGTAGGGCAGTAGGACACATCACACACAATACAGTATAATCCTTTTGTGTTGTGATATAGGGTTTGGCTGTGCGGCCGTGGGAAGGACAGCCCACGATTCCCCGAAAAAATCTGCATTTGTAAATTTAGGCTGAAACTGTGACAGGGGAGGACTGCAGAATTTTTTTACAAGCTCAATTTGAAAGTTTCAGCCAATGTGTTAGCTTTTCAGAACCCAAATCCAAAATTCAGTGAGTCATTTATGGACAATTTGAGTTTCATACTATGTGATCGTTGTGTAAGCAAGTTGTGTGAATTTTACCAGTCTTTTATATTGTTCTTTGGTCTTTGCTTCTTTGGAGTTTATGGTCTACATGGTTTTACATTGAAACTTTTACTTTAAGGCATTAGCATAGGTTTGTTAACATAGCCTATCAAGCTAACGATTGTAACATGTACAATCCTTGTTTTCTTTTTGTTGTGCAATTTAAAAGACTAATAATTTTGGACAGCAATGCTATACAAGGATTTTGGTCTTTACAAATGGATACTACTGTAAAATGCTAAAATAGCCATGTGATACTTGACAATAAGTGTTTACAAAAGCGATACTGTTCGGTATGGAAGTCAATACTATTCTAAAAAGTGTTTTACATGTACCAAAGGTATATCAAACCACATGACTTTGGTAACACTTGGTTAACAGGATAGGTTCAAACAGTGTGAATGGATTTACATGTTATTCAAAATAGCTAAATGTGCTTTTTTCATAATACCATTTATTAGCAACAATAACTTTACACAAATGTTTCAAACTGTTGTAGCTTTCTGAATAAAGACTAATAATAAATAATGACAAGGCACATTCATTTTTTTAAGTTTTATAATTTCTTACCCAAAGACACAACTTTATGTGTCACTGTTTACAAAGAACCAGTGTTGCCAGATTGGGTTTCCACACAGGTTTTGTGTTCTTTTCTACGTATTATGGTATTAACGTTTAGATTCTAGAGATGTTGTGATTTGGGCTGTTTTTTATTGAGTTAGACAGGGTTTACGTTCTGTTTGTATTTTGTAATTGTATTAAAAGGGAACTATGTAACTTTGCTTGCTTTTCTTTGCTGTTTTGGTCATATTTTTCTCTATTAAGCTACCCTTATATATCAGAGTAAAACACTATTGTAAAAAAAAAAAAAAAAAAAAAAAAAAAAACACAAATCCGGTTGACTCCTGTGTGACCACTCATTACACCGTTTCCCTTTACCTTATAAAGCTATTTTTAAACTGTGAGACGCCGCAATTACAATGAACTTAACGGATGTGCATCAAATCAGCATGACTTTTAAAGGACAGGCACACCCCCATAAGAAATGCAATTTTTTTTTTTACATAAATGGGATCACCAACTGTCTACATCTAGTGTAAAAGTCATTCATTCCTTGTAATGTGCCAGGAATTTTAATTATACCATAACAGTCACATATGCTGCATTCCTTTCATTATGCTGCGTTCATGCTGTTCCTGAGTAATTAAAGACTGGCTCACGTGAACCCTGTCACTATTATTTAATCTATGATATGCTGTAAGAATATCTAAACAAGAAATGATGTACTATGGGAGCTAGTGTGGGCGTAGAATGCTTTGTCACTGAACCTACACAGAAATATGTAGAGTGCTTTGTCGCTGTGGAGTTACAGCTTCCTTTTCGAATGGGACGGAAGTTTATGAATGATGGTGACAAGTCTGGGAATCTGAGCCACTTGGAAATTCTGAAGAGTCAGGCCTTATGCAAATTAAACAAAAAGTCCATGAATAGCTTTTGCTTGTGTAATAAAATACATTTTAAACATTCCTGACATGCTTTACTTGAACCGGATAAAGGCAAAATAGTATTAATAATCCATAGCCCCCACCCCCACCCCACAAAAATAAATAAATAAATTAATTAATTAAAATAAAATTAAATAAAAGCGGGGTAAGGCCAAGGCAACTCTCCCAAGAGTTGGTGAGCTCTGCCTGGCCACAGTTTGCACTAGCTCCCAGTGTAGCCAGTAAGCTAACGTTAGCCACATATTCCAGCCATTGAATAGCTAGCCATTTTTTTTTTTATTATCTCAATGTAAAAATGAAACACCAGCTAATTTTGAAAAGTACCAAAATAACCATAGCATTGAATGTGTAGACAGGGACAGAAAGTAATTCACTTTTGATGCAAATTAATATATGTTGCTTTACATAACTTTAACTTTCAAATGTCCATTTATCACATACAGTTACGTACTTTTTCCCATCCTCATATTTTACTATCTAGTCACTAGTTTTCTTTTACCTCAACAATAAGACATGCATGATTAAGTAACTGAGTGATCTGAGTGAATCATTTATGAGGTAAAGCCATAAATAACCTGATCCGTTTCTCCAAATGATATAACACATGATAAAAATTATTAAACTAACCTTGATGACTAATGTTAACTGACACATTTACACTGCTCCTTTGCAACGTAAATGTGTCAAGTATACGTAAAAAAAAAAAAAGTAAGTCTCGCTAGTTTGGGTACATTTAGCTTCTTTTTGAGTTGACTGTAGTGATGAATGTGAGTAATAAAAAATAAAATGGAACCCAGCGGTTTTCATGGCACATTGTTGGCATACCGTATTTTTTAGGTTCTAGTAATGAATAATAAAATATTAGCACTTAATTTTTATTTGAATAAGAAATGTTGAAAGAGGTGCTAGTCTCACTTTATGCTAATTAGGCTAGTTAGGTAACTATGTAGTAGCATGCATTAATTAGTGTGTTGTGATTTTTTTCTAACTACAGAATATCATGAATGCAAATTACAATGTAGCATCTAGCTTACATTGGTGTCACAGTGAAGGTAGTTATTTATAGGGTATTCTCTTATGCGTTAGCCTTAAGATAAAATTATTATTAGCATACAGTGCCTAGAGTGCTTTTTTTGTCAATCCTGTTAATTTAATTTTCTCCAAATTATATCATCAAATGAAATATATATGGTAAATAAAATAATGTTATAAACTGAGAATGCCTAGTGTACAGCGACAGGACACCTACAGGTTCCAAAATTGACGTATTTGTAGCGTTTATTATCTATTTTCACACCATGGACTTTTTCCTTCTTTGAAATCTGTAATTTGTGTAAAAAATAACTTTTTATGGCTTGTGACATCACCGCTCTAGTCCATTGGTCAGAGCCGATCATGTGGTACGCAAAGCAACACCGCACTTGTTCAAGGGCCACAGTGCGCCTGCTCTATGGGCCACAGAAGTAACGCAGAAGTAAAAAACGTTTTTGGCATCACGCGCCAATGAGCAGGTCTGTTGAAAACAACGGTTGTCATGACGTCATTCATTATCCAGTTCTATAACACATCCATGGACTCAACATACTATAAACTAGAGTTTATTAGAGTTTTAGAGTTTAAGAGTGACACGTGTAAGAAAAATTTGAGAATTTAGAATCAGAAAACTATTGTTATTATTTTCTCAAGTAGACTTTAAGTTATAGCCTATTCAGTTGTGCTATTTCAGCAAATATGCTACAAATAAACCACACTTAAAAGTGTTTCCATATTTGCACCAATGCCACAAAAATATCTAATGTCTTGGTATTGATCCATGCACCATTCTGACACAATGGTTCTAATGCCTAGCATATACACATTTAAATTTCTTTGTTTCAATTCAGTTCTTTATTGTCAAAAATAAGCATAATCAAAAAGGCATAGATTGAGTTCCGTAAAAGTGCTTCCACATAATTATTACTGTCAAACATATGTCATAATAAAAATATTCTAGTTCACTATTTGTATATATTAGTTCTTGTTTTGTTAAGGGATAAATCTGAAGCAGGCCACAAAATATTGCTATCAATTCATACAAGGCTGGTCTCAGGTTGGTACTCTGTAACAGCCCATACCCTGAGTCCAGGTATTGGTCTTGTATTGGTAAGAGAAAAGTGGTATTGGAACATTCTCTACCTAAAATTAGGCTTTCCGCTTTCTATCCAGTAAGTTTGAGCCTTAGTCAGGGTAAACCCTGGTCAGGGGCCAGCTTGTCACAGGCTGACACAGAGACATACACAGACAGACAACCACTCACTCTCACATTCACTCACTAGGGGCAATTTAGAGTCAGCAATTCACCTAACACATGCATGTCTTTGGACGGTGGGAGTAGTACCCAGAGAGAACCCACAGAAACTACTCAATATAGGCCAAATAAAGACATATTTCAACACAATTTTAATGCTTTTATGATGCAGTGTTTATGTTAAAATTTACTTTTTGTGGCATTTAGGAGTTGTAATTGGGGTGTGTAAAGGACATTCATTTGTACGTTTACAATTTGGAGGCACTATGAGTTGGCTACCACCTTCACTGACAAATGTTCTGTGGAAAACACCGCTGCCGTTGTATCCCTTGGTAAAATGCACTCAAAGCAATATAAATTGAATCCATTATTATTATTATTGTCATTATCAAGGCTATAGGCTAGTAAACTAAAGAACCATGGCCTTCATATATACTTAAATGCTTTTTGAGTAGTGTTTATGCACATATGCATCTATTTACTGCATCTATTTTTAATCAAAAGTGTACAAAGTAGCCTTAGTTTAGCTCAGACTCTAGTCTACGTGCAATAATTAAATGCATGGATTAGTCAGCGGTATTTTTGCTATTAGTGTTAATATTTTTTAGGAATTTACCAAGATACTCCCATCACTGACTCACAAAGGTTGTACTGTACCAACAAGTACTGCAAAGGAGAGCCCTTAGTCAACTGCTATTAGAATTGTACTAGTACCTGTCGCCATAGCAACCACTAGGGAACACACTGCAAGCGCAGACATGAGTGCTGTGAAGTGGAAGTCCCAGTATTTCTCATGTCTGGTCAAAATCTTGCCATATACAGTACTTATCCACAGGCATGCAATGTTGGCAACCGGAGATAGCCCTTCACTTCTCCAGGACAATGTGTCCCCAGTCGCTCCTTTAAAACAATGTTTGGAATTTTCATAGTACAGAGACGACAAACACACTTTTGCAAGTGACGATTATGACGCACGCTCACACAGTGATACCAAGCTCACTGGGGCAATGACATCAGAAGAGCCTGCTCTGTGTAAGCGTGTGGTTGAAGCACCGCCCCATAGGGGTATGAACGCTGCACTGCGCCTGGAGACTGTTGCTATGTTGCACCAGCCCAACCCTCACTGTGTAAACAACAAGGTGAACCTGGGAATTTTCTGTGATAGGTCAAGAAAGCACGGTACAAATAACCTGTCATGCACTGCTGTGTGGAGAGGAGAGGAATTTCCTTAAGAATGTGGTACTTATTAGGGCATATACAAAGAGAGCACAAGGAAAGTTGTCAGGAAAGTAAAACTTTCCTTACAGAAGATATGCAAATTTCCAAATTTGTCCCAATTTTTCACAGTGCTTTCCAAAATTAAATCTAGTTTGCCTAAAAGTGACAGTGGTGTGAATAAATGCTAAATGGGCAAGTCCAGAAAATTCAGTTGGGGGATGTACTATGGATTACATATGAAAATGACCATTACAATGCCAGTAAGAGGATTATAAACATATTTCAACATATTTTATCAGCCGTTCCTAGAAACACATAGGAAGCCCAAGGCAGAAGATACCCAGAAGGTAAAAATAGTATATATTGTTATAGTCAGTCTTTATCAAAGTAAAGCTGTCTTGCAAACCATCATAATCGTTTTCATTTCATTACAATAAAGAATGTTGTGTTTGTGGGTTTTCAGGTATTAGGCAATATTTTCAATAAATGAGTCACAAAATTAAATCTTGGTACCACTTAAGAACACCCAAATCAGTAACCAGATCAGTAACCAGTTGCATACTTACAAACCATGACTTTAACATTTGCAAACACCATTCAGTTATAAAGAGTTATTAATGTTCAACTCGCCAGTAATAAGCTCATGTAAATCAATGCAAAACCAAAAACCTCAGTGTTAATTCAGTTTTTATATGTATTCATTCAATTATTGTTAATTACATATTTATTAATGCTTTATTACTCTTTAATAGTGGTGAGTTATTCTAAAGTGTTACTGAAATCTTGCATTGCTTGGGTTTTGCATGGAAAAAAAATGGCCAATTCGGCCGTCGCCACAGTAAATAATGGGTACTTTTTGCTCAAAATACCAATTCTGATGCAACCCTTTTACACTTATCCAGGCTTGGGACTGGCACATAATGCGTGTGTTTTTTTTTTGTTTTTTTTTACGTCACTTATGGAACTTTGACCTCCCACATAAAAAGTAGGGGAAGTAACCACTTCACTCATGGGGGGCATCCAACTTTTGCAAAAAAATTTGGAAAATTTAATTTTTTAAAAAGTTTTTTATATTTCCATATTTGTGGTGCATGTTACTTTCTATAGTCTAGTCTTTTTCACTAGTAATGCAGATTATGCATTACTGCACACAGTTACATAACCTATGTACAAGTGCCTTTCAGATTCTCTGGGAAATAAAAATTCACAGAACATTTTTATCTGGGAATAAATGCCATTATGTAAACTGGGTTTGGCAGGTTGATAGGACAGTATGCAAATTGCAGTGTCTAGACAACTTTGTGTATGGTTGCTAAGGACAGCCACATATATGTCAAACAGGTTTATCAAACCGCACGTGAAGACATTTTGTAACCATAAATTTAATTTTAATTTATACTCTGCTAAAATGGTTCAAAACTGGGACTGCTAGGTCAAAAGAAGAAAAAAAAAAGAAAAGAAAATCTACAATGTGTCTCTGGTTAGCCTCTTGAATGAAATAATTTCCCCCCAGCAGAAGGGAATTCTTGGGCAGATGTCTGTCCTTTTTCATTCATGCTCCTGCCTCTCATTCATTAGAATAAACAGTGATTTGTGCGTTAGCCTACATCACAGGTGGAGATGGGTGCCTAATAGGAAACTACAAGTTCTTATTCTGAGTATCTTTTGGGGATTTTTTCTCACAAAAGCACAGCATTAATTCCCCGAATGGAAATCCCCAGGAGCATGCCCCGCCCACTTATGAGCAGCTTAAACCCCGCGCGCCTCCCTCCGCTGCTCATTCTTCCCTGAACTTTTGGAGAGAGACGTAGCTGTACAAGCGACAAACAGTCAACATGGACGTGCACAGAGTATCCCACCACCACACTCGAATGGAATATAACTCGGACAACATGGAGGCCAAGCATGCTGGGAAAATGCTGCCCTGCCAGGAGGATCGTTTGGACAGCGGCTTGGATTCGCTCAGAGAGGAGGACGAGATGGTGAACGACTTGCAGGAGCTCAGCATGAACGACGTTAAGGACAATAAGGAATACGAGCCCTGGAGAGCGGTTGTGACGGACGATGGTGACACGTAAGTGCACTATTTCCACTTTTGAAAAAAAAAAAAAAAAAAAAAGATTCTTAAATGCTTTTAAAATTATGCTTATGTAATTGCACATCACAGCTTTACGCAAAGGAGTTGCATTGCAAAACCAAACAAAACTGCAAAGGCGCGCTCTGAAAGAGTTAAAGTTTGCAGAAAACAAGAGTTATTTAAAGTATGTGTGTGCAGAGCAGTGCTTATTCAAGTTTGCGTGTGTACTTTGGCTGAGAGCGTACTCTGGGCGGGGCTAAAGTCCGCTGTGCGCGTTCAGGAAAGTCCCTGGCGTTCTGCCAGTAACTGATAAAGCATCAGATGTGTCAAGCCACAACTGGTGGAAATAACCCGACAAAACTCCATTCTTGCGAAACGCTTTGCTGCGCTGGCTTTGTTCTTTCTTATATGGCTGGAACCACTTCCTATGTGTGTAGTTTTTTTTTTCACAGTACTATTTTAACTCACCTCTTTTTTCTCCCCCTACCACCAACAGGCTTCTGCACTTGGCAATCATTCATGAAGCACAAGAACATGTCCTTGAGATGATCAAGCTGTCCCACAATCACCCCTTCCTCAATGTACAGAACCACCAAAGACAGGTATGCATCAAACTAGTAAACACTTAAAAGGACCAAGTTCATTCAACTCTACTTGTACATAGAAATCTAACTCTTTGATCCCCTCTCTATCCAGACTGCCCTCCATTTGGCAGTGATCACAGAACAGCCTCATCTTGTAGAGAAACTACTAAAGGCCGGCGCTGATCCCCGGTTAGCCGACAACAGCGGCAACACAGCCCTCCACATCGCCTGCAAAAAGGGCTCCCTGGCCTCCTTCAGCGTCATCACCCAGAACTGCTACAGCCACCTCACTTCTCTTATGTCCTTCCCCAACTACAGTGGTAAGCATTAACTCCAAAACTACTTTACATGCTAAGCCATCAATGCACTTTGAATTTGGACTAAAATCTTGTGTTTTTCTCTATAGGACATAACTGCCTTCACTTGGCATCTATAAATGGCTACATTTCTCTGGTGGAGAACCTTGTCAAGCTGGGAGCAGACATCAATGCACAGGTAATTACCAGTAACTTGACTAACAGCCCACATAAAGCTATTTTAAACTTAACTTAATCAGTCAATCTAATGTTGATCCTTATGTCTATTCCATAGGAGCAGTGCAGTGGCAGGACAGCGCTCCACTTAGCTGTCGATTTCCAGAACCAGTCGCTAGTGCGTTGCCTCATAGACCTTGGTGCAGATGTCAACAGCCTCAACTACGGTGGCTTCACGGCGTACCACCTGACGTACGGCCGCCACAATGAAGAAATCCGACAACAGTTGTATAACAAGACTGCGGATGAGCTGAGGCTGCTGCCCATTAGCGACTCGGACGAAAGCGAAATGGAGGACTCTGACTTGTCGGACGATGAGGTCAGTATAGTGAACAAAAGTTAGCCAAAAAATTAACCCATAGCAAAAGAAAAAAGTTGCATGTTATAAAATACGTTGGTTGTAACCATTTCTTGTGTGTTTTCTTTACAGTTATATGATGACATAAAGTTTGGTCAGTAAGAAACAACGTTAAAAGTGGCGTTGGAAGTGAAGCTGCTATACCGGGGCTGCCCATTCGAGGCTAGGAAAATGGCCACCAAGAGGTCCAGAAGGTGCTGGCCCGACCGAACCAAGAAGACATGAAGACAGCACCAAGTCTGGTCCAGATAACAGAGTGGAGAATGAACTGCGAAAATAGCGAGACCTGAACTCTGTGTATTCATTATGTATATTGTGAAAATACATATTCTTATGTAAATAAAAAAAAAAGTTGTACCATATTGTAAATACAGAGATACTATTTTTATACTTGTAAATATCTAGTGTGAATTTAAACACTATTATGAGAGAATAAAAAAAGTTTGATATGAAAATTTGGTCTCTGGTCTTGTGATCTTGAACCACATAACAGCATTTTAAAAAGTACAGATTTTTTTTTTTTTTTTGCTTACACAAAAGATGACGAACATGATAGTCATCGCAGAATTCACACAAGAACAAAAATGATCACACTAGACCAGTCTGGGATTTCCTTTTGTCGGGGCGAGGTCACTGGGTCTCTGAGTCACACCGTCAAAAGTCCCTGAGCGCCACCAGAGGAGGAACAAAATGTACTGAATATTCCACGCAAGGAAACTCTGATAGGAGGAAATTTTTTTTCTTTGTAACCAAGATGGGAATTCTGAAATGTTACGCCAACACGAGTGTAAATGCCGAGTCACTGCAACCAGGAAACTGCTGGAGTTTGGGAAGTACAAGATTCCACAGAACATGATAATGAAAGAGATACTTTGGATGGGGTTTATGGGATGCAGCGTATCATATACAGTAGATAGTTGATGGCACTACGGTTCCGAGAAGCAGACAGGAGCAGTGACATAGGAACAAAGTATATGAAGCCAAGAGGAACTGCATTAATCAGGCAACATTCTAATAGTAGAAATATACCAATGTTTATTGAATGTGTGGAAGTGATTTAGGTGGGCTAAAAACATTTTTGAGTAAATTTAGGCCTATTTGACTTTTACTATGTCACAACTTCTATGCTATATGCTATGTTATCTATACCCTTTTTCTCAACTGGCAGGTTGGCATATTCTTACCAGGTTGTGGTGTCAAGAAAATCGTGGGGAAAATTGTTTAAATTTTGTGACATATTATGTGAGACTTGAGTAAAGGTCATGACGAATAGATTAAGTTAACGCACTTTTTAAATAATGAAAACATGAATATGGAAAAAGGGCGTTCCAACAAAATGATAAGGGGAAACTTTGGGTCCCAAGATGACACCATTGGAGTATAAATATATTAATATAGTATTTTTATGAAGGTAAATGGGCCTATGCAAAATGTTGCTCTCAAAAGTTTACTTTGAGACATAATTGTGTGTGTAGCAATGTTTGACATTAACAAGAGCCAAACTGCCAAATGCAGATACCTACTGTATATCTTAACTTTAGAGGTTTATGTTGCTCTGCTTGAGTATATACTATTTAGTATCTAGTAATTCATCATGATTCAAGAAAGAACAATATGAATTTAAACAAAAGGTTTTTAAAGATGTAACACCATGTGCTTAGAGATACATTTTTTCTGCTGAGGTAAACTGTTATAAATCCCTGTCCATACCAAATTTTACATTCTTTAAGCTAATCGTTTACTGAAAATTTACACAAACATTTATCTAAAATAAACAGTAGTTAGTGAAAAATTAAGAGACTAGCAACGTTTGACTTGCTAGTGGTCAGTGAGCAAAAAAGTTACAATCAAGCCCTGGTGTGCAATTTATGAACCATGGACATAGTGGATATTTCTCTATTGTATCATGCAAAGATAGTGTCATTTTGACCATATACACAAGCGCCTGCAGATATTAAAATAGATAGCTGTGGGATTCTACAAATGTAATGTTAAAATAGTATTCTCATGGAAAGAAATCATTGAATCACTGAATACAGTAATGCCCCCTGTCAGTTTGCAACCTATTAAAATAATTTTGGTAACGCTATAGAATAACTTGCAGAAATGTAATTAACGATTAATACTCACTTTAATTCTCTGCCTTTTACCTTGGCGTGAATTGTGTGGTCCTCTGTTGTCTTTTATTGTTTTGTTTTTATTATTTCATTGTTATTTATTGTTATTTTATTGTACTGCTCTTATTTGGTTTTACTGGTTCTTATTATTTTAATGTGAACTGGTAGAACTACTGTAAACAGGGGAATAGTTATTTATTGTTTTATGTGCAGCACTTTGAAAACTGTCTTTGTTGTAAAATGTGCTAAACAAATAAAGTGACTGGAACAAAGTATATTATATAAACAGTTCTTAGATCCTGCATTACTGCTAATAATTTTGCACTGATTTACATAAACTTATTAAAGAATTAAACATTAATAACAATATTTCTAACTCAATGGTGTTTACATGTTGAAGTAATGCTTTGCAAATAATCAAGTAACTGTTTACTAATCCTTAAATAACACTTAACATTTTTTAATCTAGAAAAAACTAAATTGGTTGATATGACTGCAAAAAGTGTGGCTGCCCCTGTCTGTTTCTTCAAACTGGGCATCTCTGACAGACATTTTCTGAAGCCAATATCCCTTTAATAATAATTTGTATCTTTTAGACATTGCATAATTCTCATTGGCACAAAATGTACTTTCCTGAGCCAAAGTGTAGTATACCATAATGATTGTACAAATTGGTTTACTGTTTGATCCAGTGTGTAATTTCTGCTAAACATTAACCTGCCGCAGTAATCCGGGGGGAATTTCAAGGAGTCACCTGCCCTTTAGTCAGCTGTGATTTTTTTAAACAGGTGACACAGGTTCTTTCCAAGGAGTCATATTTGCTTGCTATGTGGAAAAAAACCCTGAAAATCAGCTAAGATATCAATAGGATTTTTTTGATGTCGAAAAGCCTGAAAGGAAACGGGACAAAAGATGATGGGATATGAGTAAAGGGAAACTAGCTGACGACAAATTTGATCACACCTTGACGTCAACATCCTGATAGTAAGAAGGACAAAAATGCTTATCACATTGTAGAACTTGCATATAATGTAAACTTTAAAAAAAGGACTGGGGCAAAAACTGTGATGTGGTTTTAAAGGTCATCCATTTCCAGAAGTGGAAGAAATACTCAAAAGTGTACTGAAGTAAAAGTACTGTTACTGCGAAATAGAATTACTCAAGATAAAGTAAAACTACTCAACAAAATTATCATGTGAGTAACAGTAAAAAAAAGAAAAAATCTTGAATTTAATGTTAAGTACAAATGCAATTGAACTTTGGCCATTGTAATTCCACGGCAGAATATACTAATGTTACTATTACTACTACGATAATAATCCAACGGTCTTAAAGTCACTTTACAGTTAGGTGCATTATTCATTCACTCCTCAGTCACACTCGCTGGTGAGCTACTTCTGTAGCCACTGGGAACACACCAGCTGAGTCGCTGACACTCCCAAAGCCTCCTGGGCCAAGGCAAAATGGAGGGACCATTGGAAATGAGCAGAAATATTTAGGCTCCACCTGTACATCAGAGACCCTATACATGTCCCTGGCCAGCACCTGCCCCAAAAGGAATAGGTAACACTTAACCGCCTCAGGACTGACATAGGCAGCTTGGCTTTGCTGTGGCGGGGTCTTGCGGACAGTGCCCAATGTGAATCCACTCCAATCTGGGGATCCATTGCAAACTGTGGCACATATATTAATTAGCTGCCCAAAAAAATGACAATCATGGTCTAATTAACCTAGATGACAAGACAATGGACTGGCTTGCCCCAACAGAGCTGCCATTCTGTGCCTACGGCCTCTCTGACCACCACCAAACACACTCACACCAAGACATTCATACACCAATGAAAAAGTCACAGAGAGGCAGCAGTAGCTCAACTGCTAGAGACACTCGCCCACTAACCCAACGGTTGGCAGTTCAATCTCCGCTCCCACAGTTGCATACTGTCCTGTCCTTGGGCAAGACACTCAACCTTGCCTTCCGTGTCTGTGTACACTGGTGTATGAATGAATGGTTCCTTGAAAAGTAAAGCGCTTTGAGTGTCCCATAGAGGTGGCAAGGCGCTATATAAAATATGACCCATTTACTGAGGCAAGGTGGGTGAAGTGTCTTGCTTAAAGACACACTGGCAATGAGCTACTGCTGGCCCAAGACTGTACAACTACAATGTTTTGGTTATGTGGTGAGCATGCCACCTACATGTCTACCAATGTCAAAAATACTTTTAATCACTAAGCTTTAAAATTGGAGTAATTCACCTTTTTCCCTTCAAAATCTACTCAAGTAAAAGCATGATTACGAAAATGTACTGAGATTTGAGTAAAAGCATCTAATTACTCGCCACCCCTGCCTATTTCTCACATGTATCTACCATATGGGAAAGTTTCACCAAAACCAGGTCACCCCAGGCCTACACGATGGTAGTAAAAGCACTTCTGTACACGCTGCAGGTATGTTGAGATTTGAGTGCATATAGCCACAACAGGAAGTATAGAACTCTGCAGCGCACGAGTTCCCACAGACCTACTGCTTCTAAATCTGAATAATGAAACCAAGACTACCCTCTTCATATGATTACATTATTTTGACACTGTGGCATTGTAAAAGGCAATAAAACGTGGTATGTTAAGATCATAAAGTGCATAAAATATTAAACTGGGAGCAAGTTCAATTTTACTCCAAAACGTTTTTTTTTTATTTTTGAATGAAACAGTGGGGTAAATGTACAGCAAACAAAGATAACACCGGTGTCCACCTTGGGAATGCGATTTCCCATCATGCTTTAGCTTTAGTCCAACGCTTCTCTGCTGCTCAGTCCCGCTCTGCCAGGGACATGAGGTGGGTGTCCACTTCAGTCTCTGTCAGAATCCTGCAGAAATCAGAGAAAGCAAACAGTGTAAATAAAAATCAACATATGGAAATGTCTTCATGCAGCAGATACAATGCATGTGTTTTAATGTTCTATGTTACAGTTGATTTAGCGTGTGCCTGTAGAGATGAGTGTGGGTTTGGTTGTTTATGTTTTGGCGATCAGCTGAGCACAACAGCGGAAATCACACGGGCACGTACAGCACTGTGCTAAAGTTTAAAGCAGGTGTGGAAAAAATGCCTCAAAGTAATAAAGGCTTCAGAAATTAAATCTTGTTTATGTTAATCAGTTCCAAAATGCACATCTAAATCAAATGGTAGGAGCGAGCTTTTTTTTGTGTGGTATGCTATTCTATTTTTTACTATAGTTGGGGAAAATGATAATGGAATATAGTGCAGCACAAAAACTGGCATTCCATTTATTATAATCATACAGAATAACAACTGTGTCTAAAATATTGTAAATGCACATTGATCCAGCCTTGAATATTGTACAAGTTTAAGTTACAAATGCACCGATATGGAAATTCTATTCCGATACCCATATTGTAAGCAAAGTTATGGGCGATAACAGATATGATGCAAATATTTTCTGTATACTGTTTTGGGCTTTGTATGTCTCCTTTTTGTATTGACAAACAAATAAATCTCCTTGATAAAGACTTGAAGCTTTGACGTCAATCATCTCTTTATTATGTGTAACTGAAGACATAACTCAATTTACAAATATACTCAATGGCCCTAAATTTGCAGATAGGCTCATGCCAGTGAACCACATGATCTAGGGCCAATAGATTGCATCCCTATTTTAAGTAAAAAGCAAAACAAAACAAACCTCTCCTCTTACACATTTTCATAGGTTCACTGTCAGATTTGCTTCTCTTTTTATCTCTCCGTTTTTCTTTCCCCCCCCCCACTGTTCTGCTGATTTGTTTTGTGGTGTAAGCAGTTTGGAGCCACGCCAGACAGGCATCTTTCCAGTTGGATTTGCTGCTGCCATTACTCAAATATGAGCGTGCGATTGGTCAAAAAAATGTAGTCCCTGCTCTAGTTCCCCCTTTGTCAAAAATGCTTCGTAAAAAGCCCAGATGAGGTCTCAGAGTCTAATTTTTTCAGAGATGCCTTCAATTGTGTGGTGCATCTGGGTGAGAAGCTTGACAAGCACTGAAATAATAGCTGTTTTTATAATGTATCTTGTTTAGAGGATTAAAATAAATTAATCAATTGAACAATTCAGTGCATATGTTTACAGGTAAAGTGGATAGGATAGCATGAGGTAGGCATGTGCAGTTTTTGCTCAGTTTTTTGCTGCTTTCACTGTTTCTCACACAAACTAGTTTTAATCCACAAGCCGCCAAAACAAAAAGGGACAATGTACATTATGTCATTTACCTGAATTTGGGATCCTGTGTAGTGACAACTCCCACCTCCAGTTCGGAGGGCTTGAAGTCAATAGAGAGAACAGTTGACAGACAAGAAATGGCCGTCTAAAAAGCAGAGAAATCATTAGTAACAGAACATAGGTCATTATTGTACCTTAAATGCAGTGTATATTAGAGACCATGTGATTTATATTTTGGTGTTTTGTTATCTTGGAATAAAAAGCAATTGTAATAGTTTAAAAAAAAGACTTAATATATTTTTAATTTACTGTATGTTTTACTTTCACTTTTATACAGCTGCCCAATTAACCATAGCTAATTAAAGCAGGTGGAGTCACTCAAATACCTCAATAGTTTGTTCAAATGTCCAGTCCAGTTTCTTTTTAACTTTCTTCTCCAGGAAACTGGTGGCTTCTGTCTGCTTCACTCCAGCGGCCGTGGCCTTGAAGCCACAGTAGTATCCTGCCGGGTCACATTTGTACACCTGGGGGCCGAACTCTTCATCGATGCCAATGACAATCATACCTGCAGTGAACATGAAAGTAAACGGGTTTAGAGTTTTTAGAGTCAAGTATGTTGCTTGCCATGTTGTTTAACATTAGAGGAAGTGCAAGAATGCTAAATTGTGTATATGTATTTCGGCATTCAATTGAAAGTTGTAACAGTTGTTAGCATTTACCTTTATTTGTGACATTAGCAAACATATGGGAGGCACAGGTCCTAAAACTATCCATTAATCAATTGGTTCTTGCAAGCTAAGCATAATCCAATCACAAAAACAGGGCAGCTAAATATCAAGCCTTTTGCTAATGCCCTCTACCCACTCACTGACAACACAGATATTAGTGAGTTAGTTGTTATTTAATAATAATAATAATAATAATAATAATAATAATAGACTGGATTTATATTGCACCTTTCTAGACACTCAATGTGCTTTACAAGAGTCCATTATTCATTCACTGCACAGTCAGACCTCCTGGGTCAGACTGATAGAGACATGACAGCCATACCGCACCTATAGCCTCTCCAACCACGCAGCAATCACAGTCATACAACAGTGTCACAGACACTGGAGGTAAGATGTGTGAAGTGTTTTGCCTGAGACACAACAACGGTATAGAATTAGCGGAGCAGGGATGGAACCACCAACCTTCTGGTTAGTGGACGACCGGCTCTAGATCCTGCTGCCTCACTCGCCAGATTAATCTTACAGAATTTGCATTTTTTATGGCTTAAGCTATTTCATTGATTGATAATGAATTACATGCATACAATTCATGTTGACAATGAGTATGAGTCTATAGCTTTTGTAAACTACTGAAATAGGGGGGGAAAAAAAGGACATATTTTAAAAGAAGACATATAAATGCATGTAGGAATACATACAGCAGCCCAGTGGTCTCATTTCTGCGTTCTGCGTGTAGACTTGTGAGATGTCAGCAATTCTCTTGCACAGCATGTCCACTGGGATCTCATAGCCGTACTTGTATTGCCAATTAGCTGCTTCATATCGAGCTCGCTGGACTTGAGAGCGACTGTCGGCTGGAGAGAAAACAGAGCACAGTCATATTATTGATCATTAGAACAACAAACTGTTCACAGATCTTCTTTGCATTCATAAATAATATAGTGCATAATACAGCTCATTTATGGCCATTGCAACATCAGTAAGCTATTGCTGCTGAAATAAACAAACAATCAGGAACTCATGACCAACGCATCACGTGCAACTGATGGAGATATTCCAAGAATTCACTATGTATTTTGAAGATGCCTGTTCAAACAGAGCTTTAAATCCTACTGTGGCACCACCAATTGAAAAAACTAGTGGGATCACTAGCTTCCAGTTAAATTTGACAATATCAAAACAAAGACTCAGACATTCCAAGTAATGATATTAAAATAATTTACTTTTCTCAAAAATTGCATGTTTCCTAATCTTGCATAATTACTCTTTGTAATTTAAACTAAGACTAAATGTATTGGCTATTTACCTGTCATCCCAGACATTACACATCCAATATTATCTGTTATTCTGAAAAGGTGAGTGACTGTGGAGGCATCCAGAAGCTTGTCCTGTAAAGCAACACACAAGAAGTTAGAAAAAAACACTTATTAGTTTCTTTGGGTTGTGATGAAATACACATTTTTCCCCCCATAAAACTCTGGTAATGCTAAGCCACAACCTTATTGGCGCATAAATAACTTTCTATAAGAAAAACATGCTTTGTATAAGTCAGATGAATACACTTGAATGTTTAGTCATGCTTTCTTTTTTTGACTGCAACTTAAGCAGACATGCCCTGAGCACTTGTAAGCTCTACTGTACTCACCGGTACTTTTTTCTGTGTTACAACAACTGCACAGTCCTTCCCTCTGACCGCTACTGATGTGAGCCCTCCCTGGTTTATGGCCTTGAAAGCATATTCTGGAAGAGAGAGGAACAAAAAAAATAAACAAACAAAAAAACAGCATATTACATTGTGATTTTTCATAATTTGCATCAGCACAGAAAGTACTGCTTTTCTGAGGAAGTTTTACAGTGGCCAACATGTTTTTTTTTTATTTACAGGTCTGAGAATCATCATACACACACAGGCTTTAAACAAAAAGGGCTCAAGTGACATTCTACTAACTTTACAGAAGATTAAGTGAAACAGTAAATTGTTTATGCATGCTACATCACTTTTTTAACCATTATTAAAATTAAATTATTTTTTATTTAATAAAAAATAAAATAAAATCTGTAATCTTTTTGGCTTCAACTTTTCATGCCATTTCCAATTTGAACAGATCAAACGTGCTCTTATACCCTTAAGAACTGAATCCTATGTTTAAAGGATTCTTGGCCAGTTCTATACTGATGAAATATTATTTTTTATCTTTCATTAAACATACATTTGTCCAAATTTTGTGCTTATGCCCCATTGGTTTTTGCACATCAATATTAAGATTTTATATATAATTTTTGTTTAATAACAGAGTATGTTTGGTTGAAGTGTAAGCTAATTTGTCTTTGTAATTTACAGAAAACGTTAAACACTTTTTTTAGGATATTATATTTATGCAAAGTACACCATGTCTCCCCTAATTATAAAGACCGTTATATTAGAAAATACACATTAGGTTCATTTTGTGGTCAATTCAATTTTATATTGAATAGTATAGTATATGCATAATACATTTTTAGTTCAAATCATTCACGTAACACTCGGTGCATTTGTTACACTTGGTATTTTGTGCAATGAATCAGCTTGGTTGTAATGCTAACGATGCTAATGAGCTAACAGCTAACTAGCCCCTTTATATAGCACTGTTGTTTTGATATGATTTCACCAAATTATATTTATTGAAACATTTTATACACAACGGATACGACTTGTATTCTTTCCCTAGTTTTACTTTCGCTTTGGCGGGATAGTACTTGCCATTTCGATAGAAGCCAGGCTAAGCCAACCATGACAGAGCATTTAGCTCGTTAGCAAACAGGAGCGAGCCGGCTTTTGTGTGAACAAACACTTACCGACTTGATAGAGTCTTCCCTCGGGAGAGAAGATGGTAATGTGTCGGTCGAACCCTGCACTGGAGCCTCGGGACATTTTAAAAAGTTCACTTTGCCGTGATGTTCGTCCAAATGGATTTGCAAGCAGATGAATTTACTTCATGGACAATATTTCCACCCGGAACCTGAATGTGACAGCGCGGAACTCCTTCCGGTGCGAGAGGCCCTGCTCGGTTTCTATGGTGATGTTTTACCGTGACATGGCGTGAATCAGCCTTTTAAACTTTTATTCCTTTCAACGCAGTATTTGAGCTTCAGCCATCAGCGTTAGATATACAGGGCATTTTTCACGTAAGCAAAGACTCATTAAATCAACAAGTCAGACACTAGAATACTGTGAATATGTGTTAGATCTAAAAAAACAAAAAATCAAATGACAAATCTAGCCTTGTTTTCTTTTCCAGCTACAGATTTGAGTTGATATGCATCATTGACATGGCAGCAAAATGGGCAAAGTATTTGTTACACAGCATAGCCGACCTGTATATTGGTTATTTTCAGATTCTAGAATGTGAGGATGTCACACTCGCAGATGGGGGGCAGGAGCCAATTTTCCTGTATAAGGTATATGCTATTTTCATAAGAAATATCCAAAAATAAAATGCTGAAATGTTGAACCTGATCATTTATATCAGTGATAAGGTCCATGATCTCGCTATACATACCCACCCACACCTAAAAATCTGCATATTAATTATACAGATTTTGCCTGCCCCCATCTTAAATACTACAGACCTCTAGAATGTTGTGATGTCATCTCAAACCCAGCAATAGAGTATATATAGGGTAGGATTTATGTTTTGTTGAGCTGTTGCCACTTATAAATGTCGCTTGCACATAAGTGACCAGGGTGTGTTTGGAATGCTACTGATTACCATACTGAACCCATATTAAACAGTCAGGTTCTTAAGCTGAAGCTGTTATTGAGAATCTTAACAATAAAAGTCCCATATTATGCTTTTTTCAGGCTTTTTGAAATCGTTTTTGACACCTTTGCATTTACATTTTAGAACTTAAAATAATGTGTGTGTCTGGAAAATGGCTTCTTTTGGGGAGCTGTTACTTTGACTGTGTAGCGAATGCTTGGATTAGGGGCCTGTCACCTGTCCCCTGCTGGCAATGATGGGGAATGGATGAAGCATAAAATGGCTAAATAGCACGGATATTAGCAACATGATGCTAACAGATAGATAAATGAGCTGACT
Source organism: Bostrychus sinensis (assembly GCA_020698575.1). NCBI lineage: Eukaryota > Metazoa > Chordata > Actinopteri > Gobiiformes > Eleotridae > Bostrychus > Bostrychus sinensis. The sequence continues at coordinate 8,679,661 of CM036257.1, read as the reverse complement.
GCTTCATTGTGACAGCAATTTAAGCACTGAAATGATCAGAATAAGTCTGGTGACAGTGTATGGGCATTAGAAACATGCAGGAACACTTCCTGGTTTCAGGTGTCTATGTAGTGCTGTGAAACTGAGCATATTCAGCTCTCAGAACAGGATGGACTCAGCAAACAGGATTACTCCAACCAAATAAAATACTACTCCAAGTACATTTTTTCAAGTACAAACAACATAACATGGTTAAAAGCTCTAAATGCCAATCCAATTTAGCATAATAAGGCTGACTTGTGAGCTGTACACTATTATGTACAATCAACACTACTAACCAATAGGGCTGTGTATTGTCAAAAATCTGGTGATATGATACTTATCACGATGCAAATGATATCAATGTATTGCGATACTGTAACAAAGGCGATATACTACATCATCATACTGTACACCACTACATGCACAAAATTGTATAATATATTTTATTTAATAATCAGAATAGTGAATACTGCCACTGTATTTCACAAACAAGTGGTCTTTCACCAAATAAGCAACAAAATTAAAGTGCGGAATTTATTTTTATTAAAATTGATACAGCAGTTTTAATATCAATACAGTAATGCCAAATAGAATATTGCAATTTATATTTAAATATTTTTTTACAACCCCCCTAACAATTATTTACATGGGAGCAAATTAATGCAAAAATGTTATCTCCGAAACACAAACTATCTGAGGACTATCTGAGGAGGAAGTGAAAGATTGTTCTAAATACACTAAACCACCACAGTAGTAGAGCTGAATGAATGTAGCCTATTCTTGTTCAGCTCATGGGCCTTGTTATTTTACCAGACTATGTAGATTGCTATACCACATTGGAATAGGACTGGATGGTACATGTCATTGTACACTGCCCAATTTTTTTTTAGAAATTGCACCCAGTATGTCACATGTAGCTTATTTTACAATACAGTATATTCTGTTTGTTTTCACTAAATTACTTTAAGGTTCTATATTTTTTGATCATTGCAAGCTTTTATATTCATTAATCTTCCTCTTGTTCCTGTTAAGGGTCATGGGCAGCTGGAGCACAGGCGGAGTACACCCTGGACTAATGGCCAGTTAGTTGCAGGGCTGACCTTTTGAAACATACACTGACAGACAACCATTCACTCTTTGGACGGTGGAAGGAAACTGCACATGGTAAAAATTTAGGGTGTGAATAATGTGGGAAGTAAGTTTTAGCATTACACAACATTTGAGACACTTAACACCTAAGTTACTGTGTGAATGTTTGTGCTTGTAAGTTGCGACTATTGCATGCACATTTTACTGTAAATGATACCGTGTGTATTAGCAAGTTGCAGCACCTTTTAAATAAAAACGAAATTCAAGTTAAGACAAGTGGTTTATCTTTTCCTGACACTGATTTGCTTTCTCTTACCCCAAGCCAAACCTTACTAATGTTGTCTGATTCAAACATGACAGCGCATTCTTTAGTTCCTTTTGTCTTGTTCCAGAAAAAAAACAATCAAAATTGCTATGTGGGTTTTCCCTCTGCATGTAAATAAAGTGTGCTGTTTCCTCATTATAATGTGGACAATGACTCATCATGATGTGTGTGTGGTTTCAGGAGCTTAATTTAAACTTGGCCAGTGTACAACAAGGAATAGTAGTCACATGGTTTTAAGTAATGAGCAAACAAAAGTCCCATCCTCGTGCCATGCAAATGAAAAGATGATAATGTGGAAATATGAGAAATCAATAAATCATATAGGAGGTCACCTTCAAAGTATGCATAGGATTAGAAGGGTATCTAATATATTGCAATAGGAATTATCTGTGAAAAAGTCAGACTTAAGTCATAGGCAGTATTATTAAACATTTTAAACGAGACATGTTTTGCTGTTTATAAAGCTTTATCAAATAAAGTTGAATAAAATAAAGGCCAGGTCTATTATACTATATAAACGTTTGTTAAAGGTCTTATATTATGCTCTTTTTTAGGCTTTTTGAAATAATTTTGGAGACCTTTGCATTAGTATTTCATGTTTTATAACTTAAAATAATATATATGTATGTAATACCAGCTGGTTCTTTGACTTTGCAGAGAATATTTTGATTAGGTGTCTGAGGCCCCTTCTAGCAATGGTGGGGACTGGACAGAGCATAAAATAGCAATTTAGCATGGCTATTAGCAACATAAAAATAACACAAATACATAAATGAACTGACTGCTTTGTAGTGAAGACAGTTTAAAGAGCAACTCAACCCTGGCCCAGGCCTTACTCCGCCCACTGCCAGAGATTGAAAATGGCTAAAAAAGTGGTCAGAAACCAAGCAGACACAGGGGGAGAACTGAGGCAGAACACCTTCACGGACATCCTCCACAAAAGGGTTGCCAAGTCCCAGAAAAAACAAACAAAAAAACATTCCACTGGGGAAAAAGTGGCTACATTTGTCAGACTTGTCATCTTTGTCTCACAAATGCCTTAACACTTTTATTTTGGAGGCGTCAGATAATGCATTTCTGTATTTTTTTTCCTTCATGTAGCCTAATGAGCGAGAGCGAGTGGTAACGAGGTAAAATACTACATCACACTTGTCTATCTGCAACTCCTGTAATCATTTTCTGTGGATCCAATCGACAGACTCAACCTTTCAGAAATACTTATACTTATTTTTCGCAATATTTTATACCGCATTTAACATTGGAAACCACCCACACTGACCAGAGCCATAGTCCTCCAGTAAAAAATAAAACATGCTATTTTCAACACATTACTGAGAACACATTCCTCATTGATAAATCTGAACTAATTACTCAATAGACGATAAACAAAAATGATTCACTGAGGAATTAAAGAAAATACAGTATTGCCCAATCAGAATTATACAGAAGACATGATTATATCTTACAACACTCCAAGGCCTTCAGCACTGACTTAGATTTATAAAAACCTAAACAACAAAGCTCCCCACCCACAGAGCACCACAGTCTTCCCCCTTTCCTGTCCCCCCACCAGTGCTTCTTTCTCTTTCCCTCCTGTTGTTACTGTTCTAACACATAGCCCATTCATACAACACCCTCGTTACTAACATTTAAGACAAGAAAAGACCCCCACCCCCGTTTCAGTCAACATTTTGTGTAGGCGTGCACTTCAGAGTGCGGGGGGGGGATCTCCAGCTTGCACTCAAACTGCTATTTCACTTTGCAAAGCTGCACCTGGCTAATGTTTTCCAATCAGTGAAGTTTAGAAGTGAAGCAATAAGGGAAAGACAGAGTGATCAGGGTCTATAAACTAGAAGTCTTAGCAGAAGTGACTCATTGCTTAGAAAGTTTTGTTCAAAAAGCTTCTTTTTTTCCCCGATAACAGAAAATTTTGCATGTATTATTTTGTGTGCTGCATCATGTTTACAGGACACAAACATTTTTCTCAGAAGCACCGCCGACTTCTAGGAACTTTTATATGACCAAATGATCGAGCGATTATCTGAGCACTAGATATTATATAACACTGTATCTGCGTGGCTTATAATCTCTTGAGGTTGTTCTATGTAAAGTTATCAACGCTTTGTAAAGTCATGCAACAAGCATTTCTCTTGAAAAGCCTTTGGTGGGAAAAAAAATCAACATTAAAAGGTCCTCTATTATGCAAAAATTACTTTTCTGAGCTTTAAACAATTCTATAATGTTGTTTCCACCTCAAAAACATACCTCAAAAATTGTGTACAGCTCTGTTTTCTATGCATCCTCAGCAGTTTTTCATTTTGTAGTAAAATGCATCATACAAAAACATTAAGGAAATAAACCACCTTTTTTTTTCTTTGTTTCTGTTCAAAAGAGAATAACAGAATGGCACTCTGCTGCTCTCTTAACCTGTTTCTGTATGACAACAGTAAAGAATTTATTGAAGGCATTCTTGTTTATGCTGCGTTCCTCGAAGTGACATTATCTCTGAGTTACTGTGTTCCAGTTAAGTTGGAACTAATAATGACAGCAATAATAAATACAAATAAAATCACTATTATGATAAAAACAAGTCAAGCAAAATGTGACATATGAACTTAATTAATTCACTTGGGCAGCGTTGTTATATAGTAGTAGGAATTCCGAGATTAGGGAGTTCTAATTAAAATTTACAACTCGAAAATTGGAAATTCCAACTTCCGTGGACAACTGGAATGCAACATTAGTCACATAATGTTTTAAAGGTTGCAAAATGTGCAGTGCTGTTCTAGAGGTGAGCAAGATTGTTTTAAAAATATACAAAAAAGCATAGACCTTTTAAAAAAATAGACAAGGACTGGTCTAGGTCAGCAGTGTACATGTATGTAATTTTACAAAAAATATGTTATGTGACATGACAACAAATAATCATTCTTTTTGCGTAGATGACATGCACGGCAAGGATCCACAGTGGCAGAGTGGTTAGCACTCCTGCATCACCACAAAAAGGTATTTTTTTCCTTCTTTTTGTGGTGGGGGTGTTCATCTTTTTTTCCTGTTGTCCTATTTTCTTTTAATTAATGAGAGATACTTGAAAATAAATAGTTAATTTAAAAAAAGGTTGTCGGTTTGATTCTCAGGCTAGCTGACCATGTCCTCCCCGTGTTAGCCTTGGTTCCCTCTTTTGTGAATATGTGAATCAAAATTTCCCTTGGTGAATGAAAGTGAGAATGAATGGTTGTCTGTCAGTGTCTGCTCTGCAACTGACTAATGGCTATTATTCAGAATGTACCCTGTTATTCAGAATCACTCTCCTATAACATGCAGTGATTTGCATAAGGTTGTGGCCAAAGATTTACCCCAGATGCCCTTCCTGACACAACCCTCTCAATTTTTTCAGGCCTTAGACTGGCAAAGAGAGTACCCTTGTGTTTTTTCATTGAACTTAATATATAAATAAACCTTAATAACTGACTAAATTTATTTGTGCTTTTGAAACATATTTTGGTTATATTATTGTGCATAAAACAATGTTATTTAACAGCTGAATGCAATGTTTTAATGCATTATTCATATCTAAAACCAGACAGCAGTTCCTAACAAAGGCTTTGACTTCAAAAAAGTGAATCTTTAAATATGACTAACAACAACAAGACTTGATTTTATATGGTCTAGTCAGCAAAAGAACAAAAGAATTAGGTCACAGCTGTTTTTTTTTTTTATTAGATGCTGACTGGTCAAAAAATATACTAGATTGTAAAATGATATAGGCATATAGCTGGCAGGTATAGGGCAGTTACACTTTCAGTTTGCCTGACTTCCTTTTCTAGTGAATTTTACTTTAAGTAATGCTTTGAATACTGACCAAACTATTTTTGGAGCTGCTGTTATCACCACAGTGTTTTTTCATTGAAAATACTCTGGAAGATAGTTTCCGGCAATGAAATTCTTTGTTCTTGTAAAATGCTGGTGAAACTTACTATATACTATATACTATGACGTGAAAGTCTTGATATTCTTTATTATTTTTAAGTTTTTATTAATATTAATATGTTTTTATTTATAATATGTTATTATTTAAAGCAACTAAATAAAAAGTGTTTCAAAACTGTCAACATTTTTGGTTGTTACATTATATACCACAATTCTGAGCATATGCCATTATCTTAAACTGAAGCTAAAATATCAATCAATCAATCAATCAATCAATATGCAAAGGTATTAGTATATATTATTTTAAGAATCTATTCAGTTACTATCTCAGATATTTGTCTGTAGGGCCGTAGTCAACCAAAGTAATCATTAGTTAACCAAAATTTGTCAAAGCTATCAAAAACTCCTTTGGGAAATGCTAAAAAGTATATCTTGTATTCATAACAATGAACTTGTTCCAGAGAGAAAACTAGAAATTTAAGTTTTAACGACAAAGCTAGAAGTCATTAATATGAGTCGTTATCTCTAATTTTGAATACAATCAAAGTCTTTATTTTATCTATTTATAATATTTGATTTGTTTTGTGTTTTAATTGTTTGTTATACCAATCAATTGTCTATTCTAACAAGTGTACAATGTATATGATATTGCGCACACACTCTCTCTCTCTCTAGCTTCCTTTTGCAGCTTCCTTTCTTTATTGGAAAATGTAAATATTGTTAATATTTCTGTCACCTGGTACAAAAAAAAGTCTCTATTTTAAAGACTTTCTAAATTCTTATGCATTTGTTTACTTGACAGAGTATAAATAGTCAAGTGAATTTGATTAATTTATTGTAATTAAGAAAAGTAAAAAGACTTATCAGAGGTAATACAACCCAAATTCAAGAAATGTTTTTTTAATTTGAATAAAATGAAAACTAAAAGACTTTCAAATCACATGAGCCAATATTTTATTCACCATTGAACATAGATAACATAACAAATGTCTACACTAAGAAATATGACACTTTTATGCACTAAATGAGCTCATTTCAAATTTGATGCCTGCTACAGGTCTCACAATAATTGGGACAGGGGCAGGTTTACCACGGGGTAACAACTTTTTAAAACAGTTTGAAGACGTCTGGGCATCCATGTCATGAGTTTCTAAAGTTTTGGTGTTGGATTTTGGTTCCATTCTTGCCTGATGTTGCCTGAAATGTTTTGCTTTTTCAGCCAGTTGTTGCCTGTCCCAACTATTGTGAGACCTGTAGCAGGCATCAAATTTAAAATGAGCTCATATTGTGCATAAACATGTAAAATTTCTCAGTACAAACATTTGTTATTTATGTTCTATTGTGAATAAAATATTGGCTCATGTGATTTGAAAGTATTTTAGTTTTTATTTTATTCAAATTTTAAAATCATCCCAACATTTCTGGAATTTGGGTTGTATTAATGTTTGACATTTTTTGGGTAAATTCATAAATTTCTTAATTCTTATACATTTATTTTCATCCTGGAGGAGTAAAAATAACTTAGATCAAGTAAAATTAATACATTTATTTTCATTAAAAAAGTAAAAAGTGCTTCCTTATCAGAGTTACTGTATGTAATATTTAGGTTTAAAACCTTTTTGAGAAATTTATAAATGTAAGACATTTTTAATTCTTATGGACTTGTTTTCTTCCTGACAGTGGCAGTAAGAGGATTTCATAAAGGACCGAGCAGATGGTTTTGCAGTTGTACTATGAAATAATGTCACTAATTTTACATAGAGTGCATATGGCGTCTGGACTTGGTTGTAATTCTGTCTCAGTGGAAAGTAACTTTAAATGTGTTTATGTAATGCGGTCAGTGCCTTGTATTACTTCCACAGAAAGGATCCATACCACAGCGTCTGGCTTTGGGACCTGAAGCTGATTACTCTCAGCTGGAAAAGTGAGTACTTCTTTTTGATAGTCATGTGGTCAATTGACTTTGCAGTTTACTTTAACCAGAGTTAGAGGGACAGGCCACTGGTAGCACACTTCATGATGATTATGTGTAACACAGATGTCGGTACTGCCTTGTGTACACTGAATTTTGATTATTAGTTTATGGTAAAAACATTAATATGCAAAATCCAGTGTCTTTAATGCAAAGTGCAAAGTGCTTTTGTTTTTTTTGTTTTTTTTTGTTTGGAGTGTGGAAAAACAGTGTACACGCCATCATCGTTTAGATGTCATAAATCCTTTATTATTAATGATAATGATATTTTGAATATGTGCTTGAAACAACATTCAAAAGTTTTGCAGGATCTCACAATTAATGAATAATGGGGGAGGAATAGCTCATGAGGTCACTCGCCCACTAACTGAATCTTGGTGGTTTGATCTGAGTTGCTCTCCATTGCATACTGCTGTAGTGTTGGGACAGTTCACCCACCTTGCTGCCGGTGGCTGTGGCAGTGGGACTGTGGTGTTGGGTTTGGTGGTGGTTGGAGAGGCCATTACTGTAGTATGGCTGTCACAGGGCAGCTGTGGCTTACCACCACCACCAGTCTGTGACTGTAATGTAAAGTGCTTTAAGTGTGTAGAAAAAGTGCTGGAATAAATCTTAGAGATTCATTTGTGGGATCTCACAGAAAGTTTTTTTTTCTTCACTATGTACCCTTCATAAGTAGGACCTGAATTAGCACATGCTTGCACCTAGAAACTTTTTTCCTTCTCTTTCATTGGGTTTTATGGTTGTTCTCTAACTTAGGAAGAGAAAAATGATGGCCAGTGGTCATGTAGTCAATTAGGAAGCGTGTCAATGTTCCCACAGACCATTGTTCCCAACTAACCCCTTACCCTAACCACTAACTGCCAACACTTAACTCTAAATCTTATAAATGTGAGAACATTGGGTCTGATTTTGAAAAAAACCAAAAAAAAAAACCCAAAAAAAACCCCAAAAAAAAAACCAAAACAAAACAAAAAAACACTAAATGTGGGACCCTCAATAGGTCGCGTTCATGTTCTAGAATTTGATGATGTCCAAACCTCACATGAAGGGCAGGGGCCAGTATAAATGTAGAGGTGAGGCACAATTTTTAAAAGAAATATCCAAACACAAAATTTACAAATATTGAAGCTGATCGTTTTTTGTTAGCAACTGGGTCTACAACCACACGATAATAATCTTGTGGCTTAATGCCAAATCTACTGACAGCAATCACATTTGCGTGTTTGAAAAATATCACCACTTTTTGACACTGTAGTTAAAGACTTCACTTTAGGTCATTTGTACTGAGAAAGAAGACTCTGAACATTGTGCCACTTTTTGTTTCATGTGGATAGCCCCTCAACAAGCACAAATTTTATCCATAAACCACACCAAGACATTTGCATTTTGAATTATTAGCAGCAAATTCCACCATAGAATTTTTACCTGCCTCCAGCTTAGTTTTTACCCCTTTAGAATTCTAAGATTTGTTGACCTGCTTTATGGTTAATATCTCCACAATTACTAGGTCTATCCTCATAAAACAAAAACTGGCACAAAGTTCAGAGTCTTCTTTCTCAGTACAAATGACCTAAAGTGAAGTCTTAACTACAGTGTCAAAAAGTGGTAGTAGTTTACAATCTTCTCTGACACCAAAAATGATCTGTGGGTAATTATTATTATTATTATTTTACTATAACATAAAAAAGGGAGGATATTATTCAATCACACAGTCATGATTGTAGACAGCAGATGCAGCATTAAGCCACAAGATTAATATAAGTTTGTGGATGCATTCCATAACAAAAAATGATGAGATTCAGCATTTGTGGATTTTCTATTTGAATATATATATTTTTAATAGTGTATAACCTCATGCAATTCTAGAATGTAAATGCAACTTACTGGACTTTTCTGTGTCCTTTAACCAAAGTCAGAGGAACCTGCTGATTATGCATTTGGCAGAAGATGGCTATTTCTAGTAAAATAAGAGGAACAAACAAAATAGAGAAAAATAGTGCCTAACTGAAACAGCGGGGTACATTATACAGTTCTAAAATCCCTTTTTTAACCATGGCTTGATTTGGAGCAAATGGAAGTGAAAGTGACATTTGAACTCTGTGGCCCTGAACCTTGTAAACCTTTTTCTAAGAAAGTCACCTGAGATTTTTTTTTTTCTGGTAATAACACTGACTGTGAATGAACTGTGACTAATAATGGACTGGAAATGTATTTGTTGGTTTGAGTGAATTATATCTGTACAGGTGCTGTGGTGACAGGAAGACTCTGGGGGAGGAGTGGGGCTGTATCTGTGGTTTGAAGACCGAGTGATCTTCTAAAAAGATACCAACATAGGCATAATTGGTAAAGGTTAAGGTGAAAATATATGGGGCAAAGCAGTACCGGGTGGAAAGGTACTAAAAACTTGTACTCTAAATATTTAGTGAGGTTATAATAGTAGTATAGCAATAGCAGTGGTAGTAGTAATTACCGTGGCCCCTAGGAACAAAACGAATTTACAGTAAAAAACTAAACACTTTTATGAATTCCCAAAACACGAATACAAAATCACAAAACACAAATACAAATTGACAAAACACAAATACAAATTCATGAAACACATAGGCTTTACAAATTCACAAAACCCAACACATATACAACTTCACAAAACACAAATTCAAAATCACGAAACACAAATACAAGTTCACAAAACACTAATGCAAATTCACAAAACACAAATTCAAAATCACGAAACACAAATACAAATTCACAAAACACTAATGCAAATTCACAAAACACAAATTCAAAATCACGAAACACAAATACAAATTCACAAAACACTAATGCAAATTCACAAAACACATAGGCTTTACAAATTCACAAAACATGAATACAAATTCACGAAACATAAACAAATTCACAAAACACGTATTCAAACTCACAAAAAAACATTTACAAATTTACAAAACACTTACAGAAATACAAATTCATAAAACACAAATACAAATCAAGTTTTTTAATGGAAAAGAATATCCCAAAGGCCAGAAATGAGAAAACTGTCAATCAGAATTGTACCGGTGTTCCAGAAATGTTGCTGTATCAGTGGAGAAAAACGTCAGGGGAGTGTTTTTTATTGCATTAAATGTTTTGTTTGTTTTGTTAATGGATTTAAACAAAAACCACAAAAGGGCCAAACATTATTATAAAGTCTTATTCCCTGACTCCACGAGCACTTTATCCAGAGACTGCTTCTTTTTCACCACAAATCTGTATTATTTGTTTTGCACCTAGGTGCCACTGTAAGTAATAGTGGTATGCGTAGTTCTAATAATAGTAGCAGTAAGGTCTTATTATTCATAATTATTATTATGAGGTGGCTCGGGCATCTGTTCCGGACGTCTCCCTGGGGAGGTGTTCCGGGCATGTCCCACTGGGAGGAGGCCCCGGGGAAGACCTAGGACACGCTGGAGGGACTATGTCTATGTGGCTGGCCTGGGAAAGCCTTGGGGTCCCCCCGGTAGAGCTGGAGGAAGTGTCTGTGGAGAGGGAAGTCTGGGCATCTTTGCTTAGACTGCTGCCTCCGCAACCCGGTCCCGGATAAGCAGGAAGTAGATGTATTATTATTATTATTATTATTTAACACGTTTTTGAAAGTTATATTTTTGTTCAGCAAATTTACCTCTAGAAATATTAATTTAACAGTACTTTTTCCTTGAGTACACCTTTTGAGTACTTCATCCACCTCTGGCACTGACACACTTTCGGTTTCAGTTGTGGCTTGACCTTTTCTGTCATGTTTTATTATCATTCATACCATATTCTCAAATGTGTGAATGAGCCATGCGAGTGTGTTTTCACTATGTAGTATAAATGATCAATCATATACAGTAAATTATAACTAAGAGATTGTGTAGGCTGTTTTTGTTTTGGACTGAAACATTAGTAGTGGCAAAAGGTGGAGGAGAAGCATATGTTACGTGAATCAGGTGAGCCAACAAAAAGAAACTGATGACCCAGGCTTTCTGAGAATTGATGTATTAAAGTGGCTTTACCCGATTTTATGTTACAAAAAATCCGCTCTTTATCCTGCTTTCTCTGGCAGCCATTAATTCAACAGTCAGTGGGAGCTTATTGAAGTGTGTCAATGCTGTTCACACAGAGGATTTCTTATTTTTTTTTTACATTATAATATACTATTAGATGATTTAACTTTCCTTTTAGCTTTTCCCTTCTGGGGTCGCCACAGCAAATCCTTTGTTGTGCCAAGCAATCTGCATATTGGTATGGCAAAGTTTTTCAAAGCATACAAATAACACATATGATAATGACAGTGCCTATTCAGTTTGTCCTGCAGAGTCTTGAAAAGTATTAAAAGTCTGATAAATTAGATATGGAAAAATTAAGGAGGATTTTTACATAGAACAATGTATTAAAAATCTAAAGCACTGACCCAGCAACCGAAGAACAGCCGGTTCAAATCTCGCCTGAAGCACATACTGTTCTTGACTCCAGTCACTGAAGGTGGCTGGTTGTGATAGGAAGGGCATCTGGCGTTAAAAACCCGGCCAAATCACCATGCATGTGGCAACTCAGAATAACAAAGGGAGAAGCTGAAACATAAAAATATATATATTAGAATGTTTTTTAAGAACATTCTTGACATTATTTTAATGTATTTTGTATACGATATAGGTGTATTGACAAAATATTTTAATAGTATTGTTTTAATACACTTTAAATAGAATCAAAGTATTATTAAAATCAATAGAAATGAAATTTTCTAAAGTTATACTTAAGTTGGTATTAATGGTGTACAAAAAAAGCACAGTCAAGTACATTAAACTGTACTTAGGTGTGATTTTAGTTGTGCTGATGATATATCAGAAGTATACTAAGTTCAAGGTTCAAAGTTTCTTTATTAGTACCCAAGGGTAAATTTGTTTGCAGAAGGGATTAGAGCATTCCAAGAAAAATAACAATAAAAATAAAATAAAAACACATCACACATTAAACAAGCTAAAACAGGCACACAGCACACTCAATGACCTACTACAGCCTAAAGTGCTCAAAGGTGATTGAGAGTAAATCCATCTCCCAAGCCACTCTTGTTTAGCAGTGTAATCACTGTGGGTACAAAACTGTCCCTGTACCGCTTGATTCACCCTTTAGGGACCACGTATTGTCGTCCAGAGCGATGGAGCTGGAATTCTTAATGCAACGGGTGTGTACTGTCCAGAAGAATGAAGCTGACCTTACGCTGAAGCTGCGTAGAATAAAGCTCTGACAGACTGAGCTGGGGCTTACCCACAAGTCTGCTGGTCCACTTTACAACCTGCTGGAGAGAGTTTTTGTCTCTCAGAGCCAGGTTTCCATACCAAGCCACAATACAAAAGGACAACACAGATTCAATAAAAGCCCGGTAAAAAAGAATCAGCATGGACGGGGCCAACTTCCTAAGACAGGACAAACGCTGGTGACCCTTTTTACAAACAATCTCAGAGTTCTCTTTAAAACTGAGATCAGAATCAATGAGGGTGCCCAGATACTTATAGTTTTCCACACACTACAGGCTGGCCTTTGATAACAGTAGGATCCTGGGTGGGAGCCTGCTTCCTAAAATCCACACACATATCCTTAGTTTTAAATACATTTAAAGCCAAGAAAGAATCATTGCATCAGGCTATAAAATCATTAATTACTGGGCCATGGCCAGATTCATTATTGTGAAGGAGACTGACAATCACTGTATCGTCTGCAAATTTCAGGATATACCTGTTCTCATATTTACTCTGACACGTTTGTGTAGAGGATAAAAAGTAAAGGTGAGAGGACGCAGCCCTGAGGAGAGCCAGTGTTAGAGCATGAGTTTATCTGATGAAATGCCATTCATTTTCACTGTCTGTGTTCTTTCAGTTAAAAAAATCTAAGCTCCAACCCACTAGGTTAGGTTAAAATGATCACTTAAACTTGTTGCTAAAATGTGAGGGTGGATTGCATTAAAAGCAGAAGAAAAGTCAATAAAAGATAATCTAACGTGGGTTTTGCTCCCCTCCAAGTGTTTTAACAAAAGGTTTAAAAGAGTGATTATAGCATCCTCAACTCCTCTATGGGCTCTGTAAACAACCTGCATTGGGTCCAGGAGATTCTCTGTTTTCTTAAAAGCTCAGACTTCATCAACTTTTCAAATAACTTCATAATTAGTGACATGAGCACAACCGGCCTAAAATCATTAAAAACTTTTGGTCTACTTGCTTTAGGAACAGGAACAATCAGTGCTCTCTCTGTAGGGCCAAAGACATGTTAAAAATATGACAAAAAATAGAACTCAAGTGTCTCGCACAGTACTTTAATAGGGTACCACACATTTTTTTTCCGGCCCAGGGCTTTTGTTGGTCCTGAGAGAGAGGAGTGACCTTTCAACATCGATTTGTTCAAGGACCAGGTGCTGACTGTCTTTTAGTTTAGCCTTAAGACCCTTCACCTCCTCACTGAAGTCAAATTGGTCAAATCTGAGATAAAATGCATTAAAAGCATTAGCAAGTTGCAAATTTGAAACAACAGAGTGTGATAATAGATTCCGAAAATAGCACACTTTACTAAACACTGTACTAAATGTGCTTAAATTTAGTACACTTTAGTATACTTTATTTTTACCTGGGTAGGAGTGGTAGTATGAACAGTTGTAATAGTAGTGGCAGTAAGGACTTTCTTCCCATATAATTTGACACATTTTTGAAAGTTATATTTTTGTTCAGCACCTTTACCTCTAGAAATATTAATTCAAAGGTACTTTTTCCTTGAGTACACCTTTTGAGTACTTCATCCACCTCTGGCACTGACACACTTTCAGTTTCAGTTGTGGCTTGACCTTTTCTGTCATGTTTTATTATCATTCACAGGATATTCTCAAATGTGTGAATGAGCCATGCGAGTGTGTTTTCACTATGTAGTATAAATGATCAATCATATACAGTAAATTATAACTAAGAAATTGTGTAGGCTGTTTTTGTTTTGGACTGAAACATTAGTAGTGGCAAAAGGTGGAGGAGAAGGTATAGCATATGTTACGTGAATCAGGTGAGCCAACAAAAAGAAACTGATGACTCAGGCTTTCTGAGAATTGATGTATTAAAGTGGCTTTACCCGATTTTATGTTTTTTACGTACCTGAAAAAAGTTATCTAGTGTTCCGGTTTTCTCGCAACAGCCACAGCTACCCTTCTTATCTTATCTTATTTTTAAAGATGTGACATCAAATTGAAGCACAACATCAACTTGAAGTTTGGGGCTTACCCTAAAGGTCCCATATCATGCTAAATCAATATTATAATGTTGCTTACAACTCGAAAACATACCTGGAGTAGTATTTTGTTTCATTTACATTTGTTTGAGTAATCTTGTTTTCTGAGGCCTTCCCCTTCTCAAGAGCTGAAAACGCCCAGTCTCACTGCTCTATGTAGACATGTAAAACCAGGAAGTGCTCCTGCGTGTTCCTAAAGCCCATACACCGTCATTTCAGCGCTTAAATTGCCATCATTATGAAGCAGTCAGCTCATTTATCTATCTGATAGCGTCATGTTGCTAATAGCATGCTAAATAGCCATTATATATATATATATATATATATATATATATATATATATATATATATATATATATATATATATATATATACATATATATATATATATTAGGTCCCTGTCACTTTAAGAGCCCTCCCTGCCTGCTGTCACGCCCCTTCAGCACTTCAAACCCTGTGGAGTTCACATGATTTGTTTGGTTGGTGCAGGGGAGGCGTGAGCTGTAGCAGTGCTTCCTGAACAGGACTGTTTTTTTTTTTTGTTTTTTTTTAAAAAGCATTTTAAGGATTTTTACATAGAACAATGTATTAAAATTCTTAATAGCAATTTCATGAGATATAATATTTTGTCCATATTAAAGTTTCATCCAGGTTTGCTCGGCTTGCCAGCTTGTCTGTACACATAATGTGATACCTTGTTAGAGACGTGAACGTTATGTGACGTAAATGCAAACTACAACTGTTAATGAAGTTAAAGGTATGTTGCTGATTATAGCTTAATGTTGCGATGAGGTCTTGAAACATTTTAAGATGGTCTTCAAAAACTTCCGTATATACCCTGCTATTGAGCATAGTTGAATTGTAGCCTACAAAAGTGTTTCCCAATCAGGAGTACGGGGAGCCCTAGGGGTATGCGAGCACATTGCAAGGGGTACCTATGATCATTTTTAATACCATAGTATATATTTGGCTTTTAAAGGCTCAAAAAAACCTAAATCAGGGCTAACCCAGGACTATAGCAATGGATGTGGCACTAAAGAAGAACAGGGGCTAACCCAGTACAAAACCAAGTCTGACCAGGTGTAGACCAGGACCAAACCAGGTCAAAAGCCAGAACTCAACCAGAAACAAAACAGACCTAACCAGAAATAAACCAGGTCAAAGCCAGAACTAAACTAGGACTAAACCAAGTCTAAACTTGCACAGTTCAGTAAAAAATCTCGGTGTTTTTATGGACTCTTGTCTTACCTGTGAAAAACAGATTGGCCAGTTTGTCAGGGCAAGCTTTTTCCAGCTTAGAATCACTGCCAAACTGAAACCAACATGCAATAACGCAGAAATAATTATTCATGCTTTTATTACTAACAGACTGGACTACTGCAACTCACTTCATTCTGGCCTCCCACAATCCTCCCTTCACAGACAGCAGTTAGTACAAAATGCAGCTGCCAGGTTTCTAACCAGAACAAAAAAGAAAGAATATAACTCCCATTTTAGCTCAGCTCCACTGGCTGCCAGTGAAATACAGAATTGATTTTAAATTTTATTGTTTGTTTTTAAATCTGTTAATGGCTCTGCCCCTCGGTCTCTCAGGTCCAACTCTCACCATTTACTGCTCTGTTCCCCCGTTTCGGCCTTAAAACCAAGAGAGACCGTGCCTTTTCTGTTGCTGCCCCCAAACTTTGGAACGACCTCTCACTAAACATCAGAACCTGCACCTCCATAGATCACTTTAAGTCACTACTAAAAACACATTTCTATAATCTGGCATTTAACTGCAACTAAGTGGTTATCTGTAACTGACTGTTCTAACATTGTGCTACTTTTTACATTATATTATTTTATTTTTAACCATGTATTTTTATTTTTGTTTTTAAATTGTATCTTTTTTGTTATATTGACTGTGAATCTTAGTGGGTTTAATTCATCGATTGTAAAGCACTTTGGTGCAAAATTCTGTTGTTTGAAATATGCTATACAGATAAAATGGCTTGGCTTGGCTAAACAAGGACTAAACCTGATCTAAAACCAGAACTCAACCAGGAAAAAAACAGAGCTATACCAGAAACAAACCAGGTCAAAGCCAGAACTAAACTAGTTCTAAACCATGTCTAAAACCAGAACAAGACTAAGATTAAATTGTGACTAAATCGGAACTAAATTAGGGCTTAACCAGTACGAAACCAGCAACAAAACAGGGCTAAACCAGAACTAAACTTTGTCTAAACCAGGTCAAACCAGGACTAAGTCAGGTCCCGGGGGTACACAAAACCAAAGAGTTTGGGAACCACTGGCCTAAAACACAGTCCAATTACACATGCATGCATTACACTGCTGTTTGTAGCCTATTCTGTTAGCAAAGTGTGAACTGTAATGAAGGTATTTACAGATGAACAGGGGTCAGCCCCATGTTCTCCAGTACCTATGTACCATCAGATTGACAACTATGCAACTTTTTTACTTGAATGAAACAGCTTTGGAGTCACCGTGATGGCTCAATAAGTTGTTGCATGGTGAATAAAGCCCCTTGCTCCTCCCCCTGGCATATCTTGGTGAATAACCTTGCAAGAATGGGAGCACCAATCCAGTATCTGCAACATAAGATAACAACAGATCAGCAATGGCTTTATTTCTTGCATGTTTGTCATGGCAGAGCGGCCTAAAGGAAGAGAAAACTTTGGTACAGATGAAGAGAAGGAAGAATAAAGCCAAAGAGCCAAGAGTTTTTACAAAAGTGCTTACAATGTTTTATATGACCAAAACAGTGAAGAGACAAGCAAAGCTGCATAGTTCTGCATTTAAAAATGCAGTGTCAAAAAACTGGAATAACCAGATGTAATTGAACTAATTTGGAAATTTCCCAGTTCAGCTAATAGTGTACAGCTCATCAATGTGATTCAGTCACTGGTGAAAACAAGTTTTTATGTCACTAGGCAACTGGCGTGTGTTGGTTGTTCTAGTCTTTATTTAATGTCCTGCCTTATGTTTTTTTTCTGTCAGGCTTTTGGAAATAGTTTTGGACACTTTTGCATTTGTTTTGCATGTTTTTTGTGATTTTTTTTTTGTTAAATAAACTTAATAAATAATGTATGTGAATGAGAAACGTCTTTAGGGAAGCTGTCATTTTGACTTTGCAGAGAATGCTTGAATTAGGTGTCTGTTGCCCCCTGCTGGCACCAGTGAGGAATTGACAGAGTGGCTAATTAGCAAGGCTGTTAGCAACATGATGCTAACAGATAAATAAATGAACTCACTGCTTTGTAGTGACGATTTTTTGAGGTGGAAACAACAGTATAACATGGTTAAAAGTTCAGAAAAGTCTGTTTAATGCATAATGAGAGACCTTTATGCAGAAAATTCTGTTCAGTTTCACATTTAGAAAGTAATTTTTCAGACTTTGCTGTTTTCATGTGCTTTTGACTATTCACCTGTCCCAATGTTATCAAGGCTGAATTGTTAAACAGTGTTTAACAATTCAAATATTGCTTTCTGTGCATGTAGGTTCTAGTTCAGCACTCCAGTTAAATGGTGCAACTGAGCTTTAGGACATAAACAAAATTACTAATCTACTTTTCTCAATGTTTTGGTTACTTGCGGTGCAGTTGACTCTTGAATCCAAATTTTGTGATCAAATCTACTGTGCAAAAACATATTCCAAGCCAAACCTATGCACTCAGATTTGTGTTTTATTAACACAAAATTACTGTCCAAAGAAAGCCACATGTCAACAACAGTAGTGTTTAGACATTCAGCCCACTCATTCACACGTTTTCTTTTTCATTCCTGGCATTACATACATTTCACAGCATTGGCTTGATATGCAAACCCCACCAAACCAAGGTGAGCAAAACAACAACACTGTTCATGCTTTCTTGAGTAACCACACGAGGAAGTCAACATGTCTGTCTCTGCTGTGCCACAGGGCAGCAGGAAACCCTAAACCACTTCTTCTTCTCTTATTTTGCAGCCAGTTCCCCCCACAACATGTCTTCAAGGCCCAGGGCTTAATGCACACCCAGGGTACGTCCAAGATGAAATTTAAGACTTTTTTTTAAGACTTTCTAATGCCCCTTAAGACTAACGTAATGCACAAATCACATCCACACTTGCAAGAAAAGGAAAAAAACTGTTTTATCTGTATTTTCTCAAAGCAAAGATAAGTTATATCATGCATGAACATAGAATGTAACTTCAATGACTGGAAAAGAATAAGTCCTGAGTATATATTTATTAATTTACTATACTAGGTCTAAACTTGGACTAAACCAGGTCTAAACTAGAACTAAGCCATTTGAGGTGAATGCTGTTGTGATATTTAGCTACATAAATAAAATTAAACTAGAACTAATCCAGGCGTAAACCAGGACTAAATCAGAGCTAAACTTGGACAAAAAATAGTACCAAATCAGGTTTAGGCATGGACAAAACCAGTCATAAACTTGGACAAAACCTGGACTAAACCAGGTCTAAACCAGGTTTACACAACAACTAACCCGGTTCTAAACTTGGAGTAAACCAGGACTAAATCAGAGCTAAACTTGGACTAAACCATGACCAATCCTGGTGTAAGTGTGAACTAAACCAAGATTAAACTTGGACTAAACCAGTAATAAACTTGGATCAAACCAGGTCTAAATTAGTACTAACCTAGGTCTAAACCAGGATTAAACCTGGAGTAAACCAGGACTAAATCAGAGCTAAACTTGGACTAAACCATGACCAATCCTGGTGTAAGTGTGAACTAAACCAAGATTAAACTTGGACTAAACCAGTACTAAACTTGGATCAAACCAGGTCTAAACTAGTACTAACCTAGGTCTAAACCAGGATTAAACCTGGAGTAAACCAGAACTAAATCAGGGCTAAATAGGACTGAATCAAGTCTAATGGTGAACTAAGCCAGGATTAAAATTGGACTAAACCAGGTCTAAACTAGTACTAAATCAGGTCTAAACCAGAATTAAACCTGGAGTAAACCAGGATTAAATCAGGACTAAACTTGGACTAAGCTAGGAATAAACTTACACTATACCAGGTTTAAACCAGTTCTACATCTATCCTAACATTGTGCTAAACCAGGGCTAAACCAAGAATGGACTAGATTAAGTATCATGGACTACACTTGGTCTAAACTTGCCTGGAAATTCCAGACTCATCCGAGTCTGGTCGCCTAAGAATCAATTCGATTTCTAGGGCGGAGCAAACCTGAATTAACGGACAGCGGAGTTAGCCAATCAGAAAATGGCGGACGGGATGTTAACAAAGTGACAAGAAAGTGAGAAAGTAAACAAACGGAGTAGTGAAGCCACGAGGGAGGAACGAGGGAGTTATTTCAACATTACCGTACCATACCGCTGAATGAAACAAACTCTCGGCTCCTCGTTGCGCCATCTTGATTGTTGTCGGCGAGGAGACGCGTACAACTGATGCTGCTCGCGAAGAACACGTGACTTAAATAAACCAATCAAAATGCACGGTACGGTTTGGATTTGAGTAAACCACTGCGGACGGCGTGGTGACCAGACTGATATTTCTCTGTAGAATAACACAGAGACATATCAGTCTGGATTTTCCAGGCAAGGTCTAAACCTGGACGATACCCGGACTAACCCAGTTCTAAACCAGGTCTAAACCAGGTCTAAACCATATCTAAACTTGGAGTAAACCAGCAATAATCAGATGAACAAACATCATTCAGATCATCAATCAGATCAACAAACTCATTTTAAGGCCTTCATTTTGACATTTTTTATCTAATGTAATACAATTTTAAGATCTTCTGAAGCCTTTGGGGATACCCTGACACCAGCGACAGTCCTAACTATCAGGTTCAGTCCTCACTGACAGCTCATTGTGTCTCCAAACAGTCACTTAGCTCATGGCGTGTGTGTCATTATGTGATGTATAGGAGCGCTGGTGGTGCCCAGGGTTTGACCAGACGGCTAGGTTTTTGGATTTTTTTTTTTTTTTTTAGCTCATGCAACTTTAGACTCCACCCTGGGGCTCCACTGCCTGCCTTGTCTGTCACTGTGTAAGGCTAAACCATGGACTGTTCCAGTGGCTAACGGGCCCAAACAGCTCAGAGTGAGTCACTGGTCTGCAGCAGTCGGACTTGAATTTATTGGAATGATGATGGAGTGTTATGATGTTTTGGAGTGTCACCTTACATTTGTTTTCATTTGATTTATTGTCAAAGTTATGCGTGACTATTCCAAAGGCTAAAAATGAACAAGCCAAAGTCATAAAAAATATTTAGGGTCACAGCACAAAGCACAAAAAGCAACAAATAAAAGCTAGTTTCTTTCACAGTTTTGGAACAGCATTGCTCAACTGATTCCAAGGTTTGTACAAAAAAAAAAAAAAAAACTGAAAAAGTCATTGGAATAGAAATTTAAAGTGAAATTTCCAGATCCTGGAAATGTCAGGGATTTTCATATTTTTCATATACAGCTCCCGGAGGGAGGCTGTATATTTTTCATATACAGCTTTCATATATTTTTCATATACAGCTCCTCACCTCCACTGTGGAGGTGAGGAGCTGTTGACCTCGACTGGGGATGCTGTCTGGCGGTGGAAGGAATACTTCGAGGATCTCCTCAATCCCACCGACACGTCTTCCGTTGAGGAAGCAGAGGCTGGAGACTCGGAGGTGGACTCGTTCATCACCAAGGCTGAAGTCATCGATGTGGTCAAAAAGCTCCTTGGTGGCAAGGCACCAGGGGTGGATGAGATCCGCCCTGAGTACCTCAAGTCTCTGGATGTTGTGGGACTTTACTTGGCTGACACGTCTCTGCAACATCGTGGGGCGGTCGGGGACAGTACCTCTGGATTGGCAGACCGGGGTGGTGGTCCCTCTTTTCAAGAAGGGGGACCGGAGGGTGTGTTCCAACTACAGGGGGATCACACTTCTCAGCCTCCTCGGGAAAGTCTATTCCAGGGTACTGGAGAGGAGAATTCGGCCGATAGTCAAACCTCGGATCCAGGAGGAACAATGTGGTTTTTGCCCCGGTCGTGGAACAGTGGACCAGCTCTATACCCTCCATAGGGTACTTGAGGGTTCATGGGAGTTCACCCAACCTGTCCACATGTGCTTTGTGGATTTGGAGAAGGCGTTCGACCATGTCCCCCGTGATATCCTGTGGGGGGTGCTCTGGGAGTATGGGGTCCGAGGCCCTCTGCTAAGGGCTGTCTGGTCCCTGTACGAACAGAGCAGGAGTTTGGTTCGCAATGCTGTTAGTAAGTTAGACCTGTTCCCAGTCCATGTTGGACTCCGGCAGGGCTGCCCTTTGTCACCGGTTCTGTTCATTATTTTTATGGACAGAATTTCTAGGTGCAGCCAGGGGCTGGAGGGAGTCCGGTTTGGGGACCACAGGATTTCATCTCTGCTTTTTGCAGATGATGTTGTCCTGTTGGCTTCATCAAACCAAGGCCTTCAGCATGTGCTGGGGCGGTTTGCAGCTGAGTGTGAAGCGGCTGGGATGAGAATCAGCACCTCCAAGTCCGAGGCCATGGTTCTTGACCAGAAAAGGGTGGTTTGCCCTCTCTGGGTTGGGGGAGAGCTCCTGCCTCAAGTGGAGGAGTTTAAGTATCTCAGGGTCTTGTTCATGAGTGAGGGAAGGCTGGAGCGTGAGATCAACAGACGGATCGGTGCAGCATCTGCAGTAATGTGGTTGTTGTATCAGTCTATTGTGGTGAAGAAGGAGCTGAGCCGAAAGGCAAAGCTCTCGATTTACCGGTTGATCTACGTTCCTACTCTCACCTATGGTCATGAGATTTGGGTCATGACCGAAAGGACAAGGTCCTGGATACAAGCGGCCGAAATGAGATTCCTCTGCAGGGTGGCTGGGTGCTCCCTTAGGGATAGGGTGAGGAGCTCAGTTACACGGGAGGAGCTCGGAGTAGAGCCGCTGCTCCTCCACATCGAGAGGAGCCAGTTGAGGTGGCTTGGGCATCTGTTCTGGATGCCTCCTGGTTGCCTCCCTGGGGAGGTGTTCCGGGCATGTCCCACCGGGAGGAGGCCCCGGGGAAGACCTAGGACATGCTGGAGGGACTACGTCTCTCGGCTGGCCTGGGAAAGCCTTGGGGTTCCCAGGCCCCCGCGACCCGGTCCCGGATAAAGCGGAAGAAGATGGATGGATGAACAACAAAATTGCAGTGGCCTGCCAGCTTAGCGCACTATAATTTATAAATATTTATGTATACAATCAATAACAATAGACATAGGCTACAGACAGAAATTGAAGATAAAAATAATAAACTAGTGTGAAACTTTTGATTTTAACAGTTAACTCAATGCTAGAAAGAAAAAATATATATATTTCTGTGTGTGCTGTTTGACATTCATTTGGTGAGGAGTCTATGCCACTTACTTATTTAGTCTGACTTTTTAATACAATTTTTCCAGGAACTAATTATTTGTTTTCAACAAATGGAACTATGTTTTCATACAGCACAAATATGCCTTTGTAACACCATGTCTGACATTTTTTGATTGATGGAAATATAGCAAAAACGATTTGAAAAAGTAATGGAAAGTACAAGTATATCTCTGTATCGCTGTCTCTATCTATTAGATTTCTTCTTTATTTCCCAAAGCTGTTTTTTAGGAGTGTTTCCTTACAGAGAAGGAGGGAATGTCCTGGGACTGTTTAGTTATTGTTAAGTTATTGTTATTTGTTTGATTGTGTGTTTATGTTTGATTGTGTAACTAATAGTTTGTAAAGCCCTTTGAGGCGGCTTCTGTTGTGATATTGGGCTATACAAATAAAATATAATTGGATTATAAACCATGTGGCCCTTTTGTGAGTGTTCCATAATTCTGAGATTTGTAATATGTTGTATCAACGCCAATGTTTCAAACCCACCAGGGTATTCAGGGATTCCCCACATATTCCCAAAATACTTCCCAGAGGCTGTAATGGCTCAAGAACTCTCCTTCCTTTATCCCACTATACACCGGACCAGTGTACCACATTTTGTCACACTGATATGAATATGTTATACTAATAAATACAGTGCAAATTTAAAATTAGTTGAGTACATTCTTGAAGTAGATTATGCATCAACTGTAGTGTTGCAATATTAATGTCAATCTCATACGCTGTATATTGCATCATATCTCCCTCCCTCTGTTGCCTTTTTTTTTTTTTTTTTACTGTTGTGCATATAGAATGACATGAATGGTTTTAGTCAATACTCTTAAAGCCCCATGTTCCCATGTTCCTAAGGCTGTGGGAACATAGACACACTCTTTTTCTTTTCCGCCTGCAAGACTAGGTTGGCCTTCACCTGAAACTTTATTAGCAATGGTTGGACATGCATTCATTGCATTCCTGGACCTTTGTATGAGGCATCTGGCCTAATGACCTGCTTTGGCAATTACATGGTAGCAATTTGCTCATGGAAGGCTACTGATACTGCATGGCTCAAGCTTTCATTTTTATTCGGCCTCCTCAAAAAAAAACAACAACATTGCATTGGTGGGCCTTTTGAATAGTTCACATGAAGCCACCTACATACTGTATATTGACACTTTCTCACTGAATTTCTATACACCTTAATCTTTTATCTGACTTGTCATTGGTTGCACTTTAAAACTGACTCTAATGCTAAATTAAACTACTACTGGTGTTATTTTAATTGGGAAAAAATGTATCTTCTAATAGCAAATTATAATAGGAATATTCTAGGAAATAAAGGAGATATTGTGCAAAATCAACCTTTTTGAGTCTTTTACCATGTTGTTGTTGTATTTGCTTTATTTATGCATGTTTAAGCAATCCTGTATTCTCTGGCATGACTGTTCTGAGGCCTCAGAATGCTCGATTGCACGAACCATCACCTCTCCCATGAACCCACTCCATGAAGCACTGATCAACAAGCCCTCTACATCCAGTCTGCTTTCACTCATTTATCCAAAAAACAGTGTACAGCTCTGCTTCCACTGATTCCTCACAGCTATTTTTCATTTTGTAGTAAAATGGCAACATACAAAAAGTTTAAGGAGGTGAAGTAAGTGCTTTTTTTCAAAAGACTTATGTTCAAAAGACCACAACACTCACCTGTTTCTTTATGACACCAGTTAAGTACTTTAATCACACAAGGTTGTAAAACGTGTAATGCTGTTCTAGAGGCGACCAAGATTTGTAAAAAAAAATATGAATAAAAGCATAATACAGTTAGGTCCATAAGTATTTAGACCCTGACTCAAGTTTTGTTATTTTTGCTTTTTAACCAAAACTATTGCAAATAGTATGTGCTTAATGTGCAGACTCTCAGCTGTAATTTGAAAGTATTCATGTCCAAATCGGAAGAAGGGTTTAGGAGTTACAGCTCTTTATTGTGTAGCAGCCTCTTTTTCAGGGACTCAAAAGTATTTGGAGAGTTGCTTCAAAAGCTATTTCTTGAGCTGCATGGGCTTTTCCCTCATTAATCCATCATAAACTGAGCAGGTAAAAGGTCTGGACTTGATTCCACGAGTTACATTTGCATTTGAAAGCTGTTTCTGTGAAATCACAACATACAGTCACTCAATGGAAGTGAACCAGACCATCCTTAGACTGGAGTAAAAAATGTGAAAACCCCCTTCACAACATCTACGTTAGTGAAGAACTCTCTCCAGGAAGTAGGTCTATCAGTGTCTAGGTCCACTATAACCAGAAAACTTAATTGAGAGAAAATTCAGAGGGTTCACCACAAGGTACAGATCATTCATCAGCCTCAACAACAGAAAGGCCACATTAGACTTGGCCAAAAACACCTAAAGAAGCCAACCCAGGTCTGGAACAGCATTCTTTGGACAGATGAGACTCAGACCAACCTGCACCAGAATGATGGGCAGAGAAAAGTCTGGAGAAGGCTTGGAACGGCTCATGATCCAAAGCACAGCACATCTTCTGTAAAACATGGTAGAGCAGTGTGATGCCTGAGCTGCAGTACTTCCAAAGGCACTGGGTCACTGGTGTTTACTGATCATGTGACAGAAGAAGAAGCAGCCACATGAATTTTGAAATGTATAGGGATATAATCTCTGTTCAGATTCAGACAAAAGCCACAAAGTTGAAAGGCAGCTCTTCACAGTACAGATGGACAGTGACCCAAAATATACTGCAAAAGCAACCCAAGAGTTTTTTTTAAGGCAAATAAGTGAATTATTCTGCAAAGGCAGGGGCCAGCCAACAGATCTCAGCCCAATCAAGCATAAATTTCACTTGTTTAAGACAAAACTTAAGGCAGAAAGACCCACACACAAGCAACGACTGAAGACAGCTGCAGTAAAGGGCTAGCAAAGCATCATAAATTAGGTAAGCCAGTGTTTGGTGATGTCCATGAGCTCCAGACATCAGACAGTCATGGCCTGCAAAAGATTTCCCCCAAAGTATAAAAGTGAACATTTTATTCATAGTAATATTCATCTGTCCAATTACTTTTGAGCCCCTGAAGAAGAGGCTGCTACAAATTAAAGAACTGTAATTCCTAAACCCTTTCTCCAATTTGGCCATGAATACTCTCAAATTACAGCTGAGAGTCTGCACTTAAAGCATGTATTACTTATATAACTGCATCTTTACTATGTTTTGATTTACAGCTAAAATAACAAAACTTGTGTCAGTATTCAAATACTTATGGACCATACAGGCTTTATTATTTATGATTTTTAAATTAAGGTACACTCCCTTATGAACTGCTGTTGAATTACAAAAATAAAATAAAATAATGTAAATTTAGCACTGGAAGTTTTTGGTTTTAACTGAGAAACACTGCAAAATAGAAAGTCATAAATAGAAAAAAGAAAAGCAAAGTGAAACACGGACAGATGTTCTCAGTGCAAGGCGTTATATTTAATGAGGCAAAGATAGTTACTGGTTTGAATCGGGACTTGATTATAGAAGATTAAGGTAAGCTCCAAAGATAAATAGAAAATAGAATTTTTTAAAATAAAAATAAAAAATTCTGTGAAAAGAAGGAAGGATGCTGTGCTGTTGTTGTGACTGTTGGGAACACTATGTCACAGATTTTGGTATATAAACAGGCAGGATGGCCAAAGTTATGTTGCATTAAACTTAACCCTCAGGCACTCGCTTTTAGGTAACTGTTTAACATTTAAAAATATAAAACTTGAAGAAACTTTTGATCATTAACCCCTGTCCTCATCAGAGAGCAAAAGTGAATTCATTTTCATAGTTTTAACCCTCTAAATGTCAGTTTGATCACACAATTCCACATGTTCATTGACAAAAGTGTTTTTTTTTTTTTTTTTGTGCAGAGATTACCAGTCCCAGATCGGTCACTAATTAGCCCTAACTTTTCACTTTTTGTGCTATTACAGAAAAAAAGGGCAGAAAATCAACCTAAAAGGGCTGCGCTACACTCACTGTTATATAATATGAGAATTATAAAGGGAATTATCTCCCACAATGCAATGAGAAAATATTCTCTGACTGACAGGGTTACAGAGGAATTAACATGATTTAACATTTCTATATTGCAAGGGCTGTAGAGTGAAAATAAGTGATTTCAATATAAATCAACAGGACCAAAAAGGGCTTTAAAGCTGGGTGTACACTACACGATTTTGGCCGTCTCAGATGAAAGATTCCTAATTGTGGGAAAAATTGTCTGTCGTAGCTGAGAAACGGTGGTGGTACATCTTAAAGTAAGACAGGGGCAAAGATCACAGATCAAAGATAGAGCGTCTTACAACTAAAGATGAGAAGCCACAGTTATCAGGAAGTGCCTGATATTTTGGAAAATGCGCTGCAGAATGCGTCAGTCTCTTGCAGCACTTACGATCTCTATCGGACATTTGACCAATAGAAATGCAGCAGGAAATCACATAACCAGTGCGTTGTCGTAGTAACAAAAACACTGCCGGTACGGTGTCCAACAATGGAGGAGAAACAGAGAAGAACTTCTGTTTGGGACTCAAATACTGAGGATACTTTGGTAGAATTGTGGTAACAAAGACCATGTTTTTTGATGGTTCGTCAAGTGGCTCCCATGACTGCAGGAAAAAGGACAAAGAGATTGTGCAGGGACATCCCAAATGAAAAATATGATTTTTACCATTATACAAGTTCAAAGGTAGTTTTTAGCCCCATATTTATTCTGTTTACTGATTTAGTCCCGGTTTAGACCTGGTTTAGTCCCAGGCATTATAATTGTCCTGTATTCTGTTATTAGTTAACATTAACGTTAATTTTTAACAAGGCCTAGCTAACAGTGGTCCTGGCTTGCTAATGCTACGTCTGTAGCCACAGGTTGATGATCTAAACACACTGACTTCAGTCGGAGCCATGATTCATCACTTAAACCATTGCACGGTGTGAACAAGCATTTGTTTACGATTTTACAGATTCCATGTCATGCAGTGTGACTTCCATAAATCTAAAAAAAGACTAAAAAAATCGTGCAGTGTACACTTAAAAGGAACAGCTTAAAAGGAAGTGTGTGTGTTTTTTCTAAACAGTAAAAACATCTTTGTCAAATATCATCACTATAGCATAACAAATGCCACAATCTGAGCAAAAAAAAATGCATTTGAAAAACGGTAAAAGAGCGCCAGAGGGTCCTGAGGGTTAAAAATGCAATTTCAGTACACTTTCCAGGTAAAAAAAAAGGCTACCAGAAAAACCTGTGTAGTCTGACTCATTTTGCTCTCCAGTAGTTGCATTAACAGTGGAATGCAGTCCCTAATCTGATGTTTTAGGACAAGTGGATACACCCTGCTTCTCTGCACCGCTGCCAACGCCACTGTGTCCAAACCAACAGCACATTAATAAAAGTGATGCATCTATAGTAGAACAACGCCGCTATTGTGCTTTGACTTAATAGTTGATGTTGGAAGGCAACCGCAGTTTGATGGACGCTAGATTTAAACCCGGAATTTTGTCCAAGTGAGCAGTGAGTCATTTTTACACACTGCCCTATAAACCGCCTATAAAAATCCCCCAGCTTTTCACACGCGTATACTACATGCATTAATTGAATGTCCACGTTGTCGGCAAAATGGAAAACACAGAGACATCGATCTCATTTGCTTACATTAGATAGTCGAGATGGATTAAGGATAAATTGCTGCACTGAGCGGTGAAGTCATAGCGGGGAATGTAAGGGGAATTTGGAAGCAAAAAAAAAAGTGATATGAGAGCTTTGTTTTTGTACACTGGTTGGGTTTTCATGAGTAGAAATACATAGAGAAAGCCAAAAGCTGGACCCAAGTACAAGTGCGGTTGATTTATGATAAAAGTGAGTCATGTTGAAGTTACAGTAGTTGTTTAAATGTATTGAGTAAGAAAATGTTTAGTGAGTAACTTATGATTCATGGAGAACATATGTAGAGCTTAGTAAATCATAAAACAGTGACACTCAAAGGAATTATGTTACGCGTGGTTATTTATTTACTCTCGCTGGAAAAAAAGTAGTATCAATCTCCAGGCTGTCTCTCTGGAGATTGGACTCTGCATGTCCTCCAAAGACATGCATGCATAGATGAATTAGTGAATGAAAAAAAAAAAAAAAGTATGGTTGTCATTGTCATTATGTGTCTCTTTGTCAGCCCTGTGGCTAGCTAAACTTTGTATGCAGGTCTAAGGGCCTTAGTCAACGGGATAGGCTCTAGTAATATATTAATCATTAATAATTAAGTAAATAGAAATGTTCATTTTTGTAGGAAGTAGTAACGTCACTGCGTGTATTGTAACAGTTTGTATTGAATTTGGTCAAATCATTGTCTGTTTTCCTGTCCTTTTTATATCAGTTGCAATTCCCCCATTTTATTTAAACGCCTTATTAACTGGTGGTGGTGGTTGCCCTAGCAACGCCCCTCAGCTCCTCCCCTTCTGCTGTTGAGAGACATGACAACGGTATGTAAATAGTTGGGCTCTCTGATTTAATGTATTTTTATAAAATTTTACACTTAACTAAATTTGTTTTATTTGTTTTTCATGTAATTTAAGAGTGTTAGATTTATTTTCCAAGTGTTTGTTTTGAATTAATGTGTTTGATCATGCCCCATTACATGAAAAAAAAAAAAAAAAAGCTTGCCTACAAAATATATTTCAACGAGAAGGAAGCAAAGAACAATATAGCTTATAAGTAGGGCTGAACAATTGAGCTAAAAAAATTACATTTTTTCAAACAGATGTTGAGGTTACGATTAGATTTAAAATCAATGTACAGTTCACACTTGAGCGAAAACTGAAAGATTTAGTGCTCAACTAATACAAGGAATCACACGCCTTTCAGAACATGTTTGTAGAGGTCTAAACTACAGCTGTAGCACACTTTGTTCATATTCAGACATTGTTTTGACATTATATCACACAAAAATTTGCACCCTTTGCGATTTGCTAATTGTGCAGCCCTACTTACAAAGGTTAGAACAGAACAGAACTGTGATTTATATTTAAATGTATTTATTTTACTAAGCTGAAATCAACAAAGCCAGGTTTCCACAGCGCTTCATTTAATGTCCCATAACCTAGGAATTGTATGTTGTATTATGTGTGGTATTACCTATCCTTTTAAAGGCTACAGCTTGGCACAGAATACAAATAAAGGACATTTGGCGATGGTATCTACTATAGCAGTGGTTCCCAAACTGTGGTACTGGTACTCCTAGGGGTACGCAACATGATTTACAAACAGCCTGGTTACATTTTGAACCTGGAATATAAATAACACCTGAGGTACCTTTTGACATTGCCAAAAAAATACACACCGTCTAGTGTTAAGTAAAATGTTTGGTAAAATGTTCACTCATCAACAGGCTTGCTGGGGCCCGGGAGAAGAAGGCTTCACATGGGGCCCATTATAATAGAAAATATAAAAAGAGAGACATTTCTGTGCTCCTCTAACCCTGAGGCCCGGGACAACAGACCCCTTTGCCCCCTCTGTAGATGGGCCTCTGTTCACTCCATAAATGTTTAGTAACATGTTCATTCTACACAGTGGTCACAGGTCTATGAAAAATTTGGGAACCACTGTACCATAGAGTGCACATACAAATTGCAAAGTTGTAAATAAATGCCTGACACTAACCTTTTTTTTTTTCAGTTTTTTGTTTGTTTGTTTTTAAGAAAGTATGTGCACCTATAGCTAAAACTGCAAGAATATTTCTGCAGAGCCCCAACAAGAAGAGAAGCTTGAGTCATTATTTCTCAGAAAGAATGTTTAAAGTGTTTCAGGATTATGTTTAAAAGTTATTCCTGTGCATGCATCTTGCACAAAACACGTGACTGCACACTTTCAAAACAAAGTTGATCCTTGTACTCGCCATGATCTCACTGTATCTTTTGTCAAACCCTTTTCTGTTGTACTTTTCTTTCTGCTTGTTCTTTCATGCCCCCCTCCCCCATAAGGAACTGCATACACGAAATCTAGCCCGGGATATAAGCTTACATGCAATATCCTCCATCTCCTAAGATTTATTGCCCGCTCGAGGCCATGCTGGATCTTCAAAAAACTGCCCCATGATTGTAAATTTGACTTTCATTTCAGCTGCTGAGATGTTCAGAAAACGCAGGAATGTACTCACGGAGGACTGGCGGAGTGGAATTTTTTGCTGGGAATTTCCCACTAGTGTGTGTGTGTGCACATGTGTACAACGTGCCGACTGGCTGCTGTTGTTTAGTGTAGAGTACAAACAAGTTGTTGAGTCATTCAGGTGTAAGACTGGTTCAAGGAAGGTAAACACAACTAGAGCTTAATAGGCAAATCTGTTTAACACATAATTATTATTAATAGAAGGAAGTGTTCCAATAATAGGGCAGGCGTGGTGTGCAAAGTAGTACTGAAATGTGTGCTTAGTCAAAGCTTACTTCTGTTTACTAAATAAAGTTACTACGCTATTTGCAGAAGCACAGCATAGAGTCAGACAGTACTAATAATGGACCAAGGGATCTAATGAAGCCCATGCAGAAGAGAGGCCTGGCTCCAAGAAGTCTGGCTAATGATAGGGACAGTATTTTTAGAGTGCACATCAAAATGACCAAACAGCTTTGTTGTTGTATTTGGGGCCTTGTAGAACTAGCCTTGTGTAGCTAACCTTGTGTAGCCAATATAAGATAAGTAAAGCAATAAATAATGTATGGTAATCATTTTTAAGTATTTTTTTTATGAAGGATTGGTTATTTATGAGTGGTTTCAGGCTATTGTCATAAAAATGTTTTGATGCATAGAAACTTTTGTCAGGGGTAGTGGCTACAAAAAGGGCAATATCTTTATTATAGGGTGATCAGATGTCCCTATTTATTAAATGGGATAGTCCCAGTTTTAGGCTCCTTGTCCTATGTCCCAAGGCAGATCTGTAAAAACACTGATATGTCCCAGTTTTTAACAAACCATGTCCTAGTTGTTCCCATTTTAACCAAGAAAAAAGCACAGGAAATTAAAAACACATTTGTCTAAAGACGTTTTATTATTATCATTATTATTAGTATTATTTTTGTATTAATAAATTACCATTAAAATTCAAAACTCAAGCCCGAGAGAAAATTGTATGGACTTCGGAAGCTTTTTTATCACTCGGTAAATTCAAATGCACCCTGATTAGTGAAAATAAAAAAATGTGTCCCAGTTTTTGGGTCTGAATATCTGGTCACCCTACTTTATTAGAGTTTATTAATGGAGCTCAACAGTGACCGTCCATCTCTGGTTCCAAAAGTAAGTTTCCCCTTCATTTTCCCCATAGGCTTTCTAGAATATCTAGTATTTACTTGTTAGTATACCTGTATCATTGACATGTATCTAATCCTGTCTTTTCAGTGCAAAACTGAATCAAAGTAGACACCTCCAGACTTTACTAATGTTAAAATAGAAACAAGATCAAGGAAAAAATAATCACACAGAAAACTGAACAATGCGGACTTCAGCAGAATTAACAGGTGTTGAAAGAAAGCACTAAATGTCGTTAATCAGGTCAGAGACGTTATCACATTTGTTTTGTATTAGCTCGTCGCCATCTTGGTTAATTTTGATCGATTAGCTTCCATTTTTGTAAGACGCTCTGCAGATAAATGGCTGTGATAGACCAGTTCCAAATTGACCATGTGGGTACGGTTCACCGTGGTTAAAGAACTAGACTCCACTGCTTTCTAAAAGGAGGTTGGCCAGGCTACCCCACTACTACTTCTATTACTACTACCAGTACTACTACTTCTACCCTATTTGCCGTGTAGGTCAAAAATACTTTTACTCCTTCAGAGAAAGAGATTTACTAAAGAAACAGTAACATTTATTCCTAGTCAAAAGTAAAAGTTAGTGTGCTTTAGACCACTGGTTCCCAAGCTTTTTTGTGTGATGCACCCCCTGGGTTTTCTGTCATACCATGAGTACCCCTTGGAGTCCCCTGGTTGGAATACACTGCTTTAGCCAATGGACATAGACAAAGCATAAATATATTAACATTACTCAAGTTAAGTATCTGGGTACTTTTCCCTAACCCTAACTTGTTAACAGTGCTGCTTGTTGGTCAGTGTACCATACTCTATAGTAGCATCAAGACACAGTAATTTATACATTTGCAAAAGGTTGGCTGTCTCTGGTGGAATAACAGTAAGACGATTAACTGGAAATGTAAAAAAGAGCCTAAACTCTGTAGAATTTCGAAGTTTATCAGTCTGACCATCATTCTTTCTCTGACCCTCTTTCCAAATTACGGTTTGTTCCACAAACTTATCTTTCAAGGACGTATGTGAGTCTATACTGGTGACTAATAATAGACCGCTCAGTGTGCAGTGTGTTACAGTCATGACCTCCAGTAGCACTTCTGCTTCGCTGCTTTCCCTTCTGAAATCCCCCAAACTTTCCCTCCGCCAAAATCTCTCCTTCCAGACGCCTTCCAGATAATGGTCTTCGCAGGCCTCCCATCACGCGCCGTGCCGTGGACGTACCGCAGCTGCCGAAGCGCTCTCTCTTCTGCGGCTGGCCCCTGTCTGCCACTTTGCATCTACCATGTGCTCTCGGCTAAATGACTTTTCCAGTTTTTCAACCAGACGGACGGAGGGTTACGCTGACAGGGAGGATGGGGCAAAGTGGGCTGGAGGGGGGAAGATTTCTTGGCCCAGATGTAGGCAGTAGCAGCTCAGACGCACATCTGCAATCGTTTGAACTTACTGGGGGAATTCCTCGCTTCACTGTGCGTCTCCGTGTTTTTTCTGTCCCCTTCAATCCTTCCTGGGACAATGAGAAGCTTGAGTGCCTCTCTCTCTCTGTTCTTCCCTCTCATGTTTTCCTGTGTGTGTCATGAACCGTTGCGGCACAAACAGGCTGTTCCAAACGTGACTCCAGATGGCAAGGGACCTTTTTTTTTGTTGAGGACATTTGTACAAGATAAAATTGTGGTTTATTCAGGAGCTTTAGGCTAATGGATGACTTAAAAGACCAATGGATTTGTTGAAGCTAAAGTGAGGGCTGTCTCCAAAAAGTTTTTTTTTTTTTTCCACAAGGGAGTACCATCAGTGTACAACACATCAAACTTTATGGTTGTGGAGTTCTTCATGTTTTTATTCAGTCTGTTTTTTATTTTTAGTTTAGTTTTTTCTATATGTTTGTTTTATATATAGTAAGCATAAGAAAAAAAGTGTCAGTTTAGGTTTCCTTGAGTGCTTTTGGGCTAATAAATAGTCAACATATGCTCACACAATATTGCTCAATTGGTAGAGCTTGTGGCACATTTAATGTATCCACAAAGCAACTACAGCTCACAGCATTGTGGGCTCAAGTCTAAATTCTAAAGGCCAAAAAGTCTTTTTAAAAATTAGTCAAAAATATTTGTTGCATTCTCTTGATTTATTAATTTTCTACTTTTTTCATTTTCTACCTATCCCAGCTATGTTGTGCCTGTAGCGGGCAATGGCTAGTTAGTCACACTTGGAGACATACCCTAACTATATGCAGAGCATACCTTGATTGTGCTCATTGTCCGTTTTTACTTTGATTTCTTCAGAGGTCAAACCACTCTTGCCTCAATCTACATGCAGAGCAGAGAGCCAATTTGCTGAGAGTACCACATTGTAAGTTTTTATTTTACTAATAAATATAAACAGTAACTAAATAAAACTTAATTTGAATGACCACCCCCTCAATCTGAGTCCTGGGTGCAGTTTAAAACTTCTGTTATAATCCAAGGAAAGCAATAATTCAGTTATCTCGACCTGCATGTAAACGTAGTGAATGACAGACTCACATTTATTCACAATGTGCAAGGTAGATTGACTAGTTCACTTACACATGCGTGTTTTTGGCAAAATATCTCCACATAGCAGCATGCTAAAAACAAGACATGATAAAGTGGCCAACATGCGTTCATTCATGTAAACATATTGTGAGTAGAACTTCCAAAATGATGTGATGATGATGTGTAAATGAAGAATGAATTGGTATTATATTGTAAACACATTCGCATACGTTATTGCCTTGGGTTCCATTATTATTAAAAGGGCTTGTCATAGCTAACATAACAACAGTAAGGTAGTAAAATGGTTCACTACACATTTTTATTTTTTATTTTTTTAACACATGCAGACTTCATCCAGAGAGATCATGTGTTGGTCAGCCCAGGAATCACACCTACAAGCCTTGTTAGGAGAATTGGTGACTCTCAATTGCCCCTATGAATGAATATAACAATAAATGGTTGTCTGTGTATGTCTGTGTCAGCTCTTTGACTAACCGGCAACTGTCCAGGACGTACCCCGCCTACAGTCCAAAGTTGCTGGGAATGGCTCCAGTAACCCACAACCCCTGACCTCCCAAGCGGAAAGAAAAAGAAACATCAATGCCAGGCAATCAGTACCGATAGTGAAAGCTCTGTATCATCCGTCCACGCCTCTTCTGCATCCAAAGTTTTGTGGCCTGACAGCTCAAGTTTTCACGTGGACTTCTCTTTCCAAACAAAGAGATACATATCTTTCTTCCTTGTAACCAAGCCCTGTGCATCTCCGTATATTCTGCCCCAGTTTAACCTTCCCAGGACAATAAGCCACTTGAGTCCTTTACTCTCTGTTTTTCCTCTCATGTTCCCCTCAGTGTGTCATGAACTGTTGCAGACAAACAGGCCGCTCCGAACATGACTCCAGACGTCGTGGGATCCTTTTGTTGAAGACATTTAAAGGGAGGATAAAAGGGGACGGTTACGTATGAGACATAACAAGCACTTAGCCACCAGACTCTATTTAGTAATGTGGGATTCAAAGGCACCTCAGGATGACAAAGGGAAAAATGCAAAGATTTCCCCACGCAGGCTCGCACTTGTCTAAATAGCTGGCTGAAATGTAAATAGCAATTTAATTTGATCTGTCCTGTTTAAGTGGGTTAAATTTGCACAAACGGCTAAAAATACCCATTGTTTGGCTGTTGCGTGGGTTGTCGCCGAACAACAGGAGTAGGGAGTTTCCTGCAGGATGTCGGGAGTTTTCCTTGTATTAGGGGTTTTAAGATGGTGGACAAGATGTTCTGTTGCACAATGATGGGCTTTGAGCTTCACAACACTGGCCTTTTACAAAACATGGGCTAAAATGAACCCTTTGCTAACAGAACATTAATAGCAGCAGCAGTATATTTTCTGTGGATGATTCAATTTATTTATAGAAAGGACTAGAGCTAGACCATAAGGCAAATGAAAAATTGGCACACAGGGCAACCCAATAGTGATTCACAGCATAATAGCACCATACAAACAACATTAACTTTAGTAATATTAGCGTAAAAATAATATGGACATAAAATATCTGCAAAATAGCCAACAGAGCATGAGATTTAAATACATGACCAGCAATGGACAAGTAAAGAA
Source organism: Bostrychus sinensis (assembly GCA_020698575.1). Lineage (NCBI taxonomy): Eukaryota > Metazoa > Chordata > Actinopteri > Gobiiformes > Eleotridae > Bostrychus > Bostrychus sinensis. The sequence continues at coordinate 8,643,253 of CM036257.1, read as the reverse complement.
AGCATGAAGGAACTAGGGATGGCAAATAACCTTCTAGAATAGAAGTAAAAAAAACGCAAAATTACATTAATCATGTACTGTAAAAGTTGGACAGTAGAAGCTGAGTGTGTCATAAGAGATTCCCTTAAAGCAGAACCATGCATCTTTGCTTGTTTCTTGGCTGTTTCGGTTGCGTTTTTCCTCTACGGAGCTCCCCCTGCACCACAGAGTAAAGAACTATGGGAAAAACTCAGAAGTCTGGTTGACCCCTGTGTGACCCCTCTGCTTTTTGGCCGCTCTGTCATGAACATGCAAGAAATAAAGCTATCGTTAACTTGTTATAGCTATCTGGAACGTGTTGCTTTCATCTCAAGGGAAATAGGTTGGTTCTCCCATTCTTGCAAGGCTGTTTCCTTGCCAGAAAAAGGCAACAGTCTTGCCTACTCTGTTTCGAGTCTACACAGATAGACTCAAGCTGTGAAAAAACTGTGGAAGGTGTGAAAATCTATTGTAAGCCTGTGAGGCTGGCAAACTGCAATGTTCACCCAGCTGACAAATTCACCACTGCAGAAAAAGTCAACATCATCCATGAGTTTCACAACAACCAAACCTAAGTAATGGCAGTACTGGTAATAGTGTCGGAATTATATAGTATGGAGATATATGGTGGTTCCAAAAACGAAAGATCCAACCGGTTGAGCAGACGCAGCCGGACTCTCACAGAGGTCCAGCCATGATCCTGAAAGACAGAAAGCACATAGATGATTGAGAAGAGGGTAGCAACATGCAATAATGGGACAATTATATAAAATAAACAGAGAACGAGGACTAGGACAAAGCTATATACAGATATATACAGATATATGCAGTTTTTTTTAGGAGTTTTTCCTTTCTGAGAAGTCTGTCTGTTTAGTTTAGTGTAGTTATTGTTTGTGTTGATTGTGTGTTATGCCTGATTGTGTTTATGTTTGTTTACCTGTTTGTAAAACCCTTTAAGGCGAGTGTTTTTTGCCCATGTAGTGCTGGTTTTGACTTGGTAGAGTACACTACATTTAAGCTAAAGGCGTCAAGTCATTTGGCCTAGATTGGGCAAATGCACTGTGTATTTTATTTTATTTTATTTTATTAGATAAGACGAGCTTACTTGGCAATATGCAAAAACTCAAAGGTTATTTCCTCTTGCACAACAACACAGCAGCTCATATGTAAAACTCATGAGAATACCTTTGTTGTGCCATACCTTTGTTGTTGTACCATACCTTTGTTGTTGTACCATACCTTTGTTGTTGTACCATACCTTTGTTGTTGTACCATACCTTTGTTGTGCTTGTTTTGAAATTCTAGTCAACAATTCCAAAAGGTCATGTTCACACAAGGTTAATAAGTAGAACTGGTCAGACAAGTGGAGACACTTCCAAGTATGTGGCCTGTATTTTGGTTGCTCTTTTGTTATCTCTAGTACACGGAAATGTTCTGGTTGAAAGAACACACCGTACTGTTCTGTGGTGTACACTTTACAGATATAATTTCCAATTATATGTGTCACACCTCAGTCAATTCATAAGGCCTTTGAGGAAGTTTAAAATTACAGTTTACTTTGATAATAATCATTCATTTTCCTACTGACCACATCACAGTATTTCTGCAGTCTAAAATGCAGAGGACACTTTTTTAGTTTTTAGGATCGTGCTTCTCTCTAAGATGTAGGGGGAAGAGAAAAATGTGACCAAAACAGCAAAAAAGCAAGCAAAGTTACATTGTTCTCCTTTAAAAAAAAAATGGACTTACCCTCAGTTTTATCAAGCCAAACATTGCTTTGTGTTATCTAGCTTGCTGTCTTTGCTTAGCTACTCCTAACTTTGAAACACTGATACTCAATGGTAAACATATGACTTATACGCTATTCTTTTTCACAAATCCTTCATGATTAGTCAGAGCCAGACTGGGCATGACTAGACTGTTTTTTAGCTTTTTGTAAACTGAAAAACCTGCTAAACTGTGTGTTAGCACAGTATTAATCCTGTTACATAATTGTGAAACGCTAAAGTATAATCGGTAAACACTGTTTTAATGCTAGTACACTGTGAAATCGTTTTGGCTGAACATCAAAAGCTGTATTTACATGTGAAATGTTAGCTACAGCTAGCTTTGTATGTCCTAAATTCTAACCTTTTTGCCAGTTTCTTGCTTTATAGACCCAATATTGACACACCAAATGTTTGCTTGGTGTTGTCTACCAAGTTGCCTTAGCTTAGATACAGCTAATTTAGTGCTACCTATACCTAAGTATTTAATAACTTGTTGCTCAAGTCAACTTATGTAAAACGCCCAATCATCAATAAATGACTAATTTTGGTTTTGATTGGTCATGCCTGGTAGGCTATATATACATGTGGAATTTGCTTTGTTCTTTTATGCTTTTGTTTACTGAAACACTTACTAGACTACTGTGTGTGTCATTCATTTCACATTGTATTAATCCAGTTATGTAAGTGTGCAAAGCTAATGTGTAACTGCTCCTGACATTTCAATGCTAGCATACAGCAAACATGAAAAGTTTAATCTCCACATAAATAAAATGCAAATTCAAAACTTAGCCGTTTTTTGCACTTTTGCAGGTGGTTCCCTCCCTTGGACTTTACATTGCTCGCTGTAAAAACTTTATTTGTAGTTTTTTGGCCACTAGCGTTGTTTTTTTCTACCAATTTGTGCTATGCTGTGCAGGCTTTGATAACAATAATTCATTACTCAAGTGCCAGGCATTGCACCCTGAGAGAGTGGACACATCTCTCTGGTCTGGCTCATTTCTACTGGGGCAGTATGGCAGGTCGATAAAGAGGTGTTTCCACTACCCAAAGTGGTCCGAAATGTCTCCAAAAAGTGTACTGTACCATCCCCTTTTGGGATTCCTTGACATGGGGTACCAGCTCTTGGACTATTTTGGAAAAGGTGGAGCTACGTATACACTGCTGCATGTTGACTGGACAATAAAAAATCCTCACTTGAGAAAAAACAAGAGGCTAGAGACCAGAAATAAAAAAGAAAAAAAAAGAAATGTAATTTTGATACTATAGATGAGCTGATGGACTTTATTCCTAGACACATTTTACCTGTCCGTCCTAGGAGAAGATCTCTCCTTAAATGTGGCTCCATAAGGTTTCTTCTTTTTTTCCCCACTGCTGCGTTTTTTAGGGGTTTTTCCTTATTGAGGAGGAGGGTCTAAGGATGTGGGATGTCCTGGGTCTGTTTAATTTAGTATAGTTATTGTTTATGTTTGATTGTGTGTTATGTTTAATTGTGTGTTCTGTCTGATTGTGTGTTATGTTTGATTATTGATGATTGATGTTTTGAGGTGACAGTTGTTTTGATACTGGGCTATGTAAATAAAATTGCATTGAACTACATTGAATTTTGATCAAATGTGCATTAATCTTGCGATAAACAGTCATATTCAAAGAGGGGACGCATAAAATGTTGTCCTGACTTTTTTAAAAAACAAAGCTAGCATATATTAGCAACGTTTTGTGTGACTTGTTCCATTGTTTTGGGGTTCCCTGTTCCACACTGTCCCACACTCACACAACCTGTAATGTACCCCTTAGTGGATATGCTCCTTTTGAGGCTCTTTAGCCCTTCCCTCTTCTCGTTTGAACTCAGCAACTGAGGGTGATCCAGCTGGGCCAGTGTGAAGGTACATAGAACTGGAGTTACATCCAACTGTTCCCAATAACTTGTCACTTCTTGCTCAATCTAATGTAGATTGTCAATCAAGATTTGGCTGAACCAGACTGAACCTGACTGCTTGCCTATGTGTTCGTTTTGAATCGTTTTCTACTGCTTTTGTTATTTTACGCTTTTGTTTACTAAAAAAAACTTAATTAATCCAGTTATGTAAGCATTAGCAAACATATAACTGCTTGGTACATTTTAAAGCAGGTATACCGTGACATTGTTTTGACTGCACATCAAAAGCTGTTTAATTTGCATGTGAAAAGTGCTGCGTGTTTTCCCTTTGCGGCCTTTGTGAGCGGTTTTGCAGGTGATTCGTCCCATTGTTTAGAACACCGCAGAGACAGTTGTGCATTCTGACAGGACCACTCCCTGAAGAATCGTTCCTCTCACCGCCAACGTGACCTTTGCTTCTGTTCTTCCTCTTTATGGCCCTGGATGACCGGTTCCACCCAGGTTTGTCATATTCACTGCAGTAAGCCTTGGGGCGTGATAAAGCCTCTATTTATACAACTGTACTGGACAAATGAAATTTAAAACCCATGCACGTTGTACAGCAAAAGCAGGAGTTCCTTTTTGTGCTTGGAAAATCCTCTGTGGAGGACTGATGGTCTTCTACAATGACAAATGATGAATTCTTACATTGCATTACATTACATTATCCAAGTTTTAATTGTGTGTAACAGTACCTTCAACATTTGACTACAGTGGCTACCTGCCTGAACATAACAGGCCTGTTTTTGCACATATTTAGCGTCATATGAAATTCATGATTTAGGGCACCACATTTGCAGTCTACTTGTGGATGCCTTTGCACGCTCTGGGTGTGTTCACACTTGCCACTTGTTAAAACAAACTTTGGTGTGGTTGCTGTGTTAGTTCAGATTATGTTTGAAGGCTGCCATGAGAACCACAGTGCACACCAAACCTGCAGCCCTTAAAATAGTGGGGCTCATGGTTTTTTGTTGTTGTTTTTTTTTTTCTTCATCAGTTTCTGTAAGCAGAGGTGTCTAAATGTTTTTGTTGTTTTTTTCCCAAAAGGGACAGATTTGAAGATGTGCAAATGTTCAAGGGCCAACAGTTAAATGCACACTTTTTTTGTTAACTATTTTGTTTTAAAAAGCCAAATAATTATAAATTACCAGTTACAAGGGGTACTTTTACTTTTACTTCACTACATTTCAGAGCAAGTATCTGTACTTTTTACTCCACAACATTTATGAGTTGGTTTGAAGTACAAGTAGTATTTTGAGTTTTAAAGTTGATTTTTAAATAATTTGTTTTTGTCTTGGTCTCATCGTAGACACACAGTACTTAAATATAAAAGATGCAGTAAAGTAGTACTCATTAGAAACATCAGAATAATAAAGTTTCAGACTGATTCAGTCTCTTCTACTGCACCAGTTTGTTCATTTCATCTGAAATCAGCAATATCCATCACATTTAACACATTCGTGAGTCTGTTGAATCTCTACAAAATACTTTTACTTTTATACTTGCAGATACATTTAAAAGTTAGTACTTTTATACTTTTACTTAAGTAGAAATATTAATTTGATATTTTTACTATAGTAAATTTTTGCTCCTTTATCTGTACAGAAACTGAGTACTTCTTACATTGCAAATTACAAAGCAAAATCTACAACAGGTCCCAACAAAATGACATCTTTGAACATAAACACTCCAACTGCAATTATTTTTCAAGCAGCTTATTAGAAAGCTTATTAGAAAAGTAGATACACAAATGTATGGAGTGACCTACAGAAACACTGGTTGGCCATGAGTTATACATTTTCTTAAAGAAGACCGCACTTTGGACAGGTCTGCTGTAAAGTCATTACAGTATATGTTCAGTGAAGCAAAATTTCTGGGAAAACCTTAAGTCACCTTATAGGCCTGTTGGATTTGATGGACCATGCACGTTAGCCCAGTTATGGCTAAATATCCTATATTATGCATTTTTTTCAGCCTTTTTGAAATATTTTTGGACACCTTTGCATTAGTATTTCACATTTTATATCTTAAAATAATGTATGTGTATGGAAAATGTCTTCTTTTGGAGAGCTTTGGCTTTGCAGAGAACGCACATGGCACTAACAGATAGATAAAAACTGCTTTGTAGCGACGACAATTTGCAAAAAGAGACAGGATACAGCATACAGGAATACTCAAACAAGTGTGAATGAAACAAAATGCCACTCCGGGTAGGTTTTTGAGGTGTAAAAAATATTATAACATGGTTAAAAGCTCAGAAAAGTAAATTCTGCATAAAAGGGATCTTTAAAAAGAAAATCTCCTGCTCATCTATGGTCAAAAGTCTGCCTTTTCAGCAGCATAGATCCCAATATTATACGACAAACTTTCATTTAAATATTAAGATTAGAGGATTGATATAAGACTAATAAAATAGGGAACATTTTCACTCATTAGTTTGGACTTTTTTGTTGTTTTGGCAACTGTTGGTCCTATGTATAACAATTTTCAAACACATTTCATTAACTGCTGTTTCACTTTTTGTCCCACACCTGTCATTTTTCCACATTGTTACACTAGGTGCACATTTGTTTAGTTTTTTTATGTCCTCGGTGAAAAGGTCCTTCAGTCCGCTTCCTGCCTTTAGTCTGTAATTTGGTGAGCGTTTCTCCATCTTTCACAGAAAACTCCAACACCACACATTCTTAAAAAACAAACAAACAAAACAGAAACACAGAAAGCTAGTTAAAACCAACGCAGTCTATAAGCAACTTACAACTTACTGTCTTATGTTATCAGATCACGCTACAATACATTTGAAACTCGGGAGCTAAATGAATGAGAATAGAGAGTAGATTGTAGTAACTTAAACTTCAAGTGAACTCCAAGTGTGAACGCAACTTCAAAATGTGTTGCATAGGAACATTTACTTTCAACTTGTTGGTTGTCATTGGTTTTAATAAAAATAAAAAAAAGACAATTTTCTTATGATCTTTGAAATAAATGGTTAGATAATTCCAAGTACGTCCTGCAAAGTGCCTATGTATCCCTGGTTGTGAAAAATCTGGTGCCCAAAATAAACTAAAGTTTGTCAAATAATATTAAATTAAATAAGTAACCTTAATTCTACAGAGTTGCATGAAAAGTAGTAGAGTATTTCTATGGCTGGTGTAAAACAGTGGACTTCTATGGAAAATGATCTTAAAAATTGTTCAATTTAGGTGTAAGTATAAGCAAAAAATACTGAACTAGAATGAATTTCTGTATTTATTAATAATAATTTGTTTAAATAATCAGTCTGTGCTTGGGGCTCATCTATGTTTGTCAAATTGTGAAATGAGAAGAGGGGAGGTTTAATAAGACTTGTTCTTCTTCCTACTCAGAATGTATTATCATATTGAATTTATATAAACTGACATTTGTTTTCTTACCAATACATTACCAAGAACAAATAAAAGAAAAAGAAAAAGATTCAAAAAATCCCTTACAGACGAAACACATGGAATGAAGAACTAAGTCGGACTTCTTAGTAAAAGCCATGTCGAAAATGTGTAACTTTTGCAAATATGCAGAATATCCCACACAAGTTCTGCCATATTTTGTGTCCAGTGTATTACCTTCACATGACATAACAGTTCTGTGTACCTCGGATTACCTAACCTTACCTTTTCTTTTGAACTCTTTACGTTGCGTTGCAGACTTACCTTACGCAAGCATTCGCAAGAAAAACTAGTCAGACCAAAACAGACTATGACCTCAGTGTGCAAAAAAAAAAAAGAAAAAAAAAAGAAAAAGGGGGAAACTGGATTTGCTTAAGACCTTGTTATTTTTACATAGAACATGACCCATTGTCATACGCCTAAGTGCACTACCAGTAGTTGGAATTCAAATCGTGCAAGAGTCAATAAAGCAGAAGAAAAGTTACACAATAGGTAGTTTCGACAGTGCTAAATGCATGTCATCGCTTTTACTTAGAAGTCTGAGTTCTGCAATCAGTGTGTGTCTGTGAGGGTTGTTTTGGCTTTTCAAGTGGGATGAAGACAATACTGTTTATTTAATGTTATTTGGCTAACTTTAGTTTATTGTGTACACCAGTCTGTCCCAAGCAGGAACACAAGAATCACTAAGGGTACGTGAGCAGGAGGTACTTAAAATTAGATTATTTAAATTATTTATTTATTTACTTATCTATCTTATTTGAATATTTTATTATTTTACAATTTTTGTAGGTTTTTAAATGGAAGTGATACATAAAATATAAAATGTTTCAATGTGGTAAATTTATTATGAATTTAACTTTTTTTTAAAAATATTTTTAACCTAAAATATATAGTAAAATAAGTAAATGTAAGCAGCATTCATTTAGTTACATTTGTGTTACCCTAACCCTAACTGCAGGCTGATTATTACTATTTTTTTTATCTTGGATTTGAGTTTTAAAAAGGGAGGCAAATTTGTATTGACAATAAGGTAAGTATAAAATGGCCTTGTATTATTAAAGAAACATCAATTTGCATGCATAAGGAGGTACTCATAGTATGACAAAAAGCCAAATCTTGCACTCAAGACAAAAAAGTATGGGAACCACCGGTGTACACTGTAAAACCCATATCCCTGAAGTCAGTCGCGTTCTTGTGTCCCCAAAATATGCTACGAAATATTCTATTATAGGCAAGAACTGTGTAGTTAAACTTTTGAGAAAAAACTAAATTAAACTGATTAAAATGCATGCATTTTTTAAACCTAGAAACTAGGGGATTTTTTAAATGCCACAATTTGTTTTGAACATTTGTCTATTATGGTAATTTACTATTCTTATATTCTACACTAGCATGATAGATGGGCTGAACAAGTTTGGTTCCAATGGGACCAAATTACCCAAACATCAAATGTTTGACTGTCAGCATTATTGGTGCTTTATGAACTGTAATTTACAATACTTGCAAATAAATTTTGACAATTTACGCTGCCACAATTGTATGTTTGTGGCATTAAAACTGTTAAAAATGAGTATGTAACCTTTTTGTTGACTTAACAAGATTATGTTCATATATTTAACTTTTTTCTGTAGCCACACTTAAAATAAGCAAAAGCTGAATTAATCTTCTTTCCAGTGTTTCAGGAGAATATTATGAAACATGAATATTTGAAGATTAGTGGACCATGTTCCTGTTGGGGTGGGGTGGGGTGGGGGGTGGGGGGGGCATTGCATCCTCTGCACTTACATGACTGACAGCCTCTCTGCTCTGAGGAAAGTACCTAAAGATACAAGTGCAGCCCGCCATCCGTCAAAGCGCCACACTCCACCCAGACGTATTATTGTGCAGGGGATGTTTCACTCTCTTTTTTTTTTTTTTTTTTTTTAGTTTTTCCCTCTGACCACTAGTTACATAAGCCATTCTGGGACTCCACCCTGCAATACAAAACACCCACTTGACCAGTCCACAGCGTTAAAACCAAACCGGCTAATAGTATAATTCTGGAAAAGTAGCATTTAAAAATACGACTGAAAATACCCACAGTGGGTCTGTTTTTTTTTTAGCGTAGGACTTTTCGGAGACTTCGATCAGTTGTTACAGACGTTTACATGAATGAAGAAAGTGAGAGATAATGATTGAGCTTTTGTGATGGCAGAATGAGTCAATGTGTAGACTCAGATAAGGGCGAGATATCATCAGAGAACCCACACAAAGTTCCACTGCCCTAATATTTCACAGCCAGAAATGCAGCAAGGACAATTGTGGTCATTACACAAATTGGTAAACCTTAGTAAATGCCCAGTTTATTGTCATTTTTCTGCTCCCATTTTTAAAGGCTATGGTTGTGCTGGCTTGCTAATGATTCTTTTCTCAATGTTGCAATGAGTCAGATTTGACCCCAGTGGCAGAGAGGTTAGCGCTTCAAGGAAACGGGCCAGCCAGTTTTCTCTGAGGTGCGTTTGCATGCCCTCTGTTTTCAAAAAACATCGAAAGACATGCATACATGTGTTATGTGAATTGGTGACTCTAAATTTCTTCCTGTAAATAAATGCAAGAATAAATAGTTGTCTATTTGTGTCAGCCCTGTGTCAATTGACAAGCCAGCGTCCAAGGTGTATGCCAAGGGCCCATAGCAGCTGGGAAAGCCATGTATATATATTTTTTTCCATCATGTGACTAGATTGCATGTTGCGGAGTTTAATAATAATAATTCTTACTACTATCTGACAGTAGAACAATGAGTTACAGTCCATTTTTAAGAGTGCTGTCCTGTCACAAATAATGACTTATTTATGACTCTGGAGCAGCAGAACACAATGGATTGGGTGGGATCTGCCATTTTAGAACCCACTTAAAGAATTTAGTGGAATTTGTATTAAATATTGAATGATAAATATGTAAGAATCTATATCTTTCTTAGGTATAAACACCAATATCAAAACATTCTCAAAGGTCAATGCGATAAAAGAGCCTCCATTCCAACATAAGCTGAGCACTACAGTAAAATAACCTTCCTTCTTGGTAACAGCAAACTCTGCAGTGCATTTATATTGCACACATTAGCGGTAGCCACCAAACAATGGACAGTAGTTGCAGAACCGTGGCAAGATCACAATAGTTGTGATCTTGTAGTTGATAGAAGCGATGCTGTATGCTGTTATTCAACCATATCTACAAAAATAATTACGGATTATTATTCTCTCCCTTCTCAAAATAAATAGGAATGACTGTTTTCATGCATTTTTGATTACGACACTCATGGAAGGCTTTGCAGCTGCAGTTGTCTTTTGTTAATCACTCCTCTAGTTGCTTTAGTGCATTATGTCGATTATCTTATTTCAATGCACATGCACAAACAAAAACATGGTCAAGGTTCAGAGGTCAAACGTCCTTAGCTTGTGCTGTTGTTTTGCCGTGGCACCTGTAGCAGCAAAGTTTACAGCTGAGACAGAAGGAAGTGCGGTGCCAGGGACTTTCCAGAGCCCAGCGTGCGTCTCTAGCCCTGGTGTGTGTGTGTGTGTTTGACAGTCAGATGTGTGTCTGTGTGCTGGGCGTGTTAAAGGCCACTGTGTACCGACAGACAGACAATGAGAGAGTGTGAACTGGGAGGGTGTGAACTTGACTGGTGGGGCTTTTGCAGCACGTGGCAGTGTAAACAATTATGCAAATAGCAGTGAAGGTCTTAATATACATGCAAAAATAATGCTTCCCACGTTGACTTTTGTTAAGGTAAAGTTTGCATGTTCTTGCCAAGGCTTTCTTTTACTAACATGCATGTGCTAGTAGATACATGAGTGGGTGGATAAATGAATTTTGTCCTCTCTTGCAAACTGAATGCTATGTAAATCCCCAATATTAAATCATCAGATCATCTTCTTCCACTGGTGGCTGGAGCCTATTCTTGCAACTATGGGCATTACACTCACATACAATGATAGATATTAAATATGTATGTAGACTCCACACAGGAATTGAACCTACAATCTCTTTGCTGAAAGACAGGAGCGCTAACTTCTCTGCCACTTATCCAATCACCACCTTTGATCATGCTGCAGACCCTGTTTTCTTTCATTCTAGAATGTAAAAATGTCTTTCTGTACGTCTGTTATCAATCTGGTAATTAAAAAATGTCATATGCATATCTTCTTATTCTTTATTTATGTGAAAATTTGATTTCTAGTGTTTCTAAGAAGTTATGTTTTTTTTCCTTGTTATGATCCAGTATAACTTAACCATACATTTTTTGCATAGTGATGCTATTTGCTTATTGCTATGTTTTTTGTTTTGTTTTTTTTTTTTTTTGCCAAGCTATGCCAGGGGTAGGTGAAGGAAGCTTTATTCACACAAAAAAATAAATAAATTAAAAAAATGCATTACCCATCCTTTTCTTATTTGGGTCTGTGTCACCGGCAGGAGTCAGTGCAGATTCCCAGACTTCCCACTCTCCAGACACTTCCTGCAGCACCTTAAAGCAAATACAATACCAATTTTAAAGTATAGCACAACATATCTGCCTTTTAGCATCTTCTCAAAATGTACTGTAAATATATAATTTTTTCTTTTTAATCCTACAATGTTGTCTAAAATCTAATATGTTTAATATGAAAGCAGCCTATGTCCAAATTTTGTCAAAAAGGAGGCAAAAATTAACATATTTGAAAAATTTTGCAATACAGAGATGTTCTTGTTAGTATGATAACGACCACCAAGACACCTCTGACCTTCTAAAGCAGCAGTGGAAGATAATGTAGACTCCCTGGTTTACCACACAAGCTAACCACAGGCAGAGGGGAGTGTTTGAGCTGCTTTAAATAGAAACTTTGAAAAGGCATCTTTCAAACAAGTGTTAAGTAAGCTTGCTACTTTGTAAAGGGTAACATAAGAATATATCTACAGGGGGACCAGTAAAGAAGAATGTAGGCGGTGAAATCAGAACTAACTGCACTAATACATAGCATTTATAATTGTAATCACTCATGGTCAATTGTTATTTGTGGTAATCAAGAGACACTAAAAACAAACTGGTGAGGGGTTCAAATCTCACACAAATATTAAGGTGCAAGGCCATTGACTAAACAAACATTATCATTTTAACATGAATTCCAGTGCCAGAGGTGGTGCAAAGAGTGTAAAACACTTCAGCTGTTAGTGGGGCTGCAGCATTCTGCACATTGCAAACACAAAGTTTGGTTAACTCCCACAAAAAGTGCGTTGCAGTAATCTAAAGGGGAGCTAGCAAAAGCATGGATAGCTCTCTACAGGTCACAACGGCTTAAAAAGGGTTAACCTTTGGTAGGAGGCAAAGCTGAAACAAACTTGCCCTGGCCACAGAATCTATTTGTTTATCAAATTTTAGACTGCTGTCTAATTTTACGCTACCTAGAAAGTACTCTAAATGTGTGCACAAAAGTCTTCCTTTGTTACATCAAAATAATATCACCAAGTAGAAGTTGAAAACAAAATTACTACTTGGAAAAAAAAACATCTGTATTAATGTAAAGATAAAACATACAATACAACATTTTAAAGTTGCTGCTACTACAACTGCCTATCCAAACAACTACTTTTACTGCTACTACTACTGTAGTACTCCTACTTCTGGTACTGCTACTACCAAAATCACCTCAACTACTACCCCTAATGCCTTGAAGGGGCTATGAGCAGTATATATTTTTTATATTTAATAAAAATGACCCACATGTGTGCGAAGATACGATGTTTAAATCAAATATTAGTTTTACTGATAATAATGGTAGTTGAGTTATTAACAATTAAAAATATATTTTAAATAATGGCCAAGATGTTTTTGTTTACATTTTTTGTTTTGGTTCCAAAACTGCATTGTCAATCGTCCAATCAGAAAAGAGACCATTGTTAAGATTTAGAGTGCAGTACAGTTTTCAAACCAGTATGTGTTCATGCTGCTTATAGTACCTTTAAGAGTTAGTTACTATAGTTGAAGTAACATTTTTCATTTTTCAAATAATGACTCAAAAGTATCTTTCAGAAAAAATACATTTTATTATAAAAAAGTACACAGTTGTAGTTACACCCAAATTAAAATGTACCAAAAACACATGGCATCCCAAATGGCAGACTAATCAAGAATGCAGGGACAAATCAAAACATACAAAAACATGCAAACATAAAACACAGTGGAATGCTAAAACAAATCAAGAAACACTAAAACAAAACATACAACACTCACTGAAAGGAAAAAAAAAAAAAAAACTAATCAAGAAAACAAAACATAAAACAAGTCAACAAACAGTAAATCAAACATAAAAACATAATATCAAACAAATCAAGAAACTCCAAAACAAAACCAAATCTGGTCTGTTTAGTCAAATAAGCATCAAAGTCCTCAACTGGAAATAACCTCAGTGTTTGCGTTTCTTGATTTTTGTTTCACAATTTGTCGATGTGACATGCCCCTCAAGGCCCTATTGCTCTACATTAATGCTTCTCAAACTGTGGTAAAGGTACCCTTGGTGGTACGTAGGCTTCTTCTGGTGGTCCTCAGTATTCTTTTGCATTTGTGCTGATTTAGAGCAAGTTTTTTTTTTTTTTTTCCTGGTTTAGTCCATGATTTGTCTTGGGTTATTTCTGGCTTTGACTTGGTTTTGTCCTGGTTTAGCTTTTGTTTTGACCTTTAGTAATGCATTTTTTCACTTAATCTCTTTTTTATTCCTTGGTTTAGATCGCTGTCAGGCTCAACAGACATATTTTCTGAGGTGGTGTAAAAACTGGTTTTACTACAAACTTTAATAAGGGCACAGTTTGCACAATATGTTTGTGCTAAGATGTTTAGGAACATTCCAAACTTGGTAAACAGCTCCTAACGTCTTATCTCATCAGTCGAAACTAGGATCCAGGGGCTTGGAAGAGTCATGCACATATAAAATAACACCATACTCCAAGCTTAAAATTTTTCGCCTCAAACGCAAAAACTTTATACAATAGTGTGCAAAAGAAAAATTACCGAAACGGGAGGTGAAACAGGAGTAAAAAAAACTGATGCAAGCCTGAAAATATTACAGTCCCCCCTGCAGCGTGCTGAATGAAGAATAGAGCAGCCCCCTGGTGAGGTAACCCACACTTTTTCATATCCTATTCCGCCCCCAAAGGGACACGCAGCAGCTCCAACACAATAGCTGTCATTTTGGAGTGACGGGGGGACAGCAGAGGAGCTGAAGCCCATAGCCCACGGAGGAAGCGAAGGGCTGAGGGGGTGTGATGGGAGACCGGCCCGCTGTTTTTTGGAAATCCCCTTCCATCAGGCCTGCATCAAAGGCTGCTGCTGCTGCTGTTGCGCTCATCAGCCTCCCTCCACGTGTCCTTCTGCAGGCCTCAGTGGCCTCCTCCTGCTTCGTGGCTTCTTCACCTCTGTCTCCGCTTCCGTTTATACTCCAGTCTCAGCTGTGTTAGGAAAGAATGGAGAAGGGAAACATAAAAATAGGTGATGACAAGATTTTTTAACAACAGGGCTTTTGGGTAGATACATAAACAGCATGTGAGTTGTGGCTTTGTCAGTGCTACGTGCCAGGACATGCCATTCAGTTACTCTCAGGAACCAGAATGTATATAGGTTTGCTTACAATAGGGTCATGCCACAAGCAGACTTGGGTCTATTCACGTTTACCTCTTGTAGCGTCATAGTGTTCACAAGCCGGGATAAATTCGCCTGGCCATAAAGAGTTGCTTCCAATTACTGGATTTGGCCCTAGCCTAGCACTGTTGTTTATCTGCAGTGAGTCTTACAAAAGCGGAAGATATTTCCTATGTAACATATCCAAGATGGTGCCTGCTAATACAAAAAAGAATTGTATAACTTCTCTTGCCTCTGTTTGATGGGGTTTAGTGCTTTCATTTTGTCACCTGTTGATTCTGTTGAAGGATGCGTTGTTGTGCAGTCCATCCATCCATCTTCTTCTGCTTATCCGGGGCTGGGTCGCGAGGGCAGCAGTCTAAGCAGGGACGTCCATTCTTCTCTTTCCCCAGAAACATCCTCTAGCTCCCCTGGAGGAACCCCAAGGCGTTCCCAGGCCAACCGAGAGACATAGTCCCTCCAGTGTGCCCTAGGACTTCCCCGTGGCCTCCGCCCAGTGGGACATGCCCCAAACACCTCTCTAAGGAGGCGTTCAGGAGGCATCTGGCACAGATGCCCGAGCTACCTCTGCTGGCCCCTCTCAATGTGGAGGAGCAGCGGCTCTACTCCAAGCTCCTCCCGGGTAACCGAGCTCCTCATCCTATCTCTAAGGGAGCGCCCAGCCACCCTGCAGAGGAAACTCATTTCAGCCGTTTGTATCCGGGATTTTGTCCTCTCGGTCATGACCATAGGTGAGAGTAGGAACGTAGATCGACCGGTAAATTTCATACTTCTTCACCACAATAGACCAATACATCGACCACCTTACTGCAGATGCTGCACCGATCCGTCTGTCAGTCTCACGTTCCATCCTTCCCTCACTCGTGAACAAGACCCTGAGAAACTTCAACTCCACTTTAGGCATGAGCTCTCCTCTGTGCAGTCCTCTGTTGCCATTTTAACAACAGTAAAGTCCCATTAACGTCCAACATAACGACCACATTCAAAGAAACTGACTTTTTCTCCAAGTCTTTATACAGCTTGCTTTTTCTGGTATGCAGGTGTTTTATGGCAAAACCGGCAACAGTCATTCTTATGCTGTGTTCACATGAATTGTGTATTAAATTTGTGTCTAGTTGGATCAGAGATCTGCAACCCATAGTTCTGGAGCTGCATGCAACTCTTAAGCCCTCGCTTGCAGCTCCCTCCCGTTTTTTAGGCCAACTGATAAATACAGTAGGTAGTTGAGTTGGCTATGGACCTATGCTTAATAAAAATAATAAAACTGTTTTTAGCCTGTGCAAAACCCATGCATTAAATAAATAACGCCAAGAAATTGTTACTGGATATAACTCAAGTTCTCTGAATAGTCATGGCTCCGGTATATTACACTGATGTTTAATGGCCTATTAAAAGAAAATAAATGAAGTGAGTATTTAATTCAGTTCTCCATTGGTTTGAAATAATGAATGATCATTCATAGGTCAAAAGACATACAGTATCATATTTCAGTCATATTTCAGAACATTTGTACATTACACTTTACAGAAATTTTGTATTTTTGGCAGCAATTGGCTCTTTGGATCCAAAAGTTTACAGACCACTGAGCTGGAAGCTTGAATATTTTAAATGCATTCACACCAGCAGAGCAAATTAGAGTGAATTATTTTCATGAATTAATTTAAAATGTTCAAGCGTCTAAATGAAATGCACTTCATTCAAATGTTTTAAGACACAAATTTGCTCCATATGAGGGGCTACTTACTGCTAGTGCTACTCCAACTAAACCTGTCCCAGACAAAACAGGGACTAAACCAGGTCTAAATTAGGACTAAACCAGGTCTAAAGAAGGACAAAATAGGGACTACACCAGGATTAAAACCAGAACTTAACCAGTCATAAAACAGGTCCAATACAGAGCTAAACCACACCTAAACTAGGTCTAAACCAAGTTAAAAAAAGATCAAACCAGGATTAAACTAAGATGTAACCAGGACTAATCACTTTTAAAACACACTTTTAACAACTGGCCTTTTTATAATTGACTTATTTCTTTGATTTATAACTTTCTTCATTGCTCTAGCTCTGACTGTCTGTTGTCTAAATGTCTCTATTTTCTTTGTTGATTTTATTGCCTTATTTATACTGTTTGCTGTTCAACACTTTGTAATCCTTTTTTTTTAAGCACTATGCAAAGATTTATCAGTATTTATTATTACAGCAGGACTAAACCAGGACTAAACCAGGTCCAAACAGGAATAAATCAGGTTTTGGGAACCACGCTGATATGGATCAACTGCCATGACACATTAAGTTCATATTTCTGATAAGTTGTGTCTGAGTGGGGATGTGGTTTTGTGCGTCACAGGTAAGAATAACGTGAAATAGTCTGTATCAATAGATGAGTCTAACAGCCCACAGTTGGTACAGACATAAAATATACAATACACTCACTATGTCCTAACATGGGAAAAGTGTGTGTTTACATAATGACCACTGAGGAGCGGATGACAACAACCACAACATTCTACTTCTTTTAGAGCAAATTAGAGTGAATTATTTGCATGAATTAATTTAAAATGTTCAAGCGTCTAAATGAAATGCACTTCATTCAAATGTTTTAAGACACAAATTTGCTCCATATGAGGGGCTTCAGTCAGGATACTTACTGCTAGTGCTACTCCAACTAAACCTGTCCCAGTTTGCTAACCTCTTGTCCCGTGTGGCTATGAGGACTTTTCCCCAGGACACTGTAAAAGTAGTGAACCCCAGTTGCAGATCTGAGTCAGGGAGTTATTTCTTGTAAAATAGCTCCACCATGTTTATTGTTGATACTAGTTAGTGCTTTGCTGACGTCCTGCTCTTTGTTTCCCTGATTGATTACTCTGCCTGTGATAGTTCCGTACCCAAGCGTTACCCAAATAATTCTTTGTATACAATAGAAAAAAAAAGTAGTCCGGCTGGCCAGGCTATAGATAAATGTAGGCAAATTACTTTGCAAATCACTGCATGCTCAGAGGCAGAGGGTTGCTGTGGTGACCTTGAGTCCTGACTCCTACAGAATCCACTGTACATGTTCAAGCTATATTTTTTTATGGTGGAAACACAAAATGTACAGCCACTTACCACCTAATGACCTGCCCTGAGGTTTTTTCTTTAGACCAATGTTTCCCAACCAGGGGTACGGGGACCCCTAAAGCTACGCAAGCACATTGCAGTGGGTACGTGGAGTTATGTGATCATTTATAGTACCTTTATATATCTGGCTTTCAAAGACTAAAATAAACCTAAATCAGGAATATAGCGAAGGATGGAACATTAAAGAAGGACAAAACAGGGATTAAACCAGGTCTAAATTAGGACTAAACCAGGTCTAAAGAAGGACAAAATAGGGACTACACCAGGATTAAAACCAGAACTTAACCAGTCATAAAACAGGTCCAATACAGAGCTAAACCACACCTAAACTAGGTCTAAACCAAGTTAAAAAAAGATCAAACCAGGATTAAACTAAGATGTAACCAGGACTAATCACCTTTAAAACACACTTTTAACAACTGGCCTTTTTATAATTGACTTATTTCTTTGATTTATAACTTTCTTCATTGCTCTAGCTCTGACTGTCTGTTGTCTAAATGTCTCTATGAATGTGTCTTTTCTTTGTTGATTTTATTGCCTTATTTATACTGTTGGCTGTTCAACACTTTGTAATCCTTTTTTTTTAAGCACTATGCAAAGATTTATTATTATTTATTATTACAGCAGGACTAAACCAGGACTAAACCAGGAATAAATCAGGTTTTGGGAACCACGTTGATACGGATCAACTGCCATGACACATTAAGTTCATATTTCTGATAAGTTGTGTCTGTGTGGGGATGTGGTTTTGTGCGTCACAGGTAAGAATAATGTGAAATAGTCTGTATCAATAGATGAGTCTAACAGCCCACAGTTGGTACAGACATAAAATATACAATACACTCACTATGTCCTAACATGGGAAAAGTGTGTGTTTACATAATGACCACTGAGGAGCGGATGACTACCACAACATTCTACTTCTTTTAGAAATTAGTTTGGGGATTTTTGCCTTTATTAGATGAAGGCAGGATTCAGACAGGAAGTCAGGGGGATAGACGGGAATGTCATGAGAAAAAAGCCACCAACATGGCATTCACTCTCGTCATTTTTAAAGCTATTTTTAAAGGTACATTTTTGCAGGGGGTACTTATTATTTCACAATTCATTCCCATGGTGATGATAAAACAGAACTATGTAAACTTGGAGGTTAGACTGCAAACAAATATTATTATTACTAGAATATCATATTTTGTTACATGTTTTTTTCTTCTTTTTTTTAGGTTATTATTATTATTTTTAGATTATTTTCCTTTAAAAAAAAATTGACTTAATTTCAATACAATATTTAGTAAAATAAGTGTAATAGGAGTTTATATTGTTTGATTTATATTTTATATTGTATTTTAAAGGTAGGCAGATTATTATTTATTCAATTTTGAATTTCACAGATGTGTTTTACAGAAAAATGCAGAATTGTATTTATTTATTTGTATTTTTTTTATTACAATTTTGAAGAATTATCAGTGCATATGAGTGAGGGGGTACTTATGATATGACAAAAAATCCCAGGGGGTACAAGAGACAAAAAAGGTTGAGAACCACTGGTCTATACCATGTGATCCATGGGGCTGGGTCAATATGGGTCCGTTCCCATTGCCAACAGTATCCCATAAAAATAAAAGCGCTCAGCTCCAAACCATAATTCTGCTATTGGCTATGACCAACAATATGACACATGTCACACGGTGAGATGGCAACAGGCAGCAGTGAGCAGCAGGGGGCCGGGTTTTAATTAGCTTTAGACAGCTTGACATTAGCTATTAACATACTTTTGTTTACATAGACATCTGATTAATTCTGACACATTATGTTTCCTGGCAATCTTTACACCCAGAGCTGTCACTGCAGAGTAGGCGTTTGGGAGTCTTCGGAAGGGTCGGAATATCGGGAACTTGACACACTGTATCAACAGTGTAACTACTATGTAACACATGCCATGACAAACTGTAATAAGAACTTACATAAGAACATTTTGTGTACTTACAGTTTCTAGCTACAAATGTCATAAAAAAAAAAGTTACACTACTCTACCAAAGTCCATTTTGCTTCTGCAAAAAACCCAAAACAAAACAACAACAACAAAAACAAGCAAACAAACAAAAACAAACAGTACAATAACTACTTTACGAGGTGGTATTATACACTTTGGTAGAGTAATACATAAAGTATTTATATAACATTTGCACCTAGAAACTGTAAGTTTACAAAGTTCCATTAAGTAACTACAGCGCAAGTACATCTTATTACAGTTTGTTACACTGTGTGTTACATTGTAGTTACACTGTTTCAAATGCTGTATAAAATGAAAGTGTTACCCAACATTATAACATGAAAGTTTAGAAAAGTCGATTTTGCATAATATTTTCCCTTTAATCTTAAGTTTATGAGTCTTTGTTGTGGTTTTTATGTATTTATGCACTGTAAAGCTCTTTGGAATTTGTTCAGAAAAAATAAATAAATTATTATTATTTTTATATTATTAGTAGTGTTATTAATTGTTATTTGCATATGAATTTGGCCTTCCTGATGCACCCCTCTCCATTTACCCTGGCTTGGAACTGACACAAGGAGTACACTGGCTTGTAACCCTTTGTGGCTGGATAAGCTGTTATTTTTATTTAAGTGTTATTATTAAAAAATGTAGTCTACTCAGTGATGTTTACATATTCAGTAGTAAGGCTATTCTAGCACTGGTTTTGTCTGCTTACATGGCAAAATCATTCAGAAAACGTAAGCAAAGTAAGCCTGGCTCAGGAAAGGTTACAAAAATTTTGGAGTAGTGTGCCTTTAAAGTGTATTTTTATTATTATTCTGGAGTACTCTTGCTAGGGCGTTCAGCCATCACGTGTGGAGTTTTTCCTCAACCATAAAAGGAGTCTCCCACGTCTTACCCCCGAAAATTCCTCAGGCCACAAATATGCCAGGTATGCCCATGCGCTTGCGACACCACCTCTACCAACTGGAGTTACTCTATCCAACATACACAGAATATAGGACATGGAGTCACAAATAGTAAACAGGCAGTCACAAGGAGGGCCATTGTAAATCCTGGGTTTTCCCAGATTATAATGTGTGACTGGTCTATGTCTCACATCCACAAGGAAGCCAGTTTCCTTTCAGCTGCAAAAAACTCTCCAACCTGCTTTTTATATTCTTCCAACACCCTTCTGAAGACGATTAATGTGGATTTAATTATGAAACTCTTCAGGGGCCACATTGGTAACAGATTTGGGAGCTTCAACAATGTTTTTAATTTAAATGACTTTAGAGTATTTTGTCAAAGTTGTTTTTCAAATTGTATGGAACAATAAAAGTAAGCCCAGCATCAAAATGAATATAGTTCACACTGACTGTACTTGAATAACCTCTACTCAGAACAGTTGTTGTTTTTTTAATGTAGCCAGTGCCAGTGCTCCACCTAGTGGAGAAAACTGGGGTAAGCAACAGTCAAGACAACATATCAAGCAGCTGTAATTATATGACTCACAGTCTATGTATCTTTATTAAAGGCTACAGAATCCTATTTGACTATGCTTTATGGAATTCTAGTTTGCCAATGTATGAGTCACATTCATGCTGCCTATAGCCTTAGAGCAGACACAGTAATGTCAGTCTGTTGGGATGCTTGGATTTATGGAAGGGCATCAGGGTCAGTCCAGTGAAATATTTTGAATACTTTACTGGTAAAGTTTTCATAAGGTAGTGGTAGGAAATCAATCTAACTACAAGACACACAATGGTGGTATGCAATGGCAGAGTGCTACTACTGCCTCTCAGCAAGGAGGTTGTGGGTTTGATGCCCCAGCCAGCGGCCAGAGATTTGGTCCAAAGAGATGCATGTGTTAGGTGAATTGGTGACTCTAGCTTGCCCCTAGTGAATGAATGTGAGAGTGAATGGTTGTCTCAGGGGTGTAACATCAGGCAGTGCAGCCAAAGCAACTGTACAAGGGCCCAGGACATGAGGGGGGCCCATTGAAAGTCCTTAACTATAGTCAGTATTGGGTGGGTTGTGTACAGTGTATGAATCCATTTAAAAACAAGCTTTTCTTATGATTAAAAAATATTTAAAATGTGTGATAGTCATAATTTCTTCCCAATATTTACTTAATGTTTACAAAAAAATAAAATAAAAATATGACATTGACATGGCATTAAAAGTAACAATTAGTAAACTTTAGAAAATTACAGTGCACTTTTTATAATTTAAAAGTCTTATCTGTGGATAGGCACTGAATGTGCTTCATAACTTTGGGGTCCATTTATAGAACCTGCACTGGGGCCCCTCATTACTACCTTATGCCACTGGGTCGGTAATGGTGCAGGTCAGGTCAGTTTGAGGTGTTACCACTTCCCACAGCAGTCCGGTGTGGCCCCACAAAGCATATCAAACTGTGCTACTTGGGATAGCTTAGGAAAAGGTGGAACTACGCACTGCTGCGAGTTGATTGGTTAACAGATAATCTAATAAATGTTAGACAGTAAGAGTAAGTTAGTGACCAGAAACAAACAGAGAGAATTATATTTTAATTAAACAAGACTGGCCATAAACAGCCATATTCCAAGAGTGGATGTAAAAAATGCTACCTAAGTTAGCTACAGCTATTTCCAGTTTAGCATAATGCAGCTCTTGCTTTGTGAATAAAAAAATGTATTTTATAGTTTAGACTGAATTAAACCCCAGTTAAACTCATATCATTATATGGTCAGTTGTTAAAAAGTGGTGCAGAGAAGTGAATTTAATGCACAGAAAGCTGGCGGCAATCTGTGTTTCTGTAACACACGCTGGTCTCCTGGACCAGAGTAATGGAAACATGAGCCTGTTTTTGAGCTTACCAAACCGTCCCATATAGACATGACTCATGCTGTACTGTCCAGTGGAAATGCACCTAGAGTAAAGGAAAAGCTCCAGCTACTTGCAACACCTAATGGGACATAGCTGAAGTAGATGGATGTTTTTTTGTCAAAGCACACACTGATAACAATCTGAAATGTACTATATTGCCAAAAGTATTAGCTCACCTGCCTTCACACATATGAACTTAAGTGACATCCCATTCTTATTCTATAGAGTTTAATATGACGTCGGCCCACCCTTTGCATTCATCTACATCAGACATCTACGTGTCTGACTTTCTCGGCCAACGTCAGACACTGATGTTGGACGAGAAGGCCTGGCTCACAGTCTTCACTCTAATTCATCCCAAAGGTGTTCTATCAGGTTGAAGTCAGGACTCTGTGCAGATTCAGTCAAGTTCTTCCACAGAAAACTCACTCATCCATGTCTTTATGCACCATGCTTTGTGCAGTGGTGCAGTCATGTTGGAACAGGAAGTGGCCATCCCCGGACTGTTCCTACAAAGTTGGGAGCATGGGATGGTCCAAAATCTCTTGGTGCTGAAGCATTCAGAGTTCCTTTCACTGGAACTAAGAGACCAAGCCCAGCTCCTAAAAACAACCCCACACTATAATCTGAATTCAGTTATTTGGGTGGGTGAGTGAATACTTTTGGAAATATAGTGTATATTAAAATACTTTACTGTTGACATTGACTTTTCAATAGCAACATTTTGAGGCAGTTGTGGTGTTAGTAGAGAGTTGCAGTAGTTGTCCTTCATAGCTCATGACCTATACTGGTACCAGCTTATTTTTGTTGTAGAGTGTAATCTACCATATGCCATATGTTTTCCTTTCCTTATCTTGTGCACATCCTACAATATCTTTTCATGTTTAACTTATCACTGGCTCACTGACCTCATACTGTAATCATACTGTTTCTGACTTAGAACTCTTCAGTGTTAAATGGTAGACTATCCATGGATGTGTTGTTGTTGTTGTTGTTGTAAAGCTGGCTCTGACACTCACTGACTAAGCCATCTGACTATTTGAGAGAAGCTGTGTCATCTCGACAACACCAGAGTGACGTAGTGAGACATGATAACAGGGTCATCAGACTCCTATCTGTTCCACTGTGTCTAGAACAACAACAGATCTGGTACAATATTATACAAAATACTTTGGTGTAATACCATTACACCAACATCATTTCTTTTTCACATATATATTTGATTAAATGTATTGACTGTATATGTCTGAACAGGTTTTAAGATGCTTTTTTTCCCCAGAGGTGCAGTAGTTGATATTATTTTACTCCAACTACTATTATTTCAATGTAACTAGCATCTTTCCAGGTCAGAGCTATTATCGAAGTTAATACACAGACATTTGTTGAAAAAAATAAATAAATAAAATAAATAAATAAATAAAAATATTAATAAACAAATAAGTAATTAAATAAATAAAAATAAATAATAAAATAATTTGCTGCAAACTCTTTGATTATATGCTAGGCTAAAATGTAGCCTAGGACATGGAATTAGTTGTGCACAAATGAAGACTACAAGATAATAAACCATCAGTAGACACTGCGCTCTAGTGGTCGATAACGAAACAGTACAATATTATGAAAGATAAAGGTACTATTTATTTATTTATTGAATAAAAATTTCACTCATGTTAAGCCAGAGCTTGCTGTATAGCTACTGCTACCAGCTAAATGTGTGTTTAGCTAGCACTTAGCTAGAAACGTAGGCTATTTCAAGTAGGCTAGTATATTCTATATTTTAAAACTTCATTATCCAACCTGTCTTTATATTTTATTTTAATAGGCAGAATAGTAGAAAGAATAGTAGTAGTAGTAATAATAATAATCATAATAATAATAAGAACAAAATAAAATACTATGTATTAAGTTAAATATTTTTAATTTGCAGCGCACTGGTTCCTTAACTTTTTTATTGTGTTGTCATTATTAGTGCAAAGTTTTTAAGTATTTAAAAAAAAAAACTCAAATTAAAGGTGAAAAATAAAATAAATAAATATTCTGTTTTCCTAAATAATAAAAATAAAATAAAAATATAACAATATAAAGTAAATAATTATGTTGACATAATTGACTGTATATTTATGAAAAAAATGTCTAAAATATAACATAAACATTGTAAATAAATCATAATTTTATACACAGAATACCCCCCCTCCCCAAATAAATAAATAAATAATAATTAAAATAAAATAACTAAATTTAAATTTAATATTTAAATAATAACCCTTGTCATTTGGATGGCTATTCCAAGTGCTGTTGAGACTGTTGAGCTTTCCTGCCTTTCCTAAACTTCAATATGAAAAGACTGTGTACCCCTAGAGGTCCCCGTACCCCTGGTTGGGAAACATTCCTGTAGCGCTTGGCCAATCAAGTAGCAAATAGTGTTAGCCAATGCATCAGGTGTAAGTGCTCGTTTTTATGATTATCTGGAGAAAATAATAAAAAACTGATTAGGTTAAGGAATGTATGAACCACAGAGGGAGAATTTGTAGCATATACTGTACTTCATGCATATACAGCTGCAACTTAATACTTAGGGTTAGATAATACTTACTACTTTTATTAAAACACCATTTACAACATTTACAAATCACACAAACGGGGCTTGAGTCATGCCAGACACTTTGCAATGTGTGCACCAAATAACCATGACTCCTTTTCTCTTGGTATCTTTGTCCCAGCCGTGCGTTGATGATGAGATACAGTGAGTGGGCTGGTGCGGGCTGTGTTGAGGTCTTTCCAGAACACAGGAGCCCACTAAGACCTGAGAATGGCAGCTTTGTACAGAAAGGCCACTGGGTCTGTGACCTCATGCTGCCTGGATACTGTATGACACAGGCTCATTGTTACAACTGAAAATCACCCACATCTTTCAGACTAGACCACCAAGGGACAACTTCTTCATGTGCCTTTAAAAAACTGAGAATGGCTTCCTTGCAAAACAAAAAAATCATCCTGGAAGTTAGACTTAGGCCATAATCAAGACAAAGATTTTATTAACTAAAATGTTACCAATAATAAAACCATTCAAACATACAGTAAGTGCTCAGTCAGTTCAGTAAAATAAATATGTAAAAAAACAAATCTGTAAAACTGCATGTGTCATACATAGATTTAAGTGTAAAAACAATTCCCTGTCATTAGGCTTACACACACACACAGACAAACATCTTTAGTGTTTTAAGACATGTTTTAAATAAGGCAAACTGAATTACATTAAAACCCGTTTTCATTGGCCGTCGACAGTTTTAGAAAGTAGTTGTGTTTCCATAAACTGCAATAGACAGTCAAACAGGCAGGTGAAAGAGCTGCTGTCTCCTATAAACAGGTTTAGTATCATTGAAAGGGCTATATTACACATAAGGGGCTATATAATGCATACAATGTTACTTACTTTTAAAGCCCTTCAAGGTGTGGCCCCTGAGTACATAGCAGAACTACTGATCTCCTGACTGTTCCCAGCTCTAGACTCAAGACCAAGTAAGACAGGGCATTCTCTATTCGGGCTCCCCGTCTGTGGAGCAACCTGCCCAAGGAACTAGGCTGGCAAAGGGTAGCATCTTTTAAATCCCTTTTAATCATGTATTTTTATAGAAAAGCTTTTTTATAATCCTGTTTTTATTGCATTTTTTTATTCATTGCACTTTTTTTTTTATCTGGCCCTTGATTATGCTGCACTTAAGTCTGATTTTAAGTTTGTTTTCATTTCATATTGTGTGTTTTTAATTTTACCTGAGGTTGTATACAATATCCTCATATCTAAGGGGACTGTTTAAAGCACAGTTTTTTCAACCAATTTTTGTCCCTCTAGAGCAGCAGTGCATGTTTTACAACCTTTAAAAACATTATGTGACTAAAAGAAACCAGAAAACAGGTGAGGAGACCAGCAGAGTGCAGCCCTGTTACTGTATTTTGAACAAAAACATAGAAAAAGCGCTTTCAAGTTCCTTAATCTATAGAATTGCTCTATTAAGCGTGAATGAAACAGAATACACGCTTACAAAACCCACTTTTGCATAATATATCCCCTTTAAATAGTTAAACAGAAGTTTAATTTGGAGTTGTATCACAAACATCACAGATTGTGCTGTGAAGAAAGTAACTTCGGCGACTTAAGCTTGTGTTTTGCTAATCCTCCAGCACGTCTCCATTGCCTCGTATCCGCCACTTGTCAGATAAGCACCGGACAGCACTGGTTTTCAGGGGAGTTGCTGAATTCTGTTTAGCTTTTTTCTACAGAATAACAGCTAAAGTAGCGCTAGTTTGTGGCAAATTACAAGCCCTGTCCTCATATGCTAACTGAGGCTAGCCCTGATACGCTCCATAGCTATTCCGCTGTCTGTTCACATACTGTATTTTATGGAAACACCCCTATGATACTACTTATGATACACACATCATTTTAAACCACTCATACATTGACTAACAGTGTTATCACATAGAGTGCAGTGTTAAAGTGGCTGGCTCTCACTAGGTGCAGCCTGTTGTAAGAAAAAAAAATAAAATAAAAAAAATAAGCACCAACGTGTCCAGATCTAGATACTGAGGCATTTGCATTATGTGTTAAGACAGAGACCTATTCAGACATGTTCCTCGATCTAGATCTGGTTTGGACTTGGCTGTGACGGTGATTTAGGCACAGTGTCGGGTGCATCAGAGGCACGAGGAAGCAACGTTTACCTTCACTCGTAGATTTGACACTTGGGAGATCTGTGTAGCAACTGATAAAACAGCATGGGTTGAATTTAGGGAATAGTGCAAATAAACAGTACTTTCGGAAATCACTATTAGAGCAACATCTGTCTGTTTCATCAGTTGCTACGGTGTTGCAAAAAGCCACTGAGGTCATAATCGCACTATCGTGGTGCCTTTCAAAATCTTGTCATTTTTCCACAGAGCAGAAAAACATGCTTGAGTCAGTACGGCACAAGTTGGTACAGGTAACCTCTAAAACAGTTTGTGTTTACAACAACAGCACAAAAACATGGCAACTGTCTACAGGGGATGGTCAGGTTGGTTTACTACAGAGACCCAGAGAGGACAGTATGAGAAAAAAATACATAATATGAGGTTATTATTGTGACAGTGTATGTACTTCAGAAACGGACCTCTTCCTAGTTTCACGTGTCTGTGTAGAGAGATGAGACTGAGGGCCAGATTTATTAAAGGTTTGGGTGCATGCTAAATGAATAAGACGCACTAAAAGTGGAGCAAATCCAGGCGCAGCTGAGATTTGTGTCTTTCACAAAAGGAGCAAAAGGAGCCTGGCACAGATTTTGCTCCTGTGACTCAATGAATATGTAAAACAAAATGTTCTTGCCAGAATGTGCAAAATTTAAGGTGTGGAAAATGCAAATGAAATCACTTTGCGGTCGCTGTTTGATTTATCACGACTACAGGAGCTAAATTTGTGTGAAAATTTAGCACGTAGCGGGAGCAGGTGCATAAGTTTTGCGGAGGCAAGAGTGCAGCTTTTAGTGCACAGATTGGGTGTTGAAAATAAGTTCTAATGCTTTAACAGGGCTTATTTACAAAGATTCAACAGGAAAGTGTTGATATGAAGTCGGGGGAAACAAAGAGAGGGACTTTACCTGCAAGACTTTTTCCTTGATTCTCGCTCTTATTTCCCTGAACTTCAGCCTTTTACAGCTCTCTGTCTCTTCAATCTGTTCCACGTCCTTTTAAATCCTTACAATAAAGACTGAGAGTCTTTAAACGCTGTGTAAAGCCTACACGATGAGTGTCAGTCCTGTTGTGTTTATCCCATTGTCTCACGATGCTCGCTGCGGCGCTTGACTGACAGCTGCTCACAGTGGATTGAGGCTGCGCTGCTGTTTAATGTACGAGCAGAGGATCAAAAATATTTTTCATTTTTATATTTATTTGATCACCAACAGAATATAGACTGCTACTTGATACTTTTTGTATAATTGTTTGAAGGGTTACTGGCTCTGACAGACAGGGAATATGATTTTATCTTTCCTCTCTCCACTCTCACACAGAGGGTTAAGTCACATGACTCTGGTCAGTGCCAGAATCGCATGAGACATTGACTTTTGCGTTGCATTGCTGTGGTGAAAGATCCAGTCAAGCTGAGCATAGTTCCTCCCTTTATTGGTCCATATGCAAATTCTCATTTGCATATCAGATTTGCAGCAGCAATTATTTGCGCAGTTTCCCTTTGTATATCGCACGCAACATGCCCACAAATAACAAACAGTATTTTTTATTTTTATTTTTGCACCTGCCTTAGTAAATATGGCACTTGTGTTTTACGCTCTTGGGAAGGAAACGGGCTCAGCAAACAGCAAACAACAAAGCAAGCATTTGTAGGGCACACAGCACCATTTGCCAGACAAATACAGGTACTACAGTTTGTTTTCTTCACACCTCAGTGTTTTTGTGGATGCAAGTCAGAAGCGACATGACTGTTGCGTTTTCCTCGTCTAAATGACCTCTAAAGCCTCACAAAGTCTCTCGTATTCTTAAGGCTAACCAAGACATGTTGCTTTCTCGCAAGACCTGAGACTTTAGGGACACCAGCTCAGTTCTCCCATTCTTGCAAGGCTGTTTTTTCACCAAGATATGCCAGGGGGAGGTGCAGGCTGATTTTTTCACCCTGCAACAACATACATCTCTGAAGTATACACTGACTTAAGTCACTAACCCTTAAAGTATTAAATAATATTTTCAATTAAAAAAAAAAGTCTTTCTTGAGGCCTCTTATATTTTTCTCTCACTTGTTCACTTTGGGGCTCTGTAGATTACAAACATTTACCTGTAAATCTTGCATATGAGTACCTTATATTTCAGAAAGCTGCAACTGTTTCCTGTTTGAAGGGGCTTACTCTTTCATTACACAAGGGTTTAATGGAATGCATTGCGCAAAAGTTGACGATTCAAAACTGTTAACAATGCTGTAATGGTATGCTTACTTGGAATGTCCCATACCTCTTTTTACAATGCCGTACTGATCCAACTCATGATGTACCACTCCAGTGAAAACATGCCTTTACACAAACCAAACGGTGCTTGGTGAAACAGGACAGCGCTCCCTCTTCTCAAACATCATGGTGTTAACTGCGCTGGAGTCCTTGTCCATACAATTAGGTTGCTGTGACGATAGCCGGGACTCTGATCGTGTTTGAAGGTGCCTGATTCTCATTCTCGATCTGAAAGCTCACATCAGCAGCAGCAGCATTGTCTCTCTCAGGCCGCTCCGGCATTGGTTCATCCTCCTCTTCCTCCTCTTCAGTCTGATCAAATGTTCGCTCAGCCACTTCAGACAGACGGTTCTCCTCCTGCTCTTCCTCTCTCTGAAAAACACATGGAACTGGCTGAATTCTACAGCTAAACACGTACTGTCACAACCTTAGTACTAAGACATACCTCCTTCTTTATCCTGTAGTATTCATCGATGGCATATTGATATTTGGCAGAAGTGATGCCGAAGAGGTTGGCCATCCTCTCGCCCAGGTAGTCACAAGCTGGAAGAAAATTTATATTTTTACATTATATACATTATACTAAGCTGACCTGTTAAAAATATTCCTAGACTTATATAAAAATGTAAATTTTTTCCCATAACAATTTTATTTATAGAATTTAGAATTAAACTGCTACCTAAAGTTCACTCATTTATTTTCTTTCTTTTAGTCCCATTAGGGGTTGCTGGTATCTGGAGTCTGGAATCCCAGCAACTATGGGCCTGAAGCGGGGTACCTCAGCTGTGGGACAGTCTGCCTCTATCAGTGAGAGCTGCCCAGTCTCTGGAACAGTTTAAACAGTTACTGAAAACTCATTTATTCTCAATGGAATTTGGTTTTACCCTTTAACTATTATTTTACTGATTTTGGTCATCTTACTTGAGGCTTATATTTATTGATAATTTCCTGGTTAATTTTATCTGTATTTTATGCTGTAAAGCCTTTTGGTCATCTGAGGTTGTTTTAAAATGTGCTATACAAATAAACTGAAAAAAAACAACAACAACAACAAAAAAACAACAACAAAAAAACAAACAAAACTTAAAGACATACAAAGGCAGACAACTTGCACATTCATATTCCTTTACAATGGACAATGTTTAAAATAACAGTTACTAGCATAGCAGTAGTTAACACATCATCTGCTGGCTGTCACTGCAGCTGTAATTGTTGTTGTCTCTTGTATATAAACGTGTTATAAAAGTATGGCTAAGTGAAGAGCAAACTACAGTGCACACCTTTACCCTCACCTTACACCACAAGCCAAACTGAAAATGGCAAATTAACACAAACACATGCAGATGCTCCACTCAGCTGACACTGATGACACCTACTGCTGTAACCCCAGCATGCATGGAGAATATTAAGCATGTGTTTTAATTGCCTGTGCAGCTTTTTGTTAAATTGTGTTATAAATAGTGGAGTGGATGAATGAATGAATGAATGAATGAATGAATGAAAGAATTGTTTAGTTGATAATACAAGCATGAAATTTGGCTGAAATAGTCATTATACTCTTTTTTTTTTAAACAAAAAAAAGTGCTAGAGTCTGGCTCCCGACATTATAAGTTATATTATTTGACTACCATGTTGGAAAATGTCCGCCATATAGGAATTTCAATTGGCTAGCATTTCTTTCTGAGAAATGAGTGTATAATGAATATTTTGAGGCGGCAGTAGCTCAGTCAGTAGAGATGCTCACCCACTAACCCAAAGGTTGGCGGTTCAAGCCCCACTGCCAGCATTGCATAATGTCGTTGTGTCCTTGGGCAAGAGTGAATGTGTTAGCATGATTGTGCGTTTGTTGGTGGTCAGAGGGGCCATAGGCATTCAGAATGACTGACGAGTGAATGAATAATACACCACATTGTAAAGTGACTTTGAGTGTCTAGAAGACTAATGCATTATTATCATTTCAGCCAAGTTTCATGCTCGTCTCATCAGCTGATAGATTCTGGACAAAAATCCCATTAAGCTGCTACACTAACATGAAAACTTTATTGCTCATTTGGGGCTGTTGGTTTGTTGCAAGTTTGGTACTAGAATACAGCAAATAAAGGAAGACAGATTTGTATATTACATAGTAAAGTGACACTGTTAATCAAACCTGAGATTGTGGATGTTGCAGCTCTCCACATGTGAAACCAGAAGTATGGTCCCCATGTCATCTTGGACTGCAGTAAAAACAACAACAAAAAAAAAAAAAAAAAAAACACCATTTGAATAAAAAAAAAATCACTAAACTCCTAAATCCATCCCTGAACTCAAATGGCTGCAGCGGTGACACTCACCACTTGAGCCGGAGTTGACAGCAGGTCCTTCCTCTCGGCCTCCTGCTCCTCCTCCTCTTCCTCATCAGTGCTGTACTCCTCCATTGTCTCACCGCTGGAGAAATGAATGATTCTTCGAGGAACTTTCTCCTTCTGGCTCTGCTGCTCGGCTTTGTCCAGCTCGCCCAGCTCCACACTCTCAAACTCCCTCCGTGGGCTTGGACTTGGACTCTTAATAAGAACACACAGGAACAGGGTGAAATACAACTAACTAATCTGGTAACGCAGATGTATAAGATTAAAAGGAAGTCGCTTGGAGCTGCTCCCTTTTATTAGATTAGATTGACCTTTATTAATCTCAAAAGCTTAAGAATTCATTTGTTAAGGCAACTCTTAATACAGAATAAAGTGCAGAAAGCAATAAAATAAAGTATGCATGCATCAACAGGGTAGCTCCAGGTTTTGTCTTGTGAATTTTAAGACCTTTTTAAGACTTTTTAATGCCACTTAAGAGTGAAATTTAATGCCAGCATCGTTAACAACAGAACAATAATCTGAATTAATTTTACACTAAAGAATGATCTGTACTACTCTCTGAAACTCTATTTAAAAAGTCTAACACAGATGAAAGAACTCCAGCGCTGCATAAAAAAAATATGAATGAATGAATCACGATAAATAGTTTTTGTTATTCCAGTGAATATACTTTTTTGTAATACTAGCATAATGCTATGACACATTTAAAGACCTAGATGAACAAAATTTGCCTACTCATAATATCCAATACTTTTAAGGCTTTGATTTTGACAAAATCAAATTTAATACCTTTTAAATGCTTTACTTGTGGCTGCTCAAGTCAAAAACAAAAAGAAATGTGCACAATAAATTATTTTGAAAAAGTCTACAAAAGCTATATATATATATATATATATATATATATATATATATATATATATATATATATATATATATATATATATATATATATATATATATTAAATTAACAGTGCAAGACGGTCTATACATATTTAAATGTTGGCAGAAATAAGGGGGTTACAACCCATCACAGATGAATAGTTTTACACAGGATACCCTTCCTGCTCAAAACCATCCTCATTTATCCGGGTTTAGGACTAATACCTGTGTGCACCAAAGTTGGGGGAACTAACCATTTCTGTAATGATGAGCCCTCCTAACAAAAGCTTTAAATAGGATTAAATGTATTATAGACATATGGGCTAAGTGTTATAACTAGTGCTTAGAAAAACGGCACAGATTATAATATATATTATTTGAAACTGAAATTTGAGCTACAATATATCAAATAACCTGCATTGCCACTGACTTAACATTTACTTGTCCAAAAGAGTTGAAAGTGAGGACTGATCAGTGTGTTTTATTAGTTTTCTGCTCATGTTTAAGCACGGGTTCATCATTGATAATAACTTAACGAGGACTAAAAAGCAGAATATTTCATGCCCAGCGCAGCCCACACAACGAGAGTCAGTGACAAAGACAGTGTTGACAGTCACAGAGTCACAGTCATCCTTAACGACCCACTGATAAGCTACAGAAGCTAATGCTAACCACAGAGAGAATACCGTCCAGAGATCAGCGGGACTTACCTCGTCTGCGTCCATGTTCTGTGCCACGGACACATTGACGTTGGTGAGATACAAAGAAATATCTGCCATTGTCGCCTGTCTCCTTTGTATCCCGGGATGCTGCGCCCACTACGCCTCTCCTCCGCACTGCGTGCGCCGGAAGTGCAGTGCGTGCGTGCCCTGACGTTACACCAAAATAAAAAAATAAAAAAATAAAAATAAAAAAATAAAATAATAATAAAAAAAAAAAAAAAAAAAAAAAAAACTTAAGCTAAATAAATAAATACATAAATACATAAATAATACAATAAAATAAAACGCAATGTTATAATTTGACCCAGAAGAATAATACTTTGACATTGTGGTCACTTAAGCCTTATGCAAATCGAGCATTCACTGTATTTGTCTTTTAATTATAATGTAAATAGGCTAATAATAGTACTTAAAACTAGGTCATTAAAGATTATTGTCAACATTGCCTATAAATTAGGTCTAGCTAACGGCTGTGTAGTCATTCGATTTTGTTGAGCAAGCTAGGATTTCATTTGAATACCCCTCCTAACCATTTCCAAATGTCATCATTAATTTTGTACTAAAATGAAAGAATATATTAAATTACAGAAGACTTAAGTGATTAAACAATTTCTATTAAACAACAAAAAACAAAAACAAACAGACCCAAAAAACAAACAAACAAACAAACAAACTATATACACTACAGTTCAAAAGTTTGGGGTCACCCAGACAATTTTGTGTTTTCCATGAAAAGTCACACTTTTATTTATCAAATGAGTTGCAAAATGAATACAAAATATAGACAAGACATTGACAAGATTAGATATAATGATTTTTATTTGAAATAATAATTTTCTCCTTCAGACTTTGCATTTGTCAAAGAATGCTCCATTTGCAGCAATTCCTGCATTGCAGACCTTTGGCATTCTAGCTGTTAATTTGTTGAGGTAATCTGGAGAAATTTCACTCCACGCTTCCAGAAGCTTCTCCCACAAGTTGGATTGGCTTGATGGGGACTGCTTGCGTACCATACGGTCAAGCTGCTCCCACAACAGCTCAATGGGGTTGAGATCTGGTGACTGCGTTAGCCACTCCATTACAGATAGAATACCAGCTGCCTGCTTCTTCCTTAAATAGCTCTTGCATAATTTGGAGGTGTGCTTTGGGTCATTGTCCTGTTGTAAGATGAAACAGGCTCCAATCAAGCGCTGTCCACAGGGTATGGCATGGTGTTGCAAAATGGAGTGATAGCCTTCCTTATTCAAAACGCCTTTTACCTTGTACAAATCTCCCACTTTACCACCACCAAAGCAACCCCAGACCATCACATTACCTCCACCATGCTTGACAGTTGGCGTCAGGCAATCTTCCAGCATCTTTTCAGTTGTTCTGCGTCTCACAAATGTTCTTCTGTGTGGTCCAAACAGCTCAAACTTAGATTCCTCTGTCCACAACACTTTTTTCTAATCTTCCTCTGTCCAAGGCCTGTGTTCTTTTGCCCATATTAATCTTTTCCTTTTATTGGCCAGTCTCAGATATGGCTTTTTTTTAGCCACTCTGCCCAGAAGGCCAGCATCCCGGAGTCGCCTCTTCACTGTAGATGTTGACACGGGCGTTTTGCGTGTTGTACTGTTTAATGAAGCTGCCAGTTGAGGACCTGAGAGGCGTCTATTTCTCAAACGAGATACCCTAATGTACTTGTCTTCTTGCTCAGTTTTGCAGCGGGGCCTCCCACTTCTCTTTCTGCTCTTGTTAGAGCCTGTTTGTGCTGTTCTTTGAAGTGAGTAGTACACACCATTGTAGGAAATCTTCAGTTTTTTGGCAATTTCTCGCATTGCATAGCCTTCATTTATAAGAACAAGAATAGACTGTCGAGTTTCACTTGAAAGTTCTCTCTTTCGAGCCATTTTGAGAGTTTAATCGAACCCACAAATGTGATGCTCGAGATACTCAACTAGCTCAAAGGAAGGTCAGTTTTATAGCTTCTCTAACCAGATAAATTGTTTTCAGCTGTGCTAACAAGGGTTGCACAAGGGTTTTCTAATCATCCATTAGCCTTCAATTAGCAATTAATGCAATTAGCAAACACAAAGTACCATTAGAACACTGGAATGATGGTTGCTGGAAATAGGCCTCTATACACCTATATAGATAGTGCATGCATACATATAAACCAGATTCTAACATTTACTTAATAAGCAATATATGAGATATATGGCAATATATGGGTGCTACTACTTTCTTAGTACATTTTTTAAAACACTGTTTTACTTAGGTCCATTTCTGAGAAAAATTGTAGCCTAGCAGTTGTAGCCTAGTAGCTGTGGAAGTAGTAACAGATGTTGTAGTGGTAACAGTAGCAGTATTAGTAGTGATAGTAGTTAAAAGTTAAAAGGCAAGTTTATTTGTATAGCACAATTTATCCACAGAGCAATTCAAAGTGCTTACTTAAGTAAACTTAGCACTTTTTAAACTTTTACTCTTCTGGTTAAGTACTTAATACACACTCGAGTAATAATATTTTGAAGTAGCAGTACTTTTACTTCAGTACAGATCTGTACTATTCTTTATAACTGTAAAAAAAAAAACTCACCCTATTATTTCCACTGTTCACAACTGAAGTTGCCCCTTATCACCAGTAGATGTCAGTAACGCTCCACTAAAAAGCCAAAGGAGTCCTCCACACAGCTGTGCACTTGAGCAGACAGTGAATTAGTGTGGGTCTAAAGTCTGAATGCTGACCACCAGAGCTTCTAAAAGCCAGCAGACACTTGCACAATGTACACTGTGATCTATTACACTCTTTAGCTCCTCTCTGTCACTCTGCAGAACTGCACAGCTTCAGGACCAGGAGATACTTCTTAAGGACACTCCCCTCCCAATCCACTGCTCCTCGGATGGCCATAGATAAAACAAACAAACAAATAAACAAACAAACAAACAAACAAACAAAAGATAGTTAATTGATTTAGATTTTTTGTTATAGTTTCACACTTTTACTTTTGGTTTTATTTGATATATTTAAAAAAAATACTTTTACTCAAATAAACATGCAATCTCTAAATGAGTTTTATATATATATATATATATATATATATATATATATATATATATTGTTTTACTTCATTGGCAAAGTGCGTAGAAGGAGCAATAGACGAGTAGTAGTATGGTGGTTGTAGTAATTGTAGCAGTTTCAATAGAAGTAGCCGTAGTAATGTTTGCAGTTGTAGTAGTTTTAAAAGTAGTAGTAGCAATATATGTTGCAAGTAGTAGCAGTAATGGTAATAGTTTTAGTAGCAAGTATTTTCTACTTTTGTTGACTTTAACTCAATATATATATTTTTTCACTTTTACTTGACACTTTAAGTGACAAATTAGTTGAGTA
This sequence comes from Bostrychus sinensis, assembly GCA_020698575.1. Lineage (NCBI taxonomy): Eukaryota > Metazoa > Chordata > Actinopteri > Gobiiformes > Eleotridae > Bostrychus > Bostrychus sinensis. The sequence continues at coordinate 8,606,222 of CM036257.1, read as the reverse complement.
CTTTTACTTCTACTTAAGTAATAATATTTTGAAGTAGCAGTAAATTTTAGAAAGTACAGATTTGAAATACTACTTAGTAATGATTGCATCAACTGAAAAAGTAGAATTAGAATTTAGTTATTTTGAATATTTGACATAATTATTGATATAAAGTAAAAAAAAAAAAAAAGCAAAAAAAAAAAAAAAAAAAAAAACAAACAAACAAAAAAAAAAACAAAGTCCTAACACTGCCCCCTGGGATACATCACATGTAATAGTCCACAGTTTAGATTTATGCTTAACTAACTTAATGACAACAGCTTACAAGAAATCAAAGTTATATGCCCACATAATTTCACCTTTAAAAAAAAAAAAAATAATTTGTCATTTATAGTGTTTGGAAAGACCCACATCAAGATATTTACTTTAAGTGAAAACTACTTTGCTTCTCAATCATGGCATCTTGAATAAATACTGAAATAGTGCTGTACTGTTATTCAATAGAAATGCATAGCCTACTAAAGTCAACAATCAATACAAATTTCACTCTGAGAGATTGCCTGTTAGCCTGCTTTTGAATTGAACCCTCAACCTCTTTGTTGAGAAACAATGAGTCTAACACATAACCCTAGACAGAAAGTTGTGCTCTAAATTTTTCATGAGTGTTGCATGTCTCTCTGTCCTGTGACATCATCAGATGTAAAAGCAGCAGTCGCCATGAAAAATGCATGTGTGCTTCTTTTTAAGAGTTCATAGCAATGTTAGGTCAGGGCCCATAAGGCAAGCATAACATTATGACCACTGACAGTTAAAGTAAATAACAGATTATTTCTTTGTCATGTTCCCCTGTTAGTGTGTGGGATATGTTAGGCTGCAAGTGAACATGTTATCCTCAAAGTGAATGTGTTAGAAGCAGGACAAATGGGCAAGCATAAGGATTTGAGCAAGTTTGTGAGCGGCCATTTTGTAATGGTTGGATGACAGCAGCTCTTGTGGGGTGTTCCCAGTCTGCAGTGGTCAGTACAATCCAGTTCCAATAGATCAAACTGGTGAAGAAGTTATTACTGGTTCTAAAATAAAGGTGCAAAACAAAAATCCCAATCAGCATTTTAGTTTTTAGCACTCCTGAGAACACTTTTTTTGGTGACTCAACTAAGACTTGCCTTGATTGGATTTCAAATGAAAAGGATTCAACCCAGATTCGACTCCCAGTTCTAGACTCAGAATAGGAGAAATTGGGAGCAACTAAAAACTGGCAACTGGACCTCAACACTATTACAGTAGTCAAAATTAGCAAAATATGAATTACTGCAATTCAAGTTAGTCCCCCTTGCCTCTTCCTCCCACTGTCTAAAAACATGCATGTCTTAGGTGATTTGGTGACTCTAAATGGAAGAAGATAAAACAATTGTTAAAAAGAGGCTAAGACTAATCTTGCGCTCACACCCGGCTGCGCCACCTCCTAAATTTAAATAAAACGTATGTACACAACAAAACACCACTGATCTTTGCTCTCACTGTCTTATTTTGGATGAATAAAAACTCTAGACGGCAACCGGTGGCACGTTGGCAAAGTGGTTAGCTCTCTGGCCTCACAGAAAGAAGGTCCCAGGTTTGTGCCCTGGACCGTGTGGGGTCTTTCTGTGCGGAGTTTGCACTGTCTCCCTGTGACTAGGTGGGTTTCGTCTTGGTGCTCTGGTTTCCCCCAATCAATCACCATCAACCTAAAACATGCACAATAGGCTAATTCTCCAGCTAGGTACTCCTGACCAGGATCCTGGCTCCATGTGGCACTGAAGGATGGGTCAAATTCAGAGAACAATTTTTCCTAAGGGGACAATAAAGTCTACCTTACCTTATCTCTTTTCAACCTACTTTACTTTTTGTTGTCTTGCAGTTTGTCCCAAGCTTTCCATTACCGACAGTGACAGTCCAGTGTGAGCAGCCCATTTGTGATCCGTCATCCAATTGTGGTGGTCAGCTGTTTATCAGACAAAACATAATTCATCTTCGGGTGTCAGAAATTATAGATTTTTTTGAAAGGGTAGAATCACAACTGCTCAGATACATCTTTTGTGTCTTCCAAAGGTTACCACTGTGATGTTGCGGTCATTAAAGATTGAACGCCTCCAATGCTTTGCCATCAGTTAGAAGTATTCTGAATATTTTATTCACATCATCTTCCTTAAATAGCCCTCGACAGGCTGAGAAAGGAAATGGCATGAAACCACCTTTGTTGTTTTGGCTGCAAACATGTTGATTCATGCAGCCTCGATTTAACGGAAGCATTCTTGGATACACAGAAAACGGAGGATTTTTATTTGACTGCACCAAATATGGTAAGTAAGTAGGAACAGATTTGTGGAAACTTGCAAAAGCAGCATGACTGACTGCACTGAATTAGAAAAGCTGTATTCCCATTCAGCCGAAGCTATTATTCCTGAAGCTTAGTAGCAAGTTTATTCAGGTGCAAGCTCTGCACACTGTCAGATAAGTGTTTTGTGGAGAAGAAAAAATGTTGAACGTTCCAGCCATGGTTAACACATGGAAAGTGAAAGACGTACCAATAGTAAAGTGAACTCTGTGATGCCATATCAGGTAGGTAGGCCAATACTCAATACCCAACTGATACTAATGTATTTTTGTGTGGATGTTTTTATGTACATGAAAAAACACACACTAAACTCTTTCAAACCCCTTGTTAAGTCGTAAATGCACTTTCGTAACACTTTTGGTCAAAAAAAATAAAAAATAAAAAAAATTAAAGCATCAGTAAAATTTGTATAGTTCTGTATAGGATACAATTTAAAAGATATGGACCTTTGAAAGTGGAAAAAAAATATAAAATGTATTCATTAGATTTTTATAGCACTTTTAATCCCAGGAACTGTTTTTGACACTCATGGGAAGTGTGATTTCTGACATACTGTATACACTAGCACAGCTCAAGACACAATAATGCATCCAAATTCATTTTGTTATAAATTGCTGAAATGTGCAAGGCTTTAATAACCTCAACCCAAATAATCCACTTTGCATTTTAATTTTGAAAAAAATTTTTTTATATTGTGTGTTTTTTTTGTTAAAATATGGAGTACGCTTGCAATAAAAATGGCCCTGATTGTAAAATAGTACTGGGCAACCATTCAAATTTTTAATTGCTATTAATCAGTTTTTTTTCAAAGTTCAGTAATAAAGCTATAGCATAAATTCAACCAGAAAGACTTCTTTTCCCCTTCTATATCCTCTCACCTGTCTGTCACTGTCAGCCAATCACAGCCTGCCACCTTCTTCTCATCCAATCACCTCTCCAGCCATTTACATAAATATACACGCCCTCTCTCCTCAGTCATCCTGCTGTTTATGTTATGCACCCCAATCCTCCTCCACCCCAACCTCACCGCAGCAGCAGAACCATCCTCCTCAGCCTGTTCATCTCCTCCTCTTCACCACCACCAGCATCTAGGCCTCCGAGGGATAAAATTCCCCCAACTAATCTATCAAACTTTCCCTTCATCGCATCGCTGACATCTCTACCTGTTTCAATTATTTTTTTCGATAAATCATCCGTTACGCTTCACTCATTTGTCTGTTTGTTTTAAGTCTCTCCTGGTTCAAATGCTTTCTGGCTCTTTCGGCTCCTAAATGGCTCTTTGTTTGACCTCTTATTGCTTTCAGAATTAAGCTGGTGTAGTGGATATGATTTGTCAGTGTATGTAGCACCAAAACATCCCTGAAGCCCAAATAATAATAATTATCATTATTATTTTGCAGACAAAGTGAACTGTAGCAGACAGACCTACATTTTCAGAAATGCCTGTTCAAAACAAAACTTTATAATTGGAATGTTTTTTAACCTTTGGAGGGCTGAACTTATTTTTCCAATTCAAAAGTCTCACTGCATCTGGTGGCTCTCGTGACTGTCCTGCTGCTGTCTGCTCACTTCTCTCTCCCTTATGACTATATCAAAAAAGTTGAGGGAAGTAAATATCCATTTTTTGGTTGTTTTTCAAGTAACGTATCATTGATGCAATCTGAAAACACTACATGTTGCTAGCGATAGCATTAATTAGATGTTAATAAGACTTAAGTGGTCATATCTTAATGATTCCTGGGCCTATTGACATGAAACAAACACTGTGAGAAGGCCTAAAGTCCTCTCTGACAGGATGATTGGCAGGGTCATCTGCTTTTCCTCTCTTGTCGGCGTTAATTAATTAAAGGATAAGTGTTATTTTTGTTGGACTGCATCTCGATTGTTTGAACTTCAGACAGCACCAGGGCTCAAAGTGACCTCTGTTTTCAGGCTGACCATAATTCACTGGTTTAGTCTGCACCAGAATTTGTTTAGGCATTCGCATCTCCACAAACAAGCCAGACTATCCCAGAAAACACACCAGAGTTCGATTAAAGCGGACCGAGTCAGGGAAGTATCAACATACCCCAAGAATGACATGAGTAATGATTTTTCAACTGGCAAAATATTTGGCTAGTCCGTCCATGCACTCCAGTCTGTTTATTCAGTGTCTCTCTATTTTACACCATGCTGAACATTCTCCTATCCTTTAATAACGACATCCATCATATTCATATTAACTGTGCTGCTGACAGGACTCATCCTCTGCCGGCCCATTGTTTCTGCATAGTTATAGCTCCATACGGCCTTGTATAAGCTCCTCTCTGACAGTGTAGGAGTGCTGTTAATAATCCAGCTGCATGTGAGAACAGACTTGGGCGTGCACAGGCCTAGAGAGGACCAGAGTCAAGAAAAACAGCTGAAACCTGACGTATTTTCTCAGGCTGTTGGATCAGTTCGTTGCTATTGTCTGCACCATGAGCTGACAGACATAATTCTGCTTGAAAATGACCTTTTAATACCGGTGCAGTCTGGTTCAGCGCTTCATTCCCTTTACTATTATTAGGCAGACAGAAAAAAAATGCAGCTCTCTTCTTTGGTATGGTTGAACCTATCGGCACCGAGCCACTCTCGCAGATGTCTCGGCTCTCACAAATCCAGCCATTATTGTGAGTTCTGTGCAGCAGCTCAAGGTTAGTCCCGCTGAATGGTGAATTATGAATGATGATGTTACTTCTCTCTTGTCCACTGGGTATGAGAGTTGTCTTTGAGAAATAATTCTGCCTGTCTGTAAAGCGCCAAAGACTTAAAAAGAGAATGGGTTTCTCAGACTATCTATATACCTTACTATAGAAACCATGGGTCTCACTTATTTTTAGCTGTACACAGAAGTGGAAGATGTACTCTGACGCTGTAGCTAGGTTAAAGTACTGTTACTTGAGTGAAAGTTGTATTCAGTGTGAAGTTTTCTTTCTATATAGGTCCTATATTTTGCCTTTTTTTCCCTCTGGCTTTTTAATTTTTCGAACACCTTTGCATTAGTATTTTACATTTTATAACTTATAATAATGTATATGTATGGAAAACATCTTCTGTTGGGGAGATGTTAATTTGACTTTGCAGAGAATGCATTGGTATAGGTGTCTGACGCCCCCTGCTGGTAAAGGTGGGGACTCCGCTGAACATAAAATGGCATAAAATTTTGCATGCCTGGGAGCAACATGATGCTAACTGATAAATAAATGACAGGGTCTGCAGCTGAATTTAAGACTTTTTAGATCTTTTTAAGACCATTTTTCAAAACAATTTAAGACCTATTTCATAAACATGCCATTTACGTCAATGAGTGCCGCCAAGCATTTTGATCTTGTGTCAGCAACGGTATTACGCCTTTGAGCATTTCAGAGGGCAGGTACTTGCATTAAATGTATGTGACATATTTAAGACCTAATACTCTCCATTTCTGCAAATTTGACTTTTTAAGGCCTTAAATAGAGATTTTTAAATTTAAGACTTTTTTAGACTTTAAGACCCTGCAGAGACCCTGAAATGAGCTGATTGCATCATATTGACAGGAATTAAGCACTGAAATGATCAGAATGAGTCCGGGGACAATATATGGGCTTTAGAAATGTGCAGGAGCACTTCCTGGTTTCATGTGTTTACATAGAGCTGTTTTCAGATCTTTAGAGGGGACGGCCTTAGCAAAAAGGATTACTCAGACATGCATAAATGAAACAAAATACTACTCCAGGTATGTTTTTGAGGTGTAAAGAACATTAAAACATGATTTCAATTGAGCAGAATAGGACACCTTTAATTAAAAAGTAGTTGCTGCTAGGACTTGGTGTGTACATACTGTATGTTCCTTGGTACCTAAGAGCCCCAGTTTCTATAGAAATGTAATACTGGGGAACATAGCCCATACCTGCACACTTTGTGAAAGTACCTATGTCCCTGGAGAATGTAACCATAATCCTAACTTTCATGTTTTCGGGGGAAGATAGGTACTGGGGAACATTGGGCTGATCCCACCAGGGAAAATTGGCACTTTTCTAGGTATCTATGTTCCCTATACTCCACAGAAACGCGGGAATATACTGTAGGTATGCACCTGTTGCTGCTAATACCACTATTACCTCTAATACCACTACTACTACTACTACTTTGCTGCACCAGCTACTAGTACTACTTAGAATTGGATGGCAGCTATTCTTTCATACTATTAAACTAGGGTGACCAGATTTCTAGACCCAAAAACTGGGACAAATATTTTGCTCACAAATCACGGTGCATTTGAACTTACCAAGAGTCAAAAAAGCTTCCAAAATCCATACAATGTTCTGTTATGTAAAAAAGTACATGACGCTAGGGCTAAAGTTTTGAATATTTAATGGGAATTTACTGACAAAAACAATAACATCGTAAATGCATTTAGTGACAAAAGTCTTTAGACTAATGATATTAATTTTCCTGTTCTTTTCTATTAGTTAAAATGGGGACAACTGTGACATGTTCTGTTAAAAATTGGGACATATTGGCCTAAAACTGGTCACCCTACATTAAACCATCTCAAATTAAACCAGGTTGTACTGTATTATTGTTTATCCATGTACCTGAAGCCAAAATTTTCTTAACACAAGTGAATACGAGTAAAAATGTCTTGTTGCTTAATCAGAAGAATCAGTATGTTCGCTAAAATCTGCAAGCTCTGGGGAAATGCATCAACTTACAGACTGAATAATCATAGAAGACAGACAGAACCAAATCTGTATTTCAATACATTTCCAAAGTAGAGTAGGGGAGAGCAGGGTTGATCACGAGTTGATTGTCTCATTGCTTATTACAGCCACAGTAGAGGGTGAGCTGATGTTGTTATCCAATATTTAGTTGTACATTCGGCTTATTTGTGCAATATTAATTTTTCCATTAAAACTAACAACATTGAGGTGATGATATAATATGTTATTTTAATAAGTCTGAGTAATTTTTCATGTTGGTGTTGTTTTTATTTTAAAAGCTTGTAGGATATTAGCTTCTAAAATATCTAGCAAAAAGCCAAAGCTCATAGCTTTAAGTTAAGTCATCTTTTAGCTTGCAGGCTAAAGCCATGTAGTAGCTAGCTCAACATTTTTGTCCTAAGGTCAGTTGGGGCTGGTTGTCTCACTGAACCAGGGGTTAGTTGTCACATGAGTCATAAACGGTTTTGGTAAAGGCTGTATTTCCCACTGTAAATTCCTTTATTTTACAGCTCATCCCAGAGTATAGTTCTAATAAATAATTGCCTTGTTCAAAATCATGGTTTGAACACACCAGACATTGAATACATTATGTATTCCAAACTTATTTTATCTTTTTATTCCAAAAACCAAAAAAAGTTACACATATTTAAAAAAATAAATCATTTTTTGCACCGAAGCTCCATTGATTTTAATCAGGACAACCAACCTTCACATGAGGTTGATTATCACAGTGGCTCAGGGTGTCTTTGATGGTTAATACCTTTTTATTACAATAAGGTGTAAAAAAAGAAAGGGATACCTACTTGAAGTCAAGACCTTAAGCTTTCATTTAATATATGCATGACACTTGTAAGATGTTTAGATGATAAGTAATTTACACTAAAGTAAAAAGTGTGACAACCATCCCCTGTCTCTTCTATAAATGAATCTTAAGATAGTAGTAGATAATCATACTCTATCCCAAAGAGTGGCCTACAGTCCATGTTTTTGTTTTTGTAAAGTCCAACTGAAATACCAACTGTGCCTTAATTCAGACAGACAATAACATAGTATTTCCAGACTTCCAACATTATGGCCACCCAACTGAGTAGAGAATAGGAGCTTTTTACACATTAAGTGAGAGCAGAATGTGACGAGCTGCCGGAGTTTTCTCGTAGAGCACAATAGGCCCTGACACTGCGCGTTACTGCGGTACAAAGGAAACTTCACTCTGAGGCGGCCAATATTAAATAGTATTTCACAGGATATTTGGACACAAGCTGTGCTGATAAAAGACTCCCACTGCTTACCATACTTTGGAGGGGATTTTTCAAGTGATGCCTGGAGAAAGCAAAGTAGGAAGTTTTGCAAAAGGGCACGGCAGTATCACAGATTTTGTACATTACGTTTGTTCTATCAAAACATGCAGCCGTCAGTGTGTCTTTGGCAAAATAAAGTCTATACTGTTTTGCTTTGCTGGCAATCATTTCTGTCTGATACAGGAATAATGCCCTGAAGCTCAATCGCTGTTCAAACCGGCAGACTCCATTGACAAAAGCAAAATCATTTTATTTCTACTCACAAGTTCTTTTTTTATTTTTTATTTTTTGGCTGCTTAATGCGTTATGCTAAAGATGTGAGGTTTACTGAAAGGCTGCACTTAAAATGTATAAAATCAAGGACTAAGTGGTTAAGGTGTAGCTTTTATTAAAGTTAAAAAGATGTTTTAATGAAATGCATAATATCAATTTGGCTTTATAACACAAAAATACTTGCACAACCCTCTGTATGGATCTGTCTTTTTATGTTTTACCTTAGTTAATTGACTCTGATATGGCAAGTGGATACTGCTATTAAAGCTAAATTTTCATAGCTCCTTAAAAGTAAATTATGTTAAAAGTCTGTCAAATGAAAACACTGAAGATTAGCTGTACAAATGATCCAAAAAAGTTGTGAGAGCTGAGAACTGAACACACTCCAAAAATCTTTCTTGCACCAGTGAGGCGTTTGTATTCTAACTCAGTTTGATCAATGGTGAAAGGTAAGGTGCTAGGTTAGACTATGAGCAGTTGTTTTAGTGTTACTAATAATCCTGGCACAGGTATTACAGTAATCTAATGTTTGTAACATAGTGTTCACATGCACTTGAGTGTCTCGGCTGTGAGTATTCAGCATATGATAGCATTCATGCGCTAAAGAAAACCAAACCAATTACATAAGTCCCTGCATGTCCAAATAAAATAAAATACAATTCAATTAAAAGTCCTGTTTTTCTTTCCATTAGTTGTCAGTTACTAACAACCTCATGGCCAGGTATTATTGCTTTTATCAACCTGATGACCAATAATACCTAGAAGCTAGTGTTTTTCCACCTTGCAATCCGGATTCTCATGAGAGTTGTGAGTTCACAAACTCATAAAAATCCTTCTTGAAAGGCACAAGCTTAATAATGCCTTGGATTTATATAGTGCCTTTCTAGATACCCACGCGCTCTACATTGCATTATTCATTCACTCCTCAGACAGACTCAGTGGCAGTAAGCTACTTCTGTAGCCACAGTTGCCCTGGGGCAGACTGATGGAAGCGTGGCTGCCAATCTGTGCCTATGGCCCCTCCGACCACCACCAAACACAGCCACAAAGACACATTCATACATAAGCAAGGTGGTGTGTCTTGCCCAGGGACACAACGACAGTATGCGCTTCAGATGAGATTCGAACCGGCTACCCACTGCGCCACCATCGCCCCAAGCTTATCAATTTGTGGCCCAAACTGGTGGTAGTTCAGTCACTGGTTTGGCAGTACTGTGGCAAGTGGGCAGGTTTAAGTTTCCAGACAACAACTAGCAGTCTTACTAATACTTTAAAACATCATGGGGTGCTGAAAAATGTAACATACTGTATGCAGCTATACAGTTTGGTAGGTAGGTATACTTTATTGATCCCTGCAGGGAAATTCTCTGCATTTGACCCATGCCTCAATGCTGCTGGGGCGACCTGGTACACCTGGTTCCACAGTTGAGTCAAACTCCTATATGTGATTGGCACTATGTCCAAGAGAGAAGTCGTTCATCTTCTCAATTATTTTTGGGGAAGAACAATCCAGTTTTCTGATGGACTTCAGTCTTGAACACCTGCTGCTGCAAAACTGGAGAATGACTTTATACTACAATAAATCAAAAGACCATTGTGTTGGGGTCTTGTCTGAAAAGTTTAATGACTTGTATTGGAAGCTGTAGGACTGATACATCTATAATAAAAAAAAATAAAGAGAAGGCTTTCCAAGAAGAGAGTCACTTACATTAAGATTACACTTGATGTTCATTTTACATTCTGTGTCAAATTTGGCTGGTTAATGATCTTGGTTTAGGAGTCTTCTGGCGTCTCACAAAGTTACATATCTGAATATACAGAATCACTCATGAAAGGGTCGTTATAAAGACTTAAAATTATGTGGGTACTATTTCCAATCCATTACACAAATATAGGAGAATGTGTGCCATCATCTAGTCTGGCCTGTCAGACAAACTCTTTTCCTGTTCTATACAAAGAAGTTAGTCTGGTACATCTGTAATAACATTTCGTTACTGTGGCGGAACAATGACAGGTGGAGTAACCATTCAGAGAAACAAAGGGCAGGACATAAGCTGTGCACTAACCCAAACAAACATGGATTCTTGTCGTTTTTTTCATAAAACACCAGGATATGATGTATTATGAGCAGCTGGGGACAGCAGCAGAAGCCAGTTGTACAAAGAATTGTGGAAAAAAGTGTTTTTTTTATTTTATGCCTTTGTAGATCGAATGTCAACAGGACTTTACTGTTGTTAAAATGGCAACAAGACGAAGAAAAAAATCACGCAGAGGACTGGACAACAAGGACTGCAACAGAACCAAGGAAAGCACTAAACGCTGGTAATCAGGTCAGAGAAGTTCTTAAATTGGCTCAATAGCTAGCACTACCTTGGTTAGCTCTTCCGCTTTTGTAAGACAAACTGCAGTTCCAAGTCAAACCGCAGAAACGCTTTGCTCCGAGTGGGGAACCAGACTCTCCTGCTTGCACACAGCAAGTAGGAGAGTCTGGCTCACCAGGCTAACCATCGTCATAATTATGATTAAAAACAGGCATTACATAAGATCTGTGTCCAAACATGTCTGTATTCATTAACACCTCTGCAGAACAGGCCCAGCCTTTCTCCGGATGTTTCCCCATCACTGCCTCTGACTCTATATGTGTGTCTGCTGTTGTCAGGGCAGCTGTGTAAACTTCATATCACCCAAATATTTCTGTCTGTTTGCATTCGGAGCCTCCACACATCAGCATCTCCTGTTAACTGGCGGTTTGTGTGGGCATATTAAAGCAGCTCATTACAACTGACTCAACAGAGCAAAAGGCCACGGAGCGAATATTTACAGCAAGGAAACATTTCACAGCACCAGCATTCATTAGTGCACAGTGCCAGTATGAATATGTATACTTGTACACCTTGGTATAAAGGCACAGTCCAGTATTTTGTAAATTTGTTGCTTTTTATGTATTTTTTATCTTGTGGTCTGATGATTTGTCGGTGTTTCACCATATAAAATAAATTCTTTATTAATTGCTCTTCTTCCGACACTTTCAATTATGGGTTGTTGGTGGCTGGTGCCTATCCCAGTAACTAAGGGCCTCAGGCGGGGTACACCCTGAAAAGTGGCCAGTAAAGGCTATTTTTATACTCCCATTATGTACGCAAACAGTTATAAATCTTCATATCAATACAGACCTATTACTTCCAAGTGTTTCCTATGTATACGTCTGTGCTATGTAAAATAACCTGTAGGGGGCAAAAAGTGATAGTCAAAGATTTTTAGAATGAAGAAAAAAAAACAAAAACAACAACAGACATGGCATCGCTGAAGAAGGTTTTGACATTACATTTATTTTGGGCCATTTTTAGGCTTTATCGGAAGGATAGTAGTAGGAAATTGGGCAGACTGTCAGAGGCTGAACTCGAATCCACCATGCCGAGGCAGGCTGTAGTTGCCCTGCACTATATGCCTGTGGTGCATTGCGCTACATTTATAGAGAAATATGGAAAAAAAATAGGCAAAAACAGTAGTGGTCTTCACTGCCTTTCAGTATTTCACTTGCTAGTTGTTCCTTAAAAAGGAACTAACCTTTTCTACCTTAAATAAACAGTTGTGCCCTGCATCTCCTGTGAGCTCCACTGACCCAGTGTCCCTTAAGTCTCGAGAGAAGTCGGCACATAGCAGTTAGCCAAACAACAAGCTAAAGACGGCATAATTTCTCATTTTTTGTTATGGTAGAGCTGCCCAAAGGAAGAAAAAATCTTTGTGTGGATATGAGCAGGGGAAAACAAAAGTAAAACTGAGCGAGGGATCACAGAAGAGTCAACTAGGCCTTTGAAGTATTTGTGATAGTGTTTTACGCCGAAATGTAGGGAGAGCACCGTAGAGATAAATGAGCCTAAAAACAGCAAAAAAAACAAGCAAAGCAAAGTTACAAATGTTCAACAGTTGTACCAAAAGTGACCCCCATGACCAACGCATGTTTTTATTGCCACCATTCTCAAACTGGGGGTTCTTTAACCATGGGTTGGGGGTTCATGAAAAAAAAAAAAAAAAAAAAAAAAAAAAAAGAATTATTATTATTATTCTAACATTCATTAATGTTAATGGGAACCAATAAAATAAACATTCTGATCAAATTACCCTCACTTACATTTGGTTTTAGGACGTTATAAAGCTCCTGATTATTGTGACGCACCACATAAGTCATGATGAGTGGGAGCAGAGGATGCTATAAGGGGGTCTTTGGGATTTTTTTTTCGCTCCTGTAAGGGGTCCCTGGCTCCAAAAGGTTTGCAAACCCCTTTTTTAATGTAGCATACGAATGAGCCTTTAGTCACTGGACACAGAGACATACATCAACTAACCCTACTCAAAGATAATCCATGGTAACACTCACTCCACTTTTTTATGCTTCAACTACCCCGTGAACCGAACCCATCTTCTCGCTAAGAGGCAGGAGCGCTAACCACTCTCCCACAGTACATACCTAAGTCTCTTACAAAGAACACAGATACTCATTTATACAGGTCCCAACCCTTAAGAATCTAACACAAACACATTTACAAAAATCTGAACTATTCTTGGCTGCTTGACGTCAGCCTCGAGCATGTCCGGAGTGCGTCTTCTGTGATGCATGCGCTCTTAAGAAATCCAGCATGTTCCGGGCTGACGCTTATTGATATAGATGAGGGGTGTAATGCTTTAAGAGAGACAGCCGACCTCAGCTCAAATCATTTACAGCCTTAGCATGTGCAGGACCTTCTGTGGAGACATTGATTTAACATTTCAATTTTAGTCCATGCGTGACCACATTTCAATCTCTATTTGATCAAAGAGGCCTGCTTCAAACCTTGCATTTCATTCTGTGAGAAGATTTTATGTTAATTTTTTTCATCAACCAAGGTGTAATTGCATGAAATTTAAAAATGCATTTTGGTGTTTTACTCTTTTAATATCTTGGCTTATTTTGAGTAACTTTTTGTTTAACTGACACTGAGGTTTTGGTGTAAATACAGTTTTTAAGAGCACCATTGTACACATTGTATAGGGAACATACGTACAGTAGGTAAACACCAAACTTAAAGGGGCTATATTATTCAAAATCAACTTTTTTGAGCTTTCTATGAAGGTTGCTTTGTGTCTTTATTACAAACTCTTTTTTTAAACAATTAATTTATCTTTTTTTGCAAGAGAAGTTTTGTGAACTGAATTTTTCTACTTCAAATTCTGATGAAAATTTTGGTGAATAAAATTATATGAGACAAAAAATTTTTTACAATGTATTTTTGTGCATTATGTTAAAACACTGTATTTGCTTTGTATGTAATTTGAAGAATCAGAATTTCAAGTACAAAAATTCAGTTCACAAAATTCAATTGCAAAAAATATACATCACATATATTTATTGTCTAAAAAAGTTTTGGTAATAAAAACACAAAGCAACCTTCATGCTCTCTACCATGTTAAAAATGTTCCCTCATGAACATTTTTACATTGCTTCTGTGCCTGTTTGACTAATCCTGCAGTCTCTGGCACTTTCTGCAGGCCTCAGGACACTTGGTTCCAGAAACCTCTGTCTCTCCCATGAACCCCCGCCCTACTCCAGTAAGCACTGACCAATCAACAAGCCCTCTACAGCCAGTACTCTCATTCTGTTAATCCAAAAATACTATATAGCTCTGTTTCCACTGATTCCTCAAAGCTTAGGTTTAAACAATATACAAAAAAAGTCTAATATATCCTTTTTAACATGTCCACATAGCTCAAACACACAATTAAATGCCAGGTTTGAAGGAGGCCATGGTCTGCTTACCTTGCTGTTGCTAAAACAAAGTAATTAAGCATCAAAATCAATGAGATTGATTTGGATATACTTAAACAGTATGCAGCGGCTCAGTGATTATAGAAATGCAGTGTGTGGGATATAAAGAAGCAATTTACAGCAAATCCAGCTTTAATCAAATGAATGGAAGCTGTTATAAATGGGTGTAACACTTGAGGATAGTTTTTTTTTTTTTTTTGCTGTCATTTAGCTACATGCTGCTGGGTTGGCTATGTCCTCATGTCGACTACTGCATGCTATATTTAGAACAGTTACTCTTACTTAACACTTAATGGATATACTGTTTTTAAAGGTAGTTAACAGCAGTAATAGGATTAATAGGAACTAGATTATGCAGGGTTTATGCACTTTTTTACCAAGAATTTTCCATAGCATAGACCTGAAAAATGACACGTGTTAATAGTATTCAAAATGTTCAGTGTGGTACATTAGAAACATACTTTTGCTGCAGTTTAATTTGTTAAATCTGGAAATTAAAGGAAGTATCTTAAATTTGTATTTACAGTGGGGTACCTTGGGGATGACAGTGGTGCAGTGGGTTATCCCGCATTTCTACCTCACCACGTAGTGCCAGTGGCCGACAGCGCTGACCCTCACCCACTGGAAGTGTTTTGGAATGGAAGTGCAGTGCCGCGGAGCTCTGAGCAGCTGCAGAGGCATGAGGGGAATGGTGAGATTGTGCGATAAAAGCCATCGATAAAGACAGGAACGAGACCAAAACAATCTTTATTCACCAGATAGACAGAAAACAGCAGTTTAACATGAGATTGTTTTGTTGTTGTTGTCATTTGCATCACTTCACTGACTACATTGGGTGAGTTCCTAGAGTTTGAAAAAGTTTTGTTTTCGCAGTTGCATTGCATGTGTATATAAAATATTTTAATGCAAAATATACATACACAACATATACATATGCAAATATATAGCCTACTATTGTGCAGTTTTGGTTTCTACTTTGAAAATCTAGATGTTGCACTTGTTTAGTGTCCAGTTTGGTGTGATCTGATCTGTGTGGATTGACAAGAACTGGGAGTGGCGTCGCAAGAAAATAGAAATGCTGCTTATCTCCAATGAATCGCGGCGGCGCTGGCAGTGGAGACACTCTCATTCACTAGAAAGGAAGTGTATTTGAATTGAGAGTGCTTGCAGTGGAAATTGGGGGTTAAGCATTTGCCCTGCAATCGGAGGGTAGCCAGTTCAGATCTCGCCCACATTGCCTACTCCAATCACAGTGTGTGACTGGTTGCGACAGGAAGGGCAAAGAGAAGCAAAAACAAAAAGAACGGGAAAAAAATGTAGTATTTACCATAGACACAGATTAGTATGGTTTTATATGAGCATCTTTTGAAGATCCATCAACATGTAAGAGTGAGGAGGTACTCAAGATATGACAAAAAGCCCAAGGGGTACATGAGACAGAAAAGGTTGGGAACCACTGCATTAGAATTTCAGACTTCATTAAATACCTGCATATTGTTTTATGTTTAAAAAGACAAGAGTAACAATATTGCTCTTTATGATAAATACAATGAATATTAGTGGTTTAACAATGGCGGCCAGAGGCTTGTTTTCATAAGCCTTCAGTTTCTTTACTAAGAAAAAAATATATCTTGGAGATGTTTTCCATGTGGGAATTGAACTCCTGCCTACTCCTCTTCAGATAATGGCCTCCACACCATCCATCTGCCGTCCCATCACATCTGTTTATCATCGCTCCAGAGAGACAGAGGCGCTTTCAACCATCACAGCCACAGACTTCGACAGTATTTTATTTTTTTTCTTACTTGCAGCAGTGCTCTTGTTTAGCTCTGCGTCAACAATCTGCATACCCAATCTGCATGCTCTGGTACCAACAACTTCAAACAGAATAAGAGAGATTCCTGAAGTATTCACACTTGTGTTATTTTGACGTCTGCAACTTTCCGAGCGCTTCTCAAATAAAATCCCGAACAGGCTGCCTCTGCCTTCTTCTTCTTCTTCCTCAGACAGGTTTGGAAGACACCCGTCAGAACATCTATCAATAATACACTCTCGCCGTATACACAAGTCCAGAGCTGCTGACATGAAGATGAATGGCGCACATCAATGTTTTCCATCTCGCGCTCACTTCGAGGCCTTGCGGAGCGGCCTGTGTTTTCGCAAAGAGGAGCCAAGTAACCCTCATACGCGCTGTCACCGAGATGAGAATTACTTGTAATAATTTATACGACATGGGTTGTTTTATGGAAGCCCTGGGAAATATGGGGGGAAATGGCAAAGTAGAGAAAGAAAAAAAAAAGAAGAAAGGAAGCAGTTTTTTTGACTAGCACCCAGAAGTTGACATCCAAGACAGGAGAATTGTCTGCTGAGAGAGGTTTGGAAGACAATATTTGTGCTAGGGGAAGGACAAGTTTAGTAAGAAAAAAAAACAAAAACACTCAGATGGGTGAAGTGAGCGATAAGTGAATGAATAAGTAATGCGGGGAGATGGGCTTGTAGGTGGACATACAGACCTGATCAAAAGTTTAAAACCAGTTGAAAAATTGAAAGAATTTACATTTTTTAGTGTTGGATCTTAAGGAGGTTCTAAGTAGAGCTTCAAAATGCAAAAAGAAGAAATGGGACTGAGGAAAAAAAAAAACTGAGTAAGCAATTTATTGAAAACAAATTTGTTTCATGCAAGTATTTCCAGGAGGATCCACTGTCTGGAACTGATGTCCATTTTTGTAAACTTCCCTTGCCATCCATCTTCAAATGTTCTGTATTGGATTTAGATCAGGGGAACATGCAGGATGGTCCAAAAAAGTGACATTATTCTCCTGAGAAAGGCAGGCATTGTGAACTGCAGCGTTGTCCTGTTGAAAAACCCAGTCCGAGGGCCCTCAGTCAGGAAGGCCTTCTGCAACATCTCCACACAGCAGGCCACCGTTTGACCCCTGCACAACCTAAAGCTTCATTGTTCCATAGAAGGAAAAAGCAGCCCAGATCATGTTGGGGCCCCTCCACTGTGCCGCATCTCCTTGTCCTGTCAGTAAGGCATGGCTTGGTTTTAAAAAGCTTGTCACTGTGCAAAGTGCCAGAGATCAGTGTCCTCTGACAGTTAGACCACACAGGTGTAGCCTTATTTATGTTTAAAGGTCCAATATTATGCTTTTTATATTAATTTTGGACACCTTACTTAAAATAATGTTTGAAATGTTTTGTTTTGGAGAGCTGTTGCCTTGACTTTGCAGAGAACCTTTTTTATTATATCTTTTATTTAACCTTTATCTTTGTTTAACCAGGAAAATCCCATTGAGAGTAAAAACCTTTTTCAAGGGAGTTCTGACCGAGAGGCAGCAAACAAAACACAGTTACATAATTACACACAAGCAAAGACAAGATAACAGAAAGAGACTGATTATAAAATATGAAAAATAAGTGCAATCTGTAGAGTTGGCCTCTAGAACTCTGGCTTTAAAAACATTCATCTCAGGTAATTTCCAGTCTTTCTGCAACATATTCCACGCATAAGGTGCAGAGTGAACAAAAACCCTTTTGCCCTGCTCACTGCGAGCAAATGGAACAGACAGCAACACATGATCTTGTAAACAAAGAAAATAAGAATCAGCCCTTCTCTGACATTAAGTAGTTTAAGCATTGCTATAAATGAAAGTGTACCAATGGCTCCTCTTTTGAGTGGCCAGAGGAGGCCATCCCACACAAGAATATAACTTACAGTGGATTTGGTGAGGTACACGAGAACTTCTAGGTTTCACATGTCTACATAGAGCCATGAGACCGAGCGTTTTCAGCTCTTGAGAAAGAGACTGCCACAACATTGAGGATTACTCAAACATGCGTGATTGAAACAAAATACTACTCCAGGTCTGTTTTCGAGGTTATCATTATAACATGGTTAAAAGCACAAAAAAGTTTATTTAACAGAATAGAGGATCTCTAAAATATAGAACCCATCTGGCAATAGACAGTGAATGAATGAAGACATGTTCTCCTGGTGAATTCTGAGGCTTTTCCAGGCCAGCCATGAGACAGCCCTATACCAGTATGTCCTGGGTGGATCCCGGGGCCTCCACCTGGTGGGACCTGCCAGGACAGCAGAAGCTCAGTTCCTGATGGTTGCCAGTTTGGTCCCCGCTGCCAGCAGTGCATAATGTGGCAAGACACTTCACCCACCTTGCCTATATGAATGTGTTAGCGTGACTGGGTGATTGATGGTGGTTGGAGGGGCGGTAGGTGCAAAATGGCAGCCATGCTTCAATCACTGAGTGTGACTGATGAGTGAATGAATAATGTACAGTGACTTTGAGTGTCTAGAAGCGCTATATAAGACTGATGCATCATTATTGTTATTATTATTACTACTATTATCTCCACTGGCTCCTCTCAAAGTATAAGAGCAAGGGCTTTACTTTGATCTACTTTGGGTGGCTAAGCTCCTCACTCTCATTTCGTTCCCCTTGTATCTGGGATCATGTCCTGTTGTCCTGTTGGTCATGACCCAGAGTTTATAAAGCCATAATCCCCCAAAGATACTCCCCCACAAAGAGCAGCTCAGGGGCCCTTCATGAGATACATCAGTTTCCCACATCTCAGCCATTCTGATCCAAATGGTACAATACAGCATTGTTGGAAATGGCCCTTTTGGTATCTCAGCTGAAACATAAACTTTTTTTTTTTTTTTTTTTTGGGAGGGGGTCTGACTTTAAAATATATGAAGGAATGACCCATACAAAATGCACCAGGTTCAGAGGGCTCAGATTGGGGCCATAGTAAGGTTCTGTCCCAGCCTGACCACAGCAGAGCAGCGAGCCTTATCCTGAGCCTGTCTCTGGTGATAGATGGCTAGTGATAACCTAAGAAAACTCCCTCTCTCTGTATGTATTTGCAGCTGTGTGGTCCCGTGCATACTTTTTCGTAATGTGTACAAATGATCTTCTCTGGAGGCAGGATCCTGTTTCCACATCTCTCTCTGTCTCTTTTTTTCTCTGCCTATAATTATCTGTCCCGATAAAACTCTGCCTTGCCTGGCTCTGGCAGATCAAACCGTGATGAGGCGGCAGCTCTTCACACTACAGTGCCGGCGCCAGGTGGCTGTCCTTGAGTGGAGCTGGGCTGGATACACTCACATCTGGAGGGCAATTCATCAGAACCGGCAACTGTGATTGTAGATGATACCACTTTGGTAAACACAATTAGACACGAAGCAGTCAGGCTTTGATGCAGCGTTCTGATTTATGACAGTAATGAAGCACATTACACAGAGCATAGTAGTAGTTTTGTTCAGAACTATATTTTTATTTCCCAAAGTCTACAATGTTTCAAGTAATGGGCTCTTTCTCTTACAGGATCCCTAGTGATTGGTCACATGACAAGATCTATAGAAATGCAGTTGAGCTAGGGCTTTTCTTCACTCTTTTCTCCAGTCTTGTTGGGCCCTATTTTTTTCACAGGGGATAATTTTGTTAAGCCTCTTTCCTTCTATAGTGGTACTGGTTAGCCCTAGACCAAGGGTGCTCAATCTTTTTTGGCTCATGAGCTATTTTTAAAATCATCAAAGCCAGGAGAGCTACCTTTATTTACCCATTAGGGCCTACTTCTATTAGACACAGCATGGTGGGCGTTTATCAGGGTTATTATAATTTCAGTGGTTAAACATGAACATAAAAATAGCAAACAACCTCTTTAATAAAGTCACATCTTATTAAACTGAAATTTTAAACATTCATTATCCACTCAGGAATACCTGAATCTGATAAATGTAACATATAAAGTCAGTGATATTTACAACAGTCCATTTCCTAAAACAGCTCATTAGTGTGGTTTAAAATAGGCCTACTATAGTTATATTTAGGCCAGAAATTAATAGTAAACTGCAGTATCACCAAAGATCAACATTATTTTAGTAACATTGGTGATTGACAGGAGCTCCATGGTAACGCTCAGGGGAGGAGCTTGTGAGACTTTGACAAAGTCAGCTTTCTTCATAACAGCAAACTACTTTGTGAAGGACAAAAACAGAGCTAACAGGTAGAAATACATCAGGCACTGACTCCTTCCTCACCTGTCTCCTCCTTGATACCGCTCTGTGTGTGTGTGTGTGTGTGTGTGTGTGTGTGTGTGTGTGTGTGTGTGTGCGCGCTGCCCACCGCTTCCACAAAAGAGCTGAAGTGATAGCAGCCGAAACTCTGATTGTTATTAAGTTGCTCTGTTTAGCTCACGCAGTTTACTCACGCTTCCACAGTGTCCCATGTGTTAGAAGGATTCTCAGACTGGTCAAATGCTATAGGCATATGACTTTATTTGGAAAGGCAGGGCTCTGCAATTGACCCGCACTGCCTTTGCAATCAACTGGTAGATTGCGATCGATGCGTTGGGCACCCCTGTCTTAGACTAAATCTTGCAATGCATGTACTCTATTCTAATGCCTTGTGTGTGCGTGCAAGTTGGTTAAAGTTCATTAATCAAACTTGCATGAATGATACAAAATACTACTAAAAATATGTTTTTCAGGTGCAAACAAAATTATCAAATGATTAAAACAAACAAACAAACAAAAAAGCTAATTTAGCAGAAAAGGAGACCTTTAAGAAGTAGCTAGATTCTAGAAAGATTTGTGTGTAGTTATTTTGTGCATTTCACTTACCTGGTAATAAGGAGTTTACCCATGCACCTTAGTGTATAGATGATAAAATACCTGCGCTTTGCAAAAGAACAGTATCCAGGCTGGTTCTGTGTAATTCTTTACAGAGAGGAAGTGAATCACCAAAGCTTGCTGTCATGGGCTCAATAGAGTCAATCTGATTAATTAAGCCAGAATGACATCTTCAGCTCTTGCTGTTTTCACAGCTTCTTACATTACAATTTGCTGATGACTAATTAAGCAGGTGCAAGAACACTTCCTATAAAAGCTCAGGAAAAAGGTGCCAGAATCTAAAATGCTGACAAATGTCTGAATAAAATAGAAATCTAGCTTTGAAGGCAGGATATAAACAATAACCTCCAGGTTTATGACCACAGCACAGCGGTGGGCCATGTCTTTTCTTTATCTTGTTTTTGGTGATAGATGGGTGGGCCTGATAACAAAATTTGAAAATGGCAATATATTGCAACAGAAAATATCTCAATAAACAATTGTATTAAGCACTGCAGTACAGCTCAGTTGGTAGAGCTGCGGTGCATATACAGGGCAACTACAAAAAAAAGAAAAAAAAAACAAAAAAACTCATGTTATTCCTCTTAAAGCCCTAAGAGGGTTGGTCTAAAGTCTGTGTTAAGAAATGGGAATTTTAAGGGAATTACTTCACACAATGCAATGAGAAAATGCTGGATCTGGTGGTGATTTTTCTTTAAGTTGTTTTGATTTTTGTTTTGCCTCTGACTGACAGCGTTACATAGGATTTAACATGATTTAACATTTCTATATTGTAATGGCAGCAGAATGAAAATAAGCAATTTTAATGTAAGACAATAAGAACCAAAAAGGGCTTTAAGACGAACAATGTAACTTTTTTTGTCTAGACAGTAGAATATTTAGTTTTGTCAGTTGTGATGAACATTTTTGTCAAATGTCATCACCCTATAGCATAAGAAATTACAAAATGAGAGCAAAAAAAATCTTTGGAAAACCCTAAAAGGGAGCCAGGGGGACCCGAGGGTTAAAAAAAATGACAGTATAATGTAATACTTATGGAGAGGTTACAGTCCCATGTGAGTTTGATGCATCTATTAACTTTGGTAGACTCTTATTTTCCAAAAAGATTTCCAGTTACAGTTTCAGGATTCACAGTGTCACAGCTGAATAGCAACGGACTTCGAATTGGACTGTCTCTTCTGGTTTCATTCTCCTTTTCCATCTTCACACATGTGCAGTCTCTAATCACCTAATGCTTACTTGGAGCCAGGACACGGAGCTGCCTCTGAGAGCGAGAGGAGCCCAGGTAAGAGGCTCTAACCACGGGGCTGTGTGGATCTCGGCCCCTGATTACACTGTGTATTTAAATGTCAAGATAGCCCCGGGGAGAAGGTGCCAGGTCACAGCGCCCCTCAAGAAGCAGTAATGTAACCTGAGTCCATTCAGAAAGGCCTGCACTCGTACTCTCTGTGAATCACCGTCATTTTAACAGTAGATTGCGTTCCAGATTGAGGAGCGTTTTTAAAGGCCCTTTAGGCTAAAAATACACCGCAAATGTCAACCAGGAAATCTAGATTTTCATCAGGTCTGTCCAGCGCTACACTGATCTCAATGCACACGTCTCGGATTCCTTTTTCGCTCTTCTTTCCAACTTTCTCTTTTAAACTGTCATCAGGCCCCTGCTTTACAATGACGACCAAACTCATTTATAGAAGCAGCGACTGGCCGACTGCCGGGGGGGAGGGGGGAAGGGCTGAGAGCTGCTGTTCCAAATTGACACTTTTGGCTTTGTGCGGCGTACGGTTTAGTGATGAAGAGACACCCTTGGCGTAAACTGTCATTAAAGAGGCAGCACTCAGCTTGCACTTTTGAAATCCTGTCGGCGCCGCGCACACACAGATAGGGAGAAAAGTGAGGTTATAATTGGCCATCACGACACAATAATGGTCGACATGTCATCTCCCAGCATAACTTGTTTTTCTATAGACTCCACATAAGATGGACTTGGACATAATCAGACTGGTGGGGGGCTGTAATCTTTTAACACACAGATTTCCAACAGGTTGACAGTCTTTATTCTCAAATAAATGCTGCAACATTAAATGCATTTTGCTTGGAATCTTTTGATTTGAACTCTTCAGAGGTCAACCCACTGAAATGATAGCCTGGCCTGCCAGACACTCTCTTCCTATTACAAAGAAGTTAGTCTGCTATCCCTTAGATAACATTTTGTTTCTGTGATGGAACAATGGCAAATGATTTTTTGAGCTCTAAATTATAACCACTCACAGGTGACAGAAGTGCACATGTCCTCTCTCTTACTATGGGTCCTCTACTGCTACTCTGACTTTGTCCCTCCTTCCAAATACATGAATGATAGGTGAATTTGTGAATCTAAATAGGCTCTAGTGAATAAATGAGATAGTGAATGTTTTAGCCCTGGAATTATCTGTTGATTACTCACTGTTTACCCAGCTCAAGGTTACAGTAGCTGGAGCTACACAATAAGCTGTGAATGCAAGTGGATGGGCATTTAACAACTACTTAGTTTAATGATGGAAAATAACACCACCCAGTAGAGATGAGCTGATTTTTAGATGAACATGTAGATAAAATCTTGGCTGTAACTAACAGAGTAACACTAACAGTGAGGAATTACCTAAGCCTCAATAGTAAGACACCATACTCACAGTACTTTCTAGCACACCCATGTATGCAAAAAGAAGTCTGACGTGTGCTTTTACTATATCAGACCTAGGTAAGTTCAATGTACAGTACTAATAAAAACAAATGTAAAAACAAACTGATGTTCCCCGGTCCATAGAAACCTGTAGAATTGTATCATAGAAATCATAGGTACCAGAGAATATCCTTACCTGTATATTAGTGAAAGTCCTGATGTTCCCTAATGCTCCCAAACATAGGTACAGGGGATCATAGGCTAACCCTTAAGCGTCCTTAAACTTGTAGCACTGCAACCTTAATATCTTATTGATGATTTCCACCTAATGCAAAAAGTTACTTTTTTTTTTTAACATGAAATAGTCTGTGTGATGGTAAAATCAGTTGTTGTGGTCCTGCATTTTTGACAAATGGCAGAAAAAATTGTGTGTGGATATGTGGAGAGGAAAACCAAAGTAAAGCTCAGCGAGGGGTCATATAGGACTCAACTGGACTGGTGAGTATTTATGATGGTGCTTTACTCCCAGGAGTAGCAGGAGCTCCATAGAGGAAAATGAAGAAAAAACTGCGAAGAAACGAGAAAAGTTACTGAGGTCCGCTTCAGTGACCGCCCACCCCGTGGTTCCGGAAGTAAAATTGCCATTCAGTTTTACTGTTGACTTTTTGAAAAGTCTGTATATTAAAAGTTCTGGACCATAAATAAATAAATAAACCGATTCCTAAATACATATATAACTAAAGGAACTTGTCAAAAAGCAACATTACAAATACACTTTGCTGAATTTTCAAGTTTTACTTAATCTTTATGAAAGAAATTATTTACGTTCTCATTGTGAGCTACCACATAGCTAAATAGCCCTTGTCAAGCTTTTAATATTTGTATGTTTCTAAAAGTCTTTGGGGAAAATTGATGGGAAATTTACATCTGCAACCAGGAGTCGGCAGTCATTGTTGAGCTCCATTACCTGTAGAAGCAAAATTACACATAAACATAAAATGGCAAAAAGTTAGACAAACTTTGCTTTTCAAGATAAAATAAATTAAAAAAAAAAAAAAGGTAAATTATGGTAAATATGAAATAATAATTGCCCACTATTTGCTATGACCAATGGTCTGGACCCGTATGCAGTTAATTTTCCAATGTTGCTAAATTATTTAATCTGTTAAAATGACACAAAAGTAGACACAATTAAAACCTGAGATACAATGTAAGAAATCTAAAAAAGGCATTTAATTGAGAAATTGATCATGCCATACAAATGGCAAAAACAGCCTTTTTATAGCACTGTACATTGCAAGACATATGTACATTATATAATTGTTCTTGGCATATCATTTTCATTTTCTTTGGCCTATAAGCGGCCTTGAATATCAACCCTCTCGTTTCATTTCATTTCATTCATTTCATTTCATTAAACGTAATCAGACTGGTTATCACTGTATAAGAACACTTTATCACCCCCCCTCCTCTGTAATCTGGCCACACTAGTGAATTTCTCGTGTTTTGTCTGTATTGGACCAGATGCATGCTCCAATTCTGGAAAGAGAAATACAATATCCCAATAACTCCCTGTCCCTGTGCGCACATGCCGCAATCACAGAGAAAGATTTGTCGACCCAGAGAGAGCAGAAACAAAGGATCGAGTTTTCCCATTTGTCTGTTGTTTGGAAATCCGTAATGTGAGGGCAAAGGGCTCGCTGGGCTCTACGATAAGTCCGGCCATTTTATGTTAGTAGCATTGACATAAAAAAAAAAAAAAAAAAAAAAAATCCGTTAAACGGTTTAGTTTTCATGCAGTTCAAGTCAATACAGATTTTCTGTAGAGCTACAAAATCTCTCTTCTCTCTCATTCTCTTTTGTGATAATTCCTCGTCCCTGGGAAATTCTAACTTTTTTTTTTTTCCAACCATATTGTCTTTCACTCCTCCTTGGCTTTTTCTATTTCTCGCTCTTTCTTTCACACACTGTACTGTCAATAGAGATCCGTGTTGAGACAATTTAATATAATAATAATAATACACAATAGTGTCAAGGGAATGAAAATACCAAGCTGACAATCAATTTGCTGCAAGACACCGGGCTGGATGACTATTTGTCTTCATTGTGGATTTGGTCTCATATTTGCAGGTAAGAGCCGAGGTTGAAAGTCAAGGCTGTCTGTGTAAATGAGGCGCATTCTCCTGATTTTACCTCTGTTGAGCTTAACAATGTTGGGACAAACTGAATAATTCTCCAAGAGGTAGATAGATAGAGATTGGCGACACTTGTCAAGTTTGATCAAAATCATACAGTGTTGATGTATGATTTAGATTTGGCAGTGCACGATGGCCAGGTGGTCCTGCCTGAGTCACAATTTCTCAGTGTAGTCTGCCTGTCCTCCCTGTGTTACTTTAGGTTCTGTCCAGATACTCCAGCTTCTTCTCACCGTCCAAAGACATGAATGTGTAAAGTGGATGTACTGTTCATTGGTCCGAGTTGGAAATGGTTGTCTGTCAGGTATCAGCCTTGCCAATAATTGGCCATTGTCCAGGTTGTACCCAGCCTAAAACCTAGAGTTGCTGGGATAAGCTCCAGCCATAAGCAGAATGATTCAAATTTCTTTGTATAGAAATGCCTCATATAAAAAATAAAACTTTGAACTCTGTAAAACTACTGCTCTCCAGCCCTATGTTTTCCAGTACCTATGATCCCTGGAAAACACTGACCCCCAGTTAACACCGGCAATGCAGCAGCGCGGAACTACAGTGTCAGGTCAGCTGCGTATGAACTGCTTTCTGTTTAACCAGTCTGATAGTTGACACTGGCACACGAGCATCCCAGGAATGACTTGCCTTTCCACTTTGCTAAATTAGTAAAGTTTTTCAAATGGCTCTGTGTCAATCTGCAGCCAGGGAAACACAGGAAACAAACTTCCACAACACTTTCAAAATAAAGGCTACCTACACAATGGTTATATATGGATCGAGAAGTTCATTTTTGAGAGGGCAGCATAACTTGCGATGCCAAGTTGAAGGCCTGGGGCTCGGTGAGTTGTCGGTAAAACAGAGGGGGAAGCCGGCACCAGCAGTGGAACAGCAGCAGCTCTGTCACCCCTTGGTGTAAATTGGTACTTTTAAATTATGCTTCTGCAATGCCCCCGGTGTAAATTTGGGGTTGGAGCTAGGATTAGGGAACATCAAAACTTACCAGAAAGTGCAAGTACTTATTCCTCCGGTACTTATCTTCCCTGGTTTCTATGGACCGGGGAACATAGGTACTAGGGAACCTAGATGCTTTAAAAAATGCACAGATACCTATGTTCCTGTGATGCCCAGTCCTTATAAATTGGGGAACATAGGTACTGGGGAACATAAGCGCAGGGTTCATACACTTTTTTACCAAGAATTTTCCATGACTTTTCCAAAACTTTTTTTTTTTAGCTAAACTAGTACTGCACGCATGTTACTCGTGCTGTTTTAATTTCCAAAACTTCTCCAAAACTTTACACCAAAATATAAAATTTGAACATTTTTCCAGAGCCTGGAAATTTCTTTTTAAAATTCCAGGTTTTCTATGACTGTATGAACCCTGTAGGTACACACCCTTGCACTGTGCTTTGGCAGAAAAAAGTAATTTCTGATTGGATACTCTACGTTAAGGCCCGCCTCTCAGTAGCTGGTGCAGATTTGCATGGGACAATGTATTTAAGTTGCGCTAACAGAAAGCAGAAAACAATGTTTTTATCTGTATTAAAAAGAAACCAGGCGTTGGACAGAAACATTAGCAATTTGTCTTTTTTTACTTATTTTTTATTTAATTTTTGTGTAACATCTCCCACATTGTCCCGCTTTGTCCCACATAAGCACACTTTGTGTCCCATATTTGTTCCGTTATGGGCTAGTCACCTTAGCGCCAACAGAGTAAATGTTTGTCTGTCAGTCTTGCAAATAACTAGCCATTATCCAGGGTCTATTCTGGCATTTTTACTGCATGCGTATCCACTGCACTGCATGACACACAGACCCGTGGCTACTAGATACGTCTCCACTCTGCCACGCCAGGCTGCAGAGCCCCGATCAGCTTGGAAAGAGCATGCGCAGGAAAACAAATTTGTTGCAAAAAAAAAAAAATCTATTCATAGCAGGACAAAAAAAAAGGTTACTGTGAGATCGCTTTTTCTTACATAAATGCTACTTCACAGGTTTTTCCTCAAAAATGTCCGTCAAAGTTAAAGTAAATAGTAAAGTGTAAATATCTACAGGCTAAAGAACAGGTTAAAGAATAATAACCAAAAAGAGTAAACTCATGTTCTACTTTGGTAATTCCACATTTTCAATATGGCCTGGGACCTATACTACAAAAATACCTCAGATGCCTGGCAAAACCAAACATTAGTGCTTGGGATAAGCAGCCTCTCAACGCAGATTTCCAATTGGTTGAGCTAACTCTGGGTTTCTTTGGGGAGCTGTAAGTGTGTTCATGTGGAACAGAAGGAAGTGGCATTAGAGACAGGTAATATGAACTCTCCACTAAACCCGTGCAAAATGCAGCATAAATACCACTGAATGAAAGTCTTCCATATCACAGATGGAACCTATACTAAAAACAAGCCCTAATGAATAAAAGTTTTGGAAACCTCTATAGCAAACATACAAAACACAATAACTACAAGTTGAAAAACCAAGTAACCCATATTTAGCCTGTAGCCTTCTAGCCTATTTTCAGTAGCTCAGATGTCCAATGTAGAAACGTAGCTGGTTTGATTAATACCGCAAATTATTATTCTGCACAAGTCAAAAGATGATAAACAGCACAGGCCCATATGTCCGGTCAGTATCTCTAACACAGGTTATTTAAGTGCAGTGCTAGGCCCCCAGAGCAACACATACTGACCCCTCTGACCTCCACTTAGAAGCAGGCCTTTCCATTTCGGGACAGCTTGCCCTTCTCTTCTCTCGGCTGTCACTTAGACCCCTAATAGCCCCCATTCCCTCGATGCTACAAAATGAGCGGCTAATACTGCAAAGTGGCTGGGCTTTTGGTGTTTGGGGGGATAACAGATTGTTTCCAAAGTAAGAGGAAGGGGGCTGTGCACATTGTGCCGACGCCTCATCAATCATCATTTAAAGGTTCTTAAATGGTGCGTGCCTCCCGATGGGATCTGAGGGGAGAACTGCCAGAGATATAAAGGGCAAGTCGACTGTATGTTCTCCGCAGTAAGCAGTTTTGTTAAGTGTTAAAAGTTGCTGCATGCATTTAGATTGGGGCCCGCTGACAGGATGCATAAATGTGTGAGAGAATGGTGCATCATCATAAAATGCCTACACGGATCGGATAAACAAGTCATGGTTGGGTATAGAGTAGGAGCAGTTCTGTGCATGCATGGTGCTAACAGAACTTGTTGGTGGTTATGCTGAAATGATGATTGAGGGAAGGCAAGTATGTTTTGTGTTATTCCAGAAATTCGCTGGCTGTGGGTGGAATATTTCAATCTAATCAACAGAGCTGATTAGCAGACCTCAAATATGCGCTCATTTTCTCCCGACGCTAAATCAACACAGCCTGATTTTAAAACTAAAAGTAAACTAAGGCATAATTGTTGGTCGATTGCTTTGTGTGGGGTGGCTAGGTGGGTTAGCGCCTTTTGCTCTTTGCATAGAGGTTGTGAGCACGATCCTCCAGCTTCCTCCCTATGTTCAAGGACATACAAATTGCCCTTTATAATGGAACCTGAGAGTTAGAGTCTCTGTGTGAATTTATCGAGTATTTGAGTAATTAACAGTAATTAACATAACCTTGTGCTTATCTCAGAGCAGGCTGGACTTCAATAAGGTGCAGACGTCATGCTAACTTGCTACAAAATGATTTTGGGCACAATTGTACTGTCTTGTTTTTGATTGTGCTGGTTCCGGATTGAAACATGCTCATACAAGACTTTAATGTAAAAAGAAATAATGCTACTACCAGTCCTGTCGACAGGTTTGCTGGGACCCAGGGCAAAAAGGCTTCACATTTGCCCTTTTATAATAGAAAATATAAAAGAAGAGGGACAATTTCTGGGCCCCTCCAACACTGAGGCCCAGGACAACAAACCCCTTTGCCCCGCCTGACTACTACTACCATGACTACTACTAATAATAATGGATTAGAGTAATACCGTGCTTTCCAAGCCTAAACTTCTCAAAGCGCTTTCACATTAGTCCATTATTCATTCATTCCAGAATCACACCATAGTTGTGGGAAACCACTTCTGTAGCGACAGCTGCCCTGGGGCAGACTGATGACAACATGGCAGCCTTTCTGTGCCCACGGTCTCTCTGACCACCGCCAAACCTACTACAACAATCAAACTCATACATTTAGCAAGGTGGGTGAAGTGTCTTGCCCAAGTACAAAACAACAGTATGCAATGCTGGTAGTTAGTGGATGAATGGCTCTACCTACTGAGCTACTGCTTACAAGTGCAACCCTGGAGTATATCCAACCCAAGATGTAAACTGTAGTTTTGAAGATGTTCTCCATGGAATAAACTTGTCCACATCATATGCATTATCACCAATTATACCACCAAATTCCACTGGGGAGAATAGCACCATGATCACTTTTGTTATGTATGGTCACATCAACTTTCAAATCTACTGAAATACTGCAAAATCTGGGGCCAAGATTTCAAAATTTGACATGACGAAAATATTATGGTTTCATTCATGTTTTTAATCTTGGTTGCCTCTAGAACAGTATTTACAGCCTTTAAAAACGTGAAGTGACTAAAAGAAATTTTTTTTAACAAGTACTCTACTGGTGCCATAAAGAAACAGGTGAGGAGACCAGTGTTGCAGTCTTTTGAACATAAAAAAAGAAGCTCTTCCCTTCCTTAAACTTTTTGTATGATGCCATACAAAAGGAGTAAAGGAATAAGACCAGACTGGATGTAGAGGGCTTGTTGATTGGTCACGACTTCCTGGAGTGGGCAGAGGTTTGGGGAACTAAGCTTTCTGAGGCCTCAGAAACTCAGTGCTAGAGAATACAGGATTACTCAAACAGGCGTGAATAAAACAAAACACAACTCAAGGTATGTTTTTGATGAGGGAACAACATTATAACATGGTAAAAAGCTAAAAAGTCAATTTTGCTGAATATATCCCCTTTAACCATAGACATTTAGTAACTTGTTATAATCTCCTTCTACTGTATATGGTTAAAAAGTCTGACAAACCTTCCACACCATGACTCCATGACTCTCTGGTAAAGTGTGAGGGAAATTACTGCACTTTGAAGGAAATGACCCACAATTTGCACCACGCATAATGGAAGAGCTTTACTCCTTTTCATCTCAGAAATCCCCATTACTCCAATTACTTAGTGCTCAAACAGTTTTTACAGCAACATTAGCAGAAACCTGACTTGTGACAATCCGCCCTACAGTCTTCGGTGTGATGGGATAATGTATGGTTGAGGGTCAAGGCGAACTCTTAGACAAAGCTGTGATTTTGAACAAGCTGGGTTAAGTGGCAGTCTCACATGAGGCGCTAATTAACCAAGAAAAAGACATGGAATACCAGAGTTCCCATTGATTTCCATTAGTAATTTTCTTGAAACAGTATTATGACAGAACTAGAGGCACTTTGAGAGCGCAAACCTATGACAAGGTGACAAGGCATTGGCCATATCTCATTGTCCATAGTCCTTATAGCTCACAATGGTATAGAGTCCATTCAAACTAATCTATTGTTTTTATACTGACCCCCTGTGGCTGGAGTAAGTATCTTTATTACTATCTCACAAACGGACAAAATATGTTTAAAGACTCTTCCAAATGCTAGCAGATATTCCTGGTCTACATAAAAAAGTAATGATTTCTTCCTTGTTTCTTGACTGAACTTTCCTGAATATTTCATACAATTCTGACAATTAGTCTGTTAGAAAGATGACTTGAAAAATTTGTCTAACAAACCAAAGATGAAAAGGCATGAAGAAAATAAGCAGTGTACAGCAAAAATGTACAGTAGGAGAAAGAATTATTAGCCTGGAAACAAAAGGTTTAATTCTTTTTGATGTGGTCTTAAAATGGCACTCTCGTTCCAGCTTTCCTGGGACAGAAGGACGATGCAGAGTTTGTTTGCCTTGAAATAAAGGAAGAAAGTGTCCTAAAGATAAGGGTACCAGACCCCAAGGTTTATAATGGGTCCTGGTCCTACATGGCCCGTTTATAGACGCTATTCTTTTGATCCCTAGAGGTTACTTTCAGGGCAAAAGGGGAAGTTGGCGAGGTCTACAGTAGGGCTGACAGCCTCTGGTCACTTACGTCAGTGAGGTCTTGGTGAAGTCGACTAAAATGTTATTGGTCGATTAGTTGCATGAACTCTTTGCATCATCAAAGCTGGTCTAATTTATGATTTAATAACTTTTTTTTAAGATAGCATAGATGATTTCAGATAGCAATATATTTTACAGCCATTTTTTCTAATTGTTTTATCATAATGTAAAGTCACTTGTATGTGTAACTCTCTGGTAAGTCCCCCATATGTCCTTTGGTCATTCTATGGGTTGATTAATCACTGTACTGGGCTTAACTTTGGTCAAATAACAATGTCTTTGGTTGACTCCAGCCCTAGATGCTGTGATTGGCTGTTTACATTCTGTGTTGTACCAAAGTCAATGGCCTTGTTTGAATGTGTCTTAAGAAAAGCAGCGACATATGATTGACTAAAACTTGCTACTACAGTTGGACCTTTACATTCTTTAATAATTATGTCTTGATAATAGCTTAAGGTCTTGATTTTCACAGCTTTTTTCCCTAATTTAATATGCTATTAGTTTCCCTCAAAAATCTAGAAAAAGAAAGATATTATGTGCATATTCACACCACACCTAGCACACACAATTTATCCCATTATAGTTGTTTAACTTTTGGTTTCATAACATAATACTGTCAGCAGCTCACACATCAGCTTTTTCAAAACTTGGTAATGTGTATTTTGTTGTACCAGTTTTTTTCAGTTTGAATTAATCAGTCTAGCATCCTGATTTAAAATGTTTGATGAGCCACTCAGAAGCACACGTCTGGGTATGATTCTTTGTTTTTGTGTCAGATTAAAATGATCCGTTAGGAGGACTGGATCGTCGATCGTTTGCTGCTGAGCTCTGTAGATGATGAATGGCTGTATACGCACGCGCTCCTGTGTCAATCAGTCAGCCCGGCTCATTAGGTCAGCACATTCTGAGCCACGGGGGGATATTTATTCAAATCCACCAAAATATGCAGAGACGCTGAAAACACCTTGTCCATGCGTAACAATGGAGCTGGTTCTTATGAGGAATGAAGCCACAGAGAAAACACTCAGAGGGTGCTTTGGCTTAAGGATAAGTAAAAAAATGAGTATTATGAAAATTGGGGTAGGCACATTTTGAAGTGATAAAAAATAAAACTTAAGCATCATATTGTTATACAAGAGAAAAAATAGACATCAATAAATAAACAAGGACTAAGAAAATTGAGATCCATTAAAAATGTATTTAGCAGAGTTATATATGGCTTTTTCAGTTTGCTTCTGTTACTATTTTCTTTGCAAAATAAAGACAGGCCCCAATTTTTATAGACAAATTTATGTAAAAAAAGATGCAAAACCAGAGGGTTTATTACACAAAACAGATATACTAATTTGAAAACATCCACATAAATTTGAAAACAAGCCAACAAATTCGGAAATACACACATACACATTTAAAAACATGCCAACAAATTCAGAAAAACTCACACAAATTTAAAAACATGCCAACAAATTCAGAAACACTCACACAAATTTGAAAACACACACATAAATTCAGAAATATGCACCCAAATTTAAAAACGCACGCATTTCAAAACATGCCATCAAATTTGAAAACACGCACACAAATTTGAAAATGCAGAAACAAATTTGGGAACACGCACATAAATTCGGAAATATGCACACATTTAAAAATGCACACATTTAAAAAAATGACAACAAATTTGAAAACACGTACATAAATTTGGAAATACACACACAAATTTAAAAACGTGCACACAAATTTGAAAACACACACACAAATTTAGAAACACACACAAATTTGGAAATACGCACACAAATGTGGAAATATGCAATGTCTACACTACCACAAAAACTAAAACACTACAGCAAATTAAATCCTTTGTGCTTGACTGTGATTGGACAGAAGAGAGCTGTTGCGGTCTGTTTCCTGATTTGCTTGTGTGCTGTTTGTACGAACATCCCACTTTTATGAAGCAGTGCGCAAATTTCAAAGACTTTTGGGTGTTGGGTGTATTTTTTTTACACTAGATACCTACAATCATGCTAACTGCTGGTATTGGAACACTGATGGTCCAAACCAGTTGTGGATTGTTGGAAATTGCATAGTTTTGAAAGATTTCATGAAGATGCTGGAGCTACCTTTTTTTTTTTTTTTTTTTTTTTTTTTTTCAGCTTCTAAACTAAATTAATGCAGAATAGAAATGAAATAGGAATGTGACACTATGCTAATGCTAACAATTAATTAAGTTTCTGATGTTTCGGCTGTTCTCTTTTTTGTTTGGAAATGCCACAACAAGCCAGTCACACAGTGATTATGCAGGATGCCCTTCCTGTCAGTTGGTTGAAGTGTTGATCTTCTGGTTGGTGGGCAAATGCTTACCCCACAGCGCCTTTATCACCCCACTTATATAATTTAGTTCATCTGCTTCCTTTTCATTAGGGGTCAATACAGCAAATCAGTCATACAGTGATTTGGCAAGTTTTTACACCGGATGCCCTTCCTGTCACAACCAACCACAAACTGTAACAGTGACTGGAGCAGGCAGTGTGGGTGAAGTGTCTTGCTCAGGGACACAACAACAGTATGCGACCTATGACATGAAGCTGAAAGTTTCTTTAGCAACTTTTAGCTTTAGAATTCAAGAATACATTTGCAAGTTTAGACCCTGTTCTTTAAAAGCCACACAATTATGACAGATGGTCTGAAAAATCCACAGAGAAGCCCGGGAAATTTTTGAAATTTTTCAAAATGGACCCCCGAATTTCAGCACAACCCTTTCATGTGCAGTTGCGTGTGTATCTTTAGTGTGTCCTTGCTGTCGGACTCCACACTGGAAAGTAATCTCTGAGCCATTTGAACAGTCGGCGCTCGGGAGTTTTCACAGCGAGTCGGGCCTCAAGCTTCGCCCGCAACTACCTCCCCCATCGCCTTTCTTCTTTCACACACCTCTTCATCTCCCTTACAAGCCCTTTTTTTTTACCTAACGCATTTCTGCCTCAGGAGTATTTGCTGCGGGCCGCTTCTCTCCTCTCGGCAGATATCCGGGAATCAGGCAGTCACATGAATTACTGGTTGGAAAAGTGAGGGGAGAGTGGAGATTCTGCCTTCTGTGCCAGCGCTGTTATTTTCCTCATCACAAAGCCCGCCTTGACACAAATAAAGGAATGCACTGGCAGAATTTCAGAGAGACGAGCGGGGGGGAAAGTGGGCCAGTGTCGACCCGAGGCTATGCAAATCCGTCCACAGCTTTCCGACTTCACAAATCTAATGATCATTCCCAGCCCGAGCAGTTTCCATTCTCTATTCCCACAATCCACCAATTTCCTCACACTATTCCCTGTAACGCTGACTCTCAAGACAGAGAATATGCAACTGGTGATAGCTTGGGTCTTTTCGGTTGTCTCTCCAATAAGTTAGATTATATGCTACTAGATATGGAAAGTCACTTGATATGTTTACATGCATTATTTTTGAGGATTATGTACTTACATTGTTTAGAAAGAAGTTTTACTTGAGTAGATTTTGAAGGAAAAGGTACATTATAGCTTATGAGTCAGTATATAGTGTATGTATGTCATTATAGTACTTTGTATAGAAGTAGCAGCAGCAGTGGTAGTTGCAGGAGTAGCAGCAGTATTAGTAGTAGTGGTGATGGTGGTGGTGCAAGTGGTGGTCAGAGGCTTAACATCAGGCAGGGCAGCCCAGTGCAGCTGCACTAGGGCCCAGGACATGAGGGAGCCCCATTGAGAATCCATAATTAGAGTCAGTTTTAGTGGATTGTTTTCATTCTGGGCTATAAATTACACTGCAAGCATAACTCATTAGAGAACAAGCTTTTCTTATGATTAAAAAATATTTAATTTGTATAATGCAGTAGCGTGCGGTGACTTTTTCAAGTGGGCAAGCAGACACCTTGACTTTGTTAAGTTCTATATGAAAACATTTTCATTTAATTTAAATTTAATTAAAAGTCACTTAGGTAACTGCAGTTTCATCAGTGTTTGTGTAGTAGGCTGTTTTAAACTATCTCACACTCTTCCTATATAATTACTATTGGTAATGGAGTACATAAAACAATGTCATAACAACAGTTTTTTCCACAAAGCTGGCCTTCTCTGTTGCCTTATCAAAGAATGTACCCTCGGTTTTTGTTTTAACTTTAATTCATAAGCACTAAAGCGAGGATGGACAGATGAGTGAGGTTCCAGCCTTACAGATGAGGGAGGTTCATCAGGACTCACTCTGAGATCAACACTAGACCAGTGCACTGTTAATGCTGCTTCACTGTAATAAAACCTCAAAAGAAGCCTTATACATCACACCACAAACCTCCATTTAAAAACACCACCTCGCTGACACTCACCTCTCTACTCAAGCTGCAAATCCAGTCCATGTCACTTTTTTGAAGAAACGCCCTGTGTTTCCTACAGCTGAGTTTGTCCACAATAACCAGAGCCCAGTTCATTCACAGTTCTGTAATATTCACATTCATTGCCACTGGCTCCTCTCCTCTCCTCCAGCTCCACTTCTTATGAACATGTCTGACTCTTAACAATGTACGTGAGGCTATCATTTATATGACACACAGTTTTATGCAGCAGAATGTACTCATGAGGAACATGAACAGGGTTTAAGCTACAAACTATGACTTATCTGTAGAAACACTGTTAGACACTTTGGCTGAGGCTACTTGTGGAAAGTTTTGTTGTCTAACGCGGTGCATGCTCACTGTAATAGACAGAGATATAAGCTGTACAGCACACTGCTTATACCGCATGTATTTTCTGCTGCTATCAGCGAGCGATCTCTGTCACTGAGCCTGAGATTGACCACAGCATGTGCGAGTCTCCAAAACAAGCTGGCCCTCTGCTTGACAAGCCCCAGGTAGAAACAGTACACCACGACTCCGCCTCCACGGAGGTGAAAATGACACAAATGAACAGCAGAGAGTCAACCTAGCTTGCCTCGACAGTACCTGGAGTGGCCAGCAGGACGCAGAAAAGTACACAGTGACTGGAAGCAGGTAATAGACTGGTTCACTATGGAAGTGAACGGCAAAATGAAATGGGACACTGAATGTTTCTATATGATGCGTAAAATCTGTATTTCTGTTTAATTTAATAATAATAATAATAATAATAATTCATCGAATTTATATAGCGCTTTTTTGGACACTCAAAGACGCTTTACAATTGATCAATTATTCATTCACTCCTCAGTCACACTCAGTGGTGGTGAGCTACTTCTGTAGCCACAGCTGCCCTGGGGCAGACTGACTATGTTGTTGTAGCCTACGTTTATCCACTACACATATTGAGGCAAATTATTCGCTGCACAGACAACTCATGCACAAGCTTACTGGCTCTAGATAAATGACGTAGCGCGTACTCTGTGGCTCTTGTGGCAGTGGTATTTCGAGACAAAGAAGGATATGCAGCAGATCGTCTTTGGACTGAGTGACTGAAAGACTGAAAAACTATAACAACGTGAAAATGGGTGGAGAGATGGAGGACAAGGATGCTACAGGAGCAGAAAGTGACAGGCCAGTTAAGAAAAAAAAAGTAAACGATCTACCAGCTTTAACAATGACTGGTAAAAGCATGATAAATATGCAGTGTGGCTGGTACCATGTTCAGATGAGTCATTTTATGCTAGTTGGTCCTTGTGTTCAGCGAGAATTATGGTGAAATACGAAGGTAAAATGGCTTTAGATCACCATGCCAAGAGAAAAAAGAACATCAGCATTGAATTCAGACCTCAAAGCAAACCAAGGCAATTTTGTCGTTTATGGTAACATAAAGCTACATGCAAGCTTACATGTCCTTCTATGTGTTTGTTTAGCAGAAAAGGCAAGCACAAGCAAAGCACACACCACTGTCTAAGTAATCTGGTAAGCTGTTCCTCTCTAGGAATACCTGAATATCTGAACAATGTAAGGTGCAGTGTCAAACAAACTTAGCAAAATCTACTTGTTTATTCCACATGAGCAAACAAACAAAACTTAATTGTCTGTCTCACTCTGGTAAAAAAAAAAAAAACAAAAAAACAACAACAAACAAACAACAACAACAACAAAAATATGCCCGCCACCTAAGCTCCTATCAGCTTCCTACCTATATTCACCTTTTACCTGTGCCCACTACTGCCCCCAGGTGTCTACAATAAAAACTGCAGGAAATAAGCCAAAATAATAAAGACTAGACACATTATATAAAGCAATTAACTAAACAAATAACTAGCAAAAGAATAATATCAAAATGATATTACTAATGAGAGCAAAATAATATCATTAATAATATTACTAGTAAACACATCCGTTGACATTAACCACTTAAAGTATCTACTTAAAGCAAAACTAATATTGCTCCATCACAAGGTTATGTCCAATTTTGCTGTAGAAGGGCAATTTTTGTCATGGGTTAGTTTAGTTTAGTTTAGTTCTGGTTTAGTCCATGTTTAGTCCTAGATTTGTCCTGGTTTAGACTGGGTTCATTCCTAGTTCAGTCCAGCATGGTTATGAGTTGGTTTAGTCCTAAATTTGTCCAAGAAACCAAGAATAACTGGTTTAACAAAGTAAAGCACAAGGAAACACATTTCCAAATCTCCTCACTTTTTTACAACATAAAGCTTTCAAAACAAGTAGTTATACAGG
Organism: Bostrychus sinensis; assembly: GCA_020698575.1. NCBI lineage: Eukaryota > Metazoa > Chordata > Actinopteri > Gobiiformes > Eleotridae > Bostrychus > Bostrychus sinensis. The sequence goes on along the minus strand of CM036257.1, from coordinate 8,567,528 downwards.
AAAATATTTATCTTCAAATCCATGGGCTATTTGTTATAATACACCTTATTTTTCATAATATAGTAAAAAGTATACTGCCCTACAAAGGAAAAATGCAGTATCTGCTTTCACAGAGGAACTGAGAAACACAGCCATCACCGCTGATTTGACCTTTGACCTCCAAAATGTGAAATTAAAGTACTTTATATGGGGTATCCTGAAAATCATATTTATTGAGCACTTTGACAGTCAAAATCATAAAGTATATGAGCATGTCCTTTGACAAAAAGCGGTCAAAGTTTCATGGCAGAGTTGCTTCCCATTTCAGAGTTGGAACAAAAATAGTTTCAGGATTTTGCAGTAACTTCACAGATCTCTCAGTGAAACAAAGGCAGAATGCAGTAACTGCAGTTTGAATTCTTCAGAACATTCTGAGCTGCATTTTCATGGGACTACGGATGGAGATTAGCATTGCGCTAAATCTGGCGTATTTACGGCATCTGTGGCCCTGTTCATTAATGCACACTGTCAAATAAATACAAATACAAAATACAGCATTTTACCTTTGTATCAGTATAGAATTTGTAGTTACTGCAATTTTAACAGGGTTTCTCTAAAAAGGGACACAATTGAGCCATAAAACTGTAAAAGAAATATGAACCCTATTTTCAATCTTAACTCAGTTTTGATAAAATATGCAGATACTGCGTTTTACTTTTGTACGGCAGTATAGAATACTGAGAAAAACAATTGTGTTCACACTTTTAATGTTCACTCTTTTTGGTTTATTGTAAATTTTTGCACTGACACTGGTTTGTCCCTTCAGAAGAAGTCGAGTTCATCCCTTTGACTGCAAATTGCCTTGGCCTTTTTCTTTGTCCAAGCCCCTCTGCCAAGCCCAAATCCAGATGCTGCAATAAATCAGATACGCAAGGGAGATGAATAATAAATCACAGACTGGTTTTCAGCACGAATATAGTAATGTAAAAATGTGTGTGGTATTGTGTTAAATGGGAAAAGGCTGCACTTACCTCTGCTCTTAGTGCAGTGACAGGACACAGCTTGTTCTCCCTGAGACAACCCTGCTCCACCGCAGGACAAAGAAAATAAAGAGATACAAGAAAAATGTGAGAAAAACTCCAGTTCCAAAAAATGTTGGAAAACTGTTTATCTCAGGTATTATAACTTTTTGTTTACATGGCAGCAGCGCACCTTAAAGAAATTGGGACAGGACAAGAAAAATAAGTTTTACTACAAAGACAGCTTTTCTGTATTTTGCAACTAAATAGTTTCATTGGAATCACTTTAGGAACATTAATCATTATAATAAGGTTATTAGTATTGGATGCATGGGATCTTTGGGCCCTCAAGTGACACTGTGTTTAAAACAGACATTATTCTGTCCTGGAAATCCCTGCATGGATCAGGAACACTTTCAGAAGTCACTGTCTCTGAGGGCACACAAGATTTTAGACGTGTTTTGAACAGAGCCACGTTAGCATAAAAACATGCTAACACACACTATATCCTGTATTCCAATGAGCATCATTATTGTTGATAGAGTACTAGACCACGTTCTCTAAATAACAGGCCACTGACCAGATCCAGAGATATTTTGATCCTGGACCTTAAAGTATTTTCTTAACACTGCTAAATATCACAAAAGTATGTTTTTAAACAGCTGCACATAAGACTGCTTCTGTATGTGCCGAAGCCTATTTAGCCTAATTAGCCTATTATCAAATTTGCTCTGCATCGCTCCATTCATTTTAAATCTAACAGTAAAAACAACTTAATCCTTAAGTCAGTTGAAAATCTGCTGTCTGCAGAAGAGTGGTGGGATGTTTGATAATCATAAATGGTGGTCAAATCTCTAACCTATAATGTTCACCCAAAAATTTAACTTAAACAAAACTTTACTGCATAAAGCCCAGGCTGAGCCAGACATGTCTGTTCTAATTCCCTTTTAAACCAGTTTTAAAATAAAGATAAATAATGTATGTATTTATGTAGTCATTGCTGCAGTGGATGTCATTTTAATAAATAATGAGAATCAATATTAAAAAAATAAAAGTGATTGCAAGCATTATTTAGATTTTAATTAAATTCATGATGGCAGGGCTATGAATTACTTAATACACAACATTAATTACAGTAACTACTATAGTAAAACACGTACAAATGCATAAAAATATATTTTTAATATTTTTCACTTGTTCAGACCTTGGCTGTGGTGTAAAAGTTGGCAACCCTAGGAGGCGTTTATTTCATTTAAATAAAAATGATTTCATTTTAAAGTTTTAGTAGTAAACTTTACATTACTTGTTTTATGTTTGTGCAAGTTTTCCTGAGTACTTTTACTTGAGTAATATTATTATTATTATTATTAGTAGTAGTGGCAGCAGTAGAACTGGTACTGGTGGTAGTTGTCCACAGTGTAAACTATAACACTTGTAGATACAAAGGCCTAGACCTCCTGCCATAAAGACAGTCCTTGTACAGTACAAATATTTTCAGATGGTATTTTCTGTAGTACTCACTTTGAAAAGTTTGTGCACCCCTGCCCAGCTACATTCCAGTATATTCTTTTATTTGTCATCAGTGTAAGCAGGGGTACCATCTGGTGAGGCGGCCCGGGGGGACAGACTGCTGCTGGTTCAAGTGGGACTGTGCCTCAGTGCCAGATTTCTGAATAATCTATGCGGCGCTGTTGTGACTCACTCCGGCTCCGATGGGTACCGTGACCGCTCGAGCATGTCCCGGCAATTAAGCTCTGCGTTAAGTAAAAACTGCAATTTGCAAGGCAAGCATGAAGGTGCACTTCAGAGGAACCAGGGGGACTGGAGGGTGGCGGGGTCGGAAGGTGTCATCTGGAGAAACCAGTTGATCATATTTCCAAAACCAGAATATAAAGTTGATGTTTGTGTCATGGCTACAAAAGATAGATCATGTTATGTCTTAAGTAATTCACACACCTTAACTTCTCTTGCTCAAGTAAAAGTGTAAATAAGCAGAGGTGGACAGCAGGGCTTGCCATTAACACAAGCCAAGTGCTTAATAACAATCTTTTTTTTCATGTTGGCTGCACAGAAACAACTGCAAACTATCATGGTCTATGTAGGTCACTCTGTTTTTTTACCATTCTGCAACAGATCATTAAAAAAAAAATCCTGTCTATACATAAAACCAAATTTTACATTTCTTTAACTAATTAAATTGTGGCTAGTAAAGACAATAATTAGCTAGCAACTTTTGACAAATGGTAGCCACGATGGCCAGTGAGCAAAGAAGTAAACATCAAGCTCTGGTGAACAGTAACAAAGTAAATTTACTTGAGCAGGGAACTTAAGTATAGTTTTTAAGTGAGACTTGAGAAGTATTTTTAGCAGAAACCTACTACTTTTGCATCACTACATCTAAAAAATAAATATAATACTTTTAACTTGACTTAAAATGGAAAGACAATTGACTTACTCCCTAAAGATAATCATTTACTTACACTTTTTAAGATTTTTTTGTAATGTAAATGTACATCTCTCAACTTATATTTGCTCTCAGGAACTAAAAAGAACCACTGGGCACAATCTGGAAGTGAGTTAGCTTTTGCTTTGACCATTATTTGCACGATTTTATAAAAAAAAAAAACAATAAAAATAACTGATTAATATGATGATAAAACCCAGCCTTATTTATAATACGTATGGCTCAGTTTTTGCTTGAACAATCTTATCTATTGTGGTTTAAGTTGATCCCCACATTTCCTCACTAAAATGAGTTTGACGTCTCATCTTTAGAGGGTAGGATTAAGAATGTATGAAAATGTATTTTATTTATATTTTTGAAATTGCAAATTTATGACTTGAATGTAGTAGAAATTTTACCCACAACTGTTGAATTCACTCATTTGAAATACATTGTAAGTACTTTAAATATAAGTATTTTTTAAAACACAGAGTCCAGTACTTTAACTCAAGTAAAAATTTGACTTTTACTTGTATTGGGGTAATATTTGACCAGGAAGATCCATACTTTTACTCAAGTAATGAAGCTGAGTACTTTGTTCACCACTGTAAAAGAGTACAAGTACTTCGTTTACCTCCTGTGGCAAGGTGGGTCGAGCGCTCAAATCACAACCAAAAGGTGGTGGGTCTGATATTAGTATTAGTAGTAGACACAGAAGCGGATTTTGATGTACCATGCTCTATTTTCAAAAGTACTACCGGAATCAATTCAACTACTTTACTCAAGAAATATATATATCGACTACTTTTACTTCTAATTGACTTATATTATTTTGAGCAGTAACAATGCTTTTATTTGAGTAAAGCCATTTTAGGTATTTCATTTAAAAAATACGAATCATTAGCCCTGGTCTGGTAGCTTTGGTAGTTTGTGTTTCATTTCTATGGAGGGAACAATAACATAGTAGCCAATCAGAAAAACAAAGGACGCCACCACTGACCTGTATCAAAAACAAACATAGCGCTTTTGTTGTCAGTTTTACCATAAAACACCAGAATACACCATAATATGAGCAACTCCATGCTTATTTTTGAACAGGGAGAGCAACAAAAGCAAGTTGTATGAAGAAAAAGTCAGTTTGTTGGAATGGGGTTGTTACATCAATGGCACTTAACTGTTGTTAAAATGGAAAAAAAAACAAAAAAACAATCACACTGAGGACAGAACAACAATGTGGAGAATCAACAGGTGATGTCTGTCTTCTGCTTTTGTAAGAGGTGCTACAGATAAACAGCTGTGATAGATCTGTGATAGACCTCAACATTTGGTGATTTGGGGAACTAACTAAGAAGCTTCTTGATTCTTGTCTTCAAAGCTGGGGTGCTCTTATTTTATTCAAAGGGAGTTTTTCTTGACGCAGACTACACACAAGAGTTCATAAGTCAGCCCAGCAGAACCAACAGGTGACGAAGAAAAGCTATAAACGCTGTTAATCAGGTCGCTTTCGCTGCACAGAAACGGCTGTGATGGGCCAGTTCCAAATCAAACATGGAGAAACGCTTCGCTCCTAGGACTGAACACACAATCTTCTAGCTGAGAGGCAGGAAAGCTAACCACTCTGCTACCATGCACTCCAACCAATGTAATGTAATGTTCTTGACCTAATTATAGGACACTTTTTTTTTTTTTTTTTTTTACTGTTTGTGTTCTGACTGTGTTATCTTATATTGCTTGTACTCTGTTAGCCCCCATGTCTCTTTTTGGATGCAGGTCTTAACCATTAAGCACCACCTGGCCTCCACTATGACCCCAGATGCCCTGCAGACTATAATTCAACAGTCCATTTGGACAAGTAGGAGGAAGAAAATGTGTTCTGTGTTACTCATGTTCTACATTTGGACCAAATTAAAGCGCATCATTCATCAGTGTGTACCATACCCCGTTTTGCTAATGCATAATGTAACCATGTATAGTCTTATTTTCCAAAGATATGTGGAGGTTTTGAAGAATTTATGAGCACATCTGTTCAAATAGATATAGAAATAGGTTTTATTACATGAAAGACACAGGAAATATGTGATGTTTATACCAAAGTGCAGGAGATGAAAGCGCGCTGTCGGCAATTCCCAAAATGTCTTATTCACTTAGGTGTTTCTGTACTTCAACGCGCTGCAAAGGCTGATGGGAGTTTTATGTAGATTCAACTTTACGTCCAGTTTTGATCTTGCTTTCAAGTGCAATTCAAATACACGGCTCACCAGAGTACATTTATATGAGAAGTGGGACTGCACCAACAAGCTCGGAGTTGGCGATCTAGTATATTTTCAGCTGGCCCTGATGTCAGACTTAACTTGCAGTTATTGGGCTGAGGATGATTGCAGTTTCACCAAAACACATGTAAGATCTTTTAGGGAAAAAGGTGCTGTCAGTGAGTGGCTGAGGCCCTTTTTGAGGTCAATTCACACAACGCTGGTCAGGAAAACCCAACACATGTCATCTCTGATTTGCATTTATATAAATAGGGTCAGGGTGTGAAAAAAACAGCAGAGGGAGGAACAATCTGTAGTAACCCACTGAGGCCAGCAAACAGCGCTATGCAACCTGCCGACAAAGCCCTTACACTGCAGAGGAAGCCATACCTACAACTTTAACTATAATGTTCACATCTTATGGCCTTCCTGTGCAGAGCTGATATGAAGCATCAATAATGATTTATGCATGTATTAACAGATAATTAGGGACGGCACAGTGGCGCAGTGGTGAGCGCTTTCTCATCGCAGCTACAAGGTCCTGGATTTGATTCCTGGACCTCATGGGGTCTGCACTGGCTTCCCGTTAAATGTCGTATTGATTTAAAAATGTTATTACTGACCATTAAGCTCTTAATGGTTTGGCTCCACACTATTTATCTGAACTCCTCACATCGTACGTCCCCTTGAGACTACCATGTTCCGGGGTGGGAGCCTTGTTGGCTGTCCCGAGAACCCAACGAGCCACTAAAAGGGACTGGACATTCTCAGTACAGGCTCTCGCCCTAACTGCCTGCCCCAAGACCTCGGGCATATCAATTGTCTCAACATGTTTAAGAATTAAGAAGATTTTAAATAGCCACTTTTATTGCTTTTTATGTGTTGTGTATTTTAATATTTTATTGTTTTTTATTGCAATTTTGTCAAGGGGTGTGTGGGATTGATGTACTTATGATCTGTAAAGCACTTTGGAAATTGTTCAGAAAAGTGTTGTATAAATAAAGTTTATTATTATTAATTGAAAACTTTGTACTGGTGTAAACAAACGGTCAATTTGCAACCGAATCATTGCATTTTCGGCAAAATGCTTTCTATGTGTTATCAGTTCTTGAATTCACAAGAGTGTCAGTGTTGTAATTAATTGGCCATTCTCCAGCATGTACCCTGCTTCAGACCCAAAGCTGGAATAGGCTTAAAATAACTATAACCTTGTCATCAACAAGGAAAACTATAATTCTACATAGTTTTAAATCTATTTTGTCCCTAATCATTTCTGAATCATACCCAAAATGTCACCAACATCAGGTCATGTAAGGCTTCATTCCATACTCTGTTTAGGAGCCAGAAGTTGCAAAGGTAACAGCATGCCGATGGATAAATTTTCTATGATGTTCTTGTTATCCCAAATTGTCCTTTCTATGCAGCCTTTGATGTAAGCAAATGGCATGAAAATTGCATGCTTTTAGCTCCATTACAAGATGGTTTCTATGTTTGCTTGCTTCAAATCTGAGGGGAAAAAAGATGAGATTAGACTCACATAACCTCCACAAACAAGGCTTATGTTGGCTGTATATCGTATGTAATGCGTGATCCAATTTGAAGATCTGAAATGAGATCTTATTTTCTGTTGTGTGCATTCAATTCGGGGAGCAGTCCTTTCATAGCCGTGCCAATATCTGATCATAGTGTGGTCTCCAAATCCGTATTGTTTGATATGTGACATGTAACCCCAATGTGCTGATAATTATTGTTTCATCTCAGAGCTACTTCAGAAGTGGGAGATGCCAGGGCACAGCGGTTCACAGAATCTGGGAAGGGGGGACACACAAAGGCAGCTTCGACTGGGAACCGACGACATTTGAGATACGGCTTTTGATCAGGCCCCATGCAATGTCTATGTGTGAGATTGAGGAAGGTAGTGTCCTCGGTCAGAATCTTGTTTTATTTTTTTAAAGCAAGCAAAAGAAGAAGTAATGCAAGAAAATGTACATTCATTTCCATCACAAAATGAATAAAACTTGACCACTATAAAGCTATATTTATTACACTTCAGATAATCATTGATCCTTGGCAAACCAGAGCGCTGTTCTATAAAAGTCATTCAGAAAAGTGTTGCTTATGGTCTGACTTCTGGCTAGAGTTACCATAAACATAGGAGTCGAAGCTTAAGCCATTCCATAGAGACCACTCTGAAGTTATACAACCAAGCTAACACCAGTCAGACTGAATAAGCCACGCTAACAGCAGGCGTTGGCAGTGATAAAAACAACAGTAAGGGAATCAGCCACCTCCATGACCATCCCATAAACATCTGCAGCAAAACTAACAGAAAACAAGCCTCTGGTCGCTTGGTCGATTAATGCATCAGTGTGTTCTTGGTTGACTAAAATATTACTGGTCGATTAGTTGCATCCACTCTGCATCGAAAAAGCTGGTCTAATATATCACTTTATAACCTTTTTTATGTAAGATAACAGATTATTTTTAGATAACAATCAGCCAGCTGCAGCTAATATTGTATCACCATTTGTTTGTGGTTGTCCTTTGGTGAATTATGGTCGATTAATCACTGTACTGGGCATAACTTTGCTCAACTAACAATTTCTTTGGTCGACTACAGCCTTACCTTTGCCTCAGTTTCATGGAAGCGATGAAGGAGAAGGCGAGAGAAATGAAATACGATAAAGAGCAACTCAACCCTGGCCCAGGCTTCCAAATCAATGCGCCTGATTGCATCCAACTAGTCAATATCCACCATACAGAGTATTTAGAAAGTACTGTTGTCTACCATTATACATTGACTAATTAAGATGGGTCCTAACTTTGAGTCTGGACCCCCCCCCAGTACCAACTTAAACCACTCAACCCCACACCCAAACCTAAAAATGTATAACTCTAGCGGTTTATTTTGTGTGTTGTTTTTGGTAAAAGCATGTATGTTCCCTGTGCTCCCAAAAGTGTCAGTGTGTGAGGTAGAGGGTCACGTCCTTGCTGCGTCGATACAAACAGGTCAGTCTTTCCCCAGACACAGAACCATTAACACTTCAGGTTCAAGGGTTCAGCACATGGCCGACAAGTCCATTTAGTAACACTCTGAGGCAGGACAATGTCATTGTAGTCCACAAATTGGCTTTTGTTGCCTTTATGGTGCTGCACTGACACAATCGTATTATAGATTACATATAAGCGGGGCAGCAAGTGGCCCAAGGGCAGGCTCACTTCAGGTTTGGAACATGTTTTGTGGTAAATTTAATCAGGACATGGCAGAAACTATCGGAAGAAAGATTGTTTTGATCTCAGTTATGGTAAGGTGCATGCAATTGATGTCATTTAGGAACCATGTATCTTTACACTTGGCTTGTGTTGGAGCCCAGAAGACACTGGACCATGTTATGACTGAGGCTGCAAAGTTTAAAGATCATATAAGACCAAGACCTGTGCAAGATCGTAGACTGTATTCTGACTTTATTTTGAGTGGCTCCATGTGTGAATGTCATACTTTTATCACCAAAAAAAATGTGTGAATGACAACCTCTTCTGTACAGTGAAGAAAAATCAAGAGAATCAAATCATAACCATGTGTCAACTGCTTCAATCTTTGCAATTACACTAAAAACAGCAAAGCAAAGAATTTGTTACAGAGTGAAAGAAGCTTCCTCCACCTCCCGCCAGCATATCTTGGCAAAAAAAACAAAACAAAACTGCTTTGCAAGAATAGGAGCACAGACCACAAGAAAGCAACATGTTCCAGTTAATCAAAACAAGAAGCAAACAATGGCTTTATTTCTTAGAAGTTTGTTATGGCAGATAAAACCTTTATAGGTATACAAGGAGGAGAAAACAAGAGTCAAGCAAGTGAGGGCTCACACGGGAGTCAGCAGGACTCCTGAGTTTTTATAAAAGTGCTTTACTTTGAAATGTAGAAAAAAGTGTCCAAAACAGCAAAGAAACTAGCAAAGTTGCATAGTTTCCACTTAATAAGTTTTTAATCATTGGCCTGGTGCTACACTGATGATAGCAAACTAAAACTAGCTATAGCATTAAGACACTGGGTCCCATCAGTTGATTTACCAAAATTGGAAATATAAATAGCATAGCACATATCTTGTATACGAGTACAATTAGCTATAGTAGGCTGACAAGTTCCCTTCGTAACTTCTCTCTGTGTAGTTTTATATTTGTAATTCATAAATAAATAAATAAATAAATAAATAAAAACTAAATAAAAACTAAATAAATAAATAAAAACTAACCCTAACCCTAGGAAAAACACTAAACGCATAAAATAAAACACTTTTCAGGCATTAAACTAATAATTTAAACTAAACTTAGTTAGCATAATAACAAGCAGAGGCTATATTTCTGTTATTTTGTTTAACCATTTAAATTTTACTCTACAATATTTTCTATCAAGGAAATATCGGCCTAATATAAAAATAAACCACTGCCAAAAGGTATGCACTGTTAGTAAAAAAATAGCCAAAAACACACTGAGCCGCATCAGTAGTTTTTACCAAAATTGGCCATATTTTAAAGTTAAAATTATTTCATGAGACTATATCACTTTATCTGCTATGATGCATTGGTTTTATATTCCCACTGTCACCACACTGCACAGTAGGGCTTGGACCCCGCTAATGGCTGTATTTATTATTAATGCGCTCGGGCGTCCGGTAGCTTATGGGATCCGTTCGCTCCATTTGGTCTTTAAATTTGGTTCTCCATCTCACTTTGACATGGAACGCGTTCTGTCCCCAAGAATAAATATTTTAAATGGGACTGGGGGGTAGATTTTTTTGCATGCATTTGATCAATATATCATTTTGCATAGTACGTGCATATATGTGCCGTTAGCTTAAAGGCTGCTGCTGTATTTGCATTTTAAGACGTGCACTAGTGTGACGGTATTTTAAAAGCGCTTTAAAATGGGGGAGATGGAATAGCTTGCAATTCCTGGATTCCTAAAGTACATAAGAGGAAAGCTTCACTTCTCTGATTATTAGAGCGCTCTCGATCAAATTTATGTCCGTAATTTGCGGCGGACATGCCTGTATTCTCCATTTACATACGTTTTATAGAGCCGTGATTTCATTTGCATAATAGGAGCACAAAGCGATATGCTGATGAAAGCAGAAGGGAAAGCTCCCACTAAAACTTTTTATGGGGCCGGTGGTAAAAACGAGGAGAAAACAAATACCTCGAAGCGCGCTGGTTTATTATGTGTGTCTTCATTTTTGCAATCACTTATTCAATGTGATGGCACAGAATGAAAGGGAGTGCGGGTCTGTAGTTGTTTTTTCGGCCCACATGAGCAAACAGGATGTCGATATCCTTCAAATGCCAGGGAAACAAGTGGAGCTAATAGAGGCCACACAAAGAGACAGAGAAAATACAGTTCATTTACCAGTATTGAGTGCTTTATCAATAGCAATACCTGCAACACTTAATAACAAGTACAGCTTTACAGTGGTCAAGTGATGCAACATTTTATCCACTGGCCACAAACCTTCTGTTATGAACACTTTTGCTGTTTGGTCTTTTACTGTAAATGTGCAAAAGCGTTTATTAGTCTAACAGCAGTGCATTATGTTTTAAACAGGAAATTCTGATATTCTGCTATAGTTTAATCTGTCCCCTGCTGGGTGAAGTGTCTGGCCCAAGGACACAAAGACACTATGCAATGCTGGCAGTGGGGCTCGAACTGCCAACCTTTGAATTATTGGGTGAACTTATCATGTTACTTGTATTTCTAGGTGTAGCCCGGGGCCTGAGGGAGTCCGGTTTGGGGGCTGCAAGATCTCATCTCTGCTTGTTGCAAATGATGTCCCATTGGCTTCATCAAACCAGGACCTTCAGCATGCACTGGAGAGGTTTGCAGCCGAGTGTGAAGTCCAGGTTGGTGCAGAGCTCCTGCCTCAAGTAGAGGACTTGTCTTGTTCACAAGTGAGGGACCTTCCTGGGGAGATTTGGGGCATGTCCCATCAAGAAGAGGCCCCGGATAAGTGAATGAAGATGGATGCATAGATGCATGTGTTACACACAACAGTTAGCATTTCGCATATTATATCAGAAGTCAAATGGGCCTGCGTCAGTTATATGCGAAACTGCTGTGTGGATATTAGACAGTAGCTGAAGTTAGAGCGAGTTATGAATGTCTGCAGACAGAACTTTTGATGGCAACCACAGTCAACAGTTTAGTGGTTAGTCAGCTACTTAAGTTAAATGTGAATTATCTGTTACTCATGTAACTTACTTTTGCGTATTTTCAAAAACATACTTTGACTAAGTTGAGAAAGTTTTAAAGAGAAAAAATGCTTTTAAAGTATTTTAAAATTCTCTAAATGAGTTAATGTATTTTTTTCAGGGACCAAGTGGGTTGTAAAATATGCGCACACATACATTTAGGTATATACAAGCATTTAGCAGCTAGGTAGCATAATACACTATATATCACAAAAAACAAAAACAACCCCTACCATAATCCCAATTCAATTATTTGGGTGAATACTTTTGGAATAGTGGAATAGTGGTATAGTGTGGCTTGGCTGAATTGATGGGGCCCTCGACAAAACCTCTTACGTGGAAGCCCCTCATATACAAATGAACTATAGGAGAATCTAATTTTGGGCCCCTGGCTGAGACAAAAAATTAATGTCATGATTGCCCCACACTTGTAGTAGTAATATCAGTGGTAGTAGCATTACTAGCTAGTTGTTAGATTATACTCTCCAGTTACAAACATCACATTTATTTAATTGTTCTTGAGTATACCTTCTATTCTGTACTTTTGTTTTGATTTAATGTATGTAATGTTGATTATTTTAACCTTTACTTAGTGTAATAGTATTTTTACGTAACAACAGACTTTGAGAACTTCTTCCACCTCTGTACAGGAGCAATGGTACTTTAGAAGGTAATAGTGACCATTTTATTAATAACCCTATGTCAGTAACTATTTAATTGTTTTAATATGATTTTTTAGGAATTTACACATCCAATTGGTTATAGCGACACTGCAAAAAGAAAAGACTGCCACTTTCCGTACAGAAGCTTGACAGATACAGGTTTTATAGGTAAAACTGACCCTGTGTGACATTGCGGTGTGTAAGATGTGATTCTTTAAGCATTATATCCTCGTTGCTCATCACACATCTCCCTCCATCCATGACCATCCATCTGCACCACTGATCACCGCTCTCAGACTGTGACAGGCAGGTGTGGCTCTTCACAAAGGGGCCTTTTTTATGTAACGTGGGAGAGAGGGAGGGGGCAAGAGGTCACGCCGTGTTCCAGGTAAATGTGTGCGTGTCCTACGGGTGCAGAGCTCTCAAGCGTGTTTCTATATCTGCCAAATGTAGCCCGGAAGGTCACGTGTTTTGACCCCTACCACGCAGAGTGATTAGGAATGACAGGATCTCAGAGACTGATGCGGCTCGCTCACAAAAGTGTTTATTATATTATTAAATGGCCTTCGATCAATGGTGGAATAGTGGAGTGTTATATAAAGTAGTACTAAGCAGTATTAAAAAATAAAATAAAAAAAAAAAAAAGACATTTAGAGCATTTTTTGAGGTGATTGTCTGTGCTATTCAATCTTGCATTCATATTATCATCTTTTAGATTTCGCTGGTGTATTGTAGTGTAAAACATTCAGCTATTCAAACAATACCAACTTTTGGAACCGACTCAAATTCTGTGAAAATTTGTGACCTTGTATTTTCTGTGACAGGCATACATTTTTTGTTAATTATGATTTATTAGTAATGTACGATGACAATAATTTACTGTAAGATAAGACAGCTCTACAGTATACATGGGCTTTTTGGCTGCTAGCATTAAAGATATTAGGGAGGATTTTTTTCGACTGCTGAGAAACCAGCGACTGTTGTCCTTCTTTGAATAATGCGCATGCGTCAGGCTCCCCCGCCCTTCACTGTTCCTTTCCAAGGAACTCCTCCACAGCGACGTGCACAAGCGTTGGAACACGAATGTTTGTTTACAGCCGGCATCAGCAGAGATTCGCCTAAACCTAGACCTGCATTGTTTGTTTGCGCGACCTTTGACCTAGTTCCCCACACAGACCCAGTCACATGCACAGTCCCTAAATGTGAGCAAAAATATCTGTCCTCCTGCTGTTGGTAGCATTAGCAAACTGACGCTGCCGTACAGTTGAAACGGTTCAACAGATAAAGAAAAAAGGCATTTTTTTCAAACGATAAGATAAACGTACCTGTCCAGCAGAAACTTGGCGACCAATGCATCGATCTGAAGCCCTTTCTGTTTCTACAGCGCACGCCGTCCTTTGAAGGAATCGCCAAGAACTACATGGGTTTTATTCTGCTCTTCTACAGTTTTTCTCCTCCTCCTCTGGTACACTTCAAAAACAGTTTTCCTTTTGTGACCTCCCGGTTCACGGTTTTCCTCAGCCATTGTGCTCTTTGAAGTTAGGCTGCCCCCGCTACGATGTTAACGCCGCTAATGCGGCGCTAATGCCGGACTACATAAACATAGTGTATACGCATGCGCAAGCACAAGAACGCGCACTATCGCCTGAAACCAGGAAGATGAACGAATGAATGGCAAGTCCGTGGAACAATGGTTAACGTACTCATGACGAAAACGATTGGATGAGGTTTTTTAAGTCCCAGAGAGTCGACAGTTTATTAATATTATTATTATATTTTCTAATACACCAATTTATAAGCCTTATACAGGGCAATGAAGGTAGTTTTAATAAATATTGCAAAAAATGAGTTTATAAAGATCCTCCCTATTACCTTTAAGAGAATTCACAACCCAAAATTCTACCAAAACAGGAAGACTTTAGCAAGTTAACATACTTTTTTGTTTTAGCGGGTAGGGGACATTACTAATACCTTAAAAAAAAAAAAAAAGAAAAAAAGAAATTATGCATTCTTTACAGGAAATTTTTCGATTTAGCAAATTTTGATAAGCTACATTTTTACTAATGGTTTGCTAATCTCAGCTCTTAAGCACTGAAATGTTTGTATAACACATCTAATTAATAATAATAATAATAATAATAATAATAATAATAATAATAATAATGAGGCAGAATGATGGAGACATGGCTGCCATTCTGTGCCTTTGACCTGTCTGACCACCTCCAAACACAATAACATTCATACAAGCAATGTGGGTAAAGTGTCTTGCCCAAGGACACAATGGCAGTATGCAACGCTGGCAGCAGCGATAGATCCACCGACCTTCTGCTTAGTGGACAAACAGCTCTACCTACTGAGCTACTGCTGCCCATATTGGTCTGTTACTTCTTATTTCTACAATTCTACATACACCAAGCCAGCTAATAGCTAACTACTATACCATGCTATGATAGTGCAAAGAATTTATTTATTCTGCAAAATCGACTTTTCTGAGCTTTTAACCATAATATAATGTTGTTTCCAACTCAAACACATACCTGGAGTAGTATTTAATTTCATTCACGCATGTTTGAGTAATCCTGTCTGCGAAGGCACTGACCTTTTTGGCAGCTGAAAATGGTCGATTTCACAGCTCTTTTGTGGACACATGAAACCCCGCCCACTCCAGGAAGCCCTAACCAATTAACAAGCCCTCTACATTCAGTCTGCTCTCATTAATTTTTGCAAAGCTTTTATTTATTTTTAGTTTATTTTTATAAATTTATTTCAGGGACAATGCATATTAATAGACATTTCTGTAAATATGCAAACTATGTAAATATGTAAAGTTATCCAAAAGGCAATATTTCATCTGCAGTCCCTGAACAGATGGTAAAGTCACCCTAAAAAACAAGATGAGTAAAATGACACAACCACAAGAGATTACTTTACAATCAGTAAAATATACTATGCTAAATTGTTACAACAGAAACACAACAGACCAAGAAACAGACAAAGGACAAAGACAAAAGCACAAACACACAGGCAAGATGCCAGCAGGGGGCAGAGAGAGCAGACTCAATTAGAACTCCGAGATATTTATATTCTGTCACAATCTGCAGCTTTTTCCCTGAAACAAAGACATCAGGCTCCATACAGTTACTGTTGGACTTGGTGAAGAACATTGCCACTGTTTTTGATGTATTTAACTCTAAGCAAGAGTGCTTCAACCAAGCGGTGATGTTAGCCATGGAGTTTGTGAGCTTCTGAGCCACCTGAGAGATATTATTGCCATGAGCATCGAGTACAGTGTACATCTGCACAGAAACCCTTGGGGAGGAGGCTCTGTTTTCACTGATTCCTCACAGCTGTTTGTCATTATGTAGTACAAAAATGTTGATGGTAGTAAACTTTTTTTTTTCTTTGTTTCTGTTCAAAATAGTGCAACAGAACTGCCCTCTGCTAGTCTCTTCATCTGTTTCTGTATGACACTAGTAAAGTGTTTAGCCAAATTTGAAATTTATTTATTTAGAGGATAACCCTTGAGATGCACCATCTCGTTTTCGAGGGGGTCCTCAGCACAGACAAACAGTGATACAGAGAACAGAAATACAATCCATAAAGACAATCACAGTACACAACATTCACACCAACAGACAAAAAGTTCTCCAAGTCTATTCTACCTGATTATAAACCAGCCTACCCACTACAAATGGAATACATGTACCAATTACTCACTTGAAACATAATAAATACAGTATGCCCATATACCCATGTACATACACACACTTATTTAACTGGCAAAAATGAATAATAATTCAGATTAAACCAGAATTATTACAGAAACAGAGCACAATCAAAAACAAGAACATATCGTTTTCAAGTGGTTAAATACAGACGCCTTAAAGACATGTACAGAGGAAATAGATCTGACTGAGCAAGGTAAGTTGTTCCAATCAGATGGAGCTTTGAATTTAAATGCTCGACGCCCAATTTCTTTGTTAATTTTGGGAACATAGAAAAACAGCTGCTCAGTATGCCTCAAGTTATATGAGGACCTAAAAGGAATTAAAAATTGTTTTAAGTAGAATGGATAATTAAAATAATGACATTTAAAAATAACTTGGAGCCAATGGAGATGTCTTCTTGATTTTAACGCTAACCAGTTTAGCGATGTGTACGTTTGACAGTGATGAGTTCTCTTTCTGAAGGTCATGAAATGCTGTTAAAAAAGCATAATACATTCCCTTTAAAGTCGATTTAGTTGTAACTAATTCGTCAGCCACTGGGGAAGTTCATATGACGACAATGACAAGAGTCTGTATATTTTAAAAAGTGGTGAAACAATGATGGAAACAGCCTCTAACACACACGTTTGTTATAAATTAAGCTTTATGACTCAGCATTGTAAACTTTGAACACCCAAACAGTACAAATATCATGTTGCATTGCAAAACACGGAAAACCTGTTTAGTGACAGATGGTCGGAGCTGATGCCAGTGTGGTCCTGGGCCGGGTCCTGGTGCAGGGTGGGCCCGAGTGAGAGACAAACCACCCTCCCTCGTCTGGCACATCGTCAAACCTGCTGCCAGTGCTCACAGGCTAACAATTACCCGGGCAAGGTGCTGCACCGGCGCCGCTTTGAAATCCAAAATGAAAATGAGTTTCCCCTCCGCAGTTACAATCAGAAATGCTGATTACCTTTCAAACGTGTGCAGGGTTTGCTTTGTTCCCCGGCCATAGAGGAATACAAAGCAGGTCTAACAAAACCGCACAACTTTGTGTTTCACCTCAACTCTATCCCTCTGTAATAGTGCTGTGTTTAGGAGAACATAGAAACTTTAACACTAAGACATTTTTTTTCCTCACGCTCTTAACACTCACCTTTCACATGAACACTGAGAACTGCCTGATATTATTTTATTTTATATGTGAAAGGAAAGGGAAGATTGGTGAGAAAGACAAAGCAGTGTGAGGGGAATTTCAGTCTTTCACTCAATCCACTCCACATGTTTGAACAGAGGGCACTGAAGGTTAAGAGCCAGGAGGACTTGGTAGCAGCAGATCTGGGTGTGCAAAAAGAACTCAAAAGAAGGTAAATAACACTAAATATCCTAAGACCAGTAGTCACAAAAGTTCATGTAATCATTACTCCACACTCATTCACTAGGTTCAGTCACCTGCAGGCCTCCAGCCGTGTTTGAAACCTGTCTTATCTTGTAAAAGGTATTTACTCAACACTTCAATGTGTATTTTATTTGCTTCTATGTCTTTTAGTACCCACTCCATGCGGCCTAAGAGCTGGTCACTGTTTTTTTCCCTGGTTTATATTGAGTTTTATTTATTGTTTGGGCCATTAGTAGTTTGTTTAGTTTAGGATTGAGTTAGATTTGTTTTTGTGTGTGTGGTTGGGTTTTTGTTTTGGCCGCATGTAAAGGCCACTCCTTTACCAGCCTGCTCCATGTTAATTAATGCATGTAATGATATCATGCTACGAGGTCAGTTTTATTCTTTATTGTAAATAAATATGTGTAATTTCTCTTAGTGCCTAACCCTGTCACATAAAAAGTTACTGTACCAGGACAATACATATGGATGCTTCTCTTTTTTTTTATCTGTTTTTTGCTTTCTCTGTTTAACCAGACATTGCCAAATGCAGAATAGGCACTCTCCATATTATCTGCAGCCATTAATTTATTGTTGGTGAGTGGCATAGACCAACAGCCACTGGATGTGGTTGGTCAAAGCCCCCAGTGCTGAACATCCTCTTTCATTAAAATCTTTTATAATAAACGGTAGATGACGTCTTAAGTAATTTTCATGGATTCTATGCAACACACCTTTTTAGTGTTTGTAAACCACATACTGGACATGGAATGTAGTCGACTACATGCAGTAATGTCAGTGCCTGAGTAGAACATTAACAAGTAGCTTAATATTTAGCCTTTATTACTGTATAGCAATTAGCACTGCGAAGATACATGTAATATGCTAAAAAACACTGAATAAGCCCCTTTCAGACCAAACGCCAAGACCAGGATAGGAGGGAGCAATAGAGAATAGTTTTTCAAAATGCAGTTTAGCCATTTTTTGCCATCTCAGTGAAAGTATTGTTCAGAACCACCACACTCTTCTCATCAGCATATCAGTGGCTAACTAGGGGACTAGATTTTCCAAATGCACAGAGTCGACAGTAGTGTTGTAGTAGAGACCATACTATTCGAGACCAAGACCTGTCCGAGACCAAGACAAGAACAAGAGTTTTAGGATCTGAGACCAAGTCGAGAAATGTATATTAAAAAAAAAAAAAAGAAAAATCTTAGTGTTAGGGCTTATAATGATTAGTAGAAAAATCTCCAATACAGCTATATCCGAAACTGAGACAAGACAGAATACAAATGCAAACAAGACTATGAAAAGACCAATACCATAAAAAAAAAAAAAAGTCTCAAGACTGGTCGAGATTTTGTTGTACTCTGTCAATTGAAAGGAGTATGTCGCTACAGAACCATGGCAGACCATAATAGTGTGTAGCCTGGCCAGCCAGTCCCTCTTACTTTCTTTTTTGAAAGCAGCAGTATAGTTCCTCAGTAATAGCAAACCGTTTCCACTTAGTCAATCTGGATCTGGCCTATCACAGCCATTTATCTGCAGCGTGTCTTACAAATACTGAAGCTATCCTCCTATCAACAATAACCAACATGGCACCAGAGCAAATTTAATAACTTCTCTCAGCTGATTAACGCCGTTTAGCGCTTTTCTTCATCACCTGTTGATTCTGCTGAAGTCTGTGTAGTTGTTCAGCTCACTGTGTGATTTTGTGTCTTTGTCTTGTTGCCATTTTAACAACAGTAAAGTCCTGTTGACGTCTGATGACTGCATTCAAACAAACCAACTTTCTCATCAAGTCTTTGTACAACTGGCTTCTGCTGCTGTCCCCTTTCAGAAATAAGTACAGAGCTGCTCATTGTACAGCGTATTGTGTTGTTTAATGGCAAAAGCACCAAGAATTCACCATGTTTGTTTGGGTTACAGGTCAACAGTGCACTGCTTACATACTGCCCTTCCTTCCTCTGATTGGTGACTCCACCTGTGATTGTTTCATCCATAGAAGTCAAATTTAAGTGAAGGGATACCAGACTAACTTTTATATATAGATAGGAAAAGAGTCTGTCTGGCCAGCCAGGCTAAATAGTTTGTCAATGTACCTTTCTCTAAAAGCAAGCATCTCATGTCAAACCATTTTTGCGACCTTAAAGAAGTTTATAAATAGACTTCACTGATGGAGTTTTTTCTCAAATCCAAGAAAAAATGTGTACTTTCCTTTCAACTTCAACTTTTTTCAAACCTCTCATAGTGGTACCTTTAGGAGAAGAGAAACTTGAGAAAAACACCGGTTTGGGGGCAGACATGTTGTAATGAGACACTGAGGACCTGTCACAAAAAGACAAAAGACCCAGCAGACTCCTTCAGTCTCAGTGGACAAGTGCCAATTCTTCAGTGGTCCCCTCTGGGCGTGATCCTCCCAGTGCCACTGTGCTACTCTTAGAACAGATCGATACGTCCCGTCCGGCTGTTCTCTGGTCAGCCTGTCACCGAGCCCAGGGGCCGGACAGAGTGGAGAAGGAGAAATGGACCTGCTTCGTAAAACAACTGCAGGCCATTCAGCTGATGTCTGTCTGTGCCTCAGAGGAGGAGGAAGAGACACTGGACATTTGTAAAACACAGAGAAACAGAGGAAGGAGAGACGAGTGAGACGAGTATGGCAACAGATGTGTTTTCGAGGAACAACTGAGTCATGCCTGAAAATGAAGTCTTATTATTAGGCCCTGGAGACATGCAAGTACTTTTAGAAACAAATATTAGTATCCTCCGAAATTAATAACATATTCGTGGTACAAATTTTGTGGACCAAAGCAGGTGCACAGCTGTTGTAATTGTTGACCGTGGATTCATGCATGTCCCTGTATCCAGCCACATTTCACCATTATTGGTATTCTGATTGGTATTCAGATTCCTGGAAAAAAAATTAAAAAATTTTAGAAAATACCTTTGTAGCCAGGCAAATTTAGTCTTAGCCCCAACACAGCAGCAACATGGAACGGCAGCGTCTTGTTAGCAGTAACCTTAAGTAGCTGTGGGGTGTAAATTCACACTTTTAAAGGAGATATATTCTGTAGAATAAACTTTTCTGAGCTTTCTACCATGTTATACTGTTGTTCCTGCATTAAAAAAAGCATACCTGGAGTTGTGTTTTGCTTCATTCATGCATGTTTAAGTAATCTTCTATTCTCTGGCATGACCATTCTGAGGCCTCAGAACGTTCAGTTGCACCAACCTCCGCCCTGGAGAAGCACTGACCAATCAGCAAGCCCTCTACATTCAGGCTGATCTCATTCCTTTATCCAAAAATTGTGTACAGCTCTGTTTTCTCTGATTTATCATAGCTATTTTTCATTTTGTAGTCAAATTTGTATCATAAAGTTTAAGGAAATGAAATGCTCTTTTTCTTTGATTATGTTCAAAGACTACAACACTGCTGGTCTCTTTGCCTGTTTCTTCATGGTACCAGTAGATTACTTACTAAAAATGTTCTTTTGGTCAGATATCGTTTTAAAAAGAAATGTGCAATGCGGTTTTAGAGGAAAACAAGATTGGTTTAAAAGCATGAATAAAAGCAGAATATTGCCCCTTTAAACGAGCTTGTTGCTACGACAACCGCAACAGCTCTCAGAGTAAATAGCCTATTGTGGTGTGTGCCATGCGGATGAATAACACTGCACACAGTTCTTGCCTTGCACTTTAGGTTGTAGCTCATTCCAGTAGCGCAGTATGTAGTCAAGTTAAAAACAATATAATAATACAATAATAATAACAATAATAATAGATTTGATTTCCTGCACTTTCCCAGGTACTGCCACCACATCATATAATACTGTATATCATAATTACATATTTAGTAATAAACGGTGGCATCCTGCTTCCTTTTTTTTTTTTTTTACCTTCAGGCACTCCTTTAAAAAAATCAGGCTGTTCCTCTTAAAGCACATTTAGGTCACTGGGTCACATTTAAAAATATAAAACATGAAGAAAAGAAATTCTTTTTCTTTTGATCATTATCCCCTTTACTCATCATAGACACAAAATCATTAATTTTCATATTTTTAACCCCCTAAATACCAGTTTGTTTACACAATTACACATGTTTGTAAATAAAACATGAAATATTTACTATTTAAAAATGAAAAAAGTTTTTTGTGTGTGCAGGGATTACCAGCCCCGGAGGTCACTGATTAGCCCTAATATTGATTTTAACACAATTTTCCTTTTTTTTTTTTTTTTTTTTACACAAAAAAGGGAAGAAAATCCCACAACATGGCTAAAACTCACGCTCTTCCTCTTAAAGTTCTACAAGGGCTGGGCTACAGTCAATGTTATAAATATATGGGAACTTTTGCACACAGTGCAATGAGAAAATGTTGGATCTGGTGGTGATTTTCTTTCTTTTTTTGTGTGTATGTATTTTTTAGTCTTTGAAAGACTCGGGGCTGAGTGTTAAATAACTTACAAAAATGCTAACGTGTTAACATTAGAGATACAACACACTACAACTGGTCATAACAAACCTATTCTTTCTTTCTATAGTGTGTCAGAACCTATGGTAGCCCTATGGCGACATGTTTTGAGTTCCAAAAAACTATTTAGTTCAGCTATTACTAACATCAAACATTGAACGTTATACCTTATAGTGCCTAACTGGATTAATAAGCACTTTCAAAGCACTTTGAATTGCTCTGTGTATGAATTGTGCTATACAAATAAACTTGCCTTGCCTTGCCTTGCCTTGCCTAATAATGTTTCAACCATCTTCCTTTACACCCAATGCCTTTTCAGACCCTACCCTTTGTTGTTTCTGTGCTTGGGACTGGAACTAAAAGTTCAATGGCTGTGTCCCTTTGTGGCTGGATTGTAATACTCATATAACTGTTCAAACAAAATTAACTAACTGAATAAATTTGTGCAGCAAAAGTCCCCAGAAATCCCAATGGATTTCATTGAATGAATGGTATTCTCCTTTGGCTGGAGAAACCTGTTTGTATTTCCTTCTTATTTTCTGGATTTATTCCGACCACAAAAGGAGCTCATTACTGTGAGCTGCAGCGACCACAGAGGAGGCTAAATCTAAATAAAAGTGTCCCAAGCTCCACTCAAGGACTGCCTACTCAACTTTTTACAGCACAACAAAACGTCCCAGACACTGTTGGATCTCTTTCATTCGTCTATGCCACACAACTGGGACAAGGTTGTGAAGTGTGGACCTGCAGGCAAGGTAACAAGCAGCACTGCCAGCTGTACACTACTGGTGCCGCACTTTAATGCTGTTGTTGCATATTCTGAGAGCGGAAGATGAATCTGATCAGTGTCGTCTTGAGGTAAAAGAAAAGTAAAACAGTCATATGCTATAAACGGTTTGGAAAAATATGCTTTTTAATATTACAACTTGGTAAGACAAACAGTAATAAGATACCTTTAGCTTAGCAATTTGTCAAGTAACATTCTATTTAATTTGTGTGGGATTTGTACAGATTGTTGTTCTGTTGTTGACTATGCTGGCATTGGACATTACTCTGAGTGGCACTGAAAGGTCTTGAACTTCACAGGACAAAACCTGGAAATAATTGGTTAGTCAGTTAGCTCTTTCTTATTTATTTATTTTTATTATAGATTTTATTTTGTTTATTTATTTTTCATACATTTTTAATTTAATTTGTTTTTTCTTTTAGTAGACATATGAGGGGTGAGAGGGGAAGGCATGGGGAGGGGGGTGTATTGATGTATATAAAAAAAGTTAAAAGGATAAATGAAAAAAAACAAACTTTTTGTATTTCCTTGTGAAATGCTAACTGTATTGGATATATTGACATGATAATAATAATAATAAAAAAGGAACATGCCAACAACCTTTCATAGCATATTATAACCATGTTATTAACAGGTCTGATTTGGTTTTGCCTAAACTTTGATTTTTACTTTATTGGCATAACAGTTTGGAAAATAGCATTTACAGGGTTTCAGAGTTGCCCAAAGAATTGAACCAAGTCATCAGCATATGGTTGTTTACATCTAGCTAAACTATACCATACCTACCCCTTGCAGGATTTCAGAATTTCCTAAATCTTGACTCGTGACCTAGTAACTTGGCAAAAGTCACCTGGCAAGTGACTGCCTGCCATGGTTTGTTTTAGCCAATGTTGCATGTTCTCCCCATGTCTGGGTGGGTTTCCTCTGGGTGCTCCGCTTTCTCCCGTCAACCTCAAAACATGCACAATAGGCTAATCCTCCAGCAAGGTGCTCCTGACCAGGATCCTGACTCACGATCTTGAGAAGTGAGTGATCCTGACAGGTTGCCCCAGCAGCACTGAAGGATGGGTCAAATACAAAGAACCAATTTCCTTAATTTAGGCTTCTGTTGGACAAAATTATTGGAACTTTGTTAACCCTCTTCGCAAAGCAAGCCACTAACTGGACATTATCTTGGATATACTGTATCTCTTGTAAGGCCTGTACAGTTGTTGCTGGAATAGGATCCAGTGACCCTTAACTGTAATAAGTAGTGGATGAATGGATGAATGTCATAAATCACTCCCTCTGTCACATTAATTTTAGGTAATGTGGTTGAACGACTGTGAGATTGCTCTTCTTACCTTACATTTACCATTAGCAGGTAAAGGGTCCTTATTCAATCCCTAGCTTGTACTTTGTTCTATCTAGGGCACAGTTTCATTTACCACAACAGTCTTATTAATGCAAAATTATAATTTAAAACCATTTAACTGAAACAGTTCCCCCTTTTCAGTGAAGGAAAAACACTTCTTTTTACCTTGTCTTGCATAGACCGGCATTTTGTCCTGAGTCATTTGATCTAATTATGTGCACAGACGGAGAGACAGAATGTGCCAGAGGTGTGAGGTTACATTGTTTCTGTGATCTACAGAAAGACACTAGAATGGTCTGCAGCCACAGTGACGCAGCAGTGGTTTAATACAGTCAGCGCTATATGAACCTCTGCTGGATAATTGTCTTGCACCTTATGTGACCCCCCCCCCCCCCCAGCATGCACACACACTAAAACAGTTTGTTCAGATTATAATTTTAATAGACAGTCAATCATTGCAGGAGCATCAGTAAGAACAGTGAGGTTTTGTAGTAAGAAATATAAGTTTGTTCATAGGTAGGTTTGTTTTTTATATACCTGAATGTAATACATCAAGCCAGGATCATTAAAAAGGCCTACCAACTCCTGTACTTTTTGAGGAGGGTAAAGTTGGTGGGACTTGGGCCTGGTGTGGGGTGGAGAGTACACTGTCATACACAACCATGTGCTCAGCTGCTGACATTGACTGGTTAAATCTCTTCAAAAAAATAAGCAACAACGGCTGGAGCAGAACAACCTCCATCTTGTAGGACCCATCCCACCCAGCACATAAACTGTTCACACATTTTCTCTCTGGCAGAAAGCTACAGCGCCAGGGTCAGCATATTTTTATCAACCAGGGAAGGTGAAGAACAACCTCCATCTTGAAGGACCCATCCCACCCAGCACATAAACTGCTCACACATTTCCTCTCGGGCAGAAATTGACAGCCTCAAAGTCAGCATATTTTTATCAGCCGATATATGAGCAGAACAACCTCCATAATCAAGAACCCATCCCACCCTGTACATTACCTGATATAATTTTCACCACAGGCGGCAGAAAGCTACAGCCTCAAAGTTGAGATAGTTTTCACAGCCAATATATGAGCAGAACAACCTCCATCACCAAGAACCCATCCCACCCTGGGCATTACCTGTTATATATTTCCACTTAGGCTGAAATCGACAGCCTGAAAAGTCAGGATATTTTTCTATCATTCGGTTTATCAGCAGTACAACTTTCACCACCAAGAACCCATCCCATCCTGTGCATTACCTGTTATATTTTTCACCACAGACAGAAAGCTACAGCCTCAAAGTCAGGAAAACTTTTACCAGCCACTATATGATCAGAACAACCTTCACCACCAAGAACCCATCCCATCCCGTGCATTACCTGTTATATATTTCACCACAGGCAGAAATCTACAGCCTCAAAGTCAGGATATTTTTTATCAGCTGGTATATAAGCAGAACAACCTCCATCAAGAAGAACCCATCCCACCCTGTGTATTACCAGTAATATTTTTCACCACAGGCGCAAAGCTACAGGCAGAAAAGCTCAAAAGTAAGGATATTTTTATGAGCTGGTATACTGTATTTGAACAGAACCTCCAGCCCCAAGAACCCATCCCACCCTGTACATTACCTTATGTTAAGTGACATTTTGTCCATGTAAACACAGTGCAGCCTACTACTACTACTGAAAGTCACAAAATTCAATATGCAAATATAAGACATAAACTGGATTCTATGCAAGTAACATATGCCACACTCAAAACCATTATTAAGGACCCAGATATATCATGTTTAAGTATTGTATTAGATGACATAGAAATCCTGTTTTAATCTCGAAGTGAATCAAAGGATAGATTGATATGATAAATGTATAAGCCGGTATTGCCATTACAGCAAGTATAATTATATGCTTATGTGAATACTAAGGTGGAAGGAATAATGCTGTTAAATACGAGTGCCTATTACGCCCAATATAAGCACAATTTCATTTCAGTTTTGTATTGGAGAGCCTGGATTCATTTTTTAAATTTCAATTTCACCACAGTAATGAACTCATTTTTTTTCCACGGCCGTCTTTTTCAGCACCAGTAGCTGTTGGTTGTATAATTAGCCTGGTGTGAGTGCAGATGGACTCTTTTGGAACAGGAGTAGTATTTTCAGTCATCAGTTGTACTTTACACTTTCCCACAACTATCCGTAGGCAATAGCGATAGCCGATGCAGGATTTTTAAGTGTCATTTGTGGAGGTAAATGCTTGTTCCAGGCTTGTTGCTGAGAGGGCTTCTGATAATGACATGCAATTTGTAAAGTTTCTCTTCAGCCTCATCTACAACACTTGATAAGGTTTAGAAACACAGTGACTGTCAATACTGGAAGAGTACATGGTAGTAGCACTCACATGTAGGTCTGTAGGCAATCCTGCTTTTTTGTTTAAAATGTATTTTACCTTACACACGTTTAGCCGCTTCTTCAATGTGCATATTCTCATCAGGTAGTTTAACAGCCTTTGTTCAAGAAGCACAGGTCTATATCAAAGACTGCCTTGCATCTAGTCACTACCTTGTACTTATACTGCAGTTTATGTAGGCTGAACACAGGGAGGCAGTTTCTCTTTGCCAAAATCATGTTAGTCATGCTGAAGTGTAGACGCTAACGCCACATGTAAAGGCTTTTGGAACATGCATGGGAGCGAGTGTGCACAGGTGCATCCTTTGAGCATTAGCCAAACGGAGGAGCAAACAGAGGACGAGGTGGAGAATTTAATCATTTGGAACACCACCAGGTGCTGATGACGTGGATTGCTCCAAAGTGGTCCTGGTAAACACACAATAACCTGAGAAGCACCCGTAATTTAAGGCCTTTTGCAGTGCACTTGTCTCACAGCTATATTGTCTTGGGCCATATGATGCTTTTTGCTGACCTTTTAAAAGTAATTTTGGACACCAGTGCATTAGTATTTCATGTTTTATAACTTAAGATAAGGTATATGTATGAAAAACATCTTCTTTTGGGGAGATGTTAATTTCTATTTGTGAAGAAAGCTTGCATTAAGTGCCTGACTCCCCCTGCTGGCAATGAAACAGACTAAAAGCCAGGCATTTCACCTGGGTGGGCATAGTTTAGCGACGACAATGCCGTGTAAGCTTTGGTGCACGTCCATAACTCATATTTCATTTATGCTAATTTTGACTATAGATATGAGTTTATTTGTCAAACTCGTTAAGGTTAGGGTTAGGAATAGTTTATTTTATATTATTAGTAGTAAGTGTGGCAGTAAAATATTATTTATCACAATTTTTCCTCCTATTTTGTGCTGACAACACAGCAATAAACCAACTGTAGCCTTATCCCTTAAACTGTTATCAAATAAACTCCATATATTGTTAATTACTTGTTTATCCAAGATAAGTTGACTGAGTGAGTGACGTAGGATGTTAAGCCCCCTCCTCAGATGAAATGACTGGTGTTAAGTTTGTCACTGCTGGCAATGGTGGGGAATGAATAAAGCATAAGATTACTATTTAGCACAGCTATTAGCAACACAACTTTGACAGATAGAGAAATGAGCTGACTGCTTTGTAGTGAAGTCAGTTTCAGTGCTGAACTTAACAGAATGAGTCCAGTGATGTTGTGTGGGCTTTGGAAACGCACAGCAGCACTTCCTGGTTTCACATTTTTTAC
The DNA here is from genome assembly GCA_020698575.1 of Bostrychus sinensis. Taxonomy (NCBI): domain Eukaryota; kingdom Metazoa; phylum Chordata; class Actinopteri; order Gobiiformes; family Eleotridae; genus Bostrychus; species Bostrychus sinensis. The sequence goes on along the minus strand of CM036257.1, from coordinate 8,539,558 downwards.
GTAGAGCGGTGAGCGTTTTCAGCTTTAAAGAAAGAGACGGCCTCAGCACTCAGGATTACTCAAACAGTGTGAATGCAACAAAATACTACTCACAGTATGTTTTTGAGGTGCAAATAAAAACATGGTTAAAAACTGAAAAAATCTGTTTAGCATAAAAGGGAACCTTTAAATATGGCTTCATTACCTCATGAAATTTCTGTCTAATAAGTAATGTCACACTAAGCATTCCACATTTTAGCTTTAAAGTCTGTAGCTTTTGCCAATGCTTTGACTGATTCACATTTCTGACCTCTTGCCTTGAATACCGTCAGATCTACTTCAGAAAACATTGTCTGCCACTTGTCAGTTCCACTTTGATGTCTGGCCAAATAACTGGTGTTGGTGTCTCCTACTTTTAAAAGCCTATTTGCTTGGAAAGAAACCCATAAAGGCCCCAGAATTTTTGGAAAAAAACACTGACGCATTCACAAGAGCACCTAGAGTTGGGGTCAGCGTCAGCCAAATATTAGTCTTAACGTGTGTTACTGAGTGTTAAAGTTCGGTTGGCCTTTTTGCCTCAACGCTTTACACAAAGTGGTCCATCTTTTTAAAAAACATGTTGTTGTTGAGTCGCCGTTTTAAAAATATACCTGCTTCCTCCCTCAGCCGCAGTCAGATGGATATATGGGAGAAGCCCTGAAATAGCATCTTGAAATAGCCCAGAGCATCATGGGATAGCGACCTGCCACCACTCACTGTTAATTCCCCTCTGTCCTTGGATGTGGTGGCCATATAGAAAGAAACACTATTTACACTGCACCACTACTTTTCGCTCTCTTCCCGTCCCAATTCTATTTAAATAACAGCCACCGCAGTGAAATTGAAGTGTCAGGGTGAAAATCCAAAATGTGTTTTAAGTAAAACGGGAGTAAACATTTTGTTCCGGCATCACGGCTCATGTTTATTCATTCACGGTGAGGCTGGAAAATAATGTTTCGTGCCGGTTGCTTGCTCTATTCATTAGCTTGTGTATGGCCCGAGGTGTAGCCACTTGCAACGGTCGAGGAGTGGTGTTGGCAGTTATTGACAGAACCATATGGATTTTATTTCATAGTCATCTTGCCAAGCCTAGAGAGAAATTAGGTTTTTTTTTGTTTTTTTTTATGTGCACAGAGAAAGAAAAACAATGGCTACATGTGTCTGTGTTCAACTAAAAAAACAACTAAAAACATTACCACATTATTGAGTTAGTATGGTATGCTTTCAAAAGGGCATTTCCTCTGTCGAACAAGGTAAGGAGAGTCACATGATACCCCATCATTCATCATTTTGCAGAAATTAGAAATGCAAAAGTAACTCAGTAGGTAGATATCTGTTAAAAGTATTAGATTTGGTAACTAGTCTGTACTTGGAAGGTTTGGCGATTATAATCTAAAGTCTTTGGTCTTTCGGTAGTTGACCTTTGTCATCATTTCCATTTTTGTACTTCAGGTCAACACAACAGCGCTCCTAACAGTTAGGGACTGAATAGCTCATAACGCTGAATATGTTCTAAACATTTTGTGCCATGTCGAACGTTTGTCATAGTAAGTATGTGTTACAAAGCACTTAAACAGAGGTTGTAATCGTTACAAAGCCTAATACTGTGAACATGGTATGTTAACTTACTGGCACATGTGCGTTCCTATATATATGTACCACATGTATTAAAGCTAGCTATTTGTGTCGAGTGTGCACATTCAATATATCTTATATCTGTTTTATTTCTGTGTGTTGCAGTTACAAAAATAAACACATAAAAAAGAACTTCTACATGAGAAATGAAAGCCTTGTGCGGAGAAATACACATAGATAATACAGCATATTTTAACAAACATATTAGCATATATATATAAATATTAGTATAGAAATTCAGCACTCTGTGTACAGTGTAGGTTTTTACTTTAAAAATTCACATGTTGTGCTTGTTCAGTATCCGGTTTAGTGTGATTGGATCTGTGTAGAGTGACGTGGACTGGGAGCGCCGTCGCAGGAAAATAGACCTGCTGCGTATCTCCAACAAAGTGGTGCACACTCTTGCTCCGGAAACACTGTGTGGCGCTGGTGGTGAAAATACTCTCATTCACTACAACAACAGTGTGTTTAAAGTGCAGGGCACGGCACTCATGTTTACAATGGAAATTGGGGGGTCAGTCTGCCCCAGGGCAGCCGTGGCTACAGAAGTAGTTTACAAATAATGGAATCAATTGTAAAGCGCTTTAGGTACTCATAGTCATTATTATTATTATTATTATTATTATTATTATTATTATTATTATTATTATTATTATTATTACTGTATATTATTATCATTATGTTACTGTATATTCATGTTGTGAACTCTGTTTTCCTCCACACGCTGCAGTATTGGCAATTGTTTCAAAGGCCATTCCCGGATGTTGTCATCGCTCAGACTGTCCAAGGCCTCCGTCGTGAAATATTACCATACATCATCTCTCATCAATAGTGATTGATCTTTGCATCTTCACAGCGCCTCATCTCTGCCTTCCAAACTTTCCAGTTTCATCTAATTAATTCCAAACTTAACTTTTTTAACCTCATCCAGAGCTCGGACACATCAGAGGCAGTGACATTGCATGACCAGAGCTGGCAGGTATTGCGGTGCAGCTTTGGAAACACATCCGTTTCCCTGGCATTTGATGGAAACCATGTCCAGTTTGTCAGCACTTCACCTATTGACCTCCTAGCATCAGTGGGCTCAGCTTGTTTGTCCACTGAACATTGGCCAGAACAGCAAAGGCTTCTGGGATTGGGTGTGTGAAGGAATGCAATGTTGAGCTAGAGGTTTTGGCCAACATCTTTCACCAGAAACCATTGGATTTACTCTTAAGGGCTAATTACAGTCCTTATTTTGAAATATGTTTTGCAGATCTTTTCCAAAGCTTTATCGTCGTGCCAGTTGATTATGATAATTTCCATGAAGGATATCTTTGTAAACACTGCCATTAGACTGGAATACATCTCAAATCTGAATTAAAAAAACCCTTGGCCCCACTAATGATCTACATATTTACCTATTTTCCTTCCAGTAATCGATGTAATAGGCAGACTGCGGTCCAATTAGAGCTGTGTAATAAGTTGAACCCACAGTGATTGTTTAAAAGGGTCTCTTCATTGATTTTGAACGCAAGTTAAAGGTCAGTTAACGTGTCACCTAGAGTGCTACTCAGCTGCTGAATACTGTTTAATGTCTGCTGTGATGTAGAGAACAGGTTAAAAGTAGAATTTTATTAGGAAGTAAGGTGAATGTTTGGTCATTATCTGAATTCAGTGCTACCAGAGGAAGCAGGTAGACAGTGCCTTAATCATAGGTAATTATTGTTAAAGGTAATTTTACTGCAGCTTTCAGGTACTCAGCGCAATGGGGACAATAAATCAAAATGTTCAACAAAATCTGTGGCCTATGAACCACGTATATGAAAACGCACAAAGTGAGGTCTGGATAATACATGCATTCTTTTCAATGAGATAAACATTAGAATTGCTTTATGAGGTTTTTAGTAGTAAGAAGCTATCTCACTGGCATGTGTCCACATAAAAACATATGATGCATGGTTTGATTGACCAAATACACTGATGCATGCAAGAATACAAGAAAGGAACTCAGTCGGCCTCTGCTATGACCTTATCAATGCTGTAAGAAAGTATATGTTTTAATTTAGTTGGATTGAGTTAACTTACAACAATATTAAACCTTTAAATTCCATTCAGAGCATTTGTACCTAAGCTGAAGTCTTTGCATTAGTGGTGGGTCGTTTGTGAACGAGCTGGCTCTAAGAACCAATTCTTTGGAGTGAATTGGAAGAGCCAACTCCTGTCGATGAGAGCCAACTCTTCAGCTGCTCCTGCTCAGCTCTGCTAAAAATCCACACAAGCTGAGTGAAATTTTTGATGGGCACAACATGCAGCCAATCACATGTGAGAACAGACTAGGACTGTATCATTATGTGAAAGAAGTAAGATGGGCTCTATACTGGAGACAGTAAAAATGAGTTCAGAATTTTGTAACTGCAGTTCGTGCTTGGAAACTGCATAAAAATAAGGCTTTTATCAAAAATCCTGATTAAAAATGTTTTACCAACACACAAACTATTCATAATTGCTAAATTAGGCCTAAATAAAATGCTCCAAGTGATACAAAATAGAGATCCTGGGAGCCATAAGAGCCGGCTCTTCTATGGGAGCCTAGCCAAAAGAACTGAATCTTTGAAAAGAGCCAAACTGCCAATCACTACTTTACATAGAGTGACATTTTGCATTTTTTATTGTAATGTGAGCTAGATATCATATGTGTTCTAATCTTCACTGGCACATCTTTTAAACAAATGTTATAATGTATTTTTAGGCGTTATCTGACAGAGACAGTCACTACATTTACATGAAGAGTAAACTCCAACTAGGCTTATTGTCCGTCTTATGTCCAAATTTCTTAAAAAAACTGGTCAGACCACTCTTGTCTTAATCAACCTGTACATGCAGAGCAGAGAGCCTGATTACTGAGACCACAGCACTGTGAGGCGTTGAAGTGATCTGGGGATTTACCAGCAGCACTAAAACTTAGCACTAACTGCTAATAAGCAATAAGTAAACATAATTGTACCAATAAATATAAACAAAGAACACTTGTATTAAATTAAATTTACTAAAGTTAGATGAATGCAATGGACCAAAAAACAATAAAACAAAAGTGGCAGAGGGACCCCTATGTGTCTTTGCTGGTCTAAAAATGCTTATGTCTCTAAACAGTTGACTAATGCTGTTCTGTCTGTTCAGTACCAAGTGCATATGAATGCCCTTGTAGCTTAATCAGGTTACATTGTATACATGCAGCAATAATCCGGCAATGAACAACATAATCCAGGTGCTCCACTGCGATTAAGAGAAGTTTGAATAACTACACTGTATTCCAGTGTAATGTAAAATTCCTACAGTAATGGGCTAGTAGCCAGAAGTTTGTAACCTTTAACTGGTATTGTCTAAATGCTTGTACTAATAGAGCACCTTTACATCTAGCTATTGGCTAATGTTCTCTAGCCACTCTCTGACAACACACGCAGTCACATTGCCATTGCCACCCCAAAACAAAACATGAAGGAATGGTTATGGCCTAATTTCAAGTTTTATATGACTAGATTAATCAAAAGCAGAGTTCTCATACCAATATAAGCTAATTCACTCCACCATACTTGTGCTATGAAGAGCTACTGTCTTCATTATCTTAATCATGTTCCAAACTAAAGGGAGTGAATGCCCCACTTTGAGCAGTTCGCTCTGATTTGCTTCCCTCTGTTCTCATTCAGAGCACTCTCGATATCAGCCCATAATTCTTGCATTTATTATCTCTTTCATAGAGCGTTCCATTTGGCAGAGAAATCAATGTATTTTGTAGACATCAACAGTGGCGGGACAATAACTGTTTGACACAAGTCGCCAGCGCGGTTTCACATTTTATATGACATCTGCTCTGAGTGACAAGATGCAAATGCGGTATGCTGCCAAAAGCGTTTTATAAGCTGTAGCTAATCATGTGTCCCATCCACACCAGTCTGTGCGTGCCGGAATGACTGCACCAATAAATAATGCATGGTTTTAGATGAGCTGACATCCATCCTAAGCAAAATAAGTGTATAAAGTCCATACCATACCAATAGGCAAACATGTTACAGACACTGTCAAGTCTTAACTTTTTTATCAAGTTGTAACTTTATAAACACGTTAGATGCGTAGGCTAAAATATGCTATATACTGTGTATTAAATAAATCTGTTTATTATATTAAAACTCCCTCTGTTAAAGGGACTATATCATGCAAAATGGACTTTTGAGCTTTGTCAGATATATACGTATCAACAATGGTTTTGGCCTGAGCAGCAGACAAGGCAGCAGCAGACATCACTGCTCTACTGTACAGGGGAATTCCATTCCATTTTCCACTAATTAGCTTGAAAACTTTGTTGATTTTGTGTTCTCCTCACTCCACGTCTAACTATGAGCCATTTCTCCCGTTATTGCTGTACACATGCATTTGTTTTGGTTATGATGGCCCACAAAGCCCCACAGTGTGGTCCACTTCCTGGTTTTGGATTGCTGTTTGGTCCGCTTTGCGTTCACATCTCCTGTCGAACTGCTCCAGGGTTCACTTCAACAGAGCCAAGACCCATGTTTTCAGGCAGACCAGAGTTCACTTTTTTGGTCTGCATGAGAATTCGATTGCACATTCACACCTCCCCAAACAAACCAGACGATTAAGGCGGACCAAACAGGGCTGGTGTGAATGCACCTTTAAATTTAACAGCAATCCAGGTTGCTGTGCAAGGTAAAGTGCTGTTTGCCTGGGTGGCTAAAGCAGTTACCCTTGGAGCCAATTTGAGTCCATATCTGGGCACTATATCTCTACCATTGTAAGACAGGGCCAGTGTGGGTGCATCTAGTTCTTGGTGTTCAGATTCAACAACATGTGGAAAAACGTCTTACAGTTGCTGTTGTGGATCACATTCTTGGTACAAATTTCTCAGTCGACTGTATCTCAAAATTGCTCTATTGAATTTTTATGTGGTGACTGATCTCACTACAGTGAACTGGATGTACAATTTTGTCAGCCTCTAAGAATTTCTGCCTTTGTTCTCTGTTTTCAGCTGACAGGAGTTGGACGTGGTGTCCATGTTGTTGGAACCTAGCTCCTTGACATTCTGTGCTTTCAAATAATGTCTCTGGCAGACCTTGTTTATAACAAGTGGTTATCTTAGTTAGTGTTGCTTTTTATCATCCCAAACCAGTCTCTGACCTCTGGCATCAACAAGGCATCTTCACCCACACAACTGCTGCCCACGAGATTTTCTTTTACACTTCCATTGTCATTCACTGTAAACCCAAAAGATGGCAGTGCATGAAAATTCGAGTAGTTTCTGAAATAATCCTCCCATCTTACACTAACAGCTATGCCATGTTAAAAACCACCTTCACCATCCTGCCATGGTTTCAGTCAACAGTCTGCCATGTATCAATTTGTTGCCTGAGTGATTGGCTGATTAGCTTTTTGCATTAACAAGCAGTCGAACAAGTACCCAATGAAGTGTCCAATAACTTGCTAATACGTTGAAAATTTTCATCTAACTACTGTATATATGGATCACACCTCTAATCATGAGTAAATGTTATAATTAGTGAGTCCATATTAATGCATATAGGCTGAGTAAATGACGTACTTCTAAGAATAGCTCTTCCGTGTTGGGTAGTGGATTCAGGGCAGGTACCACAACATGGGATTACACATATAAAAGATCCATAAGCACAGAGAGGAATTGCTTATTTTGACTTCCACAGGCCTCTATTCAAAGGCGAGCCATCTGAGCCTGGTATTATTTATTCATGCAGAGCTGGAGCATAACATCAAAAATGGGATTTGGATGACATAATATTTGGAGACTCACTATGTTGGGTATATGACTGAGACACATTTGCTCTAAGTCAGAAAAATGTTTATATGTTATTAACTTAATTTAAAATAACGTGTTCACATAAAAGTAACTCTTGTACTCTTAATAAAAGGAACTTTTAGCTAACTAACTAAAAATGTTTTACTATGGATTTGATTTATATCCATACAAGGAAGGATTTTGGAGGATTTTGTTGTTTTTATGTATGAATAGCAGCATACATTATGTTATTTAGCGTCGCCATGTTGTTAACAACTACCTCTAACAATGCTTGTTGATGTCGGCCAGCAAACCTAAAATGGTAAATATAGGTATATATAGGTACCTGGGAACGTAGGTATAGAGTGCACCAAGCCTAGCAAGACAGGTACTTTGTAAAAACCTGGTACATATTTAACCATGGTTAGCATATAACAGAGCAAACTTTTTACTGAACATTTACACCTGCCTAGAAGTTCAGGCAGGTGTAGAGAAATTTGTTTTGGGTTAAAGTTCAAATCAGCTGCCAAACATCCTCAATGACAGAATGATTTTGTGAAATTCAATGAGTGGTGCAGAGAAGTTGCACATAAATACATAATAAATACAGTTATATACACAGTATATCTCTTAATCCTGAGTATATTAAAATCAGTTCTGCTGAAGTTTTTGTTTGTTCAGCAGAGAAACAGACATAGGAATAAAAGAGTTTTTAAATCTGTTGGTTCTGTGTTTAGCGGCACTGTAGCGCCTCCCAGAGGGAAGCATCTCAAACTCAGAATACAGGATGTGAGATGTCATTAATGTTTCTATAGCCAAAAAGTGTTACAGAGGCCTCATAAATGAACTCTCAAAATAGCATTTCACATGTGCCTATGGTTTACAGTTTTAGTGTTCTCGCCTCCCAGCAAGGAGGTCGTGGGTTCGAGCCCCAGGCCGACCATCACACCATCACACGATCTCTCTGGGTGGAGTCTGTATGTCCTCCCCGTGTTACCGTGGGTTCTCTCCGGGTACTCCGGCTTCCTCTCACCGTCCAAAGACATGCATGTGTTAGGTGAATAGCAGAGGACTCATAAATGAACTGTCAAGATAGCATTTCACATGTGCCTATGGTTTTCATTGCAGTTTCCATAATGTTGAAGAGGTTTGTTTTGTGTTGAACAGTCAAATGACCAAACCAGACAGATCTGATAATTCGCTCAAGTACCACGGTATAAAGTTATGCTTACACTTACACACCCGCAAGTTCATTATGCAGTTGCTAATCGGCTAATTTAAAGTATTTGGTAGCTGTAGGCCATAAAAAGTCTGAGCAAGCCATCTATTATGTGAAACAAATGTCAAACGTTGCATTCTTTATATTTACATAAATGCATATACATTTTTTTTGTTAATATTTGGTGTTTGAAAGTACTCTACTCTGTAATAAAGCAGGATGCAGATGGCCAAAGTCATCTGTAGTCACAAAGGTCAACAGTATAACATTTACACAACTTTATGAATCTGCTATGTGTGACTTAGGGGCATAAACCCTTAGTAACACATGCAAATTTAGAATTGGCATTTATACAAACAGAGGTGTGGTGCAATAGCTTTTGTCCTCGTTGGCCGTTCGGGATGATGGCGTTTTAAGTAAACTTTATTTTAGACTCAGCTGTAGGCACTAAAACTAAAAGTTAACCCATCTTGCTTACTAATAGTTAAACTGAACTCCTACTCAATTTTGCAACAAAGAGAAATGTCACCCTCCACCAGCCAGGTCCCAGCACATGAACTCCTACACAACTCTGACTAAAACTTTTTGCTTTGAGCTTATACCAGAGTCACAAGTCGCACAAAGATGTAAAGTCAACAAACAGTAACCTAAAAAAGAAATGCTAGATCCTGAAGGCAATTCTTCACAAATCGATATGAAACCCAGTGAAGTGTGCATGGAGCAAGCGTATTGTACTTCAATATGAAGACCTGCTTGTCCACTGGCTGTGGCAATAAAAACTCCTATGTCTACACGTTATTTGCATTTATGGATTTTTTTCCCTGTGCTTTTTGTGTGTCATGTTCTTTATGGTTGAAGGAACACTATTCATAGTCAGTGAGGACCACCACAGTGCACTTCCTCGGCCAGGCTTTCACACTGTTGGAGCCTTTTGTAAGAAGTTTGAATTTGAAATATTTCAGCGTAAAGACAAAAGGGTAAGTTTCCCAATTGGTGTCACCAGTGCTTACACAATAAGTTGTGTTCATGTGAGGTCATAATATTCTAAAGGGCCCATAGTGTGAGATTGAGCTGGAGGCAGGTAAGAATTGTATGGTATAATCTGCTGCTAAAGATTCAAAATGCAGATGTCTTGGCCTGGTTTATGGTTAGTATTGCTGCAATTACAGGGCTTATCGGCATGAAACAAAAACTGGCACAATGTTCAAAGTCTTATCTGTCAGTTCAAATTACCATAGGTAAAGTTATTTCTTAACTATAGCATTAAAAACTGGTGATATTATTCAAATACAGGTGTGACTGTTGTCAGGAGACAGGCCATTAAACCTGAAGATATATAGTGAGTGTGTGGTTCCAATCCCAAACAATGATCAGGTTCAACATTAGTGGATTTTCTCTTTGTATATTTCTTTTAAAAATTGTGTCTAGCATATTCACTTTTCACGTCACACCTGGAGGGCAAAGTTTCGTTGGAGCGGAAGAACAGTGGTTTAACGTTACTCCACTGACCGTCAGCTGAAACCACTGCTTACTGAAGTTATACCTGTGTTTCTACAGAATCTCATCAGAGAAACTGACTCAGAAATAAGAATATGTGCAGTTCAATTCAGTTTTATTTGTATAGCCCAGTATCACAACAAAAGTCGCCTCAAAGGGCTTCACAAACGGTTTATCAAACATAAACTCACAATCAGACTTAACACACAATCAACACAAACAATAACTACACTAAACTAATATTTTGTTGGACCGCCTTTAGCTTTGATTACAGCACGCATTCACTGTGACATTGTTTCAATAAGCTTCTGCAATGTCATAAGATTTATTTCCATCCAGTGTTGCATTAATTTTTCACCAATATCTGGTATTGATAATGGGAGAGTGTGGCCACCGCACAAAGCACATCCCAAAGATTCTCAGTGGGGTTGAGGTCTGGACTCTGTGGTGGCCAATCCATGTGTGAATATGATGTCTTGTGAGCTCGATGAATCCTGGCATTGTCATCTTGGAATAAGCCCATGCCATCAAGGAAGAAAAAAATCCACTGATGGAGTAACCTGGTCATTCAGTATGTAGGTAGTCAGCTGACCTCATTCTTTGGGCCCATAACATTGCTGAACCTATAGAACTGACCAACTGCAGGGAGGCTCTTATCTATTTACTTAAATTTTGTTAAATCCAGGTGGCGACTTTTTTTTGGTAGTGTAGGTTTGCCGACAACAAGCACTTTTAATGATACTTGTTAACAACATAAGGTATGCTGCTCTACATTTACAAAAACAGCAAAAATCTTCTAACAACATCTTTATTGTGTTGTTTTAGTGTCATAGTGGTTTGTAGTTTAGCTACAAAGCTGGTGCTTTATGCAATCACCTCCTAGTATTCTACTGAAATTTCTGCCCCTTTTCCAAAAGTTTTTAACAGGAGCCTTTCCAGATTAATAAAACATTAGCTACTCTTTGCTAACTTTGACTTTTGCCAGGTTACTGCAGTTGCCCACTGCTCCTGACATGTTGCCCTAGCGGCATGGAAGGATGGGTTAGATGCAGAGGACACATTTTCTTACGGGGACAATAAAGCCTACCTTACCTTACATAGCATCTGTTATCTGCAAATGTCATGATCTTATAGACCATCTTAGTTCCTTTCCACCATGGCAACCATGTTTTGCATTCATAGCCACTGCATTGTAATCAACCAATACAGACACATACATGCACATATGCCACTATTACAGAACTGTTTTATTGCTTTCACAGCACCATTACCAGATTCTTATAGCCTGTCCTCAATATTCAAACTCTTATCTGCAGCTTTATATTTGATTGCCATTCGAATTCCATGCATGCTTCTTCGTAATAGCCGCGTTCATGTCATGAATCCTATTTACTCCTCATAAAAAATGAACTGTGATTTTTATTCTGTCTTAACCTATGCACAGTCAATACCCCTGTTGCCTCTGCATCAGCAAAAAAGACATCACCATGGAATAAGCAAATCAACATGAAGACGTTTGCCAGAAATCGATGGACTCGGCCGTCGGCGGAGCAATGAGCTGGCCGCGTTATAATATGAAGTTCCACCGTGTCCTGCAGCCACCACAGTGCATGCACAACACCATTTGCATTTATGGATTTTCCTCCTAGCGCCATGTATCTGCGTGTCATGGCATTGCTCGAGGGAAATGGGCTCTCTATTCATAGTCTTTATCCATTTCATCTCTAGAGCACAGACTTGGCCAAGGGCTTTTGGAAGGGGGCCCCCGCTCAAACCCAAACGATTTAGTGCGGCCCGGGTGGCAGGATTGGGCACAAGGAAGGCGGGAGGACTGTGGTGTGACTTTGTGAGCACAATGAATTCAACTAGGAATGATAATGTTAGTCTGTGGGGAGATATAGTTTATGGGATTCAATTTTACTGCAGTCACCCCCAAAAAATACAGCGTTTTATACATTTTGGATTAGATTGCTTCTGGCTCTGGTAAATATTCTGAAAGCACTGGCTCTTCACCTATTCAATATTATAAAATCCACTATGTTCCCAACTACTATTTTAGCATACAGACTTTTGACAGTAAAAAGTCATTATGGCACCACCTGCTTTTTATAATAGACCAAAATTTACACATTCTGCACAACGATGCTGGATAGCTCCCTAGAAATTTTCTCACACACACTAAAGCCTGTCAAATTGGATATTATCTTTTAAACCCTTTTCTTGCACACCAAAAAGGTGAACGAAATGGCTTCTTCAGTCACCACAAGTACGATGAATTCAGATAAAGTGGGGCACCTTTGGGTAACGCGCCAAGACACCTGCAAAATATATTTTCTTACATTGCAGTGTTTTTAAATATTTTCTATTTTGGATATAGGCAAGAAACCACACTTCAGCATCCTGTCTTACTCAGGCTGTCTGTTCAGGTGAAGTGGGACACACTGTTGAAAACAATGAAACAATAACACTTTTATTCAAATGGAAAAATCAAAACAAGCAACAACAACAACAACAAAAAAACTCTTTGTGTGTGAGTGCTTTTAAAGTTAGCCTTCTTTGGACAACATTCATTTTAATTTTATAAATATTACTTGGTATTTAAAATTGTTCATACACACATTAGTTATGTTTTGGAAGTTCACAAAGAGACAGCGAGGAGAGTATTCAGTCTCTGCTTTATTTTTTCATTAACTTCCAACAACAACTGTTGAACATTTCGCGGTACCAAAACTGCTTCCACTCCACGTCCCTTCAGAAAAAAGGGTGTCATTCGTGTGTGAGAACAGTCTCTGTAATGTCAGCCACAATATCATAGAATTTCATTCATTTTTAATAAAGTTAATTGGAACATTCACCAAATCAACAACAGATTAAAGAACCTTTCTTTAATGAAGATGAGCTGAACTCACGAACTATGCTTCATAGACACTTGCGCTCAATTCACACTGAATGCTTTGCATATGCAGCATATATCTGACCACAGCCAGTGGAGTTCAGGGGAGAGTAGCGAGTTCACACAATAACAACTATGTACACAGAGAGCTACATGTAAACAAAAAACACGTTTGTCTGACCTCGATCATCTGCTTATTTGTATATTATTTCTGACTTTTTGCTTCTACCCTGGGTAATTGTGCTACATATTCATTATTTTCACTCACACCTAATGGTATCAATATTCAATTGTGGCACCTTTTAAGATGTAATGTGTACATAGCTATATGTTTGAGAGTCTGCACATTTATTCAGAAATATACTGGATCATCTTCACTGGCCCCATGTCTGACTTTCGGTTTGTTTCATTTTATGCATGGGGGCTGCAGCATCTGTCAAAAAATAGACATGTTTCGCAGCCAGTGTGAACTCATGCATTGACTAGAATGGTTGCTATTTGTTATGGAGGTCGTACAAGACACATAACGCACACGCAGTGCATTCAGTGTAAATTGTATGAGTTAAATATGTGCAGTCTGAACTGCACGAGGGATTGCACACATCACTAGTCATCATCATTTAAACCACTCCATATGAAATTTGAGGTCTTCACTATCTCCATAGCTCATCTCACAACCAGCACATTCCCTTTTGAGTTTTGAGGACCATATTTTCTTATTTTCTTTCCCTTAACATTTTTTGCAATCTCTGCATATGTGAAATGTCCCTGGCTAGTCAAGAGGTAGGTTTGGCATGGGGCTTCCTGATCTTTCTCTCACATTTTGGTAACATTATGAAATGTGGTTGAACTTTCTTATTCATTTTTATGCTGGGGGCAAAAAAGTCAGCAGAGGTGGCTTAAGGTTTGACGGTATTGTCTCTCTGAATCCAAATTGGGATTTAGTTGTTGCAAATTTATTCCAAGCATCTATGAACACAATTTGGCCTTGGGTAGCTTCATCCCGCTGGACCTGCTTTTCCACTTTCGATCTGCCTCAGACCAGTTGTGTTTAAAGCCCCATTGGATGGCTGAAGGGCATGTGTGGTGTGTGGAGGGTAGCTCATAACATGAATAACTGCATGTTATATACATGACTGCTGTGGCAATCAAGGAGAAGATATGGGATACTGTTGTCTTTGGGCCAATCTGACAAAAGAGCCATCCCCATAAGAAACTGTGTTAATTCATGCATTGTCCAATACCTTCACAAGAAGGTGACATTGTCAGAAGACCCATAAAGAGGGACAATGACACAAAATGTAATTTTGTTAATATAATATGTATTACAAGCAAAGTGGTAAAAGCCTGGTACAAATAATGAAATATTTATTACTTTGCCTAGGCAATTTTCAAGTATTGTTCAGGCTTTGGGGCACTGAAAAATAAAATAAAAAGTTTTTACTTTTACATGGCTTGTTTTTACTCAAGCTCAAATCTGAACTACTGATATTGATTACATTTCTGACGGAAATATAGTAGAACACACTGCATCTTTGCCTAAATATCATAAATATAATGACGCATACATTTACAAGTTTCTATTTTTAGGCCTATTACCTCAAAAACTTGCATGAATACCACCAAAATATCAAAAACAAGTCTATTATAATTCTAATAGTAAGACATTACTATCATTAAATGTTATTTTGTAAGAAAAGCAGTAATTCTCTACTTTGCTTGGTTGTTTAGACATTCTGTAGAAAATTTTCCACTTTGCCTGTAACATATATAATATATAATATATATATAAGAGTATAGGTGATAGGTGTGAACCCAGTATTTTATATTTCATTTATTGCCTTTCATTTGAAAAAAAAATAAAATAAATAAAAATAAATAAATAAATAAATAAATTACAATTTAAAGATGATTTATGAATAGCTGTGATGATTGACTGTCCTAATTTGTCCCACCTGACCTGAATTCATCCTCATATTCTGTGGAAAATTCTGTTACCAAACCTATTCTGAATCAAATGTTCGAGTTTTGTCCAGTAATACATTTATTTTTGGGGGTTTCTTATCAAAATGGCAAATTTTGAAAAATGTGTTGTTTATGAGTAAAGATGTCCTTCGCCTGCAGCAGTGCCAAGGCTTTTTACTCTGGTACCATTTTAGCAGTTGGTTTTCTATAACTGTATTTCAGGCATTTAAAGACTGTACTATAAAAGAGTTAATAGAGGGATTATGAGAGTCAATAGTTTGGCCCACTTTGGTGGCACAATATGCACTGCATAAAAGCATACAACATGTATCATGCAAATATACCAGAACCAACTTGGGTTTATTTTACGTGTCATTGGCCCATGCAGCTTCTATCTATGACAGGGCTACTCAACTTGATTTGCAGGGAGAACTGAATGGATCCAAACATTTAACACATTACACATAAGAAATAAACTACTTATGCACATGTTACTTTTCTTTTCCTTTTCTATTATCAATCATTTGAACACTAATGCACCATAAAGCTGCCCTAACCACAAATCTAACACACATGTTAAGAAAATAAAACATTTCAAGTATCAAGTATCAATGTAATTTTCTATGGTGAGGACAAATATTAATATTAACATTCAACAGTACTCTAACAACCAGTAATATACAAATGAATAAATAAAATAAAATAAAATAAAAATACACATTCAAATTGGTTGGGGGCCAGATAAAATTTCAGTAGGGCCAATTTTGTACCCAGGCTACAAGTTGAATAGGCCTGATCTATGACAAAATATTACTGTATTTCTATTAAAAATGTATTATACAACAACATCTTTTAACTTTGCACTTTTTCAAATGGCCTTCTCCTGTTTGTAATTGCCCCGTTACTCCCCCTTTCCTTGGCTTCAGGACTACTAAACTTGTAAGAATCCACTTTAAGTCCTATGTGGTAAAGTGGCAGACACACATGCATTTAAAAATTTGGGTTAGCTTTTCATACCATGAGCCTTGAGTTATGTTGACAGCAGCCTCACAATAGCCTTGCATTTTCTAAGTACAGGGAACAGAACAGCAATGATGTCTTCCCCCACATAAAGTTTTAACTGACGAGAAAAAGCCATTAGCGTGGTGCCCAGTCCAAACACCGTAAATACGCGTAGCACTAAAGAAGCTGATTTAGCGCCGGGATTGACATGTGGCGTTCTCCGAGCAGGCTGCGGGTGCAGAGAATTGCTGTAATTTCATGCAATTATTTGGGACAGGTGAGTGTCTCTGGCAAGCATTAGGCGACACGGAAGAAAGTGTCCTCAGTTAAATTGGTGTCAGGCATTAATTTGACTCTGTCACCCGCTTTGCTCTCAAGTAGCTCCTCCATGAATTTTGGAGTGCCGTGTTAAAGGAATCCATCAATAGATTGGCTCTACGGACAATGCGTGCAAGGCTGCCTCAATGCAAATCACTTGCCGTCTACCGTTGCCCAGTTAGACGTTCTGGCATATTGGCAAGTGTGGCAGCTCTGGTCGATAAAGATTTTAACCGCATCTTAAAACCCGTAATGGTGGCCTTTATGTGTGTCATTGTCACTTACCCAAAAGTCACGGCTCCTAAGCGGTGCCATCCATCACCTGGCTGGGGCCTGCCACACGCCGCTTTCTGCCTAACTGATTCACTTAGGCTCTGTTTGTTTGTTTGCTCTCAAAGTCACTTTCATTTATGACAAAGCCGCGGCGTTTGGCTGCGATGGTACGCCGAGCTGGGGGCAAACAGACAGGCCTGGTTAGCTGGGTGGAAAATCGCTCACCCAACACTAAAGCCTGTCATATTGGATATTACTTTCATATGGGGCTTCTCTTCACAGGCAAAAGGTAAAAGATATGCCATCATCAGTTCCCAAAGTCTGTCGTGAGGTCAAGCTTTTTCTAAATAGAGACTTAGAAAGCAGAGGTGGCAGAAGTACTCACAATCTCAACTGAAATATAATATACTTTAAAACACGTTTACTGAAGTAGCACAATTGTTTCTTGAATGTAAGTCAAAAATTGAAATGATTACCATTATACCAAGAGGACGTATTCTTTAAATTCATCATTCTCATTTGTGGTTGCTGGTGGCTGAAGCCAGGAGCCTATTTCAGCAGCAGCATTAATGCAAATAATAATAAAGCATCGGTCTTATTAAGGCTGGGTAATAAATGAAATGAATTTGAGATGTTTGTATATGTATATTAATTAGCCATGTGTTTGAAAGCTTTTACATCTTTTTAACAAGCCTTCATTTCCTGTATAAATTATAATAGAAGTGGCCTTTAGAAGTGCGGGGCTAAAACTAAAAGACATTTATGTCTTCACTGATGTCACTGTGACAGTAATGCACACTGCTGCTGCTTCCCTGCTGTTTTGTGCAGACATTTAGCAGAAAAATATAATTTTTACTTTAATCTAAAAAGAATAAACCTCCATTTAAATATGCCATATATTTATGACAACAAGAAAAAAAATCAAATTGTAAATTGGCTAAAAAATAATTAATAAATAAAATAAAACAGCTTTTTTTTTTTTTTTTTGCCATATTGCATAACCCCATGTCTTATATACTGTTTTCCTAGACATTCAGTGTCGGTTTTACAATTATGTGCATTATTGATTCAGTCACGCCTCTCCAACCACATACTCTTGCACAGTCATACATACATACATAGGCAAGGTGGGCTGAGTGTCTTGCCCAAGGACACAACAGCAATGCTGGTAGCGGGGATCAATCCACCCCAAAGTAAAAGAAATGCATTGGGGCAGTATGTTTTAATTGTATGTCCATAATAAAAGAAAGGCTTTTTTAAATTTATTTTGTACCTAAAATAGAGCCTTGGAAATTTCTGCTTTGCCCACACAGTTACCATATCTTTTTTTACCTAAACAGAAAAGTGTTAGATAGCGATGAAGCATACATTCATCAAAAATACTTAATTAAACTCAGTAACTTGATTAATTATATGTAGTTACATCACAACTTTGGTTTAAAGATTTTATAGAAGGCCATTCTGACCACAAGTATACCAGAATGCTTTAATTACTGTATGTGTGTGTTACTAGTTAAAACTGGATGAACAGAATTCATGCTGTGTATTCCAGATAGAAAAGTCCATTTGCTGCTGGGATCCACTGTGTTGCAAGTAAGACACAGCGTGCAGTGTCAGTGCCAAATGGCTGCCCTTGAAGAACTGCAGAGTCTAACCTTTTCCAGGAACAAATATCAACAGTTTTATTGGATGATTTAAAAAAAAAAAAAAAAAAAAAGTTTGATATACTGCTGTGAACTGTGTGAAAACATTCCTGGCACAGACAATTAGCAATCATTATTAAGAGAGAGGTTTGCTAATTATTTTTTTCAACACACAACATGAAGTGATAAGTTGTTAATTATGTCAGGCCAGGACATTATGTCAGGATGTAAAAAAAATAAATAAATAAATAAATAAATAATAAAAATAATTTGACAGCTTTTTTTATGTATCTTTTTATTTCTAGTAAATGTTTTGGTCTTTCTGAGGCCATTGTTAGAATTTTGCAATATCAAAACATGGACCAAAAATGTAAAAAATAAATAAATTCAAAACAAACTTTATGTCAACAAGTTGGTCATATTGATTATTATTGTTTTGGTTAATGATGAAGAAAAATGCTAACCGTGCATAGGATAAAAAAAATAAAAAATAAAAATCACATTTGGTAACATAATGACATAAAAGTCAAAATAAATAATACAAAATTTGTTTAAGAGCATACAGCCAGTACATCACAGCATTACAACCAGGAAACATAGCCATTCAGCTAAATAGCCAGCAAGCTAACGCAGGGCTGGGCGATTTGGCAAAAAAATAGATTTTTTTCCATTCTTAGCTGTTTTACGATTTAAATAATTTTTTTATGTTGGCTGCCCCAAAAAACTAATTAAAAGTAGGTTAATTGTTTTTAGCTATATATTCTGAATTGCTAGCAGCAGCATTAGCCACAAAAAACAAAACAAACAAACAAACTAAAACAAACAAACAAACAAACAAAAACACTGTGGCACTTCAAAGATTCTAATTTTGCAAAATTTGATTTTACGATTTTATATTTTTCACATTGTCAGAAAATTAAAAATGCAAATTAATGGTATGGTTTTAGCAGCTGGTATGCCTCATTTACATTGAATACATTGCATGCATTTTTACTTTGAAATATAACAGACCCTCTTCACTGGTCCTGTGTCTGACTTCAAGTCTGCCTTGATCTGATCTGTTAAAATTTTTACTGGCTCATTTACAATATGACTTTTATCCAAAAAAATAAACACAAGTCCCATTGCATTAGTAAATATGTTAGTTTAGTTGTATCACTGTTAAATGGGTATATTAACAATTACTAACTTTTCTAGAAGCTGCAATGTTACAAAAACAAAATATCTTCTATACTCTTAAATACATTTTGAGATATTTCTGAGCAGCTTCTGCCTTTCTAGGTAGCTTGCTGCATGCTAAGTTGCTAACAAACAACTCCTGTGCAGCTTAAGATTATTAGGCTCTCGAGTCAATGCACACCAATTTAACATCAATTGCAGGCCACAAGGGCTTCCCAAAATACTGCAGGCATACTGTATATTCCATATGATCGACATCGTAACGCCCTTGCTAATAGTGGCTGGGTCCAAATTTGTGCATTTCTTCTTGTTTATAGTATTCAATTTGGTAATCACAAGCTGCACTGCTAGTAAAATTAGACCCTGCTCAGTCATAACTAATTGCAAAAGCCTTGATAGAAACAGGTTTCATTTATATTTTTGTTTTCTTCCATTGCAAACTTCAAAAAGATTCCCATTTGGATAAAAACACAGCTAATGTACTGCTGGTTTTGTTTCCAGCTAGCACAGGCTCATAACTGTAGGGTTAATTAGCCACCAATAGGAATTACCGGTGTAGTATAGGGACACATTTAAAGCTATAAGTGTCCTTAGGTAGGCTATTGCTCAGCCAGGCATATTACACCCGCATTTGTCAAGAAAACACGCTGGGACTTTTTTCTTGTATGTAAAATGTGACTTTAATAGTCATTAAGTGTCAATCTTAGTGGGTGTGTTGGTACCAGCTTGAATTAAAACTAATGCTACATTCATTTACTGTTTATTTTGTAGACAATTAGCGTATACCACCTCTGTGTCCATAGCTAGTTCTTGCTAAAGGCATAATTAGTTACTAATAGAGAGCAACTGTGCGTTATTTGGGTTCCAAGCTAACATCTTGGAATATGCCCTTTCAGTAAATCATAAAGAGCTTATTTTTTTCACAGGAAATGTGATTGTACTAGTCAGCAAGAGTCAAATTGGTGTTATTTATTAGCTATATTTCAAACTAATTGGGCCATTTACAGGATGTTGGTAGTGGACCCCAACTTCGGACACAATGCTACGAACTAATGCTACATTGCTAACTTAGCTTGCTAGGTACATACATATAGGCTGTGTCTGAATGTCATCTTAGATTGATGTCTGAATGTCTAGTGTATAAAAAATAGTGCACTCAGAATTTCCCATAATCTGTTTTGAAAAGTAGTGGACATCGATGGTTACTAGATGGTTAATATAGACCAGAATGCTTTGCAAGTTTCGGAGGAGAACAGCGGGAGGACTTTAAACATGTTTGAATGAAACCAGTTAGAGACCCAGTTGTTTTTAGTTCTGTCAGGACGTATTTATGAATAAATAGTTCTTAAATAATGGTGTAAAGGGTTAGGGTTAGGTATACAGCCATAGAGACAGAATAGAACACTAGAGAGAACATGGCAACCGCTTTGATACCAATTCCGGCGGCCATCTTTTGACTGTAAGATAAGACTAATTTTTATGTAAGTAACACAAAAAACAGTGACATCAATTCAGAAAATAAATGTTGGATATTGAGAAACAGTGATAGTTTTGAACTTGTACTAAGTCTGACAGGTTCAGTCATTCTGTCTTTCACTAAAATACTAAAATAAATATGTGAGTGTATGCTTGTATTTGTATAGGTACTAGAATAGGGTATAATGACAATGAATAAAAATTAAAAAAAAGCCGTTATACCAAGTTGGTAACAAAGCATTGTGCGCTGCCTAGGCACTGGCAATTTTATGATGGTGTTTGGGCTTTAGAAACTCACAGGAGCACTTTCTGGTTTCACATGTCTATGTAGAGCCGTGAGACAGAGGGTTTTCAGCTCTTGAGAAAAGGACGGGCTCAGCACACAGGATTACTTAAACGTGTGTAACGTTGTAACAACATACTATTCCAGAAATAGGGGACATTTAACCTTCCTTGCAGCTAGCAACTATTATCCCGGTTACACTTCTACATACTTAACTAATAGTTACTATAGAAGCGATATCTTATTTGCATGATTTTGTGATATGAAATGTGTTTTTGAGAGTGAAAAAAGATATTTGACACTACTGAGTGACTAATTTGGTAGTAAAACACTAAGCTCTTGTTGATATTGGCGGTAGCTTGGACTTAATGTAGCATAGATGCACATGTTTTTGACAACTGTACTTCATAAAACCAATGCACCTACTAAAGATGGTTTAAATGTAGTATTCTTCATTATTCCCAGTGTAGCAGCAGGATTTTTGGCAGAGCCTTTTCTTCGGCATGTACTGTATTTTTTACAAATCCTTGGCTAGCATCCCACTGTGGCTAACTGTCCAAGATGTTTAGTTGCCCGTGAGCATAGCGCCTGAGACCAAGGAAGAAAACTGATTTAGTCTGTCTGTGCTGTCATGGATAATTAAACTGCCCTCATATTTGATGTTGTTTTTCTGATCCCTGACCGACCCCCGGAGTCATTAGACTGAGGCGGGACGTTTAAGGTCAGCGGCTGCCTTTCTCTTTAGTTTGACTGATGTGCGTGATTAGCTGGCATTACCTTCGGAGTTTCTCAGGTCGGGCCTAAATTACAAAAGGGCGGCGTGGAAAACAGAGTCAGCGTTTTGGCTTTCATCTTGGCTCTGAATATTGAGATTGAGAGGCCTGTTCCGAAACAAATAGGCGGCGGTCCAGGCAAAGAAGAAAGCTTCCAAACCACAGGATGGTTTTCAGGGCTTCTCAGGTACAGTTTAGAAACTTTTGGAGACCTTTTTGTAATGTTGTTTGACAATTATATCCAACTTCAGGCACATATTGGCAAACCATATCTGTATCTGTATAGATTTTGAGATAGAATTGTCATTGTGTTAGCTCAGTACTTCTCTAATACACTTTTTGAGGCTTAGTTTTAACTTTTATAACTTTTAAAGCAAAGGACTCACATTAATCCACTTCTTTTGATTTGTTTGTTCTGTTAATCTTTGCAAAAAACAAAAACAAAAAAGTATTTAGAAGGCCAGATTTGACAAAGAGTAAGTTGCAAACAATAGAGATGAGGAATGTGTCATCACATCGCAAAGCATTTAGAGACACACAAGCTTTCAAGGATGCAAATGCAATATACAGTATTTATATATCAATAGGCTTCGACTGGATAGCATGCAACAAAGTAAACATATTCCTGTTATTCTGCCAACAATAGTAAGTGCTTGTGGTGTGGTGAGAGCTGCTGTATTCCCCTCAAGGCTGACGTTTGAAATAGTTGCCAAATGGTTGGTTACACAATATTAATATTGGAAGAACCACTCCAACAGTAAAACAGCAGAGCAGTGTAGGATGTAAACAACTGGAGTTAGCGTTCAAACAAAAGTATTCTGATACTTGAGCGTGTGATAAATACTCACCAAGAGTCACAGAGCAGTTAAAAGAGTTGTTTCAAGGCTCATTTGTTTATTTTTTATTCCCCTGTGACTTGCTGCTCTATTATATTTCACCATTTTAAACCTAAACATGGCTCCCGGACTCTGTTCTGAAACTGTGAAAGGGTTATATTTTCCCCTTTCACTGAGCCCTATTCTCTATATGTTTGAATAATGTTAGTTTGATTATATTGATTATGTTTATTGTTTAGTTGAGTTTGCTTTGTCACTTCTCTGTTTTGTTTATTTTGGGTGCTGTCAATTGAGAATCAGGGGGAGAGTGAGGACAGCGTTGATTGGGTTGCAGCACTGGGAATCAGTTCAGAGGGGAGTTACATTTATGTTACTTTTAAGGGGTGCATTTTTCAGTATTGTATTGATGTTAGTTGTATTGCTTTGAATATAGTTTGAGTATGTTTTGACTTTTTTATTGATTATTGCAGTTGTGTTGGGTTTTGTTTTGTTAGGGCTCAGTTATACCTTCCTCCCTTCCCTGGAGGCAAATGATACCTTCCGGGCAGGTGAGGCTTTGAAAGGTGAGAGGAGAATTGAGAAAAAGGAGCACCAGTTAATTTCTGTTGGTCTTGTGTAAGACCTAGAATATTTTTGTTGCTTGAAGTTCTTTATTTTTTATTTTTTTTGTAAATAAATTCACTTTTTGAGCACCACTCCAGCCTGACAACCTGCTTATTGAAAACATCCATTTTTTACTTGACAGTCCCACAGAAATAGAATCTTTTAATCCTGACATAAAATGAATAGTCCAGTGTGAAGAAGGCTCTAAAGTGGTGACATGTGTATCATTAAGTCCACACGCAAAGTAACTCTGATAAAAACAAACTGCCTCTCTTTGTTCTCGCAGCATGAATCAGTGATGGAGTCTTGCTTTTATTTAGTTTTTAGCTAATTTAAGCACATTTGAATCTACTGCTGTCTCACTCAAATAATAATAATAATAATAATAATAACAATAACAATACTAATAGTAATAATAGTAATAATAATAATAATAATAATAATAATAATACAGTAGTTTTATATAGCAGTTTTGTAGACACTCAAAGTTGCTTTACAATTTGGTGCATTTTTCATTCACTCTTTGGTGGTGAGCTACCTTTTTCTTTCAGGATCACCACAACAGTGAACCAGTTGCACCGGGATTTGACAGTTTTTTTTTTTTATACCAGATGCCCTTCCTGTTGCAGCTAGCCGCATACTGTGCCTGGAGTAGGCAATGTGGGTGAAGTGTCTTGCCTAAGGACACAAAGACAGTATGCACCAGGTTTGGCCCTATGTCCACATACTGCATTGTATATAGGTTCTCTTTTCTAAGACCACTTGGGGGCACTGGTCTGTGGACCACAGTTTGAGATTAACTTCTATAGAATAATGTATTTTGCAGTATTATAAAAACGTTCCTGCATCCAGACGGTGTTCTGGATAAACAATAAAAACTAATAATTTATTCCTTTCCTGAAAATCTAACCAAAATACTTTTAGGGCCTGTTTACACGTCAATGCTGCCCAGTAAAATGCAACAGTCATGCTGCTTCTGATTCGCATTTACACAACGCTGGAGTGTAAAAAAAGAAAAAACAAAACAAAACAAAAAAAAATTGTAAACTCTAGTACCTGTGTTTGTCCAGCAAACGGCACTGTGGGCTCACCCCACGATAAGTAAACAGCAGAGAAAGCGATAGCGCCGGTGTGCAATTTTCCAGCTAATTTAGGAACTTGTGGTTTTCTGGAGCCATTCTCATAAAGTCTCTCCTAAAAGTAAGTACTTGTACAGATATCACTGACAGTTACTGACTAAATATGAACGTGTGGGGTATAAAAGCCTTGTATTTTGCGCTCGCGGGTCAGCTGACATGTGACCAGCAGACAGCCAATCACTGTTCAGACTGGGGCAGTTACAACATCGTTTTCAGTTCGTACGGTATTTTCACCGTTTACATGAGAGTGGAGCACTTCTGAGTAGCTCCCGCTGTGAGACCAAAACACCTCTTCCAGCGGATTCGGAAAACGGAAACCCTGTCTTCGTGCAAGCAAAAGACTAAACCGCAATCAAACCTCAAATCGGTGAAAGGCAGGGTCATCTAAACGGCCCCTTAAAGGCGTCTTGCTAACAGATAAACCAACCAACTCTAGCGGAAACAAAACCCTTCTTTTTAAGACTCCTCATAAACCCTTTGTCCACCGTGTCTTATTCAGCTGTAGCTGAGCTGAGTGCTGGATAGAGAGGAAAAAAAACAAACAGCAGCACTACACTTGAGCGGTGGAGGAGAGCGCAGTCACCTCGCGTCCAGGAAAGGACTTCATTGAGTACTTTGTTTCCATCTAAAAGCGCAACATAGTTCGAGTCACTCTGTGGATACATGGTGTGTATGTGTGCACAAAGGGTCTCTCATTTACATATAGAGCACTGGGCCCTCAGGAGGTAAGTGGACTTTAACAGTGAGATAGCGCGGCTATTTATTGCCTTTCATGCTGCAGTGAATACCTGAGAGCCACAGCTTCTCAGACGTGGCAGTGAAATCTATATCTCAGTGAGCAACAGCCACCACTTAGTGTCTCTGCACTCAGATGAAAGGCACAGAGCCGCGAAGACACTACACTTAACAATGCTAGTGAATGGCTTCTAACCTTAACTATATTTCAGAGAATTCCATTGTGCTGCACAGGATATAATAGTATTGAATGGCTTTAGTAGGCTTTTAACAGTATAACTCTGCATTAAAATAACTAAACTGGTGATGAATTTGCTAAAACCTTGTGTGAGCTCTTATGTGTGGAAACATTTGAGTTGACAAGTTCCCATGTGAATGTCTTTGTTTGTGCCAGTCCATCTTTATCTAAAAGACTGAGAGTGGTAGGAAAAGGAAAGGAAAAGATGGACATAGGGAAACGTACCCCCATGTTTTTTTTGGGGTTTTTTTTGTATCTGGAAACACATTTTTGCACACCTACATATATTTCATTCATATTTGTTAACTATGAGGCAAAATGATATTATTGACCCTAAAATAAAAGCAGTGTGTTTTAAAAGAATCTATTCGCCTAGAAGTTTATTAAAAAAAAATTAATATTCATAAATCCAAGCCTCCCCATCATCAATAAATATTAAAAGGGGTTATAATATGCTTTTATTTATATTTTTAAACCAATCTTTGTCAACTCTCAATGCATGTTTTACAGCCATTAAAAACATTATTATGACTTAAAGAAAGCATTTGTAATACTTACTTTACTGCTGCCATAAAGAAACAGGTGAGGGGACCAGCAGAGGGCAGCAGAGGGCAGCAGAGGGCAGCTCTGTAAACTGTTTGTATAATGCCATTTTGCTACAAAATTAAAAATAGCTGTGAGGAATCTGTAAAAACAGCTGTACATCTTTTTATTATTATTATTATTTAAATGAGAGCAGACTGGATGTAAAGGGCTTGTTGATTGGTCAGTGCTTCCTGAAGTGGGCGGGGGTTTGTGGGAGAGGCAGGTATGTTTTTGATGAGGGGTGAACACATAAAATACAAAATCCACTGAACTACATGTGTGCCATGTGTTCAAAATGTGCTCACGATGGGTAAAGATGAAGTACTAGACTTTGGGACTGAGACTCAAGTCGATTCATTGGGTCTTGTGATTTGACTCAAGCCTAATGATTCAACACAGACTCTTCTCATAAACCTGGACTCGAGACATGACTTGGAACATGGGAACATATTCTTAGACTCACACCTTTTTAATCTTCTGTTATGACATAGGTATACATAAGTAAATTTACAATCAACCTGTCAATGTTGCAGTCTCATAAGTAAACCACTTTGACTCAGCTTAAACTTGGAATCATCTTCAGTGAATTTGTACTTTGACTTGGACTGGACTACCACTTGAATGACTCAACTCGGACTCAACTTGGGCTAATCTTTAGGGATTCCGACTATGACTCAATTGTGCCTTGAACTCTAAAACTGGTGACTTGACTGTGACTACAACACTAGGCCTATTTGTGTGGATTTTTGTGAACATATCCAAAACTGTGCACATGCTAGGGATAAATTAGCCATAGAACAATGCTTTCTAATTTGACTTTTCTAACAATTTCATGTGTGACTGGTGGAATTCTGCGCTGTGTTTGATGACTGAAGAACCTCTTTTAATGCACCTGACATAATAAGAGCAAACTTTCAGCATGCAGCACTTATTAGCATTCATTCATAGCATTCTGACATATATAATTAAAATACTTAACACAATCATGCACAATTATGTTGTTATAGCAATACAAGCATAAGGGCAATACCATTCATGGTTCATACAAAAACAAAAATCAGCACATGGACAAGTGAAATAAAAGGATGGCAACTGATCACAGATGGACCTCACCCTGATGGGTTGTGACAAAGGGAAATGGTCAGTATTTATAGGTAATAACATTTTTGGGACACACAAAGAAGAAGAAGAAGAAGTCAGAGCTGGAGGACCAAACATAATACAGAAGAATTTCAGAAGGATAAAATTTATGTAATTGTACTATAACAGCATAAGAACAAGTTACACATGGGACAATTCAGCCACAACTTTTAAATTATACAAGATTTATAAAGGAGACCACTGACCAGTTAAAAAAAGTGACCCTAAGCCAGTTTTGGCTTACTGTTATTCCAGGACAACCAGTGTAAAACTGTCCTCCAAACTTTTCTCAATGTTAATACGACTTAAATTTGACAATTGGCAGCAACTGATTTGATTTGAATTTTCGACCCCCGCTGCTACCGCCATGGCAGCCCACCCACAACAATCAGCTAATGTCACCCTGTCAAAAAAAAAAAAAAAAAAAAAAAAAAAGTCTGTTTGGATTTGCACAAAATGAACAAAATGATGATACAATCCATCAATGTCATGCTAATCTGACTTTCGAAATTGTATTAGAAAACCCAAATAACGCCATGTTTACTGTGAATTTTGTTGTCCGGACCAGTCAGCGGCATGGAAGATTTATGGCCATGTCATTATTCTAAACAGAAGTTCTGCTGTGTGACTTTACCAGTGATTTATATTCATTCTATTAACTTATAAACCATAGTGGAGACAGGCTGAGAAAGGACGAGCTAATATGCTAACGGCAAGATATGAAAACACATCCATGGTCCCACCTGCGTTCTGTCGACTGGGCTCATTATAGAAGAGTTTACATCATCCCACAGAGGATGAAGATGCCAAATGCTTAATAAGCTCTCAAATGTCATCATTATGGAAAAATTATGATCAGGCTCATTACCTATCGCTTTTATCAAGAGAACTACACAATTATCGCTGTGGTACATAAACGATTACAGAGTGCAGGGAAACAGGAAGGTAATGTATAAGAGTCATGTAATGCTGACCTTTAGAAAAACGACCGGCGTCTATTACCAGGCGATGGCAGTGAATATGAAAGTGTATGAACAAAAACACTGGAAGATTATAGAATACGTTCACTTTTATAATTTTGAGATCAAACCCGAATAATATTCTCTCTAAAAATTTAGAAATATGAAAGTATTTTTCCCTCAACAATGCATATTTTGTCTGGTAAGTCCTAGAAACAGGAAGCTGTAAGATGGAAACAGAATTCTATGAACATCTAAAAACATTTCTAATAGTGATAACTGCACAGTGTTCGTATACTGTAATTATAGAGTGAAAACAAAGTTATAATAACTAATGTATTGTTGTACACTGTTGCGCAAGGTACAGTTTATATCACAAAATTTTAACATAATGTAAGATGACCGCTATTTATCATTATAAATTCCGCCTAAAATGTTTTTGAAAGTGTAAAGTTTTACAAGTTAAACTGTTTTTATTGCCATTAAAATAGTTCTGCAGTAGGGAACGACAGTAGCACCCACTAACCTGAGGGTTGCCGGTTCAGTGCAAGCTCTGACCCAGGGCATACTGTTGTTGTGTCCTTGGCCAAGATACTTCTCTCACACTACACTCGTCTGCGAGTGTCTCGTCTTGTCTAATTACCAGGCAATTTATTTGCTGTGATGCGCTGCAAGAGAGAAGCCAAAAGAAAAAGAAAAAAAGTAGGTATTACACTTAATATCTTACTTAATCGTGTTTGACCAACTACCTAGTTTACATTAGTTTGCAGTGTCTTTAAAGGTGTCCCAATTATGCTATTATAATCGACTTTTTGGAGCTTTCAACTATGTTATAATGTTTGCACCTCAAAAACAGACCTGGAGTAGTATTTTGTTTCATTCTTGCATGTCCTGTATGCTGAGCTCGTCCCCTTCTCAAGAGCTGGAAACACTTAGTCACTGCTCTACATAGCCATATGAAACCAGGGAATACTTCTGAATGTTTCTTAAGCTCATGCACTGCCAACTGACTCAATCTGATCATTTCAGTGCTCAGATTTCTGTCACCGCAAAGTAGTAAGCTCATTAATGTTAGCTTTGTGTGGCCAATAGTTATCTTAAATTGTCATTTTACGCTCTGTCCATTCCCCACCATTGCCAGCAGGGGGCATCAATACATAATCCAAGTGTTCTCTGCAGAGTCACAGTAGCAGCTCCCCCAAAAGGAGATGTTTTCCAAGTTATAAAATATGAAGTACCAATGCAAAGGCATCCCAAACGATTTCAAGAAGCCTGAAAAAAGCATAATATGGGACCTTTTTTAAATACTGACGCTGAAAAGAAGTTTAGCTTGCAGATTTACAATGTTGCATTATTGTTAACACCATCTTGTACATCTTGTAATGTCATGTTACTTTGTAGCCATTAAAGAAGACCCAGAAAATATTCAACACACAGAATGCTGTACAATGAAATTGTCTTACATTGTGGTTTAATGGGAAAATCCTTTGGGGAAGCATGGAATTTGATTGCCCCTGTAATTCATGAGGAAAATAATAACAACAACAGAGCAAAGCAAGGAGTATCCAACACATCTCTATAATACATCCATGCTGTGTTTCTACCTTCAGGCTGTTTCTGTTTTGTCCTGGGCGGCCTTTGCTCATTGCTCCTCAGAGTTGTTCCAACCTCTTCAGAGGTGCATTATTCAAAAGGCAAGCGAAGTCGGCCAATCATTACTTTCATAAGAGCAGCTGATGGATGGGCTGACCCTGGAGGTTGGAGACATATTGAAAAGAACCCAGTATTATCAAAGCTGTGCTACAGGGAAATGCAACGGCCATTGACTAAGCCAAAGTCACTCACCCAGTTTAGCCTCTGGCCTTGGAAGAAAACACCCTGTACATTTGACTAGTTATTGCTTCCTGCTGTAGGGATCATACATCTATGCTATTGATTGGCCTTGGCTTCTCCGCGGCTCTAATTGTGGCGCGGGCCTCACATTTCACGGACAGTAATAGGTTACACAGAAGAATAAAGATGCAGTCACTGGATATTGATCACACGGAATCCACACCTCCAGCAAAATTAACGAGACAATGCATAGGGATCAATACGGCTTTGGCCCGGCGCTGCATGAAATTCTTTTTTTTCTCCTTCTCGTGCCCCTCGAGCGGCCGCCAAGTGTAATCCAAGTAAAAGTGCTGATTTGGACTCATCTTTTCAAAAGCGTCTCATTAAAGTCCATCATGGAATATCAATTGTGAAACCAGCAGGAATCTCATTATGGATTAGAGAATAGAAACCTCGCCTGGACTGTTTAAATGAGATGAGTGATTTCACTGAAGCGATGTAAGATGCTTTTTATTCATCCTTCATTTGTTAAAAGATGGAAAATAAGCTAGCATAGCTATGGATAGAATGTAGCTGAACTCCATTCCATTTTTATATATGGTAGGTTAGGCCTATAGTCTATACAGCAGGAATAAAAGAAGTCAAAGAGAAGTCAGAAACTCTCTGAGCTGCGTAATTAACTCATCAATGTCATCATCTCAATGTAGTTATAATCTCAATGTAGTTATAATATTAAGCTAGCAAAATGTTAAACATCACCTCGTTCATAAAAGTGAACATTTTGTCAGGTAGCAGAAGAGGAAAGACAGAAGGCTGCCAGTGGCCTGCGCAAGCACATGTAAAGAGGTATTACCTGTTAGCCACAGCCTGAAGATGCTAAAGGAGCCTTATATCCAGAGTGAGTCTGTAAATCTTTTTCTTAAAGGTAAGACAGGCATTTTCACTTATCAGATAAAATGTTAATAACACTATAGTTCTTATAGGTCTGTCTTGCTGTGCTTTTCCTTTTCAGCACCATGGACATGTCCCCACAACAGGGTGTAGGAAAGGGCACATACGATGGGGGTCAGGTCAGGAACACAAACAAATCCAACAAATGTTGGAGTCGTGACTCCAGGTCCAGAACCTAACGACAGATTCATTCTCTTAGGCACAGATTCCTTTCACTGATGCAGAGCTATTGGCAGTGGAGAGGGGTGTGTGGCGCGCAGTGCAGCATCCCCTAGCTTTACGTTGGTCCATAGGCTGATCGTAAACTCATTAACAAATCCACATGAAAGGCCACCGTGTGAAAAGTGTGCAAGTTTAGAAAGCTAAATGCTGGTATAGCCCATCTAGTAGTAGGAGTGGAGTAGGAGTAGACAGGACAGTAACCAGTGGAGTGGACCTCTGATGAAGCGCATGCCCTAACCCACCTGTCTGCAGCTGTGATGCAGAGGGAGCTCCCGCTGAAGCACTGTCCTTAAGAACAATGAGTTCCAGGGCACACTGCAGATTTAATGCAAACAGAAGATTGTCTTGTCCGCAGCCTTCGCGGATGCTGAGCTAACGTTGGCACGTAGAGTGCTCTGTTGCACACTGCACAACATCCTCTGTCCATACCATGTTTTTTAATTTAAAAGTTGTAGGTGTAAGCAACTCTGTACTTGCACTCAGAAAAGTTGACCAATTTCTTGGTACTGATAGCATTCATATCTGAGTTGCTGACGGCTGTAGCGATCTAGTTCCAGCTCCAGTGCAGTTAACACATGACGCTCTCCTTTCACAGTTCTTGGTCTGAGAAGACAGCAGGCAGCGGGACCTCGCTAAGCGCACTACAGCCAGGGCTAGCCTCACCCCCGCCCCGTGAGAGGGACCAGCATGAGACAGAGCAAATGGGAGCATGGTAAGGTGACCTGACATTGTTAGCACAGTGTTCAAACATGTTCATTTTTTCTACCATTCAGCAGTTAGCAGAGCGCTAATGCAAAACTTATGATGTGATCACGTCATGTCACCACTATGGAAGCCTAGTTCCGCGACTGGAAAAGAAAAAAAAAATGTGATGGGATTTGATAAAAAAAAAAATTAATTACAGGCTTTGTAATTAATTAATCATGATTAATCACAGTTTTATCAAATATCAATATTTATCTGTATCTGTGTAATATTTATCTATAGGAGCTTATTTGTATGTTCTGGCATATTTTAACTTGTGGAGGCAAAAACTCGGGTCTCGGAGGAGTTCAGGGAGGCCATGGAGGAGGACTATCGGTTGGCCTCGAAGAAATTCTGGAAAACCATCCGCCGCCTCAGGAGGGGGAAGCATTGCTTCACCAACACTGTTTACAGTGGAGTTGGGGGTTACTGACCTCAACTGGGGATGTTGTCGGGCAGTGGAAGGAATACTTCGAGAATCTCTTCAATCCCACTTCAATCCCACCTTCCGTAGAGGAAGCAGAGGCTGGGGACCTTTTGGTGGACTCGTCTATTGCCCAGGCTGAAGTCACCGAGGTGGTCAAAAAGCTCCTTGGTGGCACGGCAGTGGGGGTGGATGAGATCTGCCCTGAATACCTCAAGTCTCTGGATGTTGTGGGGCTGTCTTGGCTAACACGTCTCTGCAACATCGCTTGGCAGTCGGGGACAGTGCCTCTGGATTGGCAGACCGGGGCGGTGGTCCCTCTTTTTAAGAAGAGGGACCGGGTGAGTGGTGCAACTATAGGGGGATCACACTTCTCAGCCTCCCCAGGAAAGTCTATTCCAAGGTGCTGGAGAGGAGAATTCAGCCGATAGTCGAACCTCGGATTCAGGAGGAACAATGTGGTTTTCATCCCGGTCGGGGAACAGTGGACCAGCTCTACACCCTTGTAGCATACATATATAAAATAGATGTATACTTAAGACAAAGATGAAGAGTACTAATTCTACATCGGTACCAGACAGCCTTGCGCTGCCATGTAGATTTAAACACATAAACTAAATAACTTTAACTAGATTTTAAGGCATGTTACATTTAAACTGAGTGGAACGTTTGTAGCAACCAACATAAACAATACTGGTGAACAATGATACTGAATAAGCATATATCCAATCAATATTAAACATGATGATTTCAACAGTTTGCACAAAATACACGAATGACATTTTCCTGTAAAGCAACATGTATATCAATGAAATCCATCTCTTGAACAGATGAGTGATAAAGTATTTGATACTTATACCTTTATTATTATAGACCATAGTGACCACAGTCTGTCCTGGCCACTAGATAGCAGTATTGCTCCACGTTTCGAGTCCTCCTGGAATTCGTAAAAGGTCAGTTTGAGGTTAGCTGTAGTGACGAGTGCTCTTATCGCATATCTGTTAGAAATTAAGTTTATGGCAGATTTGTGACTTTTAAGTCAATACAAGTTGTCATGAGCGGTACCATAAAGCAGATAACAATTCTTATTCATTGTCTTTGGGTCTTCTTTGGAAAGTCCAATCATAAAACAAGAGTTCAGTACTTTGTCAGTTTCAGAAGGACGTAGTGTTTTTGTTGCATGTTTAGCTGGAGGTGTTTATGAGGCCTTTAGGTCAACCCTGAGCTGTCATGAGGTGCCTATGGGGCAGATAGGGACCTTTGTTTGGGGTCCAAGCAGAAATATCTTTGCGTTAGAATATCAGCAGCAGTCCAATACTCCTACACCCTCTATAGGGTTCTTGAGGGTTCATGGGAGTTCGCCCAACTGGTCTACATGTATTTTGTAGATCTGGAGAAGACATTCAACCATGTTCTTCACAGTGTCCTATGGGGGGGCTCTCTGCTAAGGGCTGTCTGGTCCCTGAACAACCAGAGCAGGGGCTTGGTTCGCAATGCCGATTGTAAGTCGAATCTGTTTCCAGTGCATGTTGGACTCCAGCAGGGCTGCCCTTTGACACCGGTTCTGTTCATTATTTTTATGGACAAAATTTCTAGGCGCAGTCAAAGGCTGGAGGGAGTCCGGTTTGGGAACCACAGGATTTTATCTCTGCTTTTGTGATGATGTTGTTCTGTTGGCTTCCTTGAACCAGAACCTTAAGTCTGCACTGGGGCAGTTTGCAGCTGAGTGTGAAGTGGCTGGGATGAGAATCAGCACCTTCAAATCTAAGGCCATGGTCACTGGAAAAGGGTGGCTTGCCCTCTCTGGGTTGGAGGAGAATTCCTGCCTCAAGTGGAGGTTCACGAGTGAGGGAAGGATGGAGCGTGAGCTTGACAGGCGGATCGGCACATCAGGGCATGCACTTTGTCAGAGGTCTGCTCCACTGGCTAGACAGGACCGATACTATATTGGAATTTAGCTTTCAAAAGTTGCACACTTTTCACACAGTGGCCTGTCGTCTGGATTTGTTTTTGAGTTTACGATCAGCCTATGACCAACATAGAGCTAGGGGATGCTGTGCAGTGCGCCACAGATCCCTCTCCAGTGCCTATAGCTCTGCATCAGTGAAGGGAGGTTGTTAGGTTCTGGACCTGGAGTCACGACTCCACCATTCGTTAATGTTCCTGACCCCCATCTCCTTTGTATGCGCCTTTTCCTCCTCTGTCTGGTGGCCGCTGTCCACGGTGCTGAAAATAAAAATAAAAAATAAAAATCTAAATGAATGTCTAAATATCTAGATAAAGCTGTCTTTCCTACTATGAAGACTAAATATGCATGAATGCCATTCTTTTGTAAAATTTCTTAAAGTACCTACAGTAAAGCATATGTCAGCCTCACCTGGCACGCTGACTGAGCCTGAGCCAGCAGCGAGAGGCTGCGGTAAGAGGAGGAAACAAATTTTTATTTATTTTCCTCTCCTGTCCTGTCGCTGACAACTACATCCAACTTTTTCACCCTGGTTAGGCCTACAGTGTAGCAAGGGAAGACTTATCTTACTTTTCTTACCTTCACCTTTGTTGCTGGGATCTCCGTCTCCGTTTATTAAATGCATGCATTTTTAACATTATTTATTCATAACTTTGTGACTGACTTATGACAAATTAAATCATAAATAAATCAAACACATTTCCAGGCACACTGTCCTACTTTTTAATAGGCAACCATGTTCTCTTCCAGAGCAGACTTGCCTAATAGGCTCCATAATGTCCATCATTAGATGTAGTGTTTTTGCAGGACATATACCACTGCTGATATTTCACATATTTAATACAGATCAAACAAAGTTATATTTTTAGACTGCAGCATTCATGTGTGTGACAACAGCGAAAGGGCTGCCTTTCTTTCTTACTGTATCAGTCCTGTTTGTCTTGACTTTTTGGTTTATAACATCCAAAACACCTCTGGACAGTAGCCTGTAATGAAGTGAGCGCTGCCATGTTTTCATGGAGAGCGAAGGTAAACAAACCCACGTTTCCAGCACATGCACGTTCAGCAAATTCTGTTAGCTTTTGCCAGAGGCGACTATTTGCATCCTGATACCTTCAATGATTAGTAGCCTTTAAAAAATTCTGATTATAAACTTTTCTGTATCGATTCAGCATTGTTTTTAAGACTTGAATGATGCATCAGATTCGAAAATTACTATTTTTCTCACCCCTTGTTCATAATGTGTGCTTGGGCAGGACGCCTTGCCTGTATGAATGTGTTAACGTAATTGCGTGTTTGGTGGTGGGTGGAAAGGCCGTATTTCGCAGAATGGTAGCCACAACTGCACAACTGCAGATAAGGGAGTAGTTCACCTCCAAGTTTGACTGAGAAGTAAATGAATAATGCATTTAATTGCATGCACACATAGGGCTGGGCGATAAATCAAATAAATTTGATTAATTCACATTTTTTAATTTTGAACTATGTCAAAAATATCCAAATTGTAAAATCAAGTTTAGCAAAAGTTAGCGTCATCCAAGCGCCGCACTGTTCCCTGTGTTATAGCTAATGCTACTGCTAGCTCCAGAGCAGCTTAAATACTGACTATGGAGACTCTACAGATGCTAAAAACACAAATAATCACAGGGAATGGAGTCCATTTACCCCTGTAATGTGCTTGTTTAGTTGGGGAAGCAGTTTGGCCAAAATGAACAGCATAGTGTGACGTGCAGCAGCAGTGGTAACTGCTAATTAGCCATATGCTCTGGAGTTAGCATCTTTTCACAGGCCTTGTTTGTTGTATAAATTATAAAAAAACTTAGTCTTTAGAAGTAGAGAGGGCTAAAACTAAAATACTTTTATGTCATTGTTAGAGTAATGCACTTTGCTGCTGCCTTGCTGTTTTTGTACAGAGAATAAATAGCTCAGTTAAAATAAAAATAAAAAACTATGCAATATACTCATCTAAAAATAATAAACCTACATTTAAACAGCCTTTTTATGCCAACAAGAGAAAAAAATCGATTCAAATCATAAAACGACTGAAAAATAAATAAAAAATCAAGATTTTATTTTTTTGGCTATATCGCCCAGCCCTAGTAAGTATAGTAAGTATAGTATAGTAGTAATGGCCTTGTTTTATCTACAGAAACTTAGCCATTTGTTCGCACATGAACCTAGCCAATGTAGAAGTCACAGCGGTACAAAATCGATTCTTGAATTTCATAATTAGATGGCTGAGAGACTAATTGAAACAATATGGCTGCTGCTGCTGCGGTGGGTGAGCGTGTGTGAGTGGATCTGCGGTTCCTGAGAGTGCTCACACATATAATTACTCACTGTGGATGTAGGGGGCCCCCCGTGGTGAGGGCCCGCGCTGGGGTCTGGAGTGTCGAGCTTCCCCGCTAGCTGCTTTTCTCTCTGCGTGCTCACCGACAGGAAGGAATCATTTCATCACTGCCTGCTTTTATCTCACCAGCGCCAGAGTGGGCCACTTTTCTTCACTTTCTCTGGCCCTCGGGGGTCCGGGAGGCTCCGCGGAGAGACGGAGGGAGAAGTGAACTTTTCTCACCAGCTAATTAAGGTAGTCGGCGAGAATAAAACAGCATTTTTCATCTGTTTATAGTCAGTGTCCACATGGGAACTAACTCTTAAAAGATGTTGAAGACAGGTTTATGAAGTCTAAATATAAAATGTGCTAAATTTATGCGTTACCTAGGGTGCTTTGCATATGAAATGTGGATGGAAATATTTAGCCTTAGGAGTATACATGTCTGCTTTGTTGTGTTACATGCAATTACATTTTAAAATCTAGTATATTATATTATTTCCTGTTAATAAATGAAATGAAATCTAAGTTCAACAAAACGCATTAGCGCTGCCAGTAATGTAATGTAACAAAGTACTTAGTTACTTAAGCACAATTTTCATGTATCTATACCTTACTCATGTAAATTTTACAAAGGGTACATTTATTTTTAGTTCACTACATTTCAGAGCAAGTATCTGTGCGTTGGTTTGAAGTACAAAGTATTTTAAGTTTTGGTTTAAAATTATGTGTTTTTGTCGTACCCTCACTGTAAACACACAGCACTTAAGTATAAAAAATGCAGTAGCTCCTTAGAAACATCAGAATAATAAAGTTGCAGACAGATTCAGTCTCTTCTACTGCACCAGTTTGTTCATTTCATCTGGAACCAGCACAATTTTTCAGCGAAATCCCTCACATTTAACACTTGAATGAGTTATCAAGTCTGTGCAAAATACTTTAACTTTTTTACTTGCAAGTACATTTAGAAGTGAGTGCTTTTATACTTTTACTTAAGTAGAAATTTTAAGGTGATACTTTTACTTGAATAAAAATTTGCTCCTTTTAAATTCAAGTCAATTCAATTCAGTACTTTATTCCAGACTCAGGGTCCAATAAAAAAAAACACAAACAATACAAAAATACACAAAAAAGAAATACAATAGTTATGCAAGCAGTTTAAAAAGGCAGCTGTACCAGTGTCTCCACAACTTAGACTGGTAGCGTATTGCACTAAACTTGATGTTTGTTATTAACAAGATTATTTCATTTTCAGATTTGTTAAGCCTACAGATAAAATTGTACATGAGGTTCTGTAACACAGCGTGTAAGGTGTTAACTCTGGCAGTGACAAACATTTCACTCGCACTTGAATCTCGGTCTCTTCAAAAGGAGACGTAGAGCATCATTGTATGCCACCTGCAGTCTTTGCAAACTGGATTTTTTGTAGTTTGTCCATAAATGAGCAGTGTACAGAGGAGTACAGTATGCTATAAACAAAGTCAGTTTCACTTTCTCTGTGCACGAACCAAACTTAAGTGAAAGAGTGTTGGCTTGAGCATACAACACTCGACACTGTACATGTCATCATCATCTGACATGTCCTCTGTAATAATATACCCAAGATACTTTGCTTTATCCTAAACACTAAGCACAATATTTGACAGGAAAAAATCTGGAAATTTCATATTCTTGTCCTCTTTGGTCCTGCAGATCATGAGCACACTTTTGGCTGCAGTGTACTTGATGTCATTCTCCAAACCGTAAAGAGCACAAATATGTAGTAGTTGTTGGAGACCAGCAGTGCTTGGACTGAAAACTACTAAATCATCTGCATACATCAGATGATTCAATAGAAGATCACCGACCACACAACCAGTGTTACAAGCCTTCAACTTAACTGACAGTTCATCCAAATACAAGTTAAAAAGAATAGGAGATAAAATGCCCCCCTGTCTCACTGACCTTAAATGGCACTGAAGCACAGTTTCCCCATTTAATCTGCATATTCTGCTGAGCATACCAATATATCTAGGCACACCTTTCTGAGTCATTTTCATAAATAGTTTTCTGTGATTTACTCTATCAAACGCTTTGGAAGTGTCAAGAAAGCATGTAAAAACTGTGGAGTTCTGATTTTTATGTTTATTAATAATCTCTTTAAGAGCATATATGCACATATCAGTTCCAAGATTTTTGACAGTATACTGGCTAATGCTATTGGTCTGTAATTGTCCGAACTACCAATTTTTCCAGCTTTATCTTTTATGACAGGAACTAATAAGACAGTCAACGCAGAGTCTGTACTTTTACTTAAGGTAAAAAATTGAGCACTTTTGCCACCACTGACAAAATACTGGTCACATGATAAATCCATTTAATTGCAATGTTTAATATTTATCAGTGACAGAACTACACAAAAAGCAGTACTTCAGGATCAAACATCATGTGCAAGCTTCCCTGCGCTCTCCTCTCATAAAAAGTTGCATTGTACGAGGTGTTTATGTACAAAGGAAATATAGCTCTGGCCGTAGAGTTCTACAAAATTCGGGAGAAATATTTTAAAGATATCTAGTGAGATCCCATTTGCTGCACAAAGTAACATACATCACTGTTTGTCTGACAGCACTTTAGTGTCCATGTATTAAAAAGAAATATGTGTCATTTTAGAAATCAATTTTAATTAAATAGAGAAAACTACAACTGCAAATCAATCAAATGCGTCAATGCCCTTTGACCCCGATGATGCATCACTGCGGTCAAAGCTGCACTGCGGTCAAAGAGCCTTTAACATTCCATCAGACTAAATGAAATAAATGTACTGACCAAAAGATTATTATTATTTAAACAGTAAAGTACATAAAGCTATTTAAATGGAGATTCACAGGCAAAATGTTTTGATGACATTTCTGGCATGCAGTGTGATACAGAATCAAGTCAAAAACCTGCATGCGTCCATGAAGAATAGCTAGCAATTTGCTGTTTGACATAGCTAGGATTATAGCATCACTTCCAAAGCACATCATTATTATTTTTTAATCTCTTTAAAAAACTTACACTTTAAAAAGTGCTCACATCCCCAAAAATGTCATTCAAATATTCAATGATATTTTTTACACTTTGAATGACTCAGTTCTTCTTATCTTATAAAAAATATTATATTTTAATTTTTTTAATTATATTTTTCACCCTTTAAGTGCCATTTTGCTACAGTAGACCACTTCGTTCATCTCTTGTTGTACATTGACTGTAGTTACTTGTTTGACGTATCAAATAAAAAATGAAATCAAACCATTATTTGTCTTTTTCATTTTACATTCAAAAGCAAAAAATAAAAATAATCACCATTTTTTAAATTTTTAATTTATGTTTCTAAACCAAAACGTTTTCCCAAGGTCTCCAGCCTGGGATCTCTATCCTCATTCTTCTTCCACTAACCCCCCTCTGTACATTCATTCATTCATTCATTCTAGGTCTGATTAATCCCATTAGGGGTCGCGGGAACAGGAGCCTAGCCCAGTAACTATGGGCCTCAGGTGGGACACTTGCAGGGCGGACAGAGACGTACAC
Organism: Bostrychus sinensis; assembly: GCA_020698575.1. NCBI lineage: Eukaryota > Metazoa > Chordata > Actinopteri > Gobiiformes > Eleotridae > Bostrychus > Bostrychus sinensis. The sequence goes on along the minus strand of CM036257.1, from coordinate 8,499,331 downwards.
ATGGACATACACAGACAGACAACTATTCACTGTCACATTCATTCACTATGAGCGATTTAAAGTCACTAACTCCCCTAACACATGAATGGCTTTAGATGGGGTGTTTTTTTTTTTATTTGCATAGAAATAAATGGGAAGGTTGATGTTCTTTATTCTTGACATCAGGTTAAGGTTCACAATCTTACTATTTATTTAATTCAGGCTACTTTTTGAAGGTATAAAACCCCTTTTCTGTCTGCACGCAATTCTTATTACTATTTGCAGAAGCCTGAGGACAGAACTGGCTCCGCTCTGATGCTGACTGATGTTTTATTAGACTCATATTTAGGTATCGCTGCCAACAATGTTTAGTTTGAAACTGTATCCTCGAGATGCATCATCTATCAGTGTGTGAAAATGGGGGATGTCTCTGCTCACACCTGGCAACCGGAGGTAATTCATGAGAAGCTTCAATTTTTCTGGCTCCAGCAGCTTTTTAATATTTAGTTTTTCTTTCCTCAGGTGCGGTTAATGACTAAGTGCTCCTAATCTGCACGGTGACAAGAGCGGTTATGAGTGGAGTGTGGGAGATAGAAGGCCGTGATTCTCCAGCGCACTAAAGCATCATTCTCAGTTTTTTTTTTTTTTTTTTTTTTTTCTATATCTGCTTACTGTCACATAACACCTTTCTCAAAATCGCACTTTTACACAGACAAGCAATTTACACAGCAACATGTTCTTTCTCGTCCGGAAGGATTTGCCAACATGTGCTCACACAAAGTTAAATAGGAGGACTAGGGAGAGCACAGACCTCCAGCAAGTAATCGTTTGTGCTGTTATTCACCTTTTGTGGCAACTGGCCCTATCCTACAATAGGATGCTAAATATTGTGCCAGTAATAATGATTTTATGACGACCATTACTTGTATTAACTTGCTAACATACTGTAACTGACTGTGATTTAGGTGATTACATTAGTAGTGATAACATGATTGCTATGTCAAACCCCCAATATCACTCACTGCTGCACCATTGGTTAAACTAGCAATGGTTCAGATGCAAACACATTACCCTGAGCAAAACAAGATGGGTTTCTGGGGTTTTATATTTAGTTAAAAAAAAAAGAACATTTAAAGACAGGCTCAGTCCATGTACCATTCTTTCAAGTGATTTTTGTTTAAAAAAAAAAAAAAAAGTGAATTTTTCCATTTTTTGTTTTTGAATGTAAAAAGTTAAAATTGAATAACGGTTTGATTTTCTTTTTAATATTTGTTTTGCAATGCCTGGAAGTTGGTCCTCTTCATGCATCTCTTGTTGTACATTGACTGTGGTTACTTGTTTGAGGTATCAAATCAAAAAATGAAATCAAACCTTTATTCTTTTTCATTTTACATTTAATAAAATGTGCACTGGCTGCAACAGAATAGCAGTGACAGATTTAAAACACTGGCATGCATCTTGTACCTAGCAGTACCTTATGAGCTTTAAGACTCAAATGTGTCCCATTTTAGAGAAATCTTAATGTTAGTTTTGCAGTAACAACACATTTCACAGTGATACAGAGGCAGTTTCTGCATTCTGCTTTTGTATTACTGTGAGATTTTTTTGCATCAATTTTGAAACAATCTTTGTTCAAATTCTGAAACGGGGGACAACTCAGCCATGAAACTTTGACACTTTCTCGGCCAATACACATGCTTATATTTGGTTTTGACTGTGAAAGTGCTCAAATAAATATGTTTTTAGCACACCTCATATAGTACTGTAACTACACAATTTGACATAAATGCATTTCCTAATCTATTTAATAAAATGCTCTTTAAAAAGCATTAACTAATCCATTTATGAAATTGTCTTTTTAAAAGTATTTACTAATTCACTTATTAAAAGCTCTTTTAATAACTGCATTTTTGTTTTGCATGGTGGTCAGGGTCCTCCAAAATTTAGAACTCAAAGGTTAAATAGTTGTGATTAATAAAAATGCATTAATAACAAGGTATTACATATATTACACTACCATTTATGTACTTGTGAGATACTCAGAAAGACAACATCAAAACTTTAAAGCTGTTTCTCTCAGCTTCACTGTTTCTGTAAATACTGTGTGCTGCCTTTGTAGGACAGTATTGGGGTTGGGACTGAAAGTGAAACTAAATTATAAAGCAGCACTTTGGGGGCCCTTAGGGTTATATCGCCAATCCAGAACTCAGCCCCTTTAAGTACAACCTGCTTTGACATCACGAACATCTCTCTCTCAACTATCTCTCATCTGTCACCTGAAACTGCCAATTAAAATGGTTTTCCAAGCGCAGTGCAAGCAAAAATCGCTTCTTTATCTGCTGCCACTTCATGTTTTTTTTACCTGATCCCCATGTGCATCTACGATCAAAAATGGCAACCCACAAAGTGCTTTTATTGCTGACATTTGCAGTCACACCTAAAACTGTTTTTCATTCCACCTTAATCTCTCCCATTTAAGCCCTCTTTCCCTTTGTAACCCTCCTCTTTGTCCGGTCACCATTATTTACCTTTTTCCCAGCATGCATGTTGATCTGTATCAGCCCATAGAAGGCACTAGCTCTATTAATTAGGCGCTGTTAAAAGGGGTCCACAGGGAAAGGCGTTGCTCTATAAGCCTGCCCGGCGCCTCCTCCCACAGTGCTGGTGATTAATGATGCTAGTCGTATCAGCCGGGACCTTATCAGAAGGGGCTGCTCCCACCAAACAAAGCCCGGGTAGAAGGAGTTCGATGTTTAACTGATGAAGTGGGAGCAGTGGCTGAAAGGGGGGCGAGGGCAAGAGCCGCTGCGAATGCTAATAACGAACCGGTGTCAATTGTTGAGGTGAGCGTCTGGGAGCATTAACCGCTAACCTCCCAGAATTACAGCAATCTGGAAGGGTGATTCTCAAGATTGGAGTGGGTATGTTTGATTTGTACACCTGAGAAGCTTGTCTTGGAACACAGAGCTGGGGAAAGTAAAGGTTCACTAGCTGGAGACATATGCAAAATGTTGGATTATATTGAATATGTCATATACAGATGCCCATCAATAAAAAAAAAGTTAAAATATTTCGATCATTCCATTAAATTAAGTGGACATTTTGTTTTACTGTTCATACAACTGCCCAAAGTGACCTCTGCAGTAAAAAAACTATTATATTTGAACAAAATGCTAGCATGAAAATGTTGATATGCGCTAAAAAAGGAAGCCTTTGAGGTGTGGGGTTGCACTGTTCCCACCAGATGTTAAGACAAATGCACTAAGTTCATTGTAATTTCGCTTAAGCATGTAGCTGGAAGCTATAATTTGAAGAAATGAGCCCCCTGTGACTAACCATCTATATTCTTAGTGAAACACTATGTTGAAGCAAGGAGGATAGCCCCCTAGACCAATTACCATCAGAATGAGCAGACTATGTGACTTTGCATGTGGTCCTAAGGTGAATTAACAACTGTCCCACTCAACTACTGTAGCCTTTCATCCATTCCAAAACAGTAGAAATTGGTTTGAGGTCAAAATCCTCCCTACTCGCTGCATAAGATCAAGATTTATTTGATAGCACATTTTAAAACAACCATCGCTAGCCAAAGTGCTCCACAGAGTTAAATAGAGGGAAATACTTGAATTTAATCAAATTATGAGCTAAGTCAAATGAGACATAAAAGCAAATTAAAACAATGAAATTCTAATACAATACAAAGGAAATAAAAACAACACAAAAACTTATAAACAACAATCACTTCTTTTTAAATCTTGTATTTGTGATTCAGTTACCCAGAGAAAATTCACAGATATTAACTCTTTAAGTGCCATTTTGCTACAGTAAAACACACACATAAAAATGTAATATTTTGAACATACTCAGTGCTATGTAAACATTTTAAAAACATAGTATTATGGTATTGAACATGTCAGTGATTGACACCAAAAATGATTTTGCTAAATTCTTATTTTTTAGACAGGGGCCTTTTCTTGTTTTTTTTGTTTTTTTTTAAATGCAACACTTGTTTTTAGTACCAAAAGTGTGTTCACATCCTTAAAAGTATATTACTGAAGATATTTTTTCCACTTTTAATCACTCAAAATTTGTCAACTTAAGTTCTTATCATAATTATATTTTTCACATTTTTCACATCAGTGTCTGATTTTGAGTCATACTCCCATTGTCTCCCTTCATACTCCCCCTTCACTTTCCCCCGCCCCTACAACCTATACACCCACAAACAACTGGAAGAACAAGAAAAATGCTGAATGGTAAAAATAATAACTATAAAAAATAGCTAAATGTGAACTTATTTATTCCTTGTAGCTGGTCCATATAAATGTTCCAACAGCAACCAACATGAATGAACATACACTGCAGAAATTCACAGAAACATTTATTTATTGATTTAATTACATTTCATTTGTTTAGTGAATGTTTCCAATGCATAGCTAATGACTTTACTTACACATTTGGAGAAAAATTAATTGTCTTTTCATATTAGTGCAATACGTCGGTGTTTAAGAACGCGCCCCATATTAATAGCCTTTCCTCTGAAGTAATGACATAATGGTTCTTCTATTTAGGCCATTGTCCTCAAATGAAGCGCGCACATTTACAACATTACCCTCTCTCAGCGCACCGCCGACTCTAATGGGATGCACTGAATTAACCACCTTATCTCCTTATCTCTCATGGAAACGGAACAATCAATAAAACAATCAGCACTTCTGATCAAACTCCAATCTTTCTCACGAGTTTGCCGACTTATCTCCTGGTTGGTTATGAGATATCCACTGCGATACCTTTAACTTTATCAAGAACGCACGTGGCATTTTTTTATGTCTTGAAACGTGGAGGGGACCTTGCGAGAGGCATCCGGGGTCCTATCTGTCCCTTTTGATGAGAAGCCAAGATTGGATCTCATCGTTCTGAAGATCTGCCACTACAAAGGCGCTATCTCCTCACTGTCCTCCGATTGAATCTCTAATGGGACCGAAATAGAAGACGGCATGTACGGCACTTCAAGCTGCGACGGAACAGCTAATGAAGCGGTATATACAGTAAAGAAAAAACCATCCACAGCCTTATAATGCATTAAACTTAAATACGCCAATTGAAAAAGCCAATCTCTAATGTATATCTCATTAACCCCAATTTAGAAAGATCTTTGGAACATACGAACACAGAAAGAGACGGTTTATTGAGTAAGATTTATGGAGACAAACCAAATCCTCTTCACAGGAAACATCAAACAAAGCTACAAAGGAGAGCACGGTGAATACTCTCCCTGGAGTGTGGCTTGTAAATAGTACCCACAAGTACACAAGCTTTTTATGTTGTTGGTACAGTAGTGTTTACATCTGCGGTGTGCACGGAGCACCAGCGCACGTGCAGAGGTGGGTTGTTTTTTCACTGGAGGCAGATTCTCAGAAATGATGCAAGGTTAGAAATGTATGTTTAATAACTGTCATTTGTACTTTATGCTATCTGCTTTTTTTTTTTTTTTTTTTTTTTTTGAAGTAATGGACATGCTGTGTGTAGTATGCATTAGCATCAAAGGAAAACCCATACAAGTACACATTTAATGTTTTATTATATGTTTTCATTCCCTTTGAAGGACCAGCAGTATAGCACAATTCATACACAGAGCAATTCAAAGTGCTTTACAGAAAAAAAAAGGCAAATTTAAAAGTACAAAACACAATTAAAACAATAAAATCAAATTTAAAAAGTATAATTAAGAATCAATTTAGAATTAAATTAAAAGAGAGGAGTGCAGATTAAACACTTTCAGTTGGCATATGCACAGTTAAAAAGAACGGTTTTAAGTCTGGACTTGAACATTGTCAGAGTAGAGGCCTGTCTAACGTCGTCAGGGAGACTGTTCCAGAGTTTAGCTCCATAAAACTGAAACGCTGCTTCACCGAGTTTAGTCCTGACTCTGGGCACCAGCAGAAGACCTGTCCTAATCGTGTTCCGTTTATCGTTTTTAAGATTATTTTTTAGCATTTTGATTTGGTAGGTGGTGAGACCAGGGAGAGAGATTGTCACTGACCAGGAGCAAACTGGCACGGGCTGCCCCAGTATGTGGTACATGTTTCAGGTGAGCAACCACCACAGACTTTTTTTTTTTAACTGCTTTATAGCATTTTAAGTAAAATACACAAAAAGTGCCAACATGAAATAAATAAATACATAATTAAATATTTAATTAAATACATAATTACTTGATTAAAATAGGGAATAAACAATATATAAATGATTAATTACATGTGTCATTAATTAAAAAATGAAAATCTATTGATTTAATTTAATCTGCATGTTGTGAACTACAGTTACTTCAATATTTAAGTCATATATCATTCTTTTTTAGGCTTTTTGAGATAGTTTTGGACACCCCTGCATTATTTCACGTTTAATAACATAAAATAATGCATATGTAATTTATATATGGAAAAAAGTCTTCTTTTGGAGGGCTGTTGCTTTAATTTTGTTGAGAGCACTTTGAGTGCCCTGCTGGCAATGGTGGAGAATGGATTGAGCATAGAATGGCTATTATCGCGGCTAGGGTTAGCCGACATAATGCTAACAAATAGATGAATGAGCTGAATGATTCATGGTGGCAATTTAAATCCTGATATTATTAGAATGAGTCAGGTGACAGTGTATGGGCTTTAGAAACGTGCAGGAGCACTTCCTGGTTTCATGTGTGTACGTAGAGTGGTCAGACCGAGCATTTTCAGTTAGAAGCCCTCAGCAGACAGGATACACAGACATGCTTGACTATAACAAAATACTGCTCCAGGTATGTTTTTGAAGTGGAAACAACATTTTAACATGGTTAAAAACTCAAAAAATTGGATTTAGCAGAATAGCGGACCTTTAATTTTTCATTGTACTGTGCTGTGTTGCACCATGGCTTAATTATTTCTCTCAACCTCAACCATCAAAGTCAGTAGGCGGGCTCTAACACCTAATTGGTTATGCTGCACTGTGAGTGAACACAGATCAGTCACATATTTAACTAGATCAGCATTAGACCACTGATTTTGATGGATGAGGTTGACAGATAAAAATAATTCTTTTTTTTTTCATAGAATTTATTGTTTTTAAATAAAAAAAAACACATTAAATGAAAGATAAATGTATTTATTTTCTATTTTAATCAATTAATTACATATTTATTTTTTAATGATATATATGTATTTATTTATTTTGCACTTTTAGTCCTCCATCAGTTCACCAGCAGTTCACCTTTTTTTATTATTTGTAATTTTCAGCCCCTTTGTCCCATCAAACTGAACTAGTCTTGTTGAAACACAACTGGGGGTGAAGAGTGGATTGCAGCTACACCTGGTAACAGATCGATTGTTGCTAAAACACAGCATTGCTACATTATTTCACTTCAAACCAAGAATAACACCCTGTATACAGGATATGACTCATAAATAGTCACTTGCAATGCCTGCTGCTTGACGTCAGCTGTGTAGACTGGTCTGAGTATATCGATGTGATAAAGGGGCTTAAGGTTAGCTATACAATCTTTAACTACCATTCAACAAAAGACGTTCAGATTATTATGATTCAAAATAATATGTTGTATATAGTCGGCATAGTCCTAGTATAGTTCTGGTTTGGACCCAGCTTGCTCCTGGTTTAGTTTTAGTTTATTCCTGGTTTAGACCTAGTTTATTTCTGGTTTAGGACTGGTTTTAGATCTAGTTTATAGTTCTGGTTTTAGATCTGGTATATTTCTTGTGGAGTTCGGGTTTTAGATCTGGTTTAGTCCTGTTTTTTTTACCTGTTTTTTCCTGGTTTAGTCCTGGTTTTGTTCAAGTTTAGTCCCTGTTTTGCCCTTGTTTTGTCTTTCTTTAGCGTTGCATTTTTCTGTTAATCCCTCTTTCATCCTTCCTGGTTTAATCCTACTTTAGTCCTGGTTTAGATGTGGGTAAGTGATGGTTTAGTCCTTCTTTAGACTCCCATCCCTCGCTATAGTCCTGGGTTAGTTCTGATTTAGCCTTATTTTAGTTTTTGAAAGCCAAATGTATAAAGGTACTAAATAATCACATAACTTTATGTACCATGTGCTTACCGTACTCGTACCCCTGGTTGGGAAACACTGTAGTAGAGCAGTAATTCTCTGTAATAAAACTGGATTCTAGGTCTAGTGGAACTCCATAGAGGAAACTGAGGCAAAAACAGCAAATAAATGAGACCATTTCCTGAGTCAACTTTAGTTTACAAGAGAGCAGTTTTATGGCAATGTGTGCCATAAAATGCATTTTGTCATAGAGCTGTTAAAATGTAGCTTCAGGCTGTATAATTGCACTGTAGGTAAGTGTAACATGATCTGTATGATTTCCATTCATGTAATTGTTGGCATTTCTCTTTCTTGTGTTGTGTAAATGCACTGCTTATTATGTACTTCATGTCGACTCTGTTTGAAGTGTGATACACCACTGGCTGCAACTAAATCATCTTTGGAATCTCGGGATTCCAGAAGATTCCTACCTCATTTGGCACAAAATTCAACAAAAGAATCCAGGGCCCGTCTCCTATCAAGTGTAGCTGCTTCTCACTTTTCCCACTTCCCATCGCTCCTCATTCGTCCCGCGAGCCGGAGAGGTCCACGAGACTCATTATCTCCCGCCTCTGCGCTTCATCCGTGTTTCCCCGAAGGCATTACTAGCACCATTAGCCCGAACAGCGCCGAGATTTTTAAACTGCCAGGGCAGACGGATGCCTTTCCCGACAACCGAAGTACGTTTCGTTCTTTAATTAGCATTTCTCAAACGTCTTATTTTTTTCTCCAACAAAAACTCTGGTGAATTAATTATTAAGGGGTTTGCTGTCTTCTGCTTTAATTTTCACCAAGCTCCTCTCACTTTAAAAGCAGCCCATCATAACTTGGAGATAGTGGTGACCCTATGGAATGCACAAATTTTGGGTGAAACTGATTAAAAAATAAAGATGGAACGTGGAGTGTACAGGATAACTAAGCCACTAGGGATGAGTATCATTAAGATTTTAACAGTACTACTACTCTTATCTTATAAAAACACAAACTGCTTTATTTTGCAACGTGCAAAAAATTGACATTTTCCTTGACAAAATAATATATATTTGTTGTAATTACTATATAAAGAAAATATAATGATAACCAATTAAAAAAATGAATATGAATAAATATTAAAGTTGTGTGTAGCTACATTTCTGGGAAATTTATGAGTGCACTAATGGATAAACACTGGGCTTGGTTGGTGATTATAACGTTATGCAGGCCTACCACCTTCCTATGTTCTAGGACTGAACAATTAATCACATAATGTCTTCTGTAGAGAACAAAATATCCCGTCTCCACAGGGTCCTAATATGTACAAACTGGGCTACAGCTGTAGTTTAGACCTCTACAGAAAATCTGAAAGGTGTGTGAGTCTTTGTATTAGATTAGCAGTGAATGTTTCAGTCTTCTTGAGTGTTATGGCCCCATCACATTCTCAAAATGTAAACTGTGAACTGAATATAGGTCCCAGCAATTTTAACTTTAATACCATTAAAGAAAATACCATTAAAACACTTTTGATGAATTAAAATGTGAAATGAATTGCTGATGAAGTGTTTACTATGCAGTAATGAAACAAAATATACAGATTAGATTTGCACACACAACTTTTAAGTGGTATATTAGAAAACACTCAGCATTTTCATCTTTTGTGGCCCCAATAACAAGGACAGCAGAATGTGAGGAATAGGTTCAATATGCACTTGAACCTTTTGAAGGCTGAGTATTTTTATAACTTTATAATTTATACAATTTAAAAGCCTTTTGTCACAGTAAAAGATGAGCTGAATTCACATTTGCAGATAAACATACCATGAAATTTTTATGATATACACATATGTGGGTACTGTAATATGATTAATTTAAGTCAATTTCATCTGCTTTCTTTCAAGGGTCAGCACAGTAAATTAGCAGAGGAGGTGTGGTGATGGTGTAAAGGAGAGTAAGATGCTAAATGTTCTGCTAAGGAGGAGGTGATAGTGGATAGGATGGAAGAAAGTGAGATGGTTCTGCTTCTGAGTTAGTGATGGGGGGAGTGAGATAGTGATGGGCGATACCACACTTTTTAGATTTGATATGATACTGATTACTTTTGGAGGGAATTTAGTCAATACCGAGATGATTTCTTATAGGTGAAATTTTTTCATTCAAAATTTTTTTACTCTTGATGGAAAATTTCATGACTAATACTGGCCATTTAACAATTTTAATGTACACAGTATAAAATAAATAACTAAAGTGTGCAAAGTAGTGAAAACTACTAACTTCTTGTCACATGACATGGATGGACCAGACCAAAATGCTGCTGTTTGGGGGAGTTTTGTCACAAAACACAGGAGTAAGTTATGCCCAAGTGATGCATGTGCTTTTATTTCACATGTATTAATAAGTATCAATACTTTATTTAAGAACTCGATACCCAAATGAGTATTGTGTTGGTATCGATATATTGATACCACAATATCGATATTCACATGACTAGCATTAGATAGTTCTGCTGCTAAGGTGGTGATGGAGCAGAGGGCAGTGGGATTGTTCTATTGCTGAGGTGATGGGGTGGAGGTTAGTGAGATGGTTCTATTGCTCAGGTGGTGATAAGTTGATGTAGAGTGAGATGGTTCTATTGAGGTGGTGATGGGGTGAAGAAGAGTAAGTGATAACCCAGGACCTTCTTACTGTGAGGGGACAGTACTAACCACTTGGCCTCCTCCATAGAAATTCAGAAATTCTGCTCCAATGAGTATGATGTACTGAATCCTTATTTTTCTCCATTGCTTTTGTTACATTTTATCTGTACCTTTTTATTATGTGTCAATAAATTTTTCAAAGACTCTAAAAATGGAACAGTCTTATTAAAAAGCCCAAGGTATCAAGCAGAGTGTAATATCTACTTCCATCAGTCATCCATCATCATTCCATCAGTCAACAGAAAAGTGAGGCCGTGGACCTGTAATGGCTGGGGGATAGGTCTGAGGCTCTGTACGTGTAAAGTGATAAAGTTGTGAAGGACTGAGATAACCTCTATTCTCGGCTTCAGCATCAGCTAACCTCTGTGAGTGTGGTGAGATGGAAAAGACTGCTGGGGATCACCATGGTAACCACTAATGTCCATTTGAACTCATATGCAGCAAATGGTAAATATTGCAAAGAAAGCTGTCAGGGACCTCCTAGGAAGGCCTGAAAATGCCAGCATAGGTTTATTATATTATTACATATTATATTGTTGTTATTTTAAATATTATTGCCTTTGATTCCTTCATTTTCTTATCAAATTGATTTATAAATCTATCACATTCACTGTCACTGCTCTATGTAGACACATGAAACCAGAAAGTGCTGCTGTCACGGGACTCATTCCGATCATTTCAGCGCTGTTGCTGTCATGTTCCTAATAGCTGTGCTAATTAGCCATTTTATGCTCTCTCCATTCCCCACTGTTGTAGTAGGGGGCGACAGACACCTAATCCAAGCGTTCTCTGCAAATTGAAAGTAGCAGTTCCCCAAAAGAAGAGGTTTTTTCCATACATATATATTATTTTAAGTTATAAAACATAAAATACTCATGCAAAGGTGTTCAGAACTATTTAATATATAACCTAATGCCAATAAGTACAGCTGTCTAATCAGATTTTGTGGTTTGCTGTTTCCAATCTGGTTTTTATTCACAGTGGACAGTCTTTGGACAGGACAGAAACCTTATGCTTAGGGGCCATTTGCATGACAACGTGTTTTGCTGAATACACAATGATACGGTAGTGGAATAACCTTTCGTCTGCACAAGACCAGGGTTTTTGTTTTTCCACATATCTATATTCCAATCTTTTAAAAATGTTTAAACAGGTGTTTTTGTCTTGCAACCAGGAGCCGCTCTGGTCGCTCCGCACTTGGGTAGACTGTCCTCAGTGAAAATATCAAGTAATTACGTAACAGCCCCTGAGCCACTGGGCGATCTATCGTAAAATACGGTGATTTATGCTTCAGTCATATTTTTCTACTTTTCTGTTAATAAAACATGAACAAATCCGTACCAGTGCTTCAGAGTTTACCATCAATGCCCAGGTAGATCACAGGACGTAAAAGTTGTTGTGAAAGTTTAAGCTATGGCTTTCCACACTTTTTCACACCTCGAGCATATCTGTACAGACACAATCGGAAATGAGTGTTGCGTTTTCCTGTGTGTTAGTATTATTTGGAGCCATCATTAGTTTTCTTGCTGCAGCTTTGATATTGCAGTTTGTAAATGTGATTTCCAACACTATAGCTACCAGTGTCAGGCACTAATGGATATATCAGTATTTTCTGTATGTTATATAAAACAATGGCTATGGTCCATTAGAAGTACTCATTAAAACTATTCTATAGGTTCACAATACACAGAGTTAACACTGCTGCTTATAGTCAGTGACAGTCAGTGGCTGGAGGAAGATCCCAATTACCCAGTGTTTTTAATAAAACTGCTCTCATTTCTCATTTGATCTGTTCCATATGAGCTTCTGTCTTTGCCTTTCTAGTTTAATAATAACACATAACTGCAGCGCTCATACCAATTAACACTCAGCTTAGAAAGAAGGAAAATATGAGAGATTCACAAAGCAGGCTTGATCTTGGCAACAGCAACGTTAAGTGGCTAGAAAGCAGAAAGTTTCTTTGTTAGGAAGTCACAGTGTAGTTATTTAAAATGCATGTTAACTTAATAATAAAGGAAGTGGCTATGGTTTAAGTTTTGTCTTTGATGTTAAGTTTAATAATAGGGAAAATTAATCCCATGATGGACAATATTTCACAGTGTTATGGTGGTAAAACATTTTAATTTAATTCTGACTGATTTTAATAGGTAAAACTTCTGTAAAAACTGTTTCATTTTAAATGCCTTGGGTCAAATGTCTTTTTCTTTTCTTTTTTTCCTTTTTTTTTTTAATCAAAAGTGGTAGAGCAACTAGCATTTTCAGAATTTTGACAGTACACTGCAATAAGGTCAATATAACCAATACATCTATACAGTTTTAGTGGTGGAGATCCAAGAACCTGGAAAGAACCCACAGTAGAACAAGGATGACCCCAAACCAAAAAGCCATGACTATACACGCTGGGGTTTAAACCTATGACCTTCTTGGTGCCACTTTGAACAGATTTTTTTATTTATTTTTTTTCCGTGCAATGTTGATGTAAAGTTTCACTCACTTAAGCCCTATTCACACAGGATAAGCATTACCCCTGAACCTCTGTAATTAAAAATTACCCTCCAGCCTCAATGTATTTTGGAGGGCACTCACACGGGATAAGCAATGTACATAATTTACTTGATTTTACAGACTTTATTCCAGATATGATGGATCGACAGTCACACTAATTTACAGTATGATCAGAATATTTCGTGTATGTTGTTAGCTCTACTTAATCTTGAACTAGTATCTCTATGTTACTTTACAGTACTGACAAAAAAACGATCCTGACCTCATGCTACGACACGTCATCCATTTTAGTATCTTTTTATGATTGGTAGACATCTCTTAATTCATTCACTGCGATACGTCTCTCTTGATCTAACTTCAGCACAAAAAGAGTCCAAACTTTCCAAAAAGAGCCTCTGTGTTGCTCCAAATACTTACATTTACATTGCCATGACAACAAGGTTTGTGCTTCTGGGTCATGTCTTTACCATCATTGTTTGTTTTTGGTTTTTTTTGCTCTTTAATTGAAGAACAAACAGTAATAGGAGAGTAGGACATACAGAGACATGTTAATATTAATATAGTTTAGAAACAAAAGTAAAATGGGCTGTTCAAAGACTTTTTGGATTGCTATTATGATTATTAGGTAATTACTAAGGACTAGTATTATCAGACGACCCCTGTGTTGGCTGAAATATGGTAGGTAATTTTCAGGGGAATTTTTATTTTTCAAATCACAGACAGGCAGATTCACACGGGATCAGAATTACAGACAACCTCTGCAATTATTACAGATTACTGGAGGACCCTAGGTAATACTAATCTTGTGTGAATAGGGCTTTAGAAAAGTGTATGCATACTACAACTGACCTGCAACTGGAGTTCCGATGTTGTTGAAGTAATACTTTACAGATACAGTCGGCAACAGTGGGAATGCCCACAAAATGTCACTTTCGATTCCCCCGTGGAGGAAAACAAACCATTCACAACAATGCAGAAGAGTTGCTCAGTCACCTTCTTTTCATCAAATACATGAACAGATGCTGGATTTAATTTATATATTTTATCTAATAAAGACACAGAGACATGACAGGAGGACATAGTGGTCCAACGATCCACATTTGGGCATAAAATACCATCGCTGGTTGACATTAGCTGCCTAAGACATGCTAATCTAATAAATGTTAGGTTGCACCGTTACTGGCTCTCCTATGATAACAAAAGGAGTTTAACCCATCATATTTATTGTAAACTAACATGTGCGTCTGTAAATGTGTCAAGGATTGATTGGATAATGGCTTGACCATAACAGGCTGCTGACTGACGCATTAGCATTAGCTTTTGCATTAACTCGGCTTCACAAGCTCAGACCAGACTCGTCTTTGTGACGCAGCTAAGCCCCATCCAGTATCAGTATCAGTGTCAGGCCATAAGCCATGCTTTTCTGACAGAGTTTTATGGCTCAGGCTCAGTCTCAGACAGAAGAATATATTTGTCACTTCGACCCATTCAGATTGTTCTGGCAGTCTTGAAAAATACATAACACATCCATTTAATTTTCTGATGTGGTGTTTTTATTCATGTAATAACAACATTAAGGGTTCTGTGTAAGATTGCTTATTTTGCAAATAGTGCCCCAGAAAAAAAGTCTGAACAGAATGAAAAAGTAATGCTTCTGAGCAAGTTGTTTTTCCCTACACCAGACCACGCCCCCTATGACACAATCCTGATTGTATCTATTGACCACATAGAGAAATGTATTCTCTGCTTTCAGCGTTCCACTGTGTTGTGTAATATGTCAGTTGGCAACTCTAGGATCTGAAGATGACTGAATTGAGATCGTGACCTTTCTTGCTTTGTCTGGAGATGGACTTCTGGGCATTTTGCTGTGATGTGACAGTGTTAAACACTGTGCTGCCATTCCATCACCCATCTGTAGGAGCTTGAGGTGGTAATGAGGGGCCTAAGTGCAGGTTGTCATAAAGCTCACACCGGCTCTTATATTAAATGCAAATGTTCAACATTTATGCTATTTAAATCAATGCACTAACCAGTACTTGGTTGCTCTAACCCAGGGGTCTGCAATCTTCCAGATCTAAAGAAACAATTGTTGCTAAAAATATTAAACTTGCATCTGAACATAGCCACAACAAATTTGAATGCAAAAAAGTGGCTTAGTCTATAATGAAATATAGCATATGGATGGTCATTAATTAATGCAAACTAGCAAAAAAAACTGTGTTAAAAACTCACTGCATTGATTATCTTTAACAAGGTCATTAAACAGCAGTGTAACACAGGAGCCAAGATGATGCAAATGCAGGTTGTTTCAAAGTCATCTATGTATTTCTTTATTGACCTGACATAACCAGATGCCTAAAGAGCCACAAGAGCAGGGCTGAAGAGCCACACATGGCTCTAAAACCATAGGTTACAGATGTCTGCTCTAACCAAATATATGTAGTCTACTTGCTTTAGAAATTTGTACCATTTTAGTTCAAAATATAATAAAATGTAAAAAAAAGTTTACATATGGATCAAATTTCTGCTGCAATTTGGCCAGAATTGTGTAACTGATGGTATGCCCATGAAAGTTCCGCTTCTATGCTAAATTGACTTTAATCATGTTATAATGCTTCTACCTAGTCACTACAAAGCAGTCAGCTCATTTATCAGTATATCTGTTAGCGTCATGTTGCGACATGCATTAGCCCGACATGAACTAATATGGTTCTGATAAATGCCCGTTCCCGACTGTTGCCAGCAGGGGGCGAAAGACACCTAATCCAAGTGTTCTCTTCAAAGTCAAAGTAATAGCTCCCCAAAAGAAGAGGTTTTCCATACGTATACAATTATTAAATGCAATGGTGTGCAAATATATATATATAAAAAATAAATAAATTTAAAAAAAATTAAAAAGCATAACGTGATCTTATAAAGAGCGTATATCGAGGGCCTGGCAGCAAAGGGGCGTAAGTGGCATTTTGGGCGAATATGAGTATTGTGTATCAAATGGAAGCTCTCAGTGAGATCTTTTCAGTGGCAAAAGGACATGACTGAAATGATTACCCACAAGAAGTAATTAAAAAGAAACTAAAAGGCGTAACAGTAAAACAGAGGTTTTGTTCAGTGCCAACAAGGCGTAAGTTTACATATGGGAGATGAACTAGGTCAAAAAAGATGATCTGGTTGTGACTGATTTTGACTCAGACCCAGAAGGTAAATGTATTTATGCCTTTCTTTCTCAGTATTAGCATGCTAACAATGTGAGTATGCTAGCAGCATAATTGCATTCTCAGTAGTAGCTATTTCAAGCTATGGTGTGATTGAAAAAGTATGTTATTGATAGAATATTGACAATAGATCAATAATACTTATGAATAAGCAGACCTTTAGATTAAAACATTAATATTTAAAGTGTGTAAACTAGCTGGAATGTAGCATTAGCTAAAGTTAGCTTTTGTAAGCTTTAATGCTTTTGCCATGTACTCTGTAAATATGGTAAAATAAAGCACACACATAAATATACATGTATATGCATCATGTGTGCTTTACATTTGTTTATACATTTGTATTAATTTATTTAGGAGATCTAACTGAGACCCAGGAAAAGAGCAGACAGAAAATGAGGGAGCTCAAGAAAATGAGAATCCAGAATATAAGACAGCAACAGGGAGAAAAGACAGCTAGGAAGAAGGGAAGACAGGAGAGAATACAAAGAGACAGAGCAGATGGACAAAATAGGGTGAAACGACCCATAAGGTGAACATATTTAAAGAGGACACGGGAGTCAAAAGGGTTATAAATCAAAGGTTTGTTTTATTTATTTGACTTGTTTTTTCTTGGTTTTGTTGTGTTTCTTTGGTTCTTCTTTAGTTAAACAAAACCCCTCAAACAAAACCCCCGTGCCCAAAGTAACAAAAGAAAAGTGGACACTGGGAAGCCGGCCCAACAAAACATAAGGACAGCGCGGTGGACAAGCCAACTCCTATGGGGCCGTAGTCCCGCCGCCGCACTGCTACCCCTATCCTAACGCAAAACAACCCGAAACTAAGCCCTAAACAAACAAAAAAACAACAACAACAACAACAAAAAAAAAAAGAAAACAGGACAGCCGGTGTCCCCAGGTCAAACAAAAGCTAAAGCTAACAACAAGTGCTACATAGGCCTGGAGTGGGCCTGCAGCATGGCAGGTGGAACCGCCGGTGCTCACAAGCGCGAGCGTGCACGAGCGTGAGGAGAAAACTGGAGAGAGGAAGCCAGAGCAGAGAGAGAGCGGGCGGCACACAGGTGACCTATATATAGGCTCTGGTGAGCAGCAAAGAATAAACAACTAACTTAGTTAACTTAACTTAGTTTAAAAAAAACTATCATAAGACCAAATAAGCAAAATATACAAAAAGGGAAAAAATAAGTAAAGGTAGGCAAAAAAGGTGCGCCAGCACCTAACATAAGGCAACCTGAAAAACACAGAAATGGGGTGAGAGAACAAGAAAGAACTGAGACTGAACAACAAATCCTTGAGCTGGAGCCAGTGCTGATGGAGGAAGGAACTCAGTGAGAGTGACACCCAAAGAGGAAGAAAAAGAAAAAAAGACCCTGAGAACTGGAAAAGAAAGAAAGCAAAGAAAGGCATGCAAGAAAAGTGAGAGAGAAGAACTGTGCCACGTCAGTCCAAATGTAATGCAAATTTCACAGGTTTCAGATTTTTGAGAATTTTTGGTCAATGGGAGATTCAGAAAGTCAAAAAGACTTCTTAAATAACCATGTGGTGAAGACAGTAAAGAAGACCGAGACAATTAAAGGAAACTCAAGAAGGCAAAACTCATTTGACTATCATCTAAGCAAAAATGGCAAGCAGCTTCGAGTTGGCAAAGAATTCTTCTTGAAAACACTTGATGTGTCAGAGAAGTTTTGCAGGTGTGTGGACAGGCAACCAGCTCACTTGTGAAATGGGAATGTCTTCTAAGAGCAATAAGGGACATCATTCTCCAGCAAACAAAATCTTAGAGGAAAACAAGAACAAAATCTGCGAGCATATCAAATTATTCCCAACAGTTGAATCCCATTACTGCAGAAAACACATGAGAAAGCTGTATTTAGAGGGGAACATGAGTGTGAAAAAAATTGTATGAGCTGTACGTCGAAAAGTACGAAAGTAGAACAAAAACAAAGAATGCATAGAACTGTGTTTGAAGCTGAGTTTAACCTGGCATTCCACATGCCAAAAAAGATGCCTGCAAATGCCTGTGAGTGGAATCAACTGCTGGAAGATGGAGAAAAAAATTTAAAGAGAGGAGAGTATGATGCCCACTAAACACAAAAATTGCTTGCCAGAGAGCACAAAGAAAGCTCAAGAGCAGTCTTTTTACAAGGTTGCCACTTTTGAACTTGAGCAGGTTTTGAATACTCTATGGAGCAATGTGAGTAGCCTGTACTACTCACGCAAATTGAGCACATACAATTTAACAGTATATGAACTGGACACTAAAGATGCAGAATGCTACATGTGGCATGAAGGAGAAGGTGGCCGGGGTCCTCTGACATAAGCACCTGTGTTTTCAAGTACCTCTCTGCACTTTCAGATGTCAATCATGTTGTCCTTTTTTTCAGATACATGTGGTGGTCAGAACAGGAATGCAGCCTTCTGCTTAGTGTGCCTTTATGCTGTTAAAAACCTGCCCATCTCTGTGATTGACCATAAACACATGCAGTCTACTCATAGTCAAATGGAATGTGACAGTGTCCGTGCTACTGTAGAGACTGCAAGAATAAAAGTTCCTGTCTACACCTCAGATGGTTACTACACACTGGTGAGGGTGGCCAGAAGAAATAAGCCTTACAGTGTTCATGAATTGTGTCACACAGACTTCCTTGACTTCAAGTTATTTTCAAGTCAGATCATCAAAGGCAGAGTGAAAGATGAAGCAGGGGAAGTTGTTCACTGGACTAAAATAAAGTGGTTTCATTATGCAAAAGAAGACATGCAGAGAATTTACTTCAAATACAATCTCTCTGACCAATTCAAAAAGATAAAAGGTAGCGCAACAAGCAGCCAGAGTGACCCAGAGTGTCAAAGCACCACAGCCACTCTACACAGGTCCTCCAGGAATGAACGGACAGAAGAAGCAAGACTTTCTAACATTGTGCACAAATGGAAGCATCTCACAGTGTTAAAAAAGAGTTTTATAGCTCTTTGACCTTGTCAGATTAGTTTCAACAAAGGGGAAAGAAGCAGATTAGTGAATAAGGGCACAGCATATATGTGTTAAAAAGGTTATTGTTCAAGATGATAAACTGAAAAAAAATTAATACTTTTAGTAATAGCTTTTAGATGTTTTTAAAATGTTTCAAAAGAAAATTTAGCATTGCAGTTGTTTTTATACATTCCTGTTTTCTCTAGAAAACAAAAAGTTGTGTATTCAGAGATGAAAATCTTCATGTTTTGTACATGATTATGAAAAAAATGTTAGTTTCAAAAATGTGTATGTCACTTTTTTGACATTTTAAAAAAGTTTAATAAATCATTTCCACCCCTCCTTGAACTGCCACCTTATCATGGTGGAGGGGTTTGAGTGCCCGAATGATCCTAGGAGCTATGTTGTCGGGGACCCTAGTAGGGTCTCCCATGGTAAACAGGTCCTAGATGACAGGGCAGACTAAGAGCGATTCAAAAGCAATTTATGCTGAGAAAAATAACAAGGCCAGTTACATCGCCCGGCATGGCGCAGCTGGGGTCCCACCCTGGAGCCAGGTCTGGGGTTAGGGTTCATTTGCAAGTGCCTGGTGGCCGGGTCTCTCCCCACAGGTACCGGCCGGGCCCAGCCCAAAGGAATAATGTGGCGCTGTCCACGCATGGACCCACCACCTGCAGGAGGAACTGTAAGGGGCTGGTGCAAGGAGGATCGGGCAGTGGTCGAAGGCAGTGGTCGAAGGCAGTGGTCGAAGGCAGTGGTCGAAGGCAGGGGCCTCGGTGACCTGATCCCTGGGTGCTGAAACTAGCTCTGGTGACATGGAATGTCACCTCGCTGGGGGGGAAGGAGCCTGTGCTTGTGCGGGAGGTTGAGCGTTACTGACTAGGGATAGTCAGGTTCTCCTTCACGCACAGCTTGGGCTCTGGAATCCAACTCCTTGAGAGGGACTGGACTCTCTTCTACACTGGCGTTGCCCACGGTAAAAGGCAGCGGGCTGGTGTCGGCTTGCTTATAGCTCCCCAGCTCAGCCGCCATGAGTTGGCATTTTCCCCAGTGAATGAAAGGGTCATGTCTCTGCGCCTTTGGCTCGGGGACAAGTCTCTGTTCCTGGGAGGGGTACTGGAAAGTGCTCCAACTGGGGCAGCGACAGTGATACCTGGAGGGCCGTGATTGGGAGGAACAGCCTCCTTGATCTGAACCCGAGCAGTGTTCTGTTATTGAACTTCTGTGCTAGCCACAGTTTGTCTATAACAAACACCATGTTCAAGCAAAAGGGTGTCCATTGGTGCACGTGGCACCGGTGGTAAGAAGTAAGGGATGCCGTCAGGCTGAAGAAGGGATCCTATCGAGCCTGGTTGGCTTGTGGGACTCCTGAGGCAGCCGACTGGTACCGGCAGGCCAAGTGTGCTGCAGCCTGGGTGGTTGTGGAGGCAAAAACTCGGGTTTGGGAGGAGTTCGGGGAGGCCATGGAGGAGGACTATCGGTTGGCCTCAAAGGTTCAGGCAAACTGTCCGGCGCCTCAGAAGGGGGAAGCGGTGTTTCACCAACACTGTTTACAGTGGAGGTGGGGAGCTATTGACCTTGACTGGAGATGTTGTCGGGCGGTGGAAGGAATACTTCGAGGATCTCCTCAATCCCAATGACACCCTTCTGTTGAGGAAACTGAGGCTGGGGACTCAGAGGTGGACTCGTCCGTGACCCAAGCTGAAGTCATCGAGGTGGTCAAAAAGCTCCTTGATGGCATGGCAGCGGGGGTGGATGAGATCCGCCCTGAGTACCTCAAGTTTCTGGATGTTGAGGGGCTGTCTTGGATGACACGTCTCTGCAACATCGCGTGGTGGGCAGGGACAGTGCCTCTGGACTGGCAGACCAGGGTGGTGGTCCCTCTTTTTAAGAAAGGGGACTGGTGTCCCAGGGTGACAGAGTGTCACACTTCTCAGCCTCCTTGGGAAAGTCTATTCCAGGGTGCTGGAGAAGAGAATTCGGCTGATAGTCGAACCTCAGATTCAGGAGAAACAATGCGGTTTCGTCCTGGTCATTGAACAGTGGACCAGCTCTACACCCGCTATAGGGTGCTTGAGGGTTCATGGGAGTTTGCCCAACCTGTCCACATGTGCTTTGTGGATCTGGAGAAGGCATTTGGCCGTGTCCCTCGTAGTGTCCTGTGGGGGATGCTCTGGGAGTATGGGTCTGAGGCCCTCTGCTAAAGGGCTGTCCGGTCCCTGTACAAACAGAGCAGGAGTTTTGTTCACATTGCCGGTTGTGAGTCGAACCTGCTTTCAGTGCATGTTGGACTCTGGCAGGGCTGCTCTTTGTGACCGGTTCTGTTCATTATTTTTATGGACAAAATTTCTAGGCTCTCTCTCTAGGGATGTCTGGGTGTCCCTGCTTAGACTGCTGCCCCCGCATCCCGGATATGCAGAAGAAGATGGATGGATGAAAAACTTTCCTTAAACTGTTGTATTATGAATTTCAAAGAGATTCTGAGTTTAATAACAGACACAAAAAAATCAAATATTCAGTTTGTTTTGAGGCAGCAGCAGCTGAATTGGCTGAAAATTTGTTTTGGCTCTCCTGTAAAATCAGGAAAATCCCACTTATGCTCCTTTGCTTCCAAGCCCTCGATATGTCAATGCCTTAAAAGGATTTATTCCCTCTTCAGTGCTTTTAGAAGAAGCCTATAAACCATCTTTATTTGCACTACAGAATTTGTGGCCAGTTGTACATAAGCTTAAATATTCATCAAAAAAACAAACTTGCAATGTCAAAAAGCCTATTTTCATTGTTGATCTATAGCAATAAATACTTGGCATAGATAATTCTCAGAGTGGGAAGTGAAAATTCCGGTAGTCTCATTTTCAGATTCACTTTTAAAGCCTTATCAAAAGAGTCTATATTAGAGCAGCCTTTTACCAATGCAGGCTCCTGAACACTCTCTGAAGCAGTCATTTGAAGGTGCGGAACGACCTTGTCTGAGACGCCCTCTGACTGTAAGAGCTAGCAGCCTGTTTAATTTTACAACAGCTGTGTCGAGTCTGCTGGCTTGGAAAGACAAATTTAGATGATCAAAAGCTCTGGATTTTGAATGAAAACTTGTATTTAATACCAATTCCGGGGTTGAACAAGATCTCTGGTCCACAAATAAATGACGCTATTGTACTAAATGAGCTTCGTTAATGAATAAATGAATGAATGGGCCCTTTTTCTTTTTGTCTGTGGAGTTTTAATTGGCTGGTGTTATTCTGAGCTGATCTGCGCTGCCTCCGTGAAATGTTTGTGTAATTAAGACTCCAATCTGTCAGGGTTCACCAGTGGCGTATTTTGGAATAGATGCTGCCTTGGAGTATTTTGGCACTAGTGGTTTAATGTGAGGCGGGTTATTGTTATTGTTGCACCCCCCTGGAGGGTAAACTGAATCTCTGAACCGGCATTGGACATATGAAATTACACAAACACGCCCACAATGATATTAAGGCATAACAGGATTACTGTCTAAAGATGGGATGTAATGGATACCAATGGGATCTGGAGAGGGACGGGAGAGAGGTCCTGTCAACAAGATGCAATAAAAGGAACCGTGGTGTGGGTGTGGGAACAGATGCAATAGAGAAAAAAATGAAACCATATATTGGATATATTATGTGCATTATTTTTCTTAAATGACACAAACCTATCGCCGGGTTCTTGCAAATAGATTTTATAATTTTGTTTATATTACACTGAAAAAGGCCTATGAACACAGAAAATGTTGGGGATAGAATTAAATTATACATGAACTATTATGGTTCTGGTAAATAGCAAAGCGGGTAAAGAACATCAGTGAGAGTTTTTGGTCTGCACCACCTTAAGAGTACTGAGCACAAATCTCTATGCTGCACAAAGTCACACGGAGCACTAAAGTAATATATGAGTCATCTCAAACATTTTGAGAAGGTATGGTTTATGAAGAAAAAGAAAACTACCCCAAAATTAGGTGCAGTTAAGAGAAGTACATTAGACTTGCTAGTCTATGGAGTTGTGAAGGAGCTGAGGCAGTAAGAATGTTTCCTTTAGTTCAGAGAATTCTACAGAATATCATTTGACACATGTAATTTGATGCAAGTGTATCCAGGCTTGGGACTGACTCAATGGTGATCCCTTGTTGGTGGAGTTTTTGTCTCCACATGGGGGATGTAAACTCCTGACCTTCCCCATCTAAGGCATGGGAACAAACCACTTCAAGGAGCCCCTCAGTCACTACGATTACATGCAACACACACTACAACTATGCTTAATGTCAGTGTTTAGGCCACTTTCTACATAGGACTGGTCAAACATCATGCAATCATCAACAAGGTACATGCAGAGCAGAAAGTTGAATTACTGAAAGCTCAGCACTGTGAGGTGTTCATGCGATCCGAGGATTTACCAGCAGCGCTAAAACTTGTTGCTTAGTCTGTTTAGTACTGAGTGCAGCTGAATAACCCCCCCAGCTTAACACCCCCACCCCCACCCCACCCCAGAGTGAGGCAATAAGTCAGTTTTCTTGACTTGCACATAAACATAGTGACTGACTCAAGACAGTAGTAGTTTGATTTGAAATACAGCTTTTGCAAGCCCTAGTAAGAAAAGTGATTATTAACTTCCTATTTCTGCTGCCACTCTTCTGCAATTATTACAATATATGCACTATGTTATAATGACAGGGCTAAAAAAAAAAATGCTTGACTTTTGTGGGGTATAGAGTACATTTGTAAAGTGTTCTTTGACAGCCAAATATATGTAATTTTTCTTCAATACAGGAAGCACACTCTTATGATTTGTACTTTAGTGTGTATTTAAGAGTTTTTGATCCAAGAATATCCAAGCCTCATACAAGACAAAGTTTTAAAAAAGTAGTCAGAATAAAATCTCACTTCAAAAGCTTTTATCAGATCTTCCTGTTAGCATGTACCATCCCTCATCAACACCATTACACCAAAGGGTTTCCTCCACTGCTGCGATCTATCCTCATTCATGCGCTTTGATATTCTAATGTTTTCCGTTACAAATCATTCTGATGTCCTCAAAGCACTCTTAATTTCTATTGTTGATTTATGTTCAAAGCAAACCCACACAGGCGCACACTTTGACTTAGATAATCTCAAACGATAATTCCATTTGAATCCTGTAGAGCCTGTTGATGCAAGGCTTGAATGGAAGGCTTTTTATCATGTACCCTCCTAAACAGGGCTGCCAAAATTTAAATTTCATTTTGATTGATTTCACTTAACAATATGGCATATTTTTGAATTCCCAGATTGAATAAATTTAATAGAAAAGTGAAGGCTACTGTAAGTTCTTTGAGGTAGCGTGACAGGTTATTAGCATAGGAAAAGGATGAGAATAGACAAGGATAGAGGGCTGCTTTATACAGACTCTTATGCCTTTAGCCTCAAAGTGTTGCCGATTTTTGCCATTTATATGATCCTTTGAGAGGAAAATGTAGAATAAAAGAAGCAAAGAAAATACTTAGGCAAGGGTTTGCATGTGTCCCAAAAAACCTGGAACATGACTGACCAAATTTTCAGGGATGGAGAATGGGAAAATGTAACAATACTTAAATGCACACTGCACGAGATGGATTCAATTATTGCATTCACTTTTCGGCCCTCACTAGTGTTTAACTCTGAGTAAACAAATGAGAGTTCAATAAAAGCAGCCCAAACAAGGTAGAGGTTTTGGGTCCTCAATTGGATAGGGCGTATATGGATGCATAGCTATGTTCCCCAGTCCATAGAAAAAGGAAAGAATTAGTAAATCCTGGCCTCAAATGACTATTTTGTACCCACAGTATACTTCTTTTTCTATTCTATACTAAGAATTAGTCTGGTAATGCTCAGTTTAAGCTTGATTTCCAGGTAAGGAATGATCACAGGCAGAGTAGCCAATCACAGAAACAAAAGGGTAGGACTTAAGCAAAGTGCTGATTAGTATTAGCAACGGTTAAACATGCTTATGAACGACTCTTTTAGCATATAACACAAAAAAAACCAAAAAAAAAAAAACGCTGTATTATGAGCAACCCTGTACTTATTTCTCAACGGGGACAAGAGCAAAGGTTAGTTGTACAAAAACTTGCAGAAAAAGTCAATTTTTTTTATATGTGGTAGTTACAGCGGACATCAGCAGGACTTTACTGTTGTTAAAATGGCAACATGACGAAGAAAAAAAAAAATCACACAGAGAATAGAATACAACAACAAGGACCTCAGAATCAGCTGATGACAAAGGCAAGGGCTAAATGATCAAACACAGGTGGGAGTTTGAAGTTTTAAATTTCACTCTGTATTAGCTGGTGCCATATTGGTTACTTTAAATAATAGATATGTTTTGCTTTTGTACAACACGCTGCAGATTAACAGCTGTGACAGGCCGGTATCAATTGATACAATGGGAAACAACTCTCTATGGCTGGTCAGGTCAGGTCAGGTCAGGTCAGCTTTATTTTATAGCACATTTACAACAACCACAGGTGCCCAAAGTGCTTTACACGAAAATACAACAGTATAATAGAGTAAAAACAAGAAACAAACAGCAATAATAAATACAGAACAGGCTGGGGATCCAGACCCTCCTGCTTTTTGAAACAAAAGTAGGTGTGTCTGGCTGGCCAGGCTAACGAAATAGTACCACTTAGTTCCCACTAGTTATTTTAGTTCCATGAATTAGAGATTCACCAGGTTTCCTGATTGCTGAAAGCCACGTGACATATGGTGACCACAGTTTGACAGTTATGTGGGGTGTTTTAAACTTTATTTGACATACATTAGCAAGAGGCAAGGAGTGAGGGGTTGACGTGGGGTCCTATATTGTGCTTGGTTTGTCACTAAGACATCTTAAAGTGAATGGAATATTGTTATTAAAGGTATTAGGGAGGATCTTTATAAATTCATTTTTTGCAATATTAATTAAAACTACCTTCATTGCCCTGTATAAGGCTTATAAATTGGTGTATTAGAAAATATAATAATAATATTAATAAACTGTGGACTCTGTGGGACTTAAAAAACCTCAACCAATCGTTTTCGTCATGAGTACGTTAACCATTGTTCCACGGACTTGCCATTCATTCATTCATCTTCCTGGTTTCGGTGATATGTGCGCGTTCTTTTGCCTGTGCATGTGTACACAGTATGTTTATATAGCACGGCGTTAGCCGAGCCTCATCGTATGCGGACAGCCTGACTTCGAAGAGCACAAAGGCTGAGGAAAACTGTGGAGGTCGCAAAAGGAAAACTGTTTTTGAAGTGTACAAGAGGAGGAGAAAAACCGTAGAAGAGCAGAATAAAACCCGTGTGGTTCTTGGCGATTCTTTCCAACGTTGGCTTGCGCTGTAGGAACAGAAAGGGCTTCAGATCGATGCACTGGTCGTCAAGTTTCTGCTGGACAGGAACGTTTATCTTATCGTTTGAAAAAAATGCCTTTTTTCTTTATCTGTTGAACCATTTCAACTGTACAGCAACGTCAGTTTGCTAATGCTATCAACAGCAGGAGGACAGATATTTGTGCTGTGCATGACTGGGTTTGTTTTGGGAACTAGGTCAAAGGTTGCGCAGACAAACAATGCAGGTCTAGGTTTAGGCGAATCTCTGCTGATTCCGGCTATAAACAAACACGCGTGTTCCAACGCTCGTGCACGTCGCTGTGGAGGAGTTCCTTGGAAAGGAACAGTGAAGGGCGGGGCCTGACGCATGCGCAGTATTCAAAAAGGGACAAACAGTCGCTGGTTTGTCAGCAGTCGAAAAAAATCCTCCCTAATACCTTTAATAGTTAAAAAAAAAAATCTATACCTTTTGCCATTGTTGCAGTGGTAACGGTGCTAGAAAATTACATAAGATCACCATGAATTTACTTTAAGTCTAAGAAGTTTTGAAGACTCTCAAATTGCTTATTTGCTACTGTGTCCTTTTTACTATTATCTTATACCGTGTAATGCTCCTTCTATTTGATTAGCTTCCACTAAATCTCATTATTTAAATTCCTTTCCCAAAAACCCTCCAAACAATGAATGTATTTTGGCAGGCCGCTACGCTCATCTCAGATTCGTTAATTCTTTATTGTCAATCTGAAACAAATAAATGCATCCGGACCAAATGGGACCGCAGCCGGCGCGTCGCTCCCAGGCACATACATTGTAACGCCTTAATGAAAATAAGATGCTACGGAGACATTTGCGCTGGGTTTTTCTACCATCATCCCTCTGGCACACACACACACATACGCACACACTACCATCTGTAAGATCACGGTGTACCTCGCAGGTGCCGTGGCTGTCATGTGACTTCTTCTGACATTTGCCTTGGATTGGGCAGCCATCTGTGAATGTGATGAGCTTTTATGCCGTGCACCTCATACAGAACCACATGCGGCGCCCGGAGTAAGGAGTTGTTTACAATGCAGCCCCACATTTCCCATCTATTTCTTTTCCGTGCTTCCTTCTGCCCGCATTTGGGCCTCTCAGCTTGCATTTGATGTTCTGTGTGATAGAAGAAGCAAAAAAAAAAAAAACGCCTACACCTTACCTTGGTAAAAAAGAAAGTCCACGGATCAATACGGTAAGCCATAATTCCTTTCATGCTCAGATAATTAATTTCTTTCATACCTGAGGTCAGTTCTACAAGCATTTGCTGTAGCTAAATTCGAAGCTGCAGGTAGAAAAGAAATAGGGCCTGGATAATTTTAAGGTTTTACACGTCACTGTTGGGGGAAGCTAAACAACACTGTAGGAGCAATTTTTAGCTGCAGAAAATCAGAGCTGTTGCAAAACTAGTAGAATCAAAGTAGTAGAAGAAGAAGAAAGAAAGAAAGTCAGCGGATCAATACAGGAAGCCATTCCTTTCATATTCAGATAATTAATTTCTTTCATATCTGAGGATGGTTCTTCAAGGGTTTGTTGCAGCTAAATAAACTGGGCCCAGGATCATTTTCAAGGTAGTACATGTCACTATTGTGAGAATGATTTTTCAATAACAAAATCAGCTGCCAAAAGAACTGACTGCTGCAGAAAAAGAAGAAGTATTCTGAAGGAGTACTTAAATAAAATTACAGCATTACTCAGGTAGTGGGAAAAAAATGCCTTACCTTGGTAGAAAGCAGGTCAGCAGATCAATATGGTAAGCTATAGTTCCTTTCATGCTCAGATAATTAATTTCTTTCATACCTGAGACTAGTTCTTCAAGGGTTTGTTGCAGCTAATTAAACTGGGTCCAGGATAATTTACAAGGTATTACATGTCACTGTTGGGGAAAGCTAAACAACACTGCTAAATTGAATTTTGGCTGCAGAAAATAAGGGCTGTTGCAGAAATTGTGATAAATTTAGGACCTGGAAGCAGTACTCCAGAGATGCACTCAAGTAAAAGTACTGATACTTTAAAATAGCATTATTAAAGCAAAAGAAAAAAAAATACGGTAAGCCAAAGTTCCTTTTTTGCTATAATTATTACTTGAGGACAGTTCTACAAGGGTTTGTGCCTTGAGTTATTTTTAGGTTATTGTCACTAGGAAGCTAAACAACATTGTAACAACTTTTAAAGAACAAAATTAGGTGCTGAAAGCATGGATTGCTGCAGAAATAGTGACAAATTTAGGAGGTAAAAGACTATTCACAAGCTGTACTCTAAATTACTGTTACTTCAAAATAGCACTACAAAATCGCCTTCACTTTGGCTACACCTTGGTGTAAAGAAAGTTCATGGATCAATATGGTAATTGCTCAGGGTTTGCTGCAGGTAGAAAAGACTGGGCCCAGGACATGTCATTGTTTGGGGAAGCTTAACAACATTGTAAGAACAATTTTTCAAGAACAAAATTGAATGCTGAAAGTAAGGACTGCTGCAGAAAGAGTGACAAATTTAGAAGGTATAAGAGGTACTTAAAAGTGGTGCTCAAGTAAAGGTATTGTTAATTCAGGATAACATTATTCAAGCGGGGAAAAAAAATGCCTTCACCTTACCTTGGTAAAAAGAAAGCCTGCAGATCAATATGGTACGGCATAGTTCCTTTTATGCTCAGATAATTAATTTCTTACATAACTTAGTTCGGTTCTACAAGGGTTTACAAAATTAGCTGCTGAAAGTAAAGACTGTAGGAGATAGAAGAAGTACTTGCGTAAAAGTACTGCTACTTCAAAAATAACTTAAGAGGAAGTAAAAGTAGTCAGCACCAATTTCAATTAAGTACAAAGTTGTTTAAGTTGTTTTTTTTGTTGTTTTTTTTAGCAACAATTACTTCAAATCTGCTACTACTACAACTACTACTGCTCTACCATGACCACTGCATAAACACTACTACTTCTGTTACTACTACTACTACATATTCTTTTTTTTTTTTTTTTTACCTATAACTTACTTAAAGATAACTACTTGGCTTAAAGAGTATGGCCTCAAAAGTGCATTCTCTTCAATTTTCTTTCTTAATTACTTGTATGCAAATTAGGAACAACACTGTCAAAATGTAAAATGTCAAAGAAGGCCAAAATGTAGCATCTTACAATTTACAGTAAAGCTTATGAATGCCAAACCCTCACCAAATCACACCAGTAATATGTTCAGTTCAGACTCTTAACCTGCAGACAGCATCACTAGCTACAAATGCCACAACTAAAGTTTTGTTGGTTAAACTTTGTTAAAGACATCTTTTTTTTTAATGCATTTCAAACTTTATTTCAAATATACGGATAATTTTTGGACCCATAAAAAACAGCCTTTTGACTTATGCTTCTAATTGCAACTTGTTTGTCTATGGAAATGAGCTGCCAGCTGAGCGAATAAACAAACAATAAAGAAGAAGGAAAAGATGCTTTGGAGAAATATGAAAAAAATAAAAAAATAAAAATACAGCAGCTGTGTTTGCAACATGTTTTTAATATATTGTAGTAACGGCATACAGTGGAGAGGACATTCATCTTCAAAAGTGCAGTTATACTGAGTCAGAACTGCAAGTAATTTGACCTAGAGTTAGAGATAGAGTGTAATGACTGAAAATCTGTAGAAAATGTCTGGAATTGCAAAAAAAAAGTGCATTGAACAACAATATCTATTTGCAGAATGGCGACTATAAAAAAGCTGCAAAAATACATATTTTTCTCTATTTTACACTTAACACGCACATTTTTTTCTTGGATTAAACTAAACCTGTGTAATTGACTATAAAGTATATTATAATTAGAATCATCTGCAAGAAAGCATTTGCTTTAATAAAGGATTTTTAATGGAGAAACAGTGTTGTGTTTGTTTTTCAGTCATGTAGTCTGTATTTTGAAAAAGTTTGAGATTTCTGCTGGCACACTGCACATGGCTGCTGAACAATGGCTGCCAAGAAGTTAGAGAAAGTTAGCACAGATACGTCTGTTTACACAGAGAGTGCTAAAATGAAAAATTATATTGTAAAAAAAAAAAAAAAAAAAAGATAAGAGATAATAGCTTGTTTGCATGGAGCTAACGCTAAAACTGGTGCGAAATGTTTAGAGTATTTTAAGGCGGCAAATTGGTTGAGTTTTACATTTGTTATTAAAATAAAAGCAGAAAATTAGCAATACTGTTGTTGTTGGTGAATGGTGTGCTGGGAAACAATGTAGGTAAAAGATTTAGTTGTAACCACGTTTAACTCTAGCCAAAGCGACTTCTAACATTTCTGTAACTTAGAAAGGTGCAGACGTAATCATTTAACACTTAAGTAAGAGTACTGTTAGAAAAATATTTCTCAAGTTAATTTGATAAAATTCCTGTTAAAAGTACAATTTATTCAAAAAGTTACCCTAGTAAAAATAACACATTACCACCCACCTCTGCACCCAGACACAGGGTTTTTAGTTATTAATATGCGTGGTAGGATACATGCAGCGAGATCATGGACCTTGTCACTAATATAAATGATCAGTTTCAACATTAATGCATTTGCTTGTTGCATATTTCTTGTGACATTGCATATCAGTAATACACATTTTGCCTGCCCCCCGTCTCAATGAAATACTATAGTTCTATAGAATGTTGTGATGTGATGTCGGCATCTGAAACCCAGCAATTCTGCCAGTTTTAGTGTCGCTCCTCAAACACGGAGACTTGCTACTTTGGCTGGGCTTCACTGTTGAATGTAGTTCAGTTTAAAAAAAAAAAAAAAGTCCTTCAAAATATATCTTTATTTAGAAATAGCCATATCATTTACATAATCTACATGCAAAAATAGCAGCAGAAAAAAGATGTTTTTTTCACCCGCAACAGTATTTGGCAACCCGGCCCAGACACTGTGTTTTTAATTTATTCACAGTTTCAGTGCTAATATTGCATAAAGTAACTTGCTAAGCACATGCAGCACTATTCCTTCACACACCACCGTTGTAAATCAAAGTAAGTCTCTTCCTCCTGCGGTGCCACCTGAAATAACTTGTCACTTTACTCTTTACTAATGATGAAGCTTACAGCATTTGTGTTTGTATGTTTATCTCCCTTTGGTCTTTGTCCCACTTTCAACCATAACTTTAAGTGCTCCTCCTGAGATTGTAACAAATACCTCTCACCGCTCCTGGCCTGCTTCTCTGTCCTGGTGCGCCTTTAGAATTGATTTCAGGACCCCACAGATAAAATTGAAGGTGCAGCACAGTTAGCGTCCCATTGGACATGTTGTTCCTGTGAGCACACAGAGATGATTGCAGTAGTAGGCCACCACAAAGTCTGGTTTAGAGGTGGATAGTGGTCTGTTGTATAAAAAAGTTGTAGAATAAAGTTGAACAAAATGGGGCACATCTGTCAGCTACAAAGTTTTTGAAAATGTATGAATTGGTCAGGTTAACTGTCTATGCACTTGCTTGTCAGTAGAAATGTTGGCCTTTACAAACAAGTATTAAATCTGGTTTAAATAATAGTTTTAAATAAAAAGTATAAATGCCAATACGGGCGGCAGTAGCTCAGTTGGTAGAGCCGCTTGTCCACTAACCAGAAGGTTGGCAGTTCAAACCCCACTCTCATCGTTGCATACTGTCGTGTCCTTGGGCAAGACACTTAACCCATCTTGCCTCTGGTGTCTGCGCACACTGGTGTGTGAATGGGTGAATGGTTCCTTGATGTAAAGCTTTGAGTACCCATGAAGGTAGAAAAGCGCTATATAAATTTGACCATTTATACTTAACACTATTAAATAACATATTTTCCAGACAATAAGTCACACTTTTTTTCATAGTCTGGCTAGGGGTGCGACTTATACTCACCTTTTATGTGTTGGTTATTTTCACACTGACAGCTGCGAGAAGGCACTCTAGTCTTGTGTAGCAGCATCTGCTGCACCTGTACCACTGACAATTTAAAATGTAAACATTACCGCTAACAACTTAGGCTATAAAGACAACTGAGAAAGACAGGAATAATTGGAAATAGAACTGATGCTGAGTCTGACGACAGCCACGCAGAGGAGGAAGCGGCGCTTCGTCTACCTCTGGAGTTTTTCAGAAGCGACACCGAGGATGAAGAATTTAAAGAATTTAGTGATTAGGAGTGAGATGGTGAGTTTGGTGAACTTGTTATATTATGTTCTTTATGCTATAGTTATGTGAATAACTGTTAATATATTACATTAACATACGAGACACCTATTCAGTTCATTGTTTATGCTTCATGCAGCTGAATAACCATCAATGTGTTACGTTAGCATGTAACCTATTCAGCCTGTTGTTCTCTATTCTTTTTATATTATTATTATAACTTGCCTTTCAAGATGTCTGTTCTTGGTGTCGGATTTTGTAAAATAAATTTCCCCCAAAAAATGTGACTTATAGTCAAGTGCGACTTATATAGTTTTCTTTTTTTTTTTTCTTCATTATGCATTTTTTGGCTAGTGCGACTTATACTCCGGAGTGACTTATAGTCCGGAAAATATGGTAGGTGTATCAGGAGGCAAAAATTACTGAGAGAAATGCAGCTGTAATTTGCTGCAAACATTGGCATAACTTGAGATTACAGATTATATTAAACTTATGGGTTAGACATCTAATTTTCTATATCATAGTTATCAGCTGTTTTTCATTGCAGTTTATTGCAAAAACATTTACTATAGGCGGCATAGTTTTATTCAAATAAAAATCATATTTATTTAGGGACAATTTTACACTTATTTTTACGTTTTGTTTTTAATAATATTCTTGATTTTTCAAAAGACACATTTAAACATAAGATATATGTTCTGGTCTTACATTTTGTATTAAGTTCATAAATTAATGGTCAAAACTTTATTCTATAACACAGTCATGTGCTGCTTGTGTTTATTATGAATATTTCAAACCCAGACATGACAAGAGATGTAGCCTACAAGAGATCTTATGGGCCCCTAAACCTCCTGGGCCCCAGTGCAGTTGCCCTGGCAGTACTGCCTGATGTTACGCCCCTGGCTGCAAATTAGACTATCAGTAGATTGGTCCAACTGTCCAGAACTTTGAAAGGCAGTATATCCTCCATTTAATCCTCATATTGCTCACACCACTGACCAAATACATTAAGTCACAATGAAAAACTGAATGCTACAGTTAACAGTTACAAAATATCAAACTATCAAAGAAGCACAACAATGATTGGATAAACATGCCAAAAACATCACTTCCCAAGATACTGAGCGTTTCTGGGAGTCGGTAAACCAGTGGGCGGGCCAAATGGTTGGCTGATGGACGATGATTGGTGGCACCAATTAGGCGCCATACTCTGCTGCGTAATAAAACTATTCTGACATTCTTTCCTTATGTTAGAACTCAAATCATATGGACATCCTGCCAGGGGCTGGCTGGCTGGCTGGCTGGCTGGCTGGCTGGCTGGCTGGCTGGCTGGATAGATGGATAGATGGATAGATGGATAGATGGATAGATGGATAGATGGATAGATGGATAGATGGATAGATGGATAGATGGATAGATGGATAGATGGATGCTTTATTCATCCCCATCAGGAGAAATTCAGGTGTCCGGTAACATACACAAATACACATAATAAAACCATACTCAATGAGGCAATAATAAAAACATAATAAATAAATACATTAAATGTTACTAGCAATAGTACTAAAGTGCACCTTCAACAAGATCTATTGTAAAGTCTTATGGCCGCCGGAATAAATGATCTTCTGAACCTTTCAGTCCTGCAGCGCAGTGAGAGGAGCCTCTCACTGCGACTGCTTCTCTGAGAGGCCAACGTCTCATGTAGAGGGTGTTTTTTATTGTGGAGGATGGCCTGCAACATGTTCCTCATTCTCCTCTCCACCAATGTTCCTACAGAGTCCACCCACCCAGCACAGACACACATTTCCTGACCAATTTGTCCAACCTGTTACTGTCCCTTACCGTAATGCAGCTGCCCCAACAGACAACGCCAAAAAATACAGCACTGGCCACAACTGACTGGTAGAAAATGTGCAGCATCTCATTACAGACCTCAAATGATTTCCGCTTCCTCAAAAAGAAAAGCCTGCTCTGACCTTTCTTATAAGAGGCATTAGTCTGTACTGACCAGTCCAGTTTGTGGTCGAGGTGAACTCCCAGATATTTATAGGATGGAACCACCTCAATGTTTTCTCCATCAATGCTGACAGGAAGACGGGTACCCTTCTTCCTGCCAAAGTCCACAATCATCTCCTTTGTTTTTGACACATTCAAAATGAGTCCATTGCATTTGCTCCAATCTATAAAATCAGAGATGAGCTTCCTGTATTCCTCCTCCTTGCAATCCTTCACACAAGCCACAACTGCCGTGTCATCCGAATATTTCTGTATATGGCATGATGAGGACCTAATGGATCATTTAAAGAGTAGAAAACTAATTAATGCATTATAACTACTGCTAACATTTAACTACAGTTTATTATGAGAACTGTCAATAAAAAACTATTATAATTTAGGCTATAAAAGCAATTTGGAAAACATTTTGTTGCTTAAAAGACATCAGAGGATAGCATAGGTTACATTTATTTAATTTCCACAATGTAAAAAAAACAAACAAACAAAAACAGCAGCTCAGTCCATTGCAGCTGAATGCAGCAATGGACCTTCAACGTGTTTTCACATATTCTGTCATCAAGTGGGACAGCATCTGGGGTGGCAAGGGCTCTTTTTGAGGGGGCAGCTGCCACCCTATGCCACCCCTTTAGATCCACCCCTGCATCCTCCCCAACTTTGTCCGCATGTGTGAAGTCACAGGTCGGGAGATGATCAGGAGGCAATTCTTGTGACATAGTATGAAGGAAATGTCGGTAAAGGGCTTGACCGAAGTCTTGCTAGCCCTAATGGAGCCTATCCCAGCAACTATGGGCCTTACAATAATTAGTCACAGTGATGACATAGAGACATACAGTACATACATTGACAGACAACCATTTACCTGCACATTTATTCACCAGTTTTGCTAACACCTTTCTCTGTGGTGTCTTTGTACTATGGCAGGACGCCAGCGTATCCAGAGACAAACCACAGTTAGACAGGAAGGGGACGCAGACCCCATTCAGGGAGATTGGTGTTTAGTTAAGACAACAACAAAAAAAAAAAAGACATCCAAGACTCTGAAAACCAAAATATAAAAGCTTTCTAAGACACAGCAGCTGGGTCAAACTTCTTTCTCTTCAGCTGGCTATCCATTTACCAGAGACACTGGCACACACTTTTCTGTAGACACAGCTTACTGCCACCTCATTAGCCTAAAGCTTGCCCGTTAACTTTGCATATAAAGCCTAAACTAACAGCAGCAGGCCGCCTCGTAACTTTAACACGCTCTCATCTGCAGCGCTAACAAAAGTCTAAACTCCACGGCCTGTTTGCATGGATGACATCACTCTGGAGCTAACTCTGTTTCATGTGCAGCAGAATGCACACTCTGCTTAATTAATTGAATTGCAGAGGCCATCCACTTGGACGCCTGCTTTCAGCCTTTTTATTACGGGCTTCAGTAAATTAATTGGGTGAATCCCTCGTTCCCTTCAGCCACAGTCAAAGGCAGATAAAAAGGCTCGGATCATATGAACCTAAAAGATGTCTGATGTCAAAACTGAAGGAGTGACAAGCGTCTGATTCTTTTCATGTGATCACTTGTCTTAAATCTTGTCCATCCAAATTTGATGAATTGAAGTCATTAATTCAGGTTTTGATCAGAACATCAACTGAACGTTTTTGTGTGTGAATGCAGTACAAATAATTATCTGCCGTTTATTTTGGTTTCCTGATCTCTGGTTACATTTGTTGTTTTGTGTGCAAGGTTCACACATGAGAGGTGCATGTCTGAATACAGCAGGGTGGGGGGGCAACATGAAGCTAACAGATTAATGAGCTGAGTACTTCGCAGTGACAGCAGTTTAAGAGCGGAAATAATGACTGCATGTATTTGCACAAACCAGCACCAAAACATGCATGCATGCAATGAAACAAATTTGCGTGTGTTTCCAAAATTGTTTGGGCGTGTTTTTGTATTTGTGTGTGTGTTTCAGCTTTTGTTTGCGTGTTATTTTTTTTTTTTTTTTTTTTTTTTTGGTGCAACTTGCCATTTAGAGCCACCTGAAAACTCTGCCATGATGAAAATTGAGAAACAATGTTTATTAGCTTGTTTTGTTGGCCATGATGTTCCGCTTTCTGGGAATCAGGATTGGCGGAGCTCATGCTTGCATCTGTCATTTTCGGCTCAGTGACGGCATTTCCTCAGTGACGCTTCATTCCCCCCAAAACAACTCATTTAACAATCACACAAACAGTTCATTTATGGTAAAAACAAACAAAAAAAAAGTTCCGCTTCAAGATTACTGGAGAGGGTCCACGTAAAAAAAAACAAAAAAAACAAACTTATTAGTCCATCCCTCTCATTAAGAATTGATTCATGAATAGCATTGATGGTCTAAACATTGTAAACATTGAATCTTGTGAGCTGTGGTTGCTGTGCAGTTGCCCTTCTCTTTTGCAATGGTATTAATGGTAATGGTATTAATGGTATTATTCAGATATGTTACCCATACTATGAGAAATCTGAAAACAAATATATGCATTTAATTGCACAATATGGACTGTCTATAGTGCTATGAAAAAAAAAAAAATGTGTCAGTTAAATGGACATTAAAGTTGTGCCCCTTAATGATAAAGTGGCTAGTTTCTGTTATGTTACGTGCCAAGCCACAAGGTCACCTTTGTGGCAAGCCCAAGCCCAGATATACAGTCATATGCACACGTTTGGGGCCCCTCTGAGGTTGCAAAATAATTTACTTTGTCTTCTTGAAAAAAGGTCACAGAGGTTTGTCATTTATTTTCAAATTACATCCGAGTTCTCCGGCGTTTACCTAAGAATAATTTTTAGTTTAGCAGTATTTAGATGTATGAAATATGACAAAAATGTCTGTGTATTTCCTGATTACCACCTTAAACACCCTTTCTTATTACTGAATGCACCTGTCTATGAAGTCCAAGGCTTAACTAACTAATAAATCAAGTTTTGTGTTGCAAGTAATCCATTTTGAGAAGTTACGTGCATTCAAATCAGCAAATTTATAAGGGTTCCCAAACATTTGCACACACATTTTTCATATTTCATTGAATTTTATACATCTAAATACTGCTACAATAAAAACTTTTGTTACGAAAACACCCTAGAACTCAGATGCCATTAGAAAATAAATGACATACCTCTGTGATCTTTTTTCGTGAAGAATGAATAAATTATTATGCGACCAAACTACACATGACATATACATATGACTGTATCAGGAAAAGACATCTTGTGTTCAAAAAAAATTAACCATGCAAATGATTATTGTATTTTGTGAGAAATATTTACTGTCCCCTCTGACCAACTACTGCATGCAACGTCAAACGTCACCACGGTAACCAGCGTGAGTGTAGTGCTGCTAAATTGCTAGTTGAAAGAAACCTTACAACTTTAAAGCCTTTTTGAGTTTTGTCACAGAAGCCACAGGGGATAATGAAACTGTAAAAATGGCATTACTCAAGGTCACCTTGACAGCACACCGACTGAGAAGTGAGTACATTTCTCACATGAGTAAGAAGGATTTTGATTTAAAAAAAAAAAAAAAAACCTATATGAAATATAGAACACAATCAGTGGGGCTTTGTGTTCTCCGAGGACGGAGATCAGGCAGCAGTATTTCAGGTCATTTATACGAGCGTGGAGGCTGTATCAGGATTCACATCGAAGGGTTTAATAACGGCTTCATCTGAGCCTCTCCCATTAAAGAGTCAAACAGAAAGATAACAGAGGTGCTTAGGCCTGGGACATGGAAGACTTGCTGAAAGGTCACTAAAGCCTGGGACTACTGGTGCGGTACAGGACAAGTCAGGTCAGTACATGGAAGCTCCAACATTAAAGCGCAAAGTAGCAAGGGCAGACATTTTGGGGATATTTTTATTATTATTTGATCTTTTTGCTATTTTTATATAACATTATGACCACTGACTGATGAAGTCAATAACACAGATCATCATGCCACCTGTTAGTGGGTGGAATATACTAGGTACCAAGTGAATATTTTGATCTAAAAGTTGATGTGTTAGAAGCAGAAAAAAATGGCTATGCATGAAGATTTGAGCGATGTGACAAAAGCCAAATTGTGATGGCTACGGTGGGGACTGGACAGAACATAAACTGGCTATTTAGCACGGCTATTAGGGGTAAAACCTATGCTAACACTGCATATGGTACGTACTTTGTGATACCTCACTGCTCTCTTGTGCTTGGCCCTTTTCCTCACATTTTTTTCAGTATGTGACCCTAAATGATACCTGTGGGGACATCTCTGACATAGACTCGTGAGACATTCCAGATTACTCAAACATGTATGAATGAAATAAAATACTACTCCAGGTATGTTTTTAAGGTGGAAATAGCAGAGTAGGGGACTTTTAATGCTGGTTCTGAAAGAAAAGAGTGAGAATACACAGTCACTTGCAGTTTATTGCAAATGACGCTCCATATTATGTTGGTGACCATAATCTGTGCCTGTACCAAACTGTGCTGTGCCATTCAACTTGTACCATCGTATTGGGCAACTTTGAGCTCGCTGTGGGCCTGGAGAAATTTATTCCAACTCTGGCAACGAATTAATTTCTCAACTGCTGATGACATTTCGCATTTACTTTCTGCACCTGGCACAAAAGAACTAGGAAACACAGATGCCCGTAAAAGCGCTATCATTTATCCTTATATTCATATCCAATATCTGTGTGGCACCATCTGCTGTGGAGATATACGGTTATATAAATATTTACCCAAAATGCATCTAATAAAAAAACAAATGGTGCGATCTGTGTGATGAATGTAGGAACGGCCACAGCTTTGGTTTTGAGTTCCACAAAGAAAGTTATTCTGTGGAAAATCTATACTGAACAGCCAGAAGCGATGAATGCACTGGTATTTTGCTGTGCTCACTACAGAGGAATCGTTATTTCAGAATGCATTAGAATTATTGCATTATTTAGTAGGTCAAGACTGTAATAGGGAAATGACCCATAGTTTCATTCATCTTCTTCCATTTGTTCCTTAGGTGGGGTACACTCTGGACAATGGCCAGTTGGATGCAGGGCTGATCTTGTCCTCCTAAATGCAGCTTATAAAATATTATTAAATGCAGGTTGGTCCCAAGCCCTCCAAAAATATGGGGTAAAGCCCACACCAAATCAGTAAGCAAATCACTGCATACAAAGAGGCAGATCATTTGCTCTGGTAACCACAAAAAGGAAAACTCTTAACTATTATATTGTAGGTCTTAAGCCGGGTATAAACTGCATGATTTTGGCCCATTCAGACAAAAATGGCCTTAATTTTGGGAGAAATTGGCTGTCGGAGCTCAAAAGGCAATTTAGATTTAACCATTTTCATTCTGACTAGTCCAGATTTTCAGTCTGAAGTTTTAAAAGACTGGTTACTGTCAAAGACTGGTATTCAAGCAGGTAACTAATGAATTTAGACGAATGAAAGTCAAAGAACTTGCCTTACACAGAAGCAGTTAGATTTAAATTGTGTCATGTGTTTGCACTTGCTCTTTATTGTTTTGTAACCTTCTCTGATGCTCTCTGGAGGTGAGATCAGTTTATTTTGCTTAACCTGTGACCACACATCCATTCACAGTCTTCTGTTTGATGTGTGCTGTGTTCATTTGTTTTGTTAAACTTTTCGAAAACCTGTTTCAGATGTAGTTATGAATAGAATCCATATTTGGAAAAATGCCTGTAAAATAACTAGAATCAAAGCTTTGAAGAAGCACTAGGGGAACTCTTATTCCAGCCTCTGAAAGATTATTTGAACATGTTTTCTAAATAGAGTTGTGGCAGCTACAAATTTACCTAGATGAAAAAGCAGTAGAGAGACACTGTGCTGTGGCGCAGTCTTCACCGTAATCAATATTGTGGTGTTTTTTATCCTGGGAAAGTCTGAATTTCCGAGTTCTAACTTTCAATAGGTTGCGTTCACATGATGTCATAGAATTCTAAAGGGCCTATAGATGAGAGCAGCCTTACGTCACTTCCTTGTCGCCAGAATGTTAACGCCTACTTTTGGGTGAAAACAAAGAGAGGTTGGTGGAGTCAGGGCAAGCGCTGCTACGATCAGTTCTATACTTCCAATATTTAAAGAAAAACTGAGATTTTCATTGCTTGCTCAAAACCAAAAGAAGAGATTTGTGGCCTCAGGTGAGCCACAGAGAGAAGAGGAAGGATAAACTGACCAGCTAGACCCCAGTTTACTGTATAATTACAGTGTAATGTACAAGATGAACAAATTTAAGTGGCAAGTCACTCTGTAATGTTCATATCTGAATTAATATTCCTACCACATAAAACATTTATTTACATAAGATTCAAGTTTCAAGATTAAAGAGCTATGTAAGCTTTTATGCTGTTAGGACAGTGAACTTTTTCATTTAAATGTTGATGTCATTTCAATTCGGACCTAAATTAACACTTAACTAATTTAAGTACGCCAACATTTACTGATATTGTATTTGTCATGAATTATGTTAAATGAAGTATACTGTTGTACTAAAATCTGTCCCCCCCTATTTCCTATCTCATTTTCTTCAAATAATAACACTGATCTTTCTTTGTCAGTAAGGGAATAGAACCGTTAGCTTAACTGGCCATGTTTGCTGTGCTTCTGGGAGCTTGTGTTTAGTTTTTAAAGTCCTAAATGAGAAAAGATTTGACAATTTGTATGTTGTGTTGTCATCTGAAACCCAGCAATGGAACACCCCCACTTTATTTATTTTGCATCCTTTCGTGACCCTCGTGTACGAAAATGTACATGTTCAAAATTTGCTATGCTACTGCAATGCCAGTGGGATTACCACATATATAAAAAAATGAAAAATTAAAAAAAAAGCAGTGAAATCAATTTTGCTGCTCATCTTTGACACAGCCAAGGCTCTAATCACCAGCAAAGCCCTATCCCACTATTTATTTGTAAAATAAGGTTTTTGTGTTTTGTGTGTGCGTGTGTTTGTTGGAATATCTTTTTCAAAATGCATATAATGAAACTGGCATTTAAATACTGAAATTGACTTAATGATTGGTAGCTTTGAGCAGATTTCAAGAAGTAAGAGATTTAGGCAAAACAAAAACACAAAAAAAAAACAAAAAAAGAAGCATAATTTCATTTTTTGATGCAAGATGAGGTTGTAGCAGTTTTTGAGAGTGTACCTTTATGTACATAGAAAAATTTGAGGGGAGCACAAAGATTAAGACAGAAATTTGAAGGAGTTTAACCATTTTTTGACATACTCCAGCATCTGCAAGCAAAACAGTGTATAAGTGTTCAAAACTCTTCATTAATTGAGTGCACTTCATAGCCAACTGTATAGGGCAGAACCATGTAGGCCAGAGGCGTAGCCACGTGGTGGCCTGGGGTGGCCACGGCCACTGTTGGTCAGACCTTGGCCACCCCATTGGCCACCCCTGAGAGGTCCTGCACAAGGCTACGCAGGGCCATAATGAGGCTGGCGTGACTGATTGACGTTACGTCTTTACGCAGCTGTTGTAAAACAAACGGTTTGACATAGAGGCTTGCAGCTACATCCTCCTGACAGATAAGAGCTCAAGCTTTGTGTCAGTTTTTATTTCACGTTGATAGGTTCAGGAATCACAGAGATATGCACTGTTAAAGTTTGTAAAAGCATTTAGGCTTCATTACAAGACGCGCGGTTTATTACCGCTCCATCTGCGAACAGCCGCGGTGTTTTTTTGTTTTTGTTTTTTTTTAGGTCCAGTGTCTCTTTTACTCAAAAACTATTACAAAAGAGATAATTATTTCCAATAACTTTGTTGTTAATTTTGATCAAAAGTAAGAGGAGAGATGGAGAAGAGCAGAGGAGAAACTACAGTTGGATGGGGACGCATTGTAAAGTTTTTGTTAAGAGAAATCGACCACCTCTTGTGACCTTTCAAAATAAAACGTCATCCTTTTCCATCAGCTGAAACAACTTTATTGTGGTAGAGCCTGAAAGGAAAGGCATTAGCGCTGCACGAGGAACTGACAGGAGCTGATAGTACAGACTGTGAAAGTCTTGGACTGTCATGAAAAGTTTTGATGTAGACAAAGTTAAAGCAAAAATATCGAACACATTGCACTAATTAACAATTAGGGATGGGCATCGAAACCCGGTTCTAGCTGAGAACCATTTCTAATTTTTCCAATCCATCGGAATTGTTTTACTCCGCCGTTAACGATGCCTCTTATCGATGCTGCTTTGGGCAGATGTGTTTGTGTGAGTGCTCCAAGACCCGCCCGCTCCCGAGCAGCGTTTAACCTTTTTACTTTAACTTCGCTGCAAAAGTCGTCTTCGATGAGTAGCCTACAAAGCGCGGCGCTCATCGTGCAATGCATGTCGTTCTCCTCTCTCTAATTAATGAATATGCGCTCACGGGACACGGCAGCGCGTAGGTGGAGACGCGCGGAGCCTGGCGCGCTCACGTCCCACTGCGTGGACACAGCAGAATGAAGCCAGAGAGCCGCGGAGGTAGG
Source organism: Bostrychus sinensis (assembly GCA_020698575.1). Taxonomy (NCBI): domain Eukaryota; kingdom Metazoa; phylum Chordata; class Actinopteri; order Gobiiformes; family Eleotridae; genus Bostrychus; species Bostrychus sinensis. The sequence continues at coordinate 8,455,948 of CM036257.1, read as the reverse complement.
AGCTAAATGTCCGCGCACTGTGACAGCAGGAGCTCATTCCCCTGCATAAGAAATACAGTATGGAAGGGAGCAAGCGATAGAAAAAGAGAAATCTCCATAGAAAACGCTGAATCCTGTCTCACCTGTCTGACCCTCACCTGTCTGACCCTCACCTGTCTGACCCTCACCTGTCTGACGCTGATGTGGCCCCTCCCTGCGTTGCACTGTCACAGTAACACAGGCTACTGTTTAGTTTAATAAGTTTAATGAACGTTTTTTCAGACAGACAGGTCTGGGGCCGCTGCTCCTAAATTAATATTAAAGCCACAATCATGTTTATTTAAAAAGCATACATTTCCAGTAATTTAACAGCTGTACATTCAATACATGTTACTTCTGTTTAGTGAGCCCAGTTTAAAATAGGCTCATATACATGAAAATGAAAATAAGCTCCTATTTCTGCTTCATAATAAACTGTATGGCCACAGATCTAATTCATTTTTATTCACAGATATATCAGGAATCGATAAGACAATCGATAAAGAATCAGATTGATAAGCAGAATTGACAATGGCATCAACATTGATAAAATCTTATCAATTAACAACATGCTTCAAGACACAGACTACATGCATTGTTCAGTCCCTCCAGGATTTTGCGATGTTGTGATCACAACTATTAAGGCAAAATCAAGCAATTGTTTTACTCACTCTATAGTCAGCTAAAACACTTTAAAATGCACCAGGATACAGCAAATATTGTCTGTTATATTGATTTTTTTTCCCTGGGGGAGGACCCCCAGACCCCCCTGTAAATTTGTTACATATTTAACCTCTGTGAATCACAACTTGCTCTTCTGTGAGCTGCACACATCAGGGCTCATCTCCTAACTTCCTCAAACCATCCAAATAACTGGTTTCAGAACAGAAGATAATTCAAATTTTTTGTATTAGTCCTATAATAATCTGCCATGTGCCACCACAATAAAATGACAGGACCCAGCTGGCCCCCCCAGTAAAAAAATCCTGGCTACGCCCCTGATGTAGGCAGTAAGGGCTTATGGAGTTAGGAGTCAATTTGTACACACTTGACACTGGAAACAGGTAAAATCCTAGGAACAAAGTTATGTTTAAATAAGCCTACATGGGTTGCAGATGCAACAGATCAAAGGATTTGTTGAGCGGAAGGTGAGTTGTTACAAGGATTCAGGATTTTTGTCCATCAACGTAAGCCTTAGCTACGTTTATTCTCAGAATATCTCTATAAAAACAACCATTTTCCTTTTCCAGGGGCTACATTTTGACTCCTATCCACTATGTTTCATTGATGATCTCTCCTCGAGTGTGGAACTAAGACTTTTGAGCTGAAAAAGAGCTTCTACTCGATCAGCAAATCTTTATCTTTGAAGAGGAAAATTCTTTAACAGAACGGTGACAACAAAGCTAGCTTAACGTTCATACTTCCGATGCTGCTGTGCTTTCTGGCTAGAATTGAAAGAACCATTCGTGTCTTTTTTTGTTTCAGTTTGATCCAGTTTTCGGTTATTATAGATAAGTCTGTTATTTCATGTCCGTATTAGATGGAAGTACCTGAATTTGTGCCAGCTTCATGGCAAGGCTCTTCTATGTCTTCCTCCGTTTTAGGCCCATTCTTGTGTAATCTCGTCTGTGCGGATAAAAGCGCAGCAGCCGTTCTGTTCCAACCTGCTGTTTGGTATGTCGGAACATGGGAGAAATGATGGAAAAGTCATTCTCCCAGGCTTCAAAAGGCTTTTTTTAAGGGAAAAGAAAGGTCTCTCGAAAACAGACGCTTGGGAAAAAAAAAAAATTTAAAAAGCAAATGAACATATGTGGAAATTATTACAAAATGAAGAGCAAAATTGAAGTTTTTTTGCCTCAATTAATATACCTCTATACGGGCAACATCATGACGATACTCAATTTCTTTCCATATTCGTTGTAGCAGAGCCTCATCAGTGGTGATCCCACAGCACACATTCATCTTTGGACGATCTTGGTGAAGTTCTCGAGTCACGAGACTGCTCTGATCCCAGATTGTCACATTATGTGTTGCCTCATCACTAAAACAAACTCGGGTGAGGAACGTTTCATCCTCAGAAATTCATTCCAATGTTAACTGTTAACTCTTTTTGTCTTGGTTTATCATTTGGCTCGAGTGCAGGCTGTAAGAGTTGCACTTTGTAAGCGTACAATCGCAAGTTCTTGTGTAGGACTTTGTGCACTGTTGAACGTGGAGCTGTAACTGTCTGGCAGCAGTACGTATGTGAAGAAAAACTTTGATAACCACAGAGACATAGAAGAAATCTGATTAGGATGTCTCATCAATTGCCTTTGCAATATATTTTTTAAATTGTAAAAGGACTTTATGGACACCCTGTATTATCAGGCCCTTGTGCGGTCTGATTTTTTTTTTTTTTTTTTGTTTTTAACACCAACTATACATAATTGCAGACGTAATAGCATTTAAACATTAGACATAATGGACAATACTCAGTTGTTGAGATGGTATTCCATATGCATCTATATTTGCATTCTCACAAGAAACAATAGCATACTATACCATTTTTTACCTCTTTCTGGGAATGGATCATGGAGGCAGCCGTCTAAGCAGATGGCCTGGTTTCTGTCTCTCCAGACTGTTCTTCAAGCTTTTCCAGGGAATACCGAAGCATTCCCTGGCCAGTCTAAAGACAGTCTTGTCCCTCAAGTGTGTCATAGGTCTTCCCCGGGGCCTCCTCCCAGTAGGACATGTCTGGAACATCTCAGAAAGTCATCCAGGGGGCATCTAAAACAGATGTGCAAGCTACTTCTTGCACTCTTTGTCAAATGATGTTACTGTCATCTTGCAAGTTGCAGAAGTTGTCGAAACATCTAAAACAAGGTAAAGCAAGGTGTCTGATAAAAAAAGACACTTAAAGGTCAAGGTTTATTTATTTAGCATATTTAAAACTTACTGCCCCGAAGTGCATGTACAGGTTTGATCAAACTGTACTGCTAGTTATTGCAAACTAATAGAGAACTGTGTTAAATACTCACTTCATTGATTAACTTTTAATAGGCCACTAAACAACAGTGTTGTATACTGGAGTCACATTTTCAGAGAACTGGAGTTACACCCAATAGCTATTTCTTGGTGCTGTTAACTCATGTGTTTTGTGCTTCTAATCATCCTGTGCCATCAACAGTGTGGCCAATTATGTCCAAAAACTGGAAAAAAGACACAAAGGTGAGTGTTTCAGAGGATCCAGAGACTGTGTAAAAGGTCCAACAGGTGGTTTTTGAGGATGAGGCCACTCAGATTTAGCACATTTAAAAACAGCTTCTACTGCCCTAAAGTACATCTACTGGTTCATTAAAACTGTAGGAATAAAAGTACAAAAATTAGACAATAAATAATACTAAAAACACAATTTATTACTGAAATAAACCAGAAGTGAGGTAAAAACAACTTGAACAAAAATATATTAAACAGTAATAAAATGTTTGGCTCAGCTTGTATTAAATAGTATAAATCCAAGAAGACGGTAAAAACATTTAAGAAAGAGATGTCCAAGCCACCTCAGCTGGCTCCTTTTCTCAATCTGAAGGAGCAGCAGCTCTACTCCAAGCACCTTCTGAGTGACCAAGCTTCTCACCCTCTCTAAGACAGCATCCAGCCACTAATTTTGGCCACTTGTATCTGAGATCTTTTTTTTTTTCAGTCATGACACAAAAACCCACAGATCATGACAAGAGGAGAGTAGAAAAGTAGATTGATCAGTAAATACTGCAGAAACAGTGCCAATCCACCTGTCAGTTTTCTGTTACATCCATCCCTCATTTGTGAATCCCTAAAATATTTCTCCACTTGAGGCAAGAAGCAATGGGGCTTGATTTTTTTTTTTTTTTTTTTAACTTTTTAACTAGTGTAACAACCACTTGCTTGTTACTATTTACCAATTGTAAACAGCTGTAATAAAGACCAATTACTATGACTGTTAATCAGAAGACACCGAGTTCGGCTACTGGAGGGCAGGGCAGTAAATGAAACCACAAGAGTGATTTGAGTATGAATAATGGTGTATTGAACAACAGATGTGAAATAACCAAATATATACAAGGCTGCAGCAAACATAAATACCATAAATAATCAAAGAAAACAAAATTAATCAAATGTCCTAAATAGAAAATTAGACCGGTTGGTTCTCCTTGACATGAAAACCCGAAGCTTGAGCTTTTGATTCCGTAGAGTATTATTGCAGATATGTATAGTCCATCAAGCGCAAGATATTTCTTAGAGTCTGAAAATGAATATAGCTCAAGTCAGTGTAGGTGAGTGTATGGGAGAGTCCAAAGGCAGGCTTGTGGCCTCCTACCAGACCGGGTGTGTCTCAGGTTGGTTCCTAGCTCGGTTCCTAGCTCGCCATCCAGTTTGAGCCCAGTACTTGGGCACCTGGCCTGTGTACACAATAAAACCTTCTTAATACATTGGTGTGCCTAGTATCAATATTTCAAGGCATGTTAGCACTAGCACAACCAAAAACAAAATACAATATTCTACAGTTCAAAAATACCACGTTAGCATTTAGCATGCTAAACGTTAGCAATGTAATCATTGTAATCAACATGATAATATCAAAATAGCTGACCCACATGTTAGCCATTAGCATGACTAGCATGAGTTAGCATACAGGCTAACTACAACAAAAGGCTAACATAAAATAAAACTTACCAGTTCAATCAAGAAAGCATAAAAGCCCAGCACACATGACACTTTCCACTTCCCACAAAAAGGTCTGGCTCTAACAAGGGCAAGTGAAATCAGTTTAGTTCCTCAAACAGAAATACTTAAATGTTCTAACCACCAAGCTCTGTCCCCTGGCTTCTCTCCCACACAACTGAGGAGAAAGAAGTCAGGGGGGTTTTATACTGAGGCTGCCGGACTGTGAGTGGTTAACTAGAATGGGCGGTGACAGGCCATGTGGCATGGAAGAAAACCTGGGGTGGATTTGTGGATTGGTCAAAAGGAGAACCCTGGGGTGGATTCAACCCTAGTTACAACCCTGGTTACACTATCACTGGTCAAGAACAGTCGCTGACCATTCTCAGTTTTGTTGTGTTGGCCATGAGCAGTCTTCATGTGCGATCTCTATATGAATGCTAACTTTTTGCTGGCTCATAGTTATCAAACTGGCTAAATATCTGCCCCCAGTTGCCAACAAGCTAGAGACAATGAAAGTGCAGAGTATTGTATGATGAAGTAAGGTAAGAACTTGCAGCCAGGTAGATCATGGCATGCATTATAACATAATGAACACTGAAAATAAATTGCTTACTCCTGGTTATGTGAAATTATGAGTTTGTATGATCACTTCAGTGGCTTTAACTGCTTTATCTTTTAATGGAGATTAGAATTATTCAGTACTTACTAAGCTGTTTTGTGTAATGTACAATTAGCACACAGGTCGACCCTGAAGTAGTACTTAGCTGGACAAACTATTGCAAATGTCCTGGAAACCAGCTAAAAGGGTGGCTTTCTTCCCACAAATTTGGAACACGTTTTCTTACCTCATTGAAAAGCTTTCAGGGTACAAAAAAAAAAAAAAAAAAAAGAGCCCGAAAGAACTATGCACATTAATTCTCCTCTGCTGGGCTCAGGGAATTCAAGCCTGCTGTGTGGAATGGAGAAAATAGAAAAAAACACTCCACAGCCTGCCCGGCTAAATGATGGTGTTAGGATTATTGGGGACCGCCAGTTCAGTGAAGCAGAAAATGGGAATATGCTTGTGAGGACGCACCGGTTTACTCGGAGAACTGCGTCTCCCATGGCGACAGGCGGGGCAACCTCAGCAAAATAAACAAAAAATAAAAAAACAGTAGCAGCACGGGCTCTAATTGTACCTAATTGGAATTTATCAAAAGCATGAACGCATTGCAACACTCGACTAAACCATGAACTCATAACAATTTTACACTGTTATAAAGAGATAAATTCAGTGTGGGTGAAAGTAATCATTTATTATGGGTTGGTAATGAATTTTTAGATAATGCACAATTTGCGTTACATCATCCATACACAAGACAATGAGTTTGTGTGATATTTTCTGCCAAAGACTTTCTAATAAAACCTAATTAACCCTCTTCAAATACCGAAGCGCCTCGCCAAATGACAGAACAGTGTTGCTTTCTAAACCAAAATTAATTGGAATATTACTGCGCGGAAAGGTAATTCATTTGCCGTTCTTACAGGAGCAAACTCGTCGGCTAGAAATGATGTTGACACGCTTCTGGTTTTTGTTTGGAGGGAAATGTAATTAGTGTCAGGAATGATTTTTCGGAGCCATCAGTGAAACAGTGTTGTGCAGTGCATTGAGAAACTGACTCAAGTTAAAGGAGTGATTGTTTTTAGAGAAAAACACTGAGGTGAAATCCAACAGTAAAGATAGTGAAGGTGTCAAAAAATATGTGAAAATATGTGCGAGCATAAAAGGTGTGGTATGCAGTTGGTACAGTTATAATATTAGTGATAATAAATATATTTTATTTTAATCTAAGCACACAATACGCCAAATAATAACATACATTATAAGAGACCAATAACTGAAAATACAAAAATTTATCAATTAATCTATTTTGCTAAATCGACTTTTCTGAGGAGTTTGGAGTAGAGCCGCTGTTCCTCTGTATTGAGAGGAGCCAGCTGAGGTGGCTCGGGCAGGGGCGTAGCACAAATTTCTGGGCCCTTTGTATAAACCATCTTGGTGGGCCCCCTTGCTCACTTTAGCAATATCTCTCATGCATTTCTGAGGCTTTTTAAGAGCCCCCTCCCTGCAGTGGGCCCTGGGTAAATTCCGGACACCTCCCTGGGGAGACGTTTCACAGTTTTAATCTAAACAGGATGCCCTTCCCCCAGCCCCTTGCACAGGGAGCTTTGGTTTTGAAAAGGTTAAGGACAACAGTTCAATTACTTAATGGCCTGTTAGGTTATAAAACACTCAGTGAGTGCAGACCTCTGTCAATACTTTGCAGTTCCTTCCATAAAAAAAACAAAAAAAAAAACAAAACAAAAAAACAAACAAATCCAAATCATTGTACCATTGGTGAACTTTCCTGAAAGCTTTGAGTTATGTTGCTTCTTATTCTCATTCTTCTTTTCTTTTCTCAAATTTTTTTTTCTTTTTTTTTGTGTGTGCAAACAACATTATAACATGATTGAAAGCTCAATAAAATGGATTTCAGCATAATAGGGGACCTTTAAACAACAAACAAGCAAATGGGTCTATAGCTGCTCACCTCAATGACAAAAATAACCATTATTTTCCATTTGCAAGAGCGTTTTAAAGTTTACTGTGGAAAAAATCCAAGATTTTATTTATTTTTTACTCACTTTGAAGCCCCTGAAGTGTTGTGTTGTGTAGAATGAGAGACTCTTCACACAGGAAGTAATAATGTATAGCGTAATGGCTGCCAGCAGCACACAACACCTGAAGGGCTCTTATTGCTCTGAGGCAAAAAGGCGTGGCAGAGGTTGGCTCAAAGGCGTACCGTGCCAGAGAGAAGCATTGCTGTCTGGGAGATTCAGATTCATCTCCTTCTTTGTGGACGCCTTGGGCCATCCTTTTTCTCATCCCAAAGGCGCACCGGCGAAGGAGCCAACTTTGTTTTCTCACAGCTTTTAAATCCTGACTGACTAACCCCTGAAGTGTTGCAGCACCTCAAAGACTTCTGCGCAATTAGTGATCCTCACAAGGAGCCAGCACTCATCCATTTTAACAGATGTAGGGTGCGTGGAAATTCTGAGCCTTTTGGAAAGTTTTGTCTGAATCCTGATGAATTACTGAGATTACCATTTGGTGCAACTAAATGACTTATCCTTTTATGCTGGTTAATTGTGCGATTATATGACTGTTCATGCTCCATTTCATATTGATTTTCATTTAAAGCTGAACTTGGCTCTATAGTCTTATTTCCATTAAGCAGTACTGTCTGGTGTAATTGGTTAGATTTTATGGGTGTATTATAAAAGTCCTTACTAACTGACACCAATCCAATTTTGGAAGTTGTGTTGTGCAAATAAAGACCATTCCATAACATAACTGTAGAGATTCCAATAAAAAAAAAAAACACCACTTATATTTTAACCAATTGTCTCTAAGTGTACAATGTATCAGTAATTTGAAGCAGAATATAACTGCAAACATGTACATTTATGACAGTAATCAAACAGATGATAAACCATTACAACAGAAGGGGTCATCCCTATTTCCTTTGTTTTCCAGTACCTATGTTTTCCCCAGTACCCAAGTTCACTGAAGAACATTTCAGTTAGGGTTAACGTTAGGATCAGGGCTAATGTTAGGGCTAGGTTTGGAGAACATCAGGACTTACCAGAACGCCCAAGTACCAAGGTTTTCCAGTACACAGGTTTCCATGGACCAGGGAACAGAAATACTTTGACAAATGCACAAATACCTATGTTCCCCAGTACTTATGTTCTCTAATCCATAGAAACTGGAGATTATAAGTACTAGGGAACAACAATAGCATGGAACATAAATACACACCCACAACAGAACATGTTTGACTATGGGCAACATATGTATCCTGTCTGGGGTTGATTCATTTTTGATGGCTAAAGAGGACACTATGGTAAGATACTAACACTGGATGCCACATGGCAGCATCGTGTGCATGTAACTAAAACAGCACATACAGTAATTACTATTACTTTAAGGTGACCAGATATCTGGACCCAAAAAAACTGGGATGCATTTATTTCACAAATAAGGGTGAACTTATTAAGAGACCAAAACTCTTCAGAAATCCATACAATTTTCAGTCATGTAATTCAAAGTACATGAAGCTAGGGCATATTTTGAAAATGCTGCAATATATTGATAAAAAATAATGGCATTGTAAATAAATGTATTGATAAAAGTCTCTAGATGAATTATTTTAAGTTATATGTGCTTTTCTTTTGGTTAAATGAGGCCAATTGGGATATGGCGTGTTGAAAAGTGGTAGATATTAGTTTTTTTACAGATACATATTTGTTAGGACATGGGACGAGGAGCCTAAAACTGGGACTGTCCCCATTAAATAAGGGACTCTGCTCACCCTATATTACTGCCATCACTAGTTGAAACCAACTGCACTCTAGTAAGATCACATATATTTTAAATGAAGCAGAAGGATTTCAGTTTGTGAACCTTAAGCTTAAGAATCTAGCTGCTGCACAGGGTAATGCAAAGGGTGCTTAGCTGCAATTTTGTTCTTCTTTCAGCTATTCCCTTTAGTGGTTACTACAGCAAATCATTTGTCTCCATTTAACCCCTCTACATCCTCCTCTCTCACACCAACTTTATGTCCTATTTCACTGCATCCACAAATCTCTTTTTTGGTCTTCGTCCAGGGCTTGGGCCTGGCAGCTCTACCTGATTTATTCACTATAACGCCTCTGTACATCCAAACCATCTCAATGTGGTCTCTCTGACTTTATCTCCAAAACATCTAAAATGAGCTGTCTCTCTGATGTACTCATTCTTGATTCTATGCATTGTCTTGTCACTTCCAAAGAGAACCTCTGCTACCTCCAGATCTGCCTCCATCTTGTAGATCTTTTCTTTCATTCTTGCCGATACTCTTGCTCTATCCAGTCCAACCATCACCACTTCACCTCTTCAGTGGTACTATATCCATGTATGGCATAGTCAAATGTTTCCCAACACCATGGAATAAAACGGGGGTAAGATATAAACCTACAGCTGTACCGAACTATCCTCTGTGCTAAAATAAGATTTGTGTGTCAGAAGTGAGTGGCTGAAGGCATACTGTCTAAGAAGCCACGTTACATGATCTTCCACTCCTCATTTACATAGGTGACTCTGAAGTGCCATCACTCAGGAGCCCCATTTGATTAAACAAACTCCAACCAGAACCGCAGCTCCAGGCAAACATTCAGCTGTATCCCTTCTTCTTTCTCTGACCTCAGATCAGCTTTAATATCCAACAACGTGTGGGTTTTTGAAGAATTGGTGCCCAGGTGAGATGATCGGAGGCCGGGCGTTGGAGTGATGAGTCGCGGAGGGAGGAAGATGAGGGGTTTCCATGGTGAAGGGCCCCACTGAGGTTACACCGGAGCAGAGCGTCTGGTAATCAAGAAGTACAGCCAGAGGCGGTGTCGTGCTCGCTGGATCGCTCAGTCTCCGCGTATTATCTTCTCATAACACAGCCCCCACCCCCACGCTCGCACTTTCACTATTGTGCAACACCAGGGAAGAGATTCAGGGGCTTTTTGACAAGAGCCGTTCATTGTGTGAAAAAGTAGGATTTTAACTTAGAAAACAGAGTGTCTTGTAAAGTTGGATGACAATTTGTAGAACAATAGATTTTAAAGTATAAATTCTGTTGAATACTGAGTGCTGATAATTTTTGTCGCCATAAATTGTTTTTGTTTCCCAAGGTATATGCAATAATCCTGAAACTAATTTCAATACATTTTTAAGACATTTTAAAGACCTTCTCAACATTTTTAATAATTACACATCTCAACACCAACCCAACAGTTGTAGTTTGCAATCACGTCATGTACCATTAAAAAATAACACATTAATGCACTGTTTCTAAAACACATACACCAGACTGGTTTTGATAATGCAGCTCTTAAACTGCAGCCACTAGGTCAACTCATTTATTTATCTGTTAGTTTACTTGTTCAACTGTATTTGTTAGTGTACTTAACTTGGTTTCACACCATTGAACTGCACAATGCCTACAGAAGCATGACAAACAACATCTATTAGTAGTAGCTCAGTTGGTAGAGACATCTGTCCACTAATCTGTAGGTTGGTGGTTCGATTCCCCACTACAGGCATTGCATACTGCTGTTGTGTCTTTGGGCAAGACCTATGTATGTATGAATGCATTATTGTGGCTGTGTTTGGTGGTGGTCAGAAGGGCTATAAGTGCAGATTAGCAGCCACGCTTATGTCAGTCTGCCCCAGGGCAGCTGTGGCTACAGAAGTAGCTCACCACCACAAGTGTGACTGAGGACTGAATAATGGACTAATGTAAAGTGCTTTGAGAAGCTTATTATATCATATTAAATCTGTACAATGAGACTTATTACGAAATGGTCGTCTCTAGAACTGTGTGCCTGTGACAACCTTCACTTAGATCAGTTCATCTTTTTCCCACCTGTCTGTTCTTCTTTGCGCATCTTTTCCTGGATTTAGGAAGTCCTAACTACTGCTAAAAGTACTTTTACACTGCTCACAAACTAGACCTTGATCAAGACTGTGAGCACTTTTATCAGCAGAACCACCAACCGACATTTTGGTCAAACCAGTCAATGCATATGGATAATTTGTTTAAGTAGGTAGTGTTTTTTTTCCCCTCAAGGCCCAATTATTGTCATGATATCCTAATTCTTGTGTATGTGATGCAGAACATTTTTATTTATTTAATATGGTCATTGTTTCTATTATTAATTCCCCCTGAATCCGAATCCAATTCCGACAGTCCTGCCTTTGTTCCATGTACCTAGCTAAACCGCCAATCGCCTGTCCATTCTTTTAATCTGCTATCAATTGCTATTGAAACGCCTGGAAAGTGCTCAATGCCAAATGATTTTTTTTTTACTGTTATTTTTATTCATTTTCTTGATCTCGGCTTCAAACCGCCACGTTTTTTTCCCCCCTCTGGGAGCTTACAGCGACTCGCTTACCGGCCAGAAAACCCAGGAGCGATTGAGCGCTTTCAATCCCATGCCTGAAGACTTTTCAAAAACAACATCAATCAAAAGGTACTTCTTAAAGTTAGCTCACAAAACGCACTTTAATCGTATCCGCCAGTCACCCGCACATGCCCAAACTACCATCGCCGTTGCTCATCAGTGCCCGAATGCCAATGACCTGGAATCGCTTACTTCAAACAGGCTCCGAGATAAACCTATAAGAATCCAAGACTGCCTTTGTGTCTCGCGAACACCTCGTGCTCCACATTTCTGACCTAATTTTCTCTTTTCACTTGTCAATAACTAAATTGTGCTGCAGCCTTGAAATAAACGCCGAGCTTTAATGACTATTTCTTCAGACACAAAACACTCACGGCTAGTTTGGAGCTGCTCCATAAACCCCTCAAAAAGCAAAATAATGAAGTCTGAAAATGCTTGGCTAATGCATGGATTGATTGAAAATAAAGTTAGTGACAGCTGAGTGAAAAACAGTTGAAAGTAATAACCTATAAAATGCGTGCCAGCAATATTGGTTTCTAGTTCACCCAAAGGAGATACTTATTCTCTATGGTAGGTACTTGTATTTAATAGAACCTCTTTTGCAAAATACTGAACATGACCTTTTACTAAACACTCACCAAGAATTTGTCCTTCCATTAAAATTTAATATTGTTATTTGGATCGCAGCTTCCCTCAATAACCAAGAACCTAGGCAAAATCACAGTGGTGTCTTTTTGTTTATAAAGGCCTTCAATATCATGGCATGGCTGCTAGCAACAGTAAAATCAATAGTTTTTCAAAGTTTTTTCCCAAAGTAAGCAGTACTAGCCTTCAAAGTCCATTGGAAGTGACATTGTAAAAAGCAAAAAAATATTATTTTTAACATTATGCCAACACTTGTTTGACCAGAATGCAGTTAAGAGAACTTTTTAAAAACTCACTGTGGAGAAGCTTGGTTATAATTGTTGAAATCTCAGGCGGTAAAGGAAAAGAGGCCTTTCCAGGAGCAAGCTAACCAAAACTGTCATGACTCGGACCAGTGTGTAATGAAATCATGAAGAAGACCCAGCGCAAGGCAGAGTAAAACTAAGATAAGACCAAACCAGTAAATAGACCAGAACCTACTATCAGCCGAAGGTACTACAGTCCATTTGCTTGGGAAGTTCAATTGGCGGTTCAATCCCCACACCTTCTTGTCATGCTGCCTAACCCTGGGCAAGACACTAACTAAGGCCCAATCCCATTTCTCAAGGGATGAGGGGTATGGGCTTAAACTAATGTTGCCTTCAGTGATAACAACGTTGTATCAAGGTTTGGGTGAGCATAGTGTATAAAAGCGATGCATTTTAGGTTTAAGACCCAAGCCATCAGAAGGAAACCAGGTATAGTATCTTATGAGTTAGCCACTCATAAATCTTAAAGATTAAAAAGAGCAAAATACATGACACAACATTTATTAACCAAAAGAAGAAATTATTTGTCTTTGGTGTTGATCTGGAACATTGTTTAGATCCAGGAATTTCATACCAGTGTGACCAAACACAAGAGGGCAGTAAAGAAACATTAGTGCTAGCACATAGAATTGTTACCATTGTGAGATATTAGTGCTTTGTGGCTCAAATGTCAAAGCATTTATCCCTGAACTGAAGAGCCCCAGTTTGAGTCCAGGTCTGGGGACTATATCTTTAGCATCATGAGATAGGGTCAACGCTTTGACAGAGGTCTGTGCTCTCTGCTTCTAGTTACAATACACCAACAAGACACCAATAGACCTTTTTCACACTTTGTGTTTTCAACCAGAAGTCATGTCGCAATACTTCCGGTTGCAAGAGACGTAAAGTCAAGGCCAAAAAAAAAAAAAAAAGTTTTTGTTCTAACAACTACCTGCCTGAGACGGAGCACCCCTAATGCCCCGTCACTCAACGGGCCTCCCTGCTCCTGTTCTTCTTGAGCTGAGCGCCCACAAACCTTTCTACCCACGTGCACACTTGTGTGCGCTAATGTTCCCAACATCAATTACCCAAAATAAACATTTCCATTCCCTGTTTGGAGCACATTTGAGGGTGCACACTCAACGCCTCTACTACCTGTACAGACACTCACACTCCTGCATGCATGATACTCACCGCTGATGAACTGTGACACTCTCACTACCATTCTCCAACTGAGGAGCCTCTTCCTCCTTGCATCATAAAGCCCTGCGCGCTTCTGGGGGTCATGTGACACGAAGGACGTGCTCACTGTATTTTCTGAATATTCTGGGGATTTAATGGGTCTAAAGCGTTGAGAAGAACATTTCTGTTGTTGTAACTGTTATATTGTTGTAATGGTATATTTGTGTGTAGTTTTCTTTGGGGACATGGTTGATAAGAAAGTGTTAAAACCAAAACAAAAAGAAAAAAAAACAAAAAACATACAATTACCTATTTTTGGATTTTTTTTTTTTCTTCACTGTACATATTCTGGCACTTTTGAAAATAATTAACTTTTTCTTTGGGAAGACGGTACAATAAAATGCAGAAAAACACCTATGAAGACTGAGCCATCCTTTATTTTTCAGTTATTTTTAACCAAACCCCTTAACTACATTTCATGCAGAGACAAAAGAAACATGTAACTACTTTAATTTTTTGTGAAAAAGGTTTACTGAATGATAGTATATTATGCTTGAAAAATTCTTTTGCATTTGAACCCTAAGGCTTTCCAACATTCAGACACTTCTCCGTGGCTTCTAGTCTTCACTCAAACTAATAACTTTAAATGAGTTTATTAGACTTTATGGATGACTTTATGAGCATTTTACAGCCTTAGCACTTTTTGACAACAATCCAATATTTTCATCTTAATTATCCTGAGTCACTGAATCATTTTGTAATTTTAATGACTCAAAATGATGTTATTAAAAATGATTGTCTCAGCACAAAAATACATCATTGTCTTTTTTTTTTTTTACGTTTGTCTTGGGATTTAAGGCATTGTAGACATAACATTCTGCAAATGGTCCTTTTCTTTTATTTTCAGTAGTGTCCGGCCAAAGTCATATATCATGTCTGCCGTTCCGTTTTCTCAATTCCTTCCAGTGACGAATATGTCTTGGAAAACACATCTGAGCTTGTAGCCAAAAAGAGAATGGCTTCCCAGCAGTAGGGACTATACATCATTGTAAATAATTCACTGAAGTAACGCAGGCTTCCCGGGGCCAGCGTGCACCTAAGCCAACATGTGCTCCATCTTGCTCAGCGTGAAAACTACCCCCAAAGGCTCCAACACTGACCCGGGGCAATCGCCTAGGGGACATATCCTAACACGGGAACATTACTCCTCTTGGACCAAATGTAATTTTTATTAGGTGCCCAAAGTGACAGTGAAATTGGATTTTGTACTTTACTCGGTCTGTATCTTTGATACATTTTTAAAGTGGCATTTTCAGAGAAGTTTGGATGGCTCTATAGTCTGATGGTGAGTAAATCTTCAGCTTGGCAGGACTTTAGTTCAGGACTTAAGAGACACTTAGAAAGATTGAGTGGAATAAATCTTTGACTTTATGTTCTATCACCACTTTATGTTGATAAAATTACATACTTTTAATATAATTATACAGAAAAGATCTCCAGGCATGATTTTATTACTAAGTATAATCCCGTTTGCATTAGCTTTTACACTATAAAATTATAATGATTTTTACAGTCTTTGGGCATCTATGGTGTTCAGGGAAAAAAGTAAACTATCCCAGATGAGCCCCCGATATGTTCTAACCCAGTTCTGCAAGGGAGAAGGGAAATAACACAAACCAATATGTAAAATAAAATAAAAAAAGTTCAAAAAGGAAACATATGAGAACGTGTATTTTAGCACCGCCGGAAGTTTAGTTACACAGAGGAACAACAATAGACAAAGGAAAAATTTAAATATGTTGATATATTAAATATGAAAAATGTAAAAAGTTACAACAGTGAATCAGTTAAATTCCCAATTCACGACATGAGGTTTAATAATGCTGAGATAGTTGCTGGTTTGCATTGGTCTGTAGCTATACAAAATTGTTAAACCAACCCAGCAAGGCTTAGTGGTTACATCATAAAAACACTCCAGTAATACGGCAACAGACTACAAACGCCTTACAGACTTGAGCTAAAAGCTACAGAAAGAATAATTTGAAAAAGTTCTTCAAATTTGTACAGGGGGTGAAAGTACTGAGGGTGGATGATGTGCGTGGGTGGAGTCATCGAGATAAACCCAATTTCCTAACTCAAAGCAGCAGCAGTGCGTTACAGCAGCGTCACGTCAGACACGAGCGAACTGCTTTCTGTTTTAATCAATCTGACAGTTCACACCGGGACGTCTTACACACATCTTACAAACGACTCGCCGCAAGGCTACGCTCAAATGAAGTCGGAGTTCTATTCTATTTCACGGCGATCTGCAGAGCTACAGCCGGGAAACACAGGAAACATGCACCAAATGTCAAAATAAACTTCTGTTACACTTTCAAAATAAAGGCTCACTGAAAACAGCGATAATGTTAACAATACGACCGAGATGTTGATTCTTGAGGGGGAGGAAATGTAACGTATTTTGCAAAGCCAAGCAGCCATTTTACAAGGACGACCTGCAGAAGTAGAAGCTCCAGGGCTCTGTAAAGACAACTTTCTGTTCAGACAGTGAGTCGTCTGTAAAACTCAGAGGGGAGAGCCGCTTCAGCAGCGTTACAGCAGCAGCTCTGACGCCCTCAGTGTGAAGTGACGCTTTTAAACAGTACACGCGTAAAACGACCTGCTGCTGCTGCGACGCTCTCCAGACGTTTTCGGTGTGAATTCAGGGTAATTCTTGCAAAGGTGGTTAACTAAATATATATTGGGTTTTTTCCACCTTTGAAAAATGATATACATTTATTGCTTCTAGCTTTTGTGCCTTTTTCTTCTGTCTCAGTGCAGACATGACAGCTTTTCTCTATATTACACTGCTACTTTTATAAGACTGACCTTAACCAATATCAAAAGAATAAAAGACAAACTGCTAGAAATAAGACAAAGGAAAGGAAGACTGGATGATGCGATTCAATGTGGCATTTCAACCCTTTTTTCCTCCCACTGACATTAGCCCCGGACAGTAGACGCTGCGGGACACTGCAGCTTTTTTGGAATCATTTCTAATTCAGGCGCTCTAAGTTATTTTATCATCTCAGTGGACTGCTGCTGAGTAAACACTTTTAAAATTAAAGGTGAGAAAGCCCCTCTGGTTTTGAACATAAAAAATGCATCAGCTGTGTAAAAGTCAAACCCTATATCATGTGCGGTTTCTATTCCGACGCCGTTCCAAGCGTGCATCAACTTATATGATTGAAAGGTTTTGCATACAGAACAGAAAATAGATCTTGTAGTTTACAGTGTTAACTTTAAATTTGTGAGCTACAATAACATGCCTGTGGGGTTCTTTCTGCTTGGATCTTTTCCCCAGACATAAATGGCTTGACGTTTATTGATTTATCAAACAGCAAACCCCGCGCCGTGGCCTTGCAGTCGAAGCACACATGCTGTTTTGAGCGATGACACACCCGATACGTCAACGTGCTCCGAGTCAAACCGACCGAAAGCAACACTCGTGGGGTCCGCTGGGCCGTGTAATGGTGCCTTTTGTGTTTTGCTCTAAACATAGGGATGATGTCGATATCTGCGGCGTGGGATCATAAATACAGTTGTTTCAATTTTAGTACAAACATGTCTGCTCCCAGTAGAAGTCTGAGAGAGTGAATGTGTTATCGTACTGCCTGGTCCACTCGACTGCCGTTACAGAGGCTACTTATTAAATATCTGCACAATCCAAGAAGTTTATGATTGGCTAGAATGTAAAATTGTTATCCCTTTGTGTTACATACAATATTTGCAACAACAACAATCTATAATTAGTTAAGAAAGGAAGAGAAAAAAGGCAAAGTCTAGATGTTACTTAACATCAGCTGGAAATTTTGTCATTTAACCAATCAAAGCTCAATTCCCTGTACTACTATACAGTTCGATCAATTCAACTTTATTCCACACTCATGGTCCAATAATGATTTAAAAACAAACAATACAAAAATAGAAAAATACAATAGTTAGATCAAGCTTCTAAAAAGGGGAGCTGTAGCAGTGTCTCCACAACTTATTTCACTAAATTTGATGTTTGAGTTGTTTAACCTACAGATACATTTATATATAAGGTTCTGTAATAAAGCTTGGAAAGTGCACTGGAATATCACTGCTCTGCCTCATCACCACCATAGCACTGGAATATCACTGCTCTGCCTCATCACCACCATAGCACTGGAATATCACTGCTCTGCCTCATCACCACCTTAGCACTGGAATATCACTGCTCTGCCTCATCACCACCTTAGCACTGGAATATCACTGCTCTGCCTCATCACCACCATAGCACTGGAATATCACTGCTCTGCCTCATCACCACCTTAGCACTGGAATATCACTGCTCTGCCTCATCACCACCTTAGAACTGGAATATCCCTGCTCTGCCTCATCACCACCTTAGCACTGGAATATCACTGCTCTGCCTCATCACCACCTTAGCACTGGAATATCACTGCTCTGCCTCATCACCACCTTAGCACTGGAATATCACTGCTCTGCCTCATCCCCACCTTAGCACTAGAATATCACTGCTCTGCCTCATCACCACCTTAGCACTGGAATATCACTGCTCTGCCTCATCACCACCTTAGCACTGGAACATCACTGCTCTGCCTCATCACCACCTAAGCACTGGAATATCACTGTTCTGCCTCATCACCACCTTAGAACTGGAATATCCCTGCTCTACCTCATCTACACCTTAGCACTGGAACATCACTCTTCAACCTCTTCACCATCGTAAAACTAAGACATCACTTCTCCATCTCATCACCATCTTAGCACTGGAACATCTCTTCTCAACCCCATCACCACCTCAGCATTGGAACATCACTCCTCCACCCCATCACCACCTTAGCACTGAAACATCACTCTTCAATCTCATCACCACTTTAGCACTAGAACATCACTCCTCCACCCCATCACCATCTTATCACTGGAACATTACTCGTCCACCCTATCACCACCTCAACAGTGAAACATCTCTCTTCATCTTTAGCATCAACAGATGTCACTGCCTCATCTCATCACCACCACCAGTGCCTAGGCTTTAAGAGAATGCTAGCCAAATTTCTACTCTGCTTTTCTATAATCCATTGCATCTAAGCAGCAGGGCATACACTATACAGTATTTTAACACTACTTGAATAAACATAGCTAGACCTGTGCAAATGATTTAAATGTACATTTTTAGTTGACTGGTTGTTGTTTGCATTAATAATGCAAGACATTGTTCAAACATCTATTTACATATTAGTACTCTGACAGAATACCTTTGGGACTTCATATTTGTGAAATCTTATGTGAACTGTCAACAGTAAACCCAAAGGCTGCTGCATTTCTTTAAATATCCAGCGCAGGTAGTTCAATCCAGCACATCTGAACCCTCGCTATCTCTCTCTTGGTCTGGCTTTAAGCTGACTTTGAGCTGACACATCACTGCGCCGTTGATCCATGGCGGAGATAGCCTTTGGTTGTTTTGACTTGGGGGACCCAGATTGTTTTGTGTGTGTGGTTGTGAGGGCCAGTCGGTCATCGGAGCCCAGAGGATTTATCACTGCGTGCTCTGTATTGATTTATACTCGGCCCCTCAGCCCTCCCCGTCCTGAACCTGTGGCCTTTGTTCGTCCGATGCCTCCGTAAGCGCCTCTAATCCCTGCAGCAGATATACAGTAACCCGGGTTGTTGTGGGGAATTGATTGTTCTCTAATAACAAGGCCAGATTGTGTACAGGCCCCTGGTGGATCAGAGCCACTGACCTATAGTTTCTTCTTAATACCAAATGGAGAACTGGAGGATTTTGTCAAAGTTCGGAGATACTAGATAGTGGGATAGAGAAACTTTAAGTAGTACTTTTCAGATTAAGGCAGTTCATGTTTGTAGACATAACAAGATCTATAGGCCAAAGATACAAACAGGAGTTGAACTAAGTCTAAAATGATAACTAATGGCTAACTTTGACATTTAGAAGGTGTATAGACTTGACAGAGAACCAGAAAAACAGTTTGATTTTGTATGTGACTTATGATTGTGATTTTCTTAAACTTGTCATTACTTAATAGCCTGTAGTGTTGCTATGAAGTCAATACACTGAAATAATTATTTGCAAAAATAAAATAAATAAAGTATTAAGAAAAAAATGTGAAAAAGAAGTTTGCAAAAGAAAGATAATGTTTTGCAAAGAATAATCAATGATGCAACACAAGTTTTACTTTGCAATAACCGCTAATTGATTTGCTCTGCTTCTCTGTCCCTTTGCAAAGCTGTTTGCTCTGTATTTCTGTTTGCATGTTGAGCTCTGGCAGTGTTTTGTCATGGGGGAGTTAAGTGATTGCCGTGTACAAGGCAGCACAAGGTACCTCCCACCTTATGTCATTAGCTTGTGTCTCAGACTGAGCAGTCATGGCGGAGCAGAGGCTCATTGTGATGTCTCTCATGTAGATTTAAGACGTTTTTAATTTTGTTTCGTTAACTTTATGTGTATGAGGCCCTTTGCTCACTTTGAGAAAGTAAGCAATGCAGTGGCCATATACCCACAAACTATTTGCTAACTAAAATGTGTCACCTTTTAGACTACACTGTTGATTCGGTTACATTTTGTGAAAATAAAACTCAATCTGGCAGTCACGACCCCCACGTGGCGCGTTTCTACTAGGCAGAGCAGTACGGGATGTGTCAGTATGGGACTCCTTAGAATGGGTAGCCCCAAAACCTGCTCATGTTTCCATGACTCTGGGTCCAGGAGACCCACCTCTGTTATGTTAATAAATGAGATAAAAATGTAACTGAAACTCACTTTTAAAACATAAAGGCACTGGCAACATTTAATTAAAGGACAAATGTAAATCCCGGTGTGTGTCTGTGTGAGGCTGGTGTGTGTCTGTATGAGGCTGGTGTGTGTCTGTGAGGCTGGTGTGTCTCTGTGTGAGGCTGGTGTGTGTCTGTGCGAGGTTGGTGTGTGTCTGTGTGAGGCTGGTGTGTGTCTGTATGAGGCTGGTGTGTGTCTGTGAGGCTGGTGTGTGTCTGTATGAGGCTGGTGTGTGTCTGTGAGGCTGGTGTGTCTCTGTGTGAGGCTGGTGTGTGTCTGTGCAAGGTTGGTGTGTGTCTGTATGAGGCTGGTGTGTCTCTGTGAGGCTGGTGTGTCTCTGTGAGGCTGGTGTGTCTGTGTGAGGCTGGTGTGTCTCTGTGAGGCTGGTGTGTCTCTGTGAGGTTGGTGTGTGTCTGTGAGGTTGGTGTGTGTCTGTGTGAGGCTGATGTGTGTCTGTGAGGTTGGTGTGTGTCTGTAAGGTTGGTGTGTGTCTGTGTGAGGCTGGTGTGTGTCTGTGAGGCTGGTGTGTGTCTGTAATGTTGGTGTGTCTCTGTGTGAGGCTGGTGTATGTCTGTGAGGTTGGTGTGTGTCTGTGTGAGGCTGGTGTGTGTCTGTGTGAGATTGGTGTGTGTCTGTGTGAGGCTGGTGTGTGTCTGTGTGAGATTGGTGTGTGTCTGTGTGAGCTTGGTGTGTCTCTGTGTGAGGCTGGTGTGTGTCTGTGAGGTTGGTGTGTGTCTGTGTGAGGCTGGTGTGTGTCTGTAAGGTTGGTGTGTGTCTGTGTGAGGCTGGTGTGTGTCTGTGTGAGGCTGGAGCCAAAGCTGTATTAGCTTCAGTAAACAGGAGACTACTTCAGGTTTACCGCCAGCAAAAGGTGCATTACATTCACTTCTCTGCACCACTTTAACACATTTTGACCAATCCTGTCTGAATTAAAAATGAAACATTTATATTCTCGAAGTGAGAGCTGTACTTAGGTGTAGGTAGGTGTTGCTAATATACAGTATGCTAGCTTTATTTTTAGAAAAATGTCGCCTCAACATTAGCTCGTTCTCTCTTGGAATATGGCTCTTCTTTGGCTTGTTTTTGCCTGAGTGAGGATTCTCTCTCTTCCAATCACCTCTAACCGTTCCAGATGCTTAACCGATCTGGACCTCATTGGGGAGGAGTGCCAAAATTAGAATGCTTTTTGGGAACACTCTGGGAAGTGGAAAGACTCCCAAACCGACCCATCCCGCCCCGTTTTGACCTGTTCCGACCTAGTGGAAAAGCGCCTTAAGATAAATTCAGGGAGTTCCAGATCAGATCTTTGCTCAAAAATGTTGCTACATTTTCAAGTTTACTATTAAATTAAGCCTACATGATTTTTAAGTAGGTGGTGGAAGTTTTACTATTTTTAGGTCATTTTTTGTCCTGAATTTATTGTGTCATCTGAGTTTCAAATGAGATTATGTTCTGCGTCCAAATCTGCACAGCTAATTTGGTCTAAAATTGAGAAAACGTATAAATTCCAGTATTGCAATGCAAAGAATAACAAGTGACAGCTACAGGATTGCATTAATCTAAAAAGAAACTACAGCTAGAAGAGCTAAACTACGGTTTTATATAATGTATCAGTATTTTGGAGAGAGATCAAATTTTATTTTTAATTATTCTCAGAAAATAAAAACAAGTATAATTTTTTTTTTTGCTAATATTAATAATGTAATGTGTTGAAAAGGTCCACGCAAATCATAGACGCTTCAGATTTCTGAACTGGTTTTTGAACAGTGAAAAATCCAAGATGATGTTTTCAGCCTGTTAATATTTGTGGTCATATACAGCTTAAGTATTTTATTTCAGTAGTTGAGAGTATAACTTCTGACACATAGACAGTCTACTTTTTGACTTGTCAGTATTGCCAAAGCATAGAGTGCCCAATATGTTGACAGGTGTGACAGAAAGAAAATAAATAAAGGCTCCAAAAATTGGAAGAGAAAAAAATGACATTGCTACTCTTAAAGTTGAAGTCTCAAGAATCAACAGGATAATTTTTTCCTTAGAGATGTGTAATCTGAGAATTTATAAACATATATTTTACATTTTCTCATTTTTTAGTCTCTAATATGTAGCAACAGTGTAACAGATGGGAAATCTCAGAGATACATGGGCAATGACATGGAGCAAACGTTTTTGAGCTAGGAATTTAACCCTGGTTGCTTCATTTATATGGTATGCACACTACCAAGTGAGCTACCAAGGCTGTCCCATTGTGAATGCAACATTTTAGTAATATTATTGAGCTTGAGCACCTGCCCCTTTTGCCCATTGCCTCCAAGTGCCCTTTTGGTCCTTGGTCTTTTTTTTTTTTTTTTTTCTTTTTTTTTTTTTTTGTGGCTTTAAGCCCTCATGTGGCTCTTCATAAGGACATTTATTCATTCATTAATTATTAATAATTTGAAATAAATGACATAACACGACCGCCAGTGCCTCGTGACCTTTAACCTTTTGCCTCCGTGAGTTGCGCAGCTGCCTGTCACGTGCCCCTCGCGCAGCTGAAAACAGAGGAGAAAGAGCGGACTGCGGAGTCAATACAGAGGGCTGTTATCATTTTTTTGGTCCCGATTCCAGAACTTAAAACCCAGTACAGTCACTGGGAATGAAAGAACCGGTGAGTGAGCTGTTCGTATCGCGTGGTTTGTAAGACAAAGCCATGAAAGTATTATACACGTACATTAGATAATTTCTGTTTAAATACGGAGCTTTTGACCGCTACTTGCTAACCACCTAGATATTTACAAAATGCTTCCATAAAAGGCTTTGTGATTGTTGACAGCATAAAATCTTTTTATTTTTAGACTGGGTTGCTTATAAATATTGGATTGCAGTTAGCATTTACGCATTTTAATGCAATTAAATTGCAAGAATTTGCTATAATTGTGTAAAAATACGAACTAGTTGGTGATGGGAGCTGGTAAAATGGGATCTGAAAAGAAAAAATGTGATGTCCCAAAATCTTGTTCCCACATAACTTATTTAATTTATTACTAAACTGCCTAAGGACTATCATAGTGCTGGGAATAATTCTCATCTTGTCAGAGCATGGATAAAATTACATTATTTAGTTTAGTGTCATGCAGTGTGTGTTTTCTTTACATTTTATATGTTCATTATTTTTTTTACTATTTTCCCAAAATTGTATTAAAAATGTATAGCTTCATCCTTACTGTATTGCAATATATCATAGTATACACAGAAATGTAATAGTTGTGTGAGAGTCTTGCTTGCCACAGTCCTAACACAACAGTGTTTTAAAATCTGGTTATACGTATGTGCCCCTTTTTCGCTTTGAGCACCTGCCCCTGTAGAAGTTTCTGCACGTGCCTGATTAGTAGTAGTAGTAGTAGTAGTAGTAGTAGTAGTAGTAGTAGTAGTAGTAGTAGTAGTGGTAGTAGTAGTAGTAGTTTATGCACTAGTAATGACTGTATGTGTAGTTATGTAATGAATTACATAACTGCAACAGTAGCATTATTAGCCATAGGGTATAAAATATTATAACATTTTACAAGGTGTAATTTTCTTTGGTACATGTCTCATTAAACTTGTTAAAATTTAGGTTGTATGTTTGTATAAAAAAAAAATATATATATAAAAAAATTGTCCTCTCGCCCTCCGCGGGCGGTTTCATCCATCCAAGCTCGGGTCCTCTACCAGAGGCCTGGGAGCTTGAGGGTTCTGCGCAGTATCTTTGCTGTTCCTAGGACTGCGCTCTTCTGACGCAGACCTTGTTTGACCGGGCGACGTCTGAGCCGGTATGTCTCGTAATTCATTGTCTCTCATCATCATTATATATGAGGTAGGCAATAACGCAAAGGGTCTTGCCTAAGGACCCACACTGGAAGTTGGTATTCGCCTCGGCCGGGATGTGAACCCGGGTCCCCTGTGTGAAAGTCGGTTGTGGGATATATATATATATATATATATATATATATATATATATATATATATATAAGGTCTGGACTCGGTGCTGGAAGACAAAGGACAGCCCTATATTTCCACATTTCTAAACCATTTTTCAAAATTATGCCCTATGTTCCCACAGCCCCATGTTCCCATATTTCTAAAATATTTTTCACAATTAGGCCCTATGTTCCCACATTTCTAAAATAATTTTCAAAATTAGGCGCAATAATCCCATATTTCTAAAACAATTTTCAAAATTAGGCCCTATGTTCCCACAGCCCTATATTTCCACATTTCTAAACCATTTTTCAAAATTATGCCCTATGTTCCCACAGCCCCATGTTCCCATATTTCTAAAATATTTTTCACAATTAGGCCCTATGTTCCCACATTTCTAAAATAATTTTCAAAATTAGGCCCAATACTCCCATATTTCTAAAACAATTTTCAAAATTAGGCCCTATGTTCCCACAGCCCTATGTTCCCACATTTCTAAACCATTTTTCAAAATTATGCCCTATGTTCCCACAGCCCTATATTTCCACATTTCTAAACCATTTTTCAAAATTATGCCCTATGTTCCCACAGCCCCATGTTCCCATATTTCTAAAATATTTTTCACAATTAGGCCATATGTTCCCACATTTCTAAAATAATTTTCAAAATTAGGCCCAATAATCCCATATTTCTAAAACAATTTTCAAAATTAGGCCCTATGTTCCCACATTTCTAAAACATGTTTCAAAATTATGCCCTATGTTCCCACAGCCCCATGTTCCCACATTTCTAAACCATTTTTCAAAATTATGCCCTATGTTCCCACAGCCCCATGTTCCCATATTTCTAAAATATTTTTCACAATTAGGCCCTATGTTCCCACCGCCCTATGTTCCAACATTTCTAAAATAGTTTTCAAAATTAGGCCCAATAATCCCATATTTCTAAAACATTTTTCAAAATTAGGCCCTATATTCCCACATTTTTAAAACATTTTTCAAAATTAGGCCCTGTGTTCTCACTGCCCCATGTTCCCACATCTCTATAATTTAGGGGTGGGGTTAGGGTTAAAAATGCACCATTTATGAGAAAATATTCTTGTGGGTACATAGACATGTGGGAACATAGACATATTATTAGTAGAATAAGCAGCAGAAGTTGAAAGAATATATGACAGTCATGTTTAAACAATCATATTTAATCATTCCTCCAAGCAGTGTAAGTATGTACTGATGCCATAACCCTCAGATACATTTCATAATAATTCTTGGAGCAAACTATCCTCCAGATTACCTGCGTAACACCGTTGGCAGACTCTGACTGACCTGACACACTGCCGCCTGCTGTAGTGTAAATAGCACTTGTGAGAAAATTAATTATTACGTTCATTACACATGAATCCAGTCAGCCCGTTCCCCTCGCAGTTGCTACAGCGATACCTCCGGAGCTTATTGGCCGTGTCGCCGTCACATAATCACCAACACCTGCTATCTGATCACTCACACCTGTCGTTAGCCTAATGAGGCCGCGTTTCGGTGACAGAGCTGTGGTTACGTGGGCACTTCTGTACGGCGTGCTCTTTTACCGTTCTCCTGGATCTTTCAGTTAACCTGTCTCCCTCAGCAGAATACAGTACAGCCCTGCAGTGAAATGTATTGACAGAGCATTTTTCATGTCCAATAAATATGTCAGGCCCTCACAAGGAAAGATCAGTGTCCGTGACCCCTATTGGTTTTCATAGTCAGCGTCCTTGGTATCACCCCTGCAGCTAACAACAGAGATGGATATATTTTACCTTTCAGTAAATTACATATCTTTGCATTTTTCTTTCTTAATATCAAAAAAGCATGGCAATAATAAAAAATGGTAAATGGTCAATGGTCACATTTATATAGCACTTTTCTACCTTCATGGGTACTCAAAGCGCTTTACATCAAGGAACCATTCACCTATTCACACTCACATTCATACACCAGTGTGTGCAGACACCAGAGGTAAGATGGGTTAAGTGTCTTGCCCAAGGACACAACGACAGTATGCAACGGTGGGAGTGGGGTTTGAACCGCCAACCTTCTGGTTATTGGACAAGCGGCTCAGTTGGTATATGTTGATATAAATGCACAGCAGCATAGTTCAGTTGGTAGAGCTACAGTGCATATGCAGGGCAATTACAGCCTGCCTCAGCATTGTGGTTTTGAGTCCGCACTCCCACAGTTTTGCTGAATGCCTCTCCCTGCTCTCTACCCCATAATTTCCCGTCATTACTCAGCTGTCTTATCAAATTAAGTTGAAAAAGACTGATAAAAATCTTATAAGAATAATAATAATAATAATAATAATAATAATAATAATAATAATAATAATAATAAAAATAATAATAATAATAATAATAATAATAATAATAATAATAATATAGTGAGACTGCAGGTCTTTAAACTGTAAACCTGTTTCATTTAAAGTTAGTGACGCGATGTTTACTTTCTGTCATGTTGTAATAATGAATCAGTTGCTCTTAAATTGTTACAGTGTCATATCGCTAATGTTCATTTAGCTTAGCTTGTACAGATTACTAAATAATTGCTTTACGCACAAAGAGCTGCAATAATCCAGTCTGTTTTATTTAATAAATGGACAAAACATGTTAAATATATCATCTATGGTTATTCTTTATCTATAAATACTTACATATGACTTAAATCGGAACTCAGTAACTTTTCTTGTTTCTTTGAACTTTTTGCCTCATTATCCTCTATAGAGCTCCCCCTATTTTTCTGATTAGAGCACTATCATAAATATTCACAAGTCTAAATGATTCCTATATGATTCCCTCACCTGGGTTTACTTTTGTTTTCCCCTCTACGTATTTGTACAAACATTTTCTGCCATTTGGCCGCTCTGCCATGAAGAAATAAAACCATTGTTAGCTTGTTGTTTGACTAGCCGCGATGTGCCACTTTCTCGCATGCCTCGAGACTTCCATGACACCGTGATGGCGACGCTCATACTTTCAAGTGTTTTTTTCAGCGCAGAGACATCGGGGGAGATGCCGGACGCTTCATTTACCCCACGACAACTCATTTAACCACCACACTGACCCCAAAACTGATTAATGTCAAGTGAAAAAGTAAGTGCATGTTTTTATCTGGGCTTGAGGCGAGGGACATTGGAGAGGGTGTCTCTATACATATAAACCAAATATCTTAACATGAGAATTAATATGTTTTGAAATGCTTTATTTATTAGTTTTTCTTTATAAACAGCTCTACAGTGCTCTGAGTTGGTCCCTCCCCATTTAGTAATCCATTTATTAAAAACTCATTTAATAAAACCATTTAGTAATCCGTTTATTAAAGGCTCTTTTAAAAACTCTTTTAGTAAAAGTATTTAGTAATCTCTTCATTAAATAAACTTTTAAAAACTTTTTTTAATAAAATCATTTAGTAATCCATTTATTAAAGGCTCTTTTAAAAACTCTTTTAATAAAAGAATTATTCCTTTTCGCGTGGCGCTCACGGTCCTCCATATTTAGGCAGTCAAGTTCTTTAACTATATTTTAGCGCCATATTTCTAGTAGCCATGCTAAATAGCCATTTTAGGATCTGTCCAGTTCCCACTGTTTTAACCACATCTAATCCAAACGTTCGCTGCAAAATCAAAGTAACAGTTCCCCAAAAGAGGACATTTTCTATACATATGCAGTATTTTCAGTTAAAAAACATGAAATACTCATGCAAAGGTGTCCAAAATATTTTCAAGAAGCCTGAAAAAAGCATGTACTGCACGGTTTATAGAGACGTAACATCTGGTATACTGAGATAGCTTTAAACAGGCCTGATACCTCACGGATATAATGTTTGTGAGTTACTATTTTCCCCATTAAACTCCATTAGAGTGTGTTAGTGCAATTTGCCAAACTTTTAACCAAATCAGACACGGTTTGTTGTTCTCATCACTCTTCGCCCCTCTCTCTGTCAGAATCCCAGGCTGGAAATATCGACAGGCCACGCATCTCCGACCTCAAACCCAGCTCGACAGCCTCGACGTATATCCTCGTCTGCTGCCTGCCACGGACCAAAGCTTTGTTAAGTCACCTGTCACATGAAATTACTGCGTCAGTTGCCCGGCGAGGCTCCAGAGGCAGGGGTCCTTGTAGAATACACACACACCTTAATATTGGTGGGAGAGCTTGTTTAGATGCTTCCACATATCACTGTCACCTTACTTTTACAGCTGCGATCCAGAATGACACTCAAAAAAAGAAAACGGTAGCTTTATTAGCACGATAACAGTTCACCCTTATAACCTGCTAATGGTGCGCTCTCATAGGACTGGCATATAAGGGGGAAAAAGGACTTTAATCAACGTCTTTCTCTCTCTCTTTCAGGTACTGCTGTTGCCTGGGATACGACTCTAAAGAAGGAATACAAAAGCACTAATGGTGTCCTGGTGCGCTACTTGGCTTCTACAAGGCTTTTTGGATCCAACTGTTAGATTTATGGCACCCAGAGAGGTGCAAGAAATTAAAAATATGACAAGGTGAATGGAAGTCATATAGAGTGATCAAGGGCCATAAAGCTCTCTTTAATTAGAGTTAGCCCATTATTAAAGGAGCAACCAGTGATACTGAATGTAACTTTAAGGGCCACTTACTTAATCCTAATGACTATATTCTATTGTTTAGTGTGTATATTGTCAGCCAATGCGTTTGTAAACATAACTCAGAAGCATAATGGATTAATTATGATAAATAAACCTTGCAAAACCATTGTACTGTAGAATGGACAGCCAACTTCATTTTTTCTATACAAAGAATTCGGTATATGTGGATTCGAAGCGTATTTTTCAGAGGCAGTTTCACAGATGTAGAATTTACCTGCCACTAGATGCAACTGGATAGACAGGTAGCCAATAAAAATGTATAAAGCAGTTATAGACATGTTTAAGGTAAAATAACGTAAGTAGGTAAATGTACACATTACTGCCACACTGCCACATGCTATATCCACAAGAACGTTATAGTTTCAGAAATGTTTTCCATAAACACGGGATCGTTTCAGAAAATGTTTGTGTTCACACAGGTCCACACAAAACCACTGAAAAAGTTGTAATACATATGCCAGCCCTGTTGGTGGCGCTGTGACACTGCCACAGAAAGACACCAAAAACAGACAAGAACAAAACTGGTGCAACGTAAACATAAGAACATGGAGGGGAATATAGATGTGCAAGCTAAAAAGGAGACCTTAGTCTGTAGTGAGAGGAGTAGAATATTCTGTTGTAACGCCTTAAAAAGCTCAGTAGCGTCTGCAGCTCGAACACAGCAATTTGAGATGCTAAAGTTGTTGCTGTTGTCGGAGTTCAGCGGATGCAGGTTAAGGGAGAGGTGGGACTACAGCGTCATCGTTTTAGAGAAAATGCATATAGGCTGTAAACACAGAAACATGATTATACCGTTTTGAAATCTTTCCACTCTGGGACCCAGTTTAAAAAATTACTGTATTCAGTCTCCCGAAACACCGGATCCATGTGGACAAAATGCCTATACAATAAAAAAACTTTGCGTCTGTGTGTGGTCAAGGCCAGAGAATGAGAGGTGCTAAACTGCAAGTGTGGTTTAAAAAAAAAAACAGCACCTGCTATTTGTGGGCATGAGGTAGAGGTCCAGCCTGTCAATCAGCTGCAGCAGATGTAGTGATGGATGTGTTAGAATCTTGATGGAGAAAGATACCGCAGTTTTAACAGTAACCCATGCTGTATCAGGAAAGGAGAAAGGGGAAGGAGAGAGAGAGTAGTATTTTGTTTCATTCACACATGTTTGACGAATCCTGTTTGTTGACCCCATCCCTTCTCAAGAGCTGCACATGCTCAGTCTCACAGCTCTACATAGACACCTGCAACCAGGAAGTGCTCCTGCGTGATTCTAAAGCCCATACATCATCGCCGAACTCCTTCTGATCTGTTCTGTTTCAGCGCTTGAATTGCTGTCATTAGAAAGCAGTCAGCTCATTTATCTGTTAGCTTCATGTTGCTAATAGCCATGCTAAACAGCCATGTTATACTCTGTTCAATCCCTATCGTTGCCTGCAGAAGGCGTCAGACACCTAATTTAAGCCAATGTGCCAGCTCCCCAAAAAAAGATATTGTCCATACATATACATTATTTTAAGTTATAAAAGCCTGAAATTCTAATGCAAAAGTATCCAAATCTATTTCAAAAAGACATAATGTAGGACCTTTAAAGGTTAGGCGAGAGCTACGCTGCAGAAAGGACTGCCTAGTGAAAAATTTCCACCAGTCATGTCAGCACTTGCTGCTGCAACAACTCCATATTTCACCTTTAATTATCTCATGTTATCAGTTTTGTAAAATGCAGGTGATGGCTTCATTATTTTGACAGGCAGGTATGAACCCACCGGTGTTTGTCCTTCTCTGTGGTAGGTCTGATACATTACTGTGATGCGTCCGTCAGAAAATTGAAGTCAGGGTGATAATAGAACCTCATCATGTTGTGCTCTTGTTTTTGTCATGACATCCTTGTTGCCCGTCGCCTTGTTAGGACATGAAATTGCTTGTGCACGAGGTCACATTGTCTTCCACGGCTGTGTGACATTTCCTTTTGCCTTTTGTTCATTCTTTGGGGACAATGTATTTTTGTCTCCTCTATAGTCTGTGGCATTGCTGGTGGTATTAAAGTATTTAAACACAAAATCTAATATTCTCAGAGTTCAGATACTGTTCATTTAAAGGAAAGACGTGAATAGAAAAGACTCCACATTCCATTTAATCAGCTTCCAAAAAGGAACGTACTCGAGCCCGGGTCCTCATCTGGCCCTGCTCGCGGGATAGAAAATTATCTTTTATTGGATGTTGATGATCTTAGCTGGCCGCAAGCCAAAAGCAGAGAGCTAGAGCGCAGACAGAGGAGTCTAAATGACAGTTAGAGGGATATGAGAAAAATGTAAAATGAGAAGGAGGTGAGCAGAGGAGCAGGGAGGGTATTAAAAGAGTGATAGAATGTGAGGGGGAGAGTGCGGCGCGTAATCACATATGAGCCGGCTCCACTGGTCACAGAGGTGCTCCAGGGTGGTGGATGTATCCGTCACGGTGAGTGGACTGACCTCAGGTATGGTCATCATGGCGGTGTCAGTCAGCGCTGTGTGTGGTGGAACAAACGAGATACCTTCACTGAAGTCAGATAGATGGGTGGAGGTATACTTGGCAATACTTAATACTGAATTTTCATACACTGCAGAAGTCATGATTCGATATGATGCACAATACAATTTTCTTAAGGTTCTGAATGGATTCTGAATGGATTTTAACCGATTCATGATGCATTGTTATATCCCTTACAGTTATGCGTCTTGTGCCAGCACTGACCATATTTGGGATGGGATGTTAACACACATGCAGGGGTGCACGCCAAAGGTGACGAGTCCCTGCTGTGTTACTCTAAGTTCCTTCTGGGTACTGCGGCTTCCTCCCACAGTCTAAGGTTGTTCATGTATAGGTGCCCAAGTGAAAGAATATGAGAGTCAGTGGTTGTCAGAATATGTTCTCAAGTCATGTGACTACCTGGCCATTGTATAGGATGCACGTCCAGCTCAGATCTAAAGTTGCTGTAATAGGCGAAAGAGGATGACTGAATGTTTGCAGGCCAACTGAGAGGCTGGATGGAGCCTTGAACAAAACCTCAAACCCCCATTTAACATCAAATATTTGAATCACAAAAAAAAAAAAAAAGCAGTCATCGGGACTTGATTGACATTTCACCTTCATCCAAGAAACTTTCTTAATTCTGAAATTGAACTGGTAAGAAAGCTGGTTTGTATGCTCCTAGGAAGGAGAAATTTTAGACCTGAAACTAAATTCTATTGGTTCAGAAGAAAGGACATGATAGAGGCTCAGTGGTTTCAGGTTTTTAGGTGTCCTCTGTCCTCCTGACGATCAGTTCAATTTCAAAATTGAGAAAGCCTCTTGGACAGACGTGTCCAAAGTGCGGCCCGGGGGCCATTTGTGGCATGGTCTGAGATTTCATATGGCCCTCAGTTTTTATGACAAAATGCATTACTTATGGCCCTCCAGCACTTTCGTAGTGTTTCTGTCACTTTGTATATTTATGCATCTTATCTAATACTCTCTGCGTTGTATTTTTAAATTAGTGTGTCAAAAAATAATTGCAGTTGCAGTTTTTATGTTCAGAGATGTCATTTTTTTGTGAATTAGATTAGACTGAAGTTTATTAATCTCACAGTAGAGAAATTCACTTGTTTAGGTGGCTCTTATACAGAATAAAGTGCAGAAAGCAAGAACAGAACAAAAACAAAACAAAATCCTTATAAAACAATGCATATTTTATTTATTCTGTACATGCGTTCAGTTTTTAGAAAGCATAAGGAGAGACTTTTGGCCCTTGAAGATTTGCACATCTCTAGATCTGGCCCTCATTGGAAAAAGTTTGGACGCCCCTGCTCTTGGATAAGAGGTGAAATGTCTTCTATGAAAAAACAAGTCCAGATGACTTCTTTTTAACTTCTTGTTGTAATTCAATTAACCTGGATGAGTGAGAGTCTTCACAGACATCAAATATTTGACTAAACCATAAAAGAGCTTTTGTTTAATAATAATGGATCAGTCTTATATCATGCTTTTCTAGACACTCAAAGTCACTTTACTATTTGGTGCGGTCAGGCACTTGGTGGTGGTATGTTACTTCTGTAACTACAGCTGCCCCGGGGCAGACTGACGGAGACGTGGCTCCTCAAACATGCAATCATATTGTCACATTCATGCAGACAATGGGGATGAAGTGTCTTGCCGAAGGACACAACAGCAGTATGCAAAGCTAGTAGCGGATATTGATTCTCCCAAACTTCTGGTTAAAGCTCATTTATACTCTACATTAAATAACCATTCGGATACCCACAGTGCATTTTGTCTGTCTTCTGCTTTCATTCTGTTCATACATTGGTCTGTTTTCCCAGAGCTTGAGGATATGGACAAATGGAGAGTTACATGCATTGACTGTTGGGGGCGCTAGTGAACACAGCTCAACAGTCACAGCAGAAGACAAAAACAACAAAGACTGAACAGACCACTGCTATTTTTGCCTCATTTTCTTGGCTCTTTTTCAAAAAATGTGGTGTAAAAACCTCCATCAGTGCTGCCATGTTTGTTGCTGCTGTTGGTCTTTTTCTTCCTTCTTGGTAAAAAAAAAGAAAATGGTTATAAATGCTGTGACGATAACGCTTGGAATGGATGGGTTTATTTATGTAAGAAATAGGAGTATATATGAGCCTCTACTGAGCTCCTTCAGCCCGTTTGAGCCCCCTGACCCTGAAACTCACAGCACCGTACCCAGTTGTGAGTTTTTTGCTGCAGCACCACTTTCAAAGAGAACAATGGCTTCAACATTACAAAGATACAGTAAATGCATGACACTGTATATTGTTGATAATCAAGATACAGGGAGTCACAATCTGTACTTTTTGCTGACACTCCCAAGCATGGATAAATGGTTATCAGGAAGGGCATCTGACATAAAAACCTAGGCCAAACCAGCCTCACTTGATGTCCTAGCTGGAATTAGCAGTGCTTATGTGCCAAAATTTGATGCATCCTTTTTCTAAACTGTCCAATATTGCTGTTGACAATTTGTTAAAAACAATATATATTTCAGACTAGGGGTGTAACGATATAGTAAGTATATTGATGTATTGCTGTATCGATACACATTACCTTGTATCAAATTGTATTGTTTTCTAGGTGTATATCGAAACACAAGGGGAAAAAATCAATAATATTGAAAATATTAGAAATTTGTTTGTTAACAACAAAAAACATACATCTTTTTGGATGTAATTTTTGCGTTTTTATTGAAATAAAATGTTATATTCAACTTGTCTTTGCTCTCTGTCTGCTGGACATAATCAACCCAAGCCGCGATCCTACATTTGAGAGTAAACTTTTGACTTTTAGCAAAAAGTTGCTGCATTGATTGTCGGTATGAAGGTGTCGAATTGTATCGTTCCAAATTTGCCAATCTTGTTTATGAATTGGATCAATACAGTTGTAATTGATACATATCGTATTGTTGCAAAAACTTATCATTACACCGCTATTCCAGGTCATTCACCTTTGTTATTGTTTGATAAGGAATTATCCTGGGTCAGTAAACTCATAGGCTATGTCTCAAATTTTCACAAAACATTATAGAAATAGGAAGTGTCATTTTTATTATGCGCTATAAACACAAGTAGCTTTACTGAAACTACTTCATTGACTAGGATTACCAATATCACCTATTTCACTGGTCTACAAGCAAAATGCTTCCGGAACAAAAGTAGTGAAATTTTTCTTGGATTAGGTCACTAATAAAGAAAAAGTAAGTCAGAAGTGCAGATTGGCTATAGTTTCCAAGAAACAGTATTGGGTCAAAATAGGAAATTTAGGCAAAATAAGGCAAAAACAGTAGTTTATCAGAAGGTACAGTGTCTACAAGCAACCAGTTCTATCTGAAAGCCTGTCTGCACATTCACATACATTCATTTTAATATGTCTAGAGTTTTGGCATAAAATGTTTTGTTTTTATTTGCAGAAATCTCTCTCTTGGAAGTGGACAAAATGCATGCATGTAGAGAAATTAAATATTTTCAAAATATAAATATTATTTTTAAGCAAAAATGCCTATATCTATTGTATAAACAGATGTGATTTTGATGTGAAACAATCTCATTAAATATCTTGAATACATTAGCTAACCAGCACAGTTATCAATTGATTTTCAGTTCATCTTATCAAAATAAATGAGATTTAGCCACTTTTATCTCGGAAGCAGATCGAGTCCAAAAATTTGTAGACCAGTGTTTATAGCCCTATTTACAAACTACAACCTTGCTGCTATTGAGGTGAAAATTAAAGCTTACTGTTACTGTAAATTATCCCATTTTCAGCCAACACCTTACAGTGCACTTTCAGCTTTGATCACAGTTTAGGCTGAGCAGCTGCTTCACGGCTTTATGTTCAGACCTCTTCAAAGGTTTGTTTACACTGTATTTATGGACCATCTGCTCAGAGGCAATGTTCAAAATATGTTTGCAATAAAAGCAGATGGAAGACAACAGAGTTTTTTACACTCGGAGGTCACTCTGTTCGAGAGAGTGGAATTTACGGGACACAGCATCTGCAGTCAGGCACCATGTTTTTTATTAAAGTGGACCTATTCTGCTAAATTGACTTTTCTGAGCTTTTGACCATGTTATAATGCTGTTTTTTTTGTTTTTTGTTTTTTTGTTGTTTTTTTGTTACAAGTTTACAAATTTAACATAATTTAAAATAAAACAAATGTAAAAGCTCTGTTCTGTAACAGAGGTATGTGCTGCTCCTAATTATTAGAAATATTTTAAATACAGACTTGACCATAGGCCCTCTCTAATGGGCCCTTAAACCTGTTGGGCCCCACTGCAGTTGCACGGTGAAGAAGCAAAATTACTGAGTTCCGCTTTAAAATGACAGGCACCTAATCAAAATATTTTGTGCAAAGTCAAAGAAACAGCTCCCAAAGGAAGATGTTTTCCATAAAATATACAATATTTTAGGTTCTCAAACATGAACTGCTAATGCAAAGGTGTCCAAAATTATTTCAAAAAGATTTTAAAAAGCATGATATGTCCTTTTTAAGTGACTGAGGCCCTGAAAGCAGTTTTAGATCCTCTCAGCAATACACACTGTATCTTTTATGATGTTGATGCCGCTCCACCACACCGCAGTTGTAAAAAGAAACTCTTCGTTGCCATGGTAACCATTCAGAAATCTCCATAAGGCGCACAGGAGCAAGGTGCTTTCAGAGGCATGTAGTGCAGAAAAATATATGGCACTTGAAAATATTTTGACATGAAAAGAAGTACCACAATGAGGAATGATGTCATATGTGTTCATGTGTTTATGAGTCATGGACATTTCACCTTTTTCATTTTATTTCATCTCTTTACCCAAGGTTTCTGTATTTTATTTTATTTTTAATTTTTTTAAATATTTATTTATTTATATTTATTGAGCAACACCCATCGATAAAAAAAAGTATTTACAATATTTGATGATATATGTATCATTTCATGTATATGTGAAATTAAATAGCCAGATAAAGAGAAAAAAAAGAAGAAGAAGAAGAAGAAGAAGAAGAAGAAGAAGAAGGAAAGAAAGAAAAATCATAAAATATAAAAATAAATAATATACAACAGCCATTCCCAAATTCGCGGCCCCTTTAAATTTCCAAAAATCCCACATGGACCCCCAACTATAAAGCTGCCCTCTATTCAAATTCAATGTTTTCATAAAAACATTACAAAAACACTGACTATTGGCTAAAATCTGTTTAAAATTAATATTTTAAAACAATTATATAACTGGAATTCATTTCAAATGAGATTTTTTATGTACTTTTTTTTTAGGTACTTAATATTTTCATTGACTAATTGTCTTTTTATATTTTTGTATGCTTTATTTGTTGTTATGGACCAAAACCATGTGTCTGAAATGAAGAATAAATTGAAATTGAACTGAAATATGGACAGCCTCTGGGGGCCCCTCTACAGTACCTTCACGTACCCCCAGACCTCACGTTGGGAACCACTGATATACAATAATAATAATAATAATAATAATAATAATAATAATAATAATAATAATAATAATAATAAATTATACCTATATCCTACTTTAATAGTTCACTCTTGCAACTGACAATCAGATCAAATCATAATAATTTATAGTAAATTTTACCAAATATATACAACTACCATTCAATTCTACTGTCCAAAAACGTGAATGGGATAGAATGCTAATTTCACTCCGAAACTGCATACACAACTTATCTGAATACATCACTTGTGGAAGGGTCTCTGACCCCACTGTGTTCTGATTTCTTCTGCATTTTAAGCTGGTGATGGGAATTTCGGCTCATTTCAGTGAACCGGATCATTTGGTTCGGCTCACCCAAATGGCTCTTCATTTTATCACCTACACCTTTTATATTTCAGCCACATTTAGCGCAGTTTGTACGGAGTTGTGCTGTGTAACTCAAATACATGGATTGTGATGAAGTATACTTCTTGTGCTAGTTGTGATGCTCTGAAACTGCTCAATGAACTTACCTGCTCACAGAACAACTCCAAGAATAAAACGCATATAATCAAGCATAAAAAAGAACAGTAGTTGATTCGTTTTTTTTTTTTTTATTTATACACAGACACAGCCCTAGCAAAAAGCAGGGAAAGCAAGTAAAAACAACAGCAACATTTGACCTCAAAACCCCCAAAAAACCTATTATATAGACTAAAAATAAATAACAGAAATATATTGCAATGTGCATTATGCAAAACAGCAGGACCAAACAGCTTCAGGTGTCTGTCTCTGAACTAATCACCCTCAATTATCTAAATGTTTTTTTTGTTTTTTGTTTTTTTCAGGGCAGATTGGCATTCAGAAAGACCAAGTGCTTTAATTTAGAGGGGCTGATCTGTTTTTTTTCTCCCTGTTATTATCTGCCTTGTTTATGAAAAGATCCTTTCAGAAGGAAACGGTTTGTGGATGGGGAGCCACCTCTCACCGTTCACTCTTTGTACCGACTCTTTCCCGACTGACCACTGTTAAGTGCGATTGTGTGTTTGGTGGTTGTTGGAGAAGTTGTAGGTGGTCATAATGTTATGCCTGATCTGTTTATATTTACTTTAACATAGCTCAGTAGTTTCCATCCCAAAACTGACTGAAAATTACTTTTAATATGTTACTATTTTGAAGCATATTGTGTTTACATTTGTAATACAGTTTGAGCTCTCTGAGGAAGCCCTGTCGACGCTGCGTTTTCCATTTTCCAAAACAGGTGATTGTAGTAGAAGCCTGGTGCTTCAGTGATTACCCAGGTGTGGTTTGTGTATTCAGATTTCACCATTTGCATGAATTAGCTGCAGGCTATTGTCTCCGGCAGTCATTGTTAATATACTGTTGTCAGAAGTCCCATTCATCAGTTTGGCTTCTTTTTCTGAGTTCTGAAGCTACCGTAGGAGTTAGTAGTTGCAAATTTTGAACTTTTCGGTGGCCTTTTGGAAACATAACTGTCTGTAAAAACTGCTTGACATGTAACCAGAATGCTTGTATAAAAATGTGTGTGGTGAGTGTGGGTGCTCTCTGACTTTCTCCCATTGTCCCAAGACATGCATGTACAGCTGACTTTATAAATCTGTTATAAATGTTTCATAATGAATGCCTATGAGGGTTGGTGATAGTCCAGGGTGTACCCCGCCTCAGGTCACTAGTTGCTGGGATAGGTTTCAACCACCTCTCACCATGGAAATAAGTAGATAATTAGATAAGTAAATCCATGTATTAAACAGAGAGCAGGGCAAAGGATCTTTATAAATTCATTTTTTGCAATATTTATTAAAACTACCTTCATTGCCCTGCATAAGGCTTATAAATTGGTGTATTAGAAAATATAATAATAATATTAATAAACTGTGGACTCTGTGGGACTTAAAAAAACTCAACCAATCATTTTCGTCATGAGTACGGTAACCATTGTTCCACGGACTCGCCAATCATTCCAGCTTCCTGGTTTCGGCGATACGTGCACGTTCTTGTGCCAGCGCATGCATACACACTATGTTTATGTAGCCCAGCGTTAGCCGAGCCTCATCGTAGCGCGGACAGCCTGACTTCAAAGAGCACAATGGCTGAGGAAAACCGTGAACTGGGAGGTCGCAAAAGCAAAACAGTTTTTGAAGTGTACCAGAGGAGGAGGAGAAAAACTGTAGAAGAGCAGAATAAAACTCATGTGTTTCTTGGCGATTCTTTCAAACGACGGCACGCACTGAAGGAACAGAAAGGGCTTCAGATTGGTCGCCAAGTTTCTGCTGGACAGGTACGTTTATCTTATCTTTGAAAAAAATGAAAAATTCTTTATCTGTTGAACCATTTCTGCTGTACAGCAACCGTCAGTTTGCTAATGCTACCAATAGCAGTACATATATTTTTGCTCACATTTAGGGACTGTGCATGTGATTGCGTGAGTGCGTGTTCCAACGCTCGTGCACGTCGCTGTGGAGGAGTTCCTTGGAAAGGAACAGTGAAGGGCGGGGAGCATGTGCATTATTCACAAAAGGACAGTTGCTGGTTTCTCAGCAGTCGAAAAAAATCCTGCTGAAAAAACAACAACCCTTATTGAAAGCACTGTATCACTGGAGTTGTGAAAGCCCAATCACTCATGCTACAAAGAGTATTAGCCTGATACTGGAAGATCATATGAGTGACACTCCACCAAGGCATTAGAACCACAGTTAAGCATCCAAAGAGCCATAATGATTTTTCTTTTTTTTCTCTCTCTTGTGACCAGAGTTAGTGTCTTTGTGCCAGCTGGGATTTGAACCCAGTAGAGTGCAACAGTGCCTGCCCCCCTCTTGTGCTGGAAGTAAAATTTTGCCATTAATTTTTCCCACTTTTCAAAAAATGTGTATATTAAGAGTTTAAAGGCTTGAGGGAGGATAATCAGCTATGTGGTAACTCATGACCAAAGCACAATCAGTTTTAATCAAAATAATCATCTTAAACTTGAACAACTGGTGAAACACATTTGTAGCTTTGCCATTTTACAAGTTCCAGTACCATGTAACCGATTATCTTAATCTTTAATTCTTAATATATACATTTTTTGAAAAGTCCATGGGAAAAATGTTTGGGAAATTTACTTTCAGCACCAGAGGAGGCAGGTATTGTAGAGCAAGCGTCACTAGACCACTTTTACTGGGGCCTGTAAATATATCCTCAATAACATAATATTATTTGTCAGGGTTTCAATAGCCCATGCTTCTGCAACAAACAGATCCCAGTTTGAATACAGAACCTGTGAGGCTTTTTTTTGGAGCATTTCCTAAAGTGTGCATACAGTAAAAACACCACTAGATCACAGGCACAGGGATCCTGTAGTACTTAGAAACATGTTGAAGATCAAATTAACATTTAGACTGTTCAGATTACCATGTTTACTTTTCAAAATATTCATTGTAGTTTAGGAATCTTGGACTAAAGAAGAAAAAAAATAGAATAGTACATTCTGTGGCTCATACTTTCAAGAAAATTGCAATATGAGTAAGAAGGTCCTGTGCCCCAGTAAACCTCATCTTGGCCCTATCTCACAATGGTACAGAATCCTTTAAAAATGTTTGGATTCAAATGGATCTTGGGATTCACACTAAATAAATTCTTCCTTAACCCCATACTGATCTGAATTCCTGAATAGTCATCATTGTGTGACCATACTTTTTGAGTAAAAACCAATAAACCAACCTTCGCCTGATGAAGCAGACATGCCAGTAGCTTACAATACACAATAATAATAATGATAATGATAATAATGCATTTTATTTTTATGCACTTTTCAAACTCCCAACATCACCTAACAATGCACATGAAAAACAATGCACTATAACACAATAAAAACAGCTGGCAGGGTGGAAATATGAATTCAGGTGGCATAGGCAAGACAGGACAGATGCATTGTGACGCAGGATTTGAATAAGGAGACAGAGTCTATGGCACAGAGGTCTTGTGGTAGTGTATTCCAGAGATGGAGGGCAGAACGGCAAAAGGCTCTAGCCCCCAGACAGGCGGGCGGGAACAGCAAGTGAGCGGCAGGGCGTATGTGAGGTAAGCAGAGGTCTGACAGGAATGGGAGTGCAAGGGCATGGAGGACTTTGAAGGTTAAGAATAGCATTATATTCAATCAGTTCAGTACTGGACCAGTGGAGATCTCCGAGGATGTGATCTGTGGTAGGTGCTCTGGTAAGGTGGATTTTGGACCAGTTGAAGTTTATTAATCATTATTTAGCCAGTTTCTTGAATTAAATAAAATTGAAAAAAAAAAGAAAAAAAAGTAGGGAATAATATAGGACAGTTACCAAAAAAAAAAAAAAAAATACCTACAATATTTTTTACAGTATTAATCTTGAATCTTCCAAGAAAAGAAAAGTGCTTACCACTTGCTGAAACCACACCATCACACCACACCAAACATTAAATAAATATTAAACAACTATTTCCATTCTATTATTTCACTGAATTATTTTGTATAATTATTGTTTTTAATTTTACATAAATTATTCTGCGTAGTGGGTGTTTATCAAGTTAGTGTGTAGGAGACTGTAAAATATTGGTATATATTTTGCATATTATTTTATTATTTAATTTAGCATGTGCAAATACAAAATTACTCTACTCCAAAATAGATTATATTAACATATGATTGCAACAGATTTTGCCCTGTTACATTACCAGCTATTACAACAAATTAAAGATATCTTGGCTAGAATGGACATATCAATGCAAGTCTTTCTTGTAACCAACGCCTCAAAGTAGGGGCTGCATTGTAAAAATATGGACATATTATACATTTCCTAAATCCTTACAGTCCAGGGAGTACTCCAGTGTCTGAGTTTTGTGTCCTTGATGTTTCTAGATGTGACATGGCTAAAAGAAAGAAACATATTTTAGCCAGAAATAGTAAAAAAAACATATTTTACTGACTGTTTCAAGTGCTACAGTTTCCTTAGTAATTGTCACAGAGAATCACAATACGCCTTGAATGAAAGCCAAGAATGTTCCCTTTAAAATGTTACTAAATAGTAATAATAGTATGAAACATCGAGGGGCCTAAAAAGGACGCACATCAGAATATGGACCAGCATCTAAAAGACAATTTTCTTTGATGGAGCGGTACAATTGAGGGGCTGATAATCGTGATACAGCTACCACTCAGGAAGGGCTATCATACCAGAATATCAAGCTTAGATATGGACATTTTCAAAAATTACTACTAAGTTTTGAGTGGTACCAAAATCTGGTCTGGACTCAATGTAAAGGTTTTTGGGTGTAAGCCATTCAAGAGGGAATTGTGCTGCTGCTCAGGCCACCAGCATGCAGACGCACTTGAATTCAAAGGTCCATAGCCCAACCTTGCAGACACACCTCATTTTTAGAGGGTATGATCCGAACATGATCAGCTGTCTGTTGCCTCACCACATATGCTTACATATGCCCAACTTTTAATTACACAGACTGTCCCGTAGAAGCCAGTCCAACATTGAGCTCATTGAATCGTTGCCCGCGCAGCCAGCAGTGATAATGTTCATCCAATTAAAGCTAACTACAGTTCATCCGCCCTGTTGCTCGGTGCCACGCAGATGAGACGCTAATCACCCCCCGCCTCACCGTCGCCCTGGCAGCTCTCCACTTGTTTGCTGTGCATTTTGTTTAAGAGGATAAGCAGGTTGTGAGTGGCTTGTCACACAAAGCAAAATGGCCTCATACGGTAGTTGCCAGTGGCTTCCTCTGTGGCCTCAATTGATTACTGTAATTAAACGAATGCTATAAAATTAGTTCCAAGATAAGATGAAAGGGTTATGGTATAGAGCATGGTGTTATAGGGAAATTCCCAAGTCATTCAATTTAATAATGATGATATTGATTGATATTGGTTATGCAGACAACATAAGGCTGTCATGGGCCATCCCTTTAAACAACATCAGCAGTGACAGAACTATAACTCTGGAAGCTCAGCCGTTGGATAAATGGGTGGAAGAAAACAGCATGCAGCTCAATGGGGATAAATCTGTGGAGCTCAGGATCTGTTTTTCAAAAAATCAGATACAGCCTGCTTCTCTGGTACTGGGTGGAAAGGAAGTCCCAGTTGTTACCACCACAAAATACCTGGGTTTTTACCTGGACTTTGACCTCAGTGGGGACTCACATAGATCAAATGGTAAGGAAAGCTTCCAAGCGCCTTCATTTCCTGATTGTTTTGGCTCGACATGGCCTACCACAACAGGAGCTGATGTGGGAGGTTTCAAACATGAGACCATGTTTGAAATGCGGGAGTGTCCTCTTAGTGGGGGGTAATACAAGCCAGGCTGCACAGCTGGAGAGGGTGCAAAAGAGAGCTTTTAAGATAATCTCTAGAC
This sequence comes from Bostrychus sinensis, assembly GCA_020698575.1. Lineage (NCBI taxonomy): Eukaryota > Metazoa > Chordata > Actinopteri > Gobiiformes > Eleotridae > Bostrychus > Bostrychus sinensis. The sequence goes on along the minus strand of CM036257.1, from coordinate 8,412,359 downwards.
AAAGTACAACATCACCTGAACTTCCTTCACTTCAGAGCCGGAGAGAGCAGGCTGCCATTCAGTTAGTGAGAAATATGAGACTGCTGAAATTCGTTTTTTTACTTTCAGCAAGAATGAAATAAAGTCAAGTCAAGTTTTAGGTTGATGGAGGAGAGTCCTGCAGAAAAACCCACGCCGAAGACTTTTTTTTTTTTTTTGGTGGGCTTCTAGTTGGAATAAAAAAATGATAAAGGTGAGGTAAGGATAAGGTATGCTTGTGTCCCCCAGTGGGCACCCCTGCTCCAGATCTTGACTCAGGATCTTGGTCTGGAGTACCTAGCTGGAGGATTAGCCTATTGTAGTAAAAAGAAAAAAAGGTTAAACAAAAAAGTCACCTGGACAAGGTTTGTTTTTAGAAGATGCTTTTTACTGAATCCCTAGGGATAAACAACTTCTAGATTAACCTTTTTAACTGAATTCTCCTAGAGGAATGAGAAGAGACCTGAGAAGAGGTCTTGAGACCAGTCTTGAGACTCTCAGAGACCACCAGTGACTGAGGAAGTATGTAATTTCTTTACTTCAGTGAAATTACAGATAAAGGAACAAAAATTGACTTAAGTAAAAGTATCACTTTAAAATGTCTACTTGAATAAAAGTATAAAAGTACTCACTTTTAAATGTACCTGTGAGTAAAAAAAGTTAGTCTTTTGCGCGACTCGAAAACCCTATATGTTAAATGTGATGGATTTTGCTGAAATATTTTCTGTCTTTATTATTTTGATGTTTCTAAAGATAACTACTCCACTGCATCTTTTATATTTAAGTACTATGTGCTTACAATGAGGTTACAACAAAAACATTATTTTTAATGAAAACTGAAAATACTTTTTACCTCATATCAACTCAACTAATGTAGTGGAGTAAAAACTACTGATACTTGCTCTAAAATGTAAAGAAGTAAAAGGACCCCTTGTAAAATTTACTCAGGTAAAGTACGTATACATGAAAATTGTACTTAAGTAAAGTAACTAAGTACTTTTACTTCATCACATTCCACCACTGGAGACCACAGTCTTGGTTCCAGTTTTAAATGCTATTCTTCCTAAAACTGGAGTAATTCATTTTGTGCATTATAAGCACCAGGAACATGATTTGTTTGTGTAGTCTGTTGCATTAAATTGTTAAAATAATCATTAGCATAGCTGAACTGCTTAAAAAACCAACAACTTTTCACCTTTAATTAGTGTTAGCTCCAAGGCTCCACTCTGGACTCAGACTGGTGTTGGTCTGAAATAGGACGGGCTTGACAACACTAATGAACCCTTTGTCCATGTTTTATGTTAATGGGGGAAACCAGAGTACCAGATACCCATATAAATATGCAAACTTGACACTGAAAGGCCCTGCATGGTCCGGGAATTGAACCTTTCTTGCTGTGAGGAGAAAGAGCTAACCACTGTGCCATCTCATAATAAACACAACAATAAACAAACTTATCAGTGAAAGAGGGAAAGGCTTGGACAAGACAATGTGAACAGTTTTAATGGAATTGCAAGTAAATATTATTTCAATAGATCTGCTAATGTGTGGAGATATTAACTTTAATGATGATGATCACTTTTTATGAGTTGCTTCAAATTTGATTGCAAGCTAACGATGAAGCATTTGTGATGTTTCTTTAATAGCTTTTGTGATTGCAATGAAGGAAATGTTTCATTCTCAGTCAGCATTTTAGAAACTAAGACACAATAATCATTTGGTTATTGCATAAGCTTGAATTAACAGGTCATGGTGGTTGTCATAGTTTAGATTTTTAGGCCATTTATTTTTTGTGCATGATGAACTAATGCTATTGTGCAGAGAAACATGTTTGCTTACTGTTTGTTTGATATTAAGCACTTTGAATAAGCACTATGGATCTTGAGTAGCCTTCTGTAAGGCATTAGAGTATTAAGAATCTTAAAGACTAAATGCAGTATTAAGCTGTGACACCCTTGACAGAGTTTAAGGTCCTGTTCTGACTTATACTAAATATTCATTTTCTTTTTTCACGTTTTAACTTTTTTTCCTCTCTTATATTTCTATTTCCTTCAGTGCTTTTCTTTTGCCACTCAATACCTGTCGCTGTCTGTTTATGCTCAAGGTTGAACCACAGGCTGCAATGTATCTAGCAATGCTTATCACAGAGTTGACCACTTGAAGTGTGCATGTCCTGACCTGTGTTACAGTCATGGCCGTGCAGCGAGGGAAGCAAGGCAAGCAGTACTTGACTATTTGAATCTAAAAAACTGACCGATTCACTATGGAAAGTAGATTTTACCTGCTTCCAGTCACTGTGTACTTTTCTGCACCCTGCTGGCCACTCCAGGTACTGTCAAAGCAACTAGGTTGACTCTCTGCTGTTCATTTCTGTCATTTTCACCTCCGTGGAGGCGGAGTTGTGGTGCACTGTTTCTGCCTAGGGCTTGTCAAGCAGAGGGCCCAACAGCTTGTTTTGGAGGGTCACGCTTGCATGCTGTGGTCAATCTCAGGCTCAGTGACAGAGATCTCTGACTGATAGTAGTGGGAAATACACGCAGGATAAGTGGCACACTCCCCAGCTTACAGCCCCGTCCATTACAGTGTGCAGGCGCCGCATCAGACACCAAAAATTTCCACAAGTAGCCACAGCTAGCCAAAGTTTATAAGAGCATTTCTACCATAGAAATAAAAAAATAAATTAGCTTCTACAGATAAGTCATAGTTTGTAGCTTAAACCCTGTTCACATTTCTCATGAGTACATGCTGGTGCGTAAAACTGCATGTCATATAAATTGAGAGCCTTGCCACATTGTTAAGAGTCAGACATGTTCATAAGAAATGGAGCTGGGGGAGTGGAGAGGAGCCAGCAGCCTGTGCCAGGACTGAATATGAATATTACAGAACTGTGAATGAACTGGGCACTGGTTATTCTGGACAAACTCAGCTGTAGGAAACACAGGACATTTCTTCAGAAAAAAACAAAGTAACATGGACTGGATTTGCAGCTTGAGTAGAGAGGTGAGTGTCAGTGAGGCGGTGTTTTTAAATGGAGGTTTGTGGTGCGATGTGTAAGGCTTCTTTTGAGGTTTTATTACAGTGAAGCAGCATTAACAGTGCACTAGTCTAGTGATGATCTCAGGGTGAGTCCTGATGAACAGACCTCACTCATCTGTCCATCCTCGCTTTAGTGCTTATGAATTAAAGTTAAAACAAAAACTGAGGGCAGACAGAGAAGGCCAGCTTTGTGGGAAAAAAAAATGTTGTAATTTTATTGTTTTGTATACAAACATAGGAAGAGTGTGAAATAGTTCGAAACAAGCCTCTACACAAACACTGATGGGACTGCCGTTACCTAGGTGGATTTTAATTAAATGTGGTCACTGCAGTAGAAGTCAAGGCATCTGCTTGCCTGCATGAAAAAGTCATGGCACGCTACTGGTTACTATGGGTTCTCTTCGATTGCTCTGGCTTCCTCCCACCATCCAAAGGCATGTATGTTGAGGTGAACTGATGAATCTAAATTGCCCATAGTGAATAAATGTGAGAGTGAATGGTTGTCTGTCAGTAAATGTCTGTAAAGGCTGGGACACACCAACCCAGCAAGTCATGCACGGTTTTATTTCATCAGGTCTGGACTTCTGTAATACACTTTACACTGGAATCAGTTGCAATGCAATTTTATGCTTATAGTTAGTCCAGAACTCCACAAATCTACAAAAGGAACCAAAAAACACAAACATATCACCTCCATCCTTGCATCTCTGCACTGTCTTCCTGTTCATTTTAGAATTGGTTTTAAGAATTTATTGTTAGTTTTTAAAGAATTTTGAACTTGAACTTTGAATGGACTGTCCCTCACAGTACATCACGGATCTCATACAAATTTACACACCTGCGCATTCACTGAGGTCCGAGGGCCACCTCCAGCTGATGATTCCTAAGACTTAAAACAGACTTAAAACCAGGGGGAAGCGGTACTTCTCTGTGGTCGGCCCCAAACTGTGGAACGCTCAGCTTCCCCACATCAGAACGGCCCCCATGGTGGAATGTTTTAAGTCTCATCTTAAGACCTACTTTTATTTTCTAGCTTTTAACTTGGTGTGAGCTGTGTGGTCCTCTGTGTTTTTTATTGTTTGGTTTTTATTTGTCTTATTGTTTGTTTTTACTTATTTATTGCTTTTTAGTGTATTGCTCTTATTTGATTTTACTAGTTGTTATTGTTTTTTTGGGAACTAGCGAGCTGAAATAGAGTATTTATTTATTGTTTTATTATCTTTTGCCGCACTTTGGAAACTGTCTCTGTTTGTATAATGTGCTGTAGAAATAAAGTGGATTGGATTAAAGACTTAATAATAATGCATTGTGTTTATATTGCACATTTCCAGATACTCTAAGCACTTAACACTGCATTATTCATTCACTCCTCAGTCACACTCAGTGGTGGTGAGCTACTTCTGTAGCCACAGCTGCCCTGGGGCAGACTGACAGAAACATGGCCATTCTGCGCCTACTGCCTCCAACCACCACCAAACACATTCATACAGGCAAGGTGGATGAAGTGTTTTGCCCAACAATAGTATGCAATGCCAGTAGTGGGGCTCAAACCACCAACCTTTGGGTTAGTGGGCAAATGTCTCTACCAACTGAGCTACTGCCGCTCCAAATAGCTTATTAACTAATAACTTAATATCAGCAGGAGGCGCTAGTTGCTAAACTGCAGATAATGGGCTTCTGTAGATAAACCTTTGCAGCACTTAAGTGTTTAACTCAAGTATATATTAATGAATAATAATCATCCACACCTCATTAAACAAATCTGATCACATTCATGAATAAAACAGACTGGATTATTGCAGCTGTTTGCCTCAGAGGGAGGCTTTTATATTTCATCCACACAAGGCTACAAGCTAAGATAAGCTAACTGCAGCACATTAGCTTCCTGGATGTCAGAAATGTGCTAAAAAGTTGTTAGAACAAAAAAAAACTCAAGTTTTAATAGAAATTGTGAGCTGTATAGTAGATTGTGAAAGGGACACAGTCAATCAGAGCATTCCTTTGACGACAATGTTCAGTCAGCCAAAACTAGGTCCAACTGTCTCCTACTACATCCGATGGTGCAGAACAAACCAAACAGATGTTGCCAACCGCGTCAAACTGTCCGACTGTGCCAGACATCCGATTATCAGCCTGGTGTGTCCCAGCCTTAAGTTTTGGCCCTGAGACTGACAGGCAACTAAGCAACCCCTAACAACAATAGGCTGAAGATGAATGAATGATTAAATAACAAATTTTGCAGCTTCAGCCTAATACAATGCACAGACCTGATTAACAATAAGAAAGTTATGATAGAAAAAGGACTGCACTAATGAGGACAGTAAAGAAGTGTAAGCTTTGAAGGTGTTTACCATTACACAGGGTATCTCTAAAATCTTAAAAGGTATTACATCTGATGTGGTCAAAATGGAGGCCTTAAAAATATTAAATCTTATGGGCAGGTATTCAATTTTGTTCATCTTGGGATTAAATGAAAAAAAAAAAGGCATTTTCGGTGTTCTTATTATATAGACCAGTGAGTATATGCTTGCCAAATTTGACCTTTATCAAATTAATCACAAATCCTTGAGCAGTGAGAGGTCACATTCATGTTCAGTCTAAATTAGATACATGTCCTTGTCAAGAAAAAATAAAAATAAAAAATTCTATCTTTAAAATCTATTTCAAAGTGATACCCCATAATTAATAATAAAGAAGTACAATATGTCTTATTTGTTGTATACATGAGCTGGAAAAAGTTCTGCAGTACATTTATTAAAGAACCTTTATCAGTAAAATGGATGAATTAGTTAAAAAAAAAAGAAAAGAATGCAGAACTGTTTCCTTTGTATTAGTGTTTTGAATAAAAACCCTTGAGTGTCAGATTAGTACAAAAATTTATTTTGTGCAAAATTCAAACAGATTATTGTTCTTTTGCCAGCGTTTCTGGCATTAAATGTAATTCTAAGTGGCATTAAAAAGTATTAAAAAGGTCTTAGACAAAACCCAGAGCTACCCTGATTACACTGTTCTCAATAAGCTTCATAGAAAACTGTAGCCTTGCCATTCAGTGGAAATACAAAAGATTTAAATTAGGACAGAGTTGAACTTATGGACTTCCGCCGGCTGCCTCTCTCCTGGACAAACTCTACTTAGCCACAAACAGGATCCACAGGAAACAGCCATAACTTATCACTACAATATGATGGAGCGCCGCATCTCCCCAATTAGGACAGAGAGCATTCCCAGCATCTGAGAAGGCTGGCTGGAAATACTCAAGGCATATGCGACTGCTGGAAAGCTCGTCCCGCACACACTCTGCTCATTTAGCATTAGCCTTGTATAAAACGTCACTTGAGTCAGTCCTGTTATTACTATTTGCAAAAAAAAAGTTAGCTGTGTTTGACATTGGTTGTTGTCGCCTGTGCCTTATTTAGCATGACAAGTTTCAATTGATTGAAAAATGCCCAAAATGTACTTGAAGTGGCTAGCGTTACCATTGAAGAGAGCTATAATTATGGAGTTGCCCATCTGGTCCTGTGGCCTCCTGCTGTCCCGACGTGTGCACAGCCAAACAGCTTTCCAAAGGAGGTTAACGGACTGGGCTTGGCGCGGCTTTACATGCAGCTTGTACTTTTCAGTCGTCTAAGTGTTGGCCAGAGAACCACACTCCCATAACACTAGCTGTAATTAATCTTCATTTGGATGTTTGTTTTAGAAATTTCCAGCTGATTTTGAAAGTGTTGTGAAATGCATGAAATCAGCGGGTTCTAATCCAAAAACTGGTGCTTAGAGAATGTTTAGGGAGGTTCTTTTTGTGTGGTAAGCAGACTTTTAGTTATTGTTTCTGAACAGCTTTTTCTGTCTGGATTTAAGCTGATTATTGTATCATGGTTTCCTTTGGAGAACTAGAAAGGCTAAGTGATACTGAGGTTGAAGTCGCACTATTTTAAAATCTTATTCTAAGGAATGTAGCTGTTCCAAAGCTGTAGAAAAGTCTACCCTTAAACATTAGAACTACACAGTCTCTAGACATTTTTAAATTGTCACTTAAAAACCATCTTTTTGCACTGGCATTAGCGCAAGGATTGGGCTAAAAAAAATCTACCCTGACCAAAACCTAACCATGCAAGCAACACCCTTTGTCTTTGTTTACTTAAGCAGCAGGGCACACAACAGACCACCCTGTTAATGCAGTAGCTTTTGCACAGTAATTTGCATGTGCACAAAACAATTTGTGTGACTTTGCCTAGTTGCACACACACACATTTTCATTTTTTTTTGTGTAACTTTGTGCTGGGTATTTAATAATCTGTATGCATGAATGCAAACATGCACACGTAACTACACAGACTATATTATAAATACAAAATTGTCACACATTGTTACACATACAGATTATTTACATGTTAGCTAAGTTGTTAGCTTTGTACAAATCTTTTTCAGTTATTTCACACTGCTTTGATTCACACATAGATGGTCCATTCAGGATCAGCATAATGTGGTGATCATCAAACACCAGGTTAAAAATATACTATTTGGTAATTTATAGTAATTACAAGAAATTAGCCATTACCCGTAATTATGAGCAAATGGGAGAGCAGTTTTGTGTGTATAATATGATCTGTGCATGTACATGTGAATGTGAACATACTTCGGTACACACAAATCAAAAATGTACGTGTGCAACTATGTAAAATTACACACAAATTGTTTTGTTCACATGCAAATCATTTTAATAATAAATAAATGCCATAATAACTGTACTTTCTATCAGGGTTGATATCAAGTTGAGATGCACCTTCAACAGTTTTTATTTTACTTTTTTAGCATAAGTTTTCATTCTAAAAACATTTTAGAGCATGTATTGTCCTTTACACTGTTCAATTTTTATTATTATTATTTTTATTTTCTGAACAAATCAATGTACAGAAATCACAATATTGCATAGACCTCTGGCAAGACACCGATCTCAAATCAATAAAGATACAGTGCCCAGACCTGGACTCAAACCTATAAAGTAACTTATATCAGCTTATTATTCACATATTTCACTAAAATCATAATTATCAGCATTATCTTTTATATAATCATTATTAACCTAGCGGATACATTTTTGGGCCATGCAGCAGATGCACATAACCAGAAGAAGCTATGATAAACATTTCACCCCTCAAATAAAGCACTGTTTAAACAACAAGTAATTTAGCAAACATACAAAATAAAAAATCTCACAAATGTTATCTTTTTATAGATATTAGGATGGTTCATGTAGACCAAGTAGTTGCAGGGATACAGTATACTAATTTTATTTTGGAGCTTGTCGTTTTCAAGCAGGGGCCTAAGAAAAAGGTCTAGGGTCCATCAAATTAATTTTTAATACCACTTTTTGCATACTTATCCAGTTCAATAAGGTAACTGAACTCACTTATTAATGACTTTTTGACCCTTTGAAAAAAAATTGCTTCTGCTTTGTGCTTCTTTATTATGTTCTCCAATGTCATCATGTTGTGTCATTATTTTGAAATAAATATCAATTCTGTGCTAGTAAATCCATTGTTTACACCTCCCACACATGCAATCCTATTTTAATCAAATACAATTCAATGTCTCCTTTGGGAAATGTGTTTTGAACAAGGTGCAGCAAACAGCGGCTGCATTGTAAAATAAATAAAAATAAAAAATAGACTATTTTTTTGAAAATGAAATACATCTGTAGTTTGAAAATTACACCACATTACAAGCCAAGCTTTCCAATGATGACCTACTGGTTACAAGCTGGTGTTTAAGAAAACTTAAAGTGCCATTACTTTTGCTGCTTCCCAAGATGTTGCAGCAAAATGTTTGACCTATAGCAGTTCCAACCCACCCGCACTGTGGCACCTCAATGGCTCACTTGGTAGAGCGCATACCACATTAACTCAAGCAACTCCCATCTCTATCCCTCATTTCCTTTGTTTACCTTTAGGCCCATGAACGCTTAAAGCCGTGTAATTCAACTTCATTTGCAGGGAGGCCAAATTAGAAAATTGCAAGATTTGTGAGGGCCGTATGGATCGACACATTACTGTCTAAACATTATTAATAATTTGATTGTACATTACACATAGAAAATAAAATATTCTCTTTTTCTTTATCATTTCTTAAACACAAAGCCGCCATAAATGCATGAGTAAAATGCAAATGCAAAAACTCTTGGCACACTCACGACTAAAAACATTAAGTATGAAGCCTCATTTGGGGCGATATTCACAGTATTCCCAGAAATATGCACAGTTTTTTTTACTCAAAAACAATAAACACACTGTGAAAGCTAGATAAACATTTCAACTAACAGCTTATCTTGTTTAAATACAAATGCACTACAAGTCCAACACACATTGGTATTATACATTATATATTTGATTTACAGATCTGCTGCAGGCCAATTAAAATTTCAGTAGGGCCAATCTTGCCCCCGGGCTGCTAGTTGAATGGGCCTGCCTTTGAGCAACCATCAATTTTTCTCTTTTGTAATGTTTTTCTATGTAACTATGCATGTCCAGCGCAAAAATACAAACTTTATTTTTCTTCAGTGGGCAGACATTAAAATTAAATTAAATTAAAGTGTTTCCAGCAAATCCAGCCAGATGAGGAGACCAGGATGTGAGATAAATGAGTGGCTGTAAAGGGCTTGCTGATTGGTCAGTGCTTCCTGGAGTGGGCGGGGGTTCATGGGAGGGGCGGAGGCTGGTCTGAGGCCTCAGAAACACAGCACCAGAAAACACAGGACTACTCAAACAGGCGTGAATGAAACAAAGTACAACTCCAGGTATGTTTTTGATGAGGGAACAACATTATAACATGGTAGAAAGCAAAAAAAGTTGATTTTGCATAATGTATCCCTTTTAAATACAACAAAAATATAATAAAGAAATGCTGTGAACCGCTGACCATCTGAGTCAGTTAAAAAGTTTTTGCAGAAATGAATCATCCGTCTTTGCCTCTTGAGATTTAATCTTATCATATACTCCTCCATCCTGCAGCGTTCTCCTGATGCAATTAGCCTTCTGACATGCTGTAACACACTGATTCCAGATGGGAGGCTCTGTAATATGCATATGTGTTGCATCATATGACACAACAGCTTTTTGCCAAATAAACCAAAAATATTCCCACTGTTTGTATAATCACCACATGAGGTCATGTTTCATTTAAATGATGGTTGTAAGAGTGTTGATGCAAATAAAAACATGCAATACATAGAAAACAAAACAAACAAACAAACAAAAAACAAGTGAATTAATGAGGAAATGTCATGTTTTTAGTATCGAGATGCACAAACTCTATGCTGCAAGCTTATATTGAGAGTAAATGTTGTTCTTCAGTCAGCCGGTCATCTGCTTGTCTAAACAAACCATCTTCCTGTACAAACATGTTAATCCACCTACTTCCACCATGCTTTTCCAGCCAGCTACAGTGACTTTCTCTTTGGTGCATAGAGACAGTTACAAGTATTTATTATAACAACAAATATTGTTAATTTTTATTTATTTTTGCATTTATTTTAAGTGCATAATTCCAGTCATTTTGATCAGCTTTAAGGTAAAAAATAGCCAATTTTAATTTTTTTAATATAGCGTAACTCAATGGTTCTCAACTGGCTTCGGGACCCATCATCATAATGACAAGCTGCGACCCAGATAAAAGTGATTACGTTTATTGAGTAAACACATTGTGTACCTTGAAGTGGAGATCTGAATACCACAGTCTGCTGAAACACACAAAAAACTTTAAAGATAAACCAAGCAAGCTGCGATTTTAGAGAGAGAACTATTCCCTTCTACATTCAGTTAGTTGCATTTTAATTTAGAATCACAGCTCTTCTTGACAGTGAAACAACCTTTTTAACAGACTCAATTGTGCTTTGATGCACAAACACAAAAGAAAGAGTTTCAAGTGTTAGTGTCTTATTAAAACTGGTCTTTTATTCAATGACTGATCAAGCATTGATCACAAGCTTATAACATCTTAAGCAGAACATTCCAGTAACATGGTCATGTAGTGTTTTCATGCAAAATACACAAGAAAATAAAACCTGCAATGCCAAGAAAAAGTGCACTTCAGAAGGATTCAAGTATACTTCTGATGACCTTTTACATTCTGAAAGATATTGTGCTTTGAAGAAAATTAAGCAGCCCTCACTTCAAACTTAGATGTAACAGTAACATTATAGAACATATTTTTTATACAGCTAATGTCCCATACTGCCATCTGCTTTTAAGGATCAATGACATTTTTTATTTAATTTTAGTTATATTTTGCCCCTGCCTATGCCCCACTGAAAGAGCTCCACCAACAAACTGACCTGAGTGTGTTTATTGGACACATTCCTGACACTGCTTCTCTGTATAACACTAATGTGTTTGTAGACACGTTTTCTATGTAGTGTACATTAACCTTTTAACTTACCCACCAGGGTCACCACACATACCCATGCAGACCAACACAGAGGTAAGCAGCTTTAGCTTCAGCAGCACAGACTTCAGGATAGTCCTCTGGGAAGCATATTGGAGAGCCCAACTGTAAAACGATATCTGTGTTTTTAATTGGAAAATAAAAGCTGATTACAATGAGGTAACATGAGGGCTGTTTTGTGGTTAAACTTTAACCTTTGTATGAAATCTAGTCTTGGGAATATAAATGCAGCAATATTAGAACAGGACGTTCCTATCACGGTTTGTGTGGAGGCCAGCAGAGTGAGTGATACAGAACTGCTGCAGATTGCTAACATATGGTTTGGTGCTGCAGATAAAGTTATAACTCACATGAAATTGCTCACGTCTTTCTTTGTCTAATCAATTCAAGTCTTAACATTGTGCAGGTGATGTTCTTGCTTGCTGGGCTTACTCAGCTGCAGGAATGTGGGCAGGTGCCAGGGTACGCCAATGTTTGTCCCCCACACAGTGCATCTCCTCGAGAAAGGTGCGGTAGCTAGAAGAAGATAGAGCTCCACTAAATCTCATTGCCTCAGTAGGAGAGTCATGTCTGGAGTTTCTCCTGTCAGGTAAAGAGTCAAAGAAAGGAAGTCATCTGGATGGGGTTGGTAGAGATGGAGATGTTTATACTTTCATCCAAGGGAAACAACATAATCAGAACCTAGCATTTGCTTTTGCTTTTTATTATGTCTCTTTATCTTGTTATTTGCTATTTGCTCTTATAAGGTCTTTTATAGCTTATTTAAATATGTCCTACATAAAGTTTGCAAACAACGGAAGTGGTTGCAGTGCATTGTGGACAATTTGCAACGTGGTGAGCCCACGGAGGATCCACAGGCGCATCCTTTGTGAATTAGCCCAATGGAGGAGACGAGCTCCAGAGGGCATGGGGAATTGAACCATTTGGAACAGCACTTGGGGAGGCCCTGATGACGTGGATCACTCCGAAGTGGTTCAGCCGCAAAGGATCCTGGCAAATGAGAAACACCCAACAATCGTTTTTGCCCCCCTACTCTTTGACACATTCCTCAGGACCAGGTCGCAGGTGTGGGGCAGGCTGTATGCTCCTTTGACCCAGTTCATGGTCCTCAGTGTGTGTTTCCAGATGTCGATGGCCTCCTTGATCAAGCAGTGATATTTGTTACTTTTAGCACAGATGACCCTGGCATTATATCTTGATCAGTCCATGATATGATATTATCAGTAAGCAGTACAAACTTTTAAGAAAGTTTGACAAACTTGGTGAGAAAGCAGAGTTTGTTATTTATTCTATTGGACTTGATTCTCTTGTAAGTCTCTGAAATCCTGGCCTCTTATCTGACTTCTTACATTTCCAAGACATTTTCTCCCACAAACTGCTGCTCACTGGATATTATCTTATTTTCAGACCATTCACTGTAATCCCCAGCAACCAAAATCTCTTTCCTCCCCCATTCTGATGTTGAGATATAAAAGCAATAGAACATTTATTGTCACATTTATTCAGTGTTCAGCTTTCAAACTATATTTCAATATAGTTTGTATTTTATATCCCTTTCAATGTCCTTCACAGTGAGTCATGTATTGGTGGAGGAAATTGTTAGTCTCCGGTGTCATTATAACTTTTATTTTCATTTTATCAGTTACCAGCATGTTCTATGTACTTTTCTATTGATTCCAAAGCATTCTAAATGTTCTGTCGTGTTGTTTAAGAGAAGTATGTATAAAAGATGAAAAGAGGTTGTTACATTTCAGATCAACGGAATGGCCATAGCTGATTTCCTGTGGAGATATTCATAACCCTGATGGCATTCAGGCGTCCACACAGCGACTGGACAAAACACGCCATGTCCTGGTTGTCAAGGGCCCAACAGTTTATCAGGACAGCGCTTTGGCTTTACACATGTAGCTGTAGACTTAGGGTCTTTAGCACTAGAGGTGGCTGCAGTGGGACAATAGAAAGTATTATGATTGACGTTCTTCAATAACTGCACTTTCAATAGGAAGCACTCAATCAAAATATAAAAAGTAAATCTACATAACTTGGAAAAGTATATATATGAATAATAATAATAATAACTGGCCTTTTCTAAAATGTTTATAGAGTGAAAATATGTTTTGCTTTGGATCCAAATCTCATTGTAAAAACACAATTTTTCAATCTCAATCTCAAATCTCAAAGGACACAATTAATTGCCAGTTGACCAAACATCATAATTATTTGTGGTACACAGAAATGATTTTGATTTGTCAGTGTTTTATTGACATGAATTGAAATGGCAAAATTTTCGTCTGAATTTATGCAACTTCTACTTTGGCTTGCAAGAAACATTAGATGCTTTTATTGTGTTTGCTAGAATAACACAGAAAAAAAAAAACTCAACAACTGAAGCATTTTTTCCAGAAGTACTTATAATACTTTTAATTTTTGTCTGTTGCAGATTTTTCCTAAAAATGTTAACTGAAGATCACTTTTTAGTATCATGCTAACATGGTGGGGCTACGTCAGAAGAGACGCTTGCCCACTAACCCAAAGGTTAGCAGTTCGAGCCCTGCGACCGGAATTGCATACCCTACATATCAGTCTGTCCTTGGGCAAGACAGTTCACTTCACTAAATGAATGTGTCAGTGTGACTGTGTTCTGTGGTGGTCAGAGAGGCCATAGGCGCAAAATGGCAGCCCCACTTCCATCAGTCTGCCCCAGGGCAGCTGTGGCTACAGAAGTAACTCACCACCATTGAGTGTGACTGAGGAGTGGATGAATAATGCACCAAATTGTAAAGCAACTCTGAGTGTCTAGACATTTGCTATATAAGACTAATGCATTATTATTATTACAAGTATCAAAAAGATTACAAGAAGTTGCATAATGCTTCAGAACACACAGAAATTACACTATGTAACTTTTCAGGATTTGCACCAAGTTCAAGGCTCGGATTAGGTCAGCCATATGTACCTACAGTATGTTTTCCTGTACCTACGTTTCCCAGTTTTTACGGACCGTGGAACATAGGTACCGCAGATTTGCAAAACTATTCCCGGGTTAATAGAAACCAGGGAAGATAAGTACTGAAGAACATTGGTTCTTGTAGATTCTGATAAGTCCTGATGTTCCCTGACCCTAGCCTTAACTTAATGCTCTGCGGGAATCATACTGTAGGTACCGGGGAACATAGGGCTGACCCTAATCAGAGCCTTGAACTTGGTGCAAATTCTGAAAAGGTACGTAGTGTAATTTCTGTGTGTTCCGAAACATTATGCAACCTCTTGTAACATTTTTTGGTACTTGTACTTGTCAGATTCATGTATTTGATAAAACACACCTTCATTCTGCTGCTTCTGCAACCTGTGCAGCTTTACATTCTTTGACAGCAGAAACTGAGCTATAGACCGTAATCCCACCAGGAACAGGGCTCTATGGGGGAAGAATGCTCTTTATTGTTCCCATCTGCTGATTCTGCGGGAAAGAAAACTGCTCCAACAGACGTCCATAAATTTATCAACAACGCTCACCATGAATCATAGATCACATGTGATTGTAATCCTTCAAATCCTGCAGGCATCGACATACGTTCTTCCTGCGGAGATTAGCTGTTAAAGTGCCATGTTTGGACTGATGTGACTTTGTTGGTACGTCCCGTTGTGGAAAGAGTTGAAAGAAAAGCGCCTTGAGTCTTGAGTCAGGGAAGGTGGTGACGTTAGTTCTCACATCAGCAGAGCTCATATGTACATGTGTAGTGGCGTGTTTTTTTAATGGTGAGGCATTTCCATAAGACAAGACCGTCGAGGATAAGGATTTGCGGAGGGACTTGTTTGGACATATGTGGCTTACATTATACATCTCCAGGACTGTTCCACATACTTTGCAGTGCTGAACATAACTTTGCATGAAAGGAGAGTTGGGAAATGGGTGTCCAAGAGTAAGGAGTGGTACAAGTTGTTTGTGCTGCTATGTCCTGTATAAACCAACCTTTATAATATACTGTATGTAGCTGTAATTGTCTCACTGAAATTAATTCATGCAAAAATAAAATGTTTTGATGCAAGAATGATTTATTTATAATTCCCAATGTGTGCCTTGCATGTGGCAATTTTATTCATTCATTCATGCATCTTCCACTTGTTCCCATTAGGGGTCAAGGGTGACTGAAGCCTATCGCAGTAACTTTGGGCCTTAGGCGGGGTACACCCTAGACACTGGCCTGTGGCAGTGGATGTGGCAGTTTTTTCAAATAAATTCTAATTTGCAAATATATAATGTGCAGTTATTTAAATAATGAATCATGTTTGTTCTTTCTAAATCTGCAGTTTTGCATGAGGATTGTTGAAACTTCATTTGTGGATCACCCAGTTTGTGCATTTATCACTTCTGTGCATGTCTGAAAGTGATCCCAATGCGCAGAAGTGAAACATAAAAAAAACTGCAAACATGATAAATTTTTTAAATATTCACAAATTATTTACTTGCAAAAATCACTACATGCTTGTCACACATTAGATATTTTGAATAAATAATTCTACTTACATCAATGCATTTTATTTTTGCATCAGTTAATTTTAGTGAGACAAATATGGCTACATAATTATAAATATTACATAAACTATTATATAGCGATTTTCTAGATACTCAAAGTTGCTTTACTTCTATAGTCACAGCAGACTGACAGAGATATGGCTGCCATTCTGCACTTACAGCCTCTCTGACCACCACCAAACACATATTCACACTAACACATTCATACAGGCAACTGCACATCTGTCCATGCTAAAGTTGTTTTTCTGCCTATTTGTACAGTACCATTTTGTACTGGAAGTGATGATGTTTGAAGCCCAATACTTAACCCTCATCCTACCAATCTGCTTTACTCACATAGGTTACAGAGTGGTGTCACCCTGTACGCCACAGATAAAAATCAAGAAAACAACAACAACAAAAAACAACAACACCACCAACAACAAAACAGAAAATACTGACATTTTTCTCTGTAGTCCCCATTAGTGATGAGTTAACTGACATTTCTTGTAAAAAGATTTAGTTTGTAAAATATTTTGATACATTTGCATATAATTTGCATATTTAAACTCCTAAAAAGTGCATGCTTTATGTCAGGAACAATCCACAATGATACAAACAAAGCTTCTTCATTCCAGTGCGGTTTAGTTTAGAATCATTTAAAAGTACTGTTAGCACTGTTAGCAGCATGTGCACATATTGGTTTGAAAACAGTACTGCAGTCTAAATCAAAACAGTGGTCTCTTTTCTGATTGGATATTGGACATGTTTTTAATTGATAGTAGCTTAACTGTACCATTGTTATCAGTAGAACTAATATTTGATCTGTTTACATCATATCTCAGGACACGAAAAGGAAAAAATAAATACTGTTCATAGCAACTTCAAAAAAAAACTTTATTTTTGACTTTGAGTTTTAAGATTAAAAGTGGATGAGGCCATATTTGCTCCAATACAGAATAATCCCAATAAATCCACCAAAAATCATGTAACAAAAATCCTTGAGCTTTTTAAAACAGGAAATTGTCTTTCATTATAGTATAAATAAAAGTTATGCTTTAAGTATAATTTTCTTTTTATCAACAATGAGGCTGAATCAGTTTAAAATGGTTTTATCAGCAGCAGTCCCCAAGCCCATTCATAGGCCTCAAAAGTGAGAGTTAGATTCTGCTGTTATTGTCCTGATGCTGAAACTCTGGACTTTCTTCTCTGAAACGCTGCAGACAGTTTTCCTGAACAGGCTGCATGTGTTTTGTTGTGTGTGCTTCCTGTAGGGGGTTCTGAGATAAGACAAAAAGCATTTGTACACCTGGGGTCACATTTTACCCCATTTAGTCGAATGAGGGTTAACAATGAAAAGAAAACATTGCACACAGGCTTCATATGTTAGGCTCTTTATTCAATGATAACGTTTCAGCTTGAGCATTCTCCAGATCATTAAACAGTTTATGAAAATTGGCAGTTCAGGATCTGACTAATAGGTGGCAGTGATCACACAACTGCCACTGAGCTTGAGGTCCTTAACCGTATGAACATTTTTGTTAATTTAGGCAATTTTTTTCCACTTTTAATGGCCATCATTTTGGCTGTGTTAATGCTAATGACAATGTTCTGTAAAAAAAAGAGGCTTTCTTTTGACAAAGTTTGGAACAAAATGTTTCTACTAGAGCACTGGAACACTGTGAAACAAATTTACTCAATAAAAATTTCCACTTCCAAAAACTACTATAAAGATGTTTGTCAACTAACCCAAAGGTTGGTGGTCTGCCCCAGGGCAACTGTGGCAACAGAAGTAGCTCACCACCACCGAGTGTCCGATAAAACGCTATATAAGACCGATGCATTAAATATTTTTTTCGCCTTTGTTCTGCATGGATCTCTTAAACAACTTCGGTCCAACTCAATACTATTAAACATTAAATAATTTTGGGGATTTTAACCCTTTAATTGAAATTTGGAAACCTAAAGTCACTGTTATTTGTGGGGAAAAAAACAAAAAAAACATGAACAATAAAATGAAAAAAGTTATTCTCTATGACTTGTGTACTACCTACTCTGTACTACCATGCAACATCAAAAAAGATGAATCTAATGGGGCATCGTATTATTTTCTGTTTGTGTCGCTTTCTTTGTGACTATCATTGCCAACCAGCAAGCTGTAAATGGAGGGAAAAAAAGAATAGAATTGAGAAACAAAAGTGGCTTGAATATTTGTCCGACAGAATAAAGAAAACCCCATTTGGGCTGACACCAGCTGCCCCGGGCACCTCTAAAGTCCATCCTCTAAAAGAAACAGCTGAAGGGATAGAAAATGGAATTACGAGTGAATGAAGCGGCAATATTTATCAATAAGGAATGGGCGGCGGAGTGACCTTGTGCCTCTAAACTGATTTTGTGGTTGGTTTTTTGTCTTGCCTGGCACCTTACCCTATCATTAAAGTGACTTTGCAGAGAAGCTTGGCACCTCTACCCCGTCACATATATCAGAAAGAGCAGTCTTATTAGCATTAAAAAAAAAAAAGGGGGGGGGGGGGGGGGGGGGGGGGTAGCAAGGCTTACGGTGCATAATGTTCTCCCATTGATCCTCTCAGGTGCAATTAAAAAGTAATTGGTGAGGCTGGTTTTGATGGAGTCTTCCAAAAAAGCGGTGAGCGTGTAAAGCAGGAAATTAGGAGGTGTTAAAAAGCCATGTTGTTCCTTAATTAGACGTCAGTGGAGAGGTGTAATTTACGGAGAGGTGAGGTGAAGAGTGCACGTCTGTCAGAGTGTTGCCTTGAGGTACAAGCTGGACTCATGTAGACACATTTTAGAAAAGATGGTTTTTGAATGTGATGTTAAGAAGTGAACTGGCAATTGCTAAATGATTTATCACTGCTGTCTGCATTTACACTAAACTTGTCGCTTTCAATAAAACATGCACCTCATGCTGCTGTTAAGGGTTGCTTTAACTTTTATTTATATTTTTAAGCCAATCTTGGTCACCTCTAGAACAGCACTGCACATTTTACAACCTAAAAAAAAAAATGTCTGACTTAAAGGTCACCTGTTATGCTACACGGAGTTTTTTGAGCTTTTAACTAGAGATGTGACGTTCACGAATGACCGGAATCTTTTGAACGGCTCTTCACTGTGAACGATGAGAACTGAGTCAGAGAGGTGCAAGTCTAGTTTTTTTTTTTTTTCCTCTCACATCAAAATGAACAAGCTTTTTTGTTTGCCATCCACAAAAAAGAAAACTCATAAGAAAAAGCAGAAGAAGAAAACAAGCTTAAGAGTCATATGTAAACGGACACAGTGTGCGTGCTCAGATGCACATTAGTTTCAAGTCTCTAGTTGTAAACAGTTGTGTACATTTATACATTATTGTTAAATGTACTGTTTGTATGTACTGTTGTACTGTACTGTTTATTATTGTTAACAATCTGAATTCAATTTGAAACTAAAGGTTGTTTTGCATGAAAATGTATTGTTGCCTTTTTATTTTTTTTCTGACATTTTTTGCATGAACATAGGCCAAGCGGTAACAATACTTTGCACATTTTGCACATAATAAATCCTAAATGGTGGCCTCACTCCGTGCAGAGTTATATGACATCACCATTAGTGAATTTAGTCCACACATGCTAATTTAATCAATGATTAAGAGAATAATAATATCCCACCAAGAGAATACGTATTATTCTGAATAAAATTATAAGTATCAGTCATCACAGTGTTTATTTTCTGAATGAACCGACTGGCTTCTTAAAATTATGTAAATACAAATTGAGCCAGTCTTTTGAACCGCTCTTAGAAATAAACACCTCCCAAAGATTCAGCTCCTGTTAAAGAACCATAAATCCCATCTCTACTTTTAACCATGTTATAATGTTGCTTCCAAATCAAAAAGATACCTGAAGTTGCGTTTTGTTTTATTCACGCATGTCTGAGTAATCCTGTATGAGACTGTCCATTTCTCAAGAGGTGAAAACGCTCGGTTTCATGGCTCGAGACACATGAAACCAGGAAGTACTCCTGCATATAACTAAAGTCCATACACCATCTCTGGACTTTAGCACCTAGATTGCCGTCACTACAGAGCATTCGGCTCATTTATCTGTCAGTGTAATGTTGCTAATAGCTGTGCTAAATAGCCATTTTATGCTTTGTTCAGTCCTCACTGTTGCTAGCAGGGGGCGTCAGACACCTAGTTCAAGTGTTCACTGCACATTGAAAGTAAAAGCTCCCCAAGAGGAAGCTTTCCATGCATATACATTACTTTAAGTTATGAAGCATGAAATACTAATGCAAAGGTGTCCAAAACTATTTTAAAAAGCCTGAAAAAAGCATAATGTGGGATTTTCATTAATTATTTTACTACTGGCATTTTGAAACTTTTGTAAGAGACAAGCAGAGGAGAGCTCTGTTGCGCTTTATTTTATTTTTTTTTACGAGAAGTGGAGGTTCATGAAACTGAGCATTTTGAGGGCTCAGCAACTCAGCACCAGAGACTACAGGCTTACTCAAACAGGTGTGAATGTATACTTAATTGTCCCCATAGGAAAATTTCTCTGCATTTGACCCATTCTTCAATGCCCCTGGAGCAACCTGGCAGGAGCTGTGAGGGACCCTTCCCCAGATCTTGAACCAGGATCCTGGTCAGGAGTACCTAGCTGGAGGCTTAGCCTATTGTGAAAGTTTTAGGTTGATGGGGAAAGCCAGCGCAGCTGGAAGAAGCTCAACCAGACACAGGGAGACCATGCAAACTCCACATAGAAAGACCCCACTGGTCACTACTGACCTATGTTCCCAGGTACCTATATCCCATATGGTTAAGACCATAGTTAGGGAACCAGAATGTGCATGTACTTATATTCTATAGCACTTACTCTTTCCTGGTTTCTATGGACCGGGAAACATAGGTACTGGGGAACATAAGTACTTTCATAAATGTTTGTGATGCTTTTTGCTGAACAACAAGGTCATTGTTAAGGTAAGCTCTTGTAAGCTCATTAATTACCTTCCATTTTAGACATTAGCAGTTACATGTTGTGTTTGCTATTGTTTTGACACTAACATGACATCTCAAAAGTGGCTCAGTGAGAAGCTGGAGGCTGGTTACTTTGGAGAATGGGCATGGGCCAAGATGAGCCCATCAACAGACCACTATCAACTATCTATCCATTTTGATAAATTGGGGGCGACAGTAGCTATTGCCCCTTCTTTCTCACCATTGTTTGTCTATCTCTTAGGACCAACTAAGTTCAACTAATGTTCTCATGGAAATTTTGTCCACTTCAGCCCTCAAAGTTCTTGCATGAATATCTACTTTTATTGGCCTTAATAGAAACTCAGCTTGTTTAGAGCTGGAATGACTAAAACAGAAGTTGTGTCCATTTTTAACTTTTTAAAATGTGTTGTCAGTAATTGCAATGATTTTCAACTTCAAAGTTTCTGAAGTTTCTCTGAGTCTTCACAGTAGTCCTTGATAGCAGGACACCTGTGTGTGTTCTTCTGTCCCTCCGTCTCTCTGTCAGCATTTCTCTTTCAGTCTTTATGCGTCTCTGTTGTCGTATGGCTGTTAGAAAAAAATGAAAGCAAATCGTTTCCTCTGGAATATGCAGGTCACTCCTCACAATTGAGAAAACTGACTTTCTGAAACAGTAGTGCATATGGAGCAGCATTTGGTTTATTGGATTTGTTTGGTAAGTCTAGGTGAAACATGAAGGTATTTTGTACTAAATTTACATCGAATTAAGACTAGCAATTGATTCCGTACATGTTAATTGTTTTGATACATCCTGTACATATCTATGCTCAATACTAGAACAGTCTTGAGACTACTTTTTTCAAATCTTGGTCTTGTCTCAGTCTTGCATTTTCCTCAGTCTCTAATAATACAGTAATTAATCTTGAGTAAAGAAACTTGTTTTAAATGTTATTGCTTTTATCACTGGCTTTACCTTAATTAGGATTAGGATTAACACAACTAAAAACAACATCAAGATTTATAATGTTTTAATAGTGCAAGCATCTAAAAGCATTGTAATAGGAATGATCTGTGAAAACAAAGTACAAGGAAACATATATATTGAGGAACACTGGAAAACAAAGTATGTATTGGGAAGCATATGGGGAACATAGGTCCTGGGGTAGGTACTGGGGAACATATGTACCAGGAAACATAGGTATAGGGGAACATACAGTAGGTTCTGGGGAACAAAGGTACCAGGAAACATAGGTATAGGGGAACATACAGTAGGTTCTGGGGAACAAAGGTACCAGAGAGTATAAGTATTAGGAAAAATGTATGTACTGGGGAATATATACGTACTTGGGAACATTGGCACTGGAGAACATAAGTACTGGGGAACAAACTGTAAGTATAAAGGAACATAGGTATCGCAGATTGTAGGTACTAGGGAAAATACATATGTGCTGGGGAACATAGACACTTGGGAATATAGGTCCTGGGGAACATAGGTACCAGAGTTTATAGATACTAGGGAAAATATGTACTGGGGAACATAGGCACTGGAGAACAAACTGTAAGTATAGAGGAACATAGTTATCGGGAGAAAAATAGTGAATGAAAAGCAAACATTTAGTAATATTTCTTACTCAAACCATGGAACTAAAATAAGTAATGAAAATGTTTTAAAAAGTTAAGAAAATTGCAGAGTTGATCCGGTTAAATAGTGCTATATAGTCTTTAGTACTACTGCATTGTAAATACTATACATACCATGCTCACTGGGGGACATGAGCAGCGAGTGGGGGCTTGTTTACTTACAAATTCCACCTATCTCATCTCACACATAGGATACACCTGTAAACTACACCTGCCATTCCCTAAAGCTGTTATTTTGTTTGTCACACCTTTAATAATGACAGAAACACTTTTCACCAGCACAGTGTGTGATAACAGTGCATTTAGCAGCTGTGCAACAACCCACAGGGAGTGACAAAAACATGATCATTGCATAAATATTATATAAATATATCCCTCATGACCAAAAAGACGTTTTACATAACACTTTTAAGTTTTCTTTGTGCATTTGTCTCGCTTATTACTATATGAATATACTGTATTATTATAAAAATAGCCAGAACAGACAGAAGCCAAGGTCAGGGCTCGCATTTGTGTTGAGTTATGGAGAGTGTTGGCTGTGAATCGGAGGCCGCTGTGACCTGCTTTTAGCACAGCACTTTACTCAAATGTTTTGTTAAGAAATATAGAGAAAAATGCAGTCAGTACACAACCATATAAATGCTATGTACAGTAATGTAATGTATTCTAGTGAATTGTAAAGATGAGCCTTATGGTGTAATATTTGTGCCACCTTCGCGCGCGCACAGAGTGAGTGTCGAGCGCACGCAGTGTGACTGTCGCAAGCACATACTTTAGTGCCATTGAATGAGCCGCGCTAACGCCGTGTGTCAGTCTGCAGCCTGTTATGATGAGCCATGAGTCATCTAAGCCTTAACACATTTACAGAAGCACATTTTAGTTTACATTAAATATGATGAACTAAACTCGTGTCTTTATATTAGAGAGAGTTCTGTAATGATTCAACTTGACGTTGATTAGATTAGCATGTTGTAGGCAGCTAAAGTCAGACAGTGATGGTATTTTATGGACAAATGTGGACTGCTGGACCACTGTGTCCTCCTCTATGTCTCCATGTCTTTTTAATGTAAAATATAAAATGTATATCCAGCTCTTGTTTGTATTTTTGTAGAAAAGAAGGCGACAGAGTAACTCTTGTGCATTGTTGTGAGTGGCCTGTTTTCTCCCACGGGAGATCAGAGTGACGTTTTGTGGGCGTTCCCATCGTTGCCAACTGTATTTGATATAAACGATTGGATATAAGACAGCCAATCAGAAACATTTGTGAATCCCAGTCTGTGATTGGCTGTCCCTGCTCGCTACAATCCTAGTTTGCCCTGTGCCACCTCGAGCGAGCGCAGAGCCAGAGTCGCGAGCAGAAATGAGGTGTCATGTGAGCAAAGCTGTTGCGCGAGCGGGCATCCACGTACTCGAGCACCTAGGTAGACTTTGAGCGAGCATGTAGGCAGAGTTGAGCTCGCACAGAACAAAGGTTTGTGTGCTCAAATTATTATTCTCTTTTCAAATGATAAAGTATGTGCTTGTGACAGTCACACTGCATGCGCTCGACACTCACTCTGTGAGCGCACGAAGGTGGCACAAATATCACACCATAGAGCCTTGAATAGATTTACTGTGGAAGGTTGGAGAGATGCAGACTGTTACAGAGACACAAGTTCCCTTTTTTATTGTATTATTATTATTATTATTATTATTATTATTATTATTATTATTATTATTATTACTATTATTATTACTATTATTATTATTATTATTATATTTCAAATAGATTATAATATATAGACAAAAATGATGGACAAGCAAAACAGACTGGTTACACAAACACTGAAGAACAACAACGCAACACAATAGACACAACAAAGATAAATAATAATGATAAAAATATATATACAAACAAAACAAACCTACAAGTACCTTGCATTCTATTAGCTGTAACTGTATGGTTTTAAGGCTGGCTATATACAATATATATACATATATATTGTATATATATGTATATACATATAATATATATACAATTGATAAAAAAAAAAAAAAAAAAAAAAACGACATCAGTCCCATTCCAGAACTTCCCATTTTTTTATTGTATTATTTTTAAATAATCGAGCAAAAGTCTGCCTTGCTCAGCCATTTCTGGACTATAGCCCGAAATTCTGACACAGATGGACAAAAATTAAATAAATGCAAGTTCACTTTTTTTGTAACATTGCCCTTGGACTACAAAATGAGGTCCTACTGTATACTCAGAAAAAATCCCCAAGGATACCCACAACTGCACTGCCAATGTATTTGGAGTCTGTTGAGGCTAAAACTTAAATAGATTCTGTGTTGATGGAGCTTCAGCACTGTGGGTGTATTTAACAGATGGCACAGACACGTTTTCTATCAGGACTGAAAGATGATGGTAGCCTCAGGAGACTCGGTCTATGACTGTTTTGTGATTGAAGCTCCGTCGTCAACTCATTTCCAAAATAATAAAACACAGGACCATGAACAAACAGACACATAAATAAAATCAATCGTTTGTTTCAGTAAAATGCCAGAATTTTTATTTTATTTTATTTTTTTCTGCTTCTCTCTTTCATTCAGGGTTGCCACAGCGAACCAGTTGCACAGTGATTTGGCAGAGTTTTTACACCGGATGCCCTTCTTATCGCAACCAGCTACATACAGTCACTTGAGTAGGCAATGTGGGTGAAGTGTCTTGCCCAGGGACACAACAACAGTATGCGTTTCAGGTGAGATTCAAACCGGCTACCCTTCGGTTGCTCGGTTAACACTTAACCCCCGGTGCCATTGTGTTTGTATGATGCCATTTTTGGATAAAGAATGAGAGCAGACTGGATGTAGAGGGCTTGTTGATTGGTCAGTGCTTCCTGGAGGGGGCGGGGCTTCATGCAGGTGAGCATTTTGAGGCCTCAGAACAGCCTTTTTTGATTAGGGAACAACATTATAACATGATAGAAACCTCAGAAAAGTCAATTTTGCAGAATATAGCCTTTTTAATAGTGCTGTTTATGCGTCTGCTTAAAGTTTGGTCTCACTGTCACTGATCTGGTATAACATTATGACCACCTGCAGCCCCATATGCTACAAAATGTGCACCTGCTGCCTAATATATCCCTCCCTTCAATATTTTTGCTGAAATGTTCCTAAAAAATTGTATTCCATTGCCTCTTTAGTTCTGTTGGGAAACTTTCTCTAGCAGACTGCTGCACTGTAAAACTTCACACTATTTTTCCCCAGACCTTGTTTCTATACATTCCTATTCCTCCATCTCTTCATTTTTTTTTTCTTTTTTTTTTCAAACCTAATACAAGTCACCTGTGAAACCAACCCCAATTTGTGACACAATTACCCCCTCGGCCCCCGGCACGTCTGCGGCTCTTCTTTAGAATAGTGGTGAGCGCTTTAGGCCAGACAGCATCAATAAGAGCCTGACACGTCTTGGAGTGGGCCCCGTTCTCAGACAGTAGTGCCGAGATAAAAGACAAATGGAGAATAATTGACTCGCAGCTCTCGGCCAAAGGGATTAGAATGAGTGAACTCCACAGCACACACACAGACACAGACACACACACCCTTCCATCTGTCTCTCTGAATTGTGCACTCTTTTTGGTGTCTCTCACTGTCAACAATACAATGTTCATTTTTAGAATATGGAGCATTGACAAGTTGGATTAGATTAATTTGTGCCAAAAGCTATGTTTCTACTGGTGTGTACTGGTACGAGTCAGTTAGCCATGGCAGCAGGTTTTTTTTTAGTCACTTTGCTAAGTCATGTGTTTTTGTATGATAAATAAAAAAAGACCTTGTTGAACAGTTAGCAACAGAACCTTCATTCTAAAATACAGTTGTATAATGCATCGGTTTTATACAGTATATAGTGCTCTTCTTAATACTGAAAGTCACTTTACAACGGCCTCTTCAACCACCACCAAACACACAGTCACACTATCACATTCATACAGGCAAGGGGGGTGAAGTGTCTTGCCCAGGGACACAACGGCAGTATGAACTGGGGAGACCTGCATTCGATCCGCCAACCTTTCGCCCTTACCTTGTTTGTCTTTCTATTTTCCCACAGCTCTGTTCCTACAGCCATATGTTTCCACAGCTCTATGTTCCCCCAGACATGTTCCCACAGCCCTATTTCCCCACATCTCTATGTTCCCACATCTCTATGTTCCCATGACCCTATGTTCCTACAGCTCTAGGTTCCCACAGCTTTATGTTCCTACAGCCATATGTTTCCACAGCTCTATGTTCCCCAGACCTGTTCCCACAGCCCTATTTTCCCATGACCCTATGTTCCCACAGCACTATGTTCCTGCAGTCATATGTTCCCACAGCTGTATGTCCCCACACTGCTATGTTCCCACAGCTCTATGTTCCATCAGACCTTTTCCCACAGCACTATATTCCCACAGCTCTACGTCCCTACAGCCCTATGTTTTCTAATTTCTAAGATAATTTTCCGGTAAATGGTACATGTTTAAACCTAACCTTAAGCCCTAACCCTAAGCCTAAATTTGAATAATGTTGGAACATAGGGCTCGGAAACATAGGGCAGGCTGACCCCTTTCAATCATACTACTATACTTAAAAGTACAACAGCCTACTGCCCATCCCCAACCCAAAGATTATATTTCTTTGGAAACTTTGTTAAGTAAGTGACAAGAATAAGATATTGACATAAACAATATAATAACATGAGAGTTGTTTAATTTCTTTACTTGCTTTCACAGACCACACACAATCACATGTACTCACACTCAAATGAACACCTAATTGAGATTATATGTTTCTAAACCATTGTGTTTTTGATTGTCAATGCATTGGAATCCCACAATGATAAATTTGGATCTATTGTCTGCTCAACAGTCTGCAGAGTTCACCTTTTAACCGTAATCAGTTAAACGGTTACAACTGATCTATTTCAGGGAAACTGCATTGGTGGTTCAACTTACCGCTGTTGTGTTGTGTATCCACTAGGTTTTAGTTTAGCATGATTCATCCACTAGCCTCTGTATTGCACACGAGTCAACAAAAGCAAACTTTTAAACACAATCAACAGCAGTGTAAAGATCAAACAGGATGGCAAGGTTTATCTTTTAGTAACTGTTAGTGTTATTTCTTATGGATATACGCGTGTGTATGTGCACGGCCAGGGTTTGTGTATGGTTCATGAACCGTAGTAGCTCTGTGCGTACCTTCAAGAAAAATCCTGCAGGTGTCTCCCATGTATATTATTCTGTATTCTTAAGTTAATTTTTTTTTTTTCTATTTGTAGTGTAAGTTAAATTTAAATATAGAAATACAGCAAACATTATCAAACATCATTAAAATCCATTCAAAGCGCCGCCTTTAAGTTTGCCCAGAAAAATGAACCTGCTCTGCTAATATTGAATCACTTTATTTTTCTTTCTCACAATCCTAACTTCAAGAAAGTGACAAAAATAAAATGTGCAAAAGGAAAAAAAAAAAAAAAGAAAAAACAGTTGACACTAATGTAATCCTGGCTTCTCCAGTATACATTGTTATTCAGGCCACTGTCGAGGATTTGTCTTTGTTTGAAGCGGCTCATTATTTGCTACATTTCACAGAATCTATCTCTCACATTCAGATCAATGAGGCGCCTGTTATTTGCAGAATCTGCTGTGTCATATCGCAATGTTTGTGTTTCTTTCAAACGGAGACGGAATCCGAGTTTACTCTGAAGGAATGTGAAAGCCATAATGAGACGCTCGCATTCTTCTTGCAACATGACGGTCGGATTCAGGCCACAGAATGGGGACGCAAAGAAAGAGAAAAATACCAGCTTGAAGCATTACAGACAGGTGACAAGTAAAAGCAGTATTTTAAAAATGTATAAGCACTGATTATAGGTTAGCAACTACTTCTTTTTTTTTTTTTTTTTTTTTTTTGGCTTCTCCCTTGTAGTCGCCTCAGTAAATAATCTGCCTCCCACCGTGCAGTGATCAATGAGTTACCATTCATTTTCCTTCTTCCAGTTGCAAGTTGCACATGGCTGAAACCTGCCCCAGCAACTTTGGGCCTTAGGCTGGGTCCATCCTGCACAATGGCCAGTTAGTCACAGTACAAACACTTAAAGCTCAGCAACTTTCTTCACTGTTTGTGCCTTCGTTTCCTCTATGGAGCTCCCCCTACATTTGGAAGTAAAGCACTATCGTAAATGCTCAAAAGTCCAGTTGACTCCTATATGATCCCTTGCTCGACTTTACTTTCGTTTTCTCCTCCAAGTACCGTATTTTCCGCACTATAAGGCGCACCTAAAAGCCTTTAATTTTCTCAAAAACCAACAGTGCGCCTTATAATCCGATGCGCCTTATATATGGATCAATGTTAGTTAATTATGGCTACCGTATTCAGGGGGCGTCGCCGAAGTGAGAGGTTTTAAAAGAAAAGCTGGCTCTACATTCTGCTCAACCAGACATCCCAAATCATACGTGAGTCCTAAAACTTAAGCAGTTGTCCTTTTGTTGTCCGAGTTGTCCTGAAAATGATATAAGCGCGGAGTCTGAAGCAGTTGTTGTCTGATAAAACATAAGAAGTACAGTTGCTAATTGTGTTAGCTCCTGTATGTAATGGCGAATCTCCGCAGGTGATGCGCAGATGCTCAATCTGTCTTTAAAATTATTTTAGCAACTGAATAGAGGAGAATCTAAGCTTTAAAATGAGGTATAACATGTCCATAGTCAGCAAATTTTAGCCATGGTTAGTTGTGTTCAAACCACTCTGTTGTAAAAATAACTTAGCATCGCAGAGCGGGGATAGACGGCAAAAAGACGACACGGTATGGGATGAATGAGATACAGAAGTGTGACTGTATAAACTATAAAGTTACCCCTATATAAGTACTCGTATCGGTACGTACTCAAATGGAAGTACTTGTACTCGTATCGGTTTGAAAAAAAGTGGTATCGGTGCATCCCTAGTTTTCAACGAGGGAGTTGTAAGAACGCTGGTTTGTATTCTATTAATAAAGTTTGACTGACTGACTTATCTGACTGTTTTATTGACATTCCCTTTAGCGCAGCGCCATCTAGTGGGTGCGCCTTATAATGCGGTGTGCCCTATATAGGAAAACAGTTTTAAAATAGGCCATTAATTGAAGGTGCGCCTTATAATCCGATGCGCCTTATAGTGCGGAAAATATGGTATTTTTTGTTTTGTTTTGCCGAGACAAAAATCAAGAAATAAAGGCGTTGCTAGTTTATTGTTTGGCTAACTGCGATGTGCCACTTCTTCTTGTGAGACTCGAGATTTCCCTGACACTTGGTATCCACCAGTCCTGAAGTGATGGACAGCTCCAAAGTATGTGGAAAATTGAGGCATTATCTTCATTACATCATAAGCAGGCATCTGTGGGGATCAAGTTCCCCGCAGTTGTTGTGGGGTTCAGGTTCGGCCATCTCTTAATTTAACTGGATAAACCTGCTACCTCTTTCTTTGTACATTGTATTACAATTATTTAAACACGACTCCCATTCATCCAGAGACATGTCCAATGCCAAGTCCTCAGCCCAATGTCTTTTTAACTTTGGACAGTGGGTCGGCCAATTGGTCAAGCAATAATATATAAATTAAAGGTAAAAAAATGTTACTAAGTTCAGCTTTAAAGACATTCAGTCAGATTTATTCATGAATTTATATAAAGCAATTTACCTACATATCTTGGGACGCTAGGAGGATGCCTGGGTAGCTAGAGTCAACTAACAGTAACACAAGGAAGACAGGTAGAAGGGGTGTAGGTTAGACTCACACCAAAAGTGACTCGAATTGACTGATGACCATTCATTTTCTATGTACATTGGTGTGTAAAGGTGACAAGTGTCTCGAACGTGCCAAGCAATGCTAATCAAGCGACATCGGTGAAGCTACTACCAATCACTGAACAAGATTTGACAGACTCTCAAGATTAGTTCATGCACAAAAGGTATGTTTGAAACCTTCTTCTCCTCGTAAGTGACCTGGAGGGCGGCTAGCAACACAAATAGAGTAAACTGAGCTTAGAAAAGAGATTTTGGTCACTATCGGTGTGAATCCACCCTCAGAGAGATTGTGGCCTGGGCATCGGACCTACAGCCTTTCTACTGAGAGGCAGTTTACATGAGGTTGTTTAGGGCTGGGCGATATGGCAAAAAATGTAACCCCCCCAATATATTGGTCACTCTTAATTTTTTTATTCAATTTCATGTTTACAATTATGAACAAATAAAAATGGCTTTATTATGATTCATCCTTAGATTTTGTCGTAATAGAAAGGTGAGGGCATGTTTTAGTTTTTATACAATAATAACAGTAACAATTTAAACAAATAAAAGAGGCAGGCTGATGTGTTGTGAGTTTTAAAGCGACTGAAAACGTTCAGTTCCTTGCTCTGTGAGGGGGCAACGTCTGGACTGTCGCTCCAATGATGAAAGCAGCAAAAACTCCTGTTTGCCTCTATAGAACTGTCCTGTCTCTCCACACACAGCCTGGAGCTAGATCTCTCATTTTGTCAGACTATTAACAGTAAAAAAAAAAAAATTGTATGGTTGTTGTATAGCACAGCTAATGCTAACGTTTAGCATTAGGTTCTTTGTAAACACTGTTGCTGCACCTTTTTGGTGGTTATTCCTTGAAACTACACTCTTGTTTTCACTAACTCAGGCTGTAACTGATGGGCAGTAACTGTACACATGTGAGTTATCTACTGCTGCACTGACTAGTAGACTTGTTTATATCAAATTAAAGGGCTCTAATCATTGAGATCGACCCTATACCTAATTGCAATTCAACTTTAAATACATTTTTTGTCACAGCCCTAGGTCAGTTGACACATTCTTAATTAAGTTGAAAAAAGTGACGTACCTGACAGAATGGTCAAAGAGGCAAGTCATCACATGGTTGATTTTGAGTAAATTCACAGTTTTTCATTATATAAAACAATATCCTGGTGCTTGGCATGATCTTTTCCATGTCCCGGTCTTGTTTCCTCTGTGTTTTATTTTAGTTAATTTCTAGTTAGTCCTTGTGTTTTTCTGTTTTATTTCCTGTCTCCTGTGGTTCCCACTTGTCTAATTGCCTGCCCCACCCTAATATGTTTCTCTTGTGTATTCCTAGTTTATTTAGTTGTTGTGTTCTTCCCACTTCTTTGTCATGTCATTGTCAGTGTTCAGTGTTTGTCTGTGCCTGGTCACTTTGTCCCCAGTGTCCTGTTTTTCTGTAAGTTTGATTTTGTTATTTGCTCTGCACTCTTTTTTGTTTGTATTTTGCTCCTTGTGATACCCTGGATTTTGGTTACTCCTCGTGTTTTTGTGTGTGTGTTTTTAGACTAGGTTTTGATTTTTACTTCTGCACTTTTTATGTTTTCATCTTTGTGTTTTTCCACGTGGAGGATTTATTTAGTATAACAGTGCTAAATTGCAAACATCCACCTATGGCAAGTTATTTCTACCATAAACTGAACTTGGTAAATGATATAATCCCTGTTTATATGTAACTTTATTTTCAAAGTTTCAGAGCTGTGGGCTGTTCAAGTCCGGCAGATGGTAATGTCGGCAGATCTATTTCCCCTCTTTCCCTGGCTCTACATTCCGATCCATCTTTGGAAACAGAGTCCATCCATCCTCCAACTCGCCCGCCCATTCCCCCTACCATCCAAACCATTATGAAGCATTAGCATCCAACTAGCCAGTCAAGCTAAATGGCTGCCAGTGGCTCCTGGCTGCCCAGTACCCTCCTCCCCTGATCCTCCATGCTCCCAATACTAAAGACCTGGAACATCAAGTCCTGTCTCGTGGGTCTATCCGGTCCATCTGTGCCGCAGGCAGGATCGGGAGCCAGCGTTGAGTCACTGCCTGCACCAGGGACATCCAAAAGGCGTCAGGGATCAATTTGAGGGGTGGGGACAAGTCTGTAAAATGAACATTGATTGGCAAGTGAGCCCGGGCTGAGGGGGCGAGGACGGCCTGCTCTCTGCCAATACTGAGAGGTGCGTGTGTAAAAAATATTGATGTGGTATATGTTCTTTTTATGGATGCCTGGATTCCCTTAGTGGTCTAAAGCAGTCAATAGATTGAGAAACTATTTCATTATTCATTAAGGCATCCTCTACGGGTCATAAGGAAGCCATCCTAGTAGCTCTGAGTGTGAGGCAGGTACACACTGATGCCTGATAATGATGTAAAGACGGTTGGCCATATGTTACAAGAAAATGAAAAATAGAATAACTATAATATTTAGAGTGCTTGTGTTATTTTCCCATGGGTTCTTCTCTATTGTTCACCCAACATGCTACGACGGGGCTTGTGATTATCTGGAGTTACAAAATGTGCTGTAATGCTCGGTTTACTAATCCTACTAACATCTACACCAGGGATGCCTCAACCTTTTTCCCTCAGAGGGCAAATGTATTAGAGGACTAAGGGCCAAACACAATAATCTTTTCCATATAAGATGAAATGCAAAGAGCTAGGATTAATGTTCGGTTTAGACTTGTTAGTTTACTGACCAACCAATAACAATCTATCCAACCGTGCCTTTTCTGTGCACAACACAATCAAATTAGATACACTTAAAAAATCGCAGCGCCCCCTTTTGGGGTAAATCAGACCACCTAAAGGGCCCCACAGAGCTAAAGCTATTATGAGCCAACTCTAATCTATACACTTTGGAAATGTAACAATATAGAGCGGATTAATTTAGTTCATATCTAAAATTTTGTATAATTTTATTATATTCACTGTTAATTTTTTTGTATTTTTCATTATTATCATTAGTGTTTCCAACTTGGAGAAGATTTCACTCCAAGGTCTAATTTCCGACCTTCAAAAACAACTAGGATGCAGCATAAGAGTGCTAACCACTCTCCCACCACTCATTATTTATTTAGAATCCAACAGCGTTCAGATTATTTTTTATTTTGCCTAAATTTATTCTGAAATAAGCAACACCAGTCGGCTCGCTGTGGATTCAACAGATTAACTGCTTGCCTTCAACATTATTTTAGGAGCTCATTTTTAAAGGTTGCTTTCGCACACAATAGAGGGAAAAAAAAGTTAAAAAAGAAGTTTGCATTCATTTGAGCTGTGCATATTTACTGGAATGCAACAGCAGATTATTAGCGGAGCAAGATGTAAAAGGAACTCCTTAATGTCACTGCATGTAATGGCTTGTCAGATAAAAAAGGGGATGCCATGACCGAGGTGAAATGTAAATTGTATTTAATTGTATTTATGTAATGTTGGCACTGCCCGCAGCACCAGGAAAAATATCTATCTTGACTAATAGCTATTCCTAACCACTTGCAAGATGCTGTTTAACTTCTGAGACATGGTTAACCTTGAATGCCAATGTCTTGACAATCTACAGTCTACATTTGATAATCTACAGCTGCAAATATGGAATTATCAGTACATGATAAGTATCCTCCCATTGCAACCTGTGTAATGAATAAAGGATCTTTTATTCTAAAATAAAGCATTACCAAGCCAATTACAAAGTTTCTCTTTTAAACTTCAAATTCATTATTTTTACTCAATATTTGAACTTCTATACCGTTTGAAGCTTAATGTGCATTTACCAAGCTTTAATAACACTGAGTATATATTGAACACAGGCAAAAATCTCATTAACGCAACATAAACTCAACCGCTCTCAGTATGCTGTTTTTGTCTAAGGGGCAATAAACAAGCCTCTCTTAAAAGGCTGTAAATGTTGTTTGATAAAGAGAATGCATTAACCGTACCCCAACAGCCTAATGATACATTCTATACCCACTGTGTACTCTTTAAGATTGGCATTTCTCATTATTTTCACCCCTGCTGAGCTTTAGAATAACATATATATTTATATATCAATTTAAAAGGATTCAAGGCCCATGTGAGGTTTAGTGGAGCTGGAAATATAACCCTTTGAGTAGCTGCTGGAAATCATACTAAATTAGATTTTTTAGCTTGATTATTTAAAAAAAACAACTTGATTTATTCATTTATAATACTGTTAAGTGGTATTACTGTGGAAATCCTGCAGTGATACAAATAGCGTCCAAGGGCTTTCACATTTTGGGTTGCAATGAACTAATATACTGTACAATATGGAAGATTTCTGTTGTATCAAAGTATAGCACAAGTTGGCGTCACGAACAGGATGCAACTAATGGTCTGAGGTGATATAACATTACGCTCTGTGCTACAAATGGATGAGACAATTTCAAAGAGATATTTGATGACACACACGATGGACAAGGCAAGTCAATAGATGCTGCATTTATGCCATCTTTGAAATCTGAGAAAAACATCAAAGTTGAAAAATAAATAGTAAAAAAGTAAATATCTGACCAAAAAAAAAAAAAAAA
This sequence comes from Bostrychus sinensis, assembly GCA_020698575.1. Taxonomy (NCBI): domain Eukaryota; kingdom Metazoa; phylum Chordata; class Actinopteri; order Gobiiformes; family Eleotridae; genus Bostrychus; species Bostrychus sinensis. The sequence goes on along the minus strand of CM036257.1, from coordinate 8,377,382 downwards.
AAAAAAAAAGGTGTCGAACTTTCCCTGTTGGTGTTATGTGTCATTAATAAAGCAGCAAATTAGTATTTTAATATAGTGCATGTTCAAGATGTGTGGATTGGTGGAGCTGGGAATGTGACCCTCTAATGACCTGTTAGTAATCATACTAATTTGGTCTTGATTATTAAAACACTTCATTTACTAATTTAGGATTAATGTGTTATTATTGTGGAAATGAAGCACCACAGTAACACAAACAGGGTGCAAGAGTTTCACAGCTTAGGCTGCAGTGGAGAAATGTACAAAAGAGATGTTTGGTTATAGAGAGTATGCAGATGATGTCACTGTATGTGGAGGTAACTGCTGTGAGTGGCAAAGCTGCATTAATAGCTACGTCAAGTAATAATACTTGTTAGCACAAATACTCAACTAAAAGCCAACTAAAATGGGAAAGAGAGTTGCTGTAAAATTGACTGATACACATATTCAACAACTAATCTGAGATATTTGTGATAGACAACTAAAGTCTAAAAGAGGAGAAGCAAATGGGCCGCGGTATTTCCATTAAAAGGACTTTTGGATGAACCACAGAGGAACTCCTTACCTTAAATAATCTGTTTGGGAGTCCATGTGATGGTTAAATGAGTTGCTGTGGGGCGAATGAAGTGTCCTGCATCTCCTCCTGTCTCTTCCGAAAACTACAGCTGCAGCAGTGAGCGCTGCCGACCCAGAGTCACTGAAGTCTGGAGACAGTGAGAAAGCAGCGGATCGCGGCTAGCATAAAATCATGCTACCACTGGCTTTAGTTCTTGGTTTTCGTCATGACAGAGCGGCCAAATGGCAGAAAAAAACTTTGTACGGGTACGAGGAGGTGAAAACAAAAGTAAAGCCGAAAGTAAAGCTGTGTGACATGAGGCATCACATTATGAGGTAAAAAGCTATTATGAGGCATCAATCATGATTGCATGATTGTTTTTTTAAATTCTGAATGATGCCCCAATTCTGTCTGTTCTTCACATTTATGCTTCCAATACCATTAGTTGTTCACATAAGATGGACGCACTAGTTATTAAGATTAGTACTCTATGGGCCAGATTTATCAAAGGTTTGCCTGCATGCTAAATGAAAAAGAGGTGCTAAAAATGGAGCAAACCCAGGCGCAGCTGAGGTTTGCGTCTCTCACAGGAGCAAATTCAGAGCGGCACAGATTTTGCTCCTGTGATTCAATGAATATGTAAAACAAGGCGTTCTTGCCAAAACGCGCAAAATTCAAGGTGTGGAAAATGCAAATGAAGTCGCTTTGCAGTCACTGTTTGATTTATCACGAGTACGGGAGCTAAATCTGCGTGAAAATTTAGCACGTTGGAGAAGCAGGTGCAAAAGTTTTTGCGGAGGTGAGAGTGTAGCTTTTAGTGCACAGATGAGGCGTTGAAAATAAGTGCTAAGGCTTTAACAGGGCTCATTTACAAAGATACAACAGTAATGTGTTGATTTGAAGACGAAGGAAACAAAGAAACAGACTTTACCTGCGGCACTTTTTCCTTGATTCTCGCTCGTATTTCCCTGAACTTCAGCCTTTTACAGCTGCTGTCTCTGGGCTTTCAGTCTGTTTAACATTCTTTGAAATCCTTACGGTGACAGAACAGTCTTTAAACGCTGCGCAAAGTCTACTCACTGTGTTTATCTCATTGCCTCCCAATGCTCACTGCGGCGCTTGACTGACAGCTGCCCCTACAGAGGCTCAAGGCTGTGTGGATTTGATCGAGCGGAGGACATCGAAAATGTTTTTTAATTGTTATTTTTATTCGATCACCATCAGCACGCCATATAGGCTACTGATACATTTTATATAATTGTTTGAAAGGTTACTGGCTCTGACAGACAGTGAAAAGGACTTTCCTCTCCCTTCACTGTCTTTCACAGAGGGGAAATAAAGCACGTGACTGGTCAGCGAACACAGTCTACTACATCAGTCCTGTTATTTGTTGGACTCTCAGATTGTGTTTTGTGTTGCATCTCTGTAGGAAAGATGCAGTCAGAGCTGGCAAACAGCGTTGTTCTCGCTGTCAGTGCGTTTTATGCTCACACAAAATTCTCATTTACATATCAGATTTGCGGCAGCAGTTACTTGCGCAGTTTCTTTTCGTATATCACACGCAACACGCCCACAAATACCAGACGCTATTTTTTAAGCTGCACTCGCAATTTTGCACTTGTCTTTGTAAATATGGCCCTATGTATTCTTTTAACATTCAGATAGCTGATAGCTTATGTTACACTTGTGTTTATACGAATTTAGAGACTAAATGTAATGACCGAGGTAACATGAAACTTAACTGATCAATTTGGCACTACAAAAAACTACCAATTTTTTTTTAGAGCTTATCTTAAGCTTTGACACGTGTTTGTCAATATTAGTCCATGGTTGTGTCTAACCTGAAGTAGCTAATGCAGGAAAAGCTCTAGTCTGTATTTTGTTGAAAATTTAGACAGTTAAGTAACTTTCAGTGTGACTTGCTCATTTTTTTTTTTTTTTTTTTGTTGTTTTCTTCAGTGAGCTGTTACCCAAATTAAGAAGTACATTTAAGACTTGAGAAACCTCAGACTACTGCACTCTTGTCTTGTACTAAAAGTCAGCCAATTTAACATCTACTGCAGTGATGGGCCAGAACTGCACCACTGATGTGTCGGAGGAGCTTTGATAACCAGGCTCCAGCAGTTTTACACACACTGCAGGCTTATAAATTTAATCTTCATGACCTACCGTTAAAATAAAAAAAGTTGTTATAAGGGAATGTTGTTATATAGTGCAGTGTCCCCTAATACCAGGTGTTTCTAGCCTTTGCATTTAACAGAATTACATTAACAATAAAGAGTCAAACTACCAACCACTTGCATTGATATACCTATGGATTCTCTTAATTCTCTTGACTGCTTAGAACTTTTTATTTTAATTGTGATTGATCATTTATGACCATGGGGCCGAGCCAAAACTGTTAATTTTAATAACAATGGCAAAGTTCATTCATTGATTTTCTTTCACCTATCTTTGTTAAGGGTTACAAACGGCTGGAGTCTGACCCAGCATCGACGAGCCTGAGGCATGGGAGACTCTGGACGATGGCTTAGTTAGTCGCAGGATTGATACTTATGTATAGACATGCTATGGCCAAAATGTTAACTTGTTTGTTCACCAAGACATGCATGTTGTTTGGTTGGTAGGGAGCCAGGTAGACCTTGGCATTGAACTCAAAAGCTTCTAGATAAAAGGGTGAAGTACTAACCACTCTGCCACAGTGAAAGTGCGCAAGAGGAATTTTACCAAATACATAGACAATGGATGAAGGAATATTCAGGTTCTCGGCAAGGAAATAATGTGTTCAAACCTTACGCATTTTTTGCTTGTTTTATGTTGTTTATTATTTTCAATCAATAGTGAGGTCTTTTAGGTTAAGTACCATCTTGTATTATGGTAGCACTGGCATTATCTGGCAACCCGGAAGTGGAGCTCTTTGTTTTTTTTAATCGCACAATTGTCATGGGTGGATTTTACAGAGCAAAACCCAAGGTCATTGGTTCCAAAGTTGGGTCATCCAACTGTAAGGATTTGTTCATTTTTGGGTGAAAGCATCAAAGAGGACGATGATTCAGAAGTGTAATCAAGTCAGAAGGTTTATTCAGTAAAAACACAGGTAAGGTTACAGTCAGCAGAATGAGCGCGCTCCTAGAGGGAGGAGTGTTCTAAGTTTTTATACTATGTATGACGATGTATGACGATCTCTGCATAGCATTATCTTCTTGGCTTCGAGTAACTTTTTTGTGCATAGGGCAGGGCCACAAAAAGTTCTCAGTTTCTGCAGAGTCTTCCCACGCATCGACAGGCCGTAGGAGCCCCCCCACCCCGCAACCGTGGGTCCGATAACTTTGTAGCATGCTCCTTATTTGTGCCATATTTGGAATGCACCTAAGAGTACAGTGACCTTAGAGTGAAAGAAGAAAAACATCACATACAATCAAAGTATTATTATTACTAATGTTGAAGCGTTATTAACCTTAGCAGTAGTACATCAAAATATAAGTTTAATGGTAATACGCAAAGCTAAATATAGAAATATTCGATACAACTATACTATTTTTTTGAGCGAAGTCTGCTTGTCCTCTGTCTTTTTATGGGTTTTTCCAGTAGCAGTTTTTGTTATGGGCCTCATAGAGAGCATTCACTAGGGGGCAGCACGAAAATGAAGAAAGCAAAGTTAATAACCTCGTCTTCTAAAAGTGTTTGTTTCATGTCAGTAGGCCCAGGTATCACAGAGATATTACCTGTTACGGGTTTAAAACTGTTTAAGATATTAATATGATGATGAAAAAGACGTGCATCTAATTAGCACGCTATCGGCAGGAACACACAGCGTTCTCTGATGCTTTACTCACAAAAGGATCAGATGAGACTGAGATATTTACCTTAAATAATTTAATTTTAATGGTCAAAAGGATGAAAGGAGAGTGGGAATGGGAGGTCTTCCTCTGAACTGAGCACACAGGAGGCAGAGGGGAGGGGCTGCTGGGGACGAGACAGAGAGCAGCGAGAGACATGAGAGGTTTATGAGGAGATCAGACTTTTAATCAAATAAGTAATCTTAAAATAAACAGCATGCAACAGACTGGTCTGAAGGTGGACAGATTTGCTAATGATGCCTAAAATGTTTTGGCCTTCATTTTTAAAAAACATTAGCCTATTAAAAAAAACTGCAAAACTCCGTAACATACTCCAAAAGGTAAAAAAATAAAATAAAATAAAAAATCATCCCAGCCACAAAGTCAAACTGGCTAATAGGCTATATTTATATTTTGAGCAAACTATATGTACGTTTTGAGGACTCATTTGCACCAGGGAGGCTGTTCACCCAGGGTGTCATACAAGCTGGGACTGCAGCTGGATTCTCTTCAGGTACTCTTCCCTCCTTTCCACTGTCCAAGGACATTCATATGTGAGTTGCTGACTCCGAATGGCCCGTAGTGAATAAATATAATTGTGAATGTTTGTCTGTCATTATTCATCCATACAAGACCTGTATCTGCTGGAATAGATCCCAACCAGCCCAGCCCTTAACGGGAATATGCAGAGGGTAAATGAACAAAATAACCAATAAAACCATATTTATTCATATAATACATTTACCTCAGTCTGAGTTTTGCATAATACCTTCTTTCTCAGTGTATTCAAATAGCCTGCCCAAAGTTAGATGAGCTTCTTTTTATACACATCTCAAAGCTACAGTCACTAATATATTTTTGTGTGAATGCTACACTTCATTCCTTCCAGACAAAAAAAAAAGTGTCTCTGCAAGCAGCTGAGGACAATTATACATTTCTTAGACAAGGTGCTTCAGGATGGCACAATAAGTGTATTGCTTTGATTGGATGTTGAATATTTTTCTTCATTTCATGTTGGAAGAAAAGTGGCTTAATTTAAATGCTAATTTGGTGTATTTTGTGTGCCGTATTGTGTCGGCGGGCCTTTTCAGTAAACTAATTATACAAATAAGATACTCTCTTGTCGTGGTGGTTTAAATTTGAAGAGGCAAAGCTAGGTCAGTTTGACTTTGGGGCTGTTGTGAAATGGGAGCGTGAGTAAAGGAAGTATGTGCCCTCCTCGGAGTGGAGAGCCTGTTCTACTACAGCTTTGAGGGCTCTTCACACAGGCACATCCTGTACTTCTTCAGCGGTTCACATTATATCCTGCAGTTTGAGAGCTACCAGATTTCTGTTAAATTCGATATTTCCTGCTCAGCATTTAGTTTTGCCGTGGGTTAAAAAGGCTAAATAACCCAAATACGTCAATAAAATGTGCACATTTTACAAGGGGACTGCAACACATTGTCAATGGATTAAAGTGTTAGGAACATAAAACATAAAGCAAAATGAAACTTGGCAAATGCTAGAAGGTCTAGGAGGCAAATGAGTGTGGAAATCCAAAACTATCAGATGGAAGCTGAAGAATTAAGTTTTGAACTTCCTTGGTTTCATACCAGACAGGTGAGCAAGGCATTCTGTTAGACCCATGTGTAATACAGTTGATGTGCATCTCAGCTGCGTTTTAGCAAACAAGTAGAAAACTGTTAGGCTACAGATCATTTACACAGATTTTGGGTGAAGTGTCACAAAGCAGGAGACAAAGGGAAAACAGACAGAAGAAACAAACTTATAAACATCCAATTCTAAAATAACCCAATAGTAAAAGTTTAAACACATTAATACTTAAAAAAGAATTGCCTTTAAGATGTGAAGTGTTTTTGAAGATGTGCATGAGAACAAAGCTCTAAATAAATACTACTACTTACAGTATAATACTACTATAATTATAATGCATTGGTCTTATATAGCACTTTTCTAGACACTCAGAGTCACTTTGCAATTAGGTGCATTATTCATTCCCTCCTATCGGTGATGGTAAACTATTTCTGTAGCCACAGCTGCCCCAAGGCAGACTGATGGAGACATGGCTGCGCCTACAGCTTCTCAGACCCAGCCTGGTGGGCCAGCCTGTTCTACTTTCTTTTCTAAAGCAGGACAGTCTCGCAGCAAAGTGTTACTCTCTGGTGAATTTGGAATTTACACAGCCGTTTATCTTTTTTGCATCTTACAAATACGGAAGCCAAGCTAATTATTAACTTCTCTCACCCAATTAACAGCGTTTACTGCTTTCATTTGTCACCTGTTGATTCTGCTGAAGTCCTCATTATTGTCCAGTCCTTTGTGTGATTTTTTTTTCTCATCTTGTTGCCATTTTAACAACAGTAAAGTCTTTTTGATGTCCAACGTAACCACATTCAAATGTACAACTGGCTTCTGCTGCTGTCTTCAGAAATAAGTACAGAGCTACTCATAATAGAGCTTATTCAGGTGTTTTATGGCAAAATTGGCAAGAATCCACCACATCTGTTTTGCTTACAGGTCAGCGGTGCACTGCTTATGTCGTGCCTTTTGTCTCTCTGATTAGTTAATCCTTGTCATTGTTCCATCTGTAGAAACAAAACAGATACCAGACTAACTTCTTTGTGTAGAATAGGAAAAGTCTGGATAGCCAAGCTATCTCCAACCACTACCAAACACACAATAGCCCAGTCACATAGGCAAGGTGAGCGTCTTGCACAAAGACTCCGGTTAGTGGGCATATGGCTCAGTCTACTGAGCGACTGCCGCCCTAATACTAACACAATACCTAAGCAAAATATGTGAAGCTATAGCTTTTTAGTGCTCTTCCTAATTCTGTGGAATAATGACAACACTTCTTTTCAACTGTCAACTTTTCAACTGTTTAAAATGTTTAATTTAATCTCTTTTTAGAAATTGTTACAAAATTCCACTTCTTTTGCAGCAGCGATGTGGTTGTATCTTTTTGATGAAGTTGCTTGCAAATGGTCTACACACCTGCCAGCTTTTCTGACTCCACAGAATTATCCTCCATTTGCCCTTTTTCTGTGCTTTTATTACCGCAATCCGTCATGCGGCGTTCCAGCGGTGCTGCTTCTGTGAGCCACTCTGAGCACATCAACCAGCGAGCATGAATACTTTATAAAGCCAATAAACCACATTTACAGTCGCTGCAATTAAGGCCAGTCATCCCCAGTGCAGTACTATTTTAAATCTCTTATAATTATCAACATGTCGACAAATGTGTGCTTTATTACAGATGAAGAATTATCAGGAGCGGCAGTGTTTTTTATTGAATATTTTAAATGTCGGCCGGCTTAGTGTCATGATTAAGGGAGAGGAGATGCAAATCTGCCACATAATGCTAGGCGGCGCGTGGAGAGCTTGCCCGCATGGCTGTCAGTACCCACACATGCCAGACAGATGAGTCAAAAATATACTCATTTAGATTCACAAACAGTAGCACAGGTTTAACAAACTAAAGTGGGAGGATGGGGCGCCGCAAACCCCGCAGCCAAAGAACTATTGGGAATGCATGGGCTTGCATCGTATCTCCATATTTAACATGGAACTATGAACAGTCTTATAGGCATCTCGGTGGTTTGTCCAAGGTTTAGAGTAGCATATGCATACAAAGAGTGCCTCAGAAAACAGACAGCACTGTCATCCAAAACAAGAATTTGAATAATGTTTCGTGCTATAAATTGTTTTAACCTGAAGTATTTATGTTCTTATTGGTATGGAAAACATTGCAAATACCAAACATTGAATTGTAGTAGGACTCATCTGTAAATAAGCAAGATATTAGGATTTCATATAGGCTTTATTATCAAGGATTTTTCACACTTAGACACCCACCCTTTTAAGATTTCTCAGATGCATTTTTTTGCTCTCATTTTGGCATTTCTTATACTAGGGTGATGATATCTGACAAAGATTAATAATAATAATGTTAAATTAATTTTAGAATTTCAGCATCACAACTGAAAAAACAAACAAAAAACAACAACAATATTCTACTGTCTAGATAAAAGAACCCACATTCCTCTTAAAGCCCTTTTTGGTCCCATTGACTTACATTGAAATCTCTTATTTTCACTCTACTTCCATTACTATACAGAAATGTTAAATCATGTTAATTCTTCTGTAACCCTGTCAGTCAGAGAGGAAAAAAAACAAAAAACAAAAAAACAAAAACAAAAGAGATCCACCATTTTCTCATTGCATTCTGGGAAATAATTAGTGTATAATTTCCATTAGATCCGAAGAATGTAAGTTTTAGTAATTAGTAACCTATCTGGGAAGGGTAATTCCTGCACAAACAAAAAACACTTTGCATCATAATTTATGTGTTATTTACAAATGTGTGGAATTATGTAAACAAACTGGCATTTAGGCAATTAAAAAGATAAAAATGAATTCACGTTTGCTCTGGTTAATGATAAAAAAAAAAAAAAAAAAGTGTTTTTCTTCATGTTTTATATTTTTAAATGTGACCTAGTGACCTAAAAGAACTCCAAGAGGAAGAATGTGATTTTATTTTATTTTTTAAACAAGGGCCTGAGGTTAATACTGGAATAATAGTGGAAGCTTTGGCTAATCAAGGTTGAATAAGAGACACAAATAAGTGTCCTATATACTGGCTATATCTGTTTCCACAGAGCAACAAATAAAAAAAGGAATAGAGAACAGAGCAGTACAGGGAAACATGCATAAATACTGGCAATGTGTTTATACAGAGTGTAATGAGAAAGGGATTTCATTGGTTTGTTGCAGAGCCAGGAGCTAGAAATTTAAGGTAAAACTTTGGTTTAATGGAAAACCATCCTATTTTGCAGTGGTAAGAAAGTCTAGTTGTATTTTCCTAAAAAATACAAATAATTATAAATTATATATAAATGATACATTATATTTGTAGGGGGGAACATTTTTGTGTAGTGAAAAAGACTTTGTGTAGCGTAGCTTTAGATTCAGATTCAGATTCAGGACAGGACAGTTTCCAACTTCTAAGTAAAAATCTAGACAAGTTTTGTGATCATCATTGCATTTATACACACTTTATTTTAAGTTTTATTTATTCATTTATTTATTTTTTACTATGCATGTAAACATAAGTTTTCAGATACTGAGTTAAGTGTTCCCCTGTTAAGAAAACAGTACAGTATGTATATTATATTCTGGTTTGTTACAGCTGTCGGTGAATGATGCACATGTGGCATAACCAGGACACTCAGCTGCACTCCAATCAACTTTTTCAACATTTTGGGAAGAAAAAAGGACATGAAAATTAAGGTAATTTGTTTTTTTGCTTATTTCTTTTAGCATATAAATGAGTAATTAATGTGCTACATAATTGTTAATAGCTTTGTCTAAATTGGTTTGTCAGAAACAAAACTTAAAAGTACTATAAGCAGCATGTGCTCATACTGGTTTGAAAACAGTACTGCAGTCCAAATCAAAACAATGGTCTGTGGGTTGCCAGTCTTTGCGCTTTCCTGATTGAACGATCGGTAATGCAGTTTTAGAACCAAAATGAACAAACAAACAAAAAACGTACACGTAAACAACTTGGGCATTATATTCATTTTTTTTTTTATTGTGAACAAATTAGCTGTGCCATTCTTATCAATAAAACTAATATTTGATTTCAACATGTTTACCTCATATCTTGGCACACGTGGGTCATTTTTATGAAATATATACTGCTCATAGCACCTTCAGACAATTTAGCTGAAGGAACCAAACTTTTGTCAGACATCTCTTCCCGATAGAGCAGAGAAACAAATTCATTGATATCCATAATGTAGGACAAGGACAAAACACTTAGGGCCATATTTACTAAGACGGGTGCTAAACTGCGAGTGCAGTGAGAAAATATGCGGCCGCTATTAATGGGCGTGTTGCGCGTGAATTACTAAGACAAACTGCGTGGTCGGTGACAGGTGCAAACAGATGGGGCGGAACTATTTAAACGGCATCATTGCGTGTATTGTTTTGCGTCATGGAAGGTGCGGAAGTGGAACACAAACGGAAGCAAAAATTTAGCTAAGAATAGCTGAAAGTGCTGGTGAATAATTTTTTCATCCGTCATGGCAAATAGATCTGCACGTGTGGCAAACACTCTAACCCTACGTATTTGTTCATTTCTTCTCCTTCGTCTCACACGAATCACAGCAGCCAAATCTGTGCAAAAGATTAGCACGTCCTTCTCCAACGTGCTAAATTTATACGCTATTTTCGCAGGCAAAGTCACGGTGAGCCTTGATAAATAATATTGCGGGCGGTAAATGAATGAATTTGCATTTTCTCCGCCTTCCATTTTGCGCGCTCTGGGAAGAACGCCTCAGTTTACAGATTCATTAGGTCATAGGAGCAAAATCTGCTTTGCGTTCGCTCTGCTCCTGTAAGACACGCAAATCTCAACTGCATCTGGGTTTGCTCCAATTTTAGCGCATCTTATTCAGTTAGCGTGCACGCAAACCTTTAATAAATCTGGCCCTTAATGTTTTTCATTTTTTCTAAACCTCATACACTCTTTGTTTACAAGATAACAGTATAAAGCAGAGTATATTCAAGTATGCCTTTACCTGAAGCACACTGGAAAGGACATACACATTTTGAGTACTGAGTCAGTGTAGCGTAGTGCTTAACCTGTAAGTCGCTATTATCAGCTCCTCTGCCCCTCTGTTCCTCTTGTCTTTCTCTGTCTCCGAGCAAAAGAATATAAGAGGATTTCTAGGAATATGAAAAGCACCAAGGATTGGACTGGATGAACATATCCTTCTGGTACTTGAGAGTCCACTTGAGCTACATTTGATTCATTCTACACACAAATGTAAAATGTCTGTTTAGATTTTTTGGATTAAAATCTTCAATGTTGTTAGAGTTGGAGAAAACCAAAGATGTGTTCCAGTGCACCAGTGGCAAACATAGGACATTGGTTAGAAAGGGTTTCATCTGGATTGTGGTCATCACTTCAAAACCATACAAAATAGAACATGGGTCTAAGAGATTTATTACATCAGGAGGAATGGAGAGGAATGTCTCTGTTCCCACATCTCTATGTTCTCACAGCTCTAAGATTATTTTTTGGTAAATGATGCATGTTTAACCCTAACGCATACCTTAACCCCAAATCTTAAGATCTAAATATGGGACAACATAGGGCTGTGGGAAATATGGCTGACCACAGGAGGATATACAAGAATATTTGAGTTTGATATTGTCAATTTCTGACCAACTAAATTGTCCATCCTCCTCTCTGCCCCAAATGTGAGATCTAGGTGTGAAATCTTCCTCTGATCATGGCGTGCGCACATTTTGAACACACGGCACAAAGGCGATCCTCGTGGCAAAGTGCTGAAGTAAAGCAGGTTTGATAGATTCATGCTTGGTGCACATTTGATACAGTTCACTTTATAGCTCAGAAAAAAATAAAGATTTAATTCAGACATTGTCATTTAAGCTGGTAGTGAGTAAAAGTGAGGGAAGGCCATTTCTTTGATTTCTTGTCATTTTGCTCAGTATTCTTGACAATTAAAGCGGTTTGTAGCTGTGCACTTGATGAAACCCTCTCATTAGTAGCTCATGTTTAGGTAAATCTCATTACGAAGTCAGTTTCCATTGTCCTTCTTTGGCAGAGTCGAGACGTGGAGAGGGTATGGCACAAGGTGGGTTTACGTGCGCACCTTTCTACTCCAGGTGGGATCTATAAAAAGGGAAATTGCATACAGGTGTGCACATGCAGGGTTTCATAAATCTGGATTTTTGTTTGCGTGTGCCCTTGCTTAGTGAAGATCCTATGCAACCTTTTATAAATGAGGCCCTGGTCACCGAAAAAGGGTTTCAAATTTGAGACCAAGCAGACACTGCATGCGTAAATTGGACATATTTTAATGTTGGAGCAACTAAAGGATGCCAAGTCATAACTACAGTTGAGTTTTTTTTTATTTTATTTTATTTTATTTTTTTATTTACTTAAACAACATTTGTCCCAATTTTTGCATGTTTCAAAAGTTTGTGAAATCAAAAATATATGTTTCAGGATAAGTGATTAAAATTTGGGCAAAATTTGGGTAATGAATGTGTAAATTAGGGGTTGTTAAAGTGGAACTAAGTGACTTTCCTACCTTAAAAAAACTTTTGTAGTCTCTGTGATGGTTAAATAAGTGTCCTGAATGTCCCCCTGGTGTCTCTGGGCCAAAAACAGTATGAGCGTTACAGACTCAGTTTCGCAGAAGTCTCACAAGAAAACAGCACATCACTGTTAGCCAAACAACAAGCTAGCAATGGCTTTATTTCTCGATTTTCATCATGGCAGAGCTGCCAAATGGCACTATTATTTGGACTTTGGAGTCTTTACTATAGTGCTTTACTCTGAAATGTAGGGCGAGCTCCATAGATTTTCTCTATGTTTAAGCCAAAACAGTGAAAAAGTTACTGAGTTTGTCATTAAGTATACTCCAAAGTAATGTGTAATTTATGGCACCGCTTGGAAAACAATAAGGAAATAGGCCAAAAATTGTTTTGAGCTTATTTGGTTCAACACCTTAGCACGTGTTGGTTTAAGTATGAGGTTTACTAAATCTGATTGTTTGACTTCCTGTTTGTGAGAAAATAGAGCCGTAATAATATTTCAGTTTCTAAATTTCATTGTCTGTTCCAAAGTTAAGGTGCCCAGAATCCTATTGGAGTAAAAAAATAACTCGTTTTGGGGACTCAACCCTCTCCATTTATCCAGGCTTGGGGACTGGCCCAAAGACTACACTTGTTTGCTTGTGCCATGGTTGTCAAGCTGTATATCAAGCACTGTTACAAAAGCACGTAAAATGAACTTGAAAGGTTCCTTATTGCATGCAAAGTAGTGACTTACTAGACTTTGTATGTTCTTTAGGTTATTCAAAAACAACCAAAAAATGCCTCAGTAACAAGTTATATAAAAATGTCACTTGTTGCTCTGACATTACCAAACACAGCACACCTGGCTTTTATGAAAATGCACTCAATCTGCTAACATGTCCATCAGACAAAGTGCCAGTCTAAAAGCTGTTTTCATCTTTGAACTGTAATGGAAAACATGTAAAATCAAAGCTAGTTTCTGTTCCAGCCACTGAAATGTTGCCGAATTTATCTAAGCTTGCGTGTCAAAAAAAGGAAACAAAAATTTACCTTTGCAGAGGTGTCTTAGGGATGCGCTTTATACCATCAAAGGGTGTAATGTCTCTGATAGCATCGGGTTGATGCACTCCCGGACGTTCCCAGGTGGGAGGATTATGAGTGCACGGTACAGGCCATTGCTTTCTAATAACAGGCTGTAATCTCTTGCCAACTGCCCTTGAGGTCGTCCACTCCAAAAACACAGCAACTTTTCGCCCTTCTGCCTGCTTCTGCCTCAGATGCCTTCCTTTCTTTATCCAAGAGACTGAACATGGTCTTTTTGTTGGCTGGAGAAGAGAAACCCATTTTTATCCCCTACACAGTCAGCTTGTATTAACTGTACATCCAAGAGCTCTCTCTGCCCATTACTGGCCCATGACGTTGTCGAAACGTTTTCTATTTTCTCCCAAGGTTTGTTCACATCCTCCCCTCCATTAGCTGCATTAGATCCATCGGTTTTCTTGAAATACTTTGTGTGAACATGTTGAAATCATATATGCAGTTGTGTAACAGCAGAGTTGCATCTATATATTGTAAACAGAGCTTTTATCTCCTTTAAAGATTGGCTCTAAGTACATGTTCTGCCACAGAAAAAACAAAACAAAATAAAAACATCAGCGTAGGCGTGATAAGGACCAAAACAGTATCCTAATGGAACGTATGGAACATTTTTAAAGGTCTTATGTTTTTTTCTGGCTTTTTGAAAGTTTTGGACACCTGGATTCTCTCTGTGATTAATATGAAATCTGTGTTGTTTTAGCAGTGTTTTTACATATGTTTGCTAATGTTAGCAACCTTTTAAATACATTTTATTTATAGTATATTTGTATTTTTTTTCTTATAGTCACGTTAGATGCGGATATGTTTTTCTGCTCTTGGTAAACAGTGCTGTAGTCCTCTCCCTGTCGTTAGTCCATAGTTTGGTGGCCGCCAGCAACCCCCAGCAACCTCCAGCACCCCCAACTGTTGGGGAAGTTGTACTGCAACCCCAAAAGGTTTACAAAAATAAACGATATTTTATTATACATTTGAGTGTAACTGTAATGTTTAAAATCCACTGTTAAGTTTTTTTTTTTTACTTTATTTTGTTATTACTTCTGAATGGAGGACACCACAGGCTTTTGCTATAAGACATAATGAAACAAAAACAGACACAGTTTGACAAAACAGTGTGGCCCCTTCATCTGAGAAAAGCATCAAGGTGAGTGAAATATGTGAAGCAGTATTTAGCAGTGATTAGCACAGCTGCTCAGGGAATATAAAATACTACATGCTAAGTGTAATTTTTTTCCCCATTTGCCAGGTGCAATAAATTAAACATGCCTCCAAAAGTAATCCTGGTGTCACGTGAGTTCTTCAGTCAATTCTTAAGAAAATTTGGGTAATTTGGGTACTTTTAGCTAGGGCTGCATGACAATACTCGATAGCTATGTGGAATATTGCGATAATGATATATTTCTTGCAATATTTTAAAATAGGGCCTACTCTTCTGACATAGTAAGTTAAATTCACTTAAAACAAAAAATGTAAGTAAGGTCAAAACAACATCAAAATCAAAACATAGCACAGACTAAATCATAAAGGAAGGCAAAATTGTTCTTTTTAAACATTTTTATTTAGTCACACCGCTAGGCAAATAATTCTAACAATGTAAATCTCTGTCAGATGGAAGACCATAGCGTTATTGCGATATATTTAGATTCTTGCATTTGCTGATATTGCGATAACAATAACTTTGCAATATATTGTGCAGCCCTACATCTAGCGTACTCATTGCCAATCAATAAATAATTTGACTGCTAATGGCCTTTTCTACCTTCAAAATGTACTGTCTACTATACTTATGTTAAGGTTAGGCCCTATACAAAAACAGCAAGTCTTTGACCAACGAAATCTTTCAGTATTTCCCTTCTCCTTTAAGCTAATCCATCCATCTAAAGTTCAGCCCACTAGCTCTTAAATTCCACCATCATTTGTATTCATCTTTTTTTTTTTTTTTTGCAATTTTTCCTCCACTCCACAATGCCGTATAATAGGTTTTGTGCTTATAAGGTGTCATAAGGTTTCTTTTTCCAATTACCATGGAATCATTTCCCCAGCACTAATCCGGGGCCCGCCATATAGGCAGCTCCCCCATCTTTGATTTAACGCTTCACCTGAGTCTGGAGGAGCTGGAGCGGCGGCCATGTTGGAGAATCCCCAAGGCTTACTATGTGTTCACCTATACTGACTGCTCAGCCTCCTTGGTTTAGTGCTGGTTTATGGAGCATGATATGAAATAAACCCTTTTTTGGTCCCCTAACAAAGATTGGTGGCGTAACTCGCACTCAACTCCTGGAGCTGTGCGTTCAAGGATGAGGAGTTCCAGAGATGGGGAAAAGAGGGGAAGTAAAGTGCTGGTTTATGTGTCTTAAGAGGAGGGGAGATGGAGTTGAAGAGGAGGTTGCTGGAAATATATAAAAAAGGGGGGCCAGAAGTTTTCATTTAAGGTGCACTAACCCAAACAGCACTACACCCTTTCCGGATTTTAAAACAGTTTATGTGCCAATTTACACAAATCAGTCATGACATTGACCACTGACAGGTGCAGTGAGATTATCTTTTCATTACTTTCCGTTAGTGAGTTGGGGAAAATTTAGCAGCAAGCCGTGACTAGATACTTAAAAGTACTTTTTCCTTCAAAACATGTACTAAATTAAATTACTTGAGTTGAAAGCAGTTTTTGTCCTCTGTGGTTTAGTGGGAAGAAGAAGAAGAAGAAGAAGAAGAAGAAGAAGAAGAAGAAGAAGAAAAAGAAGATTTCTCCTCAAGTTAATTTACAGTTAATACGTTTATCCCACCTTATTATTTTTGAAGTAACAGTACTTTTACTTGAGTACAGATTTTGAGTACTTCATCCACCACTGGCAGCAAGTGAACATTTTATCCTCAAAGATATGTGTTTCTATAGAAAGGGAAAATGGGCAAGTATAAAGGTTTGAGATCAGGGCCAAAATGTGATGGCTAGTCGACTACATCAGAGCATCTGCCAATTTGCAGCTCTTGTGGGGTGTTCCCGATCTGCAGTGGTCAGGGTCTATCAAAAGTGGTCCAAAGAAGGAACTGTGACAGTTGATGCACGTAGGGAGGTGGGGAGTGAAGGCTGGCCAGTGTGGTCCAAAGCAACAGATGAGCTACTGTTGTTTAAAGAGTTGGAAAAGTCAGTGCTGGTTGTTATAGAAAGGTGTCTGATTAATAGACAATGCATCTTCTCTTTTTCCCCCACAATGATCACAGTCCCAGCAGCAGTGCACTGACGGCGCTGACACACACTGACTGAGGAACTGGAGAGGACTCTCCACTTCTCTACCTGTCTTTGCCAGACATTGCTTTAGACATGGAAGTTAACATGTTCTCATCAGCCACAGCGTTCCACAGTTGGCTCCATGGATGTATAAAAAGACCTGGATGGGGCACCGCCCTCTCTCCGCTGATGCCAATTTTAATAGTGGGTGCTCCGTGGCACTGCAGTGGAAAAATCCCTTGCAGAAAGGATTTTTCTCATATAGCACATTGTAAAAAGAAACAGCTGGTGTAGGGCTCAGAGGGCAATTACAGCTGAAAAATTTGTCTGATTTTGTAGTGTTTATTATTTATTTTCATACTGTAGATTTTTTTCTCTGTTTAAAACCCTAAATTTGGCCTGCTTCATAAGCCACATAACACAGAGGTAAAAAACCTTTTTGGCATCATGCTCTGAGGAGCATGGGGTTCCAGTTCTATAACACATCTATGGTTGACTCTTTGCAATACAGTTCGTCACTTAATAACACCCATGTGGAAACTTGCATGTAAAAATTTGTTCCACTGCACACACACAAAAAAAAAAAAAAAAAAAGGGTTAGGGTTAGACCAGACTGAATGTGCAATACCTAAACAGCCAAATAAAATACCCCCTATTGTTTATGCGCTATTGTAATAAATAAACATGGTTTTATGAGATCTGCAAATGATTGCATTCATTATTTACATTTTACATAGCAGTCCAACTTTTTTTTTTAAACTGGGGTTGCATATGAGGTCTCTCTCTTATCGTTAATTTCTACTTTCCAATCATATAGCATACATGCCTGTAGTCCACCATGCATGAAGGAACCATGGTCATCAATCAGTAACCTTCTTAAGCCACGGCATCTGCTTCATTTTATTCCACTGCTAAATCCTTCCAATATAACGCTCCAAAAACTATTCCATTACTGCCCCAAACCCCATTGTCCGGACCAGTAAATGAGCTGTGAGGGCAGTATGACAACACCATGCGCAAAATACACTATTAGTATGTAACTCGGTGCACTGTTTATTATCATGGATATCTAAAAAGTAATGAATACATGGCTTGTGTCTGGTCATGCCGAATACAGAGCACTTCCAATCCAGCGGCTTTAAACCACAATCCCGTCATTTATGCTTAATAATAAAAGCCGCTGGGAAAGAAAACATTCAAAATGCAAATTGATAACCTAGCGACCAGCACTCTCCATCACAGACACATGCGCATTTGCGGGTCCCATTTATCAGGAACACACACCTAGCCTGATTAGATAGGGGACCAGCGGTGGAAAATCAATTTTGTGAGATTTAAACCACTAAGGCAAAGAGGCAAATGCTTATCATTCTATTATTTATTAACAACCTGCTATGAAAAAGGTTATATTGGGTAAAAACAGTCAAAATATAATTACAGACCATTTAACCTGAGCTATTGTAATGATTAAATAAACTTGATTATATAGACTATATTTTAAGATTTATTAAATTTAGTATTTTCAGTATTATTTGTTATCTGTACATGTACACTTTTTTTTGTTTTTGTTGTTGTTGTTGGAGGTTTTTACACAAGATGCCCTTCCTGTCACACCCAGTCACATACTCTGACTGGAGTAGGGAATGTGGTTGAAGTGTCTTGCTCAGGGGCACAGCAGTATGTGCTTCAGACAAGGTTCAAAACCATCAACTGTCCGATTGGTGGGTGAATGTTTAACCCACTGCGCCTCCCTCACCCCCCAGTATATGCAACACACTTAATTTTGTAAATCAGCGCTTTCCAAATTGGGGTCTGCGGCCCCTGGGTGGGCTGCAATGCCAGAGGTTGTATACATACAAAAAAATTGCATTTAAAAGTTCTGTAAGCAGCATGTGTTTGTACTGGTTTGAAAATAGTACTGCAGTCTAAATCAAAACAATGGTCTCTTTTGTGATTGGACGATCAGCAATGCAGTTTTAGAACCAAAACAAAAAATGTAAACAAAAACAAATTGGCCATTATGCAAAATATATTATTACTCGTTAATAAATCAGCTGTACCATTGTTATCAGTAAAACTAATATCTGATTTAAACATGTTTACATCAAATCTTGGCACACATGTCGGTCATTTGTATGAAATATACAAATATATACTGCTCATAGCGCCTTTAAAATGAATTTTAATTAAGGAATTTTTAACCAAAATGTGTTTTTGTAATGTTTTTATAAGAATCTATTAGTAAATGACATAGACTTTTGACTATACAAAATTTCATTGTTGGGGATCTGCATGGGATTGTCTTACTTTTTAAGGGGCATGATGCTCTTAACTTTGGGAAAGGCTGGTATAAATAATTTCTGTAGTGTTTAATTACTTGAAAAATACAAATAGTGCATTTTTCTATTTTATAAAATTAGGCATTTGACTTATTTTGCTTTTCTGGTGCCCAAAGTTGACAAACTGAGCACCTCTGAATGAGAAGCACACTTGTTTCTATGTGAAGAATCTTATCCTTTTTAGTGAGGTTTTAGGTCACTTATTGACTTTATTTTAACAGTAGGAATGGAATCACGATTACATCTATTTCCACATGGTTGTTATACATGGATGACAACATGTCCCTGCAGGGCTACCATAGTTATTTTGATGCAGTAAATTGTGAATGTCACCAAAAATGGGTCAATATGATCTAGAAATGATAAGCTTTATTTGAACAGGTTGTCAACATGAAATCACAGAAGTCATATGACAAAATAAGCAAAAACAAAACTAGTTAATAATGATATGATACAGTTATTATAGTCAAGAACAGTAAGAATAGCATCTGCAGTCATAAATATAAAACCATCAGTATTAACATAACTTGCTGAATGTTGAATGGCAGCGGTCTTACATGTTTGAAAGAAAAAAAAAAAAAAAAAATTAAACAATATGAATAACACAGAAATGGTTCAGTATTAGTTACCAGTTAATGGCCAATACAATACAATAATATGCAGTATACAGTAACTGATTCTCAAACTTTTCAAACCAAGTACAGTATCAGAATATATTTGGCTTTCTAAGCATATAATTTTTAAATAGACTGCAATGAGCCTAGATCTGTGTTCCTGCAAAAATGTTTTTCTAAATAAGAAGAAAACAGGGACTATACCAACACTAAACTACAACAGACACAAGATCAAATCAGGATGAAGTCAGGACAAAACAAAATAGATCCAGGCCTAAACCAGGTCTAAACTTGGACTAAGGAGTGGTCTAACCCAGTGTTTCCCAACCAGAGTTATGGGGACCCCTAGGGGTACATGGGTACTTTGCCGGGGATACTTGGAATTATGAAGAAAATATGTGCCATGTTTCCATAATGAACTACTGAAACTTATGAAATACAAACTTAAATGTCTCATTGACTGATGAAAATATATTGCATAATTTTTTTGGGGGGGTTAATATTTTTGTAGTAGTGTAAGATTATTATTATTATTATTATTTTTTTTTTTTTTTTCAGGTCTATTTTGGACATAAAATCTATAGTAAAATGAGTAAATGTAATATAATGCTACATTTTTATTTATCTTGAATTTGAGATTGAAATAAAAAAATGCTGGAGATTTAGAGGTTTCTTGTTGATACTTGTCTACAAACCTGAAAACAAAACAAAAAAGACATTTTATTTTTGCCAAAAGAAAGCAGAAGTAGAAGAAAAAGGTTTGATTCTTAGTAAACTCTTTTGCGGTTTGAATGAGGGAGAATTTAAAAACAACCACCATGCACCAAAACCAAGAGCAAAGTCAAAAACACAGACAAATGTGAACAAGGGATGGATACCTGGGCCAGCTGACTTAAATGTTTAGGCGGAGTCTGCATATCCTCCCTGTGTTATCTTGGGTTTCCTCTTGGTATCCTTTCTCTTCTTCCCACTGTTCAAAGACATTGTTTGTGTTAGGTGAATCCAAATTGACCATAGAGAATAAATGTGTGAGTGTTCTGACAGTGCATGTCTCTGAAATGTCTGCCTATAACTAACTGGCCATTGTTCAGGGTGTACCATGCCTATAGTCCCACCCATAGTTGCTGACAGTGAACCAGACTAATTAGATTTGCAACAATATTTAGTGAACATGACCTGAAATCCATCATCACTTGTTGAAAGGAGAGTTAAGACAGCTCCCACTATCATCAATTTAATTTACATAGAGAGATCAGAAACTTTACCAGCTGTTTCCACTGTTTCTTCAAAACTTAATTATACAAAAGTAAGGCACTCACCCATGTTGTTAAGCTCAATTCTATTCACAACATTTTATGTGGAAAGATTGTACAGTGACATTTTATTTTTTAAAAAGTTAAACCACAAATGTATATGTTATGTTATATTGGTGACTAACATTACCAACGACTTGCAAGAATGGTTTGATTTACAGTGTATTATAATAAATTTGCTAAAAATCATAATACAAAAAAGGTTCTGCTGACCATAGTCAGGAAATATGTTGACGTAATCTTGCTTGTCATCGTCGTTGTCCATGTGATGTGCAGCAGCTCTCTGATTGGTTTCCTGAGTTGTAGTACAACTGCATCTTAACAAAAAAATGTTAGGTGTAGTTATTACTACATTATTATTGCTCAGATCACGCTGTGATTGGCTGATACCAATCCTCACCAATTATAGGGTCTATTTAATGTTTTGTTTGTTTGTTTGTTTTGTTTTAATATATACCTTCTAGCTGCTCCCTTTCTAATTTTGGGTGGGCAAAATGAACCAGTCATGCAGTGATTTGGCCGGATGCCCTTCCTGTTTCCACATGTGGATAAAGTGTTTTGCCCAGGGACACAATGACTCTGACACTGGTCTGTAGGTGAACACTTAACCCTCTGCACTCACTGACAACCCACAGTCTATTTAATGTGTAATACTTTTTGCAATTTCCAATACACTACAGTCTTATGTAAATGTAAAGACTGTATAAATAAAAAGGTAGTCAACCAACTTTAATATTAATAATAATAACAATAATAATAATAACTCTTCTGTGGAAATTCATACTGTCTTCTTAAGAAACGTTTGAACAATAATAATAACTATTTAACTAGAAAATGTGGCTTAAAATAGACTGCAGAAGATAAATGAAAAGAGCTAAAAAGGAATTACTGCTAGAAATTTTCCTAGAAATTGTGTCAGACACAAAAAGCACACAAAAGGCAGAATGAGGCAAAAAACACAATTTGGCAGCTGTCACAATAGATGACCTAAAATAGCATAAATTACAACAAGTTATAGTAACAATGTCACAGACTTCAGATACATTTTGGAGTTTGAATCACTGAAATTCGTTAATGAGCTGCAAAAAATGGGGCAGAAAACAATAATTTGGCAGGTGGCACAACAGATGACCTAAAATAGCATAAATAGCAAAAGGTAGAAATATTCACAATAATGTCCTAGACTTCAGACATGTTTTAAGGTTTAAATCATGTAAAGGCAGAATGGGGCATAATACCATAATTTGGTAGGCGTCACAATAGATGGCCTAAAATAGCACAAAATAGATGAAGTATTACTGTTGATCATGATCAGTGGCTAGTCAGAGCAACCTTCAGTTATGTTTACAACTGGGAGTTTACTAACCTGCAGCAGCACCTGTCTGTGAGTGAAAAAAAAAAAAAAAAAATCAATAAATTGTAAGAAATATAATATTTATTTCTCAATACAGGAAATTTAGGCTCACCTTTTGTGACGAGAAACAGAATCAGTAAGAGCAGAAGGACTAACACTATTCCACCAATGAGTCGCTCAAAAAACATCGCAGAGAACGACGAGCTTTTTTCTGTAAGAAATCAAGATTTTAAAATATGCTTCTATAGGTGCATGGCAATACATCAGGATACAGGCTGCATTCACATGATGTCATAAAATCCTAAAGGGCCTAGAGTTTAAAACTGAGCTGGAGGCAGGTAAGAATTTTAAGGTAGAATCTGCTGCTAAAGATTCAAAATAAATCTTGGTGGTTTATGGCTAATATCTCTACAAGTACTGGGCCTATCCACATGAAACAAAACTATCCCAAAGTTCAAAGTCTTCTCTGTCAGTACAAATGACCTAAAGTGAAGTTATTTCTTGTGTTCACGTTCTAGTATTTGATTATGTCAAAATTGAACCTGATCATTTTTGTTACTAATGGGCTCCACAACCACACCATAATCATTTTCAGCTTAATGCAAGTCTACTGACAGCAATTATACCTGTGTGTTTGAATAATATCACCAATTTTTGACACTATAGTGAAGAAACAACAGCACCTTTGGTAACTGCCACTGACAGAGGAGATGTTGAATTTTGTGGCAGTTAGTTTCATGTGGATAGGCCCAGTAACTGCAGAGATATTAGCCACAAATCACACTGAGACATCTGCAATTTCAATCTTTAGCAACAGATTCTACCACAGAATTCTGACCTGCCTCCAGCTCAGTTTTAAACAATAGGTCTTTTAGAATTCTGTGACATCACCTGAACACAATCCATAGATAGAAACGTCTTGGATTACTTGAGTGTAACCCTGTTCCCCGATAAAGTGGGAATGAGAGGCTGTGTAGCATATGCTATGGGAATTGTTGTTTGTCTGATCGGTTGTGAAGCTCGTGTGTCAAACACACCAAAGAGATATGGCCTGCTTATACACCTCGTGGTCAATCACCAGCACCTGTGAGACTGGGTGCACCTGGTTGATTGGGCTGAGAAGGCATAAAAGGCACGTGACAGGAATAGTCCTCAGATCAGTTTGTCTGAAGACCCAGACATGCTCATAGGGGTGGCCCTGCAAACGCAGCATCTCGTTCCCACTTTATTGGGGAACAGGGTTAGGTTCAAGTAACCCAAGACGTTCCCCTTCAAAAGCTAAACTTCGATGCTGCGTAGCATACGCTATGGGAACGAGAATACCAACGCTGCCGCCCTTAAATTTTCTGGCCTCCAAGGTGGTGAAGAGCACTAAGACCAAGGAGACTCAAACACGACAGACTCAAGGACACGAGAGCCCGGAGTCACATGAACATCAACAACTATAAAACTTGATAAAAGTGTGCGGCGAGAACCAGCCTGCCGCATCACAGATTAGTTGCTGAGGAATGCCCTTAGCCAGAGCTGTAGAGTGACCCACCACTCTGGTTGAATGAGCTCTGACACCTCATAAGACAGAGCAATAGCATCCATCACCCAACGTGACATAGTCTGTTTAGTGGCCCCAGCCCCCCACTGACGGCCCCCGTAGCACAAAAAGAGTTGCTTGGACTTGCACCACTGACCAGTGCGGTGGACATAAGTCCGGAGCACGCGTACTGGACACAGTAAATGAAGCTTCTCCTGCTTTGGCGTAATAATGGTGGAGGACAGAAAGCTTCAAGAAGAACAGAGAAAGGAACTTTTGAGAGATAATTAGGGTGAGAATGCAAAATAACTTTGACCAGGCCTGGGGCAAAATCCAGGCAGGACGGTGAAACCTAAAAAGCCTGTAAATCCCCAGTTCTCTTAAGAGAGGTAATGGCTCTGAGAAAAAACAACTTCAAAGTCAGTAACCTGACTGGCGCTGACTCCAGTGGTTCAAAAGGGGCAGCCACTAGGCCCTCAAGTACAATAGCTACCTACTAGAATGACTGTCCCAGGAAGACAGTTATTCTAGTAGGTGGCCTCAGCTGCTTAGACCCTCGAATGAAGCGAGCAATCAGTGGGTGTCTCCCTACTGTCAAAATAGTATTAACGACAGGGGCTGGGAGTCTCGTTTCCCTTAATTGGTCCCCCTCGGGTGCCAGACACAGATTCCAAAGCTCCGGCCAGGGATGAAACACAGTCCCCTGCACCTGAGAGAGGAGATCCCTCTTGGATGGAATCAGTCAAGTTGAGCCGTCGAGGAGAGCCATTATGTCTGAAAACCCTATTCTGGACCTGGCTGGGACCGAGATCATCAAAAAAGGGGAGAGACCGCTGCTGAGTTCTCCCCCCTGGCCACTCATCTGTCATCTAATTTTGAGCGTTTGGGGGACCTTTGGTCCTGCGGCCAGTCAATACTGAGCAAGTCCTCAGGCTCTACCTCAGAGCAGGAGGAGCACCACAAGGCAGTGGCAGAGGGGTCCAGGGAGGAGGTGTCAGACCCATATTCAGCGGCAGCATGGGCCTTATCCTCATCTGGCAGAAGCGCAAGGGACAGAGGGCTCTCTAATCCCGGCGCCTCCGCCAGCTTGACATGTGACCCCCCAGGATTGCAGTGGGGAAGTGCTGTCTCACCTCCCAAAAAGCAAGATGAGCACGCAAGACCTTAATGGATAAGAGGCCGCGTGCTCTTCCCCCAAACACTCAAAGGAGAATTTGTGAAGATCTTTTCCTTTTCCTCACATTCTGCTCAGACATTTTTTTTTCTTATTGTGTTCTCTCACACAGAGCTCTTTTCACAAAGTGGTCTGAGGACTATTCCTGTCACGTGCCTTTTATGCCTTCTCAGCCCAGTTAACCAGGTGCGCCCAGTCTCACAGGTGCTGGTGATTGGCCATGAGGTGTATAAGCAGGTCATATCTCTTGGGCGTGTTTGACACACGAGCTTCACAACCGATCAGACAAACAACGAAACAACGTTTCCCACAGCGTATTCTATGCAGCATCGAAGTTTAGCTTTTGAAGGGGAACAGGAGATACCACGTTCAGTGTTGTCAAGTGCAATGCAGTGGTAGCCATCTTGGGTCTGAATGCCGACAGTTGAATGTGAATTCAAAGCAACGCATAATGCCAGGGATTAAGTTGTCCCCGGAAACTGTAATTTCCGTACACTCGGGTAGCAGTTGCCAATCCCAAGTTAGAAAATCCAACATGGCAATGTTCTGTGTTATTAGAAAGTGAAAAATATAACCACAATAATATTTTCATGCTATTTTCCCATGCGTTGTCCACTTCTGTCCATGCTCTGTCTGTGAACCTGCTGCTGAGGGGCGTGTGAGCCTCTGCAGTTATAAAATGCACTGTAATGCTCTGTTGTTGCTAATCTTGCTAACGTCTTCACCAGTCCAAATCGAGTAAACGCTAACAACAGCCTGAGTTTATAAATTAACTTCATATGTCACATTTTGCTTGACTTGTTTTTATCTGTATTTGTCATTGCTGTCATTATTAGTTCCAACTTTACAACTGGAACACAGTAACTCAGAGATAACGTCACTGCGAGGTCTGACCTCCGAGGAGAACTGGAATGCAGCATTATTCTGCTTTTGGTTGTCCCAGCAAAATAAATGACAAAATCAGGAAAATAAGGTGAGACTTCACAAATAAGTTATTGTACATTCTTTTACTGTTCTGGCCATACCGCCTTGTGAATGCCCGATCCTGTCAGACCTCGGAAGCTAAGCAGGGTAGGGCCTGGTCAGTACCTGGATGGGAGACCATTGGGGAACACCAGGAAGCCGGTGTGAATGTGAGTGAGTGACTGGGGACTACGGATGGAAATTAGCTCTGAGCTATAATCCGGTGTATTTACGGCACTAGCTGCTGTTCAATAATACACGCTGTCCCATATAAATAAATAAATAAATAAATAAAAATGCGTATAGTTTAGTTAAGCTAACAATCAAATTAAAAGTTTCAGCTTATGCCCAGTAGGAAAAATAAAAACAAAAACATAATAAGGGTTTTGTTTGTTAATGTCTCTAAAATAAAAATACTAACATTTTACAAACAAACAAACAAACAAAAAAAGCGTGTGTGTTTAATTGTGTACAGGCTTGGTTATTCCTAAATTATGCATTTAAAACTGTTTAATGGCTCTAACAGTGTAGCACACAGTAGCGGCCACATGAGGATGTCCTGTACCGCTTAATGAAATGTAAACAGTTTTGGTCTTTGGCTTTATACGATTTTAGATGCAACATTAAGAGATCCTGAAATGTAGTATCTGTTAACCCCAATAAAATAACACGTATAGATAAAATACTCCTAACTTGGCAAAAGCAAAGAAACATCAGCACAAAATGTACATTAGCATTAGCATACCAGTGTGATGATTAGGACAGGCTAAATGTAGTCTGATAAACCAGACCAACCAACCAAACTGCACTTTTTAGCTTCACAAATATGTTGCTATATGCTAATGCCATTTATAACAGTGCATGAAATATGATCTTTAATAGAGCTCTGAATCCATTGTTTATAATGTGGTGCGGATGGGCCGTCCAAAGATGGCGATCATTATGTTTCAACACTCCAATAGGCAACAGCGGCCAAAGCGGTATCTCCTGTTTATCTATGAACACACCCTATTACTGGGTTTTAAATGACACTACAACATTCTACAGGCCTGTATTATTTATTTATTTATTAACATACAGATTTTTTGGTAAGGTTGGATAAATATAGTGTTAGTTAATGGACCTTGTCAATAATATCAGTAATCAGGTTCAACATTTATGAATTTTTCTTCACAATAATTCTAATGAAAATAGCATCTAACCAATTGTTTCATGTTCTAGAATTTGATGTCAAAAACAGGACAGGGGCCAGTATCACTGTATAGGTTAGACACTCATTTTTAAAAGAAATAACTAAATATAAAATCCATGTTAACCCTCATCATTTGTTGTTATCATAGGTGAGGGTTAGAATTCTGCATTCTAGAATGTAAAGTAATACTGGCTCCTGCCCTCCATCTCAGTTTTTGATAAGAAATTCAACAATGATGACATGTGAACCAACCTGTTGTGGAAAGTGTAGTTTCACTTTGGAATTACTACTGAACTATGTTAAAATTCCAACTTCTTCTTTCTTTTGACACTTACACTGAGCTAATTTCAGTGGATACAATGAATGTACTCACCACTTTCCGAAATGGTGACAGCATTACTTGTTTCTGTGAGGATATGGTTGTCATGCCAGTGGCATGTGTAGTCACCTCCCTTTGAGATGGAGACTGTTTGTGAGGATATTTCCAATCTTTCCTCCTGAGAAGCGGTTCGTCTGGACCACCGATAGTATCTGTAAGTAGTAGTAGTGCCTGTAAATCCCTCTATGTCACAGGTCAGGGTCACAAAGCCTTTTTCCGGGATGACGTTCTCAGAGGCTTTCAGATGAATTTCACGTCTCTTTGCTGCATGGAGAACATTATGAGGGCTAACACTTACTTCAGTCACATACATTACACTTTCACATATTGAGTGACATATTTAAAATACAGACCTGTAATCGTCAGTTTCTTTGCTGCTGATTGTCCTTTTTCTTCGATCCAACATGAGTAAAAATCATCTGATGTTGTCAGTTCATTAATTTCCAAATAATGACCGAAATTTGATTGCTGACGGTCTCTGGCTTCGTGTAAAAGGTGTCCATTTTTGGAAAGCTTCCATCTTCCTGGAGCTTCATATCTACAAGTGAGATAGACTTTGTCCCCAAAATACACTGTCTGTTCCGGAATCTTCAGAGTCACGTGGTCACCTATGTCACCAAAAAAAGATAAGGATTTTAAGAAGACTGCAAATGTCGTAACCACCTGTCTAATCTTATTCTCCTGTTCCAGGACTGTCTGACAGAGGAAACTGTAAAAGTCCTTCCATGACACATATACTCCAGTTCATCTGGGTTGGCCTCGGGACTGCCTCACTGTGAGACTGACCTAAGCTTGGAGTCAGGGGTTTTCCCATGGTGCCTTGGTGGGATGAGGGACCCCCTTCCCATAAGCCCACCTTCCAAAGTCAAATGGGCAAAGCTGATGCCTTGATAAACCAAACCATCAACCCCAAAACTGGAATAACAGACTTTTTTCCAAAGCACCATTCTAAAATATTCATTCATCTTCTTCCACTTATTCCAGTTAGGAGTTCAACAGTGGCAATTTCAAGTCATCAGTTCACCTAACACGTCCTGGGACAGTGGAAGGAAGCCATGTACGCATGTTCTTAGTGGAAAAATGTCAGAGAGAAACCATTTTCACAAAGAAGATAAACAGATCAATTCAAATTACAAATAATAAAAGATGTGTAGTTACCTTTTGTTGGCTTGATGAGAACAGCATTAAACACTGACAGAAGAAAAGCAGATAATGTAATGAAGCAGCTTCTTTCATATCATTCTTTTAATCTTCACCTTGCATAAAATAAAAATCTTGTATACTTACAAATGCAGCCCAGTGTCCAGATCAGACAGCGTCCCATCTTTACGTCCAGCAGTCACTCTCTGAAAAAGAGGACCTAACAGCATGCTTAAAACTCCAGCACAACCCAGATAAAGGGAAGTTAGATTTGATAAAAATACATTCATATTTCTTCACCTTCAAGCCACAATCAGCACTTCCTTTTGATTCAGACCTCACACTCCCACAGCTCTATTGAACATGTGAAAAATTCTTTCTCATATTTATGGTTAAGAATTAGTCACACTGCTCATTTCTTAATAAAATTGGATTTAAAAAAAAGCATGTGCCATTATCATTAAGTCAGTTTTATCCCATGACTTATTTTACTTTGTACAACCTTGACCAGAAATTACCCAGAATATTAAGTTCAACATTCTTATGCCAGGCTTCAGAAGTTTAAAAAAGGGTACATGTGATTTTTTTCTCTGGTAAACAGTTATTTCTTCCTAAAGGGGAATTTAATCATAGAACTGACTCACTATGACTTATCTCTTGGTTTGCTCTAAAAAAAAAAAAGTACATCCAGTATGTCACTGAAAATTGTTGACCACTAGTGCAGACCATTCAGTATGTGCTTGATAATAAAGCTTAGATCAACTATTAATGTTAATAATAATGAATTAATTATTCTTTTAATATTCACACACTGTCATAATATACCAGTAACTTAATAACCAACTTTATTAGTGGTGGAAGGTGGGAAAACATTGCGTTAATTAAAGGCTTTGTAATTTATGAATTGCAATTGATCTTTTATTATTATTTTTAATCAAATAGCAAAATTTATATCTCAGAAATACAACATAGGAGCTTAATTGTATGTTCTTGTATATTTTTGGTTTATTTATTTGGAACCCCAGCTGTGCCATAGAGCAGGACCATTTAAAAAGACAATGTACAGTTCATGTTTCATTAACAAAAGTTAAAAGATACATTACAAACTTACATTAGGTCTAAAAAATATTTCTAAATTTAAAATAAAAATCTAAAATAATATTTACTTGGCCATTGATCCGGCATGGCTTACATATAAAAGGTCTGCAAAAATATATGACAAACACTCCTTTATCATGTCTTGATAAAAGAAAGAAAAAAAATCTGTTCTTAAAATTGATCATGTCCAATAATATTTGCCAGGTATTGGACTTCCTAAAACCTGTTTAACTTGTAAAAAAAAAAAATTTAATTGAATTCAAAGTCATGGTGTGTGGAAATGAACAACCAAAACTGCCAAATAAAAACATGAATAAATAAATGCTCTCCTTAACAAATAATTATTTAAAAAAGAAAAATACTGAAATAAATGTTTGTTTGTTTTTAACTGAAGATGTAAGTTTTGGTTAAAATAAATAAAGGCCTATAATTATTCCCTTTCTGTATTTAATTCTTTATTTTTTCCTCTTTTATCTATTTCCACATTTATTTCTTGATTTCTGTCACCAAAATGCAAATGAAGAGGGCGTGTTAGACATAAACAATCAAATCAACAGATAATCTGCAGATACTGTAGTCCACACAGTGATCACATGTTCAGATCAACCAATGACATCGTCAGGACACGCACCCTTCATTTGATTTTGGTGAGAGAAATCAAGAAATAAATAAAAGGGGAAAAAAATAATTGATTAAAGAAAAAAATAAATCAAAGCACAAATGAATAAAATAAAATAAAAAAATATAGGCCTTTACTTTAACAAAAGCTTACATCTTCTATATATACATTTTAGCATTAGTTGTCCTGTTTAAATAATTATTTGTCAATGAGAGCATTGATTTATTAATTTATTGATTGATTTGGCAGTTTTGGTCGTCCATATGCAGAAACCCCCGCATTCAGTATAGTAAAAACTAAAAACATGAATAGACTACATGATGTTCAAGCGTCCAAAGCTAAAATCCAGCCACATTTGTTGCTGATGCCCCGCCCTGGGAACTGGGAAAATGTCTGTGTTGCAATAGAAAAATGTGATTAAATGCATGCAACAATTTTTCTATAATAAATGAGTTGTGATGAACGCGTATTTCACATAATTTCACTTTAAAAGTATTTTATAGAAACATGCTACACATTGCTATCCTAACAGTGTAACGTATATGACCCACCAATATCTGTTGTCATTATTGCTGTAATGCTGGACAAGAAGAATGTAATGAGCCTGGTCCCATGGGGAATACAAACTTTCTGCAGTTAAAAGCAAATGTTTTCATCTCATGTAATTGGTGAAACCGTTTATTCCCATTTCGCACTTGATACACTGAAACTTAATCACGTCAACATATGAACTCTGTCAATATCTCTACCAAGTGTCATATAGATCCATTATAGATGCATGTATTCATTCTGCTGGTCACATGCACTGGCCACACGGGACACACTTGTACGTCGACATGTGATCGAATTTGTGGGCTACAATGGAGTGTGGGCGTCATTTTTCATAATTAATATGCAATAACAATTTTTGCATATTGGGAAATACTACAGCAATGAAAGGCAATTTAATAAAAAAGAAGAAAACAGGAGCTGAGAAGCAAAATCTGTTCTCATTAGAAAAGAAATGTGTGAAAACGTGACAAACAAATAGCAATTTCAAGCAAATCAATGATG
Source organism: Bostrychus sinensis (assembly GCA_020698575.1). NCBI lineage: Eukaryota > Metazoa > Chordata > Actinopteri > Gobiiformes > Eleotridae > Bostrychus > Bostrychus sinensis. The sequence goes on along the minus strand of CM036257.1, from coordinate 8,345,764 downwards.
GAGAAAGGAACCTGAGAATTGCTTTTATTAACTACCAAGATGTGAAATACAATGACATCAGAGGCATAAAGTATAGAACATTGTATTTGGTGCTTGTATTAACAGTTAAATTATGGGGCTTTCTGAGGTGTAAATTAAAACCAAATTGTCAGCACTGGAAAGGGGATAGCTTAGCAATAGTCTTGCACTAAAATAGACATAAACAGACCTATTGGTACTGAGTTAGTGAAAGTACACCTCTACTGATTGACATAAAGACAGTCCAAAGGCAAATGTAGCGTGTGGTTTTGGTATTACAGTTTAAAATCAGGGAATTTTGTACTCGGGTTGCAAAAAAAAAGGGGAGCTCCCTAAACTAGTAGCTAATACTGCCGTACAAAGGTAAAATGCAGTATCTGTATACTTTGTCAAAATTGAGTTGAGACTAAAAACAGGCTTCATATCATTTGTTTTACTTAGGGACAAATTTTTATGGCTCAGCTGAATTCCATTTTAGAAAAATCCTGTTGTTAAATTTGCAGTAACTACAAATTTCACACTGATACAAAGGTAAAATGCAGTAACTGCAACTTGGAATATTCTGATGAAGTTGCACAGTTACTGCACTCTGTCTTTGTTTCACTGAGAGATCTGTCCAGTTACAGCAAAATGTTGAAGCAAATGTTCAAACTCTGAAATGGGGCACAAGCATGAAATTTTGACATTTCCTTTGTCAATACACATGCTAATATACTTTATGATTTTGACTGTCAAAAAGCTCAATAAATATGTTTTTTTGGGACACCACACATAAAGTACTTTGATTACACATTTTGGGCGTCAAAGGTCAAATCAGTGGTGATGGCTGTGATAGATAAAAAATATTTAAGACAATGTATTACAATAATACACTACCATTAATGTACCTGTGACAAACTCAGATGGAAATCAAAACTTTAAAGCCATTTTTCTCAGTTTCATTGTTACCGTGGATACTGCCTTCTTCCTTTGTAAGGCAGAATAGGTGAAGTGCTTAACAACAGCTAAAAGGTGCTATGACAGCTCACTAACTATAAAATTAAAATGTGAATTTCTGTAATTAACATTTACAGGCCTTAATACATTGATAAACCAGTCATTTGTTCATCTTTTTCTGCATATTGCTGTTAGGAGCCGCCGATGGAGTCCTTGCAGCGATGGGCGTTGGGTGGGCTGTACCCTGGACAGTGACTAGCTAGTCGAAGCCCTGACTTTAACACGTACATTGACAACCACCCGCTCCCACATTCATGTCACTATGAACAATTCAGACTGAACACATCTCATGCAAGTTCCTGGACAGTGGAAGTAAGCTAGAGTACCTGGAGGGAGCCCACAGTAACACCAGGAGGACAGTCAGAGAGAATGTGTGTCAACTAGCTCGAAGATCGACTCCACAGCTTCCTTGTTAAGAGCACTGCTGTTATGATTAAAAGCTGGTCTGCCCTTGTGAATTCCCCTTCTGTTCTGGGGCCCCAAGCGTTTGCCTACCTTGCCTGTGGGTAAGCAGTGCCTTGTATTCAGTAAAGGCAATTTAGACTGACCACATCATAAGCATTTTTCTGGACAGGGGAAGGAAGCCAGAGGAGTACGTGGAGGGAGCTCACTGTAACACTGGGAGGAGAGTCAGAGAGATTGTGTGTCATCTAGCTCCAGAATTAAACCCACAACCTCAGGCATCCTCTAATCAATATTATAGTATCAATTTACCAATGGCCACTAAGATTGGAAAAGCTCAAAAGCCACTGAGCCACATTGAAACCCAGACAAGATTCTTTTTTTTCCTGTAAATTTTAGCACTGGATGGCTCATAAAACAAGACAAAAATGTTAGTCTGATTGAGTGCTTTGGGGAAAAAAACCCTTCCTAATTATGGCACTGCTACAGTTTCAAAAATTCTTGGTTCTATTGTCATGATTCCCAAATAGGCTTGCCTGTAAAATAGTAGACCATATTATAATGTCAACTCTAATGACTTTGTTGTGTGTTTTGGGGGCACATCCATCCCGGAAGCATGTGGATATGCACCTGAGCCCTGTGGCATCCCGCTCCGCGCTTTATTTCCAGTGCAGCCCTCTCTGCTCCATCTCCACTGACGCCGCTGCTACGGGCCGAACACCTGACCTTCTGCTGTTTTTGGTTTTAAGCACCTTCAACACTGTCCTACAACTCTCTACAGCATCCACGTGCCGATCACCCGCACACACAACCACCTACATCACCACATTACGGCTTAATCTGAGCTGGATCCTGTTGGGACAAGATGCGGAAAACCCTCTTATTTTGAGTGTGATCCGTTAACTGTTTGCTTGGATCTGGTAACTTGGGCACAACTCAGAGCAACAGTTGACTACATTTGACTCTTGAGCTCCTGAACCTATGTTGAAGTTCAGATTTATACACAGATATATCATATTTTTTTGACATACGAGCCACGTTACTTACATCTCTGTCACACTAAAGAGCTTCATTTCCGCTTGAACCCTTCACAATAAAAGCTCCTTACCCTCCATGGCCGCTAAATTCATGGGCAATCCAATAATAAACACTAAAATATATGAAAAATAGAAAAAAACTACATGAGTTGTACAATTATTGAAGCCACATCTTTAATATAAATTGGATTATCATTATTTATAGACATTCTGATAAAAACAGAAATGCTTGATGGGTAATTTGCATAAGTCACATACACAGACCAAAGGCGGCAATTCCCCAAAAACAAAAGTCAAAAAGACAGTCACATTTCTCAGATGAAGCCTAAACCGAGCCTCTCTGGACACTTCCACCTTTTCCTGGTTACTTTTTCCTCAATATTGTTGGACCCCCCTTGTCCAAATTCAATCTGGTCCCTTATGTGAGATCATGGGTGGCTAAAGGACACAGGACTGCCCCAGACACACGGAGTAAAGTGCGTGGATTAGGAGGAGGAGTCCAGGACATGGCTGCGGTGCTAGATGTATTAAACAACTAGATACGGTAAAGGATTTCCTGGCCATACCGTATAATAATGTTATTAACAAATATGTCAAAATATAATGTAAAATTTAGTATAAATGAGAAATTGCTCAGTACGTTGGCATTTGTGTGCACCTATGCATTGTGTTGTGTGTATGTTCGGGTATCAGTGTTGGCCTTATGGACCTCATTCCGCCGTCGTTTGATTTATAAATTAAGCGCTGCATACACTATACATTTTTGCATTATTTTATTAACTTCTGCTCAGTAAATGAACTAAAACTTGTTTCCCCTTCTCTCTTGTAACAGCTATTTAGAGCCAGGTCAGAATTTTCACTCTTTTTATCCGTTCAAAGGCTAGAAAGTTTAAAGTCATTTAATCTCAAGCTGTTTCTACTGTGAAAAGATACTAGATAGTGACATTTCAAAATACATACTTGTTGTGCTTGTACTGTTGTTTTGAATTATGTATTGTAAAATATCTTCAAAATGTCTCAACTCTCTGAATGAATCACTTAACAGTAGCGCTAAATCAATGTCAGCTTCTCTTGTTTGGGTTGCCTCAGAGCAGCCACTTAGCAGCTCCTCGTGACCTTGGGGCGGCCATGTTAGCATGCATGAGCGCTCGGCGTCCCGGCGCTTTGATGTGCCGCTGTCTCTCCCCTGCTCCATCCATGCATGAGCTACGTAAAGATTTCCTGCCCGGGTCAATCACACCGGAGTGCAGCTTGATCGAGTGTGACAAGCCCAACAAGTTCACGGGACGCCCAGAAGACGCCTCACCTTCTCCAGGTACTGTTCAACCTTGGCAGTAAGCAATGGAGCTGGCGGGCTATAGTTTGAGTAATTTCTTCCCTCTGCTCTCCAGACAGTGCATCAAAGAGATCTGCATGTAGATTAAAGGCGAAGCTTGGCCTGGAGTTTACCCATAGCACGTTAGCATGCACCACCATAACTGCTAAGACTATATGAGGCCATGGAACAGCCCTGGGTTACTATAGTTTTATAATAAGGCACTGATAAAATAATAGATAAAAAGCGCATCTGTCTGATAATGAAAAAAATATAATCTATAGAGTTTTGGAAGTTTCAGTAAGCTTTCTTTTAGATTAATTTCCCAGTGGTTTTTGCACACAAGGGAAGAGAACACAAGACATGGCATTATGTGTTTAGAAGCTTCCTTAAATGTGTGAATTTCATAGGTTTATGCAAATTTGCCATATAACCCAGTCATAGGGGGTCACAAGTCAGGAAGAGCAGCCAGCGTAAAACCTTAGGCAAATGAATATCAATGAATAAATATGATGTCAATCACTGCACACTGGGAGGCAGATTATTTGCCGCAGCAACCCCAGAAGATAATGCGGAAATACTACTTTGCCATATGGCTATATTCTCAGTGATGTTTTGTGTAGAACATCGTAATAGATAGATATCATTTTTTTAACTCATCTTACAGCCAGCTCATTATCCATTGTTCAAAAAAAGTATTATTCTTTTGTTATATTTAATTTTTATTATTATCAATAATACTTTTTTGAACAATAGATAGTAAGTTGACTGTAAGATGAGTAAAAAAATGATAGAGAGTAAAACTTAAAATTGAAAGATTACATTAGACATACTACTACTACACTATATTTCCAAAAGTATTCACCCACCCACTCAAATAACTAAATTCAGATTATGGTGTGGGGTTGTTTTTAGGAGCTGGGCTTGGTCTCTTAGTTCCAGTGAAAGGAACTCTGAATGCTTCAGCACCAAGAGATTTTGGACAATTCCATGCTCCCAACTTTGTAGGAACAGTTTGGGGATGGCCACTTCCTGTTCCAACATGACTGCACCACTGCACAAAGCACGGTCCATAAAGACATGGATGAGTGAGTTTGGTGTGGAAGAAGTTGACTGAATCTGCACAGAATCCTGACCTCAACCCGACAGAACACCTTTGGGATGAATTAGAGCGAAGACTGCAAGCCAGGCCTTCAGATCCAACATCAGTGTCTGACATTGGAAGAGAACGTCAGATATAGATGCAAAAGGTGGGCCATGTCATATTAAACTCTATGGATTAAGAATGGGATGTCACTTAAGTTCATATGTGTGTAAAGGCAGGTGAGCTAATACTTTTAGAAATATAGTGTATGAACGCCAAATTATTGAAAACAAAATATTAGTTGTTGAAAACTTGAAATTTTGAGTTGGCCTCAAAACACAAAAAAATCTTGACGGATCCTGTTGCCTTTTTTTTTTTTTTTTTACAGTCTGCTCTTGTTTATACGTCAAAGTGGTCTTAAAATTACAAGCACTACCCGAAACCCTATTAGCATTCTGCGCCACATCTAACCCTCTGTTTTGGAGTCCAGGGAACAGCTCAGGATTGCCATGTGCACACTAAGACCCCCCTTTTCTCTCCATCTCCGCCTAAGTAAGATATGAGTGAGTCATTACCAGACCACCTGTTCAGCATCTCCATCTCAGGCCCTAAGTATCATATCAACATCAAAACATCTCGAGCCACGCCACCACTTAAGCTAACACGTGTAAGCTCTCACCAACCAGACACATGCCACTGGTTAAGGTGGTGGTACACAGCATATGGCACTCCAAAGCCTCTTCAAGCTCACGCAAAGTACACAAAAGCTTCCGAATAGTGCTTGGTATATAAATATGAAGAGTTCTACATTTGGCGCAGACTGGCAGGATGGGATCTCAAAGTTTAATGAGTTTTTAGCATTAGCAAACTTTTAGTTAAGAGTTAGAATGATGACTGAATAATGCAGCCGCACATCAGTTCATTGTTGAATAGTTAATAGTTGTCGTCATTAACGTCACAGCGAATAGAGGATGTTGTCTGAGCTGATGAGGTGTCAGTAGTTAAAGGACAGATGAGCTGACAGAGTGATGGATCTCCACACAAACACTTTGACAGGCCATTGTGCGGAGGACACAAATGCAATTTATACAAGTTCAAAGTCCCACAAATCTTAACTTGCAGTATATATAATGGGAAATAGTTCAACTCTAAAAAAATCTTTTCAATACTGTGTAATAGTTTAAATATTGTAAATAATCTGGGTAACACTTCATTTTAAATCCACTTTTGATTTAGTGTAATTACAGTGTCCCTACAATGTAACACACAATTGCCTACTCACTCTTCTCACCGGGGCGGCAGTAGCTCAGTTGGTAGAGACCCTCGCTCATTAACCTGAAAGTTGCTGGTTTTAGTTCCCCCAAAGACATTGCATACTGTTGTTGTGTCCTTGGGCAAGATACTTTCACCTTGCCTGTGTATGAATGTGTTACTGTGACTGTGTTTGGTGGTCGGAGAGGCCGTAGGCACAGAATGGCAGCCACACTTCCATCAGTCTGCCCCAGGGCAGCTGTGGCTACAGAAGTAGCTCACCACCAATGAGTGTGACTGAGGAGTGAATGAATAATGGACAAGATTGTAAAGTGCTTTAAGAAGCTTGTAAAGCGCAATATAAATCCAATCCATTATGATATTATTATTCCTGCTCCCCCTCCCTGCAAAACCTCTGTGAACTGGAATGGCAAAATCTAAAATGGAAAAATTCTGTTTTTTTTGGTTGACTCTGCACTTCAGTTGTTTTTTTATCTTGTAGCATACCATATACCAGTGGTTCCCAACGGAGGGTCCAGGGACCCCTGGTGGGCTGCAAAGTTACTGCAGGGGGACAGCAAGAGGTTGTCAACATTAACTGCATGAAAAGAAATTTGAGTTTGAAATTAAGTACAACTAATTATTTAAAAATTTAATTTTGAAGCAAATTTTAGACATAAGTGTTTTTTTTAATAGAAATATATGGGGAAAAAACATGTCAGACTTTTGAATATAGTAAAGTTTTATTGTTGGGGGTCCGCATGGGATTGTCTGATTTTTAGGGGCCACGATATGCTTGAGTTTGGGACACATACAAAAAAACTATTGGAGGCCCCTGCCACCCACATCATCAAAACATTAGTTTTTGTCTAATTGATCTCATTTGTAGAAATGAATGTGTGTGAAATTTTCTCTTAATAGTTTTGACTGTACATTTAAGTTGTAATAAGCAAGAAGTTAAAGAGGTTACAGTTAAATTATTATTTAGCTCAGCTGAAAAGTAAAAGTTAGCAATGTTTAAATTAGAATAAATAAATAATGTAAGTTGGCCTAATTATTGTAAATAAGCTTTCAGAGACTGACAGATTTTGAGTAAACCTCGACAAACCGCCTGCTGCAAACTGGAGGACCATTGGCAGCGCCTCAAGGCACAGTCACCTTCTGATTAAAATATGCAGATGAGCTGTGCATAAAACATACCGGCAGATGTTTGGATGCAAATTCATGAGTGTGTGAACTTGTAAATGAGCCCCATTATGGCTTCTGTCATGAAAGTGTCCATATGTGACAGCTCAGGTGCGGTGCCACACAGGAGTCAAGTCTACAGTTCTGCTCCGCCTTTGGACGGTTAGAGTGATGTTTCTCATGGGGACGCTTAATAAAGATCAGAATATTACTGAATATAGGATCAGATGACAGGTTATGAGGCAGATGTTATTGATGTTGAGTTATATTGGATTACATTCCTCTGGGATCTATTATTTGATTGACTTCACGTGATTGAATGACATGACAGTTAAAATGTATCTCTGGATACATAGTTTTTTATTTGTATTGGACTTGATGTTGATTATATAGTGAATTTTATTAGGTGGTGTGCCAATGTGAAATGTCTAAAATTAGGCTCTTGGTGCCCATATGAGATTTTGAAAAACAATACCTCCAAAAGCTCCAGATACTACAATACTAGTATTGACAGCAACAGTATCAGTAGTAATGGGGCGGCAGTAGCTCAGTTGGTAGAGCCGCTTGTCCAATAACCAGAAGGTTGGCGGTTCAAACCCCACTCCCACTGCTGCATACTGTCGTTGTGTCCTTGGGCAAGACACTTAACCACACACTGGTGTATGAATGGGTGAACAGTTCCTTGATGTAAAGCACTTTGAGTACCCATGAAGGTAGAAAAGCGCTATATAAATGTGACCATTTATGTAAAATATAATTAATTGAACAGGTGTGGACATAAACACATCTGTTCTCATAATTATGTGCACATTAATGCATCTAATTACCCACAAATTATAATTGCATTTGCTTTGCATTGTTTGCGTTCATTGTGAATCTTATACTGAAAACAATGTAATCATAATGTCTTCTACATAATAGTCTTGAAAAGTGAACCTGCTGTCTGCTGAAGATAGGCAAGGTGTTTTTAAAGTATAGCCTAGAAACCATCATACATGTTTTTCTAACCTAAAGATAAGCCTTCATTGTAGAGAATTATATTTCTACTTCATCAAAACAGACAAAGTCCAGCATGAGCCACACCATTCACCTCCAAGTCCCTTTAAACCAGTAGTTATCCTCATTCTAGGATAAATCTTGTCCATACCATGTAGTTAATTGTTCAATGCACGAACCTTACCTTTTTGACAATTACGCTAACTAGTCATTATAATGCAAAAAGAATGTGGAATATTTTGTTTTTGTCAACCTCGAGCTCTTGTTAAGAGAAGACCCCTGTTATAGACATTGTAAAAAAAGACTTGGTTTATTACTATGCATAAAAGCAATGCTACTTTGACAACTCACCTTGCTTGGTGAAACATAAGCATTCAGGCTGTAAAAGCATTGACCACCAAACTACTACTTCAATAAAAATGGCCACATTACTTTTAACATTGAGTTATTCACATGTCAGGACTTTTTTTTGGCTGTAAAAATATTATGCCAATATGTCGTCTCTAAACTCCATCTTGAAACGTGAGAAAAATCTTCTGCTGTCTTGTCGCTTGAAGACGGGCCGTTCTTGGCAGCAGTTTCAATGCTGGTGCTCTGAGGTCAGGGTCACATCTGGCCGTGGCGGGGGCTGATCTGAGCGCTGTGATGGAACTGGCCAAGCATCACACAGAGGCAGCTGAAAGAGACACACACAGGGGGGAGGCCTGCAGATGGAGATAAACTAACAGTATATATGCTCTGGGCCTGCGAATTCTCTGTACATACAAAACGGAAGCATTTCAGATCTTTACAGTCGGCTTCTGCTGCAAGATCACTCACTACAGGTAAGCAGAGGGATTTCAATCGTTGCTGTTGTCTGTGAGACTGCTAAACTTCATGTAATCAAAATAACAAATCTGGATATTGTGATTCATTGGGTCTTTCCTCAATTGCCAGGATCCTTCTTCCAAAGTTGGCCCCTCCGCAAAGCCGAGCATCCTGCTAAAGCCACATGTGTGCATCCTTTGTGAATTAACCAAGCTGAGGAGATGAGCTTCAGCTTCAGGGAATTACTTCCTGAAAGGTATTTTTTAGTGATTAATAGTTATTATTATCTATTATAATATTTTTATAAACCGTCTATGATTTTAACAAGTGAGCTCTAATTTTTATTGATAAAATAAACATACTTTTTTACTTTTTTACTTATGTTCCATGGTATAAATAACAATATAGGTACTGAAAAAATGTGGGCAATATTGTTTTTCTTGCCATTGTAAAACATATGCAAGTCATCCATATGTTTTAACAAGCAATGTAACGTAAACACACATCTGCTGAAGGCGGCCGCTTCACCTGATAGCTGTTAGCCGCCGTTAGCTTGGACAGGCAATAAAAAGTAATATCTTCTAATGGTAGCTGGACTTTTCTTTTAACAAAATTTAGTGATAAGGCAACATATATATCACATTTTCGCTTAATAATATCAAACGTAAACTTTAAAAAAAAAAAAAAACATTTAAAAGTACTTGTTTTGTGGAAGTAATTGTGTTTGCATCAGAGAGAAGGTCATTGTGGTGGCAGAGTGAAGGAGATTGTGGGTTTGATCCTCTCAGCTGGCTGACTCACTTAATCTGTTCTCTGGGTCCTCCAGCGTCCTCCTCTCATCCAAATATATGCATGAATAGATGAATCTAAAAATGTCCCCAGTTCACACATCTGCAGCCTATGGTTTTAGAGCCACATGTGGCTCTTTAGCTCTGCTCTTGTGGCTTCTTGGGCATCTGGTTATGTAAAGAAATAAGTAGATGACGATAAACAACCTGCATCTGCATCAACTTGTCCATTTTAAATAAAACTTTCTTCCTGTTTTTCTGTATATGCCGTTGACTTCACTGTGAAACTGTTAATAAGCAGTTTTAACCTCAAGTATCCTCAAAGATGAGCGAATGGACTGGATAGAAGTGCCAAACAAGCACCAAGAAACACTTACAGGATGCAACTCTAGCTCTCTGGAAAATAATCTGTGCAGTATTTAAGTTAGTTTCCATTGCATGGGCTGTTTTTCGGTTAGATGCTTAGTGACTTTTGTGCATTTTGGCCCCAGTTAATGAATGTGAGACTAAGTGGGTGTCTGTCAAGGCCGGGACACACCGGGGCGATCATCGGTCATTAGGTGCCTTTGGATGGTTTGACGTGGTCGGTGACATAAGTCTGTTAGGTGTGTTCTGCACCATCGCATGAAGTGGGACACAGTTGGACATAGTTGATTGAACATGTCAAATTGGTGTCAGGTGTCCCTGATTGGCATCAGCCAATCAGGCGAGTGCTCTGATTGGCTGTCTGTACCGTTCACAATTTGTCAAACAGCTTGCATTTAACGTCTAAATTTAGGAACTTTCTGTTCTATAACTACTTCATTATGTTCCCAACATCTGTGATGCTAATGTGCTGCAGTTAGCTTACCATAGCTTCTAGGCTTGTGCAGATAAAAATAAAAAACTCCTCTGAGGCAAACAGCTGCAATAATCCAGTCTGTTTATTCATTAATGTGATCAGACGTGTTTAATTTAGTGGGTATGATTATTATTCACTGACAAATACTTGAGATTAACACGTGTGTTGCAGGGTTTTGTTTACTAAAGTTTGCGTAACCACAGAGTTTAGTGACTAGCGCTGCCTGCTGTTGTAAATAGTTATTATGTTTTGCACGTGTGCACTGCTCGGTCGTAGGTCTGAATCATTCTGGTGTGTCTGTAATTACTTTTAGTGGTGACAAGGGGAGACGTGAGGAGACAAAGTAGTCCCACCTCTGCTGACAGTGGTCGGTTGTGTTGGTGTGTCCCAGGCTTTAGTGTGTGTCCAAGTGTCAATCTTTTACCTTTAACTGCAGTCATTGTCCAGTCATTGTGCCCTGCCTAAGGCCCATAGTTGTTCAGGAATAAGCTGAAGAAGATAAAGACATTTATGAACAAACTGTACTACCTTCTTATCCAATAGTCTCAAGATTTTAGTTTGGACTCAAGAAAACTTAGGAACCTTGCCTGAAACACATGCAATCATCTCTATTCCCATGAGTATACAACTTTACTTTCAAGTTAATGAAAGACACTTTATGAACAACATAGAATTGAATAAAACTGGGTGGATCTGAGGCTTTCCATAACAATGCAATCCTATTAGCATAAAAGCATGTCACGTCTTTTAAATGCCACAACACACGGCAGGTTACAGTAAAAAAAAACAAACAACACCAGAATTGCATCCAACAAGTCCAAATAAATGCTAACTTTTTACACTGACTGTGCAGTTCGTGCTGATCCGTCGCTAGTAAAGCTGTCTTTCAAATGTCTGTTGGGAATTACAGAACACATGTTTTAAGAATCCTTGCCTAATTACCCTAAGTGTACCACGTTGGATTAAAAGAGGACACTATTAAAATAATGATTCTCAGAAATGATTATGGAAGTGTTAATCTTTCCGAGTGCTCAATATTCTCAGCTCTGGCCATAAATTAATTAAAAGCAAAGGAAAAACTGATTGATTCTACCGTTGGATCGATGAAGCTCCCAGGCTGGATCCAACATGGCCGGCCCTAAAGAGCAAAAAAACATGTTTTCATGATTAAAAGAGCTAACACCGGGAAGCCGTTTGCTGATATCATGCCTTTGCTTTGTTTATATGAAAAAATTGCAACGCTAATTACAAATAATTAGCTTTGCGAGGCATCTGAGGCTACAGGCGTGATGTAACCGCTGCTAAATTAACTATTCCTTTTGATTGGGGTGTAATTAACGGGCAGAGATACAAGATGTTTGGTGCTTCCTGATTTTGACCTCTGAAATATTCACCAAAAACAAAATTACTTTCCCACTGCGAGCCTTTTAATCTTCCTCGGAACACCACTACAGACAGGGAATGTTTAGAAAAATCACACATGGAATAATGAATGCCATACATAAATCATGGGCTCCATAGGATTACATGTTTTGTTTGTGGTATTGTGGGAGAAAAAAATGAGCCTGAATAGGGAGCAGAATATAGAACTATTCATCTCGGTTCAAAATGTGTTGTTAAACCCTCTGGAAAATTCGGCTTACAGAAATAAGCCGGCGATAATGCTGCACCAGTATGTCTGCATTAAAAGGTTTACAAATCCATGCTCTATCACCAGAGCTGGAGGTATTAAAGTTTTAGTAAACCGGTGCAAGAAATCATGTTAGTGTTGTCCTCGGATTTCTGAGATGTAGGTACTATGTACGAAACATACACGCAATGCTGTATGGTTTAGAGACAGAATTTAACAACTGGTTGGATAGGATTAGGATCGAGGGCAGAAAGGCCAGACTGAGATGGTTTGGACATTTATAAAGGAGGGATAGTGAATATTTTGTTAGAAGGATGCTAAGTTACAGGTTTGAGCTGAAGCAAAAGATGAAAAGTTATGTAAGGAGTTTCCACTTTTACTGCATACATAGTAAACCTTATATAAACAATTGCAGTACTTTGGTTTGTTGTGATAGACATACAATTTGATATACTTATACACCCAATCAGAAAACAGGAATCAGTGCCAACATACAAAAAATAAACTGCTTTTATGGACAGCATTCGATAAACAATCAACTCATAAAAGTCGCCAGTATTTCAAAATGATCATAATAAAACTAGATCTCGTGTCAGGACATCACTCATCTTCATCATGCATTGTTATAAATGCTTTATTAGTATTTTAATATTACAATATGAGCAGACAAAATACAGCTCATGACAGAACACAATCAAATAAAAAAGCCTGCCCCATTTTAGATTAACAGTTCAAATCAAAAACAAGAACGAAACAGAATTAAGAAGGAATTACCTTGTTATCTCTTATGTAACTGGACTTTCTTAAAAAAACAAATGGATTTTCAGTAGAGAGAGAGCGTAAGTGGTTTGAAAGGGGTGTCAAAAAAGTGTTGAATTGGAAAAATCCTCTCGAAATAGGGGAGACGGTTTAGGATTTTGTTTTCCTCCAGTCTACAACTTTAGCAAAAACATAAAAGTGTGCTCAGAGGTGGGGAACAACTCTCCCTCTGACCCCAGCCCAGGCCTCATCTGGTTTAACTACTTCCTATGTGAAGAATATAAGGCTTTACTCACAGACTAGTCTCCTTGGAGCTGATAAAGTCCCTTAGATGAGGGACAAAACATTTTCTAAACACAAAACTTTGTCCAGATACCTTTCTTATTAGTAAATTTCACCTGAATGCACCAACATGTTCCAGTGCAAGTCTTGTGCCGCAAGGACAAATTTCCAAACATCTGTTATTCTTAAATACACCAACACCACATGAGGTTTGCAAATATAAAGCACTTTGCATAGTGATTAACCTGAGGTGATATTGGAAACACATTACTCATTACTACGCATTTCCATTTTCTATATATGCAGCTGATAATACTACAATAAACACACTAGAACTATTTACTTGACACATTCCCATATCTTTCATTCATATTAAACCCCATTCTATTTTCTCAAACAGTAGAATGAGCCAAGGTCAAACTAGGACATGAAACACCTGCGATTTTAGACCTACTTTTTTTTTTTTTTTGGATGGTGTTTTTGTTCTTTTGAGCTCCTTCACTTTCCCACAATGAATCTTTGAGTCCAGATTTTCATCAGTTGGTGAAAAGATGAATTTGTCCTTTATCTGTCCCCATTCTTTTTCACAGAGACAATGCTATGGGGCCTGCTGTTATTTCATTACATCTGATTGAAAGTTCTTGATTTGGGTGGAATTATTGAGGGTAATTGATCATCTGCATGTCCCCGGCTACAGCGTCACACATTTGGCACGTCAAAAGAGCTGAGCCTCATTGTCAAAAAGTGCTGATAAGACCGTTCTTCTTCCCAGACCGTTTTGAATGGAAGGAAGTGGCAAGTGCCGGTGACTGGAGGAGGTGTCTGGATCCTTATCTCCAGGAAGCATTGAGTTTCAGCTGTGTCAGCAGCTTCTGGCAGCAGACGATGAGCCCTGACAGCCCCAGGTCTTGTTGTAATGTGCGATAAATAGTTAACATGCTTCACGGCCGGCTCGAGCCTGGCCAGAGATCACACATCAACATGAATAAAACATGCAGTAGTATTATGTGCTCAAGGAGATAACTAATGGATAGCTTGGGCAACTTCATAGAGGCAGAAGAATGATAAAAAGGACGATTTTTTCTTATACTGTACTCATGGTCCTATAAGGCCAGTGTTGCCAGTTGGGCTTCTTTTGAATACCTTGGGTTGAAAAAAAATAGCATTCGATTGGTTTATAAAATTTGAGCTGCTTTTCACAACATTTTCCGGATTTTTACAAAATATTTGAGTTGTCATTTCATTGCAAACAAAGCCAAAATGCACATTTCAATAAATTGCTATGTCCTCTTACTCATATCATCATTTCATTTGTTTTTACAAATGAGTGATTCATGTTTAGTTGCTGACATTTTATGTTGGGTTTTTCATACGTTTTTGTGGTTTGTATGTCACCCTGACCAGGAAGGTTTTCGTTGTCTGATTGCTCTCTCTGTGGGGAACCTGTGTGCGTGACTTTTTTAGTGCTGCTGTTAAGTTTTGTGTTCTTTCTTACGTTTAACGGTTTTACCATTTAGAGTGGTTTTAGTTTGGGCTGGTTTTTATTGTGTTGGGTGGGTTTAAAGTTCTGTTTGGGCTGTGCCAAAACTGACTTCCTCTTACTGGCAGGACAGTTTGTCCAAATGTGGTTTTTCTGTGTGGGATCTCAACATCTCTACTTGTTGAGGCTCTGGTGCTGAAAGTTTTCACAGTTTTTTGTTTAATGTATTCAGAAAGTAGAGGCAAGTCGAGTCCATGATGAGTTTTGTATGAATACATATTTGGACATTAAGCTAGGGCAAGTTTTGAATGGGACGGCAATTTATTGATAAAAAAATGACATGGTGAATAAATCTTGTGACAAAAGTCTTTAGACAAATGTTTTTTAGGTGTCCTGTGCATTAAAATAGGGACAACAGGGACATCATTTGTTGAAAACTGGAACATATTAGTGTTTTTACAGATTTTACTGGAGCTGTCCCCATTAAATAGGGACATATGGTCACCCTAACTTAACATTATGTGGGAAAGCTGTCATCTGCACAATTAAGCTGGCAGAGTAACCCAGTGTCTAAATTTCCAGTGTGCTGCTGAACACCACACACCCTTCATGTTAATATAATGCTTTGGTTATACAAATTGTGATAAGCTGATATCCTAGTTCTGTAAAAGTTAGTTAGTTATGCTACCTGAAGAAATCGTTGCAACTATTGACCACATGTGCAAGTCAACACTGGAAAAAGACACAAACATTTAACTGTGCATCATGCTTTATAGCACATTAACATTAAGGGCCATATTTGTAGTAGTAGTAGCTTTTGTTACAGTTTGTCCTTATAGATGAAATAATTAATCATGAAGCCAGTTGCTAATGTTCTCTATCAAAGCACTGACATTAAACATACATCAATCAGCATAGCATGACGACTTCTTTAATATCATAATAATAATAATACATCAGTCTTTCATAATGCTTTTCTAGACACTCAAAGTTGCTTTAAATTTGGTGCATTAGTCGATTCACATCTCAGTCACACTGTGGTGGTGATAAGCAACTTCTGGGGCATAGAAAATATCCAAAATCACTTTATCTGTCCCTGAAAAGCTCAAAAGGGCAAAAAAAGAGATTTTGCTCTTCTCTAGCATAGAACCTCCTAGCAGGGGTGTCAAACTCAATTGGCGCAGGGGCCAAAATTAGAAAACCAGTCTTGGTCGCGGGCCGAATAAGAGTATAGGATAAATAATAAAGCCAGCTTACTGTATTTTTGTTCTAAGTCAGGCTGCAAAAGGCGTTTTAACATAGAATATTACTTCCCCACAGAACTACAGGTGTAGATTTTGGGATTTAAGGGGGTTCATAATTTACTGTTTGCTTTGAATCTGAACTTAGAACTAAAGAAATAACAACAAACAAGCCACAGACTCGGACGCTCAGACTACTGACTAACAAACTACTAAGCAATTATTTATGTATTATTGTTTATTACCACAGCTATGTAACTCCTCATATAAGACAAATGTTTGTACCAGGTCCACTCTAACTCAAATTGTATTTACTTTTATTGAGCAAACCACTGTCCACCCCTCTGTCCTCTGCAAGACACAGTGTGGAGCTCATTTGTACCTCTGTCTGTGAGAGTTTAGCTCTGTTTGCTGCGTGTTATTTTGTGCATTAACGAGCACTCTGTAGCGACAGAGAGAGATGAAAGAGCGACCCAGGGCAGTGCCATGAATGAACTTAAAACAGCTCTGATAACTTGTCTTTTCTGACAGTGTGACACAGGCTCTTATTAAACCACTGCTGTCTGTAGATTCTGTTTTTGGAGACGGGGTTTGTGCAGGTGATGTTACACTGCTGTGTGGTTAGAGCCTATTTTTATTACTGCCACATTAGCTCAACAAACAAAGTGTAGAGTGTTTACAGACTGCCCCACCTGTTTAAGAAGCTCGTGCTCTGACTGTCTCATCTTCTTTGTCCATTTCATTTGATGAAAGTTAAATGTCCCTGACAGAGAATCCCGTTCCCTAAAACAGCGGGGGCGGGGCAGTGCCGGTGAGCAGCGGCAGTGCTTCTGCGGTGCATTATGGGAAATGTAGTTCAAACAGGTTGAGTTCAATATATCGGCGGGCCATTTTTAATATAAATTAGAAATTATCTCGCAGGCCAAAAGGAATTATCTTGCGGGCCGGATTTGGCCCACGGGCCTTGAGTTTGACACCCCTGTCCACCCCTAGAGCAAAAATTCTAAATGCATTTGGTAGCTCTCCCCAAGCTTTGCTTGCCAGTGTTGGTAATATTAATCTAATTAATTACTTTACCCATGAGTACAACGCTGTTACAGTTACTGACAATAAAATGTGGCATGTTACTTTTAGGAGGACACAGAGTGGAGCGGCTGTAGAGGCTGCAGTCAGAGCAGAGCGACTTGAGCAAGGCCCAGGACTTATTGGTTTGTGAATTTGCCCAGGAAAGGAGCAAGGAAACACGGCATGGCTCTAGTGCAGCTGCAGGGCAGAGACTGCAGGTCACCACTGCACTTTCATTCTCTGTGGCTCCGCGGCACACAGGGCCATTCTATGGCTCCCGTCGTGCATTAAAATTGTAACACACGGCCCCCTAATTCTGACATGAAGCCCCTCTCATCGTCACACGCTGACAAGACACTTGTGGCTCGCAGCCCAAAAGCCTAGGGGCCGCAGCGTGAGCTCTGCTAACAACATCAATAAGAGCAGGGCTGTACGCACCACAGAGGACAAAGAGGTCGAGATCTCAGTGTTTTTCAAATATAGTTATAAATTTAAACCAGGACTAAACCAAGCCTAAACTGGGTCTAAGCCTGTTACACCAGGACTAAACCAGGACTAAACCATTCCTAAACTAGGTCTAAACCATGTCTAACCCATGTCCAGAAGGAAACCTGACCTCAACCTAAGTCAATGGACCACAATAAAGGAATTTAAAACATCTATTGTGTTTAATTGTTTTAACATAATAAGTAGCAGCGTAGTTACTTTGCCTAGAAACTAGTTACTCACTCAGTTACTTTTTGGAAAAAATAACTTATAACTATAACTAATTACTATTATTATTTTTTTAAGTAAGATACCCAACACTGCTATTTGCACAGCAAGTTTGCCTGAGATTGCCTTTCAGATTTCTCAAAAAATTAAGCTTTAAGTGTTCTCATTGTCCACACATTGTTTTAATAAACTTTGCTAAAACAAATGGCTATATTAAATAAATGTCTTTTATAAAATTAAGAAAATTGGCCTAACATATTGGTTAAATCTGCCATTTGCTGCTCTGAATTTTAAAAATTGGTATTGGTATCCGCCATAAAAAAAAACAAAAAACATCAGTTATCAGTTATCATATCAGCTGACCTCTACCAAGCACCACCAAACCCAGTCACACTCATTCAGACACATTCATACAGGCAACGTGGGTGAAATGCCTTGCCCAAGGGACACAACGGCAGTATGCAATTCCGTGTGCCCCATCATCGCAAACTAAGCTTACCTTATAATATTACTGTAAGATTTTCCTGCTGCATCTTATCTTAGGCGCCACTGCCTTCACTACCCACGAGCATCTCTTGCCTTGGATGACTTCTGGTAGATACTGACCACTGCAGACCGGGAACACCCCACCAGAGCTGCAGTTTTGACCCAGTCATCTAGCCATCACAATTTATCCGTTGTTAAACCCACTCAAATTCTTACGTTTGACCATTTTTCCTGCTTCTAACCCATCAACTTTGCAGACAGAATGTTCACTTGCTGCCTAATATATCCCACCCGGTAACTACTCACTAACAAGTGTCGCAATGAAGAGATAACCTGTGTTCTTTCCTTTACCTGTCAGTGGTCATAATGTTATGCCTTACTGACAGACAGGTGCTATCCAATAAGTTAGAATATTATGTAAAAGTGCATTTTTCTCTCAGAAGTTCAATTCAAAAAGTGATATTTGTAATTTCAGCACAAACAGAGTGAAGCATTTCAAGCACTGTTTTCATTTCATTCTGATATTTATGGCTCACAGTTACAAACAACCCCAAATTAAATTATTCACAAAACTAGAATATTGTGAAAAAGTTGACTATTTTAAACTGTTGTTGTCACATTCGAACACCAACTGAACTGGAAACATTTATAAAGGTTTGCTGAGCCTTTAAGTGCTCTTAGTCTTGTTCAGTGGGCCCCACAGTAATGGGGAGGGCTACAGACAGTTGTCCACTCACTGACCACAGACCACAGAAGCTCACTGATAAAGAAGCTGCTTTTCACAGAGTGCTGTTAAGTATATTGCTCAATTTTTGTAGATAAAGTTGCACAAGAAGCAGTACAGCTGTATCCTAGTGACAAGAAAACCCCAGACCAGAACTTTGGGGAAGTTCAGAGGGAATGGAATGAAGTCATCAGGAACCACCACACACAGGCGGATTAAGACATGTATCTACAGCTGTGTCAGGGCTTTCCTAAACCAGAGACAAGGTCAGCAGCATCTTTTCTTATGGAAGTTAATAGGCATCTGTGTTTTCTGAAGTATAAAGTCAACACAGCCTTTTACTGTGAAGGTTTAGAGGACTGCAGGCTTCTTTCTGCTCATGAGCTTTATGCAGATGCTAATTTGATCATCCAGCAGGACTCAGAAACACACCGCCTAAAGTACCACACACTGGGCAGATGACCATGGTCTTACTGGCACAGACTGACCAACTCCAAACCTGAACCCCAGAGAGAATCTATGGCGTATTGTCCAGAGGAAAATGAGAAACAGCAGAGCCAGTCACACAGATGAGCCGAAGGCCTGTATCAGAGTGACCTGGGCTTCTATAACACCTCAGCAATGTCACAGGATGATCCCCTCCAGGACACACCGCACGAGGCAAAAATTGATCAAGAAGGAGTCCCAAACAAGCACCAAGTACTTCTACATACTATACATAGTGTTTTAATCATTCTATTTTATCGGTCTCATAAAATATTCAAAATTTGTGAATATTTGAAGTTGGGGTTTTGTGTAACTGTGAGCCATAATTATCAAAATTATAAGAAAACAATGCCTGAAATTCTTCACTCTGAATGTATTGAAGCTATGAATGTATGAGTCTGACTTTTTGAATTGAATTTCTGAGAGAAAAATGCACTTTTACATGATATTCTAATTTTGTTTGTATGTTGTCATTTGCCAAAACAATCTTACATAATAATTTGGGATTTTTTTAAGGCACAAGCTAATTTATTGAAAATGATTAAGCCAAAATTCACAGGCTATGTTTGTATTATAAGTCTCTATAATGTACAGCTAACTACCATGGTGCATTTCTATATGTGGACCACTTTTCTTCTTTTAGTGCGATCTACCCAGAAGCACAGCTAATGGAATACAAAGATGTAGGCTTATTGACGTATTGATTCAAAGGCCTTGCTGTGATTGAAGCCCTGTGCATACTCTAAATCGTATGGACTAAAGACTAATCTTCCAATTTCAACTGCTGGAGGCTGCTGTAAATAGATTTGATGAAGACAGAAACTTACATGACGTAATGCTGCACAAGGCAGTTCATTTGAGTTGAATTAAGCACCAAGCATTGTCACTGTGTACATGCTAATTTGTCCAAGATAAATTTGGACACATTTTCAGCATCCAGAAAAGTACCACTTGCAAAAAAAATGCAGGGCAATGCATAGTCAATGCATGATTTCGCAAAGTGGTCTGGGGCAACTTCGGTACAATGATGCGACAGATGTAAATCAAGTCTTGTTTTGAAAATCTGCATCTACAACACAAAAGTCACATCTATCACTAAAACAACGATGTTGGTTCAAGGCTCTTGACCAGTGGTGGACAGAAACTAAATACTTTTACGCAAGTAATTTACTTTAGTGTTTTTTGAAGGAAAAAGTACTTTTGGGGTACGTTTTGGGGGAAGGGAAGATTTTGCCAAAACATTCAAATGTTCTTTATACTCAAGTCAGTACTTTCTTACTTTTACTGAAGTAAAATTTTTGTCAGGTACTTTTACCCCTACTTGAGTAATATTATTTTTGAAATAACAATACTTTTTCTTGAGTACAGATTTTGAGTACTTCGTCCACCAGTGCTCTTCGCACAATGAAAGGACATGCCATCTCAAACAAGGGCCCTACCACGTCTGAGTACAGTTTTTTAAAGGCAGTCATTGATTTACTCATTTTCCAAATGTTACCAAGTTGTCCATTAGATTTTAGTTTTTGTTTTTTTTTATAGGCTATATTTTCTAAAGATATTGCTTAACATCCCTACTTTTGATTGTATATGATTGAAATTTGTCTATGAAGACTCACTCATCCAGGGTAATTGCATTGTAACAAAAGGTTTAAAAAGAAGTCATCTGGATTTGGTTTTTAAAGTTGAAGACATTTCACCTCTTATCCAAAAGGCTTTCTCAATTCTGAAATCATCCTGTTTCATTTCAAACCTGTTAATACTCTCACACAAAAACTGGTTCATCCCAAGGACAAAATTCCCAGTTTCAAACAGAACAATGATGTGTACTCCATCCATTGCAATGAACACTACAATGGTGAATCCAAACAACCTCTGCACAAGAGGTTATACCAACACCGCAGGGCCAACTCCAGTGGACCACAATCTGCAGTACACCTCCACTTGAAGGCTCAAACCATTCCTTTGAGGACAGTGAGGTCTAAATCTTAGCCAGAGAGAAAAGATGGTTTGAGCGAGAAGTCAAAGAAGCAATCTTTGACAAAAAAGATAAACCTTGTCTTCACAGAAATGCTGGTCTCAGATACAACCTTCCTTCTGACTACAACAGTCTCCTGAAACCCAAACAAAACAAACCAGTTTCACTCAGGTCATTAACACCTGTAGGAGCTGACCAGGCTGTGGAGGGTTAACCACTCTCACTCCAGCTCAGGACAAAGGACTCCTAACAACCCGAAACCACTCAGGCTATTCATGGTCTCCTGAACCAATAGAATTTAGTTTCAGGTCTAAAACTCCTCCTTCCTAGAGGCATATAAACCAGCTCTCTTACCAGTTCAGTTTCAGAATTGAGAAAGCCTCTTGGATAAGAGGTGAAATCTCTTCAACATTAAAAAACAAGTCCAGAAGACTGCTTTTTAACCTTTTGCTGTGATATGATTGAAATGTATTTTAATTCATGTTTAAAAAATATGCATATTGTTCAATAGGTAGTGGTAATGCACTTCCAAAGACTTCATGGTCACAAAGGAAGCAAATCTGAACATAGCAGTAATAATATAATTTCATTAAAAAGGGGTTGCATTGCAGAGCCTTGTATTTGAGAAACCTTGCACACTATGCTAAGAGTAGTCAAAAAGTATAAAGTATTCAAATGTTAGGAATTTCTTGAGAATTGCAGAATAATGGTTAGTTGGGTGGTTATCTTGAGTGCTGGTTTACAGACTCTGAAGTAGTTAAAACACTGTGCTGGTTGACTGAGGCCAAGTTGTTACAGTGAAGTGAGGAACTATCATGGAATGGACAAATTTCAAACATGACAATTTCTGATATTTTTGAGTTGAGCTTTTTGAAGAACAGACCTAAATATTCCACTGCACCTTGCATTATGTACAGTATATGTAATGTAAATTAGAAAGTGTGATTATAACAAAATGAGAAATATATGGAGTTACCTTTTAGAAACTATATGTAATTTTGGAAAGTTTGAAAAGTTGAAAAGTTTCATTTCATGTTTCAGTTTAATTTATGCTGTTTTATTCATCCTTTGAATATTTCTGTGGCTAGACCTTGAACAAACCAATTCTATGCCTGCTACTGTACAATGGTATACTTTCCATGGGAGATAAATGAGCATTTTATTGCGCTTTCACTTATCAGTATTTCCTGTGCTCATTTTGTTGACGTGAAATGCACTTAGATTAATTAAAACTTTTGTACTATTACCATGAAGCTAACATTTTCATCCAAAACACTGTGGTAGATAGGATTCACCTGACACTAATGACAGTAAGACTTTTTTCCACCCACCCGTCTTGAATTTAGTAAAAGGCGCTGCAACAGAACAGGCAAACCAAAGGGTCTACTGGAGTTCCGCTTTAAAATGTTTAAGCTTGAGAAAATAGACCCTTTTCACGTGACGTCAGACAACTTCCGTTTTGAGACGATGGGATGTATCTTCATTTCTGGTGCCGCGCTTCTCCCATAAGAAATTCACCCAGACTTTTTTTGAAATTGCCGTTTACAAGTTTACACAATATACAGCGATTTTCAAATGAATATTTACCCACAAAACGTTCAAAACTTGCGAAAGGATATTCATTCTTCAATGAAGGATACTTGGATTATGAAGTGAGCGCTTTGTTATGTAGCTAGATAGCGTTAGCAACATGGCTAAATGATAGAGCTGCGCTATAAAACA
Source organism: Bostrychus sinensis (assembly GCA_020698575.1). NCBI lineage: Eukaryota > Metazoa > Chordata > Actinopteri > Gobiiformes > Eleotridae > Bostrychus > Bostrychus sinensis. The sequence continues at coordinate 8,322,480 of CM036257.1, read as the reverse complement.
GTGTTAGATCATGTCATGATCTGAGTTTATCTGAATATTTGACAATCTGCTTATCAGGAAATACCACTGGATAGTACTACAGTATATTTTCATTTAGTAAAGCTCTGTGCTCGAACACTGACTCTGCTGTAGTGATCAATCTGTGACAAAATAATAGACTTCACATATACTGCCAAAACTACAAACTAATCTTTACTTTAATTCATCAGCAAATCTCTGTACATCATGTAGCCTTATATTTGGCAAATTTTTAAGACTCCGAGTAAATTCCTTACTGGCGAGCAGCAGCACTGGAAATTAAGATACATCCCATCGTCTCAAAACGGAAGACGTCATCGTGAAAAGGGCCTATTTACTCAAACTTAAACATTTTAAAGCGGAACTCGGTAACTTTTCTCATTCCTTTGCTGTGTTTGACTAATTTTCCTCTACGGAGCTCCCCCTAAAGTCTTTGGTAAAAGTTCATACTAGTGATGGGAATATAGGCTTGTTTCGGTGAGACAGATCATTTGGCTTGGTTCACCAAAAAGCAAGCGCTCTTTTGGCTCTCAAATGGCTCTGCATTTTACCACCTATACCTTTTATATTTCAGTCAAATTGATTACAGTTTTGACTAATGAGTTGTATTGTGTACTCATATATAACACAAATACATGGATTGTGATGAAGTACTCAAAAGTTCTGATGCTTTGAAACTGCCCAATAAACTGAATTGTTTACAGAACCACTTTACTACGCATTGCATATAAACACATCTATAATTAGGACAAAAAAATAAATAAAAATTTTTTAAAAAAGACCTCAGCTTAGAGGGGTGGATCCAGTTTCTTCTCTCTGTTATTATCTGCCTTTTGGAAAGATCTTTTCAGAAAACCTTTGTTTACCTGCTTTAATAGTTTTTGCTACTTCCTTTAGCCTTTGTCAGAAGCGCCATACAATGTTGATGCTGTGACGTGTCCTGTAGGCTAAGGAAAATCAGACAGAATGTGAAAAGAAAACATCCAACTTACAAACAAGAGCAATAAAAAAACAAGCAGAAAAAGAAAACCTCAAATCAGCCATGTCCGACCACTGCAAGAGGATCACATCACGGACTGGAATAATGCCAGGGTCAATCAAGCTGAAAGTAACAAGTATCACTATTGGATTAAGGCAAGCCTTTGAGATTAGGAAACATGCACCATGAACTGGGATGAGACAGCCTACACCTTATCCCACACTTGGGATGCAGTCCTGGAGGCACAAGCTTTCCCTGCTCATCACACAACAACTCATTTAACCGTCACACAGACTCCTAAACAGTATATTTAAGGTAAAAAAAGTTACTGAGTTCCGCTTAAAAACTGATTTGAGGTCCATCAGGAAAGGCTTTCAGGACTCTCTCAAATCTCAGAAGAGCAGGAGTTAAGAAGACCTTCTGACCTGGAAGAGCTTGTGGCAGTATTTGCTCCAACTGAAGTATGCAAGCAACCCATTAGAAGGTTAGGGTAGATTTAGTGTCAATGAGCTGTTTATGATTCCCTTTTTTTGGTTCATGTTGTTTGAATCTATTCTTTTTTTAATTTTTTCTTGCTATCAAATATTTACATGGGGTGCCTTAGTGACAACCCTTGCATGGGGCGTCCTAAAATCTTCAATTGCCACTGCCTCAAGCGGCTGTAGCACTGATGCATTCTGTACTTTTACATGAATAACCATTTTAGATCAACAGATTGGCTGGATCGATCTTGGACCCTGAACAAATAACTGCTGCGTGCCCACATCTGTTGCTGCTGCAAAAAAAAATACAAGACATCAGTATTTTAAACAGAGAGTTAAGTCAACCGTGGCTGTAATCTATCACGCTGTGGCTGGATGGGCAAGATAAACTCACAGTGGAAGTACTGATATAAGTCCAGTCTCTTTGAAGATTAGAGCGACCAGTGAGCATAGAAAATTGCAGGCCCCATGTTCCCTGGTGAAGAAGAGAAACAGTGTCGCTGACCTCTGACAGAGAAATGTTGGGCTGTCTGGAAGAGAAAAAAGAGCAAAAACTTCCAAAATCCAAAAATAGAACAGTCAAAAGGTAGGTCCTGGGTCTAATCTGCCATGAATGTGTTTTGCTGCAGCGTATTCTTGGCTTTGGGGGTGGAGCTTACCAGAATATTAATTAAGAAATAAAACATATTAAGAAAAGTTGGCAGTACAATATATATATATATATATTTTATCTAAAACCAAATTTGTTATCTTTAAAAAAAAAAAATAAAATAAAAATTTTTTTATAAATGAAAAGAGTGGACGCAACTAATCAACCAGTATCTCACTGACTGATTGTTTGGCCGTGTGACTACAGCCTGTCAGCCCTATGAAAGTCATAGAAAAATAAAAATAGCAGTTTCTTCTCAAATATATCATCATCATTTCTGATAGATGCTGTCCTCCCTGCCTTACATTTGGGCTCCAAGAATTATTAGCCATTTGCGTGTCTGTATATTCCTTACAAGACGTGCTGTATAAATTCTCATACTTCTTCACTGTCTTGGCCAGTTGATTCTCAAAACTATCCACTGGTGTACAACCTTCTGGACTGGCGAAAAAGTGGAAATGCCAACATCTGCTTCTCTGCATTAACTGCAGTCACATAAACATTTCTTACCACTTACACAATAGACCTTGTTCACAAAAAACAGAAGTAGTAACTTGTTGCGTTATCTGAGCTTAGCAGATTGCACATTTGCGGATGTAGTGACAATTACAAATTCTTTTGTGAAGAATTTATGCAAGATCATTAAGAAAAGTAAATAAGAAAGCTTAAATGCTATCGACAAATAGCATTAGCTAACTACCGGTCACAGCAGATAAACAATATTAAATAGGGCTGTGACAAGATCTTGCAGTCTTTTGATCTTGAAAGATCAAAATGTCACAAGATTCTCGTGAAGGTTGGACTTGTGATCTCAGATCAGGTTCTGTTTGCACTTTTTACAAATGAGAAGCTAGTTATTTGAGTTTGTGGCAAAACATTTGGCAGTATATATGTTCTGCTATTGCATACATACTTTTAAATAATAGAAGTAAATATCAGTCATTACAGTTTGGTAGTCTTCTTTGTTTTTTGTTTGTTTGTTTGTTTCTTTTATACACGTGTACAATGTGTATGTGTACATATAATTTTATTTCTTATATGCTGGAAATAAACTTTACTACTACTACTACTACTACTACTACTACTACTACTGCATTTTAAAAATGCACCTAAACAGTGTCAATTTTATGATTTTCAGGTGAATAAATTACATTATTCATTTGTGTAAAATACATATTTCAATAGTGTAAAAAATTCTACTTGTCTCTCATTAACCCAGTCTCATGTCATGTCTTGTGGGATTTGTGCCTTGTCAACACCCTAAGTATTCAAGTCTGTTTGACTGAAAATGTCTAAAATGAATAATACTATAGCAAAGACCTGTAGTTTATATATTAACAGACAATTTTGACTCAGAAGGAGATTGATGCTGATGTTTTGTTAATAAAAACATGGCAGTTGTCAGAGCAAAAACTTTTTTTTTTTTTTTTTTTACGCCACTTGCAACTGAAAGTATCTCATCACAACTTCCGGTTGAAAATGCGCATGTGTGAAAAAGGCCTATAGTTCTTGGACACCCCTGTCAAAAAAAAAAAAAAAGTTTTTTTCCAGTTGATGCATTATGAACAAGCTGCAAGAAAAGAATGGCATCCCTCTCCCTCGACACTTCCTCCAGCTCGTCCAGAGGAATTCTTCTGGAGGAGTAGAAGTGTACCTTTAATTGAAGAGAAGAACTTGAACTCTTATAACTTACTGGCCATTGAATAATAATTAGTGAATTTATATTTCTGGCGCATTATATTTCAACTATGGTCCATAATCAAATTTAACTGTAACCCAACAAAGCCCCACCTCCAGCTGAGCAGAGTGGTCTTGAGCCCCGGCGCATCAAGGCAGCGCTGCTCTGTGCTAATTGTAAGTTGCATCAAACGGACCAGCGGCTGCTCTGATGAGATTGTGCTGCTGGAGGAAGAGGAGGAGGAGGCAGAGGAGGGACGGGGCGGGGGTCTGGCTCTCTCAGTACAACAGGGGGGAGGACTAAACACGCGGCCAAACTTCCTCCATCTGCTGCCAGCACATTTCATCCCATTGTCTCTTTGTCCCCCCGCCCCCCTCCCCTTGGTTGTCGGCGAGCGCTGCCAGTCCCGGTCCTGCACCAGATGAAGCTTCGGGACACTCATTTGGAGAAGATGGAAGGCCGCAGCACGTGTCCGCCTGCCAACTTAGTCAGAGCAACGTTGGCCAAAGTTGCCACTGTGTTGTTTTGCTCGTTTTCGTGTGGTTTGAGCAAAGGACAAGCACTGGCTCTTTGGAAATGGTTTAGGGCTTTAATAATGTGGGCTTTGAAGCGACACTGCACAGGCCGAGAGGTGCCATTAACTTTATGTGGCTATAAAAGACAGTAAATTTAGATCCTATACGTTCCAGTACAGTACAAATGCAAACATATTTTCCATTTTACCATTACAAAAAATAAAACTAAAAAGACTAACCCTGGATCTACCTCTAACATATTTTTATTTCATTTTTTTCAGCTTCTTCTTGTTAGTGGGTGTGGGTGACTGGAGCCTATCCCAGCAACTGTAGCTCTTAGGTAGGGTATAATCTCTGTAGTTGCCAGTTAATCACAGTTAATTGATCTTGAAACCAATGGCACCACTACTTTATATCGTTTTGATCCTTTTTTTATGCTGGATGCCCTTCCTAATACTTATTATTTGATCAATGTGACACAATGCAATGACGCAACACACATGCTCCCAAGCATATTCCAAAAAATGTTCACATGCAGCTTAAGAAGGACCAGAGGCACTGCTAGATTGTTTTAGTTCTCTAACCTAAAACCACCAATGCCCCCCCCCCATTTTAAAATGTGAATTCTTGCTCTGAGCTAAATTAACTACTGCATTATATTTGTCACTGTTTCGTTCTATTGTCCTCTTTCTCTCGTTTCTTGTTTCATTTCAATTCGCACTGCCATTCAGATCATTTTTATTTGTCTTAGGCCCTCTACACACTGGCTGCGTTGGGTGCTGCAGTGAGTGCACTGGTGTCACAGCTGTGTCGCAGCGATGCGAGGTTGTACACACTGGCTGTGTGAGCATTGCGCTGCTGGCAGATCCTTCTCTTTTTTTCTACAGAAAAGCCATTCAGAAGTCTATATGAGAGTACAGCCACATATAACAGACCAATGGTGACTATATTTGACTAAAGAGCTGTATGTTTACTATCTATTGTTTACTATATAACAATATATGCTTATTCTGTGTATATTTTGGGTGAAAAACGCGACCTAGCGCCAGCCCCCAGCGTCAAAATTCGGCGAGGGTTTGATTTTGATGGTTCCGTCGAGCGTTGTGTCTCACGCAGGCAGTGTGGCTGCTCTGATCTGCTGAGCTGGGCACCAAAGTGGGCCTGATCCAGTGGCGTGAGGGCCCTTTATCTCAAGAGAGTCTAGATGCAGCCGATGGGGAAAGTGGAGCTCCACTCAGCTCCACTTAGCTAGAGATACTATTGGTCGCATCTAATACGTCACTCCCTGTGCCAAATACAAAAACCTTCTTAAAACGCTACAAACTGTATATTCATTTATGATATTGATGGAATAAAGTTGATTATGGTTAGGCTTAGAAAATTTAGTATTGTCCCAGAAGTGGAAGTAGTGAAGCTCCACAATGCAACAGCATTTGCTTGCCCTGCCTGTTGGATGGCAGTGCCCCTGAGAAGGACACTTAGGAATGGCTGATGCCTCTTAGACAAAAGATCCTGGCAATTGGGAAACACCCCAGGAGTCAGTGTTAAGCATAGAGCTCAAAATAGAAATGCACTGTAGCACAATATGGCTACCTTTCCAGATCGTCACAAGTTTATATCATATAACAATCTAATATCCTCATTTCACACAGTCCTAGTGAAAAATGGTGTGCTTATAAGCTTTTCACAAACAAGTCCCATGCATTTTTAACCACAACAATCAAAACTCCAGCAGTGAAATAGTCTGAAATGGTCATCCGGCCTCCTTCTATCATATATTCACATGGCAGGTGTGTGATGTCAGCGTACAATGGTTCCAGAGCTGTCATCTCGGCAGGCTTATGTGAGTGGCTGAGAATACAATTAGTTTCACATCACTAATGCATAAATAATGAGTCCTGCTGGAACAGAGCGCTGTCATAGGCACCGCTCCCATTGGCCAACAGCGGCTCTGTGATACGCTCCTCGTGGCATTAGTGAGAGTACTGTGGTGCACCCTTGGTATTAGCTTGAATCCGGGCTTTTGTATTCCAGTCATGTGGGTCTCTGCTGCTGTAGAGAAACCCATGCGTCACATTTAATATGGTTTTTATATGAAGGACAGATCAGAATGGCTTGTACCTACAATATCAGTGTAGTCATTATGCCATCATGTAATAAATGGTGGGCTGAATACAATTAGCTCAACATATAAAAGACAAACCTCATACATATTTTATGAATTAAATTTATTCTTACTAAATAAAAAGTATCTACATTCCCTCCTTATTTTTTATATGGTTTTTAATCCATTTTAATGTCAAATAGCCTGCAATACATTTTAATAGATGGGACGACATTGAAGGTCCCCTATTATTTTTGAGGTTTTATTGATGTTATAATGTTGTCTGCTAACATAACTGGAGTAGTATTTGTTTCATGCAGGCATCTTTGAGTAATCCTGATTACTGGGGTACTGTGTCTGCATGCTCTGGTGTGTTAAAAGGCTCTAAAAATAAAATAAAACAAAATAAAAAAATTGTGCACTCCCACTGAAGATCATAGCACCAACTGCCAACACAACAATAAGCCTTATCCCTTAATCTGTTACCAAATTTATTTATTTTTTTTCTTTCAGCTTCTCCCTTTATTATTTGGGGTTGCCACAGCGAACCAGTGATTTGGCAGGGGATTTTTTTTTATGTCGGATGCCCTTCCTGTCACAAACAGCAACATACAGTGACTGGAGTGAAATGCAGGTCAAGTGTCTTGCTTGTTTATTATTTTTACAAGATAAGTTGAAAACAAGTGTGGGTTTGTGACGTAGGGCGTTAAGCGTCAGGCAAAATGTTAGTCCTGTTCATTCCCCACCATTGCCAGCAGGGGGCGACAGACACCTAATCCAAGCATTCAAGATAACAGCTCCCAAAAAGAAGACGTTTTCCATACATATACATGACTTACTTATGCAAAGGTGTCAAAAATTATTTAAACAAGCCTGAAAAATGAATAATATATGACATTTAAATAAAATAAATAACTAAAATAAAATACAAATAGAATTTCATCTGGCTGGTGAGTGGGTAGAGATCATTAGTTCAATTTGTTTCATTTGCATGCAGTATTATTCTCAACGTATCTAGTATATTTGAGTGGAATGTGGTTCGGCTTGTTGTAGCTGAGAGTTGGAAAACAGTACAGCTGCAAGAATCTAATACTAGACAAATGGTTCCATAACATAGCTTATGAACATCCTGATCTGACGTAGACAGATCCTTTGATCCAGTCCTGACAACAGTAGTCTGGAGTGTCAAACATCTGGCTTGGCTACCACATAAAAGACTGTTAAATGAAGAGCTGCTTTAAAGGATTAGCTTACCAAGATGTTAAAGCCACATGAAAACAGTAGCTTCCTAGCCTTCTCTCTTCATTTGCTCATAAGAGACAACCAAGTAGCCAATGAACATAAGAAAAACTCACATTTGCTTTTTTCTGCTGTTTTCTGTTGTAGCCAGTAGGGGTGTAACGATACAGTAACTGTATCGATGTATTGATTTTTTTTCCTATGATACAACTACATCGATACACATGACCTTGTATCGAATCGTATCGTTTTCTAAGAAGTGAATATCGACACACATGAAGTATCGATCGATAATATCGAAAATATCGAAATTAGAAATTTGTATGTTAAAATAAAACCAGATATGGCTTTTTGGAGATAAATTTTGTGTTTTTAATTAAATAAAATGTTAATTTAACTTTTCTTCACTCTCTGTCTGCTGGACATAACCGGCCGCGTGCTACATTTGAGAGTAAACTTTTATGATTTTTGGCAAAAAGTTGCTGTATCGATTATCGATATGAAGGTGTTGAATCGTATCAAATCATATCATTCCAAATTAGCCAATATCGTTCTTGAATTGTATCGAAACACTTCTAATTGATACATATCGTATCGTTGCAAAAACATATCGTTACACCCCTAGTAGCCAGCACTGGAATTGCTATCTTTCCAGTTTACTTGCTGCCACCATTACTCCAGTGTATAAAGACATGCACGAGCTGGACTCAACCAATGAAAGTGTCCCGTGGTCTGAATGGGACCACCCCCTTTTGTTCTGAGAGTGTGATTGGTTTAAAAATTCTGTCCCGGCTCCAGTTCCCCCTCTGTCAGAAATGCTTTACAATAAATAAAACCCAGATGAGGTCTCAGAATCTCATTTTTATCCAGAGATGACTTTATTATTATGCTATGCTATTGATGGCATAATTAGTTTTCCTCGAATACAATAATAAATAAATGGGTAGTACAGCTTTAACATTCTTTTTATGCCATTGTTTTTAAAAGACTTTTAACTATTTTGCTGCATTTGGGTAATTATGGTTACTCCTTGAGTCAGTCAGTTGTGCTTAGGCTCTTTGTAAATTTTGACATGATTGAAAGTCGCACTTATTTTCCCCCAAATTAATCAAAACTCTGGCCAGGAAAGTTGCCCAAACACATCTTCATTTGAACATCTCCATCCTGTCTCTCTTGCGACGACAGCGACTGCACCTGCTTTGACAAGAGACAAGCTAAAAACAAACTTTGGACTCTTTCTTGTGTCTAAGAATACTCCTGAATAATGAGACAGTTTAATCAGTGAGCCGCTCGCTGGAGCCTCACTGTGTGAGTGGCAGCTAACACAGACACTGCTGATCATCTGTAAAGTGGCTTCATCAGCCTGACACTCTTCATTATTTTTTCTTGTTTCCTAGCAACCTCCTAAAGGCAGTCAGTGATTTTGCACAACAATTAGATGTTACACAGTGTTTTTGTTACAACTTTCTCATGAGGGTATTTGAGGAGATCGGTGGGATGCTCGGAGCCTTCTAGTTTTGAGGTTCCCAAACTTTTCAGACTGTAACAAGAAGGTCTCAGGTTTGATTCCCAGACCGTATGGGGCCTTTCTGTGTGGAGATGGCATGTTCTCCCTGTGTCTGGGTGGGTTTCCTCTGGGTGCTCCGGTTTCCCACATCAACCCCAAAACATACACAATAAGCTAATCCTCCAGCTAGGTGCTCCTGACCAGGATCCTGGCTCTAGATCTGGAGAAGGGTCCCGGGGCGCTGCACCACGGCAGCCCACTGCTCCTGACAGGTAGGCCCTGCGGCATTGAAGGATGGGTCAAATGCAGAGAAAGAATTCTATCTTAGCTTTAACCCACAAAATAACGTAACAAACGACCTGCGACCCCTCACTGTAATTTGGAACTGACGCTCATAAAAACCTCAAAAGGCAAAACGTTTAAATATGAGGGTAATATTCATTATTTGCATTGTTTATGTTTAACTACCCAGTTTAGACAACATACTACTTTCTAACAAAAAAAGTCAATAATATTTTAATGATTTTTTTTTTTCACCTTAGTGTCTTATAACCAGGGCATAATTTGAGCAAGAACCAGAGGAAACATGTTCCCCCACCTCCCAAATTGGGACCAGGACCTTTTTGACAACATCCCCTACCTTTTCAATGTACTTTTACCAGAAGAGATAAAAAGATATCACTACTTTAAGATAATAAAACATCGCAAATACCTATTTAAATGTATACAATTTGTTGGCTTTATAGCAAGAGATGTTCCCTGGCTTTTTCTTCCTGCTCAGTGTTGAGGGGACAAGCCTGCAAAAATCCTCTCCATCTTCCCCGACCTCTGCTTGTAAAGGAACCCCTGCCATAGTGCAACAAACTGATCAGCTCTATTAGTGATCATTCTATAAAAAATAACCAAAATATGAAAAAAGTTAAATGATTTCAGTAATTTAATAATAAAAAAAGATAACAACCCATATAATATATAGATTGAGTACACACAGAGAGCAATATTTCAAGCATTTATTACTAATTAGACAACTTTCTTATGAGGGTATTCAACAACTATGGTACATGGGATTTTTGTAGATTTTTATTTGGGGCCTTTAAATTTTGAGGTCAAACATTGCAACTAACAGAATAGCTATATCAGTAAAGAGATAATCCTATAAAAATTATAAAAAATATTTTTAAAAAAAGTCTATCTAGTGAAGTGTAAAGAGATCATTCTATAACAGTAACCAAAATATGAAAACAGATAAATTAAAAAAAGAAACCTATGTAATAAATTGATTTAATACACACAGATTTTTATTGTAATGACTGTGTTATATTCTAATTTTCCACATAGTTTTGCTTTTATTAGCTGTTACCCATAATAATCACACAAAAAACAAATGCTTGCAATGCTGTATGTACTGACTCTATATAAGATATGCTTTTAATTTTTAATCAAACTCTTAATTAAAAAATGACTTTTCTGCAATATTTTAATTTATTGACATGTGTAAGTGCTTTTTACTGCTTATAGACTGCAACAGTGCCCACTCCCTCTGGTGCCTGAAGTAAATTTCACATTAAATTTTTCCCTTAGACTTTTTGGAAAATTAGTATAAGAGTTTAAAAGCTTGGCTATGTGGTAACTCATGGTGATAGCATGATTAATTTCTATCAAAAGATTAACAAAAACTTAAAAATTCTTAATATGTGTTTGTAACTTTGCCTTTTAACAATATTTTTAACAAGTTTCAGAAAAGTGTTTATAGCAAAATTAATCATTTTATGGCCATGAGTTACCACATAGCTGATTAATCTCCCTCGAGCTATTAAACTTTTAATATATGGATTTTTCAAAAAGTCAATGGGAAAAATGAATGGGAATTTTACTTCTGAAACCGTTGACGTCACTGTTGGTTTAAGATTGGATCACTTTCCCACCCAGAGGACATTAGTCTTGTATTTTCTTCCAAATACGGACCACTAAGACCTAAACCCTGCTGCTGCCATTATCTGCCCTGACTTACCTGACACACTGCAGCCGGATGGGCAGGATAAACCCACAGAAGAAGTACAGATAAAACTCCACTTTCTTTGAAGATTAGAGCGACCGTGAGCGTAGTAAATCGCTGGCCCCATGTTCCCTGGTGAAGAACAGAAACAGTGTCGCTGACCTCTGACAGAGAAACGCTGGGCTGTCTGGAAGAGAAGAAAAATCCCGAAATAGAACAGTCAAAAGCTGCTGTGACCCGCTCTTAGGTCCTAACCCACTATTTGGGGTCAGTGTGGTGCTCTCTAGCTTTTATACTTTGCTTTTATTGATGTCTGTGTAGGTTCTCTTGACATTTTTTTAAACTAAAAGTGCATTTGTTTGCGAATTAATACCTACTTGCACAAAAAGGACCATTCAAAGTGATAAAAATACTCTATGTCTTTGGTCCACACGGCATTATCTTTCCTAAAACATAACGGCTGCTCTTTTGACAAAACAATGGTAGTAAAAAAAAATATATATATATATATATATATATATTTTTGTGTTTTGGCATTTAATACATTTCAAATTTAGGTGTCAACTTAAGTGATTTTGTTTGATTTTTCAAAGTGAAATCACTGTCAAGTTTGGTTTTTTTTGTTTTTTTGTTCTGCTAGATTTGATCACATATTAGCCAAATTGGAAACAGTATTTAAAATCTGTACTCAAGTCAAAGTACTGTAACTTCAAAATAAATACATAAATCATAAAACATATTCTACAAAAACACATGAGTAAAAGTAAAGTAAGTATTGAATGTAATGTTTACAGTTCTTTTAAAAGTAATTTGTAGTTGTGCCCCAAAAACTACTATTTAGACTACAGCAACAACTACTACTACTTTTACTTTATGAATACTACTACTATTACTACTACTACTACTACATTTACTGCTACTATTACTTTATCCAGACCTGCCTTTGATCCCAGAACCTTGTGGCTGTGAGGTGAGTATTATATCCACTTTGCCAAAAGGTCAAATAATACTTTCATTTAAACATTTTTTTAAAGGAATATTAGGCTTTTTTTAGTCTTTTTGAAATCGTCTTGGACACCTTTGCATTAGTATTTCCGGTTTAATGACTTTAAATAATGTATATGTATAGAAAAGGTCTTCTTTTGGGGATCTGTTATTTATCTTTGCAGAGAACGCTTGAATTGGATGCTGGCAACGGTGAGGACTGGACAATTTTGCACATTTATCTATCTGTTAGCAACGTAATGCTAACAGATAAATGAGCTGACTGCTTCGTAGTTTCACAGAGAGCCGCTGAGAGAGAGAGAGAGAGAGAGAGAGAGAGAGAGAGAGAGAGAGAGAGAGTTATGACATCTCCTCTGGAAACAGGGCCATTTTTTTTCCTTTAATGGTTCCTTTCAAATAGTTTCCTGAAGTTAGTCACCCAGGCTAGTAGTTCTAAACAGTTGTCCCTGTAGCTTTTGTGAAGAGTAAGAGTTATCTACATATTTAACTTTAATGTACATTCTCAAAAATGACCAGTAGTGGCTTCGTGATTCACCTGACCTTCTATATTCCGGACCTCTGCTGGAACAAATCGCTCTCTGTGTCTACGTAGAGCAGGGGTGTCCAAACTTTTTTCCTTGGGGGCCACATACTGAAAAATGTATGTGCAGGAGGGCCACTCAGTCGAGGCGCCATATTTTGCATCACCACAAAACAAGATATCGCTTTCCTTCAGGGATCTTCGCAGTGAATCATTCTTATGGATATTTTTATTGATTTGTTTTACTCTTGACCCCCTTCGACAATCCCACATTTGGGCACCAGCACATAGGTATGGCTTTTTTTCTTTTTTTTTTGGTGCCACCAACCGCTAAGACTGTTTTTTTTTTTTTTTTTTTCTTTTTCTTAATGCCAGGTACATCTCACACAAATCAAGTTTTTTACCTGCGCTTCAACCTTGCAGTGAACAGTGCTACCTGTGGCAATTTGGGCCAATTGTGAATGAAGCCCGAGGGCCAATAAAAAATAGTCTGCGGGCCACATTTGGCCCCCGGGCCATAGTTTGGACACCCCTGACATAGAGCCATGAGACCGAGCGTGTTGAGCACTTGAGAAATGCAATACCTCAGTATACAGGATTACTCAAACATGCATGAAACAAAATACTATTCCAGCTATGTTTTTGAGTTGCTATGTAAGTATAAGTATCTACAGTTTCATTCATATCCCACCCACTTATATGGACAAATGTTCTTTCTGCTATTATTCACGTTGTACTGAAGGGTGCCATAGCAACGCGGTCATTGTTATTCACTTCACCTGTCAGAGGTCGGAGTACGGGCCCCTGGAAGGCATATATTAGCACTGCCCCGGTGAATGTATAGGTGCACCATATGAAGAATGAATGACAGCTTCTGTTATTCTTCCAAACACACAAGTCTTTCTGGGAAGTGAGCTGCAAGCTGCTCAGACTTCTATGTATTCAGTCACTCGAGTGAATAGAAGCATGACGCGAGCATTGCGTGTGATTAAGTCTCATAAATATATTTTGACAAAGATTCATTATGGCAAAAATAATACGCTCTACATATGAATCAAGTGTTTCGGGAAATTCATTCATGAATATAATCTAATGTGGAATCATCACGCTGATGTGTCACTAATATTTTCTTGAGCAACACGCCAAACACAGATTTCCCTTTTTTTATTATGATTGTTTATATGGGTTATACTAAGGAGAAGGTCAGATAGAAAAAGAAAAATAATTTTGGTTTATAGAGATAAATTAATATCTTTTCAATATGTATTTGTTTATGTAATATTGAGAGTTCTAGGACTTTAACACCCAAGACACAATTTGAAGTTGTGCCACTCCTGTCAGACAAGAAACAGAAAACAGAAAATACTTTTGGTGCTAGTTCACTAAAATTGGAGAGTGGAAGCATGGAAAATCAAGACAAGTAAAAACACATCCATTTATTTTTAGCAAAGCCTATTGTCGCAACAAAAAACAACACAGGAGATGGGAAAAACTCAAACCCAGTTGAACAACATATTCATAAACCAATATTGTGCTTAAAGTTTACTGGCAACATTTGTAAGGTGTGTATCCTTCCATAATGAAAACATGAATGCAGGCAAAACAAATGTATTTTATATTAAATTAAATTCCAACTAAACAAAGAGTCATCTAAAATAATGTTTCCCAACCAGGGGAATGGGGACCCTTATTTCATAATTTATCTTCAAAATCATACTGGCCATTTTTTTCATGTGTGGGTGATGAAAAGGAGGTAAAACGGCTGAGGAATATTCTTTGAATATTATATTTTTTATATATTTTTAGGTTTATTACCTTGTTTAAAAAACAAAAAACAAACATTCAAATCATTTTAATTTTAGATGTTTAATTTTTCTTTTTAAAGTTTATTTATAATATCCATCCATCCATCCATCTTCTTCCGCTTATCCGGGACCGGGTCGCGGAGGCAGCAGTCTAAGCAAAGATGCCCAGACTTCCCTCTCCACAGACACTTCCTCCAGCTCTACCGGGGGGACCCCAAGGCGTTCCCAGGCCAGCCGAGAGACATAGTCCCTCCAGCGTGTCCTAGGTCTTCCCCGGGGCCTCCTCCCAGTGGGACATGCCTGGAACACCTCCCCAGGGAGGCGTCCAGGAGGCATCCGGAACAGATGCCCGAGCCACCTCAACTGACTCCTCTCGATGTGGAGGAGCAGCGGCTCTACTCCGAGCTCCTCCCGGGTGACAGAGCTCCTCACCCTATCTCTAAGGGTGCGCCCAGCCACCCTGCGGAGGAAACTCATTTCGGCTGCTTGTATCCGGGATCTTGTCCTTTCGGTCATGACCCAAAGCTCATGACCATAGGTGAGAGTAGGAACGTAGATCGACCGGTAAATCGAGAGCTTCGCCTTTCGGCTCAGCTCCTTCTTCACCACAACAGACCGATACAACGACCGCATTACTGCAGACGCTGCACCGATCCGCCTGTCGATCTCACGCTCCATCCTTCCCTCACTCGTGAACAAGACCCCAAGATACTTGAACTCCTCCACTTGAGGCAGAAACTCTCCCCCAACCTGGAGAGGGCTAACCACCCTTTTCCGGTCGAGAACCATGGCCTCGGACTTGGAGGTGCTGATTCTCATCCCAGCCGCTTCACACTCGGCTGCAAACCATAACATATGTACATGTACATAAAATATGTAGTAGGCTAAATAATAAAAATATAGCAAAATGACACTTATATTGTCATTTGCATTTTAAAGGCATTTGAGTTTAAAATAAAAAAAAAATGCTGGAGAATTTGCATTACAATGCAGTATAATATTTTTTTCATTATTATTTATGTGTTTATTTATTTATTTATTTATTTTTTGGCATGTGATGACCACTCCAGACCCTTCATTTCTCTTTACTTCTGTATTTTCTGATAACATGTTGTACTTCTTACCATCAATTCTGAACAAATTCCCTGTGTCGCTGTAGCCACCTCCATTCTTCACAGCAGAGATTATGCATTTTTCATCAGGCACCTTGTTGACTTCTCTCCAAACAGAACACTTACGGTTGTGACTCTACAGTTTAATGTTAACCTCATTACACCAAATGATTTTGTTCCTTTTGGCAACTTGACCATGCAGCTCATTTTTCCTTCAGATGTCTCCTTAATGTGCATCTTAAAATGCCACGCCACTGGTCTGCAGAGAAGCCTGTGTGTGTGACGAAGTTCCTGGTTGGTTTTTCTCTTTGTATCTTGAATATATTTTCTGGTAGTTTTAGCTGATTGTGTTGTTGGTCTCCCTGGCTGTGGCTTGGCATCAACAGAACCCATTAGTATCCACTGCTTTATCAGAGTGTGAACAGTACTGGCTGGCATTCTAAAATGTTAGCAAACAGGTGACAGGTGTAGAAACTTATTTTAAACAGTAATTTAAACTTGTTTTTGTGAGCTTCTGTGCGTATTATCGGACCAAACATGTTTTGATCAAGGTCATTTTGGTATATTAACCTTTTTATTAAGTTTTAAAAAGGTCAAATACAAGTGTGTGATAATAAATAACTTAATCTAACCACTAATTACACAACAAAAATTCTCTAAATCTACTAGACATTAGTGATGTGCTCGATGCTCTGTCTCGAAACACTTCTGCTTTAAAGATCAAACGACTGGAGAAGGATTCGAACCCTGCTTAAGATCACGTGACCACATCAGGCAGTGCAGCCAGTGCAACTGCATTAGGGTCCAGGAGGTTTAGGGGCCCATTATTATTATATTATTAGGAGCAGCGCAAAACTTTGTTATAGAGTTTTTAATTTAAATTCTTTTTTAAATCCTGTTAAAATCATAAACTTATAACAAAAACAACAACCCAAAATCATTTTTTCTTAAGATCAGATAGTCAAAAACAAAAACTAAATTGTAACTTGTAATTGTAAAAAAAAACTTTTTCAAGTTTTGCAAAATTGTCCCTAAATATAAATGAATAAGCAAGTTTTTTTTTTCTTTTTTTGTATCAAACTCCAGTAAAAGAGCTCACTTTACAAATTAAAAAGCTTAATGCATGAACCTGAATGTACTTCATAACTTTAGGGCCCATTCTGAACGCACTGGGGCCCCACATTACCAAGTTACACCACTGGAGCGAGGCTAACAGGTGTCACTATTCAGTCTGTATTAAATGCTTTGAGCAGTGTGCCATTCCTGAGACAGCTGTGTCACAGTGGTTCATTGCTTAAAGAGGTCTCAAATTCACCATCACTACTTATTGATTTATTTTTTTAATTATTCCCCATAATACCACAACCTTATATTCACACATAACTTAGATTTTTTTCAAAATTAGGCCCTATGTTTCCACATTTTTAGATTTGGGGTTCGTTGTTACAGTAAAGGGAATGGCTAGAGGATTAGGGTTAAAGATGCACTATTTATTCTGAGAAATGTGCGAACATAGGGCTGTGGGAACATAGATTTGTGGCAACAAAGACACACTCCCGTCTGGCAATTCTCCTCTGACCTCTGGAATCAACCACATATTTTCCCTCACAGAACTGCCGCTCACTGGATGCGCATGGAAATCCCAGTAGATCCATAGGTTCTAAAATACTCAGACCAACAACTTTGCCACATTCAAAGTCACTTAAATCCTTTTTCTTCCCCATTTTGTTGCTAGAACTCATTTGAAGTCTTGTCTTGAACGGACAAAATCCAACTGTGTGCATCGAGTTGCTACAATGTGGTATATTTAACAGGTAACACATTTGATATTTACACTGCAGACCATTGAAGTTAGAGTATCAATGAATTAAATGTGAGGTTATGCCATGTTTTTATGCTTCTGCACATCCTGATTTTGGCTCTGGCTTTGTTACTCTATCAGTAATAATTGGCTATGGCTCCACTCTTATTGTGTTGGCTCAAAAAGAATTCAATTTTGGATGGAGTGGACTAGTTAGAGTTGGGTTTTGCCTAGAGCCAAAACACTACAGCCTCATTCAACTGCATGAAATAAGCCCAAACAAACAC
Source organism: Bostrychus sinensis (assembly GCA_020698575.1). Taxonomy (NCBI): domain Eukaryota; kingdom Metazoa; phylum Chordata; class Actinopteri; order Gobiiformes; family Eleotridae; genus Bostrychus; species Bostrychus sinensis. Next base: position 8,304,783 of record CM036257.1, on the reverse strand, counting down.
TGGACCATTTGCAGTGTGCTCCTATTGCTGTGCCTATAACTTTATACACATTCTGACCCTGATAACATAAGATTGGATTTTCTTACAATGGATTCTTTGCATACATCGGAAGAGTAATGTGACATTGGTGTTCATAAATGTCAGCCGCTCTTCAGACTGAAACCCACATCTCCACACGTTCCCATTCTACACGGCGCACTTCATGTAACAGCGCAAATCTAATTAGCGCCGCTCTTTTAAAACCACACACGCGTGGACCCGGCCTCCCACGCCCATCACCGCTCTCGTTTATTAATGATAAATGTCCCTGAGCTACTTTCTGACAGCATGATTAATGGCACCGCGAATATGAGTATGCTTTATGCATTGATGCTTATAGTCCCAGTTTTTTCTGTCAACAGGAGTGGGTGACAAATTTTCTTCTTGTCATTAGACAGCTCAGATGTCATCAAGTATAAATATAGTTTATTAATCAAGTATCAAATCAAGGTTCTTGATTAGGAGTTAGTGTTTTTATTTTTTAGCTTTTAACCATGGGCTCACTTGCTCATGCTCCCCACATGTCCCATTGAATCCAAAAAGGGAGAATTGTACTTCCTACTAGGGCTGCACGATCTGGGTATAACATGCGATATTCGATAATTATATTGAATATTGCGATAATGATATTATTGAGATATGTTAAAATAGGGCCTACTATTATGACATAGTTAAATTCACATAAAACAGATCTAGACCTAGTTTAGACCTAGTTTAGTTCTGGTAAATTCACTTAAAACAAAATTGTAAAGCCCTGTATTCACAAGTCAAAACAGCATCAAAATAGCAACTTAACACAGACTAAATCAGGACTAAAACAAGGCTAAATTGTGACTAAATTAAGAAAATTACCACTAACACTGGACATTTTAAACATTTTTATTTAGTCACAACACATTTTCTTTTATGGCTCTAGTAGGAAAATGATTCTGACAGCATAAATCTCCATAGCACTCTTGCAATATATTTAGATTCTTGCGATATGGTTATTGCGTTTGCTGATATCGCGATAACGATAATTTTGTGATATATTGTGCAGCCCTACCTCCTACCCCCTGCTCCTACCTCCTACTGCAGTGAGGAAAGGAGCTTCAGCAGTGTTTGGAAGATCCGACCATCCTAATCCAGCAGTGGAAACAACAAGGAAGTTACGTAGACCTACAGCTGTTTAATAAAAACTACAACTCCCAGGAAATGGACTACAATAAGCATACCTTTTCCTTTGCCACTGTGAATTTATGCTAATTAGTCAAGATTTTAAAGTTTAAGGTTTTTAAGTTTTGTTTCTCTAAAATGTAAAGAAAAGTGTGCAGAGCAGCTCCAGCTCTCTTTTTCCAAACTCACATGGAGATCGCCTTCACTCGCTCGTGGATTGTGGGATAGCTCCTTGCTCCTCGCTGGATGATAGGGACCTGTGGAGCTTCCAATGCTAAAGGAGCTATTTAACAAAGCAAAGAAGCTCCTTTCCCTAACTCCTTACTGAGAAAACAATCTGGACAGTTCTTATCATGGCGGACAATGAGGTACGTCTGGTTATAGATTAAGGAGCTCGAAAGTTTCTTGACAATTTCCCCTTTTCAGATTCAGTCTTATTGTGTATGCAAACTACTCTGCTTGAGTTCCTGTCTCTGGTTGGTGGCTCATCTTTCTACCTGACTCTGATTGGCTCCTGCTCACGGCTCCACTGATTGGTCCGGCGCTCTAACCCTGCACCAATCCAGAGTTTCCACCAGGACTTAATTTGTAAATCAAACGATGCCAGAACAAAAATTGCGCTTTGACACCAGACAACACACAACACAATGCTTAGGCGCACACACATCCCAAAATAACAAATATGTTAAAATATAATTTAAAATTGAGTATAAATGAGCAGTTCCTTGGTAACATTATTATACATTATATCTTTTCACTTCAGTGTAATGTGTCAGTGTACATTTGTTTAATTGCTCAGCTGATCGAGAAATCAGCTGATACGTGTAATTACTGTGCTTTTGTAGACTCGCTCTGTCAGACCTACTGTGTGCAGCCACCAGTCTGAAGCAAGAACGCAGACTCATGCAGCTGTGGTCTGTATAAATAAAGTCTAGACTAGAAAAGGGAGCACACAGCAGCAGTAAACTTTCAGCCTATGTCTCTCCTTTTGCTTTCGCTTCTTTTTAGTGACTGCCGCGGAGTGCAGTCTTCTCTGCATGATGGCGTTTCATGGCTCCAGGCTCTGTGAGCCTCAGCGCGTTATCGCGAGCTTACAGATGCATTTGAACAAACAAAAAAGAACAAACTGCTGTGGATCTATGTCCCGTGTGCACAGGGGATATAGGGATAAGGTTTCTCTGTGTAACTATGGCTATGTAACAGTGACACTGGCGTTTACCTGGCCCCGGGTCTCATCCTGTGACCCACGATCAGTGTTAGCTCCAGCTTCCATACGCATTTGAGTAAAAGAACAAAGTGACGTGGCACTGCCATGTCCCTAGCGCTCTCGGGCACAGTGGGGAAATAATGCGGCACATCCAAAGCGCATCACGCAGGTCCTGTCCGCGTAACCAAAGTCAGGACAAACCTCAACAGATTTACTGTCTTCTGTCTGTAAGCAAACACATCACTTTTGACTTAAAGAGTAGCAGTCAGCTGTAGCTCCACTCGCGTTTGTAAAAACACACAGCCTACTATGGCTCTGTGAGCTCTGTGGATGCAGCAGGGATTGGGCGGGGTCGGGGGACATCTCGAACAGTGCGTACTGCTGTACACCTGCAGACACCACTGGTGTTAACAGTGGTGAATAGATCTTTCAGTTTGACGTGAAGGTCTTTTCCACCCGATTCCCTGTACACTCTATAGACACGAATTACAGTGGGGACAGTCTGTGTTGAAGCGCTCACGCGGAAATGAAGCGTGGCTTTTATGTTTAAAACATTGCATTTCTGTGTAATTACACCTCCGACCTTCAACAGAGGTTTAGGAGGTCAAAAGAGTCAAATGTAGTCAACACTTTGTTCTGAGTTGTGTCCGAGTTACCGGATCCAAGCAAACAGTTGCGGGATCCAACTGCGTCAAAATAAGGGAGTTTCCGGATCCTGTTCCGGCAAGATCCGGCTCAAATTAAGCCCTGGTTTCCACCTGCCAAGGCTGCTCCCAATAAAAGACTTTGTGAACAGCTCAGCTCTGAATGTGCTGTGTCTCTTGTTGTCACTCTAGATCTGCATAGTGTGTTTAGTGACTTGTTATTGTTATTTGAGACACTTGGTCCTTATGTGACATTTTAATTTGTATTTAGATTAAATTTACTTTAACCCTCAATTTAACTCTGTAAAAAAGCCTCTTTTTGTTGCATTTATTTAGTTCACCGTTATACAGCTTGGTTGGGTTACTTCCCTTAGCTAAGCAGATTGTAACATATGCACCTCAAACAAACATAACATGTTTCATTCACATTTTTAAGTAATCATGTTTACTCAGCGATTGCCCTTTGTAAGAGCTGAAAACGCTAAGTCTCACTGCTCTACGTAGACATCTGAAACCAGGAAGTGCTCCTCCGCGTTGCTAAAGGCCACACCATCACCATTCAGCGCTTAAAAAGTCATCACTATGAAGCAGTAAGCTGATTTATCTATATATTAGCGTCATGTTGCTAATAGCCATACAAAATAGCTATTTTTTTACTCTCTGTCCAGTCCCCACAGTTGCCAGCAGGGCGCAACAGACACCTAATCCAATCCTAAATGTCAATTTATAGTTTTCACAGTGACATCTTGGCAGGCAATGGTACCTTGAAGGGCAAGACCACTTCTTTAACAATACTCAGCTGAAGCTACTGTTTACTCAAATTTCTACTAGACATGTAACAATGAATCGTAAATCAGCTAAAAATACATGCAAAAGACATACATTTTCATTTAGTGGAAATAAAAATGAATTGTGATGTCCCTTTAAAACAGCATATAGGCCACCAAGGTAGAATGGTACGTAATCGTTCAGAAAGTAGCTTGTTTTTAGCAGCGAGCTAAAGGAAAGCTAAGTGGCCTAAATTGTATCTGAAGTTTCAGTGGCCCCTCTCCAGTGTTTCCATGGAGATCAGAGTCTTTACTGTGGATGTGTCTTTCCTCAATGATATTTTTATAAGACCTGACATATATTAGGCCCATTGTATATTTCTTGAGAAGTGGACTTGTAATAAGCTGCTTTTGTGAGAGGCATTGCTTGCTATGATAGTGTATGTTTTTGGAGGATAATAGAAAGTTGTTTATAAAAGCCACTAACAAGTTATTCTATTTACATATATTTTTATATATATATCATTGTTTTTTATATCTCCTTGTTTATTTAGCAGTATATATATTTTTTATACTTCATAAAAATGATCCACGTGTGCCCAGATATGATGTAAACATGTTTAAATCAAATATTAGTTTAACTGTTAACAATGGTACAGTTGAGTTATTAACAATTAAAAATATGTTTAACATAATGGCCAAGTTATTTTTGTTTACATTTTTTGTTTTGGTTCTAAAACTGCATTGCTGACCATCCAATCAGAAAAGAGACCATTGTTTTGATTTAGACTGCAGTACTGTTTTCCAACCAGTATGTGTGCATGCTGCTTATACCTTTAAGTTTAATAAGGAGATACAAATAGGCTATGTAAAAAAAATAAAAAAAAACTTTTGGTCATAATTAGACTGCAACTAAGAATCTAAAAAATCTAATTGTGACTTGAGTGCATTATGTGCCTAATTTCTACAGATGGAATGTGGATTTGTGCTATTAAGCAAATATATTTAAATCAAATCTCCTTGTTAAGCTAAAAGCAGTTTGTGTCTGTCTGTAGTACTCACTTTTTGCATTTTTGACAAAAAAAAAAACAAAAAAAAAAACTACACTTCCTGTACGCTGGGTTGATGACCCATGCCGACTGAAAGTACAAACATCTCTTGGTGATTCTGTAAGCTTTGATCTTTGCGACCGTATAGAGAGATGGATTTTCCCCAAAATATTACAGTATGTCACCAAAGACCAGCTCGAACAGCGACCTGGCTGTTGTCAGAGGATCTGTCACTATGGGATGTACCCAACTGCACTGGGGCCCCGGCGGTATAGGTGCCCATAAGAGTAGGTTCATCTATGGCAGGGGTGGCCAAACATTTTTCAAAGAGGGCCAGTTCTGAGAATGCAAAAATGTCCATGGGCCGGCAGTTGTATTGTATTTATAAAAAACAATGTAAAATGTTTGTTTAAAATGTGTAATTTCTAGACTATTATATTTTTAAATAGCAGTAAGAGAGGAGTTTTTGAGAACGTATAAACTTCCCAGATAATTTTGTTTAAGGTTAAGTACTTTTTGTGTGTGTGTGCATGTGTGCATGCGTGCATGTGATGGGATAGCCTATAGTTAATATAGTATAGTGGGTAATAAATTAAAATTGAAGTTGATTTCAGACTAACCAATAAAAAAATCAGATCTGGCTTGAGAGTGGCAGATGCACAGTTGCATAGAAATGCTACTTAATGCTGCTGGAGGGCCATAAACAATGCATTTTATGATGGAGGCTGAGGGCCAAATGAAATCTCTGTGCCACATATGGCCCCCGGGCCGCACTTTGGACACGTCTGATCTATGGTGAAGTCTGTGTTTAAAATATTAATAATAAGAAGAAGCACAACATAACTCTGATGCAGAAGAGAGTTTTTAACATAGATTAGATTAGATATAGATTTTAAATCCTGTTAACGCCTGTAAACTCATAAGAAAGAGAAAAAAGAACTAAAATGTTTTTTTCTTAAGTTAAATACACAAATTGTTATAAAAATACAAAACAAACACAGTTTCACAAAATTGTCTCTAAATATTATTTAATACGCACCTGTTTTCTTGTATCAAACTTCAGTAAAACACCAACATTTATAATTCAAAAACTTAATGCTGTAGTATTGAATGTGGTTCATAACTTTAGGGCCCATTCTAAAATCCTCCACTGGGGCCCCACATTACCAAGTTACGCCACTGGGGTGCCTCATACGAATTACAGCTCCCCAAGCTACTGTTTTAAATAATAACATTTTGTATGCTGTCCACAAATCTGTCTTACATATCTGTTTTTATTTCTCTGTACTCAGTGACTACAAGTGTTAGAGGTCTATGAATACAGCAGCTCTGTGGGTCACTTACATTGTTTGTTTTGTTTGTAAATGAGCTCAGTAAAGTGGCAGGAAACATTAGCCCATCAGTCGTCTCTATCATGAATGGAGATGTTGGCACATGAAGTGATTACCTGCTAACAATGCTCCGTGGGTACTGGTAACTGTAACTATGCTCCAATCACTACTAACCAATTATACTGTGTACAGAAAGGTTTGTTTTTGCTCAAAGTGTGAAAGAAATTCTGCCAAATGGAGACTGCTCATTTCAAACAAAACAAAATGTCTGATTTGGAAAGAACTGATTGACAACTCAGACTCTCAGGGCCTTTCTCCCACAAACTGTTCCAAAATGTGTGTTTGCTTGGTTTGACAACACAATAATAAAACCTGCACCATCAAACTGTCCCTGAAACTCTGTTTACCTATTTAAAAATATAACTTTGAAGCAAATTTTAGCAATCAGTCTGTGTTTTTTGTAGTATTATTTGTAATATTTTGGTAGTATTATGTGTAGTTGTATTCTAAGTTTTGTTGTACTATTATTTCTAGTATCTTCAGTAGTGTTTGTAGTATTTTGTAGTAATATTTATCGTATTTTGGTAGTATTATGTGTAGTTGTATTCTATGTTTTGTTGTACTATTATTTCTAGTATCTATAGTAGTGTTTGTAGTATTTTTGTAGTATTGTTTGCAGTATTTTAGTAGTGTTATGTGTAGTTGTATTCATAGTATTTTTGTAGTATGTTGTAAGTATTTTTGTTGTATTTGAAGCATTTGTACTATTATTTTTAGTTGTACTATTATTTCTAATAGTTGTGGTAGTGTTTGTAGTTTTTTTGTATTTTTATCTGAATTATTTTTAGCAACTGGACCTGACCCAGATCTGGATTATTTCAATTCAGAGTAAATTTTAATAAATATATAAACAACAAACATTGGATCCTGCTGCCCAAAAATGTCTGAATTAATATTTTTATTTTGCTCCCTCGTAGAAATGAATGGGATAGAACGTTAATCTCGGTGCCAGGCTGCGTCCGCAACTTTTTTAAACACATCATTCTTGGAAGAGTCTATAATGTAGTTGCCTGGAAATTCCAGACTCAGCGCGGAGCAAACGGGCAGCAGAGTTAGCCAATCAGAAAATGGTGGACGTGACGTTAACAAAGCGACAAGAAAGTAAGCAACGCGAAAAAAAAAAAAAAATTAAATAAAGGCTTCTAGTGCTGCAAGCTGCTGTGGTTTTAATGACTCGATATGTTTTTGGTCATTTAAAACGGAATTTACCGCTGAATGAAACAAACTCGGCTCCTCAGTGCGCCACCTTGATTGTTGTTGTTGCGGACGCTGCTTGCGACGAACGTGTGACTTAAATAAACCAATCAAAATGCACGGTACAGTTGGGATTTGAGTAAACCACTGCGGACGGTGTGGTGACCAGACTGATGTTTCTCTGTATAATAATACAGAGACATATCAGTCTGGATTTTCCAGGCAAATAATGTAGCTCATAAGAACAATGGGTTATTTGGTGTTTGTGCTTGCAGTAATTAGGAGGCCACATGGGACTGAAGACTCAAAATTCAACAGGTACTTCATGGGCTTACACTTTTTACTGCACTGTATTCAGTGGTGGAGAGTAACTAGATACTTTTACTTAAGTAAATTACTTAAGTACATTTTTGAAGAAAAAGGACTTTTTTAGTACATTTTGTAGAACATACTTTTAGAAGAGGAGGATGAGGATTGAGTAATGATATTTTAATATTTTTGGAGATTAAGAGTACTTTTACTTGAGTAATATTATTTTAATATTATTTTGGGGAGCAAGAGTACTTGAGTAATATTATTTTTTGGAGTAAGAGTACTTCTTTTACATAATATAGTAATAATAATAATAATATAGTAATATTTTAATAATATTTTGAGATTAAGAGTATCTTTACTTGAGTAATATTATTTTAATAATATTTTTGTGAATTAGATAATCATATTTTTTGGGGAATAACAGTACTTTTAATGGAGTAAAAAAGCAGAGATGAAATCCCCAAACCAGACTCCCTACAGCCCCCGGCTGTGCATAGAAATTCTGTCCATAAAAATAATGAACAGAACTGGTGATAAAGGGCAGCCCTGCCGGAGTCCAACATGCACTGGAAACAGGTCCAACTTACAATCGGCAATGCGGACCAAGCTCCTGCTCTGGCTGTACGGGGACTGGACAGCCCTTAGCAGAGGGCCTCGGACCCCATACTCCCAGAGCCCCCCCTTTTTTTGAGGCTGACCGATAGTCCTCCTCCATGGCCTCCCTGAACTCATCCCAGACTCGAGTTTCTGCATCCACAACCGCCCAGGCTGCAGCACGCTTGGCCTGCCGGTACCAGTCGGCTGCCTCAGGAGTCCCACAAGCCAACCAGGCTCGATAGGATCCCTTCTTCAGCCTGACGGCATCCCTTACTTCCGGTGTCCACCACCGGGTTCGGGGGTTGCCACCACGACAGGCACCAGAGACCTTACGGCCACAACTCCAAATGGCTGCATTGACAATAGAGGCAGAGAACAAGGTCCGCTCGGACTCCATGTCCCCAACCTCCCTCGGGATATGGTTGAAGCTCTCCTGGAGGTGGGAGTTGAAAACCCTCTTGACAGGAGGCTCCACCAGGCATTCCCATCACCTTCATGCGTTTGGGTCTCCCGACTCTGTCCGGAACCCGGCAGATCTGTTTTTCCTTTTTCCCCCTAAATATCTCCACCAGCCAGCGACCGCGCCTGCTTTATTGGTTGCAAATGCACAGAGGTCATATATTCTGTAGAGTGTGCATAAAAAGAGGCTTTAATTTGTGAGTGCATTATCTCACTGTTGTTTTCTCAGCAAGGCCAGACGCCACATGAATACGAGCGGGTACTTGATACTCTGGCAGAGCGCACTACATGAAATACATGAGGGGACCAACACGTTCCAATCTGAAATGAAAAAGTTCAGTCCAATGAATACATAAATATGAAGGAAATACAATATATTACATTTTCAACTAAATAACATCATCCTTGAGACATAATGTTCAGGGTGGAGGCCTCTGCACTGTATTATACCACAAGGCTGTCATAGTTAATAAAGCCATGAACCTTGGTCCGAGTTTTAATAATATATTCAGGAAGCTTTATATGGCGTAAAGTTTTTTTTTTTTTTTGAGTAGACTACAGAATAAATCAAGCATGTTTATTTGAGTTTGATTTCCAGAGAATGGAACAAATGCTTGATAGACAGTGCAAATACCAACATTGCAGAATAAAACAAAAATATAAATGTAATGTACAATACTATGACAAGCCTACCGATACTTAAACAATACCTGGGTTTTGATACCAGTACCTGAACTATACTTTTTTCATTACTTATGCTTTTTCAATTCATATTTTATAACCATAACCATACCCCTAGGTAATAAGAAGTATAGTGTTATCAGTTATAAGTGTTTTTTTTTTTTTTTTATTTATAGCAGGAACATTAAATATATGATTAATGTCAGTGGATTAATTACTGTATTTAATTTTGCTTTATTGCTGTGGTGTCTTTAGGTTAAAGACATAAGTTCCTAAGATTAGTCACTTGAATAAGTCAATCAATTAGTTTGTAGCTGATAAATAAGTAACGTTTATGGTAAAAGTTGTTAAATGTATTGTTTTTTAAAATAGTCAGAGTGAGATGTTGGTACTTTGGAAGATCTCTGTATGGTATTTACATTTAGTGGTAGTTATAGTTGCAGAGTGAACACTATTTCAGTAGTTTATCTTTGACGTCTTTTTCTCATTTGAACAAAACAACAAACTGCTGCTGTTTACGGTGCCATGGTCATTTACAGAGACAGACTCTGCAGCGTGTCTCATTTGAAACTGCAGGCGAAGCGTGGACGTTCAGAGACAAACTGTCAGAGCTATGTGCAGTAAAAGAAAAAACCTGTGGCTGTGTGTTGGGACAGACACAGGCGTGCTCATTCTCTTTACTTTCACCTCTACCTGGAGCAGCGGGTTAGCGGTAGCTCCAGTGTTTCTGAGTAAATAAAGACTTTGTTGTGGATCTTCAGGTCTGTCCCCTGTGCTCTGGAGCTAAACTATGTCCTGTCTCTGTCACAACAGATGCTTAAAGGGGCCCTATTATGCAAAATCGACTTTTCTGAGCTTTCTACCATGTTTTAAAGTTGTTCCAGCATCTAAAACATACCTGGAGTTGTTTTTTTGTTTGTTTGTTTCATTCATGCATGTTTGAATAATCCTCTATTTATTTACGCTGGCTTCCTGATAGGACAGACAACGTCTTGTTTCACCGGTGTCTGCCATTTCCACCTGACCATGCCTCTCCCCCCTCTTGGCCCAGTCCCGTTCAGCTCACACCTCCCTCGCAGCAACCAAACAAACCCACCGTGGACTGCAGCGTTGCAGCAGCACATGTTGTGAGGAGCACTGAAGGGGTGTGACAGCAGCTGGGCAGCAGGGAGGGAGGGCTCTTAAAGGGACAGAGACCTAATCTGAGCGTTTCTCACAAAATGTCAAATGATGAGTTTCTTCAAATAGGGTTTTTTCAATAATTATTGCATCTTCTGACAAATACAATGTAAGATGCTGATCTAAAGGTGTCGTAAATTAATTTAAAAGGCACAAAAAAGAGCATAATATGGGCCCTTTAAGTTGAAAACTTAGCTCAAAACATGGAGCTGAAAGTGACGTGGCGTGCGTTTCAGCTTTCTGTGGCGCTGTCTCTAGATCTGCCAGGTTTCAAAACTTGGTACTGAAACAAAATTATTTTTACAATACCACTATGTACCAGAGCTTTTTGGTTAGTACTACAAAGGTATCATTGTTCAGTACCCAGCCCTTGTTTTAGCAGAAGATAACATGAATGGAAAAAGTCTTTCTTTCTGTCTAAAAATAGTAGAAATTGAAATATTGGGCTTTGCACTACACTGTCACCAGTTTCACAGGTGGACACTAGTGGTATTGCAGCAAAAATACCTTTATTTGCCATTTACTACTTCCAACCTTTTATATTTAAGACAAATTTAGCACAGATTTGACTAATGAGTTGTATTGTGTACTCATGTGTAACTCAAATACATGGATTGTGATAAAGTACTCAAAAGTTCTGAAGCTTTGAAACTGTCCAATAAACTGACTTGCTTACAGAATCACTCTACTACACCTGGCATATAAAACACCTATAATTAAGCATAAACATAAAAAAAAGGACACAGACAAAAACAGGGCTTTATAAATATGTAACCTAAAAAAAAATAAAAAACAGAACTAAATATTACAATGTGCATTGTACAAAACAACAGCATCAAACAGCTTCAGGTGTCTCTCCTGAACTAACCACCATCAATTATTTAACTGTGACTTTTAACTTTTATTTTCAGTGCAGTGTGCTGTTGAGGAAGACCAAGCGTCTCAGCTCAAAGGCTGATCTGTTTTTTGTTTTTTTTTTTGTTTTTCACTCTGTTATTACCTACTTTGTTTTTGAAGAGATCCTTTCATAAAAAACAAACGAAAAAAAAAAAAAAAAATGGCTCATGGATGGGAGCCCGCTCATCGTTCACTTTAAAAACCCAGCTTGTTCACAACCAACCCATCACTAGTTAAATGTGTTAAAGTGGTGCAGAGAAGTGAATTTTATGCACCCTTTGCTGGTGGTAAACCTGAGGTAGTCTCCTGTTTACTGAAGCTAATACAGCTTTAGCTCCAGCCTCACAGACACACACCAGCCTCACACAGACACACACCAGCCTCACACAGACACACACAAGCCTCACACAGACACACACAGACACACACAAGCCTCACACAGACACACACCAGCCTCCCACAGACACACACACCAGCCTCTCAGACACACACCAGCCTCACACAGACGCACAGCAGCCTCACAGACGCACACCAGCCTCACAGACACACACTAGCCTCCCACAGTCACACACACCAGCCTCACACAGACACACACACCAGCCTCACAGACACACACACCAGCCTCTCAGACACACACCAGCCTCACACAGACACACACCAGCCTCACAGACACACACCAGCCTCGCACAGACACACACCAGCCTCGCACAGACACACACCAGCCTCACACAGACACACACCAGCCTCACACACACACACCAGCCTCACACACACACAACAGCCTCACACAGACACACACCAGCCTCACACACACACACCAGCCTCACACAGACACACACCAGCCTCACACACACACACCAGCCTCACACACACACAACAGCCTCACACAGACACACACCAGCCTCACACAGACGCACAGCAGCCTCACAGACGCACACCAGCCTCACAGACACACACTAGCCTCCCACAGTCACACACACCAGCCTCACACAGACACACACACCAGCCTCACAGACACACACACCAGCCTCTCAGACACACACCAGCCTCTCAGACACACACCAGCCTCACACAGACACACACCAGCCTCACACAGACACACACCAGCCTCACACACACACACCAGCCTCACACACACACACCAGCCTCACACACACACACCAGCCTCACACACACACACCAGCCTCACACACACACAACAGCCTCACACAGACACACACCAGCCTCACACACACACACCACCCTAACACAGACACACACCACCCTAACACAGACACACCAGGATGCCCGTCTTTTTGCCAGCGCCTTAATGTTTTTAAACACATTTTTTATCTCATTTATTAACACATTTGTTGCGCTTGTGTGACGTCAGTTTTTACGTAACAGATGCTGGTCTCCTGGACCCAGAGTCATGGAAACACCAGCAGGTTTTAGGGCTACCCATTCTAAGGTGTTGCGTATTGACACGTCCTGTGTTCTGCCTATTGGAAAAGCGCCTATTGTTCTCACTGGGGAAGGTAATTTTCCAGTACACGAGTACAGAGCGCCCCGAGCAGTTCCCCACTGCCAGACAATAACTCCTTTCCCTATATTTTCAAAAGATTGCAGATGCATACAACAAAAACCTCTATTCTTGTGTAGATGAAAGGTCAATCCGAAATCAAATCATTGCATTTGGGGCCAAATAAGCTGTCGATCTAACTAGCTATCTTTTCACTTACAATTTATGTGCATCAAATGATTATGTTGGCTGGTTGTTATAAGACCATATACTTACTATATAGTTACAATACTGTTACTCTGGGACCCAATTTCAATACATAATCACTGACTCAGTTATTTATTTAATTTTGCAAACATGTCCCAAAATCTTAAAGGCCTTTTTTATTGCACCTTTTTTTTCAGGCTTTTTGAAATAGTTCTGGATACTTGTGCATTAATATTTCATGTTTTAGAACTTAAATAATGTATATGTATGGAAAAAAAAAAAATTTTTTTTTTTTTTTTTTGGAGAGCTGGCACTTTGGCTGTGCAGAGAATCTTTGTGCCTATCGCCCCCTGCTGGCAACGTTTGGGACTGGACACTGAATATAAATGACTATTTAGCACAGCTGTTAACAACATTACTAAGAGATGAGCTGACTGCTTCATAGTGACCCCAAATTAGGCACTAAAGGAAGTGTTTTCAGAAGGGACGGCCTCAGTATACAGGATTTCACAACAACAAGCATGAATGAAACAAACTACTACTCCAGGTATGCTTTTGAGGTGGAAACAACAATTATAACATAGTTAAAAGCTCAAAAAGTTGTTTAGCAGAATAAGGGACCTTTAAAATCTGTCTCCTAACCCCAAGTTACCTCAGTTTAGAATCACTGCTTTATATAAAGAAGCTGCTTTAAGTGTACTCTGATGAGTTTGGCTAAATGGCTAACATGACAAGCTAACGTTAGCTGACCGCTCACAATACACCTCATTTACAAAGCAAGCAAGAAAAAAAAATATATATATAGACAAGTTCACTTTCCTGGCATAGAGTGGATTTTTACCCTTGTTGTAGCTGAAGAGTAGCTCACAGTTTTTGGTTGAATTTCACAAAGCTGCTAAAAACATCGGAAAATTAGCTAAATTGGTCATGCCAGATTTGCGCAGACCATAGATCTGAAAACAACAATCCTGTCTATATATTTTATACATGACCAATTACACTTTTTAAGGTCGTGCATAATAGGTAATGGATTTGTAATGATGAGGATGAAAAGGACACCTTATATCATTAGAAAAGCTACCTCATTAGCATTAAATCAGACCTAATGAAGTGAAACCAAATGGATTACTGCCCTCAAAAACACTGCCATCGAGCAAAATCCAAATATAATGTGCCATATTTTCTTCTTCTGAGCTATATTCACTGACAACTCTTGGATATGAAAGCCTTGTAATCACCCACCTTACATAGTAGCCTAGCTGTATAATGCGTTTCAATTATGCTTTCTTGCCTAATCATTCATTGCTAATAATAGTCGGCCTTGAAAAATGTGTGGACCGAAAGGTGTATAGTAACATAACAAAGGTAGTTTAATTAGCGACACTGGATGAAAGGGATTCGCTGGTGGTGAAGGTCCTCATTTTCAAGCAGGTCTTTTGACACTAACACCATTAAACAGAATGTAAAAAGAGCACCTTGTACAACTCACTATGCTGCATAGTTCTTTATCATTTCATGTCGATAGGCTCAGAAGTTGCTAGTTTTTAGTTTATACCCAGCTCGGTCTACTGTTAGAGAGAACGAAAAATGCTTAATATAATTTTTATAGTTAAAATATTCAGTCAATAGCACAGCGTTACAACTCTGTGACTCTGAGACTACCTAGGCATTATTATAAAGTGTTTTTGACAAAAAGGGGAACTAGAGCAGGGACTGGATTTTTTGACCAATCACACGCTCAGAACAAAAGAGGGATGGTCAATTTTAGATCAGGGACACTTTTATTGGTTGAGTCCAAGCTTGTGCACTTTGTCTTTATACACCAGAGTAATGGCAACGGCAAGGCCAAACGGAAAAATGACAATTCTGGAACAGGTTACACCAGGAAACAGCAGAAAAAAGGAAAACAAGTAAAGCTCAAATGTAATTAATAATGAAATAAAACATGACTATATAAGAGGAAGGAGGAGAGCTTTTTCTTTATTTTTTAGCACATTCTCAAAAAACTAGTAGTGGACTTTCAAAGGGGTCAATTTTATGCTTTTATTCAGATTATGAAACCAATCTTAGTCACCTCTAGAACAGCAATGCATGTTTTACAATCTTTAAACACATTATCAGACTTAAAGAGAACGTTTTTAATAAGAACTCTACTGGTGCCATAAAGAAACAGGTGACGAGACCAGCAGAGGGCAGCAGAGTGCAGAGTGTTGCCATCTTTTGAAATAAATAAATAAATTTTGAAAACATAATACATGCTTTTATTTATTTTAATTTTCTTTTGTGAAGAAGGATAACCAATCAGAAATGTCAAGTGTAGTTATTAGAGTAGTTATTTTTGGTTTTCAATCAAGTAAATAAAAAGAGAAGAGATCCCAGACCTACAGTATTTCACAGAGAATTTTTGTGAGAGATAAGAGACTACATAATATGCAGTACAGTGATGAAGTGCTGTGGATAAAAAGTACTTCTCAAATGCGTATGAAATGGCTGTTAAAGAAAGTCACTAATTAGGCCTCTAATATTCACAAATCTGAGTAAAATAAAGTGGGGTCAGGTCAGTTAACTAAATACTCATCAGGGTAACTGCTAATCATTATTTTAAGTGTCAGACTGATAATGCCACATCAGATTTGTATTTATTTATTTATTTTTTTGCTGGAAATAATTAGTTCAGAGAAGTGTGTTTTCATTTAAAAATTGACACCGACGCTTTCAGAGCTGATTTTCTCAGTGCAATTTCATTTTGCTGTTTGTCTTCTCACCTTCAGGCTGTCTGAACTGAGCGTTTCTCTGACCTTCACATTATTATTCTTCAGCCCAACACTGACTGACTGGGAAACTCAGCTGGAGAGAAATACCAGCCTTAGTTCTCAGCCTTGAGCATGACAGTGTTTCTTTTCCTTGTCTGTCTATATAATACTGCATGACTTATATCTTTACACTCTGGTCCATTTGGGAATATGGCTTCAAGGACGCTAGTGTTTTTTTGAGAGGACAGATTGACAGAAAAAGGAAAAACATTGCATCAGACATGGCACAGTAATCATTTTAAATATTTAAAGAACTATCAATCATAATGTTTGAGTGTTTATGATAGTGTTATTGTCTTTAATGAGACACCTTATGCTGGTAATGCATAATTAGAGAACTTTTTGGTCATTAAATTGTTTGAACAGTTATATTATAGTCACAGATTGTAAAAAAGGCTTCAGAAAAAAAAGAGTTCTCAAAGACATGTAAAGCACAGTGATAAAAGGACTAAACTCTACAGAAGTGTGCCTTTAATATAATGAGGAGGGCAAATGAATACAAAAAGGAACAATTTTTTATTTTTTTTAAAGGAAGAATTTAAAAAGAAAATGTCTGCAGTTAAAAGCCATCCTACCCAAAACTGACTATAACTATCAGTCCAGGACACAGCCTGTCCGTCCTGGGATTGGATCTCTCCTTCATGCGGTTTCTCTTTTTCCCATGTTTTTTTTTTTTTTTTTTTTTTTTTTAAGTCATTTTTAACTGTGAAGGAGGATCTAAGGATTGGGCTATATAAATTTAAATTTAATTAAAGTCACCTTAACCCTTAATCGGATAAGTGACTATTCAGCTGACATCCAAAATCTCGTTGCTATGTAACCCAGAAAAGTGGGAGGGTCACATAACTTTTCTCAGTTAATCAGCTTTATCACAGATAGCGACATCATTGCAGACAGACCAATCAGAACAAACTAATATTTGATTTAAACATGTTTACATCATATCTGGGCACACACATAGGTCATTTTTATGAAATATAAAAAAATATATACTGCTCATAGCACCTTTAAGTAATATTAATAACATTAAGTTACAGAAACATTAGTGTCAAGCCACTTACTATGGTAAATACACCAGACCTGGATTTAAACTGGGAATCGTCTAGTTTGGGGGTAAAAGCTCCACCCATTGAGCTATAAAGCCCTTCGCTGTAAGTGATCCAGATCCGCCACCTTTCTGGCTGGAGTTTTAATATTGTGGGAGATGGCTCTTTTATCACAATTATACAAAAAATCCCTGGATCCAATTCTTCAGTAAAATTGTGTCTTTCATTGTTCTCCCCTGATGAGAGCTGTCTTTGAGCTGGTTTTCTAACTGACTAGCTCTAAAAGTTGAGGTTTTCTTGAGGGGTGATGAGGATGAAGCTTTTGGACTGTTCAGAGTCCAGACTGATTCTGAAAACACAACACTTTTCTGAGTGATGAGTAGTTTTGTGCTAAATGCATATGCTGTTCACTAACAAAAACTAGCCCCCCCCCCCTCTATGTAGGCTGTGGAGCAAAACAGAGCAATGGATCATGGTCTATGTAGTCCGCTCTGCTTGTTTATCATGCCCCTTCAACAGAACAATGTTTGTATAGATGTTGACCAATATATTGGTCGGCTGATATATCGGGCCAAATTTAGCATTTTTTAGAGAATTGGCCATTGGCTGATTCTTGTACTTTAATGCCTTCTTTTTTTTTTTTTTGGTCAGACCATGTCTGGGCAACCATGTGTCTGTAGGACCCCAGCTTCCCCAACAATCTTTGAGCAGTTTGGACGTCTTGCACTGCAGTTCATAGGAAACATCCAGCATCCCTTTATTATTTTTCACAAATAATTCTCATTTCTCTGGCATATAACTTCATAGAACTAAAATTAAAAATTTGTAGATTTTGTAGCTGTCCTCAAGCTCTACTTGAAGCTGTAGTTTGACTGAGATTGCCTTATTGGTTTTCTCAAAAAATCTCATCTTTACTGTTCTCACTGTCCAATTCTAACAGTTTTTTTTTTTTTTTTTGCATTTTAATAGGCATAATTAAAACAAATAGCTATATTATATTAATTTCCCAAAAATCTGCAGCGTTTATCAGCCGTTGGCTACTTTGAACTTGAAAAATATGTATCAGTATTGGCCATAAAAAAGCCCATTTCGGTCAACCTCTATTTTTGTGCTTGGGTGCCGTTTGATACTGTAAGAGTCAGCGACAATATCGAGAGACTTTTGCTATTGAAAACATAATTAAGCACCAATACCATTACATCCCTACTAACAAACCAAAAAATATTTTTTTCAAAAATCAATGCCAATAAACTTTGCAAAGATTAGAGGTAGTCTACAGAGATACACTACATATACTTACTGAGGTAATATGTAGAATTATTGCACATGAGCTTGCTGGTATTAACACTTGCACAACAACCAAAAGTGCGCACAGGCTGTAGATAGAGTCTGAGGTTTGGAACTCCTAAACTTTTGTAGTTGCAATTTTTAAGTCTGTCAAAAACACACAAAAGAGACCTCACACTAAACCGCAGATTCTCTCCCAGACAGTGCATCTCTCTTCACACCACGACGCTGCCTGACACCGAGTTAAATGGAATCTTTAATGGGCTCGCAGGGTCATCGGTGTCTGGCTGGCCCGCGATAGCATCACAGCCGCAGCCATGACACCAGTGGGACGGCCCGGGCGGCGCTGGATCCAGACTGGACTAATCTGCCCGCGGGACTGACACTATCTGCAGCCTCATCTGGACTGAGAATGAGATCCCTCTGACGACCTTCACCAGATCCTTATCTCCACTGGACACAAAAGCTCGGAGTATACAGTGAGCGGAGTGGAGAGTGGCTGGATAGTTGTGTGTGGGTGGGGTGTGGGGGGTGCTAACAGCCAACAGAGGGGGTTGTTAGGGTGGATGTGAAAAGCTTTTAACAGCGCATGGATGTTAGTGCACAGCGTGAATGTGGCAGTTACCCTCTGTTCTCTAATTGCCTTGTTTCTGTCACTGCGAGGAAGCTAGAAGGCTATAGGAGGCAACTTTTTACTGCACAACACAAATCTGTCTGACTCTCAGCTTCTGCGGGGCATCAAGACTTTTTATTTTTAAGATTTGTGTTTGGCTATTCTCTATTTTGGACAACAGTCAGACAAGTAAAATTGGAAGAGAGACCAGAGAATTGACACAAAGCAAAAAAGCAGATAATCAAACCCAGGCGGCTCTGGCTTAGGTGCATTCATAGCAGGACAGTCCCTTGGTCCACTTCTTTGGTCCGGATCAAATGGTGACTTCTTTTTTTTTTTTTCTTGGATCACTTTTTGCAAGGGGACCAAACACGTAAACAAGTGTGTGATGAGTGCTGCATCCATTGAACAGAAATGATTGGGGCGGTTAAAAGTAAAAATGCAGATGTTGACAAAAACAATCATGAAGGTTTTGCTTGCTGCACTTCTTTTTTGGGATATTTATTTTGTTGTTACCTCTACAAATCTGTGAAAACCACTCTGAGTGTCAAGAGCAGCTAATACGTCATCCAACTACGATGCAACTACAATGGTGTGCACCAGAGTGGTGGCTGGTGCTGCCAGAGATGAGACTCTTGGAATCCCTGCTGGAGTCTTGCTAAACATGGTAAATACTGCTGCATTTTTGAACGTTTTTTCCCGCAGTTGCATTTGTCCATTGCCAATTGCTGTTGCTATTACCATGAGTTGGTCTGCGGCTTTTCTGGCTATGGAAGCTTGTTAATGCCAGAAAGGCTGTTGTTGTTGATGATGTTGGGCAGAATCAAGATGGGTGTATATTCAGACTAGGGCTGCACAATATATCACAAATTTATCATTATGGCAATATCAGCCAATGCAATATCTGTATTTCAAGAATCTGAATATATTGCAATATCACTATGGTCTTCCATCTGACTGAGATTTTCATTTATTTTCTTACCAGAGCCCTAAATGAAAATGTCTTGTTTTATTCCAGGTTTAGTGTGTGTTTTGATTTCGTCACTGTTTTAACTTATGAATATAGGGACTTACATTTTTGTTTTGCGCAAATTTCACTTCCTAAGTCAATAGCAGAGTGCAATAATATCGTTATCACAATTTCTAACAAATCAAATTATCAAATATTGCATGTTTTTTTGTTTTTTTTACATATTGTGCAGCCCTAATTCAGACTATATGTGAACCATACCAGAGTTCGTTTGGAAGTGAACCTCTTCACATGGGTCTGGGCCCACTTGTGTGGTCTAGAGTAACGGGGGCCACTTTGGACCACTTTGACCAAACCAAATAAGCCACGTGAATACACACTTACTTTTTTTTACTAAAACGAACAGTATGCAAGTTGTTGTGGTAAAACTCACTTAATAACTAGACACTATATGAATATATAAGGATTAATAACTAGTTACTGTTTTGCATTACCCCAACATTCATAAACTCCACATAAACAGAGCTAGAAGCATTGTTTTTCTTGAGTAATCAGTTCATATCATAAGAATTAGGTTCAATATTTTATTTTAAAAATGTATGTATGTATGTAAATGCCTGTATACTGGAAGCTTTGGCCAAGTGTGCTTATATACAAGAGGGTCCTGTGTCTCATTGGCTGTTGTTCTACAATCAATACTGAATCAATGGTGAAAATGCAGCTTATGATGAACTTCCAGCACAGAGTTTAGCTTCAGACATATGCCTTCTATTGCCAATATTTATTTGCATTAACTTCACTTAAACTTACTATTGCACTATTTCTCTGTGTATCTAGCACTAAAATATACATTTCTGAAAGCTTTTAATTCCAATTCCAATGGCAAACTCCAGTATTGGAGCATGCCGATCTATTAAAACCATTAATAATAAAGCCTATATGATGTCTTGACAGTTTTTTTTTTCCACAGATAATTTTATTACCATATGCCATAACATTAAACCATTTTTTCCCCTCTGATTCAAGAAAAAAAAAACAAAAAAACAAAAAAACAAAAAAAACAACACTTTTAATTTAAGTCTATAAATCTGCGATACCTATATTTTACAAATTTAAATTACATTTTAAAAACGTTATGCTGTACCAATTTACCAGCACAAAATACAAATACTTCACCATTATTATTATTAATAATACTGCCAAAATGTACTATCACTTTTGACTGTGTACCAGTCACGAAAATACAATGAAAGGTTGTCTCTTGTCTAACTGCCTTGTTTTTGCCATCGCACGAAAGCTAGGTAGCTTGAGGGGAACTTTTTACTACCCCAACACACAAATCTGTCTGACTCTCGACTATCAACTGTCTAGACCTTTATCCCTCCCTCCAAGTATTTAGTGTCGTTTTATAGAAGGTTAAATAAGGTTGGTGCGGCTGCATGCCTGGCTTCTAAGTACGCTAGCTCTGAGACTTTAGCCTAATTTACTGTAAACATCGGCAGCAGCTATCCTGGACCAGTCTGAAGGTAAAACAGCATGTTTAAAAGGGCATAAGAACCGAGCCAAGAACCAGCCCAGTAGTCTCTACCTCTTGCCCTTTCTAAGTTAAGCACAGCCAATTGGCCACTGGCTTTCACTTTGAATGTATTCTAAATGTCATGCTGTGTTGTATAGCTTGAGTCTGTGGCTGAATCATCTACTTTGATGCACTAAAAGTTCACCCATGCGACTCGTACAAAGACAAGAATCCTTGCAGAAGATCAGCTTTAAAAACTTTGAAAGTGTTCTAAAAGCAAGAATTCTTTTGAGTGCCTCTGCTGCCTTAGATTGTTAAAATAGATGGGCTCAATCATAGAAACATCAACATACTGTATATATGGATTGATACTATGGATGTAACACTGCACTCAAGTCACAATTCCATTCAGTTCATGATTTTAAGTTCATGATTGCGATCCTTTTACATTTTTATTACTATTATTATTGTGTTAAAAATAAGACTAAAACATTTGCTTTACAAAGCCTTTGTGTGTCTCCTCTTCAAACTTAAATTGTTGTAAATGTCTTACTAGCAGAAATAAAATTTAAAAAATAGATAATAAAACAATGACATGTCAAAACAACAAATATATATCTATAAAATAATATGTTAGTGACCTTTATTAACAATGTTTTACTGTGCTTCAAAATACAGAAACACTACAATAGCAATGGTTCTAAATAAATCCACACTTGAAGTAATATATGGGCCTAATATATGTCAAGTCTTATAAAAGTAAAAGTGAGTAAAGACACTGAGCTCCATGGATCTGAAGGATTGGCTGCAGAAACTTAGATATTCTTTAGCTACTTTCTCTGCGATGGTAAACGGAGCAAATAGGTATGTGCTGCCTAAATAAAACCTTCAGATGTGTCTTTCCTGCCATCTGCCCCGGGCTTGTTGTTGTTCCCATGTGAACAACCTCTGATAGAGGAGAGTGAGCCCGAGCTGGTCAGAGTACTGCAGCCTTTTCATGTTCCAGGAACATCAGACTAGTGACTTTACAAGCCCTGTAAGCTAAACTTGATATAAAGTAATGTTTCTCCTAAGTAAAATGGCCAGGTAATAATGTCCAGCTCCAGAGTAGTGAGCCAGATTATGTACCATTATACTTAAAGAAGCATTCCCATTCATTCATTCCACAGATACAAAAATTCTCTCTTTTTCATCGATAGAAAGGCCCAGCTGATTTATCGTGCATTGTTAAATCCCTAATTTTAATATCATGCAACTATTTGTTTAAAGAAATGTAAACCGGCAAACACTGACACAAGTTTTTTTATTTTAGCTTTTGTACTAACACAATTCAAAATACAGATATATAAATTGTATGTGCAGACTATTGGCTGTAATTTGGGAGTATACAAAGGTTTAGGAATTACAGCTCACTAATGTGTAGCTGCATCTTCTTCAGGAGCTATTTCTTGAGCTGCATGGGCTTTTCCTTCATTAATCCATCATAAACTGAGCAGATAAAAGGTCTGGACTTGATTCTAGGTGTGACATTTGCATTTGAAGGCTGTTTCTGTAAAATCACAACATGCGGTCTCTCAATGGAAGTGAACCAGTCCATCCTTAAGCCGACAAACGACAAAAATACACTCTCATTATTTTCTAAGAGAGTCCTCACACCAGGCGAACGGCACCAGTCGACCCCATGCCACTTTACACCCCTGTTCTATTTGGACGCGTCGATGCTGCTGAAAACACATGCTTGCCTGTACTTCAGCAGTAAACAAAGACAGTTCTCTACTCTGTGTGACACAAAGACACAGATGTAAACACTGAGGGAGAGCGGCATAGCTCTCTGACTACAGCTACTGACTCCTGCTTCACTCAGAGCATGGGGAAAGTTCTTTTCTGTTGCTAACTCATTAATAACTTGCTAATAGAACAGCCCAGTCTCTCCCCACACAGCCTGGGGCCACTAATATCATTTTGTTGGGTTTTAAGTGATAAAACACATATTTTAAAGTCCACGTTGTTCATATTAAAGCCAGACAATAACTGTATATGGCATTTTGCTGGTCTGGAGCAGCAGGCTGTGTTAAAAGAAGTCACAAAAGATTTTTAAAGATATGTTTAGCCTTTGTATTCTTAATTGGACAGGACAGGAGATGGTATGGGAAAGAAATGGAGGAGAGTCGCTTCATAGTTGCACTGTAAGTCATGGTTCAAGGTTTCGTCATTGGTACCAAAGGCTAAATTACAGATGGGATTACAGCTGTCCAAGTACAATGAATAAAAAAAATAAAAAAAAAACATTGCATGCTTTTTATTATGGCATTTTACATAACATTTTTTAACTAAATGGAAATCCAGGAAGAAATGCATGGGCCTATCAGTAAATACATCTTAAGGTCAGACCATGGAATGCTAAAAAAATACACAAAATAAAATCCAAGAGCTACATTTCTGAACGTATGTCTCTTAATGAACGTTAAATGTTGGGATTGATAGAAATGCCAGGAAAAACAAAATCTTCCAAACATTACCAACAAAATGTCGTCAAAATAATTGAGTTTTTCAATTGTCCTAGTGGTAAAAAGTGGCAGAAATGTGATGGGTTGACTTCTAGCAAGATTTGCAATGAAAAGGTAGGTAAGGTACTGCAGGGGTCCTCAGAGGCTGTATTAGGGTGTACTCACACCAGGCCAATCGAACCGTGCCCAAGTCCGGAATGCCCCTAAAGCACGGCACGGTTGCCTAATGTGAGTGCTTGTACGCTTCAGGACTTTGGCACGGTTGGAGGAGGTGGGCCACGGCACGGCGCGGTTGCTCATGCATGCGCGCGCACGACTACGAGCTCTGTCATGTACGCAACTGTTCTTCTCTCAGTAAAAAGTGAATAAACTCCATTATCAACACTCGTAACAACGCCACTGACCTGCGCTCACCTTTCTGAAGAAGAGAACAGACAGCAGCAGTAGTTCTGAAGCCTCTCTCTGTCTGCGGTGCCTTCACTGCTCCTCGGATGCCGCTTATTCCAAAACCTGTGACAGAAGACCGCGTCTCACGAACGAGACTCAAAGCAGAATCACAATAGCACAGATACTTCATGCCGCTGGTCTCACGTTTTCCTCTACACCGGTTTTAAAAGTGTTAGCGGTTCGCTCGTAAACAAATCGCGCACCACGATGACGTAGCAGCCTGTCGCCCTCAGAGGTGATGGCGTAACTGGTGTAGGTACCAAATCTACTCGGGTGGGGTGGCGCCGCTTAGTGATGACGTAATGCTGCCGAGAGCGCACAGAGCAATAGTAGCTGTGTGTATTTGCAAACAGTGTGGAGCTATAGCGGACTCTACAGCTGCTTTTTAAGTCAGAAGTGGTGTGTTTGCATTGACGAAGTAGTAAGGAACTGAAATAAATACAAGATAGATGATGATTATGGTTACTAAATAATCATTTTTACTGAATACACTAATTTGGTTAAAAAACACTGTGCCAATGAGCGTCTGTGGTTATTACGAAGGGTTTTTGGGGGGGCATTTCACGTGTTTTGCTCATTTTTTATTATTTAATAGACAGCTGTACACGTTTGTATACACTCCATTCATACTTGTCATTTTAATAAAGAGAGCGAGGTATCTTACAAAAACATCAATAAATAAGAGAAAAGCACAGTAATGTACTTTTTTTTTCAACCCTTATTACACAGATGTTGTTATAGCCTATCAACGGTAGCAGCAGCTAAAACATTAATTGACGATCTCCCAGTCATGAATATAAATATTCTATTTTAATAAATATTTATACGAGCAATAAATAGCTATGACTATGTATTTTTCTATTAAATAATTATAATGATCTCTGTCTGATCAAAGCTGCTAAATCTGCTCAGCTTCGGTGGTCAAATTGGCTCGAGTTGACATTTCCGGGTTAGCGAGGGACGAAGAGCCAATCACACGGTTCACTCGAAGTCTCGTCCAATCAGAATGCGTAACGTCATCACTAAGCGGCGCCACCCAAGTAGATTTTGCAGCCTGAGTAGATTTGGTACCTACACCGGCGGGGGACTCAGACCCCTCCCCAATCGTACCTGGGTTAGGGTACCTGGTTACCTGGGTTAAATACCTAAAAACATTAAGTACATCACAATCTAATTTGAAATTGATTACAGCCAGCAGTCAGTGTTTTTCTAATGTTTTTTATCAAATTATAGGGAGAAAAACAGAATAAATAGATGGATGTTCTATAGGTGGGAGACCAGACCAATTTAAGAGGGCAGGACACTTTGGGAATGGCTGTTTGAGTTTATATGGAAGATTGCTTTCCTTTCGTCTATTATTAAGTCACTAAATTTGTTTCAATAAAGACTTTGTACTGTTGACTGTTTATTATATTGCTCAATCATCAGTTCTATTTTGCATTTATAAGACAATAACTCAGCTGCAGTCAAATCATTTCTATTTATTAAGCCACAATACAGGGTCCTGAATACTGATACAGTCCCAGATGAGAACGGTTATCACAAAACTAATTTAATCAGCCGCACAGATATCGGTTAAGAATGATTGCACATCCAGTGTCATTATCGGCAGGGCCAACATGCAATATAGTGAAAACAACCAATGGATTTTTTGTTTCTCACATCAATCAGAGGCTCTAAATGGGAGCCAGTGGTTGTGTTTTCGACAGATCAGGCATGCGGGGCCAGTGGTGCTACTGTAATGATTGGATTTAGCAGCGAGAGGCAACACTCTTAACAGCTTAGGAAAACGAGAGCGCAGCGATCGTGCACACAAGAGCGCAGGTGGTGAGGGGTTTTAAACAAGGCCATAAGACTACAATCTGTTTTGGGGGAAAATATTGCAGCAGGAAGAGGAAACACATTTAAAATAATATCTCCAAATGTTAAAAGTAGTGTAGTGGAACTTGAATTGGGAGTGTGTCTATGTTCCCCAGTCTTAATCTTAGAAATGTGGGAACATAGAGTCTAATTAAAATAAAATAAAAAATCTTGGGGGGACATAAAGCATAATCAAACTAAAATAAAAATCGTAGAACTATGGGAACATAGGGCTGCGGAAACATAGAGCCTAATAAAAATTTAAATAAAATCTTAGAAATGTGGGAACATAGGGCTTAGGAACATAGAGTCTAATTAAAATTAATAAAAAATTCTAGAAACATGGGAACATAGAGCATAATCAAACTAAAATAAAAATCGTAGAACTGTGGGAACATAGGGCTGCGGAAACATAGAGCCTAATAAAAATTTAAATAAAATCTTAGAAATGTGGGAACTTAGAGCTGTGGGAACATAGAGCCTTCTTAAACTAAAACAAAAATCGTAGAGCTGTAGGAACATAAGGCTGTGGGAACATAGATCCTAATTTAAATAAAGTACAAATCTTAGAATTATTGGAACATAGTGGCTTATTAAAATAAAATAAAAAAAAATAGAATTATAGGAACATGGGGCCTGAATAAAATAAAATCAAAATCTTAGTAATGTGGAAATATAGGGCTGTGGGGACATAAAGCCTTATTAAAATAATATTAAAATCTTAGAAATGTGGGAATATAGAGCTATGGGAACATAGGACTGACCCTCGAAAAAATTTTATTTCTGCTTTTTCCTTCTTGAGTTGCCACAGCAAATCATTGGCGTCTTAGTACGCATGATTAGCATATTGATCCACTTCAGAAACATACCTGAAGTAGTTTCATTCACACGTGAAAACCAGGATGTGATTCTGCATTTTTCTAAACCCCACACATTGTCTCTGGACTTGTGATCATTTACGCGCCACGTCACTATGAAGCAGTCAGTTCATTTATTCTTTTATCTATCTGCTAGCATCATGTCGCTAACAGCTGGTCTAATTAGTCATTATATGCTCTCTCCATTCCCCATTGTTACCAGCAGGGGGCGACAAACACCTAATCCAAGCGTTCTCTGCAACATGAAAGTAACAACTCCGCAAAAGAAGACATTTTCCATACATATGTGTTATAAAACATGAACAAAATTATTTCAAAAAGCATGAGAAAAACTGTAATTCTTTTCTTGGGTCTTTTATAATAACTGTGGTGTAAAAAAACAAACAAAAAAAAAAACAAACTCCTCTACTTGTATATATGCTGCCTGAAAAAAATCCTTCCTTTCTTAGAATAGGTTTGTTCTGCAATCAGCAGAGCAAAAAGAGAATGCATAGATTGTTTAACACATAATGGCTACTTCAGTAAGAATGTGTTGGTTTCCTGGAAACATGTTTTCATCTTTTCTGTAAAACATAATACTTTTGCACACTCAAGTTTTCATTTTTTTCTATAATATTTCTTATTTGCTTCACAATAAAAAAAAAAAATAGTTTGCTTCATAGTTGTTGCCATGCGATGTAAAGTGACTGACGTAAACCTCCCAATAATCCATTTCAATTCCAGGTTGTAAGGCAACAATAAAAGAAAAAATGCAAAGGGGATGAATACTTTTGCAAGCCACTGTAAATAAAGTATGTAAGTCAGTGCTGCACACCACACTGTGCTTTTCACTTTTGCCAAAGTGCTGCCGTCTACTAAACGGAGGCATCACAGAGGTAAATACTCACAAGTCCAGTACATGATCCCTCGCACCGCTCTATGACAAAAATGGAGACATTAAAACCATTGCTAGCTTGTTGTGCTTAACGCAGTGCTGCTTTATTTGCGAGACTTCTGTGATATTGGGTCGGCGGCACTCATACTTGCAAGTGTTGTTTATTGCTCAGAGACTCCAAGGGTAGCTGCAGGACGCTCTATTCACACCACAATAACTCATTTAACC
Organism: Bostrychus sinensis; assembly: GCA_020698575.1. NCBI lineage: Eukaryota > Metazoa > Chordata > Actinopteri > Gobiiformes > Eleotridae > Bostrychus > Bostrychus sinensis. The sequence continues at coordinate 8,276,462 of CM036257.1, read as the reverse complement.
ATCACATGAACTCCAAAACCTTTGCTCCTCTGGATGTCAGCAGTAGCATTAGCCACAACACAGTGTACAGTGCAACACTTAGAGGAAGCTATTTCTGTTAAATTCAATTTTACGAGAGGGGTATTTTTTAAATTAATCAATTTACAGTGAATTTACAAGCAGCGTATACAGGCCTACTTAAAAAAAAAATCCTGGAATATCCCTTTAAGGCCAGAAACATCACCATAAAAATGACTACTTACTTTCAGAACTCAATGAAAAATCCAATTTGAGCTTTTGCTATTGTCTCCCAAACTGCAGTGCTCTTATTTTTATGCACCTGCAGCGGCTGATTAAACAGTGCTTAGAACCTGAAAAACAAGTTGGAACAACACACAAAAAAAAAAAAAAAAAAAAAATCAACAACTCTGCTCCATTCACGGCTCTGACACAAAATTAAATTGGTATATTGTTAAAGTGTAATTTCACAAACAGCTTTCTGTAATACCACCTCGGCTCACCCAGAACTTCTAACTGTTCAGTCTTTCATGAAAAAAAAAAAAAAAAAAAAAAAAAAAGCCATTTGCAAGATTAACCATTTCTTAGCATTCTCACCAAAAAGACAGCATGAGCATTGTTCATTTAGGATTTGAGAGCAAAGAAAAAAAAAAGGAGATTGTGTTTCAGATGCTAACCCGTCTTGTCGGTCTGGAAGGGCTGAGCAGAATTCATTTTCAGAGTGCGACAACGGGATGCTCTTGTAGCGGTGTGGATTAACTGTGCCATATCCGATCAGAACACATGACTCATCTCTGTGTAGAGTGCTGTGGTGGAATCTGTTACGTGACACATCTATGACAGAATGAGAGGGAGCAACTTGTTTTGATAAGTGCAGCTTAGCATTGATGCTTGGGTAATGGATGATGCCATTCTCTTCGGGTGTCTGTATGCAGTAGTGAACTAACACAAAATCTAAGGAAAAAAAAAAAGTTTAAATACAAAAATCATAATTTTAATGAACTACTGCAACAGACTCCACAAACAAACAGAGACAGATCATTTTCCTGATTCTCCTAAAATGAAAAACATATAAATTAATAAGTAAAAAGTAAAAAAAAAAAAAAAAAGACTCTGAAATTATGAAAAATAATATTTTCTTATTGTAATGTTTGGTAAATAAAACCTCTGAGACTGCCACATCCAAGACTGAGTAAAACTGGATACAAGACCAACTGCAGCCGAGACCAAGACAGGACAATGAACATAAAAAAAAAAAAAAAGGTTTTCAGACCGGTCTCAAAACAGTTGTGATAACATTAGCAAAGAGTAGCTAATGTTATGTCAATCTGGAAAGGCTCCTGTTGAAAATGTTTGTGAAGGGGTGGGACATTCAGTAGAATACTTGGAGTTGATTGGATAACACGCCAGCTTCGTAGCTAAACAATAAACGGCTACGACAGTAAAACAACACAATACAGTTGTTAGAAGATTTTTGCTGTTTTGTAAATGTAGAGCAACATACCTTATGTTTTTCCATGTTGCCATGTTGTTTACAAGTATTGCTTAAAGTGCTTGTTGTCAGCAAACCTAAAACCCGCCCCCTCACAGCAATACTGCCACACCATTGGCCCGACCGCCACTGGCTCAGATCCAAACGGATCAGCGGGAGCCTGACAAGATGGATTTTGTGAATTTGTGAACTCAAATTTCACGACAATCCAGCTTGCTGTGCAAGGTAACTACAACACTACAATATATTACAAATGTATTGTTATTGCAATATCAGCAACAAAATATCTGTATTGCAAGAAAAATGTATCACAATAATGTTGGGGTCTTGCATTTAAAGGGAACCTATTATGCTAAATCAACTTTTTTTGAGCTTTTTCCCACGTTATAATTGTACCTGGAGTTGTTTTTTGTTCCATTCACACATTTGAGTAATCCTGTTTGCTGAGTCACTGCCCTTCTCAACAGCTGAAAACGCTTGGTCTCAAAGCTCTGCATAGACATGTCAAACCCCATCATCTCCAGTTAGTGCTCCTGCATGTTACTAAAGCACATTCACAGACTCTACTGATAATTTCAACGCTTAACCCATGGCCAGTACAAAGCAGTAAGCTCGTGTATGCATCTGTTAGCTTTATGTTTATAATAGCCATGCTAAATACCCATTATATCATACTCTGTCTATCCCTCACCATTCAGTACAAGCTCTCAGAGATGTCTGAACTCAAATCCTCACAACTTTATTCACTTGTGAACTAAAAAGGAGAAGATCAAAACGTTGAACAAACACTGGCGTATAACCCAGTGGGAGCCAGGTCTCCAGCTGCAACGTAACATCCACCACATGGCTTCCAAAGACAACTCGGACACAGTAAGGCTATCCTATTAAGTTTGTGGTGTAAAGAAATCTTGGCACAGCACAAGGAAGTATTTGAAAAGAGTTTTTTGTAGAATCCAATTCAAAGTGCTGGTATCTGGAACAGCCTCTTTACTATCTGTGAAAATCTTCTGCTGCAGATAAAGGCTTAGGCTGTTAGTCATGCCAACTGGTCGCCAACTGTACATCGGCATGAAGGAAACACAGACGACGCCAGGATTTAGGATCAGAAAACACTGCGCCTTTCTATATTTTCATCTCCGTTCAATTCTTTCAACCATTTTGTGTTTCCTGACATTTATTTCTTTGGCTTTGTCTCTGATGCCGTTTAATTTGTCACAATACAGTCATTCGAAAAGCTTCACATGTCTACTCTTATTTTCTTTCAATAAAAATAAGAAACTGTTAACCTGGCTGACCTCAGTTATTAAGCGTTTATTGCTCACTAGAATGGATATTTTTATTTTTTTATTTTTATGCTTCAGCAAAGCTTAGTAAAAAAATAAATGCTTAATGTTCTGCACTAATCAAAAGTTTTATCAAGGGCACAAGTCAAATTAAACTTTTTCAGCATCTAAATGTTATTGTAGCATTGGAAAAATAGGTTCAGGCTTTGTCCTCAAAAGAATACTTGCTGAAATTAGATATTAATTGCAAATTTACAGTATACATGAGAATGAACAGTAATGTATACTTTGTTGTCCCCATATGGAAATTTGTCGTCTGCATTTGACCCATCCTTCAGTGCCGCTGGGGCAGTGCGATTGCAGTGCAGCATCCAGGACACTGCTCCAGCTCTTAAGCCAGGATCCTAGTTAGGAGTACCTAGCTGGAGGATTAGCCTGTTGTACATAATTTAGAGAGGGGAGAGAAGGGAAACTGGAGTACACAGAGAGAACCCACCCAGACATGGGGAGAACATGCAAACTCCACACAGAAAGACCCCACACGGCCCAAGAATCAAACCAGGGACCTTCTTGCTTTAAGGCGAGAGTGCTGACCACTTTGCCACTGTGAGAAAAAAACTTGATAGAGCAATAAGATAGCTATAACATTGGGAATGCTGTGAGCAATTATGGTAGTTTTTATCTTGAGCAACTGTACTTCCATTTAAAGTGACCTCAGACCTACTTGCTGGGAGGCAAGAGCACTAATCGCTCTAATTGCAATACAGTATGCAGGATATAGAAACAGTTTTGGGTGTTGTCAAACATGAATAACATACTTCATAAACAGGGCTTGACATTAGCAGCCGCCAACCTGACAAATGCAGGTAGATTCCATCAAGCCTCCTCCACTAGCCACTGTGGTCAGTGAGAGAAAAAGTTAATGTCAAGCCCTGTTCATAAACCATCAATACATCTACAATGCACCTTGATGCCTTGTGGCTTGTAATTTTGGATCTAGGTTGAAGAATCTAAACCCTGGATAAGCTCTCCTCCCCACCTGCTGCATCCTGAACTATGATCCTATAGATGAGCTAATGGGCTAACAGTCCTGGACACATGTATAGCCTGTCCATCCTGGGAGAGGATCTCTCCTTCAGTGTGGTTCACCATAAGGCTTGTCATATTTTTCCACCACAGTTTTTTTAAAAGATGTTTTTCCCTTACCGAGAGGGAGGGTCTAAGGACAGGGGATGTCCTGGGACGTTTGATTATTGTTTATGTTTGATTGTGTGACTAAATGTTTGGAAAGCCCTTTGAAGTGACTGCTGTTGTGAAATTGGGCTATATAAATAAAACTGAATTGAAATTGAACTGATCTCTTGCATGATCGACAGGGGCCACTAACAGGGACTGTTAGAGCAATAATTTTATATAAATAAAATATTAATTTTGTTTAAAATAAGTGTAATTTTAGGTTTTTAGTTTTATTTTATTTATAATGTTACTAAATTAAATTTCATACCTTTATTGTTTTGTTTATGGTAGAAAGTGGGCGGGTACAGGGGGAAGTAGGTCACCAAAATTAGGTTAAGTAGGTGGGGGAAACAGGTGTGTGGGTCCTTTTGTTCAGGGTGACTGATCAGGTCTTTGACCACGCACATGTGTAAAGAACGAAATAAAGAAAAGAAGAAACGCAGTAATTGTATAGGTGTTTTTGTGTGAGTCAAGAAGCGGACTCCCAAGGATGGCTACTAAATTTTGAAAGCTAAGGCTTAAGAAGCCAAAACAGGCACCATAGGGAACATAGGGCCCAATTTTGAAATGTGGGAACATAGGGCTGTAGGAACAAAGGGCCAAATAAAAAAATCTTAGAATTGTGGGAACACAGAGCTGTTGGAACATATGGCCCAGTTTTAAAATGTGGGAACATGATCTTCATAAGGTTTGTTCTTTTTTCTCCCACAGCTGGGGTTTTTAGGAGTTTTTCCTTACCGAGAAGGATGGTCTGAGGACAGAGGATGTCCTGGGACTGTTTAGTTTAGTGTAGTTATTGTTTATGTTTTATTGTGTGTTTATGTATGATTCTTTGGCTAACTGTTTGTAAACCCCTATGAGGCAACTGCTGTTGTGATTTGGAGCTATATAAATAAAACTGAATTGAAACTGAACTAATCTCCTGCATGACAGACAGGGGCCACTAACAACTTCACTATAAGGGAGCCCAGAAAGTTTAGAGATATGATCCAAAAATTGGAGTCTTTGTCACCACAATTATAGTATCGTACTCTGACTGGATAACTTTAAATAAGCTGCATCTTTTAGAAGAAACCAAACACAAAAACTCACTTTGTTATTTTCATTCACATTTGAAAGATTACCCTACCCTTTAAAAATACAGCATATTCAGACACAGACCCACAAAGCTTAACTTAAAAAAAGTACACACTGCTATCTGCCCTGAAGCAAGTGGCGTGCGCTGTTATCACTTTCAGGAGGATAAACAACGTTAGAGCGGGGACTAATCTTAGAATAGCAGCTCAGAGCATCTCCTCCTAAGCAGTGGCGTAAATAGAATAATTAGCCACAGGAGCACAACACAAATGCCACTTATCTCACTAAACGTTGTGCGCTGTGTCACATACCTCATGCACATTCCTTCACAAATCCATTTTCTTTTTTTATGCACGTGGAGCTGTGGAGGAATAAAGGGATTTTGGCTAAAAAGGTCAATGTGTTAGTAAGTTGGAGGGGAGAAAAAATATCAGTTTATAAAAATACCCATGTATCTATGTGTTGCCGGGGCCAGAGGAAAATAGCAAAAGGAGCAGTGTGCCATTAGAAGTCCAGGCGAGTGCTGCCTCAGAGGTCATCGTGCCAGATGTTATCCAGTGAAGCAGAGAGGAGCAGCGGGACACGCGTACAGCCGGTCAGGAAGACTCAGCCTCGGGGCACTCTTGAGCACTGGCATTTGGCTCAGGAGGTGAAAAAAAATGGCAATTCAAGTAAGATGTTAGATTTGACATGTGTGTTATGAGCAGTTGGTAGTGGTAGTAGTGTCAGAGTAGAAGAAATATTGCAGTATTGCTAGTAAAACATAACTGAAAAAAGATTGCTGAAAGTAATACAAATAAAAAGCATATATAATAATAAGGACGTACTCACACTAGTGATGTTGTGCTCGAGCCCACTGCTCGACACAGTATCGATCTTTTGAAGCGGAAGTGTTTCAAGGGGAGTGATTCGAGTCCTTCTTAAGATCACGTGATCACAGCAAGCGAGGCCTCGTTTCGTTTTTTTTCATGTACTCCAATGGGACGCAGTTCTGACAGACAGCCAACAGATGTCACTATTCAGTCTGTAATAAATGCTTCGAGCAGTGTGTCATTCTTGAGCCAGCTGTGTCAAAGTGGTTCATTGCTTCATGAGGCGTCAATTTCACCATCACTAACTCACACTAGGGCACAGGTGTCAAACTCTGGCCCGCGGGCCAAATGTGGCCTGCAGGATAATTTCTTTTGGCCCGCGAGATCATTTCCATTTTATATTAATAATGGCCCGCCGATATATTGTGCTCGATCTGTTTGAACTACATCTCCCATAATGCACTGCAGAAGCGGCGCCGCTGCGCGCCGGCACTGCCCCTCCCCCGCTGTTTTAGCGAGCGGCGTTTAACGAGCCGCAGGAGCAGAGAGAGAGTGAAGGATTCTCCAACAGGAAATTTAACTTTCCACAAAAGAAATGGGCAAAGAGGGGTCAGTGAGAGCAGGAGCTTCTTAAACAGGTGGAACTCTCTGTAAACGCTCTACACCACGCTCCAACCGCACAGCATTGTAAGAACATCTCCTTTACAAACCGTACGTCTTTAAAAACAGAAAACCAAGTTGTGTCAGTAAAACCAAGTTATCAGCAGAGAGTTGTCTAAGTTCATTCACAGCACTGCCCTCCGTCGCTCTTTTTCCTTTCTCTCTGTCGCTACTTGTGCTCTAATGCACTCATTAACACACAGCGAGCTAAACCTGCCCAGAAACAGGTATCATCCTGCTCACACTGTGTCCTGCAGAGGACAGAGAGGTGGACAGTAGTTTGCTCAATAAATGTTAAATAAGCCTATAATACGTGTTTGTGTGTAGGAGCTGACTCAGCTTAAAGTTGTGCTGGGCTTACATAAGGGGCATGACATGCACCTAAATATTTATCTGTTGGTAGTACCCACTGTCACAGTAAAACAGAGTGGACCTGATGAAAACACCTGTCTTATATGAGGAGTTAGGTAACTGTGGCAGTAAATAATACTTAATAAATAATTGGCCAGTGTTAGTCAGTAGTCTGTGGCCTATTTGTTGTTATTTGTTGAGTTCCAAGTTCTGATTTAAAACAAAACTACAAAGCCCGTTAAAACCACAAATCTACACCTGTAGTTCTGTGGGGAAGTATTATCCTATGTTAAAAAGCCTATTGTAGCCTAACTGAGAACAAAAATACAGTAGGCTGGCTTTATTATTTATACAATTCTCTTATTCGGCCCACGACCAAGACTGGTTTTCTAATTTTGGCCCCAGCTCCGATTGAGTTTGACACCCCTGCACTAGGGCCATTCGAACCGTGCTGTGCCCAGGTTGGATTTGGGAGGAGTCTGAGTCCCCCGCCGGCCCGCACTCTCACCTGCACAAATGATCTGTGGCGTGGCCCGGTTACGTCATCACCTCTGTGGGCGACAGACTGCTACGTCATCATGGTGCGCGGTTTGTTTACAAGTCGAGCGAGCCGCTAACACTTTTAAAACCAGTGTAGTGGAAAACGTGAGACCAGCGGCATGAAGATTTTTGTTTGTTAGGTTTTGTTTTTACCAGTGGCATGAAGCATCTGTCCTGTTTTGTTGAGTCTCATTCGTGAGACGCGGTCTTCTGTCACATGTTTTGGAATAAACCACATACGAGGAGCAGTGAAGGCACCGCAGACAGAGAGAGGCTTCAGAACTACTGCTGCTGTCTGTTCTCTTCTTCAGAAAGGTGAGCACAGGTCAGTGGCGTTGTTACGAGTGTTGATAATGGAGTTTATCCACTTTTTACTGAGAGAAAAACAGTTGCGTACATGACAGAGCTCGTAGTAGTGAGTGCGCGCATGCATGAGCAACCGCGCCGTGCCGTGGCCCACCTCCTCCAACCGTGCCAAGTCCTGAAGCGTACCGCGCCTGGGCGCGGTTCGGAGCACTCACATTAGGCAACAGTGCCGTGCTTTAGGGGCGTTCCCGACTTGGGCACGGTTCGATTGGCCTGGTGTGAGTACTCCCTAAGTAGCGTCTAAAACAGTTTGATTGTTTCCTTAAGAACAAAGAAACTCTATAGGTCACCACATACTTTACTCTGTTAATAATCGTCAGCATGGTCGCCTCACAGCAACAAGGTTTGATTCCTGGGCCGGGCAGATGGTGGGTTTCCTCCAGATGCTCCATCAAGGCAGGGTCGTACGCAGAATTTTAGAAATACTGAGGTCCACTAACTGAGGTTTATTTCTAGTTTATACCTGGTTTTGTTCTGGTTTAGTCCGGGATTATTTTTTGTTTAGTCCTGGTAAAGTCCTTGTTTAGTCCTTGTTTAGACCTGGTTTAGACCTGATTTTGTCCTGGTTTCTTTCTTGTTTAGATCTGATTTAGTTCTTGTTTACACCTGGTTTAGTCCTGGTTTCTTTCTTGTTTAGTACTGGTTTGTTGGTTTAGACCTGGTTTAGTCCTTGTTTAGACCTGGTTTATTTTTTGTTAAGACCTGGTTTTGTCCTGGTTTGGTTCTAGTTTAGACCTGGTTTATTTTTGTTTAGATCTGATTTAGTCCTTGCTAAGACCTGGTTTATTTCCTGTTTAGTCCTTGTTTAGACCTGGTTTGGTCCTAGTTTAGTCCTGGTTTATCTTTTGTTTAGACCTTGTGTAGACTTGATTTAGACCTGGTTTAGTCCTGGTTTAGACCTGGTTATGTCCTTGTTGAGTGTTAAGATCTGGTGTAAAATACTGAAGTCTGGACCTCAGTGACCTCTATGGGGCATATGGCCATGCATCTAGTTACTCCGGACCAGGATCAATTAGGATGACCACCTGTCCCACTTTTGGTTGTCCTGCACAGTCATTTAGTCCTCTGTCCCTCTGACCCACATATTAAGATAATGTCCCTCTTTTTCATAGGAGCTCAGTGGACAAGAAGGTAAGGTCAGTATTTCTTGTGTGCTTTTTCAAGTGGATATTTCCAAGGGTCATCATCAGTGCAACTTTGGATAGTCCCAGTTTGGATAGTCTGAGTATAACTGCAAAATCTGAAAAGTTATGAGGTGCTGCTTTTAATAAAGGAGTTAAAATCAGATTAGATTAGACTGAATTTTATTAATCTTGGAGTGGAGAACATTAGTCGTTCAGACAGCCCTAATTTAATTTTCAAAGGTGGGGCATTCAACAATATACAACGTGACAAAAATTAAGTTTGGAGTCCTGAAGAAAGACTTGAAAGGACTCGAAACGGAAAGTGTAGGACTTGTGACTCGACTTGGACTTGCCTGTCATTGACCTGGACTTTGACTTGGTCCCACCTCTGTCTGTAAACCCAGGAGCTGTGCAGAAATTGTAACAGACAGACGGAAACTCAGTGAGAAGAGGTAGCTTATTGGAGATATGTGACATAAATATTGGTGTGAACTGTCCCCTTTTGGCTCAGTATCACTGAAGACATGTCTGTACCAATCCTTAAAGTTACGCCTATGCATACACTAAATTTTATTCTTAAGAATTTGAATAGAAAAGAGTGTTAATCACATGTTTGCATAACAGGGGTCTGGTTGTTGTTTATAAGCTCCCATTAGCTGTTGGTCTACATGGATTGTCAACGTTGAATCGGTGGTAAAATAATTTAGAAAATAATGATAAATAAATTGGAGCCCACAAACAGCCCAGCTAAGGACCAGTGGTCTAAGATGATGCTTACTTTACAATGACAAACAGTTGAAAGTTCAGTGTAGGTGAGGTACCTAGAGCTATATAACATCTCACTATGGAAACATGTACATCAGACAGAACTATTGGTACTAAAAACTCAACGGGAAAATACAAAAAATAACTTTGCTAAACTTTATTGAACTTCATAAGGTTTGTGAGGTTTCTGTCTTCTCGTAGGACCACAGTTTAGTCTTGTCAGGCCAGAGCTCCTCTACAGCATCCTCCAGATAAATTCTTCATCCAGTCTACCGTGAAGACGCCGAAGAGGACAGCCTGGTCTGCAAGAACTGTGCTATTGGTCCGAGAGAGCGAGAGAGAGAGAGACAACCTGCTTACTCCACACGTTTCACCCAGGTCCTCTTCCACTGCCCCCTCCTCCTCTTTCCTCCTCTTCTCGTTGGCTTTTTGGTGATGTTTGTGGTTTTCTCCTCGGTCTTGGTGTCCACTGTGGCACTGCTTTCAGAATCCACTTGTGTCTCGTTAACCTCCACCAGTGGCTTGTTCTCGTCTAAATCTTGAGCTTCAACAGGATCCAGTTGAGCCACTTCCTGTGGTGACTCTTGCCTGGCTTCACTGTTGTCCACAGCGTTCTCAGTGCTTTCTGTTGCCCCATTTACCTCGTCCTCAGCAAGTTTGGCTGCGCGAAGCAAGTTCCTCATTTTCCTCATTTTCCGTTTTTGTTTGTTTGACATTTTCATGCCACTCACCGTCTCATCTTTCATGACTGTTATTTCAGTCTCTGTCTCGATGTCCTGCTGCTCAGTTTCGTCCTGTGTCGTGCTGAAGTTTTCAGGCTCCTGAATTGGATTATGAGCCAGTTCACTGTAGGACTCCACTGGGCTGTCTCCGGTGACAGGAACGTCCACCTCAGAAACTAACACTGCCGTTTCAGGCTCCAGTGGTTTGGTCTCTTCTTCATCTTCAGCTACAGCAGGATTCAATTGAGCCACGTCCTTTGGTGACTCTACCTCAGAGTTAACTTGGACGTAAATGGCTCTGGTGTTTTCCACCATGGCCTCGTACTCAGACTCTGTTAATTGGTCCTGAGCCTCAGCAGAACAGACTGTGGGCTCAGATGGTTTTTCTTCTGTAATTTCTACCTCTGTCTCCTCACAGTCAGCTGGTGTAGAGAGAGTCTCAGAGTGGACATGGACAGAAAGTGGCTCAGTGTTGTCCACTATTGCCTCACATACAGACTCTGTTACCACATTTTGAGCCTCAGTAACACAGACTGTGGTCTCAGATAGAGTTTCCTCTGTAACCTTACTGTCCTCCACCACTTGCTTGTCCTCAACCTCTACTTGGAGATCAATTTTGGGGTTGAAGTCGCTCTTCTGTTGGAGGAGCTTCCTCTCCCGCTGGATATAGGCCCTCTCTGTTTGGAGCCAGGCCTGTTCTTTGGCCCTCCACTGCTCCTCCCTCTCCTTGTAGGCCTTCTCCTTAGTCAGCCACTGCTGTTCTTTCTGCAGCCACATCTGCTCCCTTTGCACTATCATCATTCTTAGGCCTTCCATTTCCTCAGGGTTTGGAGATGAAATCTCAAACTCTCCTTCAATCTCTTTCTCTCTCCTAAAGCGTATCTTCCTGGTACAGTTGCTGTTCAGTAGTTGTCCAGCAGCTGTTCAGTCTGAATCGATCGCTGTGGTTATAATCTTCGTGAGCTCGTAGGTCGTGCGTCCTCTCTCTCTCGTGTTCGAAGTGTATCTGACCTGCTTGTGCTTGGCCGGTCTCATAGAGCGACCTGTCTTTGACTGCGCTGTGTGACATCACTTTTGGAATGTTTACAATCCTCTGACTCCGCCCCTCAGTTACTGTTGCTATGGGCGTGGCTGTTACTAGGTCTGAATGTTCAACAGAGCACTCAGCCTCAGATTTTGTGTTGTTTTAATATTTAACTTGTAAAAACTGTGCCACGATTTACTGCAGTGCACAAAATTAATATTGGAAACGTAGACAACTTTGCCCTCTTTTGAATAATGTGTTTTCCAAAGCTCCGTGATGTATTATAATTTGAATTACAAGCTACAAATGGACAGAGGTTCAACCATCTGAGCCACTGACTTACATTTAAAACTTTAGTAGTTAGCTTCCATGTAGCACATTATATTGCATTTTATAGAACTTAAGACTAGTGCAGTTAATCAATTAAAAAATGTGTTTGTGAAAATAAGTAAAAAATGATGTAACATTATGAATAAAAAATTAAATAATAAAATAAATAAAAATATAAAAGTTGATTTATAAAAAAGTACTATCACAAAAAACTTCAGACTTCCAGATTTTCACTAGCATAGATAAAATGTAGACATTTACTTGAGCAACTTTATATTTGCAATTTGTCATTTCACATAAAAATAGGGAGAGTATTGTGCAACTTACAAAACAGAAAATATGTTTACCTTGCACCAGTTTTCTGCACATGCCCCATTTGTTCTTGTCTGTTTTTAGTGTGTTATTTGTGACGGCATTACAGCACCACCAACAGGCCTGGCATATGTATTACAGCGTTTTCAGTGGTCTTGCATGGACCTGTGTGGACACAAACATTTTTGGAGACAGTGCCGTGTTTGTGGAAAATGCTTCTGAAATGATAACCTTCTCATCTCCATGTGAATACAGCCTCAGAAGCTTGAGAGGCTTAGAAAGCACAATATATGTCTAATCCATTATTTTTATTATTTTTATTATAATCATGACATTATACCTTGTGGCGGCCTAGACACGTGCATCGCAATTTATTTATTTCCCTGTCAATTCAAATCTTAACTCTTATGAATTTCATTTTAACCAATTCACACTGTAAAAAAAAAAAATAAATAAATCTTGAAAAAAAAAAAGTAAATGACTGTCAGCTGAGGCTGCCAAACAAATACCCTAAAATTAAAGGATGCTCCATAATTTTGAAAAAATGTGCAAAACCACAAAATATACAGACATAGAAAAATTGAAAATTACCATTATTTTACAGTTGTTTTCCTGTATTATTATGATCAAATACCTTCATTAAAGTGCAAACATCAACAGTTCTAAAGAAAATTATCATTATTTTACAGTTGTTTTCCTGTATTATTATGGTCAAATACCTTCATTAAAGTGAAATTGGGCTATATAAATAAAACTGAATTGAAATTGAACTGATCTCTTGCATGATCGACAGGGGCCACTAACAGGGACTGTTAGAGCCATAATTTTATATAAATAAAATATGAACTTTGTTTAAAATAAGTATAACTTTAGGTTTTTTGTTTTATTTTATTTATAATGTTACTAAATTAAATTTCATACCTTTATTGTTTTGTTTATGGTAGAAAGTGGGCGGGTACAGGGGGAAGTAGGTCACCAAAATTAGGTTAAGTAGGTGGGGGAAACAGGTGTGTGGGTCCTTTTGTTCAGGGTGACTGATCAGGTGTTTGACCACGCACATGTGTAAAGAACGAAATAAAGAAAAGAAGAAACGCAGTAATGGTATAGGTGTTTTTGTGTGAGTCAAGAAGCGGACACCCAAGGATGGCTACTAAATTTTGAAAGCTAAGGCTTAAGAAGCCAAAACAGGCACCATAGGGAACATAGGGCCCAATTTTGAAATGTGGGAACATAGGGCTGTAGGAACAAAGGGCCGAATAAAAAAATCTTAGAATTGTGGGAACACAGAGCTGTTGGAACATATGGCCCAGTTTTAAAATGTGGGAACATATGGCACATTTATAGCCTGTCCATCCTGGAAGAGGATCTCTCCTTCAATGTGATCTTCATAAGGTTTCTTCTTTTTTCTCCCACAGCTGGGGTTTTTAGGAGTTTTTCCTTACCGAGAAGGATGGTCTGAGGACAGAGGATGTCCTGGGACTGTTTAGTTTAGTGTAGTTATTGTTTATGTTTTATTGTGTGTTTATGTTTTATTGTGTGTTTATATTGGATTCTGTGGCTAATTGTTTGTAAACCTGTGGGACTGTGCGGAAATTGTAACAGACAGACGGAAACTCAGTGAGAAGAGGTAGCTTATTGGAGATATGTGACATAAATATTGGTGTGAACTGTCCCCTTTTGGCTCAGTATCACTGAAGACATGTCTGTACCAATCCTTAAAGTTACGCCTATGCATACACTAAATTTTATTCTTAAGAATTTGAATAGAAAAGAGTGTTAATCACATGTTTGCATAACAGGGGTCTGGTTGTTGTTTATAAGCTCCCATTAGCTGTTGGTCTACATGGATTGTCAACGTTGAATCGGTGGCAAAATAATTTAGAAAATAATAATAAATAAATTGGAGCCCACAAACAGCCCAGCTAAGGACCAGTGGTCTAAGATGATGCTTACTTTACAATGACAAACAGTTGAAAGTTCATTGTAGGTGAGGTACCTAGAGCTATATAACATCTCACTATGGAAACATGTACATCAGACAGAACTATTGGTACTAAAAACTCAACGGGAAAATACAAAAAATAACTTTGCTAAACTTTATTGAACTTCATAAGGTTTGTGAGGTTTCTGTCTTCTCGTAGGACCACAGTTTAGTCTTGTCAGGCCAGAGCTCCTCTACAGCATCCTCCAGATAAATTCTTCATCCAGTCTACCGTGAAGACGCCGAAGAGGACAGCCTGGTCTGCAAGAACTGTGCTATTGGTCCGAGAGAGCAAGAGAGAGAGAGACAACCTGCTTACTCCACACGTTTCACCCAGGTCCTCTTCCACTGCCCCCTCCTCCTCTTTCCTCCTCTTCTCGTTGGCTTTTTGGTGATGTTTGTGGTTTTCTCCTCGGTCTTGGTGTCCACTGTGGCGCTGCTTTCAGAATCCACTTGTGTCTCGTTAACCTCCACCAGTGGCTTGTTCTCATCTAAATCTTGAGCTTCAACAGGATCCAGTTGAGCCACTTCCTGTGGTGACTCTTGCCTGGCTTCACTGTTGTCCACAGCGTTCTCAGTGCTTTCTGTTGCCCCATTTACCTCGTCCTCAGCAAGTTTGGCTGCGCGAAGCAAGTTCCTCATTTTCCTCATTTTCCGTTTTTGTTTGTTTGACATTTTCATGCCACTCACCGTCTCATCTTTCATGACTGTTATTTCAGTCTCTGTCTCGATGTCCTGCTGCTCAGTTTCGTCCTGTGTCGTGCTGAAGTTTTCAGGCTCCTGAATTGGATTATGAGCCAGTTCACTGTAGGACTCCACTGGGCTGTCTCCGGTGACAGGAACGTCCACCTCAGAAACTAACACTGCCGTTTCAGGCTCCAGTGGTTTGGTCTCTTCTTCATCTTCAGCTACAGCAGGATTCAATTGAGCCACGTCCTTTGGTGACTCTACCTCAGAGTCAACTTGGACGTAAATGGCTCTGGTGTTTTCCACCATGGCCTCGTACTCAGACTCTGTTAATTGGTCCTGAGCCTCAGCAGAACAGACTGTGGGCTCAGATGGTTTTTCTTCTGTAATTTCTACCTCTGTCTCCTCACAGTCAGCTGGTGTAGAGAGAGTCTCAGAGTGGACACGGACAGAAAGTGGCTCAGTGTTGTCCACTATTGCCTCACATACAGACTCTGTTACCACATTTTGAGCCTCAGTAACACAGACTGTGGTCTCAGATAGAGTTTCCTCTGTAACCTTACTGTCCTCCACCACTTGCTTGTCCTCAACCTCTACTTGGAGATCAATTTTGGGGTTGAAGTCGCTCTTCTGTTGGAGGAGCTTCCTCTCCCGCTGGATATAGGCCCTCTCTGTTTGGAGCCAGGCCTGTTCTTTGGCCCTCCACTGCTCCTCCCTCTCCTTGTAGGCCTTCTCCTTAGTCAGCCACTGCTGTTCTTTCTGCAGCCACATCTGCTCCCTTTGCACTATCATCATTCTTAGGCCTTCCATTTCCTCAGGGTTTGGAGATGAAATCTCAAACTCTCCTTCAATCTCTTTCTCTCTCCTATAGCGTATCTTCCTGGTACAGTTGCTGTTCAGTAGTTGTCCAGCAGCTGTTCAGTCTGAATCGATCGCTGTGGTTATAATCTTCGTGAGCTCGTAGGTCGTGCGTCCTCTCTCTCTCGTGTTCGAAGTGTATCTGACCTGCTTGTGCTTGGCCGGTCTCATAGAGTGACCTGTCTTTGACTGCACTGTGTGACATCACTTTTGGAATGTTTACAATCCTCTGACTCCGCCCCTCAGTTACTGTTGCTATGGGCGTGGCTGTTGCTAGGTCTGAATGTTCAACAGAGCACTCAGCCTCAGATTTTGTGTTGTTTTAATATTTAACTTGTAAAAACTGTGCCACGATTTACTGCAGTGCACAAAATTAATATTGGAAACGTAGACAACTTTGCCCTCTTTTGAATAATGTGTTTTCCAAAGCTCCGTGATGTATTATAATTTGAATTACAAGCTACAAATGGACAGAGGTTCAACCATCTGAGCCACTGACTTACATTTAAAACTTTGATAGTTAGCTTCTATGTAGCACATTATATTGCATTTTATAGAACTTAAGACTAGTGCAGTCAATCAATTAAAAAATGTGTTGTTTTTTTTTTATTAATCGCATGCGTTGACGCATTAACGTTGACAGCCCTTTTTACAAGAAAACATTTTAAAAAGTGAAAATAAGTAAAAAATGATGTAACATTATGAATAAAAAATTAAATAATAAAATATAAAAATTGATTTATGAAAAAGTACTATCACAAAAAACTTCAGACTTCCAGATTTTCACTAGCATAGATAAAATGTAGACATTTACTTGAGCAACTTTATATTTGCAATTTGTCATTTCACATAAAAATAGGGAGAGTATTGTGCAACTTACAAAACAGAAAATATGTTTACCTTGCACCAGTTTTCTGCACATGCCCCATTTGTTCTTGTCTGTTTTTAGTGTGTTATTTGTGACGGCATTACAGCACCACCAACAGGCCCGGCATATGTATTACAGCGTTTTCAGTGGTCTTGCATGGACCTGTGTGGACACAAACATTTTTGGAGACAGTGCTGTGTTTATGGAAAATGCTTTTGAAATGATAACCTTCTCATCTCCATGTGAATACAGCCTCAGAAGCTTGGGAGGCTTAGAAAGCACAATATATGTCTAATCCATTATTTTTATTATTTTTATTATAATCATGACATTATACCTTGTGGCGGCCTAGACATGTGCATCTCAATTTATTTATTTCCGTCAATTCAAATTTCATTTTAACCAATTCACAGTGCATATATCAAAAAGTAACACGGTGCATTCATGTTGGAAAATGAGACCTGTTGATAACTGTGGACCATATTGTCCAACACCTAAAAAAAAATGTATAACAGAGCATCTGCAAGCTGGAAGTGCCTGTAACCTCAGAATGCATGAAAATGTTTTTGCCTCGCAGCTTTATTTCAGTATTACTGCCCAAACAACTTTTGCACCTGGCCTCTGCTGTGCTTTCCTGCATTGCTAAACTGCAATGACCTTCTTGCAAAGTTTAAAAGCTATACTTTTTCGGCTGTCAAAGAACTTTTTGGCTGATAAAAAGAAAAGTGAGTTCTGAAAATTGAATAAATAAACAATGTCCAAGTGTTGGGGATAGCTGAGGTGAGTCAGTTTAACACAGTGTTTTTGTTTTTGAGTAGATAATATTAGCATTGGCAATGTGATCTGAGGGGGTAGTTGTCATGGATAATAAAACAGCAGCACATAATGCATCCACTAGCACAATGGTTTTTAACTGGTCTGAGGCTGGGTATACACTCTGGAGGGCTGACTTATGGCCGAACACAGACAAACAACCATTCACTCTCACATTCATTCACTCGGGGCATTTTAGAGAGTCACCAGTTCACATGAATGTCTTTGGACAGCGGGAGGAAGCTGGGGTATCCAGAGAGAGCCCACAGTAAGACAGGGAAGGACATGCAGACTCCACCCAGAGACTTTGTGTCCGTTAAATTAAATTAAATTTATATTTTTTAGTATGTTTAACTATTTCATAAAATTAAAATAATATTTAGGCTTCAAATAAGCAGGAGATACATACAGTATATTCATCCTGCACTGAAGTTTGGGGCAGTAGCTCAGTTGGTAGAGCTGCTTGTCCAATAACCAGAAGGTTGGCTGTTCAAACCCCACTCCCACCGTTGCATACTGTCGTTGTGTCCTTGGGCAAGACACTTAACCCACCCTGCCTCTGGTGTCTGCGCGCACTGGTGTGTGAGTGTGAATGGGTGAATGGTTCCTTGATGTAAAGCGCTTTGAGTACCCACGAAAGTAGAAAAGCGCTATATAAATGTGACCATTTAAGGATGATAACAGCATGTAAAGTTGTGATTTTACCACATGTCTGTAATATGTATCTGATAATTAATAAAAAATAAATTTTCTGGGTTTCCCCCAGAAAATGTGAGGAGTGAGGAACCAGTGTCTTTTTTTATTTATTTATTTAAGCGGGACAATGCATGTTAATGAACAGACAGGCATATATAGCATGAATGTAAACATACCGGATTTTAGCAAGAATGCTTGTCCCAAGGGTTGAGGGAAATAGGAGAATGTCATACAGCACATTGAACATGAATCTAATTATATACTATAAAAATATATCTAAAACCCCTTTTAGTACATATATCTTGACCACCCATTATTACCATAAGTGTACCAGCACCCGCTTCGTCCATACAGATTTTGGGGCCACACAGAAGTTAAATTCAATATACTACATTACATACATTATATACACATGTTCTAGTATATATACACCTGCACTACATTATATACACAAGTTAAATTCAATATACTACATTACATACATACGTGTCTTTCATTTGAAAAGTAAGAGGCACCTGTTGGCCAGCATAGGTTTCTCTTAGCACTCTGGCTACCTTCCACCATTCTCAGACATGCATTTGGTGAATTTGTGGATCATAACTCTCCATAGGTGCATGGTGGCAGAGTGGTCAGTGTTCTCGCCTCTCAGCAAGGAGATTGTGGGTTCGAGCCCCGGGTACTCTGCCTTCCTCCCATCATCCAAAGACATGCATGTGTTAGAGTATGTGTATGTGTGTCCTGAGTCGGAAACGCTCACCTTTTGGTAGTTTTCGGTCTTCTAAGAGATGTTGGTAAAGACGTTAACTGGCTAATGGTAGATAAACAAAAACTATGCATATTGCTCTACTTCTATGGTCATTTTTGTGTATTTATGCTAAGTGTTTATAAAATAATCAGGATATGAAAATAATTTTGATAGGGAAATGTGGAGGGAACGCTCAGGTCACACTCGGGCGACGTTCTTTCAGTGATCTTAGTGTTTTTGTAGCTAACTTTGTCCGTCTTGTGATTTTCTGATTAATGTTAGCATAGCCCACAATCTTATTTTGAAAGTCGGAAACAAGGTACCGGATGTGAAAATTTGTTAACGTAAATATCCCAGCCTTAAATTAGAGCCAATCACAAGCAAAAAATTCCAACAAATAAGGCTGAAAAAGCCAGAAAGGTGAGCGTGTCTGATATTGGAACTTCCATGTGTCCGACTCAGGGCCGTAGCACTGCCGAGCTTAAACCTTGGGCGATAGCGCTCTTTCATACGGCCACAATAAAATATTTGTAAAAGAAACTATCCAACCAATATATCGTTATAAACGTACAAAAATGTACTTTTATTTTATACATTTTGCATTAATGAAGTTAATAAATGAGTGATTCTATGACTTGTTGAAGATAAAAAAGTAATAGAAGTTTAGCCGAAAGTGTCCGACTCAGGACACACACACGCTAGATGAATTGGTGACTCTAAATTGCCCCTAGTGAATGAATGTGAGAGTGAATGGTTGTCTGTCTATGTCTATCTTATCTCTGTGTCAGCCCTGCAACAAGCTGGCCCCTGTCCAGGGTGCACCCCACCTAAAGCCCATGGAAGATGGATAAACGTGTTCCATATTGGAAAAATAGGATCCAATGTGTTCGCCTGACTTGTCCGTGCATGTATAATTACTGATTATGTCATTCACACTAGTGCATTAGCCTAAATTAGCCTTGACTACTAGCACCCAATAATTTCACCCATTTTACTCAAATACAGGCACGTCTGGACTTATCCGTCCTGAGCAGCTGTTGCTATTTATTTGGCTACTGTGTTCCCCTGGGCTTTTAGGTCTATTGTATGTATTTTTATTCTGGAGCAAGTTACATAGACTACATACTTTGTCCAAGCCTATGTACTGTATAGTCAATGTTTTACAAAGCATTAAAGTATATAGCGCAGAATTATGACTAATGCAACTAACTCTTAAGGGCTTCAGTCAAAAGTGTTTAATAAGTAAAATGAAATGATAAAAAGCATGTAAATTCCTTCATTATTACTCTAAGTACAACATGTTCAGAGTTCCGTGACCTCTTCGACACAATAATAGATTCGGGCTTTATAATAAACCCTCGCAATTATGAATTTTGCTGTGCGGAATGACTTTGAAGTGGGTAAAAATCACTTCAGATTTGAGTACTTAAAGTTCAGGAGCCGAAAATGTAACAAAAAAAAAAAACGTGTCAGTGTGTGTTTTCAGACTGCTGTGTGAGAAGAACATCGTGTTACGCTGAGATCTTCTGAATCATGTCCGGAAATTGGTAAAGAGGTCCTGTGTGCTCTCGGATGGTGAGTGGGAGCCAGCTCGCTCGCTGCTCGGTAACAGTCACTCGGGATTTGTGAGTCAGACATTTTTTCAGCCTGTCACCTCGTTGCACAACACTCCGGCTGGCTCAGAAGAACGCTGGGCCACGTCCATCCGGAGCTGTTTTGGACCAAATGGCGGTGTGTGGCAAATGTGGCAGGTGGGTAATTTGATAAGGTTATTGACAGGAGCGTGACTGTCTTCCCACATTTCTAAAAATTTTAATGGTTCCCAACCTTTTTTGTCTTGTCTACCCTTTGGGATTTTTGTTATACCATTAGTACCCTCTCATTCATACATGTTGATGAGGGTGACTAGCAGAGCTTGACGTTAACGTTTTCGCCCACTGGCCATTGGGACCAGTCTTTTTCAAAAGTTACTAACCAGTTAAGGTTTTTTACTGTTCATGTCCTGTTTTACTGGTTTAGTCAGTAGAAATGTGTTTATTGTATAGTAGGCTTTATAATAAGCAAAAATGCACGTAAAGTTTAATTTTGCAGTCTTTTACAGTCAACTAGTTCATTTAAATACATAGAATAAGTGTTATATTTTTGCATGTAACGTTTGAAACTCAATGTTTATGTCACGTAAGGTTGCTTTTTTCCGAATCATGAAGCCTAAATTAAAGACCTACCTTTTTAAAAAACCTATGATTTTTTTTTTTTTTTACTGTATGTACAGTTTTTTTTTTAATTGTAAAGGGTTTTTTTATCCTCATTTTGTGCTCATGTTTATTGTATACTTCATTTAACCCTCCTACACCCTTAAGACATTTTTTGATGTTTTGCTCCTGTTTTTTGTGGATAACTTTTGCTGTGTTGATTAAAATGGCATAGGTTTTGCCTCAGGTGTGTATTTGGATGAATTTTCAGATTTTAGGATTTTTTTTTTTTTTTTTTTTAAATCCTCTTAAAAAGATGTCTAGAAAAAATAGTCACACCTTTACCCCTAAGAATTTTTTTTTTGTGCCATTGACTCATTAAAACGGCATTTTATTATACACTGTCACTGCAATATAATTTCATATTTTTATCAAGTATTTCATGGATTTATGATAGTGAGGGATTGGAATTTAATTTTTCTATGGTAGACAGAGGTATACATTTGGAGATGGCCACATTAGTGTTTGTATAAATGATCAAGCCTCCAACGCAAATAAAAAACATTTTTTGAACTAAAATGATTTTGGTGTGTTTTAGGGTTGTCATAAATTGGTATGAAAGTGTTTGTTGAGAAATGAGTTTGTTTGTGTTTGCGTGAGCACAAATCCAAAATGTAGTTCTTACAGAGATGTGAACATCAGGGCAAAGTAGAAAACGGTCCCAGACTGAGCAGAGGCAGAGGTTTGTGCTGGATGTGTATGCACCACATAAACTGGAATTTAAGGGGTTAAATTTCATATATAGACTGACATTTTGTTATGTATGATGAGGACTGAAGTTAATCATTGTAACCATGAAAAAAAAAAAAATAAATAAATAAAATTACTGACCATTAGATAATTTTTCAATGGCATTCTCTATTGGTGCATTTTTTTGTGCTTAGGGCAAAAAGTGTGACCAAAAAGTTAGGGCTGTAGGAGGATTAAATTGTTTTTATTCTTTTCATTGTCGAACTCCATACAAAGCACTTTGAGTTGTCTTTCACATGAAAGGTGCTATATAAATAAAATTGACACTGACATTGACATGATAAATTAATATATAATCAGTTATGGAACCACTTAAAACTAAATTCAGGCCTAAATTTGTCATAAAAAATATAGATTAAATCCATCCGGCCAGAGAAGTTATTGGAAGTCAATGTGTTACCAACCAAAATGGAAATCTACCAATATTTGGCTAGGGCTTAGTCAAGCCCTGGTGATCAAGTGTCCTGATTTAACCAGGACGGTCCCAGTTTCAGGCTCCTTGTTCCAACACAAATCTGTAAAAACACTAATATGTCCCAGTTGTCAACAATTCCACCGTAATCATACTAATATTAATCAGTGATAGTAAAATCCATTGTTATGAATGGTGAAAAGTGTGAAAACACATCTTTTTAAATGGCCACTTTCACAGTTGTTTTTAAAGATGCACTACTGGATTTTCTTTGCTTTTATTCAGTCAATAGCAGCATACTGGAATATCTCTGAAAAAAAAATTACTCTGAGACCTCATCTGGACTTTAAGTGCAAATCTGACATTAAAGAAAATTAAGCAGAAATATACAAGAGAGGAGATATTTTTAAAACTTGAACTTTTTTTTTCACATTCTCAAGAACTCTAGTAGTGGGCCTTTAATTCAATATGTTTAGAGGTTTAAGATTTTTATTTGTAATGTGGTACTGTATTCACCGATCCAGCCACAGGGGGTCACAAGCTGAGTCCTTGTGATCTAGAGGGTTGTGTGAGGTAGGTCATCTGGTTTAAAACCTATGCCAAATCAATATGCAAATCATTGCATGCTAGAAGGTGATTTGCTATGGTGATCTTTAAAGGAAAAGACTATAGGTCCTCTTCAGAGTGTTACTTTTTACACATGGACAAAAATAATAAGGTGCTATGCTGAAACTGTTGGAATAAACCTAAAAATGAAGCAGTAATGGAGAAAGGTTAGCCATTTAAATAAAATAAAGAATACATCCTTCCTGAGTACTTATTTTAAAGCATTATTTTATTTAAGTACATTTATTTTGTATTCTACTGAAGAAAAATCTGTTACCTAGTAATGTTTTTTTTTCTCTTCTGTGGCAAGAGCACTGTCGCCTGTCACCACCTACTACCTAACTTTCCACAGAAGTAAAAAAAAAAAAAATGTCTATAGCGCTATCACAATCAAGAATACACTTTTTATTGACTACTTGAGTAAAATATTTTTCTTCTGGTTCTTTAAAAGAACTGTACTTTTACATGACATTTGGGTGCTTTTTTCCACTTCCTAATGTAAAGTGCAATTATTCATTCATTTTATCTTCAGGGGTCACCACCGAAAATCCTTTTCCTCCTAGGGCCCAGTGATTTGCATATTTCTGTTTTTTTTTTTTTTTTACACAGCTAATGTGACACTCTCCTTTTATCCAGGCTTGGGACTGGCATAGATCGTACACTGGCTTTTGATGCCTTGTAGCTGTTTTTTTCACAGAAAGATGATATGAATACGAAGAAATTTGGTTTACATAATGTCCATTCTAACAAAATGCCCAGTCGTATCATTTAGTCCATTTGCTGCCACTGTAAAAAACTGCATTATAATACATTTTTTCTATTTATAACTACCTAAAAAATAAAAGTGAGTATTTTCCTCTCTCTTTGACTAAGGAAGTATGTTAAAAGTGAAGCTCATTCAGTGTGGAGATAGAGCTATCACTTTAGTTTGATCTCCACTCCCAAACCCCTTCAATAGAACTTTAAAAAAAAAAATAAAAATGCTCTGGCTTTGTAATCAAAAGACAGAAGTGTCAGTGTGAGTTTTGTACCTACGCTACAAGAGCTGGAGACTAACTGTGCACCGCGAGCGACTGCACCGGCTCTTTCATTTCAAAAGTTCATTTCTATTGTAGAAACGTACGATAAGAGCAGAGCGGTAAATGTTTTGGTGCAGATGAAAAGACTTAATAGAAAAGTGTTTTTGAATGAGAATGTGTAACATAATGAGGCTTCCAAGTTATTAAAATTTCTGATAACTTTTTTATATTCTAACTTTTTCTTTTGTGGCAGAACTGCAGCACTGAAGTCAATTGTGAATGTAACCGTAAGTTGTAAGGTTGTGTAAAATGACATAAAAAAAATAAACAAAAAACATTGCAACTATTGGGTGTTGTTTGTACTAAATTAAGACTTTCAGGCCACAAAGTATTTTTATTTATTTTATTTATTTTTTGTCAGGGTGTATACAGTATTAGATGAAATATACCCGGTGATAGTGTAACAAGGGTTACCAGGGTAAGCTGAGGTTCTTATGAGTATTGGATGTCTTTGCTGTTCAAAATCTTTGGGCCCTCAACTAGAGGTGGGGGGTTGGGGACTGAAATCCATGGAGGATCCTCAGATGTGTCCTCATTATGTTCTGTCTCCTGACCAGAGCTCTAGGACAGGGCCTAAGGACTTCAGTGAGAACGCCACATACAGAGTTTGAGACATTCTGTTGTGGTTTACTAAGGACCCCAAAGCAAAGACAGGGAGATAATCCAAGTTTTATTTAAGTTTATTGAACAGAAGTCCAAGCAGGCAGTGGAGGCAGGGAGCTGGCTGGCTGCAGACACGGAGAGCCTGGGCAGAAGGAGGATGAATCAGGTAAGTACAAAAAGGTACAGAACAGGAACAAAAGTCAGGACACAGAAAATGGCTAGGGGTCAGCATTACCAAACAGGACAGAATTATCTGGCGAAGTAGGTGAGTAGACCAGGGTTTTGTACTGAGGCTGATGTGAGGGTTGATTGCAGGTGTGTCTCACCTGCAGCACCGGGAGGAACAAGCCACACCCCCTGCACTGCACACACATGCACTGCTGGAAAAAACACAGAAGGGAGGGGAGGAAAACAAAGAAACTAAACCATAACACACAAACTGTTTTTTCCAAAAGACAAAGTGACAAAGTATAAGAGTGTCTTTATTTTTATTTCTTTTTTATTACTACTTTACAAAACACATTTTATGTGTATGAAAATGTGTTTCTTGTAGGTGCTACTGAAGTAGAGATATCTGAATGTTTTTTGTTTTTTTTATTTTAGTGTGAAACATGTTAAAGGAGCAAACTGACCCAAAATATGAAAACAAAAAAGTGTTTTACCTGCAGTGTCTCCCCTTAAAATATAAAACTGTTATAACTGTAATAAAATATAGTACATGTGCTGCCTTCACAACACGTGCACTACAATGTGTGTATCTAGACAACCTGTGAACAATGTAAAGAAGGCTCCACACAAAGCTTGCTTTTCTCATTTTGAAGGTTCTCCTTTATGCAATAAGTTTTATAACTAACATTTACCAAAAAATAAAAAGTACAGCTTTACTGTGTGTGTGGATCATCCATCTTCTTCCACCTGGGACGGGTTGTGGGGGCAGCAGTTTAAGCAGAGATACCCAGACTTCCCTCTCCACAGACACTTGCTCCAGCTCTATTGGGGGACCCCAAGGCGCTCCCAGGCCAGCTGAGAGACATAGTCCCTCCAAAGTGTCCTAGGTCTTCCCCAGGGCCTCCGTCTGGTGGGACATGCCCAGAACACCTCCCCAGGGAGGCGTGCAGCAGGAACAGATGCCTGAGCCACCTCAGCTGGCTCCTTTGTGTGGAACACTTGATACATATAGCTAGCTATATAAACAGGCTGCATGGAAAAAACATGCAATACTCGATAAATATGTTGAACTTTGCAATAAGATATTTTTTGCGATATTTTAAAAATGGGCCTACTATTCTGAGATCAAAACTCCAAACACAGACTAAACCAGGAATAAAACAAGGCTAAATTCTGACCAAATAGAGGAAGTTACCACTAAAGTTGAATTTTGAATAATACTGTGTGTGCCTGTGCGTGTGTGTGTGTACGTGTGTGTACGTGTGGTGTTATTTATTGCTTTTATTTATTTTTATTGATGAGATGCTGCTAAATGTTGTTTCATTGTGACCTCAATGACAAATAAAGTTCTATTCTATTTTTAAACATTTTTTTAAGTCACAACACATTTTCATTTAAGGCTTTGGTAGGAAAATTTTCTGAGTGTAAATCTCTGTCAGATGGAAGATCATGGTGTTATTGCGATATATTTCACTTCTTGTGATACAGGTATTGCGTTATAATATTGCAATAACGATAATTTTGTGATATATTGTGCAGCTCTATTTAAACACATGTGGTACATGATATAAGAACGTTAGCTTAACGTTACATGTTCACATTATTAGGCTTTTTAACCTCTTTCAACCTCTGTTTAGGTGCTTTGTAAAAACATTTATACTCAAAAATGCATGCATGTATGCAGTCGTGACAGGACACATGAAAGTTTTTTTTTTTTTTTTTATTAACTTATACATTTACACATAAATAACCAAAATAAATAACAATACAAGCAGCTATGACAATAAAGCAATAATGACAAACAAAACAAAAACGACAAAGGGGTAAACCATACAAATCATATACTTAAATGCTTAGAAAGGTTTTTTTTTTTTTTTTTACATTTTTCTGTTGGATTGAACATCTCGTCCCATCAAAAGGCAATATTAAAAAAGCAAGACACATGAAAGTGGCACCCCTTACTTAAATAATAATTGTTTTAGGCTTAAAAAGAGATGGTTTTTGAAAACTGGCGGCTCGTCTGGGATTTGATTTCACATAATTTTTTTTATTTATTTTTTTATTTTTTTTGGCACATCCTATTATCATGACTAAATCGTATTTGAATAAAGAAGACACTTAAACCTGTAGTTATATATACTTTTTTTTCATGAATTAATTTTTGGCATTAGCATTTGATGACTTGTTTTCCTTAGTATTTTATCATAACTAAATCTGATGCATTTTAAAGCTCCATTTCATAATCCTAACCAGTTTATACAGTATTGACAATAACGACACAACTAATATCTATGGCACACTGTGTGAGGCACTCACGCGTCGCCTCTGTTGTCCTTCACGGATAGCTCCAGACGATCCATATTTCATTTCCTGCAGGGTGATAGGAAGCATCTCCCCGGAGGTTTCCACTTGTCAAACTGTCACATCTCCCAAACCTCGCCACCAGAATGAATTTGTTGATGTTTGCCAAAAGCCACATATCCTCCTCTTCTTCTTTCGTCTCCTGTTTCTATTTCAATTCCTATTCCACTCCTTTTTTTTTTTTTTTTTTTTTTTTTTTTTTTTGTGACCTCTATCTGGAGACTTAAGTCGCAGCAGCTGTGAAAAAACAAAGGGGAAAAAGGCTGTGTGTAGAACTGAGGCGGGCCAGCATCTGACACTCGGCACCAAATTTGCATCATTCAAGTCCTTTTTATGTCTTTTTATGTGAGCTACTTGAGTTTGGGACGGCATCAAAAGCGCTGAGAGTTAATCGTTTCTGCAAAGTGGGATTCGTGACTTGCGCATTTAAATTTGCAAGTCATTTTGTCATGCAAATAGACTCAGCCATAACAACTTTGATCTGTTTTTATCATTTTTTTAACTGTTCCTTTACAAATTCCTTTTTTAATGAATGTTTCTTGGCCAAGATAATGTACAATACAGTTAATCTGGAAAATGTAAATGTTATCATTACAGGATTTAGTGCAGCTGTCATCTTGCAGTAGTGCTCAAAATGTAAAATAAAATTTCAAACTTTGTTCACAATCTCACTAGCAAGAATTGGGGATACACGTTTGGTTAATTTTCTTTAATTGATGTATATTAACTGTGTGGTACTTTGTAACAAATACAAATAAATCATATGCAGGGTTTAGTTTATTTGTGTGGAAATATTTTTAAATTTAAAAATAGTAAAACTAAAATACTTTTTCCACATTTAAAAGTTACTTCTTTACAATAAAAATATCTGCTAATAACACAAAAACATACTAAGATTTTCTTTACATTTTTTACAGAACTTTTTTTAAAAAACTAAATAATGACAAATTTGAAAAAAAAAAAAAAAAAATCTAGTACAGTGGTTCCCAAAGTGGGGTCTGGGGCCCCCTGGTGGGCCACGAAGATACTGCAGCCCCACCCCAGAGGTTGTCTACATTAAGTACATAAAAGAAATTGAGTTTGTATTTAATTTAATTTAATTATGTACAGTTATATAGTTGTTTAAAATACTAGTTTGAAGCTATTTTAGCCTATTTTGAGCTATTTTAACAGTCTGTGCTTTAGAATAACTCAAAACTATGAAGCATAAATAAACATGTAATTAACAATAATTACAATGAATTAAGTGGTTTTTAGATCCCGACTTAACACTGATGTTTTTAATAGTGCTATGATTTACATGAGCAAAACAGTAATAACAATGTTTATAACTCAATGTTGTTTATAAATGTTGAAGTAATGTTTTGTAAATATTCACTAACTCTAAGCTAAAACTTTAATAATGCTTAATTGTATGAGATATTCTAAAGTGTTACTGTTTGTTTATTATATATATATATATATATATATAGAACTCTATGGGGAAAAACATGACAATCTTTTGAATAGAGTGAAATTTTATTGTTGGGGAATCACATGGGATTTTCAGATTTTTTTCAGATTGACTTTGGGAATGGCTGTTGTACATTTGTCATCTCGTGATGGTCTCAAAATATTTACATTTACAAGTTCCCAGTATAGACTGGACTTGAATGAACTGTAGCAATTACTGGCTTTTATTTTAACAGCTGTATATAATCAGGTTTTTCTTTTTTTTTTCTTTTTTATTACATGAGATTTAAAAAGTGAAAGGTTTTAAGAGAATTTACAACATAATTGTCCACTAAGAGCTATTGTTGTTAAGACGTAACCTACACAGTTATGGCTAGTATGTAATCTGCTGCTATGTAATAACATTCAACATTAATATCTGCAATGACTACACAAATTCTCATTACTACCAATCCCTTATACTGTGGTCGGAAGCCAAAGTGCTCCTCACTATTGTTATAGCCTTTCTTATCTTCTTTAAACTGAAACCCATTTGGAAGCACCGCTGAGATGACTGCTGGCATGTACCACCTCCGGATATCACCACTAAATGACCCGTTATTAAAAAGACTACACCCAAAACTGTAAAACTCAAAGTCTGAAAAGCCTTAAGGAATCATTTTTAAAAAAGACATAATGAACAAATCTGCCTGAAAAAGTTTCTCAATATAGTCACTTAAATGACCTGGGAGTACCAAGCTTATCCCTGGGCTATCATTTATCTGAAAATGTAAATTACAGTTCTCAAAGGGAAGTAATGGCTGCACTATTTTATTCATGCAGTTATGATTACACCATTTCTGTCCAGTGCATATTCAAATGTGTCAAGTGGATGTGATGATAGGGAGCAGAATGTATGTTACTATATACAGTACGACGCATTGTAGATAAGATCACGGCAGCCTCTTGTCCCATGAGTTATCATTAAATCGCATTTCCAATCTGACACTCCATAAGCTGTCATAATGAATTGCCTTAAATAGTTGTGCCTGTAATCATACCTGATACATTTGCATGGTGTTGAGCAGTAAATGGGCTAAGAAAGGAGTGATGTTACCAAGTGCTTCAAGCTCAGACTGTTCTATTTAACAGAAATTTGCATGCAATATTGAGTTCAGGAAGTACAGGAAGTTTGTCTGCTAACTACCCAAAAAATTCCCTTGCATGCATTATAAGAATGGGATATGGTTCCCTTTCTGCACTGTCACCAATTCCACTAGTGGTGACTTATGGTATTGCAGTAAAAATACAACAAAGCTCCAAAATATTGTAAATAAATAAATAAATATTGTATTTTGCACCAATTACCACCTACACTGCCAAAAAAAAAAAGTTGCAAAAACTCAAGGCAACAGGATCCCTAACTAATTTCCTTTGTTCACCTAATTTAGCGTTCATATGTCAAAAAACTTTAAATTTTAGGTTTTATTCACTATCATTATTTTCTTAACTCATCTTACAGCTAACTGACAGAAAAAGGTTAAAATTGTGAAATTGTTTTGTTAAATTTAGTATATTATGTTTTTATTATTATCAATAATAATAATTTTTCTGAACAATGGATAGTCAGCTGGCTGTACGATGAGTTAAAAAAATAATGATAGCGAGTAAAACTAAAAATTGAAAGTTTTTAGACATATGACAAAATAAAATAAATAAAAAATTGTTGAAAAGTTGGGATTTTGAGTTTGCCCCAAAACGCAAACATTTTGAGGGATCCTGTTGCCTTGAGTTTTCGCAAGATTTAGTTTTTTTTACAGTGTAAGAAAATATTTTCCAAGTAGCTTCTTCAATAAACTAAAATGAACCTAATTCTAAGGTCTAAACCAAAGGATTAAATGGAGATTAACACAGAAAAATACAAAACCAGTTCTAAACCAGGACTAAGCAGTGGTTTGACACCTCAACCACAGCAAGACTAAAACAAGAACCAAACTCTTAATCATGTCTCTAAATTAAATAAATCTGATTTTTTAACTGCAAAAGACTCCTGAGTACCACCTGAAGAAGCCTGAGTACCATCAGTGGTGCCTGGGCCACAGTATGAGAACCACTAGCATACTGTATCCTCTGACCTCAGGGTGTTGAGCTCAGGGTCAACAACCCTTAACTCAGAAAAAAATTTGTTACGGAAACGGCAACAAAGATAACACTCTCCTTCAACTATGGAGAAACTTTGATGCTGCCCTACACGACAGAGCTGTAAAAGTCAGTCATTTTTCTGCAGTCAATGTGTTAGAAGCAAATAAAAATGGGATGGGATGGGTCAGAGCATCTCCAGAACTGTGGATCTTGTGGGGTGTTCCCAGTCTGCAGTGATCAGTTTCAAGAATTTTCGATAACTTTTCCAAAACGTTTGACTAAATTTCCAAGACCCAAAGAGTGACTTACACGTAATAAATAGCATACAAAATGTCCAACGTGGTACATTAGAAACTTTTGCAGCAATTTTATTTGTTAAAATTGGAAAATTAGTCACCTGAAGAAAAAAGAAAACAGCTGGGGCTCTTTCCCCAGAAATATATTATTCCACAAATTTTACTGACTGACTGCAGTAATTAAAATATAATTATGTTTGGTAAGTTGGTTCAGAAAGCAAAATGGTGATATAGATTTTTTTTTTTTTTTTTTACCGTTTTTTTTTTTTTTTTTTTTTTTTTTTTAGCTGCCACAGGTTAATTGGTACTGGACAAAAGTTTAAAATTTCCAAACTTCTCCAAAACTTTACATCAAAATATAAAATTCCAAATCTTTTCCAGGGCTTGGAAATTGCATTTTAAAATTTCCAGGTTTTCCATGATTGTACTAAACCCTGTGATAAAAGCGGTCCAAGGAAGGAACAGTGGTGGACCAATGACAGGTGATGCACATGTGGGAGCAAAGGCTGCCTATGGAGCTGCAAATTAGGCAGGTGGTCATACTGCTTACATGCCTGATCTATGTAACTACCATGACGCTAACCACTTTTAATGAGGCCGACCCTTATTTCCCGTCAATATGCTAACAGGCTTTACACATGGAACAAACTTGCAGATATCAGCATGTGGAAAAAAATAAATACAAACAAGTCTATAGCTGTGATTAATTGCAGATGACCCTTCACCTTGCCGGAATGCACAGGCAGCAATGTGTGTCCGTGCATGATTCCCTTAGGCCTACATGTATATAAACCCCATCATCGCTATGGAGACGGACCGCGAGAGCCTTGCATGGGGCGAATCCAGTAATTATGATGTACTGTCAAACCGGGAGAGTGCCGTCTTTAGAAGCAACCTCCTGGCCTTCGCATACTCACGCATACTTCATTGGATCACATGTCCAATTACGTCGCGTGTCATTGAGTGATTTATTGCGCCAAAGCAGCGTCTATTCTCATACTCCGAAAATTGGACCAGCAACTGGATGTTCTTAGAAGAGGTCTTATCCATTTGACACAGTAATGGTTGTACTCTGAACAGCTAACAGCATGTATCCGGCAGAAGAACGTAGGCACAAACACGCCGTATTACTAACAGCTACGGGATTGTTTACCAGCTCCAACTTGAACTCTGCGCTCCTGTAAATGTGCTGCTAAAATTGACTTGACCCGCTTGCTAACCTGCTGTGAGAAATTATGGTCCCGCTCAGCACATATCCTAGTAATAGAAGCCAACTCAAAAAGTAATTATGAGTTTAATTTAGCACACGTGTATCATGGAGAAAGTACAGTTCCTTCATTTCATGAGGTAGGAATAGCTTGTGTTGGCATTAGTTTCAGCCAAATTCTACATGGGCTTGTCATTTGCTGTGCTATTGTTCCACAGATGATCCAAAAACTGTTTTATAGAGAAATTCACAAAAGGCGAATGGGAATATGTATGAAAGCCTGGCTGAGAAGACTTTATAGGAGCACCTTAACCCTAACCCTGCTTCCGGGTCAGTCCTAAGGTGCTACCCATTTTGCCACCATAACTCTCACCTCACAGCAAGAAGGTCCCAGGTTCGATTCGTAGACTGTACGGAGCATTTTTGTGTGGAGTTTGCATGTTCTCCCTGTGTCAGGGGTGGGTTTCCTCTGGGTATTCTGGTTCCCCCCATTGACCTAAAAAACATGCACAATAGGCTAATCCTCCAGCTAGGTTCTCCTGACCAGGATCCTGGCTCAAGATCTGGAAAAGGGTCAGGTTGTCCCAGCAGTATTGAAGGAGGGGTCAAATGCAGAGGACAAATGTACCTATAAGGACAATAAAGTCTTGCTGTTGTTCCATTGGAGTGTTTGATATTTACAGTTTGAGATCCAGAACATACTCAGTAAAAAAAAAAAAAAACAGTCAAATAATCGTACTGACCCCACACAAAGACAGTTATGACCTATATTTGTGCCACGACTTCCTCAAACTTTGCAGATTATTCTTTGCATTTTTTTTTGTTTGTTTTTGATCAGTTTTTCCTTATTCCATTTCTGACATTTCCTGAAATTTTCATCCAAATCCGTCAATAACTTTTTGAGTTATGTTGCTAACAAACAGACAGACAGACAAACCAATGGCGCTGAAAACATAACCCCCGCCTTGGCAAAGGTAAACAAGAACAGAAAAGAAACAACAACAGAAAACAACAACAACATAGTGTGCTTTCCAAGAACAATCTTATCAAAGTGCTTTATATTAGTTCATTATTCAGTCACTCCACAGTTGCACATAGTAACTGTCCTGGGGCAGACTGATGGACATGTGGCAGCTATCATGGCACCTCTTAGTCACTGGTATATACTAGGCAGCAAGAGAATATTTTGTGCCCAAATTTGATGTGCTGAATGATTTTGACAAGGGTGACCAAACAGTGATGGCTACACAACTGGGTCAGAGCATCTCCAAAACTGCAGCTCCTGTGGCGTGTTCCCCCTCTGCAGTGGTCAGGACGTATCAAAAATGGCAACTGACGACAGGTGACGTACATGTGGTCCAACAGACGAGCTTACATCTCGACAGGACGACAAGTTAATGATGGTTCTGGTAGAAAAGGGGTCACAGTGGATCACAGTTTGTTGCGTATTAGGCTACATGTTAGGCAGTAACAGAATGACATTATGACCACCAATAATAGGCTGGTAGTCATAATGTTATGCCTGATTGGTGTAAGTGTGCCTTAATACCGCTATTCCCAAAGTCAAGAGTGCCGCAGTCCCCTTAAATATCAGAGAACCCCATGTCGATCCCAACAATAAAACGTCACTTTAATAAAAACATTATGTCTTGTTTCTCTTCATAGATTTCTATAAAAAAACTGACTGTTGGCTGAAAAATGCTTTAAAGTAATATTTTTAAGTACATAAGTATATAACTGTAATTCATTTCAAACTCAATTTCTTTTTATTTAATGAATGTAGACAACCTCTGGACCCCACTTTGGGATCCACTGCCTTAACACAACCTGATTTGTGAGCTTACTTGTAAATAAAGTCCTTTATTTTGTTGAATCTGAATTGGTTTCAGCGACTCGCAGAGAGAGTGAACTGTGAGAACTTGTAGTTGTCAGCCCTGCAACTAACTGACCACTGTCCCGGGCATCCTGCCTAAGGCCCATAGTTGCTTAGTTAGCTCCAGCCACCTGTGACTGTGAACATGAATAAAGGAAAATGAAAGGTTAACCAACATTAACACCAATATTTGAGAAGATTAGCCTCTAGATTTAGTAATTATCCATGGAATTAAAGGTCCCCTATTCTGCTAAATTGACTTTTTTTTTACTTTTAACAGTAACATTCTCCAGGTGGCAGTAGCTCAATAAGTAGAGACACATGCACACTAACCCAAAGGTTGGGGGTTCAAGGGTTCAAGCCCTGCATCTGGCAATGCATACAGTTGTTGTGCAAGACACTTCACCCACCTTACCTGTGGGACAGTGTTTGGTGGTTGAAGGGGTGGTAGGTACAGCCATGCTTCTGTCAGTCTGCCCCATGGCATGTAGTAGTTCACAAGCACCAAGGGCGACTGAGGAGTGAATGAATAATGCACCAAACTGTAAAAAAAAAAGTGACTTTGAGTGCCTAGAAAAGTGCTACATAAGACTAATGCATTATTATTATTCTGTTTGCTGAGGCTGAGAAGCTGGAAAATGCATTTCCACATCCCATATATAGTACCATTACTGGACTAATCCTGACAATTTCAGTGCATAAATTGCTGCCGCTATAAAGCTGTAAGCTCCAAAGAGGTTCATTTGGTTTTCTAGTAATATTGACATAGTTCCTGTATCTTTTATATTGTTTTATTTTTATTTACTTCATTGTTTTTATACTTATTTATTGTCATTTTATTGTAGTGCTCTAATTTGATTTTACTGGTTCTTGTTATTTTAACTGGGACTAGTGGAGCTAAATAGAGTCATTTATTGTTGTTTATTGTTTATATACAACACTGTGGAAACTGTCTTGTTTTTAAAATGTGCTTTATAAGTAAAGTTTTGGCTGCTTATTGTCCATAACATGTCCAACGAGTACAATGCAAAAAACATCAGTATGTCTATAAGAAACTCCTGTATTACGCTCATTTATTTAACTGTTAGCATCATGTTGCTAATAGCCATGCTCATTTCGCCATTTTATGCTGTGTCCAGTTCCCACCGTTGCCAGCAGGGGGTGACAGACACCTAATCCAAGCAATTAAAAGTAACAGCTCCCCAAAAGAATCAGTTTTCCATACAAATACATTATTTTAAGTTATAAAACATAAAATACTAATGCAAAGGGGTCCAAAACTATTTTAAAAAAAGGTAAAAAAGCATAACATTTGACATTTAAGCTTAATGTTCCAAGTGATACAAAGTTTTCAGTATAAAACTTTCAAAAGTATTTATATATTGGACCAAAATACTTTAGTCATTAAAACTTTCGCCACACAACACTCTTTAGAACAATTCACCAGACTCTTAATAAAACGACTCCATTTTAATTGCATCGTGTAACTCTCAAGCATTCTCTGCTCACTTTTACAGGCCATATGTGCTTGCACTGTCTAACCATATGTTTAAGGAAAACTGCATGCATCGCAAGTGTCATTCGCTGATTAAAACAAGATGCTTGCAAAATTATCTTCAGAATAATCACTGACACTGCAATGAACATGGCAGTGCAGCCGCTGAACTGTTCTTAGCTGCAGCATTTAAAGATATATATATATATATAAATATAGGAGGTTTTGGTGCCAGAGCGAAATTAATGGGAGCCGAGTACAAAGTAATTACCGTCTTTTTTGAAACGCTGGCCTTTAACTGGAGGAGGAAAAAAAAAAAAAAAAAAAACCTGAAGGCCACATTAAAGCACAGATGGGTGATATTTGCATGCTGATAATTACGGGCCGTCGGATCGCTGCCGAATATCCCACTTGTTCCTCTCTCCGGTAAATATCAACCACTCATTCCCTCATTTGTATCTCAATACCTCCAGCCGCTCATCAGAAATTGGCATTATCTTCTCATCACAAGTGGCATAAGTGGTAAATGTATGTTTTTTTTTTGTCTTCGCTGTGTAAATGCGGTGTACCTTGATGGGCCATGGTGAGGAAAATAGCATCGTTAAGCAATAGGAAGACCTGAGTTGCAGGAAATAACTGATTGACAAAACATACCAGCGACAAGAACTGTTCCTTATAAAAAGCCATTGATAATGATACATATCTACACCAAAAATCATGCCACTAATACATTTTGGAGCCTTTTATTGCTATTTGCAGACAATGTGTGTGCCACTAATGACCATTTTGGACCTAACTCGAAAGACAAATCCTTCTTACTCGTAGTATTATTAAAAACTTTGGCAGTTACTTGTAATATTAGTGGCCATTTTGGATCACACTAGTAGTAACAGATTAAAATATTTCTTACTAGTATTAATCGAAGACACACTGGCCACGACTAGCCTTAAACATGGACATTTATACCTACTAGGAGCAAAAAGTTGTTGACTACTGTTACTGATGAGCATGTAGTACTAGTACTCCTCTGAGTACAAACTGTTAGTACAAGTTGAACATATTACGTGAGGTATGTGCAAGATAGAAGGAAAAAAATCCATAGCACCTACAATTTCCACACTTCGATACTACCCCTGGACCCCACTTACGTAATACAGTATAAATGTGTAGGAGGGTCCCTGGGGTGCTGCCATTAAGAGTATATTTCTTCTCAGCAAATGAGCCAAGGTGAATCCGGGGTTGAAAAATCATTTCATCATATTATTTTTCTTACAGTAAATATCAAAAACAGCTCCAGTGGACTTGAACATCATACCTTTGAGAGCCTTGGGGAAGGTTCTGCAGCAACTCAGAGGAACCAAGAGGATTTTGTTGCTGATGGTCTCGTGGTTGTTTGATGAGACACTTGTGAATTTGTCTTTTTAAAGTCTTTTGCATCATATTTTTGTCTTAGTTAGTACCTTGCAGTAGACCCTTGACTCCTAGGGTCACAGGTTGGTTGGGACCCTCCCACTGGACAGGATAAAGACCACCTACTGTAGGCTGGTCTCCGTAAATGCACTGTGGTCTAAAACAGATAAACTGATCTGAAGAAGGCTGCTGAGCCGAAACGTTGTTTAATAAATGCTTAGACATAA
Organism: Bostrychus sinensis; assembly: GCA_020698575.1. Lineage (NCBI taxonomy): Eukaryota > Metazoa > Chordata > Actinopteri > Gobiiformes > Eleotridae > Bostrychus > Bostrychus sinensis. The sequence continues at coordinate 8,239,411 of CM036257.1, read as the reverse complement.
AACAGTTGAGTGTGCGATGCTGTTTTTGAATTTATTTTTTTATTCAGGGTAGCTCCAGGTTGTGTCTTGTGAAATTTAAGACCTTTTTAAAACTTTTTTAATGCCACTTAGAGTGAAATTTAATGCCAGCATCGTCAAACAACAGAACATTCTGTATGAATTTTAAACTAAGTAATTATCCGTACTGCTTTGTGAAACTCAATGGTTTTATTTTAAAAGTCTAATACAGATGACTCATAGTTGCTCCCTTTATTGGTGCGTCTTTTGCTCACACAAAATTCTCATTTACATATCAGATTTGTGGCAGCAATTATTTGCACAGTTTCCCTTCGTATATCACACGCAACACGCCCACAAATAGCAAACGCTATTTTTTAAGCTGCACTCGCAATTTAGCACCTGTCTTAGTAACTCTGGCCCTTGGCGTTTTATCAACACACCTAGCAAAAACTATTTCTTTCTATCTGTTTTTAAACTGCTTCATATTTGGACATTGTTTTAGTTCAGAATTCAAGTTGTTCCATTTTTCCAACACGAACCGAAACACAAAAACTCTTCTTAGTAGTGCATACTCTTTTTGTTTTAAAATGATAAAAGCCCCTTAAACTGTGACACAATTGTCTTTCAATAAACAGTTCCTGAATATTTGTTGGTAATTGCTTTGCCTTGAACAGTATTTGTACTGTTTGAAACTCAAATTATGAGGTTTTAGTATTTTGGATTGAATAAATAATGGATTTGTGTGATCTCTGTATGCAACATTGTTAATTATTCTTATTGCCATTTCTGCCATTTCCATTTATTATGACATGGGGTATTTGCCTGCCTTCTTTTTATATCCTCATTACTTTCTGGACACACCTCCTATAGCCTACTGCACAGGCCATATTTTCACATACTGCTCCAGAAAAACAAGTATTACCAGATTACCAAGCAACTGCTGCTATGACACATCCTTCATGTCACATTACAGATTGGAGCGCTATGGTGTCTTCGTATTCGATTTGTGCCGAGCCGCCTCCGTGACACAATAAGCTTTCAGACACAGCTGGATTTAACGTCTATGATTGAGAAAAAAACTCGACAAAATCATAGATGACAGCATTTTTATTTTTATTTTTTATCATGACAACCATCCCGAGCCTTGAGCCGTGATACGCAATCCCATCGTCCCTCCACGGCGACAGAGGTGAAACTTAATCTGATTGAAGGGATTACACAAAACATATTTTTATCCTCATCAGTCTTGTCAAAAGTACCGTAAAGGCTTGTCATGTGACGGGCCCCTGTCATTTCCAGGCTCCCTGATGGGTCTGCGGGCACACTTCTTTCGCCGTGCCCTTCTGGTTGAAGCCGGAGCGATGAGGTCAAGTCAGCAGAGAGGTATGTGCCGCGTTTGAGCTCTGAAATGAGTCTCCGCGGTACGAGCCGGCCCTCCAGGGTTACAAGATATACTCAAGACGTAAGGGGTCCCAAGGCTGTCAAAACCAGAGCTGTTAAACTAAAATGAGAAAATCCTGTCACAGAGGACTCCCCTGACCTACACCTTCTGGCTAGTATCTGTATTTTTTTGTCAAACACAAGTCAGAGAGCACTTGTTGGAATCGAAATGTATGAAGTAGGTAAAAAACTTGAATGCTTATTGTTTAGTATCCTTACTGCAAAAGATTTTTATTTGGTTAAGCTTTGTTTTTTTTTAGCACCAACAGAAATGAATAATACATTTACATTTTTAGTTTAAGGTCCACCTCTTAACCATTAACTAAATGCTAATTAGCATGCTAGTTAGTCATTATTTAGCTCTCAATATGTAATTATATTCTGTGTGACCATATTCTACAACTACAGTAATTAGCAACTAACTAACATTTCCCCCTTAATAAACTCATCATTACTCCTCATTAGTATGGAGTAAGGAAATTGGACATAAAATATGATTTTAATAAGATTTTATAGCACCATAAAAATCTTATTAAGATAATAATGTCGGCCCAACAACCCTTACTTCCTACTAATGAGCAGTAATTATAAGTTGATTAAGGGGAATATGTAAATTGCTAATTAGTTGTAGAATATTATCACACAGAATAAGGGATTAATAGGTGCTTTATAATTCCCAAGTGAAAACTAATTAACCAATAACTAGCTAATTAGCACTAAAGTGTTACCTTAAATTCTATATATGTACATTTTGACTCACAAATGCAGAGAAAGTTACTATTATTTGCACAGATATTTGTGAATTGATATCAAATACTTGTGATTTGTATTTTTATTATTTTTTGTATTCTTATTTCTATATTATATTACTATACTATTGTTGTATTGCACCTTACTAATACTGCATGCTGTGTGCCTTATGTTTTGTCACTTTATGAATTTGCTGCTGGAACTTGAATTTCCTTCAGGATCAATAAAGTATCTAATCTAATCTATCTAATTATACACAGTTCATTTTTGATTTGTCAAATATGTGTAGTTTTTACATTATTTTTTTTTCTCTGAAATGCTGGACACAATAGGGATGTGTAATTAAATACATGCAAACCGAAAAAGACATGTAGCTTGTGCAAACATAAATGTTATGGAGGTTGATATTGCAGAGTTTTGGGGTTAAAGTGTACAAAACAAAATTGCTGCAATTTACACATTTACACAAAATCACACCAAAGCCCCATAATTCTATTTTTTTTTCCTTTACACAACATCAGTGGCTCTTTTTACAGTAATAACAGCAAATTATCTAGCTCTTACAGTTTTTCATGATTGCAAAGACACATTTCCTGAAACATGAGACAGTTTTGGCTTAACACAAAACACACATTTTAAAACAAATTCACCAAAAACCTGACTTTTGAGGCAAAAGCTAACTTTGTTGTCAAAATACACACACACACACACACACACACACACACCAGACATAACTCTTTCTTATTTAGTGTTTTAGCAACTGGAAAAACCTGTAATGTACACAACCCTGATCATTTATCCGGGCTTTAAACCAGCACAAAATGTATGCTTGTTACTCTCTTGTGGGGTTATCTCTTAGTCCCACTCAGGAGAATAGGAAACCCTTTTTTACCAATTCAGTGCAAGTAAATGTAAGTTGCAGAATGTTCACAAAAAACAGTAGAAAGTAGAAAGAATGGTGCCTGAATAATTTCGTTGACTTTGTATTGCTTAGACCCAAAATAAGACACAAACTCCATACTAAACTAAGCTTTTATAAACCACTGTGGAGACTTGAGAAATAGTTTTAGACAGGAAATATACTATAATAGACAAGCTGAATAATTTTGTATGCTATGTATGGGTCATTAGCACCTTTCAAAATTAGACTTTACCAATAGACACCTTCATCAAAAAGAGATGTCAATTTAAATTAAAGCTGCAAGCGGCATTGATAGGCCCTCACCAGCCGCAACCGGAGCTGGGGCAGAGAAGAAACCATTTTACCAAATTTTTATTTGGTGCCTTTTGATAAAAAAAAAAAAAAAAAAAAAAAAAAAACTGCCAAAAGTGTCCTGATACTCCATAGTACTGCATTGAATGTAATTCCCATTGGAATAAAATGGCAGAATTTGACCATCGCCATGGCAACACCAAATCAAATACGACTTGGGTACCATTGGAATTTTTGATCAGGATGACATAAAGAATGTTTGTCCCTTATTTGACAAATTTTCATTGAACTGTCCATAGAGATTTTTGTTGTAATCCCATTGGAATAAAATGGCAGGTTTCAGTCATTACCATGACAACACAGTATAAAATATGACATGGGTCTCATTGGCTTTTGTGATCGGTGTCACAAAAAGTATTTTTCTGCCAAGTTTCGTAAATTTTTGAAAAACTAAATTTTTTACTGACCATATAAATATTTGTCTCATTCTGTAGGGGGCGCTATCGCACTAAATTTCATTCCATTTTATTTAATGGGTTTAGGCTTGGAGGGTTTATTAGTGTTTAAAATTTGAGGCAAATGGGAGTTAAAATGCACAAACTGTAGCAAATTGCAGGTAGAGAGAAATCAAAAAATTTTTCGTAAACTTTGCAGCTGCGCCACACAAAAAATGTAAAACTTTTACAAAGAATTTGGGTAACTTTTGATGTCCCACTTCTGTAGATGATGTGGAGTGTTTTTGAGCTCATTTGGTTAAATTCCCAAGGAGGAGTTAGAAAAAGTACGACGTGTGCAAAATTGCTGTCTCAGCACTTCGCAGATTTAAATCCAAAATTGCCGACTTACAGTTACGCGCTCGTCATTGACCCATGAGTCATGAGTGGGCTTCGCCCACTGACTTCCATTCATTCTGAGCAAATACAAGTATGTGGCTTCCATACCTGAGGTATATGTGTTTGTGTAGTACTTGATGCCATGAGTGTGCACATGGGAAAGCACTTTGCGCTTTGTTTTTGTGCGCTTCACGCACTTCGGGGCAGACACAATAGGCCCTGCGCCATCCTTGGGGCTCGGGCCTAATGAGGAAATGCTAATGCTAATAGTTACTTCCATGTTATCTTACATCTGTCTAATGGGTTAAAATTTTGTGAACAGGAGGTTTTAAAGTTTTAACTGAGTGCTGTGATCGATGTCTTCTGATCTCTGGGCTTTTGAGTTCACCTTTCAACATCAGTGTGCTTCAAAGGCGTCTTCAAAGGCCTGCTTTAGTTTGACAAGTCTTTCAAAAAAGTTGCAGCTATTACATTTTTAATACAATGCGACAGCTGGCTACGAGGCACAGAGCTTTAAACCATTATGTATAGCGTATATTCTCTGAGTAAATGGAAATAACCATGCTGAGCTCTTTATCCAATATAGTAATACACTCATATGACAATAATGGATAGAAATGGTTGAAATACCCGTGTTACCGTGGGTTCTCTCCGGGTTCTCCGGCTTCCTCCCACTGTCCAAAGACATGCATGTGACTCTAAATTGACCCTAGTGAATGAATGTGAGAGTGAATGGTTGTCTGTCTGTGTTCGTCTCTGTGTCAGCCCTGCGACAAGCTGGCCCCTGTCCAGGGTGTACCCTGCCTATGGCCCAAAGTTACTGGGATAGGCTCCAGTCACCCGCGACCCCTGACGGGAATAAGTGGTAGAAAATGAATGAATGAATGAACTTCTATGCCCTGCAGAAGTCCTATGAGTGGATCTCTAGGGGTTAAACACCTTGTTCACGCTAGACACAAGACTAGTTTGGGATAAATAAAAGTCAAAAGTAACTCTAAAGGTACAGCTTAGATCTGAAAGTAGCAAAAACTCTGCACAACAATACTTTTTAGCTCCAAGTTTTAATAATTGTTTCACCACAAGTGATGTTTCTGGTGCTTGCCCTTCATCAGATATTAAAGGCACACCTGCTTTTCTCACCTGTCTGCGATAGGTCACCTCATTAGTGTGTCATGTGATATAGGTTCTTTACAAAGTTAAAATCACCCATATATATAGTACTAGAAATGATGTGCGGATCCTACTGTTTGATGTATTCATTTTTGAACATGCACACAATCCAATTTTTTTGTGAATGTGCATGTCCTGTCTCCATCTGAACACACCTTGAAGCAGCAGACCACACCAGAATGTCAGCTAAAAACAGTAAAATAGCAACCAATGGGGTGTTCAGCTGCAGAAGCCCATCTCCTGTTGGGTGTTGGGTGTTCAGACATGAATTTTGTCATAAGTAGTTATTTGAGTTACTGTTACTATCATCTTCACCCAGTCCGGCCATTCTTCTAAGGCCTCTTCAACAAGAAGAACCAACAAACTCAGCCTATTTGGCACCAACAATAGGGTTGGTACAGAAAAATCCTGGAATTTTATGTTTGTTGGCCGAATGTCTGTCCCCGCTCTCTCCCTAAGTTCCTACTATGCTCTGTCCTATCAATAAAGCCACTACATTTAAAGAAATGTGGGTACATTGGGCTGAATATAGAGCTAACCCTCTAAAGTAAACTAAATCAAAACTGAGTACCACCAGAAGAAGCCCGTGTACCAACAGTGGCACCCATACCACTGTTTGAGAACCACTAATCTAGATGACTCACAAGTGGCAGAACACAAGTTTGCAGATACCAATACCTCAGTGAGTTTGTTCTGATCACATGGAAATCCAGAAGCCAAAAAGAAGAAGCCTTGTTCTTATTGTTTGTCTGATACCTCATGGTTTGAATTGCATTTCTATGGGTGGAGCAATCACAGGAGTAGTAACCAATCAGAGAAAGTTGGTTTGTTTGAATGTGGTTGATACGCCGGACGTGAACAGGACTTTACTGTTGTTAAAAATGTCAACAAGATAAAGATAAAGAAGAAAACACACAAAGAACTGAGCAACAGAATCAGCAGGTGATGAAGGAAAGAACTACAAGCCATTAATCAGGTGAGAGAAGATGTACATTTTGCTTTGTATTAGCCTCACCAATTTTAATAGGAGATTAAGTTCTGCATTGTAAGATACTCTGCAGATAAACAGATGTGATAGGCCAGTTCCAAATTGACCAAGGGAGTTTGCTGTGGGTGAGAAACCAGATTTCCCTGCTTCAGAAAAGAAAGTAGCAGGGGCTGGCCAGGCTAGGTAAGTAAGTATGTATGTATGAACCCTGCGACAATCATCCCATGCTCAAAGTCTCTTTAAGTACCTTCCTTCCCTATTCTAATTCCATGCAGGTTTGTCTTGAACATGTCTGCAAGCCTAAGTGCACTTGCTGCCACAGAAATGATAGGTACAACATGAATGAGACATTAATTAGATTGCTGCATTTTCAAACAATAGAATAATCAGTTCTAACCCTTAAGAAAGTAATTACAATCATGTAATTGGCACTGATAAAGTTAAATAATCACTGCAATTCAAATAGACTGACTACAGGTAGATAAACAGCCTTTTCTTTATAGCATTTCAAATACGGCTCTACTTTTTTTAATCCACAACACCTAATATAGAGCAGGGGACTTTAAACTGCCCCAAGGAAAATGGTCGTCGCTCAGATACAACATCCATTGGTCTGGCTTCTGTTTTTCCTCTCATTGTGTTGTGGCCCCCTGACCTCTGCAGCTGTGTAATTATTTCTGCACCGCTATGGGAAATGTCAAGGGCACAGAGATGGCACTGGATTCCACAAAGCACTAAAGTCACATAGACGAGACTTTTCAAAGAGGCATTTACATATCCTGTGCCATATCTGAGAGTGTGCACATCCAACAAACAAACTGCTTGATGTTGTCTTTGGATTTTGTAATGTAAAGTTTATATAAAGAAGAAAATAGGGATAATAAATACAGCTAGAGCAGTGATTCAAAAAAAAATGTACAGCCTCAGAAAATATCTGGCTTTTCAAGTATAATTTTTAATGGACCTAAATTTTAAACTAGGACTAACATGGGACTAAACCAAGTCTAAACCAGGACTAAACCAGGACATAGCTAGAACAAAACTAGGACTAAAGAACAAGGAATAATCAAGGACTAATCAGGGTCTAAACAAGAACTAAACTTGTTAGTCTGGCTCTAAATTAGAGATTATCCAATCCAATCCACTTTATTTGTACAGCACATTTTACAAAAAAAAAAAACAGTTTCCAAAGTGCTGCACATAGAACACTAAATAACAATAAATTACTCCATTCAGCTCCACCAGTCCCCATTAAATAATAAGAACCAGTAAATCCAAATAAAAGTAATACAATAAAATAACAATAAATAAATGCCAAGAATTAAATAATAAAAACAAAACAATAAAACACAATAAAAGACAACAGAGGACCACACAATTCACGTCGAGTTAAAAGCCAGAGAATAAAAATGAGTCTTAAGATGAGACTTAAAACATTCCACTGTGGGGGCCGCTCTGATGTGGGGGCAGAGTGTTCCATAGTTTGGGGCCAGCAACAGAGAAGGCCCGGTCCCCCCTGGTTTTAAGTCTCGTCCTAGGGAACCACGAGCCGGAGCTGGCTCCCGGACCTCAGAGAACGCGCCAGAGTGTAAATTTGTATTGTAGATATATGTAGATTATGTCAATGCTCCCACACCTCTATGTTCCCACCTAACCCTTTAATCTAAATCTATGAAATGTGGGAACATTGGGCTGTGGAGATAATGGACCTAACTTTGAAATGTGGGAATAATGGGTCTAATTTAAAAAAAAGAAGAAATGGGGGTACGGAATGGGGGTATCAGAACTGAGTACCACCAGAAGCCCATGTACCACCAGTGGCACTTGTACCACAGTTTGAGAACCACTGATCTAGATGACTCACAAGTGGCAGAACACAAGTTTGCAGACCAGTACCTCAGTGAGTAAAATCTGATCACACTGAAGCCAAAAAATGCCTTGTTCTTATTGTTTCTACTAATAATTTATATGATTATGGTCTAGGGGCGAGCGTGGGACAGTGGGTCAAGCACTCGTTCATCAACTGGAGGGCTGGCATTTCGAACCTCACCCGAAGTACTGCCGCTGTGTCCCTGTGCAAGACTCTTCACCCACATTGCCTACTTCAGGTAAAATAGATAAAAACGGTTCCCTTGAACTAGATACATTTTATTTGTCAGAAATGGTGAAAAAGTAGCTCAGAGGCTGTCAGCAGGTATAACATATGTCCTACTAAGCCACTTCGGTAACACTTTTGTTAAGGCGGCATGAAGCCAAGATCCTGTGGGACTTCCAGATACGGACCAATGATCACCAACCGCCAAGTGATAGTGGACCAGAACAAGGTCATAGGGACAGATGTGTTTGTGCCTTCTTTGTGCCACTTCTTTCTTTAGTGTCCTTTTTTTTTTTTTTTTAAGTCCATAAATGATCCGTCAGTGTTGACTCCTTACATAAATGGACACTGAAAAATGGGCAATGTTAGAGTCAAGTAGTTAGTCTTTGCATTGATCTTATAAATCTAAAACAAAAAAAAGTCATACTACCTACTACACATACATTTTTTCCCCAGATTTATTCATATCCTGGGCCTGGACAATGACCCAAAACACACAGCTAAAGAAATGGTTGGAGGGGCCAAGCCAGAGAGTCCATTTGGTTTTGAATGTGTGCAGAGAACTGAAGACCAGAGAAATGGCAACAAAGCCTTTTAACATCCTGGACCTAGAGAGGTATGTAAGAGTGGTCCTAAATCACAACTGAAATGTGCAAAAAATTTAGCAATGATATCAAAAAGTGGTGATAGAAAATAAAAACTTTGCCATTGATAATAGGGAAAGGATATGAATAATGGATAATTTAGTTAAATTTAAATAGCACTTTTATTTTAAATGTATCTTTAGCACAAGATCTTACAGGTAATGTATACCCCCATTTTGTACATAAATATGTCGGTTCTGTCTGTATCCGTCTGTTCCAAGCATTTTTATTGTCACAGCATTTATACCTCCAGACATTTTTTTTTTTTTTTATGTCAAGGTTATGTTAAACAACCAGTAGGGGCCAATCAGCAGCAGTCAAAGATTTTACCAAGACGAACAAAAAAGAGCGACAATAATGACAAAATTGGCGGTGTTTTGTTTTACACCGAATTTATTATTATATCTATGCAGCATTTGAATATACGTTGACCAACTTGCACTAGTCACTTAAAAAGCTCAGCCGTCATCTTCTGCTTTGACTGTTGACCTGTGCTCTCTGGTGTCCCACATGTACTGCTCCGTTCGTCCATATCCACAAGCTCTGGGGAAACGGACCAGTGTTCAGACCGAATGAACTCAGAAGACGGGCAGAACGTACCATCCATATTCAAATTTTCCATTTTTAACATAAAGTATAAATGAGCCTTTACAGTCTTTTCCCCAAAAGCAGTCCAAATATTCTGTCTTACTCCAACTTTGACTGCATCCATCAGTATCTAATTGGAAACTAAATGCAAAGGCACCATAAAAGCCTATCACTCTTGCAGTCCGTGGCATAAGTTTCTTTGGTGTGACAGAAACCTTTCTTGATGAGGTTCGTATTGATTGAAGCACAGCCATCACCCTTCTGGGTTCCATCTCCGAGTGGGCCCGCCGCAGATTTATGTGCTTTTCACAGAGGTTTATCTTTGCCTTAATGCCTCTTTGTTCAGCGCTGTATTGGTGTTTCTGTCACGTTGTTAAAATCTATGGAGCAATATCACTTGCTTGGAATGGGCTCATCCAAACGTCAGCTCTGGTAGATATATAGCCCAATACGGCATAGAGTGGAAAAAAAACTGGAGAAGACAGAGAGGTAAACTCACGGACATATCTTTTTAGTATTGGTTAAGCAACATAAGCTGTAATTTTATGTTCTGGAAGTTAAGCAGACTGTAATACATTTTTATATATCATTAGGCTGCAAAGGAATATTACCCTATATATGCATAAACAAGATGGTTTTGGTTAATGGAAACTGTCCAAGTCACCCAAAGAATTTCAAGTCGAGTCTGAGTTGGGTAATCTTGAGGTGAGGTGCAAGTTAAGCCCAAGTTTATTTAAAATGTACTAACAGAGACTGAGGCACTCAATGGGATTTCAAAGGTATTTAAAAAGCCTTTATTTCATGGGCTGTATTAAGTTTAAAAATACCAGCAGCCTCTTAGGGCCTTCATCAGGGCATGTGCATCATTAAAAGAAACAAAATGGCTGCAAGAACTCTTTTATACCTAGAGATCATGTGACCTGTTCACATGACCAATCCAAAGAGTAAATCTGTAACAAGATAATCACACAACATTATTGCAGAAACCACAAATAAGAAAAGTTAATTCATTTCAATATAAACAGAAAATAATCACAAAATAGTTACAAAACATGACAAAACTATGGAATCACAATGAAAAATAATTCAGAAAAAAGGAGTAAAGTCAAGTTCTTCATTTAGACCTGGATATTGTGTTGCCTTTAGAGAATATATCCAATAGGATTCTCTTTGAAGAAGTTGCTTTAGTCTATCTCCACCCTTATTGACAGTTTAATGTGTTCAATGCCACAAATTTTCAAACTGTTGCAACTATTGCCATGACCTGCTTCTTTATAATGTGATACCATACTGTATTGGAGATCACTTGTTCTAATAGCATGTTTATGTTCAGCAAGCCTAACTTTCAATTTACGCTTAGTCCTTCCAATGTAGAAGCATCCACATGGGCACTCCAACCTGTAGATTACATAAGAGGTGTTGCAGTTAATGAATGATTTGATATCATATTTTCGACCTGTGTTTATATCTTTAAAATGATTTGTATTCACCATATTGTCACAGTGGTTGCAATTGCCACACTTAAAGCTTCCAGCTTTTGGCCCGAGCTTTTTTAAAATGTGCTTGAGTCAAGTCTGAGTCAGGAAAAAATTTAAGTGGAGTCCAAGTCGAATCCGAATGAACAGAAGGCGAGTCCAAGTCCTGAGCTGACTGACCCAAATGAATGCAGGCAGCTGTACTTATGCGGTTCCAGCACTGACATGACTGGAATATTAGTTTTGTGTATACCTAATTCATAAAAGATTATGTTTGTTATTGCAGGGTTGAAAGCGTATTAGACTAGGGTGACCAGATGCACCTATTTAACCGGGGCAACCCCAATTTTAGGCTCCTTGTTCTATGTCCCAACACATATCTGTAAACACACTCATATGTCCCAGTTTTCAACAAACCACTGTCCCAGTTGCCTGTCATTTTAATCAAAAGAAACGCATAGGAAACTAAAAACACACTTGTCTAAATAATTTTGTCTCTAAAATGATTTGCAATGTCATTATTTTTTATAAATAAATGGCCATTAAAATGAAAAAATACACGTCCTAGCATCAAGCATATTGATTACATGACAGAAAATTGTATGTATTTTGGAAGCTTTTTCGTCACTTGTGAGTTCAAATGCACTGTGATCTGTAGAAAAAAATATGTAGTCCAGATTTTTGGCTGCAAAAATCTGGTCACCCTACACTAGACACAAGAATGACTTTAGTCCAAAACTGAGTTATTATCTACAAGACACTGGCTTACGTCAAGTCCTATCCCATCAAAATAATGACACGAAACATGGAGGCCTAATCTTGAGTGGTGTCACAAGTCTTAGCCTAGTGACCCCAACTCTGAACAATGAGGGCTACATTATTCCAAGACAAAATAACTGATATCACCAAAATCATGTTAGATTGAAACATTTACATGCCTCTAAATCATGGTGTACCACAACAATTAGTAAAAGTACACTCACGGATTATCTATACAAAATTGCAAATCATTTGAATACATTAAATATCAATCAATTTTTCTCCAATGTGTATCACGAAAAGTTACTATTAAGTAATTAACACAGAATAATAGGAATCATCTCTTAAAAATGAGACTCTGAGACATCATCTAGGCATATTATAAAGCATTTTTGAGCCTTTCATTGGCCTCCTCTGGTGGCAGAAGTAAATTTCCCATTCATTTTTTCCCATAGACTAGAGTTTAACATCAAGGGTGGCCAGGGGTGTAGCACAAATTTCAGGGCCCTTTGTATAAACCATCTTGGTGGGCCCCCCTGCTCACTTTAGCAATATCTCTCACACATATCCTAGGCTTTTTAAGGGCTCCTCCCTGCAGTGGGCCCTGGGTAAACTGTACCCATGAAACTTGTAAAAATGCAAGATTTTATTTTTTTGATTGAATTTAATTGTGTCATGATCATGAGTTACGCTAAATCTGATTAGCCCCCTGCTATGCTTTTAAACTCTTCAATACATATTTTCTGAAATGTCTATGGTAAAAATTAATGGTAAATTTACTCCCAGCACCAGAGATAGGCAGGCACTGTTGAGCTCCATACTCTGCGGTAATGGTCGCAAGTCCAACTGGAAAGATACTAAATCCACAACTGGCTCAGGAAATTGCAAAAAAAAAAAAAAAAAATAAAGCAAAATTCTGTCATTGAACACAAAGAAGGAGCTTTTTTCTTACAAAACCTCAGGGGCCTTTAACTTTGGCTAATGAAAAAACTAATCCATGTCCTATCGCTGTAAGGGTAAGAGATGTTTATCCCGATTTTGACTATTCGCTCTGCTCATGATTGCACTTGCGAGTGATGGATACAGTGCATGGAAAGCTTCTCCTGCCCTGCATCTTCTCGACGTAAATCCTCTCAGCTGCCACGTTCAGAGAAATAGCGGTCGGCTCTGACCCTCTAAGCGCTTCGGTCAAGCTTTTGAATCAGCTACTCTCTCTGATTCAGACGCGTTCCTCTGTGATTATAGCAATCATCCGGCCACTCCTGCTACACGCTCGTACTTCCTCCAGCTGGCCTGTTTGGTCACTGTCCATGGTGCAGCAGAATTTTAATGAGGAATTAAGTTGACTTTGCCACACCACATGACCAGTTGGAGTTACTAAATGGTGCGATGTGGCCAGAAAATGTGAGAATCTGAAATGCCTGAAATTGATTTGTTCTGTTGAAATATTTGAAATGCCGTAAGCTCCACTGTACCTTACAAGGAGTGGCTTACAAATGTCAGTTCAGTGATCCAAGTCTACCATTCTGACTGTCTCCTAAATGTCACCCAAACTAGAACGGAATTCATTCTTTACTTTTCCCTATTTTTTAGGGAGTAGATAGGATGTACATATGGTCATGCCAAATACTTTTACTGTTCTATGCATTTTCTTGTTCCATTTGTCTTTCCTTTTTCCTATTTGCCATCCCTTTTAAATCCCTTTTAAATACTTGTTTTTATAGAAAAGCTTTTTGTATAATCCTGTTTTTGTTGCATTTATTTATTAATTTATTTATTGTACTTTTTAAGTGTTGTCTATGCTGCACTTGAGCCAGATTTTAAGTTTGTTTTATCATCTTGTGTGATTTTAATTTACCATGTCCTTGTATTTATTGAGTGTGTGTTTGCGTAAAGTACTAGGTGACACTGTTTTAAAAAGTGCTATATAAATAACGTTATTATTATAATAAGGTATGCACGCTTTTCAGGCTGCTTAAAGCACTACATTGGTACCATTATTCCTTTACTTCTCAGTGATGGTAAGCTAGTTTTTCAGCCACAGCTGCCCTGGGGCAGACTGACTGAGAAGTGGCTGCCATTTGGCACCTACAGCCTCAAAGGGGACATATCACACATGTTTGTTGGGTTTTTTAGGTTTAATAGCTTGTTTCAAAGGGAAGTGATTCATATGATTTTATTTTTTTCTTAGTAGAAAATGTAATTTGAGTTAATAATATAAAATTATTTCTTGATTTTTTGTATTTCTTATATTTATACATGTATGTATTTATGCATTTTTTTTTAGTTTATTTAGATATCTATTAAAAATTGTTATACACTGTTCAAAAAAATAAAGGGAACACTTAAACAACACAATGTAACTCCAAGTCAGTCACACTTCTGTGAAATCAAACTGTGTCCACTTAGGAAGCAACACTGATTGACATCAGTTTCACTGCTGTTGTACAAATGGAACAGACAACAGCTGGAAATTATAGGCAATTAGCAAGAGACCCCCAATAAAGGAGTGGTTCTGCAGGAGGTGACCACAGACCACTTCTCAGTTCCTATGCTTTCTGGCTGATGTTTTGGTCACTTTTGAATGCTGGTGGTGCTTTCACTCTAGTGGTAGCATGAGACGGAGTCTACAACCCACACAAGTGGCTCAGGTAGTGCAGCTCATCCAGGATGGCACATCAATGTGAGCTGTGGCAAGAAGGTTTGCTGTGTCTGTCAGCGTAGTGTCCAGAGCATGGAGGCTCTACCAGGAGACAGGCCAGTACATCAGGAGACATGGAGGAGGCCGTAGGAGGACAACAACCCAGCAGCAGGACCACTACCTCCTCCTTTGTGCAAGGAGGAACAGGAGGAGCACTGCCAGAGCCCTGCAAAATGACCTCCAGCAGGCCACAAATGTGCATGTGTCTGCTCAAACGGTCAGAAACAGACTCCATGAGGGTGGTATGAGGGCCCAACGTCCACAGGTGGGGGTTGTGCTTACAACCCAACACCGTGTAGGACATTTGACATTTGCCAGAGAACACCAAGATTGGCAAATTTGCCACTGGTGCCCTGTGCTCCTCACAGATGAAAGCAGGTTCACACTGAGCACATGTGACAGACGTGACAGAGTCTGGAGACGCCATGGAGAAAGTTCTGCTGCCTGCAACATCCTCCAGCATGACCGGTTTGGCAGTGGGTCAGTAATGGTGTGGGGTGGCATTTCTTTGGGGGGCCGCACAGCTCTCCATGTGCTCACCAGAGGTAGCCTGACTGCCATTAGGTACCGAGATGAGATCCTCAGACCCCTTGTGAGACCATATGCTGGTGCGGTTGGCCCTGGGTTCCTCCTAATGCAAGACAATGCTAGACCTCATGTGGCTGGAGTGTGTCAGCAGTTCCTGCAAGACCAAGGCATTGAGGCTATGGACTGGCCCGCCGTTCCCCAGACCTGAATCCAACTGAGCACATCTGGGACATCATGTCTCGCTCCGCCACGTTGCACCACAGACTGTCCAGGAGTTGGTGGATGCTTTAGTCCAGGTTTGGGAGGAGATCCCTCAGGAGACCATCCGCCACCTCATCAGGAGCATGCCCAGGCGTTGTAGGGAGGTCATACAGGCGTGGAGGCCACACACACTACTGAGCCTCATTTTGACTTGTTTTAAGGACATTACATCAAAGTTGGATCAGCCTGTAGTGTGTTTTTCCACTTTAATTTTGAGTGTGACTCCAAATCCAGACCTCCATGGGTTAATAAATTTGATTTCCATTGATAATTTTTGTGTGATTTTGTTGTCAACACATTCAACTATGTAAAGAACAAAGTATTTAATAAGAATATTTCATTCATTCAGATCTAGGATGTTATTTTAGTGTTCCCTTTATTTTTTTGAGCAGCATATTAGTATTGTATCTTGAATTTGAGTTCAAAAGAAAAAAACTGCAGGACAATTAGCATTTTCAATAAAGTATAAAATTCATATAGTCATTTAAAACATATAAAAATGTTTTCAACAGGGGGTATACAAGACAAAAAAAAAAAGGTTGGGAACCACTGACTTAAGTGACCTCTCTGCCCATACCTGCAGTTTCAAACCTTGCCTCACCATATATCAGTTTTACCCCTCTGGCAGCCACACCAGTCCTCAGATTGCCCCGGTGAATGCTTATGCTCCGACTTGAGAGTGCGGGCCAGACAATGGCTGTCCTTTTGAAAGGGTATCAGGGATTGGCAGGAGCGTGATCCCCGGACTCCTGGGTCTTTTGTGGTTCTCTGGAGGGGCTCAGGCCAAGGGCAGCTTTCGGCGCCACTCTGTTCTTTCACCCAGTCAGCCTTCATTAGCCTCCACCGTGACATTCTGCTTTCTGGAGATTTACTATTAAGATGGAATGATTTGGTGCAACAACAGTACACAAACTACACAGAGCTGGAGGAACAACAGACAGGAACAGTTTATGCTTTTTTTTGTTTTGTTGTTGTTTTTTTAACCTGTTTTTTTTTTTTAATGTACTGTGTTTTAGGTCAAGACGCAGCATACATTTTCATAAAACATTCATAATTACATTTGAATAACCATATTACATAATGATAGGGTTATTGCATTCTACCCTTAAGCTTGAGGTCAGTGTACATTGACAACTGACTGCTTCTGTGGCCACAGTTGCCCTGTGTAGCTCACCACCAGAGTGTGGAGTGTCTAGAAAAGCACTATAGTAGATTCAGTATTGTTGTTGTTGTTTTTGTTGCTGTTTTTATTTTATTTATTGTTGTTATTATTGTTGGTTTTTTTATTTCATATTATTATTATTATTATTATTTATTACCTCCACCAAGACGGAGGTTATGTTTTTGGCTTTGTTTGTTTGTTTGTCTGCCTGTCTATTTGTTAGCAACATAACTCAAAAGGTTATGGATGGATTTTCATGACATTTTCAGGACATGTCAGAAATGGAAGAAGGAAAAAGTGATTTCATTTTGGGGGTGATCCGGATCACCATCTGGATCTAGGAATTTTTTAAAGGATTCTTTACTATTGGGAAATGGGGCTAATTTTGCCATTACATCTTCAAACTCAACAAATACTGCTGCACAGGCCATTTTAAGTTTGTTTCTTTAAACTATGTATTGGTTTTAATTTGAGTAAAATTGTTCAACTATTGTTGTAATTTATTTGATATGAAATACATTTTAAGTTAGAAATGGCATCTTTTTGTTTATATTATTGTATAAAAATCATGTTGGGTGGAGCCTTGGGGAGGATCCTTGTGCTTTTATCCTGCAGGTGAGGTAGCCCCTCTGTTCTTTTGGATGGTGTGGAAGCTAGTCAGGGCCTGAGGTTTGTGGATTATAAGCTTGTGGAATCTGGTATGCCAACAACTCATTCATATTAAACAACAACAATATCTGTAAGTCTGGCCATTCTCTTCATTATTCATCCTTCAACACATGTCAAGCTCAAGCTAAAGCCCTGGCAGCTACAGTGGCATGCCAAGTAAAACTGCCAAAACTGCTCAGATTTTTTTCATTACCCTTAGGGGTCACTGGAACTTCTATTGGCTGCTCAATGCACAGAGTGACTGGAGCAACACTTGCAAAATATTGTGATTTTGTGCTTCAGAAATGTGCATTTTGAACACTATATTGTTGTATAAACTTATACATCTACATGTATAAGCACTGCAAAAAGTTTAAAATGTTAAAAATATTCATTACAATTTAAGCCTTACTATGGAACTAATCTATGTACACAAGCCAACATTAATATAAAAAGATCTAGTGTCTCAGAAGTGACAGTTTAGTGACAGCTCTTTAGAGAAACTGATGAATGCCTCATGTTTAAGTGGAGCTGGTTCCCTCGAGCCATTCACCATTGAACAGTCCATTCAAATGGAACAACCTGTGGGAGGAAATCAAGTACCTAATTACACTGGTGTCGAGTCAGTAAAGGAGTAAGTCAAGGGATGGAAAAGAAAGGGGGGGTCATTTAATTATCAGTGTCACATTTCTGATCAAAACTCAAGGCTTACCAACTTTCATTCCACAGATTTGTAGTCAGAGCAGTCAGGTGCTGTTAGTCGCAGCCTGGTTTGTGTTTGTGTGTTTGTGAACTAGAGCCACCACTGAGTTGTAGTGCCTGCATGTTTGACTGAATAATTCATTTCCCCCTTAATACATTCAAATAAGAGACATACTGTAATTTTCTCTCTCTCTTGGGTAAGAAGCATGTGTTACACTCCAAATAAATGGTCCACAATGGCCAAATTCATGGGTAAAATAGCAGAATTAACCTTTATATTGAGTAGTTTTTAGTTTAGGTGGGAGTCATTCATTAATTTCTTCGTCAGCTTTCATTAGTGGATGCGAGTGGCTCTAGGTAAGGCACACTTGGGGCTGACACTGAGCCACACGCTCACTACATTTACATGCAGAACATACTCAGATTATGCTCAATGTATGTCTTTAGTAAGGATGTAACGAGATCCAAATCTTACGGTATTGTACTGTCATGGTATTAACTTCACGGTATGGTATTTAGGGCTTGCCAAGATCTTGCTGTAATAATTGTTGTCATATTTCATGTTTTATTTGCTCTTAATTGCTTAAAAGTTTTCATCTGGATCACATCAGTTTGGTCCCAACAATAAAAAGCTTTAAGCAGCATTATGTTGGCTCATGTGTTGGCTGTGCTGAGGCTCTAACAGAGCAAAGAATCATGGTCTATGTTGTTCTCACTGCTTTTTACCACGCCACTGGGAGCCTACCGTTTGACATTGTAATAGTCCACAACAATATTGAAAGATCTTTGGTACTGGAGTAGCGCGGTAATGGCCAATATCGTTACATCCCAGTTTCTCCAGAGAACTGAATTACTGAAAGAACACTCTTCCACAATGGCTAATAGGTTCATTTGCAAATAGAACTAACCCTCATTACCTACAGTTTTTGCTAATGTTCTTTAGTTAGAGTAATGATTTACTTAAATCAGTGGTTCCCAAACCCAGGGCCCCCTGGTGGGCCGCAAAGGTACTGCAGGGGGGCCGCCATAGATTGCCTAAATTAATCACATGGAGTTTGAAATGAATTATAATAAAGTACTTACTTAAAAAGATCACTTTGAAGCCATTTTTAGCCATCAGTCTGTGTTTTTGTAATTTATTATTATTATTATTATTATTATTATTATTATTATTATTATTATAACTATGGGGGAACCATGACATATTTTAAGTATAGTAAAGTTTCATTATTGGGGGTCCGCATGGGATTGTCAGATTTTTAAGGGTCCTGTCACACTCTTGACTTTGGGAAAGGCTGACTTCAATCAATTACTAAGAGTATTCACATGGAGGTTGTGGGTTTGATCCTTGGACTGACCGACATGTAACCTCTCTGGGTGGAGTCTGCATGTCACCCTGTATTTACCATGGGTTCTCTTGAGGTGCTCTGGCTTCCTTCCACCATCCATAAACAAATGTGATGGATATAAAAGTTGCCCCTAGTGAATGGATGTGAGAGTGAATGGTCCGTCCTTGTATGTCACTGCGTCAGCCCTGTGAATAACTAGCCACTGTCAAGGGTGTACCCCACCTAGCGCCCATAGTTGCTGGTATTGGTTCCAGTCACCCACAACCCCTAATGGGAAAAAGTGGAAGAAGATGACTGAATCTTTGCTATTTGTGTGTCTGTTAGCTGGCCCCTTCTCTGCTTTTAATTATCACACAGTTCCGATCTTGACCAGACAGAAAACAACACAAAAACATTGAAAGTCCACTCATCTGTCTACCACCTTTGGCCTTGGTTAACCTCTGATAACAGTAATCACCAACTCGAACGTAGTGGAACATTTTTACACGATGCAGCATTTCAAGAGTTCTTCGAAGCATTGTATCGAGTGAGAGCGGATCAATCCCAGTCAATGCAATCCATCAGCGGTGTGTGTGTGTGTGTGTGTGTGTGCAGACTCAGCACCAAAGCCAGGTTATCAGTCACACTTCCAGGAGCAACCTCTGAACTTTAAATCTTCAGTTGCTGAGCTGACCACACATTTATTCCACCTTGTGCTGCTGTATGGAGGAATATTGGTAAAGTGGCTCGGTTGCAATGGGTCTTAGATATCTAAAATATAAGGGGAGTTAATATAGATGATATTATACGGCTCTTATTAAAGGTTAACTTGAACGTCTATGTGTCAGGCAGCAGTGGAATGAGCTATTTGAAATATGGAGAGTTGTAGAAGTTACATGGACTGGCTGAAAATAAAACAATGACAGTGTATAGGCAAATATAGTACCATTCACATATTACTGTTTATTCAACAAAAATTATATTGTGATAGATTTTACCCTGGGTTACATAAGCATCTCAAAAACAAAAAAACATCTTATTGTGCTATAAAGGCTTCATTATCATGGTGGGTTTAGAGTTGTTGAAAGGCTAGGTAGTTACGGGTCATAAGACTCATTCTTTGTCCTCTGCTGGAGTGAGGGGGACAGTCGTTAACCCTCCTGAGGACCATTAGCATAGTCTGATCCCTCTGATGTTAATGACCTGAGAGAAACTGTGTTTTATATCTTAAACCATCATTTCTGATCAAAGAAGGTTTTTCTTTTTTTTTTGACAAAGAATGCTTATTTTACTTCTTGCTCACACCATCCTTTTTGTCTGGCTAAGATTCAGACCTCACTGTCCTTAAAGGAGTAGTTTGTGTCTTTTAGTTGGAGGTGTACTGCAGAATCCTGTCCACTGGGGTTGCCTCTGCAGTGTTGGTGTGACCTCATATGCGGCAGCTGTTTGGTTTCACCAGTTTACTGTTCATTTTTGTTCTCACTGCAGTGAATGGAGTGCACAACATTCCTCTGTTTGTAACTGGGAGTTTTGTTCTTGGGATGAACCAGTTTTTGTCTGAGGATATTAACAGGTTTGAAATGAACTGTGATGTTGTCTTAGCAAAAAATATTTTTTTAATCTTTTTTCCAACATGCAAGAAATGTAAGGAATAACAATGTTGTCCCCTTTTGGCTTTCGTTCTTTCCTGTCCTGTTTTACAGCTCTGTAGGATTTGGATTTGGGATTCCCAAAGAGCATATATTTCAGCTTTCTTACAAGTTCAATTTAAGATTTGAGAAAGCCTCTTAGATGAGAGGTAAAATGTCTTCAACTTTAAAAACCAAGCTGTTGCCCAGTACCTATGTTGTCTGGTCCATAGACACTAGACCACAAAGCACCTACTCAGTCAGTACAGCATCTAGATAATATAGAGCATCTACAGATCAACATAGCGCAATGGGACTTTGGCAATTTACAAAATGTCTTCCTCTTCTCTCCCCTATGTTTTCCTGTCATTTCTCCACTGTCCTGTCTATCTAATAAAGACTAATAAATAAATAAAAAATAAAAACTCATAGTAAAGCTGTAAAACATATTCAAATATAGACAATTTGTTTAACTCAGCAAGTGGTTTGAGACATTTATTCTGCACTCTTTTCGTTGTCAGAAATAATGGAAGAATGTGGAGTCCACTTGTTAGACCCTTCAGACTGAAGTGTGTCATTATCTGATGATGGGATTTGAATAGAATGGGGATAAAAGCCTTCCGTGGTTATTGCTGCCCACAATGGTGTTCTTTTGCTTTCTCTTTAAATCAACTCTTTTGCTGTTTCCTCCTCAATAGCAGAGGTCTTTTTTAGAAATTTCAGATAATACAGCTAAGATTTGACACCTAATGGTGCGAAACTCACTGTGTTGTTCCTTACACTGTGGCTATCAGAGCATCAGGCTGTGCTGGATCATTAAGTAAAATGAAAACTTGCATATCTTAATTGTTTTTAAATTGAACACTGACACTGCAGCAAATTTTGATGACCCTAAAGATGGACCCTTGAGTTTGTGAATGTCATCCCTCATACTGAGCTGCACAAGTCTTGCACAATTCAGTAGTTCCTGTAGCTTCATTTCTGGGTGGACTTCTACAACCTGTGCTTTAACAAACTTTTTCTCAATAAACTCTGAATCATGGCTTAAGCTTTAATAGGTGGAAAGTGACCAATATTGATGTATCTCTCCTCTTCCTGCTTCTGTACAGTGCAGACGTGTCTTCTCCCTGCTCCCGCTGTCTTGTGCTTGCTCCTATTTTTTGTCTTGTCAGACTTTTCGTTTTGACCCCCTGCTTTGCTGGGCTCCTGAAAATACTCAAATGGAATTGATTAACTGATCACTCAGCGCTATTGACAGATTTTTTTTTCCCTAAGAGAGGTGCACTGGGGGAACCTGCCTGCCTGGACGGGACCTTCGGTGCATGTGGCGCCTGGACCAGCTGGCAAGTCATGTGCCTGGAAGTCCGGTCCGTGGAGGATGTGGATTTATTCATATCTGGAATTTTTGATAGTGGGGTTCCTATTTTGGCCCTAGCACTGCCCTGACCTATCGGAAGATTTGTAAGACAGCTGCCAGCAAATTCACCCAGTCGCTGTCTGTGGAAATTAAAAACTGCTTCGGGGATGTGAGTGACCGACTGAAAGTATTACATCAGAGAGTGGCACAGACTGAGGACTGTCCGTGACATCTCAGCTCAGACTGTGGAGGAGACTGGACACCATCGGGGGTCAGACTGGTGAACTGTTACTGGACTGACCATGAAGCAAAGTTCCTCCATCAACCGGACGTACGCCAGCGATGCTGAGGTCCAGAAACTGATTGATTGATTATGATCCGGACAAAATTAACCCAAGATCAGCTTAAATGGATTAAAAATTGTTTATCCCCTTCACCTTGTCTCTATATCTCCTCCCTCGGTTCGGGAGGTCAGGTTGACAGCTGGGTCTTCTTCTCTCTCTGTGCACTGCCATATCTCCCTTCAAGGACAAGCCACAAAACTGAACTTGTAAACATCTAAGTCGTGGCTCCAACATTCTCAAAACACAATCACAGACTCTTACTTACTATACCCCCCTAACCCAATATATATTTTTTTAAATATTCATATTGTCCCAATCTACTTATATTTCCAAAATAACAATAAATAAATGAATAAATAACATTTTACGTAAAAGTTATTTATCCCTTTTTACATGCTATTTAGTAAAAATTATAAAAAAAAAAAAGTGTTTTACACAGACTTGACAACTCATTCAAGTGTTAAATGTGCGTGATTTTTCTAAAGAATTGTGCTGATTCCAGATGAAATGAACAAACTGGTGCAGTAGAAGAGACTGAATCTATCTGAAACTTTATTATTCTGATGTTTCTAAGGAGCACTAGTTTACTGCCTTTTGTCATGTCCAGCACTAACACCTAGGTCATGTTTTTCTTTTGTCTTTATGCATTTCCTGTTTTATTTTTTGGACTCACCTGTCTCATTTCAGGTCCCTTCACTTCCTGCCCTTGTTTGGTTTCCCGCCTTATGTTACCACCTGACCCTCGCTTATCTGCTTCACCTGTGTCTACTTGTCTCCACACCCCGCAGTGTATTTAAGCCCCTCCTTCCCTTTGTCCTTTGCTAGTTCGTCAGTTCATTTCTGTTTGCCTGCGTACCAGCCACTTACCTCATGAGATTGTGTGTTCTTCTGACCTTTTGTGATTTTGGATTTTGCCTTTTGCCTTTTGGATCTTTTGGACATTCGTGCCTCTTTTTGTAATAAACACCTTTGTTAACCGGACTTGACTAGAGTCGTGCTATTTTGGGTCCATTCCTTTGTGCCCTCCTTTACACCTTTTTTATATTTAAGTACTGTGTGTCTACGATGAGGGCACAACAAAGGGCACATGATTTTAAACCAAAACTCAAAATACTCTGTACATCAAACCAACTCATAATAGTAGTGGAGTAAAAAGTACAGATACTTACTCTGAAATGTGAAGTTAAAGTAAAAGCACCCCTTGTAAAAGTAAAGATTCATGAAAATTGTACTCAAGTAAAGTAACTAAGTACTTGAACTTCATTCCACCACTGCTGATATTGTACTAGCGTTCCCAGGAGATCATGCCTGGGTGAGAAAAGTAGTGATGGTGGGATTGTGTTTACACACTCAGGCACTTCTGAGACCGTCACAGTTAGGTTCAGAGGACAGTGCATGAGTGCAAAGGTTATTTAGAGGTCTCTGGTTTATGTGTCAATAAATGTTCATTTTGAAGTCTGTGTTGGTTCTCAGTCATCCAGAAGAATTCAGTAAAAGCCAACAATGTCACTTGGACATGGTTTGTTTTGAGAAGACAACAAACCTGGCAACATTCTCCAACAGAAGCTTGTTCACCTTAAGGACAAAATCTCCTCTCACAAACAGAGCATTGTGGTCTACGCTGTTTAGTGCAGTGAAGAATACAGTGATCTGTACAGTGGGGAAACCAAACAACCCCTGCACTGTAGAATGTATCAGCGTAGGAGACATACATCATCTGGACCTCAGTCTGTAGTACATCTCCACCTGAAGGAGACAGGTCACTCCTTTGAGGACAGTAATGTGCAAAGAGAGATTGGTTGGTACAAACGTGGTATTAGGGAAGCATTATTGTAAACATGGAAAACCCCTCACTAAACAGGGGAGGAGGCCTACGATTTAAACTTCCTCTAGTCTACAACTCTGCTGAAACAAAAACAGTTTCTTCCAAGTTTCATTCTAGCAATAGGACATTTATTTCAGAGACACCTTATGTTAATCACAGGTTGGTAACTTCCCTGCCTTGTACTCCAGTCAGCTGCTGATCGCCTTGAGTCTCATCAGGTTTAACCACTCCTTTTGGGAGGGAACTACTGTATATGAGCTTCTACTCACACTGCAGTTGACTTTAGAAATGATTAGTCCTTTGGATAAAACTTCTTCCAAAAACCACGGCCTGTAACTTCACAACTGCCAAGATTCTTCTTAATTTCTACAGAGCAGTCTTTGTAATTTAAACATAAGACTTTCCAAAGCTGCTGACCCAAAGGAGCTTGGACAGCTCTCCCCTGCATAAAACTATTGATCCATTTGCTATAAAGAATCTTACCGTGTGGCAGTTGGACTCACCGTAATTCACTTGCTGGGGAGATATTTTCATGGTTTTGACTGAACGATCATTTGTCAACCGGCACACAACCAGACTCCCCTGGTAGTCACGCTATGGCTGTCTAAAAAAAAAATAAAAAAAATACATTCAATACTAATCAAATGAATCAGTTAAAGTGCATTTTGTGGCCTCCTATTTATCAGCAGTCTGTGTCTAAACTGCTGCTGAGAATGCAGGGAGGTCGGGGCTAGCATCGACACGCTGCAGGCGCACATTTCACGCCTGCCCGCTTTACAGGGCCTAATGAGCACAGTTAGCGTCTCGCGAGTGGGCTAGCGCGCTAATCGAACATCATTAATTCATTTTGTAACCAAATCAGTGATCAAAGTCTGTCCGAGATGCGCTCTAATGGCTCGGAGGGAGGAAATAGATGCATCGATGATGAGATGCTGGAGCTCAGTAAACACATTAGGTGGATTCCATATGTGTCTCTTTTTGATTAAATGGAATGATCAAATGCAAGACTCAATATTGTACCTCCTCTGCGGATGGGATGGTAATCTTTGTCATATTGGTTACATTGACTGCATTTGTAATATAATTCATGCCATGTTACATGTATGTGCAGTATGGCCGGACTCTGAAAATTTGTCGAATGTCTCTACCCACTCTCTCCTTTCCTGTCAAAAAAAAAAAAAAAAAGTCACTATATGCTAGTCTGTATTAAATGCTTTGGGTAAAACAAGAGCCACCATAAAAAAAAAAAAAACAACTTTTGCCCCCTACCACGAGTACCTTCTTACCTACTTACTTAGCACTTATTTATTTACCAAGCATGTGTAGTTTTTTCAGGACAAGACAATATTACATTGGTCCACAGATGTATTATTTAGACCTGGCTAGTGAATGCTATCACAACCGCCGTTGTTTTCAATGGCCATGCTCATTGGTGCATTGTTGTTTTGCAGACCGTGTGATTGGTTCTGACTAATAGCAGAGACGTCACAAACAATAAAAAGGAGATTTTTTTTTTTATTTTTTTTTTGCAGGTTTGAGGGTATGAAAATAGAAAATAAACACTGTAAAATCTGAATTCTATGGAAGTTTTAGGTGTCAGCCGAACACCAGGCGTTTCTTACATTGTGGTCTATGGGAAAAAGTCCTTTGCGGGCCACATGGGACTTTTCCTCTGCAGTTCCATGAGAGGCCACTAGTAAAACTGGCATCAGGGGAGAGAGGGTGGTACCCGATCCAGGTCTTACTATACATTCACCAGACATGATGTGTGGTTGGTGACTTTTTTGTGTATGTATTTGTGTACAAAACCAAAGCTGTTTGGAAATGACAAGGTTATACTGGCATAACTTTTAAAATGTTCTTTTTAGACCTTTTCCAAATAGGTTATTACCCATGACACATTCACAAAGTCTAGGAAGGGAGATGGAATGTTTTCAAATTCGCATAAGCCGAATTAAAACTATAATCTACCTCCTGGCAATCCACCTATTGGTTGTAACCTACTACTAGAAAACCACTCTTTAACATGGTCAAGAGTCTAAATTGCCTCCAACAGTGCCTTAAAATTTCACAAACAGTTCAAATGTTTGGGCTTGTGGAACCTCGTCATTACCGTTCGGCCTTGATTTTGGCCTGCCATGCCTCCTTTTTTGAAATCCTGAAAATTGCACAGACTAAAAGGGTCCCCAACTACACACCAAGCCCCAACCAAAAATCAAATGGCATGATGGCGACTTAGGATGACCCCTGTAGTAAATGCAGGCTTGCAATGGGTTAAGCTTTAGCAGTGATTCTCAATTGTCATCTTAGGACTCAAAAATTTGCCCTCATTATTTTGCTGAGACTCACTTTTTACATAGGTTTTTATCATTTTATCCTCACAGCTTACATGTTCAACCTCTGTTAACGTCATGACAGAGGTAGAAATAATTTGAACTTTAAGATAAACAGAAAAAAAAAAAGATGTAGAATAAATTACCATTAAAACACTGTTTAAATGTGGTGAAGATATGCTTGGAATGTCAGTACACTCACCAGCTGCATTATAAGCACCTCCATCTTGATTAAAAGCACTAATAATGTGTAAGGCTCAAAAAATGTTTCCGCCATGAAAGAAATGATTACACACGTTCTGATATTGGTTGAAAGCATCTAATGGACTTATGACCATGAGAGCATTTTATCTCTTCCTGAGATACAGCACATGGTCAAAGCACATTTAATGGATGCTGCTTCTCTAAAAGTTTATTTGAACACAATAAGTAATGACTCAGAACATGGCAATTCAATCAATATCGCAATAGGATTCTACAGATGTGCCTATTTTTCATGGAATATTTTATTGCAGAAAGAGGTAAAGCCTAAAGAACAGTGTTGTAATTTTATTAGTTTTAATAGTAAATATTACATATCCAAGCTCATTTACAAAGTGATGTCATTGAGAATTTGCACGTGTTTTTATTTAGAAATTGGGTGAATTGATGATCCCAAGAAAGATGGGCAACTGAATTTACCAAAATACTGTTTAATATAATTTAATTTTGGATGTCTTTTGAAATACATAACACTTTTAAATATCCTAAGTAAATGCTCTATTCATTGGCCAAAAATCCCTGATATCTCTCATTGGTAAAGACTAGTCACAAGGCTGACACAGAAACACAGACAGACATCCAATTAACTCTCACATTCTAGTGATCGGCAGTCTGGCTCTTTTCAAAAATGTTGATGGATATTTATTTATTTTTATGCAGTTTGCAAGCACAAAATACAGTTCCAAAATTCTGTACTCATCCTTGCTTTTGATCAAAAAAGCAGGCAAATGCTGCTTCTTTTTGTTTTTTGCTAGTTTCTTCTCTTTTCCCCAACGAAAAACATGTGATTGGCTGCATGGTGTGCCCATTAAAATAAAATTACGCTTTGCTTGCACTGATTTTTAGCAGAGCTGCTGAAGATTTGGCTTTCATCTACGGGAGCTGGTGCTTCCAATTCACTGCAAAGAATTGGCTGTTTGAGCCGGCAAATGAACCCTCACTATCACATTTACTGAGGGCAACTTAGAGTCACCAATTCACCCAACACATGTATGTCTTGGAGGCTTGGACAGTAAGAGGCAGCCAGAGTACTGGGCTGGGCAATATATCAAATTAATTTGATTAATTTGTAATTTTGTTTTTGGACGATGTCAAAAATAGCTATACTGTAAAATTGAATTTTGTGAAAATCTGTGTTGTGGCTAAGACTACAGCTAGTGCTTAATTTAGGGAGGACATGCAGACACCAGCTAGATAGATGGTTTGATGGCTAGCCCAAGGCTTGACCTCACAACCTCCCTCCTGGGAGTGTTAGCCTGCTCTGTCATCATGCCTCCAATATCAGTTTCTATCTTGTAAAGTAAAGCAAAACATAGAAATTATCTAAATGTTATGCCAAAAAAAAAATAAAAAAAAATACAGAAATGACACAATATATTATGGTAGCATTTTAAAGTCAAGTAAAAAATAATGAGCTATCTGTGCCAAAATGAGTTACTCAAAATCCACATAAAAACTCCACTAATACATGTAAGACAATGTCAATAGATCATTCTGAGCCTAATAAGCAGATGGAACGGTCGACACCACCATAAAAATTATTCCCAATTAAAGATAAACAACAAATTAGAAGTAAACGTCAGAGGCTAATGCTTGTGTTTGGTAATCTTCAATTATCCCGAATGGAAGACGGCTCCAGCAGTGGTACGTCATTAACATTCTTTGGGTCTGGTACAATAGCGGCATGTGTTCCTCCTTCTCCTCCAGCCTCATAATGTTTCCAAGTGCACTGATGTGTACGTCCCGTCGCAGATGATGACAGTGATGGCACTGGGCCCTAAGACCTTTATTTGCTAACATTCCGACGCTCATTAATTGAGTACCTGCCCGTCATCTCGTCCCTGATTGATGACATAATTAGAGAGCGACGCGTTTGATGGAGAAGTCTGGCTGAAACTGCTCTGTCTGTTGGCCTTTGAGCAGGACGTAGGGGTAGGGGTGTGCGGGGGGCACCTGGGCGTCCCTGGAGCTTTCGCGGGATACATGGTGCGTAGGCGTGTACCTTTATGTGTGCGCGGACGGAGCAAGGCGGCAGACCTTAAAGCTCCGGGGAAGCTGATTAAATTAAAGTGGCTCACAGGCAATCATGCCAAGGTCAGAGACATGCGGCAAGAAAATGCTTTTGGCACCAACTTTTTTTTTGCTTCGCGGTGTGGAGATGCTTATCAGCAGATGTGTGCAGGTTTGGGGTCGGGCAATCGCCTGAGCAAGTCACAAACGGCAGGGAAAATTGAATTGTCACTGTTGATTTTGCTGCATGCATATCAGCAAGAGAATGAACTTTGAACAATAGCACAATATGAGGTCCCGGTTTGTGGCTTGTACATCAAAGACCTCCAGTAGTCTGTGAGAATGGGATCAGCTGGCCATCTCCACCAATGGCTGCAGTTCTTTGGATTACTGTCTAAGCTCTGTATATGGCAATTGGACTGGAAGCAGAGAGAAGGGTTGTAAATTGACTTCATGGGAATAAAAAAAAAAAAGAATAGCAATAGGTGATATTTTGGAATAGTCTGCTCTGGCACATTTAGATGGTTGGATTTTAAAGGTGCTGTTTTAGTACTATTACAGTTTACACCATAGACACCTTCAAGAATTCTGACTTCATATGTAAACTCTAGGATGGCATTGACTTGTTGTTAAACAGGTCAGCTGGGTTTACCTCTTGTTTGCTTTAAATAAATAGTTAACAGTCACATTTATACAGGGTTTCTTAAATTTGAAAATCTGAATTTAAGGTCTTAAAAGTCTTACATATGACAAGGTGTAGAGTATTAGGTCTTAAATACATTCAAACAGATCTTAAAAATGTTATGTACATTTGATGCAACTACCTGCATTCACAGCTTATTCCAAAATGCCCACTTAAATGCTCAAAGCTGTAGAACTGCTCAGCTTTTAGTACACTGCGAGCGTATGAAATAGATCTTATTTTTCTTGAACAATGGTCTTAAAAATTCCACTTGTTGAACCCTGCAGAAACTATGTATGTAGCACTTTTCTACCTCCATTAGCTCACAAGACGCTTTACATCAAGAAAGCATTCTACCATTAACTTCCACACATTCATTCACACCAGTGGCAAGGTGGTGAAGTGTCTTGCCCAAGGACACAACGGCAGTATTAACTAGTGGTAGCGGGGGTTCAAACAAATGAGGCCGAGTTGGAACAAAAGATTTCAAACTGATAAGGGCCCAGGGAGGTATAGACTAATCAAAAATAATAGGTAGCACAAAAACAATGCATGGGGTGGGTCTGGCTCCCGGCCTATATGAGTGTGATTATGGTAACGTGTTTGGTGGTGGTTGGAGAAGCCGTAGCCACAGTATGGCTGCCACATCTCGACAGAGGAAGTTTACCACCACCAGTGTGTGACTGTGGAGTAAATGAATAATGGACTAATGCTAAGAGCTTTGAGTATCTAGAAGACAAGTACAAAGTGTGGCTAGAGTTTTTGGTTGCACCATGGGCAGATATTGACATTTCATGAAGTCTTCAGAAATACACATATGATGTTCCGTTGTCATGAGAAATCAATGCTTCAATGTTGACCCTTTTGGCTGTTCCTTTTTCTCACAGCAAATCATTTGCATGGGTAATTTGGCATACTTTTTTACACCAGATGCTCTTCCTGATACAACCAGCCATGTACTGTGACTGACACCCTGTGGTAGATTAAAAGCCATGAACCTCTACACCAAATTTGGATGTTCTAAAGATTTTTTTAATAACCTTGTCTGTCAAATAAAGCTCCTTACAAACAAATCCAATACAATTCCTACTGTCGAATATCTTTTTTACAATGAGGGAATAAATTACTACACCTACAGGGGGCCCAAATCAATGCTTTCATAAAAAGTAAATTCATAGTTGACCTACCTTTTCTGAGTTATGTTTCCAACACGAGTGGGAGTTTATTTTAATGTTTTATTGCTTTCCAAGGACTACGTGGATACACAGTTTTTGATAGATTAGAATGCACTGACGATCTATGGACTAGTCTAAAATGTATTTTTTGAAGGAAGGTCAAATCTTAGAGGTAAAAATTGCTAAATTATGAGTTTGAAAAATTAGTTTTCAAACTACAGCTCAAACAAATGTCACAGGCAAAGGCAGATAAAGTATTTGAATCTGTAATAGCTCTTGTTTGAGACCATGCCACCGGCCACATGCCACAGTCCTGTAATTCAATCAAGCCTTCCATCTCACAAGGTTAGAAGAAAAAAAATACAAGCTCCACCCTTTTATGGATCTGCTCCAAACTTTAATGGATTTGTCCTTGGCCAGTCTTCCACTCATCTACCAAGTTTCAAATTGAGTTTTTCAGTTGACAATCTTACATTACATTAAATGAAACATTTTAAGTTATTATATGCCAGTTATTGGTCCTTAACATAAGAGAGGAAAATACCATTAATAGTGAAAGAGCTAATACATTGGTCAGTCGGTAAACTGGACTCATTTAAAAATGCTCAGCCCGAAAGAAAGATTCTAAAAAAAAATCCATAAAAGCATTTCTCAGAAAAGGTCAGTCATAAATAATGACATGAAAAACAGCACAGTTGTAAAGATGTCAGGAGAAGGCCATCCCCATCAACTAAATAGAGCCGTAGTGACGAAGGCCAAGCACCGTCTGCAGCTCGGCGCGGTGAAGTGCTGAGGTAAGAGCAGCTGTGCAGGTGCTTCATCAGCTGCAGCTAAAAGCAAAAATATAGGAGGAGTGTTAGCGCAAAGAAGAATGGAGAAATGTTTTATATGTTTTAGCTGCAGCTGGTCTAGTGTAGAACATGGAAATTCATAATTAAGATCTTTCAAAACTTGACAATTAGAACATTATAAATACTTTTTTTTGTGACCTAAAGCTACCCAAACTTTTCAATTAGCTAGACCACTGCACGAAAGGAGCTTTATTATGCTTTTATTCATTTTTATGCCAATCTTGGTCACCTCTAGAACAGCATTGCAAGTTTTAGAAACTTAAAAAGCATTATAGAACTCTACTGGTACTCTACCGGTGCTATACATAAAGAAAAAGGTGAAGAAACCAGTCAAGTGCAGGGGGAAGGAGAGTGTTGCCATTGGAGTGGGCGGGGATTCGTGGGAGAGGTGGCGGTTCATGCAACAGAGCGTTTTGAGGGCTCAGAATGGCCATGCCAGAGAAAAGAGGATTACTAAAACATGCGCGAATGAAGCAAAACACAACTCCAGGTATGTTTTTGATGAGGGAATTATAACATGGGAGAAAGCTCAGAAAAGTCAATTTTGCTAAAATATAGCCCCTTTCAGCTGAACCACTCTTTAAACAACCCACTGGGCCTTTGTGTCATACCATCCCCTCACTGTCATGTGTTAGTGATTTTTCAAAAAGTGATTATAAAATACATCTGTGTTTATTAATACAAGGATATTTTAAACTTATGTAATTGTAAATACTAAAATTATCCATTTTATATTTTAAACTCAAAATCAAAATAAAAAAATTACCTGCCTTTTAAAATAAATAAAAAATAAATAAAAAATAGCCATATACGTATTATACTATATTTTTATGGTCAAAATAAATTAAGATCTTAAGAGAATAAGAAAAACCTTTATTAGTCCCTCAGTGGGGAAACTGCATTGTTGCAACAGCATAAGTACAGTTAGCAGTAGCACACAGTGGTAGAGCACAAAGTGTATTAGAGACCAGTCTGGCCAAAGATAATTAAATAAAAACCTAAAAAAAGAAAATACTCTTTCATAAAAATGTCCTAATCATCTTGGAAATATGAAATAAT
Organism: Bostrychus sinensis; assembly: GCA_020698575.1. Lineage (NCBI taxonomy): Eukaryota > Metazoa > Chordata > Actinopteri > Gobiiformes > Eleotridae > Bostrychus > Bostrychus sinensis. The sequence continues at coordinate 8,206,601 of CM036257.1, read as the reverse complement.
TTTCACATACCTCCTGCAAAGTGTATAGGGTACCCCTAGGGGTCCTCGTACCATTAGTTGGGAAACACTGCTCTACCCCATTGTCGCCCCATAGTAGTAGCAATATATTAATATTATTAATGTTATTAATATATTTTTTTTATCTTTCGGGTGCTCCCTTTTCCTTTTTTATTTTATTTTATTTATGTATTTAATTGTGAAGTGACAAAAACAAAACTGCTGCATTTAAGGAAACAATCAGACACAGGACAGATACAAAATACAAATGCAAAGACAAATTACTCCAGTGGCAATATATGAGTGAATGAGTGTATGTGTGTGTGTACGTGTGTGTGTACGTGGTTGTGAGTGAGTAAGTGTGTGCAGTTGTGTGTCTAAGTGTGTGCGTGTCGCATTGCGTAAAAATTGCATTCGTGCTTTATCTTTTTTTTTTTTCATTTTCACCATCCCTGGGTGCTCCTTTTTTCATTAGGGGTCACCACAACCAACCACAGTCTGTGACTGGAGTAGGTCACTGTGGGTGAAGTGTCTTGCCCAGGAACACTGCTATAAATTAGTGCTTCAAGCGAGGCTGACACTCCAGTTGGTGGGCAAAGGGTTAACCCGCTGCGCCACTGTTGCATAATAATAATTATAATAGGGTGGGTTTTGCTATAGTCATTTTATTTGTTATTTGTTATCTTTTTACCCAGGGGCAAGTTATATTATGTCCAGCCCAATTACAGCCCAGGACAGTCCCCTGAAAATCCAAATAAAATCCACAGAGACCAGACTAATTCTCCTAATAATTATGTTGCTTGGCTAGTCCATCTCCATCTCCCATCGTGGTTTTGGATTTGATTCTGTCTGGATCCATAAAAAAGTCAACCTGGTCTTGGTCATGACTTCATTTATTCATGAAAACATTGCCTTGTAGCCAACAAATTCCAAGCCCAAATCCTTACAGAAACAACTTGATCCTCCACAAAAAGTGTCCAAAACCTCATCCAATCCTTCTTTTTGTGGCACAACTTGAAAGACTTAACAAAACACGAGCCAAATCTTCATTGTCCAGACATGCTAAGCCCAGACAGAGCTGTCCGCAGTAACTCCAGTCCGCAAACACTGGCTACAATAAATATTGACCGTCTGGGCTGATTTATGCAATCAATTGTGTTTTGTTTTATCCTCGCTCTTAATTTAAATCGATTGAAATTTTGTTTTGTCTGTTGCCAGAGAGGGCTTAATTAAAACCCACCATCAATGCTGTAAAATCCAGGCCGATGGAGCGCTATACCTATAAAAAGACATTTTTATATTGCTTGAATTCTTTCCACATCAGTAAGAAACGCTTTACCGAGCTAATATGACTTTAATGAGCCATTTCTCAGCTGTGCATTTCTTGCAAAAAAAAAAAAAAAAGAAAAAAAAAATCAGTGAAGAGCTAAAGCGCCGGAGTGCAGTTTATTTAATGACAAACAGTGCAGTTGGCAAGTGTTGGACTAAACAGAGACATATACAGTGGTGAAGTGAAACAAAGCAATAAAAGAAGTTCAAGAATGAGTGTATAAAAGGTTTAAAACAGCTTTTATCCCATTTGGAAACCAAGCTGTGGCCTTACAATAGTTGGAGTTCCTATAGCTGCTTCATTAGCTGCAACATGAAAGCAAAGAAGAGTACTGAGATGCAACAGAAAGGAGAAAAAGCTCATTTCCTCAAACTATAGCTTCCTGGCTTTTACAGATAAAGGGCATCTGTTGTGCGCAAATGATAACATAAAGCCCGGAGATACAGTGTTTTGCATTTTAAAGTGGGTTTGTATGGAGTGCTTGTGGAAATTTCAGACCTTTGTAGGGGCTGCATTGCTTTTTTTTTTTTAGCACAATTTAAAGATGCACTACCAGGAGAACTAGAGCAGGGAGGGATTTTCTTTTAACCAATCACAAGCTTAGAACAAGGACTTTCATTGGTTAAGTCCAAAGCTTGGGAGCAGCAAGTCCAATTAGAAAGATACCAATTCCAGCACTGACTCCAACTGCTCACATCACAAAACAACAGAAAAATAAAGGAAAAACAAAGAAAAATAGAGATGGAAAAAAAGAGAAGCAAAGTGCAAATCTGACACTAAATTAAATAATAAAATCTAAAATTGAAGGGATAGTTAAGCATGGCGGATCACTGTTTATCAGCACTGCTAAGGAACACCAGAGGATTTAAGTTGTAGTTTAATTTGCAGCATTGTCATGTAAATGGCCTCTAAATCAATGTAAATAATCTTACTCTTCAGTAGTACTGAGGATAATAGTAATACTAATTAAATTAATAGTAATCACACGTACTCTAAACATGTTTTACTGGTAGTAAGATTCAAAAATGTGTATAGGCCATTCATTTTTGTCATTGCATAATGGATATCAAGGGGGCTATATTATGCAAAATTGACTTTTTGTAGGTTTCTACCATGTTACAATGTTGTTCTGTCATCAAAAACATAACTGGAGTTGTGTTTTGTTTCATTCATATAGAGTAATTTTCTATTCTGAATTTCTGAGGCATCAAAACACTCGGTTCCACAAACCTCAGCCTCGTGTCCGCTCCAGGAACCACTGACCAATCAACAAGTTCTTCTACATCAGGTCTGGTCTCATTAATTTATCCAAAAAAACAGTGTACAGCTCTGTTTCCACTGATTCCTCATAGACATTATACATTTTGTAGAAAAACGACACCATACAAAACGTTTAAAGGTACTGGAAGTAGCATGTGCTTGTACTGGTTTAAATGTGGTACTCCAATCAAAACAAAGGTCTGTGAGTTGCCGGCCACAGTGAGCTCTTTTGCCAACTTATTTTGTCACTCTGCTGTTAGCTAACATGCACAACTACTGCATGTGCTTTTTTCTGATAGAATATATTGCTCATAGGCAGTAAAAAGATTTTTTTCCCATTGATTCTCTTCAAAAGAGCGTAACAGAGCAGCTCTCTGGTTTCTTCACTTGTTTCTTTATGGCACCAGTAGAATACTTATTGCAATCATTCTGTTTTAGAGAATGTTTTTAAAGGTTGTAAAAATAAAGTGCTGTTCTAGAAAATATCAGTTAAGTATCTCTTCAATTTTTGTCTTCTAATCTTTGTATTAACATATAGTGTGTAACATTAGTGTGGTGTGGAATCAAATCAAAGCTCTTCATTTTAAGTAAGACAGTATTAGTCTGGACATGACCCCAGTTTAATGAGTGATAACCAGTCAGCAGCTGCCTCTGTCCCACTGTGGTTCTCAGGGATGTCTGCGGCTAATGACTCACCATTGGAGTGCCTCCACGTCCCATGGAGACGCTCAGATCCGCGGGCCAAACTTGAGCGCTATCAGATGCTCTCGTCTGAACACCAGTGGCGTCGGCAGCATATGCTTAATTGGCAGTTTGAGCCTCTGCGCCGCTGTCTGCGTTCCAAGTCATTAGCATGGAACGTGCACTCCGGACCCGCGGCTCCTAAGAACCGCTTCCTAACTCGCCATAACGTTTAAACGGCTCTTAGCTACACTCCTCCCCAGCTGTGAGACTGAGGGGCTTCTGCTCAGCGTCTCTCTGGGCGGACTTCTGGGCGTGTGAACTGTCACCACCTCGACGCCGTTTTTGACGCTCTTCCTCTCCCGGGATCTGACTCCATTTTCAGGCCAGTGCTGTTTCGTGTCTGTGGCGGAAAGAGAGATGGACGGTGAGAAATGTAAACAGCTTGTCAAACATGTCTGCTTAATTTAACAGCACACTTGCTCCTCTGCTGATAATGTATGCAGTGATCATGGGCCCTTACAAGCTGCATAGAAAATGGTGCATGTAGTATTCATGAATCTGTCCATCTTCTCTCCTTTCAGCTTTTCCAAAATCATCACAGCGTATTAATTTGGTAAATTTTACGCCAGATTGCACTACCTGAACCAACCATCTTCATTCATCTGGGCTTGAGATTGACAAAAAAGCTATACTGGCTTGTGATTACTTGTGGCTAGTCTGGCCTGTCAGACAAACTCTTTTCCTATTCTTTACAAAGAAGTTAGTCTGGTACCTCTTTGATAACATTTCATTTCTGTAGCAGAACAATGACAGGCGGAGTAACCAATCCGAGAAACGAAGGGCGGGACATAAGCAGCGCACCACTGACCTAAACAAACATGGATTCCTGCCGTTTTTACCATAAAACACCAGAATAAGCTGTATTATGAGCAGCTATGTTCTTATTTCTGAACGGAGACAGCAGCAGAAGCCAGCTGTACAAAGACGGGACCTAACTGTTGTTAAAATAGCAACAAAACAAAGAAAAAATCCCACAGAGGACTGGACAACACCATGGACTTCAGCAGAATCATCAGGTGACGAAGAAAAGCACTAAACGTCGTTAATCAGGTCAGAGAAGTTATTAAATTAGCTCAGTAGCTAGTGCTACCTTGGTTAGCTCTTCTGCTTTTGTAAGATGAGCTGCAGATAAACGTCTGTGATAGGTCAGTTCCAGATCAAACCTGAGAAATGATTTGATCCAAGAGGGGAATAGGATTCTCCTGCTTGCGAACAGCAAGTAGGGGAGTCTGCCAGGCTAGCTTCTGGCTGGATTATTTATGAAACAGTGTGTACCACGGCAATATCTGATGTGTAAGTTATGAGTACTTGACCACTGAAGATACAATGAACAAAAAATTTTACGTAGCACTTTTGTTTTTGCTCCAATTTTTTATCAGCTGAACCAAAAAAATCTAACACTTTTTCTATGATACACAAAAGGTTTATTTCTCTTAAATATTGTTCATAAATCTGTCAAAATCTGTGCTAGTGACCACTTCTCCTTTGCCGAGATAATCCATCCACCTCACAGGTGTGGTATATTAACATGCTGATCAGACATGCACAGCATGAATATTGCACAGGTGTGCTTGGGTTGGCCACAATAAAAGGCCACACGTGTGCAGTTTTGTGGTGCACTCACACCAAAAAAATTATAAAATCTCTTTCCTAAGCTCAGTTCGCTCCTCTTGTGTTTCCAGTCCCTCCTCAGGTCTCTGACGAGTGGCAGGAGATAGATTTGTTAAAGTTGTTCTTCATTAATATATTAAAAACAGCCTCTGATGAAAGACAAAATAAACAGAAGGATAGCTCACATTTAAATGGACACAGAGGTTGTCCAGTGTTCCATTCCTGTCCATTCCTGTCACCACCTCAACGCCAGTTTTGACACTTTCCCTCTCCTCTCCTGGGACGTGGCTTCCATTTTCAGGCCATGGCTGGTCTGTGTCTGGGCTACACTTAGCAGCGAGATGGACTGTGAGAATTGTTAACAGCTTGTTAAACATGTCTGCTTAATTCAACACCACGCTCTCACCCCTCCGCTGATCTTAAATTCGGCACTCATCTTCTCCGATGCTAATGCACTCCGCCGTTATGGTCCAGATGCAGAGAAATCAATTCATAATGTCTCACTTTTCTGTTCGGCGGAGGAGGTGCGAGACTCTAATGAGCAACCAATTTAGACCGTGATGTTTGTTTGGGGTCTGAAAGAATTATTCAAAAGCAGACTTCAGCCGAAACCACAGAACATCATGAGACAGGTGTTATGATTTGGAACACGTCTAAAAAAAAATAAAAAATAGCAAAAGCAAATTTTTCTCTTTGTTGCTTGCATGAAAAAACAGAAGATTCTGCTTGGATTCTGCTAAAATTACCGTTGCACATTAGCGCTCATTAGAATCATTTGAAAGCTCCTTTGCTACAGACTGTAATTATGTAAACACAGCTATTAATGAATAAATAGCTTCTGCTGCTACATTGCCAAAACTAATAATTTTCTAATGCAATACATGGCACATAACTGCAGCAGAATGTGGTCCACAGGAGTTGGACACGAAAAAGTTGTTTGTTTTGGCTCAGAAAGAGCAAGAATTGTTTTGTGCAAGGATGTCTCGCCTAATCTTCAATAAGTCTGACAATTTTTTTGCAGCTTATTACAATTTCTCAAAACTATTCGCAAAAGTACCAGAGCCAAAAACGTGTCCAACTTCATGGGTTAATTCCGTTGAGATCAAGCCGTCCACTCAAAATGGTCTTTACTTGCTAATGTGATCTTAGCTAGCAAAACAATACATCAGCCAAGATAATAATGAAAATGCACAAACTAACAAGACACATGCTCATGGAATTCTCTTGTTCTACTACATTTCAGTTCTAGTCAGCCTCATTTGTTGCTATATGGCTTTCATCCACACAAGCTTATTGATTTCTTTGTTCCAGCTGCATTTGGACAATTTTTACTTTTCAAGTTACCTCAAAATTCAAATTACACAGATGCAAGTACCAATACTGACTAAATGTGATTGATTGATAGATTGATTTGCTTTATTTTTTTAAACCTGGTTATATTAGAACATAATAAAAACAAACAAAACATAATAAAAGTGTATGAAAAGGAGTAGGTTGAAGTAAAACGTATGTAACCATTTTTAGTGTACATACTGTCCAGTCCACATTACTATTAACATTATAGCCCCTTAAACTGTTAAATTAAATTCATTTAAATTATATTATTCACATAGTTTTTACAAAATTACCAAAACCATTTACCAATTTATCCAGTTCATAATATACAGTTTCAACAAATGACAAATTTCTCCATCTCTTTTCCACATCCCATTCAAAACAGAAATAATTCTCAATCGATATATATTTCGTATGACTTTTTAAAAAATTGGTTAATATTCACACTTCTCATCCCCCAACCTTTTCAACAAATTAACCCTAAAAACTAAAATACACAAACTAATCTTTATTGTACAAACACACTCTATTTGAAAGTGTAATTCTATTAAATAATAACCCCCCTCTCTGTCTCAAAACAGTTCCTGAATATTACCTGGTAGTAAGTTTTTCCTCGCCTTAAACATAGTTATTAAAGTCTGTGTGTTTTCTATATCCATCATTATATGCTATCCTTGATGCTTTTTTTAATTTAATTTAATTTTTTTGAAGTATGAATAATGCCAATTGATTAGGTTTTGTAATTTAAAATGGCTTTTTAGGAGAAAATAAAAGACAAGAGATATATATTATGCATTTATTCATATGTTTAAATCAATCTTGGTCACCTCTAGAACAGCAGCAACAGTTGCTCGTTTTACAACCTTTAAAAACATTATCTGACTAAAAGAGAACAGTTTTAATAAATAATCTACAGGTGCAAAGACCAGCAGAGGGCAGCAGCGTGCAGACTTTTTGGATAGATAAATGAGAGCAGAGTGGATGAGGGATTGTTGACTGGTTGGTGCTTCCTGGAGTTGATGGGGGTTCATGGGATAGCGCTTGAGCATTTTGAGGGCTCAGAGCGGCCGTTCCAGAGACTACGGGATCACCTAAACAGCCGTGTTAATGAAGCCAAACAATTCCAGGTATATTTTTTGATGAGGGAACAACATTACAACATGGGAGAAAGCTCAGAACAATATACTGTATCCCCTTTAATAAAAACTTTCAGCATTCAAAGATACAGAGCAGTGCTTACTATACATATAGTACACATCCTCCAAAGCCATGCTCATTAGAATAATTCATAAAATGGCTTAAAAACATTTTTATATACAGTATTTTCTAACACTAATAGCGTTTTAGCTGATAGCTGTCAAACTTAGGGTTAGGCCAAAATGGACATGTATTAACAACCTGCATATGTGGGGAAAAAATCCTTTCACTCATGAGTACCACATTTATTTTTCTTCTTAAGTACGTATTTCTGACATAGAGCCTAAAGAATGCAGAGCTGGCTGTTTGTACTGAAGGAGACTTTATGACTCAGGACATTCCCCGCTTTGTTCTAGGGTTACACCAGCGAGCATTCTCATATCATTAAGAACGTACTGTAGCCGGATCGTAAAACAATAGGACGATTTAAAACCTGGAGCCAAACGCATACCCGAACCTATCCGTCACCGGAGCGAGGATACTGTGTCTGCTGTCAAGGTTTCTCATCATTCATCTGAGAAAACTTGACCTCAAAGAAAAAGTCACTGTCACCGTCGTAAATTCAGCTGCAGACGTGTGTCACAGGATGGGAGCGTTCAAATTACACCCAAAAAATGTACGGGAGGTGATTTAGATTTCGATGACATTCTCAGATGTGAGAAAGAACTCCTTCAGTGTCTTCCATGAGATTAGGAGGTAGAAGTCACAGCAGGTGCTTTTACGCAGTGATTCTGACTTTTTGACCTTTAGCTTTTATCTTACACTGTACAGAAAAAGTTGCTATCATCTTTTAGACACCTAAGAAAGTGAATGGTTTTGGCTGACTAAGCTAACAGATTTCTATAGGCCACAAAAAGCATCCACAATGTTATTATATTTTAACTTTTGAAGTGTGCAGGGTCAGCCATATGTTCCCCAGTACCCACTATCATGTTTCTCAGGGAACACAGGGGTTAAGATTAGTGACAATTAACATGAGAATATTCCTAGACCTATAGATAGACCTATATTCCCTGGTACTTACATTCCCCAATTTCTATGAACTGGGGAACAGAAGAAAAAGAAGAGTATTTAAATGACATGAGACTTTCACCAAGAAGATTGCAGTTAATCCTGGACTGGCCAACTCTCAATTTCTTTGAGTGGAGTCTTCCCATGTAACTGTGTTTTTTTTTCCTGGTACTTCATCTTTCTACCTCCAAAGACATGCATATTTTTGGTGAAGTGTGCCTTTGTTTATCAAAAACCCTGAAACTGCCTGGATTTGGGTGTGCTCCTGATGAATGTTTCAGGGTTTATCAGTATAATTGTGGGAGTATGGTTCGCTCAAATCACAAGCCAGCTCAGGAGGTGGTTTACATTTACACCTGTTTAAAGTTAGCGTCAAAACGCACAGAAAATTATTTCAAACCTTTCATGGAATTTATTTACCCACATAGAAGATAAGGAAATTATTATTATTTTTGATATTATTATTATTATTATTATTATTTATTTATTAGTTATTTTTATTATATTTTATTTATTATTATTATTATTATTTTATTTTATTTATTTTTTTTTACATCAATACATATTTATATCCACATATATATTCATATTATTATATACATCTGTTATATGTTGTTTGTTCTTTGTAAGTCATAATATTGTTTTGTTTGTCTCATGTCTTATGTATTACATGTAGGTATGTCTGCACCTGTAAATAAAAAATAAAAAAAATAAAATAAAATGTGATGTGTTGTGATCTCTACTTAAGTGTGAATCCAGTAAAAAGCTACATTCATGATAAGATGAGGTTTTAATGTTAAAGAAGTCTTTTGGTTCATCAATCTTCTCACACATTCCTTTTTAAAATTATTGGAAAAAAAAAATACTTACCTCCACTTCCAGTTCCTCTTTTGCTTTCCAGCTCTGCAACCTCTTCTCTAAGTCGTCCTTTTATCCTCTGAAGAGGTCTGAACACTTGGGATGCACTCCCAAAATAATGATTTTCATGAAACTGATGAAATGCAGCTTTTCATGCAGTATTAGTTAGGGCAAAAAAAGGCTAAAAACACGTTCACCTGATCATCTCTCTGGTTAAGTCATAACCTTGCTTTCACTTACCGAGTTGTTTTTCATCCACAGGTCTGGCACACTTTTGACAGCATTTAGAGACACATGTGGAGGAAGATACAGTATTTTATAAAACCTTTCAGGAAGATATGTTTATAAAAATATCCATGCACATGTAGCCTTGGCTTGACTTCCTTCCAACATAACACAGGAGCCATTTTGAGCTTCTTCTCCTGGTCGCCACCTCCAGAAGCCGCGGGTCTTTTTGCCTTCACTATTCATCAGAGTCTCCATCCATTACTGGCTTTTGCAAACTCCGAGCGCTGCCGAAGGTCACAGCTGCTCGGTCCCACCTGAACGAGTGGCTCTCCTGACCCGCGGCCTGACATATGGAGCTGCGAATACACTCCATGTGGTCCAAGGAAAAAAAAAAAAAAAACATGTTCAGAGAGCTACTGGGGAATTTAAGAAGTTTTCCTGACAGGTGGTGTTTTAATTATTGAAAATAAAAATACACAGTTCATATTTAGTTTAACTATGGGTGACTTTTTCATGACTGGAAGCTTGAAAGACCTTATGATAAATGTGAACTATCTATCAAAGAACATTTCAATTATAAAAAATGCTAAACAATTTTTGGATTCACTCTGTAATCTTATTGCATTGAAATTTGGGGAAATATTTTTAAAACCCTGCTTCAACCATTATCAATATTACATAAAAGGGCAATAAGGCTAATTAATAAGGTTAAATACACTGAGCATACAAACTTATTGTGTCTGTGTGTGGTGTCAAACTTGGAACAGTCTGGGGCACAAACACAAGCAATGTACAAGTATTCACATATTTAAGTCAATATATAAACAAATCATATTCTCACAGATATGGAGGACCGTGAGCGCCTCGCAAAAAGGAATAATGCTTTTATTAAAAGAGTTTTTAAAAGAGCCTTTAATAAATGGATTACTAAATGCTTTTATTAAAAGAGTTTTTAAAAGAGGATTTAATAAATGGATTACTAAATGCTTTTAATAAAAGAAGGACTAATAGCGTTATTCATTAATCCATTTAGGAAACCGATTTCTAAATGTATTTACAAAACCTTTTCGGAAAAGCATTTGCAAAACGTATTAGCTTCTCCGATTAGCTTCTCCTTTTAGCTTTTCCGTGGCGTTCCTGGTCCTCCTGGCTAAAGTTAAATAAAATAAAAAGAAAAGCGCTGTAACAAGCTCTGTGATTGGTCAGAGCTACTTTAATAAAAAGCATTTAGTAATCCATTTATTAAAGGCTCTTTTAAAACCTCTTTTAATAAAAGTATTTAGCAATCTCTTTATTAAAGGCTCTTTTAAAAACTTTTAATAAAAGCATTATTCCTTTTTGCATGGTGCTCACGGTGCTCCATACACAGTACAGAGCTGTGGAAGAGCTTTAAAGGTCACACAAGACTAGCATTAATAGTAGTGTGCGTATGTGTTTGGACATGTGTATGTGGTTTGTGTATAGGTTTCATGAACATCGTTTAATATTGAACACCGTAAAAAATATATTTGATGTACTGTATCTAAATATATTTGATGCATGCTGAGGAAGCAGTAGCAGTAATTATAATATAATAATAATATAAAGGGGTGGGAGCAAATAAGTGTTACTTCATCCCACTCCTTTTTGAGCTAAAGATGTGTAAATGTAAATGACTCTTTGTAAATTTGCATTATTACAAATATGAATTACCATTGTTATTGATATAATGACTTTGATAAATAGTATTCAAAAAGGAATACTATTGGATTGGAAATTAGTCACTTGAAGAAAAAAAAAAACTGTTGGGGCTCTTCCCTCTTGAAATTCTACTAACTTATAGCCAACAGCTAACAGTGATTAAAAGATAGCTATCCCTGGTAAGTTATGGTAATTTTACAGGAAATTAAGGTATAAAATAATTATATATGCATTTTTTTTTTTTTTTTTTTAGCTGGCCAGGTTAACTAATAGCAGTCAAATGTTACCCACACTGTTTAAATTTTCAAAACTTTTCCAAAACCTTTCCAAAACTTTTCCAAAACTTTACACCAAAATTTAATTATTATTATTATTATTTTTTTTTTTTTTACTTTTCCAGGGCCTGGAAATTGCATTTTAAAAATTCCATGACTTTTCCTTGTTTTCCCATAACTGTATAAACCGTGTCTCTACTAATTGAAGGTAGTGCCAGGTTGTTATCAACATCTGGTGGAAAATTTCCTTTCAGTAAAATGTCAGAAATATATTTGTTGATCAAAAACGACAACATGTTTAATATTTTATTTTACCCAATGTATTTATTTATTTATTTATTTTACATGACTTCTCATTTTTGCTTTAGTGAAAATTAATTCTTGTCCAATCAACAAAGCGCACACAGAGTTGAGTATGGTATGCTTTTTTTTACTAATGGAAACACACAGTATCTATAGTGACCTGTGCTGTACCTAACTAGTGAAAACACAGCTATTGTGAGCCTCTCTCCATTGTGCATAACCATAAATATTTCATATCTGCACAATACAAGACGGCGCTGGTTAAAACGCAGCTTCTTTTAATCAAGAAGAGTCGACAAGGAGGATGTGTTGTTTAGATCTGAACCAATTATTTTTCTATAGCGCTCTGTTCGGAGAATGCCTCCCCATGACACAGGATTCTCTAAGGCAACTAACGCTCTGGTGTACATTGTGTTGGAGAGAAAACAGCAATTAGCATACAAATATGTTTCATCTGCGCAGCTCCACATATAGAGCATCTACTGAGGGATTCATGCCCTGAAAATGTACTGACGTGCCGTACGCATTATTTCCAATTGTTTTGTTAGAACATGTTGTTTATGCACTGAATGAACTAGTTAAAAATGTGCATTATTTAAAGCTTTTTTTTTCATGTATAGGAAATTATGCAATAACACAGTGCCAGATCTAGATTTATGAATTAACCACACTTTAATGATGTGACTCTCTAGCTCTAGATTTTTTGGGAACTTTTTTTTTTTTTTTTTGAGGTATGGAAATTGCTGTAAACAAAGAATGCCATATTACGAAGAGAGTTTTTAGTTTGCTATAAACATTTCACCTAAGGTTAGCATGGGTTAAAAACAAAATGATTAATTTTGGTGTGGATCCAGATTGCTGTTAGGTAGTGTTTCCCAATCATGGGTACGGGGACCCCCAGGGGCATGCGAGCACATTGCAGAGGGTAAGTGGAGTTATGTGATCATTTATAGTATCTTTATATATTTGGCTTTTAAAGACTAAAATAAACCTTAAATCAGAACTAACACAGACTAGAGCAAGGGATGAAACACTAAAGAAGACCATTGCCCTGGCATAGTGTCTCTAGTTTTTATTGATTTATTTTTGAACATCAATACACCTTAGTTCATCGCTTTAAAAGGTCCCAAATTATGCTAACTTTTTTGCGGCTTTTAACCATGTTGTACTATTGTTTGCATCTCAAAGACATACCTGGAGTCATAGTTTGTTTGATTCATGCACGTTTGAGTAATCCTCTATGCCAGTGTTTCCCAACCAGGGGTACGGGGACCCCTAGGGGTACGTGGGCACTTTGTAGGGGGTAGAAAATATTTGCCAGCTTTCCATAATGAACTACTGAAACACATGAAAGACAAGCTCGAGTGTCTCATTGACTGATGAAAAGGGGGCATATTATTTTAATACTACTTTTATAATAATAATAATAATAATAATAATAATAATAATAATAATAATAATAATACTTTTTTTAAGGTTTATTTTGAACGTAAAATATATTGCAAAATGAGTAAATGTAATGTAAACAAAATGTTTTATTCTAAAGGCAGGAAGATTATTTATTTTATTTTTATCTTGAATTTGAGATTTCATTAAAAAATACCTAAGAATTAGTGTTTACCAATGCAGTAAAAAATGTCAAAAAAACATGTTTTCTACCAATTTTTGAAGAATGTATGGAGCATTCAGTTCATTTATTTATCGCCAAGTGTCATGTCGATAATATCCATGCTAAATAGCCATTTTATGCTCTGTCTATTCGCCAAAGTTGCCAGCAGGGGGCGACAGACACCTAATCCAAGTCATCTCTGCAAACTCAAAGTAACCGCTCCCCAAAAGAAGAAGTTTCCATATATATATTCATTATTTTAAGTTATAAAATGTGAACGATTACTGCAAAAGTGTCCAAAACTATTTCAAAAACCCTGAAAAAAGCATAATAAGACTTTTGCACATTACCGTATGATGTGGTGAGGAGCAACAAGATTATCATGGCAGACGTGTAATTAACATAATATGATAAATACATTACAGTTTAGGCCTTGTCAATGTATTTGTGGTATTTTGGAAGAAATAAAAGGCCAAATGTTGAAAAATGCTCTAAAATGTTCTAAAGTGAAAGTTTACTGATGCTGATAACTGGACTTATTTTCTTTGATGCAAAGTGGAAGCACTGCTGCATGGAGAACATAGAGCTTAGCTGATCTGAGGTTCACAGCGTGCTCCACAGCTCAGTGCACAGAGACAGAGACAGACACAGCATGACTCAAGGCGGCCAGTACTTAGAGCATTTTAGTACATACACTTTCTGAGACTGTGGCTAACTTTTATGTTGGTTCTTTATTAGTGAAAAGTCATTAGTTACTAAAGTTGTTCATTTGAATCTGACCCTGATGACCCTGAAAATGTCAGGTTTGAAGTTTGCTATTACTTTAAACTGAATGAAAGCTATTCAATAAGATAGCCTTATGAATACAGCATTGATGTGAGGTTCTATTCCCTCACATGTGAACAAACTTAGTCTATTACACTGAATAGCAGGCGTCCAGGTTTTTTTGTAGCCTGCCTTGTGTCATAACCGATAAATTCGTTCTCATTTGACTTTCATAAATGGTTTTATGTTATCCCCTGCTGTTTCTCACAAATGTCCTTGTTTGGACTTTTTTTTCCCACTCAGTAACACACAACTGTGGTGTCATTCTCAACGTCGACGGAGAAGCGCATAACAAAGCCTTGCTCGTAGACACAAATGACCAAAAAAAAGTGTCAGGGCTCAGTATTAGAAATTCAGCTTATGGGCAAGCAGAAATCTAATATATATAAATAATATTATACTACTTAGGATACAATATTATTTCATTTTATAAGAGCATCTGGCCCTTACAGTTTCTGTTTCTGGCCCTTGGAAAAATGTAGTAGATGACCCAGCTGTATAACCTAATCAAGTTGTGCATTTTTTTATTTTTTTTTAGGCTTTTTTTGGGTTCAATAAGTGACAGGAAATCAGAGAGCAGGGAGAGACATTCGGCAAGTGTTGGAGTTTGGACTGGAACTCACCAGGCCTGTAGTTGCTATGTATATGCGCTACAGCTCTACCAACTGAGCTATACAGCAGCCCTATTAATGTTTTAAATGAGACACACAGGCTACTCTTTCCTCCTATTAAATATTTTAAAGTTGTAATGTTAATTTACTTTTATTGCAACAAGTGTGAAGCAGCTGCACTTTATCTTTCCTAGTTTCCTGTATCAAGAACATTATCAAAATGTTGTGCTTAGCCTCTGTATTATGGGTTCTGACATTATTTCTAAACCACATGTTAATGTAATATGCTTAAAAAAAAAAAAAACTAAAAAAAAACATTCTGAGCAAATTTTCCAAAACATACTTTAACTTGATACATTTTTTCTGGGAAAATTTGTATTGTATTTTTCACCTCTATTTTTTAACCCATTTTTGACCCCCATTGACAAAGTGGGTAGAATGCCGCCTTGCAGTTAGTTGGTACAAGGCAGGTTTGTGGACAGTGGTAGTTGTAGTAGCAGTTGTAGTGGTTGTTGTAGTAGTAAATAGTAGTAAATTTTGCACTGTAAAATCTGTATAATGCAAGACTGTAAGTAAATTTTCCTTTTTTATTTTATTTTATATCTTTTATTTAGCTAAAGTCATTTTCAGTCAGTTTTTCCCTTCTACTTATGTCATATAATTTTGAAATAATATTTTTCTTGAAACCACATTTGGAGAACTCTCATCTCTGATTAAAACCTAAAATGTTACACTGCTGCAAGAAATAATGGAACTGTGGATCAATGTTGTGCTGAGCTGTTTGTGTTTTTAAAACCATGCATAAAAGAAAATAAAGAACAAGTAACAAAAATTAAACAAATACAAAATATGAAAAAAAAAAAGTACTAAGCAAAAGTGATGGAGCTTTTTTTTTTTTAACTTACATCCGAGTGTTTACCACAATCAGAAAGCAGAACTATAACATTTAGTTGGCTTGAAATTTTGTGCAAAATAGACCACTTCTCTCCATTGTACAGCCTTTTTCATTACTACATTTTGGTTCACAGGCTTCTCTACAAATGATAGTGGTATTTTTCTGCGTGGTAGTCCTTTGTCTCCTCTTTTCAGCCTATTAAACTTGCACTTGTGCTCTTGTAAAAGGCCCGATTACTCCTCACTGCTCTCCACTGTGTCCCACGCTGCAGGAAGCTGGTAGAGAAACAAAAGTAACAAAAGCACAGCGGCCTTCGCTCGCACTCAAAGCACTTCTAAATCCACAGCAGGTTTGTGCCTGAATAATCAAAAGCTGTACATCTCCCTCCCCATTCAAAACACAGGTATAATGCAGGGTGTCAGTCAAGTAAAAAATGGCTGTTAAAATGGAGGGTATAGACTGAAAGTAATTAGATTTAGGACAATAACATGCACTAAAACATGAGCTAGAGATGATGAGTCAAGGATTTTCAGCATGGAGATAGGAATATCCAACACAATAGCATAAATAGAATTCTTCATCTACATTAATGTTTGAGTAGCCTGGACAGCTAGACTAACTCTTTACCTATTCTATACAAAAAAGTTGGAAAACAAGTAACAAATGTTAAATAAAGAGTTTGTTTGGTAACAGATAGAGGAATAGGGTTGTGTTGTTTTTGTGTGTGTGTGTGTGTGTGTGTGTGTGTGAGTTGTCAGCACAAAATATGAGGAAAAAATGTGACAAATAATATTTTAGTGCCACATACTTCATTCATTTTCTTCCGCTTATTCCCATTAGGGGTCACAGGTGACTGGAGCCTATCCCAGAAACTTTGGACCGTAGGCGGGTACACCCTGGACAGGGGCCAGCTTGTCACAGGGCTGACACAGAGACGAACTCAGACAGACAACAATTCACCCTCACATTCATTCACTAGGGGCAATTTAGAGTCACCAATTCACCTAACACATGCATGTCTTTGGACGGTGGGAGGAAGGCACCCAGAGAGAACCCACAGTAACACGTGGAGGACATCCAGGCTCCACCCAGAGTTTGTGTGCCACATGCTTTTGTGTACTAATAACATAACCCTAACCTTAACCAGTTTGACAAATAAATTCATTATTTATCGTCCAAATTAGCATAAATGCTGCATGAGTCGCAGACTTGCACCAGGGTTTCCACAGCAACATCCCCACTAAACCACGCCCACCTGGCCAAAATGCCTGGTTTTTAGTGTGTCCCAGCTCCACACAGAAAGGGCCTGCACAGTCCCAGGACCTTCTTGCTGTGCGGTGACAGTGCTAACCACCTTGCCACTGTGCCACCTATGATGAAGAATTGTTGCTGGTTTTGCCATAAAACACCAGTATACTCTCTACTTGTTTCTGAACAGAGGAAGGAGACTCGAGTCACATGACTTGACTTAAGTCAAAATTTTTAGGACTTGAGACTTGCTTAACAAATATTCCAAAAAGACTTGACTTGACTTTGACTTGCTTTTCAAGACTTTGGACTTGACTCAGACTTGAGCTAAATGGCTTGAAATGTTTTGTTTTTACAGAAAATTCAGGATGAATTTGAGTGTAACATAAATGTTTTAAAACAGTGGTGCATTTGTGTTTTTTATGCTAATGAGCATAAGAGCTAAACGAGTACAATAACCTAAAAAGTGTTGAATGCAGGCTATATTTTGATGTAGTGTCAGATATAACGCACTTTGGCAACCTTCTTATATGCTTTGCCCATAGCTTACTTCGCACACCTCATTCATGTATTCACTTCTGTTAGTTCCTCTTAACAATCTTGCTGCTGCATTTTGAACGAGTTGAAAACTTTTTAAAGAGCTTTTAGGGCACACTGCCAGCAGAGAGTTACAGTAATCCAATGCATGGACGAGTTTTTCAGCATCACTTTTAGATAAAATATTTCTGATTTTGGCTATGTTGCACAAGTGAAAGAATACACTTTTTCTCACAGTAGAACTTGAGGCTACACTGACACCGTCCAGGGAGACTCTCTGGTCAGACAGAGCATCTCTCAGCTTTCTGGGGCCTAGTATAATGACCTCTGTTTTTTTCTGGGTTTAGGAGGAGATAATTAATTGTCATCCAGGTCTTTATGTCTATCACACAGATGTGAAGTTTACACGTGGACATTCTGATCAGGTTTAATTGATAAATACAACTGTGTGTCATCAACAGTGAAAATTAATGCCGTTTGGTGATTATGTTTCCTATCCATTTATTGGGGCTTGTGACTGACACAAAGCATACCACTGGCTTGTGCCCCAGTGCAGGAAAAAAAAAGTAATCTGAAGTAGTAAGTAGATCAATGCACAGTTTAAACCTTCACAACTTGTTAAAGTCAACTTAACTCCAAATGTTACTGTAAATGGAACGGCTTAAACAAGACTGACCTTGCCTGAACCACATAATAATTTAAAGCATACACAGACAGTATAGTGTAAGGATCATTTTATCTGCGCTGACAGACGAAGTGCACAATGCCAGTGTGGGTTGCAGGACTCGTTGAGTGGGTTGCATCACACTGTTTACAGCTGTGCGTGCTTTTATTGTGTTGACACCTGTAAATGCCTTCTAGGCCGGAGAGGATTCTGAGCCGGGCACACAGCACTTTTTCATTGCAGAACTCATTTTGTCAGCAATTAGGACTCCCTACAGCTGGGAGTGACTTTTTTATGAAAGTTGTAAACAGGACCGAACAATAATGGTGTGGATATTGGGAAGGAAAAAGTGCTGTGGTTTTCTGAAAAAGTACACAGTGCGGAGGTGTCAGGAGGGATTTCAAGTGTTCATTTTAGGAGGAAAAAAAATTATATGCGTCGTGAAACTCTTAGCATATTTCTTGACATAAATACTTTTTAGTGGTGGGGTATTTTGAGGATTTTAATGCCCTTGCTACGCTAAAAAGATAAGGCCCCAAAATGGGGGATGTTGAGGGAAGTTGTCTGGTATTTGAACCAAAGGTGTAAAAAAGTGCTCAAAATATGGACTTTTGTTACTTCTATGCAATTATTACTTAAGTGTAAAAGTACTCAACAAAATTAATAGTGAAAAGTACACCTCACACCTTTTCTAGTACCATGGACAGGAATAAAACTGGCTCTAAATTAAATTATATTAGGACTTCAACTGCAAAAGACTCTTGACTCCTGAATACCACCAGAAGAAGCCCACGTACCACCAGTGATACCCATACCACAGTTTAAGAACCACTGCCTTAGGGTACATTACTTGAGTAAGGTATTGTCCATCACCATCCAGGGCCAGGAGGTGGAAGTAGTGGACTGCTACAAGTACCTAGGGTTGCACATGAACAGCAGACTGGACTGGAAGGACAGCAGCAGAGAAGCAAGAGCAGAGTGTACTTTCTGAGGAAGCTCGGGGCCTTTAATGTGTGCAGTAAGTAACTGGAGATCTTCTACCACTGTCTGTTAGGGGAGCTGCACCAGTAAAAAGGACATTTGTCAGAATGTCACATAAACGTATCAAAGCTATAGCAGTCAGGGAGATGCATTTAACATGTGAGGAAGCCATTTTCTATAGAAAAGCTATAGCTTTGTTAAGTTTTATTTAGTAAAGTAAAACTAGTATTTCTTATATGTATTCATAAAAACTATGATTAGTGTATAAATTAGCCAGGTTTATTAGCATTTAGCACTACAAAAGTGTTGGTGGTAAATTCCCAGACCACATGAACGCCTCACAGTGCAGTGTTTTCAGTAAATTGGCTCTCTGCTCTGCATGGAGATTGAGACTAGAGTAGTTTGACCCGTTCTCTGAGGAAATCAACAGACAATAAGCTTAGTTGGAGTATCCTCTGCATGTAATCGTAGTGTCTCCAACTACTATTTTTATTGCTACTATTACTATTTTTTCTATCCACTTTGCCACTGAGGTAAAAAAAAAAAAAAAAAAAAAAAAAAAAAGACTTTCCAACCAGCAAAAGAAAGTCTTAACATAATATGGGTATGCATTATGAAAAATTATATAATGAATTAGATCCATAGCTTTATAAAAACAAAATGCTATTATAGGTTGTGTCATATTCATCATAATTTATCATTTAAGCTGAACATGACTTTAGATTAAGGCTACGTTACGACTGTAGGCAAAAGTGACCCAAATCTGACTTTTTTTCCCCAAATCAAATGCGCCCCAGGCAACTTTCATATGTGGTCCCAAATCACATCCATATCAGATTTTTTTTCAGTGAGACTGCAGTCTGAACGGCCAAGTTGCATTTCATCTGCCTCTTATGTCAGTGAAATGTAACAGACAGCCCAATTCTGCGCTGGAGGAGCTGAGAACTGACCAGACCAAATGATAACAAGCCTGGCAGACAGCGCTGAGGGAGTCAGTGAAAAAAAGTGAGGTTTTAAACCTAATTTAATTGGTTAAAAACAAGCCAGTCATGTACTCATGTATAATCTACACTGTTTCTGATCACAAGTTGATTTTAATGTGTTTATTGTAACTGGTCTTTGTGGTTCATTGTATGTCTACAGTTGAAAATGATGAAATGTAGCTATTGTGCTAATTCTGGCATATTTACATTGATGCTTACTTGCTGATATGTTGATTAATATGCATTGTCCTAATTCAATAAATAAATAAATAAATAAAATAAATTTGTAATTAAGGTGACAATTCTGTTGAAGCTACACTGTAAAAAAAAAAAAAAAGTTGCGAAAACTCAAAAACTCAAGGCAACAGGATCTCTTAAGATTTTTGAGTTTTGTGGCCAAGACAAAATCTCAAGTTTTCAATGAATTTTTTTTTGTTCAATTTGACGTTCATATGTCTAAAAACCTTCAATTTTATATTTTACTCACAATCATTATTTTCTAACTCATCAGTTAACTCAGTTGGCCGTAAGATGAGTAAAAAAAATATAGTGAGTAAAACTTAAAATTGAATTATTTATTTATTTATTTATTTATTTAGATATATGAACAAAAAATATTAGTTGTTGAAAACTTGAAATTTTGAGTTGGCCTCAAAACTCAAAAATCTTGAGTTCCTGTTGCTTTGAGTTTTCATCATAACTTTTTTTTTTACAGTGTAAACTGATGAGACTGATGGAGGTCAAACTTAAAATGTAATGTGAGCAGCCATGCAAAAAAAAAAAAAAAAAAAAAAAATCAGATTCCAGCCATAAAATCTGAATTGAGCATCAAGACCTACAGTGTGAACGCAGCCTAAGTAATTATTTTATTTGTTTACTTGAAACACAGAAGGCAGTTTTAGAAGAGGTGTGAGGTATACTCTCTTTGTTTAAACCAACAAATCAGGCTGACATAAAACTGGTTATTTTGGTTACCACCAATTCAAACCTAGCTATGAGTCGCACACAGCTGCTGCGTAGAAATGAGGCATACATTTCACAAAGAAAGCCACTTCTCTGTTTGCATTTTTCTCTTCAATGCCCATCTGACATGAAGAGGTGATATCGCATTTGCATTTCAAAATACCAATTCCCAGCTTGATAATTGCTTAAAAGATCCCCCGCGTTTCAATGTTTTAAAAGCTGTTTGAGGATTGCCTATGGAGCCACGGCAATGTTTGCGCTCCTTTCAACTTTTCCACATGCAATTTTAATGACCACCATCAAATAGACCAGGCACCTTCAGAAAACACCAGCTCTTTGGGTAAACACAAGCAGGAATTTAAACCGACTCTTCTCTTCACATGATAATGAAATGCTAAAACCATCCGCCGTGTCTTCGCTAATTTTCCGTTCATTTAGTCATGTTTTAATTTCAAAGCAGACAAGGTGACCCCGAAATCGATTTAGTCCTTTTTGACATAATGTGTTGGCAGGAAATGGGCACAAATCCGGTGACCCGTCCTGACACACATTAGCCTGTTAGCCTGTTACGGAGACACAGGCCTGACCGGTTAGCGAGCGTTAATTAAAGGTTGCTAAGGCCAAAATGGGAATAACGAGGGTTTAAAAAAAGAAAGTATGTGATTTTTATTTCTTTAAGGGGCAAACTAGAGAGAGAGAGAGAGAAAGACCTTAAGAAATGATATAGATTTTATTATTAATGATTAAAATATGCTGGCAAACTCCAATAAGGAACATTCCCATTGCCTGTTAAGTGAAAGTTCTATAATAAACTTTGCAAACATTAATTACTGAACATAACTGTCTTTATGTTTATTTTTTGCAAATTTTGCTTTCTTTTTTTTTTGTTAAAAGAATGTGTTAAAAAAAAAAAAAGGAATAGAATTGGTTTCAGTAAATTTTACTTTGTCATACATTGAATCATTTCCGTTTACTTTCGGTTATATTAGTAAAAAATAGGACAAAATATTAATGTTTTAAAATCAGTCTGAAGTTTATTGTCTACTTTCCCAAAAGTACACATGTCCCAGTGTTCAGTAAATTAATGTTTGGTAATATGTTAGTTCCAGCAATGTTGACATAACAGCAGCTGGTTTGTGAGGAGGGGGGGCTCTTAAAGTGACAGAGACCTAATCTGAGCATTTCTCAAATGATGAGTTTCTTCAAATAGGTTTTTTTCAATAATTATTGCGTTTACTGACCAACAAAATATAAGATGCTGATCTAGAGGTGTCCTAAATACACACACACACAGAAGGCATAATATGGGCCCTTTAAGTACTAAATATTTAAATTTGGTGAAAAATTATTCACTGTTATGTGTGTGCTGTGGTTCCATAGCTGGGGGTTAAATCTCTGAAGAGGTACCAGTCTGTGAAAAGTTTGGGAACCACAACAAGGTCTGAAGATTTTTGTGTCATATTGGTCTAACACTAACCTTATAACTAAAAGTTTATAGTAAGCTCTACAATAGAATTTTGAAGCAGCAAATTGGTCAAGTCTACCTTCATCTATTTTCATCTACCTATGGCAATTACTGGGTTGCAGAAACCTATCCCAGCAACTATGGGCCTTAGACAGAGTCCAACCTGGACAGTGGTCTGACTGGAGCGCTAATCTTGAGCCAGGATCCTGGTCAAAAGTACCTAGCTGGGGGAGTAGCCTACTGCATGTTTTAGACTGATGGGGGAAACCAAATTACCCCGAGAAGCACCCAGACACAGGGGGAACATGCAAACTTCACAGTCAAGGACCCTACATGGTCCAGAATTCGAACTGGGGACCTTCTTGCTGTGGGATGAGAGTGCTACCCACTCTGCCACCGTGCCACCAAAATAAATAAATAAATAAATAAATAAAAGCAGGAAAGATTACAATGGTGTTTTTTTTTTTTTTTTGGTTGGATGGGGGTGTTGATCCTTGCTGGGAGGCAGGAGCACTAACCACTCTGCCACTCTGCAACCCTGGTCCAGTTTTGTTTTGATGTAATAAATAAAAGCCTGAACGGTAAAAAAATAAAATAAAATAAATAAAATAGTGGTTGTTGGTGGTTGGATGGCGATGTTGACACCTGGACGAAAAAAAAAATCTTGCAGTGACACTTTTAGCCTACTAGATGTCAGCATTTGTAATACCTGAAATCAGATTGTTTCAGATAGCTTCCTTTTAATGACTTTGCCTCCACGCAGAGACTGATTAGAAGGCACATAAAACATGGATCACAAAGTGGAGCTGTTACGGCTCTTGTACTAAGCGGAAAATTGAATGTTCTTTTGGCAGAGAGAGATTAAAACACGACTACTCAGAGCTAACACCTGCTCGCGGAACAATTCAAAGACAGAATACACAGATTTCATTAGTGTTGCCATATGGGCTCCGGCGAACACGATTAGTTTTGAACTGAATGGCTTCACCAAATGTTCGAGCAGCCATTTGCCAGAAAACACTGATGCAGCACTGTTTTTGGTGTTACTGTAATAAAGTTGACGAGGTTCACAGAGACATGGAATACTGTAAACTGTAAAATATTTTTATTTCAACTTTTATAAACTGCTTTTAGACTTTGCAAATGATAATGCCATTTGGAGATTTTTATTGATGGGTGGAATACTATACACACACACACACACACACACACACACACACACACATATATATATATATATATATATATATATATATATATATATATATAATTACTTTGTTTATGAAAATACCATGATTGCCTAGACATAAATATGTTTAAAGATTGAAAAAAAAAAAAGCTCAGAAATAAATTACTAGAGACTACAAAAAATGATTTGTCCTAAATGTTTATACATTTACATCTGAATCGCCAACATTTTAGGTTGATTAAGCAAAGATATTTTATAAACATGCACTCATCCACACAATGTGGATTGTCAAAAGCCAACGTGTGTATATTGTATTTAGTTGAGGCTCATTTGGTTTAATTTAAAAAGGCTAAAGGCTTGTTGCATTTTTATTTAGTCTCCACCAAAAGGCTTCACCTAACCTAAAAAGAAACATTCTATTGTACAATTATAATTTTAAAATAACAGGAGTAGATAGATTGGAGGACTTTTAAAAGCTATAATGCTGAGACATACATCGATCAACTATAGTTTTATTATTTGAATGACATAATTATGTAATATAACCATATAACCATATAACCATGTTTTTTTTTCTACTGCATATTCAGATATGAAAACAAATACTACTGCAGAACCAACCTGAATCTTAAAATGTAGCTTAGATAGCAATAATAATAATAATAATAATAATTTTTTCTTTAGTTATGTCTTAGTGTTTATCTCTTAATTTATTTATTCATGGTATGTTGCTGATTCAGGGTTTTATAAGAAGCAGGGGGAGGGTTATTGTCTTGTCTTCTCACCAGAGAATTGCTGAAACCAAATTTTGCTGTTTGCTTGCTTACTATGACTACAAAGGAAATTAACTGAATTACTTTATATTAGTGGACAAAGCTCTGGATAGGATTTAAACACTCATGGTGGTGCACAATAGCGTAGTGTTTAGTCTTGCTACACTAAAAGAAAGTTATTGACTCATTCCCCAAAGACCTTGGCAAATTGTTTCCTCTAAATACCCCATAGGTAATGTTGGCTGCCGTAAATGGTAGTGTGTATTTGTCGCTAATTGCTAACTCAGCGATTAACTACCATTGTTCAGGCTTCAGCCCCCTTGAAACCCATAAAAATTAAGTGGTGGAAAATCGTTAACAGTAAAATTTACATGGACATGGCCAAAGCAGACAGGTAGAATTACAGTATAAACCTTATTTTGAACTAGTCCTGTCCAAAGTTGGGATTCAAGAATGTATCACATCATATTTCAGTAAAATGCGCCAAAACCTAAATTGCGTTTAACCATTCCACTGAATTTTTTATGAATTCTGATTATACACACCACTTTCTCATTACCAGACGTCATACCATATATCTGTTTGTGGTTATTTGTCAAAGTGAATTAGATTAGATAAATGTAGCTTTTATTGGGCTGAATGTTTTCAGGCGACGCTGGGATGTGGTCAGTGGGAGGGAAAAAGTTGGACTTCGGTAAAACACAAGGATTTGCAAAAAGAACCCATTTTTGGTTTTAGTTTTGCCATACAAGTAGAATGAGAGAGTATCCTGGATTTTCCCCTAACTGAACGCTAAGCTGCGGTGGCTACACTAAGACGTCTCGAGCTTCCAGTCTCAAAATAAGAGGATAACTTAGCATGGTGTGGTACGGCAAAAATCTGTGACCCAGAATTACTAGTGTCTGACCCAAAATAGATTTAGCAAGGCCATGTTTCTGTACAAACTCTTCCCCTTAGACAGCAGAACAGCTTAGGCTAGCACATACAGTACATGGAAAAATCACACAACTCGAAATAGAGAATAGTTTTGTCAAAGAAAAAAAAAAAGCGATCGCTGAAATCCAATGGCTCTTTTATTGTCAAAAAGCTTCACTTAAGTATTTACAGTTTGTGCAAAAACATTTAAAGGTTTCAAGGACTTTACATTGTAAGTTCAACCTCAAGGCACATACATGGAACAACATCAAATATTTCATCATGAGAACAGAAATTTAACTTTGGTTCCTAAGAAAGGTCTTGCTTGTGGATGGCTAACACTGCGGAGTGTCGATGAAGATGACATATGCCAATTTTACATGCACTGTAAATTTCCAGCCTATTTTAAATCATTGTAATTCGTGGTTATCTGAAAACACAATGGCTTGGATAAAAACAAAAATAAAAACCAAGAAAAAAAATGACTGGCTATGAAGCTAAATACAGTACATGCAGAAATCCTTGCTTCCTGGCTAATAGATATTCGCAGTGAAAGATTTGCTCTATAGGAAGAAATGTGGGGCGTTCAAAGGCATTATGATGACTCAAACTCAAATTAAAACCACTTCTATGTTTTGTCTGAAATGACTTCTCAGTGACTAAACAGAAGAATATCTGAATCAATGAGCCTAAGGGGAAATCACGTCTCGGCACCCTGAAACGGTAATAAACCGTCGCTTGCAGTTTGTGTAAAATGTAATCCATTGGTTACGACTCCGCATCCACACTCTCACATCAAGCAAAATGAAAAAATAATGTACACTGCAAAACAACCACCATCCAAAGCTCCCCTCTTGCCGCCCGAGTCATTAGCTATGCACCGCTAAAAGTTCTGGCACCACGGATGAACAGTCTCGTTAGCTACTGTGTGTGTGTCACGCTTGTGTTGTCGTTTCTTGCTAATACTGTTATCGCAGAAGTGTGCTCTCCCGTGCAGCATTCTTTCTTTTTTTTTTCTCATGTTTTATGCTACTTCTGTCTCTGATCATTCTCCTGCATAAAAGGTAAGGCAAGTATCTGTCTTGGTTACACATTCACAGACAGGGGATATATTATATGTTGCAATCATATCGACCTGACTTGTTTTGCTCAGCGTGACTTCAAACAGGGATCTCAGATGTAGCAAAGCTTAACAATGTTCAAAGTGTTTTTTTTATTTTATTTTTTTTATTTAACAACGGGGTCACAGTCAGCTGGTGCAATATAAAGTACGAAGTGGACCCCTACATGGTGAACTGCTGTGTGTTAAGCTTAGTGATTGTGAAGCAGGGCGATCAAAGAGTAGGTCACGAGAACCCACTGTGTCTCGATGGACAGCACGTGCATGTGTAAGGTAAGCTGATATGTGAATATTAGTAGAAAAGGTTAAATGAAAAGTGAAGATGCTTTGATAACCACAGAAGTTATTGGAAATAATAAACCCAACATAAATGATTTCAAATTTGGATTAGGGCAATGAAATAGACTGGTACAGTGCAAATTTCAAGCGCCTATTAATATCTTTAGGCTAGAATTGTCTTTATAGCAGTCCCTATGATATTCCCAAAATGACCAGTTGTCACCTTGTACAAATAAAAATTAAAATTACATTACAGTTGATTTCTGCTCTATTGTAATCTTCTGCTCCAAATCAGGGCTAAGCTAAATGGCATTCACATTCACATTCTAGCAGCATGAATGATCATCTTATTTTGACTAGTTCTCGCCACTGATTTTGAAAAATAAAACAGTGCAAGTGCAGAAACTGAAAACAAATTTAGTAAGTTTCCCTCCTAAAGAATGGCCATGACGTTTTGAATGGAGTACTCGTCTGATAGCATCAGAGTTATTAGGTTCTGTCAATTTCACTGCTTTATATCCTGTTTGATGTACATAAAATTAAATGTCAACAAGCTGAAAGATTCAATTTGTCCTTCCCAGACATCAGCTCCACTGCAGTCTGTCACACTCTTAAGATATCATAAGAAAAACGAATTTGCTCTTAGGCTGTAGATTTTGAAAATATTTCTCAACTTTACAGGCTCAATTTTTCTGTTATGATGTGGTGCTTTCTGCAATATTTTTATGTAATTTTTGAATGTCAATCATGTACCTGCTAAACTTTATCAAAGTTACAAAAGCTTTTAAGATTACGCAAGATAGAGTGAGTGAGAAAAACCCTGACAGCTTAAAAAAAAATAGTCAGAATTGCTAATGGATGTGAAAGTGTTCTCTTCAAGACTCAAGCTGCAGCTGTGGAGGCGTGTGCATCATTTAAAATTAAACTAGCCGACCACATGATTGTGATCTAATCGAATGCTGGAATTACAGTAAGTGCAGCTACTTGCGATACTACTGCTGGAAAAAACTCAAGCCCTTTTTTACACTTTTGCAGTTTGCCCCACTTTCGCACTGATAAGGTGTTCTCTACAGTGTAAGCAGCTGACTCTCGGAAAGAGTTAACACTCTCCCTCTCCCACTGTGAGCTTCATGCAGCCTAGTGAAAATAAGGTCTACATATTTTTCTGCCTTTTTTGGTTGAGGATCATGAGAAGACAGGGGATGAGGGGGTGGGCAGTGTTAGCGGTGGGAATTCTTTAAGCTAGGCCCCTCAAAATAAAAACTTGTCAAATCAAATAAAGTCATCTTAAGAAGTGCATAATGAAGACCTCTAACAGGAACCTCACATGAAAAAGCTGCCACTGCAGTCAAAGCTGAAAAGCAAGGTTTTAATTGAGGCCATGCACGGTTCAGACAAAAGAATAGGTAAAGAGATTGAAGGCATGTTTCCACTGGGACAGTACAGCACGAGCGGGTATAGGCACGTTTCTATTACCAAAAAGGTTCCCAAAATGCATACAGTTCCACTTTTGGAACGCACTGACCAGGGGTTCTACTCTGTGGTCACGTTCCAAAAGGTGGAGCTAAACAGAGCGTTGTTCAGACAAAAATTAGAAGCAATGCTTTTTTTTGGTAGCGCGTCTAGTTCTTGTGATAAACTCATCTTTCAAAAGACAATCACATAGCATTTTAGTTTACAATGCACTACACATGAGACACATTTGTAATATTAAATAGTTATAAAAATGCAGCAGTGTACAGCTTTACCACAAACCTCTAAGACCACTATACAGCAGAATTTTGTGAATTTAGTTGATACTAACTTTCGGCAACAAATTAGTTGTTTTTAAAAGCATATACTTGCTGCTCTTGTGTGACATCAGTGGTTGCGCAGTGGATTTCCTGCTAGTATAGTCCTAAAAATGCAAGCCTTTTCAGGAGTAACTGAACCAAACCATCCTGTGCTGACATAACCCGTACTGTCAAGTGGAGTCATGCCTATATACAGTGGCAAAACAGAGGTAGGATCATGCATGCACAGACTAATGCAGATCGTTGTGAAGTGAGCAGGTGCATTGTTCAGGTGAGCCGAGCGTAAATGGATGTGACAGTCTCATAAATGGAGACAAAAGGATAAGTGATGAGACATGATATGAGCTGCTTAGTCACAACTGCGCTCTGTGCATTATAAGGATCAGGGGCGGAGTGTAATCTCTTTGTTATAATTTGCTAATTTATCAAAAAGCCTAATGAATGCCGGGACAAGGTTGAAATAAGTGGGTGTATAATTAGCAGTTTGTGTTAGCCCTCTAACAATTCATCACGCTTCCTGCCTTTGCACACACACAAGCCTCTCTCATGATAGTCAGTGAAAATCCATATCATTTAACCGCCAAACACAGGAAACACTAGTTAGTTTTAAATGATTCCACATCATTAAGTTGCTCTTATCAGCGGTGTTTGAGCATGAGTAATGTTGCCTGGGTTAGGTGCTCAGGGGGGATAGAGGAGGTAAAGTGATCTATGCGGCTTCTTTTCTCTCTGTCTGTCTTGCCCTCTCTTGCACAGTCCCACACACGAAGCAAGGCTGAGGGAAACTGCCCCCTTGTGGCCTCACTTGTCAAAACAGGGGGAAAATAAGGAAGCAGAACAAATTAGAGAATTTCTTCAAAAGGATTTGCGAGCCTCAGCACATCCACACAGCTCATTACAGACAAAAAAAGCCTTTGTTGCTTTTTAGGCTCATGTTAATAACTGAACCTAGTCATGTTACCGCTCATTAGACAAAAAATGAATGTGCTGAAAATGACACACCCAAAGCCCCGCTCATGCTTTTTTTTTTCAGAAGTGTCTCAACGAAGCCCACCTTTATGCTGCAAATTAGTGGGACAAAGATGCTTTTAGTGTTAAAGCACTTCTGGGAAATCTCAGCGCAGGCTTTTTTCACTGGCGCTGATGACACAACCTCCCACATGTGTGTACCACCTCAGTTCATTTCCTGCCTTGCTTCCATTAATAAGAAAGTGCACTTCAATTCTCTTCTTTTACAACTTGCCACCAACAGAACCAGTGCTATATTTCCACAGTGCTCTAATCAGCAGTGTTTTGATTTCCCCTGTGCTGTGCTGCTTTACTACTGTCGGGCTGTATCGTGGAGGGATTGCAGTGTTTCTAAAAACACAAATAGGCCATATTTTTTGCTTCTGTGGTTAGCAAAGAATTACAGCCCTCTCTGCATCCAACACTACCAAGGCTGACAGCATTTGTAAGAAGCTACACCCAGGGTGCCGTGATTGTACAAATCCATGTTCATGTACAGTACTGACCATTAAAACAACTTTCAAAACCCTGCTGGTTATAAAAAGAAACACTTTCTCTAAGAATAAAAAAGATAGCAGAGAATCCCACATTATTATCCACAGTATAAATTACATTGTAGACGGAACTTGGAAATATATATAGTACAGTTAAATTTCACTAGATTTTATGCTTGTTGTCTACACAAATAGTGTGCATGTGTAATTATGCAAGTGTTCTTCGGTATGTGTGTGTAAATGCTGCTGTACTATTCGCTGCATCACGTGTGACAGAACTCTGTACTGGGCACATTGCTGCTCTTGCAGTAGGCTATGCTGTTGTTACTGAGGTGACAGTCTCTAAATCCAATGCCCCCATTGGGCGTGTAGATGGGTTGGATCCGGAAATCTCCCTTCAAGAGCTGTTCATTGTTCAGTGCCACTATCTGGAAACTGGTCTCAGTCATCTCCAAAATGGAGTTATCCTTCTTGGTTCCAGCCTCACAGTAGTCGTCTTTTCTCCTGCCACGGTTGTATTTCCATTTGGTGGAAGATGACCGGCTCTTTCTGTGCATGTGCCAGCAGAACAAGCTGAGCAGTGTTATCAGGACAATAAGCACCGCCCCACCTATGATCCCAGCCAAAAGCAGCGTGGAATTGAGGCTCTCCTGAGGAGATTGCTCTGAGCCAGGCGGCTTAGGGGATGCAGACTTAGTCCTGGCCTCAGAGCATATAGTATCCTCTCCAGGCCGGTAGGAGTTTAGGGAGTCAAGAACATGCACACAGATCCGGTACACAGAGCGAGGCTCCAGGTTAGAAAGGCTTATTTGCCGACGGTCTCCAGTCACGGTCCGCTCTTGCATTCCTTCGTTTATTTGGCTTTGGCCCCTTTTGACCCATGTGACCTTGTAGGCTGTGACTGTGAAGTAGGAAGCCCAGCTCACCTCAATGTTAGTCGAGTTGACCACATGGAAGGAGATCTGAAGGGGGTCCTCATAAGGAGGCAGGGGCCCAGAGGGATTGTGATAGATGGGAGGGAGAGGGGGTGAAGGGGAGTCGAAGTAGTACGGGATGGAGGTGGTGATGAGGGTGGAGATCATGGTGGTAACAGGGACAGTAGTGGGGGGAGGTGGGGGAGTGGAGCGCAGAGTGGGCCAGGCCGGCAGCTCCTTATCAATGGGACACTCAATAATATCCAGTGTGAGCTCTCTGATGGCCATGCCGCGCACTTTATCCGGACTCTGGCATGTGAAACCTCGGGCATTGACAGAGGATGGTAGGGACTTGAGCCACACCACCACCCACTTGACAGCACAGTCACAGCGCCAGGGGTTGTTGCGCACCATGAGCTGCTTGAGGAGGGACAGCTCGTCAAACACACCCTGGGTCAGAGTCTGCAGCTGGTTACTGGAGATGTCCAGTTTTTCCAGCCTGCTGAGGCCAGTGAAGGCCGCCACAGGAATCTGGTCAATCTGGTTCTCCTGCAGGCTGAGTTTGACAAGTGACTGGCTTGGTAGGAGGGGAGGGGGGAATGTAAGGGAGTTACGGCCCAGGGCCAGTTCACGGAGGTTGGTGAGGTCATGAAAGGTCCCTGGTGCGATGCCCTCATCTGTCAGCAGGTTCCCGTCCAGCAGGAGGCGCTGCAACCGTGTCACATTCTGAAATGCCTCTTCTGCAATGACAGCAATGCGGTTCTCATCCAAACGCAGCTCCTTTAGGTCCTCGGGTAGGCCAATGGGAACACTGCTTAAGTGGTTCTTTGTGAGGAAGAGTAGTTTTAGACTGACTGCCTCCCTAAAGGCTCCCTCCTCCACCCCCACAGTGGAGATAGAGTTATCATCAAGATGCAACTCCTCCAGGCGAGTCAGCTGAGCCAGGGCTGCTCTGGAAATAGTCTGGATATTGTTCTCCTGGAGGTGCAGTACCCTAGTGTTTTTGGGTAAGTTTATGGGGAACTCGTCCAGCTGGTTGCCATACAAATAAACTGTTTCTACTGAGGCCAAATTGTGAAGTTCCAAAGGAAAGCCAGCATTGTTGATCTGGTTGTTATGAAGGTAGAGGATCTTGTAGCCCTCCTCCATCCCCAGAGGCACTGATGTCAAGCTGCGTTCATTGCAGTACACAAACTGTTTGTCACAACGACACTCTACTGGGCAAGAAGTGCCTGGACCAAACTGCATTTGGAGGCTTATAATAACAGTCAACCAAAAATGCAAGAATGAAGCCCAACCTTTATTCCAGGGTCCAGCCAGAACCTCCATAGTGGAAAAACACAACAGCAGAAGTAAAACCAATAAAAAAAAACTTGGATGGAACAAAACAAATAAACTTCAAAAAGGAAATGATGTATATATCCACAAAAAATGAGCCAAAATGTCCAAGAATTTGGTAATGATGCAGTTAGCTGGGAAAAGAGCAGGAAACTGTGGGGATAATCCTGTAAATGCTAGTCCTCAGCTGAAGAGCGATGGCCTCATTAGTGGTGGCCAGTCCGCCGTCTGACTCCATCCATGCTGAGACATCAGACCATAGCAGGACTCTTCACTTGCTGCGCCATGCAGAGCTCAGCCAGCGCCAATTTGGAGCCACGTTGTAGAGAGCCACTACAGGCTCCACTCGCCTGCCTGTCACACACTGCTGGTCCCTGACCAGGCCACGGTCCGAGAGGGGTAACATTTGGATCCAGAGACCTGTGGGAAAAAAAAAGAAATTCGAGATTAGGATTTCCAGGGGTGGCGTGTTTCTCAGCAGAAAGAGGCCCCTCTTTCTTCTCTGGCTCGTTATTCGACATACAAACATCCACACAGTTTTCTTCCCTTCACTCTTCATCTTACTCTCTAAACCATGCAGAAAGTCACAAAACATAGCATTCACAGCTGAACTCAAATTATGCATTGGCTATTAAAAAACAGAGTCAAAACCATCTGATAAATATTCAGAACAGCTCTTGCACATCCGGTTTCACAGACATAAAGAAGGCTTTTATCCCTTCGGCTTTACCAAAGGGGGATAGAGGACTGCGAGGGCACACGCATGGATTCAGAAATACCAATGTCAGCCAGATGATAAGACTAATGAAGACATTAACTTAATTATTTAGTGAATATACCTTTGCTAAAGCCATTCATCTAGTTAACTTCTCTGCATGCCTTGTGCGGAAATTTATTAAAACTTAACTTTTTGGTCAAGTTTATTAATATTCACCTACTCTGTTGAAAATGAAATGATTGCTAAAATATGCTGAAATTAAGAAATTAGTGAACTAAAGCTGATAGAAATATAATGTCTGAAATCTTGCTTTTGGTGGTAAAACATATTTTCTGTTTAACATAGAAGCTAAACATTACACAGGAGAACACTTGGAATTTACTTTTTTCCAAACTGCTCTAGTGAAGGTTGTGGGCAGAGCGACACAAGTAAACACACAAGTGCTTACAGTAAACAGAGGTTATGTTTTCCCGGTGGCCCTAGGAGGAGCTGGTTATTACATACAGCCACCATCATCAAAGTGAAGATTTAAAGCTACGAGGGTTGGAATTACAGGTGGAAAGCAAACATTTGAGGCAAACTAAAGCATATACTGAGGCAGCAAAGCAACTCCTATCTGACGAGTGACATGCACAAGCTGTCAAATAAAATGGGATTGAAAAATAATTTAGTCCCTTCACCTACGGTAAATGATCAATACAAGCTATTTTTCAGCATGGAGAGGTTTGTACTAAAGCACAAGGCCACTGGATTAGAGCAGACCTAGATCCATTATCTCAAGTTTTATGACCCATCACATTTTTTTCTCCCCACACATGATTGAAAGATACTGGTTGTCATCTGCGCTTTCAGCCCAACTCAAACTCCACCCTGAGTCAATGTTGGATGACACGCATTACGGAGAACTGCGGGTTGAATGTTAAGCACAGTAACAGCCGTGAGTGGTGTCCTGAAGGATTTGTCAAGACAGGACTTCAGAAAATAGGAATTCTCAATGCTTTGCCTAATTTTCAATGCATTTTTAAACATCGGCGCTAAATAATGCATGACTGTAAGCGAGCAAAGTCAGGCAAATGCATGTTATTTGCCTTTACCCTGCTTCTTAAAATTCCCTGTGTTGTTTGTTGACAAGATGGAGCCTGCCTATGAGCTTTTTATGGCAGTGATGGAGAAACAATCCTTTGACACACATCTGTGATCTACTTTTCTAAATTGAAAGAGCTAAATTTAATCAAATAAGCTCAGGGTGGAATAAGCAAAGCACATGAACCGATGAAATGTGCAGCCATGGCAGCAGGATCAACAGCAGAAGGCAGCAGCATCAAGATTATTACAGCCTGAGAAAATAAATGCCACTAAGATCCAAAAATTATCCTATGAGAAAATGCCATTTTATCGAGTTGGTCTTAGCATGATACCATTAAGACTAATAAATGAACACAGACAGATCAAAAGCACTTTTTTCCCCTCCCCTCTTCCTCTTCTTTAGATTTCCAGTTGAGGGAGCACAGTTCCTTGGTGAGGAGATGAACGCTGTGATATGTGGCCAGGACAATCGGATTAGAAGTGGATTTAGCGTCCGAAAACGCAATTAAAAGTTTCAAATGGATGGGGTATTTAGAAGAGGCGATAAGAAGCGGATCAGGTATGGGCTTCAAAGGCTGCCCAGCGAGTGCTGTGTTCATTTGAATGAATTATTTCAAAGGGGGACTGAAAACCGTGCAGTGCATTCACAACGTAAGCCCACTGAAAAAGTCTGTCTCTCTCCATCAGCGGTGCGGTTATTTTTTTCCCCTCTTAAGAACTCCCCCTAAACGTTGTTTTGTACCTTTAAACATTCTCGCTTCATAATTTGCCTACAAACGCATGCATTTTATTAACTAGCATGTTTAAAATGTCAATTGAAGCTAGCTTTAACAAAAAAATCATCACTCCTCTTTAATTTATAATGCGTCTATTGCAACTCCAAACTTCTCTACTGCAATTTCCTTTATTTTTAGCCCACATTTTTCACTAAAAACGTTACCTTGAACGAGCCTTTATCCATTCCAAAAACCCTGCTACCGCGTTCAACTTTTCCCCGTGTCCTTCATACGGTCTCCCGCTGTACAGCAACGTAAAGGTCCGCTCGGTAACGCAGAAGAAGCCAAAACCCCGCGAGTCCACAAAAAGGCATTATATTCCATTCATAAATCCTCACGTCGTGGCATTTCCTCGCACTTTTATGTCCTTTTTAGTTATTTTGTTATTCTGGTGGTTTATAGCTCCGTAGTACGAGTCCCCCCTTCCTCGGCTGGAACTTTCTTCACTCAAACCCGTCCGCAGTCGGCGAGGAGCGGGGAGAAGGAGAAGGAGGAGAGCGGCGGCAGCTGGCACATCAAAGAGCCCGCTTCTCGGCTACTTCTCTGCCCGGACACGGCGCCAGCAGCAGCAGTGGCAGCGGCGGCAACAGCCGGGGAAGTGAAGCCCACCGGCCGCTCCATGACTGCCGTCCCCAATGCGGTAGGTAGGTACTTGCTAAAGTTCTCTCTTCTTTTCTTTTTCTTTTCTTTTTTTTTTTTTTCGCTCTGTATTACGCCGCGGAGTTGTTTGCTCAGATGAGTCCGGGTGATAGTGCGACGTGTGTGCTCGCGCTCACCTCTTTCCCTCTCTCTGGCTTTCTCTCTTCCCCGACTCGAGCCCCCTCCCTCGGTCCGTCCCTTCTTCCCTCCCTCCCTCCGCAGCGTAAAGCTCACTCTCCTCCGGCAGCTTCTCTCTCTCTCTCTCTCTCACTCTCTCTCTGACGGCTTAAGCCACACATCCTCACTCAACTCCGCGCTAAATAGTTCCGTGTCTCAAGCACACAAAACACTTTATCCTCCCATTCGGTAGAGCCATTTGCCTGCTCTGCCCCCCCCCCCCCCCCTGTAGCCTACTATAGCTACTTTACTCCGCGGCCGCCATTTGCATTTTAATCACAAAATCCACCAATTGCTTTTGAAGTCACACTCTCTCAATGAATATCACTACAGGCATTCTCCACCGTCCTTCAGTGTGTCATTATAGTAACCTACATATCCTGGGAGTGTGGTAGCCTGTATAGCCTCACTTCTCATTAAACACTGCGTTAATTACAGCGGGATAATTAGAGCCACTACTCTGTCCTCCTGCTCCCCGACTCTCTCCCGGCGCGCACGCACGCTGACAGCAAAACGTCACTTCATCAGGCGCCTCCTCCACACACATACACAGACTTTTTTTTTTTTTTTTTGTACTCTGTGTGGTCTGTACGTGGTTTTTATTTATTAATTTATTTTAAATGGGTGTTTTGAAAATATGTACTTACAATACTCTAAGTAAATTAAGAAGCCTATAACATTAATCATATATAGCCTACAGTGGCTTACTTTTGTGGAGTGGACAACTTAAAGCAACAGTAACTTTGTGTAGGATGTTTTAAGCTGGTGAGGGTACAGCCACACACAAAAAGATAAATTAGTACATCCGATTATTTATTAAAGGTCCCATATATATATATATATATATATATATATATATATATATATATATATATATATATATATATATATATATATATATATATTTTTTTTTTATTTTAGCTTTAAACCATGTTAGAATGTTGTTTCTACCTTAAAAACTTACCCAGAATAGCCTAGTATTTTGTTTCATTCACGTTGAAGTAGCCCAATCCTGTATGCTGAGGCCATCCCCTTCTCACTGCTGTGTAGAAGTGAAACCAGGAAGTGCTCCTGCATGTTTCTAAAGCCCATACACCATCACAAGTCTGCATTTTGATAATTTCAGCGCTTAAATTGCCATCACTGCTAGCTAGATGTTAGTGTCCTGTTGCTAATAGCCGTGCTAAATTGACATTTTGTGCTGCCTATTTGCCACCGTTGTCAGCAGGGGTACCAAGTCAGGCACCTAATCCAAGCGTTCTCCCCAAAAGAAGATGTTTTTCATAGATATACATTATTTTCAGCTATCAAATGTGAAATACTAATGCAAAGGTGACCAAAATTATTTCAAAAAGCCTGAAAAAAGCATATTATGGCTTATTTAATCTTGGTTTAGCCCTGGTTTAGGTCTAGTTTAATCCTGGTTTAGCCCTGAATTTATCCCTGTTTTGTCCTTATTTGGTAATACATTTTTCTATATTAGTCCCTATCTTATCTCCTTTTTAAGACCTGGATTGGTCTTAGTCAGAATTTAGCCTAATTTTAGTTAGGCTTAATGATAATTGTAACGCCAGAGATTTTCTGAGGTGGTGCTAGGTGTGAAAAGTTTGAGAATAACCGCTCCATCGTTTTCACTAATATAAACTTCATGTTACCTAAAAAGGTCTTATAGCATTGAAAAAAAAAAAATTGTCTTTGGGCTGCTCTCTTTTTCTTTTTGGGGATGCCATAGCAAACCAATCACATGGTGATTTGACAGGTTTTTACACCAGTTCCTCTTCCTGTCCTGTCAGTGTGGGTGAAGTGTCTTGCCTAAGGACACAACAACAAACCTTGTCCAGATGACCTTCTTGTTTAACCTTTTTTACAAAGACAATAAGCAGTCCGAGCAAGGTTCGCTGACCCTCCAGTTGGTGGGAGAACGCTTAGCCCATTGCTCCACTGTTACCCCATAGCATTGATCAAAAATAAAAGTACCAAAAAAAAAAAAAAGAAAAAAGCAGAAATGAAAAACAAATCAAAACAAACTGATTTGATAATAATTATAGAGCTATGTAGAAAGTAACAGAAAAAAAAAAGATTTGATTTCATGTGGAAGCCAAAGCCTTGTAGGCAAACATCTGTGACAAGGCTCATATACTGTATTGTATATACTGTACTGTCATTATTACTATGTAATCAGCAACTTTTCTTTCTTTTTCTTTTTTTTCTTTTTTTTTTTTTTTTTTGCAGTTTTTTTTTTTTTTTTTTTTGCAGTTTTACTCTGAATTAATGTGAGGATTTTTTTTTCCTTTTTCATGTTTGTCCCTCAGTCTGTCCATTGATTTGTTTTGATGTTGAATGTATTGTTTTGCTGGGTGGATATGCGCATTGCTGGTGTGGGAATATATTTCTTTAATGTTTACAGATAGTTGGCTTTTCCATAATCCATGTATGGGCCTGGTCACTTTCACTTGAAGTCTAGCCTGTGAAACATGCATACTTCCCTTTTGCCTTGCGTGCACAAGCATGAGTAAGGTTTACCTCTGTAAGTTATTGATTGCAGCAATTGCAAGATACATTTTTTCTCTGGAGTGATTGTATGTTAGAAGTAGTTTATGGCTGCCTTTTTGGGAAAATATACACATTGTCCAATCAATACCACAAAAATGTGTGTCGCCTAGCAACCATGCTTTTCTCAGGACATACTGATAACAAAATGTTTATGATGCATCTCCATAAACCATCTCCTTATGTCCCATCTGGCTTTATACCATCAGCTGTTGAACAAATGGGAAAATGCCATAAATGAAAAAAACAAAAAACAATACCAACCCTAACAACCAAAGCCTAATATCAACTTCTACCATCACTTGCTCTGCTCTTATATGGCTTCTGAAATTTTGCAAGAATGCTTTGTTAATGTTTAACCAAAGCTTTCCTTTTCTCCTGTTTTTGGGCCTTTTATCCGTGTTAGAAGATGAAGCCAGTGCATCTTCTCTGTATTATTGTCACCAATTAATTCAGTGTAGACAAGTGGTGTGTAGATTATAGAAGACAATTCGTCCCTCATCCAAAAGACTTTAGGTCAGGTGCTGGTTAACTGACAAAGTCTCTTGGATGAGTGACAAAATGTTATGACACAGTCCCTTCGTTTAAACCTTTTTTAAATTATCATTACCTGGGTGGTAGAGAACCCTTAAAGACAAATAGTGTTAACAAATCAATGGGAGCTTGATAATACAGCCTAGAAAGTATTAAATAGGAACCATGTCATTTTGCTCATGTTTTTACTGTTTTGGTCACATTTTTCTCTACAGGGCTCCCAATACATGCATTGTACAAGTATTGCACGGTCATGAAACTCATAAGTCTGGCTTACTCATGTGTGACCCTTTGCTTGGCTTGACTCTCGTTTTCTTCACTTCATATGTACAAAGATATTTGTTGTTATAACTGGATCGTGTTGCTTCTCGTGATACTCAAGACTTCATGGACACTGGGTCAGTGCTCTCATACTTGCACTGCTATTTTTTAAATAATAAAAAAATGAATGCATCAGTCTTACATAGCGTTTTTGTAGACAATCAAAGTCGCTTTACAGTTAGGTGCATTATTCATTCACTCCTCAGTCACACTCGGTGGTGGTGGTGAGCTACTTTTGTAGCTACAGTTGCCCTAGGGCAGGCTGACAGAGACACGGCTGCCATTCTGCACCTATGGCCTCTTTGACCATCATCGAACACACAATCACACTAACACAGTCATACATCTTTGCCACACAATCTGCAGGCAAGGTGAAGTGTCTTGCCCAAGTACACAATGGCAGTACGCAATAGCAATCAATCCGACGACCTTCCACACATAGGCAAACGGCTCTACCTACTGATGTCAAAACTGTTTGAACCCCTTTAAGTTCTACTCATACTACTATACTACAAATAGTGATTTAAAAAAATCCTAAAATACAAATACACTTTAACTCAAATGTACTTATGTTGTTTACTACAATGCTATCAATCTTAGCTTTTCTTTTGTAAGTCATTTCAGCATGACTTTGATGAACTTGTTTTCCACGTTTACATTCACAGCCACAGTCCAAGGCCCAGACATAAGTCACGGGATTCCACGGGTCAGCAGGTGCACTTCTGCCTTTGATCTCTGCTTTCCGTTGCCAAACAGTATTATCGTCGCTCTTTGACACCTGGCGACCCCCATCAACGTGGATAAGTCATGGCCATCCGGTATTTGCACTATCAAACATCCCTTAAAGACACGTGACATGATTTAGTCCTTCCCTTTGTTTGCTTTTCAAGTTCAATTTCCACAGCTCGGAGATGGACGCTTATCCAAGGACCAGTCTACAATGTTTAATTCCTTCATAAATCAAGAGTCAGTGCCCGGCATGAATTATTGATTGAGGGAATTTAGAGGAAACGGCCTATTTTATTTTCTCCTTGATGGACATGTTTTGCTGCAGCTCTATTCCTGGCTGTTCCTGCATTGTGGGATGTCTGACATGCAAATGGGGGTACGGTGACAGATATTTAAATGGGGCATATGAGCAAAAATACCCAAGACATCATGCGGCATGCTTATTTGATTTGGTCAATGTTGTCATGTAAAATAACAGTGGAGGAAATGTATTTTACACTGCAAAGTTTGGTGATTCCAGTGGAGCAAAAAAAAGCTGTTAACGCAGGAATGAAAAGGACAAAGTGTTTAGTTTTTCCCATTGTAGCTTGTGAGTGTGGTGTTACATTGTGTTCTCATAATGACATGTATCGAGAGTTGAAAAAAACAACATTTTTTTTGGGGGGGGGGTGAAACAGATAAATATACATAAACTGCTCCCTGGAACATTCCTAAATCAGAATTTTTGATAGAAATGCTAATTCAGCTAACAGATGCATTTCTTGGAACTCATGATAAGGACATGCAGACTCCTCTCAGAAAGATCGTGTGTCATCTAGCCTAAGGATCAAACCCGCAACCCTCTCGCTCAGAGGCGGGACCACTAACCACTTTGCCCACATGCACTCCCATTAATCTTATTTCACTCATCCTATGTAGCTCAACAGTGAACGCCCACCCCTTGGTGCTGGAAGTAAATTTCGCCACTGACTTTTTGAAAAACTTGTATATTAATAGTTTAATGGCTCGACGGAGGCTAATCACCTATCAGGTAAACAAATGTATTTAGTGGAATTTTCTAGTTTCAGATAATCTTTTTGTTTCAAAGTAATTGTGTTAAGGTCATGAGTTACCCCATAGCCTCCATTCTCCGTTGAACTTTTAATATACAGATTTTTTGAAAAACCAATGAGAAAAACGAATGGGAAATTTATTTATAGAACTGGAGTTGGGCGGTGACTGACGAGCTCCATTAGTGGTTGCATAGTCTGACGGCTTCCCTAGCAACTTGGAACCTGTAGCAGGTTACACACTGGACAATGGCCAATAAATAGCAGTTAATTATAGATAGAGTCTTAAAGTGAGAAACAACCAGTCATTCTCACATTCTTTTCCTATGGGCTATTTAGATCTTTATCAAATTGTACAAAATAATTTCAAAATATTGTCAATGTCAACCCTTAAAGTTATATGTTACTTTTATACTTATGGTTCTAAGTTGTTGGTATTATAACATGGTTAATTGCAGGGTTAATTGTTAGAGACACACATCAATAGTCAACCATTCAGTCTCACATTCTTACTCATTGGGTAATTTATATTTGCCAATACACCATCAGTGTTTTTGTTTTTTTTAAATAATGGATATAAATAGTTGCACGTATGATCTTCAGTGTCTACATTTATTTTAAGACTAAAGTTATTACACAGTATTTTAAAGTATTTTCAATTATATTTAATGTCTTAGTCCATCTGTAAAGTTAAATATTATTTATGCACTTTTGGTTTTGTGTCCTTTGTAGTGAACCATAACTAGGCATGGTTCTAAATGCCTTAGTAAGCAATGTATTAGAATATATATTTTTATGAATACTGGTGAACACATTATCAGAAACATATAGCATATAGACAAGATTCATGCATTCTTCTCCTGAATTTCCTTTTTGTGAACAACTTTATTTCATTTGGAAGACAGTTTAGTCTGCATGTCTTCCCCTTGCTACAATGGGTTCCCTCCATCTCCCTTCCCTATCCATTCATGTCCCTCAAATTATAACCTATTAGAGGTTACCAGAACGGTTACTTGGAGCCTGAGGCAGGTTACACCCTGGACAATGGTCAGTCAATTGCAGGGTTAACAGTTGGAGACATGCACTCATGGACATTTATCCACTCACATGATTTCCCTATGGGCAATTTACATTCAACAATACACCACTCTTTTTTCCTTTTTTTCCCCATAACTTAAGCTTTTTGTGTATTTTTTATTATTATTATTATTATTGCAATTATCACAAGTTTTCTTAAAATGTGACAAACCCTCATAATGCAAAGTTAAAAATGTATTTATATTAGGGCTGCAATAACAATTATTTTGATAAAAAAATTAAACTGCCATTTTTTTATATATATAATTGGATAGGGAAGTGTGAGTGAATGTGTGATTTTTTACTAAATTTTAACTGGATGAAGCGACAAGTGTACCATCAAAGTATTTTTGGAAAGAGCATGTTCACTCAAAGCTGTTTTTATTTTTATTTTTTTAATTCAAAAACACAAAATGTATTATTCTTTCTGTGGATTTACTACTCTTCACTCTCTTGCTAATAAAACCTCCTTTCTTAGCACATGTCATGTTTCAAAGTCTATGTATACTTCATACAGTAATTAATCAATTACTAAATTACTTGACAATTATTTTATTAATCAGTTATAATTGATTAATTTGATTAGTTGTGGCAGCCCTAATTTATATTGTATATTTTTCTAAAAATACTGAGGGTGACAGTGGGGCAGGAGGTTAAGCAAGTTGGCAAATAACCGAAGGGTGGGTGGATCAATTCCTGTTCTGACTCAGTGCATACTGCCCCTGTGTCCTTGGGCAAGACAAGAAGGGCATCCAGCCTAAAAACTTGCCTAGTTACTGTGTAATTGTGTGGCGACCCCTTAAGGTAGCAGCTGAAAACAATATACAGTTACAATCAGAAATGGACAACCCCCTGACCTCAAGTGACATTATAATGATGTAAACAAAAGACAAAAACTAAGTTACTTGGACAACAGAAGTTGTCGTCAAATGAAAAATGTGACTTTAATGATTTTTAAGGAATATCCATGGGCAGTATTATTCACCCCTCAGCTGCAGTACTTGCGGAACATCCTTTAACTTTTAAAACTTCTAACAAATGTTTTCGGTAATCGCTAGCAGCAACAGCCTTTAAATTCCACCAAAGATTTTTAACTGGATTTAAATCTAGTGACTGAGAAGGACACTCCAGTGGCTTGTCTTCTTTTACCTTTCCGACAACGGTACTTGTAGTATATTTTATTTGAAAA
The DNA here is from genome assembly GCA_020698575.1 of Bostrychus sinensis. NCBI lineage: Eukaryota > Metazoa > Chordata > Actinopteri > Gobiiformes > Eleotridae > Bostrychus > Bostrychus sinensis. The sequence goes on along the minus strand of CM036257.1, from coordinate 8,163,323 downwards.
GTGCAATTGTAAATCATGACTTGGAAAAACAACATACTTGGTATTCAGTGTTTATTGCTGTGTACATTGCACCAGAGTAGGGAGTAGAGTTAGCCCCCTGGAATTCCCCTCCTCTGTTCTACCCAGAGACCTTCCCAGATTTTTGGTGTGGCATATTTACACTTCGTTCGCTGCTGTATCTTGATAACACGCTAGTTACACATGACCCTGGCGCACATCAAAGTCTACTCCGTCCATCTGCTGCTTCTGAAAACCTATACCTCCTGAAGGAAAGCAGAAGAAAGGTTGGTCCACCACTTAGATATGCGGATATGTTTATCCCTTGGTTATACTTTCTCTTGTCCCCGGAGACATCATTAGCTTATCACGTTTTTCCGCATGAATTTACATCTGGACACTGTAAAGCACTTCAAAGGTGGCGGCAGCGTTAAAGGAAAAAAAAAAAAAAAAGCTTCCTACAAGTATTGGCAGAATCTTTGAAGGAACATACACTGAACAAAAATATAAACGCAACACTTTTGCTTTTGCTCCCATTTTTCATGAGATGAACTCAAAGATCTGAAACTTTTTCTACATACACAAAATAACCATATCTCTCAAATATTGTTCACAAATCTGTCAAATCTGTGATAGTGAGCACTTCTCCTTTGCCGAGATAATCCATCCCTCCTCACAGGTGTGCCATATCCAGATGCTGATGAGACAGCATGATTATTGGACAGGTGTGCCTCAGACTGGCCACAATAAAAGGCCACTCTGAAACATACAGTTTTGTTTTACTGGTGTGACCACCACTGGCCTCATGCAGTGCAACACATCTCCTTCGCATAGAGTTGATCAGGTTGTCGATTGTGGCCTGTGGAATGTTGGTCCACTCCTCTTCAATGGCTGTGCGAAGTTGCTGAATATTGGTAGGACCTGGAAAACGCTGTTGTATACGCCGATCCAGAGCATCCCAAACATGCTCAATGGGTGACATGTCTGGTGAGTATGCTGGCCATGCAAGAACTGGGATGTTTTCAGCTTCCAAGAATTGTGTACAGATCCTTGCAACATGGGGTCGTGCATTATCATGCTGCAACATGAGGTGATGTTGTTGGATGTATGGCACAAAAATGGGCCTCAGGATCTCGTCACGATATCTCTGTGCATTCAAAATGCCATCAATAAAATGCATCTGTGTTCTTCGTCCATAACATACGCCTGCCCATACCATAACCCCGCCGCCACCATGGGCCACTCGATCCACAACAGTGACATCAGAAAACCGCTCACCCACACGACGCCACACACGCTGTCTGCCATCTGCCCTGAAAAGTGTAAACCGGGATTCATCTGTGAAGAGAACACCTCTCCAACGTGCCAGGTGCCATCGCATGTGAGCATTTGCCCACTCAATTCGGTTACAACGAAGACCTGGAGTCAGGTCGAGACCCCGATAAGGACGACGAGCATGCAGATGAGCTTCCCTGAGATGGTTTCTGACAGTTTGTGCAGAAATTCTTTGGTTATGCAAACCGATTGTTTCAGCAGCTGGTCTCAGACGATCTTGGAGGTGAACATGCTGGATGTGGAGGTCCTGGGCTGGTGTGGTTACACGTCGTCTGTGGTTGTGAGGCTGGTTGGATGTACTGCCAAATTCTCTGAAACACCTTTGGAGACGGCTTATGGTAGAGAAATGAACATTCAATTCACGAGCAACAGCTCTGGTGGACATTCCTGCCGTCAGCATGCCAATTGCATGCTCCCTCAAAACTTGTGACATCTCTGGCATTGTGCTGTGTGATTAAACTGCACATTTCAGAGTGGCCTTTTATTGTGGCCAGTCTGAGGCACACCTGTGCAATAATCATGCTGTCTCATCAGCATCTAGATATGGCACACCTGTGAGGAGGGATGGATTATCTCGGCAAAGGAGAAGTGCTCACTATCACAGATTTGACAGATTTGTGAACAATATTTGAGAGATATGGTTATTTTGTGCATGTAGAAAAAGTTTCAGATCTTTGAGTTCATCTCATGAAAAATGGGAGCAAAAGCAAAAGTGTTGCGTTTATATTTTTGTTCAGTGTAGTATGGGAAGCCGCGCTAATATGGCAAAATATTGACATTATCAGCATCCAGGTTATTACTACTTCTCCTAACTACTACTATGGCTACTTTTATTATGAAAACTATTACTACTAGTAGTCCTACCCTCCTACTACTGCTACTATTACTATCACTGCAATGACTCTACCACCCACTTGACCACCAAGGTCAATAATACTTTTACTCATTTAAAGATTTTTAAAATTGACTTGAATAAAAAGTAAAGATTTTTCTTAAAAGTGTACTCAGGTAAACATAAAAGTATGTTCAAGAAAATGCATTGAGAAAGGATATTTTTATGAAAAATGTACTTAAATAAATTACTTCTGTAAAAGTTGGGCAGGCCAAAATGGCTAAAAAGTAAATTCTATTATTTTATTTTTAAGACTATTTTAGCCATTTGTTTAATTTTTGCCTGTCCTAAAATCAATTTTAATAATATATTTATGCTAAATGATGCAAATTCCACTAAATCCGATTTTACAATGGGGCTATTTTTGACATTGAGTAAAATTTTAAATGTGAATTAATCAGATTATTTTGATTTATTGCCTATCCCTAGGTACTTTCTACCTCTAGTACATGGTTGTTTTACATCGGTTTCCAATGCTCTTTCACAGACCATAACACACAGTATGTTTTACACTGTAGGAGTGAGCTGAGAAGAGTCGCGGGAGTAGGAGGATTGCACTAACTCCCGAGACTCTCTCCACACCTCACTTCATTGCTTTTTCTGCGCCGACATTTGGGTGTTTTTTTTTTATTGCTCTGCCGCGGTAGAGTGCAAACATATCATTCTTGACAGACCCTGGAAAATACAACATATACAGTAGTTCATATAGGGATACACAGAGGAGCAACAGCAGTATAAGAAAGTATAAGAAATAACATGTTTGTGAAAGAATGGTAGCCCCTGAATAAAGAGGAACTCGACCGCATGGACTTTGCCCTCTAATTAGATGGTTTAGTTGGTGCAGGTTCACCCCTCCCCCAGCGGTTTCTTTCGAGGCTGCATTTCTCAAAAACTCCTCATCTTCCCAACAACATAAAGATTTTTAATTATATTTTTCAAGCAAGACTGAGGCAAATCGCACCACAAGATACTAATAATTACATTGAAACTGAAGTGTAGAGCTTATGTTAAACTTAGAACTCTCGGCTCAGTGCTAGACTGATGCAATCCCACAATTATCTGCGCCTGTTTAAACGTATTGTGAATGCATTGCTAGTATTTATCCATGCCTCATTTTGCTTCCATTTTTGTACTTTGTTCTTTTTTGCACATTTTTTAAATATTATTTTGGTCATCTTTTAGGCTTCTTAGGTATAGGATAGGACAAAGTGGTAGGAAATTAGAGAAAGCATACATCTTAACCAGTGCTGAAAGCTGGAATAGCCAATTTCCAGCCATTCATTGTTTAGCCTAATTTTTACAAGGTGGTGTGGTGGTTAGCTTTTAGCTTGCATTTCTGTTCTGTGATCAGAGAGGGAGCATCTGCTGCATAAGTGCAACCAAAGTTACGTGCCTATATTAGATAATTATATTTAAGGGAGTTTTCAAACATTTAATGTATTGGCAATAATTTTATTTTTATAATTTGGCAATTAATTTCATATGAAAAAGTAAGAGTCCTTTTTTGTTATGCGAGAGACTAATGACATAGTTGTATATAAACATAACATTTACAGGCCTGGGGGAAAAAAAGAGAAGAATTAGAGAATTATTAGTCGCCTAGTGGACAGACTGCAATGTAGAGCAAAGGCAAAAGCATTCCCAAAGTAGTACAGTTTATTATGCTTTTTGGTCACCAATTCAAACAGGACTCAACCCATCCCAACCAACCGAAAACTGCCCTGCAAGCACAGTAGACTAACAGACAAAATCCCTTTTTTGCATGCAGATTTTGCAGATAGCATTCATTCAGTTACTTTCTTTTCCAAAAATCTTTGTTAATAAAGCCAAGATTGGTGGTTCTCAAAATATGTTACTGGATTTCTTCTGGTGGTTCTTCTGGTCTTTTGAGGTTCAAGTCCTGATTTATTTTAACTAAATGCTTTCTTGTTTAATCCTTAATTCATGTTTAGTCCTGGTATTTTCCTGGTTAGACCTAGTATAGACATTAATTTGTCCTGGTTTAGTCCTTGTTAAGCTTGTTTTATTCATGGTTTATCATGGTTTAGACCTGTTCAGTCCTGGTATAGTCTCGGTTTTAAACTTTTTTAGTAAGGCAGTTTTCTAATAATCCCTATTTTGTTTCTTGGTTTAGACATAGGTTAGCCCAGATTTAGGCTTATTTTAGTCCATTAAAGGTCCCATGTTATGCTAAATCGACTTTTTAAGCTTTTAACCAGGTTATAATGTTTGCACCTCAAAAACCTGAAGAAGTATTTTGTTTCATTTACACATGCTTGAGTAATCAGCATACAGGATTACTCATTACCTTGCTGAGGTGCTGCCTTTCTCAAGAGTTGAAAATGCTTGGTTTCTAGGCTCTACTTTGACACATGAAATCAGGAAATGCTTTTGTGCGTTTCTAAAGCCCGCACCCCATCCCCGGACTCGTTCTGATAATTTCAGGGCTTAAATTGCCGTCAGTATGAAGCAGCCCACTCATTTATCTGTTTGTGTCATGTTGCTACTAGTCGTGCTAATTAACCATTTTTATGCTCTGTCCATTCCACACTGTTACCAGCAGGGGGCAACAGACATCTAATTCAAGCATTCTCTCAGTCAAAAGTAACAGTATTTTAATACATATACATTATTGTAGGTTATAAAACATGAAATGTTAATGCAAAGGAGTCCGAAGTTATATAAAAAAGCCTGACAAAAAGCATCATATGGGACCTTCACATACAAGACTGGCTTGTGACCCACGCATAGTCAAATACTACCTGTTTATAGTCCAACATGTTCAACCATTAGTGTGCAAAAAGTACACATCGGCACCTCTGTTCCTATAACAGAGGTGTTATATGTACCATTTAAAATGTATAAAAAGGATTTATAAGTAAAAGCGTCTTTTATAAGGAAAGTAAAGCGGCTTGTCAAACCGTCAGAGTGGCAGTCAGGGCTCAATCAGGGTGGTTTCATCAGCTGTAGTCGAGCATGTGAATTATAGGGGAGGCAAAGTGAATGCATGGCTCTGACTGAATGCTGCCCTGTGCTAATGCCAGGCTGTAAAAACACTGACTTGACAACAAGCAAGCCCCTGTAGTTCTGCCGAAGGAGGGGCCGCGCAAGCCTAGAAGGGGGGTTGCGACGTTTCGAATCCACTCAGGAGAAAAAAAAAAAGAAGAAGGATAGACGAGCTGTGAGGGATTGTGGATTACTGCTTGCTTTTGACTTGCGGCTGCCATGTCACCCTTGTCATCCCAGAGATTTAATGCCCTAGCTTACCAACGTATAATTGTGGAGATAAGTGGCGGCTATTTTGTGCTGACATGCCCCACTTTCTGCTGGGTAAAAAGAATTCACCTTAACACCCCAATTGGGATATTTTAATTCATTTAAACGTATATAAGCTATTCAGCACCCTTAATCCGCCTTAGCCAAGTACTGTATTCACCTTTTTAGCTCATTTTTACCAGTGAATGTAAATGACTCGGCACAAGCTAAAGGTGTCTTGCTGTGTCATGCAATATAGCTCTAATGTTTTCGAAAAACACAAATGCAGCTGATTAAAAGTAAAAAAAAAAATACAATGTTTTTTCTCTGCGTAACCTTCATTGTCGAGTCTCCTAGAATAATAGAGTGTCATCATATTGTCTTCTTGTGCCTAGTCATCCATTAAAATTGCATTTGTTCATTACGAGGCAGAAAATAAAGTAAGGCACTCCATCTGTGGCTGTAAGTCGCATTTAATTAAAATGCTAAGGCCTTTCCCCTCGAAATGGAAGATCATGGCTTAGAGAGATTAAATAAATTTAAGTTGTTTGTACTGTAAGTTATGTGTTTTTCATACACTGTGTGAAAATACTGTGTGTCAGATGCTTTTTTAATAGCAGTGTTTTAATCATTGCTCATCATCAGCCATTTTTATTTTTTACTTTTATCGATTTAATGGACCGGACAGTACAGACATGACAGAAAATCTGAGGGAAGAGTGCAGGGACAGACATTTGATGAATGTCAAGGTGATCTGTATTTGTGCTGCATGCTATACCCACTGAGCTATACTGCAGCACACAATCCAGTTTTTACCATAAGGTTTGAAATAATTTAAATAGCCTCAAAGGCCCAATACCCAAGAGCCATTGCTGGGATTGATATCTTTCAAATTGGACTTGCTGTTGCCAAAACTCCACCGTATAAAGACGTGCTCGAGCTTGGACTCAACCAGTGAAAGTGGCCCTGATCCGAATGGTACCTTCTGCCTTTGTACTGAGCATGACACATGACCTTGTATCGAATAGTATCATTTTCAAGGAAGTGAATATCGATACACATGAAGTATTGATCGATAATATTGGAAATATCAAAATTAGAAATATGCATGTTAAAATAAAACCAGATATAGCTTTTTGGCAATAAATGTTGTGTTTTTAATTAAATAAAATGTTATATTCAACTCTGTCTGCTGGACATAATCAACCACAGCGGTGCTACATTTGAGAGTAAACTTTTATAATTTTTGGCAAAAAATTGATGAATTGATTATTGATACAAAGGTGTTGAATTGTATCGAATTGTATCGTTCCAAATTAGCCAATATCATTCTTTAATCGTATTGAAACACTTCTAATCGATACATATCGTATCATTACAAAAACATATCGTTACACCCCTAGCAGTGGACCTTTTAAGTAATTTTGATGCCTCACTATATAATATACTGTAGGTAGAGTAACCTCCCAGATACTAAGTGCACCCATCTGTCTATGTAACACAAAAATTATAACTCGCATGCATCTTACATGCAAAGACAGTCCTGTGACCCAACTCAACGTCCTATAAAGGCTACAACTTATAAATATCAAATCTAATATCCTTTATTGGCTCCAAGGGGAAATTTGTCTTGAGCAAAGTGCTAAGCAACTGCAGAACATTGTAAATGACAACAGGAACAAACATCAGTACATTTATGTACACAGTCAAACACATTCATAAAGCAACAATACTGTAATCAACTCTGTGGTGCAAGTACAGTACAGTTGATTATTGCAACACCTCATAGTTAATAAATAGTCAGAATAAAAATAAATAAAACAAGCTAAAACCATTTTCGATAAGAACATGAAAACTAAAAGCAATATTAAAAAAACTGAGTCAAAGTGCAAGACTAAATGGCAGCAAGTGAATATGTATTGTGGCACTACCTAATCAGCCAGTCACATGACAGCTATTGAGTGCACTGGTACATGAAAAAAAAAAAACAGGTTTAAGACAAATCTGTTGAAGTTTAAACCAAGCATCAGAATAAAAAGGAAAGGTATTTTTAAGTGAATGTGACATAAACAGATGTTTCAGAAACTGCTGATTTACATGCACCCAAACATATTTTGGGTTTTTAGAGAATGGTCTGAAAGAGAGAAAATCACCAGTGAGTGGTAGTTCAGTAAGCGAAAATGAGTTGTTGAAGAGGTCATAGAAAAGCAAATGACCACTCTTACAATGTGGTCTGCATATGACCCGCTCAGAAGCTACAACTCATCAAACCTTTGAGTAGATGTGCTACAGCAGCAAAAGACCAGGAGCCTCTTCTCTCTGCTAAAAACAGGAAATTGAGGCTAGAAATCGCTTGTAGAAGATTTAAATTTCTGTTGCACCATTCAGATGATAGCTGCAGAATTTTGTGAAAATGGCTTAAAAGCAAGGATTCATCCTGCCTTGTGCCATATCTGCTGGTGGTATAATGGTCTTCTAATGGCTACCTCCACCAGGAAAAGGCACTATGCCATAAATGCTTGAATCATCTCAAAATGGTTTCTTAAACACTATGATACATGCACTGTCTCCAGTGGACTTCAACGTCATCAGACTTCCGTCCATCTGAGCACGTTTGGGATGTGGTTGGTCTGTTAATATCTTTGCTGGAGGCTGAAAACAAACAAGGAACCTTAAAGGATACGTACACATTTACTACATATTGTTTGGTAGGGGTAAGATTGTGAGATAAATTTTGGGGCTGGCTGTCCCACCGTTGCTCTGGGTAGATTCTGCATGTCCTCCATGTTACCCTGGGCTCTCTCTGGGTACTCTGGCTTCTTCCCACAGTTCAAAGACATGTTTTTGGTGAATTGGTGACTCTAAATTGTCCCTAGTAAATAAATGTGAGAGAGAATGATTGACTGTCTGAATACATTTTTGTGTCAGCCCCATGACTAACTGGTCACTGTCCAAACTGTCGAAAGCCCATAGTTAGTGGGGTAGGCTCCAGTCACCTTTGATTACACTGGTCTACAAATTTTTGGACTCGATCTGCTTCCGAGATAAAAGTGTCTAAATCTCATTTATTTTGATAAGATGAACTGAAAATCAATTGATAACTGTGCTGGTTAGCTAATGTATTCAAGATATTTAATGAGATTGTTTCACATCAAAATCACATCTGTTTATACAATAGATTTAGGCATTTTTGCTTAAAAATAATATTTATATTTTGAAAATATTTAATTTCTCTACATGCATGCATTTTGTCTACTTCCAAGAGAGAGATTTCTGCAAATAAAAAAAAAAATTTTATGTCAAAACTCTAGACATATTAAAATGAATGTATTGAATGTGCAGACAGGCTTTCAGATAGAACTGGTTGCTTGTAGACACTGTACCTTCTGATAAACTACCGTTTTTGCCTTATTTTGCCTAAATTTCCTATTTTGACCCAATACTGTTTCTTGGAAACTATAGCCAATCTGCACTTCTGACTTACTTTTTCTTTATTAGTGACCTAATCCAAGAAAAATGTCACTACTTTTGTTCCGGAAGCATTTTGCTTGTAGACCAGTGTTATTAATGGCAATAAGCAGAAGAGGAAGATGAATAGATGAATATTTGGTAGGCACAGAATTAAAGTCTTTATACCGAATGCTGTAACTTTGTGTTTTGTGCCTCATTTTCCTCGATGGAGCTCCCCCTACATTTCAGAGTAAGGACTACCATAAATACTCACAAGTCCATTTGACTCTAATGTGATTCCTTGCTTGGCTTTGTACCCCTCACCTCCCATTTGGTCAATCTGCCAATCGAGAAATAAAGTCATCCTTAGCTTGTTGTTTGACTAAATGCCGCTTTCTTGCAAGACTCAAGACTTCGATGACACCAGGTTGCGCATACTTGTGTCATTTTCAGCCCAGAGACAGCGAGATGCCAGAAACAGTATTTCATTTAACCCATAACAACTGATTGAACCATCATACTCTGAAACAGTTTATTTAAGGTAAAAGTTACTGAGTTCTGCTTTAATTCATATCATTTAAGTGATGAATCACACTAAGCAGTGCTACCTGTTCACACAAAGGGGCAACTTTATAGTGAAAAATGACCAACTGACAGTCCTATACTAACAATACAGACTAAACCCTATGTTCAAGTCCTCGGAGTACAGTTGTCTTAGCCTTTAAAACAGCACCACAAAAGTAGGAGTGTTTCTTGAGAGCATAAAACGAGCCACGGGAGAGCTACTTACAAGAGATGATCCGACGGGAAAGAGAGCGACAGGGGAGACACAGACAGATGCCAGGAAGAAGCAGGTCTCAGGGTCATCCCCCGAAAAAGATGGTTCCTGATCCCACCTCAATCCCTGCAGCTTTTCGCCGTGTTTGAAGTCACATCTGGCCTACATTTCCCCCTCCTGACTCCTGCGCAGAGGAAGTCCAGTGTGTGGATGAGCGTGGGGCTCAGAGCTGCTCCTGCCTCCCGGGCCTAACTGTACAAATGTTCCAGACACAGAAGAGCGCTAATGTGGGGAGAGAACGCTCATCAAGGATTCACCGTGACGGGACACACATGGGCTATCAAACAGGGAGCAGATAAGTCTAATCTGTGAGCTCAGTAAAAAAACAGATGAGGGAATAAATGAAAGGGATGGAGTGAACACAGATAAATGCATTTGACGACATGAAGTTCAAGCCTTTTATCAAAGTATTCTGGTGAAATGTGGTTTTATAGGGCCTGGTTTTTCTCACGCCAGACCGCAAAATCAATCAGTCATGGCGTATCGGAAATTTCAAGGATCCAAACCATTGCAATACTTTTAACTACTGAACTGTTACAAAATTCAGGCTCCATAATATTGTTTTTTGAAATACGTTATTAAAAAATGTCTCCGCCCATAGCAACTCCCAAACCCAGTTAATCCAGTACTTTTTTAATAATGTTAATGTTGTATGTTGTACAGTAAACATTATTTTTCTTATGCAACATATTGAAAAATCTAATTCTACAGAATAAAAAATAAGAAAATTTTAGGAAAATGTAATTTAATACAAAAAGAGCTTCTTTGATGGTTCATGTTGAGTGGTTTGAGCTCCCTGATAGACTTTATTAATCGTGTTACATTAACTAATAAAAAGTCAAAATTAGAAACACTTAGAGTGTGTGAATGTCAAGGTACTAGTCCTATCTCACAATAGTAAAGATAGACCCTGGACCCTGGAGCCCGCCTCAAATATTTCTAGATCTTGTTCTAAGCCACGAACCATGTATATGTACATGTAACTTTTTTTTCCCCTTGGCCCATTATTGACCTTTCCTAAAATTTCTAACAAAAATTCTGCATGCATTAAAGCCCTATTAGTTAACAGCATATATTTAGACTTTATTAAAACTTCTGCACTGTACCATAAATCATGCAATGTATACAACATAAAACAAAGATGTTTTACTTTAAATGTAAATTGAGTAAAAATAAAGTCAAGATGTAAAAGCATCATAAAAAAAACAGCCTGTTCAGCAGCTGGTTAGAACAAAAAGCTCCTTCAAATTAAATATAATGGTTAACCAGTCCTTGTTTCCATCTCTCTGACTGCGAACACTGTAAATAGCTCTGTTTTCAGTCGTCGTCTGTGCGTCTGATGTGCGTATGTTCTCACCATGACCTCCACCTGGTTTTGATCAGTTCCTCACTGCTTGTGGACAGCTGTTTAAACGCTCTGCCTCAGCTTAAATGACAATCTGTATTTGTCTTTGCCCCTCCCCCACCCCCCGACTAATTAACTAAAGCTCGAAACTCCAAACTGCCCCGTCCCGTGATCCCGCGGCGCCCCCGACAGCTTCTGCTGTCAGACGATTTATTACGGAGGATTTCAGAATTAGGGTTAGTTTACAACAGTTTACACATACACGACACGGAACATATATAATAATAATTTTATACACTCCTTATATGTCTTTACATTACGGTGACTGGACCAAAGACGATAGAATTATTGTCATCACATTTTAATTTGACCAGTTTGATTATCTAAAGCAGATGCTCATGGGAGTTGTAGTCATTTTAGCTCTTGTCTCTTCATTTCAGGATTAGCACTGCCTATTGTATATGCCAATCTTTATTCCTCACGGCAAATTTTTAATTGCCTTGAATCATCAGGGAGACACAGACTGTACAGCCAAATCCATACACTGCTGCTGCCATATAATATTTTACACTGCAATCTCTTGTTCATTTGTGGAAAAAAATAAAAATAAAAAAATAAATAAAAGTTGCATGAAGCATGAAACTTTAAGTTAGAGATGAGCAGTGGTGACTCCAAACTATGCAGGGTGGATACAAATATATTGAAGGGAAAAAATATATTTACATTGCAATCATATGTGCGTCCATGTCTTGTTGTGATTTGGAAGAAATAAAATGAGAGGAACTTTCATGATTATGTTTAGTCTATACATGGTTATAGTTATGGAACGTGGGCATCTTCATTCTTCTGTTACACCTGGCAACAATTTACAATAAGCACAGAGTTGCATATATTGTCAGTGCAACATGTCTGTGCCAGGAAAATGCATCTTTTGGTGGCTCTTTTATATGAAAAGTAACAATTACTGATGATTAGAACATTAATTCTTAGTGCACAAGTAATTACTCATTAATTTGAAGTACTACTACTGTATATAGGCTTCTACTCAGACAGCAGTTTTCACTATAAATGACTAAGCTATTGGGATAAAAGGTGAAATGTCTTATAAAAAGCAAACCTTGTTAAGATGACCTTGTTTAACTTTTTTTTACTGAATCCTCCTGGATGACTGAGAACCAAGACAGACATATTAATTATATGAGTAAATTTAGTCCACTTAGGCATATGTTCATAGGAGTTCTTTCCAATGATTTAAAAGTCAAAATTAGCTATAGCCTTGCACATGTAAGTATGAAGAAAGTGATCCAATAAGTTTGTACAGACACAGAAATCTCATAGTGTGGATATTTTTCAGTTTAACATGACTGCATTGGCTCAGGTGAAGGAGCAGAGCAACTTCCATCATACAGGACCCATTCCACCCAGCACACAAACTATTCACCCCCCTCCCCTCTGCAGCCTCACAGCTAGAGCAACAGGCCTAAATGGCAGATTTTACAGTTGTAAATTTGTGGCCTCGTCCACCACACCAACATGCTTAGTGTCTCTCAAGAAGAATCTCTGACCAGAGAAATGAGCAGAAATATGGTATGTCATTTATTTTTCAACAATGTCAGTATACAGTATGTGCAAACTTGTTTTTATTTTTTGTTATATACATTTTAAGAATAGTCAGTGATTGGCCAAGGACAAATGTCTAGGGATTTTGTACCATTATGAGATACGGACCGAAAATACTAAGTCACTCACAAAAAGACAAAAAACAAAAAACAAATCCTTAGTGTTAGTGTTAGAGGAAACTCTTCTATACAAAGAAGTTAGTCTGATAACTCCTTGCTTCTGAGTTTCGTTTCTGAGGTGGAACAACCAATCAGAGAAACGAAAAGCGGGACATAAGCAGTGCACCGTTGACCCAAACAACCATGGATTTTTGCCTTTTTTTTTCATAAAACACCAGAATACACTGTATTATGAGCAGCTCTGTACTCATTTCTGAACAGGGACAGCAGGAGAAGCCAGTTGTACAAAGACTTGTGGTAAAAGTATTTTTTTTTTTTTTTTTAGGCGTTTGTTACATAGAATGTCTATGGGACTTAACTGTTGTTAAAATAGCAACAACAACCAAAAATTATGCAGAGGACTGAACAACAAGGATTTAAGTAGAACCAACAGGTGACGAAAAAAGCTATAAACACCATTAATCGGGTCAGAGGAGTTATTAAATTAGCTCAGTAGCTAGTGCTACCTTGGTTAGCTCTTCCGCTTTTGTAAGACACACTGCAGATAAACGGTGATGATAGGCTAGCCATTAAACTGAAGAAATGCTCTGCTCTGAGAAAAAAACCAGACTAGCAAGCAGGATAGTCTAGCTTGCCAGGGTAGTATACGCCAATATTAATTTACTACTGCAAACGCCTTGTTGCTTCAAGTCATCTGGGAAACACCTTCTTTTCATCTGAATACATGAACTGCTGCGCTTCTGTCTGTCCTGTTGATTTGTGAAAAATACCAATCCCATTTGAAGCATGGATTTGTACAACTTTAGATTACATCAGAAGCCAGGTGAAACAGCTCACAAAAACAGACAGTGACAAATGTAATTACGCTGTCAGACACCGGTAAGCTGCTGCCTTAAAGCCGTTGCTGTTCTGATGTCGTTGCCTGTCTTGTCCTATCAAGTGTTGTAATGTAATATTCTTATCCCCGGCTCTAATATGCATTTCTTTTCCTCTGGTTAATTCATCATCATCAATTTTTTTTTCATTATATTTATTCTTGTAACAATCATCCGCTCAGTATTAGCCTTGGCAAGCCTGTCTGTAACTTAATGCTTTATGGTATTAGGGCTTGGCATGTGCACGTTTGCTCTTATTTTGGAATATTGCTCATAAGTTGAAATTAAACCTCCTTACAACAGTTTGGCCCCAGAGATTTCCCTTTTTTTTAGATATTTGTGTATGCTGGGTGGTGGATGGGAACACAAAATCATAAATATTCACAGTCATTATTTGATAGCATTTTATAGATTTCTCTTTTTTTTTCCTGTACAACCAAATATTTAACCTACAAATTTGTACATTTACAAGTAATTCAGCAACAATGTGTATTAAGCCAATGTAGCCCTTGTGCCAGTCCCAAGCCTTAATAAATAAAGAGGGGTGCACCAGGGAGGGCATCTGGTATTATAAACTGGCATGTCAAATTAACAGGCAAATTATTTTTGTGCCGTGGAAATACTGGTCTTTAACTAGTAGACATTCTTCCTAATAATAATAATCATTTTAATAATCAGTTTTATATTGAAGCAACATGACATGAAAAAGATGTAATTTGCAGCATCAACTGTCTAGCGCAGAGATCTGCAAACTATGGTTTTAGAGCCTTTGTTAAAAAAAAATTGTCAATTAAAAAAGAGTATGCTATGGACTTTTAATAAACCACTGTTTGTAGCCCTTACTGGCCTGTATTGAAGTGCAACACACATACGTTAAATAAACAGCACCAATAAATAGTTACTGTATGTCGCTCCAGTTCTCAGAGTGTGCTTGGGTCCTGTTTTACACTGCTGTTTAGTGGCCTATTAAAAGGTAACCAGTGAAATGCATAATTAACACAGTTCTCAATTTGGTTGCCATTATTAATGACCACCCATGGCCTATATTTCAGTTATAGGCTAGAGTGACTTTTGTGCATTTAAATTTGTTGTAGCTTTTTACAGATGCAAATTTGGTATTTTTTGGAAACAATTAGCTCTTTGGATCCGGAAAGCTGCAGACCCCTGTTGTAATGCTATGTGCTTCCCTCCCAGCAGTGCTTAGTTTGTTTTATCTGTAGTTTTTGTAACAATGTCATAATGGAACATTCCCTGTAAACCAGTGATAATTAAAAACAACTTCATAAAAGTTGACCCTACATTTTTCTACCAATACAAAATATATTAGCAAAGCAGAAGTACTTGAGTACTGACTCATGTTAAGGCATTACAGTTCCATTTTGTATTTAGATCCACACCCAAAACTAATCACTTTGTTCCTTGGTCCATTATTACTACCTTTCTGTAGTACAAAACATAAACACAGTCAAGAAAGTTACGTTTTGGCTAATCTCTGAGGAGAAATCAAAACCAAAAAGAACACAAAAGTGCAGTTGTGCAAGATCAATTTGCAAACATTCTCACAAAGGATGCAGAACTTTGCCAAGTCACTGGTCCTATCTCGCACTGGTAAAGATGTAGTGCTCACAACTGGACACAAACTCAAAAGATCTCCTAGTTCAGGAGTAAATTCTCTTTGTATCAAAATTGTGGTTCTCCAACTATGGGCTCAACTCAACTATTAAGTCATGTGAAATTGTTATTGTGTTGAGAGAGATTTTTTTTGTGCATTGCTAAGTTAAGTGAAGAAATGTGTAAATTAAAGCCACAACATGTTACCAAGACTATTTTTATCCAAGCATGTCCTTATAAGACGTACAGTGAAAAGTAGACATGAATAATGCACAGTGCAGTGGCATGACACGCAGCAAATGGTGCTACCAGCCGGGCGTAGAATCGGAGACACACTGCTGTGGTATGTATGTGGTATGAGCACTATTCACTCAGCTACGGGCCACCCTCAGAACGTCCACTTCAGTATAAGGCCACAGCACATCACTGCATTAATGCCTACAAGGACAAGCCCCTGAGAAATACGGTATGAGGGCACAACCACAGTCAGTATGGTACATGCAAGTTGTACTTTCTTTTATTCTGACTAACAAGCTTGCAAAGGTGGAAGAAATACTCGAAATACTTTATGTACGCAAGTAAAAGTACAGTCATGTATATTCAAGCAGAAGTAAAAATACAAAATAATAACTTGACAAATGGGATAAAAAAGTATTGCATGTAAATTTACCACTGCTGCTACTGCCACAGCTACTACTGCTACTACTCTATCTCTTACTCCTACTGCTTCTATTACTGCCACTACCACTTCTGCTACCACTGCAGCTACTACTGCTATTACTGCTACTCTACTTAAGTGCAATAACTACTAATTTTAATGCTGAAAGACAAACTCAAAACTTGTTTGTTTTAGTCTCTAATGTCAAAAAGAGGCCTTAGGTCTTATCTAGTGTAGGGGAGTTAACGGAATGTGGAATATTTAGAAAACTAATTATGAATAATTGCATTCTGTTACAGTTACACTTTATTTTCAAGATATGAAGAATACAGTTACATTCTTAAAATCAATAGAATATTGCAGTAGTTGTTTATACAAGTTAGGATATATATATATATTGTACTACATACAAAAAAAGACTCGCATTTAGCTTAATTGCACTGTCACTATTTGCAGCAGTGCGCTCACACAAATACAGCAGGGGCTACTGCACGTTCACATGGGAACAGAAGTGGCACAAAGAAGAAGAGGGTAAAGGAGTGACAGGAGTCGAGAGAACACGAGTTCTCTGCTGTGTGAGAGATTACAAACTCCACCCCGATCACGTAGATAGAAAGACAGAAAATGTAGTTCTGCTTGCCTAATTTAAAGTTAAGACTTCTTTTTATTACAGCATGCTGTGAAAAATAAATTAGTTTCCAATGTCACAAAGTTTGCTTCTCACTAGTTCACCTATTTTCCATTTTTCTTGCAACATTTAAAGATTTTGTTTAAAAGATGAGGTGTGTCTGGTGTGTCTGATGCTTAGTATTAACGTGCAGTGTGCGTTGGGCAAAGTTTTTTTTTTTTTTCACTCTTCTTATTTCTATGAAATAACAGCTTATCAGACTGATTTAAGTCTACGCTGCATTGATACACTCGAGCTATAAAATGCAGTTCAATCTGAAAGTATTCTGGTCACTGGACACTTACATTTTAGAGCATGTTTTCTGTAATGAATTACATTTTAAAAGCATTCCTCCCAACACTGCTTTTGTCTTACTTTGTTGTGTTAGCGTTGGTATTTGAAATAAAATGATTACTACTCATTAACTTAGCACTTTGTATTAGCATCTAACTAGAAGTGGATAGTGGACCTATATATACTTCAAAATAATATTACTATTATTAAGTAGAAAAGATAACTCATCACAATAAAAAATAAGTAAAAGTAATAACACATTTTTTTTAAATACTACTCAAGCAATGAAAACTTGGAATTGGTGGAAAATCCAGTTAGAAGGCTTAATCAAAGTATGAACATAGGCTTTTATGAACTGAGTGATAGACAAGACTAGGACAGGTTTGCTGCTAAATGTACCACATCATGCTCCAAGCATGTGATGTGCAGTTGCATGAGCCGATTTACTAGTCAACGTTGAGCTCCCAAAACACAGGATGTTATGTGGAAATCCAAGAAACTGCTTGTCAAGACTGAGAACATGCTCCTCAAGACGGGCGGGCTTCAATTTCCCCAGATGTCTTTGATATTGAAGACCGCGCAGTGTCACCACCAAAGTATGTTTTCCATTATTGCGATTGTTTAAAAGCAGCACCCCCTAACGCAAATGCAAAGTGACAAATCCAAGAGGGTCCAGCCGCACTTCAGACCTCCAAAAAAAAAAAAAAAAAAAAAAAGGGGCTAAGTCTTACAAATGAAATTGTCCCCCTGGGCCGACCGCATAATATTCACATCAAACCTGAGACATCTACCACTTGAATTTCTAACCATGCAATCAGGGGTTCTGCCAAGTGGGGGGAATATGTTGCGATCAGTCTGGAGATAAGAGGGGACCAACGGGGCACTGAGGATTCGAGAACAGCCCCCGATCTTGTCAGTGATCAGATAGCTGAAGTCGAGTCCGAGTATTTGCTCAGAGCCAATAAACGCCTCCCATGTTTCAAAGGTCTAAAATCTCATTTGACTGAAATAGAATATCTTCAAGAATGACGTCCACTTTACCCCGGAGCTGAGGTGGGTAGAACAGTGATTACAGTGACTTTGTTACTGTGTTACATTTATTTAAACCTACTGAATAAACTGTACTGGGATGAGGTGTTTTCCCTAACATGTACTCATTTAAATGTATAGTGTTTATCTAATTAAAATAAAAATATATGAGACAACAGTGGTGCAGTGGGTTATTCGTTGGCCTACCAAAAGGAGGGTCGGCAGTTTGAACCTCGCTCAAAGCCATTGTGTATTTGTGTCCCTGGGCAAGACACTTTGCCCACACTGCCTACTACAGTTGGTGTGTGGCTGGTAATGATAGGAAGGGCATCTGTATATATATTTGTATATTATGAAAAGATAAGAATGAAAGAGCAATGACTCTCCACTATATAGTAAATACAACAGCTGTTATTGCTAAGGTATTGTCATTTCTGCTTGCACATATTGCTAAATGTACTGTATGTCCACGTTGCTGGGTAGCAATAAAGTATCACTTTTAGTGATACTTGTTAACAACACGGCAATGTTGAAAAACGTAATATATGCTGCTATACATAAATCAAGGTTCAAGGTTCAAGGATAGTTTATTGTCATTCTCACATAAAACATGAAAGAATGAAATACTGACACAGGTCTCGGTGCCTCTAAATTAAAAAAAGAAATGTATACATAAAAAATATATATAAATGTACCTATAAAAATACAATACATATATTAAAAAAGGACATAAAAACATATATACATATATACACACACACACACACACATATATATATATATACATGTACGCATACATACACACGTGCTCATACATATACACAAATATACATACATACATACACATAATAATAATAATAATAATAATAATAATAATAATAATAAAACACTAAATAGCTTCTACATCTAACTACATTTTTACTATATTGTTTTATTATCCTATCATAGTGGTTTGTTGTTTAGCTATGTAGCTAGCACTTTATGATATAACGCTGGCAGCTCAAGTGCAGCCTACAAATACAGTAGAATCTGAAGGCTTGAAAGTAACATGCTTTTGCCCCAGAGCTGATAGAATGACAGGACCTAATAGATTTTTACTTTAGGAATGTAGAAGTAAAGTTTGTAAGTCAGTATTTGTTTAATTTACCTATTTGACTGCTTCAACCTAAGGTAACTCAGTAACTTATTTAAATGCACTAGTAGGCTATGTCCAACAAAATGTGCCACAAAGCCAAGGTACTATTTTATTTACATTATCTTTAACTTATGTGTGGAATAAATCAGGTAACTGGGGCATTGTGGACTAAATACAAACATTAGATGACTACTAAAATTTATCTTTCTGTCATTTCAATACATTGTGAAAATTACAACAGATTTTTGCCCACAAGCCACTTTGCATGATGTTGACATGATTCAGTCAACGCCTCCACCGAGACATTATTACTAACGTTACCCAGGTGACCATTTATCATGTCATATTCTCATTATTCACCTTTTAACAGCAGCATGGGAAACGCATTTAACTGCCATTCTATTCTTTCAGCGCTGTTATTCTGGGCAGGATTCTTATAAATAACTGATAAAGACCAAAGGTATGACGAATTCATCTTAATGCTCAGTGGCATTGGGGACAGGTGTGCAGGCTCTGTCCCTACCTTTGCAAAGACAGTGCAATTAATCTGCAGCGTTAAGGGTAAAGAGTGGACTGTACACAAGACGAATGGAAAACCAAAAGGGAAAGTCATGAATTTTACAGTGAACTTTCACCTAGAAGCACCAGGACCTTAGATACCTTTCTTTTGGCAGCTAAGCTCATAAATTAACCCAAAATGTGTTAAATTAAAAAGAGCGAAACATCCAGGTATAAATGTCCAAGGTGTGTAACCTATTCTAATGACAAAACTATTACCAATTTAGTAAGAGGATTAAAATTCAAATATTCAAGGTTTAGTACATGACTCATCCGCTCATTGATGAAAAAATGGCACAAAATGGTTATAAAATGGACCAAAAATTAAGTGGACTAAAGTATTCAAATTCATTACTTATTACTCTAATAAAAGTAAAAGTTGCTCAGTCAAATATTAATAATAAAGTATTCAAAGTACTTCTTGCTATTAAGCATTTTGGGTGACATTTCTGCTACATTCAACACATTTGCAGCTTCAAAAATATGAGTAAAATAAATGTTCACACCTTTTTAATCATACTCTCTGTCAACTCTCAGACGTCAAACTTGTTTTAGTCTCCACCTCAGAGTTACAATAACTAGAAACATGTTCAGAATCAGTAAATGGGAAACAGTATATAGTGCATGAGTAAATTTATAGGGAAGACATTTTAAACTTTTGTAGGAAATGTATTCTCTGCATTTGACCCATCCTTCCAATGGCACCGAGGCAACCTGTCAGATGCAGTGGACGCCCAGGAACCTCTCTCCAGATCTTGAGCCAGGATCCTGGTCAGGCGTTCTTAGCAGGAAGATTAGCCTATTGTGCATGTTTTAGATTTATTGGGGGAAACAGGTTTACCCAAAGAAAACCCATTTGAGCACAGGGAAAACACATAAAAAAACAACGTAAACTTACTAACTCAGAAACATACACCATCCAACTACCACATCACCGTTATCATTTAGGCAGAACAAACCAGAAAAGTCTGAAAGTAGCAACAGCAAGCAGTTTAGTGTGAACACAGACTCAAACTGACACTTTTGGCCATTTCCGTTAAAGCTAATCCCCAGGTTCTCAGATTCTACTACATACTGCAAATGCTATGTGTAAATTGGCAAATGCAGTGTAAGGCTGATCTGTATTGATAGTTTAGAATACTAGTGGCAATGGGGAAAAAGACGTTCCAGTGTATATTTTACTTGGAAGGGTCAGCTTAATAAGAGCGACCTTAGGGTAACAGCTGGAAAAATGTCTTCAATTATTACATATAAGCATAACTATCATCTTTATAGTGCAAAGAAAGAGCAAATTTCCCAAAATAGAAAAAAGGTGCTTGCATGCTCCGAAGGGGAAAAGTGGGGTGGATATTAGCCATATGTGATTCATTTACAGCAGCATGTCTGAATTAATGTGTGCAGGGTGGCAGTTGCTGGGTTGGGCCCCATGCCACCAGAACGGAAAAGTGATCTGCTGCTGCTGTGAAGGATGAGCAATGAAAACAGATTGCGCCAAATCAATAAGAACTCATCCACGCCTTAAAGTTTCTCATTCCACTTCTTCCTGTCATGGGATGTAAACACTAGGGCCATATTTAAAAAGTAAAGTTTTTTGGTTTGTTGACTCAAGAGGGTCTATTATTTCCTTCTAGTTTCTCTTAATAGTTCATAACATGTCATAACTACATTAAAGGTAGGAAGTGGTGCGCGGATCAATTCAAATATCTGTAGTCAGCGTTGTCAGTAACATTGTAGGTAACAAGTTACTTTTGAGCCGGCAGTAATAATATTACAGTTACAAACAAAATACTTATTAGTTACTTGCATTACAGTCAGTTCAATTTACTGCAGTTTACGGCCAGGACATGGAGCAAAAGTTAAGTAAACAAATAGCACTAATACATTTCCTACTTTAATTTAATCTATTCCCTCTGCTCATCTTTATGCATGCCACTGCCGCTGCTTGCCCTCTCCGTGTACCGCATGTGTACTGGGATGTATGTGTGTCAGCTGAGCTGGTGCTGTTGTCAGTGGGGACAGCGGGAAAAAGAGATGTGCACAGTTTTGGTGCTAACAACAACACCTGCAATGTAGTGTCATAAAAGTCATGTTAAATGACTTTGTCCACAGTAGCCTAGATCATGCCTCATGTTTTACGTGTGTTAAAGCATGAACGCTGCACAGAGGCAGGTGAAATTAAAGCACAGTATTTGTCAGGCTGACCTGCTAAAGTGACTGCAGCTGAAACTCTGCTCGAACCTCTGTATTAAGACAGAAATAATACTGCTGCTGAGGGCAATAGTGAGGCTATAGGCTATATCTATTTAGAATTGGGTTCATTTATCTCTCTTGCTGGGAAGTAATCCAGAAGTAAAGTAACTAAGTAAAGTAATATATTACTTTTTAAATAAGTAACATGTAATCTGTAACTAGTTACTTTTTTTGAGTAACTAACCCAACACTGTCTGTAATTTTGATCCAGTACTGATACTAATGTTGGGATTGATACTAGCGTGATGATTTTTTATTTTTTTTAACCTTTATTTCACCTGGTAGAACATTAAGAACAAATTCTGATTTACAGTGTTGACCTGGAAGTGCTGAGAACACTTGAAGGGAAAGGGAAGAGGGGAGCAAACATAAAATGATTCTTTGTTCCAGTTTCTCTTGTATGTCTGTATTCTAAATTCATCAAACAGTATCTGTCTCTGCTATCTCTGCTGCTCTCTCTCCCCTTCCTGCCAAACCCTCTGTGAACTGTGAAGGAAGAAATTGATTTTATATTTTCTGTTGGCTTTACTTTGCTTAAATATAATAAGCTTCTTGTAGGTATGTGTACAAAGTACCATTATTGGTGATACTGGCCCCAGTATTTACTCGGTCTCAGGTTTAAAGTCATAGATAAAAAGAATATAAATCTTTGAAAAAAGTGAGAATGTGTTAGCTTGGTGTAGGTCAGTCGGGAGAGCATGTGGTGCATATACAGAGCAGCTTACCTTAACGTCATGGGTTTGTGTCCAGACTCCGGCTATTTACAAAATGTAAAAGTCACTATCCTGTCTAATAAAGCCTAAAAATATTTAATATCTGTATAAAATATCTAAAGAAACCTTTAGTTGAGACCCAAGTTTAAGACCTAACAAAAGATGATAGTTTACTTCACTTACTTTGTTTTGCAAATAGACTTTATTTCACTTGTTTCCCCTTTAGTTTCAGTATTAATGAGATGTGGCTTCAAACATAAACATTTTAAGTGACTACAGTTTTAAACAAACAGGTGACACTGGAGTGTTTAACACTTTCTCCATTAGCAGCAAAGAGCTAACCTACATGCCTAATCAGTTCAGAAATCAGTCCCATTATTTTGGTGAATTAACTTCAGTGGTGGAGGAAGAACTTACTTTCTTTGCTTAAGTAAAAGTACAGAAGAAGTATCACAAAAGTCCTCAAGCCTTATGGCTCAGTGGTGGAGTTGTGGTGCATATTCAGGGCAACTACAACTTACCCCGGTGACGTGAGTTCCAGTCACGACTCTGACAGTTTGCCAAATGTTTCTCCCTGCTCTCAACCTAAGTTTCTACTCTGCCCTGTCAATAAAGTATAAAAAAATGCCCCAAAAATATCTGACAAAAAAATTTATCAAAGTACTCAATTCAATAGACTACTTAATAATAATCTAGTATTGCGTATTTGAAAAAAGACAGAGCATGAAGGTCAAAGTAACCAAAACTCAAAGTAACTTAAAAGTAAAGCCAATTTCAAAATGTGTAAAAGGTACAGTGCTCTAAAATGTAGCGAAGTAAAAATTACCCCTTGTAAAATCTACTCATGCAAAGTGCAGATACGTGAAAAATGTACTTAAATAGAGTAACAATGTACTTTTACTTTATCACACTCTGCCACTACTTAACTTGTCTGATAAAGTGTTGCAATTCCAGCCAGACAGGACTGAATCATCTGAACACACAACATGTAACTCTGTATACTCCAGAGACACATCCATATTTCTGAAGTACCAACAATGCATGACATTAGAGTTGCTCAACTTTACTTTATAATTTATCTCCTTGTCCGCTCTGCTCTCCTTCATGGGATGTAAACACTGGCCCAGTTAAGAACAAGGAACACGGCGCTCTGATTGTCCTGACTGTAGGGGCCGTAATTCTCTCGTATAGCCGTCCACCTCGGGACACCCTCAGGACGTCCATTTAAACTCGGGTTGCACGCTGCGGCGGTAAGTGAAAGCTGAGCGGGGGGGACAGGCCGGCGAGGGGGTGAAACCGCAGTGGCCAGATGGAACCGCAGATTGTTCTAAGGAGGGCTACTGCCTCAGCAAAACCATATGGGGCCAAAATGCTATTTAGCAAAATCCCATTTATGTTCTCCCCGACACGGCTAGAGGCACCGGAGCTAGTAAACACAAGATGAATGTTGTCTGCTGTGAATATGCACATTTCTATCCTCCAATATATCCTTGTAATTCATTTACAAACATATTAAAAAATACTGTTTTAGAACAACAACAAAAAAAAAGTTATCATTACATTGTGCAGTACCACCACAGAAAATATGTGGCTTTCCAAGTACCATCTTGGACTACAATGGGCCTAAGTCTGTACTGTACTAATCCAGGTCTAAACCCAAGATTAAAATAGTTAATTAATATCAAGCAAAATCGAACCAGGACTATACTGGGCCAAAACCAGGACTACGCCAGAATTAGGAAGGACCTAAACTGGGCCCAAACCAGAACAAAAAGCAGGACTAAACCAGCATTAAAAGGGGTCTAAACTAGGGCTAAACTGGGCCTAAATTTGGCCTAAACCAGCGCTAAACCAGGACTAAATCAGGAATAGCCTAGGTCTGAAATCAAGATTAAAACAGTTATTTAATTTTAAGCATAACTATATCAAGACTAAACAGGACCAAAACCAGGACTAAACTTGGCCTAAAC
Organism: Bostrychus sinensis; assembly: GCA_020698575.1. Classification (NCBI taxonomy): domain Eukaryota; kingdom Metazoa; phylum Chordata; class Actinopteri; order Gobiiformes; family Eleotridae; genus Bostrychus; species Bostrychus sinensis. The sequence continues at coordinate 8,138,712 of CM036257.1, read as the reverse complement.
CAGAACCAGAGCAGCGCTAAACCAGGTCAAACCAGGACTGAACAGGGCCTAAACCAGAACTAAAGCAGAACTAAACCAGATCTAAAGCAGGACTTAATCAGGACTGACACAGATCTAAACTCAAAATTAAAATAGTGATTTAATCTTAGGCATAACATAACTCTTAAGCATAACTAATCTGGGCCTATACCAGAACAAAAGCTAGACCAAACCAGGCCTAAGCAGGGCCTAAAACAGGACTAAACTGAGACCAACCCAAAACTAAGCCCCATACAAATAGAGTTTGACAAAATCAGGATTTAATCGGGACTAAACTTGAACTAAACCTGTCTGTAATAGTCTGTTTAATTGGACTAATTTAGTTTTCATATTCAAAAACTACAGACATTTGTGAGTACTTTTTTTTTAGAAAAGCCAGTGGTCCCCGTACCACAAGTTGAGAACCACTGCCGTAGCACTTCTGCTGCAAGAAATTAGTGAAGTAGGACACAACAATATAGAATGATTGTGATGATAATTGCTTTTGTATTTACAGTCAACTTGATCTTTCTAACTCTTATCCTGTTGTGGTTTGCAGGGGCTGTTGCAGCTGTTGTTGTTGTGCATGAGGCGGAAATAATTGACACTTAATTGCAGGGCTTACAATTAAGAGACATATGCTGACAGGCATTTATTCTCTCACTCACTCATTTGCTCCCTATGGAGCCACCACCACATCACATACATACATACATGCATGCATTTAAAAGGAGGGAAGAAGCGTGTACACAGAGAGAACTGACAATGACATAGTGAAGACATGTACAGTGAGCTCCACACAACAAGAGCATTGCCTTTACAACTATGCATTTCTTAACAATTCGGGGTTCTTAAAAACATTTTAAACATTAATTTATTTGCAGAAAAAGAATGTAGTTTATTAAAAAGTGCATACTTGGACAAGACACTTCACTCACCTTGCCTGATGTATGAATGAGTGTGTGATTGGTATGTTTGGTGGTGGTCGGAGAGGTCTTGGGCGCGGTTTGACTGCCACACCTCCGCCAGTCTGCCCCAGGGGAGCTGTGGCTTCAGAAGTAGCTCACCACCACCACCACCAGTGTGCAGAGTGCATTAATAATGCAGTAATGTAAAGTGCTTTGAGTGTTTAGAAAGGAGTTATATTGTTCAAAAAGTGCAAAGATTGGCTAGTGAGTATTTTCTGCACAGAACAGGCCTTAACAATATACAATGACAAACTATAGCAGCCCCAAAGGGTCAAAACCCAAGTATAAATTTGCTCCATTGTGTTGTTGCTGCAAAAATGTGGAGTATAGATTTTTTTTATGACATTTGGAGATATTTTATCTATTACTAAATAAATTCTGACAGGAAATCCTTTCAGAAGATTTGTAAATGCCCATTGAGCATAGGGCTGGGTGTGGTTCTTATTTTTTCAATACCAGTGCTTAAACAATACCTGGTTTTCAATACCGGTACTTCAGCAATACTTTTTCTGATACCTATGATGTGCTACAATCATAAAACACAAAATAAAAGACACATTTTGGAGCAAAACTCTTAGCTCTAAGTTAAAACCAGTAGTTTCTATGACTAATTCTGTTTTATTTATTTGATTCATACATGCAAAGAAAGGTTAAAGGTCCCACTAGGTATTGAATTAAAATAATTTTTTGATGCCAGTAGTATTGTAAGTTTTCTTATGACACCACAAAGGTTTCGTCTATTGGTACCCAGCCCTAACTTAGCACTGTAAAGTTTTATGTTCCCTACACTTCATTGGACTAAACTCAAAATGTGCGTCTCTTTGTAGTGATTCTGCATATTTTGGCAAGTACTAGACCACATACTTGCAGGATTATTACATTGCAATCAAAGTCTTTTGGAAACAAGGTTAAGACAAAGACATATTGTAAAATGTTATTTAAATAAACAATATTTAGTGCAACTAGTCTGGAGTATTGCAGGAACTGTGCTGGGTGGCCTGCGGTTGATTAAAGCCCCAAGCAATTAGCATTAGAATAGCAAAGTTTCTACTGCAAGAACACTGTAATCCTTTATATGTGATTTTTATGAATGTTCCCTCCACATTTATGTATTTAGCCACAGATGAGTAATATTGTTTAGTTTATTGCTGTAAAACCTGTTTGTATGCGTCCCTAAATCCAGTCCGGTTGCATGTAATTCCTAACTAAACGCACTGTTTTTCCTTCCCGTGTGTGCTTGCCCACATACATTTGTCACGCTGAGGCACTTGTTCGACGCTGGGCGCTGGTATAAATCATGTGGCCCTGTGCAGATTTACAGCAATAGTCCCTGCTGTCAGAGTGCACGAGGCTGGCTCTGCGGTTCACACCTAAAATCCTCTGTCCGCGCTCAGCTCTGGTTAAACAAACAGAGCGTGTACTTTGGGCTGGTATTAACCTGCCCCGGCCGGCCAACGCGCTCCGTCGCACACACACTGCGCCTCTTTGTTCCACCAGCGACCTTCATGTGGACACTTTTATTTGACAACGAGGTGTGCCCTGAAGCAGCCGATTGGAGCTGATGTCGCCAGTGCGTGTGATTATGGCCGTCGTAAAACTGCCTCGGTTACTTCTGCCTGCTGCATAAGAGTGGGCAACAATTTATTTTAGCAGGTCTTAGAAAATGTATGTATTTTGGCAATGCATGCAATCCAGCCACAGGGGGTTGCAGGACAGTTCATTTTTTTTGGTGCAGGTTCCAGTCTTGGATAAATTGAAGGCTTCTTGTCAGTAAGGGCATTTGGCTTAAAAAAAAAAAAAAAAAAAAAACATGCTAAATTATTATGTGAATTATTGCACGCCGCAGCTCATTTTCGGTCTGCATTATGAAATTAGTGATTGTGTTGGGCTGGCTGGGCTAACTAGCAGGTAGGGGTGTAACAATACTTCGGTTTGCATAGATACATCGATGTAATTACCACGATCGCGTTGTATCAATGCAAAATGTAAACATCAATCAATATCATGCCTTCTTACTGCAATATACAAGCGCTGTTTTAATTTTGAAACTTGCTTTATTTTGAAACCGGTGCACCAAGTCTTTCTACTTCCATTGCCTAACTTTACAGAGTGTGAACAAGTGCAGGCTTAAGTAATTAGCTGGTATTTGGTTCAACATAAATTCATCTGCTGTGATGGAAAACTGGACTATTTCAGGATAAAATACTCACAAACTCATGAGCCTGGCACAGCACAGGGCTGCCCGGACAAGTCTAAAGCATGTGCTTCAGGCTGATGACATTACAGATGACAAACGGCAGCTTTTGTGGGAGTTAGCTCATTAAAGCTCAGATTAAAACTGAACAATTTACAACTTTATAGACATGAATATACTTCACAGCAACTTCTTTAAATGTTCACTTTATTCTATTTTAATCTGAACCATTTAAAACGTTATAAACACAAATAAAAATAATTTAAATTTAATTTGAATTTTCAGTTTTCTTAATAAAATAAATATTATTTTATATGCACAGTAGTGTATTCTTTAGACTAAATATTTGGTTAAATAAGCAGATAACATTGATAAATTAATCATGGGCCCTTATATTGCATCATATTGTGATTATATCATGGCACTCTCTGAGGTATTACCAGATATTGTATCACCAGTCCACTGTATCAATATAATATTGTATTGTGATGAAAGTGGGGGTTTACACCCTTACTAGCAGGCTTGTTTCTTTATAACGTTTATATATGACAATGAACGACAGACTAACTAAACTAAAACTAAAACTAATAATGCCATAATTCTATAGTTTATTTATATATACAAACAGTGAAAATTAGGAATATAGCTACACTTTTCACTCCGGATGGTATTTTAACATTGGCATTTTTATTTCTAGTACCCCCTGGGCTTTGTTTTATATCATAGGTACTCACTCTCACTTGTTTATGATTTTTGGTGGTCATATAAAAAAAAAACTCTGTCTTTATTAGCGCAAAGACATTGTATACTTGATTGTAAATACAGATTCTCCTGTATTTTTTTTTTTAAAAACAATTTCAAGAAGAAAAAAATTCAATAAATAATAATCTGGTCATCTTTTAAAATAAAAATATAACATAATATTAAATCGCTATGACATTGATGATTTTACTACATATTTTATGTAAAAAAAAAATAAATAAAATAAAAAAAAAAGTCCCATTCTTGTATGGCTGTTTTTTTTGCTAAAACCCTTTGTTCACCCTGCAGCGACTCATTTTGCAATCACATGGGCAGCAAAATGGCTTATTGATTACAAGTTGAATATGTGCAACGCTCTTTTGAAACAAATTAGGTAGCAATGCAGATCAGGAAGTGAAAGAACCAACCTACTCTCCAATCTAGCCGTTGCTAACTGGGTTCTTTTGGACATACAGTGTAATTGTTCACTACACCTTCTACAGCAGTGTTTAGCCACGATTTACTGCCATTCATTCATCTTCTTCTTCTTCTTTCTGTTAGGGATTGCAGGATCTTGAGCATATCCCAGTGACTTTGAGCCGTAGGCGGGGTACACCCTGGGCAGCTGCCAGGTAATCACTGGACTGACACACAGACATACTGTACATAGACAGACAGCCATTCACTCTCACATACATTCACTGGGGGCAATTTAGAGTCACCAATTCACCTAACACAGAGAACCCACAACCTCCTTGCTGGGGGGCAAGAGCACTAACAACTGATATTGTACACAAAATACTGCTTAAGGTCCATTTCATTATCTTCTTTCCTTTCAGCATTTTCTTTATTTTCCCTTCAAGTCATCTGGCTTCTAGTATGCAGTGATTTGCATATTCATTTGGAATTTTAGGCTGGATGCTTTTCCTGACCCCTCTCCATTTATCCAGGCTTGGGACTGCCACAAAGAGTACATTGGCTTGTGGTCCTTTGTGGCTGGATTTAAGTCCCATTTTGGGAGTACTTAAAATGTTAAATTTACCACTTTAGGGCTACAATGTTAACAAAAACTTGGGTTAGACGAATGGTCAAAATATAGTGCACCATTTTCACATTGTTATAAATATTTCACATGAATAATCTTTTTTTTTCTTTCTTTTTTTGCTGGAAAGGTTTAAATTTGTTGTGATAAAAATTCTTTCCCAATGAGATAGATGGTTAAACAGCCTTGTCTCTTTCTGTCTTGCGTAAAAATAAAAGGAAGCAAACAATAGCTGGCACATGTGCAAAAGAAAAACCTAGACCAGGGAATGGCAAAAATTCCCCGTCCTGTTATTTAAAACTGTTATGGCAGCTCAGAGCTAGCAGGTATTTCTCATGACTATCTGCTTTCCCCTGGGTATCAGGTATCTTTGGGGAGAGTCTTGAAATGCCTCCGAAAGGTAGGAGGAATGCGCAGATTGCACATGGAAGTATTTTAGCCTGAGCAGAGCAGAGCAGGCAGGCGCTGGAGAGACACAGGACTAAACATTGCTCAATGTCGTCTTCAGTGTATCTGTTGGATAGAGAGTGCTAACACGTGTTGGGTCCTCTGCTGATCTGGCGCTGGAGTGTGTGTATGCGTGTTTGGGGTTAGAATAGTAACGGTGAGGGGAGTGTGGAAATACGCCCCTGGGACTCCAGCACTGGCTTTGGTCCAACTGTACTGATAGGCTAACAAGAAGAACTTGTTTCGTATCAATGGGCAGCTTTATCCCGGCTAACACAGTGGTCCTGAAGGGACAGTCACAACAACATGTCACAGGAGACAACAGGAAATAATAAAACACAAATAGAAACAAAAGGGAAAAAAATCATTAAGCAGCAGAAACACGCGGAAATATATTAAAATGGCAAAATATAAAACAAAGCAGAAAAGACAAAACAAAAACACAAAGTCGGAACACAAGTGTAGGTTTGAAGTTGAGATGAGTTTGGCTCTGTGCAAATGACTAGCAACATCATTAAAGCAACTTCCCAATCACAGAACAAAATAAGATAGACACACACGACCATTAATACAGGGCTGGTAAAGTTAAAGGGCTTTCTTTGTCAGTATACATTATACATACAAGGTGTACAACAACAGTGGTGTAGATGGTCAGATGGAGGGTTAGTACTGAGCCGCTGCCACTGAGTGTGCTGCCACTATGGGCCAATCTGACCCACATGTTTTTTTGTTTTGTTTTTTGCAAGCAGTATATTTACTTATTTTGAAAAAACATAATAAACAAATAGAAAGATACACAAAAGATTAAATAAATAGGAAAAAAGTATCCACACCCACTAAATAAATTAAGGTATAGGTAAATTCATAAATATTAAATTGTGTTTTTTTAGTGGTAGGGGAAACAAGAGCACCCGGAGGAAATCTATGCAGACACAGGAAGAACATGTAAACCCCACTGGCCCGTCTGGTCTGGGCTCTTGGCCACCTAGGAAGCCAAGTTTCTGAGATGCGCCAAGCCCCATGTGTAATGCTGCCGTGTGCGGTCATCAATACTGTAAGCTGCTGGCATGATGAGCCTGGTCAATCACCATAAATACATACCAATTAATCATGGATACTAGGAACATTCAGTCCATAATTGTGTTCTACACTTCTCAAGCTTCAGATCAGTCTGTTTGATGACAATTGACCTCATATTTGCAGAGAAATTATCATAAGTAACTCACAAAAACAAGACGTGCAGTTATAGATGATGCAATCAGAGGCACGGCTTCTTGCCGAGGGCACCAACAGAGCCAGAGCCAGCTCTGCGGGCATGGAACCCTTCTTGTTGTGAAGCAAGAGTGCTAACCATTGTGCCACCAAGTTGTGTTGGAAAACAATTTTTATGCTTATGGGATGCATCCACCCTTTATTTTTGTTTATTTTGTTATTTCATTTGGCTTTGTTTTTGTTTGTTGTTGTTAGGGTTAGGGTCAGCTTATTTGTGATAGGGTTCATAGGTGGCTGGAACTTATCTCACTTTGGGCCTTAGGTGTGGTATTTCTGCATTTTGTTTTTGTCTTTTGAAATTTGTTTTTGCATTTTGTTGCTTGTTTTTGCATTTGCATCAGGGCCACCATAGTCCAGCTCCTCCAGTACCTTCTAATAAGAACTTGTTCTTATCAATGGCCCGCTTTATCCCATCCAACACAAATCCAAACATTGTACTTTCCCAATAAACTCGGGGACCCACACCTGCACCCAAATACACAGCCGCCCAAATGCAAATAAGGATACACTCGGCCTGTGATAGGCTTACAGACCAACGAACACACAATCTGAACGCCAATAAACACAGACTGACGGACTGAGACGCACGCAGCCGATGGCACAAAAGCACTGCTGACATCAGGAATGTCCCCAGCCCGGATCCCCATCACAGCACTTCATACACACTGGCCGCTTGTTATTATTCCTGGTAAGAGGAAACTGAACCTTTCAACTGGAGGAATTATGCTAAAAAAAAAAAAAAAAAAGCAGAGTGAAAAGACAGAGCTTGGAGGGACGGAAGAAGAGATGCAGGGGATTTTCGGAGTGTTTGTGTTTGCTCCCAGTGTGAGCGCATGGGAATAATAAGACCGCTAACATCTCAGAGTCTTTACCTTGAGCTTTTGCAGCACACAACAAAAGGAAATTGGCTTCTTGGGAAAAAGTAAGAACTTTGGAACTGTGCACAGCTGTGTAACCATAAAATAAAAAAAATACATTTATGGAGAAAATGTGAAATGTTTGCAAAAGGAAAAAGTTGTAAAGGTGGTTCTAGGTGGTTTCTAATAAACTTGTGGGTTTTAAAATGGATTTTGGAGAAGTTTGAGGGAGAACTGTGGGTGATTAAGATTAGGATTAAACATTGGCAATGCCACAGTTGTGGGACTCTAACATCTCTATTTGAAATAATGCCATATTAATCGTTCATCTGTTCGACTCAAAAATCAAATTCAGTACAGTTTTGAAGAAAATGCACTTTCTCAGTAGAGTTTCTGTTTAAATTCAAGTGGAAAATGTTGGTAGTTGATAGTAGTATTAGTATTACTAGTATTACACAAGTAGTATTACACTTAAAAAAAAATAACTCAAAAGTAATTTGTACCTAAGTAAACTTTACATTCCATACTTTTTAAACTTTTACTCGAGCATTTTTGAGTAATTTCAGACCCACTTAAGTAATATTATTTGAAAGTAACAGTACTGTTACTGGAGTACATGAAAGGACTTTTTTCCTTCTCTGTCTCTTATATTGTATTTGTGAATGCCTTAAAGCTAGCAAGAAATAGTTGCGAATATATGACATGTACTGTACTTGCAATGGAAGGCCATTAGAAAAAAAAAATACTGTTATTGTTAAAAAACTATATAAAAACATTCATTCATATTCAACAATAATTTTGTCTTTTCACTACTCTATACATACAATTATGCTTACTTTTTACAGCAGTTGGATTCTCACAAGATTTGTAAGTTTTCAAACCCACTAAAATACATTTAGTTTGCATCCACACCTCTGCTGGCTGGACCAATGGTATGCCAGTAGTGAATAGACGTGTTAGGTTTGAAACTAGCAAGCAGCAATTTTGGATAAAACAGATGCTTTCTCACAGATGGTTCAGGAATCAATCTAAAATACCAGCCCTTACCAATAGTCTTCTATGGAAAAGTCTTCCCAGATGGTTCAGTGGAATACAGAAGCATATGGTGAGTCAGGTTACAGATATGTGTTAGCAGATAAATATGGGAACAGTTAAACATGTGAATCTGTCTTACATCTATTTTGGAATAAAACAATAAAAAAATAGTGCTTTTCAGATTTGTGAAGTCCAATGTCAGTTGTCCGTACTAAGTTGCAGGTATCAGAGGCTGCAATATTTATTCAATTTCAACATTCTCTACCAACCTGATCTGTTTCTTCTCTCTTTAAGTATTGAAAAGATAGTGATGTGCAGTTGATTTGACTTTGCTTAGTTTTAGAGTACTTCAAATGTCATGTAGTGTTGCAGCTGTAATAAACAGGAGGACATACTGTACATGTTGTAGAACCTTTGCAGCTATTTCATTTGCATTACCCATTATTGATACAGCATATGCTACAATAAGCTATAATTATCTACCTCTGCTATACAGCTTTCTGTCTGAAAAGGAAACCGAAGTTAAATGTTATGTAAGGTGAGCGTGCTGTGATCGGCTTCGCAGTGACGCAGTGTGCACAACAGGTTCTTGGTCGTTGCAGCTGTCAATCATCTGTTTGCACAATTGCTCGGACAATTTTCCAAAAGTCTATTGTCAAAAAAAATTGATTTTCAGGTTGTCAGGGACATTATTTCTGTGACACTTGACCACAGAATGCTAAGGAAAATGGTGATATTCTGCAAGTCAGGTCAGCAGCCTGTTCAGGGCTGATGCATAGACTGACAGAATCATGTATTTACTATGGAATAATTCATCAATACATGGGTGGAAATACTTGAAAGATAGTGAGTCGGCCCACTCGGGGATCAAACCCATGATGTATTTGTTAAAAGACAAATCTGCTAACCACTCTGCCACCTTGCACCCATATGATCAGTTGTGTTCTGACTAAATAATTTTTTTACCAAATGACACACACACAAAAAAAATAAATAAATAAATGGGAATTGATCCTCTATTAGCGTATTTGGAAAACAGTGTGTATTTTAGGAGATATGGCCTCTACTGACATATATATTTAGAATTCCACAAAATTGCAACACATTTTTCCACAGTAAGATTAGAATGGAGAACTATTTGTCCTTTGACCTTAAAGCTGATTTACCCAGTTTACAACTGCTAATATGGGCGATTTTCAGAACAGAATGATAAAGGATGAAAACTGCAGGAAAAAAGTAAATCTCCTAAAAATGTTTCTTCATATCTATAAATGATTTTTGGAATATTCCATTAGTAACAACAATAACAATAGAAATACAAATCTTCTAACTTCACCCTCAATTTGTTCATATTTTGGCAATGGAAAATAAAATAATGTGAATTTACAGTATATATTTTGAATCATTAAGTCCAACACATTTAAAACGATTCTATTAGACCTACAGCAGTGTTTCTAAAATTGTGGTATGGGTACCACTGATGGTACTCGGGCTTCTTTTGGTGGTACTCAGGAGTCTTTTACAGTTCAAGTCTTGCTTTAGTTAAATTTAGACCCAGTGGGTTAGTCCTGTTAATCCTGGATATTTCCTGGTTTAGGCCTGGTTTAGGCCTTGTTTAGGCCTGGATATGTCCTGGTTTAGGCCTGGATATGTCCTGGTTTAGTCTTTGTAGTCCTAGTTTAGTTGTGTAGTTTATGTTTAAATAAGGTTCTAGTGAAATTACCAATTTTACCCAAAATTTTAGGACGTAGAATGCAATGGAGAACAACTATTAACTATTGATTGCCTTTCAATTTTGCTATATACAGTACAAGTCTGGCCAGCAACCCATTGTCTTTATGAAGTTAAATGGATTCCTTTCTACGAACAACAATTTCTCTTAATAAATATCCTGTAGGTTCAGTGGAAATTGTTTTAAATGTGGCAGACTTAATGATTTAATTTTGGATGCCAAAATGCAAATAAAAAAATCAAATCAAAACTTTCAAAATCAAAGCTTTAACTGCACTTTAAATCCCTTTACTTTCTGTACTGAAACTGACCCTAAAGACCATATTAGCTTAGAATAAAGTATCACTGCTGCAAAGGGGTTCATGAGAGTCAAGAGCCTTAGAAAATCACTAATGACCCTGGTCGGCAGATTAGATCCCACATCAAGGCTCCTCCGAGTTCAACACCATCCGTTAAAGAAGAGTGCTTGAGTCAGGCCTTCACGCCCCGATAGCTACGAAGAAATCATTACCGAGGGACACCAGTAAGAAGACGGACCCGCGCCAAGAAAAACATGGACTGGGTAATGTATCATGCATGTTATTTGTCATCGTCTTCTTCAATATTGCACTGTAATAATAATAACTAAAACCTCCTAGTCACAAGCGGGAAAGTGTTCAAAGTTTTGGCTCGAGCTGGAGCTTAAAAAAATACAACTTTGGAAAAAAAATAAGAGGCTACAGCAAGAATGAGCTGTACACTGAAGAAGACAAGGGGAAAAAAAACTATAAACAAAACATAAAATCATCTCCATTTTATGCTCAAATGTGAGAGGCAGTAAAGCTTTGTCACTTCTTTTTGCAGCCACTCTGCTGACTGTCTGTGTAATGCTGTGCCATTTCTTGAGCTAAAGGCCTTTTCAGAGCATTTAATTACAAGCAGCGCAGTGTTTTCATCAATTGCTTATCTTTCTTTTTCTCTTGATTATTCTTTGTTGGTCTCTCTCACTGCAGATCTCTTATCCTTCACCTTGCGTCGCAATTACACCTTTTCAATTACTAACAGCAGGTGTGATGTTATAATTGCAGTATATCCATCCACAAACTATATAGAGGAAAGCAATAGGCTACTGCTCCCACTACAACATTGTAATTAAGGTTATGTTACACTATGTCACAATACACACTACAATTTTTATAAAGACAGTTTTAAATTTGCCAGTATTGCAGGGGGGTCATTTAGTTATTGGGTGCCTTGGTGGCTCACCTGGTAGAGTGCATACCGTGTACTAATACACAGGTGGTACAAGTTTACTCACTGGTTTTAGCAGACAACAACACATCACCCTGGTTTTAGCCTCACTACACTGGCTCCCTGTGCATTTTAGAATTGATTTTAAGATTTTACTGATCACTTTTAAAGCTTGCACTAAGCTACATCACAGAGTTATTGACTCTCTGAGCCTCCCCGCAGCCTTAGATCCTCAGGCAGGTCTTTGTTCGCTGTTCCAGGGTCGAGACTCAAGACCAAAGGTGACTGAGCCTTTTCAGTCCTAGCCCTTCGACTTTGGAACGACCTGCCTGATTAGATAAGGCACCATAAGTGACATCTTTTAAATATCTTCTTAAAACACACTTTATCAACTTGCCTTTTTATAATAATCATTTGTATTTGTTTGTATTTATTCTGTTGTTCATGTGTTGTTTTTTTGGAATCATGTTTTATTGTTAAGCAATTTGTAAACCTTGTTTTTCAAAGTGCTATATAAATAATACTGCATGCCATTTGCCTTTCTCTTTCCCCTTTATCCAGTCACTATACTCTTTCTTTAAAAAAATAAACAAATAAACAACAGTAAAAAAAAAAACAATAATAAACTAATCACAATAAGATGCCATGCTAGTGAAGTGGTTAGTTCCCTGACTTAGGTGTCTCAAATGGTAGAGTTGTTTTCCTATAACCAGAAGGTTTCATGGTTTGAATCCCACTCTCCCTAGTTCATACTTTAGTATCCTTTGGCAATACACTTCACCCACTTTGCATGTATGAATGTGTCGGTGTGATTGGTGTTGGTCGGAGAAGCCGTAGACACAGAATAGCTACCACGTCCTTGTCAGTCTGACCCAGAAGCAGCCACAGCTACTCGGTGGTGGTATGTGTTAGGAATGAATGAACAATGGACTAATGTAAAGTGCTCTGAAAAGTAAGGGTGCTCTGATCAGGGTTTTTGAGGCCGATCACCGATCAGTTTCTGCTGTGATCGGCCGATACCGATCATGGCCGATACCGATCACGTGGTCTTCAATGTAGTAATGTATTGTATGCAGGCTATTATTAGTTCCATTTGAAAAATACTGTAGCCTTTGTAAATATAAAAGATACTTATTTTTGTTTTAGAAGAGGTTTTGTTGCATTATTGGTCTTTAATGTGTGCCCAGTGTCTGTGGCTTTGTTTGAATGCTCCGCTGATGTAAAAATCAGCTGTTCTTAATTGGTTCCTTTAATGCAAGTCCGCGGGTGCAGCGCCTGTGTCCGCGTAACGCGCAGCCAAACCAGGTTGAAACACAGTGGACTAAAGAGCAGACAGCTCCCAGTTTTGACAACGTCTGAATGAAGAAAACATGCAAAGAGAGCAGAGAAGACAACGATGAAAGGTGCTCCTCACAGACACACGGACACATGGGCTGCCTTTTTACTTTCTCTTTCCATTAGCAGCCATTTGGTGCAGTTTAAGCCACAAAACGCACAGTTTTCTCCGCGCAACAAGACACAGGCAGACTCTGAACTTTCTTAATCCTTTTAACGTAACTGTTAGCGGGTTAGCTGTAGCTCTATTTATGTTGGTGTTAGCAAATACACGCACTGCTGCGCCTCGGTTCTGTCCCGTGCGCTCCTAAAGCAGGCGGGGACACAGCGGGGACACAAAGCAGCGCCTCCTGGGCAGGTTTGTGTTAGTTATAACCAGGGCTTAACTTAAAAACACTGCTAAAATAACGCTACTGCTGTTTAATCAAACCAGAGTTGCAGGACAGTAAATGTGAGAGCCTCGCGTGTTTATAGTAATTTGATCGGCCCTTCTGATCGGCCCATTTTACCGATCACCGATCACTCTATTTTTAGCCATGATCGGCCGATCATGATCGGCGGCCAATCGATCGGAGCACCCTTACTGAAAAGCATGAGAGGCTGATCTAATCCATTATTTTATATTTGGTGCTGGCATTCTAGGGATCATTTCCCTTATTGGGTACCAAAAACTGCAGCCGCAAAATGTGCCAGTCCCAAGTCTGGATAAATAACAAGGGTTGCGTAAGGAAGGGCATAAAAAGCCTATCAAAGCACCCATTAATTCTCATTTACCGCGCCAATGCCAGAGAGGAAGGGAGAATAAAGAATGAAGAATAGAATAAATGGTCGGATACAGTTTTACCCTCTATCATAATGCAGAGACAACTGAAGCACTTCCATTCAAATTCCATGCTCCCAACTTTGGGGGAACAGTTTCGGGATGACTCTATGGATTAAGAATGGAATGTCACTTAAGTTCATATGCGTGTAAAGGCAGGTGAGCTAATACTTTTGGAAATACAGTGCACTTCTTACCTTGGTATTTGTGTTGTGTACAATAATTGCTTAACAACTGTTTGAACAGAACATTGACCAATTTCTTTGTAGCCTGCAAATGATTGGCCACTGTCTAAAATCAAGTATAAAAATAAGTTAATATCCTCCTCAGCAAGACCAATTTTATCATAACAATAAAACCTGTGCTGTGGACGACTAAAATGTCTTGTCTAATCAAATCATTTCGTCACACAAAATTTCTCCCATATTAATGTCAGATCTAAAAACATGTGTTTGCCATAGCCAGAAGCCAGGGCTGCCCATTCCTTTTGCCTATCATCCAGAAAATCACAAGACGCTGTTATTTTCAAAGAACCATTAAAAAACAGCTTGCGGGAACAGAAGACATATTACTGCCTTGTCTAATGCTCTCCATCATTTTAAACAGCACACACATTGTACTCTATCATTTAATCACACAGCTTATTATGGACTTGAATGTGCCCTTTTAGTTCAGCAAGCGCTTTTTACAAGTGACACTTTTCCTCGAGCATAAAGCGGGGAGACCGTTTTATGCCGTTTCCGCGATCCCACTTCCAGTTCCATTGTTGCGGCGCTGGAGTGGGTGTGATATGACTGAAAGCACAGTAATTGTGGAATATTAAAGTCGAAAAATGGACAACATGTGTTACTGCAAATGGTAGGTTCAATTCATAACAGTAATGTATGAAAAAAAAAAGGGGGGGGGGATCTGGCTAAGAGATTTACAATACGTTTCAAGGGGACTCTATGGAAAACTAGCTGTGTTAAGCAGCTGTTCACAACCTTGTCAGCGCCACATCCAGCCGGCACTTTGTCCGACATGAAAAGATCAGCTTGTAGCGCAACTGCAAGTGTTTGCGACTGACATATCCAATGAGCCCGACGCTTGTGTAGCACTGTGCCTCGGCTTTTTGTGGCCTAAATTAAACATGGCTCGCATATTTTAACCTGAATTCTGAATGCGGAAAGTCTTTTTTTTTGCTGCCATTGCAATACTGAAAAAGATGAGAAGTATATACCTTTGGAAAGTGCTTGTGGTCACTCAGCGATCTTCCACAAAAGATGATACCCCAGTGGCTCTAAGGCTGTTATATTCCTGTAAAGAAAAGAAAACAGAATTCTGTAAGTGGACAAATTATATGATCAACTCCATTCATTTCTGATAAGCATCATTATATTCGACCTTCTGCAAGCCACTTATGAGTGCACCCCACCAGTTGAGCATAACTGCTCTATAGAATACTTAGGGGTAATTCAGATCCTTCATTGGCCGCATACAGTACATTCAGTCCTGAAGTTGGAGCCTTGTGGCAAATGTAGCCATTGAAATATCACGGAGGATTTGCATTTGTTTACATTTACATTTTAATTTGCACATTGTTAATTGCACAGGGATCTGTTTCTGCACCTTTATATTTGCACTAGGGCTGGGACTTTAACGCATTAATCACGATTAATTAATTACAGAGAAATTAATGCGTTAAAAAAAATAATGCAATTAATTGCACTTGTCTATGACAACACAACTTTTCTCAGTGACCTAGTTTCTGCCAGCACGATAACCAGGGCTGTACATCCACATTGGTCAAAATGTCAGATGTGAGTGGATTTCAGCTGTAAACAGTTGGATAATGTGCCTATGTGAGTGCACTACAGGTAACTGTGAGGTTGAGGTCGGCCCGCCCCGCACACAGCCAGTGCACAGCGCCACTTTTCTTTCGCTTTCAAATGTGTTGCTTCAAGGTGCCGCTCATTGTATCTCGGATCGTTCTTACAGCTGACAGCTGCACTGACGCACACAGGAGACAGCAGTCTGTTGGTTTCAGACGTGAAAGAGCAAGGGCAGGTCCACGAGGAGGTCACAGGCGGAGCACAGAGGAGGCGAGAGAGTATATGCCATGTTGTTTACAGAGGATTGTTATAATGGTTGTGTCTAGCCTGGCCTGCCAGACAAACTCTTTTCCTATTCCATAAAAAGTCAGTCCGGTACCTCTTCAGTAACATTTTGTTTCTGAGGCGGAACAATGACAGGCGGAGTAACCAATCAGAGAAACAAAGGGTGGGACATAAGCAGTGCACTGCGGACCCAAACAAACATTGATTCCTGACGTTTTTTTTGTTTTTTTTTTATAAAACACCAGAGTACGGCATATTATGAGCAGCTCTGTGCTTATTTCTGAATGGTGACAGTAGCAGAAGTAGGTGCCAGTCCCAAGCCTGGATAAATAGTGAGGATTCTGTCAGGGAGGGTATAAAAAGAAGCCAAATTTTGCTGTGAAAATTAACTAGACTCAAGCCCAGACCATGACGTAATAATCCATATTTAAATGAAAATTTGTGTGGGCTGAGCGTCAGGAGCTCTGCAATGAGCCAAACAACAATGTTCACTGACCAATCAGAGCACCCTGGGTTGGGGGAGGAGCCTTAAAGGGACAGGCACCAGAAATATTTTGAGTCTGGCTATTTGTTGGTTTGGAAAATGTCCAGTCTGTTTAAAAACATATACAATTGTAATGATAAAAAAGGGACATTTGATTCATTTAAAAAAAATAAGAAAAAGAATATCAGTATCACTTTGACTTTGAAAAAAGCGCTCACAAAACTACCAAAATTCACAAATTAAAAAAAAAAAAAAAAGGGCTAAACTAACAGGATAACATACAGCATAAAATAAAAAAAGTTGTATTTCTCCTGGACAATAGTATTTTACCTTACCTAAGCAAAGCATTTTAAGTGTAACCTTTGTGGATTAATACAAATACGTGCAAAAAATAGTGACCATGGCCTTCAAACCCCATTGCTATTTTTCTAGTTTTAATGCTCCAATATTGGTTAACAAGCTTATTTTGTTCTTCTTTAATACATTTACAGGAAGAATCATCCACAGTATAGCTACTGTTCAGCTTCTGGGTATATTGCAAAAAATTGGTCTTGATATCATTTTAATTGTAGAACTTTCTAACTAGTTTAATACAAATTATATTCAGCAGCAAGACTATGAACTCCGTACAGCTCTACTTCAAGATATCATGCTGTTTTTCTACACTCAGAATGATATACGGCACAGGAAATGTATGCTAATTCAATCACCAACAATCAAGGGACAGTGATGAGAATGGAAAACGCGTTACTATGGCTTCAATGGGAGCTTTTATTGGCAATAGCGCGGACAGTGCGTGCAGCCAGCGTGGCTCATCTGTGCTTCCCATACACCGCATTGTGTTCGAAAATAGGCTACGGAATGCTTCAATTCATCTGTGGCATTACAAGAGGAACTATATTTTCTACATTCGGTCATGTTTTTTGAGATCATTTATTCGACTGTCAGGCCGAATGTTTGGCAATGTGGGAAATAAGTGTAGTCATGCAAATAAAGCAATAAAAACAGATTTCTATGCTACAGGCTAGTAGGTTGTACATTCATTACTATCAACAGTTAATAATGTCACTTTGTTATTGTGCAAAAAGGACCACCATGGCTATGGCTCTAATTGTGCCCCCCAGACCTGGTGTGACAGCTTTGCTAATGAGTATAAATAACAGTGTTAATTTGCTAATAACGGCTTGTTTATGATTTAATTATATGTCAACAATGATATGGGAGTAATATGTCAGAGGTTCAAAGTGCACAGTGTGTGGGGTTCATTATTAAATATACACAATTAGATTGCGGATTTATTATTTAATGTGAGTCATGAAACTAAAACAGAGGAAGAATTTCACTGCGGTTTCGTAACATTACCCAAAAAAGAATTTAATACATTTGTGTAAATTATTTAAAGACTTGTGGGAAAGCCATAAAGCAGCACAAGTCAATCACTGTGTTTAAATGCACTAGAATATTGTGATATTAATTGGAAAATGAGATTACACCGTTTTAGAATAACCACAGTCAGATTAAGCTCATATTCAGAAAAAAACTTAATCAAAATAAGATAACTGGAGTATACCGATTTTTTTTTGTTATTGCAGGATGTAAACACCTTAATCGCATTATTGCTTACGCTCACACAACTCATAAAACAAGAATAAGCATGCAAAACAGTCTTCTTTTACAAAAAAATCCAGCTAATTGGTCCAGGCTCAGAGTTACCTAAATGCCCGTGCACCTAACCACAGATGGTTCAGACCAGTAGTGTAGCAGTAGGGTTAGGTGGCCACTATGCCATTAAAATATTTTTGTGAAATGTATGTATTCTTGTATATCAAAGACTTTGATTTGTAAAAAACCTGAGATTTGCATTCATTAAAAAGAAAATCTACTTTCTGCGAATTTCCTAAAAAAGTTGAAATTTTGCCATACCTTTACCCTATAATGGAGTATTTTAAGGTGCAGAATTGAAACTATAATTTTAATGACAAACCTTTTGATGGTGAAGCTTATGGGTTGCTTTTTGAAGAATTTAATGTAATCATGTGAATATTTTATCCATACTGTGTAGCTTGTAAGTAATTTGTCAAAAGTCAAAACTTCCAAACTTGACAAAAGTGAAAGTTACTGCTTTCTAACAACTTTTTCCAGTTCTGATTGGCAAAAACCTGCAGTTAGAAACTTTATTCTGTTCCGTTCTCCATAACACTTAACAGCCTTTTTGACTAAACTTACTGCCTGCCTGGCTTTGGGGAAAAAAAAACACTCCCCACAAATTGTCGTCCCCCTCAAAACAGTTAAGCGCAACAGTCCTCAGCCACAGTCAATAAATAGGAACACATAACTTTCTTTTCCTCCCACAGCTCCCATGCTCTTGCAGCGCGATCCAATTTCATCCGGGCGGAGGTGATCCTTCCCGGCGGCTTGTTGGGATGGAGGCCGCCGGGTCGTTTACACAGCGCGGCGAGAATGAGGGATTTCGAATGACTCCGCGCTCCGATTGTGTTCCACTGGTGCCCAAGGACCTTCCCTGACTCGACACAACCACTCATCAGGCAGTCACATAATTCTAGGCTAAAAGCAAAAGCGTGGGGGGCCGAGGAGATCCAGGAAACCCGACTAGGCTGAGTGTTAGCAGATGGATGAGTCCTTAAGCTCCTTTTTAGTCCTTGTCCTTCAAAATAGCCGCCACTCCAGCAAGAGAGTTTTTTTTTTTTTTTTTCCCAGGACAATAACAGGGGTGATATACTTGCAAGGACAACTTTTGCAACAAGCTAAAATAGCTTTTAAACAGAAACAAAAGAAGAAGAAGAAAAACAGAAAGAAAAACAACAACTTAGAAATGGCAAAATCTATATAAATAATGAATATATATAAATGAATACACAACACATACAAACCCACCCCGAACTTAAAAGCTTTGGTGGTCCAGATGGCTCACAAAAGCACAAAAAAAAAAAAAAAAAAAAAAGGAAATAAACCCTAAATACACAAAAACAAAGGACCACAAAATGAATTATGTGTGGAAACAGAAGGTAATGTGCTTAATGAGTGCTGGATTTCCATAAATACTGAGTGCCAAAGCCCTTAGCTAACCCAGAGTAGCATTATTTTTTGTGCACATTTTACACATAAAAATAACATTTTGTCAAATACAACTGACTGAGTACCCATGTGTACTGTCTGTGATTGTGTAGAGAACATTAGGTATAGTGTGAGTGGCTTGCTAGTGTTTATGCTAAACAAGATAAGACCACAAGAATGCTAATGACTTCAACTGGACTTGTACACACGGATTGTCCTAGGACCTGTGCTTCCTCATTAAAGACTGCTAGACTGACAAGATTAGCATACACTTTACTAAAGCTGCAAGCAAAGCTACATTATGTGAGTGGCTTGATATATAATGTTGCTAGTCATCACGCTAAACAAGCTAAAGGTGCTACCAGCAAGTACGCTAAGGTCTATGTTAAGGGGGACTTGTACAGAACACCACATGGAGGACCCAAAGTTACACATGGCTTGTCCTGGGACCTGGGCTTCCTCATTAAAGACTGTTAAACTGACAAAATTAACATACACTTTGCTAAAGCAGCAAGCAAAGCTACATTATGTAAGGGGCTTGATATATAGTGTTGCTATATTGATTGTTCACAGACCTGTGTTTCCTCATCAAAGACTTTTAAACTAACAAGACACACTTAGCATCCAGTTAACTAAATCTGCAAGTAAAGCTACAATATGTGACAGCATGTCAACAATATTCAGTAGCTATAGTCATATATGCATATCAGGTAGCCAGCATACATGAGTATTCTCGCTGTTCTTTGGTACTATACTGACTGTTGATGTGTCTAACATGAAGTCTTTTGTTCCAATATAAATGGATGGCTAATAGTGATGTTTTTTGTTGTTTCATGCACCATTTGGGTGTTCTAGCTTGTTGATGACAATTTTTTGCAACCAAACATTGCCCAAAAAATAAATAATGAACTCAAATAAAAAATAGACATTAGACATTTTCAAGACTAGACAAGGAAATTGCCTATTTTCGTGTATTCTGTTGATAATGAGCAATTCAATGTTCTCCTGGATACATGCAAACCTTGAGTCTTGTATTGAAAATAAATAAGAAAAGAAATCTTGTTATAATGTGCAATGCTGAAATTAGAGAGGATTTACATTTTCATTCATATCAGCGTACAAGTGCAAATTTTCAAACTAAGAACCCCTGGGGGAAGATTTTGTCATTTAGCGGTTTTTGCCTCGTTAATGCAAATGTATAATGATGACATGAATAATCAGTGGTGGATTTCCATGAATTATGAGTGGTGATGGCCTCGGCTAACCTAAAGTACCATCGAAGCTCTTGGAATAGATTTAAAAATAGATGTATTGGGTTCAGCCAGCAAACATAATACCATATATCAAAGTTTTTATGAATTTAACACGTTATTTTACTTTTAATTGAACAAAAATAGAGCTGTATTTGAAAAGGTCAAAAGCGCAAGATAAGTTTGGAGCAAGTTTTCCAATTCTATGAAGGAGCTCATTGACTTGAGCTAATAGAAATTGACATGCTAGTGGATTTCTGATGAGTTTTTAGATAATACTCCTGATTGGGACTGCTATTTTTGTTGCGACTATTTTCAGTGCTGCAATACCCTTGAGATTACTTGTCAATCATTCAATCAGACACCAATGGCATCATCTTGAAATGGCATGGTTAAATTAATTAATTGGCATCAACGAGTGAGTTTTTTCCCGCCCCTTTTAAACACAACAGCAAAGTGTACAGAAAATGTCACAGATTATGACATTAACATTAATTATACGCCGCCAGGCTTTAGAGAGAGCACAGTAATGGCACATAGTGTAGCATGTCTAATGGCAGCCACGGACCCAGAGCAGTGGAATAATGAGAGATTAACAGAAAGGTCAGACCTCCATTTGTTTCCGCTAACCCGCGTCGACTGGTTACACTTCAGGCTTATTACTGTCATGAGAGGGATGAACCACCGCATGACACCCAACATTATCAGGGAATCTTCGTTTAAATCAGGAAAGTTAAGATGGAGAGGACCAGCACTTGACCTATACTGGATAGTTACACCACCTCCAGATCTCTGCTGTTTGAGATTTTTTTTCTCTACTTTCCCTTTGTGCTTCTTTCATTATAGGGGCATTGCTGCAATTAGGAGACTTAGCTTTTTGGGTTAATTTTGCATTTCAGGGTTTACAACTTAAAAAAAAAATGCTATAGTTATTTGTCATCTTTTAATGTCGTCTTTTGTGAAGCTTTTGCATTCACTTTGCTGAAAAAAAGCTTAGATTAGGTGCATGTCCCATTAAGGCCTACTTCCCCCCTTCTGGCCATGCCCACTTCACTCCGTCAGCCCAAACCAGCACTGGACAGAATGGGGACTGGGGCCTACTCATGGATGCAGGACACCTACAGCTGAGGAAATGGTTGGATTTTTTTGTGTTTATTATCTTTTTTTCCACACCAAAGACTTTTTCCATTTTCAAAATCTTTAATTTGGCAAAAAAAAAAACTTTTTATGGTTTGTGATGTCACATTTTTTGCATTACGCGCCAATGAGCACGGCTATTGAAAACAATGGCAGTCGTGACGGCATTCATTATCCAGTTCTATAATACGTCCATGGGCCTACAGGGATTAACTGTTAGCAACACAATTGTTATCGAGTTCCTGGTATTTTTTACTTGCCTTATCTTTTTTTTCAGACTTTCTAGTGTTTAAGTGCCTGCAACATTATGGTATAGTGTTTGAATCTTATTACGTACAATGAGGACCAGTGGCCTCTTACTGGAATGTAATGGCTTTATAAAACAGTATTAGTCATAAGATACACTCACTGTATATGTGACTATCTCAAAATGATGACACACCTGATGATAATAACTGTCTTGAACATACACATAGTGCTGTGTTTGTGTTAAGTTAAGTCCAAAATTATTCATACCCTGGATGAATTTTGAGATTAAGTGAATTTTGACTACAAATTCACAGTGAAATGATTTAGTTCTGGACTCTGGTCTTGGCCACTTCAATTCTGTTCCCTGCCAACAATTTCTTTGCCACTTTGGTTGAGTTTTGCGTTATTAAATATTTGGGCTAAACTCTATATCCCACCAAGTAATGTGGTGGTGCCACTTTCTGCTTTTCAGCAATTAAATTCATTTCTAGGCCAAAAAAATATCTTAACTCTTTTTTTGATTGATACTGGCAGTGGTCAAAATCAAGCCATGCCAATACAACACAAAGTTTATTCTTAAAGGTCTGATACATATGTTGTACCACTCAACTACTTTTCTTTGTTCAGTTAAATGTATACATTCTATTTTAATTGCATGTATAACAACAATATCAGAAAAACAGTCAGTATCTTGTGTGACCACCATTTGCCTCATGCTGTGCTACAAATCTCCTTCACATAGAGTTGTTGAGGTTGTTGATTGTGGCCTGTGGAATGTTGGACCCCTCCTCTTTAATGGCTGTGCAAGTTGCTGGATATTGGCAGGAACTGGAACACGCTGTCGTATTCGCCGATCCAGAGCGGTGAGTATGTTGGCCATACAAGAGCTGGGATGTTTTCAGCTTCCAGAAATTGTGGAGAGATCCTTGCAACATGGAGCTGTGCATTATCATGCTGCAACATCGAGGTGATGGTCGTGGATGAATGGCACAACAATGGGACTCAGGATCTTGTCATGTTACACCTGTGTTCATTGTCCATAACATACACATGCTTATACCATAACACCATGGGCCACCATGGGCCACTCGAACCACAACGTTTACATCAGCAAACCGCTCACCCACACAACACCATACACGCTGTCTGCCATCTGCCTTGTACAGTGAAAACCAGGATTCATCAGTGAAAAGAGCATCTCTCCAAAGTGCAAGACGACATCAAGTCAGTTATGATGACAAACTGCAGTCAGGTCAAGACCCCGATGAGAACGACAAGCATGCAGATGAGCTTCCCTGAGATGGTCTCTGACAGTTTGTGCAGAAATTTTGTCTGGGTGGCTGGTCCCAGACTTGTCTTGGAGGTCTTGGAGATGAAGATGCTGGATGTGGAGGCTGGTGTGGTTACACATGGTCTGTGGTTGTGAGGCTGGTTGGATGTACTGCCAAATTCTCTGAAACGCCTTTGAAGACAGCTTATGGTAGAGAAATGAACATTCAACAGCTCTGGTGGACATTCCTGCAGTCAGCAGCCAATTGCATGCTCCCTCAAAATTTGCAACATCTGTGACATTGTGCTGTATGATAAAACTGCACATTTTAGTGTGGCCTTTTATTGTGGCCAACCCAAGCACACCTGTGCAATATTCATGCTGTCTGATCAGCATGTTCATATACCACACCTGTGAGGTGGATGGATTATCTCAGCAAAGGAGAAGTGGTCACTAACACAAATTTTGACAGATTCATGAACAATATTTGAGAGAAACAGGCCTTTTGTGTACATAAAAAGTATTAGATCTTTGAGTTCACCTGATGAAAAATGGGAGCAAAAACAAAAGTGTTGTGTTTATATTTTTGTTCAGTGTATGTTCTGTTAGTAGGCTCTGCACATTCACCATTGCACCCTTCAAGAGCTGCCGTTTTCGGCTCTTCTAGCATCACAATTTGGCCCTTGTCAAACTCACTCAAATCCTTACACTTGACTATTTTGCTTGTTTCTAACACACCAACTTTGAGGACAAATTATTCACTTACTAAATAATATATCCCACCCCAACCCACCCAACAGGTGCCATGATAAAGAGATACTGTGCATTATTCACTTCACCTCTCAGTGGTCATAATGTTACACTTGATCCTTGTATGATGCCAGGGATAAAAGTCATTGTGTTTTTTATTAACAAAAAAAAAAAAAAAAAAAAGTCACTCGGAGAACTCTTTTGTTGTTATGCTCTATGGTAAAGTAAGTCACACCATAGTGGCAGATAACAGGTCAATTTGAGACTTCAAGACACAATAACAGAATGGCACTCTATTTATTTTGGTTACGCTCTTTGCTGGTGTATCTCTGCCCCTCTTCCCGCTGTGAGGTGAATCTCATATAAGATATCTGATCACACCCCATACGTTAGGTCATTTGTCCTTGTCATAGACCCATGCTGTTTCTCAACCTAACTGTATCAGTGTGTCACAGACAAAACACTACACCACAGGAATGCAGGAACTCACTCCTACGGTGTTCCATTGTCAGACGGGTTCATCACCTCCGTCAGGAATGCTGAAACTCATCCTTCCCGAAAGTCTACCACCGCCTCCTATACACTTTCAATTTTCACAGCTCGGTCATCAATCACAGAGGTGCATGTTTTCTCACAGTTCAGGGCATCATTTTAACCTGTTAAAAGCTTGCTCTTTTTCAAACAATATATGTTTTTTCTATTTTGAATTTGTGGACCAGTTTCCTTCTTTAATTTTCACACTAAAATGTTTAAAATGTCAAAATTTCACATTTAACTTTCATTTCATTCACTTTTTCGACTTTCCATCTGAAATGTTAACTTAAAAAGCTGTTCTCAGGCTTTTCTTATGAGTCAGATAACGCCACTTCAGTAAAACCTTCAAGCACCAAATTTTCCCGTCTATGCATATCTATATTTTGAAGGCTTTGACTGAGGGGGTTTGTAAATATTTAATTCATAGCCTGATTTATTTGGCTTTAACTCCGAAAATGTGTCAAAAAAAATTTTTTTTAAGGCTATTGGCAGTAAATTCTTTCTTATTTTCTAAAGCTCAAAATAAGTAGGGCTAGGACTTTAATGTGTTTAGAATTTTAATTAATACAGGGAAAAAAATGAATGTGTTAAAAATGTAAGAACTTTCCATGGCAACACAGAACTTTTCTCAATGACCTAATTTCTGGCACATGGTCACTAGTGCTGGACGTCCACACCAATCATGGCCATAAAATGATTAATTTCGGTATAAACACGTATCTGAAACTTGTCAAAAGCAAGGTTACAAACACATTTTGCTGAATTTTCAAGTTATCATCATGAGTTAGCTCATAGCTGATTAGCCTCCGCCTAGCCTTTTAACTCTGAGTCTATGGGAAAAATGAATGGGAAATTTACTTCCGGCACCAGAGGGGGCAGGCACTGTTGCACTCCATTGTATTTCTGACAAAAAGATGTTGCTATTTGATAAAAAATGTCATTAATTGTGATTAATTAATTTCATAAATTGTTTTTAATCGCCTCCTCCCTCCAAAAATAAAACAGCCATAATTTCCTTGGTAAAAAAATAAATAAAAACAAACTTTAATCCTATGAGTCAATCAAATGAACTGAGAACTTTGAACCTGGCTCCATCCCGCATTCCAATTTTTTCTTATACATTAAAAGTAGCATATATATATATATATATATTTAAGTAGATATTGCCTAATTTGCATTTTAAAATGTAAAATTATGCACAACATGCAATACATTTTACTCCAGATTGATGCCAGTAATCGAATAATAAAATATAACCATATTACTGTAAGATTTTGACAAAATTTCTGTCCACAAGGCACCACTTCTTTCTCTCAAAACATGTTCTTGAGAAGTTGGTGCTCAGCCAAAAATCACAGAATGACTTGAAGTTTTAAATGTAATGATTTAGATTTAGATTTTGTCAGTACAGTATATGTGAGAGGCAGGTAGAATGACTAGATAGACATTTAATCCAGAGGGAAATTCAAATGACTTGATAGCTGTAGATCACGAACACTAAAAAAAAAAAATATTATCTGACTATGGTCCACACTTTTGGAACATGTAACTAAAAATGCAAACAAGCTATCTTTTTTTCTCTTGCATTTCACAAAAACTATTTAATTAACTCCACGGCTCATCCTTTCCGTAAGTCTACCCCATACACACTCTCCCCCATTTCTCTCAGTATCACAGAAGTGCATGTTTTCCCACCATTCTCTTCTAGACAGTTGACATTTAACCAACGGAAAACAAATTCCTCTCATGAGTGCATTTTCGATACACAGTCGGCATAATGTAAACAACACACCGGGGTAATCAGAGTGCGAAACGTCTCCTCCTAAAGAAACACGAGCAAGTAAATGAGTCCATTTTGTTGCAAATAACGATGCGGTTTTACACAGTTTACTGGCTAATTTAAAAGGCCGGCGTTGTGCGGTGTGACCCAGAGAGAACTGAGTGCTTTTATTCGGCAGCTGCTTTAAAGAAATGGCCTCACTAAAACGCTGTTACTTTTACACGTCTGGGCCCATTTATGAGAGGGCTCCCAGTTGTATACTTTCTCTCTAGTGTTAGCAGCACTGTTGAATTGGACAGCTTAGTTGGACTATACTTGTGGCCTGATTAAGCTGTCTACCTTTGTCTGAGTTGACATGCATGGAAGTGAATCAGGTCTTTAGAGACTATTGAGTCAGTCAGGTTGCTTCTTAACAATATGGATTGGGTCAGTGGAAAGTGATGAGTTACCCTGGGCAAAAGAGGTTATGAACGATCTCAAAAAGTGCACCACATCACCTTGGTAACCATTTGCCCTTTGGTTCCATCACTGCAATTCACTAAAGAAGCATGAAGGTTGCCTAAAGGTAGCCTAATTTTACATAGAATTATCACCATATGCTTTATGCACATTTATTGTCTATATTTTGTGCAGCTCTGTTAAGGTATTGTTTTGAAAGGTGGGAATAGAAATGGAACTGATTCAACTGAAAATGTACAATGACAAAAGCCAGTTTTATATCAATCTCGCGCTATCTATTGCTAAAAGTGGTTGTTGCTATTGGCAAACCTAAAACCTGCCCACTTCGCGGCACACCACTGGGCTGTCCCGGCAGCGGTGCAGACCCAAATGAATCAGCGGGAGCCAGACAACATGGCTCTTTGGGAGTTTGTGAACTATATCCATTCAAATTATTTCATGAAACCTGAAAGCATAATATGGGCCCTTTAACATTAGACTTTGGTAAACATGAAAATTAGTTAACATGAACTTGACTTGTTATAGCATAAAAGACTATTACACTGGACAACTTTGCCATTTAATGCAGCAGCTTCATATGTAAACATTAAGTTGCTGCCTTTTTAAAACTCATCTAATACCAAGTAAACACCAGGCTAGCATTGCCAATGTTGATACCAATGGAGATACTTTGTACAAATACAGGTAGCCTATGTGCTTTCATAGGGACTAGCAGTGTGCCATTCAATCTGAATACACTTGACCACTAAATGCGTTTGCTATTGTTGCTTTCCACTGTTAAGTGCATGTTAAGACCCAGATCTGATTTAAGGAAAGAGAGGGAAGCATCAGAATCAAACACTAGTTTCAATCCATGTATAGTGTCATTGGTATTGATACTATTGATATTTGGAAGTTGTAAACATGCATTTATTGCTTGACCAAAGTGCACCGAAAATGAGAGCACTTTGTCCAACTTTAGCTTGACCTGAGCAATAGCATGACTCTGAATTACATTATCCAGGTGAGGAATTATAATTACTGGCATTCAAGACAGTGATGTTTAGCTGCATTTAAAAAGTGAAGTGAAAGCCAATCTTTTTCTTTTTTCTGCTTGCTTGTAACTGCACCGACTGTTTTTCCCCTCTGCCTTCTGTCCCTGAAGTCTCGAACCTCCCCCTTTTACAAAAACACCAAATGTGAGACACAGACACCACATGTTGGGGAATGGAAAATTGATTATAAAAAGGCAAAGTGAAGGAGAATCTGCACTAATGTTGGCAGAGAGTGCACCGTCCCACAGCACAGTGTCACCACAAGCCATCAGCTGCTGTGCTTTGATGCCGCCCCGTGCATATTCTTTTGCTTTTGACACTGGTAAGCCTATATGCCTCGTGAGAGCTCGCCCAGGGGTCAACTAATGGGACCGCTGCCATCTTCCTCTTTGCTTTGGAAAAGGCAGCCCCGGCTCGTCTTTTCTCCTCCATGTTTCTCTTTCCTGAAGGTTTGGTTACAATAACTACAGCTAATGCAAACCCAGATGGGGACAGAGCAGAGAACTATGGCCTCAGTGGCGGCTTTAAGTAACCGGCCTGAAGTTTTTCCAAGCCAACACAAACTCGCTCACACCTTGGAATCTTTCAATTTGCCCAGGAATAAATTGCAGTAGAAAGCAATTGGCCGTGCGCTGAGGGAGTGAAATTGAAACCCCCGTGCAGAGACAGTGGCACACTCTCAAAACAGAACAGAGGCGCACAGTCATTCTCCCCAGGCTTCATTAAATATGTTTAAGGAGAGCCCTTAATTCTACTAATCAGCGGGATAATCAGCCAATCAAAGTAACAACATTCAGTCACGAGAGATCGGGCTAATCCATCTTAATCTGAAAAAATTAGACAAGAGATAAACCATAATCGGCTAGTAAGCATAAGAAGTAAATTCGATTTTTACTTATTGTAAAGCCACACAAAAAACACATTAAAAACACATTCTTTTCTTAGGCAATGTGACAAGTTTCTGAGTATTGTGAAAGCATGGTTATGTGAGGAAACGCTAAAAGAAATCTGGCACCTTAATGTTTGCAATAACAACAAGCTGCCCTCAAATGCACTGAATTCAAATGTTTTTAAGACTGAACTTATAACCATGTCCCTATGTTCCTTTTAAACTTTAGAATTTGTGCATTGCCAATTTTATTTCATATCCCATTTTTACTGGTTTGTCATTAACTCCATTAAAATGTATCTTTGTAGAAAGTCCAGCAAGCAGAAAACTTAATAAAAGGACTGAATACCATCGCTTTTAAGCTTGAAGTTCTTTTTCGTTGCGCATGCACTTGCCTTGAAAGTTTGTGGTTTTCATTAAGGCTATTCACAGTAGTGTTGACTTCTTTATCCACAAGTTGACTTTTTTTCAGATGCCAGCCAAAATCTGGGGTCAAATGGCTGGACACCTTCTTGGCTTCTCCTCTTCACACAGCGTCAAGCAGTCTCTGACCTGTTTCCTGCCAGGATTTTTTCTGGTTGCTTTCTTAGCTGCTTTATAATCTGCTTGTCTAACTGCTCCATGAGTTTCAGAACCAGCAACTTGAGGGCCTGGCTCTTCTCCTATTTTTCTTATAGCTGGTCTCTGAGCTGACGACAAGCAGCCCTCTTATCTATTTTCTTACTGATGTGTCTTGGATGGTCTTTAAATGCCCCCCTGTTGCTGTTCCTTTCATCTGTCTGGTGTAGTCCTCCCTGTTTTTAAGCTTGGACTCCTGCTGAAGCTGTCTTTAACTAAGCTGCTCCCTTAATTATTTCTCATTTTCTTTCAGTAGTACCTCTTTCTCTCCTTCTGTTAGCCACTTGGTGTTCTCTTCATGTCTTAACTCCCAGCGTCTTCTGTTCTTTCCATAAAGTGTTCTTATTTTTACAGTTTTTCTGAAGTCTCGGACGCTTTTCTTCAGAGAGGTTGGAATGAATCTCCTTCCTTTATCTTCTCTGCTGCTTGAGCCACCTGGTCTTGCTATAGCTTTCTACAGGACTTGGATAGTCGTTTCTAGCTCTTTAAACTTTTTGTCATGTTGGAAGTTGACTTTATTGTAGGCCCTCACGTTGAGTTGAGTGTGTCTTTTCTTTTTTGTTTTTTTTCTTGGGTTTCTCCTTGGTTTATTCAGTCCTGGACACATCTACAGCCTGTCTGTCCTGGGAGTGGATCCCCCCTTCATGTGGTTCTCCCTGAGGTTTCACTTTTTCCCATAGCTGTTTTTTTTTTTTTCTGTCCTTACGTAGATGGAGTATCTAAGGACAGGAAAAAGCTTTTTGCCTGTTTGTTCTTTTGTCTTCTTCTGTAAAGCCCTTTGAGGCCACTGTTGTGATTTTGGGCTTTATAAATAAACAGAATTTTTCTTGATCAGACATATTTGCAAGGCGTTGTTTTCATCTCATTTTTAAGCTCCCACAGATTTTGCTCATTCACATTATAAAAGTCTGCACACTTGAGGACTAGTTTGTCATGGAGTTTTATGTTTTTCTGCAGAAGTTCTTCAAAAAG
Organism: Bostrychus sinensis; assembly: GCA_020698575.1. Lineage (NCBI taxonomy): Eukaryota > Metazoa > Chordata > Actinopteri > Gobiiformes > Eleotridae > Bostrychus > Bostrychus sinensis. The sequence continues at coordinate 8,108,425 of CM036257.1, read as the reverse complement.
GACTTTGTGATCTTTAAGCTGTTCTTAGAAGGCGTCTTTTTTCTCCTCTCCTCCTTTAGTCTTTTCTGCTGTTGGAGTTTTTCTTGTTGTTGCAGAAAACAACTGCTCTCCACTTTTGATTTCATGTCTATTTTTTAGCTGAAGGCCTTGTGATTGGTGGCAGAGTCTTTTATGCCTACTGTCCATTCGCAGAATTTGTATTTTAGGATTGAGTTAAGTTGTGTTGTAAAACTCTGATTGCTGCTACAGTTCCTTTGCCGCCAGGTCTTAGCCCGACTCAGTGCACTCAGGGGCCAAAACAAAGGATTTACAATATAAAATTGGTACTAAACCCATGTTTTCAGACCTTATGGCAAAAAGCTAATTTGCAGACCAAGTGGCATTTGATGACAGTGAAATCTTGGATCTGAAAGATGTGGGGCCCAAGGCTCTAGGGATCTAGTCATCAAGGATAAAACAATTGTCTTCTCTGTAGGTGCCTAAATTGCACTTCAAGGTTTAACTTTTTATCTTAAGCTTTTGATTTTCCCCTCTAAAACGTGTACTTTTCTCTGGAGAGTGGCCACAACGTCCTCCACACGATTGAAATTCACAACTCTGCAGTTCAGTGCACACACCTAAGTGTTTTTTCCTTCGTTCAATTGTGACCAAAAATCCATCTAGTTTGATTGAAAAGTAATTTTTCAGCTCACTATTTGTCAAACTTCTAGAACAGCAACCTTTTTGGTCTTGTGTACCCACTGGGCTTTTTGTCATACCCCCTTTCTCATATGTGTTGATGATTTTTTAAAAAGCCTTCAGCTGCTTATATTTTGTGTTTATAATTTATATACACATTTTTCATCTTATTAGTTATGTTAGTGTAAATAAAAAATCCTATTCATTTTAAGATAACATAATAAATTAACCTAATCTAAAAAATTATGAAATATAAAATAATCTTCTTGCCTTACTTTACTATTATTTATGTTCAAAATAAATAAATAAAAAAAAACACTTTTTTTTTCTTCTCCCTTTCTTTGTCGGGGTTGCTACAGCAAATCAGTTCCACAATGATTTGCCTTAGTTTTTACGCCAGATGCCTTTCCTTTTGCAACCAGCCACATACAGTGACTGGAGAAGGTTTGGGTGAAGCGTCTTGCCCAGGGACACAACGACAGTATGCACTTTGGCTGAGGTTCGAATAGGCTACCCTCCAGTTGCTGGGTGAATGCTTAACCTACTGCCCCACTGTCGCCTCAAATAATAAAATATAAATAATCTAAATAATAAATTTACTATTAAGAAAAAATTGAATAACTGTTCCTTAAAACAAGCTATTAAACCTAAAAGAAAGTTACAAAACATATTCTAATAATAATCTAATTTTCCACTGAGATAGCTCTTCTTTTACAAGCTTCAGTAGTTCAATATGAACAGATCACAAAAATGTTCTCATCATTTTGGAAATTAAATGTGAAACAATTCCAAGTACCCCTTGCAAAGTGCTTGCGTACCCTTAGGTGTCCCCTTACCCCTGGTTGGTAAACACTGTTCTAGGCTGAATAATCATTACCTGTACACTGTGAATCAAGGAGTGGGTCTTCAAACCTGCCAATAACAACATTACTAAGTCAAAAGCCCCATTGTTCCCTCAGACCACTGTTCCCACAGCCCGTTGTTCCCATATTTCGATTTTATTTTATTTTATTTTTTTATGTGTCAAATTTAGGCCCAATGTTCAGCCCAATGTTCCCACATTTCTAAGATTTAGGGTTACGGTTATGGTTAGGTGGGAACATAGGGCTGCGCGAACAATAGGCTGTGGGAACATTGACAAGCTGTCCTGTTGCCATGTTAAGCTTGAATTGTAAAAAAGTAGATTGCTGCCAATGGAAAAAAAAAAAAAAAAGTATTTTATCAATCAATGCACTTTTATAATGACAAAAGGTCTATTAGTAATACATACGTCAATTGAAAAATGCTTTCTGACACACCAGATTCCTGACATACTGTAGATACAAATGAATTATCACATCACCTTATTTAGTCTAAGTCCAAAACAACTCATTGTATTCTTATCTGAGTCACTCCGGTCTGGAGAAACCACAGCTCTCCACAGTCATCCCTTTGTTTAGCATAAAGAAATAACAATATTCAGTCGTTCACAGCACCCCGGGGCCACTCCAGTGTTGAAGCATGCCTCTTTGCCTCAGTTTCTGCATGCCTTTTCACGACATGTAAAATACAATTGACAGCAGCAGAAATGGCAGTGTCTTGTCGGCAATTACGGACCTGGGATTGAAGCCACATAAAACAGCCCCGAGGAAGTGCTTAAAATGTTGAAATATATACGCGCACATGTATGTCCTACAGCTAAGTGACCCGGGTCAGTTGTTGTAGTAATCCGGTCTTAATGTTGGAATGTTCTGGGTTTTTTTTTTTTTTCCAGCCCCCCCTGACATCAGTGCCCAGCTGAGATTCAGTCAGCTGTGTTTGCTCTATCCGCAGGGTGGCATTTTGGTGACACGCATTAGCCCCCCCAATGTAAAAAGCTAACAGAAAAGCTAACGTTTGTACATCTCCAAAGCTGTAGGCCTTATACGTAACTGGATAAAGGTGTACAGAGGAGAAAAACTGACTTTTCCCTCCGGTTATTCAGCCTCAACTGAGTTTAAACTTCCCTCATAGTCTGTTTTGTGTTCTCTCTATCTTTGCTTGAACGCTTTTACAAGACAATAAACAGACATTGCTGACCCTTTCAAAAGATAATCTCTTTTAGACTTTAAACAAACTGCCATGACTTCATGTGTATCAAAGTTTGGAAACCTCTCTATCAAAATATAACTTGCCGTATCTAGGCAGAAAAACCAAATCCAGCGTTTCCCATTAATTCAGAAGACGATGGTGGCCCATCATTGTCTGAATATACCACCCACAGTCTAAAATGAAACTATGAAACTTTTCCTCACATAAATACATTACTTAGATACTACTGATGCAACACATGTAATAATCTTAATAACTTATAAATATCTAAAACATAGACACCAAAAATATATATAAATGAATTAAGAATTTAAAAAAAAGCTTTAAAGTGACTAAATGTTTAAATAAAAACATAAAATGGAAAAAAATAAATTAATGCATTTAAATTAACATGTAGGGAGAAACAACACTGTCAAAAATATCAGTAGATTTTATGGTAAAAATCTGTAAAATCTCAACAGTAAAAGACCATAATTGATATATCGGTAAAATACTGTTTTGGTTATGGTAATTAACTGTAATATTAAAAATAAGGCAAAATTGTATTTTTTAGTTTTATTTTTTTGTAATTTATACAGTATAGCACTGTTAAAATGATTGAGCCCTGTGTTTATTACAGTTTAACACCTTTTTAAAAGATAATAACTTTAAATTTTACAGTAAATGTTGATTAAAACGTAAGTCAAACTGTAAAATATACAGTTAATACATTTTTTTGAAAGATTAATAACTTAATTTTACAGTAAATAATAATAAAAACTCAAGTCAAAAACTGTAAAAACAACATTTGTGATAATATTATACTGTAAAATCAAATACAGGCCTCTTGTAATTTTTATGGTAGAATTCTGGCAACCATAGCTGCCAATTTTTTTGCCTAAATTTTACAGATTTTTTTTTACAGTGAAGGCAACCCTTCTGCCGACCTAAACATGACAGGTTACAAAAAAAAAAAAATATGAAAATTGTCTTGTTCACTAATCTAAGGGACCAACAAAGGTATGGTCTTCACAGTATATTGGGCCTCAAACATAAATGAATAATGGTTAAAGACAAATCTATTTAGTTTCAGCTCATAATATGGACTTTTCTCTCCAATTATTTGGTTCCCACTGGGTTTAAACTTATGTTATTCTGTTACATTGGCTCCTAGTTTATGTTGTGTTCTGTCTCCCTTCAGTTGAGAACTTTTACAAGACACGAAGCAAATTTAAGACTTTAAAATTTATGTCTCTGCCAAATCCAGATCCATGGCACTATGCCTCAAGTTCTGCTCAAACTGCTATGACTTGCATGAAGGAAAGTTCGAAAGCCTCACTACTAAACCAGAACTTGCCGTATCTTGGTGGAATAGTCATATAACAGTAGGAGAAGCAAGCGACAAGATAACCCTGCTGCCGACCATAACATAACATGTAAAAAAATATTAGTCTTTTCCACTAATCTAATGGATCAACCAACATAAGGTCTCCACATTATATTGGGCCTCAAACATAAGTAAAGAATGGTTTTAAAAGAATGGAAAGAAAAAAATAATATGGCCTTTTCTCTTCTGCAATTGAGCCTCAACTGGGTTTAAACTTGTTATTCCATTACGTTCCCCCATAGTCTGTTTTGTGTTGCTTCAGTTGAGTGTTTTTACAAGACAAGAAGCAGACATGTGCTGACCCTTACAAATGAAAATCCCTTTTTAAGATTTTAAAATTCATGTTTCTGTGAAATCAAGTTCACGGCACTACACTTCAAGTTCTTTTTGTTTTAAGAAACTGCCATGACTTAGGTGAACCAAAGTTTGGAAGCCCTCCAAACCTGGGGCCTCATTTATAAAAGGGTGCATAAGATCTTCACTACAAGGGCGTAGGCATAGCGGCAAACAAGGACAATGCAATATGACTTCTGAAGGAGATTTACCTAAACATGAGCAACTAATGAGAGGGTTTCTCCAAGAAGTATTTTTTTTTTAATAGATCCCACATTTGATTTCAGCCTCATTTAGGGCATATACACAAGCTTTATAAATGAAGCCCCAGAACTTGCAGCATCTAGACAAAATAAGCAAATATGTAAGTACAAGTAAGCAAATAAGTGTATATGTATAGAAGCAGGGAGCAACAATGGGACCCTGCTGCCAACCTAAACATGGCAGGTTAGAAAAAAAAATATTAGTCTTGTCTGTGAATCTAACAGATGAATCAACATAAGGTCTCCACAATATATAACGAGTCTAAAACATAAACCAATAATGTTTAAAAGAAAAGAAAGAGGGAAAATATTTATATTTTAAGCTCATATTATAAATCATAATAGACTTTTCTCTTCTGCAATTGAGTCTCAACTGGATTTGAACTTATTCTGTTACATTCCCTCCTAGTCTGTTTTGTCTTCTGTCTACCTTCTATTGAGTGCTTTTACAAGACAAGAAGCAGATGTGCTGACCCTTACAAATGATAATCTCTTTTTAAGATTGAAAAAGTCTTGTTTTTGCCAAATCCAAGTCCACTGCACTATGCTTCAAGTTTTGCTCATTTTAACAAACTGCTATGCTGTTAGGTGAACCAAAGTTTGGAAGCCTTCTCTACCAAACCAGGACTTGCTGCTTCTTGGCAGAATAAGCAAGCAGCAAGAGGAGAAGCAGGGAAGAAAAACTCTGCTGCAGACCTGAACATGATCAATAAAAAAATACATATATATATTGTCATCATTTCGACAGAGAAATCAAGTCCCCCCTTAATGTACCAGGCCTCGTGTAAATGGATAAAGGTTTTTAGAGGAATTGAAACTCAGACAGAATCCAATAAAAGACCTATGTGAGCTCAGAATATGGACTTTGCTCTCCGGTAATTCAGTCTCAACTGGGTTTAAACTTTTGTTATTCCGTTACATTCCCTCATAGTCTGTTTTGTGTTTTGTCCCGCTTCGGTTCAGCACTTTTTTTTTTTTTTTTAACAAGAAAAGAACCAGACGTGCTGACCCTTACAAATCATAATCCTCTCTAGCCAAAAGGTTTTATTTTTTTTTAAATTCAGTCAAATCCACATAAGTTCTGGTTGTGAAGGAGCATGGCAAAGCACCTCATGCTGGACTCATTAAAACAAACTGGAATGACTCAATGGAAGTGAGTGAGAATTGAGTTTTTGCCCATAAAAATGGTCACAATGAATGTAAAACGTTAATGAATCTAACACATGAAGGAATTAAGACAATGTACGTCACCCATTTTCAACCTGGTCATATGTCAAGCCAATCAAAAAAAAACAAAAACAAAAACAAAAAAAAACAGTATTTGTCCATACCATGATGTTAGCAAAAATGTAGCCCATCAAATTGGTAAAAAGTTGCAGCTCACTGGCTACATAAGTTAGTGTTGGTGCCATTATTGAGCAAGAAGGTCATGGGATCAATTCCTGCTCTGGATACGACCTATTTTTGAGTGTGTCTGTTCTTCAGGTGTCTATGGATTTTCTCCAAGCTATCTGTTTTAATGCTACCCCAGGGAAAGGCATGCTAATAGTTACTGCCACATTTTACTTATCTTCCAAAATCAAAAATCTATCTTTGATTAAGTTTAGTAGTCCAAATGAAATATCTCAAGCCACGGTCACAGCCTAAGGCCTTAAAAGTATTAGAGTAGGTCTTAAAATTTGTCAAAACATTATATTAATTTTACAAAAAGTAGTGTCACCATAATAATAACATATATTTATTGAAGAATGTTACACAAATGCAAATTTCCATGATTTTTTTCATGCAGCACTGGAGTTCTATCATCTGTATTAGACTTTTAAAAGAGAGTAGTATGAATAATTCCTTCAAAATCCTTTAAATTATTTTTCTGTTCTGACGATATAAGCATTAAAATTCAGGCTAAATGGCATTAAAAAGTAGGGCTGGGTACTGAGAATTATTAAGAACCTTGTGATTCAATTGGATTTAGATTCTTTAAGTTGCAGTTCCATTTAATAATGATTCAATATTGATATAAGTGCTTCAACATTGATACAATAATAAGTAAACACACAAATAATTAAGTGCCTGCTGATATTTTTAAATAATAATAGGTGCAATATTTCTAATAGTTAGGAACAAACTGACCTGGACATGTTTTCCTCCTACTCACAGCGCCCCCACTGACCTGGAGGTTGAACCATTTTCTGAATCAATGGTGAATTGAGGAAAAAAAATAAGTGCCTGGAGCTACCCTGAATTCTGAATCAAGTCTGCACCAAGAGGTAATTTTAAACCAATCACTCATCTAAAACATCTTGTTCAGTAAGCCTTCAATCTTGTTTTTTCCCAGTGCATGATAAACCTATGAAATGCCAATATATTGCTGTTTGGAAATGAGAAGTCGAGTGTGCTTGGCGACTGTGACTGTATCAGATAACGCTGCTTTATTGGGTGAAAGAATAGCAGAGCGACGTGTGAGAAGACAGACAGCGATCTAAAAGCCCCCTCCATTCAATCCCTGAGTCATGTTCCGCGTGGCTTCACCAAGCGGCTAATCACCTCCAGATGCCCTCGCACAAAAACAACCTCCACGGTTTCTCCGCGGAACTCCAAAAACCAACGCTCCTGATAAGATTACCAAGTCTCATGTTTGTATCTTTTTATTTAGACTGTCCCTGTTGAGCTATAATGTGTCTATCTTTTGTTTGGTTTCCTCTATTTCAGTGGTTCTCAAGCTGTGGTATGGGAAGCACTGATGGTACACAAGCGTCTTCTGGTGGTACTCAGGAGTCTGGATTTTGTTTTATTTAGAGAGACATTTAATACTCATGTTCCCACTTTAGTTGGGGCTCAAATTTGAAGTGTATGCCATTGCTTGGTTCTGGTTTAAATTAGGCTTTGTTCTGGGTTAGACCTGGTTTAGCTAAAGTTTAGACCTGGATAAGTACTGGTTTAGACCTGGTTTAGTTCTGGTTTAGTCCTACATTAGACCTGGATTAGTCCTGGTTTAGACCTAGTTTAGACCTTTGGTTTAGTCCTGGTCTAGATGTAGGTTAGTTCTGGTTTAGTCCTGCATTAGGCCTGGTTTAGCCCTGGTTTTGTAGTGTTTTAGACCTGGTTTAGTTCTTCTTTAGTCCTGGTTTATAACTGCTTCAGTCATAGTTTAAACCTGGTTAAGTCCTAGATTAATTCTGGTTTGGTCCTGGTTTAGACCTGGATAAACCCTGTGTTAGACCTAGTTTAGTCCTGGTTTAGTCCTAGTTTAGTCCTGGTTTAGACCTTGTATTGTCAGTTTAGTCCTGGTTTATAACTGCTTCAGTTGTAGTTGAAACCTGGTTAAGTCCTAGTTTAGTCCTGGTTTAGCGCTGGTTTAGTTCTGATTTAGTCCGGGTTTAGTCGTAGTTTAATCTTGGCTTAGACCTGGAGAAATCCTACATTAGACCTGGTTTAGGCCTGGTTTAATCCTGGTTTAGACCTGATTAATCCTAGCTTAGTCTTGGTTTCGACTTTTTTTTTTAGACCTGGTTTAGTCCTAGTTTAGTCCTGGCTTAGACCTGGTTTAATCCTAGTTTAGTCCTGATTTAGACCTTGTTTAGCCATAGTTTAGTCCTGACTTAGACCTGGTTTAGCCATAGTTTAGTCCTGATTTAGACCTTGTTTAGCCATAGTTTAGTCCTGGGTTAGACCTGGTTTAGTCCTAGTTTAGTCCTGATTTAGACCTTGTTTAGCCATAGTTTAGTCCTGATTTAGACCTTGTTTAGCCATAGTTTAGTCCTGATTTAGACCTGGTTTAGCCATAGTTTAGTCCTGATTTAGACCTTGTTTAGCCATAGTTTAGTCCTGATTTAGACCTGGTTTAGCCATAGTTTAGTCCTGATTTAGACCTGGTTTAGTCCTAGTTTAGTCCTGGGTTAGGCCTGGTTTAGTCCTAGTTTAGTCCTGATTTAGACCTTGTTTAGCCATAGTTTAGTCCTGATTTAGACCTGGTTTAGTCCTAGTTTAGTCTTGATTTAGACCTTGTTTAGCCATAGTTTAGTCCTGATTTAGACCTGGTTTAGCCATAGTTTAGTCCTGGTTGGGACCTGGTTTAGCCCTAGTTTAGTCTTAGTTTAGTCCTGGATAAATCCTGTTAAACCTGGTTTAGACTTGGTTTAGCTTTGTTTAAAAACTGGTTCAGTCCTGCTTTAAACTTGATTTAGACCTGGGTCAGTCCTGGTTTACTCGTGCCTTAGACCTGTTTTTCCCTGTTTTGTTCTTATGTAATGCATTTCCGTTGTGTTAATCTCTTGAGACCCCTTGTTTTAGACTTAGGTTAGTCAGAATTTAGGCTCATTTTAGTCCAAAGATGGTACCTGGAAAGCCCTGGAAATTTTCTGAGGTAATACTTGTTGTGAAAAGTTTGAGAATCGGTTCTGTTCTCACTTTCGGATCAAAACCATATCTCCTTCCACTCATTCGGCACATTTATGCAAGATGTGATGCATAAAAGAAATATATGCGTAAGCCCGTCCTTACGCCACGTCTTGTTTGAAGTCGGGATTCTCAAACACAAGCCACATCTCTCAGAAGTTATTGGCTATATTAAAGTTGTGCTCCAGCTCTGGCCCCTTAATAAAACCTCACAAAAACATCATTTGCAAAAGCCATTTCGATTTCCTGTTTTAGAAGCCAGTTGAGCGGCTTTGCCCCCCTGTTATTTTGGAAAATAAATAAGGTCTGAGGCCAGGAAGTTGGAGAATACGCAGAGCAAAGCCAGCAACGTCAAGCTTTAATTATAGAACTGGAAATGATAATTCGCACTTTTTGCATAATCTCCTGGTTTAGTGAAAATATGTGAAATTACAGAGGAAACAAACAAACGCCTTTATGATGCATTTGAACTTGTTTTTTTGATAAATGTTAAAGATACTGCATATTTTAAAGAGAAACCTTTTCAAAATGGATTCTACCCAGTCTGTCAATCAACATCTACTGTATATGCTACTTACTCTCCTGTCTATAATCCAGCAAAATTACACTTGTTATGCAAGAAATAGAGTCAGCTATAAACCGTATGCCTACGTTAGTTCTCACCTAATACAGGATACAGAATTCAGGTTTTTGTTCCTTTTGATTGCTCCCCTTAAAGAAGAGCTGAGTAATTCTTTACCTTTTAGAGTCTGTGTGATGGTTAAATGAGTTGTTGTGGGGTGCATTAGGTAGGGATGGCTTTATTTCTGTATTTTTGTCAGAAAAACAACAGAAAAAAACTTTGTACAGATACACAGAGGGGAAAACAAAAGTAAAACCAAGCAAGGGGTCATGTAGGAGTCAGTTGGACTGGAGTATTTATGATAATGCTTACTATAAGGAGAGGAAAATGGATAGAAAAGAAATGAGGAAAAAACAGGAAAGAAACAAGAACAGTTACTTAGTTTCACCTTAACATACAGAAGTCATCATTTCATGGGTAATGTGGCAGATTTTTACACCCGATGCCCTTCTGATGTCCTGATGTAACCAGCCACATACGGCTTTTTGGCACCCTGTGGTAGAATTGAACCCATAACCTTCCACACTAAAGCGGGGGAACAGACTACCAACAGGAGGCCCAGGACACAGAATTCAGGTTATTCCATCTGATGTCACTATAGGTTAAAAACTGTTAAAAGTTAAATAATAGCTTTTGGTGTTTGTTTTTAACCTGTTCAGTACCAAATATGAATAACGACAGTGATCTATCAGTGAAATATAATTCGTTTTCCAATCTGGTGCCTGAAGGTCAGAGGTCACATATGTGTCCAAAATGTGTCCAAATGGACCATGGGGTGGTTCTGTTTGGATTTAATTGTGTTAATTTTATGTAAAACTGCTCAGGTTCACTTTTTTAGGATCTACTTTGGCACACTTACTCATGATATTTTACTTTACGCATTCCCAGGTGAATTAGGCTCCAATCGTATAATTCAGATGTGTTTTTTTTTTTTTTCTATAAATAAGGCTTTTTTTTTTTTGCTTTTTCTTTGGCGGAGATATAAATTTATTTTTTTTACTGTGAAGATTAATTTTCTCTGAGACAGTAACACATATGTTGGATTTTGCACTTCTGTGGTAATCTCTCAGGTCTTAACTTTCTTTTGAGGCCAAGATGATACATATAGCCTGTGTAGTTTGGAACATTTACTCCATTTATTTTAAGTAAATCATATCTATCCGAAACTTTTAACCTCCAGAGACAGAGTAGAGCTTTTTGGTCATCTGGTCAACTACTTATTGTAGCCTCTTTGACCAGAAACAAACACTGACACAACATTTTATCTGTTTTTGTATTTTATTATATCTTATCTCTCTTTGTTTTATTGATGTTTTTATTGATATTTTGCTCATAGTGTTGTCTTTGTATCTTTCACTTCTGTAAAGCATTTTGATCATCACTAAGATGGATTGGATGTTGTAAAGCTGTGCACAAATAAACTTTAATTGATTGGCACTCCATAGATTTCAATGGTGGTCAGGGTAGAAAAAGATGTGTTGTCAAGTACTAAAACTAGAGCCAACACAATTATGTAAGTAATAAATTTAAATATTAAAATGAATATCCTACTACTTCAACTATTTTCTTAGCACACTGCACTCAATATCTACATTAGTTAAATGACTTTAATTCAGATTATTAACCTTGATTTGGGTAATTTTCACAAGATTGGCTTTATTTAGTTATTAGGTCACTAATTACTAGATTATTTGACTTGTTTCATTTCACGCAAAATTATCTGTCTGGGTAAGAAAATTCCACTTACCCCATGGACAGACAATTTTGCTTGAAATAAGTTAAATAGCTTGAAACAGGAAAGAAATAACTTGAAACAAGCCAAATAATCTAGCCTACTCAGTAAATAAATCCAGTCTTGTGAAAATTACTCAAATCAAGGTTAATAATCTGCAATCAAGTCATTTTAACTAATGTAGATACAGCTTTTTTTGCAGTGCACAAGATGATAGCGCCAGCCATACTGCCACTGTGCCTAAAAGTACTCATTAAAGATACTGTATACTGTGTATGCGTAGGCCACTAATATTATCCCCTTCAAAATGTAAAAAGAAGGTATTTTTTGTAGCTCAACTGTGTAAAAGTAACTATTGTAGTTATTGCAGATCTGATAAGTTTCTTAAAAATCTGAGAATTTATTTTATTTCTGTACATTTGAACTAGATGTTGTGGGAATACAGAATTCTCAACTTTTGTACCTATTTTGGGTGGTTAGAGCTGTGTAAACGGGCAGAAAATGATTCCCCTTTAAAACAGCAATCTATTACTCCCTTTCGTTCAGGTGTTTCTTCTTTTTCTCTCTCCCCATGAGTCATCAACTTAACCTGATACGTTTTAGCTACTTAATCCACACGGAAGTCTGTAATTGCACGATGAGGTAGACGAGTGGCCTGTCGGTTTCATTATTTATGGTTGCCACGGTAGAAAGGTAACATCAAAAGTAGTACATAGACTTTGTGTCCATCAATGAGAAAAGACGATTCCAACAGACAGTGCTATCATGTTAAGTATAACCAGCTGAACAATAGGCTAGGGCCAAGGACACAAGGTAACCTTAGTGTCAGCCATTGTGAGCAAATGTATTTAAAGGTTTACAGGGTGTATGCACTTAGAAGTCAGTTGTGCAGGTGATGAATCATTGTAATAAGCGCAATTGTCTTGTCAATCAAGATCATGTCTATCAGTGTAAAGTTTCATCTGACTGTGTTTGGTTTATTTACAGTTGCTAGGGTTAAAAGTTAAATCAGACTGTGGTAGCCAGAAAAAAGGATTTAGCCAGGTCATGGTATAATTAAGCTCCAAAATAAATAACATTTTTGTCAATCATAGAATACATTTTTGTGACAGTATAGTGCTTTTTTTTTTCAGCAAGTCTAATTTAATGCTTTTTAATGTCATTTTTAACATATTTAATGCCACAAATATAGATATTGCGGCAGTTTAAAATCTCAAACTATATTTTCCCTTATATTTCTTCGGTCAAAGTTTTGTAAAATACAGTTTATAAAGCACCAGTAATGTTTAAAGTCAAACATCCGGTGTTTGATTAATTTGGTCCTGCTGAAAGCAAACTCTGTCTATCGCGCTAGTGTACGCTACGAAAATGGTGAATTATTATTTATATATACGTATTTATATTCACAAATAAAAATAATAATGCCAGTAATTTTACTTCAAAACTATTTAAAATGTTTAATACCTTTTGGAATAAAATGTAATGTTTTTTAATGCCTTTTATTGCTTTTTAATGCTGGGCAGAAACTCGGTCACAAGCCAGTATACTCTTTGTGCCAGTCCCAAGCCTGAATAAACAGACAGTTGTGTCAGGAAGGGCATCTGGCATAAAACCTGTAGTTTTAGAGTCTAATGTTTCCAAAAGGTATCACAAATTTGTTGACAGAGGTGATTTTTCTGCCTTCTGCCAAACTAGCAAGGCATTTTTGTTATTTCATGTATGCTAGGCTATAATCTAGCCACAATTTGTCACTAGCCAGTGTACTCTTAGTGCCAGTCCCAAGCCTTGATAAATAAAACCTACACCATATCAAGATGTGACCAGGCACCAGATGATTTGCTGTGGCAACCCCAGAAAAGAAAATGCCAAAAGGAAAAAGATGTATGCTAAGCTACAAGGCTAAAAATTAAGTCAGAATGTGTTAGCCAATCAGAAAAGAGTAGGCTATTTAGCTAGACCAAAATTCTATATAACTCTTTTTAGCCAAGTCTAATGTTTCCAAAAGATAACATACATTTCCTGAAACTAGCTAAAAGTGCATTATTCTACAATATACAAAGCTCGCTAGGCTATTTTTTTCCCATTTTATATATAGTGTGCTAGGCCATGCTTAGCACCTTTAGCTAAACTACGTGCACTTTTTTTTTATGTAATGTATGCTAGGCTATGCTTAGCACCTTTTGTCACCTTTTGCTAAACGACCAAAACTTGTTACATGCCTACTAGGCTATTGCTACTGACAGCCCTTGCCACTTTTGCTAGCTAAAGTTTTTTTGTTTGTTTTGTTTGTTTGTTTTTTCCAGGTAACGTCCTAGGCTAGGTTTACATCTTTTGCTAATGTCTGCTAAGTTTCTTGTTTTTTTTTTTTTTGTTTGTTTGTTTTTCCCAGGTAACATCCTAGGCTAGGCTTACATCTTTTGCTAATGTTTGCTAAGTTTCTTGTTTTGTTTTGTTTTTTTATTTTTTATTTTTTTTCCCCAGGTAACATCCTAGGCTAGGCTTACATCTTTTGCTAATGTTTGGTAAGTTTTTTTTTTTTTTTTTTTTTTTTTCCAGGTAACATCCTAGGCTAGACTTACATCTTTTGTTAATGTTTGCTATTTTTTTTTTTTTAACACTTTTTCCCCAGGTTTTTTTGTTTGTTTGTTTTGTTTGTTTGTTTTTTCCAGGTAACATCCTTGGCTAGGTTTACATCTTTTGCTAATGTCTGCTAAGTTTCTTGTTTTGTTTTGTTTTTTTGTTTTTTATTTTTTTTCCCCAGGTAACATCCTAGGCTAGGCTTACATCTTTTGCTAATGTTTGGTAAGTTTTTTTTTGTTTTTTTTCCAGGTAACATCCTAGGCTAGGCCTACACCTTTTGTTAATGTTTGCTAAGTTTTTTTGTTTTTTTTTATTTCCAGGTAACATCCTAGGCTAGGCTTACATCTTTTGTTAATGTTTGCTATATTTTTTGTTTGTTTGTTTTTTTTTAACACTTTTTCCCCAGGTTTTTTTGTTTGTTTGTTTTGTTTGTTTGTTTTTCCCAGGTAACATCCTAGGCTAGGCTTACATCTTTTGCTCATGTTTGCTAAGTTTTTTTGTTTTTTTTTTATTTCCAGGTAACATCCTAGGCTAGACTTACATCTTTTGTTAATGTTTGCTATTTTTTTTTTTTTTAACACTTTTTCCCCAGTTTTTTTTGTTTATTTGTTTTGTTTGTTTTTTCCAGGTAACATCCTAGGCTAGGTTTACATCTTTTGCTAATGTCTGCTAAGTTTCTTGTTTTGTTTTTTTTATTTTTTATTTTTTTCCCCAGGTAACATCCTAGGCTAGGCTTACATCTTTTGCTAATGTTTGGTAAGTTTTTTTTTTTTTTTTCCAGGTAACATCCTAGGCTAGGCTTACACCTTTTGTTAATGTTTGCTAAGTTTTTTGTTTTTTTTATTTCCAGGTAACATCCTAGGCTAGGCTTACATCTTTTGTTAATGTTTGCTATTTTTTTTTTTTTTTTTGTTTTTTTACACTTTTTCCCCAGGTTTTTTTGTTTGTTTGTTTTGTTTGTTTGTTTTTTCCAGGTAACATCCTAGGCTAGGTTTACATCTTTTGCTAATGTCTGCTAAGTTTCTTGTTTTGTTTTGTTTTTTTATTTTTATTTTTTTTTTCCCAGGTAACATCCTAGGCTAGGTTTACATCTTTTGCTAATGTCTGCTAAGTTTCTTGTTTTGTTTTGTTTTTTTATTTATTTATTTTTTTTCCCAGGTAACATCCTAGGCTAGGTTTACATCATTTGCTAATGTCTGCTAAGTTTCTTGTTTTTTTGTTTTTTTATTTTTTTTATTTTTTTCCCAGGTAACATCCTAGGCTAGGCTTACATCTTTTGCTAATGTTTGCTAAGTTTTTTTTTTTTTTTTTTTTTTTTCAGGTAACATCCTAGGCTAGGCCTACACCTTTTGCTAATGTTTGCTGTTTTTCTTTTTTTTTTTTTCCAGGTAACATCCTAGGCTAGGCTTACACCTTTTGCTAATGTTTGCTAAGTTTTTTTTTTTTTTTTTTTTCCAGGTAACATCCTAGGCTAGGCTTACATCTTTTGTTAATGTTAGCTAAGTTTTTTTTTTTTTTTTTACACTTTTTCCCCATTCTCTAGACTTTTGATAATCTCTTGACTTTAGCAACAAAGTTCATTAGAAGCACAAACAGAGAAATAGGGAGTAGCCTATGTCTGGCACCAAAACTACCACCACCATCTTGCAGACTTGCTACCGACAGTGCTCTGGCTAATCTAAAAGACATGACCTCCACGCTAAGATAAACTTCAAAGACTTTCAGTATTTGACGGTCGGTGTAGGCTATCTGTCCTTGTTAAAACCCAAACGGGGGATGCACATAAATTACATTTACAAGCCAGTTGCATCCCCGGTGGAGTGGAGGCAGACTTGTAAACAGTGAGGAGATAGTAGGAGAGCAGATAAGCAGGATTTGAATTATGTAGGCCAGGCCGGCGGAGGTGTGGTCGGGGCCGAGCGGGTCTCGCTGCAGGGCCCTGTCCGAGAGAAGGTCATGTGAAAGTGGAATGCGGCTGGGCTGGATGCCAGGATGAGTGTGAGAGTTAAAAAACACTAATTTAGACACATTAGAGGTGGCTCAAACATGTCCTAACATGTATCTTTCAGTGTCAGTGTTCTACAATTTAGTTCACTTAAGTTTTTAGGCTATTGCATATTTGTTTACTATAAATGCTAGTATAATTAAAACTGAAATGGAGCTAAATACTAAATACTGTAAAACAAATTATAATTTCTGAAACCTTTACCAATAATACTAATAATTTTACTTTTACTTAACAAAATCTTTAAAGGAGATATTATGCTAAATCAACTTTTCTGAGCTTTCTCCCATGTTATAATGTTCCGTCATCAAAAACATATCTGGAGTTGTGTTTTGTCTCATTCACACATGTTTAAGTAATCCTGTATTCTCTATTGTTGAGTTTTTGAGGCCTCAGAACACTTATTTCTACGAACCTCCGCCTTTCCCATGAAACTCCGCCTACTCCCAGAAGCACTGACCAATCAACAAGCTCTCTACATCCAGTCTGTTCTCATTCATTTATCCAAAAAACAGTGTACAGCTCTGTTTCCATTGATGCCAAACAGGCATTTTTAATTTACAATGGCAATCTACAAAAAGTTTAAGGATAGAAAGCTTTTTACCACTGTTTCCATTCAAAAGAGTGCAACAGAGCTGCACTGTGCTGGTCTCTTCATGTGTTTCTTTATGGCATTAGAAAAGTAAGTCTTTGAAATGTTTTCTTTTAGTCAGAGAGTGTTTTTAAAGGTTTTTAAATGTGCAATGCTCTAAAGGGATGAATAAAAGCATGACATTGACCTTTTAAAGTCTCTAAATGAGTCTTTTTTTTTTTTCCTCATTGGCAAAGGACACTGATCATGCAATCAGAGGAGTCTAATTTGGGACAGTAGTAGTAGTTGTAGTGGTAGTACTACAGTTTACATCTGTAAAGTACAAATTCTTGACCACAGTACTTGTTTACAGATTTTGAGTGCTTCTTCCACATCTGAAATAGAAACAGTTATGGTGCTTTTCCAGTGGGGTTTATTTTGTATACAAGTTTTCGACATGAAAATGCACATGAACACTTTAAAGTTTTTTTTTTCTCAGATAAATTGGAATTTGGGAAGCAACACAAACTGCCCAAGTACTGACACCAGTAACATGGCCCACTTTATATATAGGGTGTCCATAAAGTATCTTTACAATTAAAACAAATTATTACAAAAGCAAATGAACAGACACATATGTATGAGCACCATTAGCTGCACGAAGCACATCAAGACGATTCTCAATTTCTTTCCATATTCGCTGTAGCAGAGCCTCATCAGTGGTGATCCCACAGCACACATTCATCTTTGGATGATCTTGGTGAAGTTCCCGAGTCACATGAGACTGCTCTGATCCCAGATTGTCACATTATGTTCGTCACTAAAACAAACTCGGGTGAGGAACGTTTCATCCTCAGAAATTCATTCCAATGTTAACTGTTAACTCTTTTTGTCTTGGTTTATCATTTGGCTCGAGTGCAGGCTGTGAGAGTTGCACTTTGTAAGCGTACAATCGCAAGTTCTTGTGTAGGACTTTGTGCACTGTTGAACGTGGAGCTGTAACTGTCTGGCAGCAGTACGTATGTGATGAAAAACTTTGATAACCACAGAGACATAGAGTGCATAGAAGAAATCTGATTAAGATATATCAATTGCCTTCCTAATATGTTTTTTTTATTATAAAATGACTTTATGGACACCCTGTATAATCCATTGTAAATGACTTGAATCCTAAGAGATACAACAGAAGGTATGACTAAGACTCTCTTTACTTGTATGAATAGGACAGCTAAATCTTGCCAATGATCTCTTTCACACTCACTGACTGCACACACATGTAATTTGTCTTTTTAAGCCCCTTTGTCTATTGATAATTATCACTGTCTGTTTAATTCCTGTTGCCAAAATGCCACAGCTCATGTTGTTTACCCGGATTCACTTCTTAATAAAAGAAAACTCAGAGACATTATTAACTTCCTTTTGAATATCTAGCTTTTAACAAAAATATGACAATATCTTCCTAAGAGGCTATGAACTCTGGTGTTTTTTTTTGTTTTTTTTTCCACTACCACTTCCACCACTTTTTCCTCAAAGAAAAGACGTAATGAGAGCTGGCTTTTGCAATGTGCATTACCGGACAAACAATTACACAGCAATTACTGAGAAGCTCTTTGAGATAGAGGGAAATGCATCACTCGGCGGGCAGCTGACAGCGCGCGCTAACTCAGCAAGCGACATGCAGAAGAGGAAAATAATGGTGTTGAGTGCCAGAAGTGAAGCGCGTCCCAGTAACACATAGACGTACAAGACATAGACAGGCAAAAGCAATTTATGTTGACAGGCGTGGTTGAGTTATATAAACAAAGAAGACATGAGCGGGACATGCGTAGTGTTTGGTGAGGGCTGTCAAAGCTCGGGATATTTGAAGGAAAGCAGAAGCTGTATATGCATGTTCTTAAGATATTTCAGATTTGTCTATCACTAAACAATATTGCATTTTTTTCCCTTAAGAAACCTCTTTTTCTCATTTTCTTTATATTATGCAGCAGAAGATATTGTGGGTCAGACGGTTTAATAATGCAAAAGTTGATGGTGAGCAATAACAGGAAGTCTAGGGAGTTTCATATTGTCTTTGCGGCGTCCGGACTAAAATAAGCTATAGCCCGCATGACGGAGTGAGTCACAAGTTTTTTGGGCAATTCCACAGTGAAAAGTCAGGGGATGATGTCAGATGTAGAAAAAAAAAAAAAAAAAGGAGAGAAGGATTGGAGATAAATGAGGAAGGGTAAAGAGGAAGACGGGTCCAAACTGGTGTCTTAAATCAGATGTCCATCATGTCCACATAGGTCTATGAAATGTAGAAAATGAGAAGCCCGATTCAGAAAAAAGTTGACACTGTAAAATGCAGAGGTGGGTAAGTAGCAAAAAACAAACAAACAAAAAGGTACTCAAGTAAGAGTAGTGTTACTTTAAAAATAATAATAATAAATTGATTATTTATTGCAATAAACAACATTACTTAAGTAGAACTAAAAAAGCAGTCATACAAATAAGTACTCAATAAAAAAAAAGGTATAAAAATAGTACTGACTAGCAGTACTAAGTAACAAAGAGTTACTGTTGTTGTCGTATGTACTCAGACTGAAATATAAAAGAATGTGCAAATTCTAGTTATTAAAAAAAAAAGTAAATATTGGTAAAAATAAAATGATACTTTAGACCAGGGGTTCCCAAAGTGGGGTCCGGGGCCCCCTGGGAGTCCGCGAAGGTACTGCAGCTCTCCCCTGAGGTTGCCAATATTAAGTACATAAAAAGAAATTGTGTATGAAATGAATTACAGTTATATATTTGTTTCAAATATAACTTTTAGCCAACAGTCAGTGTGTTTTGTAATGGTTTTATAGAAATGTGTGGAGTCAAACATGACATAGTCTTTTGAATATGTAAGGTTTATTGTTGGGGGTCCATGTGGGATTTTTGGAACTTTAAGAGGGCCATGACAGTCTTGACTTTGGGAAACACTGCTTTATACAATAACAACAAATAAGGCAAAAATAATAAACAAACAAACCATAAAAAGAAAATCATACTTTTTCTGAAAAAGTATTAGTGAAGTAGTGAAAAATGTACTTAAGTAAGAGTATTGTTATGATTAAATATTGAATATTACTATAGTAGAAGTAAAATGTATAATATGTTAAAGATACTCTTAGGCTTAGGCGTACAGTTCATTAAAATGTAATTACTACTGACCTCTGGGAAATTAAAAAAAAAAATCTGACGGTCTGCATATCTCATAAAAGATATATTTTATTCACAACGGAACATAACATTTTACATTTTCTTGACAAATAATAGCTCATTTTGATTTTTGACGGCAGCAACACATCTCAAAAAGTTAGGACGAGGGCAAAAAAAAAAACCTTAAAGCCAATGACTTGGAAGTGTTCCTGAGTTCCGCAGTGATTTCCAGTACATAATAATTCAGTTTTTGAAATGGTCTGTCACTTACGGACCTGAAAATTACGAGCAAAAACTAATAAAACAGACTTTCAAAAATGCTCCTTTTATACCCAGACATCTTAGTGAAGTGTTGCAAAATGCTCCTCTAGGTGCAGTTTTTTTTTTTCCATAGTAAAACATTTTCCAGCCCTTTGTTACCCCACTCTCATCTTTTTTAAGACATGCCGTTACCATCAAATTGAAAATGTGCTATTAGTTTTTCAATCGACTTGCTCTTGTAGTTAGAAATCTGATTCAAATCAAATTAAAACATCTTGCCTGTGGTGCGGGTTTTGCCACTCGTATCAGATTGTTAGCGGTTTGAGCAGCGAGGGTAACTCAGAACACATGAAGGTGACATCACATCTGGCTCTGTCAAACGCATGAAATATGGAGGCATAAACTTCACCATCTCTGAGAGGCTGCCTGCAACACGGCTGCAGCTACAGCTATGGTGTCAGAATTTTTTGGACATCTGATCGTGGGAAAATGTTCAGGGAGTGATAGTCGGTATTAACATTTTACAGTCATAAAGTCTTTTTTACTGCGCTTAGATAGACACACTTCCTTTTCTCTGCATAGACCGCATGTTTTTGTAGACGCATGTTGAGGTAAAAGTAAGGATTAATGTCATTAAGATGATTAATTGCAGGTTTTCAGCATTAAGCAATAAAAATACTGGCTTAACATAATCAGTAAGGACAAGTCTTCCTTTTTCCTGATAATATGTGACACACACTCTGCCCTAACATGGCAGTAAATAACAAAATGTGCATGATACACATTATTATAATAAAAAATGTAAGAAATATAGTGTTATTCCAAAGATGGTTGCTCTTGTCTTATTATCAAAAGTTGCCCAATGCTGGTTCTCAGGCTATAAAAGTTTCATCTTCTACAACCGTCTAATCCCATGTTACACTGAATCTTTGATGGTCAAATAGGAACAGAGCAGTGATTCTTAAACTTTTCACACAAAGTACCATCTTAGAATATACTTGGCTTTCCATGTACAATTTCACTGCAAAAAAAATGAATATCTATTTTAGCTAAAATGATTTACATTCAGAAGATTAATATTGATTTTGACTATTTTATTTTTCTTATTATTAGGCTGTATTATTTCACTTGTAAGTCATTTCTGGCTCTGCGAAATTTAAGCAAATTATCTTTCAAGTGCAATTTTTTATCCCATCATTTTGCTTAAAATAAGAAAAAAAAAATTTTTCAACCAGCCTTAAATAACCTAAAGTCAAATAATGTAGCAAGTAAAAAATTCAAGTCATTTTAACTAATGCAGATATTACTTTTTTTGCACTGTTGGGATAAAATGAGCCTAAATCAGCGAAAATAAAATAAATGAGCCAACATCAAAACTAAACCAGTAGGACTTAACCAGCACTACCATGGGGCTAAACAGGGACTAAACCAAGGCTAACAAGGGACTGGGACTAAACCAAGTGTAAATTATGGCTAACCTGAACCAAGACTAAACCGATGTCATTCACTGCAATTAACTGATGTTTATTAGATTAAAATTGAGTGCAATAAATCATAAGCTTCCATTAAACAATCAACTAGAAAACTAACATTTTCACAATTGTTTCCTTTTGATTTAACAAAATGGCTAAACTTGCATATCTACTAACAATTGTCTGCTATCACAAAAATACCTAGCTCTCACGGATCCCAAATTTTTAGTATCTGATAGTTTATTAGAAAGTCACTGTTTGTTATTTAGTGTTTCCTTATAGTTGAAGAATTCACTTTTTTTGAGGGCCAAAAATCATTTTGAAATCACTTTTTCGCTGCATTACAAGTGGCCACTGGAGAGCTGGTAGCACTGATAACACGCTATGAAGTTTAAAAAAAGAAACACAATTTAACATTTGAAATTGAGGTTTTTTTTTCTGAGCCTATTCTCATTACCAATCTTTGGCCCGACCTGCATCTCATTTCTCTTCATTTTCTCTGCAAAAACAACCCTAAACGCACTTTCATCAACCTAATTCCGACAAACCCTGATGCTGACACACAATGTCACAACACTCGTAAATGACAACGGGGATTATCTGCCCTGAATAGATTCCAGGCTCAAATTGACTTTTTATGAGGTGTGAACATTAAATCGGAGATAAAAAGGGAGAGAAATGGAAGGGGTAGGGCTGATGCACGACGTAGCCCGCTGTAAAAAGTTCATTGTGGTTAGAGCAGAAATACCACGCTGTGCTCTGTAAGGCTGCTGGCAGACGCTAGGCCTGGCATTCACTGACTTCTTTTTTTTTTTTCTCTGCGCTGGGGTTCCAAAGCAAACAAAAATGGCCCTGGTTAGAGGCCGAAAAACATGTGTCAGCTATCATGCACAAGAGCGTCCTTTACACAGCTCTAGCCCAGGCGGACATCAGTTTAATCGTAATTGGTGGGAATCTTATTCAATTTTAAGTTACATTCAGTGGCTTGTTGTCATCGCAAATGCTAACCAAATTAGAGTGTTTCCTGCTGTAATAATGTGATTTGTCATTTAACAGTGCGGTAGTTCCCCTGCTGCACCGAATGGCCGCTTGCAACCTTT
The DNA here is from genome assembly GCA_020698575.1 of Bostrychus sinensis. NCBI lineage: Eukaryota > Metazoa > Chordata > Actinopteri > Gobiiformes > Eleotridae > Bostrychus > Bostrychus sinensis. Next base: position 8,085,797 of record CM036257.1, on the reverse strand, counting down.
AAAGAGTTTTTTTTTGTCCGTAAAGATTTGGAGTTGCAAAGCGTTTTCAGGACATTGTCACCACAGAAATCAAGTGAAATGTTAAATGAGCTATTAGAAAATACACATGCTGTAATTCCGGTACCAAAATCATAGTCATACTTGGCTCTTAAAACCAAATAAAAAAAAAAATAAGGGTAACTTTTCTGCCGCAGACAGTACGGCGACCTCATTACGGCAATATTTATGGTCACCCTTTTTCCTGGGAACGCCCATGCCATCCCCGAGCACAACTGTACTAAAGAAGTTAAAACACCAGTGGAAATGTTTGGAGGTAAGTTGAGGGCAGATGCTGAAAGCTGTGCGCATGTTTTGGTTATTGTTATGTCATAGATGCTTTTTCAAGTTTATTCATGGTCATTTATTCCATCAAGCTAACCCTAAAATAAAGCATCCTTTTGGTAGAAATGATCACTTCTTCTCAAAGGAAGCAAGCTCTGTCCCGATTTCTTAGACCAGCCTTTCCCAAAAAGAGCATTGTGACCCTCCCTTTAAAAGTCAGACAATCTTGCGCGGACCCCCAACAATGAAACTTCACAATACTTAAAAGTTTGTGTCATCTTTTTCCGAGTAGATTCTTTAAATAAAACAAAAAAATACAAAAAATGTTTAATTAAGTGATATTTTAAACTCATTTTCACCCAATTTCACCCACTTATGTACTTAAAGTAGACAACCTCTGATGGCCCCCCTGCAGTACCTCCATGAACCACCAGGGGACCCCACTTTGGGAAACACTGTTCTAGATATATTTAAAGAAGAGAACATAGTAAAGGTATACTGAAAACAATTACAGTACCTAATAGTATTAAATGACCAACTAAAATATATATTTGCAAAAAGCATGCAATATTATATTCAATCCAGAAACAAATGGTGACAAGCCAGAGTACTCTTTATGCCAGTCCCAAGTCTGGATAAATGGAGAGGGTTGCTACAGGTAAAGCTTTTGGTAAAAAAAAAAAAAAAATGACTGCAATATTCGGCTGACAGGACAAGTGAGAAAATAGTCAGGTTTTGTAGTGTATATTTTCTGTTTTCTTACCATAGACCTTTTCTCTGTTAAAAAATTCTCAAATTGACAAAAAAAAAAAAAAAAAAAAAAAATTGCTCTTTATTGTTTGTAATGTTGCAGCCACTGGTCAGACCCAATTGCACTGTACACTAAACATAAAGTGCATGCTGGAGGGCTGTAGTGAGCCTGCTCTATGATAGCAAAAACCTGATATAATTAGAAATTAGAAATAACCCGGAAGACAGAAAACTCTTTTGGGGTTTTGCACCAATTAGCAACAGCCATTGAAAGCATTGCTGGCCACAAGATCATTTATTATCCAGATCTTGTGGTAGATTCATGAATATAGTACGCAGCCAGTCCAAAAATACACAAGACTCAATGTTTTGGATAGTCAAACAAATAATTTTGAACTGCCTCTTTTTACCTGAATAGGATTTTTTGGTGGGACACTTACTTGTAGTGGCCACTAGTGGACTGGACACTGGAGCTAACCATGCCTTCTTAATGTACCTTTGACATTGAGGCAATATAGTGTTTTTCCCATTATACCTCCATGTTATTCCTATCACATGTCTTGGCCATTGACTCTAATCCTATGATTGGATTCATGCGTCCATATTATGTTTAAAAATATTCTCCTGGAGCATACTTTTTAGATTAGTGCGATTTAGTGAGATATGCGTTTGTTTTAAAAGTCGCTGTAAGAATCCCGGGCCTGTACGCACAATGTATATATGTCCTCTTTTTTTACAGACACTTAACTTCAATTAACCTCCATTCTCCTATTTGGCTTTAATCACATTATCCTCTGGTATTTGCCTGTATTTTTCTTTCATCGCGAGAGGCTGGTGTGCCCGCAGAACGGCCGAGGCGCTGGAACAAGCTTCTCCTTGTATGTGTATTCCAGTTGGCCACACAATCCCACTCTCTTTTCCCTTCTGCTCCATGTATGTCTTCACCCCTCCACCCTCCCAAACTCTGTGTTAGCCGTCCCCCTTGCATATCTGAGCCGTGCCCCTCAGGCCTAGTCCAGCGCTACACAAAGTTTTATTCATACCCCCGATTGGCTGTGGTCAGATGACTATGTGGCAATGTGGAATTGGGTTTGTCAGAGGATTGATTTTTGATGCTGCCTGAGGTTTACTTAATTCTGTACTGTACTGTAAGTGCACATGGATGCTAATCGAATGGAGCAGCTTAATAATTAAATGGAATATATGCATTTCTTCTTGTGTTTTAGGAAAAATCTTCAATCACCTAAAGCCAGAGGGTGATAAAAATAATCTGCGTAGAACAAGATCTTAATTTGTCTTCTAGGTGTTACTATTTTTGGCTTTAGCATGCTGGGAATATGACATGAAGTGGATGAAGGGAACCATGTTGAGGGACTGTATATGGAATCAGTTTACAAAGCATAATACATGGCAATCATAAAATTAGTAAGTAAAGAAAGTCTGATTCAGACGCTCCCTTGCAGGGCTTGCCACAGCAATGCATTCATATGGGTCATTTGGTTTGGTTTTTTTAAACCATTTGCCCTTCCTGACACAACCATCTAAATTTGGGAGACCTGGGCCCAAGACAAGCACAAAGTGTGGCTGGACTTTTTGGCTCCATGTCAGGGAACCAAACCCCTAATCTTCTACACCAGGGGTCATCAACTACATTTGTCCAAGAGCCCGAACTTTTCTCAGCAGACACTGTAAGGGCCAGATGCTTTCTTCTTCCTAAGTAGTATAATGTTATATTATATGTGCATTTTCTGCTTGCACATAAGCACATTTGTTTTAAAATTCAATTAAAGATTTTGTACTTGGCAGCACAGTGGCAAAATGGTTGGCACTCTCACCGCACAGCAAGAAGGTCCCGGGTCTGATTCCTGAACTGTGTGAGGCGTTTCTGTCTGGAGTTTGCATGTTCTGCCTGTGTCTGGATGGATTTTCTCCATGTACTCAACCTAAAACATGCACAATAGACTAATTCTCCAACTCGGTACTCCTGATCTGGAGAAGGGTTCCCAGGGTCAAATAACTGGTCAGATTTCCCTATGAGGACAAAAAGTATAGCTTGAAGACCTGTCGTCAGTTCATCCAAATGACTTAGTCATTTCTACTGATAACTGCTGGGTAAGTAGAAGCTCATATACAGTAGCTCCCTCCCAGGGCCAGTGGTCAAACCTGATAAGACTCGGGGCAGTGAACAGAAATCAACAGCTGAATGTCCTGGACTGGAGTCCGAGGCAGAGTCATTACCCACCTATGAGACATTAGCATAAGGTGCCTCTGAAGTTAATGTCCTATTGTTAGAATGAAACCTGGAATGAATTTTGTTTCAGCACTTCAGTAGAAATAACTAAGTCCTTAGGATGAAGTGACGAAATGTCTTCTAAAAACAAACCTTGTCCAGATGACCTCTTTGTTTAACTTTTTTCCTCCTGGATGACTGAGAACCTACAAAAACATATTTGCAATACTGTTTAATTACAAAATAGTATGTTATAATGAGTGAAAATAGGTGATGTTTAGGTTTTATTATTGAGGATTTTAATATACTTGCCTACATCAATAAGGGATGCTACCACTGGCTACTGAAACAGCATAAGCATAAACTGAAAAATAAAATTGTCTTGTACTGAAATTCCAAAAAGCTCTAAACTTGGTGTCTTAGCAGTGGCAAAATCAGTCCATATATGCATTTTAATTAAAAAAATGATTTAAGGTAGCTAAATCAAATCTTGGGTGCTGGGAGCAAGAGACACTAGAATTTCCTCAGTAAATCCATCTCCAATTATCTTAAGTCCTGTGAGTGGTTACTTCCATCAAAACAATGTCAAGACGAGTTTTGGACCAGCTACCTATGTCTTCAAACGGACAGAGGGAAGAGCAGGCTTGAAACTGTTCCTTTTTCTTGTGCAACAACACATTCCTGCTGTCAAATGTGTTCATTCTTGTACTTTTATGAAAAAAAAAAAAAAAAGCCTCATGACTACCCGCCTGTCCCCTAAAGCAATTATAGGTAGGTGCTAGCTGACTCTGTGCACTCGAACCCCAGACTCTCCGCTCACTGCATGTCGAGCTGTCACCTGCACTGACATATTAGTGACACATTTCCAAACCTGGACTGAGAAATGTGTTGCATGCAATTTGCAGTGACATTGAAAGACTGGAAAAGGCACCTTCCGTAATGAGACGATCTGTTAAGAACTGCCTATGCAACTGTCTAGACTTAAAGAGACAAAAAGATGATGGCTGTTGTTTTGAATGGAAAGTTGCCCAGTAGTGCAGATGCTAAACCGTTTCCTGTCTTCTGGGTTTATTTAGAGTTCCAAAGCTCATATGGCCTGATCGCTGCGGCCTTTGCACCTGCAGGATTGTAAACTGACAATGAAAGGAAGTGACAACAATAGCATTAAGTCAGACATTCCAAAAGTCAAGAAAGTCACATCCCTCATAATAATAAAAATCCTGTCTAGTAAATCTAATCTTAAGGCTGGGACACACCAACCCAATGCCCGAATGCTGTCAGAAGAGGCAGGACGACTGCTCAGTCCCCTCACGTCTCCCTTGGTCAGCACAAAAAGTGTCTACAGGTGCATTGAAGAGACTCAGACTGAGCAGCGCATAGAATCTGTGCATGTGAAAGACGTAATATATATAACAGCATACAAGGCTAGTCACTAAACGCTGCGGATAATGGGCTTCTGTAAATAAACCTCTGCAATGTTTTACTCAAGTATTTATCAATGAATATTAATCATGCACACTACATTAAACACATCTTCACATTAATGAATAAAACTATTGCAGCTGTTTGCCTCAGAGGGTGACTATTATATTTTCATCTGCGCAAGGCTACAAGCTAACGTAAGCTAACTGTAGCACATTAGCTTCACAGATGTGGTAAACACAATGACTAGTGGTTCCTTATAATTTAATGTAACCCTGAGCTGTATGACAGATTGTGATTGGCGCACACAGCCAATCAGAGCACTCCTTATTGATGATTAAACAAGTTCAATCAGCCAATGCTAGGTCCAGCTGCCTCCTACTACGTTCAACACCAAATGGTCTCACGTCGCCGACTGCGTCATACTGTCCAACCATGCCAACCATTCTTGGACAAAAATACAAGTCTTTGCTTACACCTAGAATGGTCATTTTCTCAATTTTAGAATGTTAAAATGCATTTGAATATTATGTCAATTTGGATATTGGAGTTTGGAATACACAATTAATAAATATATTATTGTTTCTTGTTTTTGGCAAATAATCCTCACACACAAATACTGTAAGTCAACAAATAAGTGGAACATGTAGATGCGAGTTAGAAATAATAACTTAACTCGTGCAACTGTCTTGATCTTTCACTCCAAACCTAGTAATGTAAAGTATTGACCAACAAGAAATAAACTGCAACATTTGTCTTGTGTTAGAAGTTAGTAGGAGCCTGGAAGGCAAACTGCTGTTGTAACCCTTTACCTCACAACATCATCAACCCATCAACTAGGGCTGTAACAGTTACTATATCAGTGTACTGATTTTTATTACCACGATACAACTATATCGATATGCATTATCTTGTATCAAATTGTATCATTTTCTAGGTAGTGTATATCGATATACATGGAAAAGATCAATCATTTTGGAAATATTGATATAAAAATCTGATTTAAAAAAAACAAATAAAAACAGATACATTTTTTGGGATTTAATTTTTGTGTTTATATTGAAATAAAATGTTATATTCAGCTTTTCTTCTCTCTCTTTTGAGAGTATACTTTTAAGATTTTTGGCAAAAAGTTGCTGTAGCAAATGTATTAATGTAAAGGTGTTTGATCATATCATTCTAAGGGTGTACTCACACCAGGCCAATCGAACCGTGCCCAAGTCCGGAACTCTCCTAAAGCACGGCACGGTTGCCTAATGTGAGTGCTCCGAACCGCGCCCAGGCGCGGTACACTTCAGGACTTTGGCACGGTTGGAGGAGGTGGGCTACGGCACGGCGCGGTTGCTCATGCATGCGCGCACGCACTACTACGAGCTCTGTCATGTACGCAACTGTTCTTCTCTCAGTAAAAAGTGAATAAACTCCATTATCAACACTCGTAACAACGCCACTGACCTGCGCTCACCTTTCTGAAGAAGAGAACAGACAGCAGCAGTAGTTCTGAAGCCTCTCTCTGTCTGCGGTGCCTTCACTGCTCCTCGGATGTGGTTTATTCCAAAACCTGTGACAGAAGACCGCGTCTCACGAACGAGGCTCAACAAAACAGGACAGATGCTTCATGCCGCTGGTAAAAACAAAACAAAACAAACAAACAAGCAAAAAACTTCATGCCGCTGGTCTCACGTTTTCCACTACACTGGTTTTAAAAGTGGTAGCGGCTCGCTCGACTTGTAAACAAACCGCGCACCACGATGACGTAGCAGTCTGTCGCCCTCAGAGGTGATGACGTAACCGGGCCACGCCACGGATCGTTTGTGCAGGTGAGAGTGCGGGCCGGCGGGGGACTCAGACCCCTCCCCAATCGAACCTGGGCACAGCACGGTTCGAATGGCCCTAGTGTGAGTACGTCCTAAATTAGCCAATACTGTTCTTGAATTGGACCGAAACCATTTTATTCGATGTGTAAGTATCATTGCAAAAACTTATCAGTTTACCCATAGCATCAACATTTTTACAAAATAGTTTAAAATACGTTATTTATGTGCAGTACCACAAGTGTCCACTGGTGGAATTGTCCTTTTCGGTGTCATTTAACCAGTTGACCTATCAACACTTCAGTGTTTATGTATGTTTACTTTTTGTATTATGTATACATTCAACAAACTTATATTTTGCAATTTTACATGAACAGTAGAAAAATGTTTTTATTTCTTTCCTAAATGAGGGCAGGAAATGTCATGCTAAGCTACATACTGTGCACCAGCATGAACCGTACTTGTGAATATACATGAAAAATGTTGTACCTTCCTGCTACTCATCTAATGTACACAATGTACAAGTTATTGTCCCAAGTCGTTTCTGTCAGTCATCAGCCATCAAAAGTTTAGTGAGCAGGAGTTTTTATTACTTCCACTATGCACATACAACTGCAGACCTTTTCTGTCTTTCTTTCTTATTTTATTTCCAAATGTACCTCGATACTGTTATATTTGGTCACCTTGAAACACAAGTGTGATTCAAGTGCAAAAACACTTATAAATATTTAATTAAATAATATCTATGGGAAATTTGACAGACAGCACTACAACAAGAGCGGTTCTAGAAACAAAGCTATATAGCTCAACAATTTTTTTTATGTTTAAATCCATTAAAATCAAGTATCTTTCAACAAACACATAATTATGCGGGAGCGTATTTATTAAGATAATGAACTGTTGGAGGTTATACGTCTCAGCTGTTGAGATTTGTGCCCATTAACGCCTGCAGATTGTTATGTTTATTTAATTAAAACCCATTCGTCTGCAGTCATAGAGTGGGGTTTGGCGTGCTGGCAGCGCTTTATGTAAGAAGCGTGAATAAAACGGCTTTGTAAATTGAGTGCATTTGGGGCAGCTTTCCCAGGCCAAAAAAAAAAAAAAAAAAAGCTTTTGATCATGAAGATGTCATTATTTCCCTGCAGCGTCATCTGTGTGTTTACCTGCAGCAGAGCAATGGAGCACTTCACACCCATTTCAATAATGAGACCATTACTGAGATGTTAAAGATAATTGTAAACGGTTTCACCCCACACACAGTTTTTAAAAGTTATGGCTGGAATTGCACGTGATTATTTTAAATTGCTCCCTGGTAGAAATAGAAAGGAGGAGGTTGGAGATGCAGACCAATTTTCTTTTTTTAGAACAACCCCACTTTTCTAAGACAGACAAAAGGAAGAGGAAAGATATATGTACGTGTGCTCAACCTTTTTTTAACTCCAGCAGGCCACCTATTAAAATCATCAGCTCTGCCTCGAAGGGATTTGGGTTCCGTAAGGTTGACAGGACAAGTGCAAAGGGTCAGGCAGAGAGACGCGGCTGACAACAGCCAGTGAACTAGAAATGAACACGGTAGCCATGAATAATGCATGGACCGACCGTTTATCTAATGGAACTGTTAAAAGTTTGGAAAAAGTTCAGCTCGGAGCTAAAACAAAACAAAATATTCTGCTCAGTACCTCAGCTCGAGTGCATTTTCCACAAAGTCAGCATATATGGAAGACATGTATAGAATATCTCTTTATTAAATGTTCAAATAAAGTAATTTACCATAGTTTGGATAGTGGATGAGACAATTTTAACATTAAATATGACTTTTAGAGCCACTGGAAGGTTGGCGGGTCAATCATTGCATACTGCCATTGTGTGCTTGGGCAAAACACTTCAAATTTTAAACTGGCACTCACAGGGTTTCCTTCAAGTAATAAGTAAATCAGTAAATATATGCAGGAAACTGTGGCATTTATTCGTGAGTTGTTTAAGTCATTCAGCTGTTACTAAATGTATCTTCATTTTCATTTTAGAAGTAAGAATCATAGAGGTGCAACAAAAACTTTCTTGCCAGGTTTTGGAGTGGAATTAAGGAATACATTCTATCATGAGGGTCATTAAAAAGTTCCTTAAAAAAAGTAAACCTCGCAGACTCTAATATATAGTACTGTAGAACTGCTCCCTGATACGCCTTCTAGTAATAGTTTTATTCTAACAACAAATTTTTATTTTTATATGAAACTAAACTGCTTAAAAATCTAGAGGTGCTACATTTAAACAAATCTGGCCAGTCTATTGGGTATTTCTGTATTTAGTTCTGTGCTGGTATCTCCTCCTAACCATAACCAGGTGTTGCCCGGCATATAAATAACCATAAAAATGTTTTCGCTTTAACGTTGTCTAGTTTGATTCATGTGTTACAAATTTTCACTTTTTCAATTCAACATTATATGTGTCAGCAGTTTTTAGTACTTTTTTAACCCACCTCAAAACAATGAACAGTATATTATGTATAATTATTAATATGTTGAGGTTCTTACTGACAATTTGCGTTCATGTAGATTTGGGTAGCTTTTTTTTTTTTTTTTTTTTTAATGATTACGTCCAATTTATTTTTTCCCTAAAAAATTTGAGTACGCCCTGGGATGCTACTCAGGTTCTATAGCATTCAGATGTTTTTTCTTTGAATAAGTGCAGTTAATGATGGAATGTAACAAAGTAAAAGTGCATATTCACTTTACTTGAATACAATTTTTATGTATCTGTACTCAAATGTACATGGGCTACAAATACTCCATGTCATTTTATCTATACTTTTTACTCTGTTACATTTTTGAATTGGTTTGAAATACAAAGTACTTTAAGTTATGGTAAAAAAAAAAAAAGATAGATAGGTAAGCAATACCCATTACTAAATACACAATTATTAGTTGTAGAATCTGTGCAAAATACTTTTTTTTACTTGCAAGTACATTTGTTAAGTCAGTACTTTAATACTTTTTTACAGAAATTTTCATGTGATACACTACTTTTACTTGATTAAATTTAAAGTTGATTTAGACGTTACAAGTAAATGCTGCTTAGTCCCATTAACCTTGCAGCAATTCAGCATCTTAACCACACTCAACCCTTTATAATGAATTAAAGGTGACATACGTTTTACGTGCTTTTCTCCTCCTAAGTCACATTTTAACAGACAAATGAAAGAAACCCAATCCCCCCTAAACACCAACAAGACGCTCTCACAGCAAAGTTACTTCAAAGCCTTCCCACTTACCGTTTTTCGGACACCGCGGGGTCAGACCAGAACAGCGCGACCTTTACAACATCCCATCCACCAGACGCCAGGACGAGAGCGAATTGGGAGGAGGGGGGCTTGTTAACTTGAAAGCGCGGATGAAGTGAAGCGCCAGGCGTGTGTCAGGAGGAAACGCACGGCACCAGTCAGTCCGTATTGCAAAAAAGAAAAAAAAAAAAAAGAGACAAAAGACAATGGCACTGGAAAAATTCAAACAGCGGCACTTTTTTCCTTTCTTCCTTCTTCCTTTTTAGTGTAACGTAACCCCTTGAGAAGCTACGGCAAACAGACACACACAAACCGAACCAGCTCTAGACTACATCATGCCTCTCCCTTTCTCTTGCTCTCTCTAAGTTTTTTTTTTTTCCCTTCCCTTGTTTTTAGGTATCATTTAACTCTTGATTCGGCGACCGGGACGATGAGCTCACTTCTAGCTCGAGTTTCAAGCCTCTTTCTTTTTTTTTTTTTTTTACAGGAATGCAAGGGAAGACGAAGACTTTGACAGAGGTGCCAGAGAGGTCAAAGGCTACTAGGGGGTGCTGGTAAAAGGGGCGTCGGAGTTTAATCTAGGGGAATTCTAAGCTTGAAGGGGAGCGGGGGAACAAAACAGAAGTTACAGGGGTCACGGGTTACGGATGTTGCAAAGGGGCTTGGAGAGCATTTGACAACGCTGGGGGCTATAGGGGGCTGTAAGGACTTGGGAGTGCATTTACGCAGTTACACACACACACATATAACAGAAAAGCTTTGCTAAGTGCCAGATTTATTGCTCACTTAAAGACAGGGGTGTTTTTGCTCCAGGGGAATAAGGCTGAATGTGTTTGGAGACAGTTCTCACATGGTCACAGTCTGAGGTCACTGATAAGCATAATTTAAAACACAGCCTACGGTAGGATGCATGGCTAAAGAGGAGAAGGGAAGCCTTGGGAGTTGGAAATGTAATGTGTTTTCAGTATTAAGGAGATTTCATAAGAAGCATTAAATCTAGTGTTCTCTAAGGGATGGAATTTATGTATTAGTAATGAGCTATAAGTAAAAAAAAAACTAAAAACATCAGTCGGTAGAGAAGTTTCCCCCAATCAATCGCTACTACTGACATTGCATACTGTCATTATGTCTTCACCTACTTGCCAATGTATGAATTGTTTTATTTTTCAGCAACAGGGTACAGTGGCTGTCATTAGGTGCAGACCCAGGTTTTGGAACCCTTTGCATAAACAATGAAAACTTGCAAGTGCTACAAAAATGCAATGTCTATATTCAGTGTCAATTTTTATTAAGCCTTGTTACTATAGTGCTACTATTTTAGTGGCCCTAAACAAGATTTTGCTTGTGGCCTCTGAATTACTGCAAGCGCCAACACCAAATAACACACACTGCTTAAACAGACACACAAATACAAATAAAATATGCTATTTGAACAAGGTGTATTATGGCAAATTAGCACTATTAATAACAAAAACTTTTTTGTGTTGCTTCCCAATCTTATTTAGGACAATATAAAGCAAGGGGGCCTGGTTTGGACCTCTTGGACCAGGTGCCCCCCCCAGTAGCTATGGCCCTAAACAACCACATAGAGTGTTTATGCCAGGAGCCAGCCCTCTGGTGTTAATAAAGATACTATGAGCAGTACATATTTTTAATACATCATCAAAACATCAAAATTGCCCACATGTTAACAGATATAAGCTAAATATTTATACATTAAATAATAGCTTTACTGATAATAATGATACAGCTGATTTATTCACAAGAAAAAAAAAAAATTTACATAATGGCCAAGTTGTTTTTGTTTACATTTTTTGTTTTGGTTCTAAAACCCTTGCATCACCGATCGTCCAATAAGAAAAGCGTAAAGAGCTCCATACTTTGGTTGCCACATAGACCAATGCTACTTCTAGTACCATTAATATTATCAGTCATATTAAAGTCAGAGGAAAAAGTCAGAGTCTGCTTTCTTGTCACTTCCACCACATGTACAGTACATGCAGAGAATTGAAATTGCATTGCTCTCAAACACTGGGTGTAAACAAATAACAATAAGACAACACAGTATGTAGGCCAATATATAAACATGATAATGGAATGCAAAAAATAAGCTACAGTAATAAAAGTACGCACATACCTGGAGTTAAGTAATCCTGAAATTCTCTGGCATGGACATTCTGAGGCCTCAAAATGCTTGGTTTTATGAACCCCTTCCCACTCCAGGAAGCACTGTTTAAGGAAGTTAAATGCTCTTTTTCTTTGATTATGTTAAAACGACTGCAACACTCTGCTGCCCTTTGCTGGTCTCTTCACCTCTTTCTTTTTGACACCAGTAGAGTAAACGTCCTCTCATTTTTGCGGTGGGGCAAGTGGGGCCTGCTAATCGCTTTCACTGATAGCCGTCCTGGATCTGGATGAGGCTCTGGTTCCTGGAGGACACGGCAGGGGGTGCTACAGTAATAAAAGTACAAAAAAACAAATACAACATAAAGCCAGAATCAGTAAAGCTACAAAAATGGCAGTGCAGTACAGTGAGTGAATGAGCTAATCAGACTGGGGAAAGTGATCATGGTGCACAGACACAGTCCAGTGCTGCATATGGTGTCTATGGCTTGGCCAAATGATCTCTGTGGACTCGGTCCAGACCAAAGTCTGGTCAATGATAGCTTTAGGGAAAGTCCAAAAGGGCAGATTTTAATTTTATGGTATGAAACGTTAGCAAACCATGTGTAGAACTCCTTAGTCCCAACCCAACCACTATTTTTTTCAAGATAATATAGCGTAATCTTTGAGATAACACTAAGCACATTATATTATTTTTTTACCATACTGTCTGTTTATTACTATGTTATTACAATACTATTACGCTGTTATAATATAAACTAGCTGGCTTTGTGTAATACAGATTAAATGGCATTAAGTCTGTATTCTTGGTGCAAAGGTGAACTTACAGGCCCTTCCTTTCATTTCCTTTTTTTAATTGAAACCCATATGAGACAATAGTGTTACAAAGGGGAACTAGACATTCAGACAGACATTGTAAAAGGGACAAAAAGGGTAAAAAAGGAACAAAAACCAACAAACAAACATAATACTAATTTGGTCATTATAGTGTTCAGGCTCCTAAGCAGTAGCAGGTGGGGATGTGTCGCATGTAAACGGTATGTGGAACACTGTTATTACTTCCCTCCAGCCAGACTTGGTCTATGCTGTAAAGCATTTGCATTTCTCAATTCAAGCATTAAAAATACATCAGGTAATGCACTAATTATGTGCTGTCTGTGCCACCTGCAACGGCGCGGAAGAAGTGTGAGCGTCGGCGCTAATTCCCACCGATGGCTAACCTGACAACACAAGCCAGTCACATTAAAACGCAACGGAAACAACTCTGTACCTTCAAAGACGCCATAGCCACAGTGACTTTTTTCGCTGCAGACCCAACAGTAATGAGAGTTCCTGACTGGAGTGGCCTGCCTTCTTATTTGTTTATTGTTTTGCCAGCCGACTTTCTGCTGCTTATTTGCCTCCCTCCCCTTCAGCTGGTGGAGAGCTCGGCCTGGCTTTGAAGCGTGCTGTTGCTGGCCCCGGCGCTGCTCCAGCCGCTGGGAATGTGTGGTCTTTATTAAGGAGAGGAAGTGTGCGAATGAGCACTGCAGGGCCCTACATCTCAGGAATCTTGATCCGTTTTTTTTTTTTTTTTTTTTTTTTTCCCCTTGTGGCACTTTTCACAAGCGGGACCTGCTAATCGCTTTCACTGATAGCCGTCCTGGATGAGGCCCTGGTTCCTGGAGGATAGGGCTAGGGCGGGGGGGCTTGAGGGGTGTGTGTACATTGTCCCTTCTGCCTGGGAGGTTGGGGAGCTGGTTACAGACTGTGCAAATAATTCCGTGTCGTTATGTGCAAGTAGAGGAATTCAAATGATTCCTTTAGCCTAATTATAATCAGAATTTTAAACTGAGAAAAGGATCTGAGCATGCTCCAGAGCCAGACAGTGGCGCAGAGTAACATATGTAAACAAAGGAGAAAAACACGAAAACCAGTCTTGAAAGAGACATGCTTTTTATTTCAGAAAAGACATTTTTGGGTCACTATGGTGCAAGCTAACTTCGTCTAAAAAGAGAATGCAAATCTACAATAGCTTAAAGGGGCTATATTACGCAAAATTGATAACATTTCTTAGCTTGTTCTCTCAAAAACATACCTGGAGTTGTTTTTTGCTTCATGCCTGCATGTTTACATAATCCTCTATTCTCTGGCGCAGCCGTTCTAAGGAAGATTTGACAGAGAGGTGCCATAATATACAATATATGGAGCTGCAGGGACACATTGGAAATGCTGGCCAGTAATCAAACAAACAATGACTCATTTCCTCTCAAATATATAAAAACTCACATTATCAACACCAAAGATTATCTGCCAGCCAGTAGGAGCATTATGAACCCAGTCACTGCTGTGAATTTCCAGCAAGTTTCTTCAACATTTTATCCCCTGAGAGCTGCTTTTACACAAGTATTGTCTTGCGTTATGGTTTTGTAACATATATTCTCATAACTTATTATAACTGACAGAAAAAAAGTTTATTCTTTAATTTTCATCTCAGCAGTTACGAAATGCTGGTGTCCACAACTCCCACATTGTGCAGTAAAACAACATAACTATTTCTCCCCTGTGTGGTACATATTCTCTATTTTGATTATTTTTCTTTTTGTCAATAAAGGTTGATGTGGGCACTTAAAACAGTATGAAGGCGGCTGCTACAATCTACATGGATGGAACATACACTGGATTTGAACTGGATTTTGCCTACAAAAGTCAGAAAATGTAAAAGGGAAAGTGTGTGTCTTAGCCTCAAAAACATCCCTGGAGTTATGTTTTGCTTGATTCACGCCTGTTTAAGTAATACTGTTTTCACTGGCATGGCCGTTCTGAGGCCTCAAACCGCTCACTTCCACAAATTTCCGCCTCTTCCATGAACCTCACCCACTCCAGGAAGCACTGACCAATCAACAAGCCCTCTACATCCAGTCTGGTCTCATTCATTTATCCAAAAAAAACAATACACAGCTCTGTGTTCACTGATTCCTTACAGCTATTTTTTGTTTTTTAGTAAAATGGGATCCTACAAGTTTAAGGAAGTGAAGTGCTCTTTTTATTCTGTTCCGCCCCTCACTACACACTTCGGATCAAAGAAGTGTATTACTCACAATGCATTTCGTTGTGATGTTTTCGAACAAGGCTGCGTTTGTTTCTTAGCAGCAAGCGATAACTGGCATAAATGGAAAGATTTGAAAACGCATTAACAGCCAAGTAAGTGACTGAAATTTTAAATGAATAAGCCTAATGTCCAGGTAACAACACTGGAGAAACATTAGAGACACGTCCTATCTGTTTGTGAGCAAAATTATGAAATTATCAGCTGCTCTGATTAATCCAGCAGCAGTTTAGCAAGCACCGCTAATAGACAGCTTTGTGTTTGCTCTATTAAGATATTACCTAAAAATGTGGACTGTCCCATTTCTAATTTTTAACACGTATGGAGCATTGCACACTCACACACTTCATGCACTCTGAAAAGTGCTTAGCGTGTTGTGTGGTTAGTGGGACAGAGCCTATGATGTGTTAATGTGCTTTTGGAAGGCACAGTTGAGGATTCCAGAGCTGGTTGCTTCTGTGTTTATATGTTTTTATCTTGTACCACTGATTTTGTATGATCTCTTTCTGAGTCTGTACGCAAAAGAGACAGCCTCCTAGCACTCTGCTCAGTTTGTAACAAAATATGAATACACTAGACCAATTTACTCTTTACTTGGGATGTCAGCAAACTTTGACTTTGCATAAATAAACACAACACAATTAGAAAAGAAAGAAGAACATTGTGCCTTCCAGAAACACAAAAATACACCATAGCTTTTTAAATTATATTTTTTGTCTTGAATGACCAAAACATCCAAGAAACAAGGTAGCCAAATGACACAAATGTCTTTTCTCTTTTCTTTTTAGATTTTTTTAAATTAATTTTGTGTTACTTTGTGCAACTGTCAGGCTCTGCAGCATGCTCACAGTCCTTTGTCAAACTTAAATTGATAAATATTATACATGCAGTTATAGTTTGAATCGCTTTTGCTATGTTGCAATCTAAATTGTGTTCAAAATTCAAATTACTGTTACCCAGTCAGAGTATGATGTTTAAACCCTCTTTAAAACTACAGTTGGCAGTATTAGGAATTTTTCTCCTTTCATGTAACCACAGTTTTTCTCACACAGAGCTTACTAATCGCTTTCACTGATAGCCGTCCTGAATGAGGCCCTGGTTCCTGAAGGTCATGGTGGGGGGTGTACAATGCTCCCCTCTTTTGTCTGTGAGGTGTGTATGGGGTACTCGTGGGTGGGTGTTTGTGCAGATGAATGTCGGAGTGGGCACACCCTCCGAGAGCCCGTTCCCATGGGAACAGGACTGATAGAGAACAGCATGTTTGCGTGTTTTTTGGCGATGTTGCCACTGCTGGAACACTGACAGGGGCTGGGGAGGTCTGATATGCAAGAATGTTGCCAGGTAGGCCTTATCCCAAAAGAATGTTTCCCTTTGACTTTGCTCTCTGTTTTCACATCCACGCTGAGTTCTCTGGGCACACAGCCTCGGTGGAATTCAGTGTTTTTCACCTAACGCTGATCAGGCCCAGTTTATGTTTCACTATGTCTGCATGCCACAAGCTGACAGGCTGAACTTGTTCTGGAGGTTCACAATCCTCAGGTGGACGATGCGATCTGCCACAGCCAAATGACTTCAGGTTAGTGTTACACGTCTCCATGCGCTCGGCCGCCAGATACTTGGCTTTGGTTTTAACCCCTGTGGGTCCCACTGGGAATTTTACTCTACATAAACAGGAAAACACGCTTTCAGTTCAATCTAGCTTCCTCTAAACTGTGGAGTGATAACATCTTTGGACTGGTTAGCTGTCTTCATTAGCATATGTGCAATGGGAGTCTGGTCTTCAATAAAAAGATACAAATAGATGTATGTGCCAAAAACTGGGGTTGCCCTATGCTGTTTTTATTCTTGCAGTAGTAATATTTACATTCACATGTTAATGCTTTAAACATGCAGCATGCGAAATGTTTGTTACTACAGAAACACTCCGTACCTCCCACACCACCACTTTATGGAAGAAGATTTACTGGAGATCTGCCAAAGCTGATACATATGGGGCTGTTTAAAAATGGCAAATTGCAAATGCTGGCCAGTAAGATAATCAAAACAACTACATACTTTCTGTACTTAATAAAAAACACAGATTCTCAACACTAGATGCAGGCCAGTAGAAGCACTGAATCCAGTCACTGCTAATGCTTGTAACCTCTAAGTAATAGTACATGTCTCAAAACACAGGTAATTGAGGCACAAAAAGTACATTACTTACCCATATACATACATTTTTTGAGTGAGAACCATGTATTTGCACTGCCGAGAGCTCAAGTTGTACTTTGTCCTTTATTCTGTAAGCCACTCCATTATTGACACTTCCTGTTGTTTTATCCATCGACATACTATACATTTTTGGCAGCTATAAGACCAACTAACAGAATTTGTCTTTTATTTATACAGAATTTTAAAGATTGTGTATCATTAAGTAATAAAATAGACAATTACTTTCCGTCTCTACCAACCAAAGCCATGCAAACAGCCAATTAATCTGTGTCCTGCTGCAAAGTCTGCAAAAAACTACCACTACCAAGTATCTGCCACTTCTTTTACGCTTAAAAAAATAAAGTAACTCTCTTAAAAGCTCTGCTAAATTGTCCCAGCTCCTTAACAAACCAGCAGAAAACAAAGCTAGTCCGGTTTGCCTGGTGTTGACACATCTGTTACCAGTGTGAACAAAGCAGTTTTTGTGCCGTTTACAGTGGTGCCAGAAGGAAAACTACTCTTATCTCCTTTAGTCCTTGCAGACAGTTAAAACCATGTTTACTCGGGTTAATGAACAAGCTTGCCTTTTAGATCCAGTGTGCTTTGATTGCTTTGCACCTGGGCCATGATAAAACTACCTACCACTAGCAACATTACAAATACAGTCTCTAAAAATGGGATGTTCAACTTTTTTGAAACATATTATTCTAATGGCATAAATGACTTGTTGAAGCTGCATTTAAACTCCTTAAAAGGGGAATAATGTAACTTTTTTTGCATATATTTTTACATTTGGACATATTTGCATCATTATTTCTTATTTAATAACTTAAAATACTGTATATATATATTGAAATTGTCCTCTTTTGCAGTTACTTTGCAAAAAAACGCTTGGATTAGGTGTCTGTCAGTTTAAGTTCCTGCTGGCTCTGCCCCTTCCGGTAGCCCAAGCCAGACACCATAGTTTATATCAGCTCTGCTGCAGTGAAGGACCATAGGGCTTAGGTCTTTCCCTTATAAAAGCCCTCTACTGACACTACTGCCTCTTGATCATCTACTTTTTAGTCCTGACATGACAGGAAAATCTCTGAGTGCTTGTACTGAAAAATGGGGAATAGACAGAGCATGATATGAATACTCAAGCTTCAACTACCCCAGGCGTATCTTGGTGAAAAAACAGCCATGAATGCCCAAGAATGGGAGCATCGACCCGGTGTCTCTGCACATCGCGGTTAGCTAAACAACAAGTTAGCAACTGGTTTTATGAAGGACTCACATCAAAAGTGACGAAATCTCTTCCTAAGCTCAGTTCACTCTTCTTATGTCGCCAGCCCCTCTCCAAGTCGCTGATGAGGAGTGGGAGGTTTCAAACCCATTCCTCTCCAGTGTCTATCAAATCTTGCTTTACTTGATCACTTGGTCACGGTTCGGCGATGTCACTTGTATTTGCAAGTTGACTCCATTTCAACTCAAAACTATGCTCACGTTGCTTGATTTGCGTCGATGGCATGTTTGAGGCGTTTGTTGCCTCTGTACATAGGAAATGAATGTTCGCTGGTCGCTTCAGTCACCTGAGCCACTGCTGGTGTGAGTCTACCATTAGTTCTTAGATTTGCACCATGGTAGAGCGGCCAAAAGTAAGAGGAAACCTTCGTACAGATACGAGAAGGAGAAAACCAGAGTCATGGGAGTCAACTGGACTTGTGAGTTTTCACAATAGCGCTTTACTCCGAAAATGTTGAGAGAGCTTTGTAAAATGGGACCAAAACTGGATAGAAACAAGCAACGATGCATTGTTCCCCTTTAAAGGTAGTCATTAATTCACTCATTCATCTTCTTCTGCTTATTCCTGTTAGGGGTTGCAGGTACTGGAGCCTATCCCAGTAACTTTTGGCCTTAGGCGGGGGCTGGTTAGTTGCAGGATTGACTCATACACTCATCATTCCCTCACATTCAGGGCTTGATATTTCTTTCTTTTTTTTTTTTTTTTTTTAGCCAATTAGTGTTTTACTAGCCACAATTTAATTGGTGGAGTTTCTGTGTATATGTTATACTATACAATAAGCTTAAAGAAATGCAAAATTTGGTTTTATGCATGAATAGGAATTTGTCAAAAAAAAAAAAAAAAACACGTTT
Source organism: Bostrychus sinensis (assembly GCA_020698575.1). Lineage (NCBI taxonomy): Eukaryota > Metazoa > Chordata > Actinopteri > Gobiiformes > Eleotridae > Bostrychus > Bostrychus sinensis. The sequence goes on along the minus strand of CM036257.1, from coordinate 8,066,442 downwards.
AGGCAAAATAAAGTGTGTGTCTGAGCATGTGGTGGCTTATCTTTTAATTAATTAAATCTGTAACAGGTGAAGGTAAAGAATTCGGTGCTTTTTGAGAACTACTAGAAGACAATAGCTGCCATAATCAACATTAACTTATTATAAAAAATTTGACATATAAACAAGTTAAGGGTGTATTAATGTGATAGCCATAGTAGACCTATCTTCTCCAGTTCTTATGAAGTTTTCACTGTTTTGCTGTTTGTCACTAGGCAACTTAAGTGTTTCTCAACAGCAGACCTTAATGATAGGAGAGGATCCTCGAGCTCTCATTAGCATTAGCCACATTGCTGGCTGGCTCCACTTGGCAATAGCTGTGTGTTTATGACAGTCAACCACTTAATATGTTTTTGTGGGAAGTTGAATGTGTGAATGTTTGGCATGCACAATGGGCTTTTCCAAGTACTGCTTTTACTGATTGTGCCGAGCTGATGTGCGCACAGTATCAAAACCATCTGCTGCAAATAAATGTACGCTGTTGAACAAATACAAGGAAAAACATATGACATCGACATGACATCTCTGGAACATGTAAAATGTAGCGTTGCAGTCAAAATCACAATAACTGAGTCTATGTCATGACCAAAAATGAAAAACTCTCCTTAGCAATGGAAAACAAATGAATATGTAAGTCACTGGCCAAATGTATTTTAAAATAAGAAAACAGTATCAGTTTTGTAAGAGTTGTTAGAGAAAATACAACTTTTAGTAGTACTGATACCTGCAAAAGTAATTTTTATGTGAGTAAAATATATAATTTTAAAGTAAAAGTAAAGTAAATCAGCTTTATTGTGCTCTCTACCATGTTATAATATTGTTCCCTTAAGTAATCGTGTATTCTCTGGCATGGCCATTCTGAGGCCTCAAAACACTAGGTTGCACAAACCTCACATCTTTTTCCACTGATTCCTCACAGATAAGTTTTATTTTGTGATAAATTGGCATCATAGACTTTAGGGAAGTGAAGTTCTTTTACTCTTTACATTATGTTTAAAAGATTGCAACAGTCCGCACTCTTCTGTTTTCTCCTGCCCTCTGCTTGTCTCTTCTTATTGCAACAGTCGAATACTTAGAGGTGACCAAGGTGGGTTTAAAAATATTAATAAAAACATATTGCCCCTTTAATTCTACTCAAATTACAGGGCAACACAATGCGTTGTTTGTCAGTTTTCAATCAATCTTTTTATTTTGTAAATGGTCTAATCAGTGTCCTGCTGCAGTCTCAGTGAAAAAAGTACCATTGTAGCACTGAAGCCAATTTACCAATTCATTTTTGCATAAAAAGTAACTCACTTGAAAGCTCTGCTAAATTTCCCTAGCATTTAGCAAACCAGCAGAAAACAAAGCTAGTCCATGTTGCCTGGTGTTACCAGTGTGAATGACGCCATGTTTGCACTGTTTAGTGTTGCCAGGAGGAACACCACTTTTATTTTTTTTTTGCAAAAAATAAACAAATGCTTCCATTAGCACATTGGTGGCACAGTGGTAAAGTGGTTAGCACTCTCGCCTCACTCCCACGTGCTAGGTACTCCTGACCAGGATCCTGGTTCAAGATCTGGAGAAGGGTCCCTGGGCACTGCACTGTGGTCACCCCTGCCCCTGACAGGTTGCCCCGGTGGCCGATGAAGGATGGGTCAAATGCAGAGGACAAATTTCCTTACAGGGACGATGAAGTATATCTACATAGCTAGCACTTCACATTTTATGTTTTAATTTTATTTTCAGTACTTTTACTTAAGTACAGATTTCAAGTCTTCCCTGCCTGGAGAGGACTACTGTTCACCATCACAGAACTGTGCAGAATTAAAAGGAAAAAAAAAAACATATTGCAATCATATTTACACACAAAACCTCAAGTTTTCTGGACATATTTTAACCCATACAGATGCAATTATTTATGCAGTGGTTTGTATTCTCACTACATACACACTGCATCAGAGTTTGTTTGGAAGTGCAACAAAACCCAAAACCAAAGATTTTCAAGCTAAAATGACATCAAGTTTAAGGATGAGAGGTTTAAAAGTGGTCTTGAGTACAGAAGTGTAACGTAACAAGATACTTTTTTACACATGTGAGTACAGTTTTCGAGTACTTTTCCCACATCTGCTTGACAACACCAGTCCTGAGTACACATTCCTGCTCGCAGTAAAAGATAAATGTGGAATAAACACAGTGAATCACCATCTGCGCTTGGGAAACAAAGAACATATGCACCTCCCTGCTCTTCACACTTCAAAGACCAGCCAGCGTAGGTTTTCACATTTTCTTTCCAAATATTAGGCAGCGCACAAAGCAGGGGTCCTCCAAATCTAAATTAAAGCCAACGTTTATTGTGCAAACGCCGGCCCGCTTTATGGTGTTTGGACTCCTAAATGAAAACATACCGGAGGGAAGCCCGTGGCAGGCTCCTCGCTGAGAAGGGAGCCGCTCCGCTTTTTTGGTGTGTGCCGCCCTCGCGCTTGGACGCAAGCAGTAATTACATCATTTGGAGATGGAATGAAAGCACGTTTTTATAAGGCGGACTGAGTGAGATGCTTTATTGGTCACAGAATTGCCAATTAAAAAGCAACACCTGGAACTTTGGAGGCTGGACGGAGCAGGCCTGTTCGGATAGATCACCTCCCCTGCCCAGTACAGGCCCCAAGAGAATGATTTTCTTTCCGTAATGGTCCCTTGTTTTACCCCTACGTCTTTGTGAAACTTTGCAGTACTTTTACTTCTTTTTATATGGAAGGTATTTGTGTATTTTACAAACAGGTGGAAAAGGACTACATACTTTTACTAGATTAGTATCAGAAGTAGTATTGAAAGTACCTTTGTTCCCCAGCACCTATGTTCCACTGAAACCAGTGTAGATAATGTCCTAGAGAAGGTATGCTTACACATTCAAGTAAGTCCTGATGTTCTTTAACCTTAATGTTATTCGGGGAACATAGGTATGGGGGATCACAGGTATTTTGGAACATAGGTAGTGGGGAGCATAAGTATCGGGAACATAGGTATTGAGGATTATAGGTGCCGGGGAACAGAAGTACTGGGGATCATAGGTAACAGGAAACATAGGTATTGGGGAACAGGGGAACATAAGAATCAAGGAATATAGGAACTGGGGAACATAGGTATTGTGGAACATAGTTACCGGGGAACATATGGCTAACCCGTAGTAGTAGTAGTAGTAGTAGTAATAGCAGCAGTAGCAGTAGTAGTACAATTAGCAGTAGTAGCTAGCCATAGTGGTGGTACTAGTTGTAGTAACTGTAGTAGATTTTGCTGTACAACCAAAAAAGACTTTTATTAGAAATGCGCTCATAAATTTATTTCAATATTTTGTTTACTATATGTAAGATTTTTTAAGTACTTTTACTTCCACTTGAGTAATATTATTACTGAACTATTACTGAAGTAAAAAATAAACCTTTTACTTAAGTATTATTAGCAATAGTAGTGGTAGTTAGTAATAGTAGTAGTGGTAGTTCCAGTAGTTAGTATTAGTAATTGTAGCAGATTTTGTTGTGCAACTACCAAAAAAAACAACTTTTATAATTATTTTTTCCAATAGGACTACGTACTTTTGACAGGTATATGTTTTACTTCAGAAAGATTTTTTGAATACTTTTACTTCTACTTGAGTAATATTACAATGTATTTTACATAGAAGTGGAACACCTACCTTTACTTGAGTAGAATTAGCAGTAGTTAGTAGTAGCAGGGGCAGTAGTGGTACTAATAGTAGTTAGTAGTAAATACTAGATTTAATGATACTTTTTTTAAGTAATGTGTATTGAAGGGAACTTCACATTCAGTATTCCTTTTCAGGTACAAATATTTTTTGTGTTTTTACTTTTTGTAAAATAATATTTTAAAGTAACTTTAATTTCATTTTTGAGTTTTGAGTAATTCTTCCACTTTTGATTTTACAGAAGTATAATACCATATGTAGTATAATTACAAATATCAACTCAACATAAGCCAATTTATATAATAATTTATTATTTTTCTTGCTATTATGTATTTATCTTACCAATTAGCACAATACTTATACGTGACCAAAATAAGTTCAGACCTTGCTCAGGACAGGCCCCCAGAGAGTATTTTTCTTTCTATTAATTGCCCCATTTTATTTGTGAAAAGTTGCTGACAACGCAGCTTCACATGGGCTTACACAGCTCGTAAGTCACCGCCGCCTGATGTGCTCCTAAATGTATTAATAAAGGCCATTTCCTGGGTAGAGTGCATGGCACGGCTACAATGTAAACTCACTCAGGGCATGCTAGTGAAAAAGAAAAATAGCCGTTATTCTCTCCGGCACGCAGTCGATCCGAGGTACCCCCTTGATCCAACAACCACACTTCAGCCAGTCCCAGATGTGTTCCACACTTTGGTCCATCCACCGAGAGAAAGAAACACACCAATCTGAGCAAATACAATGGTGAGGAAAAGAAAAATGCTTCACACATTGTTTGATTTCAACAACCTCCCACCAACATCTGTCTGTGTTTTACAAGAGAGGTGGTCCAGTGACCTAAGCACCTTTAGAGGCCATGTAAAGATTCTTCTTTGTTTAACACTTTAGTTTGCAAAAAAAAAAAAGTGTGATGTTTGTAATACACCACCATCTTCTTTTGCAGAAATTCATAATAATAATAATAATAAATAAATTTCATATAGCGCTTTTACAGAACTCAAAGACGCTTTACAAGAAACAAACATATATGACAACTAAAACAACAGGAAATGAATAGCTAGTCCCAGAAGCAAGGCCTTACTTGCAGGGCTGACATGTTTTAATGAGGTGTGAAAAAATGCTGTTAAGTAAGAAAGTTATAACAAACAAATGTAATTTTCCTTCTCAAGAAAGGTCTGTAATCGGCGAAATGATTTATTCTGATGTAGATTCAAATCACTGTTTAGATCCAGGAGTGTTTTAAGGGATTCTGTACCATTTTGAGTTATAGAAGGTATCAAGGGCAGCAAACTGATTAGCATTGTTGCCATATGGCAAAAAGTCCCAGGTTCGATTCCCAGACTAGGCAAGCAGGGCTTTTCTGTGTAGAGTTCTCCCTTTGTCTGGGTTTGTTTCCACTGGGTACACTGATTTCCCCATCAGCTTAAAACATACAGAATATGTACATTTCTAGCTTGGTACCCCTGACCAGGATCCTGGCTTAAGATTCAGTATTCAGTATTGAGTGCAGTTTATATCAAATGATTTCAAAAGAAATAGACATAAAATGTACCTCCAATATAACAAACGTCCAAAAAGGAGTAGGTTAAATTGTAACCTATTGTACAGTTTATTTAATAAAGTTTATTCAATAAATAACACAATAGTAATAATCAAAATAAATATACAAAACCCCAACAAAAATAATCCAACACCCTTTGGATCTTTGAGTTTTTTTGTTTTGTTTTTTTTTTTTACTTTTTTTTTTTTAATATAGTCCCTTTTCAGCCCTGTACCATGCAAAAACTGTGTTTTCATACATTCTTTTGAACAATAGAACATTGCTTTGGTGCCCCATTCATCCCCTAAGTTAAGGTATACTTTTATGTCACCTATGAGGAACTTCACTCACTAAAAGAACGAATTATTACTTTCACTAGAAATATAAGAGTTTTGTAGCTCATTAGAAAGAGCACTTATGCTAACTAAAAGATCTTCAAGTTTGGGTCTGGGCACTATATCGTTACCATTTTGTATATTTATACACTTCTACTCTCGCAACAGTTATCAGTAGAAAAGATTAAGCCCTTAGAATAAAGATCTTTTAAAAACAAACCTTGTCCAGATGACCTTATTGTTTAACCTTTTCCATTGCACAATAGTGGATGTCTATAAGTTGTATTTATAAGCTGTTTGGTAAAGTTACAAGTTACATTTTGAAAGTTGGAAAAGCCAATATCTTGTACTAAACACTTGTAGTAACATCCCTGTGTGGTATCTCTGAACGGTAGCTGACTGATGCATTTATCACAGTCACTCTTTGCCACTCGGCCCAGGCCACAAACTGTTCCTCTTGGATTAGAGATTACAATCAGCCCACAGTGGCGCGATGACGCTGGTGACAACAATGCTGACAGTTGGTGCCATGGTGACGGCAGCTATTTGAAATGAGGCTGTATTTACATTGCAAATGTCTCTAGCAGCGCCACAATTTTATTACTTTTGAGTTTGACTGACATGGACTTATGGAAAATAAATTTGCAGAGCCGCACTAGATATATAGAGCATCACTTATGATAAGGGTTTCGGTCCCACATGAAGGGAGATGGATACCGCATGATAAGATGTATTGTCATGACAGCAACCCCAATGCATTAAAGCCGGGATGGGACTCAAAAAAAAAATCCTTTGTAGCTGCATTTTTTACAGTGTCTTTAGAGGATTCATAGCCCGCAGCCAAGGATAATATGCCTCTCATGTCTAAATAATAGCTTCTCTGCTTTGCACATACTTAGAAGATCCAAGCTACACAATTTACCGAGTCCAATGTTATCACTTGTTAAGCCCGCATAGATTTGGGATTTTATATAAAGGCGCCGTGTCACGTTTCTCTCCTCTTTGTGCTTTCATTAAATAGCGCTGGGAGGAAGGGGTAAGCTCTTTCATGCATGGTTTACGTCAAAGTATTTTGTACAGTGACTGGTTAAAGGCGATGCCTGGGCTCCCGGATTTATAATTGTGGGAAGTGAGGTCTCAGCTGAAATGCAAGGAAGCTTATCTTTTGATGAGCCATAAGGAGAGACTATTGCTTTAAACCTTCTGGGGCACTCACGTGTGAATAAGAAAAAGCTGCTTTCAGACTTCAAGTTAATGTAACAATGCACAGTGTATATATAGTACCATCATGATTACACATTCAACCTGAGAAACAACAGATGGAGTTCCTCAGGGCTCAATTACGGGAACTTTATAGTTTCGTATTTACACGCTGCAATTACATACACAATGGAATATGAGATTGATGCTGATGATGCAAAATGTCATAATCACCACAACATAAACAAAAGGATAGGGAAATTCCTCTAAAAACAAGTGGAATTTAGTAAACATACATAGTAATGGCATAAAAAGCCTGAGGAATAGCAGATGGAGTTCCTCAGGGTTCCATTTCAGGAAGGCTATAATTCCATATTTACATGCGGCAGTTATAATGTAATATCAGATTTATGCTGATGATGCAAAATTACATAATTACCATAATACAAACACAAGGAAAGTAAACCTAACTCACAAACAAGCAGAACATGTTAAATCTATAGTAAGGACATAATAAGCCTGAAGAATGGCAGAAGGAGTTCCTCAGGGCTCCATTCTGGGAACCATATATTTATGCTCACATAGCCACATGATCAACATAAAATAAACAAAAGTGTGGTCCACTATCAGTCACCTCCTCTACATGGATGACATCAAGCTGTACGCCAAGAGCGAGAGAGACATTGACTCACTGATCGACACAACCAGGATCTACAGCAGTTACATCAGAATGTCATTCGGACTTGAGAAGTGTGGGCGGATGGTGACAAAGAGAGGGAAGGTAGTCCATACAGTAGGGGTCCCACTTCCAGACGGCAGAATAGCAGACATTAAGGACAGCTACAAGTACCTTGGAATCCAACAAGCAAATGGCAACCTGGACCAGGCCACAAGAAAAGCAGCCACAGCCAAATACCTCCAACGAGTAAGGCAAGTCTTACAGAGTCAGCACAATGGCAAGAACAAAGTCTGGGCAATCAACAGCTATGCCCTGCTGGTCATCAGATGGATGGGGACGCACTGTAAAGTTTCTGTTAACAGCAATCGACCCTTCAAAATAAAAGCTTCATCCTTTTCCATCAGTGGAAACAACTTTTATTGTGGCAGAGGCTGAAAGGACAGAGAATTAGAACTGTACAGAGAAGCAGACAGGAGCAGACAGGAGCAGACAGGAGCAGACAGGAGCTGACAGGAGCAGACAGGAGCAGACAGGAGCTGCCAGAAGCAGACAGGAGCAGACAGGAGCTGACAGGAGCAGACAGGAGCTGACAGGAGCAGACAGGAGCTGACAGGAGCAGACAGGAGCAGACAGGAGCAGACAGGAGCTGCCAGAAGCAGACAGGAGCAGACAGGAGCAGACAGGAGCTGACAGGAGCTGACAGGAGCAGGCAGGAGCTGACAGGAGCAGACAGGAGCAGACAGGAGCAGACAGGAGCTGACAGGAGCTGACAGGAGCAGACAGGAGCAGACAGGAGCTGACAGGAGCAGACAGGAGCTGCCAGAAGCAGACAGGAGCAGACAGGAGCAGACAGGAGCTGACAGGAGCTGACAGGAGCAGACAGGAGCTGACAGGAGCAGACAGGAGCAGACAGGAGCTGACAGGAGCTGACAGGAGCAGACAGGAGCAGGTCTGTGCCACAGCAGCGCGGCTGCAGCTGATCAGAGCTGTAACTGAGCCTTCAGAGTCAGATATTAAACAGAAAGGTTTTCAGTCTTTCAATATCTTTTGGTTCATGTTTTTCTTTCTTTTATGAATCATTTATTTGCATTTCATAATTATTTGAGATGAAATGTTACAGTAAAAAATGCCTACATATTTGCAGTTTTCCAGCTCTCTGTTGTTTAAGCAGATATTCCTGCTGATGTACAGACTGTGAGTGGCTCTCAAACTGTCATGGAAAGTTGTGATGTAGACCAAGTTGTTAGGTGTTACTTAGTAAGCTGTAAGTTTGTTAAAGCAAAAATATCTAACACTGCACGAATTAACAACAAAATGCTTCCAGACCGTTCAGCTCTCCCACACACTACATACAGGCTATAGAAATCTGCACATTGTTTTACTCACTCCATAGTCAGGTAAAACACTCTAAAATGCACCAGGATACAGCAAATATTATCTGTTATATTGATTTTTTCCATGGGGGAGGACCCCCAGACCCCCCTGTTAATTAGTCGCATACTTAACCCCTGTGAGTCTTGCTCTCCTGTGAGCTGCACACATCATGGCTCAGCTCCTAACTTCCTCAAACCGTAAAAATGTCTCTGACTCAATCCAAATAACTGGCTTTGTTAAAACAAGATAATTCACATTTTTTGTATTAGTCCTATAATAATAATCTGCCATGTGCCACCACAGTAAAATGACAGGACCCAGCTGACCCTCCCAGTAAAGAAATCCTAGCTACGCCCCTGAGTGCCACCTATTCTAAAGTTTTTACACTTGCTTCCTGTCAGTGAATGTAGTGGTTACAACCATTTTAACACAACAATCATGTGAGAAATGTTTGCCAAAAATGTCTCCAGAGCCTTGATTGCAATCTTTCACTGCACTGTAATTTACACTGTTTGCTTAATTATTATTTTTGATTAATTTTGCTTCCATGTCCTTTTGTATTTGAGAACACTGGTGTGTAATACTTTTGTTTCAATATGTATAACAAACACTTTTAGTTACTATTATTATGTTGACCTGCATACATTTGTTTGGAGCCTTAAAAAGTGCTAAGCATGGTCAAGATATACACAGTAGCAATGAGCAGGTTAGGATTGGTCAACCGATGGGTCCAACTCCCAATTATAATTTCACCCTCACCCTTTCTTCCATGTTCACTTTTCTGTTATTCATTCTGTTTGTTGCGGCTGGCACTGTGTCAGGTCGCAGGGTAAGTATCTACATTACACAGGTTACGTGTTGCAATGATATAATACATATCAATTAGATTTGTTTTGATCCGATTCAAGAATGATATTGGCTAATTTAGAACAATACGATTTGATATGATTTAACACTTTCATATCAATACAATCAATACAGCAAGTTTTTACCAAATTTCATAAGTGTTTACCCTCAAATCTAACATCGCGGCTGGGGTTGATTATGTCCAGCAGACAGAGAAAAAGAAAAATTGGATATAGCATTTAATTTAATTAAAAACACAAACATTTCATCCAAAAATACATATCTGGTTTTATTTTAACATTTCTAATATAGATATTTCTGATATTATAATTTTAATTTATTTTTTTGTGTATGTATAGGCACAGATCGACTGGCGCATCACTAATACAAAAATTCTGCAAAACATTATGACTGGGTCAGAGCAACTCTAAGGACCACATTTCTTGTGGGTTGTTCCTGGGCTATAGGGTTAGGGTCATTATCTATCAAAAGTGGTCCAAGGAAGAAACAGCAGTGAACCAGAGACTGGGTCATGGGTGGCCAAGGCTCACAGATCTATGTAGGGTGCATAGACTGTCCCATGTGGTCCGTCCAACAGACAAGCCACTGTAGCTCAACATGCTGTAATTAAGATTGATGGTTCAGGTTAAAAAAAAAAAAAAACAGTGTGCAGGTGAATACATTAGTGCTAAATGAGAAAATAACCAATATTAACATATAGCAATTTGGTACGCACACATGTTAATGAATGGAAAAGGCTGTGTTATGCTAAGGTTAACAGACGTGACCATGCAGTGCCATAACATTCACGCTCCTGCCTCCATCCATTAACCGCAAATCTAGGCGTGGAGGGCAGGCATAATTAAAGTCAAGCAGACCCACATTTCCCCAAATGTGACCTTTCCGTCGGAGCAGGGGGGAGGAAATGAGCTGACCTGAGTCCATAACGCCTCGATACATTAGCCGAGCACCGCTAGCGTGGCTGGCGCTAATGCCCCACCTGTAGCTTCACACAGCCACTGCCAGCACTTCTGACTCAGGAATAATATCCATTTTGACTCGCTGAAATATTCATTGGCACACCTTGGGCGCAGAGGAGGAAATGTGGACGGTGTCAAATGAGGATATGGCAACAGGCTCCGTCTGTGCTCAGGGAAATGTGGCTTCATAAGTGACCTCCACATGTGATATATAATACATGTTTAGACCGAAAGCTTTTAGAACATTCAGAGTTCACTGGTTTAGCAAAGATTTATGTAACTGATGGCTTAAAATGGCTACAGTTTTTATTCTTAGGTAGATTTAGCCTCGGTGTACCTTATTGCTGTATGGTTCATTCAAGCAATTTAAATGACAATAGGGAAAAAAAGGAGTTCCTCAAGGATTCTTTTTGGGACCTTTGTTCTTCATTATTAGTGTGTTCACTAATGATATGTTTGGTCAGGCTATTCCAAACTCTGGTCCAGTTTTTTCCATATTGCCCCAAGCAAAGGCAGCTGGATCCTCAAAAGGCAGCAACGAAACAAAAGCAACCATATAAGGACATAAATTGCCTTAAAATTGGTGCAAACAGGAGTTAAATTGACAAAAAAATAAATAAATAAATAATAAATAAATAAATTGTCAATATTGTCTCTGTTTTTTGTCTATTGGCAGCAGTAACTCGGTTGGTAGTGTTGTTCGTCCACTAACTGGAAGGTAGATGGTTTGAATCCTGCTACTGGCTTTGCATACTGTCATTATGTCTTTGGGCAAGACATTTCACAAGATTTTCCTGTGAGAATGTACAAGTGTCATACTGTGTTTGGTGAGGGTCAGAGAGGCCAATGGTGCAGAATAGTAGCCACGTCTTCGTCAGTATGCCCCAGGACAGCTGTGGCTACAGAAACAGCTCACAGTTCCTCAGGGTTCTATACTGGGACCATTGAATTTAATATTCACATTGTCCCACTGTGGAAAAAAACCCCAAAAAACTTTAGAATTAAGAGCTGATGCAAAATGGCATATTCATTTAATATGAACAATGTAATAAAAATACTGTTTGCATAAGTTTTGTTTTGTATATTTATATATAAAAAAAACATGGTATATGAATAATGATGTGACATTAATAAATAAATGTATTAAAATATATGTTGTCAAGCATGATTTCAATAACGCCTTCATGATTTTTTTTTTTGTTAGAGTTGTTAGAGACTATATTCTGTTAGACCAATACTTCCCAAATGGTGGGGCAGGGCCCAGTAGTGTGTCACAGATAGGTTTGGCAATGGACTGTGTTTAAAAAAAAAAAAAGAAAGAAAGAAACCTTTTTAGGCCCACAGACATTTTAAAATACAACTGTCTATCTAGACTCAAACCACACTGAAAGACCACAGTCATCTGACATCTTAACCAAACATTTGACAAAAACATATGACTAAACAGACTTCAACTAGTGTCATCATCAGTTGACTCTTGTCTAGACCTGTTATTATCACAACACAGTTATCAAGAAACACGCTTGCATGCTATAATGGAAGATGCAAATCATGTCTATGTAGGTAGTCATGTTCACGCCTCAAAGTCTGCTCCAGTATCAACAGTCAGTCCACTTTGCTAAATTCCACACTACCCTTTTTAAAAACCACACCTATATTATTTTTGTGTCTATGGTGTGTTTGCTGTCACTGGTGATAAGTGTGTCTCTTGTATACAGAGTTTAACAGACCATGACAGTGGTGGGGGTGCTGCTGTCACTTTAGAGGCTCATTTTACAGTTCATATGCAAAGTTTTTTTTTTTTTCTCCAAAAACTGGCGCCACTAAAGAACTGTTATTAAAACAAACAGCAGTTCTGAATGTGCTGTAGAAATAATTATACAAATTAGAAAGCCATTACAGTACATTTGTCATCTGGTGTGGTGTCTATATGAAGTACAGTAATTAAAAATAATAGCATTTTTTAACATTGTTAATTTCTATTTGTCTTAGTCCATTTGTTTCCTAGATTCCGCTGCACATGACTTGGTGTATTTGGTCTAATCTCTTGCTAAACTATTGCCATATGCACTTTGGCATTATAATGAATACAGGGTTTGCTTCCATTTAGTACCAACAAAGACAATCTTTGACCAAACACGAGATGTTAAAATCAGTTTCAGACCAATGAGGAATGCCCCAACTAAAAAGCAAAAGCTCTCTCGAGATTGACATGACATGAAATTAAGTACCTAAGGCCATAGAAGACATATTATCTCTTTATACAAGCACATTAAAAGTAGAAAAAAGGTGGACTGAGGCACTCATTTAGCAGTGATTCTTTAATGTGTCATAACACATTTCAACTCTGAGGAGTCTTCATCAGGGCTAATGAAATATGGAATACCAGGATTTTAAATAAATGGTAATGTGACCTATATTACGTGGCAAAAAGACACAAGAAAAACACAAAGTTAAACAAAATTCAATATGTCGAATCCAGTATACAACAACCATTTAGAGTAGAAAAGCGTTGCTATCACATTAAAGAATCACTGCAAATTCAGAGTGTCTCAGTCCACCTTCTCTTTACTTGATAATGTTCAGTGCGACAAGTGTCTGATGAGCACCTGATTTATAAAGCTGCAAACACACTGCCCTGCCTCTATGTTTCTCTACAGTAAGGCCATTCAAAAGTCAATAACAGAGTACACACACATGAAAAACCCACACTGATTATAGTTGACTGAAGAGGCGTTTGTTTACTATCTCTATAGGTTGGTCATTGCAAATGCAAACCTTGAAATAAAAGCAAAAGTCATAATTCACTGTCAGCCTGTAATCCTTCAAACATTAAGATAAATGCCTCCGGTGTAGTGCTCATGGAAATCATAAAAATATGACAGTAAATGCATATATTATTTGTTTTTGGCTGAAGGATGGTTCCCAGCGCAAGCCGTGAGTGTAAAGAATCAGCCTGGAAAGTTTTTTCTACCTGCCAAGCATTTTTGGATGAGGCTGGAGTGCAGACTTAAATCTGCTAAGCAGGCAGGTAAGGTAAAACTAGCCTCGCAACTCGAGCTCCACTTGCCGCTTTGCGCTGCTCCGCCTCCAAACATGCTTACAGTGGGTTTGTTTAATTCAATGCAGATCAAGCGAAGCACACTCTGGCACTTATATCTCAAATTGAAAGATCATCTGAAAGTTGGGAATGACCTAATTTAATTTCACCTTGTTTACTCAGCTATTATTGTATTGTAATCATCTTTAAAAAAAAAAAAAAAAAAGACAACTTTAAAACATACTAAGGGTTTATTATCAAGCTCCCATTGATTTGTCTGCAAACCTTGTCCACATTAAGTTACTGGGTGTTGCTGACAGAGAAACTGGTTAATTCAGCACCTTGCAGGTCTAGTTAAGCAAAGAAACAGCACAAAAATCATGTTATATGCATATTTGTCTGTTGCATTGGGAAATTGGTGGATTTAAAAAAAAAAAAACAATAGCAGGACACACAGTAACTCTACTGCTGTTGGGAGTGACACTATTACTACTGTTTTTTTCTGTTGTAATTATCCTTCATTAGTCATTTGTACAACATTATTTTAATTATAGGCTCAAAGAACCTAGTCACACAGTGGAACACAATAAAGTCTATCATACTGAACTAAGAGAAATATCAGTCCTGACAGTTTAATAAGCGTTTGTGTGTTAATATGGACGTATTTGATATGAAACAAATGCAGGAGGTCACAGGATCCAGGGGACACCTGGTGTGCTCCGTCTAAACGCCTCTCACTCATTTGTTCAGCTGTCTACTCAGATCCCCAAAAGCCACATTGCTGCAGCAGATAGGGACACAGGACAGGGACACAGGGCGCTCCAGTGACTAGTGCTGCTCATCTGCGTGTAAGCTCATGATTCACTCCTGAACTTATGCCCTGCTATACTGACATAAGAGCAAATGTTTTGTTTTACCTCTTAAGTAAAAGAGTATTTATGTTAAAATGATAATATGAGATAAAAAACAACACAGCATCCTTGGTGTATTTTTGTCCCGTCGTGAATCCCACCAGCAGCAGACCCTCGGGGGACCTGTGGCCAGGCTGAGGGTTGCTGGTGATGGCCTGGGCTCACGGCACAGACGGAGACTCTAGTTACTGTAAAGCCACGGCGTCCTCGCTGTGTAGCAGCAGTGTGTGCAGCACGAACAGGCGAGCCAAAGCTAATTTTATACTGTTTTGTCATGTTTGTCAGTTTGTGGTAGTGTGATGCATCTAATAACTTTATTTAACCCAGACAAGAGTTGACAACGCAGCATCTTCTCTCGTAATGCCAGTAATGCATCTATAAGAGAAAAAAACAAACAAAAAAACAAACAAAAACAAAACAAAACAAAGGAAGAAAGAAGGGGGTAAAAATTAGTGCTGCTAAAAAATTTATAAAAAATAATAAATAAATAAATAAATAAATAAATAAATGTTTTTTATTGTTAAATTAAAAATATTAAAGTGCCTTTACCTAAATTTAAGTCTTAAATCACCTAAATAACTTTAACAAATTATTTTTTTACAAAAACACATTTTTCTCAGCTTTTTGTTTGAAAATGTCATTTGGTTAATGGAGAAAACTAGTATTATTCAACTGCTGATAGAAGAAGAATGAATAAACTTAGAACAAAATGCTTTTTTAAAAAGACGCTTTTCTTTCAATTGGTATTTAAACATTAAATAAAACTATAATGCAACATTTTCTGTGGGACAGAAAAATTTAAAATGACCAAAAATGTTGCCACTGGCTGGCAACTTTAAAAAAAATGCTAGCAGTGAAATAGTTACATTAAGGAGAGACTCTCTCTCAGGACGGACAGGCTATAAATGTGTGATAGAGTCCTTTAGGTCATCTATAGTATCATAGTTCACATCTGTCAGAATGCAGCAGGTAGGGAGGGAGACAGGTGCCTGGGGGTGAGGTAGGGGTCCGGTAAGTCCATAGGAGGTGAGTCTGAGGGCCCACAGGTTGGGACAGAGGTTGTCTACATAACTTCTATGTATTTGAGTAATAGCATTTTTAAAGGAACAATACTTTGGTACAGATGTCCAGTACTTATTTCCATCTCTTGGACATGAAAAGTATGCAGCTGTTCCTCTGCTATGTTCTGAAAATCTAAATCTCCATTTTTCTTAAAGCTGAAAACTGTGTGTGAAAAAGCGGCCCAAACAGAGACAAAAAAAAATATGCATTATTAAAATCATGTGTAGACCTCTAGCAGAGCTCACAACAACTTCCTCAGCTTACTCCACCACTTGACCAAAGCCCTACTCATGTGACCAGCAGAGATTTAGACAATAACACATGAGTAACCAGCAGTGGCCTGGCTGTGGTTTAAGGAGCTGGAGTTCGGCCCACAGAGAGGAGCTGCCCTGACGCACAGCTGGGTACGAGCAGATATGTGCACACAAAGGTCACTGGCTGAAGACCTCACTCCCTCAGATCCTCCACTGTCTGTAAACACTCAGAAAGAGAGTGCACATTTTTCCACCACCTGACACTGCCGAGGCTGATTTAGTGTAAACACTTCATGGGAATGGAGGAAAATGAGGTACTCACAGAAACAGGTGGGTAAGGACAGTTTCCTCAGTCGTTTTTTAAGTCATACTACACATGAGCAGAGTTGGAAGCAAGTCTACTTTTTAACCATATTAAGATCTGTTTTTGGTCTTTCCCATTTACGTTTTTTTGTCTTCACTTCCTGGATTTGGTCCAGAAGTTCCAACTATCGCAAAATGAGCCTTCACACGAACCAGATCTTGGTCCGGAGTGAGACTCACTCTTTTTGCTGAACCAAAGAGCAGTTGTAGTAGGAGCTTTTCACAGCATGACAATCTGGACTGAACTAAACAGAAAAATTTGAAATCTGGACCAAACAGTGAAGGTGTTAAAATGTTCAAGGGCCAACAGAACTTTCTGATGATTTCTGAACCATAACTTTTTATTTTTAAATCAAATATCAGTTTTCAATAACCAAAAATGATTAATGATATTCCTTTAATCGCGTCTTTTTTTATTTTACTATGACCTTTATGGTACATTTAATAAATATACCATCCCATGTAATCAAACTATATTTAAGCTTCATATAAGAATAATGAAACTATAGTCAGCCTTCCTGTGACACACTTTTGGGGGCTGTCCCACCATTTGCCTACCGGTCAAAAATAACATACTGGCAGGCATACTGGCATAGAAAGTAGTGGGGTAGTGTTAGCAGTAGCAGTAGCAGTTGAAACAATAATCATAATCGGTAGGTAATCGACTGTTGTTTTGATTTTAAAATGTTATTACTGGACTTCTAAAGCTCTTAATGCTTTGGCTCCACACTATTTATCTGAACTCCTCACATCGTACGTCCCCTTGAGACTACCATGTTCCGGGGTGGGAGCCTTGTTGACTGTCCCGAGAACCCAACGAGCCACTAAAAGGGACTGGACATTCTCAGTACAGCTCCTGTGGAACTATTGCTTTTTATTTGTTGTATATTCTAATATTTTATTGTTTTTTTTTTTGTTTTTTTATTGAAATTTGTCAAGGGGTCTCTGTGTGGGTTTTATGCACTTTTGCTCTGTAAAGCACATTGGAAATTCTGCAGAAAAGTGCTATATAAATAAAGTTCATTATTATTATTAATAGTAGCAGCAGTAGTAGTTGTAGCTTTGTTGACTACCGTCTAGTTGACTTGTACATTCACTTGAGTGCCAATTTTCAAAACTCTTTCCATCTCTGTCCACTGTATTGAACATTTTACTCCTCTTGAAAGACAAACCTATGTCTGAAAAATCCATTAGTGGGGTTTTCTCTGCACTCGTACCTGGCAACACACCACTCTGCTGCTAAAACCTGCATATGGCTCATGTCGCACACTGCTTTTCTCATGGCATCCATTACACAGTAGCCCGATGCATGTAGCTTCAATTTAAACGTAATTCTAGGTCAGCACTTGATTCGGGGTGGAGCGGCACAAGTGAAGTGCTTTCTCCTGCAACATTGTTTAGCCATTTGGCCGTGCGCCTGGCGTCCGACATGCACCGCGTCCCATGTTTCCACGGCTGAGCGCAGGGTGACCCTGCTCTCCCCTCTCGCTCCCTCCTTTTCTCTGTCCTTTTGCAAATGCCCGAGCCCAGACTTGGCACCGCCAGCTGCTCTGTACATCAGGAACTCAAAATGGCTGCTCAGCTGCTGCAGTGGCACAAACACAGAGCAGGCTGACAGACGGAGCAGCTGCAGGACCGAAGCGGGGCAAGGTCACTCACTGGAAACTCTGCAGCCATTACCTGCTGGAACATGACGGGCGGTAAGCATGTTGTCATCAGACATGCCAAATTTAAGTCAGCTTAACACCATTCTCAGCCACTCTTATGGCCAGGAGTGAGTCAGCAGCAGTTTTATTGACAAATGAACAACAAGAAAGAGAACAATTTAGATTAATATCAGAACAGTTATAGCTAACAGATTTAAAGCTGAATTTTCAACAAACTGCCAGGTGGTCGTTACCACAACAGTGTCAGCATTTAACCATCAAAGTTGTTCTTATTCTTTTCCTTTCAGCTGTTCTGTTTCAGTCCCTGGCCCACCAGACAAACCCTTTTCCTGTTTAATACAAAGAAGTTAGTCTGGTATCTGTTTGTTTCATTTCTACAGGCGGAACAATCACTGAGGGAGTAACGAATCAAAGAAACAAAGCGCAGGACGTAAGCAGCGCACCGTTAATCCAAACAGATGGCGGATTTGCTGTTTTTGCAATAAAACACCAGAATACTCTGGAACGATGAAAATTGGGAAATAAAGCGGTTGCTAGCTTGTTGTTTGCTAATCGGGATGTGCCGCTTTCTTGACTTCTGTGACTCCGGGTCGGTGCCACTCACTGTTGCACGTCACTTTCAGCCCACAGAACACCAGGGGGAGATGCTGCATGCTTCATTTACCCCACAACTTATTTAACCATCAAACGGACTCCAAAACTGTTTATTTAAGGCAAAAAAGATTCTGCTTTAACTTCCGTAAGGCGCGGCCGCAGTTCTAACTCGACTGAGGAGAAATACCTCAACCACGCAAGTTACAAACTTAAGTCCGATGGTCCCTTTGCTTTGGTCCGGACCAAATGCAAACTACATTTTTTTAGTTTGGTTCGGATCGCTTTCTCACTGCACTTTTTGAAAGCTGACTAAAACTGGACTAACCAGAACCAGGCGTGTGACGATTGCTGCACCCATTGGACAGAAATGATGGGGGCGGGGCAAAGCAAAGATGCAGGTGTTGAACAATCATGGAGGGTTTGCACGCTGCACTTTTTCTCGACATGCATTCTGTTGTTACAGCTGCACATCTGTGAAAACAATTTTGAGCTTTATGAGCAGCTAACACTATGTCAGTTTAGCGATGTTTAACTTGTTTCTCTGCAACGATGTCTGTGTGCGGCAATGTGGTCAGCCAGAGACCACTGGAATCTCTTTTTCTTTATGTACTCGCTAAACACGGTTTATACCACCAAAATTTTTTGTTTTTTGCTATTACTGTGAGTTGCTCAACCTCTGTTTTTTTTTTTATCACAGCTCCAAAAAGGCTGATGTTGTTTGTATTTTGGTTAAGTATTTAAAGTCTATTGCTTACTGTGAGCCATGAGTGGCGTTTATTCATTAGAGTCACAGTTGTTCTTTGTGAGCACTGAAGAACAACTCTGGCAGCCTTATTCTGTGCCAGATGAAGCTTGTAAGCGCTCTTTGTGATGCAGACGACCATATAACTGGACAATACTCTAAATAACACAAAACAAGAGACTGTACCACCTGTTTAGCCATAGAAGTGGGTATATAATGCACAACTAAGTGAATAAATAAATTGATACATTTTGTACATCTGCAACTGTTTTCACTGTAATTGAACATAAAGCTTTGTCTTATATATTTATGTTAATCACAAATAAATGGTGTTTTTGAGGAAGCAAAATAGTTTTCTTCAGGGACTTGCACAAAGAGACGATAATAGTTGAGAATTAGCTCACAACAGACACCCATTGGCCTGATACACAACCCTCATCAGGCCTAATTATAGCACAAATGTAACATTAGAATGCAGTGTAGGCTACAGAGGTCCAGGCACTTAGCTTTGTTTGCATTTATGAATACAAATCCTGTTCAAAGGCCATGGAATTTATTTTTCACAATTCTGACAACAAATCCAATATTTCTATCGATATGTGTGACTGAAATATTACAATCAATGCTGTCTCTTTATCCTTTACAAATGCACCCAACAATCTTTACAAACTATCTCCATTTACTCCATTACCACTTTTCTTCAAAAGGGATTAGCATAATTACCAATCAGACTGATATCATTATGCTGCTACTATAATTTGTCACTGAGAATCCTGTTAGTCTGGTGGCAGTGCGGCGATAAGGAGCGAGCCGGGCTCTCTTAAAGACGCCCGAGTCTAATAAAGCAATCATCGGTGTCAAGTTCAGGAACATGTGGCGCGGAGCCATTCGATGCCGTCGGCTGTCGGACGATCTTCCCACAGGGATTGAGTCGGATTCAGCCGTGGGATACATTAACCAAACCGGACACTGGGAACGACGCTGTGCAACTGGTGTTCTCCGGGAGTAATCAGACGCAATGTAATTAGATGCTTTATAGTGATACAGCTGGCTATTATGTACCAGTGCTATAATGGTGTTGATCACATGCATGTGTTTCACAGAGTTTATGGTTTAAGAGTATCTGTCTTGTTGAGTTAACAGCTGTTATTTGCACTCTATTGATAAGGCGATATACATAAGACCACCATGATTTGGAGCTGCTTAATATCAAAAATATATGTGATATAGTTAAGAATACTGTGGTTATGAGATGAGCTTTATTCTTTAAAGACAACCTTGCATCACTCTTTCGTTGGTGTTTTGGATGCATTTTTCTCTACAGAGCTTCCCCTACATTTTGGAGTAAAGTACTGTTTGTTTGTTTGTTATGCATTATATTCATTGTAAATTGGGCGTAACCAGATCCTCTAAATCCTGTTCTCACACACATCAACTTTTTTTTTATCTTATTTGATTAAAAAAATAAATAAAATCAATTAAATAGTCAAATAGTCAATTCAAAATAGTAAATCATTTTGTTAAAGGTCCCATCTTATGCTAAATCGACTTTTTTGATCATGTTTGCACCTCAAAAACATACCTGGAGTAGTATTTTGTTTTATTCACATGTTTGAGTAATCCTGTGTGCTAAGCACTTTCTCTTCTAAAGAGCTGAAAACCCTCAGTCTTGCAGCTTTCTCATGCATTTCCAAAGCCCATATACCATCTGTGGACTCAGATCATTTCAGCACTGTCACTACAAAGCAGTCAGCTCATTTATCCATCTGTTAGTGTCATGCTGCTAATGGCTGTGCTAAATAGCCATTTTATGCTCTGTCCATTCCTGACTGTTGCCAGCAGGGGGCGACAAGGTCAAACAGCTCCCCAAAAGAAGACATTTTCTATACAAATACATTATTTGAGGTTACAAAATGTGAAATACTAATGCAAAGGTATCCAAAAGCCTAGAATAACCTTTAACCTTTTTATGTGTAATTTGCAATGTGTATTTAAATGGTATGTTATGTATATGTGCATCTTTATTTGCCTATTGTGAAACACATTGTGCTACAGCTTTGTATGAAATGTGCGATGTAAATAAATTCTCTTCTTCCTCTTCTTCTTCTTCTTCTTCTTCTTCTTCTTAACAATGTTTCTCATATACACTAATACAAAATAATTTTATAATTTTTTAAAATTTATTTTAGTGCAAAATTGCAGTCTTGGCAAACAGTCCAATTCTCACAAAAAACGATTATAACTTTTAGGCCCACAGCAAGACTATTATTATTACATTCATGCCCTTGCTAAAGCTGCACTATATACAAAACAGAACAGTAGTCAACACTAGTATGGAGGTGCAATTTTTGCATTTGCATTTTGCATTTCTTCTGAAAATAGGCCAGGTGGCAGTTACAATACATCATTTTCCTGTGCCCCCCTATAATTGGACTGATTGAATTTATTTTCAAATGTTGGCTGATTTCTTTCAGTAAACAGCATGTCCCTGCAGGGCTACCAATCTGGCATAACGCAAATATTAATTATATCTAATTAGATTAGATTAAACTTTATTAATCTTGCAGTGGAGAACATCACTTGTTCAGGCAACTCTTATATGCCTGAACATATAAAGTGCAGAAAACAAGAAAATAAAGTGAGTATGCAAACAAAAAGGTGTAATAATTATTTACAAGAAAAACTATTGCACAGTATTATGACTATAAACTAAATACAGTTAAGTTTTATAAATGAGGAATGAGCATGTTTTGGTAGAATCTATACAATTATATAGTTTTAGCAAATATAAAAAGACCTATTGGCAGATTTATGGGAAAAGTTGTAAAATAATACAGCCTTAGAATAATTATAGATGTGCCAATCTGTGCCTCACAAGTACAGCTGCTGACTGACTGATCGTCCCGTAAACTCACTGTAAGCGTTTCAGCCCTCGGCCCTAATATCTGTAGGCGTTCCTCTGGCAACCCGTTTGATTGACTCCAACAAGACGTTCCCACCCACCCAGCCGCCGCTCACTCGCTCGCTCGCTCGCTCATCCCGCCGGTGCTGCTAAAAGGGTGTTTTCCTGACAGGGCCCGGCTCCCCTTACATTTATGCGTTAAGGTTTTAAGGCCGCGGCTTAGGTTCAGAATTTATTGGCTATTGTATAAAGTTTCATGCAGGAGCCCCGGCGACCGTGTCTTGTGTGCAGCCGCTGGCCCGGACTCAGGAAAAGCTGATGTATTTTGATAGGAGTGAGAGCTGAACCTGTCAAAGAGTGGGCCCTCGGGGGAAAGCTCACCTTGTGCATTTCTGACTGATGGCGTAAACTCCTGTCACACAACAAAAGCGCCTCTGTGAGCTCGTAATTAACTCTGACTTTGTCCCGTAAGATTTTTCTTTTTTTTCGTACGCCGACTCCAAGGTTGAGCATTATTGAATATTAAGGTCCTGCAGGAGCGTAGTGGTAATTAATGGGAGTTGGATTTATGACTTTAAAGCAGATATTTGCCAAATGGCCCTCTGGTGAGAGTGGAGGAGGTCCAACAAAAAAGAAAAGTGGGTGAAAGGTTTTGCTGGTGTTGTGTTATAATGAACACTTTCACTGATTGGGAATAACATGAGATGTGTGCACTTTTTGGCAATGGATGCTACGCTGCCTGCAATGCACAAAACAGCATTTGTCTGTAGTTGTCTGTAGTCCTACATTTAAAAAAGGTATTTCATGAAGAAGTCTATTCATTTCAGAAGTGCTGTGTAACAACGGCTAATGTAATAATGGCCAATAATGTATCCATCTGGGGCAATTTTGACTGTAATAGACCCAATAATGCAGTGGTTCCCAAAGTGGGGTCCAGGGCCCCCTGGGGGTCCGCGAAGGTACTGCAGAGGGGCCCCCAGAGGCTGTCTATATTAAGTAGATAAAAAGAAAATTCGAGTTTGAAATGCACTGTAAAAAACAATGCTGCAAAAACTCAAGGCAACAGGATCCCTCAAGATTTTTGAGTTTTGGTGATCAACTCAAAATCTCAAGTTTTCAACAACTAATATTTTTTACTCACCAAATTTAACGTTCATGCATCTAAAAACTTGAAATTTTAAGTTTTACTCACTATCTTTATTTTTTCCAACTCATCTTACAGCCAACTGACTCCACTGTTCAGGAAAAGTATTATTGATAATAATAAAAACTAAATATACTACATTTAACAAAAGAATCACTTTTTCTGAACACTGTAAGTTGGCTGTAAGATGAGTAAAAAATAATGATAGAGAGAAAAACTTAAAAATTAGAAATTCGTCTAAAAATTTTAGACGAATGAACATCAAACTAAGTGAGGAAGTGTGGAAAACTTGAGATTTTGAGTTGGCCCCAAAAATCTTGAGGGATCCTTTGCCTTGAGTTATTGAGTTTTTGCAGCATTTTTTTTTACAGTGTATTTGTTTAAAAATATAACTTTTAAACACTGTTTAGCCAATAGTCAGTGTCTTTTGTAATGTTTTTTTTTTTAAGAAATATATGGTGAAAAACAAAAATAAAACTTTGGATTGAGGGAAGTTGTATTTTTGGGGGTCCATGTGGGATTTTGGTAAATTTAAGGGGGCCGTGACAATCCTGACTTTGGGAATGGCTGCAATAATGTAATAAAATATTTGAGCC
This sequence comes from Bostrychus sinensis, assembly GCA_020698575.1. Lineage (NCBI taxonomy): Eukaryota > Metazoa > Chordata > Actinopteri > Gobiiformes > Eleotridae > Bostrychus > Bostrychus sinensis. The sequence goes on along the minus strand of CM036257.1, from coordinate 8,042,489 downwards.
AATAATGTTGACTGTGCAACATCCAACAAAGACACAGACAAAACATAAAAACTCTTAAAAACAAGGCTAGCTGATTTATTTGTAAATGTTTTTGTTGTTGTTGTTGTGATTTAGATCGGTGGGTTGCCAGTCTTTCCACTTTTCTGATTGGATGAGCAACAATGCAGTTTTAGAACCAAAACAAAACAAAAAATTTAAACAATATATATTTTTTTTATTGTTAATAAATCAGCTGTACCATTGTTATCAGTAAAACTAATATTTGATTTAAACATGTTTACATCATATCTTAGCACAGATGTGGGTCATTTTGATGAGATATAACAAATATATACTGCTCATAACACCTTTAATAATAATCTCAAACTGGCTCTTACAATTATAATTAACTACGCCATCCACTAAACCATTTTATGATGCGCAAACTTCCCAAAACTGCAAAAAACAAAAGGAAAACATCTTTTTTTCCAAGAGCTGCAGTCTGATTGATGTATTATTACATTTGAGGCTGCAGTTAGTACATTTTCAACAGATTTTTAATAATGTAATAACTTATTACATTATTGTCAAAATGTTATTACCTTATTGGCTCCAAAACTTTATTACGTTATTGGCCTTAAATATTTAAAAATGCCAACATTATTACATTAATGGCCATTATTACATTATCGGTTGTTGCATGCTGATTAAAGTGCAATATAAATATAACTTGAAGACTGACAAGGTGAAATATTTCAAGTAATTATTTATTATAATTGTGATGCCTTTAGACACACTGGACCACCCAATCCTCTTACCCCGCTTAGAGCATTTTATTTTAAAATCAGATTAACTCCTCGACCACCAATCATAGAACGTTAGTTCATTTAAAGCCGCGGTGTCCTTGCTGTGTCTGTGTCTCGCCGATCACCCTTTTGCCTGAAAATATCAGTTTTTAGTGAAAACTACCACCCTTCAACAGCTGATAAAAAAGAAAAAATGAACTTAGAATAAAATGCTTTTTAAAGGAGCCTTTATTTAATTTAATTTTATTTATTTTATTATTATTATTATTTATTTATTTATTTTTATTATTATTATTTTATTTATTTATTTTGTGGGTGTTTTAACTTTGGGACAGCAAAGATTGTTGAAAATGACCAAAAACACTGGCACTGGCTGGCAACTTTTTGAGTAAATGCTGGCAGTGAAAGAGTTAACTATGTCATGTAATAAAAACTATATTTAGAATATAAATAAGACGAATAAGAAAATGTATTATAAATCAGATCTACAGCGCACATTTGGTCCTGACCCACCAGTTGTGAATCACTGTTTTAAACCATACAGACATCTCTTCGTTTTCTTTCTTTTTCTCTTCCTTTTCTCCTTCATGTGTGTAAACATCTTTCTCTTTCTGGATTTGGTTTGAAAGTCTAAACTATCACTAAATGCTTGTTCGTGCTACACACAAACTTGTCCTGACCAACATCACCTCTTTTTACCAAAACAAAGACCAGCTGTTTGGCTTTACATCTCCTAGTTTGGTTCGAACCAAGTGAAGAAGCCCATGAGTCCGGCCCAAACAGTGCAGGGACAACACTCACAGTCACTCACGGCCACATCAGTAAAGAGCCTTCAATCACAAAGCTATGAGACTACTTTGAAAGCTGAGTAATTTTAACAAGCCCTTGTAACACACACATTGGCTTTATGGTGTTAACATGTAACTTTTTTTTTTTTTTCCCCTCAAAATTCTAAGCTAATATGGAATAAACCAGGACTAAAATAAGCATACATCAGGGCAAGACTGAGACATGACCAAAATAATAATAATGATAATCATATTCATCATCATTATTATTATTTTCTGCACTGCTGCCTCGTCTTGGACAGCCAGGACATCCTTGGAAAAGACAAGATGGATTTTTTTTTTCCCTTATTAAATAAAGATTAAATAACAAATAAATAAAATGATTATTATTGATAACAACAATAATAATGATAATAATAACAATAATGATGATGATTTTGTTGTTCCTGTTGTTAGGTCCTTAGGCTGGTTGTGACAGGAAGGATGTCAAAACTTCCCAAATCACTGTGCGACTGGGTTTGTTGTGGTGACTATGTAAGGCAGCAGCTGAAAGAAGACAAAAAAAAAAGATTAAAAAAAAAAATTGGTTTTAATGCAGTTTTATTAGGCAAGATAGAAAAATCATTCTGACTATAATGTTTTGTCAGGGGTAGAACCATAACACATTTTGCAATATTTAGTTTCTTGAGTATTAGGGTTTGACATTTACTTTTTTGCTCAATGGCCACTATGGGAAATGTTTCTCAAAAGTTACTAGCCAATTAGTGTTTTTACTAGCCACAATTATGCCATAGTATATGCTCAAAGAAATGTGAAATATGGTTTATGTATGGACAGAGAGTTATCAAATATTTGAAAAACAGGTTTGCATTGGCAGAATAAAGAGTTGGCTATCTTTGTGCATGTGGTGTCACGTCTTTTAACATGTTATTTTGTGTAAATTCATATTTTTCTCTTTCCTTATGTAATTATGATGAACTACTTTACACAGCAATAGAAATTCAAACAGTGTTGATAACTTTGCAATATCTTATCCAGCCCTAATGCTAAATAACATGCAATTACTTTAAAATCATCTCTACTGCTACACAAAATATGAGAGATATTACATTTTATTATTCACAATTTTTGAAACATGCGTCAAAAACATTTATATTTTGACCCAAGGACGAGTGAACGCGGTCTGCAGTGTCGTTTTTTTAAGTGCTCTCTCCTCTCAGTGCTGCCTTGGCCCCTTCAAAAGGTTCACTCTAGATTAGCGTCTTGTTTTCTATCTGCGCTCCTATCTCTTCCACACAATATTTCCTTTCACGGCGGCTCTCCACAAGCCGTTCCCACAGCTCGCCTTCACCTTTACCACCGCCAGACAAGAAGAACGCCCCGAAGGTTTTTCCTGTCCGCACGTTCACGCAGTAATCCCACGGTGACAGAGTTTAAACGTGAACAAACATGCAGCCGTACATGACGCGCTGACAGACGGGAGGCTCGTTTCCTCAAACAGGCCTCGAGCGTAACCCACCCCCTAACCCACTGTGACATATGCCGCTTAGTCATTAGGACTGACCGCAAGCCAGGAGAATAGGGAAACATGTGATAAGTGGCTGACAAAGAAACTCATGCAGAAGTGAGAGTTGGCTGACACTGACTTCTATTGTTAAAATGTCAGGCCATATATCATTGTACTACAACAATAGTGTTTTTTTTTTTTTCCAGAAGAGAGACTTATCTTGTTATTAACATTTTAATGCATGTTTGATGTCCCTAGTTTTGAGCTATAAAAACTCAAAACCCAAATTCACAAAGTTTTCAGCTCTCTTGAAGAAGTCAAAATCAGGAATCAACTGTTGAGTTTCAAAATTTGACAGGACGCTTCCAGTCCAGTGACATCTTTCTGATCATTCCATTAATATTTATTTTCTTTAGTAATTACTAACTACAAGTGGAGATTGCTTATTGATGGCAAAGGAGCTGAACTTCCCCTAAAATGTCATAAAATTAATGTTAAATTTTTTATATTAAAATAAATGGTCACATTTATATAGCGCTTTTCTACCTTCATGAGTACTCAAAGCACTTTACATCAAGGAACCATTCACCCATTCACACTCACATTCATACACCAGTGTGCGCAGACACTGGAGGCAAGGTGGGTTAAGTGTCTTGCCCAAGGACACAACAACAGTATGCAACGGTGGGAGTGGGGTTTGAACTGCCAACCTTCTGGTTATTGGACAAGCGGCTCTACCAACTGAGCTACTGCCGCCCGCAAAAATAGACTATATTTCCAAAAGTATTCACTCACCCACTGAAATAACTGAATTCAGATTATAGTGTGGGGTTGTTTTTAGAGCTGGGCTTGACCGCTTAGTTCCAGTGAAAGGAACTCTGAATGCTTCAGCACCAAGAGATTTTGGACAATTCCATGCTCCCAACTTTGTAGGAACAGTTTGGGGATGGCCACTTCCTGTTCCAACATGACTGCACCACTGCACAAAGCACGGTCCATAAAGACATGGATGAGTGAGTTTGGTGTGGAAGAACTTGACTGAATCTGCACAGAGTTTTGACCTTGATAGAACACCTTTGGGATGAATTAGAATGAAGACTGTGAGCCAGGCCTTCATCCAACATCAGTCTCTGACGTTGGATGAGAAAGGCAAAGGGTGGCCAACGTCATATTAAACTCTATGGATTAACTCAACTAAACTTTATTTATAAAGCACTTTAAAAACAACACAGTCGGCCAAAGTGCTGTACACAGCAATAAGAAAATAAAAACACAACAAAGAAAAATCCATGTAAGGAAATAAAAGAACAGAGACTTATGACTAATATAAAACAAAGGTGAATCGATAATAAATAATAAATAAAACCAATAAAACCAATAAAAACAATAAAAGTCAACATCTCAAACTGAGGTAAAAGCCAAAGCGAAAATGTGCGTTTTAAGAGAGGACTTAAAAACAGGAAGTGATTCAGCCTGTCTAAGGTGCAGAGGCAGCTCATTCCACAGTTAAGGGGCAGCAACTGAGAAAGAGCGGTCCCCTCTAAGCTTCCTCCTTGTTTTTGGGACGACTAACAAAGATTGGTGTAAAGGCAGGTGAGCTCATACTTTTGGAAATATAGTCTACACTAAAAGTGCTCTAGAATGCGCATCATTTCTTGAGTATGTAGTTGATTATTCAGCTGTTTAGTCTGGTTCTCTGACACGATCTTTCTCTCACTTCAGAGACTTTATAAATCCCTATATACGCCAAGCTTCAATGGATCTCTATGGGAGAGAAGCGAGCGGCATTTAAAATGATTTAAAACGAATCAAAGCGTTGTTAGGTTTGCATCTTGTTTAGGTTTGGTTAGTTTATTTGTTCACTTCAGTATCAGCACTGTAGGGAAACAGCTGCTAGTTAGCCCAGCTTGGAGAATTGTGGTGACTGCATTTCTTCAACAGAGCTGTAGACTGTAGACTGAAGGACATGTGCAGGTGAAGGTTTCGACAGCTCAGTTTGAACCTGCTCTATACAGGCTTCATGGGAATGTCTGATACTTTTGCATTAAAAAAAAAAATGGCAACATGTAGTTTCAATGGCTTGTAATAAAATATGCATAATTACAGGCTTGAGCACTAGGTCACACACACCAAACATGTTCCCAATCTGACTCAGAGAACTCCTACAGTGAGATGAATATTACATTTAAAACTATATGTACCATACCCACTGTGAAAAGTATTCCAGTCGGCCCACGTGCTGGCGATAAAACAAATAAGAACAAATAAACACACTAAAGACAATAAAAACACAACAGGAAAAAGACATGTAATAAAATAAAATACTCATGTTAAACAATAAAGGCAATTTAAAACCTAAAAAATAAAAAAAATAAGTAAGAAGGCACTGAGCCTGTCTAATCTAATGGCAGCTCATTCCAGATCCAGAGTTTTGGCACAGCAATAAAGAAGATCACCACAAAGTTTACATTTTGACTTGGGGACAGTGTAGCTGAGAGCATGTGATGGGACCCAAGGCTGGATCAGTTCGGATGGAGCAAGACTAACGTTTAAAAGTAAATTAAATAATCTTAAAACCAGTCCTAAAACTTAGAGATATTTTGCGAATAGCAGTTAAGTCGGCTGGCAGAGATTTGAACTAGCTGCAGTCTAGAAAAGTGCAGTCTGACTCAAAAATGATGAAAATCTTTAGACAGAATTGGTTTTATTTTGGCCAGTTGTCTTAATTGAAAGAAGCTGGACTTAACAACATGGGACCTACAAGCTACAGTATATTTCTAAAAGTATTAGCTCACCTGCCTTTACATGCATATGAACTTTAGTGACATTCCATTCTTAATCCATAGGGTTTAATATGACGTCAGTGCACCTTTTGCATCTATCCACTCTATAAACTCACAGATTTCTTTGGCCAATTTCTTGTTCATACCAATTATATCCAGGGATGGGAATTGTTAAGATTTAATGGTACTATACTCTTATTGATACTGCTTATCCATCCAGTCTTTTTACCGGATACTTTTTTAGCAAAATACTACTAAATAACATGAGGTACCCATTGATCACTAGTCTTTTTCTGTCAGTAATGTAATTTACGTCCTACTATACCATAAAATATATACATTAAAACTACAGCCTTTCCAAAAACAGCCCCTACACATGGAGATAAACAGGAAACAAGCTTTTGTGCGGTGGTGAAGCCAGGCCAAGCTCATCTGTAATTTGCTTTATGGCAGCGCTGCATTAGCCTCTCCACAAACCACTTATTTGGCCCGAAACTCAGCTTCTCCAGGCCTCTGTTTTATCTCTGCACTCACTTTTCTTGCTGACGCCCTCGCAGTCTTATCACGCTTCATTGGCTCATTGCATTGTCAACAAGCAATACGGTTTTATGCCCTAATAACCACTTTACGGCGCTCTCTTTGGAGTCCATTTACACTGTTTGTAGGTCCAACAGCAAAAATCTTCATTAGGAAATAATGTTATGCAAATATATTGATAGATAGGACTTACTGCATTATTGGAAAGACTTTGGGGAAATTTTTAATATACCTCGTCATTTTTATCATTGCATTGTAAATGTATATATAGCAGATGTAAGCATATGAGACTGCAAAGCAACCGTATGTAGTACAGTAATATGTATTTGGAACCAAGACCAAAATCTAATATAAAGCAAATCTAAGAAAAAGCACTAAACAAGTGTTTAACAAGCAGTGGTTGCGTTAGTGAAAGTATAGTAATAAGTCCATGTTAAAAAAAGATTTAATACAAGTTGGTTATTTTAATATTATTTGGTTCAAACCAAATTTTAAATTGTGAAAGCTGATCTTTGATTTTGCAAAAAGGTGGGCTCCTAATTTCAGCGCTTAAACTGCCATCACTACAAAGCAGCCAGCTCATTTATCTATCTGTTAGCGTCATGTTGCTAGAAGACATTTTCCATACATATCCATACATATTAAGTTATAAAACGTGAAATACTAATGCAAAACTATTTCAAAAAGCCTGAAAAAAAAGCAGCATAGCACCTTTAAATGACCAAATCCAGCAGACTTACAGATTATGTTGTGTTATGGCAGATGGCTCCTGTTTCAGCCAATCATTTCCTCATCTTTACAGCCATTTAAAGTTTAATCAAAAACATTTTTAAAGTTTAAAGTTGGGCGTTTTATGTGTCAGTAATCAAATTGGCATCTTATATATATGTATATGTCCATGCTTCCATCTCATCAGTGCTATAATGACAAAAACACACTACGTCTAGAGCCTGATATTTGCTGCGACTGACTTCAATCATAGCCACCATTTAATGTTTAAAACCATTGCACAGTGTGAACAAGAACAGTGTAACTTCTAGAAATCTTTTGATTGGACCTGGCCTAATGTTGAAATATCATAAATGACAAATTATAACACTTATACAAATGATAAAATATAAAAGTTATCCTTGGCTTGTAAATGTATTTATTAGTTGAACTGATATTGTTCTTTTGTCCTCTCTAAAAGAACAAAAGAACAGGCATATGTTACATTTGGGACAGTTTCCCCATGAAGCGTGTATACCTGTAGTGTTAGAAGATAGTTTACAGCTTTAGAGTCCTCCTGCTGAAAAGGAAACAGACTGTTTGAGAGAGAGCTGTCAGGCCATGTTTACAACAGCCGTCTGTCTCCTATAGAGTCTCTGCAGCCCATACATAATTGACAAATGCACTGTATGTTGGAACTAGCTCAGTACAAACCACAGTCTTATTGAAAATCCAATAGGTACGATTCCTTACAGAGGAAGTAAAGGAGGCAGCTGGTCCATGTGAAGACTGGATGTCATGAACACAGTGTAGAACTCTGCATATGACACAAGGAATTACTCTCAACTCTTTCCAATACAGGATATTTTAACTTTTTGTACTGTATGTCCTCCCCATGTTGGCTTCCTTGAGCTGTCCGAGGATATGCATGTGTTATGTAAACTGATGTCTCCGTCATATAAATATATATAAACTTTGTGGGTTTTTAAAATTTTTGTTATAATATTTGGCTCAGGCGTGTGTGTTTGTGTGTGTGTGTTTTAACAAATTACGATATTCTAAACACAAGTTCAGTATTACTTTGCAATATTACTTTAAATATTACTTTTACACTCTGTAACCTGAAGTGTTACATTGTTATTGTGAAGTGTTCTCATCAAATAATGTCAAAAAAATAGGATATCCATTTTTTTTTTCTTTGTATCAATTTTTGTCCTGATCATAAAAAAAATATATATTTATTTTTTTCTTTTGGTGTCTCTTTTAACAGTGATTTGGCAGAGTTTTTTTTATTTTTTTTATGCTGGATGCCCTTCCTGTTGCAAGCAGCCACTTACAGTGACTGGAGAAAACAATTTGGGTGAAGTGTCTTGCCCAGGGACACTACGGCAGTATGCACCTTCGCTGAGATTCGAACCGGCTACCCAAATACCAAAAATGTAATGGTTTTCAAAATTTTGGATGTGTATGTATTTGATGGCATCTCAAATTTTCAGAGAAAAAAAATACAAAATAATAATATTTGCAATATATCTTATTAATTTTTTTTTTTTTTTTTTTTTTTTTTTTTTTTGTAGTGTCACATTTTAACAAAAACATACGCTGTTACTGTTAGGTGCAAAAGTGTCCTCACCAAAAAAAAGCCATAAATTTGTGTTTATGATTAGCACAGTTGATGAAAAGATTTATGCAAAAACAAAAAAATAAAAATGTTAAGATATACTACTGTATTTTATGACAGATAGATTTTTGTATGACGACACCTTTGTCATTTAATGTATACAAGGTAACTTTTTACATTTACGGTACAAGGCTTCAGCATTCCAAGTGTGAAGTTAAACCTAAAACAAACCTCCCTCTTGTTATTAGCCACTGTACAAACAAACCGATAGCCTTGCTGCTAATTAGCTGACAAGCTAGGTAACCCGATCCAAAGCTAAAGCTAACATATGCTAATGATTTCAGTTGAAGCCTAAACATGTGATTAAACTTTACCATAACACCTGTACAAACACCGCAGTACAGCCCTGCCACATTATCTTTGGTCTTCATAAAAAAACATGAAGATCCTGTTTCTCTGAGCGCTAGAGGCAGCCATTTTTATTTATTTATTTTTTTTTATTTTTTTAGTGATTAACACAATTTTAATCCTTTAACAAAAGCTCTGTTGTGATTTGGGTTCGTCCAGCTCCGCCCCTGCAGTAAAGCAAATATGTAAGCTATAATTATTAATAATTGCTGAGGTTTTGTGGTTAAGACGCAGCTGTCACTGAACCAGTTCTGTCTGTCACTGAGTGTTGACTGTCTTCTTAAAGTACAAATTGTATTTTTAAATCTGTATTGTTTGAAAACCTTTTACTGCTGTTGTGGAAACAGACAGACAGCACTCAAATCAGCACCCTTTAATCTTAACAGCAATCATCCAATTAAAAAAATAAAAATAAAAATAAATAAATAAATAAATAAATAAATAAATAAATCATACTTTCTGTTTATTTATTATGTACAAACCCACAAAAAAATAAAATAAAAAGCAGAAATAATTTTTTTTTAAAAAAGGTACGCTGTGTAAAATGTAAAAATTTACAGTTGGGGTAGGGATTAATATGCACCATTTACTAGAAGATAATGTTAGAAATGTGGGAACATTGGGTCATGGGAACATAGAGCTGTGGAAACATAGGGCTGTAGGAACATAGAGCAGTAGAGCTTAATTTTGAGATCTGGGAATATATGGTAAAATTTTAAAACGTGGGAACATAGGGCTTTAGGACCATAAGGCCATGAGGAAAAAAGAGCTGTGGGAAAATAGGGCTGTAGGAATATAGAGCTGTGGGAACATGGGGCTGTAGGAACATAGAGCTGTGGGAACATGGGGCTGTAGGAATATAGAGCTGTGGGAACATGGGGCTGTAGGAACATAGAGCTGTGGGAACATAGGGCTCTAGGAACATAGAGCTAAGGGAACATAGGGCTGTAGGAACATAGGGCCATGAGAACATAGGGTTCATTTTGAAATGTGGGAACATAGGGTCTAATTTTGAAATGTGACAACACTGAAACATAAACATGCCCCTGATTATGTCATGTTTTGTTTTTTTTTTTTCTTCAAAATTTCAGAAAATCCTGAGTATCACCTGCCTGCGTACCACCAGTGGTACCCATACCACAGTTTGAGAACCACTGGCCTAGAAAAGACACATTATTGTGACCCCCTATGGTTGGATTAAATACTGTTACTTATATTACATTTAGAATACATTCAAACGTTAGTTGTATGGCTCTGTGCTTGCACCACTGTGATATTTCTCACACTTACTTGTCCGTTGACCTGATTCTTTAACTCCTGGCAGCAGCTCCGGTCCGTCCGCAGGCTGTACATCTCCCACAGTCACGGTGGAAGAGCCGAGCCCACTGCAGCCTGACAGGGGCCTCTCTACACACAGAGCACCGGTCAGAGCGGCATCATTACGGCCGCTACCCCACCGATTAGCCAACACACACGCGTCTTCCAACTGACCAAAGAACAGTGCGCTGAGACTCACTAACTCTGCAGCACTGGAAGAACTCTGCCATCACTGCTGTCTGTGAAATGTTGAAGGGCAAGAGCTCAACTGTGAGGGGCAGTCCCGCTGATGCACTGCAGACTTACAAGTCATGTTTTTGTGTAGCCTTATGGCAGTTTGGGCTACAAGCAGTGGAAAAGAAGGTGTTTTACTTCTATTTTACTCCAGATCTTGAGCTATGATCCCGGTCAGGAGTACCTAGCTGGAGAATTAGGCTTTTGTGCATGTTTTAGCTTGATGGGAGAAACCAAGGCACCCGGAGGAAACCCACCCAGACACAGGGAGAGCATGTAAACTTCACACAGAATGGGTCTGCCCAGTTTGGAAATCAAACCTGGGGCCTTCTTGCTGGGAGGCGACAGCACTAACCACTCTCTTTGCAAAGAGACAGAAACCAAACTACTTCCTCGAGCTGATGGTGCATTCCTGTGGTCGGGTCATTTAGCAGTGGTGCTAAATGTTTGTAGCGCTTAACGTTCAGGGCTCATACAGTCATGGAAAACCTGGAATTTCATATTTTGGTGTAAAGTTTTGGAAATTGAAACAGTTCAAAACATTCGGCCACTACTAGTTAAGGGTAATGCTTTAAAACAGCCCCAACTTTTTTCTTCAAGTGACTAATATCCAATTTTAACAAATGAATTTGCTGCAAAAGTGCTAATGTACCACTATGGACATTTTGAATACAATTTACTAATGTGTAAGTCATACTTTGGGTCTTGGAAATTTTGTCAAAAGTTGTGGAAAAGTCATGAAAAAGTCATGAAAATTCTTGGTAAAAAGTGTATGAACCTATATGTCATGAGCCACAGCAGTCAAGCTTTTACATACAATTGACCAGCGGTTCTCAAACTGTGGTACGGGTATCCCTGGTGGTACTCAGGTGTGTTTTGCCTGATTTTTGATTTTTGATTTTTTTTTAATTTAGAGCTAGTTTTGTTTCTGTTTTTGTCCTGCTCTGATTGGGACAGAAATTTGTAATTTGAAACTTGGGCCTAATTACAGGCTGCTTTTAAAGCCAAATATTTTCTAAGGTGGTACTGTAAAAGTGTAAAGGTGTAAAAGGTTTGAGAATCACTGCAATAGACCAAAGCAACCAAAGCGACCCAGCGGCAACTAACCTGAATTTCTTGGCCTGCATGTAAACATAGCGAGGGTTGTGGCTTGAAAAAAAAATTAATTAATGTTGTATCATATAACCTGGCTTGTCAGCTAATTAGCAACCAGTCTTCCAATCAGGTTTCTTGTTTGCATAAGTATTTAGGCAAATAAAGGATTATAGGATTGTGTCAGTTGTGTTTTTTCTTGAGTTTAACGTTGTAGCTACAGTTGGTGCCATGTTTACATTAGCTCAAGTTAACATTGCCGTTGTTTTCTTTGAGATTAGGTTAGGTTAAGCTACAGATGGTAATATTTCAATACACACACACATTTTAGCATCAGCTACCTTTGTACCAGTAGACGTTAAGCCTGGTGCATGTTCATTTGCAGAAACAGTATTAGCTAACAAAATTACAAAGTGCAAGAACTGCTGCAAATCGCATCCGACTGTGTGTACAGAGTCAGTGAGTGGGTAGGTAACATACATCATTTTGCCTGATGCCCAGCACTAGATCTAAGAATTTAGATTGCACAGCTGAGTTAATGCAAGCTAAAAGAACTATTGCAGCCATTCCCAAGTGTGGCCATTCCCAACAATAACAATTTAGAGCCGGGAATCGATAAAAAAAAATTAACTAATTAATCGCAAATCTGTAAAAAATTTATCACAATTAATAACTACCAGTTATTAATTGTGATTAATTGTGATTAATCGTATTATGAATTCATGTATAAACACAAAATTGTAAATTTAGAACATTTATTTTGAATTAACCTTCACATACTTTACTGTATGCAAAAAAACTTGCAAAGAAAATAAATGAATAGTCTCTTTGAGACCTGTAACTCAGACAAAGTTTGCCTAAATAAGGTACAACCAACAAATACACAAAACTTACCTAAAAAAGCATGTGTAATCTCTTTTAGAACTTTAACAAAAATAAGTTTAATTCTTCAATTAATAACAATTGTTGTGGTTCACAACAGTGTAAATACTATGAACTGTGTTACTCCAGTGGTAATTGAACTCATCCTTGCATAGACTGCACATAACTTTTGTTTTGTCTTTATTGCTGTCTGGTGATGATTTGAAGCAGAATTGTTCATTTAGCAATGTGTCTTTTTGGTCACTCATGTTGCTTTAGCTCGTTCACTTGTTGCATTAGGCTCGTTCCAGATGAACTGTGCCTCACCTGGATTGTGAACGAGAATGCACAGCCACAGTGAGAGGAGGGGAAATACACCTGTACTGAAGTCGGACAGTTTGTGGCTCAGATCACGCACCATCACGCCCAAAATCCACTTCTTGCATGTGTTGGTTTATCCAGGTCAAAACTGTAACTTTAGTCTCTATTTAAAAAAAAAAAGAGGCAGGGGAAGAAGGAGAGGAGGGCAGTGAAGTGTCGTGCGTTATGTTTCTGATCAGCACTAAACTCAGATCCAATCACCTGTCCGTTCACCGCTGACAGGTGTGCGTTTTCCCATCATGCACTGAGCCGTGCAGCCTCCGCAGTTGCTCCTGATGAACTGCGGCTGCTCAGGCGCTGGTCATGTTTGGATCTCACGGTGACCGTCGCACTTGTGACATCAGAGCAAGTCGGGAACAAGTCAGACACAAATCTAACCGGTGTGCACTGCGCACAGACCGACACTGATTGAAACTGCACAGGTCTGGCTCATCTCGAACGCGCCTGATGGATGGAAACGGAAACGTGTCGTCTTCTACGCTCGCGCGGTGCATTTCTGCCCCGCTGGAAGACCCGTGGTGTTTTGCTCCTAATTTTTTCCCCATAGATTTCTATTGCAACAAAAAGTAATCAATCAATCAATCAATCATCTGGATTGGATTTTTAAAGTTGAAGACATTTCACCAATTCTAAAATAGAACTGGTAAGAGAGCTGGTTTATTTTCTGCTGGTTTATATGAATATAAACCAGCTCTCTTACCAGTTCTATTTTAGAATTGAGAAAGCCTCTTGGATAAGAGTTGAAATGGCTTCAACTTTAAAAATCCAATCCAGATGACTGATTTTTTTTTTACTTTTTGTTGCAATTACCCTGCATGAGTGAGAGTCTTCACAGACATAGATTTCTATTAAAAATGTTTGTCTTTTTAATAACTATTGAGTATTATTTAAGTATTAGTTTATAGTTAGTAACCAGTTAACTGAATGTTTACAGAATTACTTCAACATTTATAAACAACAGTTTAGAGTTATAAACATTGTTATTATTGTTTAATTCTTTAGTAATAAGCTCAGGTAAATCAGTGCAAGATTATAAACACCAGTGGTAATTCAGGATCTAAAAAAATGTTTATTCAATGTAATTATTGTTAATTACAAGTTTATTAATGCTTTATTACTGCTTTATAGTTGCAAGCTATTAAGTGTTACCAAACAACACAGACTGTTGGCTAAAATAGCTTCAAAGTAGTATTTTAAACAACTATATAACTGTACTTAATTGAGATTTGTTTACAAACTCTATTTCTTTTTATGTACTTAATGTAGACAATCTCTGGGGCCACCATGGAGTAACTTCGCGGCCCACCAGGGGGCCCCGGACTTTGAGAACCACTGAACTATGGAATACCAAGAACCCTTAATACGTTTTATGCACACTAGCCAACATACTTGCAGTATCTTATGGTCCACTTGAGTTGTTCGGTCATGGAAAGTTTAAAAAAAGGTCAAGGAAAGTGTAAAGATTATGAAGATTAGGGTTTCTAAATGTAAATGTAACAAAATCCCAGACACGCACAAGACTCAAACTTCCCAGTGTGTTGTGTTGTGATGTTATGTAGCCTAACCCTGACTCAGGTCACAGATACCTTCATATCTCAGTGTTGATTGAACAGCTGCTAAAGCTCCCAGCAGGACACTCTGCAGACAGCTCAGCATCACATTCCACTTACACCTGCAGGAGGTACACAGACCACATGACTCTTATCAATCACACTACAGTCAATAAACAAATGAGGTAAGTGGAATGAACATGTCCTAATGGGTAGATGGCATTGTATTTATTGTTTGAACAAGAGATGAATGTCAGCTGCAGTTGTGCTGTATGGGTTGTGTCAGTATGGGACGGTTTGGTACAGTACAGGTAGTGCCAAAACCTACTGGTGTTTCCATTACTCTGACCAGTGTCTGTTAGGTAAACACTGACAGTCACTCAAGCACAATAAAAGTTATGTTATTTATTTAGTTATGGAATGTAAGTCGTGTTAGAACAGGGTAGCTCCAGGTTTTATTTCTTGTGAAATTTAAGACCTTTTTAAGACTTTTTAATGCCACTTAGAATAACATTTAATGCCAAGATTTCCAGCAAAAGAACAATAATCTTTATAAATTTTACCTTAATAAAATATCTGTATTACTCTCTGAAACTAATTGGTTTTATTTTAAAAGTCTAACACAGGTGAAATAACTCCAGTTCTGCATTAAAAATCTCAAAATAAATTATGCATTTCAGTGGTAACAGCATTCCCTGTATTGTGCTGTTTTTTTGCAACAAATATATCCATGCAAAACATTACGCAGCTCATTAAACAGCAGACTTTCAAAAACTTACTAAAACCACATTTGAGTGGGTGACTTTAAGATATTTGTAAAAACCACTATTGAAAGTATTTGTTGCCAAATTCTCATCCAACTCACAAAAACACAGATGTCTTTGTTGTGACTTACAAAGTATTAATCTAAAATATATTTTTGACAAGGACAATATACCAATAACATCAAATTTAATACCTTTTAAGATCTGTAGAAGCTGACTTTTAAAACATGACGTTCAAAAACTCAAGGCAACAGGATGCCTCAAGTTTTTTGAATTTTGGGGCCAACTCAAAATCTAAAGCTTCAGTAAAGTGTGGATTAAATTTACCTCTGCACCACTTTAACACATTTTAAAACTGACCATACAAGGACATGAGTTTAACAAGGGTTTAATCCACTTTAAACATTTTATTTTTATTTTTTTTTATGAAGCGCGAGCTGTACTTTGTCAATCTGGAAACAGCTGTTGCTAATACATGCTTTGTTTTCAAAAGTTGGCACAACACTCAGCTCATCCTTTCTTGGAACACAGCTGTTTATCAGATGAACAAGATGCATTTGATTAAAAATGTTATTTTACCTTATATTTCTGTTCTTTGGCTCTTTGTTTTTACCCAAGTTTGGACTCTCTCTTGTACAATCAACTTGCAGCAGTGTGTAGCTCCACCTTTTCCAAATTAGTGGACCCAGAGCTGCCCTTTCTTGCCGATGGGTGCCAAAATCCGCTTGTTTTGGTTGGGCTGCTTTGACCCGGTTTGGGAAGAGGAAACACTGCCAAACCAGCCTGACCCACACCATACCGCTCCAGTACTCAAATAAAAGTACTGTTACTTCAAAATAATATTACTCTAGTAGTAGTACAAATAAATGAAGTACATTTGAAGCAGTCTGGTAGTAATAGCCACAGAGGATGCTTATGTTTCCATGTGCCAGTGTATTGTACTTTTATTTAATCTCACATGTTTGGCTTTTGTTTAATGCATTGTAAATTATAAATGCAATGCTTTGATTCACAAAGAGAGAGACACTCAGCACTGACTCAACAAGAAGAAAATGATTTTCTTTCTATTTTCCTTTCACATGTCTTGCTCCTTATTTTTGCTCAAGTGAGAATTATGCATCGTCCAATCAACACGTCAAAGAGTTAAGCTCAACCTTTTTGAAAAGCACACTACAGAACTGGCCTTTTCAAATCAACCCAAAATGCAACAGTCCGGCACACTTTTTGGGATCACTTAGCAATTTTATTATATTGGTGATGAAGATGATTTTAACAGTTTAAAAGTATAACTTGAAAGCTTATTTTACTCATAAAGCCATCACTGAGTTGAGAACACGCATATTCCAAAGTATCATCACCACTTGAAAGTACAAGTGTTCAAAATTGCACAGCAGTACTGAAGCTCTCCTCTCTATCTCTTGTTAGGAATCCCATTGTGGCAATTTGCAAAAACCTCCTTAAAGCTCCCACGCCTACCATATGTGTAATGTGTACACAGCCGAAACGTGGGCCGAGTCCAAATTCAACTCATCAAATATGCAAAAGTGAGCCCATGGCATCAGTATCTCCCTCCAGCCGGATCCAAGAACTTGGCAAACGTTGGTCTACACTATCTGTCCATGTACAGACTTTCAGCTATCCAAAATGGTAATAGTGGAAATATTTTTCTATTAGGAAATAATAATCATATTTTTTTAAAACAAAGACAGATATGGCATTTAACCAAAGCTTGAGAAATAAAATTCTCAAGAAGAAGCACCATGTTGCTAAACCAGTTACGTGCAGAACTGTTGGCTGCGTCCTTGGGAAATGATCCACGCTGAACAATGCCTCCAAATACACTGAACACTACTACTTTTAATGACAGCTGTTCAATATTATACAGGCTAGTGCCAACATTTGTTTGGAGGAAAGTCATTAACATTGGCAAGTGAAGTTCATTTATGTAACTGAGTACATTAAAGTACTACCTTTAGATGATGTTCTTTATACTGGTTATGTTTGTACTGCCAGCAGCTTAGGCACTGTGCCTAGTCATTTAAAACATATTTAATTAATTTGTTGTGATTGATGGTTGACATTAACAATAATGGTAAAGTTAACACAAGTAAACTCATTTGCTTTTAACAAAAATAACCTTCACATGGTTCAGTGCTGGCTTTCCTAAATGGAAGACCAAAAAGAGAGGTGCATGAGGGATTACCAAAGAAAGCACCAAATGCACATTTTGTAACACTATTATGACACAGTTAGCTAAGCCAATCAAGTTGGCCTAATGTGTTAATAACAATAATAAGTGGATTGGATTTTTGGATATTCTATACACAGCACTTTATTTTGTTTGGCTTTAGATTAGCTTGGCTTACTGGTACTGTGTGTTAGGCGTTCACCCACCAACTGGAAGATGGGCGGTTCAAACCTCACCCAAAGCGCATACTGTTGTTGTGCCCCTGGGCAAGACACTTCACCCACATTGCCTACTGCAGTCACTATATGGTTGTGACAGGAAGGGCATCCGACGTAAAAACCTGCCAAATGACTGTGTTCAGTGACTGGTTCAATGAGGTGACCTCGAATAAGAAAGGGAGAAAAAAAGAGAAAGAAAAAAATGGTGGTGGTAAGCTTCCTTTGTGGCCACAACTGCCCTGTGATCTCCACCAGATTAACTGAGACATGGCAGCTATACATATGGCCTCCCCGCCCTGCACCAAACACATCACCATCACACTAACCCCCACTGCATGTGACTGCACTCTGCTGCACTGCTCCATGCACTCCACAGCAAATACGCTGCCGTTCAATTAATGAGAAGGTTTCCACAGCCTCCGCAGCTCTGCAGTGCTGGTCCGGCAGTGCTCCGCCCTGCGCTGGACTCCGCTCAGATCAACCTCCACAGTTCAGATCACACCAAACAGGAAAATGGAGGTGTACAACATCTGGATTTAAGTAATATCACTCTGTACAAACGTTTTTGGTTATAATATTTAGATTTAATTATTCTTCCTCTTAATATCTTTTAGATAGTCATACTTAGTGGGTTGTTTACTTTTACTTTTGGTTACAGCAACAATGAGAGACGATTAAACATTTATTGCACTTGTTTAGATTTTTTCGTGCCCAACTACATCCCCGTTATAGAGGAAAAATTAAGTGAACTCCAAAGCGATCTCATATTAAACGGTGGTGGTATGGTTTTCTGTTCTTCTGCTTCTGAATAAATAGTTGTTTTGGTCTTTATTAATAGCTTTTATGGCACAATCTTGTACTTCTCACACATGCAGCCCTTCTCACGCATGCAGCCCGGCATATCAGAGTGGAGAGGCGAGGGCCTGCACAATTGTTTGGTGGCGGCTCGCAGTGCAGCAGATACGCATACAGTGGAAATCCTGGGCAACACACCAGAGACAATGCAGGGAAGAGGTATGACCTGTCTTTCCCAATGATACGTGATCCCACACTTTTTAGATTTGTGATACAATACTGATTTCTCTTGGGGGGAATTTTGTCAAAGCCCATACTGATACTCAATACTCATGAATTCTTGTTGGTAAAATGTCTTCATTCAACAAAATTGAAGACAAATCCCATGATTCACTAGGGGATCTAATGCCACCCATCTGAAATAGCATGAATGTATCTTAAATAGCATTAATATTTTATAGTTTAAAAGTGTTGACACCTTGTTAGCTTGTGCAATTCTAATTGCCATTCAGACCATTGCACCCTTTCAATCTTGGGCCAAAGTATCACCTAGTCTATTTACCACATCAATAGACAACTTTCATTTCTTTTAATAAACCTAAACACATGTCATGTCTCAAGCCTTTAACGTCCCTGACTGCAGTTTTACATAAACTAAATGATGACCCTCCATCTAAAAGGACAGAGACCTTGATCCATCCACTTTGAATAGACCTTTGTATGAATGCTGCTTTCTAATTAATCTCCACACCAGACTGCAAACACTTCAGGATTCAACTATCGTCTGGAGCTGGTGATTAAAAGATTGAGCAGAGGTGAGACATCGACCCAGTCCGCTGCAGCGTCCTGTAGAGCGGAGGATGAAAATGAACCAATGACAGACCTGTCTTTAGATCTCCAGCATCAAAGACCGTTCTGATAGAGCTATAAGACACTATATCAGAAAAAAAAGTGGAGACAAGTGCGTCGACATCTCTGGAAGAGCATCTTTGACAATGGGCCTGGATCAAATCTGGTTACATAGTGCTCGGAGCTGATCCCATCTGTGTGATGCTTGCTTTTGTCTGCCCCATAAAAGGGCTTCAGAGCTCGTGCGGATACAACTGATACAGAGGCACAAAGAAACATGAGGCAAGGAGAGGCGCGAGAGGGTTCACAAAAGCTGAGAGAAAGCCTGCGCGGATTATTCAGAGGAAGCACACACAGAAAGCTAAGTCTTAGTATTTTTCTTGATATTTTTTTTTATTTTTTTCAAATCTTGGTTCTGTTGGGTGTACACTAAACATGAAGATGAGCTGACTTCATGGAGACAACATTTCGTCAAGGGTCGCCCTATTGAGAGTGCTTGACAATAGTCAGTAGTTAGAATTTGTACAGTCGGGGCTATTAATTACACAGCCAGCATGACTCACATTTAAGATCAAGCTTTTCTTATGATTAAAAAAAGATAAAACATGTTTGGTAAGCATCATTTCTTCACAATTTTTAGGGCCCATTCTGAGAACCTGCACTGGGGCCCCTCATCACCACCTTACGCCCCTGGATCTCATGCTTTCTGCCGAATACAAAACTCAAAATGTGACTAACTAGTGCTTATTGACAGCCAGTACAGCCATTTTTGTCTGTTTACACTGATAAAATGTGACTAAAAATTAAAAATAAACACAACTATTTCGGGCTGGGAATGATCAAATCATTATGCTTTTTTTTTTATTTTAGACAGTCAAAAAAAAAAAAAAGCCCTGTTGTGAAATTGAATTTAGCAGAAATTGTGTTGCACCATACGCTGTGTTGTGGCTAATGCTACTGCTACCGCCCAGGGCAGCTTAAATACTGACGGTGAGGACTCTGCAGACGCTAGAAACACTAATAATCACAGGGAAAGGATTCATGTTACCTCTTTAATGCCTTCGCTTAGAGAGGTGGCAGCAAACAAACGAACTGCGTGTGGTGCGCAGCTCTCCATACTTTTGTTTCTGCAGATGAGTTATGTGCTTTGGAGCTTTTAATGTGTTTTAACAAGATGTATTATATGGTGTATAAATGATAATAGACCTGACCTTTAGAAGCAATTATGTCTTCTCTAATGTCACTGTGAGAGTAATGCACACTGCTGCAGCTTTAGTGTTGTTTTGCGTGGGCATTTAGCACAAAAACATAGTTCTGCAATATTCTCTTTACAAAAAAACAAAACAAAAAAACATTTAAATTGCGTTTAAGGTCAGACAGCAAGAGAAAAAAAAATCTATGTAAATTACAAATCATCTAAAAATGGAAATGACACTTGAGTCTTATAGCAGTGTGGTTCAAAGACAGTCGGTAGGAGGGACAGTGTGAGTTAAAATAGTCAACACATTTTATTTTTTTACTGCAGAACAAACATAAATAAAATAAAGATGCAGGCCAAGTAGTGTCTGTGTCGACTGTAAACTTGAGCCTCTAATTTTAACGTTAGCTCACCAGCTAAAGGCTGCTTTGCATGAGTTTACAGTAAATAAACTTTAGCTTAAGCTGCATACTGTGAGTGTTAGTCATGAGGTGGTTTTTAAATAGACAAATACATTCATAATCTTTGGCAAAGTGAAATCATACTTCAAATGAATCCTGGTTTTACCTGTTTTTTCAGCACTATCCTGATAATATTGCAATGCAACTCAGCTTTATATCAGCAATTAAAGGATCTGTGAAAATCCAAAAGCTAAAACATGTATTGATAATTTCAGAATCAAAGCATAATAAAGGCTAAAAATAATTAAGTTATGTACTGTGGATCTATTTTAGGTGGCAAAAGTGGAACAGGAGGTGAGGCAGGTTGCCCACTAACCAGAGGGTTGGCGGTTTGATTCCTGCTCTGACCCACGCTGCATACTGTTGTTGTGTCCCTGGGCACCAACTGCATGCTTAAGTCACAGTATGTGCCAGATGCAACAGGAAGGGCATCCGGTGGAAAACAAAAAATGAATGAATAAATAAAAAGCCAAATTACTGTGTGATTGATTCACTGTGGCAACCTCATAAAGGAAGAGCCAAAAAAAAAAAAAAAATAAAAATAAAAATTTGTGATTCTATTTTACATTTTTAACAGGATGTTTCAGTTACATTATTTATTAAGCTTTTTTTTAAATTTTGGTTTCTTCTAGAACAGCATTGCAAGGGTTCGCAACCTTTAAAAACATTATATGACAAAAAAAATCAATAAATAAACGTATAAAACGTATGGTAGAAAGCTCAAAAAAGTCAATTTTGTATTACATAGCCTCTTTAAGTTGCTTATTTATTATTTTTTGTAAAGACACACTCAAAAACTGAAATGAAAGAAATCAAATTCAGAGAATTTTTCCCCCACAGACTTGTGTTAAGTCACTTGACCCAAACACAGGCACATTTTTAAAAAGCATCAATTTCAAATATCTTTATGATTTAAAATTGAGATTTAACAAACTCTCAATTAGAAAACCATAGTTCAAATCCCACCAGCACCAAAGCTCCACCAGCCACATCTATTTTATTTCATTTTTTTTTTTTGCATTTTAAATATATTTTGCTAAAGTTTGCTAAAGAGTGAAGGACACAGTACAATTTAACTTGCTCAAAGGAAAAGAATGAATTGTAGACGTACCTTAAAAGCACAGCGCAAATCAAAGGCCAGAAAATGTGAAGAAATATTTGATATAAGCTTGCAAATATAAAAAGCTAAACCACGGGGGAATGCAGCTCATATGCAGGCAGCGCACAGCTCCTCAGTCAATCGAGCCGACACTTTGTAGACAAAAGACGGAGGGCTTTTGAAGGTGCTGCCGTAACAGGTGAGAGAGATTGGGGTCTGTGTTGTTTTGGAGTCTGTGAGGCCTTTTATCTCAAGTGATGTGATCCCTTCATCCTGCCCGACCCCCATGTTACTAACTCTCCACCTGCACTTTGATGTCTGCGATGTGTCTTGGTGGTGCGGTATAGGGCCAAGGCTATACGTAAACACAGACAAAAAAAAAAAATACAAAAAAATAAATAGATATCCTCCTCTATGTGTGGGCTTCTACTCCAGAGTAAACATCAATTTCTGAAACAAAATGTTGAATTTCAGTCAGCCTACATGTGCGTATTCAGTTAGATGGGTCTGGAATCCTTCCCTTCGCAGTCATTTGTACTGAGTAGAAATCTTTTGGGACCAATCATTCATTTATCTAAAGAGGGAAGCTTTATGTATTGGTTGTATGTTGCTCCATCTGCATTCAGTACATCTGTATGTGCATGGAGCGCACCAGTGCCCGCCCCCTCTGGTGCCAGAAGTCAAGTTTTCCATTCATTTTTTTTTTTTTTTCCATAGACCCTAGCACAAGATATTTGTAGCTTTGCCTTTTTACAAGTTTTTGATTTTTTTTATTTTACAAAATTAATTGTACTGTAGTTAGGAGTTAGCACACAGTTGATTAGCCTCCGTTGAGCTTTTAAACCCTTAATATATGCATTTTTTTTTAAGTCTATAGGAAAAAATGAATGGGAAATTTACTGTTGCTCTCCACTGGCACTGTTAACCTGATATTCCAATTGGAGGCCACAAATTCTCCATTTTTAAAACCGCTTTATAAATACTTGTAGTGGAGAACACATTCTTGCAGTATACTTGTGGTAGATATTTAAATATTATATATTATGCTTTTATTTATATTTTTAAACTTCACCTCTAGAACAGAATTACATTTGCAACATTTAAAAACATTGAAAAAAAAAAAAAAAAAACTTTTTCAGTAATTACTTTAACGCTGCCATGAAGAAACAAGTGAAAAGATCAGCAGATGGCATCAGAGTGCAGAGCTGTTACGCTATTTTGAACAGAACCATAGATTAAACGTTTTGTATATTGTGAGTGAAATCAGTGGAAAACAGAGCTTGGCTTGTTGATTGGTCAGTGCTTCCTGGAGTGGGCGGGGGTTTGTGGGAGGGGCGGAGGTTCATGGAACTAAGTGTTCTGAGGCCCCAGAAAGACAGTATGCAATGCCGGTAGCAGGGATCAAACTGCCAACCTTAAAGTGAATATAATATGCTTTTATTT
Organism: Bostrychus sinensis; assembly: GCA_020698575.1. Lineage (NCBI taxonomy): Eukaryota > Metazoa > Chordata > Actinopteri > Gobiiformes > Eleotridae > Bostrychus > Bostrychus sinensis. Next base: position 8,018,902 of record CM036257.1, on the reverse strand, counting down.
ATCTTTTTAAAGCAATCTTGATCACCTCTAGAACAGCATAAGCATGTTTTAGAACCTTTAAAAACATTATGTGACCTAAAGAAAGCATTTCCAACAATTAATTTACTACTGCCATAAAGAAGAGACCAGCAGAGGGCAGCAGAGAGCAGCTCTGGTGCACTCCTTTGAACAGAAACAGAGAAAAAATAGCAGTTTACTTTCTTAAACTTTTTTGTTTGATGCTATTTTACTACAAAATTAAAAATGTCTGAGGAATAAGTAGAAACGGAGATTTACATTTACATTTACATTTTTGTTTGTTTGTTTGTTTGTTTTGAATAATGAAAGTAAATGGATTTAGAGGGCTTATTAAGTGAGAACAGCATAACATGATAAAACAAAAAAATAAATAAATAAAAGTTGATGTTTCATAATACAGTCCATTTATGGTAAAACGTTGCATAGGTTTTGTTTAATATGCAAATACATGTTGACATTATGTTATTTACTTTATTAACTTTTGAGTGTTAATATCAAGCCCTGCCTAAGTTGTATATTAAAATGTTGTATAATAAATCAGTTCTATGAATCACCACTATCAGTATCACCACTTACTAATTCGCCATGGGCATTTGCAGTCACGATGATGGAAGAATTCTGACAACATTTTTTAGTCCAAATCTCTGCATAGTCACAGACACGGCCTCGGGGTAAGACACTCAAAAGTTAAACAATGAAACTCATATAGCCCTCTGACAAACATCTCCTATCTCGTAATTCCGTGGCATTTCCAGCGGCAGCCCACCTAAAGTGCCGTCTGACAGAAAATGTCAGAAAACTCGACGACACGCTGGGCTTAGTCATGCTACAAGTACAGACTGGATCTCTGCTTCTCATTTCAGCCCCCTGAAAGTCAATGTTTTGAAGTTTTTTTTTTAAGTGCCAGTATAGTGTTACTGTATACCATAGGTGTCCGAAAATTGAAGACGTTCCGTTCCCATCACCGCTTGCGATGTGTTAAAACTTGACGTTGCCCTCCAGGAATTACAGTGCTCTTTGATTCCTAACCTGTTCCTGAACTTAACCAAACGGCGGTGCAATGTTTCCTCACAGTTTTTAAGCTTTTGACACAATTTTGGTGAGGTCCCGCAATTCTCAGGACCTCGGCAATTAGCGGTTGTCAAGTTGTCATGTTAGTTTTAGGCTTGCATACTTTTGTGAGTAGAAAAAGAAAAAAAAAAATCTTGGAGAAGGCATCTCCTGTTTTGAAATGTTAAGTGAAGAGTAGAAGTCGGTAGTGTAAGTTTTCAGTCAAAGCGACATTTTCCAGAGATTGGGTTAAGGCTTATTGCATAACGGCCAACTGTAACTTTTCAAAAGGAACTGGAAGTTTTACACAACAGAAGATAAGCTCAAATTACAGCAAATTACTTTAGTACCTGCAATTTGAAAAGGGCAAACTGACTCACATCTGCTTGTTAAAATATTTTGTTTTATCCTGACCTAACCCTTGACTTCTCTGCATGTGTTGTATTAATAACCATGAAGAACAATGGCTCAGAGCACTGGGATTGTGACTTTTTGTTTTCTAACACATTTTTTACACTAAATTATTTTTCTAATTCTTTTACTATGACCTTTATTACATGTATTATCATCAAATTACACAATATTAAGGCTTCAAATTAGCTAAACAGTCAAACTTGAACCCTCTATTGGTCTTGGCCCACCAGTTCATAATCACTTCAAGTAATAATCACTTAGAAAAAAAATCTAAAAATAATATTATTATCTGTATGAAAATATATCTTGTGCAACAAAAAGTCTTTCTTTCTTTCTTTGATGCCCACAAACCATTCAAGAGTATTTATCTATGCAACAGAAATATAAAATGGAATATGTAAATTAATATAACACAATTTAGATAACACTTTAGAAAAACTCACACTATTAGTTAAGGATGAGAAATCACTTAATTAATTATTTACAAAGAATTATGTCAACATTAATAAAAACTATTGAATTTCAAACATTGTTATTAATATTTCAGCTCATGTGGATCAATGCAAAAATATAAATTATGAATAAAAAAAGGTTAATTCAGTTTGTATTAATGGTTTAGTCACTAAAATGTGAGTAATTACATATTTATTAATGCTTTATTACTGCTTTACAGTGGTGCGTTATTCTTAAACGTTACCAAAATTGTACAATGGTGTCATCAATTGTGCAATAGATTTATGCAAAGGGGCAACATAATTAAACAGTAAAATAATCATTTACAGTTTGGTAGTTTGAGGTGACAGTGATAAAGCTGGTCGCCCAATAATCGGTGTGGTGGTTCAATCGCCATCCAACCCAGTGAATACTTTCATTATGTCCTTGAGCAAGACACTTCATAATGGATTGGATTTATTTTGCACTTTACAAGCTTGTCAAGCTCCTCACAAGCATCTCTACCAACTGAGCTACTGCTGCCCCGCATTACCTACTCCAGTCACAACATGTGGCTGGTTGATTCACTTTGAATATGCAACATTGCTCATTTCTTTGCTGCTCTGGTCGCATTTTTCTCAACAAAACTTCCCCTACATTTAGGAGTAAAGCTCTGTGGTAAAATTTCTTGAGTCTGGTTGACTTCTGTATGACCCCTCACTGGGCTTGACTCTCATTTTATCCACCTTGTACTCGTAAAAAGCTTTATTCTGCCTTTTGGCCACTCTGCCATGACAAACATCAAAGAAAAAAAAGCTATTACTCGCTTGTTGTTATGGCTAACCAGGACGTTCCTGCAGGATGCAGAACTTCAGGGACACGGGGTCAGTTCTCCCATTCTTGCAAGACTATTTTATTATTATTATTATTATAATTATTATTATTATTATTATTATTATTATTATTATTATTATTTATTTTTTGTTTAGTTTTGTTTTTTGTTATGAAACTCAACAGGTTGGTGAAGGAAGCTGTGTTCACCCTGTAACAACTTGCTTATCCATCACACTGATGCTCTTTTGAACAGAAACAGAAAAAAAGCAGTTTACTTCCTTAATTTTTTTTTTTTTTTTTTTTTTTTTTGATGTTATTTTACAACAAAATTAAAAATGTCTTTGAGGAATCAGTAAAAACAGAGCTTTGCATTGTTTTTTTTTTTGTTTTTTTGCTTTGATAAATGAAAGAAAGCAGACTGGATTTAGAGCGATTGCTAAGTGGGAACAGCATAACATGATAGGAAGCTAAAAAATAAAGGTCTGTTGCATAATATAGCCCATTTAAGGTTTAAAGTTGCACAGTTTTTCTTTATGCAAATACACTCTGACATTATGTTATTTAAAGTTTCAGTTATGGGCAAGAAGCATATTAGCAACTTGCGCCAAATGAATGCTACAGTATAATTTATGCATTTTTTATGTACTGTATAGTTTATGAACAGCAACTGCAATGGATAATGGAGAACTATGCATACGCCAAATTATTATAATGGGCATATACAGTAATTGAGTGTCTTTTCAGTTCATTAAGATTTGGCAGTCCACTAATGAAGCTTAGTTCACATAATAACAACAGTAAGTACAAACACATATATATTATACTATTCTTCAGGAGTCTACCCCACATCTGTGAGAGCAGTGCAGCACTTTGGTATCATTTCACAGCATTAACCAGCCCGCGCTCATTAGACCTAATTAACACACTCTTGGCTCGGCAGCACCAGATGTAATGCCTTCAAACGCCTCAGATTCTATTACAGTTCCAGCCGTAATGAGCTGTTGAGTGTACTTTCACCCACTTCCAGATGCGACTGGGAAACGTGAGACAAAAAAACTGACTGGCTTTGACACAGCACGAGACCGTCTACTGTATCTGCTACTAAGAAGTATTTGAGAAGTTTTTTGGATGCAAAATGTTACTTTAAAGGGGACATACATTTTTTTCAGGCTTTTTGAAGTAATTTTGGGCACCTTTGCATTAGTATTTCAAGTTTTCTTTATTAATTAGCTCAAAATAAGGTATATGTATGGAAAACCTCTTCTTTTGGGGAGCTGTTACTTGGATTTGGTGTTTGTCACCCCCTGCTGGCAGCAGTGGGGAATGGACAGAGCATAAAATGACTATTTACCACAACTATAAGCAGCAGGTAAATGAGTTTACTGCTTCGTAGTGACGGCAGTTTAAAATGTTGAAAAGATTAGAATGGCAACAAAGTGGTTAGCATTGTCGCCTCATAGCAAGATGGTCCTGGGTTAGATTCCCGGGCCGTGTGAGGCCTTTCTGTACGGAGTTTGCATGTTCACCCCTTGTCTGGGTGGGTTTCCCCTATCAACCTAAAGCGGGCAATATGGGCTGAACTCACAGTCTCCTTGGTGAGAGGCAGGAGAACTAACCACTCTGCCAATGTTTACAATAAATAATAAAAAAAATGTTTTTGTTGTTCTTTTCTTTTTACATTTTTACAGCCCTGCTACACCTAAGTTCATACTTTATAATCTGTCATGTTAGCTTCTATGTAAATGGTGGTTTGTATTAAAAACCCTCAGAGAGAATGGGGAATGTCCCATGGTAGACCAGTGTGCATGTCCCAACACAAAGTTGACATCTGACTCCTGAAGTTGTTAAAAGTTTTCCTTTCTGCTTAAGGTCACTGCATGCTTGGTCTTTAGCTGTTAGGCTCATTTGGATAAGTCTGACTTGTTTTTATTTACCTGCCATAAACAGGCTGGACCTATGTTCTGCTCAGTCACTATGGAAATGTATATAGGCAGCTATGTAGGCCTGGTCTGGAGCATACTTTTAATCCCAGTTATTTTTTTCAGACATAATTGTTTTAAAATGCTGTTGGTGCTCTAATGAAACAATTATTTGGAACAATTTTAATGAAAAAGTGGGTGACAAGCTGAGTGTTATGGCAGGTGTTGACACTGGGATAACATGTTGCATGTTGAATATTGACACTTTTCAGATATTTTGTCATATTTTGTTTTTTAATATGTTGCAACATAGCAATATAGCAGTGTTTTAGCTGTCTTAAAAAGTTAAAATAAGGTAAAATGATAACTTTAATAAAAGTTATAATTAGATTTTTTATAAAATGGCACACACATTTAAGAACCATCATACCATGTATCCCAAAACCTTTTCATAAAGTCATGTTTTGACTTCCACAAAAAAGCTTTTTTGTTTCACGTTTTTGGATTTTAAATACGTATATACATTTTGTGTTTGTAATGTCACAAAAAATATATATGTAAAATAAATAGGAGGAGACGTTCTAATAACAGCTTATTATATAATGTCCTACTTAAAAAATAATAATAATAAAAAGGCTTAAAAATCTGAAAATAAGTAAATATTTGGTATTTATGATCAGGCGATATGTTTATTAAACTATTTATGCAAAAAAAAATAGTAGAAAAATATGAATATATACATTTTTATGATGTTTTGTGATGAGGACATTTTTGTCACTTAACAGTAACAACATAACTATTTAAAATTGGGGCATAAAGGTTAAGGAACATTTTTTTAAGTAAACATTTATGAATAGGAACATTTTCAGTTCTTGTAGTAGTTGTAAGATACTGAGCGTAGCATGATACAATGATTCTTACCTGTTTATTTATTTAAGGCAGTACTTGTGTGGTAGTTCTGTTTTTAGCTCAGATCCCGGTTGCAGTGCCCGCGGTGGCAGATGGCAGACTTCTCCAACAACAGCAGTGATTAAACAGCAGCCCCCGGTGCTTAGTAAGTGACTAATCCTGGTGGCCTTTTACTCTGTCAGTCCAAACAGATGAGCTGCGGGTCGGGACGATTCATCAGGAAGTGTCTGATCATCAGGCCCGGACATGTGCGGCCCCAAAATATGCTCCAGTTTGTGTGGGCACCATCGTTGTTGTCTTCTTCATGGAAAATCTCTGTGATATTTATTCATTCTGAAGTGTTCCCACAACTTACAAAATGTGTTTTATCATCAAACCAGTGTCACTTTTTATGAAAAAGAACTACTTTTAACTGTCAGTGTAATGTCAACAGTTTATACAGAACAGCACTTTGGGAGAATGTGGATGTGAGGTCTCTCAGGATTAAAATAAACTATTTATACAGCTCTCTGAAGAAGAGAATGAATTGTGTTGCCCAAGATTATGTTTCACTAACTTTCAGTGTCGGCTACAATAGAAAGTACTCATGTTGTTCACAGTTGTAGGTGCGCTGTGGTTGATCTAAGGCGGTGGTCACACTTTTTGGTTTGCAGGACTCGGTGCGCTTTGGAGCGAAAGTCCGCACCTGTGAGGATGATGTCTTTGGTGCTGAATAACCCATGAGACAACGGAACTACGTCTGGGGAACAAATTACGCTTAGCATGTAGCATATCCTAGCACAGCCATTCCAAAGTTAAAAGTGTGGACCCTTAAAAATCTGAAAATGTGGATCCCCAACAGCGTACTTCACTCTATTCCAGGGCTTCTCAAACTCTGGATCTGGACCACGAGGGACTTTGATTGGGACCCAGTGACCCGCCTCCACTTTCAAAATCGCTATTGGCAGTGATTAATAGACCCTTCTTGTGTTTGTAAACAGGATGTCTGCATTCCAAAGACTGGTACCGGAAGTTAAAAAAGACAACAATACATTTTTTTGTGGAGCAATTAGCGTTAGCCATCAAACATCGCAAATTATGAATAATCCAGACAGGTTTGGACCGACAACCACTCTGCCACGTGAGTAATATCAGAGCCTAGTTTAATAACATTAGGCATTTTATTTAATGTAGCAATTAGCGTCTATAATTAGCATATAAGCTAACTTAATTTCAATGTTACGCAGGACAAATAGTAACAGAAATGTGACTCAGATCTGGATTATATTGATTCAGAGTAATTTTGAATAAACCAGCTGCCCACAAATGTCTAAATAAATATTTATATTTTGCTCCATCATAGAAATGAACAGGATAGAATGTTAATCTTGGTACCAGGCAACTTTTATAAACATGTCATTCCTGGAAGGGTTTATTAAATGCACACATTAAACAACCATTGTAAACCTGCTGGTTTGTTTAAGTATATCTGTTAAATATAGAGTATTCCTGGTCTAAAATGATCACGCAGATAAGTTTGCTATTTCCAAGTTTAACCCTTAAAAGTCTGTGATCATTGTCTAATTAATGCTTTATCAAAGAAAGTTCCCGTGGTGGTTTCAGATACTTTCCCACACACATACATTTTTTTTCAACTTGATTTATTTTACAGATAAACCATGAATTCAGACAACACAACAGAGAGCCGATGTTTAACTTTTACAATAGAAGCCAAAACAAAGACCCTAAAACCCACAGTACATGTCCATCACACACTTACTTAAATGAATGAAACTGAAAGATACAAAAATAAATAAAAGGATACAGCAGAAAAACAATAAACAAACATTCTAATCTGACACACAATATCAGCCTTCTAGCCAACAGGGTTATGAAGGCAGTCATGTTAGAAGAAGTGAGACTGGGAAGAGAGGGACAGACCCCAAAAAGTGCAGTGATCTGAATCCCAGTTACTTCAGACAGAGTTTCAAAAACCTCAGACCAAAACCTATTCAAACTGTCCCTCGTGTTTTACTTCAGGGGGTTAAAACTCAAATCAAAGTCAAATAAATAAGTAAATAATAAAAAGAATAGGTCTCATGTGCAGTAAACATGTCTGTGATGGATATACAATGTACTGGGACATGCTCCAGCTCTGTTTTTACCTTTATTATTGCAAAATACTTAATTTCTCAAACAAAATGTAATATGTTCTATAAAAAGAAGTTTTGAAATGACCGATTTTTCCAGACATTAGACATCGATGAGATTTAAAATTCTTATAAAAAGTTTGAGAAGCCCTGCTCTGTTCAAAAGACTATGACTTGTTTATTTTGAAATAAGAACATCACTATTCTTAACTGTAATTTTTATAACGTAATTTCTTTTTAAGTATTTAATGTAGACAAACTCTGGCTACATTACATACTGGCAGCCCCTCGGCAATACCTTCAAGGCCCACCTGGGTGCCCCTGACCCCACTCTGGGACCCACTGTGCTAGCGTATCTCCAGCGCAGTCTAAACAAAACAGAATACACCATGTTAGCTAAATCGTTGTCTTAATATAAGTACTAGCATCATCCAAAGTCCCAATGGTGTTATATCAGTTAAAGTGCAAGTGCAATATCATTCATTGTTTAAACAGAGAAGATAACAATAAGTATATGGATAAATGGAGGAAAAAAACTCCCTTCTCTCTCTATTGCAAACAAAGTGAGTGGGGCTGGCAGGGTTTCTATAAGTTTAAGTTTATTTCGGTCACATAAAAATATAATAGTTGTACTAATACACTTTGTAACACATATACAGATAGAGTACATATATACAAAGAGAAAAACAATAACATTACAACCGAAAAGGTGTAGGCTGAAGCCACAGCTTATTACACCTACCCTATTTACTTTACTACATCTACCATGTGATATCTAGACAATTTTTTTTTTAAGAAAAATATCTCTTCATTCTTTGACAGAAGATACAAACATACAAAAAAATAAATATAAAACAAACAACAACAAAGAAAACAAACAACAAAACTCAAAATTGAATTTTCATATTTGTTTATAATGAATTTTTTAAATAGTTTTTTAAAGTAAATTAGTGAATTGCTCCTCTTAAGTTCATCTGTAATCCCAGAATTCCACAAATTTTCCCCTTTAACAGAAATGCAGTTTTTCTTTACATTAGTTCTAACGCCTGTTTTTGAAACATGTCCTCTCCCCTCAGATCTTCAAACATACACAAAATATTATTTGGCAATAACTTTTTTTAAACTTTATACATAAACAATACTGTACTAAGACTAACTAAATAATTTTAATGCTTTAAATTTAATAAATATTGGTTTAGTTGATTCATTATAAGCAGAATGGTTGATGATCCTTATAGCTTTTTTCTGTAAGATAAAAATTGGTTTTGTATTTGTTGCATATGTCTGCCCCCACACTTCAACACAGTAGGTCATAGATGGTTGTATGAGAGAACAATATAGCATATATAGCGTAGTTTTGTTTAAAATATACTTAGATTTAGAAAGAATTGCAATTGTTTTTGACATTTTTGTTTGTACATGGGTTATGTGTTGTTTCCAAGATAAATTATAATCAATTATGACCCCAAGAAATTTATTTTCATTTACTCTCTCTAAAACCACATCCTTTATTGTTAAATCCAAATTATCTTTAATTTGTCTATTACTAAATATAATATATTTGGTTTTGCTTATGTTTAAAGATAAGTTTTGCTATCTGAAAGTCAAAATCCGCCAATCAGCAACTTAAAACCTGGCCAAAACTCGCTGAACAGTGTCTGAAAACACCGTGGGACTGTAATTAGTGCCACTGCGCCAACAAAAAAGCGCGCTCCTCTGGTGACACAGTGACAGCTCCTCAGAGACCTGCTAATCTGGTCTGGATTCACTGTGATCAGCTTTGGGATTAAAGATTTGTCATTTCAAATACTGATCTTCATTTAGAAATTATTCATATAATCTGCATGCAAAAAAACTCTGTCCAACATTTTTTTTAGACCCGCGGCAATACTTAAAAAAAAAGGCAGACTTGGCAACCCTGCTGCCAGAGGAGTATGCAAATGGAGGAATATTGTCGAAAACATTATCATTCAGACCAGCTCTAATGGGAAAAAAGCAATTATGTATTTATTGTGATATAAATAAATTGAATTCATTGTGATTATTTTTAATATGTCCTGTTTTTGTTGCACATAGTTAGGTTACATGTTGTAATAAGCATTAGTGAAGTGGTTAGTTGGTGTGGGAGGTCAGGGGTGCAGCCAAAAACACCCACATGTCCACAAGAGTCAGGAAGGGCATCCAGCGTAAAAACTTGCTTTTTATTTTATTTTAATTCTATTTTCACATTGAGAAAACAAGAAAACAAACACTATACTGTATATGAAAGAGAAAAAAAGTGACTATGTGTGGCAGAAACCTATAAAGGAATCCACAGTTTATAAATATAAATGTCAGAAAAAAAAAAAATCAACAACAAAAGCACTACTACATCACCTTTACTTACAAAATATCACACCATTTTAATATTAATACTACATCATAATTATGCTACCAAATATTTCTTGATGCATTATATTGTGTTGTATATTTGAACTATGTTATATCTATATATTTCTATTATTTCATTTACAATTTACATTTAGGATTATTTTTGCTGTTTGATATTGATAATTCTATTTTATTTCTATACTCGTTCCATAACTTAGCTCCACGATTTTTAAAACAAAACTGAACTTGAGATTTTTTACATGATGGGAGATAAAAATCTGTTTTTCTGGTATTGAGAGAATAAGCATGAACTTAACATTTCTTAACAAAATAATTACTAAAGCTTTGAGGAGATTTCCCAAGCTTTATCTTGTTAACAAATGCACATATTTGCTATATATTAGATGAGCTGAGAAAGTATTTGCCCATACATCAATACAATAGGTTAAATACGGGTAAATTAAAGCATAGTATAATGTTAAAAACACAGAATTTTGTGCACAACTTCTTATTTTTCTGAGTATACCAAGAGATTTAGTAACTTTAATGCAGAAAAAAACAATGTGTTCTCTCCCCAAAAAGTTTGTCAACAACCATGAACTACCAAAAATCAGACTGATGAAACTTTAACAATTTCCTCATTTTGTATGCAAATTTTAAGCTTCCTTCCTGAAAATCTCATATAATTACATTTTTTTATATTTACTGATAATTTATCTATTTATTGTTTTTCTTTGCTCCTTCACCACTTGTTGATGTAAACATAAACATCAATACTAAGCAATATTTCAAGCCTAATATACATAAAATAATACTACTCTTTTATTGTATTTTCTGTGTTAAGTAGTCCTTGGGATTTAATGGTCCTTCTATATCTCCTTATTTATGGGAGCATTAAATTATTGAAATATGACAGTAACAGAGCCTACGCTGACCTTTCCCCCTCTGCTCTCATCCCGCCGCAGGAACATAAATCACATGAAGCTAAGAGCCGCCCATTACTCCTCTCTGAGAAGATGACAGACAACAGCAATTGGCTGAAGAGGCAACTTAAGCTCTCTCTGGTTGTCACGGCGATACTGTTTCATTTCTTTTGTCGCGGTGCCGTGCGTGACCTCCCGACCCCTTCCCCGAGCGCACCACTAAATCAGCCGCTCTGATGTGGATGGCATTCCTCTCTGTTTACATTTGTCCCGTCCCGCACCGTGCCACCAGCTCTTCACACCTGTCCCGTCACGTCCCGGGCCGGCACAGAGTGATACATTTTCAGCTCCAGACAAAAAGGCCTATTGTATTTGGCTGTGTGTGTGGTGCATGGAGCGGTTATTGTGCAAAAGCTTGCATGCATGGGCTTGGCAGCTGAGAGAAAACCCACACAAACACAGTTAAGTTGTGAATTACTTTATTTAAAACGGAACTTTTTTGATCTAAAATAAACAATTTGGAGTCAGTGTGATGGTTAAATGAGTTGTTACAGGGGGATTAAAGGCCGCTGCACCTCCTCCTGGCATGTGTTGGCAAAAAAAAAAACAGCCTTGCAAGAATGGAAGCACCAACCAATGTTTCTGAAATCTCTGATCTCGTGAGAAAACGACATGGCTCAAGTGTTATTTCTTCGATGTTTGTCATGGCAGAGCAGCCAAAAGACAGTGAAAACCTAGAGATAGGGAGAGAAGAAATCAAAAGTTGAGCAGCAAGTGGTTCTCAATCTGTGGGACAGGTACCGCTGGTTGTGGGCAGGCTTTTTGTTGGCACTCAGAAAGGTTCTTTTTCAGTTCAAGTCCTGATTTAGTTTAATTTAACTTGTTTTAATCCTGTTTTAGTCTTGGTTTTGTGCTGGCTTATCTGCTTTAATGTTGGTTAAGATCTGGTATAGTCCTGGATTTGTCCTGGCTTACATCTGCTTTAGTCCTGGTTAAGACCTGGTTTAGTTCCTGTTTTATTCTCATGTAGTAATGCATTTTTAAGTGGTGATCCCTATTTTATTTCTTGGTTTAGACCTGGTTTAATCAGGATTTAGAATCATCGTAGTCCTTTAAAGAGACTGGGAAATGATTTAAGTTCTAAGGAGGTACAGAGGGAAAAGTTTAACAATCATTGTTCTCGGCTTTAAGGTGTTAAGTACAGCAAACTAAAGAAATTCTGGTCAACAAAATGACACCTAATATTACCAGAAAATAAGTGTTATAAAGCGAGATATGAGGGTAAACTGACAAACATGAAAAAAAAACTGCAAAAATAAGCTTGGGCTCTTAAGGGTGGATTGTGAACACCTGCAGTAACTACATCTGTGTGTGTGTGTGGGTGCACGTGGAGATTAATGCGAGACACTACAGGTAAAACAAGTTGACTTCATTTAAATCATCTTCAATTATTACACTAATGTTTATTTTATTACATTTTGTCAACATGTGTCTACATTTCCTCCTAAAATATTACATTCTATAACTTGCTATAACTTGACTCTATAACTCTATAATTCACTAGGCATTTTACTCCATGGCAAGAACCTTTATTTTATGTTACTTTTTTTTTTTTTTTTTTTTTTTTTTTTTTTTTTTTGAGGCTATTAGCAGTCTTATCGAATTTACTGAAACACAAAAAAGATATTCAGTTTCTAGAGGAGGGGAAACAAAAACTTTTATCTGTCAACAAAAAAAAGTATTCTCTGTAAAATGAAAACCAAATAAATAAAAAGTGTTATTTGTAAAAAAAAAAAAAAAAAAAAAAAAAAAAAAATTCTATGTTAAAAAAATATATCTGTAAAACAAACAAAAAACAACCACAAAACAATCAGATATTTTTTGTAAAAAAAAAAAAAAAAAAAAACTTCTTTGCCGACAAAAAAAATCTCTATAAAATAAACAACAACAAAAAACAATATGTTATTGTTTGTGAAAAAAACAACAACTTTCATCTATGTCAAGAAAAAAAAAAATCTGTAAAAAAAAACAAAAAATAAAACAAAAAATAAAACAAAAACATTAACTTCCATTTATGTCAAAAAAAAAAAAAAGTAAGGCTAGGTCAACACATTATTGTTTTATTTTATTTCATGCATTTTTTGCATTACATTTGACCTCAGTTGCATATAAAAACATCAAATTACACAAAACTCGTAATACATTTTGTCCTCATGTTGATGACAGTAATGTACCATAAACGTTTCACAGTGACATGTGTCAGTTACACCTCTGACCCTGTTTACCTGCAGCGTCTCGCCTTGATGCGCACCGACCCAGGACAGCCTGCGGTGCATGGACTCGGCTGGCAGCTGGGAGGACGAGGCCCCACACAGAGGCACAGACAGGCGAAAGGGTGAGTCAGACAAACTTTCGAGGGAGTCGCGGAGATGTCAGAGAGGCAGAGCAAAGAGTTATGTGTGCGGACACGCAGGGGAACATTCTACGGCTGTAAGGAGTGATAAATGAGAGGAGAGAGGACGAGTGGAGGCTCCTCGCTCTGACAGAGGCTGCACTGAGAGGACACTCCAGCCGACTGCACTTTAACACCACAGCACTGGGAAAAAAGTCTGTCTCTAAAGTTCACCTTTTTTTTTTCACATAGGGAGAATACTGAATGGCCGTGTTAAAAAGTTGATTTTGTTTATCAAGAAATTTTAAATCTTTTTTTATTGCTACCTAGTATTTCTCATAATGAGTGTTGCAGCTCCTTAAAAATCAGAAAATCCCTCGTGGACCCCCAACCATAAAACTTTACTCTGTTAAAAAGACTTGTGTTTTTCACCAAAGATTTATTAAAAAAAAAAAAAAAAAAAAAAAAATACATGACAGGCTGTCAGCTCAAAATGTTTTCAAAGTCATTTTTAACCTTTATGCTCTTCAGCGACTTTTTGTTTGTTTGTTTGTTTTGTTTTGTTTTTTCATTTGGTGATCATTTTGGCTCTGTTAAAGCTTGGGGCATGATTTTTATTATTTATTTTTTTTTGAAGAAAATGTTTTAGCGACATTTTTGAAATCAAATGTTTTTTACTCTCAAACTGAGTGAAAAATGTAAATCTCTTACTACATAAAAAATACTTATGCAGTCAAAATTTTGCTGCTTATCATTGACACAACCAAGGCTCTAATCACCACCAAAGCCCCATCCCTCTTCTGTTTATTTACTTTTTTATGTTTTTTGATAATAATAATAATAATTTGTTCAAAATTCATAGAAATTGGCATTTGAGGGATTAAAATATAGAAAAAAATTAATGTTTGGTCCTTTTGAGAAGATTTTAAGTAGTTTAAAGGATTTATGACGTATGACAATTTTACAGCAGTTTTTGAGCGCGTACATTTTTGTACACGAGGGTCACAAACAATGCAAAAGTGAGGTTAAACAAGTCAATTGTAATGGGACAGGAGTAGTTTAGTCGATAGAGACTGTCAGCTGAACCTGAAGGTCGGTGGTACAATGCAAAGGACATTGTATACTGTCGTCATGTCCTTGGGAAAGACACTTCAGCTTGTCTGTATGAATGTGTCACTGTGACTGTGTTTGGTGGTGGTCAGAGTCTGTAGGTGTGGGATGGCAAGCATGGTTCGATAAGTCTGTTTTTTTTTTTTTTGTTTTTTTTTTTTTTCCACTTTTCCCATTTTAACCAATAGAAAAACATAGGGAACTTTTATGGATTGGAAGGACAGGCTAGGTGCAGTCTCCCACTGAATACAAATGGTCACATTTGTTCCAAAACAACAAAGGACATTATTGATTAATATATTGTAAGATTTTTTTTTCTTTTTGATTAGAGTATGATTATGTGTTTCAGATTATGTATTTAATTTTTTTTTTTTAAATTTAGTTTAAATACAATATAGTAAATTAAAGGTACTGGAAGCAGCATTTGCTCAAACTGATTTGAAAACAATACTGCAGAATAAATAATAACAGTGGTCTCTTTTCTGATTGTACGATGCAGTTTTAGAACCATAACGTAAACAAAAACAACTTTTACTATCATCTGAAATATATTATTGTTATAAATCAGCTGTATCATTATCAGTAAAACTAATATTTGATTTAAACATGTTTACCTTTAAAAGTAAAGTAAAATAATTCATTTATAATGTATTTATATCTAATTTTATATTATAAAATAGTTTTTTATTTCAATTTTGAGTTTTCAAAAATGTAGGAAAATTTGTATTTATAATAAAGTAAGTATACAATGTGTTTGCACTAATAAAGACTAATAATAACCCTTTTTTTTTAAATGACCACCAAGAATCATCCACGTGTATAAATGAGGGTGTACTCATGGTCTGACAAAAGGCCCAGGGAGTACACAAAAACGAATCCATTTTGTTTCCCTAGTACTTCAGCTGTTATGACTTCTTCACACAGACCCTCATCTATAGTTAACCTATCATCTTATCTCCCCTCAGCCTGCATCTGTAACCATCTCCGCTTCTCTTCCAAGTCCTGTAGTTAAATATAAAACCCTTTGACGGTGCGCATGAGACGCTGTGAGTCATCCCTCCTCCCACCTGTGCACACTCGCGCCCTCTTGTCACTCCACATAACACTTCCATTAGCATATCTGCTCTCTCTTATCCACATCTTTCCCACTGTGTGTCCGTTATTTTTTATCTTCTTTCTCTCCGTACCACACACACAAACACTTCAGAGCCTTGTATCCATTAAACCCACACGGACGTCCATACCTCACAGCCTCAACATGCAGCCCGCATCAATCCGTTCCTCTTCGTCCCACACTCAACGCCCGGGATATTGTGTTAACGGTGGCTAATGGCACACCCACCGCTAATGCAGGAATCAACGGATGAGCCAGGAAAAACATGGATGAGAGGCACGGAAAAGTGTTGAGAGACAGTTGACTGATGGGGCCACACAAGCAGAAAGGTGAATGCATGTAACCCATAAAACCTAATTAATATTTTCTCAGATAAACATAGAAAATATGAATGTATAAAAGTCAAGGGCAGTGGAGAAAAGAAGCACATGTTAATAAATGAGTACGCATCATGACCATTCAGGTTACAGTCTCCAGTATGAAAAGTACGTTTTCGTAAAGGAGTTAACACCTACACTGGAAAAAGCTTGCAATTTCACAAATGGCCTCTTTTGTACATTTGGAGCCCTGCCACAATGTAAAGCTCACAACAACATAAATGATAAAAACAACCCATGGATTAAAAACAAAAAGAAAAAGCTTAGTAGAAGATTGTGTTCCATAAAGAATAAATGTGCTTTGCCAAAAACAGTGCTCAGTTTGTCATCTATAAAAGTCAGGTTAAAGAAACTGTGCTCACAGTCTTCACTCTAATTCATCCCTAAGGCGTTTTATCAGGTTGAGGTCAGGACTCCAGTCAACTTCTTCCACACCAAACTCACTCATCCATGTCTTTATGGACCATGGATGGAACAGGAAGTGGCCATCCCCAAACTTTTCCCACAAAGTTTTCCACAAATCTGCAGCCTAGGTGTCTTTATTTGAAAGTTTAGCAGAAGTTTATTTTGATACTTGGTGCCCAGTCTTGTAGCTCTGCAGATTGATCGTCATAAATTGTCACACGCTGACACATTGCTGTTGTTCCCTGCTGCTGCTGCTGCTGCTTTTAGTGCAAATTGGTGGTCAGTGGAGTCTGCATGTGCTCCCTGTATTACTGTGGGCTCTCTTCAGTTACTTTGTCTTCCTCCCACCACGCAAACACATTCACGTGTTAGGAGAATTGCTCTAAAATTGCCACTAGTGCATACTATAAATGGTTTTCTTTCAGTGTACTGTCAGCATTAGTTGGAAGGGCTAGTTGGCGCTGAAATCCATTAGTGTGTGCAGGGTAAAGACTCGAATCAGGAGTCGGTTTTGAGGGAACAGACCCGACCTCAGTCACAGTCTATCACACATTTGAATTTTAAAGACGCAAGAGTTTGTGTTGTTTTGGCAAATCCAGTCGTGTGTGATCCCTCAGCAGGCGTAGGATTTAAGTGTGTGATGCCCAGTTTGGTATCCGTCATCAAAAAATCAGCTGAAACCAGTCATATATGGTCCACAAAAATCAGTCAATGACAACAAACCTACGCTTCTGAGCTTCAATATCCTCCTAAGACCCGGTAATTCATTTTTGTCCTGTATCATGAGCTTTCTAACAATATATAATTTGTTGGGGTGGGTCTATCAGAGCACCTGAGATCTCTTTTAAAAATGGCAGTATATACATCAGCCATTTTTCAGATCCAAGGTATGAAGGTGATCTAGTTTTTGAGGATTTTATTTTAATAACCCCCCAAATGTTATTTATGATTGGAGATGAGGGCCTTAATAATATTTTAACATAGTTTTTACAAATGTACTTAAAATTTAGCCCTTTTTTTCTTTCTATGTCCTTTGTGATGGACATTGGGGCTTAATGTGGCTTATGTATAACTAAATACTCCATTGGAAACAGAGGATTTTATATCAAATTATGGAAGAACAGTCAAACTTAGAGCTGAACAGTTACAGTGACAGCTCAGCGGAGGATGTGTCAGCTTGGGACGCAATGGTGCAAATAAATAAACATGTTTGGAAAAAAAAATGTTTCTTGCAAATGTCATGCTATGTCAAAGAAATTAAAATATTAAAACTTATTTTTTTCTCTTCTGGGTCACAGCACTCCCTTCACTAACACAACAAGATATGGAAACAGTCATGGTAGAAGCAAATGGATGTTGAGAAACCCGACGACAGATTCCAACCGGGGGCCACACAGGCGGAAAGGTGAACGCCGAGGTGCTTCCGAGTTACAGTCAGACCGGGCTGTTTGGCTGTCAGCACCTCCAGTGAACAATCTAAACACGCACCGCCTTTGATAGTGACATTTTTTTGTTGCTTCACGTCTTTTGTCTGAGTTCAAAGTAGGTGCTGTCGGATGAAATACAAGCAGCAGCAGGAGGAAGGAAGAAAAGTCCCGACGGCTGTGCACAAAAGGAAAAACAATTGTCTGGTCCGAAGTCGGGGTGAAGTTGTAGTGATTTAAACACAATCTCTCCATGCACTGGTATTACGAGTTTGAAGTATTGCCTGGAAGATGGGAACATTTCCTCCACCTGAGTTTTATTTGCCGAGGTGGGATGAGTGAAGATATTTGTCTGTGGAAAAATACAGCTTTAGCTCAACCAAGTTTGGTTCAACATGGTTTGAAACAGCAAAATCATGTTACCACAGTGATGGTAACATGCTTTTTATATTGGTCTGCAACTATTTAAGCTCAGAAATCAGGAGGGCATAATGGCAAACATGCAAACTTAATCATATTTTGCCAAAAAAAAGAGAGAGAAAGAAAGGAGACTATAGAGGGCAACAGTACCTAACCTAAAACCTGTTGGCATCATATTTTAAACAAAAGTCACCATAGTTATGTAGTCATTGGTGATCGAAGTTTTGATACATGAGCAAAATGGAAACTACCACACTGTAAAAAAACAAAAAAAAAAAAACAAGCGAAAACTCAAGGCAAAGGCAAAAAGTTTTTGAGTTTTGGGGCCAACATTGAAAACTTAAGATTTTGAGTTGGTGTCAAAAATCACGAGGAATCCTGTGGCCTTGAGCTTTTTAGTTTTCACAACTTTTTTTTTTTTTTTTTTTTTTTAAGTGCATAATGGAATGGTGGAGATGGATTTAGACAGATAACTTACCCTGGCAATTCCTGAAGGTAAATTAAAAGGTGAATGTAACTAAGGCGACCACCTGTCCTACTTCTGGTTGTACTGCACAGCCATTTAGTCATCTGTCCCTCTGTCCCGCTAATTAAGATAATGTCCCTCTTTTTCTTTGGTGCTCAGTGGATCTTATAAAAAGACAGATTCACGTTAAGAACAACAAGGTAAGGTCAGTATTCTTTGTGTAAAATGTAGAATAAATATTTGTAGGCATCCTCTCTCGGGTTGAATATATGTTGTGCTGTGTTTGACAGGAGAGCTCCTGGAGCTGCGAGCTGGACTTGTTGTTGCTGGATTGTTTTGAGAAAATGTAGACCGAGAGCTTGGAGTTTTCTTTTTCCTGCTCCATCTTTTTTATTCCAATGGCAAAAGTCTCAGAACAAAAGTCTAAGCAAAGACATTACTTTTGTCTGTATACTTCACCTTTATCCAATTGTTCAAAGAATGTTCTATGTAAAGGTGAGTGGGTGAATCTATCTCACCCCAGTGAATTCATTTGAGGGTGAATGGGTGTCTGTCGGTGTGTGTCTCTAAATTAGGGCCCCACTTAACTTCATGGGGTGGCATTACCTCAGTAAGTAGAGCCATTTGCCCACTAACCAGAAGGTTTGCAGTTCAATCCCCACCACAAGCATTGCATACTGCTATTGTGTCCTTGGGCAAGACACAATAGCAGTAAGACCTTGCCTGTATGAATGTGTTAGTGTGATTTTGTGATTGGCGGTAGTCGGAGAGATAGGCACAGAATGGACACCATTAAAATTATTTAGATGTGGGAGGCGATGAATAAAATGAATCATTATTTATTGTTTTATTAATAATTACAGGCTTTTAAATGAATTAATTACAATCACATTTTTATCAAGTAGCAAAATGTCCAAGCACAAATATTGAAGCGGTCAAAGCTGAAAACCACCCGTTTCAGTCGGTGATGACCATCTGCCTGAAATTAGGTCACTTTTGCCATAGAAATGCGTAATTTTTAGTATTTGCATAATTAATAACTCATAATTTACACATTAAAGTCCCAGCCCTATTAATATTATTATTATCCATCCCTATTTTTAACATTTAAAAGTGAATTAAGTCCAAGAAAAACTTATTTGTATGGATATTGGAGTCCAGTACAGGCAATACCTAAAGGGCCAATCTGCAACCACTACCTTTATTAATTAATAGAGCGTGTAAGGAATAATCTATCATCATTAGTTTGTACCAGTTTCTTTAAGAAGACACTGCTCAACTTTTCCATCTGGACACAATCTGGTCTGTTTCCACAAACCGTGTCCTGGGAAGCGGCTATTGGATTATTGGAAAATTACATTTCTACAAATGCGCTCATTACCGGCAAATTAGCGTGGCTACAATTCCCCTTTTTCTTTAATTCTCCTGTTTTAATACATGGTAATTATCCGGAGGCTCGTGTAATGAGAAAGGAGGGCAAACAATCAGACTGGTGGCTTTACAGATGGGAATTTCAAAGTGAGGAAGCGGAATAATAGAACAATATTGTGCACTTTAATGAATTTGGCAAATAAGGATTGTGCTGATGGGAAATATTCTGTATCCATTCATGTGTAACTGAAAAGAGTTTTGTTTATTTGCCCAAGGTTCTTCCATCCTCCCTGCCTTTTCTCTCTCCTTTGCTATTTTTAAATGTGTCAGCACAAACTTCACAATCTGTATGCAAATGGACTCTTTTTTTTTTTTTTTTTTTTTTCTGTCACCCGGTCCCATTCATTAAAGCTTATTTCGGTTAAATCCAACCAAATATGCAAACAAGGATTGTCGCTAGCACAAACAGAGCAGCTGCAGTGTCGTGTGATCTTTTTAACTGTGGAAACATAACAGTTAAATGCCATAAAAAAAAAAAAAAAAAAGTACCAGCCGTTCCAGAACAAATGCGTCTTTATGGATGAATTATTCATTATTGGGCTCACTTGATTGCAACGTTTTTTCTCTCTCTCTCTTTCTATCTCATCTGGCCATGTTTACTTCGGCTTTTCCACCACGGAAGTTTTAAGATAAGGTTCTTTTTTTTTTTTTTTTTTTTTTGCTTTTCTCCCTAATCAGCTAATGTTAGATCCCTTTAATTAGCCAGGCACTTTTCCATTTGATTTCTATCGCTTCTGAACTTTATGAGTCTATTTACCATTGCTCTATAATGAACATATCAGCATTTGGTACCGAAATGTTCCAGGTTATGGATGCCATTAATTAACTGCAGCTAATTAAATAGTACTTGCTGGGCTGCACTTGAAATTGCGTTTGAAGCATTTTGAGAAATTGCACAAAGTTATTAATGCATTTTATTACTAATGTGTGAGCAGATCATAGGGAAGTGTATATTCTCCTCCTGCTTATTTTGGGAGCACACTATTAATACTAAATATACTGAGCCTCTAAGCCCTGGTGGTGCCACTACATTTTTGATGAACTATGCGACTTTTTACCTTATAGTTAATAGCTTTGGAGTCAGTGTGATGGCTAAAGAAGTTGTTTTAAGGTAAATAAAGCCCTCTGTAGCTCCCACTGGCATATCTTTGTGAAAAATTAGCCTTGCATCTAGCGACAAGCCAGTGTTGGTTTTATTCTTTAATGTTCATCATGGGAGAGTGGCTAAAAGGCAAAGAAAATGCATAGAAGGATCGAAGGAGGAGAAAACAAGAGTTAAGCCAAGCGAGGGGTCACACAGGAGTCAACCAGACTGTAGGGGGAGCTCCAGAGAAAAACAGTGAAGAATTAAGCAAAGTTGCATAGTTTCTTCTACTTTACAACAAGTAGTATTAAAGCTTACTTGATTTAAAGCAGAACTTTTCTCATTTCTTCACTGTTTTTGCCTCATTTGTCTCTATGAAGATAACCCTACATTTCAGAGTACAGCACTATCATGAATACTCACAAGTCTAATTGACTTCTGTTGGGCCACCTCACTCAGCTTTACTTTTGTTTTCTCCTCTTTGTATTGGTACAAATTATTTTCTGCCCTTTGGCCACTCTGCCATGATGGAAATTGAGAAATAAAGCCATCGCTAACTTGTTGTTTGGCTAATGGTGAGTTGCCGTTTTTTTTTTTTTTTTACAAAACTTGAGACTTCCGTGATTGGCATGAGTTGAGAACCACTGCATGTCTCTCGGTATATATAAATGCTTTAAAAAAAAAAAAAAAAAAAAAAAAAAAAAACTTTTAGTTACACATTTTTTGTCAGTCTGCTGCTTAATAGTGTATATGTTACATTTGTGTTAATGTAAGCATTGAATAAGACTTTTTTAGCCACATTACCCAGTAGTACTCTTTACTTACTCACTATTGTACTTTGATATTTAACATTAGTATCTGTGCAGTACTTCCAACAAAAGAACTGGAGCTCCATGCATGAATACCAATGTCAGGAGAAAGTCCACATGTGACTCTGAGATCGTGCGTGATCTAAGAGGCTATAGAATACGATCATTTTCATAATGGTGGCACTTGCTCAGTAGGTGGGGGTGCACTTACTGTAAGGTTGACTTTTTGATCTGTTCCCATGGGCAAACGTGTGCTCCTCCGTGTGAATGGAATGCTTGATGTTAAAGGCTTTGAGACCCTATGAGGCATGAAAGTTTAATAAATGGGTGCTACTTACCATAATCCATGTGTTTGATGTGTATTACTGCTGGATAGGACTGAGTTTCACAGATATGTAATATTTACTGGTTTGAATCTATCTCAGAAATAACAGTTAACATTAAGTATATATAATTTATTTTTTGTCATCCAGGTTGTTAGGGTCCAGGGCCCTCTGCTCATTATCTTTATGGACAGAAGTTCTAGGCGTAGCCAGAGAATGGAGGGATGGAGGGAATCCAGTTTGGGAACCACAGGATTTCATCTTTGCTTTTTGCGGATGCTTTTGTCCTGTTCTTCAAACCAGGACCTTCAGCGACTGATCCATCTCAAAGAGAAAATTTCTGGCTACAAACAGAGCAATACTGTCCAATGCAGAGGTGAACTGTACACTGGGGATATCAAACAATCTCTTAGATTAACTTTGCAGCGCTAATCTAACTGCAATGGAATCGGTACACCTTCATCTGAGGGACACAGATCTCTACTTTGAAGACAACAATGTCTGAATTTTGGTACAGCCTTTTGTAAACAGGGGAGGTTGTCTTAGATGTAAAATTTCACCCAGCAATGCTCTGCAGGGTTGCCAGATCTGACTGACAGTTTACAGCCCAAATATAAGGTAAAACCCGCCAAACGCAATAAAAACCCGCCCAAATCACAACCATTCTACAATCTTAATGTTAAAACTGTAATACATATGAAATAACATAATTTGAGCACACAAAACTTGGAAAAAGTAATAAACAGTCTCCACAATGAGTGTAATCAGAAAAACAAATAGCTCGCTCACATGCTTGCACTCCTCAGGGACAGGGGTGATCCACATTTTTAGCTCTGGGTCAGTCTCCTTCCTGTACGATTTCTTGTATTTCCCCCACTTCGGCAGGTTGCTAAACGCTAAAACTCCAAACTTGAGAGGAAACACTGTTGGCCCGTCTGCGCTCACGGGGCTGCAGAGTGTTTACTTTTTTCAACCAATCAGAGGTCCATAATTAGACATGTGATTGACAACTAATGACACTAATATTACTACTTCTATTTTACAAATTAATTTTATTCATCAATAACCAGCTAAATTAAATTTAAAAATATTATAAAAAAAGTTTATTTTACATTTTCAAAATCCCGCCCCATAAGTCTAAAAATAGCCCAAATATTATACACCCGCCCAACGCTATTTTTTTCCGCCAAGAGAGAGCAAAAGTAGCCCAATTGGGTGGGAAACCGCCCAATCTGGCAACCCTGATGCTCTGACTCCAGCAGAGGACACCTGATAACTGGCCAAAACTAGTCTGACCCCTAATTTACACCGAATGTGCTACTTCTGCAAAAATATGGGGTGAAGCTTTCATTTGCTGTAGACCAATAGCATTACGTTTCAGGCTTTGGGATGAGGGATATAAAATAAACTTTCTGGAATGAGGGATTAAACGTCTTCAACTCTGAAAACCATGTCAAGATTACTTACTTTTAACGTTTTGTTTGAGAGTATTAGCTAAACAATAAATAAATAAATAAATAAAGATAGATAGCTAGATAGATAGATAGATAGATAGATAGATAAAAATACTTCCAACATAAAATCCAAAAGCAAGAAAAAAGAAATCTAATTTTTGTGATATTGCAATGTACACGCGGCCTTTGTATGAGATGCAGTATTCAACAGAATGTGCTCTGAAACACATGGAGGCCTTGAACACCACAAACAATCCTGAGAATATTCTGCTAACAGAAGCTCGCTGCAAAGAATAGTGTCATTACCCCTGCTTTGTTTTCCGTAGAAAAGCTTTAAAAACAGTGATGGCACTTGAGACGTCACGTGTATAAATTGAATTCTTGAGTGTCTTTGAAAATATTTCAAGCATATTCCAACAATGCATTGTTAATAATGTATTATTCATTGCTTCCAAAATTTCCTCTTTTCTTGTCACATCACTTCATTTAATTGCAAGTCTGGAGAGAGTTGCCTGATAATAGACTGAAAGGTTAGCCGGCGGAGCAGTGAGAGGCATGTTCCACTTGAGTCTCTACTTTAAATTGCTGGTATTCATCAACTTAAATGATGAGTCTGTGTGATGAATGGCTTCTCGTTAATATCATTATGCTATTAGTCTCTCACGCGCGCCTCTACCTACAGTATGCATACGCAGGCTCGCTTGGGTGGTTATTGTTCTCCGTTTTCCTCCCAAGCATATCTTGTTTCTGCTTTCATTCTTACTCTGAAGAACAGCCGTGTCTCACTCAAATTGATGATGGAACACTAGTAAATTTCAGTCATTTCAAGGGCAATTTGAGGCAGGTTTCTTAGGCTGGCATAATGTAGCCCATATTGCATGTACTGCAGCTATGGTTACTAAAGCTGGTTACCCTTTGCTATGGTTGTTGTTGTCATTGTTGGATAATACAGAATCTATCTATGCTCAGACAGAAAGGAAACAATGTCACCGTAGACTAGAATAACCAGCACATAGGCCTATACCAAGTAGAGTAAGGTCGTTTTCACACTTAATAGTGCAACAGACTTGGATCAAGTGGGGACTAAATTTGCAACATTGTTACATTTTTCAGCTGGTGTGGTTCGCTTTCACACTGCACTTTGGCAAACGAACTAAACCTTTTGAATAAGGTATTTCCCCCCTCGCCTGTGGGGGCGCAGCAGCGAGAAGTACTGAAGGAGAGGACAGGTGACAGAGTGAACAGTAAACCCCGCTCATCTATTGGTGAGTGAGGAGCAGCTACGTCATGATGTAAACATAGGAGCGGCATCAGATTCAAGCAGAGTTGGGATTTCTGTTTGGACTTTTACAAATGTGTCAGATATAAACGTATCAACAATGGTTTCATCCTGAGCAGCAGACGAGGCAGCAGACCACAAAGAATGTTATTTTCACACCGAGGGAGGCGGCACCACACCAGGGTTCACTTCATCTGAGCCGAGACCCACCTTTTCAGGCAGCCCAGAGTTTGCTTTTTTGGATCACCCCAGATTTCCACTGCATGTGTATCCGCTGCACTGCAGGCCGCCACTGAACGATGGCACAGACCCTCACCTACTGGATCCATCTCCACTCCACTGCACCGGGCTGCAGAGCCCTGAGCAGCTCGGGAAGTATGAGCTTGTGCCATAAAAAAACATTAATAAAGTCCAAAACAACTATTTATTTAGAAGCTGAAGGACACAAAATAATTTAATATGAGATTGCTTTGGAGTTCACTTCATTTTCATTAACGGGGAAGTAGCTGGGCACGAAAAAGCTATACAAGGGTAATAAATGTTTAATCGTGTCCGACATAGTTTCTGTAGTACGTAAATGGCCTTCTAAGATGGACTATATCAAAGATAATATGAGAAATAATGATTAAATGTAAATATCCTAATCAAAAACGTTTGTACGATGTTACATTACTTTTAAATCCGGATGTTGTGCACGTCCAGTTTCCTGTTTGGTGTGATCTGAGCTGCGGAGGTTGATCCGAACGGCGTCAAAGAAAATAGACTGGCTGCGTATCACTGGCGCAGGGCGGAGCGCGACTGGACTGGCGCTGCAGCGCTGCGGTGGCTGTGGAAACGCTCTCATTCACTACAACAGCTGCGTATTTACTGCAGAGCGCGTGGCGCAGTGCAGCGGAGCGGAGATGCATAGAGTGGAAATTGGGGGTAAGAGTTCCACTGTGCATTCACTCCTCCCCAAACAAACCGGACTTTCCGAGCAAACCAACAAGAGTTCGATTAAAGCAGACCAAACAGGACTGGTGTGAATGCACCTTAAGATTAAAAACCAAGCCTAAGTGTGCAGGAGTTTACGTTTTAATGTTTAAATTTGCCATTTGCTTTATCAGAGTTTAACCAGAGGGTTTTAGTATAATACAGAGCATTTGGGCAAAAATATATTTGACTATATAGCCTGTTAAGTGCCCAAGGCAATTAGGCAATATTTGCCTATATTTACCAACTGGTCAAAGGTCACGTCTTATCTTAAACTAGAACTTATCCTGTTCCGGACCAGTTTAGGCATTCAGTGCAAGTTTCCATAGAGAGGTAACTTGTCAGAGAGTGAATTAGCTTTGATATACCAAAAACTCAGAGCTAACCCTTAACGTACCTTGCTAAGTGTTGTAGCACAGGCTTTCAGGTTCAGGACAGGTCTAAGGGTAAGATTATGCCAAAATTTGGTGAAGTAGGGCTCTTTTATCCAAATTTAAATCTTTTTTCCAACTTTTTACTACTTCTTTCTTTATTGTTTAATCATTGCAAGAAATTACTAAATATATAAAGACTTCATAAGATTGACAAATCTTGAATAGCATGGTCATAAATATTTTATACATTTTGTGTTGCTTTTGATGTAGTTTATATAAAAATAAAAATAAAAATTACCCCTAGCGACAAGTCACATATAGTCTTCATGGAACCACTTTATAAGTCCAAAGTTAATGCTAACTCTAGCCTGGATTTGAAGCTACCATCATGGAATATCACCAGTCTTATAAAAAGAGGTTGGTTCCTATGTTCTATCTTAATTGCTTTAGTAAGGTTCTAGGTGACTTCTCGTTACCTTCTGAGCTCACATGATACCTACTTCTTATCAACTCCAGCAGTGGGGCATTGCATGGCAACACTGTAATGTTGATACTAACCTATAATCTCAAACTTGCTAGATAAGCTTTTATAAGTAACATATGTCCATACCCTATATTTTTTTCAAAAAGTGAAGGAATGATAGACTGATGTATCCTTCTTGAATCAGACACATGGACACATGCCTGGGAAGGACCTGAACATTAGAGTGGCAGGTAATGACGTGGATGCCTTCCCATGCTGCAATCAATGCAAGAGAAAGTACCTAGGCTTTGAGAAAAAACCTTTGTGATGGCTAAATGAGTTGTTTCAGCTTCCTGCGGCTCCCCCAGTGTACCTTGCCAAAACACCAGCCTTGCAAGAATGGGAGCACAACAAGCAATCAATTATTTCTTTGATTTGTCATGAGCAGCTCAAAAGGCAGAGGGAACCTTTGTATGGATACAAGGAGAAGAAAACAACACACGAGTCATCCGAAACCATGAGTTTTTAGGATAGTGCTTTACCCCAAAATGAAGGAGGGAGCAACAGAGAAACAAGAAAAACATATTGTTCCCATGCAGACCTCCATTTCAATGCCAGGTCGTACTGTAATTTCATATTAGGAAAAAAACTTCTTAGGAATATTGGTCACATCAAGCCTTTGACACACTCTTACCTCATGTCACTGATTTGTAGCCAGTTGTCCTGAAGGAGTGTCCAAAGCAGCTGTTCTTGATCTCTGCTTACGCGTGCCCTGGATGATTCCTTATAATTATGGATATAAACAGATTGCGCACTTGGCTTTAACCTGCCATGAGTGATGAATAGCAGTCCAGTCCTGCCACAGACACTGGCAGCTCCGGAGCAGTCATCTCAGCCACATGGGGGTCAACTGAGCGAGGACGGTTTAATGACGAGGTGCAGCCACACAGCCTGGGTGTCCATCTGTCCACATTATCAGCAGTTACATGTCATACACTTCATACACATGCTAGAAGTGATGGGCCGTAAGCTGTCTGAAAGCAACACATTCCACTAAACGCCAAATTTGGTATCTGGTGAAGCACACTTTTTTAGAGTCAAGTTTAATAATAATTTACTTTTTTGCTCACTGGCCACCGTGGCTAGTATTTGTTTGTATTTGTTACCAAATGGGTCATGTGGTCCCATCCAAAAAATAACAGGTAATATAGCTCAAATTGTTGAACAAGTTAATGCTAGGGTCACACAGTGTATCATAGTTTGTTGCATATGGGGCTGCACTATAGGCAGGTGGTGATAATGTTATGCCTGATTTGTGTATACTCAATGGAACAGCATACATTTAATAACTTGCCTTCTGACAGAACAGGAAGAAAGCAGACACCAGGAATGGATCCTGACAAAAGGAGGTGAAACTGGTAAAAAAAAAAAAAAAAAAAAAAAAAAAATATATATATATATATATATATATATATATATATATATATATATATATATATATATATATATATATACATATTTTGAATATTATATTTTGTCACATATTTCCTAGGTTTAATAGATTTTTTTCAAAGGGGAAATATTTTTATATATATTTTTTCTTTGTTTTTTTTATTTTATTTTTAACATAACATATACAGTAAAATAAGTTAATATAATAGGCGTTTGTATTGTTAGATTTTTATATTCTGTTTGTAGGTTAAAGGGGGTAGATTATTCTTTCTTGAATTTTTAAATTTAAAAGAAAAATTCTGAATTTGCCTTTACAATAAAGCAAGTATAAAATGTCACACAGATGTTGCATATGACAGCTTTTTGAAAACATTTCAAAATGTTTCAGTGAGGGGGTACTCATGGTTTGACAAAAAGCCCAAGGGGTACACACACAAAAAAAAGTTTGGGAATCACTGACACACAAAACCTTTTCTGTTGATATAGTTATCAAAATTAAGCTTCTGGAGTCAACCAAGCTAACTTTGGTAATGACATTCCATTTGGAGTAAGATTTTGTGTTTAATGTTTGCAATGCTTGAACTCCTTAGTCAGATTTAGCATGTTTCTCTTAAGTTTACACTTGAACAAGCAATTAGCCAACAAGAGCCTCACTTACTGTTTGTGTGGTCGACCTGTCTGTAGCTTTCCTTTCCAAACATCCAGTACATGACCTTCTGAAATGAATAGCGAGGTTTAAAGGTGCTACCTCCAAATTATATGCAGCTATTGAGGGTATTTTTAAGACGGCTAAATTGCAATTGTGCGCGACAGTCTGACATTTTCCTCATTGTGCGAGTGGCAGGCTTAACGGTGCGCGGGTCAAACACATTGACGCAAAAAGCGAGAGGCAGTGGGTGACTAGAAAAGGCTTTCAGATCCTGTGTAGAACTCTGTGTGCCGTCAAAGCAAGCGCACACAAAGTAAAATGTGTCACCTTTTACTCAAGCTTAAGGCTTTTGGGAGAATGGGTGTTTATTAAATCAAGAGGTTACTGTGGGGCCAATGGAAGTTCATATTTGCACTCTAAGGATTACTCATCAGCAACAGGGCAATTAAAAAAAGCAGCAGTGCTTGATGGAGCTTTAAATATGTTTATTAAATACTTTGTTCTTTACATAGGTGAATGTGCCAACAACAAAATCACACAAAAATTATCAATGGAAATCAAATTTATTAACCCATGGAGGTCTGGATTTGGAGTCACACTCAAAATTAAAGTGGAAAAACACACTACAGGCTGATCCAACTTTGATGTAATGTCCTTAAAACAAGTTAAAATGAGGCTCAGTAGTGTGTGTGGACTCCACGCCTGTATGACCTCCCTACAACGCCTGGCCATGCTCCTGATGAGGTGGTGGATGGTCTCCTGAGGGATCTCCTCCCAGACCTGGACTAAAGCATCCGCCAACTCCTGGACAGTCTGTGGTGCAATGTGGCGTTGGTGGATGGAGCGAGACATGATGTCCCAGATGTGCTCAGTTGGATTCAGGTCTGGGGAACAGGCGGGCCGCACCAGCATATGGTCTCACAAGGGGTCTGAGGTGCTCATCTTGGTAACTAATGGCAGTCAGGCTACCTCTGGTGAGCACATGGAGGGCTGTGTGGCCCCCAAAGAAATGCTACCCACACCATTACTGACCCACTGCCAAACTGGTCCTGCTGGAGGATGTTGCAGGCAGCAGAACGTTCTCCATGGCGTCTCCAGACTCTGTCACGTCTGTCACATGTGCTCAGTGTGAACCTGCTTTCATCTGTGAGGAGCACAGGGCACCAGTGGCAAATTTGCCAATCTTGGTGTTCTCTGGCAAATGCCAAATGTCCTACACGGTGTTGGGCTGTAAGCACAACCCCCACCTGAGGACATCGGGCCCTCATACCACCCTCATGGAGCCTGTTTCTGACCGTTTGAGCAGACACATGCACATTTGTGGCCTGCTGGAGGTCATTTTGCAGGGCTCTGGCAGTGCTCCTCCTGTTCCTCCTTGCACAAAGGAGAAGGTAGCGGTCCTGCTGCTGGGTTGTTGCCCTCCTACAGCCTCCTCCTCCTCTCCTGATGTACTGGCCTGTCTCCTGGTAGCGCCTCCATGCTCTGGACACTACGCTGACAGACACAGCAAACCTTCTTGCCACAGCTCACATTGATGTGCCATCCTGGATGAGCTGCACTACCTGAGCCACTTGTGTGGGTTGTAGACTGCGTCTCATGCTACCACTAGAGTGAAAGCACCACCAGCATTCAAAAGTGACCAAAACATCAGCCAGAAAGCATAGGAACTGAGAAGTGGTCTGTGGTCACCTCCTGCAGACCCACTCCTTTATTGGGGGTGTCTTGCTAATTGCCTATAATTTCCACCTGTTGTCTGTTCCATTTGTACAACAGCAGTGAAACTGATGTCAATCAGTGTTGCTTCCTAAGTGGACACAGTTTGATTTCACAGAAGTGTGACTGACTTGGAGTTACATTATGTTGTTTAAGTGTTCCCTTTATTTTTTTAAGCAGTGTAGTAACATAGATGCTGGGGAACATACTGTAGGTATTGTCACTAATGTGCAGGGACCTATGTTCCCTGGCCTGTAGAAACTGGGGAACATAGGTACTCACCCCTTTTTTCAACAATGACACAACAGTTGCAACAAAATCTGAAATAGTTAAAAAGGATAAAAATGTAAATGTATTAGCCTAGACCAAGCCTCAGAGGAACTACATTTCGCTGTGACCCATGAGACTCTTCAACAAAAACTCTGGGTAAAATATGCAGAGTGAAGTGGTACCACAGCAAACTCGTGTAATGGTGAAATTGATCTGCGGCTTTAGGCTTCGAAACACAAATGGAAGTTGTTGATGATTCCAGGCTTCTGTGGTTTGTCCGACAGTTCGGCGGCCTCTAATCTCTACTGGCAGTGCGCTGAAAACATTGTTCAGATCCCAGCGCCGACAGCATTGTCTGGTCTTTATTAACAGTCTGAGAGTAGACCCAAGCCTCGCTCCTCATCTCATATTCGGACAGAGGTCAGATGACGTTCCTTGGGGCATGTGCCTGACATTTGGAAGTAGACTGTTGTAGATACAGTAATAATGTCACCGGGGCCGTGGGTGTATTTTGGGCCGAAAACACAGAGACACAACAGACAGAAAGGCAAGCATTGTCTAATGTAAGGGGTGATTTAATGTGTTTAGACAGACTGAAAAAAACATGGAGGATATCAAGTTTTCTGTTTTCCTTGACTGTAAAACAAGCCCATAGTTCAATCACAAAATTATTCTTGGAATGTGCAAAATATAAAGGCAGCAGTTTCACAACCTTTGCTGAAGGAGTTTTTGCTGGTCATTGGGTCAACGTTTAAATAATTGAATGCAAATGACACAAATAACTTAAACTATATTGCTTTTTACCAGTCTAGTTAAAGGATACCCGAATATTCAAAGCAGTTAGAATGTAGCAGTTGTATGTTTGAAGATAGATGTACAGGTATGATCTGCTGTGGAAAAACAAACACAAAGACCATCCATCTTCTATCGTATATCCAGGGCCCGGGTCGTAGTGGCTTATCTTGCACAGCAGCTGGATTGTCGTGAAATTTGTGAGCTCACAAACTCATGAAATCCATCTTGTCAGGTTTGCAGATAGTACCAAGCACTTTTAGCGATACTTGGTAACAGCATGGCGACACATAAAAATATAAGGTATGCTCTACAATTACAAAAATCTTCTAACAACATTTTTATTGTGTTGTTTTATTATTTTAGCAGTTTATTGCTTAGTTACGTAGCTGGCGCTGTATTTAATAACCTCTAAGTATTCGACTTAAAGTCCCGCCCCTTCACAAATGTTTCCAACTGGTGGGACATGCCCGAAACACCTCCACAGGCATTTAAATAGATGCCCAAGCCACCTCAACTGGCTTCTCTCAATGCAAAGGAGCAACAGTTCTACTCTGAGCTCTTCCCAGGTCACCAAGCTCCTTACCTTATCTTCAAGGGAGCGCCCAGCCACCCTGTGGAGGAAACTCTGTTCATCCAGGATCTTGTCCTTTCAGTCATAACCCAAAGCTCATGACCATAGGTGAGAGTAGGAACGTAGATCTCTGTAAACGGTGAGTTTCTTTCTCCTTCTTCACCACAACAGACCGGTACATTAACTGCATTACTGCACTGATCTGCCTATCAATCTCTCCAACTATCTTTCCCTCACTCATGAAGAATAGCCCGAGATACATGAACCTCCTCCACACAGGCAGGAGCTCTCCTCTGAATTCAAGAGAGAATCTTAATTTGTTGATTGATGTAATGCAAAAAAAATGCGCTTGGAGAAAAAAGTGCAAAACTTTAAGAACCTCCTTTCATGTTTATTACAGTTTTTTGTGAAATCCAGCCACATAGAGTCACAAGCCAATTTAAATTTTGTGCTGGCCCCAAGCCCAGATAAATCCAGAGGGTTGCATCAAGAAAAGCATCTGGCGTAAATCCTCTGTCGAATCACTGCACACTATTGAAGGCAGACAATTTACTATGGCAACCTTAGAAGTGAAAAGTCATAAGGAAAGAAGGTTTTAATGGTTTTACTGAATACTCTTTTCTGATTGGTTGACGGATAGATGAACACCTACTGCCTCAGCTTTATTTCAAACACTGTGTTGCCATCAGTAAATAGCTGCTGAAACATTCTCAAGGCTGTGGAAATATTGTATAGATACACCTGATTTAGAAGACTGAATGCCTTTCATAATTGCGTCTGTCACGGTGACTTTCTTGCCAATTCTGATCATGTTCCTTCTTGAATTAAACAGTTCAGCAAACTTTGGTGCAAAACTTCCCATTCTCCACATATCACAATTAACAAGGAGACACCACCAGCAAACATAAAGGCCTCCGGCTCTGGCTTAGGTTTGTAAAAGCTTGGAAAAGCCTATTCTCCTCTCGCTCAAGCTCATTTTCACTGCGGACGTGCTGCTGTAAAGGTGCGCTGAACAAAAACAACACGTGGAAAACTCCTGTGTCTTCATGCTCGGCTGGAACACAGTTATTATGTTTTTATTTTGTAAGGTACAGTCTTGTGCAAACATTTTGGGCAGGTGTAAAACATTTTGTTTTAGAAAGAGTGCTTTAATAAATACAGAATAAAGTTATTTTATTGCTTTGTATTGGACTCACCTATGTCTTCTCTGCGTTTTTATTCAAGATTGCAGTTATTTGTAGAAAACTGACTAATTCTTCCATGTTTATAGCCTATTCTAGTTATAATTTAGCTTAAAGGAGCATATAAACATGGCAGCGGTGAAAGCGTTTGTCCCACAAGAGTGTATTAGATAGAGAGATTATGGAATGCCTCTGCCACGTTATTTTTGTGTCTGACATGAAAGAGGAAAAATACAGCACAGTAAATGCGGAGAGTCACTCTGACTCCAGATCAGATCAACGGTGAAACACACCAGTGAGGAAATAAATCATCAAGAAGACAATAACTGATGCCTTAAAATGATTATACATCTGTGCATTTTTAGACTAATTCATTGTACAGAGGGTAGAATTATCATACAAATAAGATCATTATTGCACATCTGGCAACACTGTTTGAGTTGTGAGTCCATGTCTAGGCGCGGGCAGATCAATTTTGTTTTTTATTTATTTACCTAACTCTGCTTAAAATCTGCTCTGGTTTTAACAGGCACTTAACAATGAAAAGCAACAATAACAAATTAATTTAGCAGTCAAGAAATGTATTCAGATTTAACATATGACACATATGCTAGAGCCAACATCAGCAACACTGACCCAGTGTTAACTTAATCCAGTATTGTATTGGTAAAAAAATAAAACTGCAGTATTGCAGACCCCTACTGGGCATCACATATTTGATGATGTGAGAGCCTCAGATGGAGAGCAGGGGCCAGAATAAATGTACAGGTGAGGTACTATTTTTTATTTTTTTTCTAAAGGAAATCCAAACAGAACCACCTCCAAACAGAAAATCCTCAATTACTGAACCTGATCATTTTTTATTAGCAACTGGGTCCTCCATTTTGTACACTGATACACCTTTTTATCCAACCTTTCTTAAAAACCTGCCGACTTTAGCACAGTACTGTAAGTGCACTGTTTGCATGGCTGTGCGCAGAGCTGTGTGGGTGTTCTTGTGTATACAGTAACAGTAAGAATGTGTGTGTTCACGGGTAAAACCGTGCACATGTGGGTGTCAGGGCACTTGATGGATGGGCCCGAAACACGGTTTATTGACACAACACCTTCATGTTTCACCAGGCCATCCGTCACAGCCAGTGCCCATCTGCCGTTCCCAGCCTTTTCACACACTCGCGCACTGTTCTCATACGTGTCCTCCCACTGGTCGTGACCTTCACCTGATGCCCCTCTGTTCTTTTTTGTCATCTTTTTTTTTTTTTTTCATCTGAAAGGGACAGCTTTGCACAATAGACGCCATTCAAAGCCAAAAGAATATATACCCATACGACAAAAGGACACGCACTGTTAACATCAGGTATCAGAGTCTGCCAGGAGCTTCAAATGCCAAGGAAAAAAATGGCTTCCCATAGGAGCCGCTTTAGGGTCACGGCAGCCGGCTATTGAGTCAGCCTATTGCTTTTTCTCTGGCTATGGAATGCATTTTTCTATAGAATTTTTAACAATGGTGTTAATAATGTGCTGTGGTTTTCTATGACCTTGGAGAGATTGTGCTACAGATTGCTTGAAATGATTGATAAGCCTTTTTTTAACATGACTGGACCTAAGGGTTACCACTTGCTCCAAAAAACAAAAAAACAAAACAAAAAAACAACACAGAATTTAAGGATAACGCAGTTACAGTTATGTAACATTACCAAGGCAGTTTTATTTATGCAAGGATTAGCCAGCTGACTATCCCAGGCTAATTTTACGAATAAGCTTCTTCATCTTTGCATTCCATAGTAAATCATCTGTAAATCATTTGAATGGATGCCCTTCCTGACAAAGCTCACTCCAATTATCTGAGGTTGGGATTGGCACAAAAAGTGCCCATGGCCCCTTGTATTGTGGCTGGAATGTTTGCAATAAAAAATGGCTGTTACGACCCTGGCTCAGGGGGTCTCAACCAATGAGGACACACCAGACATAAAGTACGATTTAACAAAAAACATCTTTATTAAACAATTAAACCAAATTGAACCAAATTAAGATTAAAGGCCAAATTAGGAGTAGAAGGTCAAATTTTAAAGAAAGTATTGTACAATATGAGATGTGAAGTATTAGCAGTAGTGTGGTGGTGTTGAATGTGAATGAACAGTGTGAGTGTGCAGTGTTGTTAAAGGTGCAGAACTAAGCAAAAGGTCGAACCAAACAGAACTAAACTCAAGAGAGAACCAAGAACCAAGCTAAACCAGAACCAAATACCAAAGCTAAACTGAACCAAGACAAACCAAACAAAAGACAGGCAGCATGGTGGCAGTGCTTCAGGCCAGCAGCAGCCCGAGGAAGCAGAGGAAACACTCCCAGCACCTGGGCGCCTACAGGTGCGCAGGCAGGCCAATCAGTAACCAAGACGACCTACAAGCTGCAACCAAACTACTGACAGATGTCACAAGGGGGCGTCACAATGGCCGACACAAGTATTTACTTGGACTAACCCTTTTTTTTTATTGCAAAATAACACTAATACAAATGGTAATGGTTACAATTATGATTTAATCTACATGCCGCCAAAAGAAACTAAATAATATGTTGATGTGACATTCTAAGTGGCCAATAGTGTGATACTGAGATGGAGGCAGGTAAGAATTCTATCTGCTGAAGAATCTGCTGGTAAAGATTTCAAAAGCAGATGTCTTGACCTGGTTTATGGTTAATATCTCTGCAATTACTGGGCCTATCCACATGAAACAAAAACTGGCACAAAGTCCAACACCTTCTGTTTGTGCAAATTAACCAAGAGGAAGTTTTCTTTCCTCTATAGCATAAAAAAAAGTGTAACAACGGGGCAGTAAGCCAGAAGATTAATAAAGTGAGTTTGTGGACCAAAGTTCTACCAAAAATGATAAGGTTCAACATTTGTGGATTTTCTATTTGAATATATATATTAAAAAAAAAAAAAAAGTGTACTGTATACTGGCCCTTGTCCTCCACCCGAGTTTTTGACATCATCAAATTGTAGAAGGTGAATGCAATCTATTGCCTGCTGATGTTTCAGTGCAGATATGAATGTCATCACAGCCAACAGCATCCAAGGCAGGTTGAAAAGGCCAATCCAATCCAACTTTATTTATAGAGCACTTTAAACAACACAGGTGACCAAAGTGCTGCACACCAACATCAGACAAATAAAACCAACAAATATAAAAACACATGTAAAAGAAAGTTTAAAAATAACATATATAACAATAAAAACAACAAAAGTCAACCCTCAAACTGAGTTAAAAGCCAAAGGGGAAAAGTGCGTTTTAAGGAGGCCTTTAAAAACAGGAAAGGAATCGGGCTGTCCTGTAACTAGTTTAAGAGCTGCCACTGACAAAGCCTGATCACCTCTTAAATGCCTTTAGGTCTTCGGGACAACCAGGCAAAGACTGTTCTGCGGACCTGAGAGAGCATGAGGGGGTGGCGTAGGGCAAAAGCAAATCAGACAGGTACTGAGGGGCCAGACCATAAAGACATTTAAAAACACATAAACAAATCAATATGAAAGTGCACAGGGACCCAGTGAAGGGATTGGAGAATGGGAGAGATGTGGTCAAACTTTACGAGTTCCAGATTTAAAGACGAGCAAAAGGACATTCAACATTTACTCATTCAGCACTCAACTCCAAGACAAAACAACAAAAAATATAATCAGTCGGTTTGCAGGGGAAGATAAATGAATGGATTTTGGATGATGACCATACAAGATTTGTATTGCACCTAAACTATACTCTATTAAACCTAAATTCGCTTTTTTTTTAGCATTAGCATTATTATTTGTTGCTTCTTTTTTCCAAGCAAAAATTGAACTTGTCAAAACTGAAAAGCCTGATACACACACACACACAAAAAACAAAAACAAAAAAAAAACAAAGCTGTTATTGCTACAAGCTAGCTCGTCTGCACACTAGCACCTGTGCTGCCACTCTCCCCCGCAGCACACTTCTCGCCTCAGCAGTTTGAACAAGAAACATTCAATCACAGGCTGCACTTGGAAAATAAAGGTGAAACCTTGTAAAGACCCCAACTTCAGAGACTTAGCGAACTCTTAAACCTGGAACATTTTTGACTAATTTCTGTCTCGTGGCCTCTTTAGTGGGTGCAAAACGGCCATTACTTCTGCTGTTCTTTACAAACGTGTGTCAGAGAGATAAGGAAACTGGAGCGGTGTGCCTTTGATCAGTCGTAACCTTTCTTCCTACAGCTACACTTACTAAATGTTGTTTTCTGTGGCTCACATAACCTCTCCATTTTCACTGGTTTTCAATTCAAAGTATGGCAAAGAGACAAGCCTAGAATTTGCAAGAAAAAATGTTCTCTCGGGAAAAGTAATTTTACAGTAACCACCTACACATAGGCTACTATTGAATGTTCTTTATTTTTCATGTTCGAAGTATTTTATTGGGAATGTATGAAAATATGAATAAAACTTTTTTTTTTTTTTTTTTTTTTTTTTTTTTTTTGCAACTGTTTCATTTTTTGTTTATGGTTAACCAGAAACAGCTTATTCTCCAAAACAGTTTTTTTATTAGTCGGCAGTGCCTGGATGTCCTGCTCCATCAACAGGTCCAGTGCTCACCTGTGATTTCCTAGATGTCCCGCTCTGTCCTTGGCTCCGGTGGTCACCTGCAATGAGGAGGATGCCCTGCTCCGTCCACAGTTCCATTTCTCACCTGTAATGTCCTGGATGTCCTGCTCCATTCTCAGCTACAGTGCTCAGCTGTGGTGGCCTGCTTCCTCATCCACTTAATAAATTACAAAAACAACATGATAGAAACATAATATCATATTGACCATAGAATTTTCTCGGGCAAAAAAAAAAAAATCTTCGTGTCCTGACTGCCAGTTTTTCACAAGAACTATTATTATGTTCACATTCTAGGGTGTAATGATTTCGCACTCCCAGATGGGAGGCAGGAGCCAGTTTTCCTTAAGTGAGATGCTATTTTCATAAGAAATATTCATAAAGAAAATCCACAAAATAACATGATCTTGCACACCAAAAAATCTCCATTTTACCTGCCCCCCCTCTCTATTAAATACTACAGGCCTATAGAAAGTTGTGACCTCATCTGAAATCCAGTAATCTCTACTATCCAATATTATTACAGCATTTTCTCAACATAAACAATGTCCAGCTGTGCTTGTAAGGAAATTCTTTACAGTGAATTGCAGTTACAGCCATGTGTTTACCACATGGTTAAATATCTGTATTTACACTAGCAGAAAATCAAACAACAACAGTATTTTTTTTACATTGCATCCTTGGACAAGACACGTCACCCACCTTGGCTGTTTGAATGTGTTTGTGAGATTGTGTGTTATTATTACTACTTTTATTTCTTCTTTTTTTTCTACTTTTCTTTTCTTTTCTTTTTTTAATATTTCATATCAGTTGTTTATAATTTATTAGCAGCATAATCATGGTTTAGAATTTGTACCGTTCAAACAAATTTAAAATGAAATTTGAAGAGATTGTGATATGCATGTGTATTGTTTTGCATTTTGCTTAGTCTCCAATTTCTTACTGTGCTCATGCAGAAAGAAATAAATTACTATGTTTTTGAGTTTGAATTGACGCTATTTTTACTATGCTTTCTTGTTAAAAATGTCACCATAAATATTACTTCTATTCTGCCTCATTCTCCACCAACAAGAACTTATTATCTTCTTGGAAAATCGTTCTCAGAAGTGATGCTATGGCAACACCGCGGAGAGTATTGGCTGCTCGTGGGTATAAGGCAGTAGAGAGTAGGAAACTCTGGGAGAAAGTGTTGAAGCTGGCAAGCGTTCCCTTCCTCGGCAGTGACACATCGCGCAAAGCTCTTCCCTCCCCTGCCTCGCTACGGTGTCCTCATTACGGTTAATACTCGGCTGGTGGCAGGGGGCTGCGCAGCCGAACGGGGATCTCAGGGGAGTAATGATGGGGGCCAGTGGCCAAGGGCCTCTGGAGGGAGGTTTGTTGCTGGTGATTCCCTGCTACTTATGTGGAGGCCAAAGAGGTCAGCTTCTCTATCGAACACACACATTCACACATTCACACACACGCACTAAAGTGGCAGACAGCTGCAGTTTGCTCAGTTCTCTCTTTGCCCTTGGGAGAAATATGGGAATAGAGAAGCAAACAGCGGGGAGTGTTTGCCCAGGCGTACACCACAGCCCATCCATCTCCCAGAGCCTCGCTTCCCATTCCTGCTTGTCGTCTTTCCCCTGTCGAGGCCTGCTATCCTAAATCTTGTCCTGTTCTGTACAAAGAATTAGTCAGAGCCCTGTAGATTCAGTTAGGGAGAACAAATGGGCGCACATTAACCCTCATACCACCAAGTCAGCGGTGACTCCAGGTGTAAATCTTTTGTTGTATCACAGATAGAGTGACCAGATTTTTAGACCCAAAAACTAGGACATGCATTGTTTTTTTAATAATCATGGTGCATTTGAACTTTAAAATGACATAAAAAAGCTTACAAAATCCATAACATTTTCTGTCATGTCATTAAAGTACATGACACTAAAGCCTAAGTTTAGAATTGTATATATCAATTTATTAATAAAAATAATGAAACTGTAAATAATATTAGTGGCGAAAGTATTTAGACATTATTATGGGACATATCAGTGTGTGGGATTTTCCTGGTTACACAGAGACACTTGATTTTATCAATCTAATTTTCCATGACTTTGTAGGGCTACTTGTTGTCTATGTCTTCATATAGTTGTTTTTGGTTTCTGATCAAATTTGAGTTTTTTACTAACACAAGGTCACTAAATATCCCAGCCAAATGGACCTATTTTTCCTTATGTATTTTAAATGGTTTTTTTTAATACTTTGTTGCGTTTTTCCACACTAGAAGGGGATTAAGGGCTCACTGTCATCATTTTTAAGTTTGTCCTGATTTACTGAGCCCCCCGGGACCACACTGTTCACACATAACAGAGAAGATAATGTTGTCACAGTACAGGCCTCACTCTGGGATCTTACTGAGGCAGAAAACTATTCATTTAGGTAAAAGTAATAGTAGAAATCACTAAAAACATAGTCCTGACAGAGTCTAAACTGAACCAGGAATTCGTCGTCCCCAAGCAACAAAACACATGCAGCCTGTTCAGATAAACTGCCTGCAGCACTTCAGAAAAGAGAGGAAACTTCATTGTAATAAAAAAAATATTTAAATTTAAATAATTCAAATTAATACACATATTTTTTGAAAAGTCTATAGGAAAATGAATGGGAAATTTTCTCATGGGGTGGACACTGTTGAGCTGTATTAAGGCCAAAGCCATTCATTCTGACAAAAAAAGTCAAAATTAATGCTGGCTCATTTCTTCTCAGTCTTTCAGCTGCTTGCTTTTCATATAGGGGGTCACCACAGCAAATCATTTAATTTGGCCCTCTCTGATGCAACCAGCCACATATGGTAACTAGAGATTTTGCGCTCCGTTGTAGAATCAAACCCATGGCCAGGGAAACAAAGCACTACACCAACCCAGTCATCATTTTAGATTTTTAAACTTTCCATGTGTTTTATCCCTGCTGACGTGAAGTGGGTCTGTATCCATAGTAATGTCAATTTGCCAGGTCATGTTGTATGTTTCCATGTCTCTGTTAGGATTAAAAACATCTTTAGAAAGGAGTGAGTTTTTTTCGCCACTTTCAACAACTCACTTTTTACTTTCAGACTTAAGCTTTCCCACAAACAAACACTGTAAAACAAACTGCACAACTTTGACTGTGGCTACTATGATAAAGATACAGTATTTTGCCTGGATGAGATATATTTTTTTTACAAGGCAGGCCAGTAAATCTGTTTATAAAAATGTCTGCATACACATACCCAGAGACTAAGCCGTGCATGCTTAAGTCGTAACAATCTTTCCTCCCTCAGCCCTCTCCCAGCAGGCTTTGGGGTGTATTGGTCCGGTCTCGCTCCAGCGCCCATATAATCCTATAACACCTCTAAATGATCCAGAGGTTGAGTCCTCCTCCTGGAAGCCAAACCTGACCTGCTGGGCTCACACCTGCCGGAGCCGGTTCAGATAAATGCCAGCGGCCGCTCGGGCATCTGGACCCACATTAATATTTAACAGCCCCGCTCTCATCTCTGCGGCGCTGAAAGTGTGAAGGTGCCAATACTCAAAGACATACCTCTGACTTAATATGGATTTGAGAAAATGGAAAAGAAGAGAGGATGTCCTGAAAGCATGTTAAAAGCAAACAGGTTTCCTTTATTTATAGAGAAGTGTGTTTATTGTGCAATCATACTAATAGAATCGAATAGATAGACTTATAAAAATGCACAAAAATATTCATTAATCTTTTTCACTTTTTCCCATTAGGGGTCATGGAGCCTATCCTAGCAGCTATGGATGTTAGGCGGGGTACATCCTGCTGATAGAAAACCATTCAGTCCTAAATTTGTTTAGTTTCAGCCATTAAGAGCCACCTATTCTCCTAACATTCTGTACATGTCTTTGGACAATAGGAGGAAGTCCACGTACCCAAGGAGAAGCCACAGTATCAAAGGGAGGACATGCAGACTACATCCTGACCAATTTATCGGCCAATATGGCTCATTAGAAAATGATCAGACATGGGCAAAAATATGACCATGGCCATATGAACTCTTCTGTTTTCACCAGGAATGTGATTTGGGTAGTCCTGAGAAATCAGCCCAACTCAGAGTGTTTCCAAGCAGTTTAAGCTTCTTACACTTCAGTTCATAAGAAACATCCAAAATGCCTTATCTCGGCATTAAACGCTCAAAATGGCAATAAAAGGATTTTGCTAATTTCTCCGGCATACAACCTCGTAGAACAAAAATTCCGACTGCATTTTGTTGCTCTCCCCAAGCCCCAAGTTTGACTAAGATCAACTTTTTTTTGTTTTTTTTAAAAATAAAACTCATCGTTAACGTCTTGCTGCTACCATACCACAAAACAGTCAACAACATTTTAAATATGTTCAGTCTAATAAAGGGGCATGGGGTGTGCACACCATATTCATATAAACACACGTAGCAAAAAAAATTCTATAAAAACTGGATCTCTATGTGTGCTTCTCCATCAGATTTTTTTTTTTTTTTTCTTCAAAGCTGTTTTTTTTTTTTTTTTTTTTTTTTTCCCTTCTGAGAAAGTAGAGCTAAGGTCAGGGGACATCCTGGGACTGTTTAGTGTAGTTATTGTTTCCATTTGATTGTGTCTTTGTGTGTGATTGTGTGACTAATTGTTTGTAAAGCCCTTTGAGTTGACTGCTGTTGTGATATTGGGCTATATAAATTAAAACTGAATTGCATTGAATTGATAGAAGGATTAATTATCTAGTCCAATATCTATAGGGTTTCTGCATTAGTGCAGCCACAAACAGTCCTTCAAAAACTATGGGTTGCTGCTTTAAAGCTTTATACAATAAGTTAGATTTTTTTGTTTGAGAACACATATTTAACTTTCATATTTAGATATAGTGTCAAAATTACTGAAGTAAACAAAAAAGCAAACGTCATGAATGATCTTGTAGCAATAGCCAATAACCATTTTGGCAATTTTGAAAGTAATAAGGCCAATCACATAATAACTTATTAATTATTGGCAATCTGTTATGTTATACAGTAGGCTCAAACACTGGGACACGATTTTTTTATTTTATTTTATTTTTTTTCACAGATCATGGTGCATTTGAACTCACCAAGTGACATAAACACTTCTGAAATCCATACAATTTTCTGCCATGTAATTCAAAAAATGACCCAGAAGCTTCAGTTTCAAATATAATGGCAGTTTATTGATATAAATAATGACATGGTAATTAGTGACAAAAGTTAATGATTTTGTGAGTGTCCTATGCTTCTCTGCTCATGATTTGGTAAAAACTGGAACAGATATGTGTGTCATAGGGACCTAAAACTGGAAGTGTCCTGGTTAAATAAGGAGATCTGGTCATCCCTCAAAAATGGCCAAAATGATTAGATTATTGGCAGGTATTACATTACACTATTGGTTGTTACAGACCTTTACAAGCAAGTTTATACCCACAGTTACTACCAAACCTGTCCCATTACACAATTGCCCTCTGAAACCATCCATTCACTTATATCGCCTTAAATGAACATCACTTTGAAATATCTTTTTACTTTTAAGCATCTTCCACTCACAAACAGATACTTCTTTAAGTGGACAGGTTAAGTGCATTCTGAAAGAACATAGCCCTCTTTAAGAATCCAGTCTTCACAGTTTCGGCCCAGGTTGACTTTCACTCTCGCTTGGTACCTAATTGCCACTAAAGCTTACAAACATGTTGACCTCTCTAGAGGTTAAAAGGTTCAGTTATTTTCTTTTTGAAGATCCCCGGGCTATAAACAGCTGTGACGAGGATCGGGTGCAGTTGACCTGTAAACTTAAGCCCTGGTGGCTAAGAAGAGCCTCTTAACCACCGGAAAGGAGATGAACGTAAAACCTGCGGTCACATAACTCCAGACTGAAGTGGACGGTTTGGTATGCGTCAATCGAAACTCAACCATTGTGTTAATCGCATTGCATCTCATGTTGAAAGGAATTTTAGACAACAAACTTC
Source organism: Bostrychus sinensis (assembly GCA_020698575.1). Classification (NCBI taxonomy): domain Eukaryota; kingdom Metazoa; phylum Chordata; class Actinopteri; order Gobiiformes; family Eleotridae; genus Bostrychus; species Bostrychus sinensis. Next base: position 7,974,788 of record CM036257.1, on the reverse strand, counting down.
ATACCTCGATTTCTGAGGTATCTGTATTTACTTATCACTTTTACTCCCTACATTTAAACACAAGTATTGTACTTTTTACTCCTTACATTTTCAGAACAGGCTTATTGCTTTTTTACAGTCAGGGCCAGCTCCTGGCATAAACGCTCTATGCCGTTGTTTAGAGCTACAACCATTAGAGAGATCATATGATCAGAAAGGTCTGAAGAGCAGTCAGAGGCGGCCCATGGCAATATGTGTGCCGAATGACTGAGGGGCAACAGCCGCTGCCCTGTGCTACGTAGTGAGCCATCGAGGATGCTAGGACATTTTTTCAGCTAATAAATGTATGCTTCTCAAGCTTTCTCATATTTTTTTGTTTGCTGACAATCAACCTCATATTCATTGAGATCTGCTAATAAACAGGGCATTGAAATTATACGTACAGTTATTCACAGTGTAATCTGAAGCATGACCTTGCAGAGAAGTGCAACCTCGCACACATGCACATAGTTCTCACTATATCTTAGCTGTCTGTTATTATAAAAGCATTATAAAACAGAAGTTCAGACATCCTGACAAGTTTTTGCCTCTGTCCCCAATCCAATGTAATGAGAAGGCTCATAGACTCATTGACTCAGTGCTGGAGCAGCAGGGCCGGAACAGAGCAGTATCTGGGGCTGGGGCTCCACTGGGCATTGGGGAACCATTAAATAGAAACTTGGTCAGACAAACAAAAGTTAATGCCCAGATAGTTTGATTTATGCTCCGCTCTATGAAGCAGCAGCTCGTGTTTAAAAGAGTTATTGAGTTGTTATAATAAACAATGTTTTGTCTTGAATTTTGGAGAAAAGTAAAACTAATTAATTATATACATTTTTATTATATTGTAGTCAGCTGCTGAAAATATCTTTCATCATCTAAAATGCACCAGAATACAGGAAATTCCATCTGTTTTATACATAATTTACTGGGGGAGGATCCCCAGACTCTCCCTGCTTTATATTCTTCCAAATAAAAACTAAGAACAGGAAACAACACAAGATCTTGTTCATATGGGGTTAAATTCCTGTTTAAGCAGTGTGTGTTATTTGCTGTTTGCACTTTCAGTAATAACAGACCACAAGCAAAATCTTGTTTAGGGCCACTAAAATCCTAGAGTTGGCCCTGTTTACGGCTCTGCTCACATCCGTGCTCCGCTTTGTCAATCTCCACGGATGGCGGCATGACGTAGAAGACGTAACTAAATAAAGAGGCAATGACAATCTGTGGAGAGAAGGTGGTGAGTAAGTGTTACAGAAAAAGCTTGCAGCATAAATATTGGCAACAACTGCCCTAAGTTTCCAAAAATATTGTTTTGTGTGTACTGTTTTTAGTTTTGTAGAGTTTTCGAAAAGTGCAGTGAGTCTCAATACAGCTGAGTCAGTATTTCTACTTTTAACAGTATCTGAACTTCTACCTAACTACTGACTTATAATACTTTTGTCACCTCTGGAGATTTGTCTAGAAATGAATGGGAATGATAGAAAAACAAATTTTACACTTGAATATTGTCTTCAAAATACACTGCTCCCATTGATTTTCCATTCTTCTTAATCAGACAACATGGCATGAGAACTCTTCTTTTCACTACAAATTAATACAAGTAAAAAGGCTAACACTCGGGTCAGTCAGCCTTGGTGATAACCTAGAAAAATATTTGTGCTTTAGCGACACTGTGTGACATCTGCATTCTTAAGCCAAGAGTATGCTCATGAGAGAGATGCTGGGTTTTCGCTCTAAAACTAAAATCTAAACTAAATTTAGTTCATAATGTAATAGCCTCCCTATAAATATGAGTGTTAATGAAGGAGAGCAATGAGACAGTGGGAGACAACAGCCAAAAAGTCTTTGCTGACACCCGCACAGTCCACCAGAGTTATTTAAAGCTCTGGTTTTGGACATGCACCAAGAAGAAGACTTGACCTTGGTACCATTTATTTTCATTAACTATATACACAGCTATAAGTGTTTTCCATAGGAACAGATGTTTCTATTACGCAGCATGTGGCCTCACCAATCTGCCCACTGTTTGTTTGATAGTTCACAGTGGAGTTCTTTTCTCCCAGGACACCCACCTTGACAGTCAATAGTTTTGCAAATCTTGACGTTAAAGCTCCCTTACAAAAACACAATGGTGGACACTGGCCTTAATCTCTTAAATGTCTGAATTACCAAAAAAAAAAAAAAAAAAAAAAAAAAAAAAACAGAGCTGGAGACACATTTTTCACATTTGACAAAAACAATAAGCCATCTTGATCTTCCGCTGTGACTTTGCTTCAGTGATATTTGAACAACAAGATGTCACATGTTAGGAGCTGCATTGCCACTATCATTTACCATCACTGGGCAGATTAAGGTGGATAGTGCAACAGCAGGATTTAAACAGATACATTAGGATAGCTGTGTGAGATCGATTAGGCCACATCCAATACACTACAGGGATCAGAGCATGGCGCGCTAACAGCACCACATCAGGACAACAGCCTGGGTTCTCTGTTGTGGCTTTTCACATAAGGATATTTCTTGGTGCCATGCCCAAATGTAAAAGTAATATTATTTTGAGTAACAGTAATAAGTAACTTTGATTAGTGAGTATAAATCAGCTTTTGTTGTTAGTTACTTTTTATTGAAATTAATATCAGTTTTTTACAACCCCAATTTGAAAACAATTGTGTAAAATGTTGAAAACAGAATGCTCTGGTTGCAAATCACATAAAAACATATTTTTTTCACAATAAAAAATAAACAAAATATATGTGTTGCAACATACCATTTTGTGGAAAATAATAGATAATTTAGAAAATGATGGCAGAAACAAGTTGGGACAGAAACACGTTTACTATTAGTTTAATTCTCTGAATCTTCTTTATGATTTCCTGCACATAGAGATGCACATGGATATTCAAGTCTTTGTAAACTGTAAAAATTGTATTGTTTTCTAGGAAGTGTATATATAAGTGTGTGTATATATATATATATATATATATATATATATATATATATATATATATATATATATATATATATATATATATATATACACATATGAAATATCAATATTAGAAATGTGCATGTTAAAATAAAACCAGATACATCTCTTTGGATGTAATTTTTGTGTTTTTAATTAAATAAAACGTTGTATTCGAATTTTCTTCACTCTCTGTCTGCTGACATAATCAACCCAAGCTGCAATGTTGCATTTGAGAGTAAACGTCTATCATTTTTGGCAAAAAGTGGCTGTATCAATTATTGGTATGAAGGTGTTGAATCGTATCATATCATTCCAAATTAGCCAATATCATTCTTGAATTGTATCAAAACAAATCTAATTGATATGTATCGTATCATTGCAAAAATGTATCGTTACACCCCAAGTAAATTGCCATAACTTTAGAATAACTTTTTTAAAATTGTTCCACAAATGTTTTTTGCAGATGAGTGGTGACAGCAGTAAAAGGCAGTTGTTGAAAGACTTGCAGAAAAAGTAGGTTTGTTTCAGTGATGATTGCTCAGCGACAAAGGAATTCAATTCAATTCAGATTTATTTGTATAGCCCAGTATCACAACAAACTGTCGCCTCAAAGGGCTTCACAACAGTTGATCAAACATAAACACACAATCAGACAACACAAACAATAACTACACTAAAGAGACCCAGGACACTCCTGTCCTTAGACCCTCCTTCTCGGTAAGGAAAAACTCTTAAAAAAAAACAGCTGTGGGGAAAAAAAGAAGAAACCTTAATTGAGCCCATATTGAAGGAGAGATCCTCTCCCAGGACGGACAGGCAACGCGTCTAGGACTGCTAGTCATTAGCTCATCTATAGGATCATAGATCAGCTCTGTAAGGATTCATCCAGGGAGTGGGGTGAGGTAAGTTGAGGAAGTCCATAGGATGCAGCAGGTGGCCTCATCCAGACAGGTGAGTGGGGCGAGAAAGGAAGAATTGAAAGCTGAAAAATTCCAAATAAAAATTTCATAAAACAAATGGTCAAATATGCACTGCTGAATTTGATAATCATTTGAATTTTACTACAAAATAAAAAAACATGTCTGAGAGGAATCAGTGGAAACAGAGCTGTACAGTGTTTTTTGGATGAATGAGAGCAGACTGGATGTAGAGGGCTTGTCGATAAGTCAGTGCTTCCTGGAGTGGGTGGAGATTTGGTGGGAGAGATGGAGGTTTGTGGAACTGAGCGTTCTGAGGCCTCAGAAACTCATTTCCAGAGACTCCAACATTACTTAAACAGGTGTGAAAGAAACAAAACACAACTCCAGGTATTTGTTTGGTGAGGAAACAGTATTATAACACGATAGAAAGCTCAAAAAAAGTCACTTTTGCCTAATATAGCTTCTTTAAACATTTGCATTTGGTGTTTTAGCTACAGCTGCATTTGAGTATTTAAGATTCAGCCTTGATTACAAAAAAACCCCCAAAAAAACATTAAACCCTATATTGATTGCAGTGTTTAAGGCACAGGAAATGTCGACTGGCTACTTCTCCAAATTGAAACAAACAAAACTTGCAGTAAACTGAGCCTATTTCAGGAGCCCTTGAGTGGCGCATTAACACTATTTCCTCATCTAGGCCCCAAGAGCAGTGAAGGATTTCTGCCTGGTAACACACTCCTCTCACTCCAGTCGATGTGATCTCACTAACCTCAGGGGTGCCTTTTAGCAGCGCATCACAGCTCCTCTGCCTTGCCTCTTGCCCCATTGGTGGCCCTTCATGCAAAAAGCAATATGTGCACATCCCAGGGTAATGGGTAACAGCCTAGATCCAGATTCCACTCTGAATTATTAATATTCCACAAAGATAGGCCAGGAGGAGCTGGGCGGGAATCGAGATCATGCACAAAGACTGTCTCTAAGCCAGTGTCAACACCACCAGGCAAGCTGTGCTTTCCCAAACTAGAGCTCTGTGTGGATGAGGGTCTACGGTGAGACATAAGCATCACACCAAGTCGCAAAAAAAATATATATTGTGATTAAAAGGTGGCTAGTAAAAAAATCTATTAAGAAGCATGTACTCTATCAACAACAAGCTGAAACAAGTGAGCTAAATTTGTAAATGTGACAATGTCCAGGGGTGAACAGTTTCTTCTGATGTAAAAAAACAACTAAAATTAATTCAAATGGCATCGTAAACAGACAGAAAAAACATCCCTATTTTCAGTGTTCAAATACAGCATGTTCTTTTTAAAGTGGCACAATGAAAATGTGCTTGTTTCTTTGCTCGCTAAATTATAGTGTGTGTAAGAAAATTCCACTTTGGCAGATGATTTTGCTTGAAATAAGTAAAAATGGCTTTGACAAGACAGAAACAACTTGAAACAAGTTAAATAATCTAGCCATATTAGTAAATAATTCTAATCTAATAAAAAAATATTCAAATCAAGAATAATAATTGGAATTCAAATCATTTTAACTAATGCTTCTCGAAAGATTGAAGACTTCTGGGACACTGGGTCAGCAGTACTCACTGTTGCTTCAGCTCCAGTAGTATGTACTGTATAACTGGGTATGACATGACATGAAGTCTTCAGAAAGACCAGAGGCCTCATTTATAAAGCTAGCATACACCCAAAACAAGGCTGAAACTGGCACACACCACTTTCCGCGCCAAACGTGGGATCTATAAAAAAAACAACTTGGCGTGAAACCTTGTGTATCCCACGCCACCCACGCCACCCTGGTGTGTGCACATTTTGGAGACACGGCACAAAGGAGACCCTCATGGTGAGCTGAAGCAGGGTTTGTGCACTGTAAAAAATATCTGTAGATTTCACGGTAAAAATCTGTAAAATCTCAACAGTAAAAGACCATAATTGATATATCGGTAAAATACTGTTTTGGTTACGGTAATTAACTGTAATATTAAAAATAAGGCAAAATTGTATTTTTTTGTTTTATTTTTTGTAATGTATACAGTATAGCACTGTTAAAAAAAAATTGAGTCCTGTGTTTATTACAGTTTAACACCTTTTCAAAAGATAATAACTTTAAATTTTACAGTTCATGTTGATTAAAACATAAGTCACAAACTAAAATATACATTAACCTATTTTTTTGAAAGATAACTTTAAATTTTACAGTAAATGTTGATTAAAAGTTAAGTCACAAACTAAAATATACATTAACCTTTTTTTTTAAAGATAACTTTATTTTGCAGTAAATATTAATAAAAACTCAAGTCAAAAACTGTAAAAACAACATTTGTGATAAAATTATACTGTAAAATGAAATACAGGCCTCTTGTAGTTTTTACGGTAGAATTCTGGCAACCACAGCTGCCAATTTTTTACCGTAAAATGTACAGATTTTTTTTTACAGTGTGCATGTTTGATACAGTTCACGTTCACTTTATATCTCTCAGAAAAAAAACTAAGGATTCGCTTCAGAGATAATCATTTCAACAGGTAGTGAGTTGTTTTTTTGTTTGTTTTTTTTGTTTGTTTTTTTTTGTTTGTTTTTTTTTAGGGGGGGGGACTAAAAGCAGAGACAATCACTGATGAATGTGTGACTGGATTTATAAAATAACATGACATGAAAATAAACAACTCCTACACATGGCTCATGTCGGAGCTGTGTGGTTTTAATGAAGCACGGTGTCAAAAAAATAAATATAAATAAATAAAAAATAACAGACATGTTATATTTGTCTTTATGTGCAACATACGCCACAGCTGTCTCTGCCCCCAGACCTGTGCGTGCAGAAATTCCATCCGTGTGTGAACAGAAGACTGATGCTTCCTGCACTTCTCTGTCATTTATTGTAAGCCTCAATTACAGCATGAGCAAATTCTAAAAAAGTGATACCTGCAGTAGTCAAAATAAAACATATGTTACGTTTTAAGTTTCTTTTTAATGTTTAAAATTATATTAAGAGGAAGGAGACATTCATTGTGTCAATACAAGCTTTTTTTTTATAAGAAAATGTCATTCTCTTTGTCTTTCCAATACAGATGCACAGATGTATGTATGTAAGCAAATGTCAAACTCATTTTATAACACAAAAATACTCCACTTACCCACTGTTACATGTTGAAACCAAGGTTACATCAATCCTCACATACAGTGGTAGAAATTCCTCTGTTTTATAAATCTCACTCACAGTTTTGTATATAACACAGTAAACATCAGCTCCAGTGTGTGACAGCTGAGGACTGTTTGCTGTAAATCAGGCCGCTTGATGATCCTCTTCGTGCTTCCTGATTAATTGAAAGTGCTTGATGGCAGGAAGCTCCTCGGCGAGCGTGCGCATAAAAATGCCGTTTCCTGCATCCCCCGCTGGTTGGATTGTCCTCAGTGGTGTCAGTGGAGCAGCGTCGGAGGAAACGGAGCAGTGTGTGCACAGTCGGGGGGCTGCAACCCTGATTCCAACTCAAACTCTCTGAGCACTTTTACTGTACGTGCGTTGGCATACGGAGATGTGCTTTCTCCTTTCATTTTCTTCAAGAACGCACGAGCGATCTGGAAAAGTTTGGTTCTTACTGTTGCATTTACTCATTTACAGTTTATTTTAATGTCATGTAAATAAAAGTTATGGTTATAATTTTGATAAATAGCTCTGCATTGTAAAACCATCTACTGCTGAGTGCATTGGTGAAGAAGGCGCAGTCAACCAATAATAATGTTGTTTTTCTGTTTTGGCGTGTGCAGTTGAGGCACATTACTATGGTTTTCTCACAGATTTCTAAACTTTAAACATAGAAAGACAGATAGGTTTTATTATTTGGATTATATTTATGATACTTACAAACTCAAATCCTGCTTACATGTTTTCCGTAACAAAATGTATGTGAGACTGAAACTGAGAAAAATGGCTTTAAAGTTTTGAGGTCGTCCATCTGAGTCTGTCACAGGTACATTAATGGTAGTGTATTATTGTAATACATTGTCTTAAATATTTTTTTTATCAATGACAACCATCACTACTGATTTGACCTTTGAGCTCCTAAATGTAGAATTAAAGCACTTTATATGGGGTGTAGCTGCCGTTAAAGGCAACTCTGTATATTTTAGTTCATAATGTGTTTCTTGGTTAAAAAGATAATAAATAGTTAAAGTTACACTGTGTAAGATTCCCGGTCTTGCGCCTCTAGAGGCCACAGGTGCCACTGCACCGTCGCAAAACGTAAACACTAGGGCCCCTCCTCCTTCTGAAACTGTGCGAGCGTGCGTCTATTTCCATCATTGTTTCAACTTTAGTTGACCTGCTGCTACCTTTGGAAGTTTGGACTGGATCTTCTATAGAGTTAGCGCTAGCGTTAGCTTATCAACAAATATCGCACAATGGTCGCAGTAAAAACAACTAATAACTGTATGAAAAAGCACGTTCTAAAGAAAAAATAAAGAGGCTAATTTACCTGCCCAACAATAAAGAAGCAAAAACGTGATCTGATTTGCAGCCTTCTCTGTCTCTCATCTGACGCCAGCGAGCAAAAGTCTGTCCGATGTTGACTCTTGTCTGCGATCTGGTGCGGTCCCTTTCACATTTTCTTTTTCTTGCCTCGTCCGACATTGTCTTCATCTTCTTGTGTCCTTCGGCCCTGACAAACTGGCGAAAATAACAACGCTAAAAGTAGCTTCCTGGTTATACTGCGCCTCAAGTCGTTCCCTGTCACGTGACTCTTCCTCAACAGCGGAGCGCTCCCGGACAAACTACGAGGGTGGTTTCTCAGTACAGAAGCTCCACTCGGAGCAACAGATCGTGCCTCAGGCCTTATAATCGCTCAAAAAATCACAAAAACAAGACAGTATGCCCCACATATTTAGGAGAAAAGTTACACAGTGTAACTTTAAAATATTAAGAAAATAATTTGTAATAAATAAGTAATATTTTACAGAGAATTAAGAATAATAATATATTTGATCAGTTAAAAATGTTGTAAAAGGAGGGAACTTGTTTTTTTTTTTTTGTTCCGCTTGGGAATTGTGTTGGGTGCTATTTTTACTGATGCACCAGTCCTGTCTGGGCCACACGAGGTGCTGTGCTGGTGATGCCTGCGGGAATGGGGGTGGCGGGTTGTCTTGGGATTCAGAGGACTGAGGGCTGTGAATCCTTCGGGTTTACTTCCCTTTGAGTTGGTGCGGCCAATGAGGTATGCATTTTATTTTTGTTTTGTACAGGTTTTGTTGATTGTGTTCTCTGTGAGAAGTTTAAGGGTTAATTTAGGCTTTCTGTGTTTTATTTTAGTTCTGACGGCATTGTTGGGGCAAAAAGTGTCCAAATAAATGTCTGTTAAAAATCCAAAACGACTTGAGCCATTTTTAAACTGGGGAGTAACATGGGGTGTCCTAAAAAAACATGTATTGAGCCCTTTGATAGTCAAAATCATAAAGTATATGTGCATAAATTGTTTCCCATTTCCGAGTTTGAATAAAAATAGTTTCAGGATTTTGCAGTAACTTCATCAGAATGTTCCAAGTTCCAGTTACTGCATTTTACCTTTGTATCAGTGTGAAATTTGTAGTTACTGCAAATTTAACAACAGGATTTTTCTAAAATGGGACACAGCTGAGCCATAAATCTTTGTCCCTAAGTAAAACTAATGAGATGAAGCCTGATTTCAGTTTTAACTCACTTTGGACAAAATATGCTGATACTGTGTGTTACTGACTATGAAGGTTGTTTTTCTATTACGAACACTTTTTTTAGACAATGAGTTTATCTAACTAATTAAATTTTGTGAATTGATATTTTACTTCAAATTTTGATAAAAAAAAATTTAGTTAATAAAATTTTACGAGCCAAATATAGTGTACAAAAATACAATGAAATGTTAGCAACCAAACATGAACAGATATATGAGTGGGGAGATGCAGCAGTTTATTAAAATGTGTATTTCTACTTTGTTTGCCATAAAATGACAACTATTTTGTTGGTATTCTCTCCAGAAAAGTTTCTAAAAACCTGCCAAATTTTATAAACCAGCCCAATGCTCTTTTGTCCAGCCAAAGGTGTTTAAAAGAAGCCTAACTGGGCAGAAACCAGCCCAATCTGGCAACACTGCCTACATCTGGAAAGAACAATAAAACAGTCAATTCTGTCTATTATTAATATAAAACCATTTGTATCATATTTGCTACTCGAGTTTCTGAGACCTCTAATTTTTCAAAATGATCAATAAAACACCGCCCGGGGTGGTTCCAGGTTTTGCTTTGTGAAATTTAAGACCGTTTTAAGACTTTTTAATGCCACTTAGAGTAAAATTTAATGCCAGGATCGATGGCAAAAGAACAATAATCTGCATTAATTTTACACTAATTAAATTTTTATACTACTCTGACACTTGAAGGTTTTATTTTAAAGCCTAATACAGAGGAACTACCAGTTCTGTGAAATGTTTTTGTATCTAAAGTTAACATTGTCATGAGCAACAAGTTGCCAAAATCGCCCAATGTATCATATGTGATACAAAAAAATCTCAGAAACAAAATGATATGGATTTTTTTTTTCATAAAAGGGTTAATAAACATCTCAGTTCCAAAAAAATTGAATTTTCTGGCTATTTTTTGATATGTCAGGCTTTACAGGGTTAAACTAAGCCAGCCAATCAGGTATTCAGGTCCAAGTTTACAATTTCAGTTTGTCATGGAAAGCTGGCCGTGGCCTAAATTTTATTACACAGAATTTTTTTTTTTTTTTTTTTACACTGACTTTTTTACATTGCATTTTTATCCACTAGATTTAAACCATTGTATTTTGCTTATGAAATTTGATTCACATAAATTTTCATTAGAATTTGAAGTTTTAAAAAAAATCTGCGCTCAAAATTCAAAACAGCTACATAAATGAATTGTCTAAACAAAGCTTTTGTAATGAAGACACAAAACAACCTTCATCAGTGACAAAAGTACATTCATACACACATTTCGGTCTATTTGTGTTTGTGACAGAATACTTCAAGCATGTTTTGACTCATTTTTGTCTCACCACTACTGTGTTTGTGTAACCTGTCCCATTTGTCTCAAGAAATAAAGCGCCATTATCTTGACATAACAACACAATTAAGTTATTATCAAGAGAGAAGCTCATTTGAGTGAACAAATGAACAGTACATTTTCATGTATCTGCAGTAGCTGCCTCTTATTCTTTATCCCATAGACTTGTTGTGTTAATATCCTGATAACAGGCTGGGCTAGTTTGCCATTTTCAAGACATATGTATGTACAGAGACAGATTCTAGTTTCTGTTACAGGACAACACACTACAACTGCTGGACACAAAAAAAAAAAAAAAATGGAGAAATGGCTAAGTGGGAAATTCAGTGCTGTTTTCAAAGTATCACTTGAACGCAATCATGCTCAATACCGAATATTCACAACTTAGAATCATGTCAAAAATGGCAACTTTATTTTTTAACTTTATTTTTTAGACAGCAGGAACAAATGGTTGTTGATTATATCTTTGTTAAATTTTACTATGAATTAATATGACCCAGGTCTGATTGTCAGTTGCTGCAGTGAACTTTTTAAAGTGAAATTTGTGGTGACTGATGGATTAAATCTAAGGAAACACAAATACTTGTGGTCCACCACATTTCTGTAAGTACTTGTCCAGCCTAACATTAAAATTAAGGAAATGTAAATTGTGTAGTCAGTAGCACAGACGCTAATTGTGAAGTTAAATAAATGGCTAAATGTGGATACACTTGCTAATGCTTTTCAAGCAGGCTCTGATATTACTTACATGTGGTCGAGTGGTTGTCAGTTTCCAAAACCATCTTGTTCATTCATAATTGGCAGTCCTTGGTGGCTAATGCTAATTCCTCCATTAAAAGCGGATTATGGTCTTTTTAACTTCTGCTAGCATTTTTTGGGAACAAGGACGTTCCATTTACAAACTCTAAAAGGGTCTACAGAGAAGAAAGTTTGTTATCCACTTCTCTTTACATGATGTCGTAGTTGCTTTTTTAAATCCTGCAATTTTTTGTATAATGTGAGTTAAGGCTGAGGTAAAATAAGTTATTTCACATAACAAGTCCCATACTTACTGTAACAGTTGTGGTAATTGTTTTGAAATCTGCGTTAAGGTATAGTGCAATATTTTTTACACTTAGTCAGTGATTGTCACATGTTACAAGGCTTGACATTAACTTTTTTGTTCACTGGCCACTGTGGCTAGTCTTTGTCAAAATTTGCAAGCCAATTAGTGTTGTTACTAGCCATAAATTAATTACTTACATTTTTGTGTATATTTTATTCAATAAGCTTAAAGTAATGTTAAATTTTGCTTTTATGCATGGACAGAGATTTATTAAATATTAAAAAAAAACAGGTTCACCTCAACAGAAAAACGTATATGTGTGAATATGGTGTCTTTTAAACCATTTTTAAAACATTATTTGGTTTAAATTTATGATTTTCTTTCTTATCATGATGAATTACTATATACTAAATGGCAAACTAAATAACCTCTAGATATAGGTATGCATAAAATTCATGCTAGTAGGGGCTAGTAGGTTTATTTGTGTTATTAGCCAAAATAATAATAATGTTTACTATCCCATGAACATAACAGTGACTTGTGAGGATGTTAAATCCAAATGCATTCATTCTTTGCTCAGAATAGTGTGTGCGTGCATGGAAAACAAATATTTAAGACGTATGACTCACTCAGGCTGCAGAATTTATTAACATCCAGCGACTTTCCTTCCATATTTGTGCACATGATTTACACAGCAGGAAAGAACGGGACGGTGGACCAGGAAACCCCCGAGGAGCACCAGTGGCTGTTTGCTTTACGAGTGCGTATCATTGTGACCGCTTCAATGAGAGGATGAAGGTGCGGCCCGTTGCCAGCCCAGGGCGTGTCCCGGAGGACCAAGGTCAATTCCGTTTTGTTTTTTTTTGTTTTGTTTTTTTTGTACGCCTGTCTTGCAGCGTATGATTGGACAAACAGATGTAGGCCGCCATCCTAATATCAACAGGAAACACTCCGGGTTTATGCTCTGCTGGGATATGACATCAACGGGCCACACGAAAACAGGCCGCCTCATCTCTGCTGGGATGTCCCGGGATGAGAAATGAAGCCTATCAGTTACCTGCACAGATCTGGAAATATAATAAGTCAGTATAGGAGATAGTTTTGCTCAATGGATGGAATTTTTTATTTTGTTTTTCTGTTGTTTCAAGGTAAAATGGTGTAAAAAAAAATGTCATTTGCTCATTTCCTGCATTCCTTAACTGTCTCTGATGCTACTCACTTCCTCTGTCGTTAAAAAAAGTCACATCTGACATTTTTATTGTTGTGTTATTTTGTAATAAAACTATCACTATATTAAAAATAAGACATTTAGGTGACATTACTTGCTCATGTTGATCTACACTAAAATCTGTCATGGCATTATCAACCCACAACAACTCCATTTTATTAAAGTTTAACTGTAGACCAATGCAAACCAGCAATTACTTTCACCTTGTTAAACACCAAGTCTTGCGCTGGATAATAGCTGTATCTGTGTTTCCCTTAGCTTTGCTTTTAACGCTGACTATTCATGTAACTTTTTTTTTTTTTTTTACTAAAATGCAGTGTTTTTCTTAGCCAATGGGAGTGTTGCTTATTATTTTTACATAGACTCTTCCTAATTGCAGTACACTTTTAGGTGATTAAACTATTTTCCTGCAGTCCAAGGGAAAAATCCACTACTATTTGATTATATTAGTAGAAGATTTTACATTGAGTGTCAGGTTGGGTAAGATTATACACATTTTAAAATTTCAGTTTAATTAAATTCAGTTTCATGTATGTATTCCCAGGGCTTGACATTAATTAACAGTAGCCACTCAGCCAAATGCAGGCAGATTTTTTTATTTTTTATTTTTTGGCTAGTATCACAAACACTCCCACTGCCACTTTGCACAGTTACATTTTATGAATACTGACTGTATATCTTAACTTTAAAGTTTAAGCCAGAATGTATGTTGTTTTGCTTGAGTGTACAGCATTTAGTAGGGGTGTAAGGATATCAAAAATGATCATAATAGTAGACTCACAATACAGTGTTTACAGTGATACTGTGGCGGTAACAAAAGGTATTCTCTAAAAAAAAGCCCTGATGAGCCTTGAGTGATTTAGTTATTATGATATTTCAAAAGATTAAGACTGCAACTTGTTTAATAAGAATCATTTAGTCATGTTGGCTGCACTGAAATGGAGCAAAATATCTTTCTTTTTTTCTGCTGCAAATCCACTTTTGATTTTGCGACATCACAGTATTGTCAATACTGTTACATCAATTTATTCTGCCTATTTATTTTATTTTATTTTTTCTTTATCCTGTCCATACATAAAACCAAATTTTACATTTCTTTAATTAATCCAATTGTGGCTAGTAAAAACACTAACTGGGTAGTAACTTTTGACAAATACTAGGCACAATGGCCAGTGAGCAAACAAGTACATTTCAAGCCCTGTTTAGCCCATTACCACAACAACAGTTGCTTGCTTGCCAGTTGTTGGAGTCAAATAAATACTCAAAGTAGTGTCTATTCCAGCACATGCTATGGCTGCCTTGACACACAAACACGAAAAAAATAAAATAAAATAAAATAAATGTTGGCAAAGCACTTACACCATATTTAATGAAGATTAAGTTAAAACTCAAAGCTAGAAGTTTTAACTTTAGCACATTGCAGTAGTATACAGTATTTGTTTCAGTTTTATATTTTGATGCATGCAAAGGTTTTGGGGCTTTGTAATTGAGACCATCACTGAAAAAAAAATGTGTAGCTACAAGTATTTTCTCTCAACGACTGGAAATTCCAACCTGTTAACGTTCAGTTGTACTGTTGTTTCAAGGTAATACTGTGCAAAGAATGTGCTTTGCTCATTTCCTCCATTCCTTGACCGTCTGACACCACTCACTTCCACCGTCATTAAAAAAAAAAAGACATATCTGCCGCGTTTATTGTCTCTCTCAGCCGTGACACAGCTCTGCAGTGCCACTGGAGATTACACAGTGTAATTCTGACAAAGCTCCGATAATACCTGGGCTGCTCATTTGTTCACTCAAACAAGCCTCATCTCGATAACGAGTTAATTGTGTTATGTCGAGATAATGGCGCTTTATTTCCGCAGACAAATGGGACAGGGTACACAAACATGGGTTTTCCTTATCTCGATATGAAGAGTTGATTAGTGTTATTGCTTTACAAAAGTGTTTGTCATTTGAAATAATTGAGGTGTTTAACGGCTCACAATAACAAGCCAATTAGACTAATCCAAAAACAAACTGGCCACTTGAAATAAATGAAGCAGAGGGACTAGACCAACTGTGACCGCTGCAGAGACTGCTTTAAAAGAAGATTTCAGTTCTGTCAGCTCACATTTTCACAGGCAAATCAATAAAAGGCAAATAAAAGGCAATGGTGAATATGCCTCGTGTTACTGCAACAAATACAGCTCCTATATTCCAGTTTCCTTTTGATTAAAGTGGTTCCTGTTTTTATTTCACTTTAGTTTTATTTGGGCAGTACATTATCACCACAGTTGTCAGTGGCTGGAGGTCAAAGTTCATCCAACAGAGAGAGATACAGAAGTTGGATACAGAGTACCAACTCCTCAGTGGGACAGAGAGTACACACTCCTCCAGTGGGACAGTGCACACACTCCCCCAGTGAGACAGCTAGTACCCACTCCACTAGCAAGACAGAGAGTAATACACTTCCTTGGGGGGCAGAGAGTACCCTGTCCTTCAGTGGGACAGAAAGTACCCTCTGCTCCATTTAGACAGAGAGTACCCACTCCCCTTGTGGGACAGACAGTAAACACTCCCCCAGGGGGCAGAGAGTACACACTCCTCCAGTGGAACAGAGAGTACATGCTTCCCCGATGAGACAGAGAATACCCACCTCCTCCAGTGGGAGAGAGTGTACCCTCTCCTCTAGTAGGACAGTGAGAGAGGGGCAGAGGAGCAGCTTCTCTATTACAGTAAACTCAGTGGAAATGTAAAATGGCATTTTCAGATACAATGAAATAAAATGAACACAGCACAGAATATTTCTCTCAGTTCATTATTACTCTCCCTAGCAACAAGCCTAGAGCTGGCCAGATCCTTCAGGGCTGGTGATGAGACACACAGGTCACTTTAATGCTTAATATCACAATATCAAGGCACAATATCAGCTACTGAAAAACATTTTCACAGACACCACTCAATCTCACCAACTTTTTAATGGTTATACTTTCTTGTCCATCATCTCTGGTCCCATGAACCAATAAATTCTTCCAGCTCCACAGACCAAGTGTAGATGTATTTATGTCCATAGTGTGCAATAGTTCAAAAATCTGTCTATTTCAAGACTCTGTACTTTGTGCCACTGGTGCAGACGTGCCATAGACTCGTCCTGTCATACTGTCAGACTGAGCTGCTTTTAAACGTCACTTAAAACCCGGAAACGCTGCAAACGACATCTTTAAGGAACAGATGTTAAATATAGAGTTGGTTGAAAGGCAAAGTACAAACAGCAAAAATGGCAAAGCTGTTTTCCAAATGGACCGTTATGTTACTTCAGTCACAGCACAACTTTTTAATGATCACATATGTTTTCCAAAGTGGCAGCAGTTGGATGTTTGCGTTTAATGTTCAAAGTGTTCTTAAAGACTGTTTCTACACCAAATTTACCTATGGAGCCATTAGCCATATGACTCAGGCAGGCTGTATACTTGATATGACTTTAATTAACTTCACGCCGAGAGACAGATGACAAGAGTGATATTACTTTTGAAGGTTGAGGAAAGTAAATTTGGTTCTTGAGATAATGGAAGCAGCAAAATGAACTATGCTATACTGCTGAGCTTATGCATGATGGCTTATAAATCTTTTGGTCTAGCAATACAATTTGACTAAATTTAGCAAATTTAAGTGAATTTATATTGTTTTTTCTGCAATACTATGGCTGACATAGTGAAGTGGGTGTGGCCAGCAGAGGGAAGGAGGGGCTTTAATGATCTTACACCTACTCTGGGAAGAGAGAAAAAAATACACCCAAAAAGACATTTTGAATAAATAATGCAAATATTGAATGATAATCTAGAGGGGTACAGCATTATTTCAAAAATATAAATATTATTTTGTCAAGCTTTTTTAAGTAGTTTTGGATACCTTTGCAATAATATTTCACTTTTTTTTAACTTTAAATAATGTATATGTCTGGAAAACGTCTTATTTTGGGTTACTTTGACCTTGCAGAGAACGCTTAGATTAGATGTCTCTATCGGCAACAGTGGGGATTAGACCAAGTATAAAATGGCTATTTAGCACAGTTATTAGCAACATGACACTAACAAAAAGATACATTAGCTTTGTAGTGATGAGAATTTAACCTGTTAAGCTCTCTGGCCTTTTTCCCGAAAATTCTATATCTACATTTATTAAGGTTTTACTTAGCATTTACTAGGTGTACATAGCTAACCATGGTAGCAAATTAATTGGTGGACTTTGGGGATTACTGTGGAAGAGAAATAATATTAATAAATTATATTGTTTGACCATAAATTGAGGTTGAAATGGATTATTCTAATTTCCGCCTGAAAAAAAAAAACATATTTGCCTCCAAAAAAGCCTTTTTCCTTCCTGTAGTGAAGCAAATAACAACATAAGTTGAAAATTTCACATATCTTGGTCTACTGCAGCAAAATTTGTGCCAAATAAACAAAGTAATGGAAAGATATACATGTTTTATTTTAAAAAAATCCAGGCGGAATCCAACTGTTGAATAGAAATTGAAGTAGATAGTTTTGTTGCCACGAATTGTCCGAACACGAGGATGTCAAACATGTGTGTGTCAGCCGTTGTATCTCCCCGTTATGGTCCGAACAAGGTGGAAACAAGATTAAAACACAGTTAAAAGCAGCAGAATAGGATGTGATGTCCAGTTAAAATGTGGTCTTATGGTTTTACTGTTGGCCAATTTCCACATTTTTCTTCGAGCTTCCATTCTACCGTGTGTAAAGCTTGTATTCAGAACTTGTATCTCACTGTCCTCTCTGTACGTAGCCCACCATTGTCTCGTACACTGCTGCAGTATCATGTATGACAGCGTGTATCCCCACAGCGCTCTGTTGTCACTCGCCATGAGCCCGCCCGCTACAGTCGGCTGCAGTAGCGATGCGATATCCTGAAGATGTCAGCGGAGTAGGCGGCGGGGGGAAGGGGGAGGTCGGTGTTTGTGTGTGCCAGCTCCTCCAGCCTCTCCTGGGATACCTCTAATATATCCACCTGGAGGATCGGAGTATGCCATACGCTCAGCAGTCATTCAGTCACAGGCTGTTCTGAGCCAGATGGCATCAGTTCTGATAAGGCAAAAAAGCAGATATGTAAACACAATGTGGATGAAAGATCACGCTGTGCTTTTGCTCACAGCAGTGGTAGAGTTCGGTTAGCATAAGTCAAGGTAATGCAGGAGATTATAGGCCCGTATGGTGAGTGCATACGGGCCCATATATTACTTGATATATGTGTCTTTACCAAAATGCAATCATTGTACAGACTGTATATTATTGATAGACATGATTTTTGATATTAAATAATAAGCATTTGCATCTTTTGTATTGGAATTGTGTCTGGAATCTTCTTCTGCTTATTCCCATTCGGGGTCGCAAGTGACTGGAGCCTACCCCAGTAACTCTGACACAGAGACATGCACAGACAGACAACCATTCACTCTCACATTTATTCACTAAGGCAGTCATGTCCAAAGTGCAGCCCGGTGGCCATTTGTGGCACAGGTCAAGATTTCATATGGCCCTCAGCTTCTGTGACAAAATATATTACTTATGGCCCACTAGTGTTTCTGTAGCTTGACCTTTGCATTTGTGTATCACATCAACTACTCTGCCTTTTGTCTTCTAACTAGTTGGTCAGAAAACACTTGCAGTTGTGTATCTAGATTATACAACAATTTGTATAAAAGGTCAGTGCAAGTTTTGTATAGTTTGAAGTATTAGAAATTGGAAAAGCATTGAAAATATATGGCCTAGAGGAGATTTTTTTTATGCTCAAAGATGTTATTTTGTTGGGACTTAAATTTTGTTGTCAAAGAAAAGAAATGATAGGTATATGGCTGTATGTGCATTAAGTTCCTACGGTAACACAGGAAGGACGTGCAGACTCCATCCAGAGAGTTCGTGTGCTGACTCGCCGAGGAAATATAAGAAAATAAAATATGCTGCAAATCTTTTTTTTTTTTTTTTTTTTTACCTCCATGGGCACTCAAAGCACCATTCACCTATTCACACTTACAAACACTCACACATTTATACAACTGTGTGCACTGACACTGGAGGCAAGGTGGGTTAAGTGTCTTGCCCAAGGACACAATGACAGTATGCAATGGTGGGAGCAGGGTTTGAACCGCCACCCTTGTGGTTAGTGGACAAACGACCCCACCAACTGAGCTCCTGCCATCTGCAAATATTTGATATATAAGGATTTTACAGAACTAGCAAAATCATTTTACTTTTACACAATATTCAAATTAATTGCCTGTTAAACAAAATAGCATTTTTTTCTGATGTAAAACTTAATTAAACTGACAAAAAGCCCCACAGAAAACAGAACTGTGGAGTTATGATATTAACTATTCTTTCAATATTTGCTCAAAGAATTGTTCTTTGTCCTCCTACTTCTGTTGTTACATGGAAGGTATCATTGTACTGACTTTCTATTGCATTGCTGTGAAAAGAACAAAGAAAATGAAAAGAAAACAATGAAATAAAACAATGCATGCCACAAACTGTATTTATGTATATATTTTTCTGCCTTTTACCAATTTTATTTTAGATAGAGACTCAAATGTACTTGGTATGTGCTCTACGAGGTGAGCTGTAGTTTCTCCAGTTTACAATTTTCACTTGTAAATCAGCACAGTATCAATAGAATATATCAATAAGAAACAGTACAATTTACACATCACCCTTTTGAACACACTAATGAATCAAATCACCGCTGGAGCTTAATTGTGCTGATTTGAGAGAATGGAAGGTAGTTTTTGGCCAACAAGTTTTATTACCACTATATTTTCCGGGACATTAATTCAGTGGGTTTTCTCTTTCACAGTGCGACGTGGAGAGCAGAGGGGCTTCAGTGTGGGAGCCCTGAGCGAAAGTCATTTACTAATGAGTGCTCGTAAATAACCCACGTGCCAAAAGCCAAAGTGATTCTGGCTCCGGATACATTTACATAGCTCACCGGCTGCAAATTCTTTCCTTACAGATTCATTTTGCTGCAGCGTGTGTGCTTGGAGTATTAGTTTTTTTTTTTTTTTTTTTTTTTTTGGAGGTTAAATTTCATTATGTAGCACAGGTTGTAACTTAGAGTGGCACGAAGTTAAAGTGGTCCCCGAGCGCTATGGTACTACCTGTGTGATGGTGACATAAAACAGTGATTTACTCAAGGAGGAAAGCAACACTTGTAACACAGAGGAAACGCTAAAGTGGAAGGGTTATGTGTGGTGGCATGTGGTAGCTGTAAATAGTTAGTGTTTAGCGCTAGATGATGAGGCCCTAGTCTGGAGAGGTGGTCAGAGTACGAGTGCTAGCAAACAAAAAGTGATACATATTAGTTATTTATTGGCAATGGTACACTTTACAACCCAATCATCTACAACCTGACAATGGCAAAACAGGCTAACAATAACAGAAGGTGTAGAAAACAGTCCTGTTAGCCCACAATTATTCATACTTAAAGTAACTTTTATTCAACCTGCAAGTTTTTTTTTTCTTGACCAGAAATGACACAGGCTTCTCCCAAAAGATAATAAGTCGATGTACAAGAAGTATCATTGTGGAAAAAAATATTTCTCAGCTTTTATTTACATTTGAACAAAAAGTGGCATGTCCAAAATTATTCATACCCTTTGCAAAACTGTCACAGTCTATGGGAAAATCCAAAGTTCTATACCAATAGTTCATTCCAAATAGTCCATGCTCTTCTAAAGCATCCTCATTACCCTGATTCATTGAAAACAGCTGTTTTAATCAACACAACAGGTGAAAAACAGAAGCTCTCTGCTGTTGGTTTGTGGACAGTCATGGCTAAGACAAAGGAGCTCTCTGAGGACCTGCGGCTGTGCGTTGTGGCTGCTCACAAGTCAGGAAAGGGCTGTAAGACCATATCAAAATGTTTTGAATTCCAGTGGCTACAGTGCAAAGTATTATTAAAAAAATACAAGACGTTCTACACCGTGACAAAACTCAGAGGGCGTGGTCGGAAGCCAAAAGTGACACCTGTGCTGGCCAGGAGGATAGTGAGAGAGGTAAAAAGAATCCAAGGATCACCACCAAGGGCATCCTGATGAATCTGGGCTCTGCTGGTGGCAACATCTCCAGGCAGACAGTCCAAAAGACACTGCACACTGCTGGGTTCCACGAATGCAGACCAAGGAGGACACCACTTCTCCAGATAAGGCACAAAAAAGCCCGCTTGGCCTTTGCAAATGCTCATCTGGACAAAGGAGAAGACTTCTGGTCTTCTGTTTTATGGTCAGATGAAACAAAAATTGAATTGTTTGGCAACAATGATGTGTCCTTCATTTGGCGTAAAAAAGGAGAAGCCTTCAACCCTAAGAACACCATCCCCACTGTCAAACCTGGTGGTGGGAACCTAATGTTTTGGCGGTGTTTTTCAGCTGGTGGACCAGGGAACCTAATCACAGTAAATGGCACCATGAAAAAGGAGCAATACATCAAAATTTTCAACAACATCATCAGGCAGTCTGCAGAGAAACTTGGCCTTGGGCACCAGTGGATATTTCAGCACGACAACAACCCAAAACACACAGCAAAAGTGGCGAAGAAATGGCTAGCACACAAAAACTAGTAAAACTAATATTTTGCAGTGGCCCAGCCAGAGTCCTGACTTGAATCCAATTGAGAATCTGTGGAGGGAGCTAAAGATCAGGGTGATGGCAAAGAGACCCTCAACCTGAAAGAGTTGGTGCTCGTTGCTAAAGATGAATGAGCAAAAATACCAAGGAGACATGCAAAAAGCTGGTCAGCAATTATTAGGAAGCATTTGATTGCTGAAATAGCATATAAAGGCTTTTCTATTGATTCTTGAGAAGGGTATGAATAATTTTGGACATGCCACTTTTTTGTTCAAATGTAAATAAAAGCTGAGAAATATTTTTTTCCACAATGATGCCTCTTGTAAATCGTCTTATTATCTTTTGGGAGAAGCCTGTGTCATTTCTGGTCAAAAAAACAAACAAACTTGCAGGTTGAATAAAAGTAACTTTAAGTCAGAATTTGCCATGGGTATGAATGATTTCGGGGTTCACTGTACATGTAAAGGGGGTGGAAAAATGTGAGGGTTATCTTATTTACAATGAAGCTCACATCTACATCCTTGCATGTTAATAAAACATGTCTGGTTTCTGTATAATGTTCGACTGAAAGCGCAGCATTCAGGCGAGTTATTCCCATCTTATTTCATGACAGACATGATATCCTCTTCAGGGTTCAAAAACACTGCTAATTCTTTTCCTTAATGCTGTAGGAGGCGGGACTCACCTGTCAATCTCTACACTAATGCTGATGTGCCGTGCGGTTCTTGGGCTATTAAAAAATCAGCCCTTATGTCCGTTCTCTGCGACAATATTGGGTGAGGATAATATAGTGAGGATAATACAATGTAAGATTATTATCACCTTCGTCGCCTTTGTCCCTTGTCCTTTTTGTTTTGTATTGACTGAATGTTGTAATCTTATGTTTGGCAAAATAAATAAATAAATAAAAAGAAATAAAAAGAAAATGACAGGTGTGATGTGTGAGATTGAATAAACTTTCAAACTACAGACTTTGGCTTTGTCAGAAAATCATTTCTTGTCTGCTACAACATTGCACTTTCTGCTTTTCCACCTCTAAGCCCACTGTTCCAAACTGATCATTGTTGTCCTGTTCTAACTTATGGTAATAAAGTGTGACCAAAATGATAAGATCTGAGATACAAGCCACAGGATGGAAGAGCACTCCCTTAGAACAAGGGTTAGGAGCTCAGAGTAGAGATGCTTGTCCCTCTTATTGAAAGAGCCAAGTGAGTTATCTTCAATTATTTTTTCAGATGCCTTCTGAGTGGCTCCCTGGGAATGTATTTTGAGCATTTTCCACCTGAAACCGAGCACATGTTGGGCTGATTTATCTCCTTCACTTTGGTATTAAAATACTACACAGATGCAGTCCTGAAAAATAGATGTATAATTTTAATGTGACGATCTATTAACATTCAGAATTATAACTTGTTTTATAGCTATAGCATCATTACTTCTCTCCAGAAAACCAAAATTTCACAGCCTATTATGGTTTATTACGTTGTCAAAAGGGGACATAAATTTATACAGCCATGCAAGGCTGGTTAAGGTGCACTTTATTGTCATTTCTTTCTTTGTATTTAACCCATCCTTCAGTGCAGCTGGGGCATCATTTCAGGAGCAGTGGGCAATCACTGAGCAGGGCCCGAGGACCTTTCACTGAGTCCTGAGCCAAGATCTAAGTCAGGAGTAAATAACTGGCAGATTAGCATGCTTTTGGTTGAGCACCCAGAGAAAACTCAACCACACATGGGGAGAACATTCAAAGTAAGGTTCTGCCCGGTCTCGGTATTGAACATGGGACGTTCTTGCTCTGAGGTTAAGTTTAAGGTAGACTTTATTGTGCCCGTAGGGAAATTTGTCTTCTGCATTTGACCCATCCTTCAATGCCGCTGGGGCAACCTGTTAGGAGCAGTGGGCAACTGCAGTACAGCACACGGGGACCCTTCTCCAGATCTAGAGCCAGGATCCTGGTCAGGAGTATCTAGCTGGAGAATGAGCCTATTGTGCATGTTTTAGGTTGATAGGGGAAACCGGAGTTTACAGAAGAAACTCACCCAGACACATAGAGAACATGCAAACTCCTCACAGAAACACCTCTCACAGTCCGCCACACTTTTCCACCACATTGCCATATTCAGAGTAAAATTTGCTGCATGGTAAAATACTCAACTATTGCTCTCTTATACATCTCATGAGACATTTTACTCCTCTTCACAGCTCAGTAGACAGGGGCCACACTAACGACCATATAGTAGCATCAATACACATACATCACATACAAACAGTAACACTCGATAGTAAACTAGGAGCCAGCTAAGACATGCGCTTGTTTCTCTAGTTCATAAAAAGCCTTCTCTCCAGAGGGACGTCTCTGAAGGGCACGGCGGAGTGATGTTCTCGCTGGTACCTGTCATGTCACGCCGCACTCATCAGCTCCGAGAAGAAGCTGTGAAAACAAACAGCACGTCACATCTGACAGTGATCCAGCCGCAGCCCGCAGAGAATCCGCAAATTCAACTCTTTTCAGCATCAAAAAGGGCTGACGAGAGGAGTCGGAATTCTGTGGATGGTTAAGACACTGGTTATCAGGTATCTCGGAATACTGTTCGCCCAGATCAATCAATCAATCAATGGGAGATGTATGAGGAATTGGAAAGGCAATTATCAGCAAGGTCACCTGCTATGACAGTGTTGTCAAACAGAATTTTCTGAAAGATGTAAAATTCGCCAAAAAAAAAAAAAAAAAGTAAAAAAAAAAAAAAAACTGGACAGAGAAAAACAGACCATGACAGGGCAAGGCCAGTGCATGACAAATGTAGAGTAAACAGAAAGATTTACATTGAAATTGTCCAACTAGATTATTGGTTGTGTCTGATATGCACAAAAGGAAGAAACTTCTTTAGCCATAAAGCTGGTGGGGGCTTTTGCTTTTTGGTATAGGAGACGTTAATATTAACACACTCATGCCATACACCTGCAGGAACAAGAGAAACTCAGCTAAAAGTGCAGCTAACCATATTTTATGACAACAGCCCACAGCTCAGACAACAAGCAATTATATGGGCATTTGTCAAAACACAACTGTTTGGTCAAAATCTTGCTTATGCAAAAAGCTTTCACAAAATCAACACTAATAATAACAATTTTTGTTTTTATAATATATGTATTATAAATAATAACTAATAATAAAATATAGTTATATACTATACAAATTATTATGTGCCAAAATGTGACACTTCATTATTTGGAAATGTTTTGCTTATTGGTACAGAGTGTCATTTTGCGTCAGAATGTGTTTTTTTTTTTCCCTCTGTATTTGATTCATACTGAAAAAATCTGCTGATGCCAATCTATTTCAGATGGCACAGAGTGTTAAAAGCTGGGCAGTGCCAGGGCATTTTTATCTAAAAATACAGTAACTTTGGATTGTTTTGTTTTTACCCAACTTGACCCAAGTAACAATCAGATGTGTTTGTTTGTTTTGTCATTTACACTTTTCCAGATGCATATACATACGTATGTGTAATGTAATGTGTAACACATCTAGAGTGACCACCAAAGTCTTACCTTACTCTGACAGCAAGATCATTCATTTAGGCTAAGTAAATGTTGATAAAACCTCAATTTTCTATGTAAAATTAATTTCTGAGAATCTGTCAAAAAAGGCTTTAGGACTAAAGAGGATTTATGACAACACAGGTCATCAAAACAAACAAACTGCTAAGAAATAAATTCATTATTGGGGCGAAAGACAAATTTCTGTACAATCAATAACAAATAAGTTCAAAATCTCATGTCATCTGTCTTGAAAGCCCCTGTCACACTGAAGGATTTGTAACATCTTATAAGATTATTAAATATTACACAATGAGAACATAAGAAGTGTGTGTGTCATCTTGAGTGGCACTGGAAAAAAACATAGATAGCTTAGATAGGAAGATTGCTTGTTCAATGGAAAAAAACAACAACATAAGGCATAAGTTACATCAAATGTTTATGATAAGTATGATTACATAAATGAACACCTTGCTGGCCACTATACAACATGATAACTACATACTACAGCCTATTACATACAGTAGATATGTGGGCATTTTGTACTCCTGTGCAAAAATAAGATTTATGTTACAATCTGTCTCCAGGATAAACTAAGATGGCAGTCTTCCTCTAAAGGGTGCTGATGAAAACTGCAGGAAGTAGTTGAAACATGTCAAGGTATAATACAGTAACAATGGTCTATCAATAAGAAATGTCTAGGTGTCAAGTTTAGTGGAAGGACCAAATTAACATTTGTGGGAAAGTAGAAATATTTTGTCGATTTACAATACATTTCATGCATATTAGCACTTTCTTAAAAGGAAATAAAAAAAATAAAAAATAAAAAAAACACCTCACTAATTTAAAATTTCAACAAACGAAAATATGTATTATGTCTAGGTTATCCAGTGGCAAAACATCTGGCTCTCATGTCCCATCCACCACCACCCAACCTGGCCAAAAAGTGGTCAATTTCACATAAGATAAGACAAAATTAAAAACTTGGTTTATTTAAAATATAGTTTTATGGTGGACATGTAGTACAGCACATACAATGTACTGGACTGTCCCTGGTTTGATTCCCGGAATGGGCCATTTTGCACCTTGTCATTCCTGTCTCTGTCCTCTTATTTGCTGCCTGACCATTATGTCTATCCAATTATCAAGCCAAAAGCCAAACATTAAAAATATCTTGTGCATCTTTGAAGCTATGTTTCAACAAACCTTAAAAATTGGCCTAAAGAGTTCCATTTTGACCACTACAATAGCCAAACTGTTGTCAATACCATTACGGCTTCTTTCTTTTCCATTATTTTACCTTGCACTCTATTCCCTCTCAACTGGACTGGGCCTTGACACATTGTTGACATGAAGCGATGCACACTTCAGGTCGTTTGCTGTTCAGGGCTGAGATCACCGTCCACCGTTGCTGGAGGCGCTAACTCTCTTTCCGCTCACAGAGAACAATACGGCCACACCTGAACGGATCATGTTGTGTTTGACTTCAAGGAGAATTCGAAAAATGGCAATCATCGCAAAGCTTATCCCCTGAGAGGTAATTAAACTCATGTGAAGTAGCTAGAGCAAGGAGCTGCTACTGAAAAGTGTCCAAGAAATAAAGGGGGGGAAAAAAGGTTTGTTTTGGACAACAGCTCAGCAATGTTTGTGTTAGTCACTGTCAACATCAAGAGCCTCATGCTCACTATAATGTCAACTTTAAATCCATTCTCATTTCTAGTTACGATGATTAAAGGTAAGCAATACTTGTTATTACTGGTTGTATTTGCAGCCATATATATTGCAACATTGCGCTATTAGAGGCTACTTGCATATGATAGACACTCCAGATAAATGGTAAAAAAAAATTCCCGCATTTAATAAACAATTTTTTTTTTTTTTTGAACAAATATAAACAACAAACCAAAGAAACTAAAACAACATGAAACAACAAAAAGAGCACAGCCCCTTGTGCTCCAGTTTTGCCAGGTCAACAGGGAGTTAACCTAGCAGAGGCTGCCACACCTTTCCAAAAATATGGGAGCACAACCCCAGGACAGCACCAGGCTGGTCCTTGGGGGGACCCCAAACCAACATTTTTAAAACGGGGTTGTACAGAATGTTTGTTGACTGAAGAACCTTTTGGCTGCTCCCATTCATTCAGGAGCCACCACAGCAAATCACATGGACACATAACCATAGTTACTTGTAAATAACATGGCAACAATGAAAGCATAGAAGATCCTGATATACATTTACAAAAACCGCAAAAATCCTCAGATGACATTTTAACTGTCACAGCAGTTTGCTGTTGGCGACGGGTTTTGTACTAATAGTGCCTCCACTTTGCAAACAATCTTAACAGGAGATACCCCAGAATGATATGCGTGTGCCACTACCATTAGAAGGTTAGTTTCTGGCCCCGTCTCAGAGATTTGAAGCCCTGACCTTTCGTACAAAAATTGTGGAAACTAATTACTTCACTAACAGGGAGTGTTGACAGCAAGTTTGGATTATATTTTCTAATTAGCTGTCTCCACGTAACCACATGGACAGCTTGTTCTTTCTTTCTTTTTGTTTATTTCTTGCATATCAATATCATATGCTTTGGTGTAATGCATCATACCTTAGTATTTAATAATTTACTGCCTAATGCGTTTCTACTTGTATTTAAGGAAAATTACTTATTCAGTCAATAGTAGCATAGTAAACATCATTTCTGAAAAAAAAATTAGACTCTGAGACCTACTCTGGGCTTTTTTATGAAGTGTTTTTGACAGAGTGGGAACTTGGCACAGACTTTTTTTTACCAATCACACGCTCAGAACTAAAGGGGGGTGGTCCCATTCAGATCAGGGGAGCTTTCATTGGTGGAGCCCATCTAGAAAGATACCAAATCCAGAGCTGGCTTCAACTGCTAAGACCACAGAACAAGCAAAATATAAATAAAAGAAAAATAATAATAAAAAGACAGAAAGAAAGAGACACACTAAAGAGAGAAGCAAAGTGCAAGTCTGACATTCTAAAAAACTAGTGGGCTTTAAAGTTCTAGATTTGTGTGGCCCATCCACCACCCCAATCTGCTTAGTTAAAAAAACAAAAAGCCCAAAACAAGGACCAATCACTGAATGTAAAAGAAAATAGTAATGTATGTATTTTCAAATCCAGATATGCAGTTCCTTGATGAATATGGCATTACACCTCATGTGAAGTGATTGCTTAAAAATAGAATGACATTTCTCATCCTCAACATCTTGTAACCTCTCACATACACTGAAACATATGAGGCTATATCCAGAGGAAAAAAGGTGCAAATGACAAAAACCATCAAGCCCCGACACGCTCGCGCTCCCAAACGTCAAGGTCGTGACTTAAAAATGAAGCCACTTCCACAGAGCCTGTAGGAATAGATCACACGTCGGCACTGGAGATAACCGCTGAGTGTAACCTTGTACAGGGGACAGAGGTGCAGCCTGGGTAATTCTTACAAGCCCACCGGCAACACATGCATGAACACACATTTACACCTAACCACACGCTTCCCAGAAGAACAGAAGTCAAACCTCCGGGGGGACATTTACTGAAACAGGAAAAAGTCAGAGCCATAAATTACAGAATCAATATGACACATCTGGGCAGGTCAAATGTACAGCACTGACAACATGTCTGCAGGTGACAGCAGATGGAGGTCTCACAAGAATGTGCAAAAATATCTACCAAGGTGAGCCCTGGTTTTGTAAAGGTTTGCAGTATTCAGGATTTTCCAGGATTGTTCCCGGATATGATAAAAGCTGTATAATTATACTGTATACTGCATCTCTGTGTAAGTTTAATTAAGAAAAGTTGTATTCTAACATGATAACACATTTGGAATTAACTCTTTAATTAACTCTCAGCATTTTCTCAAAAAGCAAGAGCACTAACCTGAATTCAATAACTGGATGGAAAGCCTCTAGGCCAGTTATACAAACATTTTCTTGAAATCTTCTGTACCCACCCTGTCTCTTCACCCAGACAGTTCCTGGTCGACCCATGCCCCCATTACCGTACTGTCTGCCTCATATCATATCTGCACATTTCAGACGCCACTCCTCTATTTACAGTGGGACAAGGATGGAGCTGAAAAGACTGATCCCTTCACCCCAGCCAGTTATATCACACTTTAAGTGGCATTTTACCATGATACTCGATCAGCCAAATATCATTATGAGCATTTCATCTCATCCATAATTTACCTGAGGGGGCAGTGGGCTAAGAATAACCGGCCTTTTGTGCAGAGCAAAGGGGCTAAGAGCGACGCTGGAGAGAGATGACATGACAAGCATATCACAGTGTCTTCTAATGGCACGGTATATGGTCGTCTTCCATCCCATTAGTCAGATTCATCATACAATGACAGCTGGCAGGTCATATTCCCTTTTTAATGTGGAAATAGGGTATGGGCTTTACAGCTGTGAGTCTCTGAGAAAGGGAAGACACTTGGTATCTGTCCAGACTCAGAAAAGGTACCAAGAATTACATAGTGAGGTTCTATATATTGAGCTATAGATCTTCTGCATCAAGGCATCACTACATAAACCAGACGAATTCGGGTTAAGTTCAGGCAGATTTGCTCCATCTCATTCCCCAACATGATTTTGTGTGTGTCAGCCTGACTGTTATTCAAAAAAAAAAAAAAAAAAAAAAAAAAATGACTCTGATGCATTCATGGATTTGATTACCTGTGCAAAATCACCAGTCTACAGAATGTGGCTGGTTGTGTTAGATAGGGCATCCGGCGTAAAACCTTGCCAAATCACCCATGCAAATGCTTAGCGGTGGCTTATTTACAGTGTAGTCCTTATGATTATTAAAATAAGTTTGTTTTTTTGACAGGCCATCTAATTTATGGTATGCTTATTGCCAATGGACCACATAATTGTATCCCTGCATGCTGGTTACACTGCTAATAAAGTAGCGTCTTCAATTCCAAATTTAAAATACACACATTTTTGCAAGTACTGTTCAAACCAGCAGCAAATAAGAGCAAACATATATTGCAGACCTCCTTCAAAGCATTGGCCCTATCTTGCAAAGGTAAAGACAGAGTGCAAGGACCTTCTAGTTCTGGGCTAAATGCACTTCATTAAGCAACAACAATGGTAAAGAATTCTCTAAAACAAATCATCTGTTCTTTTACTGATCCCTTGTGCTGTATTTAGGATCTGTCCCTATCCTACAATGGCACAGAGTCAAATTCCTGACAGTTGCTTAACTCATTCAATCATGTCATCAATGGTAAAATGAACAGCTTTCGTCTATGTATTGTAACAGCCCATTTTCTTCCACTACTATAGCAATTTCCATCAGCGTATTGACTTGCAAGGTATTTTGATTACGCATTATGAACTTGATCTTTGACCTACTACATCCAGTGAGTTCAACCTTGAGACTAAGAAGTGATTATCTGTGCCAAAAGAAAAAAAAAATCTATTAAGTACATCCTTAGATTTCACTCTGACAGTAAAGTGTACAATAGGTCAAGTCTTAACCTTCTAGCAGGGAATGTACTCACTACTCACTGTTGACTGTTAAACTTAGAAGATTTCATGAAGTTTTGCAGGATATTGAGTGATATAAAAAGCCAGACAAACGGCCCCTGAGGTGAGCCTGCGTGCTGGAGCAGCACCCATCTCTTTCCGGCCTCATTGTTTAATTTCTTGGCCTTTTCTCGCGGGGGAACAAACAATTAGACATTTACTGATGAGTCAGACGGATTCTTGTCCCATGACATTGTTTTATCCTTCCTCTCCTTATCAAGTGCGCAAGCCAAAGTGCTATCAGCAGCTCGTGCAGCCGACCTCATATCTCATCCACACATTGTCTAAGAGGATGTAAACTCTTGTGTACGGAGATAGTGTTTGTCTGCTCGGAGCGGTCAGGAGTGCACTCTTGGGACATGTGGTGAAAAGACAAGAACTGGACAGACAGAACATCCCTGGTGGGCTGAAAAGTTCATATACTGGAGGCTTATTCCTGTTTGGGGGTTGTAGGTGGATGGAGGCTATACCAGCAGCTACAGGCCTTAGGTGGGATACACTCTGGACATTGGACAACTATTCGCAAGGCTGACATAGGAATATTTAAAATGAACATTCAAGAAGTCATGGAAAAGGCCACTCAGAGAGATTGTGAATCAGTCGCTCAAAGAATCAAACCCACAACCTTCATGCTGGGAGACAGAAGTGCAAACCAATCAAGATTAAAGATGTTCGCCCACTAACCTGTAGGTTGGTTGTTTGGGAATAAAAATGTCTATAGACTGGGACAGCTGAGGAAAAGCTAAACAATAAATTCAATAAATAAAAGTAGTTGTATGGTCATGTCCATTAATTATCACCAACAAAGTCAGAAAGTGTGAATAAGCACGGGGGTGGAATTAAGTTTGACTTCTTCCCACTCCTTTTTGAGCAAATAGTTTCTGTATGGTTTGTTATAAAAGCTTTTTGTTTGTTTTGGTGAAATGAAATGATCACATGTGAACAAATGGATTCAAATAGAGGTGCATATGCAGAAAAGATTTAGGTTGCAGGATACATGCTAATTTATTTCTTTTTTTGTAATGTTTTCCTTCTATCTTGTATTTTGTTGTTATATTATATGAACCATTCACTTGCTTGAAATAAATGAAACAATACAAATACAAGTACAAAATCTGTATTTGCGCTGGGAGGGGTTGTCTTTGTGAAACCATCTTCTCAGAGTGTCAATATTTATGAAAATTGTAAAATGACAATTCCTATCTAAAATTTGACGTTGTGACAATCCTACAACCCTATTATCAACTGTCTTAATATTTGTATTGCAAGGAACACTTATTTCACAAACAGCATTCAAATATTTCAGCTCATACCATTGCACTTTTCAATAATAGCTATTGCACATTTTCCTGTAAAAGTCCTTTCCATGCTGCTGGTTAGAAGGGTTGTACCTCTTTAGAACATTTGGACACTATTAATGTGCTTAGACTAGATGTCAGTCAAAAGCATGACACATCCATTCTCACTTGCCCGTGGGATTGAAATCAAGCCCTCAAATGTCTGTGTCCTTTTTCTTGTCCAGCCATGGAGGCAGGCGACCTTTTTCCAGCCACTCTCTCTTTTCTTAGAGCCAAAAAAGGGCTGACATTTGACCTGAATATAAATGCATATCTAGTCCTCAGTGCTGCAGTGTTGGCTGGAGACCGGCACTGACTAAGAAACCCTCTCATCATCGCGCAATGTCTGAATCAGCAGAGAAAGGCCATCGACAAAACCGCACACAACCCCTCCCAGCGCAATTCTCACATTCCAGCGGCGGCGCAGTCAAAGTGTCAGATTGTTCCTAATGCAAATAAGCTGGAAAGAGAGGCTGAGAGACCGTGAATAGGCCTGTCTTCTGCTACCGGATGGAAAATAAATGGTTAAGGATGCGTTAAGGAAGTTTCTAGAGGAAGTTAAGTCAAAAAGAGCCATGAGTCAGTGATATTAACTGCAATTGACTTTCATCTTTAGTATAGTATAGAGTTTAGCATATAAAAAATAATGCAATAATGATCCTTTTAGTGTAAAACGACATAGGCTGCTTAAATTTGTTTGAAAGCAAGAAGTTAAGCAGAATGAAATATTCCAACAACAAGGAGTCACAAGAAAGTGTTCTCTAGCCTGGTCAGTACTTCTTTTTTTTTTTTTTTAATTCTTTACAAAGAATTTACTCTGGTACTGCTGGCTTATGAGTTTGACTTCCAGGGGGCAGAACTAACAGAAGCAGAGTAACCAATCAGAGAAACAAAAGACGTAAGCAAAGT
Source organism: Bostrychus sinensis (assembly GCA_020698575.1). Classification (NCBI taxonomy): domain Eukaryota; kingdom Metazoa; phylum Chordata; class Actinopteri; order Gobiiformes; family Eleotridae; genus Bostrychus; species Bostrychus sinensis. The sequence continues at coordinate 7,941,592 of CM036257.1, read as the reverse complement.
GCACACTAATCAACAGCACACAGCAACATCTGAATGACTGTTGCCTCTTTCGCCATAAAACACAAGAATACGCTGCATTACCCCTAATTTACAAGCGCTGTTTCACTTAAATAATTTAACTTTTTATCGAAATGTCCACATCTGCTAAAGCTAAAGAGGAGAAAACACTGGTAAACAAACACCAAAATAAACTTTCCACTACAGTTTAAAAAAAAAAAAAGGCTCACTAAAACAGCAGCAATGTAAACATCGCTTCTTGAGAAGTTTATTCTTGCCATTTCACAAGGACAGCACGAAGAAGTGGAAGGTACAGGGCTCAGTGGTCCACACTTTGTGTTTAGACGGTGAGTAGTCTGTAAAACAGAGGCGGGAGATTGATGCAACAGCTCTGAAACCCTCCATGTAAATTTACATTTTTAAAGAAACACGGGCCTGCTGCTGTAACGCCCTTCTCGGTGTAAATTAGAGGTCATGAACATCTCTGTACTTATTTTTGACTGGGAACAGCAGCCAGTTGCTAAAAAACTTGCAGAAAAAGTCGGTTTGTTTGAACTTGGTGGTTATAGGTGACAAAGGAAAGTGCTGTAAAAGCTGTAAAATTTGCTTTGCATAAGCCTGCACCATCATGGTTTTTTTGGATAGAAGATATCTAAAACCTTTATATGACATGCTGCAGGTAAATAGCTGTGATACGTCTGTTCCAAATCAAATTATGGAAGAGACTCACAATGGCTTAGGATCCAGACCCTCCATCATTTGCAAAGAAAGAGGGTGGGGCTGACTGGCCAGGCTGCTATGTAAGTGTACAAGTCTAGATTAATGGCAAGGGCTGCATCAGGAAAGTCACCCAGTATGCAAATGACTGCACACTATGAGGATGATGATTGATGAAGTTAAGCAACCTTCTTAATGTTAAAAAAATAAATAAATAAATAAAAAATAAAAATCACAAACTGTTCATATACAATCAAGTTTTGGCATATCGCAACTGACCAACGTGTGTAAAATCAGTGCCTGGGTAGATATCATTAGCTATTGTATCAAAATCCAGCAGCTTTATTTTCAGGAGTGATTAGAGCTACATAAGATAAAGGTTGCATGCTAAAAGCAACTTATTTCTTATGCTAAGCTTAAAGAGTTGTTACAGAACCATGACAGAGCAGTTTGTCAATGCATTCTTGGAGTTCTTTCAACAAGAACCGCAAATCACAACATCAGTAATTGATGAATACTGAATACTAAGTCAGTAAGATCTTATTTTGAATGATTTGTGCAACCACAGCCACAATAAAAGACATTTTTGTGCTGTCTAAAAAGATCTGATGTCTTTGTTTTACTTAACCTTCTTGTCAAAAGCAGGTGGAAGACTTCTGTAAGATGATATTCCCATAACCACAGGTCTCTGAATTACAATTTACTTTTTAGCGAATACCTCTCTTTTTCAACAATCCTCATATTCCAGTCAAAGTGTCAACTGCAAATCCAAATGCAAATAGGCTGGAAAGGAGAATAGAACTGCCATGAATAGGCCTGTCTTTCTCCCTTAACAGAAAATAAGTAAAAAAGGATATGGAGAGGTTGGGGAGAAATTTAGCCACAGAAGGTCCAGAGTGGCCCAGTCAGTTCTTAATTCATGCATACCGGAGACATAATTTGACAGTAATGCAATTTGTTCTGGGCCAAAAGCCCAGTGGCACTTACATCTAACTGTTCCAGGCTTGATTTGTCTCCCCAGCTCTCCTCTCAGGTCAGCGTTCTTTAAAGGAGCCTGTTTCGCCCCTCACCAGGTTGGATGACGCGGGTCTGATTAGATGTGACTGCATGATAATGAAACAGCGTAATGCAATGGCAGAGAGGTTGACACAACACAAAAGGGCTAAGGCCGTTGAAATTCCTAATCAGCTCAGAATGTCAGCAGGGCTCGGAGTAACAACCCAGAGCCAGATTAGTCTTCCACATTCGCGACAGTCCTCCACGTCCATGACAGGCTCATGGAGGCTCTGCTCTTTGGTCTGTCCCACAAATTCACTCCGAATGTGGGCTCAGCTCCTCTTCTCTCCCCTTGGCTGTATTAGCACTCTGTTTGGACTGGGACACTGAAACAGTATTAGAGGGTGCATTTGCAAGAAAAATGCAGACTTACAGACGTTGGAAAACCAGGAATGCAATATAAGGGCAGACTCACACTGAATGCGACACAAAGCATGTAAGATGACTGTTAACTATTCAATTCCTGTGCATGTTCACACACAGGAGCAACATGTGACCAGCATGAATCAAGTGATTCAAACATAGATGAGTTGTAGCGTAGTGTTGTTATAGCACCTGGGATCAGTCTTGGTCTTGAGACCATTGTTTTTACAGTCCTGGTCTTGTCAGTCTCAGCTGCAGTTTTACTCAGTATTGGTCTCATATGCATTTTTTTTTCTCTCAGTCTCGGATGTAGCAATTTTTTGGCCAGAAATGATAAAAAATTGTTTTAAAGTAGAAGTAGGAAAATGATCTGTCTCTGTTTGCAGTGTATGTTGGCATTAAATGATTAAAATGATCACTGTGTGTTTGTATTTGGACCACTTTTCAAAACATTTCCCCTTGATTTAGTGTTTGTTTGCAGGGTTTGGTCTCGACTCGCTCTTGGTCCCTAAAAGTCTCAGCCTTGAATCCCAAAGGTCTTTGTCTCAACTGGGTCTCAAACCCCCAAAAGTATCGGCCTCGTCTTGGTCTCGGTTCAGTCTGGCCTCAGATTGGTTTTGGTCTCTATTAGTATGGTCTTGACTACAAGTTAACTGAAGTCATGTTTATGCAAAAAACAAGACTTGGTAGTTACTCAAGTTCAAAAGGCTGTGAATACTCTCCTGCTGGTCTCTTCACCATCTGTTTCTTTATGGCACCAGTAGAATACTTATTAAAAACGTTTTCTTTTAGTCCGTTTTTAAAGGTTGCAAAATGTGGTTCAAAAATATGAATAAAAACATAACATAGCTTTGGTAAATTATATGCTTTGCACCCAATATAACAATTTCCTTTCATTTAATAAAAAATTCACATTTTGCTACATTTTGAACTTATTCCATATATTTCTAATAGTGTCACTAATTGTATTTTACAGATAACAATAGCAACTTCAGATTTAGAGCTAATAATGTCACTCTCACACAGCAGTAAGCAGCCAAAGTTAGCAGGCAGTGGTCGGAGGGAGTTTCTTTTCACTTTAGAACCTATATTTTTCTTTCCTTTTGCACACCGAGCAAATTACACCTTGGCTATTCTTTGAACTTTTTCAAGACCTCGGTGCTTGCAAGCGGCACAAGTTTCCAAAAGGCAGCCGAAATGTCTTTTTGCACTAATGGCATTGTGGCATTTTCCAACCACTTTGACGCACGTCTGGTAAGTTTCTTTGAGTACATTTGCAGACTGGGTAGTTTTGTGCTAGAACTTTAATTGAGGTTTATTCATCCATTTAATAGTACTGTTTAACTGATAACTCTACTTTAGATGTGGACAATAAATAGATACTTTTACTCAATGCATTTTGTTTGTTTTGTTACATACATACATGCTAATGCGCTATTATACTGTACATTATGCATAAGTTGTGGAGGTGTATCTGGGTGATTTGTGCTTGTGTGGTTGCGTGACACTTCAGCTCCCAACATCCAAAGATATTATCCAGCACAGCAGCAGCTCACGAACACACTAAAATCTGTCCTGTTCTGCTTAGGTCAATGCATTTGCGTCCGAACCTGCAGTGGTCTTGATTGATAGTTTTTACTAGCAGCTTTGGGTGTGTTTTAGCTTTGACAAGAATACAGTACACCTGTTACTAATGTAATCCATGTTGCTCTGATTGAATAACTGTGTCTGAAAATAGGCAAACGGTACATTCAAACAAGCTGCTTGGTATTGTACATGTCTGTTGGACATTCTTTCTGTGGAAGCACTGCATAATAGAACCATCTGATGAATCAAAAGACATATGGTACATGCAAAGGTGATTTTAAAATGCCCATTGTAAACATTTGTTTGAAGTGAATGGCAGCATATCTTGTAGGCATCAGCAACTGGCAAAGTTTTGTTGAATGTCATCAGTGTTCAGGCTCATTTATACTGCCATTTTGTATGTAAGTAGACCCGTTCAATTCCAATCATTGTTAGCAACACAGCATTTATATTTTCTGCATCAGTCTGTGTTATGTTAAGTAACCAATAGGGGGCGATCGGCGACAGTCAAAGATTTTACCAAGACTGAAGAAAAAGAGCAACAATAACAACATACATGGCGGCGCTGGTGGAGGAGGCTGGAGATTTAAGATTACATTTTTGTTTTTTTTAAATGAAGCGAAAATAGTGGTGATCTGTTCAGTCTTTAAACATTCCTCGATTAATTTGCACTAGTCACTCCTGAACTGTTCTGTCTGCATCCACAATTTAAAGAGAGATCAACCAATGTATGAGTCAGCCAATATAGTGGGCCAATTTCTGACACTTGAGCTTCAATGCTATTCTTCGGGTCAGGCACTTTTTCAGGCAACCATGTGGCTGAAAGACCCCAGCAACAGCAGCAGCACAGTAGTGTCAGGCCAAGTCACTCAAAGAAGGCTTTAGTTTCAAAGGAAAATTTTAAATCTTTTTTTTTTTTTTTAAAGGCTGCACATGTAACACTGGGAGGAAATACCCAGCTACAACTAAACACCTTTGCATTAGCTTCAGTTATTTTTCTTTTCTTTTAATTTTTTCATAAAATTAACAAAACTGGCCCTGTATAACTACTCAGCATTGCTTATTGCCCATTGGCTGAGCTGTATTTTGAATATCAGCATTGGCTGTGTAATAACCCATATTGATATTTAATAAGTGAGACTGCCCTTGCAATATTTATAATTTAACATTTAAGTCAAAAATTAAAAATAAAAATAACCAATTAATTATTGTATTAACATGGGAAACTTAGCCATTTATTTCCAAGACATGCTTGATAATAAATAGATCCATGGTTTGAAACACCATCCAATTGCAAAAAAGCATAAACAGCCAACTGAACAAAACACAGCACAACTCTACTGTATCCTGCTAATACATTTCTGTTGAGCTCTTGTAGTGTTCCCAGTGGAAGCCGTGCACAAAGACATGCAAGCACTTTCTACTAGTTCAACACTCCCTCAGCTCCACTACAAATATGTGTCTTCTTGTCTGGCGGTCTGCCTCGGGGATGTATCCCTCCTGTAGAGCCTCTCCACCCACACTTCTACAATACAGACCCCTGGTGAGAGGAGCGCTTTCATGAAACTCTCAAACCAAAACCTTTGTACCATCATAAAGTAATAACCAGACCATTCACCGAGACTGAACCAGGCCCACTCCGGAGTCTCTGGTGCATGAATGTAATACAAGGTTGTGTTATCAAAAGGCTCAGGCCAAAATTTGGTACAGTGTAAAAAAAAAAAAAATATATATATATATATATTAAAAATCTCTTTTCATCTTTGCAGTATTCTTAGTAGTCTTAGTAATGGATTGAGAGGATTTGTTAATGGGCTTTTAGATACTGAAGGGATATCGTGTTATAATCAGAGAAAATACAGTGTTGTTTTGTTTGTGTGGCAACTGAAAAAGTACAATTAATATTGTGACTGTAAATCTGAGAAAAGGTCAGTCATTGGCCAAGGTTTTGCAGCACTGGATACAGGATTTGTTTTAACAGAATTACTTACATTTGCAAGATTTTGTCTGTTAGCAACATATCTCAAAAGGTTACAGGCAGGAACCTCATGAACGGAGAAAGAAAAACTCAAAAAAACTATTTAGCTGGCCGGACAAAATACAATATAGACTTAAAGGACAAATTTTGGGGAACTATGACCGTGTGAGGCATCCACTGCTCTGAGTGCACTTTAGAAATCTGTCTCCCTACTGCCAGCCCCAAAGCAGGCCTAAAATGTTTTTTTTTCAGTTGGGGTGAGTCATCCAACTGACTTATGGGATGGGTATTAGTATTTTTATCATAAAAGGTGAGTATTACTAACAGACACAATTTCCTGATAGCTACCCTAAGTTAGTGTTAATTTATATATGTTTGCTGCAAATGCATGTGTATTTAACAGCACTAATCCACCTAATCCACAATAATCTTGTTTCAGAATCACTTCTCTGTGTTGAGATTCTGTAGAAACACAGATCCTAACTTGAATAAACAGCGACTTCAACTGATAGTCAGTGGAGTAACATTAAACTAGAGTTCTTGCCCCTCCAAGGGAGCTTTACCCTCCAGGTGTGACGTCACTGTGAAAACTATGAATACTAATTGTAAATTTCAGAAGTTCAATGTCAGCTGTAAACCTGCATGCAACCTGCAAGTTACATCATATTTCCAACCCACTCAAAGAACTGAATTCAGATTATGGTGTGGCTTTGTTTTCAGGAGCTGGGCTTGGTCTCTTAGTTCCAGTGAAAGGAACTCTGAATGCACCAAGAGATTTTGGACAATTCCATGCTCCAAACTTTGTGGGAACAGTTTGGGGATGGCTACTTCCTGTTCCAACATGACTGCACCACTGCACAAAGCACGGTCCATAAAGACATGGATGAGTGAGTTTGGTGTGGAAGAACTTGACTGAATCTGCACAGAGTCCTGACCTCAACCTGACAGAACACCTTTGGGATGAATTAGAGTGAAGGCCTTCTCGTTCAACATCAGTGTCTGACGTTGGACGAGAACATCAGACACGTAGATGTCTGATGTAGATAGATGCAAAGGATGGGCTGACTATGGATTAAGAATAGGATGTCACTTAAGTTCGCATCTGTGTAAAGGCAGGTGAGCTAATACTTTGGTAAAAATAGTGTACTTGACAGCTTTTACATTTACATTACATACAATTATTGTTTTTATAGTTGACTTCAGGATATGTTGCTAAGATTGCTTTAAATGGATCACTTACAAAGATATAACAAAAATGAGTTGATTTGAAGGCGGTGGCAACAAGGAGTGAGATTTTACAGGTGACACTTTCCCTTGAGTTTGACTTACATTATATCAGAGCCTGATCTAACCTTTTTGAGGCCCTAAACTAAGTTCAACTCAGGGGCCCTCCTATCAGCTGTGTATGTCTTCGTCAGTGATAATAGACTGAGATAGAAATATCCATGCTACCTTTTATTTAACTAAATGAATAACTTTTTAATAGTTTATTCTTTCCCTTAACTGTCGCCCTTCCCGACCTTTATTGAACAGATTTATAGTCAACATGTTTTTGCTTACATCAGAGTAGGCTTCAGTTCATTTAAGCCAATGTCATTTAAGAATATTTAGCCCACTTTTTTACAGAAGCAAAACTTTTTCTAAATTTGGCAACAAGTCTTTTACAGATGTACTGTAATGTAATGCTATAGGCTTCAAGTAAGCTAAACATACTATTGGCTGCTATATATTAAAGCGCTGTATAAGACTAATGCATTATTATTTATGTTAAAAGTGTGGCCTGTTAATCGCATAGTTTTTCTCACAGGTCTTTCACACAACCATTGAGTGTCTGACTGTATCGATCTCTCTCGCTGGCACACACTAAATTCTCAATTAGTACACCACATCCGCGGCATCTTGGTTATTCCGGATAGAAGATATCTTTCGGTTAGGTCGGTTCCAACTCAAACTCTAAAAAACCCTCTTTTTCAGAAGAATCTGACCCACTTCTTCTGCAAAGAAAGCTGGCCTGGTCTTTGGACAGTGAGAAAAAGACAATACCCAAAAAGAAACCAACAGGACATGCATTTATTTATACTGCAAAATAAAACCAAGTAACCCACCATGACTGCAGACCTACTCTTGACTCTCTGATGCGTGGATGTAATACAAACTCATTTTATCACAAAGCTTCCCCATGCTCTGTTTGTTTTTATATTAGATCATGTCTCTGCAGTGCTAACTCACACCTCATTAGGTCTCCAATCTGGATCTGAGCGTCCATCCGGCTGCACTCGTGTGGTCGGTCAGTCTGGTCAAAAACAACAAAAGCCCTCTCAGTCTGGAAGTGTCTGCAGCAGTGACGAGACGCTGGACACCACTGAGATAATTCTAGGGTAAAGGCCTGGGAGAGATGTGGATTTTCGCAAAACAAAAGTCACCCAAGTGGCACGGCTTCTTTCAAAAACATTTCAAAACACACAGAATCCAATCTTTGATACCAAGAAAGTCTGATTATAGACAAAAGTAGTTAAGAAAGGCAGTAAGAGGTTATTCGTTATTGAAGAAAAACAACATGCTATGTTCTTGTGTATGTTCTACAATTACAAATGTGATCTTTTAGGTCTAATATTATGCTTTTTCCAGGTTTTTTTTTTTTTTTAAACATAATTTTGGACACCTTTGCATTAGTATGGAGAGCTGTTACTTTGACTTTGAGGAAAATACTCGGTGTCTTTTGGCGCCAAGTCCAATAGGAGAAAGTTTAAATCCACAAGTATTACATACAGTAGAAATATAAATTGGTTACATCACTGCTTGTAGTTAAGAGACCCTTCCGACCCAGCTGGTTTCAAATATCACAATTTTTGGGACGCTTTAAAGGAAGCCTGGCTAAGTTAATGGTGGCTTGTTTTGTTTTGGTACATTCGTAGCTTGAGGGAATTACTGAATGAAGGGGTGAGAACCAAAAGGTGCGTAAAAATATCTCTTGAGATTCTCTTACCCATACATGTTGATGATTCTTTAAAAAGTGATCATACAAAACCTACTGACAACTGATACTGAATATAAAAAAAAATGTATGTTTTTGTACAAAGACATTTTATACTTTGTGTAGATACTTTTTCTTCTGCATTTTTTCTTAAAAAAAAAAAAAAGTTAAATAAATATTAATAAACGGCCTATAAACAGCTACTACATTTAGCTATTTTACTATATACAGAACTGAAATTGGTATCACAATTTTAAGACCAGAATCCAAAAATTGCAAGAATTTACACTTTGCACTGTTGGATCTTAAGGAGGTTCTAAGGAAAGCTTCAAAATGCAAAAAGAAGAAATGTGCCGTGTAGAAAACATCTTCAGTGGGATCTCCTTGTCACGTCGGTAAAGTTGGAAACCATCAGGACCGGTTACATTTTTTCTCATCAGAAAATTAAACTTTCTTCCACCTTTCAATGTCCCATGTTTGGTGCTCCCTTGCAAAGTCGATGTTTTAATTAATTAATTAAATTAAAGACTTTCAATATGTTTTTAAGCCCTTTTCTCACAGATGACGTCTGATGGTTATTGTGCTGCAGTCAGCACCAACGGCCTTCATTTGTGTCAAGAATCATCCCTTATCTTGACAGACAGCCAATTGGATCCTACAGCTCAGCCCCAGTGACATTTTTTGGGTCTACCACTTGACTTTTTTCTTCCGTATTCCTTAGGATCTTTTAAGAAATTCAAAATGACTGTTTTACTGCGTCCAACCTCAGCAGCGATGGCGCGCTGCGAGAAGCCTTGCTTATGCTGCTCAACAATCTGAATAGAAAATAGAATCATTTTAGAATAATCTGCTCCAAAAACCAAACAATTATTTTTTCACAAAGCATTCAGTCAGCACCAAAGTGGATAAAATGTTGGAGCCAAAAAAGATGTGACTTTTATTAGAAACTTTAAAAATGTATTTAAAAAAATAAATGTATATATATATATATTTTATACGCAATAAAAATGTTGGACAGATGGTCTAATATTTTTTTCCCCTTCTTTTTAACAGAATGTCCCTTGTGCCCTTTTGGTTCTGAGTCCTTCTACATCTTTATCATGTTGCCTAAAGTCATAATATAGTCATAATATAACAACTACTGCATTGTTATTGAGAAGAGAAGCAGAGGTTTGTCATGTCCTCTGTGTCTCTGAGTGTGCCGTTATTATTTCATAAAGGGAGCATGACTGGAACTAAATGGGTTTCATTAGCTACATATCAGCTCATTAATAGGCCAGTGCCCCTTGTCAGGCACTGATGTAGGACTATGACAATAACCCTGTCATTTAAAGTCTGTAGTGTAAGCAACTTGTTCTGAAGCTAATTAGGTGACATACCTTGCTTTGTCAATATATTTTTGTTTTTGAGGTTAAGGATAATTATGACCTAAATTCACTTTGTTTTCTTAATGTAAACCCATTATTTGACCATAGTCCCCCTGGCTTCTTCATTCCTGCAGAGCTACCATAAAGTTCATCCCAAAATTATTCATATCCTGGCCAAATTTTTGAAGTGAATGACAATGCAGTGACAAAAGACCAGGGCCTGCTCTAGATTTTTGGTGGCCCTAAACAAAATTTTGTTCATGGCCCACCAAATGGCACATACACATATACTGACAGTATATAATATAATAAAGATAAGAAATTAATGAATGGATAATCTCTTACTTTATTTGAACAAGGTCTATTATAGCAAAAACCAAAATGATCTTCACAAATGCCAGTAGTAATTAAAAATGAAAAAGGTGCATATCTAAATTAATTGCTGTCAGAACCTTTTTGCTCATGTGATTCGCTTTGGTTGCTGTCCTTTTTTTTTCAGAGGAAGCAAAAATTATTACTTGAGCAAAATCACAATAAAAATTTAGATTAGAGCATGCAGCAAATATGGTATTCCTGATATGTCGTTTTTACTATTTACTCAAACTGCTCACGTTTTAATTAGTTCACCTTATACATTTGGCTGTTCAGCTTTTTTAAACTAGTTTTTCCAGTGTTGCTAAAGTTACTGTCAAAAATGCAAAATCTATGTGTTTGTTATGTATCTATGCTACATTTAAAACTCTGTCATGGTTGCATATCTCAAATACTCGTGGCCTTTTCTGAGAAATGTCCAACTATCTTCAATGCACTTGAGCAGAAAAATTAAAGACTAACAAAGCAGACATATGCACTCATTTGAAACCTATAAATGCAGTAAAAAAATACAGAACAAAATGGATTCACTATGTACAAAATTAAACTATATGCCATTCTATTAGCCTATAATTTTTTTTATGGCTGCCTTGAGTGCCAGCCCCTAAAGCAGAGCATATCCAGGATTCAATCTTGTCTTGGTCTTAATTCTCCAAAAGGAATAGTCCAGCATATACTGCAATTGGACTGGCCTGGTTAGCCATCGGAAACCGCCATAAATTCCATACCCACTTTATCGTTAAGTTTAGTAGTGGAGGGAATAAAACGAGCTAGTCCAATTTTGTCCGCCCTGAATCGCCCCATAAATAATATTTTTACAAGAGACCATAAAGATGCAATAATGAAATTTAAAAATTAATATGACTTACTTCATTATATTTGAATGTTTTTATAGATTCATTAAGCAGGATTTATTTTTAATCTCGCTTTGTGATAACGTAATTAAACTGTTACGGCACTGGCATTATTCAAACAGGGTTGCGAATTTATTAGCTGCTGCCATGTCTGAAAACACTCCGTAGTCAATATTTAGTGCACAATAGGGATTACACTGTTTTGTAGAGGTGTCTGAAGAAAGTAGTTAGAAAGTAGTAGTAAAAGTGATTAATTTGTCTTATTCTGCTTATTTCTGTTGTTGTATAATCCCAGCAATTGCGGGCCTTAAGTGGGGTACATCCTGGACAATGGACATTTAGTGGCAGGGCATAGACACACATAGAAAGACACCAGTTCACCTGTACTTATATGTCTTTGGACAGTAGACAGGAGCTGGACTATAAAGCGAGGACCTACATTAAAGTTATTACCCGTCTTTAATGAGGGCGATCAAGGGTTTGATTCCGCAACATGGAGCCAAAAACTTAGACTTAAACTTAGAGCTGTTAGATTAATGGAGAGGGTTGGATCAGGAAGGGCATCCAGTATAAAAAGCTATACTCCAGTAGAGATTTAAATGATTTGTTAAGGTGATCCGTGTAGGAAAAGAGAACAGACAATTCTTTAACAATGTAAACTCATGAGTGGTAGCTTGTTTTGTTGGGCCCAAGGTCATAATCAGGGTAGTTCAGGAGCCATATGTACTTTATAAAGATGCATTGTCACCCAGGCCCTCTTCTGAAATTTTCAGGAACGACTTGTTGTTTGTAAACGCAATTGCCCACACTTTTCACACCCGGAGTGATCCTGGGCTCGACACACAGGAGGCGACGTCGCTTCTCCTCTACTTGTTTCCTATGGAAGCTAAGCGAAGAGGCGATGATCGTGAGAAAGTTGAAAAATGTTCAACTGTTCATCGCCATCATCTGAGGAGAACCAATCAGTGGGAGTTTCATCAAAGGACCAATAAGCTGACTGATGCTTCTCATCCACTGAGATCAGTTGCTTATTCACTGATTTTTTTTTTTTTTTTTTTTTTTTTTGATGAGCTTCGTCGGTCGCTGTTGTTTGTCGCCTCCTGTGTGTCGAGCCCATAAGTCTGGAGAGCTCAGCTGTTTTTGAGTGAGATCATCCAGTGGCCAGCTGATGACACATATGCAGTGTGTCTGTCGATGCGCTGCATGAAAACCCTTGTGGGCTCCACAACTTGTTTGTTCTTTACTTTTCTCTGTGTAATTAAGTTGCACGTTAGATCTAGTAAACCTAGTGATAATATCAGCGCGTAAACCATCATCACTGCAAAGGACTTGACTCATTTACTCTGTTAGCTTTGCGTAGCTTGCAGCTGCATTAATTAAGAGTCATACCCCACTCCGCCAAGGTTTTGCTTTAGAGTGGCTCCAAATGGTCTCGGGCAGAAGATCTAAACTCTCTTGCATACTGTATATGAGTAGTTCTCTCCCTCTCTTACTGTTGGACCCAATTTTATTCCTGATCATTATACTGTGACCCACTTTTTCAGATCCAAACTTACCAAGAGTTAGGGTCACCAGTTCTCCTAACACACGCATGTCTTTGGAGAGTGGGAGGAAGCTGGAGTACAGAATCTACAGTAACCCGAGCAGGACGTGCAGACTCCACTCACAGACATTTTGTGTTTTTCAAGTTACATAAACCCTTCCTTTGACTGACCTTTATAAAAGTTATGAAAAAGCCATATTTTAGTCTGCATATATCATATCTTGAATACTTTTTATTTCAGCCCTTCAGAGTCCTTCCCCCTTTTAATAAAAGTGTGTGGACAGACATGAGAGTAATCTATCCTCATTGGTGGAAGGCATATATGGCCCTGCGATGCATCAGCAGGACAACTTGAAGACATTTCCAACGGGGAGACACTTCGACCAGAAGTGGCTCCATTACCGGCTATTTGGGGCTGACCACCGAACACCTCATCACCGTCCCCCTCCCTAAGACGTGATTAATGCGCTCTGCCCTGCCAGGGTTAAAACAACCACAACGCACGGCCTTTATTGGCTTCCTCTACGTGTTTGTTGACAAGCTGTCCCGGACACACTTAACATATCATCCTGTACGGAGAGAGAAGGCCGCATGGCAACTACTTAAGGGTCAGGAGGTCGGCTTATTACATTACCATCTGTTAACAATGGGGCTTCCCATGCAGTGACAGCCCCCATGCATGACTCAAAAGAGGATTGGAGCCTTGAGAAAGAGCCTTTTGTCCATCTATGGTCCATATTTACAAGAATACGTCATTTTAGAAGGATGTCTATATCATATTATTTTCCAGCTCAGTGATGGCATAGTAATAGTGAGTATAGGTAAAATGTAGTAACTATGGTTTATAAAGTCATTCATAACCAAAAGTTAGTTTGTTAAAGTGGAACAATGTAACTTTGCTCAATTCTTTGCCGTTTTTGGTGCATTATTTTCTATGGAGCTCCTCCTATATTTCGGAGTAAAGCACAATGGTCAATACTCAGTTATGATCCCTTGCTTAGCTTTACTTATGCTTTCTCCTCCTCGTATCCGTGCGTATTGTATTTTTTATTTTTTTTATTTTTTTTTTTTTTTGCCTTTTGGCCTGTCTGCCATGACAAAAATCAGGAAATAAAGCCATTGTTAGCTTGTTGTTTGGTCAACCTCCACCTTCTCTCAAGGTCCGAGACTCCTGGTTGACAGCCGCTTATTCTTGCAAGGATGGTTTTTCGCCAAGATACACCAGAGGCTTTATTCAACCTGCAACAACTTATTTAGCCATCACATGGACTCTGAAACTATTTATTTAAGGCAAAAAAAGTTACATTGTTCTGCTTTAAGAACTTCAGCAGAGCTTGGATTGGGAACTACTCAAATAAATCAGCATGTTTAAAAAGAAATTATGTAATTTCTTTCTTTCTTTCTTTTTCTTGGATTTGAAGAAAACCACAGTCACCACAGTTGTAATCAATTTTATTATGGTGGCACACATGCCAGTAAGGGACAGTAACAATGGCTGTTGTAATGGCTGCTCAAGAAAATGCTGGCTACAACAACATATTTTTTATCAGTATAAAATAAAGAAAAAAGACAAACATAAATAGAAAGCTGTGATGTCGTGGGCGATGAGCCCAAGTGATGGGTTATATTCTGCAAAATAACTTTTCTGAGCTTCCTACCATGGCATAATGTTCCCTCATCGAAATCATACCTGAACTTGTGTTTAGTTTCATTTATGCCTGTTTAAGTAATCCTGGAGTTTCTGGCACAGCCGTTCTTAGGCATCAACACACAAACTCCCACGAACTCCCACCCACTCCAGGAAGCACTGTCCAATCAACAAGCCCTCTACATCCAGTCTGCTTTCAATCAATTACGCAAAAAACAATGTACAGCTCTGTTTACACTGATTCCTCACAGACATTTTCCATTCTGTAGTAGTAAGTAGTAGTAAGAACATATTTTTTTTTTTTTTTCTATGATTCTATTCAAAAGAGCATAACAGAGCTGTACTCTGCTGGTTTGTTTACCTGTTTCTTTATGGTAGTAGCAAAGTAAATATTGGAATTACTTTCTTTTAGTCTATTATTGTTAAACTTCATTTGTCAGAGCGTGACAACTCCATGCGGACGAAGTTGTAGAAAAGGCATGTATTCCTTTGTCATATTAAACAGTATGCCTAGTATACAGAAGAATCTTTGTATGCTTATGAGGATATTGTGGTGGTCCTAAACAGTACTTTTGCTGAGATGGTAAACGTATTTAGCGTAAATGTATTTTGAAAAACTCGCCTCTAATGCTACTTGCTAACCCCACTCCCTAGTCTGTTTGGTTGCCATGCCCTCGGACTGTGCATATCCACTCCCATTCCACTGACCCCGCCCACTATGGCCACCTATGTGAAGGGGTTAAGGGGCTTTCTGATTCGCATTGGTCTAATTGGTCTATAAACTCAGCGCTAGACTTTTCAGACAAACAAAAGATCTAACCTTATGCTCCAAATGAAAGTGCTAAATATACTTAAATTACTATAGTGCCATTTCTAAAACTCTGCACTGGGACCCCTTGTTAGCACCTTACGCCACTGTCCACGTGCTGTATCTTCATGGGACTCCACAGCACAGCGACTGCATAGACATGACGCTGCTGTGGCCAATAAGGGGGGGGCAGATTCAAGAATGTGGGACGGTAATTGCAAACACATGATGGTAAGTGAGAGGGCCCTGTCTGCTGAGGAAGGATACCATAGATCCACGCTGCGTGCACTCAGAGGGCTCTATGAAAACAACGCTAAACAGGGACAGGAGCGCATGTCATTTATTTAAGTTTCTCAGCGGGACAACGGTTTGGCCTGGAAAAGAAAAGAAGGAGCTCAGAATCTAGCAATAAGGAGCAGTCAGAGATGATAAAGTATGCTAACGTGTCTATTTGACATTAAGAATAGTAGCTGTTCTGCTCCAGTGTAGCCACAGCTCCGGCAATCCTCGGCCTCTCGAACCGCCCGGCCCGACCTATATATAAATGTGTACAGGCAGAGAAACATTGCAACAGGCTGGGTCATTAGTCATCTCCCCGTGATGGGCCCTTTGGCATAGACCGGCCTTATGTTTTGTGTTAGTAATATTTTTTGCTTCAGGTCTACAAAAACAGGTTTATGTCTTTTATAAAAATCCATTCACTGCTCACAGCTCGTTGTTACTATAGTGCTTTAGGTTACTTATAGGTTCAACAGCTCTGCACGAAACACCTATTTTTAGCTGGGCATACACTGTGAATTTTTAGTCTTAAAGATTTATGGAAGTCACACTGCATGACATGGAATATCACGTTGAATTGTGGCTACAGTCAAAGTTAATCGGGTTGTGTTTGATGTATGCACGCTTTATTTTCTTGCTTTCTGCATTTTATTCTGTATTAACTCATTGACCATGACAGGTATGTTTCGTCAATTCAGGTTTTCATTGTTACCAGATATGGATACAACAAAGTACAGTACTAGCTACGAGAAAATCAAGTGAAGAAGAAGCTTCTGACAACAGGACAGAACAAAAATGTATTTTTCTCTTGTCTATAAAAGGCAGATTTTGGTGAAAACTACCATCCTTCAACTGTTAAAAAAAATAAAAAAAATAAAAATCTTTTTTTTAATTTTTTTTTTTTATGAAAGACTGGGGCTCAGGAAAGACTATTGAAAATGACAAAAACTGCTGGCTCTTGCTGGCAATTTTTTAGAAAATTATGGCAGGGAAAGGGTTAAGAACTGTGAATTTCTCTGCTTGTGAGATTTAATAAAGTTCAGTCTTATTTTATACAGCAGTGGTTCTCGGATTCTGCAGGGGAGTCGCTAGACGTTGTCTACATTAAGTACATAAAAATAAATTGTGTTTGAAATGAATTACAGTTGAGAATTGATTTAAATTTATCACTTTGAGGCAAGTCTGTGTTTTTGTAATGTTTTGTATAGAAATCTATGAGGAAAAACTAGACAGTCTTTTAAGTCTTATAGTTGGGGGTTTGTGTGGGATTTTGTGTTTTTTAAGCGGGCCATGGCACTCTTGACTTTGGGAGTGGCTGTTATATACTGTTATATACTACTTATTTACTATATAAAGAGACTGTTCAGACAGCACTGTTATGGTAATGCAAAAGTTGCTGCACCATAAAAAAAAAAAAGGCGACTGCAGGTTCATACAGAGGTGTCATCCTCACGAATCATCTCATCTGCATTCTGTTGTAATTATCTTATAAAGGCATTTTAAAAACTTTTTTCTTGATTAAAAACCTACCAAAGCTAATGAGTGATAAAACTAATTATTTTATTCAACAAGGTTAATTGGGAAGCAGGGAAGGACAGAAAGGAATCCCAGGCTTGATCTACTTTCCGTTATGCGTTTATTCATATTTTTAAACCAATCTTGGTCTGAGTAAAAGAAAGTACTCTACTAGTGCCGTAATGAAACAGGTGAACAGGGCAGCAGAGAGCAGCAGAGTGCACTGTTTTTTTTTATATAAATAAATGACAGCAGATTGGATGTAGAGGGCTTGTTGATTGGTCAGTGCTTCCTGGAGTGGGGGGGGGGGCTCATGGAGAGTGTGACTTGAAACAAAACGCAACTTCAGGCATGTTTTTGATGAGGGAACAACATTATAACATAGTAGAAAGCTCAGAAAAGTCAGTGTCACCTAAAGGTAGTGGAAGCAGAATATGCACTCATACTGGTTTGAAAATGGTACTGCAGTCAAAAGCAAAACAATGGTCTGTGGGTTACCAGGCTTTCTGCTTTTCTGATTGGACGTACCATTGTTATCAGTAAAACTAATATTCGATTTCAACAGGTTTACCTCATATCTTGGGACGCGAGTGTAATTTTTATGAAATATATATTAAAAAATACTGTATATACTGCTCATAGCACCATTAGCATATCCCCTTTAAAGGTCTCATATTCTGCTAAAACAATTTAGCTTTTAGCCATGTTATAATGTTGTTTCCACCTTGCTGAAGCTATCTCTTTCTCAAGAGCTGAAAACACAGGGAGTTTTTATTTTTATTTTTTATTTTTTAAAGATTTTTATAATAAATAATTCATTAATTGTATTCCGCTTAGTCCCATTAGGGGTCACGGGTGATTTAATAAATAATAAAAAACAATATTGCAATATAAAATAAATATAAAAATAATTCAATAAATAAACTATTTTCTTCCTTGTGAGGGAATCTGGAGCAACAGTTATGCACAAGGTTAGGCGGGTCACCCACTAACTGGAGGGTTAGTGGTTTGATTCCTGCTCTCACACTGTGTAACAATAAGCTCTAACAAGAAACATAGCTATTACATAATCCACATTATGGAAGCCTACACACATGGCAGCAGTAGGCTTCTGAACAAGCTGAGACCCAAATTCAGTGCTTTTAATGTAATTTTGTGTAATGATTTTGCATTAGATTGGTCGATTTTAGTGCTTTGGACATTTTAGGTCATTTTAAAAATGTTTGTTTGATTTATGGAATTACTAAATAGGTTGCATTCATATGATGTCATAACATTCTGAAGTGCCTATAGAGGGTATGCACTGTGTGGCAGAACAAGCGGCTGCGTTTCAGTATAAACAGCTGTGAGAGTGGGAGTAAAACTGATGAGTATTTACTTAAATAAGTCAGTTGGACTCCACAGTGATCCACACAACCTCACCAAGAACCAGCTTTCCACAAACACTGATATGTGGCCAGGATATCACTTTCTTAACATTTTTATGTAACTAAGACAGCTGAGGACATCATGGTTTATATTATTTTTATATTATTAACATTATTTCACCTTGAGGGAAACACCAAGCAATGGTAGTGACATAACTAGATCAGTTTGTACTTTCTCTTTTAGTTAATACTTTTAATCAAGTAACAATTTTCTTGAATACTTATACAAACTAAGCAATAATTCACAGGCATGGTGTAGCTGTCAATATATTTAATAGAATATGTAAAGAAGCAGTTCTCCTTTCTTTGCTGTTTTTGCTTCATTTTCCTCTACGGCGGGCCCCCTACATTTCAAATAAAGCACTGTTATATGGTCACTCGCATGGCTTTACTTTCGCTTTCCTCTCCTTGTATCTGTACAAATTTTTTTCTGCCGTTTTGGCCGCTCTGTCATGATGAAAACTGAGAAATAAATCCATTGCCAGCTTGTTGTTATGCTATCCGTGATGCACCACTTTCTCCCTGGCTTCAGAGTTCTGTGACTCCAGGTCAGAGGCGCTCACTGCTGCAGATGTAGTTTTTCGGAGACATACTAGAGTTTAAAATTGAGGTAGAGTTTTCCTTGTCAGTACTTTTTTTTTTTCAAGTGGTGATATTATTCAAACACCCAGGCATAATTGCTGTCAGTAAACTCTGCATTAAGCCACACAGATTTTTATGGTGTGGTTGTAGATCCAGTTGCTAGCGAGAACAAAAAAAAACAATCAGGTTTAGTATTTGTGGATTCTCTGTTCGGACATTTCTGTTAAAAATAGTACCTCACCTATACATCTAAACAGGCCCCTGCCCTCTATCTGAGGTTTTGACATCATCAGATTCTAGAACATGAACCTATTAGCATTGGCAACCCAGACCCCTGACTTTATTTCCAAAAATTACAGAATTTTTTGCATAACTCTTTGCATTTTCTGACTCAAAGATGCCAAACAGATCTAAGCTACGTACACAGGCATAACAACACTAAATATATAGTACAAGTATGCACAGAAATATCAAGAATACACTTATAGGTAGCATCCAAGTGTTATTAACTCTCTAAATCACTGAAATGCAACAACACAGAAGCTGCATATTTTCACATTGTAGAATTTAATGTCTGATTATTTATATAGAATTGGGGAAGAGGTTACCTAGTTCATTCCATTCTGATAAAGCCACTGCGGTGACATTTCGGGGAGCAATTATTTTCAGATCTGCAATTGCCAACTGTGTCTGTAATGCAAATGCTTCAATGGAAACGCCACAACAGTCTCATATTTCATATTTAAGTCATGCAGCAGCTCCATTGTTGAGGCTGGCGTTGTAATACTCAAGACAAATTTTGCCCGAAGACCATGGCCATAGCCACCTTGCCCTCTTAAAGTTTGTAACCTCAACATACAGTATTCATAGAAACAAACGTAGAGTCATAGAGTCACCACGAAATAATTCAGAAGTTGTTTGTAGGGTTGCTCCAGGTTTTGTCAAGGGAAAATAAAGACCTTTTTAAAAGCCATTTAGATTTAAGAATGGTTAAAAAAATACATAATGTAGAAGTAAATACATGTATTTCTATTCAAACTAGCATTTTAGCTTGTTTTTTTAATGCCAGCATTCGTCAACAACAAAACAATAGGTTGTATGAAATTTACACTTATTTACTTATTTATACTATTTATGTGCTACTTTCTGAAGCTGTTGAATCGTATCATTCTAAATTATGCTAAATAATATTGTTTTTGAATGTGATCAAAACAAAGTAGTATTGTTGTATTGGTGACAGTACTTTTTTGAAATGTTTGACAATATTTGACAATTTGAAGACCTAGATGAACAAATTCAAAATGTGCTCATGAGATTTAATACGTTTGAGGACTTGATTTTGACACTATCAAATGTAATACCTTTTTAATACTTTTAAACCTTGGGGCTGCTCTGAGAAATGATCTGTTGGATGGTATCTAGTTCCACAGTTTCTATGTGGACAGGAATACATGTTTCGGCAAACATAGGTATCGGTGCATTTGGAAGTGTACCTATGTTCCCATTACCTATGTCCACAGAAACTGGAGAACAGCAAGTACAGAAGAAGATAGATATAAATGTGCATAATCCTAACACCCCCATGTCGCCTGGGGAACATAGGTACCAAGGAACATAGGGCTAACCCCACCAGAAAACAAGCAAAGCCAGTGTAAATATGATTGTGTGTAAAGAATTTCATTTGAAAAATGAAATTACATACTGCCGCAATTTTGGTTTGGATTGGGAAGAGCTCAAAACCAAGCAGCATGGTTGTCATCATGCTTCCAAGAGACCACACACCAAAACCCTCACTGAACAGGAGTCTTAAAATCATTTCAGCACATGTACAGAGTCATGCAAAGCTCTTCTGTAATTTATGTTGTGCCCTGTATTGCCCTGGTAGTTTTTCATGTATACCCACACCATATAAGGTGTCATTTAACACTCACTACTGCCACCTCTACTCTCTGGTGAACTGGCACTCTCTCCACTCCTGTAGACAAACTCCCTGATTTCAATTAATCTACAAAACCCCAATTGGTAACCCCTTCATACCTGCGCTCTTTGCTTAATATTCATAACACTAGTTGCAGTTTTTGTCCCAGCAGTTTTATCAAAGGATTTTCAGTTTTCTGCTGCAAATGATTGGAATCAGAAATTCATTAAAATTATCAAAACAAGTCTGCAGACTGGTGTATCGGCTTTAGAAACATGCAGTTCATGGATTTATTTGTCTACGTAGAGATATGAGACTGACCATTTCCAGCTCTTGAGAAGGGGATGGTCTCAGCGTACAGGATTACTCAAACATGCATGAATGAAACAAAATTATACTCCAGGTATGTTTTGGAGGTGGAAACAAAACATGGTTAAAAGCTGCAAAGGTTTGACTTGGGGGAACCTTAAAAAAGTGAATGAGGCCACTGCAAAATTCAGGAAACTCAAAGATTGTCAATGTCAGTTTTTCTAAATGTGCAAGACATACAAGAGAAATACTGTTTAGATTATGTTTTGTTTTTTGTTTTTGTTTTTTGTCAGCAACGGCCCTCATCCACTAAAACTAGCCCTTCCATGCACTGATCATGGCCTTGACTTGATCTTGTCTGCTCTTGGTTAATACATGCTCTTCTTGAAAATGCCAGGAAAAAAAAAAAAAGCATCAAGAGGCAGAAAAATTGCTAATAATATTTATCCGTTTCCTCAATGACGACACCTTACAGGGTCACACACAGCCTTCGCTGCATTTGGCATTCCGAGTCAGGCAGGACCCCTTCACCGGGCAGTGCGCTTCAAGGTCAGCGGCTCCACTGTGAATACCAAATGGGAGCGCGGCTAAAGCCCAGGAGACGAGACGGGACATTAAAGCTACAGTTCCCCCGAGGAAGAGGAGAAGAGGGCGCGTGAAGGTGCCGAGGGAAGAGTATACTGCACTCGGGAGAGAACAGGTGGCCGCAGCTTCAAAAGCAGTGCACTTTTATGAATTATGGGGAATTATGTGTCTGCTGACTTCTGCAGAGGGTCCCACTGCTGCTTTCATTATGGATACCCAAGTTAAAACAACAATTTGTCTCATAAGAAAATTAAAAGCAGTTGTACTTCCTTCCTTCATAAATGTTAAGCTGTTTTTAGCTTAATTTCCAGCTTCAGGGTTTTTGAAATTGTTTTGGACACCTTTGCATTAGTATTTCACGTTTTATAACTT
Source organism: Bostrychus sinensis (assembly GCA_020698575.1). Taxonomy (NCBI): domain Eukaryota; kingdom Metazoa; phylum Chordata; class Actinopteri; order Gobiiformes; family Eleotridae; genus Bostrychus; species Bostrychus sinensis. The sequence goes on along the minus strand of CM036257.1, from coordinate 7,919,341 downwards.
CAAATAATATATATGGAAGATGTTTTCTTTTGACTTTAAAGAGAATTCTTGGATTAGGTGTCTGTCTCCCCCTGCTGGCAATGGTGGGGACTGGACAGAGAATAAAATTACTATTTAGCACAGCTATGAGCAACATGACGCTAACAGACAGATAAATGAGCTGACTGCTTTGTAGTGATGTCAATTTTCCCAGTTTCATGTGTCTATGTAGAACAGTGAGACCAAGCATTTTCCTTTCCTCTTATGAGAAGGAAATAAAATCCAATAAAAATCCAATAAAATCATATACAGAGCATTATAATATGTCAGGGAAAGCCTGCTTTTACAAATGGGTTTTCAGGTGTTCTTTGAATATCTCACTGAACTCACCAGTTCTCAGGTCAGAAGGGAGTTCTGTCTAGAGTTTTGGTGCAATAGACTCAAAGGCCCAATACCCCCTGGTTTTGAACTGGATACGTGGAACCATGAACAGCTCCTAATTAGCTGACCTGAGAGCATGCCATTGGAGCAGATCCACCAAAAATTCAAGAGTCTGGCCATGGTCTACATGTGATCATTAAAATAAAATCCTGTGGTGAATAGGCAGCCAGTGCAGATTGGCCAAGACTAGGGTTATGCAGCAGTATTTATTTGATTTAGTCAGTAACCTGGCTGCAGCATTCTGCACTAACTCGACGAAACACAAAGGTATAAATAATTATTTCAGTGTGGGACACCATACATCTGAGCTTAGCTATGTTTCTAGTGGGAAAGGTAGCATGACATTTTTATGTTTGGTTGACATCTGGCATCTTTTTATTTTGTTTGATATATATGTATATAAAAAATTGTCCTCTCGCCATCCGCGGGTGGTCTCATCCATCCAAGCTCAGGTCCTCCACCCGGGGAGGAGCTTGAGGTTTCTGCGCAGTATCTTTGCTGTTCCTAGGACTGTGCACTCTTCTGGACTGAGATGTCTGATGTTTTTCCTGGGATCTGCTGTAGCCACTTCTTCCAGTTTGGGGGTTACTGCCCCGAGTGCTCCGATGACCACGGGCACCACTGTTGCCTTCACTTTCCAGGCCTTCTCAAGTTCTTCTTTGAGGCCTTGGTATTTCTCTAGTTTCACATGTTCCTTTTTCCTGATGTTACAATCGCTTGGTATTGCGATGTCAACCACAACTGGCTTTCCTCTGCTGTTTGTCCATCAACACAATGTCCACTTGGTTCGCCACAACCATTTTGTCTGCCTGAATCTGGAAGTCCCACAGGATCTTAGCTCAGGTCGTTCTTTCCCACCTCCAAATGTGTATAATAAAAATTAACAGTGACAAACAATATTTTAAATCTAGCTTTAATGTACAATAGAAACATGACTAAAGTGCCATTTACTTTGCTTTGGACATCTATGGAAGCAGGAAACCTCTTTGAATTTGGTTATTTCTCACAGCTTTTTATTCAGCCACATACAAACTTTACTGGGAGTAGGCGTACGTTAATGAATGAAAGCTGCTTAACTACACAAAAAATGCTTTTTTCAAGCTTTTTGAAATAATTTTGGACACCTTTGCATTAGTATTTCACCTTTTATAACTTAAAATAATGTATATGTATGGAAAGCAGTCTTATTTTGGGGAGCTGTTACTTTCAATTTGCAGAGAATACTTGGCTTTGGTGTATGTCGCCCCCTGCTGGCAATGTTGAGGAATAGACAGAGCATAAAAAAAGTCAATTTAGCATAACAGGGGACCTTTAATGAATGAACGCTGCTTAACTACACAAAAGTTAAAATACAACTATATAATGAATGTATAAAACATTATTTCTTTCCCTAATTAACCCCACTGTCCAAATTACCAGCCATAACATGAATTATAGTTCTTCAGTTTCTAAGTATAGCTCTATAGATTCATATCAGTGCAATTAGAATGTCTCACTGTTACACAATCTCTCTCCAGACATATACCTTCCATTTTTACTTAAACCTTTAAATCCCATTGTCTGCAATAGACTCATGATAACTATAATAGCCTGTCTATGAAGTGATTCTCTATGGCCCCCGTAATGGACAGATATTAGAAATGATTCATGTGGGAACAGCTTGGCAAGATATAAGCCTCTTAATGCGTTGCTGATTATTTAAAATAGAATAAAAAATTTGTTGCAAATTATGGCACCAGAGGGCTTCGGTAGAAGGTAAAAAATACAGTTATTGATCTATAAAAAGTGCCCCTTTAATGACCCCGTATATTCATATTTGTACTTTTAAATATTTTATAATATTTTGTTTACCCACCTCATCTTCGAATGTGGGTATTTTTAATCATCGTGTTGCAAATGTATTCATAAATCATCAGGTCATGCTTAAAGCGTAACTACATAGACAATAGGCTTATACATATTAATAGAGGTTAGTCAGGCATTTGGTGCAATTAGGACTGGGAAGGCAGAAGTAATGATGCTGAGAGGGCTTTTTGCATTATTCCATAGGTGATGTGGCTTTTAAATACACATACTGTTATGTGTAATAATATTTCATAGTGCATTGGTAAGAGACTAGCCTGGCGAGCAGGAAGCGGAAGAGCTAACTAAGGTAGCACTAGCTACCGAGCTAGTTTAATAACTTCTCTGACCCGCTTAACAGCGTTTAGTGCTTTCCTTCGTCACCTCACCTGTTGATTCTGCTGAAGTCTGCGTTATTGTCCAGTCCTCTGTGTGATTTTTTGTCTTTGTCTTGTTGCCATTTTAACAACAGTTAAGTCCATTTGACAAGCGATGCAACAAACGCATTAAAAAAAAACAGACTTTTTCAACAAATCTTTGTACAACTGGCTTCTGCTGCTGTCCACTTTCACAAATAAGTACAGAGCTGCTCATAATACGGCGTATTCTGGTGTTTTATGGGAAAACTGGCTACAATCAGCCATGTTTGTTTGGGTCCGCAGTGCACAGCTTATGTCCCGCCTTTTGTTTCTCTGATTGGTTACTCCTCCTTTCATTGTTCTGCCTCAGAAACGAAATGCTACAGAAGAGGTACCAGACTAACTTCTTTGTATAGAATAGGAAAAGAGTTTGTCTGGCAGGCCAGGTTAGAAAGAGACAGGGTGCCCATGGGTATTTAAAGGTGTAAAAAGTGCTTGAACATGCTTGAAATTAAGCTTCAATTACAAAATATACAGCAGAATGTGGTCGTGAATGATTTTCATATCAGAATAAGAGTTGCATAATAGAAGTCAAAATTAGACCCTGGGCTTGGGGGAAGAAAGGGGGGGTGGTCTAATTTGGATCGGGGACATATGATTAGTTGAGTCCATATACACTGGAGTATGGGTGGCGGCAAGTCCAACTGGAAAGATGCCAATTCCAGCGCTTGCTCCAACTGTTTACACCACAAAACTGCGGGGAAAAAAGAAAACCAGAAAGAATAAAAAAAACAACACAAATCTGAGAATTGAGACGACAGAGAATGAGAATACCTCAAGTGTAATATTTAGTCTAAACAGCATAGATTCAATAGCATTTTGGCCTTTTGTTTACTCAAGGATGGGGATTTCCGTTTTCTGTCTCGCAGCAGGGAGCCGCTTGGAGCCCTCCCGCACTGATGTAAACTGGAAAAACAAGTTCTGAAAATGACGACGTAACTTAGCCCCAATCTGAACAGTGACTGGCTGTCTGCTGGCCCCATGTTAGCTGACCCATGATCATAAACTATGAGGCTTTTATGGCTCATATTAAGTTAAGTAACTGTCAGCAATATCTGTACAAGTACTTACTGACTTTTACTGAAGACTTTGTCAGCATGGCTCCAGAAAACCACAAGATCTTAAAGTATTTGGTAAGTTGCAGTCTGGAATTATGATTTCATCTGCTGTTTACTCACTGTGTGGTGTAGAGTATTTGCTGGGAATACAGAGCCGGTTGCTGGACAGATATGTGCGCTACAGTTTATTCACATCCATTGTTGTTTTTTTTTACACCTCAGTGTTTTCGTGTAAATGTGAATGGGACACAGCATGACTCTGTTGCATTTTTCTAGCCAGCATTGTAGTGTAAATGAGCCTTAGTATATGCATATATGAATGCTACTGTTTGTACATGCATATTTCTTAAACATACATATTTCTTTGACTATTAATGTTGTAGTTTTTCCAGGATACATGTCTCTACAGTATGTTTACTAATGTCAAGAGTATGTATTTTGAAACATCTTCTCCGGGACTGTAATAGTATGTTGTTCCGTATCACATTCCTGCATATTTTAGCCCAAAAGTCTATATTTGTGCATATGAGCTATTTCCACAGTAATGACTGTGTTCAGTGGTTCTGGGGCTGACATTATCTTTCACGCTCCGATTTAATCTCAGCTCAGTCAGAAGCGCATCTCCTGCCTCTGTCTCAGTTTCTCTCACGGTTTCTATGGGCAACTGTCGAACAAAAAGGCAAACTGACAGCGTAAGCGTCCCAGAATACAGGTTGTGTACAGAGCGAAAGAGATTTGAGTTCGATATTTTGGGTTGTTTAAGTTAGACTTCAAACTAGATTGAATAGAAGATTGACTGTCAGAAGAATTGGGAAGAGCAAGAATAGATGTAGGAACACTTTTGAAAAGCAGAATTAAGCAAAATTGTCTTTTCTGAGCTTTCTTCCATGTTATAATGTTGTTCTCTCATCGCATGTTTAAGTATTCCTCTGAGTATTGCTCTGAGGCCTCAAAAATGCTTGGCTTCACAAATCTCCACCTCTCCCACAAACCCCCACCCATTCCAGAAATCACTGACCAATCAACAAGCACTCTACAGCCAGTATTGTGTAGTAAAATGGCATCGTACAAAAAGTTTAAGTTTTTCTTTTATTATGTTTGAAAGACACTCTGCTGCCTACTTTAAATGAGGAAATCAACTTCTCTCACTTTGAATCTTGTCAACCTTGTGTCCTGTGCTATTGCCACATCAAAAAAAGACTTTTAAAAGACTTTAAAATATTCTTTTGTCATGTTGCCATAGCTGTTTCTATTTTTAACTTGTCTAAAGTGTATATCTGCCTCTGTTGTGTCTTGGTCTCTGGATCTCCGATGATGACCCATGTGGTATCTTGTACGCTACAGTAGGTATTTTTATCATAATGTTCAAATGTACTGAATATAATTTTGAATTTTCATGTGCTTAATTTAAAACAGCACTGTACAAATATTTGTTACAGTCCCTAGTTTGTTTTGTTGATTTTTTTTTATTTTTTTTATGTAGTGATAGATTAACGTTAAAATGGTCACATGCCTCACATCATGTGACTGCATAAACATTTATGAGTAAGTGCCAGTGTTCATTGACAAACACTGCCCTGACAAAGACTCTTGGTGTCGAAGGGTGTAATCCTCCATGTATTAATTACCTTTTACTTTTTTCCACAAGTGACACAGAGTGACTCAGATGCTTTACTCGACTGCTGTCTAAGACTCTAAATGGTACATATGAGATTCTAAGCTCTCTCCTTCTGTCTAGTGGTGAGTTGCCTCATCCTTAAAGAGCACCTGTTGGACCTTTTACACACTCTCTGGATCCTCTGAAACACTCACCTTTGTGTATCTTTCTTCCAGTTTTTGGCCATAATTGACCACACTGTTGCATGCATAGGTTGAATAGAAGTGCAAAACACATGAGTTAAATAAACCGCACCAAGAAATAGTTATTGGATGTAACACCAGTTCTCTGAAAATGTGTGACTCCAGTATACAACACTGCTGTTTAGTGGCCTATTAAAAGTTAATCAATGTAGTGAGTATTTAACACAGTTCTCTATTAGTTTGCAATAACTAATGACCAGCCATAGACCATAGGACTATGGCTGGTCATTTTTTGTGTTAGTTTGTGCCTCTTCACAGATACAAAGTTTGTATTTTTGGCAACAATTGGCTCTTTGGATCAAAAAGGTTGACGTCAAAGAGAAGAGGGCCACAGTGAACCATCTCCATCTAGCCCCTACTTCTGCATTCTCTCTTCTCACATCAACTATATTTATTACAGAGATAATAACAAAAAGTATGCATGGAATGCATGTATTTACAATATTATTTATTTGTTTAATATAAATTCATGTTTAATGAAAACTAATGATAAAGAAAATGTTTTATAAATTAGAAAAGTCCTCTTCTCTCATGTTTTAATATTAGATAACAGACTTTTCTCTTATTTCATTTAAATAATAGAAACATCTCTCTACATCCCACTTGGATGTATCATCATCCATGTATGAACCACCTTTGTTTGTGTGAATCTGTTTATCTTTCTTTCTGATCAGTTTTCACAATTAATGTTTGTTTTTTACTTAAACGTATCACTTTTACAACAAACACATATGAAAGTGCTACGTTACATCAAGATGTAATACAACAGTAATAAAAGTGGCATTCCCCTGAACTTTGTAAACCCTTTTATTCATTTCTTAACGTAGTGTCAGCATTCACCACCTGCAGAGAATTATGTACAACTCCAGATTTAAGCTGGAAAAAAGTCACGTCTCCCATTCACCTAAATAGGGACCTTGTTGTTACATCAAAAGAGGTAGAAATGTGTATTATTTGTTTGTTTAAATACTAGTTATGGAGGTACAGTACAAGTCAGTAATGAAAGTAACACAATTTTCTGCTTTTTACAGCATGCTTGCTGTTTCAGCTTAGTCGGCATTAATTCTCATTTGGTTGGTTGCCCTACAATGATAACTGTGTGAGGCGTTTTAACTGGTGTGAGTGCTGCAAGAAAAGAGAAAGGAGCCACATCGGAAAATCTGGAACTTGGCTGCACTGGCGGGTGAGTCAAATTTGTCAGTAGAGTCAAAATCCTTGAAAAAAAGAGTCCTGCAATTGGCAATACCAAATGAATCACTGGTATTTCAAGAAGATTTTTAATTTGTCCTCTTGACGCTTACAATACACAGTGGTCCTTCTGCTTTTGAAGCCTCTCCACAGCTTGACACCACCACCGCCATGCTGCACAGTGGGGGTGCTATTAGTGGGCTAATGAGCTGTGCCCGCTCTCCGTCTGACAGTTAGCTTTGGTTTATGGATGAGAGTTCACTTTCCATTTGGTCTAAACATTCTCTTCTGCCTCGTGCCTTCCCTCATCGTCTTGTGCAAGTCCAGTCCATCACAGGGGAGCTGCTTCCTTCTGGCTGCTCAACAACTCAACAGTGTAAATTTATAAAGCGGTGTGTATGCTCACTGTTGTTCTTCCAGTAGTGCTCCCAGTGGTTGCATCAGCGCTGACAGATAGCTCCTGAATCAAGTCCCTGGCCATTCACTCTTGACCAGCTGCAAAGTATGAATAGGCCAGCAAAGACATGTCTGCACTGGATTTGACTTGACCTTCTAAATAAGTAAAAGTTTGGGGTGCTTGGGGATAGAGGGTTAGCTTGTGAATCTTGGGCATGCACCATCATACATTGTCAGGTTACTCAAAATTTTATAATTTTTCAACACACAGCATTTTTTAACACATATTGGATTATATACTTTTCAAATTAGGTAGCATCTGTGGTTTCAGGCTTTTTAGGATTGATGTTTGTAGCAATTTCTCAGCTCCAACTAATCACTATGACCGAGGGCGCGCTCTCACCAGGTCAATTATTCCGGGCCTAGAATCCTAGAATCCTCCTCAAGCACAGATTGCTTGGATAATGTGAGTGCTCCATTCACTCCCAGGAACAGTTGCTCACGTATGTATGACTAGGAGTCTTATGTGATCGTCTGTCCCATTGTAAAAAGTGAATAAATACCTTCTTTGTCACTTAAAAAAATATGACTGAAATGTCTTCACAGCTTTCAGATGCAGAGTCGACAAACAAAACAAACAAAATTCAGCTTGGGGGGGCCCCTCGATCAGCTGTTTCTCTGTCTTAGTCAGTAATGAACAAACTAAGATATCCATGCTAGCTTTTATTGAATGAATAACCTTTTTTTTTTAGCCAAACTGTCACCCTGCCTGGACCAAAACATGTTTTATTTAGTAAACATTTTCAGTGTAGACTGTAGTTTATTTAAGAATAAGAATACCTTTATTAGTCCCTCAGTGGGGAAACTTTAAACCAGACATGTCCAAAGTGCGGCCCAGGGGCCATTTGTGGCACGGTTTGAGATTTCATATGGCCCTCTGCTTCTATGACAAAATGCATTACTTATGGCCCTCCAGCACTTTTGAACAGTGTTTCTGTAGCTTTGTCTGTACTTTTGTGCGTCTCTTCTAACTACTCTCTGCCTTGTATTTTCAAATTGTGTTGCAAAATAATTGCAGTTGTAGTTTTTATGTTCAAAGTTCATTATTTTGTTGGGACTTAGATTAGATTGAGCTTTATTAATTGCACAGTAGAGAAATTCACTTGTTCAGGCAGCTCTTATACAGAATAAAGTGCAGAAAGCAAGAAAATAAAGTGAGCATGCATCACAGACAAAAAGGTGCAAGACAAAAGTGACTTCTGTTAGACTGTGGTGTCAGATAAAATAATTTATAATTATTTGGCTTATAATTATGTATAAATACTTATAAAACAGTGAGCATTATATTTATTATGTGTGCGTTCAGTTCCTAGAAAACATCAGGAGCAGACTGTTGGCCCTTGAAGATTTGCACATCTTCAGATCTGGCCCTCATTGGAAAAAGTTTGGCCCTCCCTGCTTTAAACCAACTTTATGTAAGAATATTTAACCCACTATTTTATAGAGCTAAAGCTTTTACCAAATAGGGCTACTAATATTTTACAGATGTACTGGAATGTGATGCTATAGGTTTCCAATAAGCTAAACATACAGTCTACTATAGCCTATTTAAAAAATCCTGTAACCCCCTTTAGCGCCCTGACCCTCCATTTGAGAACCATTGTGCTAAAACTAACTTACACCTGCACTTAACAGATTCATGTTGTACCAGAACCAGTTATAGTTTGATGGTGATTGACTTCTAACGGCACAGTCAACACTCATAGCTGGAGTTATATTTAGTAACTCTAGCTTTATTAAGTTTTATGGAACAGCCCTTAGTCAGGACAACAGCAAGAACAACAGACTACAATCAAAAACTTAAGAAATTCAAAATTGTGGCAGAATAGAGCCACAAACTAACAAACAAGCTGTCAAAGTGTAGTACTGTCATTTTACTGCATGAAACCTACCCTTATTCTGAATAAACCTATTGGTCAGTTGAATTGTTGAATAAATCCCACATATCAGGCACTTATCACTTATTATTGAGGGTGCCATATGGGACTAACTAAAAACCAGGCATTTCACCCAGGGGGCGGGGCTTAAGGTCACACACTCGGTTGGTGATGATTAAAGTCAACTTTTTTTGGATAAACAAAGAATAAACAATAATAATTTTATGTTAGTTTATTTGTAACAGATAGAGGGATACTGCTTGGGTCGTTTTTTGTTCTGTTTTCAGCACAGAATAAGAGGAAAAATTGTGACAAAATATATGACAAATCATATTTCATTGTCACATACTTGTACAAAAAATAAAAATAAAATAAAATGCCTGGCCATATTGCCTTGAACACTGTGCATCACCTTTATTCAGGAAGCAACCTTAAATAATAAAGCAATAAGGTCTAACACAAAACCCTGCCTTTGTTGCTTATGAGTGCCATTAATAACCTGCACCACTACTGTCACTGCTGCTGTAAATGTGCACATGTTATCAGTTAAAATGGGATATAATGTAATGCTAAACAGAGCTGCTAATATGCCGTGTTAATCTGCATTGCCATGGTTCATTCGAGGTTTTTAGTGCATTCAGCTGAGTATGATTTACATTGTATTTCTCTGTATGTGTAAAATCATGTGAGATCTGCACTATTCTCACACTTGTTCAGCCTCTGTGTTATGTTTCCTCCGAGACCTTAAACTCCTACTTCTTTTTCCCAGAGGAGAGAAAAAAAAAAAATCAGATTAATTACAAGAGCCAGAGGAGCATGAAGAGCGGGACCACCAGAAGACATATGGTAAATTGCATATATGTGGGTGCTTTACTCTATGACTAGTCAAGTATCACTTTCAGTAGCATCTGCTGTGTGTGTGCATGTAGTGTTGTGGTGTTGATTTGGAGGTCTAACCAGTCAGGGGCCAAGGCCACATGTGATGCTATTCTCACAGCGGTCATGGTTCGATGAGGTGGCTTTAGACATGGCTCTACCTCCTGGTGGTGAGCTCCTCCCCAACTGAAAAACTACACTGGGTTGGTGCTTTAGAGAAGTTGAAACTTAAGACTTATATTGTGTCAAATTTTGAAAAGAATAACAATTTGTATTTGCATGTGAAAATTACTCATCTAAAACGCCATCGCCGGTGCTACAAACTGTATTTCTATACTTGCACAGACAAGACAAACACTCCATTTTGCATTAAAAAAATATGCATTATATAAACCCCAGTGTACACAGACACTAACTCTTTAGTATGGTGATTCTCAACTGGTGGGACTCAAAAGTAGGTCGCAGAACTGTTTTGAGTGGGTCACAGTACTTTGCCAGTGTAAAAATAAACATAATTATAATCATAATAAAAGAGAGTCACTGATTTACCCATCTAAATGTAGCTGGCAATCCAATTCTATCTGTTCTCTATCTATCTGCTGTCTGCTACTGAAATATTCTGATTGTGATGTCAGCCGTATGATCGAATCTTGAATAAGTGACTTGAGACATAGAGGTTTTATGTTCCGTTAGTGCACGGAAGCACAATTGAGTTGTGTTCTGTTAAAAATGCTGAAGTTACTGACATGAAGAGTTGTGGCTGTAAATTAAAATGCAACTAATCAAATGTAGAAGAGAATAATTCCCTCTAGTATCACCACTAACATGCTTAATCTTTAAATGTGTTCTTTTTTGTGTAATCTGATATTATGCTATCTCAAATTCAAATTACACAATGTGTTTATTCAATACATTTTATTCATTGAAATATTTATTTTATGTGCATCGTGGCTTTTTTTTTATAAGATAATGGTGGTCTAGCTTCGGGTGGGTCCTGAAGCTTGACCAGTTAAGAACCAATGCTTTTGTAGATGATAAAGAATCTTAATTTACTATTTACAGAATGTCTGCATTCCAGAGAATGGTACCGGAAGTTAAAAAAAAGACCATAATACATTTTTAATAATGACTGGAATTAGCATTAGCCACCAACGCATCAATGCAAATTATGAATAATCAAGATAGTTTAGCAATCTAACAACCACTCAACCACATGTCAGTAATATCAGAGCCTGTTTAGAAAACATTAGCAAGTATATCAGTGTTTAACTGTTTTGTTTATTGTAGCAATTAGCAGTTATAATTAGCATGATTAAGCTAAAGGCTGCACAGTTTATATTTCTGAAACGGTAGATAAGTAGTTACAGAAACATGGCAGACTACAATAGATTGACACTGTTCACTCAGATTGAATTCATCAGTCACAACTAATCCTACTTTATTAAGTTAACTTTAGCAACTTGAACTGACAATCAGCTCTGGATGCTATTAGTTCATAGTAAATTTGAACAATATAGTACAAGCAACGACTATTTGTTCCTGCTGTTTAAAGACCTCTAACTTAACATTTTTATTTTGTTCCCTGGTAAAAATGAATGGGATAGAAATTTAGTGTGTCTATGCAGTTTGAGAGGTGCTCATCTCAGAAAGTTATTGCACATTTCGTATAGCTGCACAGGGTTTGGGGCTGGATTAAGTGATGGGATGCAACTTATATTTATGCATATTTGGAAGTATTGCATTAGGAATGAGTGATGAAAACACCAAATTTCAAAAAAACTTTCACAAAAACTACTCACTTAAGGTGGTTTTTGATGTATGCGAAAAACTAGGTCAAATAAATTCTGACGTAGTGACCATAAAACCCACATGATTGTAGGCGGAGTACTTAAGTGTAGACAGAAGTGAATTTCAACTCCCTTGCACACACAAATATTTTAAAAAGCAGTGTCAGGGCCATTTCATAGATGTAGCGTCTCACCTTTGTTTCTAGCTTCCCATTGCATGTACAAGATGAACAAAATCACAGTTCCCAATAACAAATTTGTCAGTGAAGGTGAAGTGTAAAACCTATGGAAATAGAATGCACAGTCACTGCAAAACGTGCTGGAGTGTGTCACCTTGCAGCTGCTCTTGTGTTTTTTTACCCACATGTTCGATCTACCCCCAGGTGCTTTGGCGTGTCTCAGTGTACATGTGTAGAACAAGGGCGAGAAGTGTTGCTGCACATGTGTGTCCATTATGGGAGGAGGAACCGGAGGGAGGCCCCGGGGCTTTTTTTACGAGCCCAGCTTCCTGCAGAGCGGAGCGGTCTGAGGCAGGTAATAATAGCCAGGTCAAGATTCAATTATTTGCCTGGGGATTAACCTTATGGGGCCTTTGAGGAAGGTCGGCGGGCGACCCGGGGTTTCAGGCCTCTGAAACAGAAGCCACTTACAAAGCTTTTATTATTGTTCCCGGATGGTAAAGATCTGGAGGCTTCCAGAGCAACAAATCAACGCTATCACTGGGTTGACATCAGGCTCAGTGGTATGTACTACAAACACTACCACATGTAGTCTATTAATGTTAACGGTTTTAGAAAAATTAAATAAGGCTGCACAAAAGAAAAGAAATGTCTGTATTATATGGAAAGCATATTATCAAAGTATATTTCATATATTCAGATTTTATTGAATTCAGCGTTTCTGCAGGGTTCCACAAATTGAATTTAAGACTGTTTTAGACCTTTTTGGGTTCATTGTAGAAAGAAAATGAAGACTTTTTTCATAAGCAAGCAGTGTACAAAAGTAGTAAACGTGGTCATGCTGTTAAATGGAAACCCTTTGTGATCTTTGAAAGATCTGAGCTCTTGTATCTTCGACACTAATACGTCTTTGAGCATTTAGGCATTTTAGAATAAACTAGAACGCAGGTAGTTGTATCGAATGTATGTGACAAATTTATGACCTATTTAAACATATTTAAGGTGTAATATACCACATCACTGCAAATTTAAGATCTTTAAAAGGCCTTGATTTCAGATTTTTGCTTTAAACTTTTTAGACTTTTTGAGACCCCACAGAAACCCTGTTAATATTAAGGTTAAGATATAACCTACATATAAGATACAACCTGTCAGGAGCAGTGGATGACTCTGAGCCAGAATCTTGGTTAGGAGTACCTAGCTGCTGGATTAACCTAGAAAGGAAGGAAGGAAATTTGCTCACACAGGGAGAATATGCAAACTCCACACAGAGAGGCCCCGTATAGTCTAGGAATGGAACCCGAGACCTTTTTGCTGTGAGGCGAGACAAAGAGAGTTTGAACCACTGTGCTGCCATACACTCAAAATTAATCAAATATATATTCATGTAGTGTAGGTCATAACTTGCAAAAGTATACATATAGTTAGACACAGCTTATTGAAAGATTGCGGGGCATATTCATCATATTCTTACAAAATGGTTTTTAACTTTTTTTTTTAACTAAAACATTACATTTTTTCCTCTATAAAGCTACAAGTACATGCATAATAAACTATATCTGCCTTCTACCTTCTACAAAAAAGCTAATAAAAACCTTGGAACAAAAAAATATCAAGAACCAAAACCCTATGCCTGCTTTTAGTAGCTTTTTCTAAAATGTCCGCTTAAAGACTCTAAGGCGTATTTCTGCCAATATGAGAGCTCAGATCTTTACTTACCAAAATGCTTCAGGGCACTCACTGTCGCAAATGGTCACAACTAATTGGCATAGTCGTGTTTACAACTCAACCTTTTGTACACTGCCTGTTTATGAAATAGATCTTAATCTTCTTGAACAAAGGTCTTAAAAGGTCTAAAAAAAAGTCTTAAATTCAACTTGGTGAGAAACCCTGGTTCTACTTCTACATACTGCAGTGTATCTGGGTACCTGTTAACAGGAAACAGGCCTGTGAGCCATGAGAGAAACCAGTGGTAAAGGAAGTGTTACCATTCCACACTTCACCTGTGAAAATACTCAAGAGCTACAGGTCTGCCTTTAGAACCGTACTCGAAAGGCGCAGAGCGGAAAATTCACCCAACAGCTGCCAACTATTCGGTGAAAGTTTATTTTACTTTCTGTCTGAGAGAGCCTTGATCATCTTCACAAAGAGTATAACAACAATGGAAGCTCTTTGGTCTGCATGTCCTTTTCTATTTTTAAACATTTTAAGACAACCCAGGCATTTCTTCTGCTGTTTCCGACCAATCCACTTGATGTACATATCGATATCTGGCAAAACATCAAACACCATTTACATAGTTATGTTTTGTTGTTGTCTTTTAATGTTTGAGGACTACAGATGGAATTTGCTTCTAGCGACATCTGGCATCAGTGTTGGGAAAGTTACTTTGAAATTGTAATATATTATATATTACTAGTTACTGTGATTTAAATGCAATATATTTGTATTAAAATAACACTGTCTCTAAAATGTAATGAGTTACATTACTTTGCATTACTTTTGAGCTACTTTTGTCCTGCCCAAACTGTAGTCCTTCATATACTTAGTCATTTTCTAAATGACTTTGTAATTTACTGTTACAATGGCACATGCGGCCTGCTGTGTTTCATCAAACTGCACCCATTTCATCTCAGTGCAATTTAGGTTTCAAATAAGCTCACAAACTATACTGTATTTAAAGTTTCTGCGACCCTCTTTTGGGCCCATACCCTAATTTTGAGAACTACTGCTCTAAACCAACTTACACTTGCACTTAACAGTGTACAGCGTCAAACAGCAGGTGAAACATTTAGGTGCCCTAACACTCATGTTATGAAATGAGTTACCGCACATCCAGGCCTACAGTAATCTATACTGTTACCCGCTGATTTCTTGCTGCATGATTTGAGTGCACAGAGCACCTCAGAGCAACAGTAGACTGTGTGTATTTGGAAATGCAAATGGAGCTACAGCTGGCATACTGTTCCTTAAAGGGCCCATATAATGTTTTTTGGTGTTGTTTTGTGTGTGTCTTTTGAATTAATTTAGAACACCTCTAGATCAACAACCAAGCAATAAATATTGAAAAAACACTATTTGAAGAAACTCATCATTGGACTCTGTGAGAAACGCTCCCTGACCCTTTAAGAGCCCTCCCTCCCTGCTGCCCAGGTGCTGTCACGCACCTTCAGCGCTCCTCACAACATGTGCTGCTGCAACGCTGCAGTCCGTGGTTAGTTTGTTTGGTTGCTGCGGGGGAGGTGTGAGTTGAACAGGACAGGGCCATAAGGGGGGAGAGGCGTGGTCAGGTGGAAATGGCAGACACCGGTGAAACAAGACGTTTCACGAAGTCAATGTAAATAATAGAGAATCACTCAACCATACATGAATGAAACAAAAACACAACTCCAGGTATGTTTTGATGCAGGAACAACTTTAAAACATGATAGAAAGCTCAGAAAAGGCAATTTTGCATAATAGGGCCCCTTTAAGAAAATAGAATGTGTTTGCGTACAGCCAACAGTAGTATCTGATTTTTTTGTTAAACGGTGGGGACTTACGTGATGTGCTCTGGATGTGCCTCTTTATTTCCCCACTGTACCTCAGAGTGCACGGGACATAGCAGAACAATGCCACTTTGTCTTTTTACTCAAAAGCGTACGGAAGCTAAAGCTAATGCATTGATTGTGGCTCACAGGATGAGAAAAATGACAATTGATGGAAATATTATGAAATTAAAAGAAAAATATTTGACACCATGTGCAGTTATTTAACAAGTGGACAGACCTCCGCCCTCCTCCACCTCACATATCCCCTCAACAATAAACACCACCTTTAAGTCATTTCAGGATAACACCAGTTCTGCTTCAGGACACACATCTGCAAAAATAATAAACAAATTGGCTGCTTCTCTGTTGACTTTTCCCATTTTGGAGCTGATCGGAAAAACATGGTATTTTGAACACCTTAAAGTACTTGAGATTCAAATGCAACGGCTGAAACTAGTGACAGATTGTGATTAGAAACAATGGTCTCTACAACTGCAGGGCTGGCACTTACAGACGAACATTTACAAAGAATCATTCACTCACAATTTAGATTAACCAGTTCTCTAAACACGTGTGGAGAAGGACATGCAGACTCCATTCAAGTGGGCAAAAGGTTAAATCCATGATCTCCTCGCTGAGAGGCAGGGACACTAAACCTTTTACCTCCACCTCATGACCATAGCCCAATTAATTTTAATCTAAAAAAAAATCTTGAACTTGATTATTTGTGAAATACATTTGTAGCTTTGCCTTTTTACAAGTCTCAGATTTTATTTAATTTTTTTACTAAATTAATTACAGTCATGAGTTACGATATAGCTGATTAGCCGCCGTTGAGCTTTTAAACTAGTCAAAAAGACTATGAGAAAAATGAATGGGGCATTAACTTCTGGCACCAGAGGGGCGCGGGCACTGTTGTGGTCCATTAGCCACAGTAAACAGGAGAATACTTCCAGTTTACTTCCCAACTTTCATTCAGTGCATTAAATTCACTTGGGTTTACTGCAATCAAAATTTTAAATGCAGTGTTTTGATTCATGAAGCGGTCGTACAAATCTAAACCAGAAATAGCTGCTGCTGAAACGTGCTAGCTTTGTTTTTTTCAAAATAGTAGGTACAACATTTTGTGCATCCTCTCTTTTAATGTGTTTATCAAAAGAATAAGAGGTGTTTCATCAAAATAACATTTCCCCTTTCAATACTGGTCACATGGCTCCCATTTTTGCTTGATAAGCTTTTTGGGGGATTCTTAGGATTGCTTTGGGTAGTGGAAACATCTCCTAATAATCTCACCACACTGCCCCAGTTGAAATGTCCTGTAACAACCTGACCAGTACCCCACAAACTCAAATTCTGTCGACACATTTAAAATACAAAACATTACAGAGCATCTGTAAGTGTTCTTCTATAAAAATAAAAGCCTGAATTGTGAACTTCACAAGAGAGCCGCTCTCATCCCATCTATATGAGTGAATTAATCATGTGCACCTCTTTCCAAAACACTTGTGCATGAGCTAATGGAAGAAGTCCTCCAGCCGAAATTAATGCGCTGATGAGGAACGTCCCAGATATTTATGGGCCAAATCCCATCTGTGGGCTTTCTCCACTATACCTGCCTGTCATCCGCTCTATTTCTGGCTGCTCAGCTTGGTGAAGTCTTGGCTTGGGCCAGTTGCGAGAGATGAAAAGAAAACAAAACGCCTTTTGATCCGGCAGCCGTGTGTTACAGCTCTGTCAGGGAGCATTACCCCGATAACCCCTTCAAATGCATCAGCTGCGGGGTATCCCAAGCCAAATATCCTGACCTTTCGTGTGTATGCTATTAATGCAAAAAAGCTCCAAGCAGACTGAATGGCAACCCATAGACGCTGCACCCCCGCCAAGTGTTTTTCTCATTCCTCTTCTGGTCATTTCTCTGTGTTTTCTTCCAGCCGTGCTAGTTCAGCCGACAGCCTTTTCAGTTGATCAAATAACCGCGAGCTGCATGCAATGCCGTATTGTCGGGGAGTTATTCTGTTTCATGTTTGACATATTCTCTGGGAAAGGTAGGACATATTAGCTTCCTAGAAGGCAAAGAAGACTAGGAAATAACACAGAGACCTTTGGAACCACGGTGATATAAATTTACTTCAGCCCTGTGAGGAAGGCATGAAAAGTATAACATTGTTTGAACACATTGGATTTCCTTTGAGCACAGGCCTGATCTGATTTGAGACCAGAGAGTGAGGTCACAATATGAAGGAGACAAATGTGCAATAAATGCGGAAAATAGTCCATTTTGGATGCTCGGTTCCATTATGGCACTTAAAGCAGCCATGTATAATTTTTATTTTGCTGTTGTGCCTGGGGTAATGCCAAATTCCGTGACCTAGTGTTCTTACTTTTATTTTAATAAAAAATCCAAAACTGAACCAATTTGTCACTATTAGTAATAATCACTAACACAAGACATTAAGTAAAAAAAAAAAAAAAAATTAAGTAAAAAAAAAAAAAAAAAAAAACTTCTAGAGCCTAATGTGGACCCCTTATCTCCACCTTGTTAACACATTACAGCTTGCTTTGGCTGTTTTTATTCATATTCCACCTTGTTTCTCCGTTTTTTCTGTTCATGTTTTTCTTTTTCTTGTTTTTTTTTTCTTTTTTTTTGGGAAAGCTCCTTCATGTAATAAGACATTTCCAGCTCTAAAACATTAATTGCACCTTACTTTCAATTTTTTAAATCTAACTCAACAGCACCCCTTAATAGAGTGTGCCAACTTATTGTTATTACTATTATTATTTTTAGACAATTAAACAGTTTTCCTATAATCCGATAAATCTGTAAGTATTTGAAGTACGTCAACTTGATGCTTTATTTTACTGAATGTACAACCCATAGCAGTCTGACCCAGTAGTACCTACTGTAGTCTCACTTGGTTGAGAATCTCTTGCCTGCACAGCGACTTCCACTCAGGAGAAAACCTGTGGGACCAACTGAACTCCTTTACACATACTGTACCTGCAGAACAGTCTACTGCAGACACAGATCTAGATCTATAAAGCTTGCATATGCTCAAAACAAGGGCTGAAACTAGTTTACACCACTCTCTACACCAAATGTATTTATAAAAATTAATGTAGACGTGTAGCTCCATGCAAACTCCAAACCTGAGACAGAGACATGGCACAAAGGCAGCCGAAGAGTAAACTGAGGTTTGACAAATTAATATTTGATGTACATTTGATACAGGTTATTTTTCCTTTATATTTTTCTGAAAACCAAAGGATTTAATTCAGGTATAATACTCACAGTGAAAATACTGATAATGCATTTAGTTTTTAATAATTTTGTCTCAAGGGGAGTGTTTGTGTCATTAGAGGGCTCTGCAGCCATGCACGCTCCAACAGAGTCACACTACCCAGGCCTGCCAGACAAACTCTTTTCCTATTCTATACAAAGAAGTTAGTCTGTACCTGTTCAGTAACATTTCATTTCTGAGGCAGAACAATGACAGGCGGAGCCAATCAGAGAAACGAAGGGCTTGACATAAGCAGTGCACCACTGACCAAAACAAACAGGGATTCTTGTTGTTTTTATTTTCTTAAAACGTGTACTTATTTCTGAACAGGGACAGCAACAGAAGCCAGCTGTACAAAGTCATTTTTTTTAATGCGTTCATTAGCTACATTGCATGTCAACTGGACTTAACTGTTGTTAAAAAGGCAACAAGATGAAGAAAAAAATTAGTTAATCAGGTCAGAGAAGTTATTAAATTAGCTCGGTAGCTAGTGCTAAGATGAGCTGCAGATAAACAGTTGTGATAGGCTAGTTCCAAATTGAACCAAAAAAATGCTCCGCTCTGAGGGGGGAACCAGACTGTCTGGCTCACCAGGCTAAAGTCACACTGGCTCTGCATAAAAGTCTGTTTGGAGCTATTTAGACTAAGAGCAGGAGATCCTTGAAAAATAATAGAGTGCTTTTATGAAATAATCATTGAACATAACTCTAACCAAATCCTACAAATGGTTTTCACAGGGCTGTCATTTACATCTGACACTCAGACCTATACGTTCACTACAGTGTGTGCAATAAATGCAGGGTGTGATAAGTCTGTAATTTCCTGGCGTATGCCACTTTTTGCTTTACA
Source organism: Bostrychus sinensis (assembly GCA_020698575.1). Classification (NCBI taxonomy): domain Eukaryota; kingdom Metazoa; phylum Chordata; class Actinopteri; order Gobiiformes; family Eleotridae; genus Bostrychus; species Bostrychus sinensis. The sequence goes on along the minus strand of CM036257.1, from coordinate 7,899,722 downwards.
GCATACGCACACTTTTAGGAAAGATCCTACTCAAAGGCCTCTGATCAGTTGTCTTTCCAGTTGCATCCAGAAGCAGTTTATTCTGCATCTATAGTTGTAGCTTTTTTAGAAACCCTCAAAAATTAGATAATTTTTTGTTCAAAGAATTAATCTAATCTAATCTTCATAAATGTTCTTAATCTGCCTTATGTATTCACACGTGCTTTTAAAGTCTGAAGGATATTCATCGAATCTGTGCTGATATAAGAAATTGGGTTCAGGCATTGTCTATGATGCTAAATGAGCCTAGGAGTTTAACACAGATGCCAAACAAAGAGATCGACTTCTTTATAGTGATAGCAGTTAATATGCTGAACAATAATATGTGTGATCAAATTATGCACAACATAACCAAATAGAGCAAAGGAATTTACAAATTTGTGATTGAATTTGCAACCGATACTAATAAAAATGATAAAGTTTAGATAAGAAAGAAGCAATGGCCATTTTGGCAACTTGTATCCAAGTTAGATCATGACCACCACAATTATTTGTGGACTAAAAAATTAAAATTGACCAGATGGCTGGCCAGACTACCACTGTGAAGTTTTTGAGGAAAACTAAATCTCCAGGACCAGTGCAACTCTCTTTTAATTTATTTGTTTTGAACATTCCGCTGCTGCCAGTAATTAACCATCTACCCTCTGCTTTTACAAGTGCTGTGAGCTGAATAGCAAATAAATAAATCAGCTCTGTGTGTCTAATGAGTTTATGGAGTGGATTTAGTGCTGTTTAACTGTGTGGTAAAAGAACACATTTCAGTATTTTAAAGAAATAAGTTGACAGAACTGTTTTCCAGTATTTATGTGACTTTAGCATTCCACCGGAAGGCAAAACAAACATGGCAAGGCACAGCAGACATGAGGAGACACAGCCAAAAGTCAAATGTTTTGGTTGGCCTGACAGCTCAGAAAAAAATATACTAGTGCTAGGCAATGATTAGAATTTTTAATTGCAATTAATCGCACAAAAAAAAAAAAAAAAAAAAAATCTAATTTTGCCTTGGTTCACTTTATATGCATTACATTTGGCCCTGGTAAGGGTCAGATGCTCTGCTATGGGTTTGTAGAGGTTTTAGGCTAGAGCTGTGTGTCTTTATCTACTCAGTAACATCCACATATGCAAAATATGCATATAATATCATATGCAAAAGTTTGGTCGCCCCTCTGAGGTTGCATAATAATTTACTCTGTCTTCACGAAAAAAGATCACAGAGGTATGTCATTTATTTGTTTGTGGCATTTGGGTTCTAGGGTGTTTTCCTAACAATTTTTAGTGCAGCAGTATTTAGGTGTATGAAATTAAATGAAATATAAAAAAAATGGCTGTGCAAATGTTTGGGCACCCTTATAAGTTTGTTGATTTGCATGAATGTAACTTCTCAAAATGGATTACTTGCAACACAGAGACATTTTTTCACATTTCATTTAATTTCATACATCTAAATACTGCTACACTCAAATTTGTTATTAGGAAAACACCCTAGAACTCAAATGTCTCTTGAAAATCAATGACATACCTCTGTGATCTTTTTTTCATGAAGAGTCAATTACTATGCAACCTCAGAGGGGTGCCCACACTTTTGCATATGACTGTATATTGGTCATTACACCTTAGCAGAAAATGGAAAGGAACTGGAATGGAAAGGTGTCAAAAATGATTTCCAAAAGCTTAAAAAAAAGCATATGCCCCCTTTAACAATTTACAACCAGCGTTTTTCCTCTTTAACATAAAAAGCCATAGAAATGATAGGCACTTTTCTAATTATGGATTGCTGTATGGTGGTTGACAGCCATGCGAAGAGTGTAGGATGTGTACTAGAGCATGGAAAGTGGACACAGAAACAAGCAAAGGAGGCTAAAAAGTGCACAAAGTATCCTGCCTTCTCATCTACAGACAGCTGTAGACTTCATTGGCAAGGGTCCTATTTTTATACTGATGTCTGAACCCAGTACAAAGGTCTAAAAACACAAAGTAACTCCAGCTAATAAAAGGCATAATATGGACGTGTAGAGTGAAGAGTTGTTACATGTGTCTTCACGTCTGGAGCGTTGGTGCTGACAGTCTGACAGTAATGAGTGGTCCTGAGTCAGCGGCAGACTGTTGTTGTATCAGCCGGAGACAAACTAAAAGTGTTGGAGTGATGAGCAAATGTCAAAGAGTCTCTGTAGAGGGTAGGGTGTTATATTTTTAACAGGTGAACTTTACCTCCAACAAGTCTCCATAGAGCTTGCTCTGTTAAAGTATCTTGTCCATCAAATGTCCACTTTTCTATTTTTAAAGTGATTTAAGGCATTTAAGGACAGGAAACACTTCTTTTATGAAAATTTTGTTACAGGTAGTGTACTATTTGTGCCAGTCCAAAGTATGGATAAATAATGGAGAGTTGTATCTGGATGGCCATATGGGGTAAAGCCTGTGCCAGATTAATATACTAAATCACTCTATGCTAGGAGGCAAATGATTTAATGTGTCAATCCCAGAGGGGAAAACCAAAAGTAAAGAAGATGGGTTATATGTGTAAGGCATTATCCATTCTTAATACTCACTTAAAGCAATACTACAAGATATGTAACTATACAATTAATTTCCTTGTGATCAACATAACATGTAAGGTCACATTACAATCTTATTAAAACAGATTTTACCAAATCAATAGGATTGACTACACTTCTGATTTTCATAAATATACTGTATCTCAGTGGCAGCTGAAGATACAGTATATAATACAGGGTAAGCTCATAACATTTAATCCCAGGCTAACTAGGAGCTAGTTTCTCTACAACTTTGATGTTGAATGAACAAACAGATGATCTAGCCAAACTTATGCAAGATTCAAACTCAACAGTGCTATGATTAGCCTTGTTATTTAGAGTGCAACAGGTACAAACAGTGAAAATGAGGTATAATCACTTCGCTTTAAACTCCGGACAGGCTCAGTTCAGCCAAGACTCCTCAGCTGTGAGCTGTTGGTCCCTCGTCCTCAAATTCATAGCATGGCATTCTCCGAAGCCGGCAAATACCGCTCTGACTTGTCAGTCAAAATCTTCTGCCAGTTCCTCCAATCAGCAATGATCAGCAGAATCACGGCCTGCCCACTTCTCCATTCACTCCAAGAGACGCTGAGCATCCAGGGGTGGAACATTTTGGGGGTATTTATCAGATCAGCATCTTTGTTTTTTGCAATAAAAAAAACACGCTTTTAGCAGTCTCATAGAGATCCACTGAAGCTCAGCAGTCAGTAGGATTTCTACAGCGTCTGAGCTGCTCTGAAGTGAGAGGAGGATCTCGTCAGAGAACCAGACTGAACTGTTGATTAATGAACCACATACTCACTAAATTCAATGCATTCTAGCATGCTTTTAATGTAACTTGTTATATAATTTTATGAAATTCAACAGTGCACATTTGACTATTTATTTTATGAAATTTTAGTGGAGGTTCAGCTTCTCTTGCAGTCACTGAGTAATCACCACTGCTGTATATTGGAACGGGGCAACAGTGGCACAGGAGGTTAAGTGGGTCATCCAATAACTGGAGGGTAGGCTGTTTAATTCCCACCTAACCCAGTGCATACACAGTGTATCCTCGGGCTAGAAACTTCACCCACATTGCCTACTCCAGTCACAGTATGTGTCCAGTTGAAACAAGAAGGGCATCTGGTGTAAAAACTTGCCAAATCACAGTGCAGTTGATTCGCTGTGGCAACCCCCTAAGAGAGCAGCCAAAAGCAGGACTGTCGCGGTGACTGCATTATTGTCATACTGTGCTGTTATCAATCCAAATGCATGAGACCACAAGCAACCTCAATTTTGTATTTTACTGAGGCATTCATGAGGGAGTGCATGAGCTGCGCTGCCTCCAATAGCTAAAAAAAACATTTTGAGTTGTGTTGAAGCCACCCTTCTCAATTGAAGAGAGCTCAAGGAGAAACCGGGTTTGTGCATTACTTACAGGTAAAGCCCGTAGACTCGAATGCTGCTTCTCCCATCTGGTGCCTGCCACAATCATGTGACATAATTGCTCTCTCAACTTGCACGCAGGTACATGTGCCTTAGTGCCACAAGTGCCCCATCAGAGTTTCAGTAGCACAGGGGACATTGTTAGCCTACTTCCTTTTCTCAAACCACATGGGTGAACATGGATTTTTGGATGGATTGTCAATCAAGCCTGACTTCCAGGATTTAGCGTATATCATAACTATACCTTAAGAACAGGTAAAACTTTTTTTTTTATTAAGTTTGTTTAGACATTTCATTTTTTTCAAGTGTTATTAATTAGCCTCTTATATTGCTATTAGCTTACATTATCTTTAAAAGGTATGTTAAAGACAATGAGGTAAGATCATTTAGACAAAAGTGTGAGTGAGTATGGCGTTTACAACATTGTTCCTTAATATTTTTCACAGATTTTTAGCGACTTCTGCATTGCATACTTTTTAATGACTTCCCCATGAGCATACCACATCCAAATCTACAGTCTGACTTTTGCCAGATTGGAAAAATAAATACCTATTTCATACCATTTTTCTGTAATATCTATGTATATGCAAGCATTTAGGCTACACAAGCGCCACCAAGCTAGAAGTCACTGGATGCTTATGAAACTGTAATGCTAGACTTGAACAGGACGGATGCAGTGTCTTAAGTTCAATGGGATTTTTTCTGTGCTTCCCCATCAAAGACTGATAAACTGAGATCTGTCTAAGGAAATTAGCATACAGCGCTAAAGCATTGCATAAACACATCAGATAAAGTAACAAAAAATACAACATGGCTAATGACTTTTACCATTCTTGCTTCCTATGCTAACAGTAAACAACACAGCAGCTAACACGCTTGAATTTAGTGCTCTTATCTGGCTTGGTCATACAAATGAATTGAAAAATGGCATGCTTTTTTTTTTTTTTCTTTTTTTTTTTATAACATTACTTACAGAAAGGTCTGGGCTTTTGAAGTTTTATCTGGTCTATGTCTACGATGTCCATATTGGAATAATAAAGTGCAGTCTTGTGCATTTACTGTCCCTTAAGGTCATATGGAGGGGCTCTGTTTATACAAGGCCATAACAGTGGAATTTATGTAAAGCACTGGATCATTTTAAAGCACAGCAAGGGGCTTGATCCACTGCTGAGTTACCTGTCTGGCTCTGTGTAATAACACTTTACAGGCTCTCTGAGGTCTGCACAGGGTCTTTTAAAACAATTGGGACAGTGCACACGGACCGCTGCGGTTTACATTTAATTATGGTTACAGCAACTACTATTAATTTCAGAAGTAAATTGCCTCTCATGTCTTCGTGTTGAGGTTGATTGATGAAGTCCCTCATACAAAAGCAATTAAGGATTTAATCAAGGCATCACTCAACAACACGCGACCACAGGGACAGAATATATTGCATTAATGCTAACGTGCAGTTATTAAGAAATCCTGGTGCATATTATTTTGTTTGTTTATTAATAAGACTCATAAATTCAGAGTAAGACAGACACACTATTTAATATGTGCATTTCTTCTTTCTTTTTGACTTTTCCCATGTTGGGTCACCTCAACAGATCATCTGTCTCTTATTTTGCAGTTTCTGACTCAACCCTCCACATTTATCAAATCTTGGGACAGGCACAAAGGGTACACTGGCTCCCCCTGAGGCTGGATGAAATCTGTGTATCCCAGGGGCGTCCAAACTTTTTCCAAAGAGAGCTGGATTTAAAGATATGCAACAGTCCAACTCTCTTTATGTTTTTTAGGTACTGAAAGCACATAAAGTATACTGTTTTATAAGTATTCTGTTTTCAAAAGCCAAATTATTATTCATGTTCTTTGACAACAAAATCTATAACAAGAACAAAATAACATTGTTCAACATAAAAAACAAAACAAAAACATCCTCTATGTAATAAACATTTAGCTCAGGCTTTTTTAAATGCTTACTATGAGTAGTGTGTAATAGAGTAATTGGTAATACTTCAAAACATGCTAAACATGGAAAACACAAGGCAGAGAGTAGTAGATGAAATGCACAAATGTACAGGAAAAGCCATGGACACACTGTATGAAAGTGCTGCTGGGCCATAAGTAATACATTTTGTCATGGAGCCTGAGGGCCATATGAAACCTCAAACTATGCTGCACTTTGGACATGTCTGGTGTATCCCTTATCCCTTTTTTAAATAATGTAAAAACTGTTACTAGGCACATGATTAGTTAACTAACAATGGATTACCAGGTTATCAATGTTTACATCTGTTTTATAGCCCCAGCACCTACTCAACCAACAGAAAACGAAGCAATATCAGTATCTTCAGCTTAATATTCCTATTGACATTAGCCGCAATCATGAACAGCTAGTAGGGCCAGTACAACTACCATGTAAAAGCCTTTTTTCCTCGAATGGATGAATATTATATGGAATATGGATATAGTATTTTTGCTGGAGAGCCGGACACAGACATGTACTTCAACGCAGCTGGTCGAAACTCGTGCATTGACTTGAATGGCGTCTGTTATGAAGGTCATGCAGGACAAATACCACACACGCACATTATTCAGCGTAAACTGGGCGTTAAAGAGTTAAATGTTGAAAACCATCATAGTATGTCTTGTTTACAACCTCCTTAACAAATAGACACCATTAAACTCAACGCACAGTAAGTGTCCGGCGCTCCGTTGAGTCTATTTTTGCCGGATGCCGGTGCCCTCATGCAGTTAGTTGAGCCAGACAGGAAGTCAGACACTGGACCAATGAAGTGGATATGTTAAATTTCAAAGTAAAATGCTTTGTGCAGACTTTACTGGTAACACGGGGTCAAAAACGAGATCGGATACTGTTAAAACATGAGTAAACAGAAAGTATTTGGCATGTACCAGGGACAAACTGCACACCATAACAACCATAACATATTCAGTGAATTAGGCATAAGGATGTTAAAATGTGCTGCAAGCAGAGGCCTGTGTGCATGTGTGCAAATAAACTATTCTAGACTATTTTACTATAGTTGGCCTAATGTGTGAAGTGTCACCCTATGAGAGCAATAATTAGATTTTAAATTTTTGCATAATATATTTAGGTGTGTTGTTAATTTAAGGTGACTAGATTTTTAGACCCACACATTTAGTTTTTTACTATTCATAGTGCATTATAACTCACAAAAAGCTTCCGAAATTCATACCATTTTCTGTCATGTTATTAAGCACATGAAGCTAGGGCTTAAGGTTTGAATTTTGATGGCACTTAATGAATAAAAATAATAACATATGAGTGTTTTAAAACTGGGACTGTCCAGGTCACCCTACATTAATTCCACTATAGAAAAAACTACTGAAGCCATTATTATTTGTGTTTTAATGTAGTATATACTGCAACTGTGTGAAAAAAGTCTACTTGTACTGCTATATATGCTATAGATTTTACATTTTAATCTCAAACAGAAATGCACATACAAATACAAAAAAATAAGTACATTTTAATTAGTTTGTTCATTGAAATTACACTGTGTACATGCATCTATACTGCAAATTCATAATTACTAGCTCCAATAGCTGAGACACAGTTACTAATTGGACTCCTAGCATTACGCCCAAACGGTAGCAGTGACCCGTGATCTGCTTCCCGCTTCTGTATTAGATCCTTTTGTCGAACACAAAGCGCAGCTGCTGAGATTGTCACAGTCTGTAAAACGTCAATCAGACCTCAAATAAAACCCCCGGCAGCTTGTGTTATAATTCAATCTCTATAGCTTTTTTTTTTTTTTTTTCTTCTTCCACGGACGTTGAACCCAAGTGAGTTAAAGACTTTTCTCAGCGACTCCGGGGTCATGCTATGGGAAGTTATCGGAACAGTGCAGTGCCGAGATGTCATTATGGACTCGCCACTGCAGTTCCCATTATAACAGATCAAGTGAAAGAGCAGCTGCGTTGGGGCCTGTGGAAAAGCTGTGATAATGCTTGTGTGTGTGTGCGATTGGAAGCCCTCTGAGAAAGAGACTGAGAGGAGCGATAAAAACAGAACTTTTACTGTGAGTGTCAAAAGGACGGTATCATTTCACCTAAACGCTTGTCTCCATAAAAGGACAGAGACGTTTTCCAAGATAAGCGGGATAAGTGATAAAATTGTAGACATGCTATACAGTTCAGTGAAGAGTGCATTTCTATTAAGTTGAGATAAATGAGGACAAAAGGCACACTTTTATTTGAGGGGAACAGCAAGGGGCAGTTTGGTTCAGAAAAGTTTGGATTTGGTAACTCCTAATAAGGACGGTGGAGTTACACTGTTGTGGTCAAGTCTAAGGCTACATTCACACGTCAAGGCAGATGAATACAAGTCAATTCTGAATATTTAAAACTTTTCCCCAAAATAATAATTAAGTTGAAAACTTGGGATGTCCCGATCCGATCACGTGATCGGAAATTGGGCCCGATTACGTGGTTTCAGACTCGATCGGAATCGGACGTTACCTCCCGATCAGGACTCGGATATATATGTATATTTATTCTCATTACTTTTTATCAGATCTGTAGTTATGCGGTGGTACAGAGTGAGACCTCCTGACTCCACACAGAAACAGCAACGCGTGTGGCATGACATCACTTTGCTGCAGTGACACTATTGGTTGAATGCCGCCAAGCAAAGCAAAACAGCAGCTTGAAGCTTGGGGCGCAAGTATGTCTGTGGTGTGGAGGTATTTTAACGTGGATGACAACAATCTTGCGATTGCAAAGTGTGAGATATGCAAACTTGGGATTTCAAGAGGTGGCAAGGAAAAGGCTGCATTTAACACGACAAACCTGATACGGCACCTGAAAAACAAACACCCGACACAATACAGCGGCTTTACCCAGGCAACCCAGCCGAAGACGAGTCAGCCCACGCTGCAGGACGTTTTGAAGAAGAGAGAAAAAAATGTCCCATGACAGTGCGAAGGCAGAGGGCATCACAGCCAAGGTAGCGCAAATGATTGATCTGTTTCTTTGCTCTTCATTTTTCTACTTCTTTATTTTTCTACTGTATTATAGAAGTATCGGATCGGGACACAGTATCAGCCGATACTCAAAATCAAATGACTCGGACTCGGGGGCAAAAAAACCTGATCGGGACATCCCTATTGAAAACCTCACTTTTCCACTGACTAGCTCCAGCACTGTTGTCTGCATGCTTGTTACTATTTGATCTAAGGCCCATTGTTGATGATTTTGTAGGCTCCCATTTCAAAATCGATACACACAGAAGCATGAACGCATCAGATTTCAGAATTTCTGAATTTTCTGAAAAATATGAGATGGGATTCTCAACCAAAACAAAAGACTCGTTCTAGAACATGACTGCATATGGCCTGCAAAGTGTTGTCTTTATTGTCCCACTGTTCTTCGAGTCTTGGTGTCTGACTGTCTTTATTTGTCCAGCAGTAAAATAATTGGAGAGTGAAGCACAAGTAAATGCATGATGACCTGCTGGCCCTAGCTGACTACAAGTATCTTATTGGAGAATGTGTTTTTTTTTCCATCATAAAAAAAAACAAATTGACTTTCTCTTTTATTGTTTCTGCAGCTTTACTGCTCTGTCTTAATAATAAAACTTATTCTCTCAGGACTTGTCATGTTTCAAAGACTATGAATGCTCCAGATAGCAATTAATCGATTACTAAATTAGTTTGCTATTATTTTAATAATCAATCATAACAGATGAATTTGATTAGTTGTTACAGCCTTACTGGAGGTACAGCTAAAATAAACCATAGAAGAATATGATTTTAGCTGCACTAGTTTGCTGCACTTTGGCCTTTCACAAACTTTTTCTCTAAAATTACAAACACTTATGACAAATAAGGGCTTACTAGCAACAAACAAGACATGCTTTTTGAGAAGACTTTTTCTGGTCTCTTTTTAGATAGTACATTCGGTAAAAATGTGATTGCTCTAATCATAACCAATAACATTTTTCTAAAACAGTGAAGCTTCATGCAATGCTTTGTCTCTCTTTTTGTCCTTTATTTTACATGTGTTTTTACTTCCCTTTTTTACTTGGTTCCACATAGAATGGACTTCTTTCTATAGAAAAGATAAAAAATTATAATATTTGACCTAAAATAGTGTCTAGTGTCAAAGTAAAAGACAAAGGAACTATAAAAACAGACTTTTATTACTTATGCCAGAGGAGCCGTATAATTTAACTTAAACACTTGTCTCCTTAAAAGGACACTTCTCCAATGTAAGCACACATGTAGACATACTATACTCTTCCCTACATATCAGCCAAAGCCTGGATCATCCCAAGGTCACAGAGAATTGGGGAGGGGAAAACGCACTCAGGCTATTCCCCGCTCTGTTTAATATGGCGCTCGTATCATGCTGAGTTAGCCTTTAAAGCCGACCGCCATTACTCTCCGGGAGTGAGTGATGAGAGACCACAGTCAAAAGCACATGTAACGGCACGGCACGCTAACGTCAGCCTTTCCTTGTTATTGCGCCGCACACTATATCATATAAATTCCGCATAAACAATCATTATCTACCCACCCAGATAGACTGCACATGTGAGGAGAGCTAACGGGTCGGATCCCCCCCAAACCACAGCCGTACCTCACACCGTTTTACCGTTGGACAAATAAAGACGGTCGGACGCCAAGGCTCCGTGAAGAACAGTGGGACAGTAAAAGGTAGCACTTTGCAGGCCGTTTGCAGTCATGTTCTTGAGCAAGTCTTTTTGTTTTGGTCAAGGATGGCTTCTCATGTTCTGTTCCCGAGATGTTACGAAAGCAGAAAGTGTTTATGGGCCGCCATGGTAAAAATGTGTCGGTTCACATAACTTGGACTGCTTGAACGTTCCAAGAAGTGTGCTAAACATTCATGTCTGTCCAGAGAGTAATATATCAGGCATATTTTTTAAGAATTCAATAGGATTATAATGGAACTTGTGGAGTGGGATTATAATGGGTTTATCAGTGAATAATGTGCAGGGTTCCTGTGGGGCATTAAAAAGCAAAGTCATTCAATTGATTTTGCAAAAATTAAAGCCTTAAATTGCATTAAAAAACATTAAAATGTATTCCAACTAGCTTTCAAATCTTAAAATAATTTTGCAGAGTTTGCTTCCATCGAGACCAAATATCAGATGTTTGACTTTATTGATTATTTTATGAACTGTATTTTACAATACTTACATTTACATTTTGACAATTTAAGCTGTCGTGATTGTATGTCTGTGGCACAAAAAAAAAAAGGTTAAAAAGACATTAAAAAGCATTTAGATCTTGACTGATCTAAAACAGTTGTATTAACCCCATGTAAAGTTTTAGTAGTGTTATAAATAGTCTTTTAAAATGGTAAAAGGTCACATTTATATAGTGCTTTTCTATCTTCATGGGTACTCAAAGCGTTTTACATCAAGGAACCATTCACCCATTCACACTCACATTCATACACCAGTGTGCGCAGACACTGGAGGTAAGGTGGGTTAAGTGTCTTGCCCAATGACACAACGGTGTGAGTGGGGTTAGAACCACCAACCTTCTGGTTAGTGGACAAGCAGCTCTACCAACTGAGCTACTGCCACCCTTTTTAAACATTGCAGCCTTCTGATTAAAAGCACTACTAATAATAATGATACCACTGGATTATTGACCTCAGGCCTGTTGATCAGGGGTGGGCAAAGGGGTCTGTTGTCCCAGGCCTCAGGGAAATGGTCCCTCTTCTTATATTTTTCATTATGACAGGCCCATGTGAATCCTTGTTGCCCTGGGCCCCAGCAAGCCTGGCTACGGCCCTGCCACTGCTCCTACTGCTAATATGTATCACGGACGAGGAACACAAGGAGGGAACGGACCCAAAATGCAGACTCAGCATAATTTTAATTCCAAAAGTACTTACACAGAACACGAAAGACACGACCATACTCGACAATGAACTGACAAAGACTAAGGGAGAACACAGGACATAAATACACAAGGAAACGAGACACAGGTGAAAGACATCAGGGCGGGGCAGGTAATCAAACAAGCGGGAAAGAGGCAGGCAAGGAACTGGGAAAACAAGGAAACAGACGGAAGACTACAAACCAAGACACACGAGAAACAAACAGAAAACAAGACATGGACATGGACATGGACATGGACATGGACATGGACATGGACATGGACATGGACATGGACATGGACATGGACATGGACATGGACATGGACATGGACATGGGACATGGGACATGGGACATGGGACATGGGACATGGGACATGGGACATGGGACATGACAATATGATATTACTAAACTCAGATAGAAATCACTTATTGCAACAACAATAGGGTCCCCGGGCAGTAGGGAACCTGGGGCGAACCTTGTGTGAGTCAGTAGTAAGTCATTATAATTATCTGTGGTCACGTGAATACAAATATTGTACTTTTACTTCTAATTGAGTAATAATATTTTCAATTATTTTGAATTATTATTTGAAATATTTTACTTCTTTCATTACATTTTCTAGAATCCAATCCTTATATAGCCACCCAGAATAATAATAATATAAAAGAATAATAATAACATAAAATAATAGCAATAGCAAACAGGTATAGTATCCACATAAATGGTTGCAAGTTAAAGTTACATTCTATAAGATGTTTTAATCTACAAATGGAACACAGTTAAGTTTTTTTCAATGGCCTAAAATAACAATTAGTAACACATGTAAGTCTCATTGGACCCAAGCTCTTCATATTCTTATCCAGAGAATACACATTAAACACTCCTGAAGTAAATGTTATTGTTTTTTTTTTTTCTAAACAAAAAAGCGTACAATAATAATTATTTTTAATTATATTTATTTTGAATATTTTTGTTTTTAAAAGAAGAAATTGGAAATGCAATGTCACAATTAGCTTTTAGCCAAATACTACACACTTCACCTTTCATAAGAGTTGTCGTCAGTTGATATATTTGTCATAGATTCCCTTAAGTACTTTTTGGGAGGTGACCTTTGCATGAATTACATACATTTGAGACCATAGTGACACCAATGTAAGAGAACAGTCAATAAAGAGCTGGCGGTTCATTGTTTGGCACGAGAGGTGGGTGGTTGCTGCTGGTCCCTATACTCTATACAATTTGGAGCAGAAACTAATAAGCCGTTACCAGGTTACTGCATGTCGATTTAAACCCTATTGACTCCTAACAGCCCTAAAGAGAAGGTCGTGCACGTACATGAAGACGTGAGACACCATCCTTGAACAAAACAAACGGCTCGCTGTAGAACATGACTGTAAATGGCCTGCAATGTGAGAGACATTTATGGGACTTTTGTGTTGAGTATGATTTTATGAATTCAGTCCAGTCTCATAAACAGTGACATTACCTTGGCGTGAATTGGATGTGCTGAATTCACACCAAGTATATATGTCCTCAGTAAAACTTAACTACATATCCTGCTCTTCATGCGAAACTACAGTGATTTTTACCTTTTAGTACAACTACCTTCACACAGGGCAGGGGGCACAGGGTTTTAAAAATACTGAGGTCCATCATGTTGACGACCAGTTTATTCTTTGTTTTAGACATACACTAGTTTAGACCTGGTTTGGTCATATGGTTTAGACTGGTTTTGTTCTGGTTTAGTCCTGGTTTTGTCCTTATTTAGATTTTGTTTAGACCTGGTTTACTCCTGTCTTTTCCCTTAATAAGTCCGGGTTTAGACTATTTTTTTCTGGTTTGGTACTGGTGTAGACCTGGTTTGGTCCAAGTTTGGTCTTGGTTTAGTCCTGGTTTACACCTGTCTTTTTCCTAAATAAGTCTGGGTTTAAATCTGGTTTGGTCTTGTAAAATACCGAGGTCCTGACCTCTGTGACCTATGGTGTGTACGGCCATGGTTTCACATTAATTATAAGAAAAAGTGCTGATAAAATACTATTAGAATATACAGCTAATGCTTTGCTGCCACTCTTATGGTTAACTATTATGAATCAAACTATTGAAGAGTTGCTAGCTAAAGAAAGGGTGTAAATGTCCCAACTACTTCATTTAATACAGTTTTATTTTACTATAGGCTTGAGACACTGGGAGATTCTGCTTTCGTTAAGTAATATTGACGGTATAATCATTAGTTTGTCGACTCTGCGCAGACATCTCAGGTCTTCGCGAGTGACTTTGAATTCCTCTCCCCCCAATTCAATTCAATTCAATTCAGATTTATTTGTATAGCCCAATATCACAACAAAAGTCGCCTCAAAGGGCTTCACAAACAGTTGATCAAACATAAACACACAATCAGACTTAACACACAATCAGCACAAACAATAACTACACTAAACTAAACAGACCCAGGACACTCCTGTCCTTAGACCCTCCTTCTCGGTAAGGAAAAACTCCTAAAAAACCCAGAAAGAAACCCCAAAAGTGGAACAAGATAATAAGGACCATTATCCACATAAAAACATTAAATTATTTTACTTGAAAAAAACAAAACTTTTCTCATAAAAACAGAACTAACTTTGCTCATTAAAACAGAAACTTTTTTTTTCAGGTGAACGCAATACGCTTCCGTAAATCTACGTACACTATATTTCCAAAAGTATTAGCTCACCTGCCTTTACACACATATGAACTTAAGTGACATCCCATTCTTATTCTATAGAGTTTAATATGACATCAACCCACCCTTTGCATCTATTGCAGACATCTACGCTGTCATGTTTGAACAGGAAGTGGCCATCCCCAGACTTTTCCCACAAAGTTGGGAGCATGGAATTTTCTAAAACCTCTTAGTATGCTGAAGCGAATACTTTAGGAAATATAGTGTAACTGACTTAATCAAAAAATCATAATTTCTTACCTCTCTCACTCCTGGCCTTTCTGATATGTTTCTCCAAATCTAATCATTACTCGTTGCTTTATCTCTCTAAATTACAAAAAAATCCAACTAACTAACCAACGGCACCGAAAATAACCTTCTTGGCGGTGGTACCATGTGGTGTTTTGCAATTCCTAATTTAAAATCTCATCTCCAAGATCTGTTCTTAACTCAAAAGAAAAACTTCAGTCTGGCACATCACAGGTCAGCAGTAATTTTTGCAAACACATTTTGACTGACTGACTAACGTTATATCAAATTCACTTGTTCCTTTTTCATATTTGCCTTGTAGATTTTAAAATGAAACACCGTCTATAGCGCCGAGGTGCCAGCTCTCACATCTAATTTGAGGGTGTCACTTTCCGAAAGGCCTCTATGTAATTTAAACAGCACAAGACTTAGCACCTCATTTTATCCTGAAATCACAGCCCTGAAGTCCTGAATCTTTGTTTAGACTGTTTAAAATGACATGAGCCCGTACATATTTAACCAAGAACTTTAACCTTGAATAAATGAAATTGAAACAGATTTTTACTGCCTAATAATTCAACACTATACTCTGGTCGCATATTGGGTTTTCGGGCTTTTCAAGTATTTATTTGAACTGGCCAAAGGATGTGGGCTATTATTAAATATGGTATGAATAACATCAATGCTGGGGAAAAGGTAAAAGGGATATAAAAGCTTGAGCTGAATTTAAACCACAAAGGAGGTTAAAATGAAAGCAATTTTCTACGCATTCATTCATTCACTTTCTCACACTTACTGTTGTTAAAGGTTCTGACTGCCAGCTTATTGATATTTGCAGACTGGAGAAACTGGTGGCGTTAAGTTGCATTGCAGACTGTGAGTTAAAGTACACACTTGTATCTTTCATTCAGCCTCAAACTGTGATTCAGACTTATTTTGAATTTTTTGAAATGTTGTGTGTAGCAGAATGAGAAATACTCTATCTCCACCAAGAAAACTGTTAGGGAAGTAATAATCATCAAAACTGTCAATTGAACATGCAGTGATTTAGGATATATTTCGGGGTTATTGTTTTAGTCCATTTAAAGTGGAGAAAGAATCCATGTATGTTTGTGTTTTTGTTTTGTTTTTTTAAGAACAGCCTAATATTAGAACAGCCTAGTAGAAACTTACTTCTATGAACTTCCCACATACAACCACATCTGGCCTTAACATCAGCTTTGCCTGTGTCCTTCCATTTCCTGATTACCACCTTAAATACCTTTTTTTCATTATTGAATGCACCTTTCTATGAAGTTCAAGGTTTAAGGTGCTGTATTTTGTGTCCTTTAAATTCATTTAGGACACCTCTAGATCAGCATCTTACGTTTTGTTGTAATTATTGAAAAAAAAAAAACCCTATTTGAAGAAACTCATCACTGTGAGAAACGCTCAGATTAGGTCTCTGTCCCTTTAAGAGCCCTCCCTCCCTTCTGGCCAGCTGCTGTCATGCCCCTTCACATGTGCTGTTGCAACGCTGCAGTCCACCGTGGGTTTGTTTGGTTGCTGCGGGTGAGAAAAAGCACAATAAGCAAGATAAAATGCACATGTATTATTAGTCAAATATGCTTTAAATCACCAAATTAGGGTCAGAGGAGACACAAGACCTGTGAAGGGAGAGAGAGGAGAATGTTGTTGTGCACCAGCCAAAGCAGAGGGCTTGTCCTGCTTAAGATAAAGCAAAGTCAAACATGTGAGGGTGAGGGGTACAGAGTCAGCAGCTGCCCCCCTCTCTCTGTGTCTGATCATTCTGACGGAATATCTCTGTGGAAATGTGGGTTGTTTATAGTGTCACCCAAAACAAGTCCATGTTGCACTATGCACATTTCCCAGACAATCACAAACAAAAACAAAACCAACAAACAAAATATTTTTTATTGTTTTGTTTGACTATAAATTGATTAAAAAGCTGATAATATACCACTGAGATTATGTCTACAACAAAAAACTATTTGTTTATGTAAAAAGACAATTTTAAGATATAGCATTAAGCCAAAAAAGTAAAACATGGCGTGTCAAAATAAATGATGAACTTGCTGTTTTTGAAATGACTGTGTTCATGAAAACAACTACAAGACAGAATGTGGTCTGTTGTATAAATAATAACAAACTACAAAGATGTGTTGTTTTCAAACGGCCTGGCTCTCAGCTGGCAGAGGCGCTTCTTTATTTAAATTCAGATAGTGTATTCACATTCGGCACAATGTGACTGTGAGTATTAGGCATTTGCATAAGGAGATGCAAACATTACTGTATTTTACATATTTATATTCTGGATATTTACATGTCTACCACATGTCTTGTGCAGGCAATAATTTGACACTCTGTGGCCAAGCGACACTGAAACTGACGCCTGTCTCTCCGGGTCTGAGGCAGCTGATGCAGCTTTTACTTTTGGACTTGCCGCAGAGCCGGCTGATGAAGGGACTCGCACAGAGCAATGCAGAAATAAATAGGCGAGACCGGAGTTGGCCTGTGTGCCAATTGATTTTCAGAGGCGATCCTTGTATCATCCTTGGCTCTGATATCCTATCTGTCTCTACGTCGGCCCCCAGATACCCATCTGAGATGAAAAAGCCCGACACAGTGCCATGTAATAACGCTTTGAACCTGGGGCACTGGGGCTTTTCAATCACTCACAGATGGAACCAATGCCCTTGCACACAATAAAGAAGCGTCAGCATTATTTATCCTTCCACTGTTTTCAAACTGGAAAATAAATGGACGTGTTTTTGTACTTTTTTTCTGGAATATGGAATCACGTCAGTGGAGTGTGTCAAAAAGGGTTTCTTTGAAGTTTTTTTTTTTTTTTTTTTTTCTATTTCTGAAGACAGCCTCTGAAATTCACCTCCATGACTGTGTGAAGGTGCTGTCATTGTTGAGAGTTATTAGAAAGTTTCAGCATGAAAGGCTGAAGTTAGATTGGATCAGACTGGGAGGGGGCGGGGTGTGTGGGTGTGTGTTGGGGGTGGGGGTGGTGGGGCTTCAGCCAGACGCCTGCCCTGGTGCCTTCTGACTGTGGTGTCTATGTACGATAGTAATGGGCACTATATAAAACTTGACCTGGATTTGATTTTATGTAACAATTGACTAATTTGGCATAACACACATTTGATGGATGCTGGACCCTTTATGGTGTGAAACAGGTCTAATATCCTTTCACATTACAGCAACAATAAACATTGTATCAGGCTATTCTTAAGAATTAATCTAATTTACAGCCATTCCCAAAGTCAAGAGAGTGGTCACCTCAAAAATCTGAAAATCCCATGTGGACTCTCAAGAATAAAACTTCATTCCATCTATTCAAATGACAAGACTGCGTTTTAACCCACAGATTTCTATTTAAAAATCAATACAAAAACACTTCTGTGGCCCACAGGGGATGGACCCCAGTTTTAAAATCACTGTGCTAGACTTTTTGTGACACTTTCTTTTCTTATCTAATTGAGTTTGGAGGTCGTTCCTTGATATTGTTCATTAGACTAGAAAAATAACTTCAATAGTTGGCAAAGGTGTGGTTAAGTCTAGAGTTGGCTAGACTTTCATCTTAAGCGTGACTAGTAGAGTGACTAATGTTAGCACCACTTTGTCATATGTTGAATTGTAACTAGTATGTACTGTATATTTTTACCACCATGCCTATCCTGAATACCTCAAACAGTACTTAAATGTACTTATTGTAACAACTTGTAGCTATTGTGTGACTTTAAAGGACCAAACTTCCCCAAATGCAGGAGTTTCTTGACTGTTGCCTGGGTCATCAAAACATTGCAGTGGGTGACAATAAAGCAGTCCTTCTCAAACAGTGGGGCAGGCCCCCCTTGGGGGGTGTGATGCGATGCCAGGGGGGGCGCCTATGACCCCGGGGAACAGGCTTTGCTTTTGCCGTGTAAAGTGTAATTGCACATCCACGAATATTAAATGAATATTAATAATGAATTTAAATATAATAGATAAAAATAGTGACTAATAAAAAGGATACAATTTTAGGTATACTTATACA
Source organism: Bostrychus sinensis (assembly GCA_020698575.1). Lineage (NCBI taxonomy): Eukaryota > Metazoa > Chordata > Actinopteri > Gobiiformes > Eleotridae > Bostrychus > Bostrychus sinensis. Next base: position 7,880,844 of record CM036257.1, on the reverse strand, counting down.
ATTTTTATAGATAATGATCTTATTTATAGTCACCGCGACGAGTGGGGGGCGCGAAATATTTTCTCTTTCCTTGGGGGGGCTTTGCAAAAAATAATTGAGAAGCACTGCAATAAAGAAAGAACCAGAAAACGTTAAATGTGTTATTGTGCATTGGCAAATTGTTAGGCACATTGTAAAAACTGATGACAACAGCTTTAATCAAAAACTTGAGAGGTTAAGATATTTTCTTTCATCTTTAGCTTGACTAGTATTAGCTAGCTATTAGTTAATATTATCTAACAATTTGCAATACCAGTGCATCTCACCTTTTTTCATGTCTGCAATTATTGAATTGTAGTACATGCATACAGCTTGTCAAACATTTCTTCTTTATGCCACTGGAGCATACGTATTGAATTGCACATCACAAAGCACTATGTGCACTACACTGTATTACCATAAATTACCATGAACTAGTTTGTATGTCTTTACTTACCATCATGCATTTTCCCAAAATATCAAAATTTAAAGCACCCCAGTTACAAACTTTGATAGACCTTATTGTAAAACTTGCTATTGTCTGACTTTAAACTCCCAAACTTATCTGAATACAAATTGTACTGAATGTCGCTTTGGCCATAAAAAAAAAAGAAAAGAAAAGAAAAGAAAAAAATGCAATGGGTGGAAGAACAACAGCAAAAGAACCAGTGAACAGTAAATGCATCATTGTGCATTGGCAATTCTTATGCCCGTCGTAACCACTGATGCCAAATTGGACAACAGCTTAAATCCAAAATTGTGCACGGGCCAACAAATTAAATGAAGCTACATTTGGGACGCTTTATAGTCAACAAAGTGACTTCATAGTTACTTAGCTGTGTGCAACAACTAAGTATGTGATCATGGAAAAGAGCACATCACTGACCACTTTTTAAAAATAAATTTGGCTTTCTTTATTGGCCCAAATTGCGCTACAGTTGAGGCGTGACGGTGCAGCCTCGCTCCACGCCGCCACTTTGAAGAAGGGTCATGCAAAACTCGCCCTCCATTTTTTGGCCGAACGGTAGATGATGACTATTTCTTGGCCTCCCAGTGTCTTAACTTTCCTCGACATTTCGAAATCAGAGCGCGCCTTTTGTACCCCCCTCTTCACTCTAATGCAAGGCCACGCTCGCTGATTTTGTGTGGGAATCTTTGAAATGGTAATAAGTTTTGAGGGGTAAGCATCATCTTACAGAGTGGAAGGAGGAAGCGGCGCTCTGGGTCACGGAGATATAATGGTAGGTCGGGATGAGCCGGGGGTTTTGTCGGAGGATTACCGTCTGTCTTCAGAGCAAGCTCTTTCCAAGGCCAATGTTGGAATCCCCACGGAGCAGATTTGTCCCCCCACTGGCGATATGAAAATAGAAAGGCACCGAGCGGCAGCGAGCATGCGGGAAAGGGAAAATAGTCTCTCAGTGTGGTGCGGTGTAGTGTGCAGCAGAATCCAGTGGCCTCGAGATAAGCAAACAATGCACTGTGTTCACCTTTCTGGGGATTTTAAATGGATCCAGCTGTGGCCTGCATCCTCAAAGTCAGGTATTAGTGTTTGATAAAAAAAAGACTCTTAATTAATACTTGATCTGATTGGTGTTTTATCTTTTGCCTTTTGGTGTCTTGTACAAAGGAAGAAGCTCAAAATGAATTTAAATTGACTTTTATAATTCTTAAGTTTCAGGAGCTAATCCAAAACAGATATGCTATCTAACCTTTGGGCACTTTTACACAACTTAGCTATGAAATTTTATCATAACCCGCCCCCCACGAGAGCCCTGGCATACACCAAGGAATAGTGCTCGTATCTCAGAATTTGGCAGCACCATTTTTAAAATCTTAAATTTGAATACATTTATTTATGTGCTCTGATAAAGTAGAATGTCAAAGTCATACAAATCTGTCTCTTTTTTTTGTCTATTTAGCACAAAATTTAAGTGTAGGTCCACAAAAAACAACATAAGATATGAGTTATTAAAGTTATGACATTTTTACAAGATAATATTTCTTTATATGTTTAGTTCAGTTAGTTCAGTTGACTTTATTTGTACCTGCAGGTAGATTTGTTTTGCAGAAGAAAAAAAAAAAACAGAGGCTAGCATCCAAAACAAGCAATTACAATAACAGACAGTTGGTCCACAGAGACAATACAATGACAGACAGTTGCCCACATGAGGCTTCAAAAACAACTCAGTGATGATGTACAAAGAAATAAGATCAGACCACAGCGAGATAAAAGACTAAAATGCAAGATAAAACATCGCTTAAAATATTGTTAAATATGTAAAAAAAATATATATGTGCAAAAGAGCTATGATTTGTTAAGAACCACAGTTGAGGATGGGACAAAGCTATTCCTGTAACGCTTTGTCCTTTGTCCAAAATAGGAATAAATGCTGGAGATGCAAATATATCATGTTAATAAGATAATGCTGCTAATGAAATTGTGATAAATCAGACATGACCAAAGTGCAGCCCGGGGGCCATTTGTGGCACAGGTTGAGATTTCAAATGGCCCTCAGCTTTTGTACATTAACTTTGTACATTTGTGCATCTTATTTACTGCTCTGTGCTGTGTATTTTCAAATTATTTTGTTGAAAAAAATAATTGCTGTTGCAGTTTTTAAGGTGAAATATTTTATTTTGTTGGAACTTATTTTATATTGTGCTGTCAAAGAAAATTGTTTATAATTATTTGGCTTTTGAAAACAAAATACTTAAATAAAATGGTGTCCATTAAAGTAACTGGACAACATATGGTGGCACTGTCAGCCCTTGCAGATTTGCACATCTTCATCCCTGTGATGAGTACTTATTTTGTTTTAACAAGATATCATCACTTTTTCACAAGACAATGTTTTGTGTTATTTTAAGATACTGGTTTGTCACGATAATAAATATTTATCTTGAAAAAACACAATCAGCTGATATGTAATAATGTAAAACTTTTATTTTATAAGATGTGAAAAGTCAATAGAGATGCCACAACTCTCTCTTTCAATGGCACTGTGCCATGCCATTCAGTGCTGAATAACTGCAGCTTTGTATTTATTTTGTTTGTTTGTTTTTTATCATGTTCAAAACAAAACTCAAACATAATTTAAGAGTACATAAAAATCCTGTTTCAGGCTGAGACTAAAGAAATTAAAAACTATTTGACTTTTGTATTGACGGTGGATCTGAGGTGCAACATCAAAATTGTTTTTGTCCACTCGAAAAATAAAAGCAGAGGTAGATTTTTTAAAGATCTCGCCTTAAAAATAAACCCATCATATATATATGAAAAATGAAAATAAATGTCTATATTAAAAAAAGGAGCATCATCAAAATTGTTTTTGTCCACTGAACAAATAAAAGCAGAGGAAGGATCTTTAAATGTGTGCCTCAAAAATGAAACCTGGCTCTAAAAATGAAAAGGAGTTCATTAAAGCCATGTCATTTTTTTAAAAAGCTTGTTTAATAATAATAATAATAATAATAATAATAATAATAATAATAATAATACGTTTTCTTTTTGTTGCAGCCTTAATTTAAAAGGGAGAGACATTTTGTGGAAACAGCGCCCTTTTTTAATTTGAGGTTTTTGTGTGTTTTTATTTTTCGATTAACTTTATTCAAATAGTGGAAAGCCTTTTTTTATTTTGATGAGTGAGGGGTTTTTTTTTAAACAAGCTTTTTTAAAAATTGAGACATGGCTTTATTTAAATGGACTCTTTTTCATTTTTAGTGGTGAGTTTCTTTTTTGAGGCAACACATTTCAAATCTTCCTCTGCTTTTATTTTTCTAGTGGACAGAACCAATTGTGATAATGCTCCTTATAGACATTATTTACATTTTTTATATATTCTTTTTTAAATTCCAGGGTTGGGTTTTAGTGGACAAAAACAACTTTGATGTTGCACCTGCAGGGCCACCGTAAATCTCCAGAAAAGTTATTCTTAAGACTGAGGCTGAGTCTGCTGTATTATAGGCTGAAACCTGGTCAGGGCATCATGTTCCCTGTTTATTACCTTCCCCACAGTCCCACAGGTATGTGACCTCTGACCTTTAATGGACTCACAGAGACAGACGGAGCAGACAGACAGGATGTAGCTCATCTTCACCTCTCCCCCTGAGCTCTACTTCTTCTTCTTCCTCCAATCTGGAAACCATCACGTCATATCTCAGTGGCTGATGATACGGAGTGAGCTCACGTTATAAATATCTCCATTCTGTTTGATTGCCCTCCAAATAAGTCACACTGTTCAAACAAGCAGAGTGCACTGCCTCGCCGCCTCCCATTGTCTGGCTGGGAGCTATTGACGCTGCGCCGGACGATTTATTATAGGCACCTTTCCCAAGTGACCGATAAGCATTGTGATGGATGCATGATTTTACTGTGCCAAAATGGTTTTATCTGCACGCTCCCAGAGACTATCTCCTCTGAGCTGATGAGTTGTGCTTACTCTGGGCAGACTTCCCCTCTGCGTTCTTCATCCTCTGATGGCAGCCACTGAGACTCTTATCCTCTGCAGAAGAGGCCTTTTCATCACCAGCAACTGTATATTTTTGTTTACTAATTTAGCTCTCTGTGCACTTGTGCATGCATGCTGTGGTGTAATGTGTGCTGTCATTGTACAGACATTGTCTTAAAGCGAGATGCACATATTTCCATCCTAGCAAATAAACACAAACAGTGTTTTAATAATTTGTTTCTTGTGTTGTTTTGGTGCCTTGACATGATAAATAATGCTGTTCAGTGGCATAGTGCTGTCTCCCCTCAAACCTACCCCAAGTACCACTTTGCTTTCCAAGTACCATCTTTAGGTGACTAAAATGGACCAAAATCAGGACTAACCCAGGCCCAACCATCCAAAATTAAAATAGTGATTTAATCTTAACAATCCTGTATTGTGCTAAATTGACTTTTCTGAGCCTTAGACCATGTGATAATGTTGTTTCCAACTCAAAAACATATCTGGAGTTGTATTTTGTTTAATTGTCACATTTTTGAGTAATCCTGCATGCTGAGGTGCTGTCCTTCTCAAGAGCTGAAAACGCTCGGCCTCACCGCTCTACACAGACATGTAAAACCCCGCCTTCTCCAGGAAGTGCTCCTGTGCTGTTCCTAAAGCACATACACTCGAGAGTCACTGGACTCATTTGTAGCATTTCAGAGCTTAAACCGCAGCCACTAGGCAGTTACCTGATTTAGCTATCTGTTAGCTTCATGTTGCTAATAGTCCTGCTAATTAACCATTTTATCATGCTTTATCTATCCCCCACCGTTCAGTTCAAGCACTCTGAGATTCTCCTCTCATGTCTGAATTTAAATCTTCCCAAATTTATTCATGTGTAAACTAAAAAGGAGAAGATTGAGAGACAGTAGTGTCTGTAGAGGACTTTAATTTAATTTATTTTAGGTTATAAAACAAATAATATGCAAATATGTCCAAATTTATTTCAAAAAGCTTGAAAAAAGCATATTATGGGTCCTTCAATGACAAAAGTGTAAAATTTTAAGATTTTTTTTTTTTCTTCCTTGACCAGTGACAAGTTTTTCTTTATTTGTCTTTTCTACAGGGTTTCTGCGGTGTCTTAAAAACTCTTAAAAAAAATTGGAATTTAAGCCCCTAAAAAGTCTTACATTTGCAGAAATGGGGAGTTTGGGGTCAGCCCTATGTTCCCACATTTCTAGGTTTTTTGTTTGTTTGTGGCCCTTTGTTTGTGGCCCTTTGTTCGCACTACTCTATGTTCCCACATTTGTAAGATTTAGGGTTAGGGTCTCAGAATTGTGGGAACATGGGGCTTTGGGAACATAGACCCACTCCTGGGAGTACTAGGTTGTAAATACGCTTAAACATCTTAAATATGCCGCATACATTTGATGAAACTGGGTTCACAGTTTATTCTTAAATGCCCACTTAAATGCTTGGGGCCGTATTACTTTCCTGAACTCAGATCTTTTCTTACCAAGCCCAAATTTTGCAGCAAATGATTGCAACAAATCAGTTTGGCTGTGTTTACGACTCAGCCTTTTGCAAACTGCATGCATATGCTGTAGGTCTTCATTTTCATTAACATTTAACGGTCTTAAAAAGGTCTAAAAAAAAAAGGTCATAAAATCAACTTGTTACACCCTGCAGATCACACAGTGTAGATTTTTCAAGATCTGTGGGATAAATAACAAATCTCCTAAAGTCAGGTCAGAAGCATTTTCATCGTTCACAAATCTATCCCAGTGTTGTAAGCTCTTTCAGTCATTCTTTTGTACTTTATTTGTTGGTTTTTCATGTATAACAACTATCAAGCATATGCATTTGCGGTGGGCGTGCATTCTCTGCATCTTGAGCGTGATTGCATTCTCGCCTTAATGCATTTTCACATTGTTATTCCACGCTCCAGTTGCCTGTATGCAGCTATTTAGCCATCCAGCTATCAATCATCTCAATTACGGCTGGCAAACTTCAAAGAGCTTGTGAATTCGTCGCTCATTTTGGCTCTATTAGGAACAGCCGAGTGGTGCAGGAGGCGCAGAGGAACGGGACGTGCCAGGGGAGTTTGTGGTGGAATGACAGTAAATGTCTTCACTTAGAGATGAACGGTGGAGTGCGATGTCTTCTCCTACAGCTTTATGTTTAATGAATGCGATTTTTTCATTTATTTTTAATGTGGACGTCACTGGAGCGTGTCAGATGCTGGTGTTTGTGTATGCTTATGAGCAGATGACTTAAGTTTAATGTAATGAGTAGTATCTTGTTGGTATACAGGCTGTCAGTGTTTCCCTAACCAGGGGTACGTGGAACTATTTGATCATTTATTAAGATGTTAAGAAATGATGGCGATCTTTACATATTACTATACTGTTCATAGACAAGCAAGCTCAAGTCTCCAATGACTTAAGAATGGTGTATTTTGTCATTTTTTGTATTTTTTTTTTAATATTCATTATGAGTTTAAAAATACAAATAAATAATTTTAATGTTGACGAAATATAATGTAAAATAATGTATAAATGTACTAGGAGTTTGTATTGTTATATTTTTATTTGAAAGGTATTTATTTATTTATTTATTTATTTATTTATTTTAAACAATGCAACAGAATTTGTATTTGCAATTTGTATTTATAAAAGTATAAAATGTTTTTTGTGACATAGATGACCACTTTTTTTAAGAATCATCAATAAGCAGTGGTGGACAAAGTACTCAAAAGCCGAACTCAAATATCGTTACTTCAAGAATAATATTTCTCAAGTACTCAAGTTTTCTTCTTTTTTTCTGAAAAGTCATGCAAGACAGGCATGCTACTCACTACACCACAGAGGACATAAACTACTTTTACTTCCTCCAACAATTTAAAGTTTTACTTAAGTAAAAGTACATATAAAATCATCCACATCTTACTCAAGTAAAAGTATGTTCTACAAAATGTACTCAGGAAATAAAAATGTTAAGTAAATTACTTGATTAAAAGTAGTCTAGTTACTATCCACTACTGTCAATAAGTACAACATATTTCCAAAAATATTCACTCACCCACCCGAATAACTGAATTGTGATTATGGTGTGGGGTTGTTTTTAGGAGCTGGGCTTGGCCTCTTAGTTCCAGTGAAAGGAACTCTGAATGCTTCAGCACCAAGAGATTTTGGACAATTCCATGCTCCCAACTTTGTAGGAACAGTTTGGGGATGGCCACTTCCTGTTCCAACATGACTGCACCACTGCACAAAGCATGGTCCATAAAGACATGGATGAGTGAGTTTGGTGTGGAAGAACTTGACTGAATCTGCACAGAGTCCTGACCTCAACCTGATAGAACACCTTTGGGATTATTTAGAGCGAAGACTGCAGTCAGGCCAAGCACACATAGATGTCAGATGTAGATAGATGCAAAAGGTGGGCCATGTCATATTAAACTCTATGGATTAAGAATAGGATGTCACTTAAGTTCATATGCATGTAAAGGCAGGTGAGCTAATACTTTTTGAAATATAGTGCATGAGTGAGGGGAACTCATGGTATGACAAAAAGCCCACAAGGATACACGAGACAAAAAAGGGTTGGGAACCACTAGGCTATGTGACATGATGGCATGACATAGCATAGGATAATGGGAGCTGCCAGTGTATTGTGCTTTTGTGAGATTCAATAAATTGAAAATGAAACTTCTAATAATAGATTCGACAGGCTGCACAAAGGGAAAATGGGTAGCACTGCTGCACCATAGCAAGGTCATGAATGTAATACAAGTGAACATTTTGCCCTCTAAGTTGATGTGTTAGAAGCAGGAAAATTGGCAATCATAGGGGTTTGACTATAGGTCCAAACTGTGATGGCTAGAGACAACTTGGTAACAGCATCTCCAATATTGCAGCTCTACGTGCGGTGTTCCCAGTTTGCAGTGGTCAGTAAGAATCTCAAAAGTGGTCCGGGGAAGGAACAGTGGTGAGCCGGCGAAGAGCTACGCAAATTGCTAAAGAAGTTAATGATAAAAAGGTGTCAGTTTGTATGGATTTTTCTGAGCTTTCTACCATGTTATAATGTTCCCTCATCAAAGTGACCTTTTTTTTTTGTAATATTAACAATGTTTTTACAACTTTTAAGACCTAGATGAACAAAATGTAATACCTAATCATAATATTTAATACTTTTGAGGCAAGATCACATTTAATACCTATTTAATGCTTTAAAGACCTTGGGGCTACCTTGGATTAAACACAAACACAGAACTTGGATTAACGAGCACTTTCATTCAGTCAGTATTGCTCTTTCATCACTAATAGTGTCTTAATTATGAATATGATAATAAGAAATAATATGCTGCTAAAGGGACAAACCTTTGGCCAATAGATGAGTCAGGTTTTTCTTTTTAGTACACATTACAGTGTCCCCCTGAAGCAAGGACTCTACAACATTATTCAGTAAGTTTGTTAAAGGTCAAGCAACAGAACATAGAGTATCATAATGAAAGACATAAGCATTATTCTTGAACCAACTTGCACTTTCCTTTGCATGCATAAAAAAGACCAAAAAAAAAAAAAAAAAAAAGACTTGGATGGCAGCCTTAAGACACCAAAAATTACAAAACAGAGCAGGTCTAATTATGCAAAAGGGGGAGCTGGGGTGGAGGTGGGATATACAGGGATTTTCAAAATGACTTGTCAGTCTTGGTGTTGTCTAGAACATACAGTATAAAGCATACAGTATTTAGTGTTAAGAGTACTCCCATAGCTATAAAAACAGCCAGGGCATTAACTCACTATGAAGTAACATTAAAGGAACAGCACAACCCACTCCCCATTAGCATTCTTGTAGTCAGTCAAAGTAATGACTTTGATTTGTTTTTTTGTTTTTGTGGTGATATAAATAGCTCCTTACTGCAATCAACTGCTGAAATGGTTCATTTTGAAATTCCAATCACAGGAAGTACAGCAGCAGTAGTCTGGAAGATGAGACGTCGAGATAATCACGCAATGATTTTTAAATTACATATAGCGGCACAACCAAGAGTCAGAAATATCTTTTTTTATTAAAAGTTCTATCATCTCTTTCTCAGCATCCTGTCTGGCAGTTTAAACCTTAAAAATCTTATATTTTTGTACTCACCATGCCTCCTCTGTACATGTCCAAACCATCTCTCTGACTTTATTTCCAAACATTTTGTTGTTTTTCAGTTTTATTGCAACTACTGTATATAGCTAGCAATATTCTTTTTTTTTTCTTTGCATTGCCATGTTGTTATCAAGTATCGTGCTTGTTGCTGTCGACACCACTGGCCGACGCCATTGGTTAAACCTCCTAAACCAGTTCAGACTGCGAACAGATAAGCTTGAGTCTAACATGATGGACTTCCATGGGTTTGTGGACAAGTCTGGTAAGAATCCACCAAGCCTTGCAAGATAACAGTGCCAATGTCTATACACCAAAATGGCAAGAGTGAAACATTTTTTTACACCATCTTATCATCCTTATGAATGAATTAGTTGCCATTGCTGGTGCTTAAAATCTCATGCTCACATTATCATTGGCTGCTGTACAGTAATATGTCTAGAGGACTTGTTTTGCGCATTTAGTGGTGCTATGTGTAGGCTAAATGCATGTGAGACACCAGTGTACAAACATCTATTACTACACATCACAATCTGCTAACGTAAGAGGAGCCGAAGTAATTTTCATTCTCTTACCGCTCTCACTGGTGGCTGTTAGCTGCTTTTAGTTTCTACCGTTTTAGTGAGAAAGTTACTCAATGAATGTTTAGTTTCTGATCTTCGACAGCGCTACGGCTCATAGTCTGCGCTCAGTCGAGTTTATCTAATGTGTAGGCCTATAGATCTAAACATTTCTCTCAACCATGCACTTTTTGGGGTTGCATTGACAACTTCCACAAAAGTTGGGGTTGCTGGAGTGCCCACACCTCACATGATTATAAAAATTGGAGCATTCTTTGTCAAATCTTTAATCTAAGAACCTCTCCTGTGGGGCAAATAAAGTATCTCTTATCTTATGATTACACTTAAAGTTAACCAGTGTTGTTTGTCTATGTCCCAAATGACTTCCATATTGAGATCCCAACAATCAAACAAGCCACCAGAACATCACTTACCTCATCCTCTGTCCTCTCCTTTCTCTGTGTTGTATTAAGTATCACTCTGTGCTCCTCCAACGCTGTCAAACTCAATTTCCAACTTTCCCCCCGTCTGCCAAATCCGACTGTATTTTCCTGCCTCGGATGCGTGCTCGCGTTGTGGTCTGGAAGCGGAGCCAGGAAGAAGTCATTTTGATTGGCCCATCTTGACGAGCCGGTGTAGCATTTCAAAGAGCAAACATCACTCCACTGCAATTTTGGCTAGCGTTGCATACTGTAAAAGCTAAGTCAATGCATTTCTTAATTAAAGGATGCCTCACAAATACACATTTCGTTAGCGAGAGATTGTGGCGGGTTTTTAATACATTCTAATTTCCTGCCATGTGCCATTAGCCACAAAGGGAAGCCTGGATTAGCCAGAGTGCTCGTCTTAAGATCGTGTCAATACTCTCCGAATGCATTTGCACAGGCTGCTAATCAAAGCAAGCTGTGCAAAGACGCCTGTAATTTATGACATGCTAAATGTTGCTAATATACGTGCTTTCATCCCATCGCCCGCCCTGAAATAAATTCCCGGCGGAGCAGCAACAACACAGCTCAGGACACGCGGATTTGCAACCATGGGAAACTGTGTTATTGTAATGATAAGAATGCTTAGTCTATATTTTATCCCCTTTCACGCTAGCGGTTGTTTATTTACCTTGGAGATGAGTGCGGAGAGGCTCTCGCTGGGACAGGCCTCAGCTCTCTTTGCTCTCTGTGCTCCATTCTCGGGGGTTGCACAGCAGATGAGCTTCTTTAAATAAAGGCAGGCCCAAGACAAAGTTAGCCTACTTTTATTAAAGCGGCTTTTTGGTGGTTTCCCACTTTTCCAAAGCAGAGCTGATTCTTTAGTTTAGTCTGTCGTAGCCAAGAATATACAGGATATTTACATGAGGAATTCCTGTTCACACAGCACAGCTGCAAATGTGCTTACATGGATACCAAGATATTAGTTGACAATGCACTACAAAGCTGGTCAAACTTACCCTGGATATGTTCCTCCTATATGGTTTAAAAAATAAAAAACAAATAAAAACTTTAGCTTTACCTTTGTAGTTTCCAAAGGTGTACCATTTAACCTATTCTGCACACAATAAGTTAGGGTAATTACAAGCAATTAACTTCCCTGACCCACCAGACCATTTACTTAATTCACAATGGTTTTTCACTGAAGAAAGACTGTGGGATAAAATGAATTGAAAGAATATGCAATATTTGATGCCATATTTCTGGTCTACTGTATAGCAGTCGTTCCCAATGTGAGATCTGGGCAGTCCTGGGGGTCCACGAATGTACTGGCAGGGGGGCCTCCAAAGGTTGTCTAAATTAAGTTCAATTTGAAATTAATTACTGTTATATATGATTAAACACTATTACTTCAACAGTTTTTGCCAATTTTTGGTATTTTTTTAATAGAAATTTATGAAGAAAACATACAGACTTTTAACTAAAGGCTGTCCGCGTGGGACTTTTGGAAATTTTTAAGGGCGCCGAGACAATCTTGACTTTTGAAAGTTGCTGCTGTATAATGTCAGAATGTGTTGTGATTTTAAGCAGTTTTTGAATATGTTATTGCATGTTTTTGAAACCAGACATGTTTTTTCTTTTACAAAAGGACAAACAAAGAACACAGACTTTATTAAAATACATATATTTGTTCTTGTTTAAGTTATGACAGGGCTAAAAGCAGAAGTTACTTAATGGACTAAAACAGTCTGTAGCCTTAAGCTGGGGACACACTGCACGATTTTTACCTGATGTTCTAACAATTCACAGTTGTGCCGTACCAATCAGCTCTCGTTGCAGGGTCAGCCCAGAAATTGGTGAGTGGTTTAAAGACTCAAATCAGCGGCAAAGAGACTCAACCAGACCTCAGTCGCAGTCAGTCAAAAATATTTAAGTTTTAAAGGCGATTCTCACTGTTGATCACGTGACTCTGGCGTATGTGATAAAAATAAATTAAAAAAAGTTTTGCCAAACTCCAGTGATTGTGAACTTCTGCATAAAGCCCTATCAGACCTGAGTGGTATTTATAAGCTAGAAGAAAATACTAAAAATCTGCATTCTATTCAACATGAATTATGACATTAATTAATAAAACAGACTGGATTATTGCAGCTCTGTTTGCATTACGTGGGAAAGCTGTCATCTGTACAAGCTCAGGTTAGCTAACATTATATTACTGCAGCAAGTTAGTCATTATTATGCCACAAAAAAAGCTTCTCTGTCTGGTTTTATTCAAGCAAGTTGTGTACAGTTTAAAGACCTGTAGAAGTCCTGCTGTTCTCCTCTGACACCTGCTGCATGACCACTATATAGACATTAGGACACAGCCACTGGCGCACTCATCATTTGTCATTAGTCATTAAACCTAATATAAAAGCTGCCATTATTGTTTTTTGTTTGGTAGTTGTTTTTAACGTTTTTTGTTTTTTTTTTACTTTATGACTGGGCTAAATGCAAAAGCAAAAAGCCCAAAATACAACCCAATGAATTCCCAGTGGGACTAATGTAGCATGTGCTAATGGATTTCCAGCCCAATCTATACAAAACAATACACCATGTTAGCATATTAGCATGCATTTTAGATAAATAATTAGCACCATCAAGAGCCACAACTGCACATCAAGAAATTTATTGACAATGGATTATAGACTGACCTCTTCCCAGTGAGATGAAACAAAATGGAGGACAAAACAGAACCAGTCAGTATATTTAGGACAATTTTGATAATACAGGACACTTCTGAATGGAATGGAATGCAATATTTATATATCCTCTATGACCAACCGGATCTCTTTAAAATATACTTTAAACTATTCACTGAAAGACACTGTACATTCAGGGCTATCTTCAGCATTTGGCTAGAATTCTTCAGTGTGCTGAACTCTTGAGCAGACGGAAGGTCCACCCACTGCTCATCCGCCTCACTTCATTCATTTCAACAGCTTCCTGCTATATTATCATTATTCTCATCATTTCTTCCATTCATTATTTGGCCACATTCACCGACAACCGAGAACGTGCTTTGAAATATCGTTCCCATCTCGAAGACTGCAGATTATTGTTCAGTATGTCTCCTTGTCGGCCTTGTCAGAATATCTTCCACTGGAGCTCTCTTTGAAAGTAGACGTGTTGAACGCTTTTGCACCCACTGTAAAAACCAAGGCCGTAGATCAAGAAGTGGGTGCCAAAATACGGCTTTCAGTCAATCCGGTGAAGTGACCCTCAAATGGTAAAGCCAGCGCCAGGGTAAATATTTTTTTGTTCAGGTTAGCAGCTCTAGCACCTCCGTAGTGGGAGTGATGTGTGCTTAGTCTAAGTACAGTGGTCAGACTGCACGATCAGCTGTTCTATGGAGCAGGAAGGAGACGGATGCCTTGTTCAATAGCAGTTTGACAGCAATAGCTACTAGCGCTCAAGTATAATAAAGTCTCGGAGAATGTCTTTACAAGGAGAAAACGGCATCTTCGAGAGATGGATGGCTCACTTAAGCCAACTGTTCACATTTGAGAAACATAATATAGTGGCGTTGAAGATGGAAGGGGCGCTTTAGCATCGAGGGTTGACAGAAATTGTGTTTTTCAGGATATATTTAAAGGTGTGTTGTGTTGTGGGTACAGAAAGGACCATGTAGTGTATAAAACTGAAAATAAAAATACAACTTTTGGTGTTCGCCTATATTGGGAAAATTAACTTTTAAAGACTAAAAACACTTTTTTTTTTTGCTAATAAGTTGTACAAGTTGGACTTTGTGGTGCATCTCATTCATAATGGTATTATTGATGACATTTCAAAATGTTTAAATTCCACATTTTATTGTGAAAAATGCGCTGCAGGGTTAAATGGTAGCTTAGTGGATTTTATTCAAGGCCGTACACACCACAGAAGTCACAGAGGTCCAGACTTTCGTATTTTTCTATTACTAGACTAAGCCAGGACTAAATTAGGTCTAAATCAGGATTAAACCAGGACTAAATTACCTCTAAACCAGACTAAACCATGACTAAATCAGGATTAAACCATGTCTACACCAAATTAAAAATACTCTAAACCAGGACTTATTTAGAAAAAAGACAGGACTAAACAAGGAGTAAACACCATATATCCCACCCATAGACCACCTAGTGGAGCAGATGGATTCTCATAGGAATTGTGGGTTCAAAAACTCACGGAATTTCAAAAACTTGTTCCAGTACTGACAACCAACAACATAGTGGGGCTGTATAGAAGAGGTGGCCACTAGCTCACTGGCTGAGTATACAGGTACTATCCAATAAATGATAAATAAATCAGGTAAACGTAAATGAGCTTTTTTCTCTCAAAGGTTCATTTCAAAAAGTCAGACTTATATATTTATAGTTTTAGTACATTCAGAGTGAACCATTTCAAGCCTTGGTTTCTTATCATTTTGATGATTATGGCTCACCGTTAAAAAAATTCAATTATTCACAAAATTAGAATATAAAAGTTTAACATTGTACAGGGTAGCCCCAAGGTTGTAAAAGCATTAAATCTTGTCAAATAATCTTGTCATAAGCAAGGCCTTTAAAGTATTAAATATTATGAGTAGGTATTAAATTTTGTTCATCCAGGTCATGGGTCAGCAACCTTCCTCTCAGGAACCGCATGTGGGTCTTTGAAGCCTCTCGTGGAGCTGTTTTGAATTTTGATTTAAAAAACAGCAGCACGCGGTCTTGCATCTGAACCCAACAGACTGCTGTCTCCTGTGTGCGTCAGTCATGATGATCCGAGATACGATCGTGGCTTGAAGCAGCGAGTTTAAAAGTGAAAGTGTTGGATGTGCGGAGGCCCCACAGTTAACTGTAGTGCACTTGTACAGGCACATGCATGTATCTAACTGGCCACAGCTGAAATACACACTGTGGATGCGTAACCACGTGACGGCCACGTCAGGGAGCCAGTTTTCACTTCGGTGCCCAGCTTAGCAGATTGGAGCAGTCACACTGGTTGCGTGAAATGCGGGGCTCCCGCGGTGCCTAAACCTGTGACACAGCTATAGAAAATATAAGCCTTGCCTATTTTTCATGCTTGTGTCTCATGCTGGGACAAGTTAGAAAATATTCATTTGTTGTTATATTTTGGCAACTAACCTGATGTATTTTTTTTTTTTTATGTTTGAAGGATTACTGGCTCTGATGGACTGTGAATTAGCACTTTCACTTTTACTTGTAAAAAGTCTTGCTAGCCCGCAGAGACAGTAAACACGTCTATTCAGTCAGATATAGTCACCATAGGTTTGTTACTCTCATAGTGACTGTTGCATGGCTTTCTGTGTTTTGGGTGGTGTGGATATCCAGCCCTGGTTACTGTGTGACAGAAACTAGGTCACTGAGAAAAGTTGCTTGTTGTCATGGACAAGTGCGATTAAATGTATTCGTTTTTTTTTTTTTCTTTTACTTGTTAATTTCTCTGTAATTAGTTAATCGTGATTTAACACATTAAAGTCCCAGCCCTAATTATTTTGTAGTCAGTATAAATCAAATAAGCATTTTTCAGAATTTTATCCAGTGTGAAACGAACAAAAATGGCTTTTTTGGTGTTAAAGGTTGCTGACCTCGCTCTAGGTCTTCAAATTTGTCAAAACATAACAATACTACAATATTACAAAAAAGTAGAGTCACTGCAATAGCAAAATATAATTATTCAGGAAATTCTATTATTGTAATGCATGATTCATTTATTCATGATTTTTAATGCAGTACTGGAGTTCTTTCATCTGTATTAGACTTTTAAAATAGAGAGTAGTACAGATGATTCCTTAGTGTTAAATACACACAGATTATTGTTCTGTTGTTGATGATGCTGGCATTAAACTTCACTCTAAGTGGCATTCAAAAGTTTTTAAAAAGTGTTACATTTCACACGACAAAGCCTGGAGCTACCCTGATTGTAAACGGTTGGTGTCACTCACAAACTCTAAATAAACTGGAAACGTGTATACTAGAAATTGGAGTGAAAGGGACGGCTGCATCCTGGAGACAAATGTCCAGAAAACCACAGAGCAGAACTTTGGGGAAGTTCACAGGAAGTGGACTGAGGCTGGAGTCAGTGCATCAGGAGCCACCACACAGACGGATCAAGACTTTTATCTACAACTTTGTGAGGGCTTTCCTAAACCAGTTAAATGCACAGTTAAATCACTGAAAACTAAATCTGACTGTCTCTCAATATGTCCGTCATTGCAGAACACACCGAACAGAGTCACATTGCAAACCACCAGACTGTTTGCTCGGTGTGTAAGAGCCTTAAGAAGCATGCTTTTTGCAAATTCTCTTCATGGAAACTTCCCACTGCAAGTCAGGTTAACCCAGGTTGTTCACATTCAAACAAGATGGATGGAGGATATTGCCCAAATGCTCAAACTGTTTTGTTTCAGATATCCAATTCATGCAGTGGCTTTGCACCATTGTAAACTTGTCCACTCTTTGACATTTTCAATGAATGAGAACATGGTCAAGCCTACGTTGTGTGTGTCAAGTGTCCGTCCAAGGATACAGCGCGTTGTATATGTTTTGGCTGAGTGCGGGGGAGTAATCGCCGCCTGTGTGTGGGACTGTGTGAGGTAAACAGGACGTGCTCTGGGAGTGGGACAGCGGCCAGTGGACACAGCTGAGGAGGCAGCTGTGTGGACAACCAGGAGGGAGAGGGGGGTAGGAGAGGAGCACAGTGCCCTGAGAGCCAGCCCAGGCAGAGTGGGACCTCTCCTCCTTCCAGGGCTGACAGATGGACAGACAGGGCTACACCCCGCTGCCACTGCCACAATCCCAGAGCCAGTACTAGTCTACAGGCTGAGAGAGTTTGACATGCAGCTCACAGAGGCAGTCGAGACATCGGAGGAATGGTCACATACTGGTAGAGTTAAAAGCACAGGGATGGAAAATACAGACGCACTATGAAGGGCAATGGCCCAATGGTAATTGCAACTCGCATGATTAAAATAATCTTTATTGGCTTATTAAAAGCAAGGCGTATTAAAAGTCGACTGAAACTCTTTTCTCCATATGATTACCAGCTGTTTTTAAACTGTACAAATACTTCTCTCAATACGACTTACATAAACAAGATCTATAGAATAAAGAAGAAAATATCTTTTACAACATAATATATGTTCTTTTGCCACTGTCCACTCTGCAGCCCCTCCTAAGCCCCCTCAGATCTTTGGTAATTGCAGATTTCTTAACTATTTTCTCAACAATTTTCTGTCATATAATTAAAGTACATGATGCTAGGACTTAAGTTTTAATGGCCATTTATTAATAAAAATAATGACATTGTAAATCATTTGAGTGAAAAAAATCTTTAGACAAATTTTCTAAGTTTTAAGTTTCCTATGCTTTTCTATTGCAGCAACTGGGACATGCTTTGTTGAAAACTGTAACATATTGTGTGTATTTAAAGATACTGTAGGACTGTCCTGGTTAAAAAGGGATGTCTGGGCACCCTATATTAACTAGATCTAGTGGTTCTACAGCCTGCCTCTGCGTCATGGGTTCGAGTGCGGACTCCAACACTTTGCCGAATCTCTCTTCCCAGTCTCTCCTTTGTGATTTCCTGTCACTACTCCTCTGAATGTGTAGGTCTTTCTTACAGAAGCCAGCAGGAAGTTCGTCATTTACCCCCAACAGGCAACTCCCTGCTCCAAGTTGCAGTTGACACTTCAATATAACACAAAGCTTATCTATGATTGATGCCCAAAATAAAGGGACAACTCCACAGACAGCCAACAGCAGATTGACATTTAGTTCTGAGAGCGTTAGATACACGTTATGTGTCTTTGCAGGGGTGATATAAAGCCTATGTATGATTTTAAATGGGAAAGGTCAATTATACAGCTCATTCTAGGCCTCTGTCTCTATAGCTCCCAAGTATGATTCCCACAGGCCCTTACCTTTGTCAGAATTATCAGTCAACATTAGAAATCTTTTTAGTAAAACACTTAAGTTGTGAGGTTTTCAATATTAGGGATTCTATAGTAGAGACTCCAAACTCCCATTACATTAATTTGGAAAGAATTTAACTTTTTACAAAGAAGAAAAATGGATTCCAACAAACACTTTTGCAGGATACATTTATTAGAAATAAAAGCTGTTTTTATTTATTTATTTATTTATTTTTACATATGAAAGGGTAATGGCAATAATAGTAATATTATACTGACATTAGTTAGCTTCAGTAGGTATTTATTTATTTTTATTTTATTTAAATTTGTTATACTTTACTTATGAGTTTGAAAATGTATAATTTATTTGATTATGCTTCAAAAACCCACCACACACACAACAAAGATTAACACACGACCAAGAGTGAATTATTTGATTTTATCAGTATTTATTATTTGACAACATTCCCCTCTTCTCTTCACCCCTTTTTTTAAGAGTGTAATTATTGTAAATACTTGCTTTTTCACTTGGTTTTATCAAAATAAAGAGAAAAAAGAAAAAGAAAGTAAAGTAATGCAGTTCATTGTACACTCGTGTCAAAGTGGCATGCAGTTCTCAGAAAGAATCTTTGTCTAATGCACAGGTCCAAAAAATCCGCTGGGGAGCTATATTGGTTTCATAATTGCCATTCTGAAAGTTCAACATTTTATACCATGCAATTGACTTAAGACAATGTGGGCCAAAGTCCATAGATCGCATGGTGCACCACTCACTTACGCCATTCATGCAAAACATCTGGCAAACACACTTAACCTCCGACCGGGCGCACCAAAAACTTTCCTTCCTTATCTCAAGAAAAATATAGCTTTCTGTTGCGTTTCTTTTAACAGTGCGGAGTAGTGCCAAGGAAAGACTGCAGGTTGTCTAAGGTCATTTGAAAAGAAAAAAAAAAAAGAAAAGAAAAGAAAAAAAACAAAGTGAATCAAGTCCAGAGATTTTACTTGTTCGATTCAGGACGCTGCCCAAAACCGCAGGGATCCGGTGGGCACAAAACCAGAGTATAGATCAGCTCGCCTTTGCTTTCCCGCCCACGAGGGGACACAAAAGGACTCACGGCGGCCAAGATGTGAGACCTGCGGTGGAGCTTGTGGGGGCAGGACGGAGAGAGAGGAGGGGGCAGAATTCAATCAGAGCTGACCATCTGCCAGGCCACTTGTAACGCCGAAGGTGCTACGGCCCAGAATATCTCCAGAGAGGTGCACGCGGTGAGGGAAGAGGCTCTGTACTGCGGTCTCATGGAAGATGAATTGTTTCGGTGGTTTGGGATATGACTGTTAAGTGGAAGTATGGAAAAATCATTTAAACACCTGATGGAAATGCCTTCACAAGATTTTTAATCCTTTGACAATTGGGGACCGTTTTGGACACATTTTGCACATTTCAACCATTTCCTCTTTCTTTTTTTATGTTGTTTTAATACTATTGGCATGGTGTTTTGTTTTTTTTGTTTTTTTAAATATCAATGTGCAAAACAAAACTGGAGACCCAGGCACTCCAAAAAAATGATGACAACATTAGGAACTATATTTTAAAAGGCCTTTATTTTAATGGCCATTACATTAAAAAGCCAACCAAAAAGTCTTTCTCAGGGCTCAAATAAGAGGCATTAGGTAAGTGTGGCATTGCTTAAAACCTGGCTAGCAAAGCCAGTGAGAGACACACACTTATTCCCTTAACAAATTAGTCACAATTAGACACACGGGTGAACGAACATATGAAAAGTCTGGAAAAAAACTATACCAAAGGGAGAAGGGGGTCATTAAAAACAAGATAAATCAAAGTCCTATTCAGACCAGAATGTTCACAAGCTTTCAGTTTATGGATCCTGAAGACCTCATTCAATGTTAATTTTGCTTTAAATGTTTCACTTTTGTGATTGTGAAGTGGTGTAAAGTGGAACTATGCATTTTTTAAAACTTTATTTAACAGTTTTAGATTCAGCATAACGTTGGAAGGTAAATGAAGCTTCCCAGCGTATCTTGGGAGAAAAAACAGCCTTGCAAGAATGTGAGCACCGACCTTGTGTCCCTGAAGTCTTGGGTCTTGGACGAAAGTGCTAGCCCTAACAACAAACCAGCGATGGCTTTATATCCTTTTGTTTGTCATGGCAGAGCAGCCATAAAGCAGAGGAAACCTTTGTACTGATACAAGGAGGAGAAAGCAAGAGTCAAGCCAAGTGAGAGGTCACACAGGAGTTTTTAGAACAACAACAACAACAACAATAATAATAATAATAATAATAATAATAATAATAATAATGCTTTATTTCGAAATGCAAATAGAAAATGTGACAAAACCAGAGAAGAAATGAGCGAAGTTGCATGGTTTCACTTCAATCTGTTGCCAGTATTTTAGAATGCTGCTAAACCATTTTCCTGTTGAAAGCAAAACACTGAACTGTTGCTTCTTTTGATCTGTGAATAAATTTCCTTGTTGCAAGTTCAACAGTGAGGTTGCGATAGTACGGTGGAGTTCTTTCACCTTTGCAGTATTTGTTGTGAAATAATCCAGACAAACTTACAAAGAGTCTCAGAACCAATTGCTTACGCAAACATTTGAGGCATTATTTTTAGATAGTTTGCTCCATGTCAAACTGCCTTGCTTTTTATTTTATTTTTTAATATTGAGTGCAACAAATGTTATTCTGAGTCCTATGAAAATTTCATTTTTATTTAACATTCATTTGACCAGGAAAATCCCACTGAGATTACAAATCTCTTTTTCCTGGCCTAGACAGCAGCACAAGTTTCCAATCATACAACAAAACAATACAAATATGGTATCAGTTCCTTTAGTTTCAAGATACCCTGCAAATTGTTCCAGGTTGAAGGGGCAGAAAACTAAAAAGCCATTTTACCACCTGCTGTGCAAACACTATGAGACTGAAAGTAAGTGTAAAGAGTAAAGTAGACTGTCCTGAGTATACAGAGTATAATCCCCAGTCGTCTTTGGTATATGTGCAGATATGGTGGGCTTCCAGTGCCAACCAGCTGACCGTGCATACAGTTCACGAGTTGATGAGTTTGTCGTTTACGCTTAGTAATAAATAGAAGAAAGTCATGATAGACAGAGTCCAGTAGATGCAGTACCAGGGAAGGAGTTTGCATGAGGTCCCCATAATACTGTATGGCTTAAAATGTTTTTTTTTTTTTCTTTAAAAGAAAAACATAGAGCTTTTTTTCTAAAATAAAAAAACTATTTAGGTGTTTGTTTTGTTATTAAATTGTCCGCATGTGGTTTAAAATTGAGACAGTCAATGAGAATCCACAGATATTTAAAAGTTTAACAGTTTTTATAACAATGTTTGAAGGGTGATGATAAAGGGAACATTCTGTGTCCTGTCCTTTGCCTTGGTGAATAACATGAGGTTAGTTTTGTATGCATTAGGTGAAAGTTTTAATTTTGAGAAAGTGTCCTGGACAATGTTAAAAGCATTTTCCAATTTAGAAGCTATTATCATTTGCATAAAAGTGAAAATTGGCATCTGTGATATATCTTGATTTAACTTAACTTAATCCTCGCGTGGCCACTTATGTGACTGTAGTGGCCAGCTGTCTGAAGGCAGTGTGGGCCTGTGTTGTCCTCAATGACAGTCTGGGCTGACCTCGAGGGTGAGCGCAACCCCTGGGGGGTGGACAAATAGCGGCAATGAGGGCTTGCTTGGCCGGAATTCTGGACACATGGCCAAGGAATGGCAGCCTCCCTTTCCTGATAGTGGAGATGGGGAGGGTGCAGCCTGCCCTTGCATAAAACTCCATTGCTTGTGACATGCTGAAACCACTGGAGGCCAAGGATATTGTGAATGTAGGTCCAATGAAAAGCACCAAGCTGAGAGGGTCCAGGTCTCAGACCCATTTAGGAGGACAGACACCACACAGGTGGTAAAGATGTGCATCTTTATGAGTGTGCAAAGGTTTTCACTCAACCAAACTCTTTAGAGACAACCAAAATCACTGTGAGCCTGCTGCAGGTGGTGCATAATCTCAGGGTCCAACAAGCAATCTTGGATCTGAGGTAGACAAACTCACTGACGACCTAAACCTGCTCGTTGTTGACCTGATTTATATAAATGGTAATGCACCCTTCTGGTGACAGAACATCAGAACCAATGGTTTCAGACTTGACACACTGAGAACTGTCAGTAAGGTAGTTAGAAACCCTTGTATCCTGTGGTCAGCACAATCAAAAGCTTTTGATAAAGGGTTATGGTTATGTTGAGAAAAAAAAAACTGTGTGAGAATAAGACACTTGCTCATTTGTGCACGCTGTGGATAAGGCAAATGGAACAAAACATTTCTGCCTCAGCTGCCACTGACAACTCCTCCAGCGGCTCCCACACAAGAGCTGCAGCAAGACCCAATTCAATTCAATGTTTCACATTTTTGCCAGGGATAATAGCTTACAGTTTTTAGCAAATACATTTTTGAAAGTCTGCCCTTCATCAATGTGCAGTACTACCCTACAGTCTTTTAAAAACCCAACAAAGAGAGCCCTCACATGTTTAAGGAGCAGCAAATTTGCCATTCAAAAGCAATGCTGTTCTGCGGAGTACAGAGCACTCTTGCATCTCCTGAAGTGCCTTACCAAACAGTGGAATAAACCAACCAAGAGAGAGAGGCTGTGAGGCGAAGGATGAAAACAGGAGGAGGAGAAGCAGCAGAGAGGGAGGAGTAGAGCCATGCCGTAGAAATTGATTCCACAGCCCGCGAGCCTTGCATGGGGTCACGCTTCATTGCAGCTGCAGTCCTGGAGCGATGCAGCGTTCCCTGGTTAGAGTGCACGTGTGAGGAACCCCAGGCTCTCTGCTGTGTCCCCGAGGGAACCCATCTCCATCCCTGGGTATTTCACACCACTCCATGGCCATCAAATTCTCTTATCTTCAACACTGTCACGAGAATTTTGCTACTGTAGTCTTCTGCTGTAGCCAGGGGGTTATTTCAGGAAAACCGGGATACTTCCAAAGACTTTTTCAACTATCTCACACCTGCTGATATTCAATGTGAATGGATCTTCTGCACATTGGCCAGTGATTGTCATGACATGAGTTATATATACATATATATTAATCCAGATTTGTGTGGCAGTCTACAACAACTTATTTCCTGGGTTACAACATAGGAATAAATCACTGAGACACTTTTGATCTCCACATGTATATATTTAAACGTGATGAGGAGACAGAGAGGTTGTTTGTTCCAGTTACTATCAGTTACTTAAGGTGTTTGCTCTAGAGCTGGTGTCATAACATTAATGGCACACAGCAGAGCTACACAGAAGGTGCAGCACTTCCACAAACTGTATGGGTTTGATTTATTTTATGTACAGTGTTGTGAAAAAGTATTTGCCCCCTTCTCAGTTCCCTCCATTTTTGCATATTATATTACATACTTACATAGTTTGGATCTTCAAGATTGCAACATTAGCCAAAGATCACCAGAGTAAATGTGTAAAAATGCAGATTGTAAATGGTTATTTCATTTATTAAGAGTAAAAATGGCTATCCAAACCTTCCTGGGCATGTCTGAAAAAGTAAGTGTTACTTGTTAAATCATGTATTAACTCTTATAATTAACCACAGTTTTTCAAAAGCTGAGATCTGGCCAATCCAGTGTTTTATGCGGCAGCAAATCAAAACACAAACTACTGCAACATGACCAAGCATGTCTGCAGTAGGGCTGGATTAATTAATGTATTAATTTGATTAATTCATCTTTTTAATTTTGAGCAATGCCAAAAAGAGGCTGCATCATATAATCAACTTCACTGGAAATAGCATCCTCCAGCTGTTCATATTGTTGTGGCTAATGCTGCGGCTGGCACCTGGAGCATCCTAAATAATCTCTGTGCAGACTCTGCAGATGTTAAAAACACTAATAATAACAGACCAAGAATATATTTTACCTCTGTAATGCCTTTGTATAGATGTGGCAGCAGTTTGGTAAAAACAAACAGCGTAGTATGCGCTAACTTTACACACTTTGTATATGTATGCTAATTAGCCACATGCGCTGGAGCCTCATTTGCTGTATAAATGAATGTACCTGGTCTTGAAGCAGAGAGGTCCAACCCTAAAAACTGCTGCGTTGCTGCCTTTTTTTTGTGTGTGCAGGTATTTATGGTAAAAACATATTATGCAATGTGATCAGTGTTATTACAAAATGCAAAAAATAATAATACAAAAGATCGCCTCGCCCAAATCTAAACATTAAATGATCTGTATCAGATCAGAAGCCAAAAAAAGTTGATCAGGACATCCCTAAATACTGCAGTTAAATTATGAATAACTGTAAATTAATTGTAAATAACATGAGGGGCAATTACATTTTTTACACAGGCACAGGTAGGTTCAGATAGCTTTTTTCTCTGAATAAATCATTTTTTAAAAACTGCGATTTGTATTTACTCTGGTTTAACTGTCTAACTGTGTTTGAAGATCTAAACTAGTTTAAATGGCTAAAATGCAAAAATATAAGTCACTGAGAAGGGGGGACAAATGCCTTTTCACAGCACTGTATGCAGAAGAATGGATAACATCTTCATTTTAAAAGCCTGTTGAGTCCACAAAAACTAATTACTATGATAGATACACCATGTTTATATTGGTACTTTATAATCCTACAAAATCACTCCTATTGTTGTATGTATCATTGGCAAAAACCGCAAATACGTGCTTTTATTGTACATACCTGAGAATTCAGAAAAGAATGACCTGAAACGTCCCTGAAACTAGCTTGCCACTTGAGCAGCCCCCTTCACACCTCTTGCACCTTCCTCCTTCTCTACTCTTTCTTAATGACTTCTCAAGGCCCATCTCACATCCTCCTCAGCCTCCTCTTTTGTCCCTCCGTTCTCTTTGTTCCTCCGTCTTCTCTGCTTCCTTCTGACTCGAGTGCCATTTGATGAGGCCTGGATTGAGCGCGCTGGAGTATCGGTGGCACACAGGAGTGCACTCGGGAGACGGTGTCAACACGGAGGAGACAGGGCCTCTTCACATTAAATATCATCTGACACCTAATCTGCCGTACCTTCTGCTGCCGAGATGCTTCACCACAGCCGCCGCGTTCAACTCTTTGGCTTTGTCAAGGCAAGAAAAAGTTCCAACGTAATTAATGCATCAAGACAAATCCTGTTCAGCGTCTGTCTGACTTTTGACAGTGAGACAGATGAAAAAATGGGGACAGACTTAGGAGCAGCACACGTAAGAGCTTAATTAGCATACATCATTTCTCTGGTGACGTAGTGTAGCAGGAACTAGTAGTTTGGTCCATGCAGGTCCATTATGTACTCATAGGCTTTAGAAAGATGGAACATGATGTGTGCAATTGCAATCTTTTGGCCACCAGATGTTGTCTATGATGCTGGCGCAGTGTCAGGGGCGTCTCACCCATGGGGGATGTGGGGGATATAACACCCACACTTTTGGGAATTGGGAAATGCAACACCCAGACTTTATTTTCTAAAATACACACTTAAACTAGTTTGTTCAAACTGATACGTTGTTGATTTGAGATTACGCCGTAGCCTCTGTGCCCTGCCGCTCTCAGCCAGGCTCTGTCAGCCAAAGGCCCGCTTTTCACTCTGTTTGGTTCAGATTTGTGTGGGGAAATGTGACCAGAGAAGAAGTGCTGATTACTGTAGGACTGACCTATATGGTTAATTATATCAACAGAAAACTTTTTTTTTTCAGTATAATGTAACTAAATGCATTAAGCCCGCGTTAGACAAAGATGTGTGACTGCTGAGACACTGCAGCCTGCAGCCAACTACAGTCAGGGGTAAGTCAGTTTGCTAATATGCGGAGACCAATACTCCCTCAAAGTAAAACATTTTGCTTGTTTATGAAGCTCAAATATATATCAGGTTTAGAAAAAGCCAGAAGAGAAAGGGAGAGGCCAAAAGGCTCAGAGGTAAGAACAGGAATAATCCAGTCTGAAGATAACAAGTCTCACTGTTCTCATTTATAGTAAATTGCTGATTTTTCCTGTGAGCACCTCACAGAAATACTTTAATTAACAGAAGCTAAATAGCTAATGGAGGCTAAATATTAAATGGAAGAAATATACATTTTCTATGACAAAATATAGGTTATTTATAACTTACATTTTTTTTCATACTGCATATAAAACATATAACATACAACCATTAAGAGTCTTAAGTTGAAGCTGATATTCTTGTAACTTAAAAATAATTTCTATAATATTTCTGAAAAATGTAGTTCAACCTCAGAATCAGGGCTGTGTTAAAAAGAGCTGGTAAAGTGTAACAATCTGAGTGAGTGGCATATATGGATCTTACAGTTTTTGTTAGGAATGTGCATAGTGCAAATTTGGAAAACGTGTTATGCTTATAAGAGTAACTAGAATATTAAGTGAATATTTCAGTTGAACTTGGTACATTAATTTATGTTGTTGCGTTAAGAAAACCCCCCAACCAACCACCCACCCTGACAAACCTCATCCCCCACACTTTTGAAATGCTTGAGACCCCCCTGCAGAGTGGCAAGAAAGTTTGATTTCTTGATCTGGGCATTGTGTGTCCATGTTCTTCCAGTACTTGGGTGGTTAGGGTGCTCCATTTCCCCACACCAACCTAAAACATGCACAATATAGGCTAATCCTCTAGGCAAGGTACTCCTGATCAGAGTCCTGGCTCAAGATCTAAAGAGTAAATGGAAAGAGGGGTCAAATGCAGAAAACGCCCCAGTTGGGACAATAAAGTTTACTTTAGCCTTGAAAGCATACACTGCACTTACATGTGTTAGCTGTGTTCATAAAGAAAGTTAAAAAGAAAGGAAAATGGACTTATCTGTTTAGTACTGAGTGCTGTTGGATGCCTCTCCTAGCTTAATCGGAGTACAGTGTCTACAGTCAGCTGTAGTCCAACAATGAACTGCATTATCTACTTGCCCCACTCTGATTCCGAAAAACTCAATTGACTACCCCCCACCCCCCACCCCCCAACCAGTTGGAGTCCAGGGTTTACATAAAATTTTGCATTAAATTCAATAGTGCCAAATTTAAGGCCTTCAAAAGCATTACATTTGATGAAATTCAATTTTAAGTACAGAAGTCTAAAATTTTGTATCTCATTCTTGCAACTGAATTAGTCATCTCATGTTTGTCAATATATGCATCACATTTTTTTGTGTTTAATAATTGTTTTGTATCAGTTGTGCTAACTTCACCGTTATGACAGTACATAATTTACGTCCCTGTGTAACAGCTGTTGCCCATAGCATTTATTTGATTTTCCTGTGATACAGATACCATGCTGGTCATTATGATAA
Organism: Bostrychus sinensis; assembly: GCA_020698575.1. NCBI lineage: Eukaryota > Metazoa > Chordata > Actinopteri > Gobiiformes > Eleotridae > Bostrychus > Bostrychus sinensis. The sequence continues at coordinate 7,852,974 of CM036257.1, read as the reverse complement.
TGATAAATTTGCAATATATTGTGCAGCTCTACCAGCAAGTGCTTAGATATCAATTACCAAACTCAAATACTATGCAGTTATCCGTTTCCAAGATGTCACACTTCGACATCATATCAATAGATCACACGGTCGATTTTGCAGTCACATCATAAACCCGCAGTGGTGCATGAAAAGCTTTGGCCAAGAAAACAGCCCTTTTTTTTATGATTCTACAAAAAGCTGCAGGCCGCGCTGATGCAGTTGCAAATTGAAAAATGAATGAGAACTGACAGCTCTCCCAGGGAAATCAATCCAATAAAATAGGTTGCCGATATGGAAATGCGGCAAGGATGATCACCTGGAAACGGTTGCAGCAGCTTTCCGATATTTCATATTTTCACCAAAGGATTGGTTTGTCCTTTGGGGTCAGGAAGCTGAATTATGTGTAAGCTAAATCAACCAACAGTCAAAACAAAACAAAACAAAAACAAAAAAAAAAAAAAAATGAACACGCTTTCAAGTACAGTGATTTCTCTATAAAGTTTTTATGGCCTGAAAAAATATCCATTTGAAAAGTGCAAAGAACTGAATGTGTCAAAGTGGAATAAAGATTTAATAGTGTTTTGAGAGTGTTGGAAGAGTTTTGTCAGTTTCCTACTTGAGATACATAAATCCCATGTCCACAAAAGCTTGGCATACTTGAGTGCTTCAGCATTTTTTCCGGATGTGTTCACAGCAGGCAGTCGCACATTTGTAGCATTTTGAAGACTATCAAGTTCGCCTGAGTCATTTCGTTCCAACCAAGGGAAAGGGAACGCGGCCATGCTCTGAAGGTTAGCAAGTTTTTATTTACAATGCAATATCAGACAGGCCCGGCGTGCAGCAACTTGAGTGGGTTTATGACAATATGGTCTTTTGACTGTTCCATTTTCTTATTTGGGGTTGCCTCAGTGAACCAGTTGCTAGGTGATTTGGAAGGTTTTTATTGCCAGATGCCCGTCCTGTCGCAACATCGATCCGCCAACCTTACAGTTTTAGGCAGTGTGTTTGTCCTAGCATTTTATAGAGGACGTATGCATGCGCTTCAAATAAATGTGTGTAGAGGTAGAGTGGTTAGCGCGTCCAAACAGGTTGTGGGTTCGATCCTAGCAAGTATAATCTCTCTGAGTGGAATCTGTAAGTTTTCTTTGGGTAGTCTGGCTTCTTCCCAACATCCAAATCATGTTAGCGATGAATAGAAGTGGTAGTAGTTGTTGGAATGCTATGTAAATGTTATCAGAGAATCTGTATTTTTCTTTGACTGACTAAGTCTCACGAGTCTAGAAGCCAGAAAGGTCACACCTGCTCTGAGTACTGTTTTAGCAAAACAAGAAAGACATTTTTAAAGACTTTAAAAAAAAACATGCAGGCTATGGAATGGCAGAACATAATATATGATATATGTACTGATTTGGACATCAATAAAAGTGATTAATCACAAGACAGAAAAAGTGCTCATCAGCTCAAATGGATGGATTATTTTCTATAACAGAACTTACATATGCAGTTGCAATCAGAAATGTTCAAACCCCTCTCCTAAAAAGACATTATAATTATGTGAATGAAAGATAATGAGAATAAATGACCAAAATAACAATAACAAGAACAAAAAACTCATTAAACAACAAAAACTATTTATGGTTACATATCGGAGTTATTTTGACAACACTTTTAACACATGCCCATGGGCCGTTAATACTGCTCCACTGGAATTTTTGCCCATTCTTTATGTGTAAAAGCCTTTAGCTCACTGATGTTTCATGGCCTCTGTACTGCCTCTTTCTTCTTTCCTATTTTATGCTTTTTTTAGGCTTTCTGAAATTGTTTTGGACACCTTCGTATTACATTTTACATTTACATTTTATAACTTAAATGAATGTGCATGTATGGAAAACATAGCCTATTCTTTTGGGGAGCTGTGACAGTTTCAGTTTTTGATAACTTGGCTGGCAACATTGGCTTATTATCATAGCTATTAGCAACATGATGCTAACAGATAGATAAGTGAGCTGACTGCTTCATAGTGATGGGAATTTAAGTGCTGAAATGTGATGTGATAGTGTGACTTCCTGGTTACACATGTCTACATAGAGCTGTGAGACTGAGCTTTTTCAGATCTTGAGAAGGGGATGGCCTCAGCACACAGGATTACTCAAACAAGCGTGCATGAATGAAACTAAATACTATAAGTATATTTATGAGGCGTAAACAACATTATAAGATGGTTAAAAGCTCAAAAAATTGAAATCCCACAAGATGTTCTGTCGAATTTGAAGAGAAAGCCACTCTAGGATGTTCCAGGACCATTTGACTTCTTGAAAAATCCTTAAAATCTTTGGGGGTTGAATATTTCTGATTGCAGCAGCATAACTGACACAGGTTGAATAAATCGTGTTTGTCTTGGGATATACCTTGTCTATGTATCTAGGTCTGCCTGTTCAACTTCAAGTCAGATATATAGGTGCTCTCTGTTTTACATTAAAAGTTTCACTTTAAGGAAATATAAATTCCCCAACACCCTCTGCCAGGAAACAGTCGACTTTATGAAGACATCCATTGCACTTAATGGCTGGAGTCTGTGCTTCTTCTGGCTGCGAGGTTTGATGTGTCTCGACATACAGATGTGCACATTCAACTGAGCACTCAGACGTGTTGCCAGTTCGCCTTCAGAACAGTCATCCAGGTCCTCCAGCCCCCTCGGAGGCACCCCAACAGACAAGACATCAGCGTCCGCGAGTTCATAACAACCCGACCCAGACTCTTTCTCACCATTTGTTTCTGCCACTTTGGAGCTAAAAGAATTGCTCTCAGTCTCTTGGAGGGAGTCTGGCGTTCCTCCACCCCATCTATCACCAGTCTCCTCTACAGCGGATGGACCACTTCCACTGCCTGTCCCTTGTGCTCTCTGTCCGACATGTCTACGCCCCCATCTCTGAGAGCCTGTTGCAATTACCCTCTGCACCAGCATATATCAGCCGGGACACTGGTGCTCCATCTATTCTCCTTTGTTCTGCCAATGCGGGAAGTGAGCTTGATGACTAGTGACCAGTGATATGTGGACGTAAAAGCCCTGCTCAGCAGAGAGCACAGACCAAGATTTGTGGCATATTATCCATACAGATTTACAAACCATTTAATAGCTACAGCAATAGGGTATAATGACAAATATTCATTAAAGTGTCCAATAAAAAGTTCAGCATATCCAACAGTGTCTATGAGGTGCTGTGTAAGGAGTGACGATGTTATAAGTCCAAGTTATTCTTTGTATGCTTTAGTATGCATTTTTACCTCTGTGCTAAGCTGTTCGGAGTTACCTCACCTTTTGTTTGAAACAAGGAGTGTGAACAGTTTATGTGCTGGGTAGGATGGATCCTTGATAATGTATTTTTCTGATGCTTCAACGGCTGATCTACCAGTCCAGTAGGGAGAAAGACAGCTGTTGTTGTTGTTGTTGTTTAGCAGATTTAACCCCTGTATTTAGCAGTACAGCAGTTCCCATATGACAGAGTAATATTATATACTCTCCTCCACACACTGATAAAAGGCTGGTAGGACCAACCCAATGCCCAGCCGCTTCCCTGGTCAGCATAAAAAGTGGCACAACTGACACACCAAAGCAACTCAGACCCACAATAGAGTGTACATTCTGCGGATGTTCAAGACAGAATAACTGTTTACAACAACAGGCAGCACTCGTCACTAAACATTGCAGATAATGGGCTTCTGCAAATAAACCTCTGCACCACTCAATTGTTTTACTTAGGTATTTATCAGTGCTTTGAAAAGCTTGGGCTTGGTAAGCACAATATAAATCGAATCCATTATTAATATTTTTTAGTCAGAGGTATGGGCAGCACATTTCTGTTTTTTTTTTTTTTTTTTGATGGACTTTTTCTTTTGTTCTGTAATGACTCTGATGGCTAGTGACCAAGTGATATGTGGTTCTAAAGCTTCAACATGCTGCACAGCTCCATGAAGAGCACTAACCAAAGATTTGTGACTGAACTTGCACATACACACAAAACACACACATCAGCCATGCAGATTTACAAAGCATTTTACAGCCCTTAAGCTGGAGTATAATGACAAATGAATCTTCCTTAAAGTGCCTGCTTTCCTATTTTAGTGCTAATTCATTACGGAAAGACTTGGAGGCATACTAAATAACAGCCTTTGCAAATACAGTGTGTGACAAATGACATAGTATAGCAGCCCAAATGGTACATGAATTCATCCGAAGGCAAACATTACCTGACAATACTTAGAATTTACAATACACACCAAAGGGAGACATTTATATAGTGTTCAGACATGTGTGGTACAGAAAAATGTTGAATGCTTACAGTGGAAATTGCATGCCATTGTAGACATCTTAACATCTGTGGAGGTGCATTATTAGCCAGTCTACAAGCTTTGAACGCGAACATACATTTTTTTTCTAACCCTTGTGTAGGAGGGAACCTATGTAATCATCTTATGCAGTGTTTCTCAAACTGTGGTAAGGGTAGAGCTGGTAGTACATAAGTTTAGTCTGGTGGTAATCTTTTACATCTCAAGCGCTGATTTTGTTTCATTTAGAGACACTTTTATTGCTGCTCTGGTTGGGGCTGGTTGAAGTTGACACCACTCCTTAGACCTGGTTTAGTCCTAATTTATATTAGGTTTTGTCCTAGTTTAGTGCTGGTTTAGTCTAGACCTGGTCTAGACATAATCCTTTTTTTAGACCTGGTTTGGACCTGGTTTAGAGATGCTTTATTTCTGCTTTAGACATGGTTTGGACTTGGTTTAGACCTATAGTTTAGTCCCGGTTTATGGTTTATTTCTGCTGTAGTCCTTTAAACCTGCTTCAGCCTTAGTTTAGACCAGTCTAGACATAGTATAGTCATGCTGTAGACCTAGTTTAGAGTTTAGAAATGGTTTATTGCTGCTTTAGACATGGTTTAGACTTGGTTTAGTTCTGCTTTAAATCTGGTTTACTCCTTCTTTAGTCCTGCTTTAGACCTGCTTAGAGACCTGGATTAGTCTTGGTTTAATCCTTGTTTAGTTCTTATTTAGTGATGTATTTTTCTGCTGTAATTATCCCTTGGTTCAGACCTGCTTTATACCTTGTTTAGTCTTGTTTTAGATCTGATTTAGCCTTGGTTTAGGCTTGATTTAGGCCTGCTGTAGACCTGCTTCAGACCTGGATTAGTCCTGCTTTAGTTCTTATTTAGTAATATATTTTTCTGTGTTAATTATCCCTTGGTTCAGACCTGTAGTCCAGAATAAGGCTCCTTTTAGTCTAGTCTAGTAGTATTAAATCTGGTACTTCAGCTTTAAGAAGAGACAATGCTTCTAATGATGACAATAATCCATGACAACAATTATCAGCTGCTCTATAGAGATCTCTGACCTTTGACCTCTTTATGATAATAAGAAAAAAATACTCTACTTTGACAACTAAAGGTCTTTTAGTGACATTTGCTAAAGGTTAAACTGCCTACACTGAAGTTCCATGTGTGGAATGGATAGTGTGGGACGTGTGGAGGGGGTTCTTGGCCCATGTGGAGCCCAGTTAAATCACTGCACGCGGGACTGAAGTGGCACTTATAGCACATAAACGTCAGAGGGAATGAGTCAGTCTGGGAAGCCTGTGTAATATGTAGGAGTGGGAGACGTGGAAGTATAAATTAAATGTCCAGTCTTAAATATGCCTTTTGTGGGGAGCTAATAAAGCCTCTGTGTGGATATCATTTCAAAAACACCCTTGCTTTATTAAGTTTTTGTCTGTTTATGCTTTCCTCACAACACGCAACTATGTGCTATGTGTTGCTAGACTGAACTTAATTCATGTGGTACACAATATGGGAAGGTTAGCTTGGCTTCCATGCTAGAAGGTTAACAGTACATGTTCATAGTACTAAGCTTTGTAACATACAATCTCTATTTAAGTGGTTTGTAACACATTTATACTCACAAAGACAACTGTTTTTCAAGGCACAAACTTTTAGAACACTTTCAGTGCTTATAGGCTGTTCCTAACTTCCTGCAAAATATTGGCTAGACCTCTCAGAAAAACAGAAATGACGTCTAAGGTCAACTATACCTAAAAAGTAAAACTGCTATCACCAATGGCAAAGACCCTCCAAGTACAGACTAGTTTCCAGACTATTGCTTTTTAACAGCTTTTATAATAAATCTGACTTATTTATTTAATAACTATGAACTACTTTTCAAGTAACTTTTTTTTATTACTTTGTTGCAGTGCATTTACAAATATAGTTTGAGTTATCCTTCAACATTGCTTTTTTCAGGATTTACATTCATCAATACAAAGAAAATAAACAAACAGTAATGATAATAATAATTGGAAAACAAATAACCAATAAAGAAAAATGAAAAAAATATGTATAATATTTTGAGTCTATATAGATTTAGTATGTATACATTACTTTTCTTTACATTTTACATTACAATTTTGGGGAGTTGTTACTTTGGTGAAAACACTTGGATTAGGTGTCTGTCTCTTTAAGACTTTGATGGCCCCGCCCACTCTTCAGCTCCCACTCCATTGCAAACACTGTAGTTAATATCAGCTCTGCTGCATTGAAGGACCACAGGGCCTGTCTCTTACAAAAGCACTAAAAATAGCCTGGCCTCCCACTTTAAAAAATGCCACTTCATAAAACCATTCTGTCAGGCCATTGCAAACTAACACCTTGTGCACAGTTACACTGTTCTTTGCATCACAGCAAACCTTTAATCTAAAAAATTTGCAAATATTCTAAGATTCTTTCCTAATGAATATATTGCTTCACCTTCCATGACTTTCTGTGACAAGTTTGAATAAATCAATGCTTTCTGGAAGAAGAAAAAAAAATCACAGAAATTAAATTAGTACAGGGAATACTTTTTGGTCCAAGTCATGGTCTGTTGGAGGTTCTGAAGTTTGGCTCAAGCTTCAAAGTCCAAACGTGTGAGCCACAGAAAACAGGTGTGAAAGCCAGTCATGCTCCTCTCAGCTTTAATTATTCCTGAAAACTGTTCTTCTTTGGTTTTATTCATGTTTTACTAGAATAACACGTCTGTCTCGGGATTGTTTTGACATTCCCTGGAGCTAATGAAGAATGCGTCGGATCAGCGAGGGCATTCACTCACTCCACACACAAGCAGCTGATGATTAAGGACTGACCTTCTGCTTAATTAGTGGCAAGTGGGAGATCGGACTACTTGGCTATGAATCATGGGAGTTAGCGGGAGGGAGAGACCAACCGGAGGAACGTTAGCAAAGTGATTAGGTGAGGTGTGTAAATCAATCGTGGCGTCGACCTGCAAACGGAGTAGCAACGAGAAGCAGATGGAAGACAGAGAGAATGAAAGGACATGAGTGACCCACCACAGATACATAAGCAAGGTTTCAGTAATCAGTCATGAGTTGTACGTTTGATCATTTCAGAGCTTAAATTGCCGTCACTACAAAGCCGTCAGCTCATTTATCTATCTGTTTTGCATCATGTTGCTAATAGCTGTGCTCATTAGCCACTTTATGCGCTGTCCAGTCCCCACCATTGCCAGCAGGGGGCGACAGACAGCTAACCCGAGTTTTCTGCAAAGTCAAAGTAACAGCTCCCGAATAGAAGACGTTTTCCATACATTATTTTAAGTTATAAAAAGTGAAGGTGTCCGAAATTATTCAAAAATCCTGAAAAAGCATAATATCCGAACTAAACATTATTTCATTCAAAGTATGCATCTTACTCAATTCTTTGTAGCATCCTTGTAAGTTTTTTAGAGGGATGGTGTTCAGAGCCTGCATATTGGCTTTTTGAATGTTATCCAGGGGTGTAGCATCAGGTAGTACAGGCAGGGCAACAACACGGGGGCCCAGCAAGTTTAGGGGGCCCTGAGAGTGGCCCTTGTTCATTTATGGTCATTTTATATTCATAATAAATAAGAACATCACTTTATTGCAAACAATATTCCCCATACAGTTTTATTCTAATAGAATGTATCTTTGTTAAAGTTAAGATCGGCCTAAATACATAAAAAAAAAACAAAAAAAAAAAAAAACACAAAATGTAAATATATAAAAAAGGTTTACAAGATTAAAAACAACTGTTCAAATGTTCTTCAGGCATTTGGGGCCCAATGTGAAAACCTGCTCATCACCAAATTACACCACTGATGTTATCTGCTCTATATTGTGTCCTTTTAAAACATTCCTCATCTTCAACTACACTCACCAGGTGCATACTTTTTTTTAAAAATTGAAACATTTTAATCTATTTTTTTATCGTTCACATAACTTTTTTGGACACCACAATTGCTACTTTATGTAAAAGGTTACATTAGAAAAAATTATAGATACATTGTAGTTCACAAAGTGAGTAAATGTAAGAGTGTAGTATTTTCTGTCCTGCAACTGCATAGGACACTTTTTTTTTTTTTTTTTTTTTTTTTTTTTTTTTGCCAGATACTGTAAGGGCCAGATGCTCTCATAAAACAAAAACTAAATTACTATTGTACCCTCATACAGTAATAATATTTAATATATTAATTTCCAGCTTTTGCATGAGACCATTTATTAATAACTGAGGAATGACGCTTTTATTTGCCATATGCTATGAGCAAGGCTTTGTTTACGCTCTTCTCTGTTGATGGTTGTTGTCAAGACTAACTTTTCCAGAGGCACCGACATATCTGCTTGGGTTGGCACACAGATAGACTGACTTAATGCCCTATTTGTGTTCAATGTGTCTATTTGTTGGTGTTTGTTATTGAGCCAAGGTCTGTGGGTTAAAGTGTTTTGAATAAGGCAAAGGAAAATATTCATTTCCTCAGGCCCAAAGCTGCTGGTACAGTATATTCTCCAGCCACTTGTAATCCAAAACGGGGGTAAACAGAAGAACATTTAATTCATGGAAACAGATAAAGTATCTACACATATCACAACTAACAAGGTGAAAAAGACGTCATCTGGAGTTGGTTTTTAGAGTTGAAGATGTTTTGTCTCTCATCTACATCTTAAACTCTAAAAACCAAGACCAAATGACTTCATTTTAACCTTGTTGAATAAGAGGTTTCACAGACATTTCCATACATAAAAGAAAACAAGATGAATACAAAGAAACTGTACAGTGTTACATTCTGACTTGTACACTTCTGTTTTCTTTTATTCTGTGTGATTGTCTGTTCCATGGCTGCGTACAAAAGACAGCATGTGTTAACTACTGTTCAACTTTTTTTTACATGTTGCAAGCGACATCCCCCATCAACCTAAATTATGCACAATAGGCTAATCCTCCAGCTAAGTATTCCTGACCAGGATCCTGGCTCAAGGTCTGGAGAAGGATCCCTGGGACAGGTTGCCCCAGTAGCATTGAGGGATAGGTCAAATTCAGAGGAGACATTTTCTTAACAATAAAGTATATAATGTAAAAAATAAAAATAAAAAAAATAAAAAACGTAAAAAAAAGGTAAATGACTGTCAGCTGAGGCTGCCAAACAAATACCCTAAAATTAAAGTATGTTCCATAAATTTAAAAAATGTGCAAAAACACTAAATTTACGGACGTGGAAAAAAAGGGGAATTACCATGATTTTACAGTTGTTTCCCTGTATTATTATGATCAAATAGCTTCATTATAGTGCCAATGTCAACAGTTCTAAAGAAAATTACTATTTTTTTACAGTTGTTTTTCTGTATTATGATTAAATGCCTTCATTAAAGTGCCAATATCAACAGTTCTAAAGGAAATTACCATTATTTTACAGATTTTTACCATATCATTAGGAGTAAACACCTTCAATAAAGTGACAATACTCAGAGTTTTACAAGAAAAAAAACTTTATTTTATGGATTTTTACCATAATATTAGGAGTAGCCCCTTAAAAAAGTGACAATATTCCAAGTTTTATGAGAAATAAAATTCATTTTACAGATTTTTACCACAGAATTAGGAATAAACACCGTTAATAAAGTGACAATGCTCAAAGTTATAAAGGAAAATACCATTATTTTACAGATATTTACTTAATTTTTAGGGTTAAACAACTAAAAAACAGTAAATGACTGGCAAACAAAAACCTTAAAATTAAAGTAGAATCCCATAATTAAAATAATGTGCAAAAAACATAAAATTTACAGAATTTTCCAGTTAAGTTTCTACAAGAATATACCATTATTTAAAAGCTGTTTTTATGTATTATTCAGATCAAACACCTTCATTAAATGTAGGGACAATGTGAAATGTTCTAAAGCAAAACACTACATTACAGTGTTTACACAATCAATTCTTACATTCAATACATTTAATATTGAACAGTAGAAATATTACACTTCATATACAGCATATACTGTAGTTAAGATTTACATAACATCCCAATGTTTTTTTTAATTAACCTATACAGTAAACAAAAAATAAAAAGTCAAATCAAAACCTACCACAAAAGTGAATTAAATCTCTATCAGAGGTGACACTGAAGCAGATGAAGTCTTCCCCCAAATTTCCAGTAATCCACTAGATCTTTGGGGCATCTGTGGAAAAACAAGCAAGACAGAATTACTTACTAAAACATCACTAAAAAGCAACATTTTATGTATGACATCTCAGTAAACTTCAAAGAATTAGTTCACTTTAAATAAAAAAGGTAAAGATTAAATTAAAAGAAGAATAATTTACCCTAGTATAAAACATTCTGGGAGCTAACAGTGTGTTCTTTTAAATATGCAACTTTTGCAGTGCTATTTTTACATTTTTTATTGATAAGGCACAGATTCTGCGACAAGCTGGCCCCTGCCCAGGGTGTACCCCGCCTAAGGCCCAAAGTTACTGGGATAGGCTCCAGTCACCCACAACCCCTAATGGGAATAAGCAGAAGATGATGAATGAATGAAGGCAAAGATTTACAACAGACGTGTATTCACACAGACATCACCTGGGTTCCTGGGAAAACATAACATGCGGAAAATATACATTAGTAATATCAACCAGTGGCTTACATAGAAGTGCTAATTAGCAACTTCACATAAAAACACCATGATTGGAATATACTGATGATGATATGACTTACATCACACATCTTTATGATAGAAGAATCCTCAATTAAGTAGAGAATGCAGCTCTTCACCTTGATCGGTTTGTGACCTAAAAATAAAAGGTGGCTGTAATTATAACCAGCGTAATAGCACAGTGCTACAAATAAAAAGTATGCTGCCTGTTATTTACAAACTCTAAAAGGGTCCATAGTCATACAATTTAGTAAAAACTCAGTATAAGATAACTATATTTACCTTCAGTGTGCAGTTCACAGTTCAGGTTGTCACAGCTCTCCTTGTCCTGCTACTGCTCCTTCTGCCTGCTGTATATCTATGAACATAAAATGTTAATTTATTTATTAGTGATGTACTTTTACATGTAACGGTGAATGAACCTAAGTGAGTACCTGGATTTCCCTCTGGCCAGTGTGAAGAAAGTGGAGTATGCTGAGTTTCCACCCAGTGTTTAAGCTCAAGTCTCAGTTTTGGCAGAGCTGGTTGAGGACTTCCAACCTTACCCAGTGAGCTACTGAGACATCCCTGAAACCCTGCAACAGCACAAAGTTTAAGTCATTTAATAAATGTGGTTGTTATGAGATGCACACAGGTACAGGAGTAACGTATTTAGTTCATCTGGAGCCTAAACTGGGATCATGTTTGCTACGTGCCATTAGCTTCTCCGTTGCTTGTGGCAAAAGTTTTGTCTGCTTGTGCAGAGACTGGGCTCATGGTTTGTTGGATACCTGCCTTTCTCCAGTGTTTGCTGCTCTCTGCTCCAGTCCCGGTCTGAGCGCACCCCTCCCCGGCACTAACGCAGCTCTGTGCAGCTGTGAGGAAGAGAAAAGAGAAAGGCAAATTCAAATGAGCTTTATTGACAGTGAAACCCTTATGATGGAAAGACTAGAAATAAGGGGTTGGGCCAATGTAAAGATAAGTGGAGACCAATGTTAAATTGGCTGTTGAAAGTATTACCATATGTAACAATAACAGTAGTAACAGTGCACTTTAGTACAATACAAATTTAAAAGAAAACCCTTGTGTCCTATCTGAGCTCAGATAATGTATAGTGCAGCCGGCTTAATAGTCTGTTTGAGTCAAGTCCAGTTAAATCCAATGGTATCAATGCGGCAATGTCTTACTGCACAGGTGTTAGTTCATGGGAGGAGAACCTTGGGCTCTCCAAGGCCAGAAATGTCTGGTTCGTTCAAAAGAGCCCCACCACCTCCCTCCAGGGAGGATTCCAGATCCAATTGTCCAACAAAAAAACCTTGCCTGTGAAGAACAGGGTATTACTATTGAGATCACATTTCTATATCTTCATATGGCCATTTTTAAATTATTGCAAGTGCTTTAACCAAAATAAAATAGCACAGAACATTAATAATACTCATTTCTAACTGTAACACTTTTTATAGTGTGTTAATTATGGAATGTAATTTCTTAATCCGACTGTTTATCAAAGGTTTACATTTTAACCACAATAATTATGTATTAATAATAAACCCTTTTTAAGTGTTGTACCATTGTTTTACAATGCGTACCAAAAAGGCAATATTATATTATATTATATTATAAAATTACAATAAAATAAAACAATAAAAAATATAACTTTATATATCGAATTGTATTAAAATTATTTTAGCAAAATAGAACTTCAAATTTAGCATCACAATGCTGTAGTGCGTAGTTTACAGTGCAACAGCAGCATGCGGCAGAGACTACAAGCGCTGCAGTGACGTCATGCATTTCTTTACACTACCACTATTCTTTTTTCAACTACTAACACAAACACAATAATTAAAATAGCTTTACACGTTAACCTCCAAAAATAAAATTTACATTTTTTAACATAACTATCCAACCAGAGGCACAAAGATAACATATAGTATGGCAAAGGAGTTGCTCTTGAAAAACTCCGAGGGAGCCCCGTGGGCGCTCTCCCCAGACATGAAACATGGTAGCATTAGCGGCTAACATAGCAGCTAAAATTAGCATTAATCACCCCAGTCCCGGTTTAACTCACCGAAACGCTTGTCAACTCTCAACCTTCGGGAAGAAGTGCAGTCCCGTACCACCCGTGGCCGTGAGGATCTAAAACAGTGTCATTTTAGCCATTAGTGCTCCGTTAGTTTCTCTTTAGCTCCATTAGCTTAGCATGTAGCCTGCTCCATTTTTCCACTCACCTCGTGGCTCCAAAGTTTAATAAAATGCTCACAACATCCGTAGGAAGGTCGTCAATGGAATTTAACGTTACATGAGTCTAACAACACTTTTTATTCTGTAAAATTAAACTCAGGCCCAATTTAAACTTCGAACTTTGAAAGTGCATTGTAGAAGCGCTTAGCATTCAGTCAACATCAGTAACTTGCTAACTACTATTATTGCTCATATTAGACTCACATTTGTTTGATCTAAAATTGTGTTTAATCATTTCTGTTAACAGTTATGGAGCTGGCTAGCTTAGTGCCCAGAGTGAGCTAACACAATGCAATAAAAAAAAGTCCATAAGAGCAGCTAATTCATGCTTATTTCTCTGGCACTAACAAATGTTCTATAAACTATATCAAATAAATAAGGAAAACTCACCAAATACAGAATAAATCCAGCTCAGACTTCTCCTCAGGTTTTGCTGGCTGCAGGGGGACTCTGCAGTTTGGCGGCCACACACTGCTGTTGGTAGGTTATCTGGTGTTGTGTTCCTCCGCCAGTTGCCATTTAAATAGTTCTTTTTTGTTTTCTAGTTATTTATAAAAATGTGGATATTGATTTAAAAGTGTTCTATGTAATAGTAGTTAAAACTAGTACTAGAAGTAGTTAAAACTAAAAATGCTTAGGGACTACTTTTTCAGTTAAAGTAGTTCCTGCTGCTGCCCATGCCCTGCCTTTTGGAATTTGAATTTTTTTTAATTTGAATTTTTTTGAATTTGAATTTTTTGCGCTCCCAGCAGCAGAACGTCATTATCAGACAACAAAGTCCAGGTAGTTTCAGGGTGATCAGATGATTTTAAACCAAACGTGGGACATAATGCAGTAAATTATCAGGCGGACACAAACAAATAAGCCTTATTTATATAAAGTAGGTTAACTGTCATCTTCAGACTGAGAAGCTTATTGTTTGTTCATAACTTCTGAATCTGTAGTCTACTGCCTCTCCTGCCCTGGCCAGTTGTGATATTTCTGAACCTAATGTAAAATACACAACATTTTGGATTAAAATATCTACAGTTGACTGTATTGTATTGGGCTGTATGCTCTGAATCACAGGGAGAAGAAACAGGAGACAGACAGTGGAGGTAGAGGTCTCACATTGTGTAGAATGTAGATTTAAAGAAGCATGTTCCTCATTTTCCAATGATAAATCCTTTACACTTTTAAACCTTTATTTAATGTACTTTAAAATTAAGGAGAAAATCTTTAGATGTTTTATATGTACATTGATGTATAAATATGTACAAATATGCAATTAATTTACCTTAAATTAAGGAGAAAAACTTTAATTTTTTAGTATGGTCAACAATTTATAAATAATGTGCCACACATTTAAATACTGTTAATTAATGTAATTTTACATACATTTTTTTGTAATTTAAGAAAAAGGAAAAACCACATATAATATATACAGTAAATTTACCATAAAAAAATGAGAAAAAAAAAGTTAATTGTTATTATAGTATAAACCCATAAAATTAAATAGTGACTGTTAATTAAGTTTTTTACTGTATACAAAAAAAATGTAAAACTTCCTTAAAAAATTATGCTTTTTTACCGTAAAATTAGGATTTTTTTTTACAGTGTAACTTAACCTTAAATTAAGTGAATAAATGTGAAAGTGAATGGTCGTCTGTTTGTCTTTTTGTCACCCCTGCAACTAATGGGCCACTGTGAAGGGTGTACCTGTGTAAGACAAATAGTTACTGGGATAGGCTCCAATGCCGGCGACCCCTAACTAGAATAAGTGAAAGAAAATGAAAGAATTAACAAAACTTGAGAGCACAGAGAGCAGAAAATGACTTTTTATTCAGTGAAGTGATTTGTTGAGAACAAGTACAGGCCCTTACAAACCTGTCTCCCACACAGAGGATGGAGATTGAGGCTGATTAGACTGCTTAGAAAAAAACCTAAATAAAATAAAATGGCTCATACACAAGCAACTTTCGAACTTAGAACCTTATATTATGCTATAACTACAGCATGAGTAATTTTCACAGCTACAGAGTAAAAAAGAGCAAAGTCTGACACCCTCTGGCTCTGATAAAAACTATTCATCTTCACTCGTCCTGAAAGCTGGAAAAAGGAGCTAAATGCTTCATTGAAACCTGGAGCCGTAATGGCTTCTGTGAGAATCTCTGTGCCAAATCTGCTGTTGATGCTCCATTCCCCCGTCTAGAAAGTCTTCTTAATATGGAGCCAAGGTCAGGACACACATTAGTTATTAGAGAGTGGAAATCAATAGCCAAAGCAGTCCTTGGCAAGGCACGGCCACAGAATAGGAAACACTACTTGTCTTCTTGTTCCCGGTGTGAATGTAACTCGGACTGTGTGTTCAGCTGTGGGAGCTGAGGTCAATTGGGATCAACTGAGCTACTGTTTACTGTCATGTTTTTGTAACCTTACAGGTCCGCTATTTTAATAATTACAAGGGAATAAATAAAAGAGGCAAGAAGTGATGTGGGAAGTGACAGCTAAAAAACAAGTTACACATGTTGAAAATGCATGGAGAGCAGAGGCGCTTTTAAAAAAATACAAATATTGTGGAAAAATGAATGTGTTTTAATAATTCAATTGAAAACCCGTTGCATGGTCTGGAGTCCGGGAGAGAGTCATTAACCAAGACCGTGTAGGGACTCTCTGTGTGGAGTTTGCATGTTCTCCGTGTGTCTGGGTGGATTCCTGCTGTGTTTTTTTTTTCATAAAACACCAGAATATGCCATATTATGAGCAGCTCTGAACAAGGACAGCAGCAGAAGCCAATTGTACAAAGACCTGTGGAAGAAGTTGTTTTTTAAAATTTGTTTGATATTCATCGGATGTAAACTGGACTTAACTGTTGTTAAAATGGCAACAAGATGAAGAAAAAAAATCACACAGAGGACTGGACAATAATGCAGTCTTCAGCAGAACCAACAGGCGATGAAGAAAAGCTCTAAGTGCCATTGATCAGGTCAGAGAAGTTATTAAATTAGCTTGATAGCTAGCGTTACCTTGGTTAGCTCTTCCACTTTTTGTAAGATGAACAGCTGTGATAGGCCAGTTCAAATCAAACCTGGAAAAACTCTTTGCTCCAAGAGGGAAACCAAACAGCTCCGGTTTGTCAGGCTCGGCAGGCTACTGGTTTCCTCCATCAACCTAAAACATGCACAATAAGCTTCAGAAAGTCCAGCTACATAAGTAATAACCAGGTTATTCCTTCTTTCATTTGTGTCTAATTCCAGTCTTTTCCTAATAAGTGCATCTGGGTTTGTTATATTAAAAGTATATAGAAGTTAAAATACGAGAGCATTTGAGAGTTCACGTCACTAAACTCTGTCTTGTCCTGCTCAGAGCAATAGCTTTGCCTCTTTTCCCCTGACAGTTTGACCAGTGGTGTAGCAGCAGTACTAACATTTCTGCGCGTCAGTTATACAGACCTCAGGTCAGAGGTACACAGGTGGGAGTTAGGGTATGCAAGGCTTTTATGACAAAGCAACCATTTTACTGTTACTAATGTGTAAATAACATACAGTAGCATTGTCTGTTTGTAAGCCTTGTCCATATGGAGACTGGCTCATCAATGACTATGACAATAAATGGAACTCAGTCGGCATTCATCTTTAAGTGTTGGCCCTGCAATTGACAGGTTATTATCAAGTATGTACTTCAGTTTATGCCCTGAGATGAAGGGATTGGATCCAACCCCCAGAGAATGATATATAAGAATTAGAATGGTAGCAAATGGATGAATAAATATGTGAACCTAGGATAACAGGGCAGCATAAACACCTATAGCTTAACAAAGTGTGATGTTACAGCTTTGTTTTATAGGGAATCTAAAATATTGGCTTTTTAATAGTAGCTTAACATACTTTAAACTGAGACAAAACACATTAAAATGACTGTTTGAATCTTGTCCCATGCATTAAACCTCACATTTGCTACTCCTCTTAAACGGAAATCAATTTAGTGAATCTGCTCGCAATTAAATCCCAGTTCTTAATGCTCCATAAAAATACGGCCCGGGCCAGCGCCTGTCAGTGCAGGGCAGGATGGGTCCCATGTGGCTTGTTCCAAACACACACCTCCACTTTCATTCCTGATTGACTCCACTGAACAAGAACACAGCGTGGTTTCTCTTTGCTCCGGCGCTAATTGGATTCTGTGCCCTTACTTATTACATGAAAGACATTTTATGCAGCAATTTGAAAAAAAGAAATAAATAAATAACTGCCATAATTAGAAAGAGATGAAGGAGTGAATGGATTTGTGCCATGACAGCAGTGACTAGCTCTTTTTTACAGTAAAAGTCTTAGGTTAGGTAGAAGGTTAAGAATAAAGAAATGTGCATCAATAAAACAAAAATACAAACAATTTCTAAGAAAAAAAAAAAAAACTAGAAGGGTGGGAGAGCGTAGACCTCTGCCAAGCCACTGGTCCTATCTTGCAATGGTAAAGAAATAGTGCCTATTTCAACCACACTGCCTCCTATATGTACTACTATAGTCACTATATGTGGCTGGTTGCGACAGGAAGGGCATCCAGCATAAAAAAATAAAATAAAATGGCCAAATCACCATGTAACTGGCTTGCTGTGGTGACCCAGAATTAAAGTTAAAGCCAAAAAAATGAAATAAAAAAATATTATTTTGTTGTTCCTGTTGTTGTTTTTATTATCTCACAATAGTAAATAATCTACTAAAGTAAATGATTTGTTGTTTAAGTGAGTGGCGAGACAACAATAGCTCCGGAAATAAAGTAGTCGTCCAGTAAAGAGAAGGTTGGCGGTTTGAATCCCACTTTTCCCACTGTGCCCTTAGGCAAGACACTTACATTTACATGATGAAATGGTACAGAATCCATAAAAACGCTCCCAATTCTAAACAGTGAATACACAACAAAAATTATGTAAAATGCTGTATTTAGTAAAGCACCTTATTTAAAGCACTTATTTAACTTTTGCAGAGCTTGAGGGAAACCATTTGTGTGACAGGAGAGACTGAGTGGGTTAGGATTGGAGCGTCGGATCACCTTGTGCTACAGTGTAAATATTAGAGATGAGGCAGGGAGGGAAAAGTGTTTGGTGAGCTGATCCAAATGGTGTCAGATACTTTTGCACACTGCTGTCTACAGTGAATGAAAGCTAAAATGAAAGGCAATGGAATTATAGTGTTTTCATGAGAAATTAAATGCCATTTACACTTTACCTCTGCTTTATCTCTAGTCTTATGAAGGTGGAGATTGCGTTTTGGATACCACTATAGCAACAGCACTTGCTAATGCATTCCAAAAGCTTTTGCCCTCTGGAGTTGCCATGCCAAACCATCTGCACCAGATGTCTTTCCTAACACAACCCCAGCCAGTAAAGCTGTTTGTTAATACTGGAAACATGGCTCTTACCAGCTTCATGGACGCACTCTGTAGTAGGACATAGTTAGGTAAACAGGTCCCAGGTGATAGGCCAAACTAAGAGCAGTCTGCACCAGGCTCGGGCTGATACTGGTGAGCTCACCTCCACGGGCTTGGGCTGTGAGAGATGGCAGACTGGTGTGGGCTGCGGCTTCATGACGTGATGTAATTTACTACTTTTAGGCAGAAACAAAACAATTAAAAAAATACATAATCTGCACTTGTTTTTTTAAAATTTGAGACGTTCCACCTCTTATCTTATGAGGCCTTGACAATTCTGAAATTAAACAGGTTACAGAGTTTTTTTGTTTGTTTGTTTTTAGTTTTTTTTTGTCAGGTCATTAGAAGTCATTTGTCCTCTGCTGAAGTGAGTGGGACGGTCATTCCATTATGTTTAATCTCAAACCACAGTTTCTGTTCAAATGTTTTTCTTTTTTGACAAATTTTATTCCTCACTCAAACCATCCTTTCTCTCTGGCTAAGATTTTGACCTCACGGTCCTTGAAGGAGTGGTTGGTGTCTTCCAGGTGGAGGTGTACTGCAGATTCTGGTCCTCTTGTGCAGAGGGTGTTTGGTTTCTCCAATGCACCGTTCACTGCAGTGGATGGAGTACACAACATTGCTCTCTTTTGATGAACAAGTTTTTGTCTCAGGTTAGTGACAGGTTTGAAATGAACCGGGATGTTGTGATAAAAATCCTTTTGAGCTTCTCAGACAGGCCAGATACATAAGAAATAACAATGTTGCTCATTTTTGGCTCTGGTTCTTTCCTCTTCTGTCTCTTAGCTCTTAGCTTGAAACCTCCTTCCAAGGCAGCATTGTTGTTTTCTCATACTATCTGTCAACTTACATGTTAAAATGCACTGGTACTTATGTATACATTAAAAAAAATACTTGAAGTGGGAAAGAAATGGGTAACATTTGAGCAAATTTACATTTCTTATTAAATTTGTAGTGATATTTTATATTTACATATATGGGTATCCTGATTTCTATTGTGGCATAATATACTGTAGCATCATAACTTATCTCAGAAAAATGTTCCATGCCCCAAATACTGTAAATATCTAAATGCTCCAACAAGCCAGGCAGCAAAATGTGTTTGGTAAGCCAAACCAAATGGGGTCAACTGTAAGTGATTTTTTTTTCAAAGGGAGAAATGCAGGAAGCACATGAAAGTAAATCATGATTAACTCTCGAGAACATATGCCGCTTCTCTGGCGCTCTCCTGACTAATGACTTATTTGGCAGTAGTTGTTTTGACCTGTGCGTTCTGTGTAAATGTTCAAACGCTAAGGTGAGGCCAGATGTTTGGCAGAGGCGTGCGCACATTCATAAACAGCCCACATAC
This sequence comes from Bostrychus sinensis, assembly GCA_020698575.1. Lineage (NCBI taxonomy): Eukaryota > Metazoa > Chordata > Actinopteri > Gobiiformes > Eleotridae > Bostrychus > Bostrychus sinensis. Next base: position 7,832,989 of record CM036257.1, on the reverse strand, counting down.
TGGAGCTGTATACACCGTACTCGCTGACATCCTGAGGGAGTAGCAGAAAGGAGAAGAGAAGAGGAAGGGCTTGGTTTTCTGTGAAGGGCTGTTGATATTTGTCCTGTCAGCTCTCTAAACCAACGGCTAGCTTCCTGGACTGACCGGCGCAAAACACTTCAAGCAGTGCTACAAATATTTATCCTCCTGTGTATCCGGATTGAATTTACCTTTTCATAATCAGGAAGGCTTGAGAAGGAAATCTGATGAATTTAAATAATAATAATAATAATGGTGCTAAATATACACTCACAGTGTAAGGATAGAAAAGTCTACTTAGGCAGCTTGACTTTGTAAATCTCTGCAAATCAATGGCATGTGTACTGTAATTTGGCAAGTTTTTTATGATGTTTGCCCTTCCTGATCCTCTCCCTTTCCGATATAGTGTTCAACCTCTAACCTCTACTGCACACCCTTGAAACGAAAGGATGATACTTGCGATTGTTTGCTTATATTATAAATGTCAGCCTCACAAATGCCTGGGTCATGTACAAGCAGGATTACAAGGCTCCTGATGAGGCTTTCCTATCACTTAAGCTGTTAAGCTGTGTCTTTTGGCTCCAGGTGTTTGAGGATATCAACAGCCCAAAGCCAGTCACGTCCCACGCCTCAAGATTCTCAACAGAATTCAGCATTTCCGTTGATGTCCCTAAGCCTGTCCGTGGATACCGCAGCATTACCACAGATGATTCTTTTGGTTTTCATCTGTCTTAATTTCATGCTCATGTCTGTACTAGCCGCCAGACCTGCAAGTTCTGTAGCAAACATGGAAACAACAAGAAGTCAAATTTGGTCTGCAGGGTGTGCAAGGACAAAAGGTGTGCAAGTCTAAAGGACCAAACTGGACTGTGAATAGTTATATTTTTTATATTTGTATTTTATCTTTTGGCCTAATAATTGTCCAAAGGTAATAATAATAATAATAATAATAATAATAATAATAATAATAATAATAGATTTTATTTGTACTGCCCTTTACATTTGAAAGACAAATCTCAAAGTGCTACATTGCACAGAATAAAACAAAAAACAAAAATAGAACAGTACATTAGTAATAACAATTAAACAACTTAAAACAGGCCTAATAAACTAGCTTAGATAAGCTTTTATTTTAAAAGCAATGTTTTTAATCCTCTTTTAAATGCATCCACCATCTGAGGAACTCTGAGGTGGTCCGGCAGGGCCTTCCACAGATGGGGAGCAGCAGCTTCAAAAGCCCTGTCTCCCATGGTCTTCAGTTTTGTTCTGGGAGGGAGCAGACAGTGCATTTGACCTGGTTAGTTTCTGGATGGGAGCTGTATGATTGTTGTCATGATGGGACTGATGGAATGATTGTGTGCAGATGAAAGGGGAGGGGATCCAGGAAGCATGTTGGCGGTTTAGATTTACAGATGATTTTTTCAACCTGCAGTGGGGTTGTCAGTTATTGAGATGAAGGTGTTTGGTGCGAGAAGAGCAGATATTGTCTATTTTTGATGTGAAAAAGTCAATGAACCTACTACAGTACTGTATAGTTATTGTATGATGGTGTCTGTGGTTTGAGAAGATTGATTATGCTTTTTGGTCTTCGGGTAGGCCAATTTATGCACCTGTCAAACTCAAGTTTTTGAAGGCATGCTCCAGAGCTCGGCCAGATCTTTTAAACTGTCTGAGTTCATCTGTGAACCAGGGTGCTGAGTGTGTGAAAGTGACAGTCTGAGTTACTGATGGAGCTTGAAAGTCCAGGATGGAGCTGAGGCTATTGTTGTATAAATCCACTAGGTTGATGAGTGTGGAGGGGTGGGGGGTGGGGGGGTGGGGGGGCTGTAGATGTAGGGTGAGGGATGCAGAGTCAATGGGCCTCATTCATGGATGTTCTCTTAGAAAAGTTTCCTAAGAACCCTTTCTATGAACTGTTTTAGAGAACTCTACATCAGATTCATGATACATTCTCAAGCTTTCAACATTTCTCAGTGGAGCTCGTAACTGCAGCGACTCCACAAACACCACACTCCTCATTAACATGGCATTTACATAGAATTAACTATGTATTAGGATTAGAACCGCCCTCTAAACTCCATATATGGTCATGAGACAGGACTTTTGTGATGGGAGTGTAGTGTGGACTTACGGGCAGCCCCTTAACCAGGAAGCGGGTCTCTGAGTACTCCATCTACAGCAGCTTTACAGCTTCTGCAGTGAGTAAAAATGTCCAAAAACACTAAGACACACTGTTTTTCTTTTAAATAATATTGCTTTAATATGGAATAATTTGTAAAAAAAAAAAAAAAAAAAAAAAAAAAAGTGTAATCTACAATTAGACAAATTTTTTTATTTTTTTTCATTAGGGATCTGATAAAATTATAAAACTGATAAATTTCCATGTGTAAGAGTCTTCAGACCTGTTCTTAGATTTGTTCTTCCAGAAGAACATTTTTCAGTTAAGAAAAAACACGTGAATGCCAAAAATCCTCCTAAGAACGGCTTAACTACAAATTTTCTTGTAAGAAGGGTTCATGAATGTTCTTGCTGTTTCTGAATGTGATGTGGTGTTGTGGCTTGGTGAGGGGAGCTGGCTGAGGGAGTGTTATGCTGATTGCCTGGTGATCAGAGGTGACTAAGTCATACACCTGAAGGTTTGTAACTGGAAAGCAGTCAGTGATGACAAGGTCCAGTTTGTGTCCCTTGTTGTGTGTGGGGCCATCGTATGTTCATCTGTAGTTGAATGCTTTTGTTCTTACCATCAGTTCCACTGGTTATGACAAATATACGGTATGTATGTTATTTATATTTCATTATACATGGTAAAAATAAATGTTCTTTAACATTTATATTTTTTTCTTTTTTTTTTCTTTGGTATTGCTTTTACAAAATGTTTACCTTAGACAGGCAAGACACCATATATGTTCACTTCGTTGATCTTGATCACTGATCTTTCTGCATTAAATTGTGTTGTCCTTGGGGTCATTCTGACCCACAAATGTTAGTTTGAGGGCTATTGACCCTAATTTCTAAAAATTAAGAGAAAATTTTGTTTAGTGGGGTGGACTGAAGTAAGACTAATGATGTTAACACAAAATGGATTGACAGTTGATGCTATACTCTTTAAATAACAATCAACCCAGGTGGGGTCTTTTTGACCCCAGAGGACAAAGGGTGTATGGCAATTGGGAGGACATCAAAAGGGTAAAATGTAATATTTTAAAAAATATAAAAAAGTATGAAACTCTTGTAGTGACCTGTAATGACACTTTAGGTTTGAAATGTTGAATTTCATAGTATTTCAGTGAGTGCCCAATAAAGGGTTAAACCTTCTATTATACTGTATAATGATACTCTGACCATACCGCCGCTGTACATGTCAAAAACATCTCAGTCCAGCCTCTTTGGAGATAAAGTCAGAGCAGTCAGATTGAGATGGATTAAACATAGAGAACACAGAGTGGTATAGGAATCCTGAGGGGAGATCTGCCAGGCAGGAGGCCTAGAAAAATCCTGATCCAAAGAGGAGATTTTTGGATGTAGTGAAAGAGGACGAGATGAAGTTAGTTGGCGTGAGAGAAGAAGACGCAAAGGATGGGTTAAGATGGAGGCAGATAATTCGCTGTGGCCACCCCTGAAAGGAACAGCCGAAAGGATTTGTTTTAAAAAATTGTATCTTGACATTAGGGTGAAAAGCTCTATTATGACAAAGTCTAGTAGCAAAAAATTTATCATGCCGAACTTGTTAAAAGGCGGTGATTTACAAAGTTATATAATGTCATAAAACTGCAGTTTAAAATGACACAATAGCGCAGATTACTCTCAGACTCACTAAACGGCTGTAAAACTTTCAGCGCTGTCACTTGCTCTCCGCGCTGATGATGTCCATTGTTCCCTGTACTTAATAACATGCACCGCCGACCCCTTCCCTTCACAGCAGTCATTAACTCAGCAGTTCTATATATACAGTGTACCGTCTCTGCCTTTAATGACCTCGTACGACCCTTGTGGAGCGCCTTCACATTAAGAGCAGCCGTGATTATGGCGGTTATGTGAGCCGTATGGTCTGAGAGCCAGGCCTAATGCTGCAAGTTCTTCATAAGCACCGCAAACTGCATCTGGTTTCTCTCAAAGCACGTCGTGATTCACCCATAAACTGCTCCCACCCTCCCAGAGCCCTTGTATCTCGGGGTAGATTGTCAAGATGTGAACATGATAGGAAAATATTTGCAAGTTTGGAAAATTTGACGGATTCATCTGAGGTGTTGATTTTATATGATTTAGTTATGATATAGTGCAAGAACAGAAGCTGTGGTCATAAGGATTTAACGATGAAATGAGAAAAATTCTTTAACAAACTTGTTGTACTCTATATTATATGCACATATACATTTAGGGCCAGATTTATTAAAGGTTTGCGTGCATGCTAATCAAATAAGAGGTGCTTAAAATGAAGTAAAGGCAGGTGCAGCTGGTTAGAAAATGGAGAAAATGCTAAATGAAATAACTTTGTGGTCGCTATTTGATTTATCACAACTATGGGACCTAAATCTGCATCTAAATTTTATTGCGCATTTAGTCCATTTGTTTTTATCCTCTTGTCTCCCCAATGCGCGGAGTCGTGTGCGTCATTTTGCACCACTCTGGCCCACTTAAAGTTGTGTTGTCCCAGTTCAAACTGTTGGCATATTGCTTTTCTAGAAAACCCAAGAGTCTCTTCTTTCCCTTTGTCCTTCCCTGATAAAGCACATGTCACTGTTAGAAATGCAGCATGTTTCTCTATCAAGTTTCTAACACTTCCATCTCTTCATCTGCTGCAGTTGATTGACAGGCTGGACCAGATCAAAGTACTGTAGGCGCTCTCTGACACACGCTAAATTCTCATTTAAATATCAGTTCTATTTTGGCAACAGAAGCTAAGTAGACTGTAAAATATTGCACATTCAATGGACAGGGTTTATTTGTCTGAAAACTGAAAAAGGCAGTTATCTAGCCATCTGCAAGCTGTCATTGAGTGGGTAGGGTACATTGGTATTTATTGGCATAAATGTGTGTAAAAAGTGATATACATGCATGCCTTAAAGGTTTTGTGAAAATGGTAATATACTGTACATAAAGAACATAAAATAAATACAAATTTTGTATATACATAAAAAGACTTCTTTTTCTTCCAATACATATTTATTATTATTATTATTATTATTAATTTATTTGTTCATTTGTATTAATTTCTTACAAATAAAATAATATAAAAACTATAAGGCACTATCTTTATCCACTACAAATAAATGTATTGTGAATAATAAGGTTACATTTACTTTCCAAACCTTAAAAAAAAATCTTAAATTAGTGCAATTTATGTAAAGAATTTCCTACTGTATTTATTACTTCTTCTTTAGTTTGAATATATTGTCCGTCTGTATTACCATAATCTTGCCTGTAAACACTGAAGAGGCTTATCTAATGTGCCACAAAAGTTTGCAAATGACTTTGACTTTTGCTCTTGGCAATTTTTACTTTGTGTGGAGTCTCTGTGTTCAATTTGACCTGGAATACAAGACTTGGCCTAAATTCTTATTCAGCTTGTCTGGAATTTTCACATAATTACAAAAAGCATGCTATTTCATGACCCCAAACACTTACTTTCAACCTTTTATTCACAAAAAGCTAAAAACCAGGACTAACATATTGTACATGGAAAACAAAAGACTTGAGTGATTGCGTGGATGTGGTGGGCGTGCATACGATTAGCGCTGAAATGAGTTTTGAATGCTTGTCTGGCTCCTGGAGTGAGAGAAAAAACATGTGCACCTCCCGAGAGCCAATAACAGGTCAGATTTCCCCAAAGGTTCTGACACCGGCTGCAGAATTAATTGCAGTGTTCTGAAGATGAATAAAGGCGTTTGTGTGGTGATTAATACAGAGCGAGCACTGCCTCCCCACAGGGATAAAAAAACATCGACGGAACCCACAGCACTGCCCCCTGCCTGTCTGATGGACGCCTCAGCACTGACGGAAAACACAATGTTCTCAGTGCCTTGTATTAAAAAAACTGACTTACAATATTTGGGGTAACTTTGGGATTTTTAGTTTTACAAAGTTGGCGTCACTTTTTGATTTGGCAGATCACCAAAGAAGACCTTGGTTATTTTTTTTTTATAGTCTGTTGATCCCGTATATTTGATTGATGCAGTTTGGAGACACATTCATTCTTTCACATTCATTTTAAGAGGGAGCAGCTAAAACATTATAAACAGTAAAAACAAATTGCTGTTTATTTGTTAAAATGTATTCTGAATGAATAGCGCTCAGATTTAGAAATGTATATTGTGTAGCTTTTAGCAGATATGCTAATTATAAGCTATGTTAATTAAGCTAATTGCTAAAACAGCTGTCACCACTAGGGATGGGCATTGAAACCCAGTTCTACCCAAATTGTCAGCCTCTGCCGTTAACAATTCCTCGTCAATGCAACTTTGGGCAGTTACGTTTGTGTGAGCAGAGGGTTTTGCTCCGTGGCCCGCCCCTGTACATTCAATACTTTAATATTCAATATTTTAAACTCGGCTTTAGTAAGCCCGGTTTAAAATAGGCCCACGTACATGAAAATAAAAATAAGCTTCTATTTCTGCTTCATAATAAACTGTATGGCCACAAATCCATTTAATTTTTATTCACAGATTTATCAGGAATCGTTAAAGAATCAGATTGATAAGCAGAATCGACAATGGCACTGACATCGATAAAATTTTATCAATTTTCATCCCTAGTCACTATGGAAATTATAACAGAAAATGGGATTTGTTCTGGATTTGTTGAGTTTTCAGAAAAATATTTGATACAGATGAAAAAAAAACAACAACAATTTACAGTAAATTATATATGTTTATATCCAGCGCAGGTTGTAATTTTAATATATAATTGTATTATACATTAATAGGTATCCACTTTTAAATTAACTTTATTAACTTAATAAAACATGCAGTAATGGTGCTTTTGTAGTAAATAGTGCCATACAGGCCTAAAATGTTTTTCATAGAATATACATAATAAATCTAGATTACTAATTTATTTAAAATATAGGTTAAATCGGTGATGAAGTCACAGTTTAGCACAGAGTTGCACAACTGATGTAGTTTATTGTAAATATATGGAAGCCCAAAGTATGATATTTTTACATTTACAGTGTTTTCGGGGCCACAGCTTGAAAAATATATAACAGAAAACATGTTTTCAAGCTTAAAGACTTCACTGAAATTTTTTATAAAGTTAGCAAAGTTGTGGGTGGCTTGTCGACTTAGTAAATCAACTAGTGTTTATTATCAACAGCTGTTTCTGGTTTTTGAACAGCTTTCACTTCAGGAATCTAAACAATGCAATTATTGTTAACATTTTTAACATTTATTTGAAATAAAAATCTAAAGTTTTGGTACATTTCTGTTGTTGGCGTCCATTTGTCATCACCCTTGTTCCAGATCATGACACACCAATATGTTTAAAATGGACATACAAATATAAATAACTACATAAAGTAATATTTCTGTGTTATGTTGTCTCATGTTCCCTTTTCATCCTGTTCTGTGCTGCTGGAATCCTTTCATCCCTGACCTGGGTATTTTCAAATAAAACACTGCAAAAGTAAGCTGAAATTTTTCAGCAAACAACCACAAGATAAAAATAACAATGCAGTGGGACACAATAAATAAAAACAGCAAATTTACAAAGCAACAAAACAATGCAACAATGTAACAACAAAGAGAAGCAAAACATTTCTAAAATGAAGTCAAGATAAACAAAATACCATATTATCAAAATAGAACCTGTTCCCACAAAACATGGCAACAATGTAATAAAAAGACTGGTAATAAATACATAAAAACAAAAAACAACAAAACAAAATACACTACTGTTGATTTAGAACTCTTTTTGATTGCAAAGGTATTAGTTTAGTCATCCTGCAGCACCTTTATACATCCAGGTTTTTAGATGACTTTCTGTTCAAATATATATACAGTCAACATTTGCATGACATAAACCCGTCTTAGAGCTCATCCACATGCACACATGTACACCGAGCCCTCTTACATTCACTCTGCACGCCAATGTACATATATTCGACGTAATTGTAAAAACAAACGCGATCTCTGTCATCCGTCAAACAGCGGGAGATGCATATAATCAGCTCCCCACCAACCACAAGCTCAGATAAGGCAATGTTTATGATACTGTACGCCACATCTGACTGTCACCATGGATGGAGATAGTGTGTGTGTGTTTTTACATTTTTTTTTAAACACACCACCTTGGGTTGAAGAAGGCCCGCCGAGTTTTTACAGCATCTGGGAGTAATAAAGTCTCAGGGTCTATACAATGTGATGGGAACGCTGAGAGATATAGGGGTCGTCAAGCGTTTATGAACACGGAATCTGAAATTTACGACGGGAATATGTTCGGAAAATAACATTTACAATGGGATTAGTTTATTTTTGCAAGCCTTCCTGCAGCTTGTGTTTCAAAATAAGAGTGTATAATTAGTGCGATCGCAAGCACGCCGCAAGCATGACTCACTTCTTCCATGAGCTGTGGGGAACTCTGAGTTGTGGTTTTGTTACAGAGCGCCGTATTATGATAGTTTGGCATCTTCTTACCTGGATCAGTGTCAAAATCCTATTCAGCCATAGAGATTTTTTTTTTTTTTTTTCAGATCTGGGGCCAAGAGTCTCATCTCTCACTAAACACACTGTGGAGCTGAATGGTCGAGTCAACTTTAACTTTGCCAAATGCTTGTGAGCAGCTTCACACTCGGGCCGTTTCCCTTGTTTAGGTTGAACTAATGGGACTGACAAACAGTGTTTTATGTTTTCACTTCAGGAACTTTTAGTTTGAGAGGAGGGATTATATGGAAGCTGGTAACTGCCACTGTTGAAATATTTAAAGGTGCACTCTTAGAAATGAATTATATACAGGTAGTTCTGCAAAAGAGAAAATGATGACACTGTATTGTTATTAATGTACTTATACTTATAATAAACGTACACTTTTTGTATTAAGTCGAACTTGGGAAAAATATAGATAGCTCTATAGAATAACACTCCACAAAAAGCAGTGTACATTCTAGTCTTGTTTTTACAGCTGCCAAGGCTGAATAATGGCTTTTAAAATATTATGTTTTAGGCCTAATAAAATAGATTTACTGTAGTTTGTCATATTTGTCAGTAGCTCAGCCTCAGTAGGTAGGTAGTCAGCCACTAATCGGAAGGTTAGTGGATCAATTTCCGCTACCAGTATTGCATACTGCCATTGTGTCCTTGGGCAAGACATTTCATCCACCTTGCTTGTTGTATGAATGAGTTAGTGTGATTGTGTGTTTAGTGGTGATTTGGAGATGCCACTGAAGCGCCCTCTAATAAGAATAAGAATAAATATTATTATTTTTCATATTATTTTTATTATTATTATTATTTTGCAACTACATCTGTCAAAAGCTCTTTATATTTGTCCATTATTTGTTTGTGTATTATTCAGATAGATAGATTGACAGATACATGGCTGCCATTCCATGCTTAGAGCCTCTTGGCCCACCAACGAACACAGAATCACATTAACAAATGTATACAGGCAAGAAGGATGTCTTGTCTAGGGGCACGACGGCAGAACGCAATGCCAGTAGCTGGGATCAAACCGCCAACCTTTGGGTTAGAACATCAAGCTTTTATTATAAAAAAAAACATTAACCCAAGCTACTCTGCTCCGGCAATTTATGACTGCAGCACACCAGGTGCTCTCCTTTTGTAAAGTGGTTAGTTATCTGCCTTTGGTGTAGGAGGTTAGTAGTTCAATTCCTGGAGGTAAAAATATCCAACCACAATGTGTGTCCCTAGATGTATGGAACGGATTGCACAAGGAAGGGCATCCTGTTTACAACCCTATGCCAAAGTGCCTATGCTGTGCCTGAAAGAACAGTAGCAGCAGAAAAGGATTTTATTGTCCAAGCTTTATCCTTGCAAGAGAGTTCCTCCAAGGAAAAGCTGTTTTGTGACTGCAAAAAAGGCAAGTTAGGTTTAAAGTTTCAAGTGACCGTACTGACAAAGGTTTAGTAGTACTCTTTTCTGTCGCTGTTATTACTGTGCTTAAATCACCCCCAACCTTGCACTTCAAATGCTCACCAAAATGTGCTTGCACCAGATTTCAGATGAATAAGAAAATAAAATCATTTGGCGAACCTGAATTTGTTTGATGTGGAGTTCAATGAGCAAAAAAACTATCAAAGAGTTCTAATGTGCAACTTGCAAGGACTGAGTCAGCGAATCTAATGAGGCCAGATTTCGTGCAAACTGCAAAAGAATTGATTTGAGGATTTATAAGACCTGGCTTGCATGTATCGGGATGCAGTTGGATCTCAGTGGAGCTGTAATGTGTCTAGGCTTTTATTCAGAGGCCTTCTCTATCAGTGACACTTGGATTTTTTTTTTTTGGAAAAGACATAGAAACAGCATTGCATTTACAGTAAATTTTACACTAGTATTTATTAGTAGAAGCATATCAAAGCTGCAATGTGTGATCTAGGGCAGTGGTTCTCAACTGGTGGGTCGTCGCAGGTTCGATTCCAGTGGGTCGCGGGCCTTTGCCTGGGCCCCCAGAAAAAGAATAAATAATAAAAAAAATCAACAGAGTACTGTCTATTGTATCTATATGCCTTAACAGTAGGTGGCAGTATGGGACAATAGGAGGCGGGTGAGTCTGCCTTTTGCTACAGAAGAAACCCTACAAACTTTGTTTACATTTTCTTCAGCATGGCAAAACGCAGGTACGACGCAGACTACATTAAGTATGGATTTTATTTTATTGAGGACATAGGAGGACAAAAACCTCAGTGTGTTATGTGCAACGAGGTGCTGGCATGTGAAAGCATGAAGCCGTCAAAACTGAAGCGGCATTTGGAAACAAAACACAATTCTCTCAGAGATAAACCTGTTGATTACTTCAGAAGACGGCTACAAGACCTGAAGACATCACAAAAGTGTCTCAATTCTTCGTGCTGGAAACAAGAACATGCTCTCCATGTATCTTACTTGGTGGCACATCGTATAGCGAAATTAAAGAAGCCCCACGCCATTGCAGAGGACCTAATTTTACCCGCAGCAATAGACATGGTCAAAGAGCTGCTGGATCAATCTGCCACGGGTAAACTAAAAACTATACCGCTGTCAAATGACTCCGTAAGTAGGCGAATTGGGGACATGGCAGATGACATCAAACGACAGACCACAGCGCGAATGAAGGCAAGCGGTCATTTCGCACTACAAATGGACGAATCCACAGACATAACAAACAAGGCAGTTTTACTCGTGTACGTAAGATGTGTGGGACGGGGACTTAGACGAGCAATTTCTTTGCACAAGAGATCTACCAACTACTACAACCGCAGAGGACATTTTCATTTCTGTGGACATGTATTTGAGTTCAGAGAGCCTAAGCTGGGACATGTGTGTCGGCATTACAACAGATGGCGCTGCCTCCATGACAGGAAAAAACCCGGGGGTCGTAAGGCGAATACAGGAGAAAGCTCCGAATGCAACTTGGAACCATTGCTTTTTGCATAGAGAAGCCCTGGCATCAAAGGACATGGTACCCGTGCTTAATGAAACATTAAAAGATGTGATTCAAGTGGTAAACTACATTAAACGGAGTGCAAAGAACACCTGATGTTTTCAAAAACTGTGCCAAGATCTTGGTAGCGAGCACGTACAGGTGTTGTATCATGCGGAGGTACGCTGGCTTTCCAGAGGAAAGGTACAGTCCCGTTTTCATGAACTACGAGCTGAAATCGCTGCCTTTCTCGCCCAGAATAAGTCGCCTCTTGCAGACATGTTTGGTAACACTGTTTGGCTCGTGCATGTTGCTTACCTTGCTGATATATTTGAACAATTAAACACATTAAATGTATCAGTGCAGGAAAGGGGGCACAATATTCTTGAACAACGTGATAAAATCGATGCCTTCAAAATAAAAATCTCCTTGTGGGCAAGCCATGTTTCTAACAACCGACTCGACATGTTCCCCAATGCCTGTCATGAGCGACAGCAACTGGACACAGCAGGAAAAAATGAAATGAAGAAAACGATCTCGGCACACCTAAATAAACTTCTGGGGCGTTTTAATGATTACTTTCCCGAGAAACCGAGGGGTGATGATTGGGTACGCGACCCCTTTGGAATCAATATTGAAAGCGTCATGTTGCCTAGCAACGAAGAAAGTCAGCTCGTGGAGCTATCATGTGACCGAACATTAAAAAAGAAATTCACGGAGGTAAGCCTTTCCCAGTTCTGGTGCAGCACTGTGATGAGCGAGTATCCCTCCCTCGCCACTCGAGCAGTAAGAATCCTCCTACCATTCAGCACTACCTATCTCTGTGAATGTGGCTTCTCAGCTCTAGTTCAGTTGAAGACAAAATACAGAAACAGACTGGACATTGAGCATGACCTCCGAGTTGCTTTGTCAACTATAAATCCTGACATTGAGACTCTTGTTAAAAACAAAAAGCATGCCCAGTTCTCCCATTAATGTCTATAGTGTTATTGTTACACCTAATGTTGAAGAGTCTGTTACTGAAATGCTCTGCTTGTAATGTCAGACTAATGAGCAATGCTTGAATAAGAGACTGGAGAGTTTTTATAGGGCATTGTTATGTGTTCAGGTAAAGTTACATATTTGTCTTTTCAAGTCTTTTCACTTGTTTGACTTCTTACTTTGTGTTTGTGCATGAAAGCACTATTGAGTTAATGAGGTTACTGAAGCCAAGAGCTGTGGTTTTAAATTAAAATTCAGCTAAATTCATTTAGAAGGGAATAGTTTCTCTCAAGCATCACCAGTTACTTGGTTTATCTTTAAATGTTTGTTTTGTGTTGCTGATAGATGGTGATAATTGTACTATCTCTAGGTGAAACTTAACAATGTTCAGATTCAATAAATTTGATAAGTTGAAATATATTTTATATTTGGGTCGCGGCTTGTCATTGTATGGTGATGGTGGGTCCCGAAGCCAGACCAGTTGAGAACCACTGATCTAGGGTAAAGCATTTTGAAAGTTGTACAAAAGGATTTACCGGCCAATCTATGTTCCTACTCTCGCCTACGGTCATCAGCTTTGGGTCATGACCAAAAGAACAAGATCTCAAGTCGCTGAAATAAGGTTTCCCTGCTGGGTGCTCCCTTAGAGATTGGGTAAAGAGCTTGGCCACCTGGGAGGAGCTCAAAGTCGAGCAACTACTTCTCCACATCGAACGGAGCGAGTTGAGGTGGCTTGCACATCTGTTTTGAAAGTAAGGTAAGGTATCCCTGGCACGTGCCATCGGGAGAAGTCCCCCAGAAAGACCTAGGACATGCTGGAGGGACTATGTCTCCCAGCTGGCCTTGGAATGCCCCAGAATCTCTCTAAGAAGTGCTTCTTGTGCATCTTACTAGCACAGTCGCGTAGTAGAAGATGTAAGTTGTAATAGTCAGAAAAATGTTTACATAAGCCATTGTATTTTGCAAATGAAGTAAATATAGTAAGAACTGATTTGAAGGTCGACAGTTTTTGAGTTTAAAAATGTCTCTCCTCCTTTCTTCTTCTATATTCATGTTTTATTTTGTTCAATGTCAGTTTTCTGTCTCTGTTTTTCTTTCCTCCTGTTGTTTTGTGGTGTGAGCAGTTGGACCCAGCACAGGAATTGGTATCATTCCAGTTGGACTTGCCGTCACCATTACTCCAGTGTATAAAGATGTGCACGGGCTCAGACTCAACCAATGAAAATGACCCTGATCGAAATGGGACCACCCTCTTTTTTCTCAGCATGTGATTTATCAGAAAATTCAGTTGCTGCTTTTGCTCCCATTTGTCAAAAAACCCTGTCTCATAAAACGCAGATGAGGTCTCAGAGTCTATTTTTTTCAGAGATGATTTTTATTATGTTGCGCTATTGACTGGATAACTAGTTTTGCTCATACGAAAGGAAAAAAAAATAAAACAAACTTGCCCACTGCTCCTGACAGGTTGCCCCAGCAGCTTTGAAAAATGGGTCAAATGCAGAAAACAGATTTTCCTGAGGACAAAAAAAGTCTACCTTAACCTTTAATGTGTACCATAGTGGTGCATATGGAATGGGCTGGCCCTTTGTCCAAAAGTAGAGAAGTCTGGTTGAAATTTAGGGTCTGAAAAAGGCTTCAGTTGTTTTAGAGCAGTGGTTCTCAACCTGGGGTTGGAGATTGCAGGAGGTCCACAGAGCTCTGTCTGTTCTGAGGTTGAGGTTATCAAAATTATATTTGTGCAAATAAAATTCCACCCCCAATTGGAAAATAAATGGAATATGAACAAAAATATACGACTAATGCTGATTAATTTTAAAAATAAATGCTTGCAACTAATCATCTAATGCTTTGGATACATTTGTAGAGGATATAAGGCTGGAGGGGCCCGGCTTGTCTTGGACACAAGCAGAGGGGGCTTTAAGGAAAAAAGGTTGGGAACCAGCTTAGAAAACTAAGTTACAATCCGAAGTTAGTAAGCCAATAGCTTTTGATAGCATTATACATTTTCCCACAGAGATCAATAAAGTGTATTAATAGGTCATGTTAACTTTTTCCACCCAAGCTGTGGAAACCGGCTCCCATCGAGTGGTCTGCACAGTCACTACAGAATAAAAAGTTTAAAAGGCCCTGTAATATCCCTGCCTCTTTGACATTTAAGAGACAGGATGTGTAATATTAGGCCATGGAAAAGGAGAGATAGTAAATGTCTCCCATTGCAGCACACTTTAAAGAGTGTCTGAAAGCGTAGCCTTGGGCCGCCGCAGCTCAAAGCTCTGACATCCGTTGTAATATCTTCTATTTTCTGCCTTTTTAAGAGAGCTCTCGTTTTCTGACGGTCCGTAAAAGAAGTGCTGAAATTCGACTGTGTTTGCCCTTGAGTTATCCCACTCATCTGCTTCTAGACTTGTTTGGCTGTAACAGATGCGCTGAGATTATGAATTATATACATTTTGATTTCAGGGATCAATTGGGATAACGCTGTTGGACGGACAAGGGTAAAAAGGTAAAGATTTGGGGATATAAAAATAGAACGTGTTAGTGTTAAAAAAGCTATGAAAGAAGGTTTGCAGCTCAGGATGAAATGTTGAAAGCATGTGAATCTAAAGTATTCCTCAGTGTTCCTCAGTACCTACAGTATATTTCCTGAGGAACATTAGGGTTAGGGCTGAGGTTAAGGGACCTCTCTTACCAGAATATCCAGTAGGTGGCTGGATTAACCTGGTAGTGTAATTTTCCAATCAGAGCAACATGGTGTTTTACAATAGTACTGAGAAAACAGCCACTTGGTTACGACCAATTTGAGACTTAGCAAATAACTAATAAAAAAAAGAAAACTAAGTAATGATCATTGCTGGAGCTTTGATTGGATTATAATGGTACCTTTGCTACCTTTCAGGACCTATTGCCACTGGTGAAAAGTAACTAAATTCTTTTACTTGAGTAAGGGGCTATATGATGCTAAGCTATGCTATTCATATTTTTAAACCAATCTTGATCACCTCTAGAACAACATTGCACGTTTTACAACTTTTAAATCATTATGTGACTTACAAAGCATTTCTAATTAGTACTTTACTACTGCTATAAAGAAACAGGTGAAGATACCAGCACATGACAGGAGAATGCAGCTGTGTTGTGCTTTTTTGAACTGAGAAAAACAGATTTTTCCTTCCTGAAACTCTTTTGTATGATGCCATTTTACTACAAAAACAGAAAACAGCAGAATCAGTCGAAACAAAGCTGTACGCCGTTCTCTGGATAAAGAATGAGAGCAGACTGGATGTAGAGGGCTTGGTGATTGGTCAGTGCTTCCTGGAGTGGGTGGGGGTTTGTGGGAGAGGCGGAGGTTCATGAAACCGAGCATTCTGAGGCCTGAGAAATTAGACAGCAGAGAATACAGGCGTGAATGAAACAAAACACAACTGCAGGTATGTTTTTGATAAGGAAACATTATAACATGGGAAAAAGCTCCAAAATGTTTTTGCATAATATAGTCCTTTTAAGTAATATTTTCAAAGAATTTGTACTTCCTGAATACTTTCTAAAATATAGGTAAAATAAATCTTAAAGACACTACATGGATCTGACCTCTGTGGTAAAGTGAGGGGTATCAGCAATAGTCATACTGGTAAAAGTAGTAGTAGTAATAATAGTAGTATCAGTGGCAGTAGTTATTAGAAGCTGCAATAGTGGTAGCAGATGTATCAGTAGTAGCAATAGATAGTAGTAGTAATGGTAGTAAGGGTGGTAGTTGTAGTAGTAGTAGAACTTTCTACTGAAGTCAAATTTTACTCAGAAATATTTCTGAGTAAGCTAATGGTTTAATATTGTTTGAGTTTAGAATAGAAATTATCTCAAATTATTCATTTAGCACTTCAAATCAAATCAAGCATCTTAGTAAATTTGTCCTATTAAATTTGGCACTGAAAGCACAGAAAACAGAAGTGGTGCATTGCCTGTATCTCAAACAGATGCGTTTACAGTATGTAGAAGTGGGTCAGATGTACACAGCAGACGCTCTCTTGGCTCTTGGTCTGGATTTCAGAAAGAGCAGCGCTTCACTCAGCCATGACCGCAGCAGCCCTGGAGAACTCTGCTGCCAAACTCTTCTCTCTCTACTCCTGATGTCATCCACAGAAAAAGACGAAAGAAATGAAGGGAAGTGTTTGGACGAAAAGTTAGCACCAGAATGAAAAAATGAAAAAAAAATATGGAAGAAAAATCTGGAGAGATAGTCGCCATCACCATAACTGTGTTGCGTAGTGGAGAAAAGTCGGCAAAAGATGATGACATGTAAACAAGGCCTTGACTGAAATGATGAGAAAACCTGAAACAACGTCAGCACAAAACAATCCAAGAACGAGTTTGCAATTTAGATTTAAATCTGATGTGAAATAAATAGAGCTGTAAGAAGTAATTAAAATCTGTACTCAAGTAACAGTACTGCTATTTAAATAATGTGAAAGTAGTCAATAAAGTTACTTGAGGAAAACTAAAAGGGTATTGCATATAAACCTTTGAGTACAGGCAAAGTAAAATGAACTACTGCAACATACTGCTACCACCACCACCACCCTGCTACTAATACTGCTATCTTTGGCTAACACTATTGTGCTATTGCTAATACTGCTATTATGACTGCTATTACTACTACAACTGATGCTGTTGCTACTAATTATTCTACCATTGTTGCCATTACTACTGCTACTAATACTGCTTTAAAAACTTACTTTACTTACTTTTTACTTACTTTACTGATTACAACTACTACTATGCTTACACTTTTACTGCTACTATGGCTAATACGATTGTACTATTGCTACTACTGCCGCTCTCACTACTATGACTGATGCTGTTGCTACTATGTTTTCTGCCATGGTTGCTACTACTTTTACTACCAAGGGCGTAGCATCATGCAGTGCAGCCAGGCCATCTGCACTGGGACCCAAGAGGTTTAGGGGCCCATTAGAGTGGCCCATTAGATTGTTTATCTCTGAGCAAGTCTGGGGTGCATCACATGACTGTCCAGAGTGTCTTTTCACCTTAAGTTATTTTAGAATCCAATTAAACATGTGGCTTTGTGGAATATCATCTGACTTTTAGTTTGAATGTTTTTGCATTGCGTTTCTGCATTTAAATTGGCCAAACAAGTCAACAGTTATCAAATAAGGCTTTTATCTTCTTAGGTTTTTATCCAAAATTAAATCATTGTTAACATTAAAATGTTTGAATAAGTTGCTCACGCTTTTTTCTATTTCATTTTTAGACTACTGAAATGAACTTTACTCTGGTATTAGTCACAACACACTTTCTCACTTACAGTTGCTTCCTGTTTGTTTTAAATTCGATGTTAAGATTTTATTATTTTTAAAGCTTTGAATGGACTGGCCACACATCACAACCTCATCCAAATTTACAAACCCACTGAGGTCCAATGGGTCAACTCCAGCTCATGGTTCTTAAGACAAGACTTAAAATCAATGTAGACTCTGCCCCTTTGCCCACGAACCACCAAGTCAGTAAAAGTGAAGTGACATAGTTGAAACAGGGCGTGTTTTGGATCGTCCCCAGCTGGGGGCCTCCTAACAGTGGGATAACCCTCCACGTGGGAATGGTGGCGCAGTGGGCTAAGCATTCGCCCAACAACTGGAGGGTAGCTGGTTCAAATCCCATCTGAAGCGCATACTGTCGTTGTGTCGTTGTTGTGTCCCTGGGCAAGACACTTCACCCACCTTTGCTGTGTTTGGTGGTTGGAGGGGCCATTGGCGCAGATTAGCAGCCACGCTTCTGTCAGTCTGCCCCAGGGCAGCTGTGGCTACAGAAGTAGCTCACCACCACTGAGTGTGAATGAATAATAGATCAAAAGTTGTAAAGTGACTTTGAGTTGTGTGAAAAGCGCTATATAAAATTGATGTATTATTATTATTATAAGTGTTTTTGATGCCTCTAGAAAGGCACCCAAGAAGCCTAAAAACATGCTAAAGCCACCTCACCTGGCTCCTCTTATCGTGAAGGAGCAGCAACTCTACTCAGAGCTCTGGATCTTGGCCACTTTGTCCAAAATCTTGTCCTTTCGGCAATGACCCACAGCTTATGACCATGGGTGTGAGCAGTTTGATTGATAAATTGCCTTTCACCTCAGCTTGATTACCATTCATTACCAATAATTTACATGGTTGTATTGTGAAATTGTTAGCCAATGAGGGAAAAAAAAGTGTATTCACCCGGACCATGGTACAGCCAGCTTATCCTTGTACCATGAATTACCACATTAATTTTCTAAGCCCGTGCAGATAATGCTTACTGACATCTGACAGAGCTGAAGTGGTAAGTTATGATGTGTGTCCATGTCTTCTCTCTCAGACTATAATCAGATGTGGCATAACAAACAGACATTACCCCGCAGCTGATTGCATTATGATTGAAAACATACAGGTGCTCCTTCCATATCGATGCATCTGAGAACGTGAGGGGCCGAGTATAGACAGGGACCACTTCATCCGTCAGCAGCCTGTCGCTCTGCGCAGCTGATTCACGGGCCCCCTCCATTTTGTGTCAGGAGCTCACCACAAATCAGTCTGCCATGAGGCGCAGTATACGGCACCCACTCCGTCCACAGACAGTCAGCACTGGAATTCTCACATGTGACGGAGATATAGACAAGGAGAAGTGTCCAAATACAAAACATACACTGAATGCTTTTCATTGGCTCGCCCCACCAGCTGCTGTTTCCCTGTGGAGCTTTAATAATTCAGAACCGGAGACAGAAGGCAGCCATGTTGGTGGTATTCATCACTGTGTTTGTTGCATTAGCACCTTGAAATGCAATTGTGAAATCTGACAGTTTGTTTTGAATAATACAGAAAGGAAAATATATGATTTAGCTTCTTTACATTCCAGATTGTAGAGCTGGGAATTACAGGTTCTCATCATACAACATAAAGCAATGTATTTTATTAAGCCATTATTCATTATTATACAGCACTTCTGAAAAACAGTCCAACCAGGGGTACTGGGGTCCCCTAGGGGTACGCAGGCAAGGGTCACGTAGATATATTTGATAATTTATGTTAAGCATAGGAAAATATTTGCAAACTGTTCATATGGAAGTACTAAACTAAATGAAAAGGAGGCGAAACTGTTTAGGAATATAATTTGTGTATGTATAATATACAGTGGTGGAAAGTAACAACGTAAAAGTACTTACTTTATTTAAGTACAATTTTTATGTATCTGTACTTTACTTAAGTAAATTTTACAAGAGGTACTTTTAATTCATTACATTTTAGAGCAAGTATCTGTATGTTTTACTCCACTATATTTCTAAGTTGGTTTGAAGTAAAAATTATTTTGAGTTTGGTTTAAAAGCATTTGTTTTTGCTGTGTCCTTGTTACAGACACAGTACATAAGTATAAAAGATGCAGTAAAGTAGTACTCTTCAGAAAAACCTCACCAACGTATTCAGTCTCTTCTATTGCTCCGGTTATTAGTTTTCAGCAAAATCCCTCACATTTACCATATTAATTAATTTGTGGATCTGTGCAAAATACTTTTAATTTTTTTCTCACAAGTACATTTGAAAGTATGTTATTTTATACGTACAAAGTAAAAATTTTCATTATATATGTTTACTTTTACTTAAAAGTAAAGTACAGCTGAGTACTTGAGTTAAAAAAAAAGAGTAATTCTTCCCACCACTGACAATGTATAATATATGTTGTTAAAGATTAATTAGATTTATAATAGCTTGTTTCAAAGGGGAGTTGTTGTTTTTCTTATGATTTGTGGTCAGTTTAAGATTGACCACCAAGATTAAGAGTTTAAGATTTTATTTATTTATTTTTTTTAAGGTATTTATATAGAGTTGACAAATCAAGACAATGGAGACTTCTACAAGCATGTGATTGGCCAACATTTAATGTCACAGGTTGATCATTCTCATCTATAAAATTGTAAAGCCTAAGTTACATCTATAATATGCTGTGAGATGCACATTTGCACAATTACAAGACAGGAATTCACAGAGTGTACATGTGAAAATACTAATAGATCAAGAAATGTATGTTTTTCCAACCAAGACTTGAGTTTCCAACACCCCAGCTTGGCAAACGAATTACAAAAAGTAGCCCCTGCAATATCATTTTCAAAATACCACCATTCATAAATAAAAAGAGCAAACACAATATATTGAGGTAGGCTATAAAGCAATACAGCAAATGATAAAATTGTAACAGTTAAATGAACTCTCCACTATGTAAAAACACATGCGATAACTATTTGGTGCAGTAAGTCTGTCTATGATTACCAGACGTATATTAAAGAAATCTCACAGACTGTAATTGTCATTGTCATCCACACAGTCGCCTTTTTAAAGCATAATTACAGGTTCTTCCAGCTGAACAGAAAAAAAGTAAGAGCCCCACTGGAGGTGACCACAACGCCACTCTTGTAATGGGACCAGCTCACATGTGAACTCTTTCCATTAAAAACCCCCTTTTCCTGTTCATAAACCACCATTATGTTTTTAGCACCTTTGGACTTTTTTTTATTTTTTTAAAGTGTGTGTGTGCCATCGCCTCGGTTTTCCCCATTCTTCCCCCTTTTTTCCTCCCGTTTGAAATGGAGCACCGATGGAATAATGGAGAATTAGCCTGTCTATAAAAAGCTGGTGGAGTCAGAAGGTGCACTGCCGCCAAACGACATTGAAAGCAATTACTGTATGTTTCAACACCCTTTTCATAGGAAGGGAGCTGTCTCGAGGGCCACTCACTGGGGGCCTTATGAGGCTCCATTCGGTTCAGATTACCATATCCTGCCTGAGCCACTGCCTGTCACTGCCTCTGAAGGTGAGCTTGATGGCCTAGGCATTGAGGGAAAAATGGAAGAGGAAAAAAAAAAAAAGTACTGTTGTTTCCAGGTCTAAGGAATTCCGGAACGCCATCTCTGTGTGAGATTAAATATAAGGAAAAGGGGAATTCTTTTCTTTGCCATCTTGGTAGCGTCAGGGAATTGTGAATTCAGCAGATTAAGGTGAGCCTTATTCGATTCTCCTCACGGAATACAGAGCTATTGTTGAGTGCCACAAGGGGAAAGGAGGCATTCTGAATAAGAAAAAAGCAGAAAGACGATGTCATTTGTTACTCAGTTCCCAGGATATACCCACCACTGCTTTTCTGCCCACTCCTGGTGCTCCTAGATACAGTAGGTTTGCTGATAATCATATTCAGAGTGCATAATACTTTACTACACTATAATATTTGAGCTTGCTTGTATTATAACCTATTTTAAAGACTTAGATGCTCTCTGGATGGAGTCTGCATGCCCTCCCCGTGTGCTCTCCAGGGACTCCTTCCTCCCACCTTCCAAAAACATGCATGCGTTTGGAGAATTGGTATCTCTAAAATTGTGTATAGTGAATGAATGAATGTGAGAGTGAATGTCTGTGTCAGCCCTGCGACTACCTGTCACTGTCCAGGATGTGCAACACCTAACACACATCATTACTGGGATAGACTCCAGTACCCACAAATCCTAATGGGAATAAGAAGAAGAAGATGAATGACCCATCAGATCTAACCCAAGGAATATGTTAAATAAAAATGTATGGAGCAGCTTTCCACTTAGCATCTCAAGGCAGCACTGTTCCACAGGGTGAGGACACAAAGGCCACTTATGTTATGGTGGATCTGGATAGATCTTGCCCTGATGGCGCTAAAAGACCACAGGGTTTTCTAGTGCCATCATCTGAACCAAAGCTTCCACCTTTTCTTGGTCACAGGATTATAGCTTGTAAACTAAAAGGGGGAAGGGGGAACTAACATAAAATCTGCTCAAAAATAAATCCAATTCTTCCTTCACAGTTCACAGAGGTTGTACAGGAGGGGGGCAGCAGAGTGAGCAGTGCTTTACACAGTCACATCTACCTTTTCATAAATTTGGAATATAAACACACAAGCAAACCTGGAACAAAAGAATCAATCTCATCACACTAGTATCAATCTGATACTGATGTTGGTATTGATATGGATCGATCTACCCAGCCCTAGGTTCTCCTTGTTGATGTTATGTCCACTATCCAGAGCGATAAGGTGCATTTCACTTCTTGAATGTGTAGCGTCCACTGATGACTACTTGTGCCAGTGAGGTGTGGAACCCCAGATCCTGTCCCATTCAGGGAGTTCTAGTGTTTCTACAGGGGATTCTGCAGGAAGGCTGAGCTCCTTTTTGGCATGTTGGCAGCAGGCACCAGGGTGGTTTATGAAGGGTTTGTTTACATTAGAGCACCTAGCCATCTTGCGTAAAATAAAAAAAATTATAAGTTTGGAGCTGTCATTGTTGTAGTGTAAGCAAACCAGGTCAAACTGTTTAAATAACTATCAAATTATCAATATATTGTTATTTATTGAGGATGGAAATGGCATGGTCTGACACTGAACTCTGGAGCAAGATCTTAAAGGATTACATGTCTAATGAGTTAACATTCTGACAAACTGGTTCAGTGTTATTATTTTTGGCAAGCAGGCGGGACGCTATGTTGTTCGGAATGAGGATTGAGGGCATCACAGAAGAATTTTTTAGTTAATGCAACTTTAAAGTGGTTACTCCTGCTTTTATCAGTTCAACATGCTTGTTTCCAGTTTAAAACAATTCCAACTTAGCTCAGCTAGTGTTATTTTCAGTGATGTACTGGCACTGGCTCTCTTACATTGGGTTTTCCCTGGTTGTCTCAAAAACAAGTACATTGAGAGAGAGAGAAAACAGAGAGCTGTGCATGTGCTCCGCAGGCGGTGCAGCCAGCGGGAGGAGTCACCCAATCATTAGCACCCCGGGGATGATGTCACCCGCTGAGCACCCAACGGCATCGGTTCCAAGAGTGGAACTATCATTATCATCGGAGTGTCCTGCTGAGTCAGCTGGGTGTAGACTCTAAGCTGACAGGAGAGACGTACAGGCGAAAAACATCTATTAGTCTGAGAGGAGAAATTGGAAGGATCACTTAGGGAAGTCTCTCTGTGTGATCGCTGAGTAAAAGTGCTTTCTACCTCGACTGTCACTGTCAAAGCTCCACATGACAGAGATGAAATTACAGTGTAATTCCACTGCACACATACCTCCACTTCATGCCAGAGCGAGCAGAGAACGTTTCCAATGGTTTTCCTGTTTGTTTGCTCGGCCCGTAAATGAAAGAGTTCTTCTGGTATCTGTTTACCAGGGTTGACGCACTTTGGTCAACCCTTGGCACAGTTTTGAGATCTTTCTTTCAATGTACAAACACCATATTTGAAGAAAACTGGCTGCACAATTTAAATTTTTCCCCATTTATTTTTAGCTGTAGACAGTTTTGTGCATTTTGTTTTCTTAATACCATCCAATGACATACAGTACATAGGTGAAATGGAAAATCTAAATTGTCTATAATGAGTTTATTTTCAGAGTGAATGGTTGTCTGTCACTTTCTTTTCCAAGGCTGACCAAGGCTGATCCCCACTGAATAAAACTAAACAATGAATTATTCATATTTGACCATCTTTAAATTGGCATTGTTGACCAATAACAATGGTTATGGTCTAAGCTACTGTCCTTCTTAATACTTAGTGATATCACAATAACAGAGCAGAAATGGTACTGTGCTCCAGATACACAGTTGTGTATGTAACACTAATTGTTTGAATGCTAAGGAAAAAAATGTGACTCAGCCTTGACCATGTAATTCAAAACCACTCAGTGCAAGTGCAATTTAGCAGGAAAAAAAAATCTTTAGACCCCCTAACAATGGCATTGTAGTTGATCGCCTGATTGACCTCCATATCTGCTTCCTCATGGGGAAATTCAAAAATAAAAACCTAATATGTTGATTTTTTTACACATGTATTTCTTAGTGTGGAAGTTAAAGGGTTAAACAAACTTTCTACTCAAGAAGAAGTAAAAGTACTCTACAAAATCATTACTTGAGTAAGAGTAAAAAAGTAATCTGTGAAAAGTTAACACAAACACTGCTACTACCATGACTACTACTACTATTATTAGTTCTACTTGTTCTAACACTACAGTAACTACTACTCTTCTACTTATTTAGCTGGAATTGTATTTGTTGAATTTACATAGTGTTGTACATGCTGTAATGTCTGTATGCTATATTTTTTGTTGTCTTTCAGTGTTTGAGGCCCACAGATGGAAAAGAACTTGTAGCTACATCTGGCATATTTACACATTGTGCACTGTACTCACTAATAAACAAATTATTAAACAAATACTGCTACCACTAATATCACCACTTCTAGTACTACTACTAATTTTACTGCTATTACTACTTCTCTTTTAGTACAATCCACTAAAGCCACACTTTCATTTAGAAGTATGGCTTTAGTGGATTTTACAGATTTACTTCAGTTTTCCTAGAATTAGCTTATAGTAGGTTTTTAAGTAAGTAACATTCTCCTCTGATGTGGTCTATGAGAAAACTCAGTATACATTAGTCAAATTATTCATAAGCATAATGCATAACCAGAGTGATGTATTCTGGTTTTGTTTAAATATACACTGCAAGATTTTACACATCTCAGTGGTACTACCAAAGTTATGAATTTGCTTCCATTTCCCCCAAAACATTCCTGAAACTAAATCAGTTCTATTGCACCGTTGGCTGACACTGACATATATCGCTGTTCTTCTGTCCCGACGTGGCTCCCTACCGCTGTTCTCAAAAATAATATTTACTTTCACAGGCAGCAGAACATGTTTGACCACACCTTTTATTAGAGACGAAGCTTGGCTCAGGAGTGCCCTCTTTTTTACCGCTGTCACTGTCTGTCTAACCTTACCGCCCAAAGCTAGTGGTATGGAAGGGAGACTCAGATGTGGTAAGCGGTGCCGTAGAGTGACTGACGAGTCCGTACAAAAGAGGATATTATGTTCGGAGATTGGCTTTCCGTTCGGCTCCTTGATCAATAAGACAAGTCGTCCGCTTGCACTAAGACCACAAGGCGCCCGCAAGCGGGAATGTGCAACACGGGGGAAAAAATCTCACAGGATGGCACAGATCCATAAAGCACTGTGGAGGGTTTCCAGTCATTCAAGGAGACCCATTCTCTAAAAGCTTTGCACAAACATACAGTACATATTGATTTGTGTTCACTATAACATAATAAAAAATACAAGAATCAAAACAAGGCTGAATTTTATTAAACTTCTTTACCAAAAAACTCTTTGATAATGATGCTCAAGTCTAAAGGAAGTTTTCGTTGTCATTTTGTGAAGTGCCACAAAGCTGAGTAGAAAGCTACCATTTATTTAGTTAGGTGGTTCCCAGAGTGGGGTCCAAGGCCCCCAGGTGGGCCATGAAGGTACTGCAGGGGGGCCGCCAGAGTTTGTCTACATTAAGTACATAGAAATAATATAATACTAATAATGCATTGGATTTATATAACACCTTTTTTAGATACACAAAGCACTTCACATTGCATTATTCCTCCATGAATCCTCCTGAATATAGTGAAGTTACATTGTTGGGGGTAGGATTGTCTGACTTTTAAAGGGAACCGAGATGCTCTTAACTTTGGGGAAGGCTGGTTTATTTTATAATATTTAATGGTAGGACATTTTCATAGCATTTTTATTACACTGTAAATCTTGTGCACTTTTTATATAGCCTGGCCAGCCAGCCCATACTACTTTCTTTTCAAAAGCAGGAGTCTGGATCCAGCCATTGTGGGCCATTTCCAATCAGGCAATGTGGACCCGGCCTATCACAACCATTTTCTTAACAAAAAAAAAAATCTCTGAGCTGTAATCAAGAGGTGACTGCTTAGTTCAAGAGTGAGAATGCCTGTATCTGTACTAGAAAACATTTGATTTATTTAACCCTGATCAGCTGAATAGTAATCATGGTGCCCCTCGAGGCAGAGGTGTTTGATTGCTCCACTCATGTAGTTGGATTCAATTACTCAATATACTTTTTAATGTTGCTGTTGCACATTTATGATGGTTCTGCACCGTCATGATTTTTTTTTTTGCACATAAGTATACATTGCACATCACTATTCCTCGCTCACTTTCACACAGCTGTACAGTCTATATACTTCTGCTGAATTTCTATGTAGTTTTATTTTGCTGTTTTTTTGTTTTTGTTGTTGTTCTTTTGTTTACTTAGTGCCTTTTTACCTTATCATTTATCTGGTATAAACCTTTTTTATTTTGTTATTACAAAATATATATTGCAATACATTGACTGTATCAGTGCATCAAATCATCAAGAGTTTATGAATACAAAATTCATACACATGGAAAAAAGTATAATATTAAATTTGTTCATATCAGTATAAAAATGAGCTTATTTTAAATTAAAAACTTTTTTTTTTCTTTTACTTCACTCTCTGTCTGCTTTACTTAATCAACCCTGGCCACAGTGCTAGATTTCAGTGAATACTTGTATGATTTTTGGCTATTGTAACAATATAGAGGTGTTTGAATTGTAAATTGTTTTAGAATCAGATCGAAACAACACTTACTAATTCATATCTTTGCAAAAACATATTGTTACATACCTAGTAATATTACTATTACTTTTTGGCATTCACTGAGAAAGAGCAAAGAAGGAATTTAGTTGCACAGGAAAACATGATTCCTTACTGTGCATATTACAATAAACTCTTTGATTCTTAAATCTTTAACTGTACTCACATTAAATCTTGACAATCTGACAAAGAAAAACGTTAGCTCCAAATCTCTACAACTTCCACACTTCCTTTTAGACACTGGCAAGCAAATGGCAAGCTAAGCTAAAACTTCATTCCCTGTGAGGAAAAAGGCACTTAAGGTCTTCTTTCTTTGTTCTGTGTCAAAGCCCCAGATGATCTACGCCAAGGGTTAGGTCAGACGCATTGTTTGAAGGCGAGCGCTGGATTCCCCCGGCCTCCTGCTTCCTCTATTTTGGACCATGACTTGCACATCTCGGAGGTGAAGAGAAGAAAGTGCGAGTGCCACTGTTCCTCTCCAGAATCCTCGGGGACCAGTGGACAAAAGTCGGCTTCCTGACTGCATTGTGTGAGCAGAGTTTCCTGTTTATAACATCTGCCCCAGAATGGCATTTCTATTGAATTGGGTTTTTTAAGGCGATGCGTGCAGTAGGTCAGTAAAATTAGATACACACATTTCAAACAATGAAGCAGACTGTCGTGGTGACAAATTTATTGGAAAAATTAGCATTAGCTATCAAAAATTGTGAATTGATTATATAAACAAAAAGAACAATAGTTTTGTTGGATGGCTATCGACTACGTGTGGTGTGGCAGTAGCTCATTACACTGAAAAAAATATAACCTTGAATCTAATCTAATCTAATCAATCTAATAAATTGAAGTAAGAGATCACATGCAATATTGTACATTAATTAGTTCAATGTAAAAAATAAAAAAAAACCCTCAAGAGACAAATGACTTTTTTGGTATTCAGCTCTGGACTGCTGTCTGGATCCAGGATGTTTTCAATAATTCCTTACCATTGCTAGATAGCACTAAAAATTTACATATCTACAGCCACAAAAAATAAGTTATTACTCCCCCAACACCCACTTAGTATGATTCACTTTGAGCCCTGGTGCACTGATGGTGTGCTCCTGGTGCTGTCCTGGTGCAATGTGCGAGCACATATAGGACCAAACTGTGGACTACAGGCAGGAAGTGGACTGAAGCACTTTGTATCAAGGGCATGAAAACACAAAACAACCTGGCAAAAGCCAGCTTGATATAACGTTAGCAAAAAGTTGCTAATAGCTCCCGTTGAAAATGTTTGTGAAGGGGCGGGACATTCAGTAGAATACTTGAAGGTGATTGGAAGCCCCAGCTTCGTAGCTAAACTACAAACTGCTACGACAGTGAAACAACACAATAAAGATGCTGTTAGAAGATTTTTGCTCTTTTTGTAAATGTAGAGCAGCATATCTTATGCTTTTCTGCATCGCCATGTTGTTAAAGATATTAGGGAGGATCTTTATAAATTCATTTTTTGCAATATTTATTAAAACTACCTTCATTGCCCTGCATAAGGCTTATAAATTGGTGTATTAGAAAATATAATAATAATATTAATAAACTATGGACTCTGTGGGACTTAAAAAACCTCAACCAATCATTTTCGTCATGAGTATGGTAACCATTGTTCCACGGACTTGCCAATCATTCCAGCTTCCTGGTTTCAGTGATACGTGCACGTTCTTGTGCCAGCGCATGCATACACACTATGTTTATGTAGCCCAGCGTTAGCTGCGCCTCATCGTAGCGCGGACAGCCTGACTTCAAAGAGCACAATGGCTGAGGAAAACCGTGAACTGGGCGGTCGCAAAAGGAAAACTGTTTTTGAAGTGTACCAGAGGAGGAGAAAAAACGTAGAATTTTTTCAAATGACGGCATGCGCTGAAGAAACAGAAAGGGCTTCAGATCGATGCACTGGTCGCCAAGTTTCTGCTGGACAGGAACGTTTATCTTATCTTTGAAAAAAAATGCCTTTTTTCTTCATCTGTTGAACCATTTCAACTGTACAGCAACCGTCAGTTTGCTAATGCTACCAATAGCAGGAGGACTAGATATTTGTGCTGTGCGTGTGATTGGGTCTGTGTTGGGAACTAGGTCAAAGGTCGCGACAAACAATGCTGGTCTAGGTTGAGGCGAATCTCTGCTGATGCCGGCTGTAAACAAACACGCGTGTTCCAACGCTCGTGCACGTCGCTGTGGAGGAGTTCCTTGGAAAGGAACAGTGAAGGGCGGGGGAGCCTGATGCATGCGCATCATTCAAAAAAGGACAAACAGTCGCTGGTTTCTCAGCAGTCGTAAAAAATCCTCCCTAATATATTTAACAAGTATCGCTAAAAGAGCTTGTTCTTGTTGGCAAACCTAAAACTTGCCCACTCACAGCAGTACTGCCACACCATTGGCCCGGCCACCACTGGCTCAGACCTAAACAGATCAGTGGGAATTTAACAACAATCCAGTTTGCTGTGCAAGGTAAACAAAACACTGGCATCTCACATGACTATGAGGAAAAATGACAATAGACTGGATGTACTGTAAATTAAATGTATTTGATTATGTTGTATACATGGTTGGCCAATGTAAAAATATTGCCATAACAACAACAACAACAACTATTAATCACCAGATAGTGTCCACAGTTGCATTCAGCCGATATCACTGCGATAAACTTCATGAAATATTCATGAACGTGTGTTGTATTAAAATATAGAGAGATGTGCAGCTGAAGAGATGGACTTTTGACAGTTTCTCCAGTTTCTGTTCAGAAAATATTGATGCACTGCCCCCTACAGGTAAGGTTACTGCTTATTTGGTTCACTTGACTGAGCACAGTGTGAATTAGAACCCGACCAATTAGATCACCAACAAAGGTTGAGTCTTCCAGGCCAGCAAAGACAATGTCTGTCTGCTATTAAGTGACTAATCAGTTTATCTCAAGAAAAAAAACCTTTACATTACCTTTAGCTAAAGGAACAGCCTGACAACCAGATCAATTTTGTGGTCTAAAAACTTCAAATTTATTATTAGTTTTCTAACTAAAGAAAATCAATGGGAAAGGCTACTTTAGTTAAGTCACTCTTGGAAGGCTCAATTAGCCTTTTGACAACCAGCCGATCTTCATTCTTTGTCAAGATAATAGCAACATTCCTGTCCCCCGCTCACATTCCATATCTATTTCTCAATCTTATCAAAAACAGGCCTCCGGTGCACTCGCTCACACACAGCTCTTGGCAAGCCAAATGTTTATTAAGGGCTGCAATTTTTTATTTCACACTGATGGATTACCTTGTAGAATTTACAGAGGGACGCATTATAAATCACCGTCGCACTGACCTTTCTTTATGAAATCAAAAGCTAGGGCTGCTTTTGCACAGGAGCCGGGGTGTAAACGGGAAGACGGCAAGCGCGCTAAGGCTTGTCCGTCCATTTGTCCGACAGAGGTATTAAAACACTGATATAAGGCAGCAGATGGTAAGGAAAGTCATGAGTTATGGCTGTGGACAGGACGTATCCCGTTGCCCTCCATACGAAGCATTACGGTTATTGACAGGAACGTGGCACAGTGTTCAGGCCGTGTTTTATGTGGCTGACCAAATGGAAGCAGCGACTAAGTGCCTATAAAGGTCAGACTCTTGGTTGACATTGCCGTAGTGCTTACGAGCTTGGATCAAATACAACATCAGTGCGGATATATTTATTGTGTAATATACAGTGGCTTGGAAATTGGTACAAGTCAATCTATTGTATTAAAATGATAAATTTAGAACGGCTATGATTTGAAACTGTTGTCATAATAGCACACTAACTTCGAAACTTCCAAAGGGTTTGTGCATAAAACAACTAGACTGTGGCTAAAAGTCAGCACTACTGGTATGTACTGGTCACATGGTACAGGTGCACTAACACTGTTAACTACTACATTACACTTTCTATCAAAAAGTAATGAGCAGAAGAGGCCACCATTTGGCCTTACCTTTATTACAGTAAGTAAATCTTTATTACAGCTGGTACACCTTTGTTACAGTTGCTACGCCTTTCTTACATTCTTTACACCTTTATTAAAACTTTGTAAATGCTAGAACACCTTTATTACAGCTGGTGCACCTTCCTTACAGTTATTACGCCATAATTACAGTCTGTACTCATTATTACTTGTAACCAGTACTTACATGCATAATTACGTGTAATTACAATTTTAGTAACCAGTACTTACACGGGAACTTGCGGGCTGTAATCTAAAGCGTTACAAAAATTATACACAAAACAAATTTTCAGTTAATCAAATTCTCATGTGAACATCTCTGCCCTGATTAAAGCCACTGCTTTAGACCTCTATTAAAGATGTTAATGTTTAACTGCAGTTTTAATTCAGTGGGAAGGGAGTTCCACAGTTTGGGATCTTTAAAAGAGAAGCAAGACTGGCCAAAGGATGTTCTGAACTTTGGAACAATACAGTCCCCACTGACAGAGGCTCGAGTGGTGGATCTGAAAGAGCTCAGACGTCTGACAGTGAGAGCAGAGAACAACAGTGACACATAATTATTCAAACATTTTAAAACCAATTTCAAAATACTACAATTTACAACATTTTCAAATGTAAAAAGTTTGTGTTTTTTTCATGATATCACAATGATGCCATCTCATGGGTTTTCTGTCCTTGATTGCCTGCTTTTACAATAAAGTAACTGGCTTCAGTGTGGAGAGAGAGGTTTGTGACCATGATGTGACACAGTAGGAAAGATGTGAGAGACTCATTGCATGGAAATATAACAAAGCAGCTTGATCTGATAGGTCCCTTCTAATAAAACGAAAACAGTTAAGATTTGATTTGACCTTCTTGCATACACTTTTTCACTTGGCTTCAAAACTTTGGTTACTTCTTGGACACCTTGGAATCATTCTTGATAGCAACTTAGTAAGTATTTATTGATAGAAATAATGGCATTGTAAACAATTTTAATTAAAAAAAAAAGTCTTTAGATAAATGAGTAGTGTTTTTACAGATATTTGTTGGGAGATGGGACAAGGAGCCTAAAACCAGGACTGTCCCCGTTCAATCAGGACATCTGTTCACCGTAGTTTTTACAGCTTATCAATAAAAAAGAGTGGTTATGGTGTCAGCTAGTCTTTAAGTTTTGAAGTGTGATATTGCATAAATATAATACTGGACATTTTCCACTACATGATTCGTGATTTTGGCAACTGTTCGCTACTTTTATCAAAATATTTCACATTTCATTTACAGATACTTCACTTTTTGGCCTGCAACCATCATATTCCCATCACTGACACATTAGATGAGTATTTGTTTTTTTGTTTTTAATGCTCACAGACAACAGTGCTTCAGTCCACATTCTGCTATTTGTTCGTAGCATTATATTCTCACAGGGCTCAAAGTAAAAACACCCAGAGCCCTCTGATTCTGACTTTTATTTGGGCCACACCAGAGTTGGATTGCACACTCACACATCCAAAAAGAACCTGATAATTTCCAGGGAGCACAGCAAAGACTCACAACGTTTAGGCTGCGCAGTGGTTTGCGCTCCTGCCTCGTAGATTTGATCCTCAGGCCAGCCGAAACACAATCACAAAAGAGATAGTTTGTCTAAGTGTGTGTCAGACCTGCGACTCATCTGGCCATTGTCCAGTGTACCCCACCTAAGGCCCATATACTCGTTTAAAAGTCCAGTCCAAAGTAACTCAACACAAGGCTCTGCAAAAAAAGAAAATGTCTCAGTATAGTAATTATCCTATACACTAGCTCCTACTTGCAGTTTTTTCCTTTCGTCGGCCTTTGTCTACATTATACTTCCATAAAGCAGATTTGTTAGCAATGCATTAAGAAGTAATAGACTTACTTTAAGATAGGTTTACTCTTGAGCACATTATACATAGTAAACTCATTCTGCGAGATTACCCCTTGGAGAGGCGAGGGTTATTATAACAAAGGCCATGCATTTCTCCACGCTGCTCAGGGTGAAATTGTTTGCCGAGCCCTCTTATGCAGCAGTGGTCCCCTGTCAATGGGCGATTAGCTGAGAGGGCTTTCATATTAACGGTCCAAGTTTCAGACGTGAGGCTCGTAAAAGTTGCGGAGGTTCACTTTTCTCATTAGGTCGGAGTCAGCTTCCATTTCCTGTGAGAGAGTGGAGTGGCAGGCCTTGGGTGCCTGTTGGAAATGTAAATCACGGCTGAATGGAATTACAGCGACACAGGCAGACATCTGTATTTTAATTGGCCCTGAGCCACTCCAAACCCCTCACGCTTTACCCTGTTCTTTTAGCTCCTAGCAACAGGCTCCCACAAAAACATTCATTTATGGCGCGAGGGCAAACCATCTAGATTTTACTTTTAATTTAGTACTGTGGTTCTCAAACTGTGGGACATGTTACTTTGCCTCTCTGTGGTGATCTGTCAGTAAGTTGGTGAGGTTGCCCACACAAAATTTCCATACTGAATGAAGAGGGTGAACGTTTGACTGACGGTCAGTGCTCAGTAAGGAAACGGTGTGTACCCTGAGACTAACTGGCCACTGTCCACTTAAAGCAGAACTAAGTAACGTTTTTTAAGCTTAAATAAACTGTTTCTGAGTAAGTGTGATGTTGTTACGTGGTGCGTCTCTCCCAAAAAAAACACACTTGCAATGGTGAGTGCCACCTTTCTAAGTACATTTTTGTAGAGCATACTTTTACTTTTATTTGAGTAATGTTTTGGATGAAAAAAATATATAAGTAGTTTTTGTCCTCTTGGTGTAGTGGTTAGTGTCTTGACTTGCAAGCAGAAGGCTCCGGGTTCAAAACTCGAGGAAGATTTAGTAGTTAGCACTCTTGCCTCACAGCAAGAAGGTCCCAGCTTCGATTCCCAGATTGTGTGGGGCCTTTTCTGAAGTTTGCATGTTCCCTGTGTCTGGGTGGGTTTCCTCCGGGTCCAAACATGCACAACTAGCCTAATCCTCCAGCCAGATACTTCGACCAGGGGCCTCATTTATAAAAAATTGTGTAGGATTTTCACTAAGCAAAGGTGTACGCCTAGTGGCCAAAGAAGGACAATGCAAAGTGACTTCTGAATGAGACTCAGCCACTAATGAGAGGGTTTCACTGAGAAACACAAAAGAAAGTGGGAGGCATGAGACGCTCCATGCAGCACTACACACACAAACACACAAACACACACACACACACACACACGCGTCTGTATTGAGAAAGAGAATGCCATTTTGAGTGCAATGATACAAACGCCCCCTGCCACTGATTATAACTTAAAATTTTTTTAGGATTTCCTGGCGCTGTGATTGAGACTCATAATAAATGAAAGACGTGTGCAGGACACATGGCATCACACACACTCATGGATGTACAATAATTCTTACTGTGCACACTGTACGTGCACGCGGAGGTCTGGGTGGAGGTTGTGTATAAAGGGAGGTGGCAGAGGCAGCTGTGGTGTATGTGGTGCGTAAAGGCAAATATAACCTGTCCATTCAGTCTCTTTTTGACACTGTGCTTCATTAAAACCACACAGCCCTGATATGAAGCATCTGTAGGAGTTTTTTATGCTCATGTCTGATCATTGTTTCATAAATCCAGTCATGGATTCATCAGGGATCGCCTCTGCTTTTAGTTAACTCCGCGGACCATGACAGAGAGAGCCAGCACTGCGCCCGTGTTTGGTAGCTGTGCACAAAACATTTTATTGTCAAGGATACTGAGCAAAATTATAAGAAATCAAATGGCCTTCCCTCATGTTTACTCACTACCCGCTTAAATGATGATGTCTGAGTCAAATCCTTTGTTTTTCTGAGGGAAATTTGTTTTACAGTTTTCAAATCGCTGAGTAAAGTAGACCCTGGTTTTGCTCCTAGGTTGTAGTAATGGTAGTAGTAGTAGTAGTAGTAGTAGTAGCAACAGTAGTTAGCAGGTAATGGCTATAATAGCAGTGGTAGTAGCAACTGTACCAGCAGTAGTAGTAGTAGTAGTAGTAGTAATTAGGGCTGGGTACTGTTCAGATTTTTTTGATACCAGTATTTAAACGATACTTGATTTTCAATACCGGTACCTGAGCGATACTTTTTCTGATAATTATGGTGTGGTGCTAATTCATCTTGCAATCATAAAACACAATAATACTGAATAAAAGCTCACTTTTTGGAGCAAAATTCTTAGCTGCAAGTTAAAACCTGTAGTATGTATGATTTATTCTGTGTTATTTATGAGTCATACATGCAAAGGAACATTAAAGAGCCCACTAGGTATTAAAACTATTGTTTTTTTTTCTCAGTGTCTGTAGTATTGTAACTTTTCTTTCAGTACCAAAAAGGTATTGTTTAACGATACCCATCCCTAGTAGTAAAAGCAGTAGTAGTGGTAGTACTCAAGCAGTACTACTTCAAATAATACTGAAGTAATTATTTTGAAGAAACAATTCTTTTACTTGAGTACAGAGTTTGAGTATTTCTTCCACTCTGCTAAGCAATAGTTAATGAAGTTATTGTAAAGTCAATATAAAATGAAAACTGGTGTTTTAGGTATTATTTGTCCAATTGATTTTCAATTTAAAATAAAAAATTAAAACATGAAAAAAAATGCTTTTTTTTTCAATTTTTAATTTTTTTGATATGAAACCAAAAAACAAATAACGGTTTAATTTTTCATTTTTTGATTTGATGCTCAGTTCAAAAAATGAACATTTGAAGAGCAGCTTGGAGACGGAATTCAATATTTAATTTTTCTTCAATCGTTTTGCGTGACCCAGAAGTTGATTTGAAGGCAGCGTCTGTGGCGCGTAATTTCAATGTGCTTTCTAAACCTGCAGTATAAAAACATAATGGCCTCGCTCGACTCGCACGCCGATTTTATTATAGAATCATTCCGATCAGGCCAGTCCCATGCGGAGATTTCTCTCGCTCTGCAGCAGTTAGGTGTCCAGCAATGCTCTCTCATGAGCGTCAGGAGGGTTCTGTGCTCGCCACCACCTCAAACGGAAGAGACAAGTTACCGATACAAAACTGGAGAGGGCCGTGGTAGCATCAATAAGTGAGGTATGTTGACATTTACAGCTTCACAATCATTGTGGATATCTGTTCATCATTACACAAATAATAAGATTATACGTTTTTAGATCGGTCCATCATATGGCCGCAAGTTGATGACCGGGTATCTCTCATCAAAGGAAATACATGCAGGAGAATGCAGAGTTGGGAGAGTCCTGAAAGAAATTCACCGACCTTATCATGACTTACGATGCCAGGTTAGAGAAAATTGTTGAAAGGCTGTGTTTTTTCAGATAATTATTATAGTCAGTTAACTGTACAAATGTATTATTAAGAATAGTGCTTTATGACTAAAATAACTCTGTGCTTGCTTATGCCTACAACATTTGGATTTGTGCGTCGCCTGCTTTGTTTAGGATTAATGGGAGTTTGAGTATGAGTTGAAAAGTTGGTCTGCTGAAGCGCCCCCATGTGGCTTCTCATATTGAGAGCCAAGCTTGTGTTAGTAAAGTAATAGATAGGGCATTTTCATGAGAGTAAATGTCCATTTATCATACACTACATTTAGGGCCAGATTTATCAAAGGTTTGCGTGCACGCTAACTGAATAAGATGCGCTAAAATTGGAGCAAACCCAGATGCAGTTGAGATTTGCGTGTCTTACAGGAGCAGAGCGAACGCAAAGCAGATTTTGCTCCTATGACCTAATGAATCTGTAAACTGAGGCGTTCTCCCCAAAGTGCGCAAAATGGAAGGCGGAGAAAATGCAAATTCATTAATTTACCGCCCGCAATATTATTTATCAAGGCTCACCATGACTTTGCGTGCGAAAATAGCGTATAAATTTAGCACGTTGGAGAAGGACGTGCTAATCTTTTGCACAGATATGGTTGCTGTGATTCGTGTGAGACGAAGGAGAAGAAATTAAGAAATACATAGGGTTAGAGTGTTTGCCACGCGTGCAGATCTATTTGCCATGACGGATGAAAAAATGATTCACCAGCACTTTCAGCTCTTGGTTAAATTTTTGCTTCCATTTGTGTTTCACTTCCGCACCTTCCATGACGCAAAACAATACACGCATTGATGCCGTTTAAATAGTTCCGCCCCATCTGTTTGCACCTGTCACTGGCCACGCAGTTTGTCTTCGTAATTCACGCGCAACACGCCCATTAATAGCGGACGCATATTTTCTCACTGCACTCGCAGTTTAGCACCCGTCTTAGTAAATATGCCCCTTAGTGTTCAGGTGAACATAAACCACATAGACGTTACCACACAAAGTTGTTTGTTAATTCTGCAAGCAAATATGCCAAATAGATGCTCAATAAATGTTTTATTTCAGGATGCTCGAAATCTAAATCCCATCCCCTACAATGCTGAATACATGGGTCACAAACTGCACCTCGACCAAAATGAAAAGCTTGGTATGTTTGGGGTAACACATGTCCTTGCAGTGGATGGCTACAGCTGTAAAAATGTTGCTAATGCCACCATGCCAATAAAAACAACCTTGTTATCTATGAGAATGTATACAGGTGGGTTAATGTTCCAGTCTCTATGTACTTTGCATTTTGCACTTTGTCAAATAGTATTATATAATGGTATTATAAAGTCATGGGCTTTTTCTCTAAGTTTTCTATTGCATATTTCTGCCAGATCTGCAGTGGCCAAATATGGGATGTGGGATCAAATCAGGGTTGATCATGGCAGGGAGTTTTACCTGACTCTTTATACGCAAGAGAAATTGTCCAGACACAGACACAACCTAAGCAAGCCACCATATCTGCAAACCACATCTACAAAGGTGAGTATATAAATATGAATGAATGAATGAATGAATGAATGGTAGATTTCAGAGTGGTAGATGTGAGTATGCATTTGCAGTCACATTTAATTTCATACTTCAACAGAACCTGTTTGTTTTAACAGAATCATCGAGTGGAAAGGCTGTGGCCTGAGGTAAATAACAGGGTGAACTACCCATTGAAACATTGGTGCACCTCCTCGACCAAGAGGTAATCAACATGGAAGACAGCATCACTCGAATCTGACATGCAAATTAAGTGAAATTGGACTGAACAGAGTGGTGCAATCCTGGAATGCTCAGAATTCCAGGTATGATAAATACAATGTGCAAAAAATAAGCAATTTTTTAAAATGTTTCTTTTTATGCCATATTTTTCTTTTTTAGGCCGTGTAATACTCAATCATCTTGCTTCAGGTGGCTGTCCTGTTAAAATCTCAGAAGAGCAGCTGCCCAGTGCATGTATGAAGAGGAACTGGGATCATCGCTGACTTGGGTGTCTTTGTTTGGGACAGACCCCTTTTCATCTGAGGGGGACAAAACTCAAGCAGAACTGGATTTCTCTGAGTACTTCCCTGACATTTCTATTATTTTTAATGAAGTTAACAATAACCTTACAGCCTTCCAGGATGCCTTGTTCTGCCTTATTAATGTATCCCAAATGTATCTATGAAAGACCATGCTTTGTTTTTGCATGCAAATGAAGTATATTATGTCCAAATAAAATAAACAAAACACTGGTTGCATTGAAATTTATTTATGGGTGGCTTTGGGTGCCAAAAAAGTCAAAAGTGTATTACTACAAAAGCATAAGAGCTGCAAAAACACAATAACAATGCACCCTTTAGCATGAACATTAGTTGAAAACGTTAAGAACACTTTATAAACGAACATATTAGCAGCTACTGAGTGCCTACTCATTCAAAATTTCTCTGAGAGCAGCCAGTGCGTCAGAGAGTCCATGAATGACATGAGTGTTAACTGCAAAATCACCTGCACGACAATGAGGACAATAAGCGGAATTCCTCTGCCATTCTTGAATGCACATCTTGCAGCCAATGATACACTGGCAGCAAGACGAAACCATGGGCTCTACCAGAAATTCTACAAGTGGGATTTAGACAATGTATGTAAAATATGCAAAATATGCAATTAAAAATGTCAACAAAGAACACTTAAAATTTTTACCTTTGCAAATAACACAGATAAAGGCACTTTTGATAGCCGCTGCCTGAGTGGCTATTGGGGCTGCTCTGCATGATTCTGTGAACCCAGCAAGTTCTTTTATTGTGGTAGACACTCCTTACAGTGCCTGAGCCGCCAGGACCACCTCCTCTATTTGTTCCAATACCCCATCAAGGCCGGTGTCCTCACGTCGACAAAAAAAAAACATATAAAATGTACAAGGTAATGTCCTTTACTTTAATAAGACAACAGGAGGAATACAAAAGATGATGTGAACAAGGAAAGAACGGAATAAGAGAAAAAATATGATGGGTGGATAGAGGAAAAGACAATGGAAAGGAGAGATGAAGAGAGGGATGAGAAGAACACATGAACACAGGAAAAAAGCATTGTGGGAGGACAGATCAAGTCTATAACACAGTAATTATAGGTACCATGATTTTCTTTTTTTGCTCCTGGAAAGTACTGGAAATCAACTTCTTTTACTGTAAATATTTTACAAGCACTTTGTTTCCAAAATGCAGACCCTGTGAAGAAAAAAAAAAAAAATTAGCGTGGCTTTTTATACCTCTTTTTATAACTTATCTCAAAGCCTGTTGTCACATTTACAGATACAACCACAGTGTAAATTGATAAACATACCACACACCATTTGAGTTGATTGAACTGTAAGTAGTACCTCTTGTTCCTTCGGAGTATACATTTTTTTCCCTTGGCCATCCATGAGAATCATGGTGTCCTCTTTTTCAAGGGCATCCTGCACTTTGGTGAGGATGCCATCAACGGATGCCTCAAATTCAGAAAAACGCACCGCGAGCGTTTTACTAGTTTTCTAACTTGCTCTACAAAATAGCATTATATATTATAAAAACTTACCTGAAATATTCAACCAATTTTTGGAGCACTCATGTCATTTTCTTTAAATGTCACTCTCTTGTTTCCAGGAAACAAAATATAACTGTCCATGGTGCTACGATTGTCAACAGCTATCCGACCAAAAGCGCTTCTTTTGCTCTCCACGTGTCAAGGACAGATCAACTTCTGGGTCACGCAAAACGATTAAAGAAAAATTAAATAATTGAATTCTGTCCCGGAGCCGGTCTTCAAATGTTCATATTTTGAACTGAGCATCAAATCGAAAAATGAAAAATTAAACTGTTGTTTGTTTTTTGGTTTCATGTCAAAAAAATGAAAAATTGAAAAAGAAGTCGTTTTTTCATGTTTTAACTTTTTATTCTAAATTGAAAATCAATTGAACGAATGATACACGGACTGTTTTAAATTATGTAACTTTGCTTGTTCTTTCTACTGTTTTGGTCACATTATTCTCTTCGGAGCTCCCCCTACATTTCAGCCTAAAGCACTATTGTAACTAATCACGGGTCCAGTTGACTCCTGTGCGCCATCTCACTCAGCTTGACCACTTTTCTTCTCCTCACGTTCGTACAAGGTTTTCTGCCTTCGGCTGCTCTGACATGACAAACATCTATAAAACAAAGTCATTGCCGGCTTGTTCTTATGGCTAACCATAACCCAAGACTTCAGAGACACCAGGTTGATGCTTCATTTCTTGAAAGGCTTTTTTTTTTTGCCAAGATACACCAGGGAGCGGTGCAGGAAGCTTCATTCACCCTCCAACAACTCATTTAGCCATCACACTGACTCCAAAACTGTCTCGTAAAGTTAAAAAATACCATAGTTCCTCTTTAAATCAGGTCCCTGTGTGACCCTGTTACTTACTTAACTCCATCCTTGTAGCTCTTAGCAACAGTCTCATACAAAAACATCACTTTACAGACCCAGCACTGGCATCCAACAGGTCTGTTTCAGTGCAGCAAAAACAATATTTCGCACATGAACTCAGCACTACCATCTCCACTGTCGGTGTATCCAAAATATTTCACTTGGCGGTGAGACTGCACTCTCCTCTCTTCTGCTTGTTTTCACTCTGGGGTGCTTATTTTCTCTCCGGGCTATCTGGCCGCGGGCTGCTAATTGTGACGGGATCTGGACAAAATGGATTATTCGAAACAGACGGTGGGAGTTTTTTTCTGGGTGCGGAGGCCACTGTTTAGGCAGGGTGGTCACAATTAAAACAATAAACTAATAGAACAATGCAGACTTGAAAGGGAATTTTGGAAGAGGGTGAGTTTGCAAGCCTCAACGTAGTGTCAGTTTATAAAAACGGAACCCGCACAGAAGTCCAAAGTTGACGGACAGACTTAGGGATGGGCCTGTTTAATGTGCATAATGTGTTTATTGTAAGGACTAATTGTTCCCGGATTTTGGGGGCTGTGTGGTGCATGGGGAGAAAAGGGATTATGGCCGATCAGTGGCTCCCGGAGGTGGGACGAGTGGCAGGGGTCCAGAGAGCGCAGACAAGAAGAAGATGTGTCTGGTGTGGGGAGAAGAGGGGATGGGACATACAAGAAGTGGGAAGTAGAGACACAAAGAAGTTCTGGAGAATAATAAAGCTAATTCAAGTCATGTAAGGACAGGTCTAAGCTATGAATGTAGAGTGATTAAAATAAAGTCCTCGCCAATACTAAGAACTGGTAGATAAAGGAACCTTTTATTGATTTAAGTGCACTGTAGGTTTTTGAAATGTTTTGGCCTGTACCTGACCTGAGTTATGTCTTATGTCTTAAAAACTATATTTGAGAAGAAAAACAAAACAAAACTTCTCTTTATCTCCATGTTTATAGAAGAAACAGGCAAATAAGTTCCAACACTGCAATACAAATGAAATGTGTTTTCTGGAGCGTAAGTTTGGAGCATAGGGCCTCTAATCTCTATTAAGGCTGGGAATCACAGGGTGATATTGCGATAATCAATATATTGCACAAGATAACTTAGGATATATCACGGTATTTTTAAAGATAAAAATAACCATTGCTTTTCTTGTTTGTAGTAATTGAGTCACATATTATGGATAATTTATACCACTGGAGCTGCAGGACCATTTCATACTGATACCAGTACAAAAATAGGTTGCATTCATATGATGTTGTAACATTCTAAAAGGCCTATGTTGTAAAAATGAGGTGGAGGGCAAGTAAGAATTTTAGAATCTGCTGCTAAGGATTCAAAATAATTTATTCTTTGTGTGGTTTATGGTTAATATCTCTGCAATTACTGGGCCTATCTACATGAAACAAAAACTGCTGTGTGCCTTCTCCTTCAGCACAATTTAACTATGGTGCAAGATTGTTTCACTATAGCGTCAAAACATGTTGATATTATTCATTAACATGACTCGGCATTACGCCACAAGATCATTATTGTGTGGTTGTAGACCCAGTTGCTAACAAAAAAGTATCTGGTTCAGTATTTGTACATTTTCTGTTTGGGTATTTTTGGTAAAAGTAGTTTCGAAGCCATATTGTAATAATGGCCCCAGTCCTCCTTCTGCATTTTTGACATCATCAAATTCTAGAACGTGAAAATGTGACAGTATCAAAAGTATTATTACTTTGGTTCTGATTCACGCATCACTAGTTCATAGACTTCAACAAGAAACCATAAGTGATGTTTCCAAAAGTAATAAATCAACCATCAGACAGTCTGATATTGATTTATATTTATTTTAAGTATTTTA
This sequence comes from Bostrychus sinensis, assembly GCA_020698575.1. NCBI lineage: Eukaryota > Metazoa > Chordata > Actinopteri > Gobiiformes > Eleotridae > Bostrychus > Bostrychus sinensis. The sequence continues at coordinate 7,790,315 of CM036257.1, read as the reverse complement.
ATATAAATTTGTGTGACAGTATTCTTCGGACCAAGTGCAGTACTGCCCTCTACAGTCCTGGCAGAATACTTGACAACTTTTGGCCCTCAGTTGACTGTTAGTGCAGTACTGTAGCACCATTATTATGCATGACGTAACAAAAGTATCTACATTATCGGTATCAACATATCAGTGCTCAGTATCGTGTCCCAAAATATCGCAATATATACAAAATTATCCCCATTATATTTTTAACAACATAAAAGTTATGTTTTCAACAAGTAGTTTCAGTGATTTAACTTGAGTGGCATTTAAGAAGTTTACCTCAGCGGTACATCCTGGGCAAGGGTCAGTTAGCTGCAGAGCTGATAAAGAGACATACACAGACATTCATTAATTATGTGAAATTTAGACTAACCAGGTTGCGTTCATGTTCTAGAATTTGATGATGTCAAAATCTGAGATGGAGGTCAGGGGTCAGTATAAATGTACAGGTGAGGTAATATTTAAAAAAAAAATTCCAAGTAGAAAATTCACAAATATTGAACCTGATCATTTTTGTTAGTGATTGGGTCCACAACCACACCATAATAACCGTGTGACTTAATGCTGAGTCTACTGACAGCAGTCACACCTGTGTGTTTGAATAATATCACCACTTTTTCTCGCTATAGTGAAGAAATAACTTCACTTTAGGTCATTCCTCCTGACAGATATGACTTTGAACTTTGTGGCAGTTTTTGTTTCCTGCCTCCAGCTCTATTTATACTATAGGCACTGTAGAATTCTATGACCTCATGTAAACGTAACCTATTTATCTATCACTATCATGTCTTTGGATGGAAGGAGAAACACAGGGAGGATATGCAGACTCCACTCAGAGAGATCATGCTCGGCTGGCCCAAGAATTGAACCCACAATCTCCTTGAGGTATAAAGAAATCATTGTTAGAAACTATTTTCTATTTTTGTAATCTTGATATTATTTTGGTCGTTCACTTTCTGCTTTCACTTATTCTCCAAACTTTTCTATTTCTTCCCTTTGTAATCTGCCATTGGCCACAGGATTTACGTACATCCCAGTATTGAGCCGGCCCCGAGAAGCACTCAGCGGAATAAGTCCATTACTCACTCCATTACTGGGACAGAGAGCAGCCTGCTGGCTTGGCGGCTTGGAGGAGAGGACGGGAGAGGTCGCTCCTGTGGCTAACGGAGGGTTTAGCATGTCAACGCTAACAGCTACATTACTGCTGCCCGTCTGTCTGCAGCTCTGCCATCAAGACCAGGAAGTGGGGCCCGTCCCGTGTATTTAGCTACCTTTAATCGCCGGCTTGCGGGTTATTTGTCATTTTTAGTCACGCATATTAACATTTCCCTTGACTTTCTGTTGTTTTTAGCCGTAGTTTAATTACACAAGAGTAGATTTGATTTATTACTGTGCACAGAGCATGCTCCGTTCCCCAGGGCACCTCCAAACAGCGTGCCATTGTTGCGAAACAGTGTGAGGCTGAATAGGGAGCACCCAGGGGTCCCTTTTCACCGCTGAGCTGCATAGAGAAGACACTTTTCACCGGCTTTGTGTGAGACACTCCTCCGAGACACTCGCACTTTTGTATCCGACATTCCCATTGTTTATCCAGCCCAGACTCCCTAATCAAATCTATCTGTGTAAGGCTCCCAAAAGCAGGCAAAATGAAAAGCCAAAAGAAGGCATCATTTGTCTGTGTTACAGGTGTGTGTCCTATTACATTTAACATCCTGTTTCCATTTTAAACTGAACTACGAATTTTTGGATATGTTATTTTTATACAGGTTAAAAGATGGTTACTGTTTAACAGAGTTTAAAAAGATGTGGAACAGACTCATGGAAGCCCAGTTTTAAAGACATCTACAGTTCAGTGGACTAAAAGAAAAACTCAAAGAACAAGTGTTGCAGGTAAAGTCTGTCTCTTCATTGCCTCCACCTGCAAATCAACACATTACTGTTGTGTTGTCAATGAGTCCTTTTAAAGCCTTATCTCTTATTTCCTCACCTCATTTGTGCACAAAAAGCCACAGTCCTCGGCAAAATGTTTGCACCTCCTTCTCTAAGGTGCTAAATTTGCACACAGGTTTACCTGTCATAGTTGTGATGAATCAAAGAGTGACCACAAAGCTCTAGTTAGTGGTCCTGTCTCCTGCAAGGTGATTGCGGGTAGAGTCCCAGCACCAACAGACAACGTCTGCATGTCCTCCTTGTGTTTCTGTATATTCTCTCCGGATACTCCAGATTTCTCATAGTGAATTAGTTTTTATCTATAAGTCCTATAGCTATACTAGCTGGCCATTGTCCAGGATGTACCCTGCTTATGGCCCATAGCTGCTAGAATAAACTCAAGCCACCTATGAACCTTAAAGACCGGGACACACCAGGACAATTATCGTCTGTCTGGTGTAGTCAGACTGTTTGACGCGGTTGGTGACGTGAGTCAGTTTGCACCATCGGATGTAGCAGGAGACAGTTGGACCTAGTTCTGGCTGACTGAACATGTCGAATCAGCGTCAGGAGTCATGCTCAAATGAGCTCTGGTTGTGTGTCCTATTCACAATTTGTCAAACAGCTCACGTTTAACATCAAAATATAAGGAACTTTTGTTCTAACAACTCTTCATTATATTTCCCACATCTGTGATGCTTACTGTGCTGCAGTTAGCCTATTTTAGCTTGTAACCTTATGCAGATAAAAATGTAATCCTCCTCTGAGGTAAACAGCTGCAATAATCCAGTCACTTTTATTCTTTACTGTGATCAAACATGTTTAATTGAATGCGTATGATTATTGTTCACTGATAAATACTTGAGTTAAACATGTGAGTGTTGAGTTTTGTTTGTCTTATATAACCTTGGAGTTTAGTGACTAGCGCCGCCTGCTGATGTAAACAGTTATTACATCTTGCACATGCACAGAACTAACGTGCTGCTCTGTAGTGGGTCTGAATCACTTCACAGTGTCTGTAGCTGCTTATAGTGGTGACAAGGGGAGACGTGAGAGACAAAACAGTCACCCTACCTATTCTGGTGATGGTCAGGCATTGATTTGGGGTGTCCCAGGCTAAACAGGAATAAGTATAAGATGAATTAAGCTTTTCTGAAATTTAGCATATATCAGATGTCATCTTTCCATGTCTCGAGCTGTAATTCTCATTTATTTTTGTGTCCCCTTGAATGCCCCAACCCTGTTATAGTCAAATGATGAAAGAAAATTAGTCCTCTGTGTTTGAACCATCCTTCAGTGTCACTGGGGCAGGAGCAGTGGGTGACTGCAGTACAGCGCCCAGGGACCCTCCTCCAGATCTTGACCCAGGATGCACCTAGCTGGAGGATTAGCCTGTTGTGCATGTTGTAGGTTGATGGTGGAAACCAGAGCACCCGGAGAAAAAAACAACTGGGCACAGGGAGAATATGCAAACTCCACACAGAAAGGTCCCACACGATCCAGGAATCAAACCTAGTACCTTCTAACTGTGAGGTGAGTGCTACTGTGTTACCATGACATTTTTTTAGATATGCTGCATACATTCTGCAAACTGGTGATATGAAAAAAATGACATATTTTTCCACAACAATCTTAGATTCGCCACTGCAACCTTAGCTCTACCAAACAGCATATTTCATCATATTCAGCTACAGCGTCTCTTCTCTGAACATCTGGTATTATGGACTTTGGGGTCAGTGGCTCTGGAGGTTCAGCTTGAGACAAAAGATGAGATATTAGCCTGCGAAGTATCCCGAGTAACCCGGCAAAAGACCGACAGGAAGGAAAGAGAAGACGAGAAAGTGTATGTGAGAAGGAGAGGAGGCTATACGTTTGCACACATGCCATAAATCATCAGAGACTCAGCGCTAATAGGAAATGGCAGCCCCTAGTGTTTGCCAAATCAGACCACTCCTTCCCCAGTCTATTATATAGGGTTGTTTTGAGGCTGCTTCCAAAGGGCTAAACAGAAAACAGGCAAGAATGGGTCTAGGGTAGTTTGGGGGAGAGCTTCAGGGGGGAATGAGTGGATGTCAAGAGGAAAGAAAGGCAGGAAAATTGCTTTGGGATGGGCTTTTAGTGAACGTGGTTAAGGTTTGATGGAAGCAGACGGGAGAGGGCTAAGGAAGGGTGCGGATATTAGCCCAGGAGGCAAAGAGCAGCTCGATACATGCTGCTAACACAATACAATAAATTACATTTTTAATAAATGTATTGTTTAAAATTTACTTTTATAGTAGGTCAACAACTTTGGTCTTGAATGAGGGTGTCCTAGTGTACTGTTCTCAATGAGATGTAGACGCTTCAGCTAGACAGTGAGTTAAACTCTGGCTCCTTAGTGTAGTTTTTTTTTTTTTTTTTTATACACCCTAATCATGACTTTGAATGCAGAGTGAAACTGAATAATAAAGAGAAAACCTGCAATTAGCTATCTCTCCTCATGAATATGTAATGTAGTAAATATAAACCCTGATTTAAGAGCTTAGATTGGCTGCTAATACTGTGTAACTGGTTAACAGCCACCAACTGAGATGTTAGCTTAACATGAATGAGCATTAACCAGCAGTGAAGTAGTCCCAACCACATACATTAATCAGATTAGCTTGACCACATAGCTAATATACTGTGTTAACTCTCATTTAGCTTCACAAGCTTGTTTTAAGTACACACACACACACACATGAAATGACTTGATGATTGCTTCTCCTGGAGTTACACTAAGTTAGTTACCTTTAGTTTTGAGACCATGTTTCATTTCTCTTTATCAGCCTGTGCTTGTATTTTCTGTTTTACTTGTACTTCCATTTTTACCGTAGTTATCATCTGGCAAAATAATAGCATGTGTGTCAAAATACAAAATGAACTAAAATGCCTAGAACACCTAGTATTTCTGCCTCATCCACCGCCCCTACCTGTCTACTCTATTTCTCATTGTCCAACAGCATGCACTTGTGGAAAAACAGTTATTACATAGTAATGTCTTTCACAACACATTGTCTATGATACAGTAAAATTAAATTTTTGATAAGATTTGAGGTCTGCCGTTATGTGTTTTTCAATGGATGTTGTCAATTATTTTTTTATTTTTTTAGGCTTCCAGAATAGGCAATGACCAAGAAGCAATACTGATACTATTGTGCCGATATTAGAGGTCGACTGATTTAGGTTTTCTATGTTTAATGCCATTACCTGTTTTTTTAAATCCAGAATACCCAATGACCAATAAGCACCGCAGTTATGTGGGTGATTTTCTGAATATTTACCCTGATGATAAAGTCTATTACTCCCTATAACATCCTATTTTGTTTTCCCATGTACTGTACATCCATGGCTTTTTACCTACTTTGTGCCTCTCTAACGAACCCCCGCCTACTCCAGGAAGCACTGACCAATCAACAAGCCCTCTGCCTCCAGTCTGCTCTCATTCGCCTTGTTTCACCTGTTTCTTTATGGCAGTAGTAAAATCATTATTGAACTTATTGACCTTTTTTAGTCAGATAATGTCTGTAAATGTTGCATAGAACACTTGGATTAGGTGCCCCCTGCTGGCAACCGTGGGGAATGGCCAGAGCATAAAATGGCTGATTGGAATTATGACAATGAGTCGGGTGATGGTGTATGGTCTTTAGAAAGACGTAGGAGCACTTTCTGGTTTTACATGTTTACATTGAACACAGAACCCAGCGTTTTCAGCTCCAGAGAAAGTGACAGCCTCAGCAATCAGGATTACTCAAACATGTGTGAATGAAACAAAATACTACTCATATATTTATGAGGTGCAACATAGCGTGGTATAACATGGTGAAAAGCTCCAAAAAGTTGATTTAGCAGAATAGGGGATGTTTAAGGAGGATCTAAGGATCTTGGACCTATTAGTTTTGTGAAAATTGATGTGGTTTTACTTTTTTTAAATGAAACAGAAATGTTTTATTACTTTATTTGCTATAATAAAACATGTCTTCTTTAAATCAAACTGTATTTCTTTTTGTTACAGGTTAGAGTAACCTGTTGCCAGTATCTCATCATGACATTATCCCAATTATCTGAAGATTTACTCTTCTTAGGGCTGTTTTCAAAATTAAAACCTTGACATGTACAATTTATTTCAGCTGGGAAAGAACACGTCTCCGCCGTCTTACACTGGTGAAGGCATAAATTATACCTTCAGCGCAAAATGAAAAATGGAATTTGTCAAGACATTAATCAAAGACTTGTTTAAAAGTTAACATGAACTTGGCATGCGCACGTTCTCTAAAGCCATGTCTAAGTATAGTTGTCCATAGAATCATGTATTTCATTTACAGATGCGCTTTGTAGTGGATCTTTTAAACATAGCAAAGCAGCAATAATGATGGAAAAATTACCATTACTCTATAACTGGATTATAGTGTCAGTTTTCATTAGGAAACCTCCTGATGTGTCACGGACAGTCAAAATTTGAACAATTAAAACCATTTCAGTTCATGAAGCGTTCATGTTCTCCTGTGCCATCACCGTGCTGACACTCTGGATATAAGGGTGTCATTATATGCCACAAAATGACACAGCTCCAGCTCATGTTAACCTGTAGTTACACCTTAGATCAGAAAAAAACTACAGTATCATTTGCAGATTACTGAGATCATAAAAAACAGGGCAGTAAGTGCTATATGGTTTGAGGTAACTGGTGTCAAATGGGCTCGCACCTATAGGGAACTGCTCATTCAGGGAAGTACCCATGTTACCCAGTACCTATACAAATACAGGAGAATGTAGATACCTGCACATTCTGGAAATTCCTGTTGTTCCCTAACCCCATCTAACCTTCACTCTGGTACCAGAGAACATTGATACTGGGGAACATAGGTACAGAGAATAGAACAGAATTGTAAAGACAAATATAGTTTCATCCATCTTCTTCCGTTTCATCCAGGACCGGGTAGTCAGGGCAGCAGTTTGAGCAGAGATGCCCAAATTTTTCTCTTCCTGGACACTACCTACAGCTCTACTGGGGGAATCCTAAGGCGTTCCCAGGCCAGCCAAGAGACATAGTCCCTCAAGTGTGTCCTAGGTCTTACCCAGGCCTCCTTCCAGTGGGACATGCCCGGAAAACCTCCCCAGGGAGGCATCTAGAACAGATGCCCTAGCCACCTCAGCTGGTCCCTCTCAATGTGAAGGAGCAGTGGCTCTACTCTGAGCTCCTCCAGTGGTCACTGAACACCTTACCCTATCTCTAAGGGAGCACTCAGGCAACCTGCAGGAGAAAACTCATTTTGGCAGCTTGTATCCAGGACGTAGATCAACTGATAAATTAAGATCTTCATCTTTTGGCTCAGCTCTTTCTTCACCAACACAGACCGGTACATCGACCAGATTACTGCAGACACTTCACCAATCTGCCTGTCAGTCTCATACTCCATCATGTCTTACTAAAATGGATTATGTTGTCAGTGTATAATGAATGGACTTGAGTTCTTCTCACGTATATATAAGTATATACAAATATACTGTAAATTAATGCAGATAAACTTCTGCCATCTCACCAAGTGTTGCACCAAAATGTGTTACCCAGTGTTCCCAGCCCCAACATGCACAATAAGACATATGTTACTCTTGCTGCATTTTTATTAGAAATTTAAACATACTAAAGTGCTCTACCACACTGACAGCACATATATAGTAGCAGAACAATCAAAACACAAACTCAAGAAAATCCATCTTGGCAGGCCTTCAAGGATTCCTCTGGGTCCACAGCGCGGGTGCAAGCAGGTGGGGTTTAGTTTTGCTGACAGAAATAAACCTCTTGGCCGTACTTGTTAACAACGTGGCGACACCAAAAAAAAAAAAAAAAAACGCATGCTTCCATACATTTACAAAGATGAAAAAAAAATCCTCTAATTACAATTTATTCCATTGTTACTGGAGCTTCATCCAATCATCTCCAAATATTCTACTGAAAGTTCCATCCTGTTTAAACAGTAATCTTGCTATGTCGTTTAAGTTGTCTATTAAAATTTGATTTGTTACCTGATGATAATTAAAAAAAAAAAAAAAAACTAAATAAAAAGTTTCACCCTTTACGAATGTTGGGACACACTCCACAACAAGAGATAAAATATCAGTCTGGCTTTTTCTTGGATACTTATTTCCAGACTGTTTCCTAGTCAGCTTATTATTCTACTCACTTTTAATATTCTAGACAGCTTACATTTCCAGTGAAATGGAAATTTGTTTAGGTTTAAGATTTAGTGAATAGAGTCACTGTGAAAAGAGACTTACATGTCAAAGCAAACTTATGAGATTGCTAACTAATTAAAATGCCTATAGTAAAAGAATGTGCAAGTGAATGGCTGTCTGTCAATGTCTGTCTCTATTTGGGCTCCAGTCCAGTCAATACGTGGAAAAAGATGAAAGAATTTAAATTATGACATAGCTTGAAAAACACACACACCAGTGCATCTGCCAAAGCCACTAGACTTCAATCCACTCTTAAACCCAAAGACTCAGACTTCTCCCAACATTCATCCGACTCGAAGTAGAGACAAATAGAGGGACGGACTGAATGAGGGGTTTGGGCTCTTCATGAGAATTCTAATGCCAGGACAATTACAGACTGTGGGCTCTGAGATCAGGAAGAAAAGCACTCTAATCGGGTGGGATGGTCGCTCTTTTACTAATCTGCCCTCCCGGAGGCCGCCATTTTCTTCGAGAGAAAAAAAAAAAAAATCTTCAAATTGTGGAAAACTTTGCCATTTGCTGGGCTCTCCCGCTAAGTGCCACACAGATGGATGTAAACAGCATTGTGCTGCAGAGACAGAGGTCATGTGGGTCGCGTCTGTCCACTGGAGATTATATGTTATTCCACAACAGCAGTGTCGGAGGATAACTATAGCCCTGAACTGTATGGAAGTGACCTGTGAGTGCACACGTCTTCATTAAACTCATTTGTTTAATCACACACCATTCAAGCCGTTGTTGCTGTCAAGCCATTATGTTTTCAGTGATGTTAGAAAGTTGCGTATGAAAAATGCAGCTGGTAAAAATACAGTGTTTACTGGTCAAAGGTTGTTTTTATATATTTTTTTTTTATTCTGCCTCAAAATGTGTTTTTTTAATACATTAGTCAGTATCTAAAAAAAGGTTTTGAAGAATCAACAATAGTCACTTTTTAAAAATACTGAATCAAAATTTCCAAATAAATTCTCAAAAATATGTACATTGTAAATCGTTATTTTAAATTAGTTTAGAAAAAAAATACTTATAACTCTAATATTGATCTATAAACTAACAGTCATAATAGTCACCACTGATGCAGTGTCAGTGTTTTTGCCAAAAGTGAGCCACACTAAAGACTTTTTATCCTCTTTCAGCCCCGCCTATCTGTGCTTCACCCACACAAACAGCAGCTGAGTGGACCGTGGTCATTTTTTAAGAGGAGCAGAATATATTATGCACATATCTGACCATGTGGCATTTACGTTAAAAGCACCGTTAAGGCTGGCGCATATCATTCCATATGGACTATCATGACATAGCATCGGTGCCATTTTAATCCAAATGAAGGGATGCCTGTGTTGGTGGCTATGCAAAATTTTAGATTTGCCCCAAACTGAACACAATACATTGCATTTCAGATTATACAATTACGTATATATACGCTCCTACATTTTAGAAAAAAACATGGACACTATTGGTGGTGGTTTTGGTTTGGTTCTGGTTTTACTGGTTGGTTGGTAATGGTTTTGCTTCTCTCCAAGATTCAAGAGAAAACATTGTTTTTTGTAACAACTCTTCAATTTTAAACATGAGCTGCTTCTCTACACAGACCAGAGCGTAAATTGAACTATTTGGGCATGAGCTTTAGTTTGTGTAAATATCTGACCAAGTTTCTCTTGTAGTGGTTCCCAATGTCCAGTGGAGCACCAGTCCCTGTGTGTGGTTGCTCCACCCCTGCACAGAAACACACTCTACGAGTCTACAAGCCTCTATGATTTGAAGATGCAACTCTAACTTTGTTGATTTTATTTGTACAGCATCTGGAAGGCCCGAGAAGTCACACTCATCTATGATTTATAGATTTGTCTTCAGCATTAAACACTATACAGCCCTACTTATTGGCAGGAAAATTTATCTCACATTTTAACTTGGATGGAGAGTGGATTTTTTGTCACTCAGGTCACAGTGTGTTCAAGTGAATGGTGTCTTGTCTTCCAAAATGTTCTTTTCCACTGAATCCCCACAGGACTGCATTTTATCTCTGTTGCTTTTTATCTTGTACACTAATGAAAGCAGAAGTGCCTATAACAACAGATACTTTGTGAAATTTGCAGATGGTACTGTCATCGTGAGCCTTTTAACTAATAGTGAGAGTAGCCATGGTCCTGTGGTTGATGATTTTACTGAATGATGTGAACATTTTTATCTGTCTATTAATGTGTCCAAGACCAAGGACATGATTACAGACTCCAAAAAAAGAAGGTTGAAATAGTCTCTGAACATAAGTATTTGGGAACTGTTATCGACAGTGGACTGTATTTTGAAACTAACAAAAGTGCAGCAAAGACTTTTCTTTTTAAGAAAAATGAATTATTTTAATGTTAATAATGTTTTAATGACTTTTTTTTATCAGTCTTTTATTGAATCAGTTCTCATATTCTGTATTGTGTCTTGGTTTGGTGCTCTTTCTGTGTCCAGCAATAATGGCTTGGCTAGGTTGGTCAAAGTGTCAGGTAAAATCATTGGTGTTCAGCAGTCTCAGCTGCATGACATCTACAGTCGAAGGGTTATTTGTAGAGCCCGGCAGATAATGGACTGTACAGACCACCCACTTTTTAAGGAATTTAAGTTACTTCCTTCTGGACGCAGACTGAGTGAGGGCATCTTTTATGCTCCCACCAAGCGAGGGCATCTTTTATTTCTGAGGCCATAACCAGGATGAATGCACTTGTTAAGCTCAGCAGTGCAGCTGTGGCACTTTGCTCTTGTACAGTTGTTCTTGAACTATTTATGTGTATTGTATATTGAAGTATTCCATTGAGATTGTGCATTGTACTTTCTTTTATTACTTAACTTAGTCCATATTGGGCCCTACTATTTGAATGTCATATTGAGGTCAAGTTGTTACAAAGCTATCTGCCTCTGCATCCAGACGGCTTGAGCTGTGACTAAGGGTGTGATATCATGAATTTTTGAATGTCTCCTGCTCTCTTGACTTGTATGTAGCAGCTGTGACCTGTTGTTTTGACCTTTTCCATATTGGGATATAAAATGTTAGCTGACATGTGTCCACTGTCTCCTAGGCATGAAAGGTGAACCCTAACCAGCTAACCTTAGTCCATCCTTGACCAGTCTATATGTAAACCCAGGGACATTTACATCTCCTGTATCCTATATAAGCTGTTGGGACACAGACACTAGGAGGAGAGAACACACAGACACTCGAGGGGGGGGGGCACAGACACTCGAGGGGGCAGACTTGCAAACTATGTAGGAGTGAGGGGGCAGACTGTCAGAGACTATGTAGGAGTGAGTAGTAGTAGCGGGATCTATGTCATCTCTGTCTGCTATGTCTGTTCCATTAAAGCAACCTTACTGACCACCATTTCACTATGGCCTCGGTGTTCCCTGCTTCCCTGTTTTTCTTGATATCTTGGTGTGTTCACACTTGCCGTGTTTGGTTCGCTTCAGTTGAACCATGGTGTGCTTCCTGGGAAAGTCCGGATTGTTTGAGCAGGTGTGAATGCACAATCAGACTGCGAACCAAACAAGTGACTCTGGTCCTCCTCAAATCAGAGGTCTCAGCCCTGGTGAAGTACGAACGCAACACGGACCAAACTACGGACTAACACCAGGGACTGGACTGTTTACAGAGGGCATAAAAACATACGCACATCTAAGGTGAATATAAGACAAAAATACAAATGTACTGTAAATAAAATGTATTTAAAAGGTTGCTAACATTAGCAAACAAATGTTAAAACACTGCTGAAACAACACAGATGTCATATTAATCACCAGAGAGTCTCAACAGTTGTATTCAGTCAAAATCGCTGCTCTAAACGTAATACTTCATATATAAATTAAAGTGCACTGTATGATATTAAAGGGATATATGGGGCTGAAGAGGCGGACTTTTGACCAATAGATGAGCAGGGTTTCTCTTAGAAAATACTGGCGCACTGCCCCTACAGGCGAGGTTTGCTACTTATCACGCAGTCAGTTCAGATTGTTTGACAGAACTCAATGTGAACATGAGCTAGACCAAAGACATCATCGACACAGGTGCAGACTTTTGCCCCAAACAGCATCGAGTCTTGCAGACCAGTAAGTGTGAACACACCCTGAGTGTACTCTGTGCAGGTTGTTTGTGTGTTGTCTGTGTATGTTTTCACACCTGCTGCAAACCAAATTTCCTTCGGTATAATAATAAAGTTCAAAGTAGAAAGTCAATCACGGGCTGATTTGGAAAGTTTGTATATCACATGACCTTCCTGTCGCAAACTGTTACTGTAGGGTCAGTCAGTGTCTTGCCCAAGGACATAACAACCGAATGCTCTGGGTCAGATAGGAAATCGAATTACTAACCCTCTAGTAAGTGGGACCCCCATAAACTTCTTTTGAGTCTTGAGTCTTTTATTTTTTATTTAATATTTATTGCCAGAATTGAACAGACAGTTGACATAAGAACATCACAAAGTTGTTCTGAGACTGGGCCTCTACATAATTATGTATAGACAAGATATGTAAAACAGCCACATAGTTGCACAACACATAGTTACCCATGACGTACATATAATCACTGAAATATATTTGAGTCTTTAGTCTTTTAAACAAACTAAAGCTGGGTATACACTGTGCGATTTTAGAATGTTTCAAATTGAACTCCAATTTACACTGTGTGATTAAATTGCCTATGATTTGAGCCCAAACTCACGATTTAAGTGTGCACACAGTACAGTCCAATCATCGGCTACGGATTTACCACTCACACTGTATGAGTGAAATTAAACAGAGCTGACCTCAGAACCTGGAAGTAGTAATAGTCACATGATGCTTTGAGCGAAAACAAACAGGCTGTTTTGGCACTCGCTATAAATATGTGCGCTAATGGATTGGGGTAAAAGGGCCCCAACATATATGGACCCGCATGTGGCTAGAACGTCGTAGATAATACTGATTATTGATTTTGCAATGAAAATTTGAGGTAGGCAGCAGCACCACACAATGTATGAATATCAAGGTTTTGCCTCCATGCTCGGTCCATGTACACGTTGCCATGACTGCTGTTGTATTTCTGTATTTTAGGAGATCAGCAGAATCGGTCTTTAGGGCTGCTTCAACATTGGGATGTCCCCATGAGTGGCGACAAAATTTCTGACACGCCAGAAATTCATCCAACCGTCCGATTGCTGGTCGGGAGCATGTCAGACGCAATAAATAGCCTTCCGTAACCCTCTGTACACAGAACAACAAGGACACACGACACAGGTGAAATTCAGTCCGACCTTAAAATCGTCCCATTACCTGAAATCGGGTCAAATTTTGACCAAAAACTGCACAGTGTTTACCCGGCTTAATAATGAACTGTCCTAATTCTCAGCATCCTTGAACCTTTGAAGGTGAGACCCACATTACTCTCTCTTCCTCATCAGACTGGCTGTGGCCACCTCCCATGCATTATTAAGAGTATATTAATTAATCTGAAATGACAAGCTGAGACAGACCAAACATGGGCTTCCAATCCTCGCCATAATGAAGTGGGCTGAAAATGACCTGACGTCCCTGGCTCCGAGACAGCCTCACAGCTGCCAGCAATGTGCATCTTTTCTCCGCTTTAATTACCGACAAGGCTTAATTGACATTTCTAAGAAGCTGGTAATCACTTCAATTAAAACGCTATTCCTGAGCCGCAATCCAGAGCTTAGAGGGACTCCGAAAAACGAGAAAAAATATCAGTTCTACTTCTAAGCACCACACAAGTGCAAGGTTTGAAAGCAATAGACCACGGTTAAGCTTCATGTACTCGTAATCTATGATCCTTTTTGGCGTCTTCGGAAAAGTAGTAAGCTTTCAAATACTTAGCATTGGGAGAATGTGAAGTCCCAGCCTCAATTGTGGGCCCTTTTTATGATTTCTCCTACCTCATACAGAGATGTACAAAATAGGCCTTCTCTTTCTGTTCTTCCACTTCTTGCAAAGTAGTACATGTGGACAGTATTCAAGAGTATTTCACCAGAGCACTAAAAGCAGCACGCACTGGGAGATGGAGCTGTCATGACTTTGAAAAATAAGGCTTTCAAGAGAAGATCACCAGTTATGTCAGGCTTTAGTCGATATTTAAGAATATATACGTGCATCCAGTTATGTCTAATCTATGGTAAAGATGTAGCTACTCTGAGAGGCTTCTGTCTATATCTATCACTATAGAAGCAACACCGCATCAGCAAGGGCAGGGAACCACATAGCTACATTTAACTTACAGATTCTCTAGCTAATGCAGTTGTCTCCATTTATCCAAGTTTATTATTCCAATCTAAGCAAACTAAGATAGATCATCTCAAATTGGGGGCTCATCCAGGTAGCTATAGATTTGCATACCAACAGACAACACTGACCTAGACATAACATTTCACTAGTTCACTTGTGTGTTAATGCATAACTAGGAATAATTTCACCAGATTTAACCAAAACAAAGAGAATAATTTAATTTTTTTAGAAAGGAGGTCATGTTTTTGCCATCATTGTTTTTTGTCTGTTAGCAAGTTTACCCAAAAAGACATGGCCCAGATTTTTAAAGGTCAAGACTAATTCCTCAGAGTTTTCTTTATTTTCTGTGTAATATCAGAGAAAGTTAGATGAATTTGCCAAAAACAATATCACAAAACAACACAATGCCACTACTTTAGCACAAAAGAGGAACTTACTTCTATGAACTGCCTACCCTGTTTTTAGGTTTATGAACTTGCCAGCCCAAGGAACCTTTTGTTGGCACTCTTTTCCACTACCGACAGAAACCTTTGTGATATAAGCACAGCAACAGTGTGTGACGTAATGTTAGTGCAACCAGGGATGGGTATTGAAACCCAGGTCTACCCGAGAACTGGTTCTACTTTGTCCAATCCATTAAAATTGTATACCTCCGCCATTAACAATTTCTCTTATAGAAGCTGCTGTGGGCAGTTGCATTTGTGTGAACTACGGGACTTGTTCCAAGGCCCCCCCTTCCCCCAAGCAGCGCCTCTAACTTATTTACTTTAAATTTGCTGCAAAAAGTCATCTTCTGTAAGCATTGTACAAAATGCGCCGCACATCGTGCAGTGCATGCCTTTCTCTCTTATTAATGTACGTGCACTCACAGAGCAGGAGATGCAGCAGCACAGAGGTGGAGAGGCACAGAGTCTGGCACATTCATGTCCCATTCCCTGGAAATGTCAGACCTGAGGCCACAGTGCAGCGGAGGTAGAAGGTAAATGTCCGCGCACAGTGACAGGCAGGGCTCAATCCCTGGGCATGGCGTGAGTGAGCGATATAAAGAAAGGGACCACCATACAAAACATTGAATTCTGTGCCCACCTGTCTGACGCTGATGTAGCTCCTCCCTGCTTTGCATTTTCAAGGTAACACAGACTACTTTTTAGCTGAACATCAATGATGAGCAGTTTATTTTGACAAACAGGTGCAAACCTAGCCTGGCAAGCCACACTTTCCTACGTGCTTTCCTCGAAGTTCTCTCAGAGCGAAGTGTTTCTCCAGGTCGATTTAGAACTGGTCTATCACAGTCGTTTATCTGCAGAATGTCTTACAAAAGCAGAAGAGCTAACCAAGGCAGCAAAAAGAAAAACTAAACAAAACAAAGTAGCCCTAGCTACTGAGCTAATTTAATAACTTCTCTGACCTGATAAATGGTGTTTAGTGCTTTTCTTTGTCACCTGTTGGTTCTGCTGCATTTTTGTGCAGTTATCTGTGTGATTTTTCTCTTTGTCTTGTTGTCATTTTAAGAACAGTTCAGTCCCATTGACATCTGATGTAACAAAAAAAAAAAAAAAAAAAAAAAAAAACACAACTTTTTCCACAAGTCTTTGTACAACTGGTTTCTGCTGCTGTCCATGTTCAGAAATAAGTACAGAGATGCTTGTAATATGGCATTTTCTGGTGTTTTATGAAAAAAAACCTGGCGAGAATCCATGTTTGTTTTGGTCAGTGGTGTACGGCTTATGTCCTGCCCTTGCCCGCCACAGAAACGGAATGTTACCAAAGAGGTACCAGACTAACTTCTTTGTAAAGAACAGGTAAAGAGTTTGTCTGGCAGGCCAGGTTAGTGCAAACCTACTCTTGTTTCTCTGAAATGAACATTAAAGCTGCAATTCTGTTCATTTAGATGCATACATGTTCCAATTATTTAACTGTTGTAGAATCTACACATTTAACTTACATCTAGAGAGCTCAGTTTAAAATAGGTTTATACATGCATGAAAATTCAAATAAGCTTCTATATTTTATTTCTTCTTTATAACTTCAACAGTATGGCCACAGATCTATCTACTTTTAATCCATAGATTTATCAGGAATCGATAAGAGAATTGATAAATAAATGGACTGATAAGCAGATTTGACAATGGCAATGACATTGATAAAATCTTATGAATTCCCATCCCTAAGCCCGACAGCCAGCAGCTACAACAAAACAAATTGCTAGTATGAGGAGTGAAGACAGATCCCACTTTATATTGCAGGAATTATCATAACGAAACAGCATAGGTACTGTGTAATGTCCAGGCTTAAGTAGTTCACAGAGAGAGTGAGAAGATGAAAGATCCAGCGTTAGTTGCCCTACTTTATTTTATAACTGTAAAAAGGAAAGCAAAGTGTGGACATACGATATGAGTCAAACTAGCTTTAAAATTAGCAGATTATGGGTTTTACAAGTAAATAATTCCAGTGAATGGCAATAATTTAATTGGAAAATTAAAACAAAACAAAGCTATATCTCCTATAGGTCCTCCAGGTCCTTTCATGGGCAAACACACAACAAAATGTAATCGTTCCCAAAAAGGTTACAGGAACTGTGTGAAAGGGCCTAGGGAAATGAAATGGAGCAACCTGACCAGAAGAAGAACACAAACAAACTGACCAGAGCCAGGAATCAAACCCAAGCCACTTTGTGTGCACTCTACCAGGTAAGCCACTGAGGCACCCCTTGAAATTTATTTGGTAATACAGACCTGGTTAAAACACTCCCACTGAGAGTTCAAAAACCCATTTCATAGACCAGACCTGTAACATTAAAAATGACTCTTGGATGAGGCACAGTTCTTATTTTATTTCAAAACTATGAGCAGGTAACCTGGCCAGCCAGAGAGACTCTTTTCCTATTCTATACAAAGAAGTTAGTCTGGTACCTGTTCAGTAACATTTCATTTCTGTAGTGGAACAATGACAGGCGGAGTAACCAATCAGAGAAACAAAGGGTGGGACATAAGCAGTGCACCACTGACCCAAGCAAACATGGATTCCGTTTTTTTTTTCATAAAACACTAGAATACGACACATATGAGCAGCTCTGTTCTTATTTCTGAACAAGGACAGCAGCAAAAGGTTTTTAAATCATTTGTTGCATCAGATGTCAACGGGACATAACTGTTGTTAAAATGGCAACAAGACAAAGAAAAAAATCCCACAGAGGACTGGACAATAACGCAGACTTCAGCAAAACCAACAGGTGTCAAAGAAAAGTACTAAACTCTGTTAATCAGGTCAGAGAAGTTATTAAATTAGCTCTGTAGCTAGTGCTATCTTGGTTAGCTTTTCCGCTTTTTTAAGATGGACTGCAGATAAACGACTGTGATTGGCCAGATCCAAATCAAACCGAAGAAATGCTTTGCTCTGAGAGGGGAACCAGCAAGTATGACAGTCTGGCTCTCCAGGCTACTTAGCAGGTGCGCCCTATTAATCTTTTATTGCATTGTAATGTTCACAGTAATATGTTTGCTTGCTAACATAGCTACAGTATATTAAAGCATGTTGGCATGAGCTCAAAGCACCGCATTTCTTTCTTGTTCTTAATGAAAGCTTCAGATAACAAGTTACCTCTCAGGCATAAATACTGTATGAGTGTTTTCTATTAGTTCAAGAGTTTGCAATATGTAATTAGCAACAGAAAGTTTGTGGCTTGTGGAGAGCTTTTTAGATGAAAGTGAATGTGGCCATCAAAAGCCAGTGAAGGACTCCAGGCGAGGCAGATGCACAGGGCCCGCGATAAGGACGGCCAAGTGTGTAAACAGTCTGCAACCTCAAGGCCAGCCGGCTGCAAGTAATGGATGCTTAACCCAAACCGAAGCGATGTCCTCTCCGCCCAAAAACACTGCAGCCAACCGAATTAGCACAAGGACCTCTGACACGCTAATGTAAATACGAGACTGGCTAGATTTACAGGGCGGCATTTTTTTCTTTTCTTTTTCTGCGGGAACCACTCAAGATCAAGAGAAAATTTATGTGCCTGCTTGGATAGTGGCGAGAAGGAAGAGGAAACACTGGAGAAAGCCTCGGAGCAGAAAGGAATCAAAGCCAAGAAGTAAAAACAAAAAGAAGAAGAAGAATGCCTTTTATCTGACCTGAGTAATTGTGAGTAATGGGGCAAATCAGTGATATGCAGGCCAGTTACTCCTCCCTGAAACTCAGGATGACAGATGCGGGAAAGTGAGAGCCTGGAAGCACACAGGATCTTTGGATAAGAGAGGTTCTAATGGATTTACAGCGAAGATAGTGATGAATGATGTTTAGCACCTGTTTAATATGGTTAGATAAAGATGGGGGGAATTTTCTAGCTTTAGACTGATGACCAGTAATTATCTCTGCCACATCATATCTTCTACTGGGAATATTTATCCACATATCACTTCTTATTTCTTTTTTCTATTAACATTTTTCTTTTAAGGACTGTTTCTCTGTGTAAGAAGACATTAGTGATAGGCAATACCAACTTTCTCACCTTCTATTTGAAACCAAGCCTGGCATTGACAATATTGATTCTGATACCAACCCTTACAGTCCAACCACAGTTTTTTTATTAATTATTTTTTTTTGTAAATATAAAAGCCTCTGTGCATACCTGTTCTGAATAATGGCTTCTTTATGAGACAGCAGCAGCAGAACACTAATTGACTGAACTGGACTTGCGAGAGTCACATTGCTAATAGTGGACACATAAAGGATCCAGGGGAAGGAAATATTGATACTGGAGGTCAACCAATATAGCGGTGTAATGTTTGCTTTTTTTTTTTTTTTTTTTTTTTTTTTTTGACAACTGGCTATCAGATAATTCTTGCCCTTTAATGCTGATTTTTGGTCAGACCATGTCTGGGCAACCATGTGACTTAGGGACCTCTAGCTTCCCCAACCACCTTTGAGCAGTTCAGACATTTTACTCTGCAGTTCATAGGAAATATCCAAAATTGTTTTAACTTAGCCTGACTCAAAACAGCAATAAAAAGATTTTTCTAATTTCTCTGGCATAGAACTTCGTAGAACAAAATTTCAAAATGCATTTTATAGCTCTTACCAAGTTTTACTTGCACAAGTTTGATTGAGATTGCGTTATTGGTTTTCTCAAAAAAACAACAAAAAAAAAAAAACAACAACTCATCTTTAACTGTTCTCACGGTCAATTCATTAGAGGCCATTGTGGCAGCCCTGCTACAGAGCTGTGAGATTTGGCCTTAAGATGCTTTGTGAAGTCCTGTGAAGCAGCTCAGTGCTTCCTCAACCAGAGACTTAGCTTGTTTCTCTGGCATAGAACCTCATAGAACAAAAAATCCAAATGCACAGCAAGTTTGATTGAGATTGCCTTACTGGTTTTCTAAAAAAACTCATCTTTTACAGTTCTCACTGTCACATTCTAGCAAATTTGTATGTGTTTTAATAAGCAATACAAAAACAAATGGCTATATTATATCAATTTTTCATAAAATAAGCTTACTTTCTTGCCTACATGAAATACATTATTTTGTGATTTTGTCATTTTTATGATTACATCAAGTTGCTCTCTTTCTTTACATAAAAATCTCAAGCGATTGTCAAAAAATGCTTACTGAATACCACCTCAGATGAGACAAGGCATTGCAATGATGATTGCTTCATCTTGTCTCAGATGTGTGTTACTACTACCTGTTGTAGTTTACCACAAAATGATACTACAACAGACTTGCCACGGGGTTGCTAAGTGGCTGCTCAGGGGTCCATTACATGAGCCTTTAAAACCATTCCTTTTATTCACTGAACTGACCTGGAACTGACCTGGCAACCACATTTGCTACATCTTGTTGCCAATGCAACGTTTTAGTGCTTTTCCAGGCATTGTAATGTTAGCTTGCAATCTAAAGGTTCATGGTTCTTTTGTGTAATTGGCAGGGTAGCAACATAAGGTCAAGGCTTTAGAAGTTTCAAGCAGGCTTTTTTTTTTTTTTTTAAATACCCCAAAATGTGCGGACATAGCCCTCCACACTGTAACATAGTAGCTGTAACTAGGCCCTACCCACCTCTGGTACTATGTAATGTATGTGGGCATGCAGAAGGCTCCAGAGGCAGGAGAGAGATGAGTGACAGGATAAATCCAAGTGCCACACAGTCATGGTGAGAGGGTTTTTGCAATATGTTTAAAGTCAAGAGGCCACTCTCAGCTTCCCTTATTTCAAGCCATGATGACAGGCCAGAAAGGAGAGGAGCCAAGGCTGTAAGTCAGACAGGCTACAGCAGTCTACCGCTGTAAGTTATGCATCCAAGAGATTACAATAAAGGGTTGGAAAGAAAGATTTGGACTTGGTTTTGAAAGTACAAGACCTACAATTCTGGTGATACAGATTAAAACATGCCATATTTCTGCTCTTTGCTCAGTAGTAAGTAAAAGGCTCATGTTGACGTATTAATTGATTTTGGCTATGCATATGAATATGCATAAAACATTGCACTTGCATTGCACTAGTGACTACTTGATTTCTACAACCAATAACAATGTCATAACTACCCTTCCTGGTTTTATTTTATTTACAGGGCCCATTTTTCAAAAAGCATAAAACAATAATAAATCATTATATTCTTAAAAATGCTTATTACAAATATTTAAATGGCTTGGGTGAATATGCTCTTTATGCTGTCTTTCTTCACCATTTCTTATCAGTCTACTGTCCTATCTAATAAATGCAAAAGCCAATATTGCACTGACTATCGTGTTGTTCCCTCATCAAAAACACACCTGGAGTTGTGTTTTGTTTCTTTCTCGTCTGTTTGAGTAATCCTGCCGTCTCTGGCATTGAGTTTCTGAGGCCTAAGAATGCTTTGTTCCACCTCTGTCCACACCAGGAAGCACTGACCGTTCAACAAGCCCTCTACATCCAGTCTGCTCTCATTAACTCAATATTGACAAATAAGGGGCTTGCACAGTTAGCTACAGGCTAGAAGGAGGTTAGACATAAGAGGTCTGATGCATACACAGGCGTCTCTGTCATTATGGTAGAATGGGCAAAAGTACTTTGGCTGGGAATAAAAATCTATAGTATGTGCATTAGAAGTGAGCGTTTGTGTTTGTGTTGTGAGGTTGGTCCCTTTGAGTCTAGAGCTGTGCATTTGAAATAAATGGTGCCGTGGAGAAGATGGTGGAAAACAGGCTTCCTCTCTGAGACTGCACTTGTTCAGGCTTTTATCTTTGGGGAAGTATCCAACACTCTCAGGAGTTATCCAACACTGTGAGAGCAGCTGAGAATCTCGAGATGCTGCATATCATGGTATTCTACTTTCACTTTTTTATTTAACATGTCAGTTGTTGCAAACCTCCATCACACAGTATGTAGCATTACATGTTTGCATGTTGCATGTTATGATTTTGTATTTATCCAATCCTAGCTTTTATGTATTAATGTGAATTTTTGTCTTGTGTGTTATAGCCATCGATCCATGCATTCAGCTATCCATCCATCCATCCATCCATACTTACATACATACATTTTCTTCCGCTTATCCAGGTTTACGTCGCGAAGGCAGCAACACTCTGCAGATGTTAAAAACTCTAATAATTGCAGAGAAAGAAGACATTTTACCTCTGTAATGCCTTTGTATATATGTGGCAGCAGTTTGGCAGACACAAACAGCGTAATGTGACGTGCAGCCTGCAGCTCTAGCTTTATGTACTTTGATAATGTATGTTAAATAGCCACATGCTCTGCTTAGTGTCTTATACCAGGCCTCATATGGTGGGTATAAATCATAACAGACCTGGTCTTTAGAAGCAGAGAAGGCTGAAACTAAAGGACATTTATGTCCTCACTGATGCCAACATCAGCAGCACACTGCTGCTGCTTTGCTGCTGTTCTGTACAGGCACTTATAGCATATAAATATAGCTATGCAATTGTAACACCTACGTGGTAGTTACAGTGTAATTGGACCAGTACTAGGTTCGGCTAAGAGAGCAGTAAGGTGTAAGTGCATTAAAGACCACAGACCATATGAAATGTTTAACTTGCCGGCTTGTAATTAGTTGACATAACAGAACAAAAAACATACAATTGACATAGAATTTTCAAGGTTGCTTTATACCACCTTTAAGAGGGACAATGAAAACTCCCCTCTTTTTGCTTTTTTGTTTGAGTGGTTTAGTTTATCAATCCCTATTTTGTTTAAAACCTATTATTTGGATTTAAAAGGATTTATTTCCAATCTAAGTTTAGTTAAGTAGTTCTTTGTGCTAAGTTCAAGTTTGTTCTTTGAATCTATTTGAGTTAACTCGGTGTTCCTTGAAATCTAATTTAATTCTTTAGTTCAAGATCTATGCAAGTTTTAATTTCCCCCTTTTTAAGTTTCAACCATTACTTGCTTAGTTCGACCAAGAAAATTACTACAATACAACGTTACAATATATTGTTAGAAAATAAAACAAGAGTATAAAATGTACAAAACTCAAAATAATTCAGCAAAAGACTGAATAAATGTGTTTAGCACAGATTAAATGTCTATCCTTTTCTTTAGCTGTGACTCTTTGGTAGTCCGGAATCGTTAATCCTGTATTCGTCCGAGAAGCACTGCTGTTTGCAGTGAAGTGAGGGTAAATCCTACCAGTTTAGATGAAAACCATGCAATGTCCAGCAGAGGGCGTTTCGGTCCTGGCTAATGCACGGTTCAACAGGTCCATGGGCAGCTCGCCATCTTGTTTCCCACACGCGTTCCTGAAGTCCAGTATTCTCTCAATATTTCTCCAGCCAACCTTAATGGCCTACCATAAACAACATAAAGTATGTAAAAATGGGTAAAATAAAACACCATGTAGTCTAAAACATCGGTAAAAGTCTTTTTTTCTTTGCTTAATTGGTACTCGTTCAGAGGGTGCACTCCCCGTAATGGCGGACAGAGACGAGTCGGGGCATTGAACTTACGGCCACACCTCAAGTTAGCACCAATAATAATCGCAATTTCAACGTAAAACAAAGAAATCCACTACCTTAGCTTTCCATTTTCATGAAATGCGCAATATCAGATAACCAAAATTACTTGCACAATATAAAATACATTTGACACACTCACCAAGTCCCGGTCAGTAAAGTACAAAATGTTTCCCAGGCAAGGACAGGTTAAAAAAAAAAAAAAACTCCACAACCATGCAGAAAAAAATAAAATAAAATACAGCTCTTAAGACTCCTCACTGTTTTTTTCTTTAGCAGCAGCTCTGCGTGAAATGGCAGCGTTTCTCCCTCGTTTTGACACAGAGACAGACACAACGATCCGATTGGCTGTTGCTAATCACATGGGCCACGCAGCAGCATGCCTTTTCAAAATAAGAGTCTTACACCATTTTAACCATATTAAAACATAAAATGATACAATAACACTGTTAAGAGTTATTACAAAATGCTAAATAATAATGAAATAATTAGATGTTAATAATAACGATATGGCAATAATAATGAAAAAGATCAGTATCAAGACTTAGATTGGCCAAAACTAAACATGAAATGATCGTTATCAGAATGAGATCCAAAATAGGTTGATCAGGACATCCCTAGCATCCAGCCACCCTGCAAAGGAAACTTATTTTCGGCTGCTTGTATATTGGGATCTTGACCTTTCGGTCATGACCCAAAGCTCATGACCACAGGTAAGCTCCTTCTTCACAACAACAGACATCGACCACATTATTGCAGATGTGGGACTGTTTTTTCTTTCTCACACGCTATCCTTCCCTCACTCATGTACTGTGTGTTATTTGATTTTTGTTGATTATGTGTTGCAGCCCTGCAGCCTAAAAATGCCACAAGACCAACAAAAATTGATTTTAGTCTTTAGATCACAGTTGTAATCAATTCACCAATTTTTGTCAAGGTGTTTAAGTTAAAGAGGCTGTTGACACAACAACAGGTTTTTGCCCAATGATTTTGTTTCAGATTGGCCTCTTATTACGCAAGCCTGGCATTCTAAATCCTTGAAAACTGCAACTTTTTACATCTGTGTGTCACTTAAATCAAACGGCCCTTCAGTCACTTCTCCAGCTTTTTTTGAGTGACCAGTTACAGAACGTCTTGACTAACCAAAGCCACTAACAACTGCTCCAAGTCAAGTGAGTCCAGTCCTCATCACGTGGAATGAAAGTCTGAATCACCAAAGAAGGGTTCAGTGGAGTCCAAGAGTTCCTATATATTGCGGCTCACACAGATGCACTGACGCAAGCAACAGAAAACAACAATGAGGTCATTTTGCTGATTTCACGGTGAAAATACCCAACTCGATGAGCACATCTTGTAGGTGCCTGAATCCAAGTTCATGTCAGTTTAAGTCATCAAAGTACAAGAATGAGTCAAGAGAGACCGGTGACTCAAACACTTTTTTCATTTCTGCCATTGACTGCATTGGATGGAAGATTAACAAAAATCATTTGATTGAAATAATACCGGCAGTACTTTGTATTTTTAACTATGCATACTTTTCACTGCTGGTTCCTCAGTCTCTCCTTTTAACAAAAATCCAATAAGCAACAGGCAAAAAAGTCAGTCCCAAGGCTTAATACCTTTCATGTGACTTTTTTTGCCCGTTGCACATTGAATAACTGTGGATAACGGATGGAGTTACACTACAGTAAGTAACATCTGGTGTCTTGCAGGAAATGGGATTAAGTGGCGTGGGATTAATCATTACTTATTCCCGTTAGAAGCCTGCGGGTGGCTAAAGCCTTTCCCAGCACCTACACTCTGGACAATGGGCAGTTAGTTGCAGGGCTGACATTTAGAGATACACTGTCACATTCTTTTACTAGAGGCAATGCGAGTCATCAGTTCATATATGTTTGGATGGTTGACATGTAGACAGAGATAGGCAGGAGTGCCACCCACTCTGCTATCATGTAATAATGTATTGTTCTTATTAAGTGCTTTTTCTAGACACTCAGTCACACTTGGTGGTGGTAAGCTACTTCAATAGGTGACAGAGATGTGGCTGCCATTCTGGGCCTACCAAGCACACAATCATACATCAGGCAAGGTGGCTGAAGTGTCTTGCACAAGGACACAACGGCAGTATACAATGCTAATGGGGGGGATTGATCCGATTAGTGGGAAAACGGCTTCACCTAATGGGCTACTGAGCTTTCTGCCAAGTTATAATCTTGTTTTATTCACACCTGTTTGAGTGATCTTGTATTTTCTGGCGCTGAGTTTCTGAGACCTCAGAATGCTTGTTTCTACAAACCCCCGCCCACTCCAGGAAGCACCAATCAGCAAGCC
This sequence comes from Bostrychus sinensis, assembly GCA_020698575.1. Lineage (NCBI taxonomy): Eukaryota > Metazoa > Chordata > Actinopteri > Gobiiformes > Eleotridae > Bostrychus > Bostrychus sinensis. Next base: position 7,764,589 of record CM036257.1, on the reverse strand, counting down.
CTCTACATCCAGTCTGCTCTCATTTATTTATCAAAAAAAAAAGTGTACAGCTTTCCACTGATTCTTCACAGCTATTTTTCATTTTGTAGTAAAATGGCATCATACAAAATGTTCAAAAGAGTCAAAAGCTTTTTTAATTGTCTCTGTTCAAAAGAGCATAATAGAGCTACACTCTGCTGGTCTCCTCACCTATTTCTTTATGCCAGTACTAAAGAATTTTTTTGGAAATGCTTTCTTTTAGTCACATTATGTTTTTAAATGTTGTAAAATATGCAGTGCTGTTTTAAAGGCGACTAAGATTGTTTTGAAAAGATAATTAAAAGCATAATATAGCCCTTTTAAGATCATAAAAACAAAGATATTAAAGTTTCACTAGATTTTTTTTATTTATTTATGTATAGGAAAGAAATTTTCATTACTTGTAATGTCTATCAAAGCAAGTCACCCATAACAATAAATGTATATTTTTAAAATGAGTCCTGCAAAACATTTGTCCTAAAGTAACTCTGCTTATTAGTAGTCTAAAAGTAGTACAAGTGGTCTATAAAGCAACGTAGTGGCTCAGGGGGTAGAGCAGTCGCCCTATATATCCCGAAGGTGGCCGGTTCAAATTCTGCTCTCCCAAGTTCATACTTCATTTTCATCAATGTGTTTGTGTGATTGTGTTTTGGTGATGGTTAGAGAGGCCGTAGGCACAGAATGGCTGCCATGTCAGTCCACCCGAGGATAGCTGAGGTTACAGTGGTAGCTCACCACCATCAAGTGTGACTGAGGAGTGAAGGACAAATGCACATAACTGTAAAGTAAGTTTGAGTGTTTAGAAAAGCTATCAGACTCATGTTTGCAGTTGCCAACTCAACCATATGCTTCTGACATATTGCAACATTGTAGCGAACATCAGTTTATTTTCCAAGAAACTCAACTTGATTCATCTTCAATCTTTGCAGTGCACTAGAAGGGCTATTGATTAAGGCTTGCTGCTAGAGACAGTGTCAATAAGGGACAACAGACATCCGGACGTCTGCCAAGGAGTTTCATTTCTACTGAGTTGTGTGGATTTCTGGGATGCACTTGTTAGCATTTGGGGGCTGGTAGCACTCAACACCTGGGGAGGTCTGACACGAGGCCTGCTGCTAAATTCTTTCTAAGTCAATCAACAGCGTCCCAGATTCTTCGCTTCAAAACACTTCTCCGTGAAAATGGCGTTGTTAGGGTTGTACCAGCTGTGTGCATCAAGAGATCAGTGGAGGGGAGAGATTTGAAGAGAATAATGTTTGTTAAAAAGTGGGAACTTGGAAACATCAGTCTGTAAGAGATGGTATTTAAATGCATTGGATTTTTAGGACAATGTAATGTGTAAGAGTGTATTTTTTCACAAGTTTGAGGCGTGGTCCCCATTAACTATCTTGTTCCGTATCACATAAGGGACATATGAACCAAAGTTTGTAAGTCTCTGTCTAGGACAAAGTACATTTCTAGATCCTATTGTAACCTTACAGGGGGCACTAGAGTTCTGTTTTATGAAATATTAGATTTATTGTCAGGTCATAAGGACGAACAAATGACATGTGGTTCATTTTTGGTCAGAAAAAGAATATGCAAGTTAGAATTGTTATAACAATCCCAAATCTACCTCAAAATGGCGATCTTGGCATGCCCACACCCCAAAACTTTTGAGAATGATTTTAACAACTTTAGATGTCCATAACGTCCAGATGATTTTGACAGAGTCTGGGAATAAACTCTGGGAGGAGTTCATTAAAATAGGACATAGGTAATGGACCAACATGGTGTTTTTGATTCAAAAGACCCGCCTTCCTTTTGGAGATAGGTCAGGGTCTCCAGAGTCTGTTTTGCTCAGTGCCTCACGTTGGAGGAATGTACAAAATTTCATGTGGCTACAACAAACACATTTTTTTACAACTCACTGAATTTTTTGGAATGTGGCTATCCTATCTGGGTTGGAGCAGAGCTCCTCCCTCAAGTGAAGGAGTTTAAGTATCTCGGGGTCTTGTTCATGAGTGAGTGAAGGATGGAGCATGAGATTGACAGATGGATCGGTGCAGCGTCTGCAGTAATGCGGTCGTTGTATCGGTCTGTTGTGGTTGTGGTGAAGAAGGAGCTGAGCCGAAAGGCAAAGCTCTCGATTTACCGGTCGATCTACGTTCCTACTCTCATCTATGGTCATTAGCTTTGGGTCATGACCGAAAGGACAAGATCCCGGATACGAGTGCCTGAAATGAGTTTCCGCTGCAGGGTGGCTGGGTGCTCCCTTAGAGAAAGGGTGAGGAGCTTGGTTACCCAGGAGAGGGTCAGAGTAGAGCCGCTGCTCCTCCACATCAAGAGGAGCCAGCTGAGGTGGCTCGGGCATCTGTTCCAGATGCCTCCTGGTCTCCTCCCTGGTGAGGTGTTTCGGGCATGTTCCACTGGGAGGAGGCCCTGGGGAAGACCTAGGACACGCTGGAGGGACTATGCGACCCGACCCAGGATAAAGCGGAAGAAGACGGATGGATGGCGGCTATCCTAATATGCTAAGAGATTGGGTGTGGTTTGCATAAACTTTTTTGTTCTATATCACTTAGGTTGTGTCTGCCAAATTGCATTAGTTTAGGACAAACTTTTTTTCTTTTTTTTTTTTGTCCCATTTTAATTTTGCAGAGGACGCTGGAGAGCCATTTTGAAACACAGAAGCTCAATTTACAAATTAGTATGTCCAGGTCATAAAGGTGTACAAACGCCTCATTGTGTTGGTCCAAATCCAACAATGTTGCAAAAGTTACAAGGATTTCTATGCTTTAAAAAATGGCTGCCTCAAGAGCTTTTGACCCATCTGTTAACAACTTTTGATTCCAGATAAGTCCTGAGGATTCTACCTCGGATGAAAACCCCTGGACCAGTTTGTTAAAAGTACGAGTGCTAGATTTTGGAAGTCACAACTTTCAACAAAATGTCCAACTTCCTGTTGGGTTTAGGGCGTGGCCATATTACACTTTTTGGTGAGTCTGAATATGCTCTTTGTATCTACCATGTTTTGTTTTTCTACAATGAAAAAAAAATGGTCGACCCTCTCTTAATCCTAATCCTAATTAAATCGTGGTCAAGTCTTGGCCTGGACCTGGTTTTCTCCTGGTTTTATCCAGCCTGGTTAAATTTCAGTAAAATACTGATTCACTCCTGGTTTAGCCTCATTTAGCCAAATAAAATGGTTCATGGAAATGTCCATATTTTGTATCATGAGCTGCACTGGGTGTGAGTTTGCCATAGTAACCTAACATACAATATATTTCCAAAAGTATTTACTCACCCACCCAAATAACTAAATTCAGATGATGGTGTGGTTTGTTTTTAGGCGCTGGGCTTGGTCTCTTAGTTCCAGCGAAAGGAACTCTGAATGCTTCAGCACCAAGAGATTTTGGACAATTCTATGCTCTTAACTTTGTGGGAACAGTTTGGGGATGGCTACTTCCTGTTCCAACATGACTGCACCAGTGCACAAAGCATGGTCCATGAAGACATGGATGAGCAAGTTTACTGTGGAACTTGACTGAACCTGCACACCTGAGTCCTGAGTCCTGACCTCGATAGAACACCTTTGGGATGAATTAGAGCGAAGACTGTGAGCCAGGCCTTCTCAACCCACATCAAAGTCTGAGCTCACAAATGTGCTTCTGGAAGAATGGTCAAAAATTCCCATAAACACTCCTGAACCTTGTCCACAATTTGAAAAACACTCTTCCCAGAAGATTTGAAGCTGTTATAGATGCAAAGGGTGGTCCAACGTCATATTAAACTCTGGATTAAGAATGGAATGTAATTTGAGTTCATATGTGTGTAAAGGCAGATAAACTAATACTTTTGGAAGAAGAAACTCTTTCCCCTTTAGAGGCCTTCTTTGGAATGGCCAGCAGTATAGTTTGTAGTGTGTTAATTCCACAAAGATTTATCTGGAAAATGTGGAAATCTGCTCTCAAATTGACGTGGTAAGCTGATCTGTCAGATGCGCTTACAAAAATGAAGGCTAGAAAATAAAGGCAGAGGCAAAGTATAGGAACAATTTCCATCTCTATACTCAACACCTCCATGGTCATTTATAAATTCTCTTTATAAAACTAATAAAATTTCTTATTCAAGACTAAAAAGTGTAGAAGAAGGAGATGAGACATTTGGAAGGAGGGGGGTGGGGGGAGGATTTCTCGAGCCAGACGTGAGTGGGTGGAAGCCATTTGATAGCGATGACACTTCGCTGTCCTGAGCTGAGTTATGGCTGGATAAGACGGAGCTGCAACACGATTCCCAGGCCTGTACGCCCCCTTACAGGATGCGGGGTGAAGTGTGGAGTCTGTAACGTGACCTTTCAGACGGCTTAGTCAGCACACACACAGACACTCACTCCCAACACTGACCCCTGCCTCCCCCAGCCTCCCTCTGCCTTTCTGTTGAACGTTTTCCAGGCAGCGCATGGTCATCTGTGATTCAGGATGAAACAATATTAGCACATGCTCCAACAACACTTCCTCTGAGTTGTCTTCTGGCCTTTAGGGGTAAAATAACTAATCACTATTCCCAAAGGACTTGAGACTCTTTCAACACATGCTCATGGGCAGTATTTTTCAGCCCTTAGCTTCAGTACTTTTATAACTTTTGTAACATCTAACAAACCTTTTCACTAACTGCTAAGAAGCTTCTTGACTGGAATCTTTGCCCATTCTTCACCTGCAAAAGCCGCTATAGCTTCCAGGATACATTACCTGGGCAACTCTGCTAGAAACTGGGATACTGTTTCATATATAAGCAGTATCCTGGTCAGTGTTGCCAAATTGGTCTGGTTTCTACACAGTTGGGGTTCTTTTGAACAACCGGGGCTGGAAAAAATAGCATTAAGCTGTTTTTTTTTTTTTTTAAAGTGAAAATATTCTGGAGAAAATACAATTTTTAAAGTAGAAATATATGTTTCAATAAACTGCTGTGTCTTCAAGGTTTTTTTTTTTTTTAATGAGATAAATCTGCTCCATATCGTGAAGAGTGATGTGAGAGTGAGGATGCGCCCTATGTGTGTGTGTGTGTGTATGTGTGTATATGTGTGTGTGTGTGTATGTGTGCCTAGGCCTTTGTGAAAGCATGAGGTCAGAGAGTACTATATTAAGATAAGTTAAAGCTATTTGGTCATCTGATTGCACTTTTTGTGAAGAGCCTGTTTGAGCTACTTTTTTTCTTTGGTTATTTACTGCAGCTGTGAAGTTTTGTGTTCTTTCTAATGTATAATAGTTTTAACATAGAGTGGTTGTGATTTGGGCTGTTTTTTATTGCGTTTGGGTAAGGTTTAAGTTATTTTAAGTTAGCTCATTTAGAATGATACGATTCAATGCAATTCAACACCTTCATATCGATACACCCAAAAATCATCAAAGTTTACTCTCAAATCCAACATTGTATGTTATCTGGTTTTATTTTAACATGCAAATTACAACTTCCATGTATCTGTACATTACTTGAGTAAATTTTACAAGGGGTACTTTTTACTCCACTACATTTTTTTGAGTTGGTTTGAAGTACAAAGTATTTTGAGTTTGGTTTAAAATCATGTGTTTTTGTGTGCCCTCATTGTAGACACAGCACTTTAATATAAAAGATGCAGTTACTTTTACTGCACCAGTTTGTTCATTTCATCTGGAATCAGCAAAATCCCTCACATTTAACACATTTATGAGTTATCGAGTCTGTGCCAAATACTTTTACTTTTTTACTTACTAGTACATTTAAAAGTGAGTACTTTTATACTTTTAATTAAAGGTATTAGGGAGGATCTTTATAAATTCATTTTTTGCAATATCTATTAAAACTACCTTCATTGCCCTGCATAAGGCTTATAAATTGGTGTATTAGAAAATATAATAATAATATTAATAAACTGTGGACTCTGTGGGACTTAAAAAACCTCCTCCAATCATTTTTGTCATGAGTACGTTAACCATTGTTCCATGGACTCGCCAATCATTCTGACTTCCTAGTTTCGGCGATAGTGCGCGTTCTTGTGCCTGCGCATGCGTATACACTATGTTTATGTAGTCCGGCATTAGCAAGGCCTAGATACACCAAGGCAACTCCCAGACTGCCACCGAAAAGACGGAGCGACAGCTCATCTCTTCCCATTTCCTCACGTCGCATGACCTTTTTCCCTCTTCATACACCGAAGTGACGTTAACATCATAGCGCGGACAGCCTGACTTCGAAGAGCACAATGGCTGAGGAAAACCGTGAACCAGGCGGTCACAAAAGGAAAACTGTTTTTGAAGTGTACCAGAGGAGGAGGAGAAAAACTGTAGAAGAGCAGAATAAAACCCCTGTAGTTATTGGTGATTCCTTCAAAGGACGGCGTGCGCTGTAGGAACAGAAAGGGCTTCAGATCGATGCATTGGTCGCCAAGTTTCTGCTGGACAGGTACGTTTATCTTATCTTTTGAAAAAAATGCCTTTTTTCTTTATCTGTTGAACCTTTTCAACTGTACAGCAACATCAGTTTGCTAATGCTACCAATAGCAGGAGTATATATTTTTGCTCACATTTAGGGACTGTGCATGTGACTGGGTCTGTGTAGGGAACTAGGTCAAAGGTCGCGCAAACAAACAATGCTGGTCTAGGTTTAGGTGAATCTCCGCTGATGCCGGCTGTAAACAAACACGCGTGTTCCAACGCTTGTGCACGTCGCTGTGGAGGAGTTCCTTGGAAAGGAACAGTGAAGGGCGGGGCCTGACACATGTGCATTATTCAAAAAAGGACAAACAGTCGCTGGTTTCTCAGCAGTTGAAAAAAATCCTCCCTAATATCTTTAAGTAGAAACTTAGTAGAAAAGTATCACTAAGGTGACTTTTACTTGAGTAAATTGTTGCTTCTTTATCAATATTTTTACCTAAGTTAAGAAATTGATTTATTTTTTTTTATTTTTTTTTTAATTTATATTAATATACACTACCTAGAAAACAATACAATTCAATGCAAGGTAATGCATATTGATATAGTTGTATCATAGGAATAAAAACTTGTTACATTTTTTTTTTTTTTTTTTTTTTGTTACATATAGTAACTGTACCGTTACACCCCTACATGCTATGTATATAAATACTTTATTTTTACTCACATTTAATGATATCCAAGCTCGTTTGTGACCTTGTGTCACCAGTAAAGGGTAATGTTTATGGTGCCGTGTGGTTGAGAGTCTGCAAATGTTATTTTATTTTGAAATTTACCGGATCTTCTTCACTGGTCCTGGGTCTGACTTCTGGTCTGGCTCAGTGTGGTCTGTTGAACTTTATGCATGAGGGCTGCAGCATCTGTCAAAAATAGACTACTTATGTATCTCTAAGCCTGGCTAATAGACTATATATACTGTTTTAAAGTACTACCATGCAATTTGACTCTCTATATATTTTGATGAGTTTATCGATGGCTGGGCTGGGCTTGGTCTCTTAGTTCCAGTGAAAGGAACTCTGAATGCTTCAGCACCAAGAGATTTTGAACAATTCCATGCTCCCAACTTTGTGGGAACAGTTTAGGGATGGCCACTTCCTGTTCCAACATGACTGCACCACTGCACAAAGCACGGCCCATAATGGATGAGCCAGTTTGGTGTGGAAGAACTTGACTGGCCTGCACAGAGTCCTGACTTCAACCTGATAGAACACCTTTGGGATGAATTAGAGCAAAGACTGTGAGCCAGGCCTTCTCGTCCAACATCGGTGTCTGACCTCACAAATGCGCTTCTGGAAGAATGGTCAAAAATTCCCTAAACACTTTTAAACCTTGTGGAAAGGCTTCCCAGAAGAGGTGAAGCTGTTGTAGATGCAAAAGATGGGCCAACGTCATATTAAACTCTATGGATTAAGAATGGGATGTCACTTAAGTTCATATGTGAGTAAAGCCAGATGAGCTAATACCTTTGGAAGAATGGGATGTCAAGTAGTTTAGTTTCAGTAAGAAATTTGGAAAGAATTAGCTGTGTAAATTCGACAAAGATTTATCTGGCAAATGTGGAAATCTGTTCTCAAATTGATGTGGTAAATTGATCTGTCAGATTAAAAATTAATTCTAGAAAATAAAGGCAGAGGCAGTGGATCAATGGCATATCATCCTCTCAGTGGTTTTCATATTAGAACAATTTTGAACCCTGCTCAACCTTTAAACTGATAATCACCTCATGCCAAGCCTCCCAAATACCCACATGGGTCGACTTGGCCAAAGAATCCCAGTCCCTCTGCTGCTCCGGTTTCTCTTTCGTGTCTCCAAAATAAACAGCTCCACCATTTCCCGTCTTTCCCCTTTTACTCATCACTCTCCCGGTGCGTCCTCAGCTGTGAATGTTTTGGTTCAACTTGTTCTCATCTCTGACCCAAAAAGAGGCTCAAACCTGGTCCAGCTGGGGTTAGCAGAGCTTCCTGTGGAGCGCTTTAAAGACGCAGAGAGGTGAGCTTTCTTGACCTTTGACCTTGACCATTCACAATATGTTTCTGGTTACTTTGAACTCGTGAGATCTAGGGGCAGTTTCAGCTGTAGGGTTATGAGATTTGCTGTTTGCTTTGATACTGAAGGTTTAAGGTATTAGAAGCACATTATCATTTGTAAGAACTATATTGAGGATGACAAAACTCCTGTGGATCAGGAGGTAAAGTCCGGTAAAACTCTGCCTGTTTGCGGCCAACTATTAGCAAATACTCCTAGGGAGACGTTTTTAGGAGTTAAGGAAAATCAAATGTAGGCATAGATCCAGTGAGATCCACAGACGATCTGATGAGAATAAAGGGAAATGGGAAATGGTGAAAGTAAGGAGACCAGTAGATGTTCCACTTGTGCTTGTTGTTAGAGGATGCAAGCTAAATACTGTACTGAATCTTTAATTTGATTCTGTAGATGTGTGGAGTTTTAGTGAGGCACAATTTGAGGAAAAAAAATGGAAGAGAGTTTGGATAAAGAGCTAAAGGATAAAAAGCAAGTGAAAGAGAAAGTAGAAGAATCCAGAAAGTGTTTAAAAAATAGATGAACAAACTATGGAAGGTTAAGCAAGTGAGAGAACATTTACCTTATGCTGCTGTAAATTAGGACTGCTGTTTTTTAGGACTCAAGAAATAAAACAATTCTAGCTTCATATAATGTTTAAAGGTTACTTACTATTAAAAAATACACATTTGAGAAAAGACCTCACGACATCATCTGGCCTTTTTCAGTATATTAATATGGTCACATGCTCAAACAAGGGACGCTCCCTTTGGCATTGCAAAAAAGTGTCAAAACAAATTGTAAGGTCCAAAGCTGAACTCAGGTTTGAGGTTAAGCTATGCTAATGTTAGTAAAGATAATTAAATCCGATGTTTTGTAGTATTGGTTGCCACTACCCAGAAAAATCTCTCCTAACAATAGCACAGAATAGTATAGATTTCTGATGATTTTTCATGAATTATAAATTTTGTCCTCTGCATTTGACCCATCCTTCCAATGCAGCCTTAAAGGAGCAGGGGGTGAGTGAGGCATCCAGGGACCCTTCTCCAGATCTTGAGCCAGGATCCTTGTTAGGGGTTCCTAGCTGGAGGATTGGTGGTGGCAAGTCCAACTGCAAAGAACCACCCATTTACTCCACAAAACAGCAGAAAAAAAGAGAAGCAAAGCGCAAATATGACATTAAACAGGCAGAGAGCTTTTTTTAAAACATGAACTTTTTGACAGTGGATAAAATAAAATCAGATGGTGGCACTGTATAATATTAAAAATCCATTATGACACTTCTTTATATCAGGAAGTAGTCCTTGTTCTCTTCGGGACTCAAGAGCTTAAAACAATCCCAGACACATATCTTGTTTAAAGGTAGTTTTAAGTCAATCCAGACACATCTGGTCCACAGCTGTCCTTGTGAGAGCCATCAAGCTTATCGCTCCTGAAACCTACCCTGTACATCTGCACCCCAACACCTCCACACTGTCGAAACTCGAGGAGCAAGACGCCATTGTTCTAACCAGAGGAGGTGCCTTTTACACGGGCTGCAGTTTCACTGTAAAACACGCATCTCTCTGTCAGACAGCAGGAAAAGCTTGTCCAGGGGTTTATTGGCAGTCTTGGATGGACCGGTGCCCCTTGTGGAGCGCAGGTCTTGTAAAAGTCAGAGGGCGGGATATCCAGTTAAAATGCTGTTTATTCCCCTTGCATGTCTATCACTTTTTATGATGTCTTCTCCACCCTTATCTCCGTTTACAGTGCTGTACTGAGTGTTCATGGTGCAGATGTACAGAATATGCCCTTGAAAGAGGCTGTATAACCACACTATATAACCTAGGGTGTGATGATGTATAAAAGGGGCTTTACCACACAGTGTGCGCTCATGCACAGAGGTGAGCTGCAAGAGATAGTAACCTTTATAAGTTCTGTTAACATCAAATAAAGAGAAAAGTAAAATGTAAAAAAAAAAAAAAAAAAAATGCTGTAAAATAAAGTGATAAAAAATAAATGAATACATATAAAAATAAATAAAATGATAAAAATGTATACAAATATGAAACACAAATAAAATAAAATTACAAATAAATAAATGTAAAAATAAAAAAAAATAGATGACACGTAGGCTTTTATAATTCATTGACAATTGTATTATCAGATAGAGCAGAATACAGCACTAGCTCAGTTGGTAGAAATGATCCCCACTACCGGCAATGCATACTGTTGTTGTGTCCTTGGGCAAGAGACTTCACCCACCTTGCTTATATGAATGTGCCAGTGTGACTGTGTTTGTTGGTGGTCGGAGGGGCCATAGGTGCAAAATGGCAGCCATGCTTCCGTCAGTCTGCCCCAGGGCTGCTGTGGCTACAGAAGTAGTTCACCATCACTGAGTGAGTCTGAGGAGTGAATGAATAATGCACCAAATTGTAAAGTGACTTTGAGTGTCTAGAAAAACGCTATATAAGACTAATGCAGAGTGTTTTTTTGTTTTTGTTTTTTTGCAATATCAGCAATGCAATATATTAATTTTAAAAAAGTGTATTTATTACCAGTCAGTTGCACTTCGTCATGTCCACAAACGGCACACATTTTTAAATGGAACTTATTCAGCTAAATAGACATGTCTGGACTAGTATTTAGTTCTCTACATAGACACATGATACCCGCCTTCTCCAGGAACTGCTCTGGCACTCTTTCCAGAAGCATATAGACCCTTCTCACACAGCGTCATCTGATCACGTGATTTCCACAGAGCCGCCATGTTGGATGGCAAAAGCCGGTTGTCACGGCCCGATTTGGATCAGTCCTGCTGTCTGTTAGCCTAACAAATTAAATTCGGTTTACTCATCAAAAATAGTTTAATGTGTCCTATATCTGTGATAGCATTTACCAGCTGTCTTTTGAAGTAAAAAAGTTAATGTTGCACTGTTTGGCAAAGTTTATTCTTTAAAAAAGTCACATAAAAGATCGCTCCTGCTGTAATCGTCAAATAAAGTAAAAACCGATCTGAAGTCAGTTAGCCTCGTTCTTACTGTCTGCTCAGGTTTATTAGCAGGGTAAACATGTTTTCACAGACATTTAGCAAACTGGGGAGAAAAAGAAAATGCAATGTTCAGGACAGCTTGGTATTTGTTCTTTTCTGCGTGAGGATATGGCGATTACAGGATTATTTTCACAACATGGAATACTTTGATGGAAATATATCTCAATATTTACTTGTGGATTTATATGAACTGATTGAGGGTTACTAATCCTGGATTGGACTGGTTTTGGACAGAACCAGTGTTCAAAGGTAAAAAGTCTGTTTTTTCGGTTTGGGCATACTGAGGAATCATTAATTACACATATGTCCTATTTTAAGCATAAAATTAACTTAATTCCCATTTTGTACAGAACATAAGCTTTCTAACAGTGTATAACATGCCTGTATTGACAAAATAATAACCGTGCAAATTATGTTTTCGCGGAGTTTCTTTCTGAATCTGGTCACCGCCAGATTAAATGAGGTTAAACATATAAATCCTAATTCCCCATATCTCAGCAAATTTGCCACTTTTTAAGGCCTTAAATTTTGATTTATAATTTTAGACTTGTAAACCTCCACGGAAAGTCTACTTTATTTAAGTATTTATATTGCCTTTTCACTAATCTGCGTCTCTCATCTGCCTACTCACATGGACAACAGTTGTTTAGGGCACTTTCCATACTAAAGGTCTGTCACCCATCCTGCCACTAAATATTGTTATGCCTCTAAGGAGCTCTCTGCCTCTTGTAAGCTTTTAATTGTGCCCCTCTAAAGTGAGATTGTCGATTGATTGACTAAATAATTGTAAACGTTGTGGTATTCCAAAGCGAATTGTGTGTTGAAGGCTGGTAACCCGTAATTTTGACATCATATGGGTCTTAAGCATCGACAAGTGAACATTTCTCTAAATATCGCTGTCTGACCTGACCACTTAACGTTAAGTATTGAAACGGTGTAGAAAGTGGTAAATATGAACTCAATTTCTATGCATGATCGCTAATCGCTAGCCAGCTACACCGGCTTTTTGCATCCAAAATGGCAGCGTCAACAAACCATGTCACGTGACTGAGAACGGTCTATACACGCCAGACTCATTATGATAATTTCAGTGCTTAAACCATGGCCAAACCGTTAGCTATGTTGCAAATAATCCTGCTAATTAGCCATTTTATCTTTCCTCCACTGTTCAGTACTCATCCGTCTTGTACGCTGAGCCCATCTTGTCTCAAAATCTACCACATGAACGTAGACTTGTTCTGATCATCATTTATCTGTTTGTTGTCATGTTGCTAATAGCTGTGCTAATTAGCTATTTTATGCTCTGTCCATGCCGCACTGTTGCCAGCAGGGGGCGACACCAAGTGTTCTCTGCAAAGTAAAGCAGAAAGTAAGACCTTTTCTATACATATACATTTTAAGTTATAAAATGTGAAAAACTATTGCAAAAAGCCTAATATGGGACTTTTAAAGTGACAGACACCTAATTCAAGTGTCTTCTGAAAAGTCTAAGTAAGGCAGAATGTGTTCCTATAAAACAGCTCAAGCAATTTAGCACCACAATGTCATAACATGGTAGTTTACAAACTACCATGTTATGAAAGAATTTATGTTATAGATGGACAGGATATTGGCTTTTATGAATAGGAAGCCAGCAAAACAGCAGTTCTGAAAGCTAGTGCTGCATGAAAGAATGTCATGGACTTGGAAATCCATTATAAAGCTACATTTTCTGTTATTGAAGATAACTAAGAAAGTTGACAATGCCTTTTACCTGCCCGCAGTAAATGCAATTAATGCATGTAATTATGGTACATTTGAGATGTAATACAGGGCCAATTGAATCTTCAGACTTCCCTTATTGGCTCTCTTAAGGAAAAGGTCAAAGTGGGAAATAAATTAGACCATCCATATAATTTCTTTGATTAAATGAATGCCTATTTCTTTTATCAACGACATATGCGTAGTGGTAACTTCATGTTCATTATTAAATTATGACCCTCAGACTCAGTTAATTGGAGTCACAAGGTTCTTCTGTGACTGCCTTAGGACTGCAGTTATATCTAGAGTCTGAAAATAACTAGATCATTTTATTTTAGTAGTTCTCCTGAGTACAGTACATTTATTACAATAGTATTCTTTCTGTGTACTTTATAATGCAAATGTTGATCAAATGTTTGAAGGAAAGCAGCAGCAGCATTAGAAGTAGTAGTAGTAGTAGTAGTAGAGGTGGTAGTGGTAGTACTGTAGTAGTTTCAGTAGTAGCAGCAGCTGTAGCAGTAATGTACTGGTTTCAGTAGTACCAACACTAGTATCAGTATTGCTAGTAGTAGAAATAGCAGTATTGTACTAGTAGCCCAATAGTAGTGGTAGCAGTAGCAGTACTGTAATAATGTTAGTGGTGATAGCAGTAGTAACAGTGCTGTACTAATATCAGTACTGTAGTAGTTTCAGTAGGACTAGTAGTAGTATCAGTCTTGGTAGTTGGTGTAGTAGCAGTACTGTACTTGTAACGGTAGTAGTAATAGTAGCAGGAGCAGTAACTGTATTCTTTATTCTTTATTCAGGATTCCCATTAGTTATTACTGCAGGAATAACTATTCTTCCTGGGGTCCACATAAAACAACAAACAATGACAATAACATCCATAATGAATAAAACATTTAAAATGTTAATTCAAAAAATCATGCACATTATTAATACATAAACAAAACAGAGCTAATGCCAAACAGAAAATACATTTCAAGAGTCAATACTATGCAACAACCTCATTTCTAAGAATCGCAATTTTTAATTTCTTTTTAAAAGAGTCCTCCTTATTAATCTGTGTTATATACAGAGGCAGATTATTCCATACTAACACAGCTCTATATAAGACTGATTTTTTTAAAGCATTGGTTTTAGGTAAAGGTAATGTGTAATGCATTAAGGAAGAGTTTCTGGTTTTGACAAAGATATCTTTCTTAAAAACTGGGCCAATTTACAGAGCAGTCTTTGTTCTCCTGTCAGCCATGACAGTCTGATATGCATCACCTCTACATGTTCCTTCATAGAGCAGTTCTATTTTGAGCTGGATCTTATGACGATCTTGTTTGGAGGCAGAGGACCACACCACTGGACAACATTCCAGATGGGATAAAACTATAGCTTGTGTTACTTGTTTGAGACTTTTATCTGTTAAGAAATATCTACATTTTCTAATAACTGAAATACTTTTACTCATTTTGGTGATTAACTTATTAATATGAGTTGTCCATGAAAGTGTGTCCTGTAGCCACACTCCTAGCAACTTAGCTTGTTTCACCTGCTCAATTACTTCTCCTTGCAAAAAGACACTGAGCCTTAGATCTGCTCTTAAAGCACGACTAGATGCTAATACCATAGATTTTGTTGTGGAGGTGTACCGTTTTAACCTGTTTTCATCAACCCATTTAGACACCAGCATCAGCTCTTTCTGAAGCAATACATTTAACTCAGTTATATTGCCAGCAGATAAATAAATGGTAGTATCATCAGCATACATGGCCATAGATGCTTTTCCAGAACACTTGGCAAATCATAAAGAAGTGGCCCTAAACAACTGCCTTGAGCAATACCACATTTTAAAGTTTTAACCTCAGATAGGATACCATTAAATAAAACACACTGTTGTCTGTTTGAAAGGTAATTTTCCATCCACCTGAGAGCTGACAATTTAAAACCATATTCAGATAATTTATTGAGTAAAAGTTCATGATCAATAAGATCAAACGCAGCGCTAAAATCCAGAAGTACTGTGCCAACTATTTGTGGTTTATCAACTTGTTATCTGTTAGTTGTGTAAGTGCTGCACAGGTAATGGCCTGCCCTGTATGCATGTTGACATTTAGATATGAGACCATTTTTTATGAAATAATATTGGATCTGTTTATATACAATATTTTCTAAAATTCTACCTAATGCAGGGAGAATGCTGAAAACTGTATTCGTACTGTTGTATTTTCAGAAGTAGCAATAGTAGTATCACTATTGTTAATAGCAGTAGCAGCAGCAGTACTGAAGTAGTTTCAAGAGTAGTATTAGTGGTAGTAGTAGCAGCATCAGCAGTAACATTATCAGTACTGTAATAGATTCAGTAGTAGCAAAGTAGTATTTACGGTGGCCCTGAAGGACAAGATACACCTACAACATAAAAAACAAAACAAAAATTCAGAACATGCACACATTTTCAGAAACACACACAACTTAAAACTTTTAGCATTTCATTTCTTACTGTTTCCATCATCCCTGACTGATGCTAAAAATAGTTTTTTGAGCTTTTTTTTTTTTTTTTTTGCTTTGCATATTTTGAATTATGACAGAGCCAAACTTTGATCATTTGAAGTTTATTTTGCTAAATGAAAAGAGAGCTCCAAGGCAGAACAAAGAATAAAAATTACAAAAAAAAAAAAAAAAAAAAAACAGTGTGTTGGGTGTTTTTGGCAGTCACATTAAAGGACACTGTTCCCTCCTGTCTTTTACAATGACACAAACATGTACGAGTCTCAGTGGGACGACTCGACGCCGTTCAGCCATGGAACTAATCACTCAGCAGGTATGACAATTCTACAGCTCCAAACCACTTCTGAAGACAGATCAAAGCGGGTACATCCAGTGTTACGCTTGTAGTTAGAGCCCCGATAACATTATTACACCAACGCCAGGCTTAAATAACTAATGAACGCTGTGTAAAGACAAATGTGTAGGCCAGCGCTGCAGCCCTTCAGGGAGTGTGTCTTATCGTTCAGACGCAGGTGGACCGGAGGAGCTGGCTGCCTCACGTTGTAGAAAGTGCTCGTGGCAGCTATGCAAATGAATTTCTTACTAGCCGCTGTGTTGGACTGAAATTTCTAGGTACATAGCTTGAGGTATGGGGTATTTTATCCTTTGATTAGTTTTGTCTGCAAGTGTTGCTTTGAAGTACACAGAGATGTAACAGTGTTTTGTTTTTGTTTGTTTGTTTTGTTTTTTCAGTTTGGAGTAAGAATGGTAAATGTTTATGCAGGTGCTGTTAATGGGTGACATATGGAGGACCGTGAGCGCCACGCGAAAAGGAATAATGCTTTTATTAAAAGAGTTTTTAAAAGTTATTTAATAAATGGATTACCAAAAAGTTTTATTAAAAGAGTGTTTAAAAGAGCATTTAATAATTGGGTTACTAAATGCTTTTAATAAAGAGTTTTTAAAAGAGCCTTTAATAAACGGATTACTAAATGGTTTTATTAAATGAGTTTTTAAAAGAGGATTTTATAAATGGATTACTAAATGGTTTTAATAAAAGAAGGATTAATAGCGTTATTCATTAATCCATTTAGGAAACCGATTTCTAAATGTATTTACAAAACCTTTTCGGAAAAGCATTTGCAAAACGTATTAGCTTCTCCGATTAGCTTCTCCTTTTAGCTTTTCCGTGGCGTTCCTGGTCCTCCTGGCTAAAGTTAAATAAAAGAAAAAGAAAAATGATGTAACGAGCTCTGTGATTGGTCAGAGCTACACGCGCTCTGATTGGCCAGACAATTTGCTCGTCATCCTTAGTTGGCCCGGTGACAATAGTGGTTATGTGCTAACTACTTCTGCATTCGGCTAAACCATGGAGGTATTATTAGACCATGGGCTAAACTCAATGATCCACTTCCGGTCACAGCTTGTAAGCGAGCAGCTGGACAAGGGCAGCTTCAAAAAACATATTTATGTCGTACACATCGCAAAATAAAATCACCAAACTAACGCTGCAATGGACTAACGCAGTTTTTACTAGAATGGACTTCTTTACTATTAGGCTAGGTTATTTGACTTTTTTCAAGTTATTTCTGTCTTGTTTTAAGCCATTTTACTTATTTTAAGCAAAATTATTTGCCAGTGGCATGAGAAAATTCCACTTACCTCATTGGCAGATCATTTTGCTTTTCTAAATTAGGCCCTATGTTCCCACAGCCCTATGTTCTCTCATTAAATTATTAAAACCTTAAACAATGCACATCATTAATAAACTGTAATTACACTTTTGTAATGTTGTCTTATATTATAGCGGTCAACCCTATGTTCCTACAGCCCTATGTTCCCACATTTTTAAGATGTTTCTCCAGATTAGACACAATGTTCCCTTTCTTCCCATTTCTTTCCATATTAGTCTCCCACAGTCCTATGTCTCCACATTTTAAGATTTTTTTTTTTTTTTTTTTTTTTTTTCAAATTAGACCCAATGTTCCCTTTCTTTCCATTTCTTTCCAAATTAGGCCCAATGTTCCCACAGCCCTATGTCACCACATTTTACTTTTTTTTTTTTTTCAAATTTTGGTTCAGTTTTTTCAAATCAGGCCTAATGTTCTATGATTTCACATTTCTAAGAGGATATTCAAACTTGGGCCCAATGTTCCCAAAAACCCATTTTTAAAGATGTCTTTTACAATTTGAGTCTAATATTCCAACAGCCCCATGTTCTCATCTTTCTGTGATTTAGGGTTAGGGTTAAACATGCACAGTTTACTGGAAAAATATCTTAGAATTTGTACATTCTCAATTTTCACTTATACACTCAACAATTCCTAAATACTAATAACTAGGCTTAAAAAATACATTAAAGTGCAACTTACGACAAATGCTGTTAGGTTAACTCCAGCCTCAGTTCAAACTTCGCCTGTAATATTTTATTTTTGGAGTGAAATATCTTTCCGAGCCATTAGGAATTCTAGGCATATTCTGCACTGCATGGATTTTATGTGTTTTATTTTTAGTTTGGTTTGAAAGTGTTGCTTTGAAGTATACACAGGTGTTACATTTCAAAAAGGTGCATTTCACAAACAAGATTTAGTTTATGGGTTAGAACATCAAATATTGACTCAGGTGGAACATCTGACAAGTGTTTAAAAACAACGTCATGAGTGAAGTCACAGGCTTTCAAGGTGAGTCTAATTTATTGAAAGTGGCACACAAAATGTTTTCTAGTATTTAAACATCTTACTGAAAACTATTTGCAGTGTTATCTCTAGGTACATCACTGAATGAAAATGTCTGCAAACATAATATGTGTGAGAAAACTATATTTTTAAAAATATTATCCTGGTTTATTCAATAGGAAATCCTGAAGAAGAAACATTTGTCAAATTCGGTCGGAACCTAAACCCACAATGGCTAGGCAGTCTGTATGTGCCCTGTATATGCACCACAGCTCTACCAATCAACCATAAAAGCAGCCATTGTTATTGATTTTTTTTATCTTTTGAATTAACCTACAGCCATCTCCAACACCTCATCCTTGTTCTTTGTATTCCTAGCTAGAAGCAGTCAGAGAGTGCAGACTTCTGCCCTGACACTGGCCCTATCTTGCAATGGTAAAAGATGGTGCCCAGTCTGACCTGGACTCGAACTGGGGATGTTCAAGTTCAGAGGTTAAATGCTCTATCCATTGAGCCACAAAGCCTTTTCATCTGGTAAAGAATCAAATAAAAGTAACCATTTGTTTTTAACTGACCCATGTGGTTGGAGTTAGTATCTTTGGCTCTATTTCACAATGGTATAGGTATGTCATTTTTAAATTCCTGGATCCACATGGCATTCCGGTTCTATGCCAAAAACCTTTGTTTTTTCCATTGCATTTTCAGTTATTTTGCTTACAGACTAACAAAAAATGGACTAACTTTTTGCTGCAGGTAATTATATTAATAATAATTATTATTAATACCATAATAATGATGCCTTTTAATTAATGTTAATGTTTTGCAAGAATAAATCCATGCAGCAAATCCATGGGCTTAAAACATGTACTGTACTTACTACACAGCTCTCAACTGATTGTGCTAGTGTTTAGGAATACAAACAAGCATTCTTATTCATTTACTATGGACAGTTTAGGTTTGATCAATTCATATATACATTACACACAGTTGCTATCAGAAATGTTCACTTTACTTCAATAAACATTATAATGATGTTAATGAAAGATACTGAGAATAGATGGCATCAGAAGTTGACTTTAAATGATAAATGTGTCTTTTAACACATGCCCATGGCAGTATTATTCACCTTAGCTTCAGTACTTTGTGGAGCACCCTTTAAACTTTTTCTTTTGGTCCTAAAAATGCATTGCCGATCGTCCAATGAGAAAAGCGGAAATACCATTCTTTTGATTTAGACTGCAGTACCATTTTTAAACCAGTATGAGTGCATGCTGCTTACAGTACATTTAACTTTTATTGGCCCAAGCCTCCGCATGGCGCAAACACAGAAGTGGGCGTCTTGTGCCCTCCATCTCTTTCTTACCACCAGCACCAGGGGGCATGGGTGTCTAAAAGTGGGGCAAGTCAGTCTACAACTGAGGCAGCTGAGCACATGCAGACTTCTCACTAGACCAGAGGTGTTGTAAAATAAAGGATTAGATCAAACAAAATGTAATTGTGCTTCCAATGTGTGCATGGATCAATGCCAGAGAAAAAAGGAAAATCTCTTTTATTCACTAACATTAATAATAAACTATGTGGCTGAGTTATTTTCTATGATTTCTTTCCACTTGACAGGGACATT
The DNA here is from genome assembly GCA_020698575.1 of Bostrychus sinensis. Classification (NCBI taxonomy): domain Eukaryota; kingdom Metazoa; phylum Chordata; class Actinopteri; order Gobiiformes; family Eleotridae; genus Bostrychus; species Bostrychus sinensis. The sequence goes on along the minus strand of CM036257.1, from coordinate 7,744,555 downwards.
TTTCACGTACTATAGTAGAGAAAAGCCAGAAGAAAACTCCAAAACCTGTATTTAAAAATACTGTGTACAAAGTCTAGCAAATGCCCCACTGTACAACATCTCAAAAAGTAATTCCATCAATAAAGCTCATATGGAGTAAGGCAGCAAACAGGGAAAGGAGGGGCATTCAAAGTTATCATGAACTCTAGGACATTCAGGATCTTTTTGTCTTCTTCAAAAATCCTGAAATGATAAATCTTTGACATCTTTGGGGGGTTGAATACTGTTTTTCTGATTGCAACTGTGCATGTCTCTAGAAAGGCAGTTGACAAAAAAAAAAGAGGATAATGCCTCATTCACAACCTCTAGAACTGCCAATCAACTGTAGAAAATATTGTGCTTTTCACATTCCTGGACAACATAGTCTCCCCCACTTCCCCTACTTGTTGTTTGTGGTATTCATTCTTGTAGCATTACCTGCAACTCCACATCTGCATCCACTTACATACAGTAATTACTTCATAAAGTTGTTTCCTCGCTCTATTTGGCAAAGCATTTCTTCCTTTTTCGACAAACTTTTCTGCACTTTGGCTGCCAGCTGTAATTCCCTGTCTGGCGAGATGGACTACGGTTTGGTCACATTATTCAGCATTAGCTCTGTGGAGCTGATTTGGGCTACGGCGGAGCGGGGCATCAATGTGTGCAGGGGACTGTGTCTCCGAACAGCATTTACACTGCAGCGACGGACACTCTGGGCATATAAATGGGAGTGTGAATAGTGCTCAGCCAGGACTCTGCATTTGAAATAAGTGCTCAAATATAATCTGCAAAGTTTGCCTATGGCTTTATCAACAGGAGTGGAGCATGTTTAGTTTGGTGCTAATAAAACTTGAACAAAGACCTACAAATTGGCGAGACGTACTGTATTTTTAGATGAAATTGGGGTAGAGACGAAGCTGTAATGGAAACCTGAGTCCCCCTCTGATTTTTTGCTTTTTAGCCACTTAGGTATTGCTGCAACACATGTTATTCTGTTGCAACACCTAGCAAACAATGTGCTTTTTAGACTTGTGGAAAGTTACTGAGGTGCTGTGATGTTCCTATTGGTTGCCCCATGTATGCAGTAGTCTTCGGGCATTTTCTTTTGATGTTTACCTGTTTAGTCAGTGTTTAACAGTTTGTAGACTGTGTTTTTGTTGTGACATGCAGAAGAGGTTGGATGACTTTCGAAGATTAGTTCTATAGGCTCTTCTTATTCCATTTTACTCTGCATTTTATGTAAACAATATATTATGGAAGATTCTTGGAGCATTTCTTGTAACATTTTTGAGTTGACGTCATTTTCACTCAGGAGACCATCACAGCTTATTTTATCTATGGTTATAGTTCTAGTTTGCAGTGTCCTTAAAATTGCAGTGCTTTAAAAAAAAGGCATTTGTCTGTCCTCCAAGAGACTGTTCATTCTGAATTCAGAGTGACATCTTGTATGACTAATCCTCACAGAGATGGAGTGGATTAAATTTGTCTATATATTTCATTCCTTTCTTTGCTTTTTTTTCTGTCATGGGCTGTATTTTGTCTGTTCTTATTGTAATAACAAAGCATTTATAACAATGAAAATGAATACTGTCCTGGCACGACACATACACTAGCTGGCCTCTGTACAGGGTGTACCCCGCCTAAGGCCCAAAGTTTCCGGCTTAAGCTTCAGTGCCCACACTCTCCAGCGGAAATAAGTGAAAGAAGATGAATGAATGAATGCTCCAGCCTCTTGTGACGGGAATAAGCAGAAGAAAACACAAAATTAGTACACAGAAAGCCGCCAAACATACATCAAAGTTAAATGCTTGCTACCCCGATTAACCCATACAGTATATTGTAATGCTAACCATCAACTCAACTAATAATCTGTTATTACCAAGCCCAGTTGTAATAATGTTGAAGTATGCAGCAGTCATTATCCTGGTCTGTCTATGTGAGAAACAGTGGTTATCCTTGCAGTTCCAAGTAAGGAATCAAATGCTCTCAAACTGTTAATTACAGTCACAAAGAGCTGCATTACCACATTTATTAAGTGAAGTCTCCACTACTTAAAAAACTAATAATTGCAGAAAAACACAAGTCCCCTCCAATCTGCAAGCCATCGTTATCTTTATCACTGCTAATATTCCACCAGGGGCCTCTTTAAAGACACTAGCCACAGCTGTGAGCAACTAAATAAAGAAAAGTGCGAAAGCTGAACACACACAGTTAGATTAGATCATCTCTCCGTCTGCATCTGTTTCCATGGCATCACTCTCGTTAGTTCAATATTTGCCCGGATGCGATTGAGCCGACGGTGACCCTGGAAATAATTAAAAGTGATGAGAAAATGAATGAATAATTGCATCTGGAAGGTCACCGCTACTGTGGGTTTGCACATTACACCGAGGCAGAGGAAGAAGAAGCTGCAAAAGCTGCAAGCCGGTGTTCAAAGTTTCCACTTCTTTCAATGTCAGACTTTTTTTTCTTTTTTTTTTGATTTAGAAACTTGGCAAACTCAGTGATTTTGGGCATGCAGACATTCAAGGCAAACCTACTGAAGTTTAAATCATGTAACAGAATGGAGAGGGAAGGTGGTTGACTTTGAATGTGGCGTGGTTGTTCAGAAACTGCTCTACTCTGTTGGAATTTTCACACATCTTTGGGGATTAAAGAGAAAGATCCAGGGAAGATAATATCTAGCAAAAGCAGAAAAAACCCACAATGGTGCAGACTTATTTAAAGCGAAATTGGTAACTTGCTGCTTTCCTTTGTCACCTGATGGTTCTGCTGAAGTCCGGGTTGTTATTCAGTCCTCTGTGTGTCAAGTCCCTGTTGACGTCCGACGTAACAATCACATTCAAACAAATTGACTTTTTTCTCAAGTTTTTGTACAACTGGCTTCTGTTGCGGTCCCTGTTCAGAAATAAGTACAGAGCTGCTCATAATAAGACCTATTCTGGTGTTTTATGGCAAAATCTGCAATAATTCTTCATAAGTGCCATGTTTGTTTTGTTTGTTTCTCTGATTGGTTACTCCACCTGTGATTGTTCTACCCAAAAATGAAATTCAAACTCAAAGAGGTGCTGCTTTGACCAGAATAGGTAAAGAGTTATTCTTGCTGGCTAGGCTACGAGGTCAGAGGAGAATGGTCAGAGTGGTTTGAAATGTAAGAAAGGCTACGGTTACACAAATAATCACTTCCTTCATCCAAGGTCTGCAGAGGACCGTCTCTACAAATTGCAAGGGCTCACAAAAAATTGGACAAGAAATTATAGAAAAATGATGTGGAGTGACACATATAGTATGAATGTAGCATGTTTGAACTACAGATCTATTGTTGTACAGATCTTTGTGACCACAAGGCTGGACAGTGGTCACCATGCACTCTCTGCAAAGCTCAAATCACCAAAAACTGAACCAAGAGAGCACCTTTGGGATATGGCAGTATAGGACTTTCATATCACTAATACAGCTAACAAATCTGCAGAAACTGTGTAAAGCTACTGAGTCAACTCAGTTGAATCTACAGAACAAAGAAATACAGCAGTTCTGAAAGTAAATGAATCTAGTAAGAGCGAGGTGAGCACTCTGCAAGCATAGACCTCCACCTTAGTTAGTGATCCACATACCAAAAAAATTAAAATTTGTTCAGTAGGCCATTGCTGACCTTTCCCTAACATTTCCTGAAAGTCAACATTTGACTGTAACGTTATTTTGCTAAGAGCCAAACTAATGAAGGCAAAAAAACATAAGCTTCTTGGTGGTGGTAAAAGTGGAAATGTAAAAAAGTACCAAGATGCAAAGTTAGTAGGATTTTTTGCTTGTACACTTTTGGCCCTTAATACAAGTTCAAGAGTCTTATTTTGTGTGTAATAGATCACTGCTGAAGTAGTGCTTGTGACCAGTCAATGCACTGCAGTATAATCCTGTTCATTGCCCACTCCCTCAGACTGTGAGTCACCGAGTCTGAGATGAATCATGCAACTTTACCAGCTCCAGATCAAGTCATAATTAAAAGGAACAAAGCCCGTAATCAAAGTGTTTCTGAACATAATGTATGGTAATAATTGCTGTTGTTAGTCGCTGTCGAGGCTGGGAAAAGGTCAAACTCACAGCGTAGGCATATACTGCATAGTTTTGGATAATCAAGGTCTGATATTTTCTCATATTAGTTTTCTTTATGCACTTGCTGATGAGAGGTTGTTTCCTTGTTGCTGAAAATTTTCTTTTCTTTCTCTCTTTTTTTTATTTATTTTGTGATATATTGCAATATTTTGTAATGCAATGCTAAAAAGCTAAGTATGATCTTTGATACTGTGACAGCAATGGTGCTTCGGTGCTGCATTGCCTTCACAGTCAAATGTGGGACAAAAGTAGAATTCTGCCAGGACTGTAGAGGGCAGCACTGCACTTGCTCTGTCAAATACTGTCACACAAACAAAATTATTTTAAATTTAACTACTTTATAAAGAAATGTCAGACTTTGGGAAACATGACTTGGCTTCTTGTATAACTAAGTCTATAAGTAAACTTGATTTTAAACTTTAGGAGAAAATATTGCAATAATTGGCCCTGACAAAAACGCAATATGAATTGGATCAACACCACAGTATCTCGGAAAAAGCATCCACACTGTTCCACACAAAACTACTGAAAAGGCTGTAATACATATCACAGGCCTGTTAGTGGTGCTGTAACTAACAGGCCTGCTAGGAAGGGGACCTTACTCTGTAGTAAGAGGAGCATAATATTTATAATATTTTGCTCTAAAAGCCATAAGAAGCTCATCTGCAGCTCAAAGGAAACACTGTAACCTGGGATTTCCATGCCTATCTGCTGCTCTGCGGGCTGCCGCCGAACGACAGGGCAGACCCTCGCCTACTGGATACATCTCCACTCCACACCAGGAGCCCTGAGCAGCTTGGGAAGAGCATGCGTGAGAAGTAGTTCATATGATAAAGACCAAAACAACTATTTATTCAGAAGCAGGACAGAAAACAACAGTCATATTGATTATAGAGAGGCAGGACTATGGTGTCATCATATGGTTGTAAATACAGAACTGCATTTTGAAATCTTTTCAAATTTTTCCATGTTTTCCAAAAAATGATTGTATTCGTGCTCCCAAAAGACTGGATCCATGTGGATGAAATGCCTACACTGTAAAAAAAAATCTGTAAATTTTACGGTAAAAAATTGGCAGCTGTGGTTGCTAGAATTCTACCGTAAAAATTACAAGAGGCCTTTATTTCATTTTACAGTACAATATTATCACAAATGTTGTTTTTACGGTTTTTGACTTGAGTTTTTATTATTATTTACTGTAAAATTTAAAGTTATTATCTTTCAAAAACATAGATTAACTGTATATCTTACAGTTTGCAACTTACATTTTAATCAACATTAACTGTAAAATTTAAAGTTATTATCTTAAGGTGTTAAACTGTAACTGTTTTTGTTTTGTTTTGTTTTTTGGGTGGGATGGGGGATGGGGGTATATTTAGTTAGATACTATGTTTTTTATGATAAAATTAAAAGAAAGTTGTTGCAGAATGCTGTTTATTTCTGTTGTTAAACTGCAAATAAAAAAAATTAACTAATAAACCCTGGACTCAATTATTTTAACAGTGCTATACTGTTTAAATTATATCTTTAAAAAAAACTAAAAAATACAGTTTTGCTTCATTTTTAATATTACAGTTAATTACTGTAACCAAAACAGTATTTTACCGATATATCAATTACGGTCTTTTACTGTTGAGATTTTACAGATTTTTACCATGAAATCTACAGATATTTTTTACAGTGTATAGTTACAATAAAAAACCTTTGTGGACAAGCCTCACTCTGTTTCCAGTCCAGCATCAGTTTCACTCAATCCTTCAAGTGCTGCAATATTACTTTATACTTAGTCTTGAAAATAAAGGAGCATCGGGTTGGAATCAGTGCTTGTGAAAATGGAGTTTGGCTTTCTGTTCATCTCTTTACATACTGGGCGTACTACCACGCAGCAGTGGGAGCAGTACATATAGTTTTTCTCACATCTACTGCATGGAACAATAGCAAGAACCCACTGGAACAGCCAAGAATGCATTCCTAGTCAATATTCATGTTAAATGTCCTTGGGAATCACAACAAGCCTCTGCACCTTGCGCAGGCTCATTTTCACAACTCCTTTTCAAGCTACTACACCTCCAAGCCCTACCACATCCCACAATGCAATGCACTCTTTGCTACTGTTCTGAGTTAGACCAACATTGGTCAGTCGGTTGCTGTGATTGGTGGTCGGCCTGAGGTTGGATCACCTTTCCCTGACAAAAGAACTGCTTTCGCCTTGGGCCCACACCAAGACCACCTCCACCAGCAGCAGCTCTCTGGAGTCCTGGTCCAGTCCTGTTGGTCCACACCCGAGTGCAAATACTGTGTTCACACCTGAAAAAGAAACACGCCGAGGGGAAAAAGGCGCTGCGGTTTTTTGAATATATAAAATCAGCCTTAAATCTTATTCAATCAGAACCAAAGCCAAAACCAGTTCAGTGACCGCTCTTGGACCAGAGATGTGATGTGCATGCAGAACCATTATAAAGCAATCCCTGCAGCTGAAACGTAATAAGACTTCAACATGTGCTGTTAATAGAATATTATTTTTGCACATCTGCAAAAGTGCTCCGGCCAGTCATTAAGTTCCCCAGGTCAAAAGCTGCGGTTCAAACTAATGAGCTTTACTGTACTGCCAGACAATCTGGATTTGTGCTCTGCAATTAATTTATAGGGAGAAAAATGGAAGCTGAACATATGGCAGTCTGCTGTTGACCAACACTGGGAAAAGACACCAACCTAAACTCACTTTTATTTAGTGTGTGAGAGAGAGAGAGAGTGTGTTAGAGTCTGAAGCAGTCTGTCGCCAGCACAGCGGGGCATCTGCTCTCAACTAAAGCCCTTGTCCCGCACAGTAACACAGGCCCCCTTCAGACCTTGGATCACAATTTGTCCTCTGTTATCTGCGCACATGTGGCCATGTTTGCAGCGCATTCTATTAATACATAATAATGCATGTTAAACCTTTGGACATGCTGAGATCTTAACATTTAAGCAGCCCTTTAAAAAACATACCCTCAGCAAAAGACTCACTCACTTATTTTATGTATATTTGCTAATATAAACCACAAAAAAAGCTTTTACTACTTAGTACTACGTTTTTTTTTTGTTTGTTTGTTTGTTTTGTTTTGGTGGGACAGGGCCATTTTTTTTTAAATGCAACACTTTAGAACTTTAGTACAAAAAGTGCTCACCCCTTAAAAATATATTAATGATATTTTTCCACTTTCAATCACTCAAATATTTCACAAACTTGAGTTTTTCTCATAACAATTACATTTTTAACATTTCACGTGTGTGTGTGTGTGCGCGTGTGTGCCTCAAAAACTGTGCACATCTGAGTTTGCGTCAGGGACTGTCAGAGAGAGGGAGTGAGAGACTGGTGATAACTGAATACAATTTTGTCTCCCTACACCCCACCCCTCCACTTCAACCCCACCCCCAAACAAATACACACGTCTGATCTGATAAATAATCATGAAAAAATTTAAATATCAAACCAGAAGCTTGTATAAAAATGGTAATTACCTATAAAGTACAATCACAGTTTAATGATAAACTAAGTTTTACTGGAAGTCAATGGGACCAAAACGCACTGCGAGGTATAAAAATAAATTGTTGGAAAATGGTAAGTACAACATGCTGCCAACAACATCCACACAGACTCCCACAAACATGTTTTTAGATAAAACACAGGACACCTCCATATGTGTGTTCAGATCCAAGCTTTTAGAACACAATTAAAATGCATTCAGCCTATCCACACTTTCCATTAAGGTGGGTCTGATTATTTTGGAGCACTGTCTGTAATTTCAGTGTCCATTCTGAAGGGGACCACAGCCCATTACCCTCTGCATCAGTCTGTCGCCAGCACCGTGGAGCGTCTGGTTCTCCTCTAAACCCCCTCCTGCCCCTCACAACAACCCACACTGTCACGCATATGTTTGCACTGTTAGCGCCGCTGTGCTAATCACATTGCTATTTCAGGGCCAGCTCCGGGGGGACTCCCACACTGCTACCTGTCAACCCCTGCCAGATCACCTCTCAGGCGGCTAAATGCAAACACGCAGGGGGGGCCTCCTTGTACATCTGAGGGGGCCTACAGCTAACTCCTTTTCTCACTGGCGTCTTCTGGAATCCAAAACAAAATGGCTGCATTCCTGTTACATTGATTCACATTCCTGCTGGTGATAACGGTCAAAACGTGTCACCGCTGTTTGCACGACAGTTCATTTGAGATGTGAGCGGTTGGCTACATCTCCGGCAGAGGGGCCCGGACTTTATCAAACGTGTGCGAGACAGAGACGGGGGAAACAATCTGTCCTCACTTAGTCTGTAATGAATAGGAATGCGGTTCTGGCAGGTCGACGCTGATACAGTAGATTGTTTGGAGTGGAGTTTACTTAGTGATTATAAGAAACAGCTGGGTCTCTGAGGTGTTTCCAACAAGGTGTACATGTTCTGTGTGGATTTATATTGATTTACGCATACCTTAGCAACAAGGAATACATTTTGTCTTTGTTTACACCTGCACCACTCATGTCACATTTACATTTGTTTAAATCTCATGTACACTATGCCCACATTGTATATTCAGCTAATAATGCATTCTTTTAAACATCAGACATTATTGTGAGTGATTTTGTAAGATACAGGTCTATTGTGGTTCGTATGTTGCTTACAGACACATGACTTCAAGCAGACAACTAGTTTCACTCATTCATACTTATTTCCTTTAGGAGTTGTGGGTGGCAGGGGCATATCCCAGCAATTTTGGGCCATAGGCAGATGTGCTGCTATGGTACCTAAGCAAACATTTGTTATGTCTCGTGTCTTTGTCTTGTTTTCTGTGTTTGTTTCCCTTGTTTTATTTTGGTATTCCCAGTCTGTTTCCTTGTTTTCCCGGTTTTCTTCCTGCCTCTTGTGTTTCCCGCGTGTGTGATTGCCTGCCCCGCCCTGATGTTTTTCACCTGTGTCTCATTCCCTTGTGTATTTATGTCCTGTGTCCTCCCCAGGTGTTGGTGGTTTCATTTAGTTAGTTTGGTATGTTTAGTTTGTTTCGTGTTTTCTCGTGTACCCCTGTGTTCCTGCCGTAAGTTTTATTAAAGTACTTTTTTGTCCGCACCTTTGGGTCCATCCCTCCTGTCTTCCGCAAACCGTAACAACATTCACAGGGACCCCAACCTGTGCTCATAACCCTTATAAAATAAAAATAAAAAATCCCTAAAAAATGTGAAATGTAAACATTGTGACACATGCTATTTAAAATTTGAATTCTTACTCTGAGCTAAATGAACTACTAAATTGTGCCTGCCCCACTTTCTTTTCTCCTCTTTCTTTTTTTCCTTGTTTCCTTTCTCACTGTCATGCAGATAACTTTTCTTTATTTGTCCTAGAAAGTATACTTCAGATCCAGATTTACACACATGCTTCAGGTCCAAGTGCTGATATTACTCCTTGCAGTTTTACCTTGTTTGTTTACATTAGAAGCAAGGCACTTGCCACAGACTGACAGGTGAGGATGGGGGCCCTTTAGGGATTCTGCAACAGTCTACCATGGGCATTACGAACTCTGCCCTAAGGGGGGCCCCTTCTCGTTTAGGACCCCAAGCATTTGCCTGGCTTACCTGATGGCAAGCAGTGCCTCTGGCCATTATACAGGTGGGGCAGAGTTCCAACTACAACTGCCCAGGACAGTTAGTCACAGAGCTCCTACTTAGAGACATACACTGAAAGGAAATGATTCAGTCTCACATTAATTCACTACAGAGGAATTTAGATCTGTGTAATTCAGTGATGGATAAATGCAAAAACAGATATCTAGTTATCTTAAAAGTTGCTATTATGAAGTTTTTTACCATGTGATAATGTTGTTTCCTCATCAAAAATATACCTGGAGTAGTATTTTGTTTCATTCGTGCATGTATGCTGTGGTGTTGAGTTTCTCAGGAGCTGAAAACGCTTGGTCTCACTGCTCTACACAGACACGTGGAACACTGCTGTCTCCAGGAAGCGCTCCTGGGCATTTCTAAAGCACATACACCTCCACAGTAACTTAAAATTTCAGTGCTTAAACCACTTGTCACTACAATGGAGTCAACTCATGTGTCTATCTGTTAGCTTTATGTTGCTAATAGCCCTGTTAAGTGGCCATCATTAAGTGCTAATGATAGTGGCACTTTCTGTAAATGGCTTTATTATGAAAAAGGCTTTAGTGCTGCTCTGAAACTTTGTTTGCAGCACCGTCCTGGGCAAACAGAGTGAGTGAAGTGGTCGTCAGGGGAAAAGAGGGCCGTAATGCTGCGAGCTTTTTCAGCAGAGAGAAAGCAAAAAACAAATATTGCTCCTCTTTGGTTATAAAATGTCAAATACTAAACTAGAGGTGTCCAAAATTATTCCAACAGGCATGACAGAAAGCACATGTTCATAGCACGTTTAGGCTTTCCAGTAACTTTGGAATTGGTTGATTGAAATGTAACAGGTTTGCATTTTTCTTTTTGCAACACTTCCAAAATGAACATCAAGTTAGCTTTAAAGGTTACAAAAACTAAAGAGTCCCCGTGTGCTGTGCAGAGGATGACTCAGTGGGATATTACGCCAAGAACGGCTTGCGTTTTCCTATCTAAATGAGATCAAATCAAAACAACGCTGCTCCTTCAACATCCATGAGACAGTTGCGTGAAAGTCTTTACATCCATTGCTCTGCAGCGAAGGTGGAGGCAGCCAATGCTTGACTGCAAAACAAACCCCGCGTGTTCCCTCCCGTCGCGTCCAGTGACAGGGAAAACAAATGACCGTGATATTTCTTCGCTCTCATTCCATCCCTCTTCCATTGCTCAGGTTTGTGTTTTTTTTTTTTTTTTTCTCTCCTCACTGTTTGGATACAGATGGTGGGTGCCACATTAGCTGTTTTCGTTTTTGCACATCAAACCCGGGGGTCAGAGCCAAAGCGGTCGCACATGTGTCGGCCGCGTTACCTGACAAGCGGCGCAGATGGAACACTTTGGGAGAGGCGCAGAGTGAAGAGTTGTTTAGGAGCGAGCTGCTCTGACTCCCCCCGAAAGAGAGCAGGAGATCTGAGAAAGAGAGAGAACAGACAAATTTGTTAAATCTTTGTCGAGATGTGCCAGCCTTGAAATGTTAGAGCACTGACAGTAGTGAATTGTTCTACAGATAACAAAGTACTGTATTTTCCGCACTATAAGGCGCACCTAAAAGCCTTTAATTTTCTCAAAAACCGACAGTGCGCCTTATAATCCGATGCGCCTTATATATGGATCAGTGTTGGTTAATTATGGCTACCATATTCAGGGGGCGTCGCCGAAGTGACAGCGGTAAAAAAGGTAAAGGGGAATTCCAGTCCCAGCTGTTCATGTGTGCCATAGGCGTGTTTATGGATCCTGCCACAAAAGAACAAGGACTCCTTTGTGCCTTTGCTCCATCTCAGTAGAAGAGTTGCGACATTGAGGGGACAGAAAACTGAGCGCTCGAACGCTGTTCAGGTAGCTTTGAACTGTGACAAATGGAGTTGGAAATACATTGTTTTCAACGAGGGCAGCGCAAATAAGAGCTACCGGTACGTACGGTACCGTTTTGTGAATGCACTAACTTGTTTTGGGGGTGAACGGAGTTGTAAGAACGCTGGTTTGTATTCTATTAATAACGTTTGACTGACTGACTTATCTGACTGTTTATTGACATTCCCTTTAGCGCAGCTCCATCTAGTGGATGCGCCTTATAATGCAGTGCGCCCTATATATGAAAACAATTTAAAAATAGGCCATTAATTGAAGGTGCGCCTTATAATCCGATGCGCCTTATAGTGCGGAAAATACGGTAGGTTAATGCAAATGTATAATTGTTTAGGTCTGCAACTGAATTTTTTAACATTGATAAAAAAGAGTCTGAATGTTTGTTTTTGTTTTTTTCACTGATAAAACATAGCAACAACCTAAAGGCAACAAACAAAATTCACATTTCAGAACATGCCCTGATAAAGCAAGAATTTTCTGGATGATCTGCATGACAACAACTGAATGAGAAAATTACACTAAAGCTGGAGACACACTACAGGACTTTTACAGTCATTACAGAGTTTGAAAAGACTAGGAGCACACACTAATGACTTTCAGCAAATTTTGTTCTGACTCCTGCTGTGAGAGTTTCAGAAGAGAACAGCAGGACCCTCAGGTTTTTAAACTGTGCAAAACCCATGTGAATAAATACGCCGCAGTAATATCTTTAAATTAGCCGACCTTAGCTTGTGGGCTACAGATGACAGCTTCTCCGCATTACGTTAAGGCAAAAAGAGCTGTAATAATCCAGTCCTTTTTATTAATTAACATCATAAATAGAACACAGATTACTATTTTGTTTCTAGCATGACAGGGCTTTATTACAGAAGTTTGGAATGAGCTGAGTTTTTTTTTTTTTTTTTCCACATATGTCAGAGTCACGTGATCAACGGTGAGATCAACGGTGAGTCTGCTGTAAAATTGAAATATGTTTGATTTTCTGCGACTGAGGTCCGGTCAAGTCTCTGCAATGCCAATTCCTTTTAAAATTGATAAACAGTAACTTGCTTGGTTTAAGTGGTGAAATGATCAGTACAAGTCTGGTGACAATGTGCATGTGCTTTAGAAACGATCATGAGCATTTCCTGGAAAAGGCGGGGTTTCATGTGTTTATGTAGATGTGGAAATAAGATTATAACTTAAATAAATCTGGGGACTGAGATGGCCACTCTAGGATGCTCAAGGGTTCCATTACGGTGGCCCTGAGGTGCAACATCGAAATTGTTTTTGTCCACTAGAAAAATAAATGCAGCTATAGATTGAAAAAAAAAAAAAAAAAAGCTTGCCTTAAAAATAAACCCATCTCTCATAAAAATAATAAAATAAGATAAATGTCTATATTAAAAACTAGCATTATCAAAATTGTTTTTGCCCACTAGAAAAAAAAAAAAAAAAAAGCAGCAAAAATTTTTGCCTTAAAAATAAACCCATTGTGGCAGCCTTAATTTAAAGGGGAGACATTTTGTGCAAAGTGTTTTAAATTGAAGAATTTTTTTTCCTTTTTATTGGGACATGCTTTTTTATTTTGAGGAAAGCATATTTATTTTTACATTGTTTTTTTTTATAAATTTGTATTTTTTTTTTTACAATAAGCTTTTTGTAAATAAATGAGACATTTTAATTTTTAGAGGCAGGTTTTTTGAGGGATCACATTTCTCTGCTTTTTTTTTTTTTTTTTTTTGAGCAATTTATTTCATTCATTATATAAAAGAAAAACAAAAAGAAGAAATATGTTTACATGACATGAAATTTGAATGAAAAAGAGCAGAGCGAAGAATAAATCTTATATTTTCTGCCCCTTTTTAATAACAAACATATTTACATTTCACATTTAATTTTCATTTTAGCATCTCAAAATAACTGTATTTAACTTTTAAACTTCATCACAAACTTTATCACAGACCACTATTTTAATTTACATTCTGATAACTATTTAATACACTTGATTTATTTTTTTATTTTTTTTAAATATATTAAGTGACCTTGATTCTTTGGTTTCTTTATTGAGGTTGTTCCATAATTTCACAGCATATACTGCAATATTTCTTTCCATCACTTAAGTTCTGAATCTAGGTTTTTTAAATACTTCTGTTCCTGATAAATGCTTACTCTTTTTTCAAACATTTTTTGAATATTTATTGGTAAAGTATTTATATTTACTTTGTACATTGTTTGTAATATTTGAAAGTCAACTAAATCATGAAATTTAAGTAACTTGTATTTTATAAACAATGGGTTAGAAGGGTCTCTATAGTGGCTTTTACTGATAATCTTCAAAGCTCTTTTCTGTAAAATAAATAAAGGTTGAGTATAAGTTTTACAAGTTGATCCCCAGATTTCTTCACAGTAAGTTAAGTATGGAACAATCATTGAGTTGTACAGTGTCAATAATGCATAATTATTTAGAGAGAATTTTAGTTTGTGTAATACAGCAATGGCTTTAGCTATTTTTCCTTTTGTATAATTTACGTGTGACTTCCAGGTAAGATCTTCATCAATTATGACTCCCAAAAATTTGGCTTTTTTTACCCTTTGAATTTCTATCCCATCTATTTTTAATGATACATCATTTTTTATTCTGTCATTGAACATAATAAAATTTGTCTTCTTAAGGTTGAGTGACAATGTATTTACATCAAACCAATTTTTATTTTTTTTTAGTTCTAAATTTACCACTTGCATTACTTCTTGCACATTTGATCCTGAATAAAACAATGTTGTATCATCAGCAAATAATATGCTCCCAAGAAGCTTAGACACATTTACAAAGTCATTAATATACAAAATAAAGAATTTGGGTCTAAGGACCGACCCTTGTGGTACTCCATAATTTATATCACACAGTTCTGATTTTGTATTATTTATCTGAACAAATTGTTTTCTGTTTCCTAAATAGCTTTTTACCCATTGATGTGCAACGCCTCTAATTCCATACTGATGTAGTTTTTGAAGTAGTCTTGGGTGATCAATCACATCAAAAGCTTTTTGCAAGTCTACAAAAATACTTATAAATTAGTTCTTATTATCTATTGCTGTAGATATTTTCTGTATTAATTCCATGGTTGCCAATGCTGTTGAATGTTTTGTCCTAAAACCGTACTGACCAGTATTTAAAATATTAGCTTTTTCAATGAATTTGTCCAACCTTTTCACAAAAACCTTTTCTAATATTTTGGAAAACTGTGGAAGCAATGACACTGGCCTGTAATTTGAGAAATTGTGTTTATCACATTTTTATGAAGTGGAATAACCTTGGCCATTTTCATTGTATTTGGAAAAACTCCTGTTGATAGTGATAGATTACATATATAAGTGAATGGGTCAATAACAGATTCCATTATAGCTTTTACAGTTATCATGTCTAAATCTTCATAGTCTTTTTACTTCCACAGTTTTTTATAATATTTCTTATTTCATCTTTTTTCTACATTGTCAAGGAAAATACTATTGACCTTGTTTACTATTGTATTTAATTTGTCTTCTATGATTGGTTTATTACCCACAAGAATTGATCCCACATTTGCAAAATATTTGTTGAACTCATTCGCTACTTCTTATACGTTATTTATGTCTTTATTTTCCTTGACAAAGTAACTGGGAAATGTGGATTTTACTCTATCACTTTTAATTCCACTATTTATTACACCCCATGTGGCTTTTGTATTGTCTCTGCTCTTATTCACTAGTTCATTATAATAATCTTCTTTCCGTTTTCTAATTATTGTTAGCAGTTTATTTTTATATTTTTTGTATCTAACTTCTGTTTCTTTTGTTTTTAGTTTTAAGAAACACCTATATAGATTATTTTTCTTTGCACATGCATTTTGTATCCCTTTGGTCATCCACAGTTTGTTTACCCTTTTCTTAGTTATTGTCATTAATTTACAGTTAATATTATACGATTTTATCAATATTTTCATGAATGTATTATATGCTGTATTAACATCGCTGACATATACTCCTTCCCAATTTTGTTTTTTGAGATCTTCATTTAGATCCGCATGGGCTTTTGTTGAGCGATCTCTTTTTAAACTTAGATTTTTACTTTGTTTTAAGAAATGTTTATATTTGAATATTGAAAAAACAGGTAAATGATCACTAAGATCTGTAGTCAAGATCCCACTCTTAATAATTTCATCCTTTTTAATTTGTAAATATATTATCAATTACAGTAGCACTTTCTGATGTAATTCTGGTGGGTTTGGTTATTAAGCGGAATAAGCCCAAACTGTACATTGAATTAACAAAATCATTAGATGTTCTCTGTCCACCTGGATTTTCCAAATTAATATTGAAGTTCATGCACATAAACAGCATTTTGTTTTTAATGCAATCAAATAACTCTATTATCTTGTCTGTGAATGTTTCAACACAAGTGCCTGGTGCTCTGATGAGAATATTTTATTTTTCTATTGGGCAAAAACTATTTTGATGAACAAACATTTATTTCATTTTTTGTATTTATTTATGTATTTGTTAATTTATTAATTTGAGGGATGGGTTTTGTTTTGTTTCTTTTAATCTAAAGCTGCTTTTATTTTTCTAGTGGACAAAAACATTTTTGATGTTGCACCTCAGGGCCACTGTACCCCATCAACTAAGTCTTGGTTGAACTGGAGGTGTGCTTGGGATCTTTAGGCGTTGAATATTTCTGAGTGCAATCGTCTAGCTTTCAAAACAGAGTTACAGTTATACAGAAAAAAAGAAAACCAGGTAATATGTCATTTCATTGCAACTTCCTCCTGTTAGCTCACCTTAGCTTGCATGTGTGTACGATGCTTAAAGTGAGAGGTGCAATCCAGACACACTACATCCTGTATGTATATTAATATAGGCCAGTAGTGCGGGAAGTGGCACAGAACAAGTGTCATTTTGGAGAGAGTTCTCAGAAAAAGAGTTTTTGTTGCCACCTCAAACTGCTGGAGAACTGAGTAATGATGTGTAACTGCTGAGACAAAGGTCTCTGTAAATGTTAATGAATGCAGTGATTCATTTGTGTTTTGTTCTTGAAAGAGAGAGGGGGGGTTGTTGTGATTACACAGTTTGGTAGTGGGTCTGATTTTTCTAGTGGACTCAAATGTAGTGAATTTGAAATCCCCACATTGTGATGGCTAAGAGAAGGTCAAAATAGACTCTAATAATTTGCATTTTTTAATATCATTTGTTTGAATAGCACATGCTAGGGGCACAGGTTTAAACAATTCTGCCCAAGCCCCTCAGAGAGACAGAAAGCCAATTATTGCATAATATATACGTCTTGCTAAGAGAAGGAAAAGAGTTTAACAATCCTCAAGGGGAAATTCTTTGTTTATTCTTTAAATGTTCTATCTCCATATAAGTGAAGTGATTAGTGCCTTTGGTGCAGGGCTGTGTCATAAATCAAAGTTTGATTCATTTGCATTTTTTATTTTGGATGATGTCAAAAATAGCCCTATGGTAAAATCAAAGTGTAGTGTAGTGGACATTGCATATTTGAAACATAAAGCTGGTGCCCACAGCAGCTTAAATACTGACTGTGGAGAGTCTGCTACTGCTAAAAACATTAATAATCACAGAGAAAGTAGCAGTTCGATCCTTGCTCCCACTGTTGCATACTGTTATTGTGCCCTTGGGCAAGACACATAATCCTCCTTGCCCCCAGTGTCTGTGTACACTGGTGTATGAATGTCTGTGTGAAGTTCTTTGATTGCACCTGGAAGTAGAAAAGTGCTATATAGACCCTTCTTGTGTTTGTAAATAGAATGTCTGTTGCGGTCTGGTACCAGAAGTTAAAGAGACAATGATTACTTTTTTAATGAAGGAATTAGTGCTAGCCACCAAACACTGACAACCACTCTGCCACATGTGAGTAATATCGGAGACTGGTTAGAAAACATGTCAACGTTTAGCCATTTTATTTAATGTAGCAATTAGAGTTTATAATTAGTATATAAGCGAAACGCTACATAATTTACATTTCTTAGTTTCAATAATACACAGGACAAATAAAAACAAAAATGTGTTGGACTACAATAGTTTGACAGATTTTGGAAGGAGTACTCAATTTCTTTACTTAAATAAAAGTGCAGATAAAGGAGCAAAAAGTTAGTCAAGTAAAAGTAAAAGTATCACCTTAAAATTTCTACTTAAGTAAAAGTATAAAAGTGCTCACTTTTAAATGTACTTGTGAGTAAAAAAATAAAAGTATTTTGCACAGACTCGACAACTCATGAATGTGTTAAATGTGAGGGATTTTGCTGAAAAATTGTGCTGATTCCAGATGAAATGAACAAACTGATGCAGCAGCAGATGTTTCTAAAGGAGTACTACTTTACTACATCTTTTATATTTAAATACTGTGTGATAATATAAAACCAAAACTCAAAATACTTTTTACTCCAAACCAACTCAGAATAGTAGTGAAGTAAAAAGTACAGGAATTTGTTCTAAAATGTAGTGAAGTAAAAGTAAAATTCAACTCAAGTAAAGATACATGAAAATGGTACTTAAGTAAAGTCACTAAGTACTTTTACTTTTTTACATTCCATCACTGTAGTTTGACATTTTATGCTAAGATTTAATTCATCAGTCACCACAAATCCTACTTTTAGTTCACTTTAGCAGCTCAGATCTGGGTTATATTAATTCAGAGTATTTTTTTTTATAAATATATAAACAACAACCACTTGTTCCTGCTGCCCAAAAATGTCAAAATTAATATTTTTATTTTGCTCCCTCATAGAAATGACTGGAATAGAATGTTCATCTCAGTACCAGGCTGCGTGTGTAACTGTTCTAATAACGTCACATCTGGAAGGGTTTATAAATATATAATACTGACCATTATTTGTTTGAGAAAATCTAAATCTAAAATCTCTGACTGGCATTAAAGTTACAGAAAATACCTACCATCAACTTCTTTTAATCTGTTGTTTTTCTTTGTCTTGTATTCATTTTAACAACAGTAACGTCCCCTTAAAGCATTGACCACATTGAAAAAAAAAAATAGTGCTGGGCAACAATTCAAAATTTTAAACGCGATTAATCAAATGATTTTTAGTGATTAATCTTTTTGGCTCCTAAATGCCTCTTTATTTGACCTCTTACAGCTTTTAGAATTTAGCCAATATGTGCTGTTTTTATTTGGTTGCCTGCAGTGTATAGCAAACATCTGATTGGCTGGGACTCAGAGGTGGGCGGGAAGTATCTGTGGCTGTAGATCAGCAGTGGGACGAGAGGATGGACTCTGGACTGGACTCAGACACAAGGGATCATTTTGGACATTTAGTTACAAGGCTTAGCTTTAGATTTGGTTTAGTCCTGGTTTAGCCCTGCTTTAGTCATAGTTTAGTCCTGGTTTAATCCTGGTTTAGTCCTGGTTTAGACCTGCTTTAGTCATAGTTTAGTCCTGGTTTAATCTTGGTTTAGTCCTGGTTTAGACCTGCTTTAGTCATAGTTTAGTCCTGGTTTCATCCTGGTTTAGTCCTGGTTTAGACCTGCTTTAGTCATAGTTTAGTCCTGGTTTAATCCTGGTTTAGTCCTGGTTTAGACCTGCTTTAGTCATAGTTTAGTCCTGGTTTAATCCTGGTTTAGTCCTGGTTTAGACCTGCTTTAGTCATAGTTTAGTCCTGGTTTAATCCTGGTTTAGTCCTGGTTTAGACCTGCTTTAGTCATAGTTTAGTCCTGGTTTAATCTTGGTTTAGTCCTGGTTTAGACCTGCTTTAGTCATAGTTTAGTCCTGGTTTAATCCTGGTTTAGTCCTGGTTTAGACCTGCTTTAGTCATAGTTTAGTCCTGGTTTAATCTTGGTTTAGTCCTGGTTTAGACCTGCTTTAGTCATAGTTTAGTCCTGGTTTCATCCTGGTTTAGTCCTGATTTAGACCTGCTTTAGTCATAGTTTAGTCCTGGTTTAATCCTGGTTTAATTCTGGTTTTGTCCTAGTTTAGTCTGGCTTTAATCCTGGGTTAAACCTAGTTAAAACCTGGTTTAGTCCTGGTTTAGCCCTGGTTTAGTCCTGGTTTACTCCTGGTTTAATCCTTGTTTAGCCCTGGTTTAGTCCTGGTTTACTCCTGGTTTAATCCTTGTTTAGACCTGGTTTAGTCCCCATTTAGTCCTAGTTTAGCAGTTGTTTAGACCTGATTCAGTCCTGGTTTAGTACTGGTTTAGTCCTGTTTAATCCTGGTTTAATTCTGGTTCAGTCCTGGTTTTGTCCTAGTTTAGTCTAGGTTTAATCCTGACTTAAACCTAGTTAAAACCTGGTTTAGTCCTGGTTTAGACCTGCTTTAGTCATAGTTTAGTCCTGGTTTAATCTTGGTTTAGTCCTGGTTTAGACCTGCTTTAGTCATAGTTTAGTCCTGGTTTCATCCTGGTTTAGTCCTGGTTTAGACCTGCTTTAGTCATAGTTTAGTCCTGGTTTAATCCTGGTTTAATTCTGGTTTTGTCCTAGTTTAGTCTGGCTTTAATCCTGGGTTAAACCTAGTTAAAACCTGGTTTAGTCCTGGTTTAGACCTGCTTTAGTCATAGTTTAGTCCTGGTTTAATCTTGGTTTAGTCCTGGTTTAGACCTGCTTTAGTCATAGTTTAGTCCTGGTTTCATCCTGGTTTAGTCCTGGTTTAGACCTGCTTTAGTCATAGTTTAGTCCTGGTTTAATCCTGGTTTAATTCTGGTTTTGTCCTAGTTTAGTCTGGCTTTAATCCTGGGTTAAACCTAGTTAAAACCTGGTTTAGTCCTGGTTTAGCCCTGGTTTAGTCCTGGTTTACTCCTGGTTTAATCCTTGTTTAGCCCTGGTTTAGTCCTGGTTTACTCCTGGTTTAATCCTTGTTTAGACCTGGTTTAGTCCCCATTTAGTCCTAGTTTAGCAGTTGTTTAGACCTGATTCAGTCCTGGTTTAGTACTGGTTTAGTCCTGTTTAATCCTGGTTTAATTCTGGTTCAGTCCTGGTTTTGTCCTAGTTTAGTCTAGGTTTAATCCTGACTTAAACCTAGTTAAAACCTGGTTTAGTCCTGGTTTAGACCTGCTTTAGTCATAGTTTAGTCCTGGTTTAATCTTGGTTTAGTCCTGGTTTAGACCTGCTTTAGTCATAGTTTAGTCCTGGTTTCATCCTGGTTTAGTCCTGGTTTAGACCTGCTTTAGTCATAGTTTAGTCCTGGTTTAATCCTGGTTTAATTCTGGTTTTGTCCTAGTTTAGTCTGGCTTTAATCCTGGGTTAAACCTAGTTAAAACCTGGTTTAGTCCTGGTTTAGACCTGCTTTAGTCATAGTTTAGTCCTGGTTTAATCTTGGTTTAGTCCTGGTTTAGACCTGCTTTAGTCATAGTTTAGTCCTGGTTTCATCCTGGTTTAGTCCTGGTTTAGACCTGCTTTAGTCATAGTTTAGTCCTGGTTTAATCCTGGTTTAATTCTGGTTTTGTCCTAGTTTAGTCTGGCTTTAATCCTGGGTTAAACCTAGTTAAAACCTGGTTTAGTCCTGGTTTAGCCCTGGTTTAGTCCTGGTTTACTCCTGGTTTAATCCTTGTTTAGCCCTGGTTTAGTCCTGGTTTACTCCTGGTTTAATCCTTGTTTAGACCTGGTTTAGTCCCCATTTAGTCCTAGTTTAGCAGTTGTTTAGACCTGATTCAGTCCTGGTTTAGTACTGGTTTAGTCCTGTTTAATCCTGGTTTAATTCTGGTTCAGTCCTGGTTTTGTCCTAGTTTAGTCTAGGTTTAATCCTGACTTAAACCTAGTTAAAACCTGGTTTAGCCCTGGTTTAGACCTGGTTTAGTCCCGATTTAGTCCTAGTTTAGCAGTTGTTTAGACCTGATTCAGTCCTGGTTTAGTACTGGTTTAGTCCTGTTTAATCCTGGTTTAGACCTTGTTTAATCCTGGTTTAGTCTGGGTTTAATTCTGATTTAGACCTAGTTAAGACCTGGTTTAAGCCTGGTTTAGTCCTTGTTTAGTTCTGGTTTAGTCCTGGTTTAATCCTGATTTAGTCCTGTTTAATCCTGGTTTAGACCTTGTTTAATCCTGGTTTAGTCTGGGTTTAATTCTGATTTAGAGCTAGTTAAGACCTGGTTTAAGCCTGGTTTAGTCCTTGTTTAGTTCTGGTTTAGTCCTGGTTTAATCCTGATTTAGTCCTGGTTTAATCCTGGTAATCTTGGTTTAGTCCCGATTTAATCCTGGTTTAGTCTTGGTTTAATCCTGATTTAGAGCTAGTTAAAACCTGCTTTAGATCTGGTTTAGTCCTGGTTTAGACCTGGTTCAGACCTGGTTTCTCAATAATAATCCCAAATAATATTAATAAAAATCATATCTTTATTTAAAAGCACGTAGCAATGCTGCAATGCCAACGCAAAGGCAAAATAATCCAACAACATGAAGAATGAGGGTCACAATGGTGCTCCAGAAGGCAAACAGGTAAAGAGACTTGTTGCAGTAGCATTGGCTGTTTTATTGTAGCTGGGTTCGTAGATGGAATAAATGAAAACATTACCTGTAAAAAGAAGAAAACATATGAAATTGTCACTTTTAGTTTTACTTATTTGATTTGAGGTTACCTGCAACAAACCAGCCAAAGTAGAGGAGCCTCAGACACACTTGTTTCCAGTTAGAAGTGAGTAGGATTTCACTGAAGGTCTTCACTATTGAGAGGATTCCCATCACTAGCAAATAGACTGGAATAAGTGGCTCCCTTGGACAGTCATAAAAGTAGATTGAGCCTGCGAGACAGAGGAAGTATAAATACAAATATACAAATACTGTATGTATTATGAAGTAAGGACAAGTTGTCACCTACCCATCAGAATTTGAGCAACAGGCAAAATGATAAAGGTCACTGATAAAAGAGCAGACCATATAAATTAGTTATGGTGTTAACACTCTAATAAGTCAAAATTGTGTGTTTAATAAATACCTTTTGTTCTTTCTGTCTCTATTATTTGGATTTTGTGTACTTTTTTATTTTTATTCATTTATTTATTTTTAAAATAGGGACAGTACATATTAATGAACATATATGTAATATGTAAATATGTCAGATTCTAGCCAGTGGCTAATTTCCATCTGTTGTCCCTAGACAGGTTGATGTTATACAATACACTAAAACAGCTCACTAACTGGACATGCACACAACATAACAACACTAAACATAATGACACAACAAATAAAAACAAACAGGAAGCACAGCTCATTTATCCCACAGGGGCCAGGTTAAAGGACCGACTAAAAACACATGGATCTGCTCAATATTAATCATTATTCATAGTTAAGAAAAAGTGCAATCGTGTATTGTACATAGCCCTTATAAAGTGCTGAAATTCATTACACGTAGCCCAATAAATATTATTAAGTGCTGGATTATAAAAATATGTGCTAGTTTGTATAAATAAATATGTGCTAAGTTATATTACAGATGGCCCTCTTAATACAAAACAAAACACTAACAATTTAAGACAAGTACTTCATGTGCTTCAGGAGAACTGTCTGCCATTGTTTGGTGTTATTCAATCTAAAAACAAAGATTTTAGTTTACTCAGGATATGGCATTTCACAAGAATCACCTGCACATTGCACAAACTTCCACACATTTTTTCCACAGAGTACACTGTAAAAAAATAAAAAAAATAAATAAATAAATAAAATGCTGCGAAAACTCAAAAACTCAAAGCAACAGGATCTCTCAAGATTTTTGAGTTTGGGGCCAACTCAAAGTCTCAAGTTTTCAACAACTAATAGTTTGTGTTCACTTAATTTGACGTTCATGTGTCTAAAAACTTTCAATTTTAGCTTTTACCCACTATAATTTTTTTTTACTCATCTTACAGCCATCTTACTACTGCTATTATTCAGAAAAAAGTACAGTTGTTGTGTTCAGAGATATTTATTTTTCAATAAACAGCAGCAACAACAGATATTGAAACTGTGAATACAACGTTAACAGACATTAATAATTCACATGTATACATTTTTTGTCAATAATACTTTTTCTGAACAAAAAGTTGGCTGTAAGATTAGTTAAAAAATAATGATAGCAAGTATAACTTAAAATACATCAAATCAGGTGAACAAAACATTTTGTTTTGAGATTTTGAGTTAACCCTAAAACTCAAGTCTTGAGAGATCTTTTTTTTTTTTTTTTTGACATTGTACAAGCAGCATACCTCTGTAAATGAGTTTTGTTGCAACTTATCAAGCTATTTTTCAAATCCCAGCAACTATGAGCCTAAGACAAAGTGCTAGAAACAGGATTGAAACTTAGAAGAGACACTCTTAAAAAAAAAAATCTTATCTTACCAATCAGCTACTCGTGCAGAGTGGTGCTAGTCCTTTTGAAGTGGAAGTGAAATTGTAACTAGGAACTCAAAATAAGCTTTTCAAAAAGTACACAGCTAAATGAATTGTTGTTCAAAAATAACGATAAAAATGATCAAATTTAAATGTACACTTTTATACTATAATTTATTTATGTCATGTTCGGCCTGTGACCTACTATGACTGTTGAATTTCGGCCCGAACCATGAACTGAGTTTGACACCACTGATCTAGATTTTGCATAGGTTTTTGTGCCAGATGCCCTTCCTGATGCAACCCTCTCCATTTATCCAGGCTTGTGACATGCACACGAGTACACTGGCGTCCCATCAACTTAAAATAAAACCATCGTCATCTTCTTCCACTTATTTTAGTTTTAGCTTGGTCAGTTTTCCTAACGCATGCATGTCTTTGAACAGTGGGAGAAAGCCTGGGCCTGAGGATTTATACCCACTACTTCCTTGCTGAGAGAAAAAAGTGCTAACCACTCTGCCAGCATGCACCCCATGAACCAAAATATCTCCATTAATTAAAGCTGGTACAATTACTTAACCAGCTCACTTTTCCTGAATGCATGAGCGCCCAAAGAAAGGGATTGTTTCAAGGGGAGCTGCTTTGATTCCCCAAAAGACAAATTTTGAGTCGTAGTAAATTTTATTGTAGGCTAATGCAGATTTTAAACAAAGGCCTCTCGTGCATGTTAATGAACCCAATGATTTATTTATGTTTTGCCTTTGACAAAGGGAGCGTGCCAGTGATCAGGCGCGGCCCACGGACCGCTGAGGGTAGAAGGCCTTGTCAGCATTATGTTCGGTCTGTTGGATAGATTAGCATGTTAAAATATGTACATACTAAAAAAAAAAAACACTTAGCTATTTACATGATGGGGCTGTCCCAGGGCGCTACAGGGGAGTGTGATTCCTGCACTGCAAACGGAGCGGCCCATACGTTCTCAGCACACTCCCAATCATGAGATTGACATCCGGATTTTAGCATTATATTCAACAATATCCAAAGGCAGAACGTGACTAGGAGTGCGTTTTAATACAGACTCGACTATTAATGATATACAGCTATTTAAGATTCTTTTCGTGCATTATGGGATTAGCGATATTATTATAATTCCAGGTCAGCGTATTAAAAATGTATGTGCATGCATAGTGGAAAAGAGTGTTCATATCAACGTTGGATTCAGTCCATAAAAGGAAGAAAATTATTTTCATTATGTACAGTTGAGTGATGTTGGCTTTGTATTTTAAAGTTTTATTAGGTTTTAGTGATATCGCTAACTCTGCCACATGATTGGAAATGAAAAACATGCTTGATGCTGGTTGTATAGATGCGTGGACCTTGGGAATGTAAAATAACATATAATTACCTTTGTAAGATACATTTCTTATGCATGCAACATACATTTTATGCATCTTTTATGAGTGTTTTCTGGTTTAGAACATTACGGGTCATGACCAAAAGTTTCCCAGTGTGCTTTTCTATTCATCTTGTACCCCTTATTCCTGGATTTTCTGCCTGAGTATGACCTGAAACTGACACCTGGACCAGGCAGGGTCAGGACGAAAATTTCCGGCTAGATTCTGGAGCTGTGTGCTCTTTTTCCCTCGTGTCTGCACAGGGAGTGCTTTGCCCCTGGTTGAACGCACTGACACCAGAACCGTGAATGTTATTTTTTTCATGTTGAACCATGAAAGTAGGCTACAGCTTCTCTCGCTCTTCACAGAAACGATGTGACCTAATGTGGCAGTTTTATGATAACCCTATGATAATTTAGTTAAAGGTCCCATATAATGCTTTTTTCAGACTTTTTAATTTTTTATTTAATTTTTTTATTTGACCTTTATTTAACCAGGAAAGTCCCACTAAGATACAGAATCTCATTTGCAGGTGAGTCCTGACCCCATGGGGGACAGGACTAGGAGGAGGATAGTGACCACCTGTCCCGCTTTTGGTTGTACTGCACAGCCATTTGAGCCTATGTCCAGTGTCCCGCACATTGAGATAATGTCCCACTTTATCATTAGTCATTGTTGACATGGGAAAACACATGACATGTGATCCCTCTCTGCGAGTCAAAAAGAGGTTTTTACCATTTGTCCAGTGCTTGAGAAGTGAGTGCTCAGGATATTAATTTGATAGGCTGTGTCATACGTCAATCAAACCACAGACATGTGAACGGCATGAACACGAGCAGCTCTGTCACTCACATTAAAAGTCGCTACAGGAAAGGCAGAGCAGAGGTGGCGTGTCTGGTGGCAAAACTATGGCTAGCTGCAGCGAGACAAAGAAAAAAAGAATATGCAGGTATAATAGGGAATCGACAGAAACTTACGTATGGGTACGACCAGTGGAGGGAGAACCAGAAAGAGTGTTTTGCAGTCTTTGTAAAACTAGCCTTTCAATTGCACACGGATGTGAATATGACCTAAAACGACACAGCACACGTGAGGTTCACCACAAAAGAGCATGACAGCAAAAAACGTCAAAATCAAAGCACTCTTTTTTTCTTCAATCCAAAGAATGAGAGTGGCTCAGATGGAAAAACAGCCGCTGAAATTGCGAGTGTTTACCACTCAGTACACCATGACCATTCATACAGGGCATCCGACTGCAGTAACAAGCTAGCTCCTGTCATTTTCCCTGACTCTGAGATTGCAAAAAAAATGTTGTGTGGCCGCAAAAAATCTGCAAGTATTATAACAGATGTCCCTGCCTCTGTCTCAGTGGGGCAATGTATAAAAGAGTTGACAACACCCATGTCCTCAAGTGACAAGCACACACCATTTTTCTCTGTTGCTTCAAATACTTCAAATTACAGCAATACCAAGCTTTTCCCATTGGCATAAGATACTGGACACCAGAGGTTTAGTTAAAAAGCAACGTCTATGACTTCTATGAGGATAGTGAAGAGATATCAGAGTCCATTCACCGTCAGATAACAAATAAACTAAAAAAGAATGGCCTAAAACTTGAAATGATTTCTGCCTACACAGCTGATAATGCTAGTATGAATTATGGAAAGTATAAATCTGTTTATCAGAAGCTCAAGGTAGACATTCCTGGCATTATCAAGGCAAACTGTATGGCTCCCATTGTGCACAACTGTGCAAAACATGCAGGTGACACCCTTGACATAGACATTAAATGTACAGTATGTGCAGAATTATTAGGAACCCAATGTCTTGTGCTCTTACCTTGCTGTAGCCACCTATTTAAATTGGTGAGAGAGTCTAGTTTGTTCACAGATGTAACATGACTGTTCCGGCTGATTGACCTCTTTGTTAACCTACTAGCAAGTGTGATAACTCAAAGTTGTCACTTGTACCTGTGCAGAATTATTAGGTACTGGTGACTGAACACTAATATGGGTCGGAAAAAAGAACTTAACTTCTACTGAAAAGGATAAAATGGTGAAACTACTGGCTGAAGGACTCAGTATAAGAGAAATAGCAAAACATCTGAACTGAAACTGGAGGACTGTAAGACATGCAGATGAATTTTAGCACAGTGTTGTGGACAGACAAGATTAGAGTAACATTAGATGGTCCAGATGGGTGGGCTCGAGGTTGGATAGCTCAAGGACAAGATGCCCCAAGCAGGTTCAGAAGGCAGCAAGGTGGTGGAGGAATCATGGTATGGGCAGGAATCATCAACAGTGAGGTTGCTGGCCCCTTCAGAGTAGAGCAGGGTGTGAAAATCAACTCAGAGAATTACTGCAAGTTCCTTGAGAGCACACTATTCAAGCAGTGGTACAAGAAGAAACCTGCAGCTTTCAAGAAAAAGATGATCTTCATGCAGGACAACGCTCCTTCACGCTGCCTCTCATTACACCACTGCATGGCTAGCACAGAAAGGCATTAAAGATGACCGCCTAATGTGTTGGCCACCAAACTCTCCCGATTTAAACCCCATCGAAAATCTTTGGGCTATACTCAAACATGTTGTGTATGCTGAAGGAAAACAGTACACTAGTTTGGAAACTGTCTGTCGTTGCAGCAGCAAAGTTGGTTGATCCTCAGCAGGTGAAAAGGCTAACCTGACTCAGTAGATGAAAGACTGTTGACAGTGATCAAAAAGAAGGGAGGATATGTGAAAAAGTGAAGTGGATCGGACTGAACTTTAAGTTGTTATCTTGTTATTAAAGCTTAAACTGGATGTTTATTGTCAATTCTTATGTCATTGTATTGTTTTGATTTGGTTTTCAATAAAATGAAGTTGACATAGATGTGTTTCAAGCTTAGTACCTAATAATTCTGCACAGCCAATAGTGACAACTTGTGATTATTACTCCTGTTAGTTGTCTACCAATGAGGTCTTGCAGCCAAATATGTTAAATCATATCCACAGGCACATTAGAATACCCAAAAGGTTTAAGTAAGTGACCACCCTAAGGTAAAAGCCTAAGACATGGGTGTACCTAATAATTCTCCACACACTGTACAGTTAACAAGATTTTCAGTCATTTCTCATCATCTGCTAAGCGTAATGAAGAACTGAAAAAAATGTTTGAATTTGTGGAAGAGGAGTATCGTAATGCGTTAAGACATGTCCCAACAAGATGGCTTAGTATATGGCCTGCTGTTACAAGGCTGCATGCCAGCTGGCCAGCTGTTAAAGCCTACTTTTGTCACTAGGAGACCAAAACTGTCCAAAGGTGCTATGGAAGCTGTTTAAGAAGGATCAAGACAGTGAGGGGCAACCTCTTGAGTTACAGGCCTATCTGTCTTTCCTTCATAATGCACTAAAAATATTCCATGATGCTATCCTGCTGTTGGAGGGAGATGACAGCACAGTGTGTGAGCTATACCATATCATGTCCACACTTAAGACAAAGCTCCAGCAGTGACAGAAGGATTCCTTTTTTTGGGTAGAGACCAGTATGCTTATTCAAATCTTTCAAGACCCTAAAGCAGCAGCAATCAAACACGACTTTTCCAATTTCCAAAAGTGTGGAAAAATGGTATGACTTCTCAGACAGCAGTTTTCACAAACATGTCTGTCTTGTGCCTGAAGATGGAATTCACATTCTTCCAGCTATGCAATGTTGCAGAGGCACTCCAGATAAATGATAAGCTGGACATGGGTGAACTCTATGAAGAGTACTGTCATATTGCCACGCCAGCAGCAGGTTGTAAAGAAAACAGGTGCTGTGGTGGAGAAGTGGACAGCACTGCTCACGGCACAAATACACCAAATTTGACTGCACTAGGATTCTTTCTCCTCAGCATCCCTGTAACCAATGCATTTGTGGAAAGAGTGTTCTCCCTAATGACAGCAACATGGACTGATCAACAAAACAGATGTTCAATGAATTTTATAAAAAGTGAGATTCAAGTTAAGAGCAACTTTGCATATAGCTGTACAGAATTTTACAGTTTTGCTGTAAAAGAGAAGGCCTTACTAGAAGCTGCACAGTCAAACTAAAAATAGAACTAAGGTAAGATCAATAATTCTCATATAAAATATAGAATAAATAATTGCTCAAATGTAATATGGTGTGTGTGTGTGTGTGTTGCTGTGTTTCAGGAAAGACCTGTCAATGGTGCTGTGAGCTGGTGTTGGCCAGCTGCTGGAGGGAGAAAAGGCAGTGACAGAGGGAAGTTCAAGAGAACGTTTGATTTCCATCCCATTTTATCGGTATTATTCCAATAAATAATGTCTCAATAAAGACATTGCTTTACAAAATTGGTGTGGCTTTTGGAACAAGAACTGCACATCAAATGCCTTAAACTGTGGCAGCTGTATCTTTAACTAAAAGATGAGTTGTAGACTCAGGCTGTAGGCTGAAAAGCAAGGTATGCAAGTTAATATATCAAAGCTTTAATTTATCGAGTCCGTTCCACCATGTCCCACCAAATCACACTACATGTCCCACTTTTTGGACTTTTTGGGGTGGTCACCCTAGGGACCCTTTGTACATGTTTTTAGTGGTAGGGGAAACCGGAGCACCTGGAGGAAACCTACGCAGATATGGGGAGAACATGCAAACTCCACACAGAAATGTCCCATCCACCTTCTTGCTGTGAGGCAGGAGTGCTAACCACTATGCCACCGTGCCACCAAATTGTTTTATACACGTTTCTGTTAGTATTTCATGTTTTATAACTTAAAATAATGTATATGTATGGAAAACATCTTTTGGGGAGCTAATATTTTGAACTATTGGAAAAGGGGTCTGATGCCCCCTGCTGACAATTGTGAGGAATCAGTGGCGGCTACTGGTCTTTAACACAGGGGAAGCTGAAAACATTTAATGGGCTAACTAGCAGCTAGTCTCCATACAGTGATCTTGAAAGAACAAACAAACAAAACTAAAACAACATGCAAACTCAACAGCGCTATAACTGTTGTTTATTTATTGTGTAGTCTGTACAAACGGTGAAAATGAAGTAAATCACTTGCTTTAAACTCTGCATGGCTCCTTCAACTCAGCTCAGTCTCCTCTGTTGCTCCAATTCATCTCCTGCTGTGAAGTCGGTGCACAGCAGGCCACTATTGGCGCTCACTGCTGTCTGTCAAAATCTTCCGCCAGTTCCTCCAATCATCACTGATCAGCCAGCGTCATGGCACACCCACTGCTCCATTGACTCCCAGAGATGCTCAGCGTCCACAGGCGGGACAATTTTGGCTCATTAGCATCATTTGCATTTTTGCTATGAAAAGCACTCTGAGCAGTCTCATAGGAATCCACTGAAGCTCAGCATCAATAGAGATTTACACAGCATCTGAGCCGCTCTAAAGTGGGAGGAGCATCACGACGAGAATCAGACTAAAGCTGATTAATGAACGACTCACGAAATTAATCACATTCTAGCGCACATTTAATGCAATTTAATATCTGTTTTTATGAAATTCAACAGTGCATATTGGGCCATTTAGTTTATGAAATTTTAGGGGAAGCTCAGCTTCTCTTTTTGTCAATGAGAAATGACCACTATGGGTTATGTACAAAGCATAAAATTGCTAATAAGCACCGTAATGGTGGGCTCAGAGGAATGGACTCAAATAGCACGACTCAACTTGAGACCGGTTCAATAGGTGTTTATTGCTCAAACAGGCTACGGTTTCCAAAAACCTGGCAGACAAAAGGCAAATTCTAAAAACAAACAACAACAACAACAAAAGGTCAGAAAACACACTAAAGCTCCCAGGGAAAGTTGGCTGCAACGCAGACAAACAAAAATGAACTGACAAACTGGCACAGGACAAAGGGAAGGAGTATGGCGTTTTATTTGTGCCAATATTATGAGAGAAGAATATAATAATTTGAGCAGACAGAACTGTTTTGTGCATGCGCTTCCTAATTTTCCTCATTCGACATGTCTGTGTTGTGTCAAAATGTTCTTCTCCTTGCTCAACAGTCTCCCCTCTGCTCTCAAAACTCTGATTTCCTCACTCAAAACACAAAACGTCCTTTGTATGACAACCAATAGCAACCAATTTTCTGATTGGCTCAGACCCAGGGCATGAGAATAGAATTTTCTGAGAAGTTTGATTTAATATAGCATTTAATATAGCAATTAGCATATATAATAGCGTGTGGCTTAGCTAAAGGCTAAATGGTTTCTGAATGTGTGTTCTGCTGGACAGGAGTTACAGAAATGTGGCAGTCATAGACCACAGTTTATGCCGAGGTTTAATTAATCAATAGATCACCACAAATCCTAATTTAAGTTGATGTCAGATTAAGTAAAAATGAATGGGGCAAACACTGTTGTCATGGAAACCACAGGCACCACTCTCCCACAGTTAACTTGGATTGGTTTATATCATTAGAAGCCATATTGGCCTGGGCGGCTGTTGGTGGCGAAATTTGCCAAATCAGAGCAACAGACCAAAGCAACCGAGACCAACGAGGCATCTACGTCTATGGGTGTGGAGATAATTAGACACAGGTGAAGCACATTAGGGAGGGTCAGGTGATCACACAAGGCGGGAAACCAAACAAAGACAGGAAGTGAAGGGAGATACAAAAATAAAACAGGAAATGCACAATGAAAAAAACATGTCCTAGGTGCTAGGTCTGGATATGAAAATGATTGCAGCAGGTGTTGCAATAGCAAACAAGATTACAAATACTACTCCAGGTATGGTTTATAGGTGGAAACATTATAACATGATTAAAAGCTAAACAAAAAAAAAAAAAAAACATGTTTAGCTTAATAGGGACCTTTAAACAATACACTGAAGTCTTACTATGAGTGAGTCACCAGTTTGTCTTTGCAACATCATTTTGGTTAAATATTTGAAATTATTGCATTCTTGCTTTTATGCTATAAGGGGAAGTAACATTTTTATTCAATAACTGCAAGTTTGGTCTCAAATTAAGGACATTCCAGAGTCTAACAGGTGAACATTGATCATAAAAAGAAAGAAGAGTCAGAAGAGTGGTGGGATATTCTTTCTGGTATTACTCATAACCAGAAGTGCTTTTGCTAAAATGTACCAAACCAAATTGCTTTCATTTTTTCCTCACATTCTCATGTGTTACCACACACAGAGTCCTTCAGATTCCAGCTGCCGAAGGTTATAACAATAACAAACTGGCCTCCCGCAGAGCTGACAAGTGCTCCTTAAAATGGTGACAATCCCAATAGTGCTTTGGAAGATATCAGATAAATTGTGCCGTGAAGTGCTACTTAAAACGTCTGTTTTATTGCTTTTCTTGGGCTGAACCGAAAGTGCTTGTTTGTGTACAATCTGTCATTATTAAAGAGTGGAATTTGGAGAGTCTTTCTCAAATGGAGGTACAGTTTACCCATCTGAAGACTCGAGAAAGAATGGTTATTTTAAGATGTCATGAAGGCTTTATATTAAAAGCCCCCAAAACTATGTCAGTTTGTTGTTGTTGTTGCAAAATGAACATTTGTGCAAACTTTGCTTTTGAGATAATAATAATTTATACGTTTTTACACAGCCCCATCTATATCACAAGTAAGCAAACCCAACGAAATGCGCAACCAAGAAGGTTAGAAGGTATTTAAATGCCTTAATATGCACAAAGACCTCATTTATCTATCCAGGTGACATGAAATGAGAGGCTTTATACCAGTAAAGCCCACTTTTAAATTGTATACAGATAACTGTACAAGCTAGTTATGTGTGTTAGCAGATATGTAGCTGGCTGAGTCTGACAGCTATTAGTAACTCCAAACAACAGACACATTATTGGAAAATTTACCTTGTATGTCGACATCCCTCAGAAAAAAAAAAACTTTTTAATTCTGTCATGATAGCTAATCTATGTTTAAATCCCCTAAAATATATATTTCTCTATTTTCATCACAAACTGCATTGAACATATCACAAATGTCATCAAGGTACTAGGCACTGGCCCTAGAAGGTCTGAACAAAGCCAACTAGAATATGTTTTAAATATGGTAAATGGACCTGCACCCACAATGCTTCAATATGCAACATAAGATAATTTCTTACTTTTAATGGGATATCATCTCTAACATAAAATGCAACGCCACCATCTTTGTTTCTATCTTCCCTGAATAACTTATAACCAGACACAGACATTAACTCAGCATCTGTAAAAGATGAGTGCAGGTGTGTTTCAGACAGGGCTAGGATTTGAATACTATTCAACTACATGATGCAAGTTATGTCTTCAGTTTTATTCCTCAAACTGCAGATGTTCAAGTGAGCTATAGTCAAACCTTTAAGTTGAAAAACAAATTGACTCATATCAGTGTACACAACGTACAATTACACAAACTATTTAAAGGTAAAGTGTCATCTATACATACTTTTAACTTGGTGTTTGGGCTTTTCCACTCCCGGGTTTAATGACCAGTTTATCATGGAGTTTAGTGTCTAGGGCTGCCTGCTGATGTAAATAGTTATTCTGTCTTGCACATGCACAGATAATACATGTTGCTCAGTCGTGAGTCTGAATTGCTTCTGTGTGTGCAGCTACTTTTAGTGGCCACTGTGACAGCGGGCGGACGTTGTGTTGGTGTGTCCCAGCCTTAATGCAACAGTTTTCTGTGAAGTCAAAATAACAGCTCTTCCTAAAAAGACATTTTTTCATACATACACATTATTTTAAGTTATAAAATGTGAAATACTAATGCAAAAGTGTCAAAATACTGTTTCAAAAAGCCTGAAAAAAGCTTAATGTAGGACCTTTAACTACTTTCTATCAAGTACAAGAAACTAATTGCATAGATTTTTCTCGCTGGGCAGTTACCCAAGTGTCCAATATGTCTCTGTTAAAGAATGCAATTTGGACATTCTTCCTTAAGTGGATTAAATCCCTTTAAATAGCCACACACAGTAGTAGAATGAGCCCAGACAGTTGTGGTGATGATATGGGCTCATTGATGTCCGATGGAGCCAGACTGAGCTGCAGCTCGTGACCCCTGGAGGTCCCAAAAGGGCCGAGGGTTGGAGCCTGACCTACTGGTGTTTCCTCCCTGCCAGTCAACACAAGCCCTGGCTGCCAGGAACACTGCTCCAAATTGACCCCTGACCCTGGTAGTGTTTCTCTGCGGCTGCCGACCGGCCTAGCGAGCGCAGTGCGGGGCCAAGTCTCCAGAGGCCTGAGGTCTGTGTGGTCTGGTCTGGGCGGAGACCTCGGTAAGACATAGAGTAGAGGAGTCTATTTGGGAACTGGAGTGCGTCATTGACATAGCTGTGCATAGTCATCGTATTATTGTTGTTGTGTACAGTAATAGTGTGTGTTCGACTGCAGGCAAAAACATTCAATGACCTCAAATTACGTCAATGGCAAAGTATACTCTTTGCTGTGTACTTCATCATACACAGATGAGGCATAACATTAAGACCATCTGACTATTAATGGTACAATTGCCCATTTTCCTCCTTTTAACTATCAACTTTGAGGACAAAATGTTCACTTGCTGCCTAATATATCCCACCCCCTAACAGGTGCCATGATGTATCTGTGTTATTCACTTCACCTGTCAGTGGTCATAATGTTATGGCGCATATGGCTTGCCCACAGTTACGTAAACCAAGACCACAAATGATATAAATGGGATGATCCTAAACTTGCCTCTGTTGTATTAGAATAGTGTCTAAAAATTTATATTTTTCATTTTTAGGGGCTCTTCATGTTTGTTTGTTGTTGTAGTTGTTTTTTTTTTTTTTTTTTTTTGTGTGTCTTTTCAGCTATTTATGCCTCTTTAGAAGAGACAGCATAGACTAGAAATTATTTGGTTTAATTTGCAATATAAATATAATGAGAATATAATAGACATTTCTAAATTAATATAAATACATCAAAACAGACAAGACATAAAACAAAAACAATTTATTAAGCCAATAATACCTGACATTCAGGGCAATTCTCCAAATTACATAAAATCCCACTTTCTGTGATAATTTCTTTCACCTGCTCATTAGTGCACAATTTCCCAATCCCAACCAGTCTGTTTTTTGTATTATTTTGCCATAATTAAACTTGATTGAGTTTGTTTAGTAATTTTTACAAGCTTTTTTATTATAATGTATCAGACATCCAGTCATTATCAAAGACGCTTTAAAGCTACATTGTGTGAGATGTATTTTTTCCTATCTTAAAGGAACATAATTTTTACTTTGACTGAACCTACAGAAAATTCTTGTTTTTACACCTAAGCATAATTCTGTTTCAATTTCAAAATTAGATGCTACATTAAGGGTCCATATTATGCTTTTTTTCCTGGCTTTTTGAAATATTTTTTGACACCTTTGCATTAGTATTTCATGTTTCATTTTTATGTTTTATAACAGGGGTGTCCAAACTTTATTATTTGAGGGCAACGTACTAAAAAATATAGGAAGAGTAGGGCCACTCACAGAGATAATTTTTGGGGGGCTAACGACCTCTAATTTCCATTTTACTTCTTAAGTGCCAGGTCTATCGCATACAAAAATGTTTGTTACTGAGCTACTCATGTCTAGAAATAACTCACTTTTGTGTGAATATACTGTATGATAGTTGAGACCTGGCAACAACCAAGAATCCCCGTAGTTGCAGTACCACTAGGAGGTAGCATCTGCTGAAATCGCTCTGGTTGGAGAAATGAAAGCCATCTATGCACATGCTGCTAACTGCTTCTTAAAAAATGTTGGATTTTAAAGAGTCACCATAAAAAGTCAGAAAAAGTACTACTTGTGGCAACTTGAGAGATGGAAGACCAAGGGCCAATAAAAGAGCTGTTACTTTGACTTCGACTGATAACAGGGGGGAATGGACAAAGAATAAAATAGCTATTTAGCACATCTATTAACAACGTAATGTTATCAGAAAGATAAATGAACTGTCTGCTTTGTAGTGACGGCAATTTAAGAGCTGAAATGATCAGAACAAGTCTTGTGTATGGCCTTTAGGAACGAGCACTTCCTGGTATCGCGGGTCAACATAGAGCTGCGAGAGTGAGCGTTTTAAAGTCTTGCGAAAGGGACAGAATCAGCATACAGGATTGTGAATGAAACAAACTCCAGGCATGCAACATGATAGAAAGCTCAGAAAAGTCAATTTGGCAGAATGGAGGACATTTAAAAGGCCAAAAACTACACAAACCGCTTTTAATTGCATAATTGTTTACTTGCAAATTCATTCAGGATCTTTTTATCATGCTTTTTCAACACTCAGTAGTCTGAATAGGTTCTAAATTTGGACATTTCAGGACCACAGTAGTTCCTAAATGTGGCATGAAACATGAACATGAGTCCTGCTGAGGTTTGAACTACTTTAAATTGTTCTTGTCTGATTTGTTTATTGCAAACAGCTGAAAGCAGCATTTTGCCAATAATCATAATTTGCAATCGTGTTTGAATAATTTCGAGCAGACCCATGCCAACTGATCCCCAGCCAGGACGATATCTCTTTCAGACTTTGTTGTGCATATCCCCAGGCAGACGGACTAATTACAACCAGTAGGGTCCACTCGAAACGCGAACCCAGGAAGCAGGACGCTGCCAAGTTCGTCCCTTTGATCAGCTTCACTGGCCAGAGCCGCCGGTGGTCCGCTCTACGACTATGTTCCAAAATACAAGGGGGGCCACGGTACCCACCACTGTCATGGTTCTACCCAAGAAATTAGTTCAGTAAGGGGCTAATAACGGCGTAACAATCGGAGGTGCTTTGAAGACAGGAGGGAAAGACGGAATCAGCCACCAGAGCGGAAACTGCCGCTGATGGGGATGATGGGATGGAATGACAAGGGTCGGAGAATGGGAAACACGCACTTCCTGATCATCGGGATGAGGATGAGGGGGAGCAACAACATGGTTTAGGCTGAAATCAGGCTGTATGCAACAAGAATCAGGAGGTTCAGAAGCAAATGGAGCCATAGTTCCAACATTGAGTGATGGGCCTCTCAAATGTGTATCAGTATAACCCTGTCCTTGGATATGCAGTAGGTTTGGACCAGAATGTCAAATAATTTATAGCCACATTTCCCAGAATTGCTCACTGGCACATATGGCAAAAACATTTTTGCCTCCTGGTGTATTTCGTCATTGTGTTTTCAGCCCATGGAGCAGCTGGTCTGCATACTCTGACATGTAAAATGTTCTAAAGGATATTTTGCCCTAATGGGATACTTTTGGCAATATTTTCTGTACTTGATAACATTTTGTGCATTACTTACTGCCTAAATGTATTTTTTGCTCTCTTTTTTCTTTTGCTAGAATTATTATATTTGACAAAGATGTTCATTAAATAGAAAAAGAATTTGAATTTCAGCACAACAACTGAAAACAATACTTTTTCAACTGTCTAGAAAAAATAAGTCACATTCTTCCTCTTAAAGCCCCTTTTGGTTCCACTGACTTACATTCAAATTACTTATTTTCACTTTACTGCCATTGCAATACAGAAATGTAAAATTCAGTTAATTCCTCTGTAACCCTGTCATCCAGAGGCTAAAAAATACACACAAAAGAAATCACAAGATCCACACTGTTTTCATTTTTGCAGAGAGGCATTGTGGGAGAAATGTTTATATATATTTTCCATATCATATAACTGACTATAGGCCAGTGAAAGAAATTATTTAAACCGAAACACTTTTTTAAAAATACATCCTGGCCTTTAAATGTGTAGGTTTCAGTGTTTCTCATCTGATCCATTTATTTCCTATATGATTGCTTTGTAGAGACATTTCATGTTGGGGTTAGTCATGGTTTTAGACCTGTTTTGTTCCTGGTTTAGCTCATGTTTAGTCCCTGTTGTTTAGTATTGCATTTTTATTGTAATCCCTGTTTTATCCTTCATCACAGTCCTGGGTTAGTCTAAATTTGGGTTCAGTTTAGTCTTTGACAGCCAAAGATGTTCTGAAAAGGTTCTATAAATGATCGAACAACTCCACCTGCAATGTGCTCATGTACCCCTAGGTGTCCCCATACCCCTGGTTGGGAAACACTGCCTTACATGGCTCTGTAAGTAAAGTTTCTAACGCTAATCTAACTGCTAAATGCTAAAGTCAGCTCTTTGCTTCCTTTATGGATTGAAGTCAAATGTAGGGTTAAAAATTGACAAAAAAAGGGAACTAATTGGAACACAACATGGTTTTACAAAAAACTATAATGAAGTCCTATAACATATAATAATATAATACCTCTGTTCCTTCTCCAACTGACTCTCATTCAAAAGTGGCAACTCCTCTCAGTGGAAAACAAGCCAGTAATTTTTTCCAGGATCCATTCCAGTCTCGGTCTTTTCTCGGATCCTAATGAGCGTACTGGTGGTCCATCTGTAAATTGTTCTGTTGAAAAGATTTCATGGCTAATAAAAAACATCAGATTAGCCGCCGGGGCGTGTAATTGACAGCTTGACATTGACCCTTGGTTTCATCGGTGGACTCCTGTAACTTCTGTTTATTGTATAGAGAACAGCAATCTCCTGATCCAAACTGTTGTTGTTTGTGTTGACCTTAAATAGCTTCACCTTTTATATATAAGTAAAATTATCATGGATCCATATTTTGTGGAGTTAGGAATAGAGATCCATTGTGCCAGAGGGGCATTCCACTATCTGTTGGCTTTGTATATGTAAACAGCATCTGTTTGTCATGTTGGTCTTTTAGAACTAGTATGAAATTTTCTCCAGAATTTGCCTTTAAGAATAATTTAATGAGAAAAACTTTATGTGAAATAACATTTTGGGGTACAAAGAGACCCCAGGATAAAAACACATACCCACAGAAACCATCTGAAGTGTAGGCTAGAACTGAAAGGTTTGAAAGACATGTCAACATAGTTATTATTTATAAGATGTTCGAAGTTAGTGGTGTGTGAGCTGAGCTTATCCCCTTAGCTTAGTGCTTCAACAAGATGCAAGGCTGGATTCAAGGCCTGTTTTGGTATCAATAGTTGAGTAGTTACCCACCTTTAGGCCATGAGGATAACCTGTCCTCGAAAGCCTTCCAGGCCCATTGCTGTAGTGAAACCAAGGTTTTAGCACCGAGTTGGACACTAGAGAAAGACTGTGTTGCAGCCCACCTCCTGTGTTAAGAGAAGGCAGTTCTAATAACAAAAATGGCCACCCACGTTCAAACCACATGGCCTCACTGTCTGTCACATTACTGTCCTCACAAAAGTGGCTCTTATTTTTCAGGTGGAGATAGACTGTGGAGTCCAGTCCATTTGATTTACCGGCAGAATGGGCCCTAAAGTAATGAAGCACATTCAGTTAGTGTATCTGCATATAATACTTTTAAGTCATAAAAGTGCAATGTAATTCTTATAGTCAACTAGTCATTTCTTTATACTGTATTATGTCAGTGCCATAAACAATTAGATGTTTATTATTGTTCATTATTAAACTTGGTAAGCATTAGGTAACTATTGTAATGAAAATGTGTATATCGAACATTTTTCATTTTTATTTAATCAAAAGAAAAGCTTGTTCCTAAATGGAGTTGTGCCTGCTGTTAATTTTATAGCTCAGACTTTACATAACCCACTAATACTGACTATAGTTAAGGACTCTCAATGGGCCCCCCCTCATGTGTGCTGTGGGCTTTATTAGTCCTGTACTGTTACTGATGCCTGGCTTCCAGTTAGACATCTGAGTTATGACTGGATCATAGCTGGCCTCATCTGTGCTTTTGTCCCGACCCCCAGACACCATGGACCCCTTCTTAACCTCGTCTCCTTTCATCTGTCTGGATGAATGCTCAATCCTTAGTCTTAAACTTTATTAGCAAATGGTCTATAACAATCAGTCCTGGACTCATCTACAGCCTGTCTGCCCTGGGAGTAGATCCCTCCTGCATGTGGTTCTCCCTGATGTTTTTCTCTTTTCTCCACATCTTTTTGAGTTTTTTCCTTACCAAGAACAGGGGTCTAAATGCGTGGTATGTACTGGGACAGTCTACGGCTATTCCTGTAAAGCTAATCTGTCGCTTAAGAGGACTTTGTTACAACTAACTGCCACTCTCATTCCAGAACAAACATGGTGCCAGCTAAGTGCTAACCTCCAAGCTTCCAAAACGCTAGTTCACACCGCAATGGGTGTAGCCCCTGGTCACCACATCTGCTTCCTTTATGGATTCTACATTGAAGTCGACTGTGAGAATGGAGATGAAATGTTTGGCCTTGGCTCGGATTACAGGACGACATTGTGTTGACAGGAAACAGGTGATTAGGCTTTAACTTTTATAACTCCGATGACATCAGTGGGGTTATTCTCTCAGCCTTTTAAAAGAGCCGCAGACAACATTTTATATGAGGCTTTCCACTGGCCCCGGGGTCGCACTGCTGACGATGACTTAGCTGCGCTTTACGGGGGCAAATCCAGCCGAGCAGCCTTTTTTTATGAGCCACATGCAACTCTGAACGCTCACTGTATATCATATAGGCCTGGTGTAAGCAGAAACATATGCACCATTATTAAACTGCAGGTAATGATGGCTGCTAATAAGTCGGGAGTGCGTTAATTGCGTAGCTGCAGACGAAACAAATTAAAGGTTCTTAAAACGTTAGACCACCAAGCGCCACTGTAACTGCCGCAGCGCTCATTGGCAAGGAAACCACAGCTCTGTGCAAATTGCTACTCGACGTACGCCTTTCAATTTAATGATGGCGGTGGAGGTGGAAGTTGGAAATTCAAGATAACAAGCTAAAGAGTTGCAGAATGTTTCAACAGTATTCAGTGGTACATTGTGCTATAGTGCGTCAATGGCAGTTTTATATCTCGAATAGGTTTTAAAAAAGTGGTTTTCATGAAGGGGGGTGGATGTGTGTGCGCACTCTTGGCTTCAGACGCCTCACCCACACCTTCAGCAGCTGCACATGTGGACTATGTAAATGAGCCAGGTCTAAAAATAAGCCGGTGACACCTCTCACGCAGTCTCTGTGCCCTCATTAGAAGTCTAGCACATGAGCGCCCGGCCAAGTTCAACAGAACAAAACATGAGTCAATGAGAAGTTGTGACCTGTTAAACTTAGATTTTTAAAGGAGTTCCATATTCCCAGCAGCAGTATGTAAAAATACTGTATAGCCTGAATGGTGAAATAAAATAGTATTATAAAGCATGACATCTTTTATTGTCAGAGAATGATTGTCAAGCCAGATACTTCCCTTAAGGCAGTGGTTCCCACGCTATTTGTCTTGTGCACCCCTTGGGCTTTTTGTCATAATGTGAGTACCACCTCAGTCAGACGTGGTGGTCATAGAAAAAAAAAATCTGTCTTGTCAATGTATACATATTTTTTTTGTGAATGCAAATTCCCCTTATGTTTTTAAAACTCAAATTGAAGATGAAAAAATAACATACATAATAATCTGCCTGCCTTAAAATTAAAAATGTAAAAAAAATCTAAATTTTGAAAATAAATTAAAATCAAACATAAGTTCAAAAGCTATTTTTAAAAAACGAAGAAAGAAAAGAACAATTTTAAAGCTATTAAATAAATAATAAAAAAAATAAAATAAAATAAAATAAAATAAAGTGTAATTTTCAAATACTATTCCTTATCTTAAGCTTGACCGTCTTTCATGAGTTTCAATAGTTCAATATACCAAATAATTTCTTATGATCTTCCAAATAAATTATAAAATAATTCCACATACCCCCTGCAAAGTGTTCATGTATCCCTAAGGGTCACCGTACCCCTTGCCTGGAAAATCCAGACTGATATTTCTCTGTATTATTATACAGAGAAATATCAGTCTGGTCACCACGCCGTCCGCAGTGGTTTACTCAAATCCCAACTGTACCGTGCATTTTGATTCGCTTATTTAAGTCATGTGTTCTTCGCTAGCAGCGTCCGCAACAACAACAATCAA
This sequence comes from Bostrychus sinensis, assembly GCA_020698575.1. Lineage (NCBI taxonomy): Eukaryota > Metazoa > Chordata > Actinopteri > Gobiiformes > Eleotridae > Bostrychus > Bostrychus sinensis. The sequence goes on along the minus strand of CM036257.1, from coordinate 7,702,354 downwards.
GGTGGCGCACTGAGGAGCCGAGAGTTTGTTTCATTCAGCGGTAAATTCTGTTTTAAATGACCAAAAACATATCGAGTCATTAAAACCACAGCAGCTTGCAGCACTAGAAGCCTTTATTAAAAAAAAAAAAAAAGTTTTCGGGTTGCTTACTTTCTTGTTGCTTTGTTAACGTCACGTCCGCCATTTTCTGATTGGCTAACTCCGCTGCCCGTTTGCTCCGCGCTAGAAATCAAATTGATTCTATGGCGACCAGACTCATCCGCTGGTACAGCTCATCACTGCTGTCTGTTGATTTGATGATGAGACGAAAGGCAGCATGGCTGCCATTCTGCATCTTCAGCCTCTCCAACCACCAAACACACAATCACTCTAACACATTAATATAGGCAAGGTGTGTAAATTATTTTGCCCAAGGACACGGCGGTAGTAATGACACTTTTTTGAATTATTTTAGTTAAAACGGAAAACAAAAACGTGGGTAATTTAAAAATAAACCATGAAAATAAATAATATGAACCCAGCATTTAAATGTTTTGCCTCCTAAGTGTTATTACGAGCATCGCATTTTACAGTGGGGGGTTGCAGGTCATTTGCACCGATATTTTGTTGCAATCTAAAAAAATTGGGAACATCTGCATTAGATTTAGCCCCAAAATATCACATTTTATAAATCAACATTGACTATACATGGACTGTCAGAACTTGGTAAGATAACATTAGCGAGTTTATCAATATCTAATTTCTAAGTTTTATTTACTAGAACTACTAGCACTAGAAGCTAAAGGGCACAAAATCAATGTAGCTTAGGAAATGTAGATGATTCATGTCCTGCTCTGACCACTATATTTATATTATATAAGACTAGTACATTGGTTGACGTTTGTTCTTTCCGAGTGCTTCTAGATCTTATAAATATGAATTCCCCTGCCACAATATTCACTATGCGGCTAAAAAGATATACTCGGTCTCTGCCGTCATTACCACATTGCACCATAAATAACCACTCATCACCATCCTGACCTGTTCCGGTTACACGTAGGTGCATAGGTCTCCCGCGGGCAAATTTACTGATGGACATTGATTTATAAAGGAAATAAACATTACCTTCACGAGAGGGTGTTTTTATGCACACATATATATCAGCATCAGTCCTACGCAGTGCTTTGTAAATGAGGCCCCCGGCGACAGTGAAGGCCATAACGTATGATTTACAGATTTTTCATACTGATCAAAGCATTCTGTCAGCTCATGTTGCTGACAGTTCAGACAGTGAGGTATGGTCCATGTAAAAGCCTTGTTTTTCACTAAATGATACAGTAGCATTCAGTTTGATACAATACACGTGATTGCGGTGAAATAATAGTAAGTACCATTGTTGCACTTGCAGTTGAAGTAAATAAAGTGCTCTAGGGTTGGTCTTTTTCAGGGCGAAGACTATATTATAGACTTCTGTTTATGTGGTAGAGCGGTTAGTGCTCTTGGTGTACCCTGACTAAGGCCCATAGTTGCTGGGATAGGGTCCAGTACCCGCCACCCATAACAGGAATATTTGGAAGAAGATGAATGAATAAATGTATCTATTGAAAATTTAACCTAGTGGATTCATATTTGAGTGAATGGTTGTCTGTCAGAGTGTGTGTCTCTAAGTGTTGCCCTGCAAACTATCTGGATGTTGTTCAGTGTGTACCCCACCTAAGGCCTAAAGTTGCTGGAATAGGCTCATGAATGAATTGATTAATCTATTTGGCAAATCTGGGACAAACTTTAAAGGACAAGCTCAGCAACTGTTCAAAACCATGACAATAGTTTTACTTTTGCAGAAATATTTTTGGATATGGAATAAGTAACTTGAAATATGGCAGTCCAGATCAAATAAGTAAGATATGTGACCATGCTAACGACATAGAACTGAAAGCCACAATCAAGACTGGTGTTTCTGTTTCATTTAAAGTTAAAGAAATGCTTAAAATCCTCATCCTTACTATCACTATGGTATCCGATAGATGCACCTTTCAAGAATGTTCATCCAATTTTGTTGTATTTTTGTTGGTGGTGACTGTAGAGCTGGGAAGCAAAAGAGGAACAGTAAGTGGAGGCCATCTTTGCCACAGATTTCACTTGCCTTGCCGAATAAGACTGATGAACCAAGGCTCTTCTGAAAAACCTATTGTTACAGACTGAGCATCTTCACACTGGATACTATACTATACTGAGCAACTGAGCCATGCCCTGCTTTCAGATTATGAACAAGGTGAAGAGCTCCTCAAATCAAGAGGAGCTAGTTGATGCCATTTGTATCAGATGCCTTGTGTCTCGGAAGGTGCTGATTCTCAAGGAGGAGCTGGAGGGTGTGTCTGGGGACAAGGAAGTCTGGGCATCCCACTTGACAGATTATACTTACAGTGTATCAAAGCAGGTCTGTGATGCTAATGGAGGTTCAGCTCATCAGTCATGGTCTTCACTATGTGTATTAGCATAAAAAATGTCAATATATTCATCGCATCCAGCACACAAGGCTCCGGAAATATCAAATATGCTCATAGCTGTAGTAATGTAAAGACAAATTTACCTTGTGCATTAGTGAGGAGTGACTGGCATTATCTGCAGCTCCTGTCTACCCCCATGTGTGTAATGAGGACTGCTGGAAGCCACTCAGACTGCTGTGATCCGAGTGGGCACGCATTTCCATCTCAGACAACTTCCTTCCGAAACACCCCACCCCCTTCCTCTTTTCCACCAATTAGCTGCAGTATTAGCATATGCACTCTATTTGCATGAGCTACGACTAATTCCTGGTGTCACCGCGCAGCTGTCGGAGCAGATTAGCCAGGCTAACAGTCAGACACGTCTTCTGTCTCGCTGTCGAATTGGCACGCAGATTCCTTTGCAACACTAAATAAAAAGAGTCAACATTATCATTCAGAAAGGAATTGGAGCAGATGTGTGCTGAAGTTGTAGTGGTTGACAAGACACAAGACCTGTTAAAGCAGGATCACTCACAGTAAAAGCAAGCGCCAGAAAGAGTATCATCTTGGGATAAGAAAACGGGTAACAAGTATTTCAGTCAGTATTTGTGGAATGATTTATTCATTCATTCATTCATTCATTTTCTTCTGCTTATTCCCGTTAGGGGTCGCGGGTGACTGGAGCCTAGCCCAGTAACTTTGGGCCTTAGGCGGGGTACACCCTGGACAGGGGCCAGCTTGTCGCAGGGCTGACACAGAGACAAACACAGACAGACAACCACTCACTCTCACATTCATTCACTAGGGGCAATTTAGAGTCACCAATTCACCTAACACATGCATGTCTTTGGACGGTGGGAGGAAGCCGGAGAGAACCCACGGTAACACGGGGAGGACATGCAGACTCCACCCAGAGAGATCGTGTGATGGTGTGATGGTCGGCCCTGGGCTCGAACCCACGATGTCCTTGCTGGGAGGTGAGAACACTAACTGCTCTGCCACCGTGCATGAATTTATTTATTTATTTATTTATTTATTTATTTATTTAATTTAAGCAGATAAACATACATAAGTATTTTTCAATATGTCGGCAAAAAAATAATTCATGGAATATTACCCAAAAAACGTAGACTGAAGTATGAATGTATAAACAGCTCTATAATTATACATATAATAGTGAGAGCACCATAACTGATTGCTCATTTGTCCAGGGAAACACCAAGCTGTGTGCACGCACACGCCAATTATATTGAATCACAAATAGATGCATGCATGTACACATGCAACAAAACCATAATCAATCAACTCTAATTATCATTACTACCTATTAGGTATACACCCATGCACAGACCAATGCTGCATACAAGATGCCTGCATAAGTGTATGCATGCAATAAAAATTATGGTCAAGAAACTCAAATGATCATTTGTTCTTATTAGATATATATACACACATGCATGCATACACCAATGCATACAAGACGTGTGTATGCGCAACAAAAACTGTTGTCAATAAAATCAAGTTCTTGTTTCTTCTTATTAGATACACACATGCATGCATACACCCATGACCATGAGTTTAGCTCATGAGTCTCAGCTACACAGTAGCACAGAAGCACAAAGCATTTTCAAACAGTAGTACAGAGCAGGCCTGCTGACAGGCTTGCTGGAACCTTGGGCAAGAAGGTTTCACATGAGCCCATTATGATGACAATTTCTGGGCCACTCTTTCTGGGAAGAGTGGCCCAGAAACAGATCCCTGTTTTTTGATATGCCTTGCTTCATCCTAAAAAAGTGCATCGTGTGTCATATGCCCTGATTTTATAAGATCTTCAACAACACAGATGACTATTGCAGTACAACAGCCATCAATACAATATATATGTTTCAAACATATGTATTTTTTATCTATTGGCTGTTTTTGCTCAGGGTTGCCCATGGCAAACCAATGGCAAGTTTTTACATCTGATGCCCTTTCAGTTGCAACCAGGCGCATACAGTGATTGAGGTGGGCAATGTGGGTGAAGTGTCTTGCCCAGGGACACGACAGTATGCACTTCAGGCAAGGTTTAAACCATCTCCCAGTAACCACCTACTACGTAGGTAATGTAAGATGATTTATTTTTTTCCATTCATTATTTATATTTATATGCCTCTACCTTTATCTAGGCTCTACATTCATTAATACTGTTGTACTACAGTTCAGTGGACTATTGTAATTGAAGTATATTGGTGGAAAGATATATGTTGTGATAAGATCATGTTCAAACTAAAACAAGTCTTAATACAGTTGGACTGTTGAACAAGCTTATTATTAAAAGTCTTTCTGTGGAGCTGTTCCCTCTCTGTGTCCTGCTATCTTCACCCACGCCTTCATAATTTCTGGTAACACTTTAAACATCTCAAAATACATGTGTTACAGTATTTTCCATCAGACCACAATGTGAGCTTGTATTTTGCTGTGCTGTGCATGAGCATAAATAGGACACTAGCCAATATAAGACAGCATATTTGTGAAAGGCCTCAAGCATAGATACTGGGGGACATAGGTACCTGTGCATTTGTGAAAATACCTATGTTCCCCAGTGCCTATGTTCCCCAGTTTCTATGGGCCGGGGAGCAATGGTACTGGGCAAAATAGGTATCAGCACATTTGTGAAAGTACCTATGTTCCCCTATTTCTATGTTCCCCAGCTTCTATGGACCAGGGACCATAGGTACTGGGAACCATAGGTACTGGGGAACATAGGTATTTTCATAAATGCACAGGTACCTATGTTGCCCAGTACCAATGTTTCCTAGTTCATACTACACTGTATGCTCCCAAGTTTTTATGTTTCCCAGTCCCTACGTTCCTCAGTTCCTATACTGTATGTTCCCCAGCTTCTATGGACTGGGGACCATAGGTACCTGTGCATTTGTGAAAGTACCTATGTTCCCCAGTTCTATAGACAGGGGAACATAGGTACCTGAGAACATAGGTACTAGGGAACAGAGGTATTTTCACAAATGTATATATGTATGAATGTTTTAGGACCCGAGGGCACTCTGTAAACTCCAGTGTCTTGGTCGTCTCTGAGCGGCAGGAGACGACCAACACATGTGGATTGAACTGGCTTTAAACTAAATTAACTTTATATTTATTAGAGAACTACAGCACTTTAAAATTACTGTATGCACTTTAACCACATATGCACTTTATAAATAGGCACTTTAGATGGAATGGGAAATTTTTATGACTTGTTTAATTGTTTAATTGTTGTTTGTCTTGTCCTGTCTTAATGTGAAGGGACTACGAATGAAAATTAGCTGTACGCTAACTTCGGCGCATTTACACATGTATTTTTTACTGGTGTTCATTAATGTGCATTGTCCCTTTTAAATAAATAAATAAAATGCTCAGGTCCATAGAAACCAAGAAAGATAAGTACTGGAGAATGTAGGTACTTTACCAGAATGATTAATTTAACCTGGAGGACCCTAGAGACAGTAGACCCTTTTCTTAGGCCCCTGCTTGAGGACAACATGCCCCAAAATAAAATGAGTATATCTCTGCCACTCCTTGGTCTACATAAATAATCTTGATATCTATAAAAAAAAAGGTAACACTTGTGAAATTTCTACTAATGTGTAATCACCAACATAGATGTCACTGGATGAGAGTAAATAAACATAGAACACAGACAGAAATAAAAAATAAAAAAAACTTTTCTGCCTAATAAAATATATATTAATATATATTATATATTGTAGAGTGTACATCCCCATCTTTATGATGCAGGTGAAGCCTAAAACCTCTAGAAACCCACAGCAGAGCTCCTGACTCTTACCACAGCCAAATGTGATGCAGATAAAGTTAAGGCAAAATTAAAGAGGTTTTAGTACAAAAATGTTTAGGCGGAGCCCTTATTTAGCAAAATTATGCAAATATTATGTATTTTTGCTAAATTTGAGTTTAGTTGCTTGTTGAAAAAGTGTTCAATTTGGGGAGAAAATGGTTATCATGGGCTTTTAGCCAAGCTTCTTCTGGTTATTTTCATATGCTGCATGATCTTGTTGCTCAATGTTTACCTTAATATTTTGGTGTGGTTTTATGGTGCATGCCTTAGAACCCTAACAGAGCCATTTTTGAGCGTGCTACAGTATATTTGTGAGAGGAATTCCAACCAGTCTCACAGAAAGGGGGCACAGGCGTATCCTAATTTCAAGGCCACAAAGCCTGTTCCAATTTGGGCTCAAATCTAGCTAATGAACATTGAAAAGATAATTATTTTAGTGAAAAAGTGATTCAGAATAAACTATTGATTCAAAGCTAGCCACAGCTAACTAGGCCATCTCCACTCCACTGTCAACAGGCAAAAGTAAGCTGATATAAATTGAACATCTGCAGAGCATAGACTCAAGTGTAAATTTCCTCCGTCATTATTGCGATCCTGAGATAAACCTTGTGAAGTATTTCCTGTTTGCTTGTGTGATAAATAACACAGACTTGGACACGTTCCAGGGTAAATATAAAGTGAAGAAACATGTGATAGTGTTAAGTGTTTGTGGAGGGAACTGTTGGCCTCGAGCTCTGACTTCATCTTCAGCCTGTTCTGAAGTTTTCCCCTTTTAGGTCTGAAGATGAATTGAGTTGGAAAGTCCCTTCATCACGTGTCATGTGATATTAGACACATACATCTTAGAGATACTGAACCATGAGAAGAATATGAAACAGATTTACATGCAGCCTTTAGTCGTGGATTCAGTTTCTTTATTGTTGAAATTCAGCTTTGATGAATATTGGCCATGATGTAGCGCTGATTCAAATGAATGTCAGTGTCTTGTGCAGTACGTCTTGCATATGGCTAAGTGCATCATATGTAGGAGTTAAGAAAGGAAAGAAATATTGGGTATCAAAAGGCTGTATTAATGGTACTTCATTTTGTATGCTATAAATTATTAGTGAGAGTGATATTAGGAAAGAAATTGTAGTTTTTAATATCCACCAATGTACTTTCCATGTGCTCTTTTATGGGAGCAGTGTTACATTTATAGTCTATGTCTCTTATTTTCAATATTTTGTGTCTACCTCACTGGAAACAGTAGTTATGAATCAAAATACCAATAGATCAAACATATGAAAAAACATTAAAAAGTGTATGCACTGTTGTTACAAGGCTAAAGGTCAAGGACATAGGGCTGTTTTATTAAAAAAAAAAGTTCACAGAAACTTGGAAATACAGTGCCTTTTGACTCTGTTTGATGAGACGGTGAAGCCGCGTCCTCTCTGAAAACAGTGACGTAACAGGCCTGTCCTAAATTGGCAACCTGTCGGCTCACCAGTGATCACTAACTACTGTGATTTTATTTATTTTTTCATTCACTGTTGGTAAATCTTGCCCTTTAGAGTTTATCAGCACTGCCCTACAAAAACGCAGGAAATAAAAGTTGTAGTGAAAGTTGTAACCAAGATATGGCTTCTTCTGCAGTGTAGTGGCAGTGGAGTGTGGGACATAAGTGGGTGCGTTCCCTGGTACCTATGTTCCCCAGTACCAGTGTTTCTCAGTTCTTACTGTATGTTCCTCAGTTTCTATGGACCAGAGAACATAGGTTCCAGGGAACAATAGTACTGGGGAATATAGGTACCTGTGCATTTGTGAAAGTACCTATGTTCCCTGTGATACTTTGGCTTAGCATCACAGTACATCTCTGACATGTTGGTCCCATATGAACCATCTGGGACTCTGAGAACCTCAAGGACAGGTCTTCTCCTGCTGCTCAGAGTCAGAACTAAACTCGGTGAAGCAGCATTTCAGTTTCATTGGAACAGTCTTCCTGACGATGTTAGACAGACCTCTACTCTGACAATGTTTAAGTCCAGACTTAAAACTGTTCTTTTTAACTGTACATATGCCATTTTTTTTAAATTTGATTTTACTCTTTTTGTAATTGTAATTCTTATCTATGTACTTTTACTTTGTTTTGTTTTTCTGTAAAGCACTTTGAATTACTCTGTGTATGAACTGTGCTATACAAAAAAAACTTGCCTTGCTTTCCCTAGTTCTTATTGTATGTTCCACAGCTTTAATGGACAAGGGAACACAAGTACACGGCACCATAGGTACCTGCGCATTTGTGAAAGTACCTATGGTCCCCTGTCCATAGAAACCAGGGAAGATACGTACTGGAGAATGTAGGTACTTTACCAGAATGTGCAAGTACCTATGTTCTTCATATTATTTCCTTCATTTTTCCTTTCTCCATTTTCCTTCCTATGGACCAGGAAATGTACCTATGTTCCCCAGTACCTATGTTCCCTAGTGCCTAGGTTCTCAATCCATACAAACTGTGGAGTATAGGTACAGGGGAACATAGGCACTTTTACAAATCGGAGGTTACTATGTTCTCCAGTACCTACACTGTATTTCCAAAAGTATTAGCTCACTTGCCTTTACACGCATATGAGCTTAAGTGACATCCCATTCTTATTCCATAGGGTTTAATATGACGTCAGTCCACCCTTTGCATCTATCTACGTCAGACATCTACGTGACTGACGTTCTGAAGGCCTGGCTAGCAGTCTTCACTCTAATTCATCCCAAAGGTGTTCTGTCGGGTTGAGGTCAGGACTCTGTGCAGGTTCAGTCAAATTCTTCCACACCAAACTCACTCATCCATGTCTTTATGGACTGTGCTTTGTGCATTGGTGCGCATGGAATTGTCCAAAATCTCTTGGTCTGCTGAAGCATTCAGAGTTCCTTTCACTGAAACTAAGGGGCCAAGCCCTGCTCCTAAAAACAACCCCACATTATAATGCCAAATTGAGTTATTTGGGTGGGTGGGTGAGTGTATACTTTTTTAGTGTGTGTTCCCTGGTCCATACAAAATGGGGAATATAGGTAGTGGGAAACATAGGTACGCACCGGTACCCTAACACCTAACCTTAATATTCTTTGGGTAACATAGGGCATAGCTTAGCAGGTTTTATAGAACAGCCCTCAGGTAGACTCTAAGTTATTTTTAGTCACATATGGTGAAAAAGCAAACTTGTGCTGGATTACACTGATTATCATTTACATACGATAAAACATACATTTCTGTGGTTTGACATGACAACTGTTCATGAGAATGTAAGTCAATACAAAAACGTGAAAAAAGAAAATTTCTGCGTATATTTCCTTGTTCATGGTAAATGGTAAAAAGGAAGTGGCTCAATTTTTGTACTGTACATGCGAAAGTATTTTGCTGGACTACTTCAACCAGTTGTTTTGCCCAAACTGAATATTTTTGTAGAGATTTAATAGTTCAATAAATATCAGCTTTCCCTTAAGCCTCTAATGTTGGTGTGAGCATTCCTTACTCTCAGTCAGTAGCTATCGGTCCACTGAGGTTTAAACAAATATCTGGTATAATGAATGTACGGGGAGTCCTGAACGCTGCTCTGACTGATGACTGCAGAGCTAGAACAACAGCTCTCGGGCCAAAGGACGGACTTATCACATGAGAAAAGAAAAACAAAGACACGCAGGAATACAGCGGGTCAGGCGCACTTGGCCGGAGCAGCAGCCAGCACATTTCCTCTGTTTATTCCAATAGGATTCCTAATGAGATTGAAGCATTGTGTTTATTTAAAGTTCAGATTGTGTTTGACAGATTCTCCTTATCATATTTATGAGTTCAGAGCAGCTGTACGTTTAGAGGCTTATCCGGGGTCTCAGACGATAACACTGATTTGCGGAAAATCGTATGTGAATATTTTTGTTACTGAACCTTTATGACTTCAGCAATACTGCACTTGTTTACATCACTGTGTTATCCTATAGATGTGGTGTCTGAGCCAGGGATGCTCCAGAGATTCTAGAGGCTCAAGACAGAACGAACTGAACATTACACTGTTACTGTTTTGAAGACAGATATGATTGAGACAGATCCCAGACAAGGAATCCCTGTAAAGCAGTGTGATGTGATCCATAATTCAAAGTACCAAGCAGGGGTGTTGCTAGGCCTGAAGCTTTACTGAGGCACAGGGCCCTCTTACTCATAACACTTTTTTCTTGCAAGTATGTGCCACACAATGTACTACTGAATGAAATAAAAGCCCTGACAAATAATATTATGTTTTTGAGAATTGATTTATTGGGGCACAGCTGATTCATACTGGGGCATGTGTCCCAGTAAAAGTGGTCTAGTGATGCCCCTGGTGCTAAGGATCATCTTTATCTGCGTATTCTCATTAGGGTAACCACCTGTCCCACTTCTGGTAGCACAGCCATTTAGGCCTCCGTCCCACTTATTAAGATAATGTCCCTCTTTTTTATTGGTGCTCAGTAGATCTAGAAAAAGAGAGATTCAAATTAAGAACAAAAGAAAACATCAGTATTCATTGTGTAAAATATAGAAAAATATGTGTGGTTGATTATTTGGTTGATGTGTTTGTGGCCCTGTGTTTCAGGACAGGCCTCCCCATGGAGCTGTGAGCTGGTGTTGGTGCTGGATTGTTTTGAGAATATACAGACTGAGAGCTTTGATTTTTATTAGTTCCATCTTTTTTATTCCAAAGAATAAAGACTCATTACTTTGCAAAATGTGTGTTTTTGGGATAAAAAACTTCATTTTGTTTCATAGACCCTAAACTGAAGCAATTTGTATCTCAGTAAGTAGGTAAGTTAGATTTGTATCAACATTTGTATTTCTCAAGTCTATCCCACCAAATCACACAACTTGCACCTGCAGATGTGGCAGGTGTGGGGCACGCACATCTTTACTCCAGAAAAACCCATATTTGAGGTTAGAGTCATTGGGTGTTTTGCTGCTTCTCACTGCTCAGATACTCCCTCTGGTGTCAGCTGTTGGTTTAGATGTTTATTGGTTCTTTTCACAAACACGTCCACATTGTAACCCTTTGGGCGCCAGATTTTTTTTCTCTAAAATATAGATTTTTGACATCCAAAATTCAAAACGCTGTGGCTTAAAAATAATTAGAGATAGAGTCTTACTGTAAATGAGAAAAATGTCAGTTATGATCCAAAGTTTATGAATGTAGTAATTATAGGCATCTCATCTGCATATATTTTGCATATTGTGATGTCATTATCAGTGCTGAATTATGTTATTTTCAGTAAATACAAGATGATACAACATGTTTGAACTTTTTTTGTCTTTTTCTTCAATTAATAAATGAGTAGAAACCAGGTATACTCTAAACCAACATTAGTAAACTATAACTATAACCTCTAATGTCCCATAACTAGTCAAATATGAGGAAAGACATTCTGCATTTGCATCTGCAAGTTTGTCATGGCCTGGCCAGCAGATTCATCAAACTGCTGTATCCACTCCTGATGAACTTCATCCTCTCATCAGTGCTGTTGCTAGTCCTGTTTATGTTCGCCACGCTGCTCCCACCGCGCCCTCGGCAACACCTGCCTCTCCCCACGCCTTTCTCTTCTCCCTCCTCTGCCTCTTCTGCGGGGAAAAGTGCATGAATGAACAGGGGGTGCTTGGTGTACATTTATTTCACTCAAAACCGCACTGTTCCCGAGTTCACTCTCGGTACAGCGGCTACGAAGACTCCGTGCTGCCCCGCCTCCGAGGGACAAAGTCGCGGGACGAACTACAGCCTCACGCGCACATCTCCCTCTCAAAACTGCATTATTCCTGAGCTCACATTCACTCCCAGGGTCAGAGTAACTAAGTACACGCCTGTCTCTGTCACCTACAGGGCAGAGTGACGGAGAAATGCCGTGTGCAGTGATTGTGAGCATAGCTCGCGCGCCGCCACCACGAAACCACTCCTCGCTCGCACTTTCATTTTCGCGGCTCTCTTCACTCTCTCTCGGTTCAAAAAGTAGATGTTCTCCCTCAGAATCAGAGTCAGCAGTTATCAAAGCTACTGTTTCACCAGTGCTGTACATTTTATTAGCTACTTTCGCCTTTTCCTCTCTCTAAACTGTAGAGGAATCTACTCCACGGAGGCGCTCCGACGCGCCACTCCCTCACCTTTGAGCACGTCTTTTTCAAAGATTTTGAACGACAATATATGATTCTATTGGGCTAGAATCTAAGTCCTGGGTGTCTGACACCTAAAGGAAGGGAGTAGAAACAAGATTTAGCATTTAATTAGGGGCTGTTAGTTTTAGCAATGTTGCTTGTCGCAATTCTGCGACTTTGGCGCTTAGAGGGTTAAGCTGACACTGACACTGACACCCCTGAACTGAAATGCATTATTTCTTCCACTGTTGCAGTTTTATGTTGCAAAGATAAAACACTTTTAGTTTGCTTGCTTTCCCAAAAATGTTATAGATTCTGTTCAGTATAACTTATTTATCAACATAACGCTGAACTTTTTTCTGAAGAAATAAGTGGAGTGGAGTTCAGAGCTAGGCCACAGATGATTTTCTATGCTACCCTTAATTTAAAAAGTTATAAAACAATTGTATCATAAAAACGTCCTGGCTGGCATCTCTACCCAGTGCCACAGAGGAGATGAATAGCTGAGGTTTTGGACGGGTCAGACGGGATTTCTGTGGTCACCTCTGAAAACCATTCACCGTAAATTCTTAGTTAGTATGGCCTTTCCAAGATGATCCTCAGTGGCACAATAAAACAACCACTACAGTAAATCCTCCCACCCTTGTCAACAGTAAGTAATAGGTTATCAACTCTTTCCCAGCTGTGTAAAAGTGTGTTAGCTTTGGCAGGTTTAAGAGTCCATATCTGCTAATATATCCTGTGTACACTATTATAATGAGCATTCAGCCTACGCAGTTCACTCATGTCACTTCTTTGATGGTGTTGGGCCTAAGTGGTTTTAAATGTTCCAACAGAAGGCTTTGGAGTTGAATTTTAATCCACTTCCTTCCGCCAAGGAGGTTTTGCTGTTGTCTGTTATCAACATAAATCAAAAAGTTGTGGTTGGATTTTTGCTATGAAATTTTTGTGAAAGGTCAAGAAAAGGAAAGGAGCGTGATTTGTTTTTAAGGATAGAGGATTTCATATGGTTGAAAATAAGTAGATGCCGCCAAGCTTGCCCAGGCATTTCTCAAAAATCTGTAGGCCATGTATTTTTTCACTCTATAGTAATTTGTATTAGCCATCAAATATAGCAAATTATGAATAATCAAGATGGTTTTGGCAACTGTCAAACCACATGAGTAATGTCAAAGTCTGGTTATATGGTTATAAATCACTACTGAGTGCATCAACTTTTAGAAGTTTTATGTATTATAGCAATTAGCATATATAATTAGCATGTAAACTAAAAGCTAAATTATATAATGCTAGGTTTCTGAATTTTTGTTACACTGAACAGGAGTCGTAGAAATGTGTCGGACCACATTAGCTGTAGACCGCAATGTATGCCAAGATTAATCCATCAATTACTGCAAATCCTACTTGAATAAGTTGGTGTCAGATTATTGGTAAACATGAATGGGCAAAATGCTGTTGTTACTTTTTTCTTTTACTTTTTTATGTTTTATTTTGTTTTGTAAATATGAATTGCTTAAGTTTAGTTAAGTACTTTCACTTCTGCTGGAGTGTTTGTCTGGCGCGCTGCTTGTAATCCCAGCCCAAACTGTGGGATACTGGGGTTGCCGCAATACTGGGCCAGGCAGTGACCCTGACGTATCGTGGCAACAGACCAAAGTAACCAACTACGTCTTAATGTCTCTGGTTAGAACTTTAATGCCTTGGCCAATCACAAGTCGACACTTTACAAACATTTAATTCATGGCTAGTGATAATCAGTGTCTATTCTAGCGCTTCTAGCTAGATTACTTGCACATTTTGGCTCAGTTTTACATTACAGATCATGACAATAGAGGGGTCCACAGTGGCAGAGTGGTTAGCACTCCTGACTCTGATCAAAGAGGCTGTGGGTCTGATCCTCTGGCAGGTCCTCTCCATGTTACCATGGGTTCATGCGTGCATGTGTTAGGACAATTGATGAATCTAAATTACCAATAGTGAAGGAATGTGAGAGTGAATGGTTGTCTGCCAAAATAGGTCCAGCTGACGTCAAAATGGCGACTGTTCAGGATGTACAGGAAGGCCCACAGCTGCTGGGATAGGCTGCAGCCACTGGCTCCTAATGGGAATAAGGACATGACATTAGACTACGGCAGTGTTAAACTTTGACCAAACCTAATGTGGCTGCATATATGTAGGTGCACCTTCATAACAGTACATGGTACAAAATCTTGCACTCTTGCAGTCCTCAAGAAAATAATTAGTGTCCAGAAAGTCAAGGCCATCTGTGTCACATTGCTAAAAGTGTTCAGGGTAAATATTGCTAACAGTTCCCACAGAGGTTTTCAGAGGGCTTACATAGAGACTGCAGTAAAAGCACTTTATAAAAATCCGTAGAGCCCTGACATGTCATTAGCCCGGAGGTACTCCTGCCAAAGCTCACTGAACGTCTTGGCAAACAGGCCATGATTTTACCGGAACAAGTCCCCTCTCATTTATGAAACCAGAGAAGCAATGACACCATCCTCTGAGCTTGTTAGCTTTTATTTTAGCTTGGATCTCCACATCAACACCGGGAGGGATTATTACAAGGCACTGCAGCGTCTTTGGAGTCACCATAGAGCTGTAACGTCTCGCAATTAAGATCTAATCTGCTCCACTGGCTCTCACACCAGCATGCCAGCCCACCACTGGTACAGATAAGCAACAATCCTTTTGATTCAGAATAAGAGAACTCCGTCTTATCCCATTATGAAGCAAGCTGTGTCCAACAAATGTTAGACTTGGCACTGGTCTGACATTCAGCAAGAGAGAAGCAAATTTTCTTTGCTATGCATTCAGAATGTTCAGAGTTTCTTCATCACAGAATTGAATGTTAAATTACGATTGCATTATAAGAGCAAGCAAATTTCCAATGACCCCATATTGGTTTTCTTAACAAATCATGGAAATGAGGAAAATCTTACTTTTGTCTCATGCAGCAGCAGCCTGAGGTGGAAAAGCTCAAATCTGTACTCAATTAAAAGTTCTGATATTTCAAAGTAGCAGTAAAAGTAAAAGAAATAACTCAGATTTGACCTCTTCATTAGTGAGTTTTCATTAGACCTTTGAGAAATCCTTTACATCAGTTGGTGCTATGTTCTTGTAAAAGGTAAAAGTAATATTCAATAAATAAATAAATAAATAAATAACTCCAGTAATCTCCAGTAATTATCTCCAGTATTTTAAAATTTTTAAGGTAAGGCTTCTTTAGTACGTTAGCTGAGTAAGAACATATAATTATTTTCTAATGAATAATACTGTATGTATTTGTGATTAATCCAGGCACAAAGGCTTCAAAAGCAATAGAAGTCTTTGTGCAGGTCCCAGGCCCAGATAAATGGATTGGTTTGCCAAATCAGTGTGCAAATCACTGCATGCTAGGAGGCAGATTATTTGCTGAGATGACCATCAAAGGAAATAGCCAAAAGCAAAGAAGAAGACTATATATGTTATTTAAAAAAACAAAAAACAAAAAAACATTTAGTCCAAGGATGAGCAACTCCATCTTATCCCATAGTTTAGAATTCATTACGGTTATCCCCTTGAGAAGTGTCATCTTTTCTTCGTGTGGGTTCAGAACACACTCTTGAATACAAAAACCAAGCTGTGTCCACTTGGCACAGTCCTGACGGTGAAACACAAAAAGGCATTTTTCCTCTGTGTGCATTTGGAATGTACAGTGTGCCACAACCTCACATTTCGTTCTAGGCTTCACTTTTTCAATAATAAATAATGCATCTGCTTCATTAGTTGTTCACTCCGAGGTGGACCCAGGGAACTCTCTTTCACCTCCAGGTCATAAATCAGGGAAAAGCGGCTGTCAGGAATGAGAACTCGGAGCTCTGACATGCCTCCACAAGCTCACTGTTGGCAAACCTCAGATTCTATAGTGTTTGCATTGGTCCACATGTCCACACAGGCATCCAGCTAATGATTGAATCCATGACTGGGTTGGGTGCTGTGCAAATGTAGTAATAGTTATTGTAGTAGTAGTAGCAGAAGTAGTAGTAGTGGCAGACTCTGAGCTCTGACATGTCTCCACAAGCTCACTGTTGGCAAATATTTTATTTTTATTTATTTCAGTTTATTCAGGCAGATAAACAGGTAGTTTCAGGATACCAACGACAAAAGAATCCCCCATGAAATATTGTAGGATGAAGTACAACTTATAGACTCCTACCCCTTATTTTTGATATAAACACCAGCAACTTCATAATTTTACATATACATAATAATCACAACAACATAAGTGATTACTTATTTGTGCAGGGAAACACACACCTAACTGTGTGCACATATGCCTCAATTATATTGTATCAAAATTTCCTTCCTAATAGATAGACACATACATGCACACACTCACGCATACAAGACACGTGCATGTGTGTGTGTATGTGTAGTATTAGTAGCAGTTTAAGTAGCATTGTGGAGCACTACTTCTAGTAGTAGTAATAGCAGTGGTTGTACTAGTAGCAGCAGGATTAGAAGCAGGTGTAGTTGCAGTAGTAGTAACAGTACCAGTAGTTGTAAGTGGAAGCAGTGGTAGTAGTAGCAGTAATAACTGCAGCATTTGTAGTAAACTAGCAGCAGTTTTAGTTGTAGTATTAGTAGTTGGAAAGTCAGTTGCAGTAGTAGTGGAAGTAGCAGCTGATGCTGCAACTGAGGTGCTGCTTATAGAGTTTGTAGCTAATGCTATTGTTCATCATCTGTCCCTGGTTGGTATTAGTGCTGTGTAGAAGAAGTACTAGCACTAGTATTAGTTGTAGTAATACCAGAAATGATAGCAGTAATATTAACAGCCATTCAGCTAATGATTGAACCCATGACAGGGTTAGAGCTCGTGCCATAGTAGCAGTAGTAGAAATTGAAGTAGTACTGGGTATCACTAGTTCCACTACATGTAGTAGTAATAGCAGTAGTCATACTAGTAGCAGCAAGGCTGGTTGCAATTGGTGTAGTTGCAGTAGTAGTAACAGTGCCAGTAGTTGTTCGTTGTAGTGGAGGCAGTGGTAGCAGTAGCAGTAATAACCTCAGTATAATTTGTAGTAAACTGGCAGCAGTTTTAGCAGTAATATTAGTAGTTGCAGTAACAGTTGCAGTAGTAATAAAAGTAGCAGAAGTAGGAAGTGTGTTTATAATTGATGCTGCAATTGATATGCTGCATATAGAGTTTGTAGCTAATGCTAATTTTCAACTAACTAAGGTAGCTAGTACTAGTATGAATAGCAGTTGTAGTAATAGTAGAAACAGTAGCAGTAGAAAGAATCATAGAATTACAGGAATTGTAGTTGCACTGTTTAGCAAATGTAGCAGCTATAGTAGTAGTAGCAGTAGTAGTAGTAGTATTAGTCGCAGATTCTGATTCTGAGCTCCATCACGCCCCCGCAGATCACAGTTGGCAAACCTCAGATTCTATAGCATTTTATTGGTCCACGTGTCCACACAGGCCTCATGCTAACGATCCAGCCCATGACTAATGTGTGTGTGAGAGATCTGGCAAACAGGACTCCCGTTTGATTTAGTTGGCTTCAAAAGATGCAATTCAAACTCTGAAAATCTGGCAAGTGGAGTTTAGCACGAGGACTTTTGACGTATGCCATGAACCTCCTGCTAATGATGACGGGACAGAGTGCAGTGAGGACACCAGAGCCCAAAGTTACCCCTTTTATGGGCTGTTTATTTCTAACATTACCGCATTACAATCTGATGATCCGTTGTAAGGAACTCAGGCTAACACTTCACTTGTTAAAATGCTCCTTCACACATTTTTTTAAAGGTATTAGATCAGAGGTGAAAAGTAACAAAATACTATTACCCAGGTACTGTACATTTGTGTCAGGAACGGAATATTTAAGTACATTTTCTTGAATATACAACTACTTTAACTTTAAATCCTACAGGAAAAATGTCATATTACCTGCCATTATTTGTTGACCTCGGTGGCAAAAATGTCTACCTCGCAACTAGGGGGTCCCAGGATTAGTACAGTAATAGTAAAAGTAGCCTTGGCAGTATTAGTATATTAAGAGTAGTAGCAGATGTTCTAATAGTTATAATAGTAGTAATAGCAGAAGTATCAGTGGTAAGAGTAGTGGTTTAGTAGTAGTAGTGTTATGGCTAGTAGCAGCTGCAGCAGTTTTAATAACAGCAGCAGTAGTAGTTGTACATTTTGTTTGCAGTTACAACTTTTCAAAATACTTTGTACTAATGTGAACTTAAAATTAGATCTTACTTTTACTCAAGTAATAATTTTGGTGATTACTTTTACTACTAGTTGAGTAATATTTGGAAACACATTAGAGTAACTCACAACTACTAAGCGGTAATAAAGAATTCATAAATGTGTAATTAACAATAATTTAATGAACAAACTGTTAATACCTACTGAATTACTGCTGATGTTTCTAATGTTGCACTGATTTACATGAGCTTATTACCAACGTTACATAATTTAGTGGTGGTTTTAAATGGTCTGGCTTTGTAAATAATCAATTAACTTGTTACTAATCCTTCACTAATACTTAATTAATGCTTAATGGTTATTTCAAAGTGTTACCATATTATTTGAAAGCATTACTTTAACATTAATATTTGTTATAAATGTTCATATTTTGTATAATAAGTCATACAAATCAATGCAAAATTATAAACATCAGTGTTAATAAAATTGCACATGTATTAATGCTTTATTACTGTTTAATAGTAGCAATTTTTTTTTTTTTATTTGGTTATTTTAAGGAGTTACCAATAATTTCAGTTCAGTAGAACTGTGAGCCATTAATCACAAAACATTGTGTTACCTAGTGTCATTTTTTATTTTATGTTTTTCTTGTATTATGATGGCAGGGGCCCTAGAGGCTCAGTGTAGCAGTGATATGGTAGAAGGTCAGGTGATTATAATGGTTATAATAATTGTTATAATCTAATTGAAAAATGAAAATGAGAAAAAATAAAGCTTCTCTACTGAACTGAATAATATTCCTCAGATAAAGCGGCTGTGAACTCCGACAATCTGTGGCTGTAGGTAGCTCATTAGCTTCTCATTAGCTCAATTCTAACAACAAGACAACAACCACGGAAAGAACTGGGTTAAATAAGTAGTGTGAATAAAGCTGTACCACTGTTATTAGTAAAATAATAATAATAATAATATTTGAATTAAACATGTTTATTTCATATCTTGGGACACGTTGGTAATTTTTATGAAATATACTGCTCTGCATTTTAAAAATGCTAGGCCCCAATAGAGGACTTGTAATGTAAAACCTGATGGTAACTTTACAAGTGTGAAAAACGTGTTTACAGCCTGGTATAAAAGATGGTTCTGGTTATTAGAGCAAAGTTTTTATTACATGACAACTCTGGGGGTGGGGGGGGCACTAGGGAGCACTAGGGCCCTGCTAGGATTACCTCCGGGTGTGAAAAGTGTGGGCAACAACAAGGCAATACTGTTTGTAAAGGGCAATATTACCAGAACTGTCTAACTCCCAGCCCCAATAATGACCTCGTCTTCATAAACACTGCCATCTTTCATTGTCAAAGCCCTGTTACTAGTTTAAATGGTTGATTTAACCATTCAAATCAATCATTACACCATTAGTGGTTGATGTCATAATCTCCGAGTCCAGATTTTTTATGCTAACACCCCAAACTTGTCCAAACTTGATACTCTTTCATCTTGCATTACCTCTAATATAATGATGCCACTATTTCCATGGACAGAACCAGGCTACATTTACACTTTAGCCCACTGCCGGCCAACTTCCTGACTATTACCATGCAATTATATATAAATTTATATGTGTGTGTCATCTATATCTAAAGTAAGAAGCTGGCTTTTCTCACCAGCCTGTCATATGTACTTTAAATTTTAATACATTCTGTTAATTTGAGTTGGATGCAAAATTTGTCCAAGCAAGGCAATCATCCAGGAGACCATTCTTCATACTCCAAGTACTGCATTTAACAGGCTTTTGTTCAATTTGTGTAGCTGGAAGTGTGCATCGACCAACACATTGCAAGTTATGATTATTTAGTCAAAAATATGGGTTTTTGTAGGAAAACTTTCATTTCAGGTTTGCTACAGTTCAGTAGCAGTGGTAGTTGTAGTGGTAGTAGCAGCAGGACTTGAAAAAGTAGGTGTAGTAGCAGCAGCAGCATTGGTAGTAGCCTACTGCTGTAGTAGTAGTAGTAGTAGTAGCAGTAGTAGTAGTAGAGAACATAGCGGCTGAGGAAGCAGTGATACTAGGAAATGTGTGAGTATTAGTATTACTAGTGGCAGTTA
Source organism: Bostrychus sinensis (assembly GCA_020698575.1). NCBI lineage: Eukaryota > Metazoa > Chordata > Actinopteri > Gobiiformes > Eleotridae > Bostrychus > Bostrychus sinensis. Next base: position 7,681,613 of record CM036257.1, on the reverse strand, counting down.
GTCGTGGTAGTAGTAAAAGAGGCTGCAGTAGCAACAGTAGTAGTAGCAGCAGGAAGACTATTAGTAGTAGGTGTAGTTGCAGGAGTAGTATTAGTACTAGTACAGCAGTTGTAGTAAAAGTTGCAGCAGTAATAGGGACAGCCACATTGTTAGTAGTAGCAGATGTAAGCATAGTACTAGCAGTTGTAGTAGTAGCAATAGCAATTTTAGTAGTATCAGCAACAGCAGCAGTAGTAGTAGCTTTTAAAAAAGTAGTAGTAGTGGGGCTACCAGTAGCAGGTGTAGTTGCAGTAGTAGTAACAGTACCAGTGGTTGTAGCAGAAGCAGTAGTAGAAGTAGTAGTAATAGCAGCATTAGTAGTAGTAGTGGCAGTTGTCGTAATAACAATTCTAGCAGTAGTAATTAGCAAGTGTAGTAGTACTGTGTAACAGTACTATCAGCAGCAGCAGTAGTAGTAGTAGGAGCAATTGTCATAGTAGTAGTACTATCAGAAGCAGTAGTAGTAGTAGCAAAAAATGTAGTAGGATCAGCAGTGGAAGTAGAAATTGTAGTAGGACTTGTAGTAGAAATATAATAGTCATTATATAGGGCAATTGGGTATGCACTGTGTAACAGAAGTACTAGTATTAGTAGTAATAGTAGCAGTAATAGTTGTAGTAGTGGTAATAGCAGCAGTAATGCTATGTAGTTACATCTTACTTTCTAAATGTACTTTCTCAAGCCAATTTGACATGTAACTGTTTAAAAAATGTTTTTGACTACTTTCCCTTGTACTTGTACATGTAGTATTACTTTAAATGCATAGTACTTGAGTACAGAACTTTTTTTTTTTCTTTTTACTTCTTGTACATGTAGCCACGCTCTTTAAGAGTATTGCAGTACTTTGGGTGGCAGCAGCCCGGGGAGTTTTGCCCTCATTAGCGCGACATGACTCCATCCCTGGCAGGACTCTCACATGAGCAATGGCTGGAGTGAATGCGAGACGGGGCCAGCTGGTGAGAACAGCGTACTCCCACTGGCCGAGCGCAGTAAAAAGAAAGTGCACTTTAAGGTTAAAAGCACGAAATACGAGCTCTGCCCTTCACTGAGTAATCATTTCCACAAGTATTTCTGCTAATCCGCCCTGAATTATGACCCATTTAGGCACCCTTACACAAACACAGGCAGAATTAGTCTCATTATTAGTCATGTCAGCTCACATGCACGGTTGAAAAGATGGCTAAATAAGTCTTTCGAGGTGACATTTTTGGGAACCACTACATGGGTTCACACCTAAGTGGGTCACAGGCCAAAACTATGTGGAAAGTTAGTGTGTGTGTTTTTTTTGTTTTTTTTTTTTTGGTCTCGATTTTGAAATACTTTATATGAGAAACTATTCATGTCTAGAAATAACTCCATACATAACTGCTGTTTGAATATACTGTATAACACTTCAGACCTGGCAACACACAGCAGTCCTCCCTCCACTGCAGGGCCACTAGGAGGCAGCAGAAGAGGTGAAAGACATGTATGCACATAATGACTGCTTCTTTAAAAAGTTGCATTATGAGTCACTACAAAAACTCAAAAACAACTGACAAGGAAATCCAATAAAAAATAAACACCCCTGGTCTAAACAGACCATAAAGCATTTTCAATGGAGAAATTAGCATTAGCCACCAATATATTTATATAAAGAAAAAAAAAAAGTAAAAAAAAAAAAAAGTAAAAAAATAAAGTAAAAATAAATATAAAAATAAAGTAGGGATAACTGAAAACTACCTGCCTAGTAAAGAAAACATTTGCAAGTGCATCAACAATTTGGCTATGTGTAGCATTTACATCTATTTAGCATATAGCTGGGAAAGGAGGGGCAAAACATATGTGAGGCTGTATGGAAGATTTACAATCAATTATTGTTAAAATGTCCTCTATTCTGCTAAATCATCTTTTTTTGTGTGTGTTTTACTGTATTACATTGTCATTTCCTTCTCAACAAATATGCAGAGTTGTATTTCAGAATCAGAAATAAATACAAAAATGCGATATGCAAATGTTTGTATTTTGTTTCATTTATGCACGTTTCAGTAATCCTCTGACACGCTGCCCTTCTCAGGAGCTAAAAACGTACGCTTTACATCAGACCCACCTAACCCCTTCTCCAGGAAGTGCATGTGTTTCTAAAGCACACACACCGTCACAGGACCTTCAAACATATATAATGAAAATATAAATGCTTAAAGATTCAAAATGTAGATTTCTTGGCAAATTACCTTAAGTGGAATATTTTTTCACTAAGTGGTGAAATAGTGATATTATTCAGTCACACAGGCGTGATTGCTGTCATCACAGAGCTTTAAGCCACAAGATTAATATAGGACCCATTCACTCACAAAAGAATGATCAAGTTTAATATTTGTGGATTTTCTGTTCAGTTATTTCTTTTGAAAATAGTATCTAGTCTGTAAAGTAATACTGGCCCCTGTTCCGTCTGACTTTTTGACTCCATAAAATTCTAGTGCTTGAAATAACTGAATATAAAATGAATAGATGTTAAACCATTTTTTGCATTTTTTGTTAGGGATTAGGCCCACACACTCATTATATTAATCTTGTGGCTTAATGCCCTGTCTACTGTGATGGAATAATCACCACTATTTGACATTATAGTGAAAACATAATTTCACCTTAGATAATTTGTACTGACAGAGGAGAGGTTTTGCCAGTTTTTGTTTCATGTGGATAGACCCACAAATTGCAGAGAAATTGCAGAAAAACCACACCAAGACAGCTGCATCTTGAATCTTTAGCAGCAGATTCTACCATAGAATTCTGACTTGATCCCATCTCAGTCTCACATCATGGGCCCTTTAGAGTAATCATGGGGGGAAACCATGAAAAAGATGAGAAAGCAGCCGAAAAGAACTTTAAAAATATTATGTCATCATATCATGTTTGCATGTTTGTGAGTATTAAAGAAAGGGAAGTATTTAACTAAACCAAAAATATGATCTATAGTTGTTGTTTTTTTAAATCACTGAAATGTTGCACTTTTAAAGGTGAAGAAATTGAAATAAATGTATGTGTATTCACCACATAAAATAAAACAAGAAGAAGGATGCTTGGCCCTTGCATATGTTCGCATTCTAAAATCTGAGCTTGTTAGAAAAAAGGTTGCACACCTCTTTCCTAAAACAGGAGCCCTTTTAATTTTAAGCAGTCTATGCAAATTGGTGCACACTCCCACATGTGCAGCCGGCGCAGCAGACAGCTGTAAACAGACTCCTCTGACTCGGCCCTCAGTGTGTGGAGGTGGCCCCTCTGCTGCTCTCTTCTGTCGCTGTTTGTTCACGGCTCGCTATGATTGGCTGCTTTCTGTTAGAGATACTGATCTGTGTTTTCCTTCACAGGCTGGTACTCGGATTTGACAAATTTACTTTTCCTCGGTAGGCGAGAGTTCACAGGAGACAGCTGTGCATGTTTGGGTGCACGTATAAACAACATTTACGGTGTGTTGGAGCAGACTTATCCACATACCCGCAGCCTCTCACCAGCTTCTCCAATCAGTGGACTGATTAGTCAGCTCACATCTCCTCCTCTGTCCCTGTCTGCTCCATAATTCATGGTTCTAACAGAATGGTTTAGATCACATTTGTTACACCTCCAATTCCATGTTTTTTTTTTTAGGTGACAGTGCAACTGAGAATCAAGTAAGGACTACAGCAGATGTGTGATAACGTGGATTGTGACTATGTGCAGTATTTGCTTTTAGTTACACGACATCACAATGTGTTTCAGTTAAGAATTAATGGATAGTCCACTTTAAGTCAGCATATTTAACCATAGAAATAAATTGAACACTAGAGTGGTCATTGTAACTGCCTCAATGGCAATTCTGGCAGCCATCTTGTGACTGTAGGCTCATTCTAATGGTAATAATGGTAAAAAGTAATGTAAAAATAGACATGACTTCACAAAATAAATGCTGGAAATTGAAAAACAGGAACATACTGTAGGTATAGTGTTGTCAGATTGGGCTGGTTTACGCCCAGTTTTTTATGCTACTGTTAAGTTTTGTGTTCTTTTATATTTTTTCTTTCACTTCGCTTCATTTTTTTCCCCTCCAATCGATGTGCAACAGTGTTTAGCTTCACCTTTTAGCTTCATGTTACCCTTTTTTGGGGAGGTATTAGAAATGGAATAACATAGCAATCCGACGCAAAAAGTTCCTGTGACCTCCTTCAACATTACTTCCTACACTCATATTCTCTCTACATGTCACCAAACCCAACCTAATCCTTAAGCAAACTGCGTGTACTGAGTGTGTTAGAACAGGTGATTGGCTGGCCCTGACCTTTTTTTCTTTAAAAGAGACCTAACTGAATGACTGATGGGTTGATGAACTGACAAGTGGTTGGGATTAATCAAGTATAAACTGCAAGACCTAAGATAAACAAAGAGGTTTCGAAGCAAGAACATGCCATTCCAAGATGAAATAGCGGGGATTAGACTTTTCAGAAGCAGAGGTGAAATGGTATCAGTGGCGTTGACCTGCGCTAAGCCTCCCCACCTGACAAGGAAATAAAACACACGACTGCTGCCTGATGAATATACACACTCGTGTTTGCCAAGGCTAATACTCCCCCTGCACAAACATCCACCCTGCTCTGTATGCATGTAAAGGCCTTCGCTTAAATGTTTCCATGCACGTCTGGGACGCCCACGCTGACCGGCACTCGACGTCTTATTGCAAAAAAGCTCTTAATGCTGTCTGAGGTCTTGTGAAAGTGTACGTTCCAATAAGCTGCCGTTTGGTTTTGAGAGAATCTGCAGGCCATATGTGGAGTCATTTCAATGCAGATGATGGGCTTGTAGCAGTAGCAGTTCAGGAGTGGAGAGGCTATACACACTTTGGCATAGACGCTCTTGCATACTTGTCGATCTTGGGTCTAGCAGTGCGCCAAAACAAACTGACCTTGTCCAAATTACACAGATGTGATTTGGGCACCAATGAGTGATCCAGTGTAAGGATGTGTAGACTATAACATAGTCAAGAAGAAGCCATAACACATAACATTATGACCACCTGTCTACTGTTCAGCAATTGGACTACAGAAGTTCATCTGGTGCATCACCTGTCACCAGTTCACCAGTTGTTTTTTTTCTAGGACCACTTTTGATAGATACTGATTACTATCAACTTACTCACAACTTAGCCCTTGTCGATTAAATCTTTACATTTGCTTTCTCTTTCTTTTTCTTTCTTTTTTTCCTGCTTCTAACACATAAACTCTGTGGAGAAAATGTTCACTTGCTGCTTAATATATCCCACCCACTAACAGGTGCCATGATGAATCTGTGCTATTACTTCTCCTGTCAGTGATCATAATGTTATGCCTGATTGGTGTACGTGCCAAAAAAGATCTGGCACCGGATTTACAACATCAACATGACCACTCTGTCACACCAGAGTCTGCAGGGGAGGTTTGTATTCACCATATTCTGCCATTCATTTATTTTAATCTGCTTATTATAGTTGTGGGGCCAAGGGTGGTTGGAGCCTTTCCCAGAAACTATGGACATCCTGGACAGTGGCAAGTTAATAGCAGGACTAAAACAGAGACATACACTCACAGAAAACCATTCACTCTCACATTAATTTATTTTTAATTTTCAGTGGAATAAGGGTTGGTGTACCCAGACAGAACCCATGATGGCACATGGAGGACCTAAGGTGGCCATGGTCACTCCTGGGATTTCAGTGGCCTCCTCAGTGACCACCCCATGTGTGATAGGTTGGTTAATTATAAATGTGCATTAGACTTTCCCTGGCTATTACCACTTTACTTTTGCATTGTGGCCAAACTAATAAGCTGTAGATATACTGTAAATACATAAATACTCAATATATGTGTATGATTTGTAAGGTAACTTCACCGAGGAAATTGTTTAGTCCAGCTATTCCCAAAGTCAAGACAGTCACAGCCCCCTTAAATTTCCAAAAATCCCACATGGACCCTCAACAATACAACTTCCCTCTCTTCAAAAGACGATGTCATATTTTTCTCCATATATTCCTGTAAAACATTACAAAATACACTGACTGTTGGCTAAAAATGTTCTAAAGTAATATTTTTAAACAACTGTTATTTGTTTTAAACTCAATTTCTTTTTAGTATTTAATATAGACAGCCACTGGGAGCCCCCCTGCAGTACCTTCGCAGACCCCCAGGGGGCCCCGGACCCCAGTTTTGGAACCACTGGTTTAGTCATGTTAAAAAATGTATAAAAAGTCAATGACTACACACTACAACATAATATTATATAATATAATCCAAGTAAGTCTTGTATATACTCAACGATGGACTTCAAGCCTTTGAATTGTATTTACTGAAGAAGGCCTGTTTTATTAACAATGGGAGGTACAACATGAATAAAAAGTTGGAAATATATGGTTATTAACCCCAGTTTGCTCGCTAGATGTCATAAATACACATTGCATTTGCAGTAATATGTGAAAAAAGACGGTTTATACAAAGGGGCCAGAATTCCGTGATACACCTCTGAGTGCGGCTGCGCTAATCTGCTAAGCTGGGCGCTCCATCTACCACTAGATGGAGTCATAAGCTAATCAAGGGCTCAAACCTACTTAGGCATTCAAATTTAACTGATTTTATTATTAATTGAATGACACAAAATATTTATGTCAAAGTAATGTCTTACTCATTTTTGACATTTATGTTTGGACACAGGGCAGAAAAGATATGCCTAAAGAAATTGGAAAGACTTCAGACATTTGTAAATTGAAATACTGTGGTACATTTTGGTTGACATTTTAAAGTTTTACACAATACTTGGTATTCATATTACATCCATTTAAATCCATGTAATTTATTAGCCAAAAAAGTTTTATCACAAGTTTTATCACAAGCTCCCGTTATATCACTTTCAACCACTAGATGAAATCATGAGCTGCCTTCCTGTACTCATTTGCTACACTGTCTATTAGAATGTCTTGACATTGGTGTGACAGGTAGTTTTTTCCAGCACAATATTTATGATAGTTTTTTTCTATTTTTAAAACTTTTTTTTTGTTTTTTCCAAAGCCACTTATTTCTATCCAGAATGTATCTGTATACTCCCACTCTGCTCCTGATTCCACTATGTTCATTCATTCATTCTTTTATCGCATCCCATTAAAAGTGAATTACACTCTTCAGCAGCATCACAGTGTGCTTTATGTCCCCTCTGTGCTCTGCCGTGTTTGTGTGTCCGCCGGCACATGTTCTAGGTGTGAGAGTATTTAACACACACATGTACCTGGTGTGTGTGGCGGTCGTTAGCGACGGAAATGAACAGTCGACGCCATCTTTCATAGTTCCCTAATGAGGCAGCTGGGCCCTGGCTCCTTCCTAACTCAGCTGTGTTTTATGCGTTCTGTGGCCGGCACTCCTTCTCATCTCATGTCCTTAGAACACCCAGGGGCCTCATTACCCTTCCTCCATTGTTTATTTGCAGAGAAGAAGGAACCTAGAAGGAGGCAGATGAAAGAAAGGCCCGGCGATCGACTGCTTCCTGTTGGACAACCTCTGCACAAGGCTGGATTTGCTCCTGGGGCCTGCACTGAGAAACAAAATCGGCCTCAAGTGTCTCTGTGCATTAGAGCTAACTACCAATGGACTTCACTTGATAAGCACTATATTAATAGTAAGTAATAGTAACTTGAAACTGCTCCAGTGAAGCTTCACCCATAGATAGTAATAGGGCACTGCCTTACCAGCAAAAATAAGTTTACCTGAATAAACAAGCATACAATCTTGCATAGTCATGGGTCCTACTATGGGACACCAACATCTTCAGTCACTTTATGTTGCTAACTGTAGAGGTCGACCAATATATTGGTCCGATTTTTGCATAGTTTAGACAATTGGCACTTTTATGCAGATCCTGCAGTTTGGAATCTTACTCTGAGTTCACAGGAAACATCCAAAATCACTTTATCTCAGCCTGAAAAGCTCAAAGCGGCAATAAACAGATTTTGATCATTTCTCTGGCATAGAACCTTGTAGAACAAAAATTTAAAAAGCATTTTGCAGCTCTCCTCAAGCTTTACTTACAAGTAGAGCTTGTTTGATTGAGACTGCCTCACTGGTTTCCTCAAAAAATTCATCTTTAACTCTTCTCACTGTTCACTTATAACACATTTGTTTCAATAAGCATTACTAATACAAATAACTATATTCATTTCTTTCATAAAATTGAGAAAATCAGCACTACATATCACCCTGCAAATGACTAGCGGTGGCAACCCCTGTATGAAAAAAAGCAACCAAAAGTGATAACATAAATTCTTGCATTTTCTATGGCTTATTTATGTTAAGGTTCATGGCTGGAGCTAGCTACTTTTGTCCTGATGTGGGGTACAAGCATTCACTCACACATTCATTTACAATGTCAAATTTGGAGAGGATTTTGAGATGTGTTGAGGCCCATGCGTACAGCAGCTTGATAAAACTTTGGCGCACTCATGAGGATCTCCTGAACACATGACATTATCATGACACTGCAAACACTCACAGCACTGAAATTTTTTACTATAATGAATATGTAAAGATTATATGAAGCTTGATTATACGTATAACCAGCAAAATGTGAATAACATACAGATTAGCTTGACTGTACCTTTAAAACTTAGCATAAAAGCACAAGAAAGCCAACCCTCAGTGTTATCAGTCTTACAATGACCTGCATCCTCTGCATCTCTCACCTTACCTTCATCTCCTCTTTCACTTCATTCATAAATCTTAAGTTCTTGGCAACTTTAACCTCAGCATATTTTTACCAAAATATCCACTATCCCTCCTCTGTACATGTCCAAACCATCTTAGTCTGGCCTCTCTGATTTTATCTCCAAAACACCGATATATCAAAGGTGAACTCAGTAACCTTTCTTGTTTCATCAGTGTTTTTGCCTCATTTTCTACGACGGAGCTCCCCCTACATTTGGGAGTAAGGCACAATCGTAAATGCTTATAAGAAGTGGTGGAGGATGTACTGGATTTCTTTACTCAATTAAAAGTACAGATAAAGCAGTAAACATTTAATAAAGTATCACGAAAAAATTCTACTTAAGCAAGAGTATAACTGAACTACTAATGATGAAGAATTGTGCAGATTATTTTGATGAAATGAACAAACCAATACAACAGAAGAGAATGAATCTGACGGCAGTGTCCTCTGTCTTTATTATTTTGACTAATATTTCTATGTGTACTACTTTAGAGCATATTTTTATATCCAGGAACTGTGTGTCTGCAATAAGGGCACGGCAAAAACTAGGACTGGGCAATATGGCAAAAAGTGTAATCACGATTTCTTTTTCCATATTGGTCAATCTTGATTTTTTATTCGATTTTATGTTTACAATTAAAAACTAATAGCTAATCATGGCTTTGATTCACTATTAGTTTTAGATTTTAATGTAATAGGAAAATGGGAGATTTAATGTAAAGTCTTTCATTGCAAAGCTTAGTTTTTATACAATAATTTAATGTATAATAACTGTAATAATTTAAACAAATAAAAGAGGCAAGCAGATATGCTGTACATTTTAAACAACTGAAAACGTCTAGTTCTTTGCTGTGTGAACTGCAGCAGCTCCAGTGATGAGAGCAGGAAAAACTTTTGTCTGTTTCTACAGGACTGTCTGGTTTCGTCTTTCACGACCTAATTCTCTCATTTTGTCAGACTTTTCACAGTAAAATCATCTATTTTAAACTCTGCATTGATCATGAAACCTTTACAAGAAACAAGATTCGGCATTGACACGCGTCAGGTGATGCACCGTAGCTGTGCACTCCCTCGACTTTACTGCAGCATGCGTGCCATGTTTCCAAAACCCTGGCGGTGTTTCCGTGGTGTTAGGATGAGTAAATATATATGAATAGTTTTGCCCGTTTGTCCTATGGAGTAATTGCAGTGAAAAACCATTGTCTGGACTACTGTTTTGGTGCAGCACAGGAAATGCTAATGTTAGCTTAGCTCCGCTATTAGCACTGTTGGTGCAGTTGTTGTTGCATGTTTTTTAATGCTTTTTTGTATTTAAATGGGTAATAACTTTTGTGTAGTTATTCGTCTAAATTCCGCTCTTGTTCTCTGTTGCTCACGCTGTAACAGGTGCACAGTAACCATAAAAAGGCTCTAAGCTTATCACTGAGATTGACCCTATATTTAATCGTGATTCAACTTAAAAAATTTTGGCACAGCCCTAGCAAAAACAAATGATTTTAAAACAATTTTCAAAATACTTCGTACTTCAAAACAATTCAAAAACATAGTGGTCTAAAAATGACAGATGCTTGCTCTAAAATGTGGTAAAGTAAAAGTACACCTTGTATTGCTTTGTTACATTCCACCACTGCTCATGAGTCCAATTTTTGGTCCAAGAGGTGGCAGGGGGCAGTTTATCTAAGGTAAGAAAAGTTACTGAGTTCTGTTCTAATTCCTAATTCTATCCATCATTGTCATTCCATAGAGAATTTCATTATACCCTTGTAACAGTTTTACATACAATGAGTTGGTAAAACTGTAAAGGTCCTTTATTATTCTTTATTTTGGCTTTTGGAAATAGTTTTGGACACCTTTGCATTAGTATTTCATGTTTTATAGCTTAAAATAAAGCTGTAACTTTGACTCTGCAGAGAACGCTTTGATTAGTTGTCTGTCGCTCTGTGGCACTGCCTTCCTGCTAGACTTTCCATCACCTGCCACTACTTTTGCAATGTTTATTGTGTTTGCTATTTTGAGCCAGCTCCGCCGAGATGCGAGAACTGGGATGAAATGATGTCATGGCCTGCTCCACACGTACAGTACTACAGCATAATTAAAAGTGAACGGCCTGTGATCACGTTACAAAGCCTCGCAGGGTGAAGTTTGATATGGAGAAGACGCCCACATCAGTTGGACTCAGCACCTACTCTGGCTTGTTTGATCAAGAACAAACATTAATAAGGCCTATTAGCTCGCAGTGTTTGTCTTTTTTTTTTTTCCCCCATGAAGCCAAATATTCCCAGTGGAGTTTTATGAATGTTGTTTAAGAGTTGAAAGTGAAGCGCCCAGCTCAAAGGGTTTAGATTTTAAAAGTGGAAAACAGGAAAGGGCCCAAAACTCTGACTAAAGACAGGCTGGGTCGACTCTACAGGATTTATTAGGGGAAAACTCAACTAAGACTGGGAGGCCAAACATTGGAAAGCATGAGAAATGCAACACACGCATTAAGAAAAAATTACAACATGCAAAAAATGGAATTTCCCTAAATTGTTAGAAAGTGAATTTTGGGTAAGCAGTGTTTAACAAAGGTAATGACATGGTTTGAACTGTACATTTGAAAGGCATCAAATACTTTTATTTATATTTTAGCCATTGGTAGAACAGTAGCATGCTTTACAACCTTTAAAAAACATTATGTGACTAAAAGAGAACGTTTCCCATAATTACTTTACTACTACCTTTAGGAAACAGGTGTACAGACCAGCAGAGTGTAGCTTTGTTACACTCTTTTGAACAGAAACAGTGGAAAAAAGCTTTTTACTTCCTTAAACTTTTTGTATAATGCCATTTTACAACCAAATGGAAAATATCTGAGGAATCAGTGGAGTAGAGCCACAAACACTTTTTTGTTTGTTTGTTTGTTTGTTTGTGTGTTTTGTTTTTTGATAAATGAATGAGAGCAGCCTGGATGTAGAGAGCTTTTTGATTGGTCAGTGCTTCCTAGAGTGGGTGGGGTTTGTGGAGTGTTTGGAGGGCCAGTGAATACAGAATTACTTAAAAGGTATGAAGGTTGTTTTGTGTCTTTATTATGAAAGCTTTATGTATTACAAAAAACAATTTATGTAACTTAATTTTTTGATTTGAGATCTGATTTTTTATTTTTTTTTTACTTCAAATTCTAATGGAAATTTGAGTGAATAAAATGTAATAATCCAAATACAGTGTTTTAAATGCAGTGTATAAAGTGTTAAAAAAATCTGTGTGAAAAATAGAGTCTCTAAAAATTAAGTGAAATAAAATTCACTGTCCCAAATTGGCAGCACCATGGCCAGTTTGCTACGACAAATTAAAAGAGCTGTGTTAGGTGACTGTAAACTTAAAAGCTGGCTTAGTTCAATGTGAAACAGGATTGATTGCTTTGGTCTTCTTTCTGGATGTAGGTTCAGCGAATGTGGGACATTGAATTTTTAGTAACTGTATCTTTTTTTTTTTTTTTTACACAGATTTTTTATCCACTGGATTTGGCTTATAAAATTTTATTCACTTACATTTTTTATCAGAATTTGAAGTAAAAAAAAATGTACAAAATTCAATTGCAAAAAAATCTGTTACATAAATTGATTGCTTAAAAAAAGCTTTCATAATAAAGACACAAATCAACCTTCTTAAAGGAGCTATATTATGCAAAATTAACTTTCTACCATGTTATAATGTTATTCCTTCCATTGTTTCACTTGCACCTGTTTGAGTAATCCTGTATTTTTCTGAGGCCTTAAAGCGCTCCTGCCACTTCCATGAATCCCCGCCCACTCCAGGAAGCACTGACCAATCAACAAGCCCTCTGCATTCAGTCTGCTCTCATTCATTTATCCCAAAGAACGGAGTACAGCTCAGTTTTCCCTGAATCCTCACAGCTATTTTCTATTTTGTAGTAAAATGGCAACATATAAAAAGTTTAGGAAGTGAAGTGCTCTTTTTCTTTGATTATATGTTCAACAAACCGAAAGCACTCTGCACTCTCCTGCTGCCTTGTAACATATAGCATGATAGAAAGCTCAAAAAAGTTGATTTTGCATAATAGAGTCCCGATTAAGCTTAAAGTGCTATTATAAACTTCGGAAAAATTGCATCTAGAAAAGGACTTTTAAACGGTGTAAGAGCATGTAGAAAAATAACAAATGTAAATTATAAATGTACGGCTAAATGTAAAAAGTAAAGCTATGTTTGAACACTGGAAGCCTGAAACATTGTTGGCTTTAGATAACTCCCAGTTTGTAGTGGTCCCAGAGGCTGTTAGTATGAATCAAAGTTATGTTTCCTTGTGAAAGTTTAGTGGTTCCCTGACCCGATCAGTCTGGAATTCTGACACCTAAATTACAGCAGAATTATGGAACAATGGTGGGCGGCTTGTAACATTTTTTCAAATAACAGAGTTGGGTAAAATGATGGCCAGACAAATGGTGAATCAAACCTAGACAAATAAAGCTTTTGCAAAAGTGCTCCCTAATGTTTGCTAAGTAGGCCTTGTGTTTGTTGGAGAGGCAAATACTATGTAGTACTGAACATAGAACAGTGGCAACAGGACAATAACATGGCTATTAGCAACATAAAAAACAGTTTATTTGAAGTTTTTGTGCTTTTAGCACAGCTTAAAACCTCTTTATAATCACCTCATCTGATTTGATATAATCTAATTTAATTAATCTAAATTATACAGTTATAATAGGAGCACAGTTTGCCAAAAATGCTTGTGTTAATTGAAAGCTTAAAGGTCCCCTATTCTGGTTGATTAACTCTTTTAGCCTTTAACCATGTTATATTGTTTTTTCCTCAAAAACATACCTGTTGTAGGATTTTTTTTTTTTTTTAAGTAATCCTATATGCTGAGCTCGTCGCCTTCTAAGGCTCTGAAAATGCTCAGCTTCATGACTCTACGTAGACACGTGAAACCAGGAAGTGCTCCTGTGAGTTTCATAACCTGTCCCCATTCATTCTGATAATTTCAGCGCTTAAACTGCCGTCACTATGGAGCAGTCAGCTCACTTATCTATCTGTATCTGGCAGTGTCATATTGCTAGTAGCCATGCTAATTAGCCATTTTATGCTCTGAACATTCCTCACCATTGCCAGCAGTGGGCGACAGACACCTCATCACATCTAATCCTGGTGTTCTTGGCAAAGTCAAAGTCAATCAGCTCCCCAAAAGAAGATGTTTTCCATACATATACAATATTTTAAGGTATAAAACGTAAAATAATATTGCAAAGGTGTCCAAAACAATTTTTAAAAAGGCTGAAAAAATAATAATATTGGACCTTTAAGGATTACATAGAGCCTCACCCAAATGGATTGATTGAAGGATTGATTTTGGTAGAAATGAAATGGAAGGGGTTCCAGACCACTTTGGTTAAAATGTGACTGGGTCTTGGCTGGCCAGGTTATACTTTCTGCATTGTACATTCTTTGACTTGTTATTCTTACACAAGTAATGCTACAAAAGTAGTAAACAGTTCAAAAGCACTATTTGAGTACAGTTTTAACTGAATGATTTGAATTAGTAGACTTAAGCATATCTGCAAATGTTTGTTTTGTTTTTTTTGTTTTTTGTTTGTTTTTTTATCATATAGGTGTTTCATTCTTACGGATCCAGTGTTTTAGAAGGCTGCATTTGATTATTTTTTAACCCATGCCACGTGTTCTTGTCTGTTTTTATTGTCTTTCTGTGGCTGCATTACAGCGCCACTAACAGGCTTGGCATATGTATTACCTGGGATCCTGCCAGTATCAGCAAGTCTAACTTAACGCTTTTTAATGCCATTTTTAATGCCATTTGTAACATTATTAATGCCACAAACATACAGTCACAGCAGCCTAAATTGTCAATATTTAGTTTTGTAAAATACAGTTTATAAAGCACCAATAATATTGAAACACCTGATATTTGGGTACCTTGGTCCTGCTGGGTACAAAGTCATTCTGCCATCTAGCATGCTCGTGTAGGTTACTAAAATGGTAAATTATTATTCGTATATACATATTTATATTTTCGAAATAAAACTAGCAATGTCAGCGATTTTACTTCAAAACTATTTTAAAACTTTAACCTGTTTGAATCAAATTTAATGCCATTTAAGGCCTAAATATTTGAAAACTGCATTTAATAACTTTTAATGCTTTTTAATACTCTGCAGGGAACCCTGATTACAACGTTTTCTGTGGTTCTGTGTAGACTCATGTGGACAACCATATTTTTGTGTTTATGGAAAACGTTTTCTTAAACAATAACATTTCTGTGTGGATATAACCATAGTCAGGCTCATAGTAAATCCACACCAGTGTACTCTTTGTGCCAGTTTAAAGCCTGGATAAATGGAAAGAGTTGCCTGAGGAAGAGCATCTGTTGTCAAAACCTATGCCAAAAAATCCACAAGGAAAGAAGTTCATTTTAGGAAGTATTATGGAAAAACTGTACTTTTATTATTAGAGTTCTACCATTTTATGCTAATGCCCTCGATGACACACACTCCAACTAAAGCCTTATTATTCAGGTCTGTGTTGACGGAGGTTCAAAAGGCTGCCAGATTAGAAGAGCTACGGCTTAAATTAAGTGTATTGTCACATGAAACGTCCCCAATGTCCGCTGTCACCGAGCAGAGGTCACCTTTGAAAAACAGTGGGACTGATTATAATGACCACCTTCAAGTCCCAACTTGAACGGGCCAGCTCCTAATGCCTCGGAAATCAAGTAAACTTATTCAGCGACTCCCTGCGTGATCTATTGTGTGGAATAGTCTGAAATGCAAAACCTGCAGGACACTCATTATGAGAGTGTAAGCATAGTGGGAAATGACAATGGCGACCAAAGGGACATTATCAGGAAGTCAGATATTGATTTTCATGAGTATTTTCTGGCCCTTTTTTCCTCCGAGATAAAAGCTTTGCACATTGCCGGGATTTCAGAGATGTATGACTCTGCTGGATTTAATGGGACGATTAGCATTTCAATAGCGGTTCAGTCCACACCCACATTCAAAGCGTTTCCATAATCAGTGGCGAGGTGATTGAGAAGTGTAGTTTATGTAGGGCCATTTAAGAAAGTGAAAGCTTTTGTCTAACAATATCTGCTACAACATGTAATGCGTTTAAGTGCTTCTGTCTCGTATAAAGTTACTGGCTGCTCTAATGCTTCTAAATGCAAATATTTCATCAGTTATTCAAGAGATAGCATCTCAGTTCATTGAGAAATACAGACAAGTTCAAGACAAATCTGATGAAGTGAAAACCAAGCTTCCAAATGGAAAAAAAGGAGGAGCTGTGTTACTGTGTGCCAATTTGAGTACTACAGAAACTATCGATGTACTGGGATGTTTGCCAAGAGGATAAATATCCAGTGAGAGGCAGTCAAGGGAGCAAATATGACTTGTTGATGCCAGAGGTCAGAGGAGAATGGCCAATGGACTGGTGCAATACACAATACAATGTACTACATGTAGTGTTCCTGAAGGACTTTTACAACAACTGACCACTTGCTTCCATCTCAAACCAGTTATTGCAAATCTCGTCTGACCTTTGGCATCAACATGACATATTCCCATAAAGATCTACTCCTCATTAAATATTTTCTCTTTTTCAGTCAATCCTTGTACAGATAAAACCTAGATGTTTGTGTGTAAGAATCCTGGTAGAAATACTCAGAATATTTGACAATAACAATCATGCCACATTCACTAAGTCACCATTCTTATGCTCAGTTTGAACTTTGAGCGGGTTTACCTTGAACACATCTGCATACCTACACTAATCACACTATGTGCAAGGCTTTAGAACCAGTGTAGCTAATATTGTGGTCATTGAGTGTATTGCCCAGTAATATCTGAGGTCATCCTTATAAAACATGCCCCCCATTATGGAAATGTGATGAGAAAATGGTTGAATAGAATGTTCAGTAAATTCTGCTTGATTGCATTAAGTGTTGAAAGACATGAGTGAGTGAACAAACCAAAGGAAGGGTTTGTGAATAGAGCGGGGCAATAAGGCCGAGAGATGACGAGGATAAAATGATCCATTGAATTTATAAATGGATGGAATTTACTTCATATTTAATAACAGGGACCAAAAGAGCCTTGTGAACAATTAATGCTTTAGTCTGACTCTGTCCACAGCTGTGTAATATGCTATTAGCTTTGAATTTAAAGGTTTTATCTCATAGGGTTTTACAATGAATCATATATTATTCATTCATATTCTTATTTCTGTTAGAGGTTGGGGATACTGAAGCCTATCTCAGTAACTTTGGGCCTTAGGTGGGGTACATCTTGAACTTAAGAGTTACCCAGAGACAGACATTTACTCTCACATTCATTCACTACGGTAACACGGGCAAGACATGCAGACTCCACCCAGAGAGATCATGTGATGGCCAGCTCGGGGATTGATCTCACAACCTCCTCACTGCTGACAATGGGACAAAAGCAAATAATCTTTGTTTTATCATGTCATGTTTTATTAACTAATGGAAGAATGAAATTGGAATGGAATTAATCTCAGTGGGACTTTCCTGGTTAAATAAAAGGTCAATAAATTGTGAGATATGGTCAAACACCATAATCTGCCACCATGAGAGACCTGTCCCCATGTGTATGTTCATCTGTTCCAGTTCCGTTAGCACAGTTCGATGCCAGGTTGTTTTCATCCACCCACTTTTCCATTTCCAAGGGTGGTGTCCATCTTAGAGCAATGGGAATCCTGCTTTGGGGCATTATTAGAACATGTCCTAACCATCTAACAGCAACTTTTTTATTTTTAGGCCAGGAAATGCGGCAGATCTTTCTAAGGCATATAGTTCTAGCTCATTATGGATTATGTTACTCGCCAGGATTCTGAGCCATACAGCAGGACAGTGTGGACATTGCTGCTGTATAGGTGGATCTTTGTCCTTTGACTGTGTTGGGGCGAATTCCAGGTGTCCCACACCTTTGTGAATGCACCACAAGCCTTTCCCAATCTTGCCTTCATGTCTTTCTAGGGCTGCAAGGCTACCAAGGTATGCAAAGTCATCTACACTTTTATTGGCTCACCATTTGCTGTGATTGATGAGTCTGAAGTGTCATTGGTATGCATCACCTTTGTTTTTGAAGCACTGATGTTAAGGCCAGTCTGTTAAAATGATTCCTCCACAAGGGGTCAGTAAAAGTTTAACACGGCATTAGTTTTAGAGGATACCTAAATATTCTAAAACAAGAGGGTTTTGTGGCTTAATGGACTGAGCATTTACCCCAGAACTGAAAGATCCCCAGTTCCATAAGCAATCATGAAAAGCAAGGGCAGTATCTAATCATGCTAGCTCTGATGACTCGCCCCTTGGTCGGACATACAGTATGACATGGAGCCACAAGGGGCCAGTAAAAGCATAAGTGATTAGTTTTAGATTCATTGTGTGATACAGGGGAACGTGGATCAATAAACAGAGCATTTATTCCTGAACTAGTAGATCCCCAATTCCATAAGCAATACATTTTATCATAGAAGGGCCATATTAAATGTTGCTAAGTGCCATGACTGGCTTCTAGGCATAAAGTATAAAGTCCTTGTTAATAAAGGCTTTTTATTTCTTAATGTCAGATTTACAATAGGCTATTAGGTCATAAACATTTCTTCTCAATGTTAGGATAAAAAGGCATTAAACAAAATAAATAGTTTATATTTTGCAACACATCATTCTTCTTTTATGCTTCTAAACATGAACAACATCGACCGTGGGTCAAAGGTCATTGTCAGTTGTCATGTCATAAATGTTGTGCAGTAGTTGTTTATTTTCTGTGACTTTGTTGCCCATTGTACGCTTAGCTCAGAGTTGGTGTTTGCCTCACATAGCTTACTGTTTACTTTACCTCTCAAGGCTCTGGTCTGAACCTGCGGGGCCAACAGTACTATGTAGTCTGTTTGCTATTCCGAGCATGTTTCCTTAGCCTTGGAGCCCTTTGTGTGTGATGGGTGGGTGGACTCTGGGGTCTATAGACTATGCTGGCTCTTGTATCTCCAGTGATAGACAATAATTGTAAATTCTCTACCTGCATGTTGATATTCTGACTTAGTGCAATTATAACTGAAGATTAAAATTGCATGTAAACACCTCCAATAGACCTTTTTTCACAAAATGGAAATAATTACATGTTGCGTTATTCCATTTCTGGCTAGTGCTTTTCTATGGAGCAAGTGTTTTCTACAAGATTACCAAATTTCATGTTTGCAGACGTAGTGACAGTTACAGAGACACCCACCAAGAGCCAAACAAAGGCTACAAATTCTTTCATTAAGAATTTGTTCACAATTATCAAGGACAGTAAAGAAGAAAGCTTAAATGCTATCAACAATTAGCATTAGCTAACTACCAGTGACAGCAGATAAACAATGTGTCAGACTGAAAATGTCTAAAATGAATTATAATATAGCACAGACCTCAAGTTTATAAATTTACTGTTGGTTTTGACTCACAGGGAGATCACTGGTGATATTTTGTTCATGAAAACATGCCCATTTGTGTAAATATTCATAACCTATTTTAAGTAATATTATGTAATGAACTGTATCGTTTGTCTCTGCATCTGTATAATATGAAATATAGTCAAGGGGCAGGTAGTTGTCAGAGCAAAAATGTTTATTATTGGACTCAGCTACAGCTTTTTACACCACTAAAATAACTAGAAGTATCACAACATGACTTCCAGCTGAAAACCATAAGTGTCAAAAATATTCTATTGGGAGGAAGTCACACCTGGAAGTGTGTCAGACCACTGCTGTATGTACAATACCTTCCAAAAGTATTAGAACAGTGATAATGAGCCAAAACATTTTAGACAGGCCAAGTCAGACTCCAGAGTCCAACCCTATAGTGCAGTCACAACAAAAGGTTTAAAAAGAAGTCATCTGGACTTGGTTTTTATAACCTACAAAGCGTTCCTAACCTTTTTTTCCCTGGGGGCCCCAGATGCTTGTGTGTGAGACAAGCCACATGTAGAAAAGAAGAAAAGGCACTATTTTCTAGATTCTGTATCAGATCAGTTGTAAATACCAGGGAATAAAAGCTGTTGATTTCTTGTCTTATATTCATTGTTTGATGTCAAGCTCAGGAGCTTTTAGTCTACAGCAAAATAATGGAACTGGCCTCAGTGTGCTGATACTTTTGAAACAAAGCGTACAGCTTAGTGTAATTAAGCTAGGAGAGGTGATCAGCAGCACTCAGTAAACAATTAGAGCAAACTATCATAGTCAGAGTATAATAGAACATACTGAATGAGCAAAAGTCAACCAATCCTTTGTTTGTGATTCAATTGAAGTGCTGTTAATCTAGGCCATGACCCAGTTTAAATGAATTACATTTTTTTTTCCACTGGTCAGGGGTAAGATGGGAATGGCGATGATTATTTTCCAAGAGTAACAATCTGGAAGTCTTTGTTACACTTCCCCAGACTGCCGGACCATGTGGACTTAGGTGTGAAAAAGGGGCCATGGTTTCAAATGGCCTGTGAACTTTATTTAAAACATCCCTCGGCCTTGTCATGCTGCTGGATTTTTACAAGAAAAGCGTGTTTGCACTGGGAACACTTGATCGTTTTTGGAGCTCACTTCCAAATAAAAACAAGGCCGGTCTTATGTCGGCGTCACTTTTGCAGCTGCCTTGTGCTATTATGCTAACTGTTAGACTCATCATGACCCAAGGCGGTATAGGAATGCACTTAATTGACTTGGCGATGGCTGTGACCAATAGGAATGTGCGAGTGGGTGCAGACGTGTGAAGGAGGAGTTCAAAGGCGGTTTCCTGTCTGATTGTTGGCCGAGGATGTGTTTGTACTGCGGCGGGACGACGACTGTAAGCTTCCACTGTTGGTAAGGTAGACATGCAAAAGAACTCCAAAAGCAATGGATGTATTTGATGAGAATTACAGGATCTGAAATAATTAGCTTTTGGCGTGAATGTAGATCATTGTCTTAAGTTAACAGAGGGCAAGGGCCATATTAAATCTTGCTATAGGTGCCATGACATCAGATCTGGGCCCTCTACTACAAACCTAGTTGTACTTATCCGGTATAAGTGTCTCCAACCCACAAAACCAAACATAAGCATCTGAACTACAAAGCAAGTTATTAGCTACCAGAGTTAACCCTGGGTTTCTCTGTGAAGCGCGTTGATGTGGAACAGGCGGAGTTGGGGTTAAATGACCGATCACTCCAACGTCACATAGACAATTTAGAAAGTTTATTTTTTTGACCTTTTTGGCATTATTGTATAGTGCAGACAAGAAGTGGCAGGAAATCATAGGAGAGAGATAATGGGGAGCGGTATTTGGCAAAGTGTCTGAACTCGGAACCAACAACGCCGAGGCTAGGTGGAGTTGCCCTGCATACATGCCACAGTTCTACCAACCAGTGGTGATTGGAGCTTCCCCTAAAATGTCATAAAATGAATGGTCAAATATGCACTGTTGAATTTAATAAAATTTGATGTTAAGTTATTAATGTAACTGCACTAGAATGTATTTAATTCCTTGAGTATGTTGTTAATTATTTATTTTTATTTTTTTCATTTAATCTTTATTGTACCAGGTAGAACATTAAGAACAAATTCTTATTTACAGTGTTGAATTGCAAGTAAACACTCCAGCTGTTTAGTCTGGTTTAGTCTGGTTCTCTGATGCAATCCTCCTCTCAGTTCAAAGCAGCTTGGACTTATATTTTTTTCCCATCAGTTGACTCTTTGGATCCAGAAGGTTGCAGATCCCTGGCCTACACCGAGGAGTGCAAAGACAAGTAGCCTCACAATCACACAGAAGTGAGCAGGAGTTTTCATTTTTAATATCATAAATCTTTATTATAGAGTTCTACTTGTGTCTGCGGTGCTAATTGTGCACTTCTCCTTTCCCTCTCCCTGCTGCGGTTTTCACCTCCTTCTTCACACGGTCACACCAGCAGTTCATTTCTCAACACTGATTGGTCAAAAAGTCTTTTCTTTATACTGGGAACCAGCTCCAGACCGAGTTCGCTGTACAGCAAAGTTTCCAAAGAGCTCTCCCATGGTAGAAAGTGAACCACCTTCATAGTAAAAAAAAAACCCAGGGTTAACCTCAAAGTTACCTCGCTACCACTCTAATTCAGCTTCTTTAGAATGTGCTAAATGCTATCTTGTGTAAAATTCGGTGCTGGG
Source organism: Bostrychus sinensis (assembly GCA_020698575.1). NCBI lineage: Eukaryota > Metazoa > Chordata > Actinopteri > Gobiiformes > Eleotridae > Bostrychus > Bostrychus sinensis. The sequence continues at coordinate 7,659,664 of CM036257.1, read as the reverse complement.
TACTCATATGTGAAATCATATCCTTGGCTATTTGTTTGCTATTGTATGAGCCCATAATTTGCTAAGAATAAATAATTAAACATGCTTATAATAATATGATAAATGCAGTTCATCATTTTAAACGGTCTACAGTGTAGACTTATGTCTATTTGGTCAGCCACATAAGTGTGAAATAGTGTGGGAACACAAGCAATAGTTATGCATTTTGAAATGAAAACATGTTAGTGTGGACGTAGCCCGAGGACACACTGAAAAAGGCAAACCACCACATTCCAACACAAACAAGTCTTTATGGAGAGAGGCAGCATTCCACGCCTGACCATTCATAATTCAGCTTCACCTCACTGATTCATTTAGGTCAATAAAGCAGCCATTGTGTTGCATGAACATTAAACAAAATTTAAAAGAACTTTTTTGGTCCCATCCAATAGTTAGGCGCAGGCACTGATATCAGTTTGTTTAATGCACTACACTTAAAGGGCCTATATTCTGCTTTTGTTCATATTTTTAACCCTAGAGCAGCCTTTAAAATCATTATGTAACTAAAAGAAAACATGTTTAATAAGTACTCTACTGATGGTAAAGAAAGCTGTTCACTTAAACTTTTAGTATGATGCCATTGTACTACAAAATGAAAAATAGCTGTGAGCAATCCTTGGAAAGAGAGATGTTTTGTTTTGTTTTGTTTTTTGATAAATGCATTAAAGCAGACTGGATATAGCGGGGTTGTTGATTGGTCAGTGCTCCTTGGAGTGGGCGGGGATTCTTGGGAGAGGCGGAGGTTTGTGCAACAGAGCGTTTTGAGGGATCAGAAAGGCCCAGCCAGAAAATATGGATTGCTCAAACAGGCTTGAATGAAGGAAAACACAACTTCAGGTTTGTTTTTGATGTGGGAACAAGTTTGCATAATATAGCGCCTTTAAATAATAATAATGCTTAATACAGAATTACCAGTTTGCATTATCATAGCTGGTAAAATAGTTAGTCAGTAGCTGTTGTACATTGCAAGTTATTTTACGATACCCTCAATAATAAAGACCCCCATTTCACAGAGGATCCTACATTAACTGTAAACAGCTGCTGCTAATATACATTAGCTTTATTTTTCAAAAAAGTCAGCACAGTATATTGCACGTCACCTCTTTGAATATGGCTATTTATCACAAAGACAAGACATTTCATTAAAAATAACATTTCCCCCTTTATTACTGGCCTCTTGCTTCTCATTTTTTGCTTGAGTGATGACTATTGATCATCCAGTCAACTCCCAGCAGCCTGTAGTGTCACCTTTTCCAAAGTGGTCCAAAGCAGTCTCAGAGCTGGCAACCGTCTCTCATGGGTCCCAAAAGTAACATGCTAGTATAATATGATGCTTAAAATGCATAAAAGTGGCTTTAGGCCTAGCTGATAAAAGTCTAAATGCAGTTTAAATGCAGTTGAGTAATGACCAGATGTAGAAAGTAAATAGATATGAACTTTCTTAAGTATACTCTTATGTTTACTACAGTGTTTTCTAAAGTACATCTGGAAGTAAAGTTTTTTTGCCCACATTTTGTAAGTAGTAGTAGTGTCAGTAGTAGTAGTAGTAGAAGTACTGTATTTTCCGGACTATAAGTCACACTTTTTCTGGCTAGGGGTGCGATGTATACTCAGGTGCAGCTTTTACGTGTTGGTTATTTTCACGCTGACAGAAGGCACTCTAGTCTTGTGTAGCAGCATCTGCTGCACCTGTACCACTGACAATTTAAAATGTAAACATTACCACTAACAACTTAGGCTATAAAGACAACTGAGAAAGAGTGGAATAATTGGAAATGGAACTGATGCTGAGTCTGACGACAGCCACGCAGAGGAGGAAGCGACACTTCGTCTAACTCTGGAGTTGTTCAGAACCGACACCGAGGATGAAGAATTTAAAGGATTTAGTGATTAGGAGTGAGATGGTGAGTTTGGTGAACTTGTTATATTATGTTCTTTATGCTATAGTTATGTGAATAACTGTTAATATATTACGTTAACATACGAGACATCTATTAAGTTCGTTGTTTATGCTTCATGTAGCTGAATAACCATCAGTGTGTTACGTTAGCAAACCGCACACCTATTCAGCCTGTTGTTCTCTAGTCTATTATTACTATAACTTGCCTTTCAAGATGAAATATCTGTTCTTGGTGTTGGATTTTGTAAAAAAATTTCCCCCAAAAAATGCGGCTTATAGTCCAGTGCAACTTATAGTCCAGAAAATACAGTAAGTAGTAGGAGTAATAGTAGTAAGTTAACAGCAATAGTAATAGTAATATTGGCAGTAGTAGAAGTGTGGCAGCAGTAGTAGCATCAGTAGTAGCAGTATATTAGTAGTATTAGTTGCAGTATTAATAATTAATAGTAGCAATGGTGGTAGTAGTAGTGGTAGCCATAGTATAGTAGCAGAGGTAATACTGGTTTATTGTAGTATAATAAATAGTATAGTAGCATCGGTAGTAGTAAAAGTAAATGTAGTAAGTAAAAGAGGTAGTATTAGTACTTAGTAATAGTAATGAATAGAATAGAATCAGAATAAATTTTACATTTAACACTTAATAAATATTATTGTGTTGAAGTACTTTTCCCACCACTGTTAGGAACTTCAGTGACAGTATAAGACTCTAAGTACACTCTTCCCTTTTACCTCATTCATAGAGTAGTACCTATAACACATACAACACATACTACAGTACTCCTCCCTCACCTCAGGCCTGGAGGAGCAGCAGGTCCTGACCCAAACTGAACTGTGTAAAGACTGAATCACATCTCCACTCATCAGCTCCTGTCAGGCTCTGTCTCAGCCTCCTGCCTCAGGATTGGGCTGAGTACTGGGACTTCTGGGAGTTGTAGTACTGCAGAAGAAGAACTGTGGAGAGCCTGGACCTGGACTGAGAGGAAGAGGATGGAGCTATGAGCAGAGCCAGCCGCTCTGAGAGGGCCAGGACTCCAGACATCAATCAGCATTACTCCACTGCCACTGGGGCAAGTGTGAGTAGAACGTGTCAAAGGGCACCTCCTAGTGGCTGGAAATGGTAGAGCATGAGCCTTGAACAATGGAAAGACTACTCATGTCAGAAATGTTGTTTTTGGAAGTTGAAGTAACAAAAGCAAAAGCTGACAGAAGATGCAATAGGTTGGTTATTGCAGTAAATAGGGCGGTGTTTCTCAGCCTTTTTGGTTTTGTAAACCCCCAGGACCTGATTTAGTCCTGGTTTGGACCCAGCTTAGTCCTTGTTTAGTCTTTGTTTACTTCTGGTTTTATCATGGGTTAGTTCTGATTTACCCCTAGTTTAGTTCTGATTTAGATCTAGTTTTGACCTGGTTTAGTGCTGGTTTTAGACCAGTGTTTTCCCAGGTGGGTTTCTTGTTTTAGACCTGGTTTAGTTCTGGTTTAGACCTGGTTTAGACCTGGTTTAGTCTTGGTTTAGACCTGGTTTAGTTCTGGTTTAGACCTGGTTTAGACCTGGTTTAGTCTTGGTTTAGACCTGGTTTAGTCCTGGTTTAGACATCGTTTAGTCCTGGTTTAGACCTGGTTTAGTCCTGGTTTAGTCCTGGTTTAGACCTGGTATAGTCCTGGTTTAGACCTGGTTTAATCCTGGTGTAGTTCTGGTTTAGACCTGGTTTAGTCCTGGTTTAGACCTGGTTTTGTCCTGGTTTAGATCTGGTGTAGACCTGGTTTAGTCCTGGTTTAGTCCTGGTTTAGGCCTGGTTTAATCCTGGTGTAGTTCTGGTTTAGACCTGGTTTAATCCTGGTGTAGTTCTGGTTTAGACCTGGTTTAGTCCTGGTTTAGACCTGGTTTTGTCCTGGTTTAGATCTGGTGTAGACCTGGTTTAGTCCTGGTTTAGTCTTGGTGTAGACCTGGTTTAGACCTGTTTTAAACCTGGTTTAGTTCCAGTTTAGACCTGGTTTAGTCCCAGTTTAGACCTGGTTTAGACCTGGTTTAGTTGTGCTTTAGTCCTGGTTTAGATCTAGTTTAGAACTGGTTTAGACTTAGTTTAGTCTTGGTGTAGACCTGGTTTAGTCCTGTTTCAGAACTGATTTAAACCTGGTTTAGACCTGGTTGAGTCCTGGTTTAGACCTGGTTTAGACCTAGTTTAGTCCCTGTTTTGTTCTTCTTTAGTGTTACATCCCTTGATATATTCCTAAGTTAGTCCTGATTTAAGTTTATTTTAGTCTTTAGCCATGTGTTTGTGTACTCCTAGGGGTCTGCATACCCCTGGTTGGGAAACACTGGTCTAAAGGACAGAATATACATTAAAGATGCATTTCCATCATACCAGTGTGCAGCTTCTATGTAAAGCCAGAGTGTACGATGCATGTGTGAGACCAGTCTTGTGCTACGAAGCAAAGACATGGTCTCTAACTGCAGGTCTGGAGCAGGTGGTGTTAAAGTACAAGGATGGGCTGAGGTTTCAGGATCAAGTACCAAGCGAGGAGCTGCTGAAAAGAACCAGGCTGAAGGACACTCTGGAGAGACTGGCACAGCAGCGGCTCAGGTGGTGTGGACATGTAGTGAAGACGGAGAAGGACAGTGTACTGCTGGTTGCTCCTTTGAACTATGAGCAGAAGGTGGAGAAGTTTGATTGCAGAGAACTTGGCAAGGCGATGCATTTCTGAGGATCTGGTGAGGGATAGATGAGCGTGGACAAGAGTCATTGTAAGTCTGTCTCCACACAGGAAGCAAAAGGACATTATACAAAAATGATGATGATGATTTCCAAAAGAGAAGTCTCTTTGGGATTATTTGAGCTGTATTATAGCTTTTACCTTGCCTACTTTGTCTAGACATCACAGAATGTGTGGTTTGCTATGTATGGTAACTACATACAATGATTTATGTATTATCTATGCATATCCATGTATGGAGCGGTGCGTCAACACTAATTTACTGCAGAAATTTGTCCTTTTGTCCATCAATTTTCTTTCTTTCCTCTTTTGTCTTTCTGCTTGCATGAATGTGTTACAGTGCAACAACCAGTGGGGAGTTGTCACATTTAGTGCAGCTTCAGCTTTCTCTAGTAAAAATCCACAAACGTCACCATCAATTGAAGCCATCTCATCACACTCAGAAAATCTCATAATAAAGAGAGCTCAAGAGACTACAGGAGAGCCAGAGAAGATGTACCTTTATGCAGCATTGTATGTCATGTATGTCATCATGTGATCATACTGCAGCTGAGTTAAGTAAATGAATTCAACAAAGACAATGTACAATAAAGTTAAAAGCTAATTTTTTTAGTGGCACATGTGTTTCTGTTCTGGTGGGATGGTGGCTTAGTGGGTAACACTCTACCTCTAGACCGTGTGGGATCTGTGCAGAGTTTGCATGTTCTCCCCAGTTTCCCCCATCAACCTCAAAACATAGACATCAATAGTCTAATCCTCCAGCGAGGTACTTCTGACCAGGATCCTAGCTCAAGATCTGGAGATGGGTCCCCGGGCACTGCACCGCAGCTGCCCACTGCTCCTGACAGGTTGCCCCAGCGGCATTGAGGGATGGGTCAAATGCAGAGAACAAATTTCCCTACAAGGATAATAAAGTCTACCTTAACAAAAAGTGCTTTTTTTTTTTTTTTCATGGGTACTGGAGCCTATCCAAGAAAATATGGGCCTTAGGCGGGGCACACCCTGACCTAAAACATGCATGTCTTTAAACAGCAGGAGGAAGACAGAGTACCAGGACAGAGAACCCACAGCAGACTTCACCCAGAGAGGTTGCGTTATGCCCGTCTCGAAGATCAATCTTGCCTCCTTGCTGGGAGACAATGGTAATGGTATTTATATAGCGCTTTCCTTATGACACATGTCACCCAAAGCGCTTTACACAGAAGGGAAGGGGTATTTCATTCACTTAGTCGGTGGTGGGCTACATTTTGTAGCCACAGTGTCCCCTGGGGTAGACTGACAGAAGCGTGGCTGCAGACATCTGCGCCAACGGATCCTCCGACCACCACTGACCACTCACTCACACCGGCTTCCTGGTATTTCCCCAGCGGTCTCCAATCCAGGTACTGACCAGGCCCTGCTTAGCTTCTGAGGTCTGATGGGATTGGGCATCCACAAGGCGGTATGGCCAAGACAAGAGCACTAACTGCTTTGCCACTGTGCCGCCTATAATATACCATAATGATAACATGCCAAAATAGTGTTTTATAATGACATAATGCCATGGCTACAAGAGCAAACACTGCTCAGACATAGCGTCATTAGCTGGCCTTGAGGTAAAACTGACAATAAAGACTGTCAAAAGTCAAAATTTATTGTCAAAAAAGCCTCTATTCAACAACTATTGTGACTATAGAAACAAAACTAACAGGATACGTCCTTGATAGAACAATGCAATAACGCTTAAACTCATTTACCTGTGCTTCAAAGCCAAACTGCAGGCTGCATCTTTCTGACAGAAGGCTAACCCTGCTTCAAAGTCAAACCATGACGATGATGATCATGTTTTAAAATATACGCCACTTTGAAAACAATGGCATCCGTGACAGAAAGGTGCCAGCTCCTTATGTTTATCCTGTGATATCTCATTACACTAACTGCCACTGACATCCCCAAATTGCATCAGGCACCAACAACACTGACCAAATCACATTCCACATTAGTGCCTTTTGAAACTAGACTAAGTGCTGTGGCTGCCATGTTTTATAGTTTGACCCTAAAATCTGTCTGGGCTGTTGACAAATAAGATTAGGATCTGCTGTGTTGGAGAATTGAGTCTGAGCCTTGCTGTGGCACAGAGAGTATTCTATTTATTTATTTATTTTTTTATTTGAATGGGACAGCATGTATTAATGAACGGCTAGTGCCGTAAATACACCGGATTATAGCTCAGAGCTAATTTCCATCCGTAGTCCCCACTCACTCACATTCACATTCACAGTGTAGTGTATTAAATCAGGTCAGTTGCAAGTTACAGCAGTGATTATTATTATTCACCTGACAAAGCTCATTGGGCAAACACTGTCACATCTCAGGCGGTGTTGTCTGTTTTTCACACCTGTTGCATGAGGATGTGTGGCAGTGTGTGGCAGATCTGTCATGTCTAATGTTGGATAAAATAGCCATGGGCCTGTCCAGGGATAACTAAACACAAATTCCAATGTAAATAAATGTCCCACCGACAACACCTCTGATAGGGCAGTGGTTCAGCAGTGGTCATTTAATTGTGATACTTTTTACAGAACTATTTTTTCATTGCAAATTTACAGTTTAAAGGTAACGTAAGCAGGATGCGCTCATACTGGTTTGAAAACAGTACTGAAGTCTAAATCTAAACAATGGTCTGTGGGTTGCCAGTCTTTCTGCTTTTCTGATTGGACGACCAGCAATGCAGTTTTAGAACCAAAACAAAAAAGTAAACGTAAACAACTTGGCCATTATAAACACATTTTTAATTGTTAATACCCCAACTGTATCATTATCAGTAAAACTAATATTTGATTTAAACATGTTTACCTCATATCATGCCACACATGTGGCAATTTTTATGAAATATAAAAAATATATTTTGCTCATAGCACCTTTAAGTGTGAATAACAGCAAAAGTACAATAGTAATTTTACAGTAAAAAGCATGCAATGAAAAGTTCATTAGTACCACTGTAATCGCAGATCAGACCCAGGCCTTTCTGGTTGTGAGGCAGGTATGCTACAGACCTTGCTACTGAGGTGAAAAAGAACTTTTCCTCATTCAGAAACTTGCTGGGAAAGGCTCCAGCCACACATGACTCCTAACAGATAAAAGTGAAGGAAAGAATTTACTTAAAAAATGACATTTTCTGCTAAATCAACTTCTCTAAGCTTTCTACCATGTTATAATGTTCCCTCATCAGAAACATACCTGGGGTTGTGTTTTGCGTTTTGCATTCACGCCTGTTTGACTAATCCTCCAGCACGGCCGTTCTGAGGTCTCAAAACCTTCGCCTCTCCCATGAAACACCGCCCACTCCAGGAATCACTGACCAATCAACAAGCCCAGTCTGCTCTCATTCATTTATCCAAAAAACAGTGTTCTGTGCTCTGTGCTGAGAGTAAGATCTCCCTACAAGCTCTGGAAGGCAAACATGTTTAAAGAACTCTTGTGCTTTCTGTAGACGTGGTTCCCAGAATTCAGAAGACCCGAACTACAGCCATGTCTTTCTAGGTCCATACAACAAGGTCACAGTTGTTTGAGCTAGTAACAAATATTTGCGTTTGTACCTGTGTATAGTATGGATGTGTTTTCTTAATGTGAAGTTCATTTCCAGATATCTGGAGGCAAACGTTTTTGTCCTTTGCATCCAAGACCTGCTGGATGTAGCTTGTTCTATATTTGAAAGGACACTTAATCTCCAGGCATCCCTTCCCACAGCAATCACACAATGTGAGTCCATCAGGAAATGCTCCAACTTCAGGAGAGCTGGTGTTAATAATGAAACCACATTGTTTAACCTTTAGATTTTTGTGATGAGCTGCTCTGCTTGTAAAGTAGGCCTTCAGTGCATCTCCCTCACGTTCTACACCCCATCTAGTTTGTGCAGTAGATACTGTGTTGCCTGGGTTGCACACCCGTTTCACAACTGTCAAGGCTGGCTTTTCCAAACTGGTGGCAAATACAGCATGCATAGTTGAAGCTGTGGTTCTTCCAGCTCGCCATTCATACCAAGAAGGACACTTATGCTGAAGTCTTGTGTGCTTTTCAAAAGCTGCAGCCTGCTCATCAGTAACTGTTGCAGCATCTTTATATTTTTTGCAGCACAGCAAAATAGCTGACAGGTCACGGAACTGTATACTTTTTCATGCAGAGATGCAAGAGACTGAGGTAATGTAGGTGGCTGCACAGTGTGAGTACAATGTGTAATATTTCTCCATTCCTGACAAACCAACAGCCTTACTGTGCTCTAGAAGTGTATCAAGTAGGGGTGATAAATCCTCCAGATTAGCTGGTTGAGTTTTTCTTTTTTGCGGACGGCTTCTCCTAGCTGGCTTAGAGGAATGTGCATGTATTTGTTGGTTGAGTGCCTTCTTTTGAGTAGCTGAAGAAGTGTCTATTTTTATAACCAACCTCTGGATGTATCTTGGTCAAATTACTGGGTAAAATCCAGTATGCTGGTTCACCTGTTACAGTCTTAGTGCCCCGGATACGAACTGTGGCTTCCAACTTAAACAAGAGAGCAGCTACATGGGTGCAGGTTTCTGCTACCCCAGCCATGCAGGTGCAGTGGGCGCATTCGACCTTGCCTGTGATGCTCACAATGACCCATGGCTTTAATGGTGCTTCATTTAGTCTTTGAGAGTGCATAACCTGTGGACATACAAAAGCCTGGTGAATTTAAAAGACCTGAATTTGAAAGGATGAAAAGAAATCTATTTCTTTCCTCAAAGTTTAACTGACATTTACTTTCCTAATCACTATAAATGTGTAATGTAGATGTTGGACCCTATTTGAATGAACTAACATTGTCAGTTCCATCAAGTTTGACCATAAAGAATAACAACAAATTTGTAATTTTAGGTAGGTTATCATTTTTGAATCATGTGACATATTCCAAAATGTATGATGGACAATACCTGTGGGATAAGGGGCTACATCATAGACGATGAGCTAGATAAAAACCAGATAACATAAAAATAATGCACATGTAGGAGACTGAGAGTAGCTTACCTTTGTTCTAATGACGACGTATTCACAATGTGGAGGCTTAAAAATCTCCAAATCATGTACCCAGCCATTTGTGAATTGAATGTGCGCCTCCAAAGATTTATAATTACGAAACTGATTGATGGTGTATGCAGTTACACCACAGACAAGATATGAAAACATGTCTGGGAATGTCAGGGGAGGTAAAGCGTCGTGGTCTCTTCTCCATTGTTGTACTTCATAAGGATCGACATTTCCGATGCACGCTATTTTTTCGCGGTATCGGCTCCTTGCATTTGGGAGTAGTCTGTCTCGATATAGTCCTTCCTTTTTTGAGCTGCTTTTAAGCATGATACAGAAAAATACATACCATTATCGCTATGTACCACTACTACCTACGAATTTGTTTTGAGCCATGGACCTTAAAAATGGCGCCAGCGCACTGGGCATGACGTAAGACGTCCCACAATGCACTGCTCAGTGACGTCGGTTCCAAAGCTCTATTACAAAATGGTAAATGGATACACAATTTTGAAAATCCATGAAAAGATGAAAGTACAATTTGGACCTTGGTAGTAAGTTGGAAGGGATGCACAATTTAAAGCCAGGACAAGACCATTGTCACAACACCTGAGATAAAAAGAGCATTTTTCAAACAGCAGAGTCTCCATTACATGTATTAGATGCTCATGATCTTCAGGCTCTCAAATAACGTTGCATTAAAACCAGATTAAATGCAGATTCTGTTCTGGAAATCACTGCATGGATCAGGAACAAGTTTCTTTGCATGTGCTGTCAGTTTTTTTAGACCTGCTGCTTAAAGGTGTGTGGCAGATGTGTCATGTTTAATGCTTACTGAAGTTGCCACAGGCCTGTCGAGAAATAACTGTCCACACACATTACAATGTAAATAGATGTCCCGCTCACCTACCGCCCACACGTGTGCGAGGAGGTGATCGGCAGAGATTTGCAGGATCATGAAAGAGGCGCTGCGGGTGTTGACATGAGCGCCGCAGATAAACTTTGGTTCCCCCGAGTGTTGTCATGTGCATCGGCGTGAAAGAATGACTGAGGAGAGAGGAGTTTGCTGTTTACTGAGCCATGGGAGGGTTTGCTCCAAGTTAGAAATGGAAATTCAGTCACACTAGGAGGCCTGGATTCTGCCTCTAAAGAAACACAGTAAGGAAATGATATCTGGGTATTTTACACTACACTTGTTACATTGTGTCTAGCACATTAAGTACAAATGGTGTAACTAACTGTAATAACATGTAACTACATTGTACTTACATAATGGAATTAATAGGGGTGTAACGAGACTATATCAGTGTATCGATTTTTTCCCTACAATACAACTATATCGATACACATTACCTTGCATTGAACCGTATAATTTTCAAGGAAGTGTATAACAATATACATGGAATATCTATCGATAATATTGGAAATATCAATATTAGAAATGTGCAGGTTAAAATAAAACCAGATACGGCTTTTTGGGTGTAATTTATGTGTTTTTAATGAAATAATAAATAATAAATTTCTTCAAGCTCTGTGTGCTTGACATAATCAGCCCCGGCCATGGTGCTACATTTGAGCGTAAACTTAAGCTGGGGACACACTACACGATGTTTTTGCCCGCCACAGGTGAGTCTTTACCAATCAACACTAGCTGCAGGGAATCGTAATCACCAGTCGGCCCTGAAATCCGTTAGTGTGTGATGTTCAAAGACTCGATTCGGCAAGTGTGTGCGCCACAAAAACCCGGCCTGACGTCAGTTGCAAGCAATCAAACATGTTTGAATTTAAAGCCGACTCTGGACGCACATTCCTGTAGTGTGGGCTGTTTACATATCCAACTGAGAATTCATGGTGTCCAGCGGCCAATGAAAAACAGTTGATAGGACACAGGAAATAGCGTCAGGACGCAGACGAAGCAACAGGAAGCGGTGGGAAAATTTAAGCGGAAATTTGAAGAAGAAGAAGAAAACATAAACAACCATGGCAAACACGAAGAAAGTTGAGTGCTACCCAAGGGAAACTGGATACATAGCCGTTTTTTCTCTTTCCCTTTTTCCAAACAGATAGCTACACACACAACGGCAACAGCGACCCAGATAGCATCCATGTTTGTTTACCATTTAGTTCTCGCGAGTTCCCCGCCAGAGTTTTGGTTGGTGATTTGGTTGGTGTCAGTTGCGGTTACAGATCTTGTAGTGTGTGAGGCGCAGTCGTTAAATGTGTGAGCCCCAGTCTTTCAGTCGTCAGAACTAAATCTGTTGAAACCAGTCGGTTAGTGTGTGCTCCTAGTCTTTTCAGAATCTGTAACGAATGAGAAAATCGTGTAGTGTGTCCCCAGCTTTATGTGAAGGTGTTGAATCGTATCAAATCGTATTGTTCCAAATTAGCCAATATCATTTTTAAATCGTATCAAAACAATTCTAATCGATACATATCGTATCATTGCAAAAATGTATCTTTACACCCCTAGGAGTTAAGTGTAATTACAGATTGTAAATACAATTTTAATAATGCATAGTTGTTACACTTCTAATAACACATTATGTTCTTGTTACACTTGTGTACTTACAGATGGTAGGTACATGTAATTAGACATAGTTGTTGCACTTTGCCAAATGTTTGCACTTAAAGTTTGCACTTCACTTGATACAGTGTAACTGCCCTCTTACCTACAATGTAAGGCACTGTGTATCAAACAGTAATAACATGTAACTACATTGTACACTCACCGGCCACTTTATTAGGTACACCTTGCTAGTACCGGGTTGGACCCCCTTTTGCCTTCAGAACTGCCTTAATCCTTTGTGGCATAGATTCAAATAAATAAAAAATGGTCACATTTATATAGCGCTTTTCTACCTTCATGGGTACTCAAAGCGCTTTACATCAAGGAACCATTCACCCATTTACACACACATTCATACACCAGTGTGCGCAGACACTGGAGGCAAGGTGGGTTAAGTGTCTTGCCCAAGGACACAACGACAGTATGCAATGGTGGGAGTGAGGTTTGAACCGCCAACCTTCTGATTATTGGACAAGTGGCTCTACCAACTGAGCTACTGCCGCCCAACAAGGTACTGGAAACATTCCTCAGAGAGTTTTGTCCATATTGACATGATAGCATCATGCAGTTGCTGCAGATTTGTCGGCTGCACATCCATGATGCGAATCTCCCGTTCCACCACAACCCAAAGGTGCTCTATTGGATTGAGATTTGGTGACTGTGGAGGCCATTTGAGTACAGTGACCTCATTGTCATGTTCAAGAAACCAGTCTGAGATGATTGGAGCTTTATGACATGGCGCGTTATCCTTCTGGAAGTAGCCATCAGAAGATGGGCACACTGTGGTCATAAAGGGATGGACATGGTCAGCAACAATACTCAGGTAGACTGTGGCGTTGCAACGATGCTCAATTGGTACTAAGGGGCCCAAAGTATGCCAAGAAAATATCCCCCACACTATTACACCACCACCACCACCAGCCTGAGCCGTTGATACAAGGCAGGATGGTTCCATGCTTTCATGTTGTTGATGCCAAATTCTGACCCTACCATCCGAATGTCGCAGCAGAAATCGAGACTCATCAGACCAGGCAACTTTTTTCCAATCTTCTATCATCCAATTTTGGTGAGCCTGTGCGAATTGTAGCCTCAGTTTCCTGTTCTTAGCTGACAGGAGTGGCACCCAGTGTGGTCTTCTGCTGCTGTAGCCCATCTTCCTCAAGGTTTGACGTGTTGTGCTCTTCTGCATACCTCGGTTGTAACAAGTGGTTATTTGAGTTACTGTTGCCTTTCTATCAGCTCAAACCAGTCTGGCCATTCTCCTCTGACCTCTGGCATCAACAAGGCATTTTCGCCCACAGAACTGCCGCTCACTGGATATTTTCTCTTTTTCGGACCATACTCTGTAAACCCTAGAAATGGTTGTGTGTGAAAATTCCAGTAGATCAGCAGTTTCTGAAATACTCAGACCAGCCCATCTGGCACCAACAACCATGCCACGTTCAAAGTCACTTAAATCACCTTTCTTCCCCTTTCTGATGCTCGCTTTGAACTGCAGCAGATTGTCTTGACCATGTCTACAGCCTAAATGCATTGAGTTGCTGCCATGTGATTGGCTGATTAAAATTTTGTACTTACAATCTGTAATTACATTTAATTCCATCATGTTAGTACTATGTAGTTACATGTTATTACAGTTAGTTACACCATTTGTTACATTGTACTTAATGAGATAGATACAATGTAACAAGTGTAGTGTAAAATAAAGTGTTACAAATATCTGCTCAGCAATTGGGAAAGAGACAGAATTACACTTCATAGTTTTTACTTCACATAAAGCTGGGAGTGACAAAAAGGGTTTCAATTTAAGCTCCCCTATGATGCTAAATCAATGTTTTTGAGCTTTTAACCAGGTTATAATGTTGTTTCCACCTCAAAAACATACCTGCAGTAGTATTTTCTTTCATTCGCACATGTTGGAGTGATCCTGTATGCTGAGGCACTGCCCTTCTCAAGAGCTGAAAATGCTCAGTCGCACAGCTCTACATAGACACATGAAACCAGGAAGTGCTCCTGTGCATTTCTAAAACCATTCCAAACACATTCTTATAATTTCAGCACTTAAATTGATCACAAAGCAGTCAGCTCATTAATCTGATAGTGTCACTCATCACATCTCAGTCATAGTAAACTGTTAACACTTTGATATTGGGAAGTTCAGAGCAGAGCTGTAGAGTTTTCACTGACCGGGGCAACCAACAATAGTAAGTCTTCTTGTGGCATTGTACCAGTATTTTAGCGACATTCTAAGGTGTATGTAGTGCAGGTCGGTTCAATCCCCATTCACCCCATACTGCTGTTTTGTCTTTGTGCAAGACACTTAACCCACTTTGCCTCCAGTGTCTGCAGCACTGGTACTGTATATGAATGCAATTTAAAGAAATGTGACAATGACTGGATTTTTGTTGGGTTACATGGAAAAAAACATAAAAGACTTCACACGGCATCACAGATTGTGATGGGGTTGCAATAATATAGGCAGTTTTATTCATCATAATTAACAGCTTTAATTTTATATACACAAAAAAGTGAGAAGTCAACAAGAAATGCCCTGGAATGCTTGCAGTTGTCATTATCAGACACTGCAAATGACTAGTAAGAGTAACACATTCATCATATTCAATGTGATCTCCTGCACACATTCATTAATATTTATAGCCATATAAATAACAACATTTACCAGCTGCAGCTCTGATTGATGATCTCGCTACAACATGGGAGTCTGTTGTTGTTGGCCAAATGCTGCTAATGTATACAACATGTGCACATTTACAGCATGGAGGGCTGGATGGTCACATGATGCATTTAGTAGTGCTGGTAAATAGCGCCAGCACTAAGCACTTGAATGCAGAATTTTTCATAAGACCAAAAAAATAAAAAATAAACTATTACAATGTAAATATTTATTGCAGTGAGAAAATATAAAATGCAGTGTAAAATTAAAATAAATAAATAGAAGAATAAAAATTATTAATCAATAAAATAAATCAATCTTTTGATATATCAGATAATAAAGAGGCTAATATTAAAATGATGAAATACAACTGAAACCAAGATTTAAAAAAAAAAAAAAGTAAAAACAAGATAAAAGCCAAGATATCCAACCAGTATTGAACACCAAAGAAAACGAGTGTTTTTTCAGTCTGGTTTTAAACTCCTCAAGAGATTGGGCTGATTGGACTTTAAAGGGAAGGCTGTTCCACACTTTAGGGGCCACCATTGAAAAGGGCATTTCTTCTCGGGACACAAGTCTAGATTTTGGGACAGCCAGGAGGAGCTGGTCTGCAGACCTTAGAGCTCTGGCAGGAGAAAATCTACAGGCAGTCTACATTTCTCTCAGTTCTTGATTATAGTGATATAATTTACATGCATTCTACTGTATTAGAAATAAAACCTCTCAATTCAGTCTTTCACTCAGCACTTAGGTTTATAACAGGAGACGGGTATAGAACTCATCACTGTGAACTGTGAACTATTAGAAACTTGGGTGTATAAATAAAGCTTAATAATAATTAAAAAAAAGGCTCCAGCATCTCTGTCAGGTACTGTGGTTCCAAAAAATCAAAACATTTCAAAACAATCATTAAAATTTTTAAATTAATTCTAAAAACATCTGGGAGCCAATGTATTGAAGCCAGTATAGGGGTGATGTGCTCCTGTTGTCATGTGGCTGTCAGCAAATGGGCCGCAGCATTCTGGACACCCTGCAAGCACCGGAGAGAGTTCTGATCTAGCTCTATGTAAAGTGAGTTGCAGAAGTCCAACCATGATGCGATATATTGTTGTCTGCTCATTGGGGGTGTAACGGTGTGTATCGTTACAGTACGGCATGTTCGGTTCCGATAATATTTACAATTAAATTTAATGATTCAGGGCGAACTTCAGCAGAGTCCACATTAAGTGACGGGCTGCATTCACTGTTACTATAGCACCAGCTAAAGCACAGAGTATAGGTGTTTTTGTTGAGAACTCTGGGTTAAAAAAAAGTGCTACGAAATCCCTACATGTCCGCATTTCAGACAAAAAGTTGTTCCAGCTCTTTCTGAACAAGCTTAGTCTTGGTGTAACAGGTTTAGACTTGGTTTAGGCTTGGTTTAGTCGGGGATTAAACCTGGTTTAGACCTAGTTTAATCCTGGATTAGTCCTAGTTTAGACATGGTTTAGTCCTGGTGTAATAGGTTTAGACCTGGTTTAGCCTTGGTTTAGACCTAATTTAGTCCTGGTTTAGTCCTGGATTAGTCTTGGATTAGTCCTGGTTTAGTCCTAGATTAGTCCTGGTTTAGAGATAGTTTAATCATGGTTTAGACCTGGTTTAGTCCTCAATTAATCCAGTCCTGACTTAGACATGGCTTAGTCCTGAAGTAATAGGTTTAGACCTGGTTTAGCCTTGGTTTAGACCTGGTATAGTCCTGGTTTAGACCTGGTTTAGACCTGGTTTAATCCTGGATTAGTCTTGGTTTAGTCCTGGTTTAGTTGTACAGTAACTCCTGATGTGTGGACGTCTGTGACCTCTGTGGTGCGTAGGCCGTGTCTCTGACCACAGATGGATAGACCTCACTGCAGAAAGCTATTTAACAGTAACTACATCACATCACAGTAGGAGATAAATATATTTTGTAAGGTTTTTTTTTTCAGCTTTTTTTTACCGAAAATGTACCACACCCTCCAAAAAACTGAACCAAACTGAATTAGTGTATCATTACACCCCTAGTGCCCATGCTACACACTACCCAAACCTACACAGTGACAGTCATCTGCTCATCACACTACATTAATATTTATATCCATATGTCACCACCAGCTGTGGTACTTCATGTGGTAAACAGAGATACAGTCTGTTTCTCTATATGGTAGTCTTTGATATTTTCTAATTCATGATTACTGTAGTGGTGCACAGTGGCAGAGTGGTTAGCACTTCTGGCTCTGCTCAACAAGAAGTGATTGATTAATTTCTTGTGTCAGCCAACTTAAGTCTCTTTAAGTGGAGTCTGCAAGTCATCCCTGTGTTACCATGGGTTCTCTTTGGCTTACCCCACCATCTAAAGCCAAAAAACATGTACAATAGGTCCCCTCTGGGGCCAGGACTCTCCTGTAAAAGAGATGGCTAACCTCAGTGGGACTTTCCTGGTTAAATAAAAGTCAAATAATTACAAATAAATATAACACATGCCTGTGTTAGGTGAACTGATTTATTCAAATCACCCCAATGAATCAATGTGAGCAATCATTGCTTAGAGACTACTACGGAAGCTGAATTTCCCTAGCCTGGCCAAGCAGACTAACTCTTTTCCTATTCTATAAAAAGAAGTTATAGTCTGGTAGCTCTTGTTTTGAGTTGGAAAACAATCGCAGATGGGGTAACGAATCAGAAAAACAGAGGGCGAGATGTGTGCAGAGCTGTAACCCAAACAAACATGGCACTTATGAAGAATTGTTGCCGGTTTTGCTATAAAACACCAGTATATGCAATATTATGAGCAGCTCTGTACTTATTCCTGAATACGGGCAGCAGCAAAAGCCAGTTGTACAAGGACTTGCAGAAAAATTTGTTTTTTACATTGGACATCAACAGGACTTTACAGTTGTTAAAATGACAACAAGTCGAAGAAAAAAAGTCCCACAGAGAACTGAACAGCAACAAGTACTTCATCAGAACCAACAGGTGACAAAGGAAAGCACTAAATGCCATTAATCAGGTCAGAGAAGTTATAGATTATTTTTAGATTTTGTAAGACGCTCTGCAGATAAATGGCTGTGATAGGTCGGTTCGTCTGATTGTAAACGGCTCGCTATGGCACAGGATCCAGACTCTCTTACTTTCGAAAATAAAGTAGGAGCAGCTGACTGGCCAGGCTGGAATTTCCCTAAAATTTCTTTAAATAAACTGTCAAATGTGCACTGTTAAGATTCATAAAAGTGTAAGTCACCTGAGTGTTAATTGGAATTAATGACGCAGTGGGGGGGCCATGATGCTGGCTGACGGATGATAATTGGAGGAACTGGTTGAACTCCCCTTTTTGACTTAAAACAAAACATTCACAGGTCTTTTTTCTATGCCAGAGAAGTCGTATGCTAAGTCAGTGGTTCCCAACCTTTTTTGAGCTCCCTCTTATTGGGTTACATGTTACTTTTCATAAACTCATCGTAGAGTGGTCATTTGTGTTTATTAGTACAAAGACATTTTATACTTACTTTATTATAAAAGCAAATTTTCCTGTATTTTGCTGTTTTGAAAAATAAATTCAAAATATAAATAAAATCCCTTTAAAACAATAATACATAAAAAAAATATGATAATACAATAAATAAAAATATGACACTATAAACTTTTATTACATTTACTTTGTTTACTGTATTTTTCAACAAAAAAACTAAAACTCATAATAAATTAACAAGAAAAATGTATGAATTTAAATAACTCTCCTTTGAAACAAGCTTTATAATAGGTCTATTCAAATAATATTTCTAGTATTTTTAATCAGTTATTTTTAATCAATTAATCGTCAATAAGAAACTTGAGCTTATCTTTCACAAGTTTCAATAGTTCAAGATGAAAAGATGGCAAATATTTTCTTTATTATTATGAAATAGTAAAGTGATCGCTTACCCCTAGGGGTACCCATACCCCTGGTTGGGAAACACTGTGCTAAAGTACCATGTCCAGGGTATGACCCCTAACATGACTTAGCAGAAGAAAAGGAATGAATAAATGAATAAGTGAATGAAGGAAAGAAGGAAGGATGACTTTACATACAAGCCTTCTTTTGTTTTGTTTTTTGTTGTTTTTTTTTTGTTTTTGTTTTTTTATGATGGCACAAAAGTAAAAATGTATAAAAATCAGTTTTAGGACTAATAAGTGACCTATCCAGGGCCAGTAATCCCTGCACAAACAAAAAACACTTTGCATCTTTAAAGAGTAAATAATGCATGCTTTATTTACAAATATGTTAGAATTATGTAAACAAACTGGCATTTAGGGGGTTAAAAATATAAAAATCAATTTACTTTTGTTATGTATGATGAGGACAGGGTTAATGAGTTATGTTTCTTCATGTGATCCAGTGACCAAAAAGGACTTTAAGAGGAAGAACATGATTTTTTAAAAAGAGGGCCTTAGGATTAAAAATATTATATTATAATAATTAAAACTGTAGTAGTTCAAATGTATATTTTGTAGATGAATAGAAATTAAGGACATTTATTAGTAATAGATTCGAGCTAATAACTAACAGCAGCTGTGTCACATTTATGGGATGTAAATTATCAATAGCCATGCACTGGTAGCACTGATGTGGTGGGGGCCCCTTGTCAAATTTTGCTCAGTGCATGATAAACACATAATGTTAGTACACAAAACAAAACAATAAGCAGTGTTTTGAATAAAACAAGTCGTGAATTGTGATGGGTCTCTTATTGCCATAATTCAAGTCTAGCATTAGCAGACTAGCCACATTAGCATGCACAATCTCAACTAATGACATCTGCATTCGCCATCATCACTCTTGTGTTTACTCCATGATTGCACACAGTCTGAAAACTCATTACGCTCCTTTTAGCATTGTGATTTATACATTATGACTTGCCCATCACAATTATCTCGGCTCATCGTCTGATCGGTGCATTCTGCAATCCCAACACTCATCTTTTCATCGGCGTCCTGTTTTGCATGGGACCGGTAATTCATTTAAGGGGATTTATGGGCGCACTCAAACAGCAAATCAAGTAAAAATGGCTCACTCAAAAGTACAATGGTGCACATACAAAATGCAAAACATTACAGATGGCAAGCAAATTGGGACGCTACATTTGGTGTGGATAATTAAAGTGGTCAAAAACATTGGGTAAAGTCCGAGTAAACAAGTAGATTTTTAGTCACAAAATTATTATATATATATATATATATATATATATATATATATATATATTTTTTTTTTTTTTTTTTTTGGTATGGTCTGGTCCATTAATCAGAATACTGCAATCTGCTACTGCTTCCCAAGAATACGGAATTGATTGGCGGCACAGTGGCAAAGTGGTTAGCACTCTTGCCTCACAGCAAAAACAGAGTGTCCACGGGGTCTTAAAAAGTATTAAAAGTAGATAAAACAATTTTAGGTAAATTAAGGCCCCTAAAAAGTATTAAAATGTCTTCAGTGTGATTTTTTTAAAGCACTGATTCAATTTTGTTGTTATTAAAGTTTAGTCCAAAGAGAGTTTGACTGCAAAAAATATGCAACAATGGATTAATTCTGTAATTGATTGTTTTCATTTTCTAGAATGTGAAGTGAATGTGACACTCTTCGATGGGGGAAGGAGCCAGATTTCCTGTATAAGTTAAAGTGATTTTCATAAGAAATATTCAAAAAGAAAATGCATAAATGTTGAAACTGATCTTTTATATTAGTGACTAGGTCCATGATGTCGCTGTATGTATCCTACTACACCAAAAACATCGGCACATTTGTAATAGACATTTTGCCTGCACTCCATCTCAATACAGGCCTATAGAATGTTGTAACGTCATCTGAAACCCAGCAATACATTGTCCAAAAAAAAAAAAAAAAAAAAAAAAACATTTAGATTTTATGATAAAAGTGGCTTGAGAAACACTGTAATTTATTTCTGAAATAGTGATATCGACATCGGTCTATATCGGCTATCGGCCACAAGAGTAACATTGATATCAGACATCGGTATCGGATGAAAAAAAGTCATATCCCTATGCAAAATGTATGTGACATGATTGCAAAGTACAATGGTTTACTGTTTTCTAGAAGTGGCGATGAAGTTTGAAAATAATTTAGAAAGGTCTTCAAAAAGTCTTAAAAAGGTATTATAATTACCCTCAGGATTCCTGCATATACCCTGAAAAATTTACACTATTTACTATTTACACTGGGTTTACATGTTTGCCCCGTGTCTGGATGGGTTTCTTCTGGGTGCTCCATTTTCCCCCATCAACCTAAAACATGTATGAAAGGCTAATCCTCCAGCTAGGTACTCCTGAAATAGTCTATAGCTAGTAAGTAAAGGGACTAAGGGCCATATTTACTAAGACGGGTGCTAAACTGCAAGTGCAGTGAGAAAATATGCGGCCGCTATTAATGGGCGTGTTGCGCGTGAATTACTAACACAAACTGCGTGGTCGGTGACAGTGTAAACAGATGGGGCAGAACTATTTAAACGGCATCATTGCGTGTATTGTTTTGCGTCATGGAAGGTGCGGAAGTGGAACACAAACGAAAGCAAAAATTTAACTAAGAATAGCTGAAAGTGCTGGTGAATAATTTTTTCATCCGTCATGGCAAACACTCTAACCCTACGTATTTCTTCATTTCTTCTCCTTCGTCTCACACGAATCACAGCGGCCATATCTGTGCAAAAGATTAGCACGTCCTTCTCCAACGTGCTAAATTTATACGCTATTTTCGCACGCAAAGTCATGTGAGCCTTGATAAATAATATTGCGGGCTGTAAATGAATGAATTAGCATTTTCTCCACCTTCCATTTTGCGCACTCTGAGAAGAACGCCTCAGTTTACAGATTCATTAGGTCATAGGAGCAAAATCTGCATTGCGTTCGCTCTGCTCCTGTAAGACACGCAAATCTCAACTGCGTCTGGGTTTGCTCCAATTTTAGCGCATATTACTCAGTTAGCGTGCACGCAAACCTTTGATAAATCTGGCCCTAAGAGTAGTGTCCAGTGGAGCAAAGTAACTAGATACCTTTACTAATGTACATTTTTGGGAAGAAAATGTACATTCACCTTGATAGTAAAGTGGGTAGTAGTTGTAGTGGGTTGTAGTGGACAAAGTACACATTCATTACTTGAGTAAAAGGTCAAATATTACTCCAATACAAGTAAAAGTAGCTCTGTCAAATTATTACGTGAGTTAAAGTACTGCAGTATGTGCTTTCAAAAATTAAGTAAGTAAATTAAGTATTCGTTTCTTCACAATGTATTTCAAATGAGTGCAGTCAACTCACAGATTTGCAGCTTCAAAAATATGAATAAAAGATTAGACTCATTTTAGTGAAATACTAAAGAGTCTCCACCTTAGAGTGTAAACCAGGTCTAAAACAGGTCTAACCCAAGTCTAGACTGAGATGAATCCATGTTAAATCAGGACTATCTAAGCCAAGTCTTAAAGTATTAATGATGATTAGTAACTGATTACCTTTAGGGTCTGTAAGTGACAAACGACACAGAAATGAGAAAATACATGAATACAGTCAATTGCTTTTCAGTTTTAAGACAATTTGTTCCCAGAATCTACTTCTGCCTTTATAGAAATGTAGTGGAGTAAAAAGTATTCTATTTATCTTTCAAATGTAGTGTTTCCCCAAAAAATACTACTTAAGCAAAGTACAGATTCTACATAAGTACAGTACTCAAGTAAATTTACTTTGTTACTATCCACCTCTGCCTAGTAGTATAAGTTGTATGGAGTAGTAGCTGCAGTAGTGGTAGTAGATTTTGTTGTGTATAAGCAAAATATATAAAATAAAGTACTACTTGAGTATAGATTTTGAGTACTTCTTCCAACTCACTGAGTTGTAGATGCTGCTTGCTCATTATAAGGTTAATGACTGTTGTGACACATAGGGTGATTTACCAATAAGGCTGAGTCACTGCAGGCTGTTCATTTAGAAGTGGCTGATATTTGTATGATTTCATTTCATATTTCACTTGTTCTTTGCAATGAAAAGACTACTGATTGTACTGATTCTAACACCACGTATAGTTTATGTTTATTTTATGAAGAAAGTTCCATTTGGATTAACAATCTCTTTTGCAGGAGAGGTCTGTCCCCAGCGACCACCTATTAAACATGTTTTTGGTGGTAGGGGAAACTGAAATAACTGGAGGAAACCTTTGCAGACACAGGGAGAACATGTCCTTATAAGACTGAACTGACTTAATACTTTGACCTAACCTCACTTAATAGTTTGCTCTACAGTAGGTGCTTTCATTTGCTTTGTATATCCTCCCTTCCCCTGACAAACACAATCCATTCCATTTTTTCACCTGTAGGACACACTGGTCCAGGGGCGGTTCTAGGGGCTAGTCAGGGGTGGCCAGTGTCCCTGTGACTGTGAGCCTGTACCCCCTAGTGGCAACCCCTTTGAAATGTCCTAAATGCCGAATAAAACTCACACATTATATTGTAAATTTGTTTCAAGGGTTATTCTATCATTATCAAAAGCATTATCATGTTTTAAAAAATGTATAGCTGAGTTATTTTTTTAAGTTATTTTTAAAATAAGTCCGTTTACATCAAAATGTCTCATGTACCCAGAAGCAAAAAGTACAGAACTCACTGTGGCTGCCCAGTAAAAAGTGGTCAAGAACCACTTCTGCATTGGTCTTGTATAACCTCCTGGGTCAGGTACCACAAAGCTAAATTAGAGGGTTCCCAAAGTAACCTCAGAGTTATCCCTGGGTTTTCGGTATCACAACATTAGTTCACCTTCTATCAAGGTAGATCACTCAGGAAACTCATCGGTGGCTGGCCTTTTTCCCCTTCAGTAGAGCTGTTGGTGTGATGCAAGAGCGAAAACACAGCAAGGATTTAAATACAAAAAAGGCACAGTTGATAGGAGCATGAATGTACAGCTTAAGGGTCCCCTAGTCTGTTAAATAAACTTTTCTGAGCTTTAAACCATGTTATAATGATGTTTCCAACACTAAAACTTACCTGCAGTAGTAGTTTGCTTCATTCATGCATGTAAGAGTTATCCTGTATGCTGAGACCATCTATTTCTCTAAAGACTGCAAAGTTAAAGAAACATCTCCCCAAAAGAATTTGTTTTCCATACAAACACATTATTTGAGGTGAAATACTAATGGAAAGGTGTCCAAAAAGCCTAACAAAAGCATAATAGAGGACCTTTAAGCTACTCCTAAACTACTTGGTTTAGACACGTAGACTATGTTCCATTCTTTTGGTCTATGGTTTAAGCTATGCATGGTCCCTTTTGCATGATTTCTACTTGGTAATCATTCATTTTCATGGTATTCATTTTGACTGTCTGATTGACTGTGTGATTGACAACCAAACCCAGTCTGTCTGTTTACTGTTTCAACCTAATGTACGGATGCAGCCATTTCTCAGTAACTTTGGACATGAAATGAGGTAAGTGAGGACTAAGACACTTTTCCTTTTGATTTACCAGTTCACTCATACCACATGCATTCCCTTGGTCATTGGGAGAAAGCTGGAGTGACTTCAAACACTAGACTTTCCTGCAGGGCATCAACAGATTTAGCCTTCACTTTGCCACCACATTATTCTTGAGGACATTTCTGAAGACGATATGATGTGAAGTGCGTTATAAACTTGTCGGTGCAGCCGGGCTTGTGTTCCTACCGAGCGAGGCGGCGACATGATGAATAGAAGTGACCGATCTTGTTCCCGTGGCTCGGAGTGGACTATAATCAAGATGAATGCTCCGTTTCTATTGCTCGCTACTGTCGGGGAAAAAAACTCCCGAGCGCTGGACTTTTTTGACAGTGGGGGGAGAGACAGAATCAATGGATCATCTATTATGTCCAGCTCTTAATGAAAAGCCAGTGCGGCGGATGAATAAAGCGCTGCCAAAAGGAAGTCTTCGGGGCCCCTCGGTGCCTTTAGCTTGATGTCATGATCAGTTTAATACTCAAGCGGCTTGTCCTCCGCTATTGACCGGCCGCTTAATGGCTTTTTGTGCACATGCATCATTCAAACTGTGCTTGTTTTTCCACTGTTCGATTCTGTCCAACACCACTTATCCATTACGTGGCTAAAGTGCCATCTATCTAAAGTGTCTGTTCGCTACATTGCCTTCTCAATCATCTCAGGGCCTTTAAAACCGTGAGGATATGATGTGTAGGTAGTGAAAATGATTGCGCCATTAATCAGATTTTAGGTGTAAGCGTGGTGTCTGCAGGGGGAGTGAAGATTGACAGGAGTGACTGACTGGCCGCTCACCTGCTGAGTCAGACTTTGGAGGATGTCGATAGAAATTATTTTCTGATAAACAGCTCGACCAACTTCCCAAATAATAATAAGGTATTGCTCGTAAATAGCTTTTCTGGACATCTAAAGTCGGATTACAGTTAGGTGCTGCCCTGGGGCAAACTGATGGAGATTTGGCTGCCATTTGGTAGATATGGGTCCCTCCAACCACCGCCAAACATATAATCACCTTGAGAACAGTGGTTTTCCAGTTTTTCACTCCAAGTAACCAGTTCAGAAAATATTGGGCTCTCCATGTACTCTCTTTAATGAGCTAACATGAGCCTAAATCTGGACTAAACCAGGTTTAAACCAGAAAAATACATGTCTAAACTAGAACTAAAATATTTAAAGTAAAAGAACTAAAATGTTTTTAAAAAGTCCTTGTTTAAAAAGGTTTAAATTAGGACTAAGCCAGGATTAAACCAGGTATAAACCAGGACTAACATGTCTAAACCAGAACTAAAACAGGTCCAAAATTAGGTCTAAACCAGGACTAACTCAGGTTAAAACCAGGACAAAGCACTAACATGAACTAGCATGTGTCTAAACCAGAAGTCAAAAAGGTCTAACATTAGAAACCAGGACTAAGCCAGTTCTAAACCAGGACTAAGCCAGGATTTAACCAGGTCTGAACCAGGACTAAATAAAGTCTAAACCAGTACTAAACAGGTCAAAACCAGAACTAACCTGTGTCTAAACCAGAAGTCAAAAAGGTCAGTTCTAAACCAGGACTAATCCGGGACAAAACCAGGACTATACAAGGTCTAAACAAGGACTTAAACCAGGGCTAGCTCCAACTAAAGCAGGTTGAGCACGTAACTCCAGTGACTGCGACAACACCACGCTCCTCATTACCATGTCTTTTACTTAGAATGGACTATGTATTAAGAATGGCCCTCTAAACTCTGTATATGGACATGAAACAGGAGTTCAGTGATGTCTGACTGCGACAGCACAGCAGAAAGCAGGAAGTGATCATCAGCTGCAGCGTTTCTAACAGCACTTTCACAGTTTCAGCAGCAATTACAAATGTCCAAAAACACTGCAACACACTGTGGAACATTTTCAACTGCCATCAAGCTGAAATTAAGGGATTTAATCTTTTTGTCGTGAGGGGTGAGGAGGGTGCAGACATGTGGTAGAACACAGATATTTTAACCCTTGTGCCCCAGTGATTGTGTTCTTTTCGAGTTCTATTTATTTTTTTCATAACTTTGCAATGATTCTTACCTTTTCTATTGAATTTAGCTGAGGTGTGTATTTTATCACTAATGCTGATATTCTAAACACAAAGCTATTATTATTTACACTCTCTAACTAAATCTGTTACATTGCTCCTGTTAAGTGACCATCACAAAACATCATAGAAATTGTATATATACATATTTTTTTCTACTTTTTTATAAATCTTTTAATCAACTTCTGCCCTGACCATAAATACCAAATATTTATATTTTCTTCCAAATTTTAACCATTTTTATGCCAGTGTATGTGATGGCATCTATATTTTTAAATAAAAAAAAAAATATTTTCAATAGTATGGAATTTTCTGGGGGCGTTATTTAATTTAATTGTTTATTTCATTCATTAAAAACAGTTATAACAATTTAACATTTAATTTAAATATCATGAATGAAAAAGGAGCAGAAAAAACTGTGTATACTCACAATTTAAAATTTCTGATCAAGTCATAAAAGCTGTAACAGCCACATTTCTATTTCATTACATAACACATAATTTGATGTAACAGAAGCCGCAACAGCTCTGCAGTCTCACATATTTTCACCATACAATTTTTTTTTAAAAATGCATTCATAGATTTAAATTTCTTGATTTCACTGTCAAGACTGTTCCATAAACTGATGCCTTTGATTAAAATACACTTTTTTGTTGTTGTTGTTGCTGTTTTACACCTCAGTTCCTTTTAAATTATAAATACTTTCTCTCTTTGTGAATCTGTTTTGAAGGTTGGTTGGTAAGGCTTTCTGGTGTGCTTTATACATAGTTTTCAAAATATAAAATTCTACTAATTCATTAAATTTCAGTAAGTTTAACTGTATAAATATAGGGTTTGTAGGATCCCTGTATCCTCTCGCATTTATAATCCTTACTACTCTCTTCTGCTTGAGGAAAACTGAATTGATATAAGTTTTACAAGCACTTCCCCAACAAAAGATTACTTTCCTATCGTTAAATGACAAAAGTGTCTCCATCACAAAACAATATAGTAAACGTAATAATAGCATACATCAATATTTTTTTCTACTTCTTTTGGCATAAATCTTTTAATCAACTTGGGCCCATAAATAGCAATAATATATAATAATAATAATAAAAACAAAGGAGCTGCTCAGTGCTGTGTCCTTGTTACAGTGCTCGCAGCCCTTTATGTGTCCACCGGCTCTGTGCTCCATAGTCCTGGGATTTATAATCTCTCATTACAGAGGCGTCATAAAGCCCTCATGTTTATAAATGTTAATGCCTCTGATTTATATTCAAATGTCATTTATGTGTCGCAGTTGAAAGGCGCGCTAATGAGAGCGGTGCGGCGCGGCAGGGAGGGAGGGAGGGGAGAGGAGGGCAACCACTGAGACAGAGATGTCAGATCAGTGGCACGTTGTAAAGGACAGATTTCCCAAGATGGCTGCTTTTCTTCTATGGCGTTGTTGCTCATTTTGGCTCAGCAATTTGTCATGAAAGCTGAGTGAGTCGTGTGGGATTTCAGGGGCTGATTAATTATGGATACATCTCCTTTAGCCGCAGTCAGAAATGGCACTTTTTTTAAATGGCTGTTCAGTCTTTAGTTTTTAACCTGATACATCATTTCATTTTCATTTACTTGTTTATTTAAATGGCATTGTGCGCATTAATGAATGGGCAACAAGTGCTGTAAAGTTGCTGGATTTAGCACAATGCTAATTTCCGTCCACAGTCCCTTCATGATGATGCTTGAGCATAATCACCAAAACAAAATGTTAAAGGCTTAGACCAGTGGTTCTAAACTGATCTGGCTTCAGGACCTTCCATCACTCTATGATGACAAGCTGCGAATGAATGATTTAAAGTGCTTGGAGTGCTCCTGGAGGTAGAAAAGTGCTATATGAATGTGACTATTTATGTATCATTCACACCCAAACCTTGAAATTTTGAGGTGAGCATGCTACTCATTTTGCAACAATTGGTTGTTTTCAGATTCCAGATTGTGATGATGGGAGGAGCCTATATTCCTGTATATTATTATATTATCCTCTATATTATTAGCTACACAAATGATTGAACCTGAGCATTTATATTAGTCACAAGGTCCATGATCTTGCTGCATGCATCCTACAACACCAAAAAATCTGCATATTAATAACAGACATTTTGCCTGCCCCCCGCTCTATTAAATACTACAGGCCTATAGAATGTTGTAGTCATGTGAAACCCAGCAATGGACTTCTTAGACTTCTTCTGCAAACTCCTGTGAGGGATCGTGAGTGCCTGGAGCCTATCACAGTTACTATGGGCCTTTGCAGGGAACACACTGAGCACTCAGAGTCACAGTGCTAACACATTGTCACTCACTATCACATTCTTTCACCCTGAATTTACACTGAGAACTAGCAAGGGATGTCAAGTAAATTTACACCAAGGATATCAGAACCATCCCTGCTATGCCACTCGGTGCTCGTGTTGATGTCCCTCCCTCTGTGTTTTGCTGATAACTCTCTGTCTAGTTGTGGCTATTGAGCTTCTTTCCTTCTTCACAGTGTCCTTTGACAGTGTAGCAGAAGCTTAATTTTGACACTTGGTGCCTGTTTTCTTGATTGTTGCTTGGCAGATTGTTGCAGAGTCACTCAAAAAATAGAACTCCCACCTATCCTGAGGGCAGAGGCGCAGCGAGTCGCTCTGGGTCACACTCGGTTCGTTGCCAGTGTGAAATGTCAGGCGAAAACAGAAGTAAAATGATGTATTTGTGGGTGACCTGACGTTGTTGTTCCCCACTGGTGTTGAGTTGGTGTAAATTGGGTGTAACACTGTATTATTTAGATTTACTTAGTCGCTTACCCATGCTAACTTGTGTGGTAATGAAAGGAAGCAGGTAACTATTGTGTCACTGTGCACCCAATTTTAAAAATGAATTAAACTAAAAGAATATTTTTTTTAAATGCACTCAGTGAGTATTTTTTCTTCTTTTTGTTTCCTAAAATGATTTGAATAGTTTAGTAACAACTCATCTTTCCAGTGCTAACATGCTAATATAAACCAAAACAATGGAACTGTGCCTCTGAGCAGTGGAATGGACATTTTTCATGTATTTGTACTTCACTTAAGTACATTTTACAAGGGGTATTTTTACCTCACTATATTTCAAAACAAGTATCTGTACTGCATTTTTGAATTGGTTTGAAGTACAAAGTCTTTTGAGTATTGATTTAAAATAAGTTGTTTGGCCATGCTCTACAGGGGCTGGATATAAGAATATGCAGTAAAGTAGTCCACATAGAAACGTTTGTCAAAATAATAAAGACAGAAAACACCACCATCAGATTCAGTCTCTTTTACAGCTCCGGTTTGTTAATGTCATCAGCATAATTATTTATCATGATCCTACACATTTGAATTTGTGCAAAATACTTAATTAGCTGTATATATTTAAAATAGCTGTGAGGAATCAGTGGAAACAGAGCTGTACACAGTTTTGTTTTGTTTGATACATCAATAAGAGCAGAATGGGTGTAGAGGACTTGTTGATTGGTCATTGCTTCCTGGAGTGGGTGGGGCTTTTTGGGAGAAACAGAGGTTTGTAGAACCGAGCGTTTTGAGGCCTCCAAAACGCAGCTATGGAGAATACCATATTACTCAAACAGGCGTGAATTAACCAAAACAAAATGGACTTTTTCTGAGTTTTCTACCATAACGTTATAATGTTATGTAATGCATCTGAGCCAAACTCCAATGACCACACATATATTTCAAACATTTTTGTTGCTAACCATATCCATTATGGAAAAATGTTTATCCTTAGTAGAATATTATGCATCAATGGCTCTGACATCTGCAGCCTTTCCACTAATTTACTTTGTTGGCTCGGCAATTTGTCATGAAGGCTGATTGACTCGCCTGGGATTTCCGCTTCCAATTAATTACAGCTCCGTCTCCTTTACCCGCATTCAGTTCTGACACTTTGTTATATACCAGCTCAGTCTTTGGAGATTAATAATTCGACGACGTATGGAACGCTTCACGTGGTATCCCTTACATTTGCTGCTAATTTGCGTCAGTGGAGAAGATAAAACTAGGCAACCCCCGTCTTCAGGAGGTGACACACTAGCACATCAAAGCCCAAATTGAAGCTTATTACTGTGGCAGAGTGGGGCCAATGCTGCGGTTCAAACACTCGTGCTCACTTTCAATTACTCCGGGCTGATAGATTCATATTTATATCTGAGAGAAATGTGCTCATCAAAGCAAATAAAGCACGGCGCGGCCCCCCCTTCTTCTTCCTTTGCCTCATCTCCCTCAGCTGCTGATTGGAGCCAAATGATCACATTTCATCAGCGCTCATATAAATTCACTTCTTATCCACTTATGCTAGATAGAGCTGATTTTCTCACATGATTCCGCACGAACGGAGAAACCAGCTCGCGATGAGATACAGTATTTCCATGACAAAAGAAAGGTTGTACAGAGTTGAAGTCAGATCAAGGAGATAACCTGTGGAAACTTATCTCCAAATGCAACAAGTTCATTTCCCTTCCACGCAGAGAAGCTAACGTGTTTCAGGTCCAAAAGGAAAAGATGGTTAACTGTAAATGACCTTCTGAGTTACTTACGTGACCAGTTGTGACCAGAAAAACATTTGGACTTTCCACCTGAAGAGGTAACATGCATAACATTTCTCCCCGTTTTGTCCTTTGTCTGTGTCAATTCAATCAAAGGACAATGGAGAACAAATAAGGAATACTAAATAGTTTTTGCAACACTGTAATTTAATAATAATAATATATCCATCCATTTTCTACTGCGTGTCTTGGACTGGGTTGCAAGGGCAGTCTTAGCAGAGATGCTCTGACTTCTCCCTCCCCAGACACTTCGTGATAAGTGGTCCTACTCCTCGCTCTTCCTTGGTGACTGAGTTCCTCCCTCTATTTCTCAGGAAGCTCCCAAGCATGCTAAAAAGGAAGCTAATTTTGAACATTTTTACAAATTTAGACTTGACGCTTGTCAAAATTATTTTGACATTTTAATTAACCTTTCGAGGTCTGAGCCTATTTTTTGCATTTTTTGTAGTTTTTTAATCTACCCTCATATCTCAACTTTGGAATTTAGAAACATATGAATATAATTTATCATTTTGTTCAGGACTACTTTATCTATTTGGCCAGATGGTAATAATTTTAGTTTGCTGTACTATTTGAACATCCCACAGCCTAGAAAACACACACACACACACACAAAAAAACACAAAATCAGAAATACAATTTTTGAAAAAAATCAAATATGCTTAACAAAGGTTTTTGAATGCTTTAAAAGTGAAAACATGTTCCTATAAAAACGTTTAAAAGAATCAGTAAATTACAATAACACTAATTTTAAAAGCACTAATTAGATGCGCATCTATTTATTTATCATATTTATTGTCTTAAACGGTTATAAAACTTTAACAGTCACAATCTCCATGATTACTGGGCCAATATCAATGTATCAATATGAATTTAAAGCCTTCCTTGTCAGCAGAAAATGTCACCATTACTCTTAAATGAAACCCTTTTTGAACTACAACTGTGCAAACACATGATGTCATTCAAACACGCAGGTGTAATCATAGACCTCCAAGGGTTAAAATATTTTGATAAGTTATTTTGATAAATCCTCCAAAACGGTATAATATACAAATACAATAGAACTTCTCCTTTGAAGATGCAATGACCTGGCTCACAGGTCTGGGATCCATTTCCTTGACTTTCATTAAGCGGAACGTTTACAGGTGGAATAACCAATCAGAGAGTTTTTTTCCCAGTTTTGTCATAAAACACCAGATTACGCCATATTATGAGCAGCTCTGTACTTATTTCTGAATGGGTACAACAACAAAAGCCAGTTGTACAAAGGCTTGTGGGAAAAGTCGGTTTGTTTGAATGTGGTTGTCATGTCAAATGTCAGCAGGACTTTAATATTGTTAAAACGGAAACAGGACCAAAAAAAATCACAGAGGACTGAACAACAACGAGGACTTCAGCAGAATCAAGAGGTGACAAAGGAAAGCACTAAACACTGTTAATCAGGTCAGGTAAGTTATTAAATTTAACATGTAAGTAAAACCTGTCAGTTGTATGTGTTTTGCATAAGTGCAATTGCAGACAGTGCATGCAACAACCAACAGTGTTGCCAGATTGGGCTGCTTTCCGCTCAATTGGGCTTCTTTTGAACACCCTGGGCTGGGAAAAAATGGGATTGGGCTGGTTTATAAAATTTCAGCTGCTTTTCACAACATTTGGCAGCTTTCTAGAAAATATTTTGGAGAAAATATAAACAAAATAGTAGTCTTTTTGTGGCAAACAAAGTAGAAATACATATTTTAATAAACTGCTGTGTCCTCCCACTCATGTCATCAGTTTTATTTGTTTTAACATGAGTGATTCATGTGTTTGGTTGCTCCCATTTTATACGTTTTTGTGGTTTCTTTGACCAGGCTTTGGTTGCCTGATTGCACTCTATGAACCCGTTTGTGTTACTTTTTTAGTGCTGCTGTTAAGTTTTGGATTTTTTTCGTACATATAACGATTTTAACATTTAGAGAGGTTGTGGTTTGGGCTGATTTTTATTGTGTTGTGCGGGTTTTAAGTTCCATTTTGGCCTGAAACTGTCAGTGAGATCTGGCAACCCTGACAACCAATCAACCAGGACCATCTGATGAATATGCATGACTCTGGTGATTGGTACTTGTCTGTGAACCAGGTGTTGTGCATTTTGATACCTCTTACTATTGCTACTTGCTGCTTGAACTATTGTGCTTGAATTGCTTTTCCCTTCTGGGGTCACCATAGCAAAACATCTTCCTCGCAGGTTTTATGTCAGATGCCTTTCCTGACACAACCCTCTTCATTAATTTCGCATTAAACACACTTCACCAGACCAGCTCGCCATTTAGGTTGCCTTTGTGCCACATCTAAAATGTGTGCACACAAAGATCACACAAAAACAATATGTATATGCATATTTTATGTTTGTTTTTTTTTGACACCCACACACCTTTTTCTTGTTTACCAATGTTGAATACTGCCTTCAATGTGATGACAGCAGCTTTAGGCTCCTCACAGTTTTGGCTGCTACACTTTTTTCCACCCTGCTGTCTCTTGGATGAACCTGTCCAGCCGTCACTCACACAAACTTTCGTCTCAGTGCAGCGCGGACATGTACAGTAGAGAAAACCAAGGGCTCTTATGGGAAAACCTAGATTCTGACCAAAACCTCTGTGAGCCTAAAGTCATTTCATTTTGCCACAGTACTCTACATTTTTATTCTGTTTATTTCTTTGGACCACAGAAGTTATTCTTGTCATCCCATGTTTTTTTTTTGTTTTTTTTCAGTCTTCTAAGCTTTATTTGTGTTGCAGTGACAAAGCAGTGCCTCGTGTCCCGTTGTGCCCCAAAAACAAATCTGTGAATGGTTTGTGAAATGTGCCACAGTGCTGACAACCACACATTGTCTGACATGGCACTGTTGTAATTTTGCAACAAAAAAAAAAAAAACAGTACAACCCAATTGATGTTTTTAACATGGACTTTTCAAAAACTGTCTTGTTTTTTGAAGAGTCGTAATTTTAACATGAGTTTTGCCTCAACATGTTGCTGAATGACGACAGGCAGAATTTAAAAATGCCACATCAGATTTCCAGCTGTGCTCAGGGTCTGTCGAGCTTGTAAATGAATTAGTCGCTGCACATCGGTTAAGACATTGGTTAAGATACACTAGCTAACCAAGCGCTGGTTGTCAGTTGCCAAAACGATCTTGATCATTCATAACTTGCCATTAAAATACCGTATTTTCCGCACTATAAGGCGCACCTAAAAGCCTTTAATTTTCTCAAAAACCGACAGTGCGCCTTATAATCCGATGCGCCTTATATATGGATCAAAGTTGGTTAATTATGGCTACCGTATTCAGGGGGCGTCGCCGAAGTGACAGGTTTTAAAAGCAAAGCTGGCTCTACATTCTGCTCAACCAGACATCCCAAATCATACGTGTGTCCTAAAACTTAAGCAGTTGTCCTTTTGTTGTCCTAGTTGTCCCTCCCTGTCTGAAGCAGTTGTTGTCTGATAAAACATAAGAAGCTAATTGTGTTAGCTCCTGTATGTAATGACGAATCTCCGCAGGTGATACGCCCTATATATGAAAACAGTTTTAAAATAGGCCATTAATTGAAGGTCCGCCTTATAATCCGATGCGCCTTATAGTGCGGAAAATACGGTAGTCCGTCCATTGTAAATGCATTTTGGTCTGCTTAGCTGATGGCACTGTTCTTTCGATTGCAGCTATATTTTTTTATACAAAGTGGTCTGTAGAGGCAATGCTAATGTGCACTGACATTTGACACACGTAGTTGGTTGGTTGATTTTTAATAGTGCACAATACAGAAAATAAAATTAGAACCAGTCAAATTGTAATTGTTGTACACCATTTGTTTTCTTATGACATGCTTAAAAGTTCAGACACAATCAGAAGGACTCTCTGGTGACATGAGGCAGAATATTTCTTGGATAATTGAGGCAGTGTGATGCCGGAGAGTGTGTAACGTCGAGGGAGAAATAGGCCGAGAGCTCCCGAGAAGAACAATCACTAAGGCTTAACAAGCTCCTACACCTGACTGGAATTAAAGCAACAGACGGCAGAACAGAAACAGCACACTTCTTCAAAGGAGAGCAAGGTTTGTAGTTTTGGAGCTTGCTTATAATAAAAATCAAAATGGTATTGGTATAATTTAAACAGCTGGTAAAGATGGCATTTACAAAGATTGTTGGTTTAATTCAGTATACAAAAAACAGCTAAAATACAGTAATAATGTTATCTACTGTATTAATGTCTCTACATCTAGTCATAGGAGACACCTTTTTTAACAGATTTTAACAGAGATGTAGTAAATATATTCACATCCATGCCACACATGTCGCAGTTTGTATGAGGACAGATGTGTCTTGTTGTTGTCATGTTTGCTGATAACTATCATAGTCAGCCTGCTCAAAGGGCAGGAGCAGTCCTCAGTTACCAGTTTTGTTTGTATGACAGTTCCGTATTACATCCCAGACGAGCCCCCAAATATGTTACGACCTGAAGGTACCAGAACATCAACTGAACTGAACAGCAACTTGAAGCAAGAGTAACACAACAAAGTAATGTAATTAATTGCAAAACAAGCCATTACACACAACAAAAGCTCCAGTTAACCTATGAAAATAAAGCTAAACGAGAACAAAAAGGTCGTCCAAACTCAACAAAAGACAAGAGAAACAATGGACCACCATATTTTACAAGCCTCCCCTGGATTATTTGGAAAAAAGGACTACAATGCCCATCACCTGAAAATAACCTAATGAAAGAAAAGAAGAGCTTGGTACAAAAGACCGGAGGTGGCGTAGACGGGCAGAGCGGGTGCCTCCTTTTAAAGCACCACCTATCAGCAGCCAGGGATGAGACAGGTCCACTGCACCTAGACAGGTCTCCAGAAGACAGAGAGCCACATTAGAAAACCAGCACACATAACAGTATTCTAATTCAAGAACATGGTCATTGACTTCCGCAGATCACCACCTTCCACCACAACAACTTTTTTTTTTAAATAAATGTGAACACTGTTGCAATATCATTTCATGTTTTATAACTTCAAATAATTCATATTTATAGTAAAAGTCTTCCTTTGGGGAGCTGTTACCTTCACTTTGCTGCAAACACTGCAAAACAGACCCTGCTGGCCCCACCCACTTTACTCTGGCAGCTCAAGCCCAGCAGAGGGCTTGCTCTGACCAAAGCCCTCTACAGAAACCTCTGCCTCTTGATTGTCTCCTTCTGAGTTCACCCGTGAATAAAGTTGGAAGGATTTGAGTTCAGAATCTGTGAGTACTTGCACTAAGCAGAGAATGATATAATGGCTAATTAGCATGGCTATTAGCAACATGGAGTTAACAGGCAGATAGGTGAGCTTACTGCTTTGTAGTGAGTTCAATTTAGATTAGATTATTTTAGATGAAGGAAATTCAAGTTTTCAAGTTCAAATTTAAGCACTAAAATTATCTGAATGAGCCTGGCGACTGGTGTATGGGCTTTAGAAATAAGTGGAAGTGATTCCTGGAGCAGTGAGACCTAAACATTTTCAGCTCTTAAGAAGGGCAGCACCTCAGCGTACAGGATTACTCAAACATGTGTGAATGAATGAAACAAAACACTACTCCAGGCATGTTTTTGAGATAATCTGCTATAGCCACCTTAAAGCCACATTAATAACTTGGAGTACTCCAACCGTCAGTGATCAGTAACAGAGCAGATGTATAATTATAAGACAGGATTAGTTGAAGGCTGTGGTAAATGGAGGCATGTTGAGATGTTAAGCACAGTAGAAGTGGTGGGGAGTCTCTGAGTGCTTTTTAAATTTACATGACTGATTAATCCTGACAGATGGTGCACAAAAGCTATAAATATAAAGCAAAACAGAAGGCGTCACAACATATGGTGAAGAACTGATTTAATTAACCTCTTACCATAAAAAAAAAAAAAAAAAAAAAAACAACAACAACAAAAAAAAAAAAAAAACAGAATACAATATTTACAGTTTGATTTTTAACAAACAGGTAACACTGATTTCAGTATGAATGGAAGCTCCACATAGTCTGGGATCTTTCTGGGTTGTAGTAGCAGTAATGGTAGTAGAATTATGTTTTTAAATACAGTCCAACTAAAATCACCTGTACTGCCTAAAATCAAAAGCTTACAGGATTATCTATAAATAACGGTGGCCAAGTGGTTAACACTCTCGCCTCACAGCAAATAGGGTCCGGTTTCGATCCCCAGACCGTGTGAGGCCTTTCTGTGTGGCGTTTGTACTGTTCTCCCTATGTCTGGCTGGGTTTCCTCCAGTTTTTCTCATTAACTGAAGAAATGTCAAGGATTCCGAGCCGTAAGTCCATTTGGCTTCCAGTGGAAACAAACACTCATAGGCAAATTGAGGAATTGGCATTGGACATGCTCCCAAGGCTCTCAGATAGTAACCTTCCTTTTAGAAGATCAGCGTTTTTCATCTTCTCACTCATCGCATTGACCCTGATAGAGAAGTACAACAGGCTAATCCTTCAGCTAGGTACTCCTGGACCAGGGCTGATAATCACAGGGCACAAGAAAACCTACGATATATCACTATATTTTTAAAGAAAAAAAGAAACATTGTTTTTTTCTTGTCTGTATTAATTGAGTTTTTGTGATATATAAAGGGCTACATACTGTACATACATGTTACATATTATAGCTACTTAATGCCACTGGAGCAACAGAAGAATTTTATATTGGTATCTATGCAAGAATTGAATGTGTCAGTAGTGAAAGTATCAATACTTTGGTATCAACGCTTTGGTATTAGGGATGCAACAATACAATCACTATATCTAATGTATCAATTTTTTATTCCTATTATACAACTATATCAATACACATTACCTTGTATCAAGTCATATCATTTTCTAGGAAGCGTATACCGATATACGTGGGGAAAAAATCAATATTGGAGATAGCAATATTATAAATTGCATATTAAAATAAAACCAGATAGGGCGTTTTGGATGTAATTTTTTCTGGTGTTTTCAATTAAATAAAAGTTTTTATTCAACTTTTCTTTGCCCTCTGTCTACTGGACATAATCGACCCCGGCAAGTAATGATACATTTGAGACTAAACTTAAGTTAAATTGAAGTTGCTGTATCGATTATCGCGATGGTGTTCAATCGTATCAAATTGTATTGTTCCGAATTAGCCAATATCGTTCTTGAATCATGTCGAAGCTATTCTAATTGATACATAGTGTGTCGTTACACCCCTATTTGGTATCAATACTTTGGTATTGATACTTTGGTATCAATGATTTGGTATCAATACTTAAGTAGTGATATTTTGGTATCGATGATTTGGTATCAATACTTAAGTAGTGA
Organism: Bostrychus sinensis; assembly: GCA_020698575.1. Taxonomy (NCBI): domain Eukaryota; kingdom Metazoa; phylum Chordata; class Actinopteri; order Gobiiformes; family Eleotridae; genus Bostrychus; species Bostrychus sinensis. The sequence goes on along the minus strand of CM036257.1, from coordinate 7,621,254 downwards.
TATTTTGGTATTGATTCACATGAATCATCACACTAATCTATAGACTTAAACAAGCAACCCAAGTTCTATTACCAAATGTAATCAATCAACCATCAGTCAGTCTGATTTATTTATCAAATATTTAGAATAGTTTTATTTGTGTGCTTAGAAGTGCAGTGCTGCCCTCTACAGTCCTGGCAGAGTTCTTCACCACTTTGGCCACATTTGACTGTAAAATCAGTGCAGCACTGTAGCACCATTATTATGCATGACGTTACAAAAAAGATCAATATCAGTATTAAAGTATAGGTATTGGTTCACATATATCGCAAAATCAATATTTTGTCCCAACCCTAGTCCTGACAAGGATCCTGGCTCAAGATCTAGAGAAGGGTCCTGCTCCTGACAGGTTGCCCCAGCAGCAATGAAGGATGGGTCAGAGAACAAAGAACAAATTTTTTTATGGGGACAATAAAGTATACCATACCTTACCTTATTTTACCTTACTTTAACCATCAAGGATTACTGCGTGCTTCATGCTATATTTTAGTCTTTTCTCTCCTGGGCTGAGGTTTGTGAGGCCTACACACAAAGCCACTAGTGGCCTTTTATTTCTTCATACTGTATAAGCAGGGAACTATCGCTCACTTAAAGTCTTGGCCTTGCGCATTGGACCACGGCTGCGGGGTGAACCTGGGTCGACGTGACGAGTGAGATGATAAAAAACGCTGATATTTTAAGAGGAAGGATACTATCTGAGAGCCTTGGGAGCACGTCCAATGCCAATCCCTCAATTTGCTTTCGAGCGTTTGTTTCCACTGGAAGCCTTACAAACTTAGGGACTCAGAATCCTTGACATTTTAGATTTTTTTTCAGTTGGCTGCAGACTCGTGGAAAAGTTTCCCGGAGTTCCCCCTGTCTTGGAAGTGGAGAACGATTTCCTAAAGGATAAGTGTCCAGGGACTACGAGTTGATATGTGAGCAGTCAACAAGCTGAGGAGAATCTGGAATTTTTATGCTTTCTGTCCGTCAGCAGTCAGTCATTTTTCAGTTGTTCATAATTCTCTTGTGATTCAATTTCATGGCCAATAACTTTGCCTGGCGAGGAGAAACAAATGACAGGTTGATTGCAGCTATCCATTGTGTCCTATTTTTTTCTTAATAGCAGGTTTTGGTATTGGAGTACTCACCTCTTTTATTACAATAGAAAGCATTCATCAATTGTGGGTCAAGGGTGCAAAACGGTAAATAATGCCTAATAAGAATTTTCAAGCAAAACAACCAGAAATGCGTGGGATCAATGCTGTCTGCTTGCAAAGACTGCCCAGAAGCAATGCGGATGAAAGATATTGTTCACCAAAATGGCAGATTTGTGTGTATTCCCAGAATGTTTTTCTAACTGCAAAGCGTTTTCTGGCAAATACTGTATGCAAACTAAATACATAAACTACTTTTCAGTTGGCTTAGTAATATTTAATAATGTTTTGCACTACAAGTAAAATGTAATAGCATGGGAAAGCAGAAGGCAATATAGAAAATATTTAATGGTTGTTCAATTTTATTTATTTTTTTAAAGTGAAAGTGGTAAGATGGCTTTCCTTTGGGCTGAGGGGAGAGAGGTATGTGGCACTGATGGGAGAGAGGTTGACACCGTGGCACTGCGAGAGCCCCTTAAGATCTAGCTTGAAATGCTACGGAAAGTAAATACTGGAATCCAGATGGCATTCTGGATCCCTAACCCTAAAAACTATTCATTCCTTAGTTGAATCATGTAAAGACTGACAAACCAACACTAGAGAAATTCCAAGAGCAATCTCATTTATACTGGTGTCATTTTGTTCTGGCTCACTTCTGTGATGTCACTGTACTTTTGGGTTGATGGAGAGTTCCTGCCTCAAGTGGAGGAGTTTAAGTATCTTGGAGTCTTGTTCACGTGTGTGGGAAGGATAGAGTGTGAAATTGATAGGCGGATTAATGCAGGGTCTGCAGGAAGTCAATATACTGGTCTGTTGTGGTGAAGAAGGATCTAAGCTGGAAGGTAAATCTCTCTATTTCCCAGTCGATCTACAGTTCCTATTCTCACCTGTGCTCATGAGTTGTGGGTTATGGCCAAAAGGACAAAAATCACAGATACAAGCGGCTCAAATGAGTTTCCTTCACAGGGTGTCTGCATGCTAGAGATAGGGTGAGGAGGTGGGTCACCCGAGAGGAGCTCGTAGTATAGCCGCTGCTCCTCCACATTGAGAGGAGCCAGCTGAGGTGGCTCAGGCGTCTGTTCTGGATGTCTTGTAGACTGCCTCCCTGGGGAGGTGTTCTAGGCATGTCCCACTGGTAGGAGGCCCTGAGTGAATACCTAAGACATGCCGGGGAAGACCTAGGACATGCTGGAGGGATTATGTCTCTCGGCTGGCCTGGGAATGCCTCAGTAGAGCTGGAGGAAGTGAGGGGCTTCATGGGTTTCCCTGCCTAAGACTGTTGCCCCTGCGACAAAGAATATGGATGGATGAATTTCCATTGGCTCACACTGGCACTTAACCTTCTGGGGTGATGTGGAGCATAGATAAAACTATGCATTACAATCCTGCATTAAATTGTTTGCCAAAAGTGGGCTAACAATGAGTCCTTACTTGCTTTATGCTTTACTGTGTCAGGGAGTAATACCTATTTCTTAGTATTTTTAGTTTGAACTGCAGATCCAATGCCTTACAAAGCAAGTCAAATACCTTCATGTGGACCTAAAGCCACGTAGCATCGATCTGACAGTTGGAAATAGGCCAGAATCACAGCGAGAAACTTTAGAGTGAATGTTTCAGTCTTTTTGTGCAAGTCGATCTATAATACAGTATTGAATCGAGCCAGAGAAGGGTGACTTTCTTATTTTCCCAATTCTAAAGGTAAGGTCCCGCACCCTCTCTACCTGAGCAGCTCCCCTTCAAAGAAACTCAATTTTCACTTTCAAAAAGGCTGTCCTGATCCGCCGGCTCTGTGTTTCACCCTCTACTTTTTGGTCCCCCCTTTTTTCTCCTCATCTCCTCGCTCCGATGTCCATCTACTTGTTCTCCTTCAGGTTTTGGATGTCGGCCGATTACTGGAATCCGTCACCCAGGAAATCCCAACACTTTATTTTGGTGGCAGACAAAGAGGCGGTGATGGGTGATGAGTTTGTAGCTGCTGGGGGATTTGACAGACTCTGGGGGAATAATAAAGCAATTTCAGCCTGCCAGAAAAGTCAGAGAAGAGGGAGACGGGAGGGAGAAGAAAAAAAAGAAACACAAGAGGGAAGATATAAATCACTTGGCGGAGAATTGTGTTGGAGAAATGAGACAGTTACATGGTGGAGCAACACTGTGAAGGGCTTCAGCACAACATTCGAGAGGGAAATATAGAGAAATAACACAGTGATGTTGCAGATGGTGCTGGGATCTGTTGAGTCTATCTGAGTATGATGTATGAATTACAGTGGGTTGGATCATGCAGTACTTTACAGGTACAACAAAAGAACCTTTGTAAGAGACACTTTTACAAGCAAAATCAAATAGGACACATGATCTCTCTAGAGACAGAAGCAGCAGAACTATAACCTAAAGAAATATTGTGTCAATAACTCAGTGTACTTTACTTAATCTGCCTAATTAATATGCATTTGTATAATGTCATCATTTCACATTAATAATAATAATTTGATTTATATAGCGCCTTTCTAGATACCCAAAGCATTGCATTATTCCTTCGCTCCTCAGTCACACTCGGTGGTAGTAAGCTACTTCTGTAGCCACAGTTGCCCTGGGGCAGACTGATGGAAGCGTGGCTGCCAATCTGTGCCTACGGCCCCTCCGACCACCACCAAATACAGCCACACTGACACATTCATACATAGGTAAGGTGGGTGAAGTGTCTTGCCCAGGGACACAATGACAGTTTGTGCTTCGGATGAGATTCGAACCGGCTACACTCCGGTTGCTGGGCATTGGGCTATTGTAGTGTAGATACTTTTTTAATCTAATATTTTATAGCTCTAACCAGTCCATTGCTATTCACAAGTTGTCCCTCTGTTTCAGCTGCCTGGCTGCTGGCAGATGTCCCAGTGGACCTTAGCAGACCCTATTCATGCTCCTGTACAACCTGTGGGCCCTCAACCTCACCTCCTATGGACTTCCCAGAGCCCTACCTCACCCCTCTCACCTGTCTGGATGAGGCCCACCTGTCTGGATCCTCACAGACCTGAACTATGATACTATAGATGAGCTCCTGATCTGTCCCTCAATATGATCTCTATAAAATTGCTTCTTTTTTTCCCCACAGCTTTTTTTTAGGAGTTTTTCCTCACCAAGAAGGAGGGTCTAAGGACAGAGATGTCCTGGGTCTGTTTAGTTTAGTGTAGTTAGTGTTTGTGTTTGATTTTGTGTTTATGTTTGATTAACTGTTGCTTTTGAGGCGAACTGTTGTGATACTAGACTATATAAATAAATTTAATTGAAAATTTTACTGTAGGCATATGTTGTCCTCTGCATTTGGCCCATCCTTCAATGCTGCTGGGGCAAACTGTGAAGAGCAGTGGACGACCGCTCTGCAGCGCATGGGGACCCTTCTCTAGATATTGAGCCATAGGATCTTAATCAGTACCAAGCTGATTTTGTATGTCACTGAGTTTAATGAGAGAAACCAGAGCACCTGGAGAAAACATAAAAACTTCACACAGAAAGGCCCGAGTTACCCTGGACCTTTTTGTTTTAAGGTAACAGTGCTAACCACCACTCATCAGCTCGTTGCATTTAGAGCATGCCTACATCAATGATCCTCAGAAGCATCTCCTGACGTTGTTCACACATTAGACCCCTCTGGACAGTGTGCAAGGGCACCCAGAATCATCCCCCTCATGAGAAAATTGGATTGTATTGCATTCACACTTTCAGGCTCCACAAGAAGTTAGGATAAATTCTGAAGAACTGTTCTGTAAAAAGGGGATTCTGCGTCACCATGGCACTGACCCTCTACCAAACAAGTGAAGATACAGAATTACTTTATCTTCTCCTCCTGCTCTGGTCTCTGCTGGTCCATGCTACTGTGCATAATGCTGTGGAATACATTAGCTTTTGGTAATGGTTTTAAATATCCAGCTCTCATCATGATAAGACAAAATTGCATGATTGCACAAAATTTATGGGTAGTCATTGATACAATTTGCAGTAACCCTTTTACCCTAGTTTTGTTATGTTAAGTGACAAAAGTCTACCTGTCACAAAACATTAAAAAAAAGTAGTATACATTTTTTTTTTCTAAATTTTGTGTATAACTGTTGGCATACAATGATTAAAAGAGTGTGTATGTGGGTTAAGATTATGAAAACAATAATATTTGATATTTATGATCAGGGTAGAAGTTGATTAAAAGATTTATGCAAAAAAAAAAAACCAAGTAGAAAGAAATATATACTCTTTCAATGATGTTTTGTGTCAGGGACCCTTTGTCACTTAATGGGAGCAATGCAATAAATGTTATTATAGAGAATAAAAATTAGTGTGTTTAGAATGTCAAAATTTGTGAATAAAGTAATAAAGAATAAGTGTTAAATAAACACTTGAGCCAAATTTCATAAAAAAGGTAAAAAATAAAAAATAAACACTGCAATGGTGTGAAATAAATCAAACTTGAAAAGATCACTATGTCCTTAAATCACTGAGAAACTGACAAATCCCAAAAATAGTGTGGCTTAATACTTACACAGACGTGGGACTTTCTTGCCAAGTCTGATATCAGGTTTGTGTTAGGTCATGTTCCAAAGCTTTACTCCTCCCATATTTCTGTGCTGCAGGATATAATGCATGACTCTGTATCTTGTAACCAGTTGCAACAGTAAAACTAAACTGTGAAAACAAGCAAGTTATTCTGACTCAACACAACACTATCAATATCATCATACTGTTTATTTCTGTAAACAAATCAGTGCATTTCCTGTTACAATGCAGCTGTCAGCACAGTACGACTCTTTGCCTTTGTACACAGCTTTAAACAAATGTAAATAGGTTTAGAGCTGCTGTAGACAGAGACAACATTCTCTCTTATGCAGTTTTCTCCAGACACTCTGCCCTCGTAATATTTCACAATGACAGCAGCAGCTACTATGAACCACCTTTTGGCTTCCCATGCTGTTCCCCTGTCATCCAATCCATCATTATACATCACTTTACAAAGTTTAGCCAAAGAAAAGAATTCTGTCTCAGTATTACACAAGAGAGACCATGAAATGGACACACAGTACTTTAAATACATGGGTTTCTTTATTTCTCTTTTTTTTCTATGTTTTATGAGTGCAGATAATGTCCAAAATTTTGAAAATAAAAATACAACAAAAATAGTCCTTAGACTTATGCATAACATTATATTGCTGCTCCAGAACAGAAAAATGTGAAAAAGCATAAAAATAGCAAGGTAACAGAGTTGCTAATGCTCGAAATACAACAATACATGTAGATTACCATTGGCAAAATGTGGTCATGAGGGGTCCCAGTGCAAGTTTTCAGAATGGGCCCTAAAATTTTTATTCACATTCAGGAAGTCAATATGTCCATATATCATACTTTTATGTTTCAAAAGTGCTCTGTACTTTCTCAAAGCTGACTAATAATTTAAATACTAAAATATTCAAACATGTAGTGCTACAAAAAGAGATATTTTTGTTCCACTATACTTTGTCAGCAGTAAGTAAAAATTGTCAAGGAATTATGCATAATATACATTTTTAATATGTTATCATAAGATAAGAAAAGCTTGTTTTAAATGGAGTCATGCCTGGTGTGAACATAACAAACTAATATCGGACTCTCAATTTAGCCCCCTCATGTCCTGGGCCCCCTCATGTCCTGGGCCCCATGTGCAGCTGCACCGACTGCACTGATGTTACGCTCCTGACCATAGCAAAGCTGTAATAAACAAAGAAACAGCAGTGGCACAAAAAAAAAAAAAATAATACAAATCACAATACATTTCTTTTGTGGCCTAAAACGTGTTTTTTCTCCACTCCAGACTCATTCTGATCATTTCAGCGCTTAAATTGTCGTCAGTTCATTTATCTGCCTGGTAGCAATCGTGATGCTAATAGCCCTGCTCTGTCCATTCCCCACTGTTCCCAGCAGGGGGCAACAAACACCTAATCCAAGCGTTCTCTGCAAAGTCAAAGCAACAGTGCCCCAAAAGTTGTTTTCCATACAGACACATTAATTCAAGTTATAAAACGTAATATACTAATGCAAAGGTGTCTAAAATTATTTCAAAAACTTAACCTGTCCACCTTCCTAGTTCTAGTAAAAATACACACAATAAGGGATTGCATTTCCTGTAAACACATGATAGCACCATCTTGTGACAACGACAGGTAATACACACCAGTATTAAAAAGTGAAACTAAAACAAAAAGGTGCCACCTGTACACCATTTTCTCCAGGTTACTCAAGTTTTAAGTTTGTATGTGAACGCTCTTGTTTGACACCAGCATTGTTTGATTACATACACCCTTTATTATGAAAATGGCGTCTTTTAAAAACGGCTCCCTATACCCTCTGCTCTGTAAGTGCACTAAAATCTTTTTAAATGCTGCTTTAATGGCAAAGCCGACAGTGCAGACAACTACGGGTTGACATTTAAAACATGCAAATTGCAAATTGGCCCTGTGTGTGTGGCCAAGTGAGGACACTTGATCTTAAGATAAGACAGCACTTGTGCTTTTTAAAGGGTCACCATGGAGACAAAGGTAGGGTTATATTGCATAGCCAGGTCAAACTAAGCTGGTTAGATAGTATATGGATCCTTATACTTCCATCATATGGCATATAGGTCACAGATTCACTGCCATTTTTACTCATATGTATAATTTTCTTAAGTGCTAGTCTACAATTGCATGGCAGGGTCCAGTTTGTTTTGTTAACTTAATTATGAAGGACTTAGGTTATAGTTTGTTAGTTTTCTTATAAATGTCTGGCATGGATAACTGTGTTTTGTTGCTATTTTTTCCTGAACTTGATTCTGGGATGCTTATTTGGTGCAATTCACCCCTTCAGTCTGTGTATGTCTTTTAAAATCCTCTCTGCCCCACTCTGAAATCAAAATTCTTGTTGTCACTACTCTAAAGCTCAATGTGGCTTTTACGTAAGGCTCACAAACACCCCAAATAACCTCAGTAAATCTGTGCCTGGTCCTTCAATAGAAAGTGTTTGCAAAGTGTCAGTATTGTCGATAAATAACAGGTCGGGTTGGATGAACCATCTGTGAGCAACTACCCATTCAGAGGAAAGCTAGTGTTAACATTAGCAACGGTAAAAACAGTCTCTTCATTGTCAAAACCTAAAACACAGCCATAACTAGATGTCGACCAATATGGGTTTTTCTATGGCCGATATTGATACCAATTTTTAAAATTCAGAGCAGCTGATGGCTAATAAACACACTGCTGATTTTTTGGACCAGCATGTATGGTGGATTTTCTTAATTTTAGTAAAGAAATGAATTGAATGTAGCCATTTGTTTTAGTAATGCTTATTAAAATACAAACTAGTGTGTTAGATTTGGACACTGATAACATCTTTTTATTGCTGTTTTGAGCTTTTCAGGCTGAGATAAAGTGATTTTGGATGTTTCTTATGACTTGCAGAGTACAATGCCCAAACTGCTACAGGATGGTTGGGGAAGGTGGGGTCCTTCGGTCACATTGTTGGACCAAATATCTGCGTAAAAGTGCTGGAATTGTGCCGAATGTCTAAAAAAAGGCATAAATTGGACCAATATATCGACCAAAAAGAGATGATCAGTCTTCCTTGTGTAAAATGTAGAATAAATATCTGTGGGTGTTCTAGCTTGCTGGGTTGGGATATATGGTTGTTGTGTTGCTGCCTCTGTGTTTGAAGAAAGGCCTCTCCATGGAGCTGTGAGCAGGGGTTGGTGCTGCTGGAGTGTGTGAGTAAAGGCAGACTGAGAGATTTGATTTATAATGAGAAATTTATTTTCTGTTCCACCTTTTTTATTCCAATGAATAGATTCTCAGTAAAGAGATGTTTTGTGAACAGATCAAATGTTTTATTGGCCTTAAACTGTAGCAATTTTATCTGAATGTGGTTTAGAATCAGCAAGTTAGATATATCTTATATCAAAAGCTTTTATTTCTTGAATCCGCCCCTTCTTGTCCTGTCATATCGCACAATTTGTCCCACTTTTAGTACTTTTTGAGGTGGCCACCCTAGTTCTCATGTAAATGGCCTTTAAGGAACTGTTCAACAGCAGTCATAACCATATGTGAGTATAAGAAAAACTGGGATTAAAAAATATTTGTGTATTCCATAGTATGTGTGAGGAATTAACCGTACTTTATGAACTGGAACGTCCTGTGCGCTGATGATCTCCACGCGCTGCAGGTCTGTACTTACAAACCAGAGGACACGCAGGGATAAAAGTGCTCTGATTAAGAGTCTTGCACCGCCTCACACTCCCACGTCCACATAAACAAGCCAAAACTCCAATCCCCCTGCACTCTGCATTCTGCCGCCTCGCCGCACAGAGAAACACTGAGCTCCAACGGCTCCTTCTGTGGGGAGCCAGGGAGCGGCGCGCCCGGCCAACCATCGGAAAGTCATTATTACACTACTAAGAGACGGATCATTTCCAAATGATCTGCACGTACACCTCAGCAATTAAGCCACCAGCAAAGCAATTACAGATCGGCAGTGTAGCAGCGGGACAATGATATACGGCCGGGCTGTAACCTTTGGGCCAGCGGACAGATTACTCTTATTAAGCCGCTGTGTTATTGGACCAATAAAAATCGTTGTGCAGCCATATCGCCCCCATAACTGCTCGCCGGACATTCTTCTTCTTCTTATAGGGCTGACCCGGACGAGACTTTGTGGAAGCGTAGTTTCAACAAAATCCTATACAAAACACCGTCATCTTGTTATTTTTTCATGAAGATCATAAATCACATGGTTACTGGCTTATGATCAAAATGGGATGTCCAATTATTGTCCAAGCAGTTTTCCCATGGACCTGAGCAGTACTCACTCATGAAACTGAGAGGAGTAGCCAAAAATGAGAGAACAGGTTTATGGGTATTAAATCATGGGCAAGCCCATAAATATGTAATGAATATCTTAATCATTACTTTTGGCTGCTTGCTTTCCTTCAAGCCCCACAGCGACTTATCAGCCTCCATCAATCTTGACCACTCTGTTATGGAAGTTATTGATGATTTGCATATTTAAATTGGGACTTTATTTGTTCCCAGATGCCCTTCCTGATGCAACTCTTTTTCATTTAGCTGGGCATTGGACCAGCACAAACGGTATCCTGACCTTTGACATTGAATGGTTGAATATTAGGGGTGTGACAAGACCCAAATCCCTCAAGACGAGACAAGACATGAGACTGGGTTAACAAGAACGAGACGAGATTTTTACACTATTGAAATATGTATTTTACACTAATGAAAAATCACTTGAAAAGCATATAAAACTTAAACTTATGCAGTAGCAGAACATATATACTGCCAAATGTTTTGCCACAAACTCAACTGACTAGCCTCTCATTTGTAAAAAGTTCCAACACAACCTTATCCTGAAAACACCGGACCGAGTTTTACTTTCACGAGAATTCTTGTAATATTTTGATGACACTATGCAATATATACTGCACCAAGAATTATATTGAGGCACTAAACTCTGACCACTGCCTATTCTACATTGTAAGACCAGTTTGCCTTAGAAAGTCCGACCAACAACACTTCTTCACCACCACCACCACAAGTGTTTAGCTTTCTAAACTTTATTTTTTAGAAATCTAGACCAGTTTCCACCAATTTAACTGATCCCTGTCATACAAGTTGGGCTCATGTTTGTAATGCAGTGTAGACCATTCATTCTTAAGGAGGACGCTATAGGCAAAACGTATTTTTTTTCCCAATTTTGAGTTTTTGACCCAATTTGCTCCATTTTCATATAGCTTTTACATACAATTAAAGTAAATGTCTAAAATTACATATTACAGTGTTTATTTTAATATATTTAGTCATTTGTGTTCATCAATTTTTATTGGAAATATTAATTTCAAAGCTGTTTTCTTAAAATGAGTTTTTCTCACAGCAGGGTCGAGTATCTCCACTTCAGTGGCATCCATAAGCCCCACATTTCTCTGTGTTGTACTTAACAATATTTTGATTTGATTTTGATTTTGGCTTTTACAGAGGACTTTGATGATATGTAATTCCTAGCCTGATTTATTAGGCATTTTACTCCTAAAAACAATGGTAAATTAGGCATTTTTAGGCTATTTTCAGTATTTTCTAGTTTACTGAAAGACAAAATTCAATATCCATAATCCCCTGTGTAAAAGCTTTTTATGGAACATGTCGACAAGATAAAAAAATTATTTATTTTTTTTTTTGTCTTTTGGCTGCTCCCTTTCTTTGTTTGGGGTCACCACAATGAACCAGCGGCACGCTGATTTGGCAGGTTTTTACATCAGATGCTGTAACGTCCCCGAATGTAATAATCCCCACAAATGTTGTGGGGATTCAAACTGTTTTGTGTAATCAGTTTCCCCAATTGAATGGAGTAATCCCACCAGAGATTGAAATTGTGAAAGTAAGATCAATTAAAGTTAAATGAACCTAAATGAAATATGAACAAGTGACACTTTTAAATGAGTTTGAGTAAAAGCAGCATTTTAGTGCAAAATATTTAACGGTTTAAGTTAAAATAAATCAAACAGAATTTGTAATTAAACTTGATTCATTTCATAGACCTCATCAAAATTTGTTGAAGTTGCTCAGACTCTTTTAAAGTAAATTTATGAAATGAAATAAATTCATTTAATAAACTTAAATCAATTGGTGCACTTGGTTTCCCCAATTTATTTGAGTTAACTTAACTTGTCAGGTTTTACAGTGATGTGACACAGCTGATAGAGCCCTAGAGCCTCAGAAAGGTTAGATCTGGCTCTGGTCAAGCTGCAAATCTGCTGCTGTCTTTTTAGGCGCTATAACATAGGATCATCTAGGCCTACAAAATAAATAAATTAATGCATTATAAGAAAATATATAAATTATTTATAAGACAAGCCCAGCTGAAAATGTTTTGGAACCATTGCACCAATGATAATTTTCTTATTACATTTGTGGGAATGTATTACATTTACATATATGGCATGACCTTCCCACAAATGTAATAAACAACTGCAAATGTAATAGTTATTACTTTTGTGGAAAATTTTGTTATTATGTTTGCAGTGGGAAATCTCTGTTACATTTGTGGGAATTTATTACATTTGTGGGTTTATTACATTTAAATCATACATTTTTGTATTACATTTGCGGTTTATTACATTTTTCGGGATTATTACATTAGGGGATGTTTCCTGTTGCAACCGCAGCCACATATTGTGACTAGAATGGGCAATGTGGGGGAAGTGTCTTGCCCAGTGACACAACAACAGTATACGATTCAGGGCAAGATTAGAAAATGCGCCGCTGTCGCCTCAAATATGTATAGTTATTTTTTGCCATTAACATTTTATTGAATTTAATATTTTTGTAAACACAAATTTAGAAAATATGTGACACTCCCAAGGTACACAATCCTCAATATTTGTCTTTGTAATGTTTTATATAGGCTTGTATTTTGAATAGATAACAGTGAAGTTTTATTGTTGGTGGTCCGCATGGGATTTTCTGATGACAATACAGATCCTCCATCCTGCACCTTTTGTGTCAATTTGTTGTCTTGAGTACTACCAACTGTCAAATCCTCTGCAGTGACCCTCTGTGACAAACAGTAGCTGCCCAAACGTGCCATTCCTCCATCAGCCTTGACACATCTCAGAGTCAGCGCCCAGTTCTCAACCTAAACTGGAGTTGGCAAGGCGACGGGCCACACTTCACTTTACATTGTGTGAGCAAGCTCTGAGTCCGTCCTGCAAAACAAAACCAAAAGGGAGCAGTAGGTACGACTAAAAATCCGAGTAAGAACCACTGAAAGAGAATAGATGCGACTCAAAATGACAGCTTTTGCACAAGACAGATGAATCTAAATGTACGTTAGCACTGAGGTACTTAATTAACTGCTATGTTTGACAGCACTCCCGCTCTTTGTTCTGCAGCCCCTATAGCTCTCTTCACTTTTACAGATCTTTCATTAAAACCGCCCACACGTGCACTCGTACACAGAAACCTCGAGGAATACATTAAGAGCATAATGTTAGAAGTATCAGGGGAACAGCTGGAGATGTCAGTGCTCCCCGGGTTACATCAGTGTGCAAAGCATGCTTTACTTAAGATAGGACTCACAAGTTTCTTCACAAGCAACGGGACGCCTAATTAAAATATGAATGTTCATTTTAAAGCCAGTGCTGGAAAAATGACTTGAATTTCCATGAGTTTTTATTCAAGTGATTTTACTTCTGATTTAAGCTATTAAAGGGGATATATTATGCTTTATTTTTATTATATTATGACACTCACCAACAGCAGCACTGTCTATGCTCTGGAAAAATATTTCACCAAATCCTCGTCCTTGTAAAGTGCTCAAAGCAGCCTCCAGCTCATAGCTTCGCACAATAATCATTTAACAAAAGTCAAATATTAGAAACTATGGTGGCTTTTTTGCAGAGTGGGCTTTATTCAGATACTTTTATGGAATAAAGTCTGAGGTAGTGACACTTCTAATGCATTCCAAACTTATCACATGGAGATTGGTCTTACTCGATCAAGTTCTGAAACACTCGGGGGATGGCGCAGTGGATTGTGGGATACCTCCTTGATCCTCACTGGTTGATAAACTTCCTATGCTAAAGGAGCTCTGTAAGGAAGCAAATAAGTTCCTTTCCCTGCCTCCTTCTTTACTGAGAAGACAATTCACACTGTATCATGGCAGACAATGAAGTGCGTCCTAGGAGAAGTTTCTTGACAATTAGGGGAATTTGGAGCCAGTCCTTGATGACCGTTGGCATGTTCTTCCAATACTTCTACACGAAAAGAACCCTAGATGTAAAAAAAAAATGTATCTGCAAAGAACTATACAGACTCAATAATGTTCTTGTTGGGGATGTTTTGAGGTTTAAAAGTGTAAAAATAGAAATAATTAGAAATAAAAAATAGAAAAAATAGAAATAATTGATTATGAATTCATCATAAAACACAAATAATTTTTTTTTTTACATTAGGTTCATACTGTTTTATGTTGAATGCTAAAGTGCATGATGGAATGGACATGCTTGGAAAATCCTGTAAAAAAAAATACTATTGGAAAAAAATAAAAAATATTTATCTTTTTACATGCCCAAAGAAATACTCATTCATTCCTTCGTCTTCTGCCGCTTATTCTTGTTAGGGGTTGTGGACAGGGGCCAGCTTGTCACAGGGTTGACACAGAGACATGCACAGACAGACAACTATTACAACTAGAAAACTACAACTAACCCACGGCAACACGGCGAGGACATGCAGACTCCACCCTGAGAGTTTGTGTGTTGGCCCAGAGATCGAACTCACAATCTCCTTGCTGGGAGACGAGAACACTAACCACTCTGCCACCATGCGCTGAAATTATCAGGCATGTATGGGCATTAGAAATACTGATTTAGCTGAATAGAGGACCTATAAGAGGATATTAAGAGCATAAATTTCTGCACTGCTTCCTTCATGAATGTTACTGGAGTATGATTCTTCATCCTGATCCTGACTTCTTTCATTATGCCCTTCAAAGCTTTGTGTCTTTCTGTTGGCCTAATGACATTCCTCATTAAGTTAAATGAATTGAGGTTCTAAAGGAAGGACTTAGGGGAAATTGTTTTCAATGTTTGGTTCAAAACAAATTAAAGTTGCACAAAAATCCATCTGACAAGAGATGGCAAATAAACCTGTTCTTGTGCCACATCTTTAACTTACCTACCTGCAACACAATATCACTTTCACACAATAACGCTCACCACTATTCACTAAAGCCTGTTTTGACATTAAAATGCATTAGTGTGGACGTGGCCCTCGGAGAACGTTGATCGGAGCAGCTTTTTAATGAGTCTTCTCTCGAGCTGCTTTAGGAGTGTAACCATACGTGACTGGTTAGCCCTCCGAGGCCCAAAGCGATCCCTCTTGTTTGTCTAAAAGCCTCATGCGTGCTCACGTACGCAGAGCCACACTAGTATTTACACCTCGACGCCCAGCCGAGCCGCTAATGCTGCACAAGTACTGGACATGTGTTTCAGATGAGAACAAGGCAGAGGGGAGCCAGAGTGCAGTGTTTCTCAACCACAAGCAGGTCACAAAGTGCACATATTTGAAAATAAAACAACCGCAGGACATGACTTTATCAGCAGTTAGCTTTTCAGTCACCTGTGTCCTTTATTGGCATGAAAGGTTCAAGGACTACACCGAGAAAGCAAACACAATGATGACTAGTGCATATAATGGTAATGGGACTGTTGTGTAATGGTAAAAGTTCACATTGAATGCCCTGATTGCACGCAACATGATACATAAGCAGACTGGTTTAAATATTTGTATATTTCCTGTACTTTCAAAACAATTAGGTATTAACATCTATTTGACCTCACTAAGATTTTATTACAAATAATTAAGTCTTCTTTTAAGCAGTGTGCATAACTCCATTGTATTTACAGTATATCAACAACCCTGGTTCATGCACTAAAGCTGGGGACACAATAGAGGATTATTAGCCTGATTCAGGGCCAATGTGCCTCTCCCTAAGTTCGGGGAGTCTTGGCCCAAATATAGGCTTCTTGCAAATGATAATTTGTCGTGACACTCATCATGTATCTGTATGATTATGTTGTGACTCTTAGTCGAGGCAGAGCCTCCCCAATCTCAAGTTGTAAATATCAAACATTCAAACATGCTTGATATTTACAATTTTCTGATTAGTCATGACATAACTTTGGCAACAGCCAATCAGAAAAACCTCAATGCCTTATAAGAACGGACACACTAAAAAAACATTTTCGGGCATGGTATAGCGAAGACATTGCTATGCAATATTTCCTCTTACACAGAGCTGATAACACAACAGTAAACCAACCTTTGCCTTATCCCTTCATCTGTTACCAAATGAACTCTACATTTATTGTTCATTACTTGTTTATCTAAGGTAAACTGACCTAACGGTCAGCAACCGCAATGAGATGCACACGCTCTGAGTGTGACATAGGACGTTAAGCTAGGTTAAGCTAGGCTAAGCTAGGCAAGCAAGGCAAAATGCCTAGTGCTAGTATTTTTCAGTCAGCCATTTCTTCTGCTGTTACTTTTGAGCTGTGTGCACTAGCGCCCCCTATGGCCAACCCATGCACTGCTCCGTTCGTCCATATTCGTATTTGAATGATTGTCAGTATTTCTGAATTGACGTTACTCACACTTTAGTTGGAATTTTCTACTTCCAGTCACAGGAGTTACAGTACTAACTAGTGTACCCCATGTGCTGGTCCCAAGCCCAGATAAATGGAGGGTTGCATCATTGCGTGTGGGCCAATTTAAATGATTTGCTTGAATGAACCTGGAAAGGAAAAGCCAATAGGAAAAGTAGCATGTATTCATATTTTAGTACAAATTTGGCACAAGTTCTAGCAGTTCAATGTAACACAAAAGACAAAGGATACTAGGAACCGTAGAAGTAACATAGTCTCAGTCCAAAGAAAGCCTTCTCCCCGCGGTGAGGTCACCTTTTCTCCGCGTGTCATCCCGAGTAAGTGATGAGTTCAGGAGCGTGCTGGCTGATGGACTGATGGAGGAGCTGAAGATAGCTGGGAGAAATATTGTGCCATGACCCTGGGCTAGATAAGCACAGCCCAGAGGCTATCAAATGATGACTTTTCTGGGCTGCACCGTGCATCCTGCATTTTGAAGAGACGCAGAGAGTGTGGAAAAAGTGTGTCAGGAGCCAAGAAACGGAGGGCTGGACGCTAACTGGATTAGCATCTAAGCAGCTAAGGTTAATGTTTACAAATGCAGACAGGATAATGCAGCTCTACAATAGACAGGACGGGTCAGTGCTGAGTTTAATAGCCTCAATAATGGCCACTTATTACAGAATGAGGTACTCTGCAATGAAAGTCAAAGTCGGTCATTTAATACAATAATAGACACGGCAGAGTTATGATTATTATAATTTGCTGGATGGGACTAGGAGGAAGTTAAATGTCTTGGAGATAGCGTTAGGTGATAAGGCAGAAAACTTATCCAAGGTGTTCATCTTTGTCTGCTCATTGTTGTTATGGGTCATGGGTGGCCAGAGCTTATCCCAGCACCTATGGACCTGAGGCATCCCTAGGGTGACTACCTGTCCCACACAGTAAGGTCAGTATTCCTGTAAAATGTAGAATAAATATTCGTGGGCATCCCATCTTGAATCTATGGTTGGTGTTCTACTGCTTTGAGCTGGTATTGGCTGCTGGATTGTTTTGAGAATATACAGACTGAGAGCTTTGATTTTTTTCTGTTCCATCTTTTTTATTCCAGTGAAGAAAGTCTCAATGTGTGTTTTTTGGTTAAAAATAGCAGATCATATTTGTTTTATAGGCCCTAAAGTGAAGAAACTTGTATCTCAGTAATTTGGTAAGTTAGATGTGTATTTCAAAACATTTATATCTTGAGTTGTCCCACCTATCCAACCAAATCACACAACTTGTCCCTTTTTTGTACTTTTATAGGTGGTCACCCTAGGCGTCCCTCTGTTACTGTGGGTTCTCTCCAGGTAATCCAGCTACCTCCTACTGTCCAAACATATGCATCTGTAAGGTCAGTGGTTCTCAAACTGTGTTAGGGGTACCAGTGGAAACACACAGGCCTATGGTGGTACTCAGTCTATTACAGTTTTGGTGTTAGAGCTGCATCACCGAGATTCAAGGTTGTTAACACTGGTTGCGTGAAAAGCATGTGGCCAGCAGCTCCTTCTCTACAGAAAACCCATTCAACAGTCCACAGTAATCAATATGAGAGTACAACCACATAATAGACCTACAGAGACTATAGTTGACTGAATAGGCATGTGTTTAACATCTTTGTAAGCTAGACATTGCAAGCCTTTTTAGAAGGGAAAGTGAGTGTCCTAATTCCGGTTCCATCAGAGCCAGTAATCCTTCAAACATTAAAAAATACATCAAGCTTGCATAGTACTCGTGTTAGTTGCCAAAATATAACAAAAAAATACATGTTTACTATGTGTTTTGGCTGAAAAATGCATCCCAGTGTCAGCCGCAAGTGTAAAAAATAGGCAAGGCTTCTATTTTCTAGGATGCCCGCATGAGAGGTACATTTCAGGCGTCACTAGAGCGGCCAGTGTGGCTGCTCCAATCTGCTAAGCTGAGCACTGAGGTGAAAACAGCTCCCTGACACAGTCACCATGCTCAGGTTAAACATCCACTGTGTTTGAGGCCTTAGTCTTGGTTTAGGCACAGTTAAGTCCTAGTTTAGACCTGGTTTAGTCTTGGTTTACAGTAGCCCTCCATTCATTTGGATTTTTATTATTATCAATTATTTTAGTGACTTTTGTTTGATTACCATGAGTAAGAATATGTACAGTATAAAAATACTTTCTTTTACTCACGTTTTAATAGTATCTGATCACATTTGTGACCCTGTGTCACCAGTTAAGACATGATGTTTACACAGCAATGTTTTTGACAGTCTGTGCATGTTGTTTTATTTTTAAATATACTGGATCCCCTTCACTGGCCCTGGGTCTGACTTCCTGTTTGTCTTGACCTGATCTGTTCAACTTCATGCATTGGGGCCTTCAAAAATAGACTTCTTGCGTATTTCTGCCGAAGAGCCAGACACAGACACATTACTGCAACACAGATAGTGTAGACACACATTAACTTGAATGGTGCCTTTTTGTTACGGAGGTCATACAAACACGTACGGCACACACAACATATTCAATGTGAACTGTGTAACTGGCCATTGTGCAGTGTACCCACCTGAGGCCCATAGTTGCTGGGACAAAAGCCAAGAATTACATTAGTTCAACTCAAGTATGTTATAGACAACAAGAGTGCTGTGGCCTCCATGTTTTCACTTGATCTGTAGCTCTTAATCTAATGCACAGTGAGGCATTGAGACAGTTCTCTTTGCAAAACATCAATTAACAGTTGGTTATAATCTCCAAAATTAATGGTTATCCAACTGATATGAAAGAGGTACTTGTAGAAAAAGCCACTAATGATCAATATGTCAGCAACACGGTCTTGAACACAAGGTTTTCTGCTGGTCTGATAAGTGCAGGGGGCTTTTTAGTTAAAGCAATTTTTAATGTAATGTACTGTCACTGCCTGTGTTCCTCTTTAGAGCCAAACTCCAGCCTGAACAGCCATTAGTGCTAAATGGAACAATCAGAGACTCTGTTCTTTTAAATAAATTAAATGACAGGCTACAGAACTTCTGTAGTCAGTAAACTCTGTAGAGTAAGCCAGTTTACATGCTTGGCCAACAGACTATGGTCATACTCTAGCAGTTTATAAATGGTTGCGCAGGCAGCAGGCATTGAATTAGTGCTCACAGTAGCATGAATCCAGCTCTCTACCTTGGCAGTAGCTCAGTCGGTAGAGACGTTCAATCCCCACTACCAGCATTGCATACTTTTGTTGTGTCCTTGGTGACTGAGGCGTGAATAAATAATGCAATGTAAACGCCACATCAAATAACTTCATGTCCTTTTACAGCTGTAAATCATTTCTTTACTCTTCCTGTAGGCCTCCTGCCTGGCAGCTCTAACCTAAGCATTCTTCAATCCCTCTACAAAAACCTTCACCATCCCTTTTTCTCAAATCTTTGGCTTGCCATCGTTTTTAAATGGGATAAAATCTGATTGAGTCTGCTCCCCTACTTTTTAGGTGAAGGAAGTACCTCAGATAGAAAACATTCCTGCACACCATCTAACTCACAAAGGGGAGACTTTATTAGGAATCTCCAAGTGACTTTTCACCATGAAGTCTTCATCAGGCAAGTTATAGTTTCGATTTCATGTGCTCCTATGCCCCGTCCCAAGAAAATTGTTGATGTGTGAAGTTTTCATACTCTAATTAGGTGGAGAAAGTAGCTCATTTAGAGATTGTAAGAATGTATTTGACTAAAAGTAACTTTTTTTGTACTGTGATATAGCTCCCTAGGCAGAGCATAGTTGCAGAGTTGGAGAGCTCGCTTTGTTGTCATGGAACTCCAATGATTTTGACAAAAGTCTTTCCTTTCTCTTTCTCCAAGATTTCAACAACAACAAATACCTTTTTTTTTTTTTTTCAAAATCTACTTAAGTAATCAGAAATACATTTTCTTCAGAGGGGCTATATTATCCTAAATCAATTTTTCTGAGCTTTCTACCATGTTATATTGTTATATTGTTCCCTTATCAAAAACATACCTGGAGTTGCATTTTGTTTCATGCATGTCTGTTTAAGTAATCCTCTATTCTTTGGCACGACAGTTCTGACATGTCAAAACGCTCACTTCCACAAACCTCCGCCTCTCCCATGAATCATTACCCACTCCAGGAAGCCTTGACCAATCAACAAGTCCTCTACATTCAGTCTGCTTTCATTCATTATCCAAAAAAACAGTGTGCAGCTCTGTTTCCACTGATTTCTCCCTGCTATTTTTTAATTCATTGTAAAATGGCATCATACTAAAAGTTTAAGGAAGTGAAGTGCTCTTTTTCTTTGATTCAAAAGGCTGCAAACACTCTGAACTCTACTGCCCACTGCTGGTGTCTTCACTAAACTTAAACTTTTATTTCCTACAAAGGCCAAATTTCTCTGAACTTCATAATTCCATTTTGTCACCCAGAATGCTCTCCACTCCAGACACTTGTGATGTAATGACTTTTGCCCGTAGCTTGCTTTCCTCATTCCTCAGCGTGCTCTAACAAGGCTATTGTTGAACTTAATCAATGTGGCCCGGCAGCTTCCAGGAAATGACGAGAGGAGGGCGGTGGTTGATGAATACTCTTGACACACTTAATTTGAAGCCCATCAGCGACTTGAACGTGTTAAACAGCCCGAGAATTATTACCGTGCATAGTCTTCTGTAATCCAACTTCTTCATTAGACGCTTCCACATCATTTAACCCAAACCGGACCCTATTAGATTATCTCCCCTGCAAATAAAATCAGCCATTTGATTGATTAAAAAAAAAAATTCACTCCATTTTGCATCTTGATCTGGCCTTTTGTCTGCGACGTCTTTGTTAGCCAGTGACAAAAGCCCGTGATTTACGAAAGTTCAAATGAATACGTGATAAATAACAAGAGAGCTGCGGCTTCCATCTTTTCCACTTCAATAGCTCTTTATCTAACGCACGGTGAGGCATTATGACAGTTCTCTTTGCAAAACATCAATTAACAGTTGGATAAAAATAACATGTTTATCCAATTGATTATATGAAAGAATGATCACAGGATACAAAAGGTTGAGGAGAAAATACAAGGCTGGTGAACATAAGAAATTTTAAGGAATAGATATTTTGATCAATTGTGTGCTTATTATAAGGAAAAACAACTTTGGCTATTACCATGCTGGGATTTATGGTTAAAATGCCTCACAAAGAAACATAACTTATTTTATCTTTCTAAGCAGAGGGGGGTAAGTGTGATTTTACAGGACAGCCCAAACTAATTTTTACCAAAACTGAATCCGACGCTGCTGCCGCAAACCAAACACAATATATGATATTTCAAGTTCAAATTGAGAATCTCTTTGAAATTCATACTACTACAGTTTAAGTTGGAAAATGTAAAAAAAAAAAAAAGTGAGACTTTTTGACACTAATGTTTTCCCAATAAATGTAAGGTGTAAGTAAGTAAAAAAAAAAAAGGAGAAATAATAAAGATTCTCATCTTTGAATGAGTAGTAATGTATCAAATAAAGTGATGCTATTTTTTCTTTTAAAAACAATAAAAAGTATACACTATTACTACAACTAACTAATAATATTTTCAGTAAATCATGAACATCAACTCTTAACACAATTCTGCTGTCTACTAATATTACAATAAAGGGAGTATAGTCTGTTATTCTGCTTGAGAGTTATTTTTTGTAATTACACAAACAGATTTTTGTATATTTAGTAAATTTAGATTAGTCCATTTATATCTTATGTTACCCTATTTTATTTTACATGTTACATGGTTATACATGTTTCTTCAAACACATTACTGTTTTATGTAAGCACCAAAATAACAAATTTCTAGAGATGCTATAAAAACATTGTGGGATGCTTCCATTTCTGATTTCTATAACTAACATGAAACTAGGTCCCTTTTGTCTAGGAAGATTTTTATTCTAAATAACACATTTTTTCTTAAATATTAAATATAATAAAATAAAAAAATAAATATTTATTATTATCGTTCGACCATGCTTTACTCTAAGAGTGTACTCACACCAGGCCAATAGAACCGTGCCCAAGTCCGGAACGCCCCTAAAGCACGGCACGGTTGCCTAATGTGAGTGCTCCGAACCGCGCCTCAGGACTTTGGCACGTTTGGAGGAGGTGGGCCTCTCTCTGTCTGCGGTGCCTTCACTGCTCCTCGGATGTGGCTTATTCCAAAACCTGTGACAGAAGACCGCGTCTCACGAACGAGACTCAACAAAATAGGACAGATACTTCATGCCGCTGGTAAAAACAAAACAAAACAAACAAACAAAAAACTTCATGCCGCTGGTCTCACGTTTTCCACTACACTGGTTTTAAAAGTGTTAGCGGCTCGCTCGACTTGTAAACAAACCGCGCACCATGATGACGTAGCAGTCTGTCGCCCACAGAGGTGATGACGTAACCGGGCCACGCCACGGATCGTTTGTGCAGGTGAGAGTGCGGGCCGGCGGGGGACTCAGACCCCTCCCAAATCGAACCTGGGCACAGCACGGTTCCAATGGCCCTAGTGTGAGTACGTCCTTAGGACGTAGGTTATGACTTAGTGCTGTGAGAAGGTTCTACCATTGATTTGCTCAGTGTCAAAGAGTGACTGTGAACTTATGTCTATTTGCCACTGAACAAAACCCCACTTTTTCTGTTATGCCGTTTTCTTTAAATTACTTCTTATGGGTCATCATTTAAGTTCTTTTGCCTTTTGTCATTGAAAAGATTTCACTGAGAGCTTTCATTTGATATATAATACTCATATTTACCCAAAATGCCATTTATGCCCCTTTGTCTCCAAGTTCACGATACTTATCAGTGTTGACTGCTGAGAAACTGCATTATTCTATAATATATGTTATTATGTAAGTAACCTTGTGAACACACTAGACCAGTGTTTCCTAACTAGGGGTACAGGGACCCTTAGGGGTACGCTAACACTTTCCAGGGGGTATGTGGAAATATTTTATCATTTCTATGGCAGATCATAAGACAATATTAACTATTGAAATGTATCTCAAAAATGGTGCAGAATCCCTTAAAACACTGCTGGATCTAAATAGTGACCACACTAAAATTATTAATTTTGTCTTTGGCCAATTACTTTTTTGAATTTTTTTTATGACAAAAACAAAAATTAAAGTCTGTATTTAATAAAGCACTTAGTTAGCAGCATTTTTCACACTTCATTAAAACTTATTTTGATGCCAGTAACAAATCACCACAAGTCACCACAAAAAAAGTATGACAAAGTGTTGCTGTAACTAAATATTGATGCAAAAAGTGACTGCCCAACCTTTTTAGTCTTGTGTATGTCTTTGGTTTTTGTAGGACATACCATGAACCCCCTTGATGATTCTTTAAAAAGGCCAAAATTGTCATATAAAACATTTGTGCCATTTTATACTTATTTCTTTTGTAAATGCAATTGTTCCTCAAATCCAAAATAAAAAATAAAATTAATATATTGCATATAAAGTAAAATTATAACAATATAAACTTGTATTGAATTTACTTTCACAATAATAATAATCCAAAAATGTACTACAAATACTAATTTCAAAATAATAATAATCCAAAAATTTACTACAAATACTAATTTCGATAACTCCCCTCTGACACAACCTATTGCCTAATAATTATATACACACCTGATGAAAATTTTAAGACCAGTTGAGAAATTTTGCACAGTTGGATCTTAAGGAGGTTCTAAGAAGAGATTCAAAATGCAAAAAGAAATGGGAGTGAGACAAAAAAAAAAAAATAATAATAATAATAATAATAATAATAATAATAATAATAAAATGAGTAAGCAATTTGTTGAAAACAATTAAACTAAAATAGTCTGGCTAGCTTTTCATAAATTAATCTTTTTTTTTTTTTTTTTAGATCTGATTTAGGCTTGGTTTAGATTTGGTTTAGGCCCAAATTAGTCTTCTGTCAGTCCTGGCATAGTCCCTGTTTTGTTCTCATAATGTATTTTACTGTCTGTTAATCTCTTTTATTTTGTTTAGACATGGGTTAGTCAAGATATAGGATCATTTTAGTTCTAAAAAAAAAGGTACTGGAAAGCCAAATTTCTCACGAGGTGCTGTGAAAAGTTCGAGAATACAAAAAAACTTAACGACCTCAATAATCCCACTGCTGCTGTAACTAAAGCTAATGTTAAGTTACAAATGAACACTGTTAAACTCTGGAGCGACAGGGGAGGACTGCTAAGCCAATGCTATGAATTTAAAAGTGGAGCAAGCTAATACGAAAAATATTAAGACAATAATTCACACCAAAACTGGTTATTGTGCCACTTCTGTATTCCTTATGGCCTATGTTAGCACCCATTGGCTATATTTACTGCTTTGTGCTTTGCTGTTGTGCTGCCTAATTAGAAGAATATTGCATTCTGGGAAAATACATAGGCTTTTTTTAAACATAGTGCCGTGTGTGTTGGCACGTTATTTCATATGGAATAGTGCGCCAAAGCATGAGACCCGGCTCCTCCTTAATCCTATTAGCACAAATACAAACGTGTGAATGTGAATTTATCAGCTCCAGTTTTCATTAAATGGATCCCAGTACACAATGCATATTGGCAAACATCATTCTGTATTTGGTTTTCATAAGCGCTGGAGGTGCCCGCTTTAATGCATCAAGCTGTCAGTTTTCAACACAGTGAGAGCAATGAAAATGTGGAAATTAGCCTTAGAATTAAGGAGAAAATGGAATCAAAAAGAAGCGTAGGTTTTGGAGTACTGCTGTGTTTTAGAGCAAAGAATAAGGAGGAGGGATGTCAAAGGCAGATAAACTGAAGGAACTAATTTAGGAATAAAATAGATGTGAAAATCCATTGTGAATATTTTCAAAAGTCATTTAATTTAAGGAAACAATACAGATAAAACCTTTTTTTTTTTTTGTTCCAGTTTGCCTTTGTACTTTCACAATGAAATAAAGAAAACCTCCAATCTACACATTTAGGTGTTTATTTCATTACATTTTGTCAACTTGTGTCTATAGACGCAGTCACTACATATACATCAGATATTATTGTCTGTTTTTACTCCAATTTCTCCAGAGAACTGGTCAAACTATTCTTTCATTGATCTAAACGCACAGCACTGAGCCAAATGACCAAGACCACAGCACTGCGAGGCGTTCAAGTGGTCTGGGAATTTACCTGTGGGGGATTTTTAGGACCATGTAAATAAAAATAAAGTATTTAATAAAAGAAAATGTAAATTACACTTTAAATAGAGAATTATTAAATGTATTTGCAATTTCATTTATTAAACTTTAAATTAAAAGAGCAATTGTTAAAATATTTCCTAAACTACAATTACATTTTCAATTTAAAAATACAATTACTAATTCTACAATTAATATTAAATTTACTGAACTGCTTTGCAAATGCTATTTTAAAAAGAAATAAATAGTTAAAGTGATAATCCTGATTTTAAAAAAAATCAATCCATATTTACTAGCAGCGCCAAACTTTGTAGCGCTAAATGCTAATCAATGTGGCTAATTTACAGGGTAATCATAGTTTTACCAATAAATATAAATGGCAACATTTTTACTTTAATAAATAAACTTAAAGTAAGAAGGGAGGGACCATAATATGTGTCTTTGCTGTGTGAGTATGTCTTTAAACTGAATGTCTTTAAACTGGACTAATGTTGTTCTGTCCATTGAGTACTGAGTGCAGGTGAATGCCTCTCCTAGCCTAATAGGAGTACAGTGTATACATGTAGCAGCATGCCGGCAATGAACTGCATTATCCAGTTGCTTCATTAAGAGAAATCCAAATTACTAATTCTAAGTTGTTATAGTATTCCTAGCCTAATTATATTTCATATATTTTTACATTTGTATAATTATACTCCTAAAAATAAGGGGACTTTTTTTTTAAGGATGTCAGCAGGAATATCTAGTTTACTGATAGACAAAACAAGGTATCCATAATTCCTTCTGCAGAAACGCTTTCATAAAAATGTTCAATGTTCAAAAATTGTTTGTTTTTTTGTTGTTTTTTTATTGTGTGCAAATTTGTGCATTTTCAAGCATATACAAAACCTAACTTGCATATGAAAACATTACAAGACTCAAAACTTGCCATACTTTTTTCCCCTATGTTGATGCCCATAATCTACAGAATATTAAGTTATAAAAATTCCATATTCACCTAGTGTCTTGCATTAATGTTTAAGTTTTATATATTTAATGTGCATCTGCTTCTTCTCTCACACTGTCCAAGGCGTGTGCAGTGAACACTTCCTTAATATAATTCAGTGTTTGTGCCAAAATTAACTTGTTTCCTTATCCAAAATTTTGGTTCCTAGCCCAAACAAAACAATGGTAAATTCCTCAGGCGAATCATTGCATCAGCCTAAAATTAAGTTTTTACTCAATGTTAGAGGTTTAGACTCAAAATCTCACTAAAGAATTTCATACCACAGCAACGTAGTTAGTGGCCGCTTGAAATTACTGAAAAGTATCTACAGCCTATACCCACATTCAGCTCCACCTTTAAGGGCAACCATGCAACTTTTCCTGTTGACCCCTGTGTGACCCCTTGTTCGGCTTGACTCTCTTTTAGTCCTTGCGTCCGTACAAAAGATTACAATGCTTTTTGGTTGCTCTGCAATGACAAACATCTAAAAAAAATAAAGCCATAGTTAGCTTGTTGTTAAGGCTGACCTGGATGTAACTTCAGGGACACTGGGTTGGTTCTCCCATTCTTGCAAGGCTGTTTTTTGTTTTGTTTTTTGTTTTTTGCGAATATATGACAGCGGAGGGCTTTATTCACCTTGCAACAACTTCTTTAGTCATTATACTGACTGCTGTATCTGTTTTATAAGGTAAAAAAGTTGCATAATTTGTCTTTAATGTACTGTCAAAAAAATCCCATTCCAAAAAGGAAGAAAGAAATGAAATAAAGAAAAAAAAATGAATGCAATCAAATGAAATAAGGACACAACAAGTAAAATAGAAGGACTGATTGAAAGAAATGGAGGCAGTGGAGTGAGATATGAGGAGTATGGAGACACTGGTAGCAGCAAATTGATGCAGGCTCTGTTGTGTGTTTGTGTGTGCAGTTCTGACACAGCCTCTCCAGTCTGCGTGTCCACTGGAGGTTCTGTGATGTGTGTGCGTGCTCCCACTAAGGGCCAGGCGTCAGCGGTCGTCTGACGGATGGAGCTTTTAATTGACTCCATCGACGTGGGACGAGCGCCGGCCAATCACCAGGAGGAGCTGATGCAAAACAACCAGGGGCTTTTGTCCGGACAGAAGGGCCTCCATTAGAGCAGGTAATAGGACCGGGCTGTTCAGAACTGCGCCCTCTGCTCAGCTCTCACCTCGCACTTCAGTTTTAAATACCTCCAGAGACACTTTGGAGAGTAACTTTTGTGTGTTATTTTACTACTGTACACAAAGGGCAGAAAACACACTGACTGACATCAAAGGGAATGCAATGGGGAATGTTAAAATGGGCTAGAATGAGATGGAAAATAAGCCCATTAGATATGAATAAATGGTATATCAGTAGTAATATCTAAGGTTTAGTCTGTTGATCAAAAATAAGATACACTGATCATTTTATGGAATAATGGCTAAGGCAGTGAAACTTCAAACTCATTCCAAACTCATCACATGGAGATTGGACTTAATCGGACGTATTTGGAAAGACTTGGGGGATGGGACAGTAGATTGTGGAGTAGCTCCTAGCTCCTGACCCAGAAAAACAGCCTTGTACATGGATGGACTCCGAGTTCCCAAGTAAACATCACAATCATAGGGACTCCTTTTGTGAAATGAAATGAGATCTCACACTTGTATGCTAAATTGTACCTATCCGTATTTAATAAATTAAGTAATCAATGCTCCAGCTTGCAAAAAACATCTTAAATCATTAATTTATCACGAAATAACCAAACTAGAAATAAAAAAATGCCCTGATGTACCCCACTAAACAATTCTAATGGGTAAGTTTTTATTTGTTTCCAATAAAACAACATAGAAGTCAGCTTTTTTCAAGTCAGAACTTCCAAGATTCGGATGTATCGTGAACACAGCATTAGTAAAGAACATCCAGAGCTTCCTATGATAAAGGAGCTATCATAGTTTCTTATTTAACTACTTTCTTATTTAACAGATAAATTTGGATAGTCCTTATCATGGCTGACAATGACGTACTGGATATCTGCATCAATGATAAGGATAAGACATTTCCTAAGTGGTATTCAGAAGCAGCCTTTGTTAATTGTGTGCATCACTGTCCTCAAAGGTGTGATCTATGTCTTGAGCTAGAGGTGAATTGCAGACTCTGGCCCATTCAGAGTAGGCCTCTGATGTTGGTCTAACCATCGGTGAAGGGGTTGTTTAGTTGTATGTTCCCAATAGAGTTATATTTTCATCTTTAGAACCTTTAGATCAGTTCTGTAAAGGAATGCTTTAAGACTGCATAAGACAGGCACTTGGATATCTAAGAAACTAGAGTCTGAGCCCTGAAAATAATGACTCAAATCCACAAGTCACAAGTCTCAAAAATGAACCAAGTCTTGGATTCAAGTACTCCATCTCTTTTTACAAATAATAATAACTTTATTTGGACAAAAAACACTTAATTTAACTAATTTGACAAGGGTTTACTCTCTGTGTGCCATATCCAGTTACACAGGCGACCATGGAATGCCAATCCTCTCTGTTCTTTGCTGTTTAGTGTTAACAATTTTGCTTCAGGCTCTGATACTCTGAAGAAAATTTGTTCTTTGGTGCCCTCTCGCTCTCGCTTTCCATTTCCCTTCCCTGTAACAAACATTCGAGCCCTTCCTTCCCCATACAGTGTCCCTAGAAGCCCATTTGCTGATTTCAGATCTGCTTCAGAAGCGTCAGTAGCTTGCAATCGACTTTTCGTTTACACTTGCGATTGTCCAGCTCTAACATCCATATTTCAAAAATGGCTGAAAGTAACAAGCTAGGATCCTGATTCTTGTCGTCATGGTTACTTTCATATTACGGAAAGGGTTGACCATTCCTGTGAGGGTTTCTTTTGTCAGTGAAGTTGTCCTTTTTGAGACAGCCTGTGGAGGGACAGTGAGTCACCCCTCCCGCTTTTATGTAGACTCGGGGCAGTGCATAGGCAAGCACTGGGTAGTTTTAGCCTGATCACACTATCGAGAGGTTTATGAGCCAATGCAAAATCTCCTGTCAGTACATGTTATTAGCATGTTTTGCTGCAACACTGATTGCTCACAATGAATCTCAATTCCATTAGATTTTTTTTTTTTTTCCTGAGGCCTTTCACTGCTAATTTAGTGTCAGCTCCTGATTACAACAATCTGCGTCTCTCAAAGTCTCCCTCATGTATAATTGTGCGGCGCTTCGCTAGAGAGCCAGTCAAGACGCATCTGCTCAGGAGAGAGATAAATGGAGAATGACGTTTAAATCAATGCTGGAGTAGAGCTGGAGGGTGTTTTGTGGAGAAATTACCACAGGAACAAAGAGAATTATTCTGTTTAAAATGTGCAGAGTGAATCAAGAGATATGGGGGAAAAAAGACATTCTGTTTCAATTAATTAATGCACTAGAGCCGAGTGACAGCGCAGCCGAGCATGTCAGGAGCTGAGATGTTGGAATGGGGATAGACCTCCCTTGGCATTCAATGGGTTTCTACTTTTATTTATCCTCAGCAGATGTTCATTTATTAACTGGTGAGATGATCATTCATTCATATTCTACTGCATATCCTTCACTGGGCTAAAAAAGGCTGGAGCTGCTTTAAAAACTCCACTGAAAACTCTATAAACCAGTTCCAATTGTCAAAAGGTGTACAAAACATTCAAACTGAGCAAACTAGTTTAGTAACCAGTCAGTGTGTCCAACTGTGGTACAGATATGTTTAACCTTGTTTGCTCAGTTTGACAGTTTGAGGTGATGTGCAGTCACATTGTGCCAGCCCCAAGCCCCAATACATGCAGTGGCTTGTGTCAAGAAGGCTATTATAAAAAAAATATTTTATTCATTACAACCTAAAAAGTCTAAATTAAATGCATTCAGTGATCAGGTTATACGGTATTTAATTAAGTTAACCATTTAATGTCTGATCAATAAGGGAAAAAACAGTTAAACATCACTTCAATTAAGTACTAAAGGTACTTGTCCTAAAAGGTGAAACATGTCAGAAGTTGACAAAGTTGTTTCTCTTAACATCAATGAACAGTTTCAGCCTTTTAACAGATTTTTGCTAAAAGGCACCAGAGTTGTTCAAATGAAAACCACAGGCTCACTAATCAAAACACAACCGTGCACTCTTTCTAAAATTGTGAGTAAAAATTAATTTTGAGTAAGAGCACTGCTGGTGTGTCATGTAAAAGATTGTTTATAGCTACGCTAAGATTAAGAGGTGCCTGCAAAATGAAGCTGGAACATAAATTTAACCATTCCTATTCCCTATAACCTGTCAACCAATAACAGCACAATCACTCTCAAGGCCTGAGAGGTTCTACACTCATTTGTCTGTTTAAGTCTCTCCTGGGTGAATTATACTGCCCCCTTTCTGTCTTAGTCTTAGTCTTTGCCCCTAGATTTCCAAATACTGTTGTAAATAGATAAAGGATTGTGTCTCAGTCCACCTTCCCTGTTTATAGAAGGTTATTCTAATCAGACAAAGATGGCCTTCTTTTCCCCATTCCTATACCCGATCACCAGTTTGTTACTGTCAGCCAGTCACAGCCTGCCACCTTTGACTCTCAACTAATCACATCTCAAGCTATAGTATATATACTCTCTATATTCGCCCTCTCCCTTCAGTCATCCTGCTGTTTAGCTACATGCTGCACCCCTCCTCTGCCCACAACTCCGCCCCAGCAGCAAAACCGTCATCATCCTCAGCCCCTCCATCTCCTCCTCTTCACCACCACCAGTGTCTAGGCCCCGGGGGGAGAAACTTCCCCTAACTAAACTCTCCCTTCATCCCATCGCTGACATCTCTACCTGCTGGGGTCTAAGCACCAAAGTTTATTCCTTCAATAAATCTTATGTTACACTTCACTCATTTGTCTGTGTTTAAGTCCTTGCTGCTAATATTCTGTCACCAACAAGGCTCTTTGGAGGACCAGACGATACCAACATAGGTATGTGTGGTAGAATAATACAATAATACAAATTCTCAAACATGTAGTATATAATGTTTCACTTTACATTTTTCAAGACGCTAGTGTTACAACAAAATTCACCCCAGAACTCCGCTGCTTGGTAAAACGACAAAATTTCAAATACGTCCATGCCTTTCTAATTTTCTTTAACCTTCACAGTGTCCCGAGTTGCCCGGCTGACCAACCACCACTCCAATCTCCACCAGCCCAGTTCCTCTTTGCTCTCAGCGGGCACCCCAACAAGCTAATCTGCTTCCAGCTAAGTTGTCTGGCAGCTCGTCCCGTAGCCGCTGGGCTTAAGTGACAACTGCCCCTGATAAGCTCTGCGCATTCCCCCACCCCCCTTTGATTCTGGCCTCCTGATTGGTCCTGGTCCCGGCCTATCGCTGCCTCTCAGTGGATCAGTGCAGGTTGAGCGACCCCGAGAATCATCTCTGCTGACTTTCGCACTCTTATGTCAGATCTGTGTGTGAGTGTTTAAAGTGGCCAATATAGCATCGCAGATTGGAAAGAGAGATTGCCAGGCGTCGCATCTGTGACCCTCCCTCTCCCCAGGCCGCCTCCTCCTCCTTTTCGCTGCTCCTCTTGTCGTCCAGTATTTCAGGCCGGGGTTATTTATCTGCAACTCTAATATATGTGTGTCATGCAGGGCAGCCGCGGTTTCTGCGACATCACAAAGATGGATTAAGTCATGCGTAAAATTGCCTCTTTGAAGGAAATGAATAAATAAATTTCAGAGACTAATTCCTCGACTGTGCCATCTCTTGTGTGAGTGTGATTGCATAATGCTGGCTTAAATGTTCCCAGTGCTCTGTTTTGTTGTGTGCCATCGTCGTCGTCTTTTTTAATTCTGTGAAATTGCATTTGCTCTGACTTGGCAGTGTCACCAAAGCTAAAAAACACTTTTGTGGCTAAATGTATTGGAGCGTGCAGAATAAAGTCTTTCCTTTATGTGTGCATTCAACAACTGCTGACATATATGTGCATAGATGCTGTTCTGTCCTGTTACTACAATGTCTGCAGTCTTTGAAATAGTCAGATAGCAAAAACTCATTTTGGGGCTTGATGTAAAACCTAATACTTTATAGCTCCAAGCTGTGGTTGAATTGACAATACAATTTTTCTATCACGAGACAGCAGTTGAAAGTAATTCCTGAGGTGATGGATCGAGTTGAATGAGTTTTTGACGGCATTTGAATTATGCTGTCAGTTTCTCACATACTATAATGGTTGGCATTTAGTTATTTTTATGCAAAGAAAACCTTGAAGTTTTGTAAAATTCTAAGCTACACTTAATATAGATGTAATACTGCATAGAATATTGAAAACACATTTGGACACTCTGATATGTGATCTGAAACACCTAATGTTGCATAAACTAACTCACTAAATGGACATAGGTTAGTTTGGCAAGTCTTCCTGTACTTCCTGGACAATCCAAGGATCCATACAAGTTAAAAAATTAAATGAAGTTGATAGATAGCTATAAATGATTTTGGTTGATTAAAGAAAAGATTTAATGCAAAGAAAGCTTTAAAGTTACACTGTGTAACTTTTCTTCTAAATATGTGGGGCATACTGTCTTGTTTTTGTGATTTTTTGAGCAATTATAAGGCCTGAGGCGCGATCTGTTGCTCCGAGCGGGGCTTCCGTACTGAGAAACCG
Organism: Bostrychus sinensis; assembly: GCA_020698575.1. NCBI lineage: Eukaryota > Metazoa > Chordata > Actinopteri > Gobiiformes > Eleotridae > Bostrychus > Bostrychus sinensis. The sequence continues at coordinate 7,588,067 of CM036257.1, read as the reverse complement.
CCCTCGCAACTTGGCCGGGAGCGCTCCGCTGTTGAGGAAGAGTCACGTGACAGGGAACGACTTGAGGCGCAGGTATAACCAGGAAGCTACTTTTAGCATTGTTATTTTCCATTGCGCGATATTTGTTGATAAGCTAACGCTAGCGCTAACTCTATAGAAGATCCAGTCCAAACTTCCAAAGGTAGCAGCAGGTCAACTAAAGTTGAAACAATGATGGAAATAGACGCACGCTTGCACAGTTTCAGAAGGAGGAGGGGCCCTAGTGTTTACGTTTTGCGACGGTGCAGTGGCACCTGTGGCCTCTAGAGGCGCAAGACCGGGAATCTTACACAGTGTAACTTTAAAGAAAAGCAAAATGGCCTTGATGTTATGTTTTTGCTTGAATGCTTCAGTAATGTCACAAAGAGTACCAACAGTGTTTTTTTACTCTTTTGTCACCTCACATTCATATGTACATGCATACTCACCTCCCACTTTATTAGGTACATCTGACATCTTGGTCCAATCTTTGCCTTCAGACATGCCTTATGCATATCATCTACAAGGTGCTTTAAACCTTTCATGTAGATTTTCATCCATAGACACAGATATGGTCAGCAACAATATCTGCTGATACAAGGAAGGATGGATTCAGACTTACCATCTACCTGCCATCTAAATGTCACAAATTGCAGATGTTTTGGGGTTTTTTTTCATAGTATTGTCCAATTTTGGAATATTGTAGCCCCATTTTGCCTTTTATAAGTTTGACATGTTATGTGTTCAGAGACGGTGTTCTACAGACCTACAGTTCTACAGAAGTTTTTTATCTTAGTTACTGTTGTTCTATCATCTCAAACCAGTCCATTCTTTTTTGACATCTGACATCAGCATTTTTTCCCAAAGAACTTCCACTCACTCTATAATTTCTCTTTCTCTGACCAATTCTCAGGCAACCAACACAACAGTTGTGTGTGAGAATCCCAGTAGATCAGACCAGTCCATCTGGCACCAACAACCATGCTACGATCAAAGTCACCTTTCTTCCCCAGTCTGATGCTTGGTGTGAATTTTTGCTGGTTTGTCTTGAATATGTAAAAGTAAGAAGCAAAGTCGCAGGTTAGATTTGCAAAATTCAGTTTGCAAATTCAACTGACAGTAGAGCCAGAGGTACGGGGACATGAGCACTTTGCAGGGAGTACTTGGAATTATTTCTTAATTTAAATCCAAGATAAACTAGAAGAAAATCTTTGTGATCTTTTCATATTAAACCATTGAGTAAGTGTTTCATTGACTGATAAAGAATATTATTTGGATATAATATTTTGTTGCATATATTTTTTGGTTTAATAGCTTCAAAGGGAGCTTTTGAAATTATATAAAAAATTGTGATAAATGTATTAGGATTTTAAAATTATTTTTTATTTTTTAAGTTTATTTTGAGTATAAAGTAAAATAAGTAAATGTAATAAACAGTTTATATTATAATATTTCATTTTATATTTTTACTTTATAAGCAGGCAGATTATTGTGTATTTAACTTTTTGTCTTGAAATTCAGTTAAAAAGAAAAAATGCATTGGAATTAGTATCTACTAAATGTTTTATATTACCATTTTTTATACCATATTATCATTAATACATATGAGTGAGGGGGAACCCATGGTATGACAAAAAGGCAAAGGGGTACTCAAGGTTGAGAACCATTGGAGGACTACAGGATCACAGTCATCTTCAGTCCCTTCAGTTTCAGCTTTGTCCCTCAGAACAGTGGTAAAGAGTTACCTGTGCTAAAAACATTTACAAAAAAATCCTCTGTCCCATTTCCCCCAATACTTAAATCAAAGAAAGCCAGACTGCTCCTCAGCACCTTTTTAAAGCATTTATCTATTTGTTTGTTTGCTTGTTTGCTTGTTTATTTACCTCTTTGATAGATTTTGTTGTTTAGCTTATATTGTGTCATGCATGCCTACCTACAGTATGTATTTACTTATGCATGTGTTAAAGTTTTTTAAATGAATGAATGATTGGTCATGATATTTGGATTGTTGCAAGCTAAAGACTAATTTCTGCTTTTACTAACAAGTTTTATTCTCCTGTCTAAATGTATTAAGTTGCTGCTTTGTGATTGGCCAATTAGCTAGGTATTTTTTAATTTTATTTTTTATGTCAAAAACATAACATATTCACAGGGAACATTGGTGAAGGTTTAAAAAAAATAAACAATATAACTGTAAGACATCTTAGTCTAGACTTCTGCTTAAGAAACCCCATTACCACTGCCATTAGAATGATGTGAAAGAGTTTTACAGTGACACACACAAATACGTGCGTCCTCATTTGTCCCAATCATCACAAGGAACTTTTATACAATTAGGAGCTGGTGCAGCTGATTACAGAGGTGATGATGACGGTAATGATGATGGCTGTGATTGCAGAAATACATTATTTCAAACTCTGGCTGGCTCATCAGCGTTCTCATTCACTACTTCTTTTACTGTTCATTTTTTTCAGGCTAAGTAAAGCAGTCTGGGCAACATAAGGTAACCATGGGCAGATGCATGTTGAGTTTACAAGCCTCTTCTATTATATCTACCCACCTTTAATGTCTTCTCTTTTTTGTAAGACAGGAGGGAAAGCATTGTTTTAAGTACTATATGAGCCTCATTGCAGTTTAATGTGCAAATAAATGAACCATTCATTGGACATTACTAAAAGCAAGTCTTTATTTAGAGGCATTTCCATAGTAAAAAAAAAAGGGGTATAAAGTAAGTCTGCCAAATACCATGGCGCCTTGGTAGATATTTGGTTTTAATTCCAACAGTGTGGTTGAGTTACTAAAAGTAGGAGTTAAATAATAAAGTGTGTGGGCAACAGAGAAACAAGAGTCAAGAGTAAGAATTATAAGACTTTGACTTTTGGAACACATACGTATGTGAAAATAGTGTATTAAACGTTTGGTGTCAAAAAATTTGCTACATCCAGCTTTGTTTGCCTTTAGTGTCTTTTTATTTTGGGTTCATTTTTACCATAACTTGGCTTCCATTTTAGGGTGACATTATTTGACGTCATTTTGGTTATAACATCAGGGTTATTTTAAACTATTTTAAAAATGCTATTTAGACCACATAGCACGTATACAGAGTCACTATAGCTCACCTCAGCATTGTGGGTTTAGGTCTGAATGATTTATTGACTCTCTCCCTGCTCTCCCACCAAAAAATACATTAAAAAAAGTATAAAAAAAACACTATTTAGATAAATCCTTAGTCATATACAAGCTTCTACAAATATTACAAGGGCTTTATTATGCAAAATCGACGTTTCTGAGCTTTCTACCATATTATAATGTTGTTCAGCTCATTTATCTATCTGTTAGCGTCACGTTGCTAATAGGCATGCTACTTAGCCATTTTATGCTCTGTCCATTCTCCACTGTTACCTAATCAGACCGTTCTCTGCAAACTCAAAATAACCCAAAATATGACTGTACATATAAAATAAGTCTGTACATATACATTATTACATATATATATTATTATTATTATTATTATTATTATTATTATTATTATTGTAAGTTATTAAATGTGAAATAATAATCTGAAGGTGTCCAAAATTATTTAAAAAAGCATGAAAAAGCATAAAATGAGACCTTTATAGTAATTTTACTGAAATCATAGTCTGTGCTGTAGCCCACTAGATAGATAGATAGATAGATAGATAGATAGATAGATAGATAGATAGACAGATAGATATACTTTATTTATCCCGAAGGAAATTAAATTGTTCAGCTGCTCCACCATCACACAGACACACAGAAAGCATGAACCACAACAGCCAATATAAAAATAAAATAATAGTAAATAGTAAATAATAAAATACACAGTAAATAAAAATATGGCAGTACTTCAATTACATAAGCTGGTGAAATAGTCAGACTGACCACAGAGATTCGGTCTCTGCAGCGTTTAAGCTGTGTGTAGAGTACAATAAGGTCAGAAATGTACAATGGGGCCACACTATAAAAAGAAAAAGTTGCAAAAACTCAAGGCAACAGGATCCCGCAAGATTTTTGCAGCCAACTCAAAATCTTAAGTTTTCAACATTTAATATTTTTTCACTAAATTTGATGTTCATATGTCTAAAAACTTTCAATTTTAAGTTTTACTCACTGTCATTATTTTTTAACAGCCAACTCACGATCCATTTTTCAGAAAAAGAAAAAAATTAGTATATTTAGTTTTTATTATTATCAATAATAATACTTTTTCTGAACAATGTATGACGTATGTAATTTGGCTGTAAGATGAGTTAAACAAATAATGATAGAGAGTAAAACTTAAAATGCTAAGTTTTTAGACATTGACCCCAACACTCAAAAATCTTGAGGTATCCTGTTGCCTTGAGTTTTTGCAGCATTTTGCATTTTAAAGCTTTAAAAACAAACAATAAAATCTTAAAATGAACTCTAAAATGAATGGCAAGTCAGTGAAGTTTAGACAAAATGGGTGTTATGTGTTCCCTACGACGTGTGCCAGTTAAAAGACGTGCAGCTAAATTCTGGACCAATTCCAGACGTGTAGAGATTAAAGCATGATACACCTGCTCTAAATCACTAAAAGACCAATTTAAATCTTGATAAAAGCGGAAGATGATCAAAACTGGATTTATCTGTTTGTCAAATTTAAAATCTCCATCTAATATGACGTCAAGGTTGGAGCTGTGGCCTTGATATTTCTAAGAAAGTTGGCAAACCTAGTAAAATATATGACATACGGAGGAATGATTGGCCATAGCTTGTAACACACAAAACAGGCAACTTTGGGGTTAACCCATACTAACCCATGCTTAGTAGAAACATGTCTTAAAACACATTAAAGTATTGTCTCTCTGCTTATGTCCTATTTACACCACTATAATGTCTTGGGAATTAACCAAGCCACCATCTGTGTTTTGTTGTGTGCCTACAAAAACCTTTCATTACGCCTTTGCTTTAGATCCCCGCTTTTTTACTGCAGCTACAGATTGAGTTGTAAAGTTTTTATCGCTTTGTATTTGTATATTTGTATCCTGGGTAAATGCAGCCGGTGGATTTTTTCCTCCAGAATGAGTCCACCTCTCATATCTGTGGGCTGGAACAAGAGCCATGGGAGCGTCATTACTGCTGATAAAAATGGTCTTGCTCCAGCCTTGATAGCCCCTACAGTAATGAGTTATTAAATTGGCTCAGAAGTTGTAAAAATCTTGATAAATTATGGAGAAGTGTCAGTAAAATTGTCCATCCGTGTTTTAAATGGATTGCTGCAACTTTTTAGAAGTGCCTTTTATTACATATGAGATAATCAGTTTTTAAAAGGCAATAATAAAACTGAACTTTTATTTTGTTTGACTGAGAACCACCAGGACAAAAACTGCATTTAAATCATTCTTATATTGCAATATTTAACATTTATTCATTAAAAATATTTCTGGGTTAGAAATTAATGATTAATTGTTTTTGTCCCAATTCCAGTTTGACATTTAAAATCTGCTTTACATAGAAATAATATTAGCCAGACAGACAATAATAAAATGTCTATGCAAATTGAGGTAAGAATTGTAGATTATTAAGGAAATTAATATTCTACCTGCAATTGGAAAATGATAAATAATAGAACAGAGTAAATGCAACAGAGGCAGGTGGACATTTTGGTCAAAGCAAAGGTCAGACAAAATCATTCTGCAAAGACATCTATGTGAGATGAAACAGCAGCTTATGGATGCAGGAGCCCAAGATCCTTTTTATTCCCAGATACTGTGTATAAATATTGGACCAAGAGATAGAAGAGACGAGATCAGTGAAGTTAACGCGCAAGTTATGTTTGACCCCAAGAAGTATTTAAAGTATTTCTGGATCTATATGGTAGTGATGCACATATCAGTGCCCTAGTATTGATACTAGATAATTTAACTCTAGAATCAATACCAATCTGAAAGTATCGATACTTTAGTGATGACAAACAATGTTAGTAGTATAATACATTAGTACATTAGTGTAAATTAATATAAACAGCACACATGTAGTCACTTGCTCTATGTTGAACTAATTGTGTTTGCTAATAATATAACATTATGTAGTTAGTTAACATTAGTGTAGTTATTGTATATCTGATTGTGTGTTTGTAGCCTTTATGGTATTCTATGGTCATGAGCTTTAGGTCAAAGGACAAGATCCCACACGGTTGAAATTTGTTTCCTTTGCAGGGTGGCTGGGTGCTCCCTTAGAGATAGGGTGAGGAGCTCTGTCACCTGGGAGGAGCTCGGAGTAGAGCCGCTGATCCTCCACATTGAGAGGCAACAGCTGAACTGGCTCAGGTATTTGTTCCAGATGCCTCCTGGACGCCTCCCTGGGGAGGGGTTCTGGGTACGTCCCACCAGGAGGAGGCCCCGGGGAAGACCTAGGACACACTAGAGGGACTATGTCTCTCGGCTGGCCTGGGAACGTCTCAGGATTGCCCCAGTAGAGCTGAAGGAAGTGTCCAAGGAGAGGACAGTCTGGCCGTCTCTCCTGAGACTGCTGCCCCCGCGATAAGCGGAAGAAGATGGATGTGTGTTTATGTTTGGTTGTGGAACTCATTGTTGGTAAAGTCCTTTGAGGCAACTGCTGTTGTGATATTGGGCTATATAAATAAAACTTAATTGAAAATGATCCCTAAATCTTTTATTTTGATGTGGAGCCGACGATCTCCAGAATCTACCTGGGCCAAGTGCAGTGAAGGCTGCTGATCTTTCACACAGGGGAAGCTCATTGAACATTTAATCCTTTGCTAACTATCAGCTAGTTTCCCTAATACACTGATACTGAATGAGCAAACAAATCAAACTTAAACAAGATTCAAACTCAACAGTGCTATGATTAACCTTGTTTATTTAGAGTGTAGCATGTACAAACGGTGAAAATGAGGTAAACCACTTTCCACACCCGACAGCTCGTTCAGCACCTGACTGTATCCTCTGCTGTGTGTTTGGTCTCTCGTTCTCCAATTCATAGCATGGCTTTCTCCGAAGTTGACAAACGCTCTGACTGTCAGTCAAAATCTTCAGCCAGTTCCACCAATCACCATCGATCAGCCAGAGTCATGGCCCACCCACTGCTCCATTCACTCCCAGAGATGTTGAACGTCCATGGGTGGGACAATTTTGGAGCATTTATCCAATCAGCGTCTTGCTTTGTTGCAGTGTAAAAAGTGGTTTGTTTCTCTCTCATAGAGATCCACTGAAGCTCAGCGTCAGTAGGATTTCTACAGCGTCTGAGCCGCTCTGAAGTGAGAGGAGGATCTCATCAGAGAAACAGATTAAACAGCTGATAAATGAACAACATACTCATGAAATTAAACACATTCTAGCACACCTTTAATGTTACTTATCTAATTTTATCAAATTTAACAGTGCATATTTGACTATTTATTTAATTATATTTTAGGGGAAGCTCAGCTTCTCTTGTTGTCCATGAGAAATTGCCACTCGCCAAGTGTTTCCTGCCACCTTTGGTATAATAGTGCCAAGCATCTGCCATGCCTCCCCTGCTCCCAGGGCAGCTGGCCTCAGCTCCAAACTTGGTAGCATTTTCATCACTGCCTGACACTCCACAACATTCACACATAAATGTACACACACCTACATTACATTGTCTTATCAAAACAAAATACATAGTTTTAATGTTTTGCCCGAAATAATTGAGCTTAAACTTTTGATCCCTGTCTCCTATTGCTCTTGTTGACTGTTCAGAGCCAGGTCGTCACAGGTCCATTGCATTCTTATAGGAAAAAACATAACACAAACAAGTCAATGCTGATGACTCAAAATGTCACTAGTTATCCAGCTGCTTTAGAAAGTGCTTTGTAAATCCTCTGGGTGTTGGTGTATATTTTGCAAATGTGATACAAAGTATAATGCCAGATTAATATCGATGCTAATGACCTCATTATGTTCTTAATCATGTGCTTATAACGAGTGTGCTAATCCCTCATCACCTCAAGACTAGAGCTGGTGATGTTTTCATTAGTGAGTGGCATATTTTGACCTCTAAAAGCATCTTTGAGCAGCTATATTATAAACTGATTGACTTCTTAATTGGGCAAGACACTAAACCCACATTGCCTACTACCTTGACCTGTTTTGGACGCTTATTTTTCTGCAGTCTTCCTCAGAAGTGTCAAGTCTATAAGAAATCCACATTTTCATTTTAGTAGAAGACCAACTGAAGCTCTTTGGATTAGTTTTACGCAGCACTTTTGGATAAAAAAAATTAAAGACAAGCTCTAAACTAGGGCTGCACAATATATTGATAATTTATTGTTATTGAGATATTGGCAAGCATAATATCTGTATCAAAAGAACTCAGTCTTCCATGTGACAGAGGAGGAGCTGTTACTTTGACTTTGCAGAGAACACTTGAACTAGGTGTCTGTCGCCCCCTGCTGGCAATGGTAGGGAATGGACAGAGCATAAAATGGCAACCTGACAATAACAGATAGATAAATGAGCTAACTGCTTCGTAGTGACGGCAATCTAAGCATTGAAATGATCAGAACGAGTCTGGTGATGGTGTATCAGCTTTGGAAACATGCAGGAGCACTTCCTAGTTTCACATTTCTACGTAGATCCGTGAAACTGAGCATCTTCAGCTCTTGAGAAGGGCAGTGGTTCAGCATATAGGATTACTCAAACATGTGAATGAAACACAGTTCAGGTGTGTTTTTGAGGTTGTAACAACATTATAACATGGCTCAAAAAAGTTGATTGAGCATAACAGGGGACTCCTAACTTTCCTAAGTTAATTACAGTAATTATGTAACATGCAAATGCTTACAAGAAAGATATAAAGCCACTTTTTCTGATTCAATAAAAAATACATCTAGTGGTGTTGCTCACTCAAAGCCTATTCAGTGAACCTTTTGAGTCAGCCTCATATGACTCAAAATCAGTTTCTTAATGCCCAAAAGTTGATAGAGTATACAAAACTAAAGGGGCTATACTATGCAAAATCAACTTTTTTTTTTTGACATTTCTACATTGTTATAATTGTTCCCTCATCAAAACCATACCTGTAGTTATGTTTTGCTTCATTCATGCCTGGTTGAGTAATCCTCTATTCTCTGGCATGGCCGTTCTAAGGCCTCACAATGCTCGGTTCCACAGACCTCCCTCCATCAGGAAGCACTGACCAATCAACAAGTCCTCTACACCCAGTCTACTCTCATTCATTTTTATTTTATTTTTCAAATATATGCGGTATATCATTTTATATTTTACTGTGGTTCAGTTCAAAACAGCTCTGCACTCTGCTGCCCTCTGCTGGTGTCTTCACCTGTTTCTTTATGTCAGTAGTAAAGTAATTATTGCAAATGCTTTATTTTAATCACATGTTTTTAAAGGCTGTAAAACATGCAGTGCTGTTCTAGAGGTGACCAAGATTGGTTTAAAAAAATTAAAAATAAATATAAAAAATCTAGCCACAGTGTACCAGTGTACCAGTGCAGGACCCAAGCCAGGATAAATGGAAGGGGTTACAACAGGAAGGGCAAATGATTTGCTCTGGCGACTCCAGAATGGAAAGAAAAAGAAAAAAAAAGGGAAAAAAAGCAGAACAAAAATATCGTGATGAAGGGTGCAGGGACTCTGGAGCATTTTTGGACAGTGCATTTTCCTCAAGGACAGTGAAGTGGCATATACAGCTCACTCCGTAATGGATTCTGGAGCTCTGTCACCACCTGCCCCTCTGCTGAAGCCCCGTCCTCCTCCTCCTCCTGCGCTGGTGCAGCAGCTTGCCCCGGCAGACCACTAAAGTCAGCGGTGAGGAATGTTGTTCTCCTTTCCCACTCGCTCCCACTGTAAAAATTTAATGGAACCAAACATGCCATCCATCCATTTCAGCCACTGAGCAGCCAGCAAATTGCAATCGCCCTCTCCTTCTCCCAGAGCTGCGGCAAAAACACACTTTTATCCCACTGTCCTGACACACAAAACAAGGACCGGGGCTTTACAAACTCCCACGTATGAGCCTAACCTGATTTAGTGTAGCTCGTGGCGTGCTGCCACCTGCCTCCTCTAAAATGTGGGACCAGATGATTCCCTGTTTCAATTTCAAAGGAAACACATAATAGTAAATCCTAATGTCTTTGTACTGTATGTGCTCTCAGCTGTGAAGAACCAGAATGTGCGCTGTGCAGAAAAACAGCACGTAAATGACAAAAGTTTGAGGCGAACTCTTGTAAACGGCTGTAGACATGACTCATGGGTCTGTGTGAATTTAATATTTCAACTCTGTCCCATCTGCTGATGTCTTACTCTGAGTGGTTACATGGCACTAGAGAAATACAAAAGATTGTGTTAGTGTGACTGTAAACCAGCTTTTAAAATGTGTGCAAATGATGTACTCTAAATGAAATGGCAGTATTTGTGATGTCTCTTAATCTAGTTAGCACACCTAGAAAACTTAAAACACCTAAAGTGACTCATGTCTGGGCAATAGCTGCTAGTCTAGTAGCTACAAGTCTTTATGTGCTCCTTGGTAGTTACACATGGATTCCTGCAAGATTTGTGAGCTCACAAACATACAAAAGTTAATCTTGTCTCTTTCAAAACTAATTTCATAGCACTTACATCAAAATGTGAATCTGCTCTTTCTGCATATTTTGTCAAAACTAAAATTAGTTCTATATCATCCAGTATATCTGGTCACAACATTTAGGGCCCAATTTCACCCCATTTCACTGAAATTTTAGTTTTCAGTTTGCAGTAACTACAAATGTTTTCAAAAAACACAACTTTGTCCAGATCCCTTTCTTATTTAAAGGTCCCAAAGTATGCTTTTTTCAGGCTTTTTGAACAGGGTTCCTGCAGGTATCAGCAAGTCTAACTTAATGCTTTTTATTTTTAACATTTTTATTGGCACATACACACAATCATGGCAGCTTAAATTGTCAAAATAGATGTGCAAGTAACTCTCAAGTAACTGTCTAATACAGTTCATAAAGCACCGATAATGTTGAAAGTGAAACATTCAATGTTTGGGTAATTTGGAGGCAAACTCGTTCTACCTCTCTATCATGCTAGTGTAGCCTAATGGGAACGATTTCACATCAAATCTATTTTAAATTTTTAATGCTTATGGGAATCAAACTGGATGCTTTTTAATGTAATTTAAGGCCTACATTTTTGCAAAATCAATTAAATAACTTTTGCTTTTTAATTCCCTGCAGGAACTCTGTTGAACTAGTTTTGGTCACCTTTGCATTCGTATTTCACATTGTAGAAGCTCAAAAGTCACAGAATTTATCTCCAAATGAATGGGAAATCATGGATTTTGTTTACATGTGGCTCTCTGTACTTGGTTGTTATCGCATGAACTCATAACTTCCAGCCTGAACTCTCTACTCTCCTGTGAACTCTGCTGGCTGTTGTCGGGTAAGTGCATGGAAAACTGACAGTAGAACTTTTAGCATCATTTAACCATGTGTTTTTAATGACAAGGTTTACAACGAAATAGAATTTATGTTGTTAGATTTTTTATTTTAAAGCCAGATGATATATTTTATTTTAAATTTTTATGTTTTTTAGTAAAAGAAAAATGCAGGAGGATTAGTATTTACAATAAAATATAAAATGTCTTTGTGCTAATAAAGACCAGACGTTAGCTCTCCTAACTTAGTGTGACAACAGGAGTCCATTTAACATCTTACTCCTTCGTTTTACATTCTGTTTACAGCTAGAATATCTCTATAGAGGAATATTGACTCACTAAACGTTTGCTGGCGTTTCCTGGATTGATGTGTTCTTCCGAAGCAGACTCTCCGAAGACGGATGGAGCGTTGTAATCTATATTTCCTCTCGCTAATGTCTCCCTTGACCAGCCGGACGGAGCGGAAGCAGAATGGAGGATCAGGCCAGAGCTGAACCACACACTGTAGTTTAAATCCTTCCAGCTGTATTAACATGGACACAGTTCATTGACAGCGCTGGCCTAAATAAGCAGCAGGCTGAGTGAAAGTCAGTCTATCAAAGAGATCCAGAGATTTTTTTAATCTATGTCAAAGCCAAAGCCACATTAACAGAATTTATCTTCTGCCCAATCAACATTACCTTCAGAAAGAGCATAGTTTCTTTTTACTGCTTTGCCTTAAAGCAGAGCACAGTAACAATTTGTAATCTTATAATCCTACGATTGCACAGACTACAGGATTCTGCAGACTGCCAGAGCACACACACCTGTTTGTAGGAACAATTTTACTCTGTCAAAAAAGTGAAGACAAAAGCATGGAAATAAAAGGAATTATTTTTATTCAAATGCTTTTTGTCCTTGTGATAAACAGCAGTCCATATTCAAAGAGAGGAGGAGCTGAATGTTATATACCAACTTTTTCGAAACACAAAGCTAGTGCATATTAGCTCAGCTGTTTCCAGTCTAGAGTATGGCCCTCGCCTCGAGAAACAAAACATTGTCTAGATTGCATTATACAGTACACAATTCCAAATTATGTTGATATATGACAAGTTAAACTTGAGAGAAGTGAATTTAATGCACAGAAAGCTTAAGGCACACCGGACGTAGTCTCCTGTTTACTGAAGTTCCACCAGGATTTACTCTGCTCTTTTTGATAAATACTGGCAGCAGGACTTTTATGTTCAAAAAGTCAGCTGCAGACATGATGGAGGACTTCCAGCATTGTCAGATGGCTGTCAGTGCATGTGCTGTAATTTGCAGTGAAAAGCAAAGAAAGGACAATGAGAATGTGAATAAAAGAGAAGACACTTCCGGGGCAGTTTGTACACTTTCAGTGTGAGCTGAACATGAGTAATTCCTTTATGCCTCCTCCCGTTGCTATTTCCAGTATTTGTATTGAGATCTTCTGTGTTTCAATGTTTCCCTCAGTGGTTCCCTCTGCCTGCCAACTGATGCCTCGCTCTGATTGGCTGTTGCAGATTTCCCATCACTATAGTCTGGGGTAAAAATCTTAAATATTAAGCATGTTTGATATTTACCATTTGAGATCGGAAAGGCTCCCACCCAACAAAGAGCGTAACACACTCCACGCCACACATGAGGAGGGTCATGACACATAGTCGTTAATGAGAAGCCTAAATTTGGGCCATGCCTTCCCAAACTAGGGGAGAGGCAAATTAAGCCCTGAATTTGGGCTAATAATCCTCTAGTGCAGTGTATCCCAACCAGGGGTACGGGGCCTCCTAGGGGTATGGGAGCACATTGCAGGGGATACTTGGAGTTATGTAATTACTTATAGTACCTATATATATTTGGCTTTTAAAGACTAAAATTAACCTAAACCTAAATTAACCTAGGTCTGATCCAGGTCTAAACTAGGACTAAACCAGAACTAAACCAGGAAAAAAATAAAAGAACTTAACCTAGAAAATAAAACAGAACTCAACCAGGAAAAAATAGGTCTAAAACCAGTGCTAAACCAGAACTAAACTAGGTCTAAACCAGAACAAAACTAGGGCTAAACCAGGGCTAAACTTATATTAAACCAAGTCTAAGATGGGTCTAAATCAGGACTAAGCCGGGTCTAAACCAGAGCTAAACTAGAAATAAACCAAGTCTAAATAAGGTCAAACTAGGACTAAACTAAGACTAAACCAGGACTAAGCTGGGACCAAACCAGGACAAAACCCGCAATAAACTAGGTCTAAACCAAGTCTAAAGAAGACTAATTCAGGTCTTGGGGGTACACAAAAAGGTTGGGAACTACTGCTCTAGTATACCCCCAGCTTAGGTTTAGATCTGTTCAGTTCACAAAACTATTCTCTCTCATATTCATTCACTGGGGGCAAATTAGAGTCCTCAGTTCCCCAAACACTTGCATGTCTTTGGACGGTGGGAGGAAGCCAGAGTACCTGAAGAGAACCCACATTAACTCAGGGAATACATGCAGACTCCACCCAGAGAGTTTGTCTGATGGCTGAGCCCGAGGATTGATCTCATGGCCTCCAAAGCACAAGAGAATTTCACTTCTCATGTTTTCAGACAGTGATGAAAAAGCCACTTACTGCACATACCAGCATACTGTACTTAAATGAGCATGCAAGTATGTGAAGTATGTTATTTTGATAAACAACTTTTGATAATAAAACCAAGATGTCTTTAGATCTTTTCATTTTTTCACAGATGATTCATTTTACAATATGCTATGATTTAACAGTTTTGAGCAAAATTGAAAGAAAAAACCTGACTTTCTGTAAAGTTCAAAGCCTATTCAAATTCAAACTATAGACTTGAGTCGTGCTGTGAGAATGGGTCAGGGGGAGCGCATTAGAAGCGAATGTAAAGCATTTTCCTCACTCCTCATCCATCATTTTCTACAAAGAGAGGATTGTCAAAATGTATTCATAGCGGGACGTGTGTGACTGTCCGGTGAGCTGCACTCGCTGGGTCTCCTCTATGTAGGCAGGGGGTAAGGGAGAAATAGAAGAATAAAAAAAAAAAGGTACAGTAATGCACCTCTGTGGACGGGACAAGCACAGGGGCTGCCTGCTAAGTCCCATCATCCCGCTCAAGCTGCTCAATGTCACGCTTCATGCTCCGGCACATGCCTGGCTTTCCAAAGGCTGCATCACGCAGGTTAAACACACTCCAGCAGATTCAGCCTCAGAGTGACTGTGTGGAGTGACTGTTTCAGTGGTTGACCTCTATCTGAAAGTGGCTTTTTGGTGTAAATTTTACTTTTAAGCTTTATAAGGCAATGAAAAAAGAAGAATATAGAGAATATCATTAACAACCCCTTTTCTAACTGAGAACATGGGGTCACAAACGACACCAGACAGCATTAAACATGAGTAAAAAAAGAAAAGTGTGGCTTTTTAGAGGCAGTTCTCGATATACATGGTTGTTATTGTGTGAACTGATAACTTCCAGCATGAACTCCTCTCCCGTGAACTCGTGGTGTCCTCAGCTGGCTGTGGTTGGAGAAGTGGCACAGAAAACTGTACCAGAGATGTACTGCACATGCAATGCATTCAGTGTGAATCTGGTGTAAAGGGCCATTTAGATGACAACGTTGGTCAGGAAGACACAACAACAAAAACAAAAAACAGCAGAAAGTGTTAAAATCTGTAGTAAGCATTGTTCACCATCAGCATTAATAAAGTCATCACTGCAGAAGAAGCCAAAGCTTAGTACTTTCACTCTACCTTCTACATCTTGTGGTGTTGCTTGGCAGAGATACTTAACTCCAGCCATTCACCCAGTTGTTCTGTGGAGCTGTGTCATCATTTTCACAGGGCACGCCTTTTTCCCATTCTACGCATTGTGCATTTTGTGTGTACACAAAAGGCCAATCTGCAATCAAATCATCGCATTTGTTATAATGCGTTGTGTAAACTTACTGACGTTCTGTACCTAAATAGATCTGTCCATTCCGAGTGTTGTTTCCGTCACAGCGTTTAAACTTCCAACCATTTTTTCCATGTCAAAGTATGTGTTTTGCGATCGCTGACAGTCAAAGATTTTACCAAGATGGAAGAAAAAGACCAACTGTAGCAACAAACAAACAAAAAAAGAGCCAAGAAAATGAGGCAAAAATAGTGGTAGGTAGGGCTGGTAGTGATGGGTTGGTCGTGAACGAGCTGGTACTAAGAGTCGGTTCTTTCAAGTGAACGATGAGAGCCGGCTCCCATCTGCGAGACGTTTTTTTATGAATGGATCTTTTCAAAAACAGGGCAGATAAAAACAGAGAGAAGAAATCGGATCAGCCCCTCTGAGCTGAGGCTGTTGGTCTTCCTCCACACCAATTTGCCCTGAAAAATAAAAGTTAAACATTACAGTTACATACTTATTTATTTTTTATTAGGTTGTATATTTATGATAAAGTTTTTTGAATTTTGAGGTCAGCTGTTGCTGTTGTTTTTATTTTTACTGCTGAATAAAGCCCTGCTGTTTGTTAGGGGTGTGTGTTTAAGTTAATTATAGGTGTGTTTATATGCTGTGTGTAGTAGAGTGGTTCTGTTAGCAAGTCAGTTCATTGGGTAGTTTCAAAGCATCGGAAATTTTTAATTCTTCATTACAATCCATGTATTTATATGTATGCATACACAATACAACTCATTTGTCAAAACTGTGCTAAATTTGGCTGAAATCTAAAAGATATAGGTGGTAAAATGAAGAGCCATGAGGGAGCCAAAAGAGCCGGCTCTTTTGGGTGAGCCGAACCAAATAATCCAGCTCCCTGAAATGAGCCAAAATTCCCATCACTAAGGACTGGGCGATAAATTGAATTAATTAGATTAATTCGCATTTTTAATTTTGGACAATGTCAAAAACAGCCAAATTGTAAAATCAAATTTGGCGGAAATGAGCATCTTCCAAGTGCCGAACTGTTACCTGTGTTATGGCTAACACTGCTGCTAGCCCCAGAGCAGCTTAAATAGTTTCTGTGAAGACTCTACAGACGCTAAAAACACTAATAATGGCAGAGAAAGGAGTTCATTTAACTTAGTAATGTCCTGGTTTGGATGTGGCAGCAGCTTGGCCAAAACTAACAGTGCAGTGCAATGTGCAGCAGCGGTAACTTACCTCTGTTTACATATGCTTTTCACAGGCCTCCATGGTGTATATTAGTTTATATCAGGGGTCGCCAACTTTGAATGAAACCGGGCCTAATGATTTCAAAACCACCAGGTGGCGGGCCACAGACATACAGTTCTGGGTCATGGTTCCTTGGCAGCTCTATATGAACGTATTATATTAGCATGTTCAATTACGTATACAAGATATATAGATCAATAAATAAAAACCTTAAAAATACACATAAATAAATTAAAATCCTCGCCCCAACCGCACCACCCCATATTCACACTCCTCTGACTGACACTTTTATTGCCAAAGTAATGAGATGAGGCTGCCCTTGTTGCAGAGTTTGCAGCTTAGGCTTAAAATATTAAATGGATCTATGATTATGAATCTATTCTCGAAAACATAATTTATTATTCATGGTAATCCATATCTGACCACAGCCTGGACACTTTGTCACATTTAAAGCATTTGTTGATATCAAACATAGAGCAGTAGTTTGTGTAAAGCTGTCAGGAGGCAGGCGTCACATTTCTGATCAAAACACAACTCTGACCCAATCAACTGTCAGTGCTCGTGTGGACAGGACACCATTTCCCATCATGCATTAAGTGTTTGTAGTCCATGCAGGCAGCCCCAGAGCAACTGTGCTCACCTTGCTCAAAAACTGCGTCCGCCTTGCTCTCATGAGATTCCCGTAAAAAGAATGAACATTAGAAAGAATGTCTTTTTCAAGTCACTGCTGATAAGAATGGAATAAGAAGTCATCTCTCGTACAGTAGAGCCATAATGCCATTTGCAGAAAAACTTCTTCTCCTGCTTCTTGGTGTTGCTCGCCTCAGTGTCAGTGTGAGCAGACAGTGGAGTTTATGAAACATCTGGAAACATCAGCTCTCACCAGGACAGAGCTGGGCTGTTATTGATGGCTCTATTTCTTTCACTGTCATGTCTGACGGCCTCGGTGCTCCTTCAGCCAGACTCTAATACAAGTCAGATGTGCTGACTGTGCCATAGACAGCAGACAGAGGGGCTCAGGAGGTCAGCGGCTCTGGAGACATCTCTGGCACAAGTGAAGGTCAGCTCCAAGAACCTGGCTCCCATTCTCTCTTTTATGAGATTTTAGTTGTACTTGGGGTTTTTCAGGCTTTGTGTAAAAATTGTTTTGCTTTTTGAGAATTGCATTTGTGGATATAGTCAGTTACGTTATTCTACCACTTTAAGAGATCCATACTATGTTCACTATCTTCTCAAACCTATTTTTCTTGATTTGGCTATGACATCTGACCCTCTGTCATCACCCTTGGTTTCAGGAGGTCCATTTATATCAGCATTACAGTTTATTAGTGTGCTAAACTATACAATCTTGATTCTTTTACTTGAGCACAAGACTCAAACAAATCCAACAGTTCCAATGAGTGGTACCCACTGAAGAGACTTGTGAATCCAAATACATCAGACAGGTGCCAGACAAGTTGCGTAAAGAAATAAATCATATTTAAAGTGGGCTTTCTTAGTTGTGTAGCCATTTTTTTCAAAGCAGTGGGACAGGAAGTAGGCATAACCATAAACTGCAGCAATAGGAATTAGCTGGTTTTATGTATTTGGTTTATTTTAAGCTTTCTGAACATTAAATTAGAAAGGCTTTGCTAATTTATTACATTTGAAGAACTCGCTAATGTGCTGCATACTTACAGACTTGAATTATGATTCTAAAGATTAGCTAATGGACTTTATTTAACAGTCCTAGACCCATTCATTGCCTGTCCGTCCTGGGAGAGAATCTCAGTGTGGTCTCCATAAGGTTTCTTATTTTTTTTCCCACAGCTAGGTTTTTTAGGAGTTTTTCCTTACAGAGAGGGAAGGCTAAGGACAGGGATGTCCTGGGACTGTTTAGTGTAGTTATAGTTTATGTCTGATTGTGTGTTTATGTTTTATGTCTGACTAATTGTTTGTAAAGCCCTTTGAGGTGACTGCTGTTGTGATGTAGGACTATATAAATTGAACTGAATTTAAGGCGTTCTGTGTTCCTTACAGAATGTAATGTGTTTCACATAGTAAGTGCAAAAATGGCTACCTCTGTCTAAAAATGCAATGTCACTATCATAAGAACAAGATACAATTATTTTGATAAACAATGTTGTTTTTTTCTTTTTCTCTAATTTTTTCTCATTTCTCTCATCTTTTTATGAACAAACTGCTTTGTTTAGCTCAACATCTTGGTAAGCAGACCAGATTGATGGAACTGAAAACAAAGAGATCTGAGAATTGAATAGTACGGTACAATTCTTTTAGAAGCATTTTGGAAATGGAAACCTACCTGTACTCATCTGACTTGTAACATAACACATAATCCTTTTTGGCCCAACCCATACCATACTGCTCCACAGAAAACATAGTCACTACCCCTGAGTGATTTTAAACCTAAACTGAAGTCTGTATAACAGATTAGACTTCTATCTTTTTTGTGTTTCGTCAGAGTGGCCTATTTTTATCCACAAGTGCCATTCTGGAAGCTGAGGGGAAAGTGTGGTGGCTGGACTGAATGGCACAACTCCATTCCTCTGCTCTCCCGCTGACAGCTGGAGCTAATGAGAGCGCCCCCCACTGTTTTGATGGACACTTTAGTCACAGACCTTAAAAGTGGCAGATTATCAAATATTTAAGAGTGTTCAGATGTGTGGGTTTATTGAACATCTAAACGGCCTGTGCGGCAGGAGCCCAAACCGAACGGCTTGTTATGGATGTGTGATGTTGAGTAATACGCCGACAATGTGCAGCAAACCATCTGTCATGTCGCAGTGGTCTTTTCTCTGCTGATTTCACGGCACTAGCTCCCAAAGCCAATAAAATGTATGTGAAAATGGGAGGTTTTTAGAGAAAGGCACTAGTCACTAAACTCTGCATTTATATGGAGCTCCAGTAAACAAATCTCTGCAACACTCACATGTTTAACTCAAGTATTTATCAATGAATAATAATTATATGCAGTAAATTAAACACGTCTGATCACAGTAATGAATAAAATGGACTGGGTTATTGCAGCTGCCTCAGAGGGAAAATTATATTTTCATCTGCACAAAGCTACACAGATGTGGGGAACATAATGAATAAATGTTACAACAAAAGTTCCTTATATTTTAACGTTACATGCAAGCTGTTTGACACATAGGGAGCGGGACACACAGCCAATCAGAGCGCTCGAAAACTCCAAACTCCGGCCTTAAGAAGAGCACCCGGAGAAAACCCACCTAGACAAGCGGAGAACATGCAAACTCCACACAGAAAAGCCCCACACGGTCAACCTGGCACCTTCTTAACTAAACTTGGAGCTGGCATAGACTGCAGGCCCCCATACCATGAATTGTGATTCCAAAAGAAAGCTTTATCTTTGTTCATTTGTGTCTTCACACGGACACACAGCTGCTCTCTGTAAACCTTCCCTGGATTTAGCCGGTCCAATCAGAAACCAGAGAGAGTGCTGCCTGATGGGATTTTACCAGAGGTGTGGACTTGAAAGTCATGACTTGGACTCGAGTCGGATTTGAGTCACTAATTTGATGACTTTAGACTCGACTTGATGAAATGGACTAAGACTTGAGACTCGACTTGGACTTGAACACCAATGACTTGGGACTTGACTCGGACTTGAGCCCTGTGACTTGAGAAGACTCGATGCTTCTCAAAGAAATAAAAGTATGATTTTTTTTAAGTGTGCGAGAAACAATTAGCCTAATTAAACTCCTCGGGCAGTAATGGGTGCTTTCTCTCCCTGCGCATGTTACTAGTGGGTGTTTTCTGATGCACATTTCAAAGTGTATTGAGCTGCAGCAGCACATGACATTTTGACATAACGGCAGAGGAGATTTTAAGCTTTATGTCAGTCTTTGTTTCGTGCTGATAGACTCAAGTGTGTGAAGAGCACAGGGCGCCAGTGGAAAATTTGCCAATCTTGGTGTTCTCTGGCAAATGCCAAACGTCCTGCACGATGTTGGGTTGTATGCACAACCCCCACCTGTGCTCGTCAGGCCCTCATACCACTCTCATGGAGTCTGTTTCTGACCATGTGAGCAGACACATGCACATTTGTGGCCTGCTGGAGGTCATTTTGCAGGGCTCTGGCAGGGCTCCTCCTGTTCCTCCTTGCACAAAGGAGAAGGTAGCGGTCCTGCTGCTGGGTTGTTGCCCTCCTACAGCCTCCTCCACGTCTCCTGATGTACTGGCCTGTCTCCTGGTAGAGCCTCCATGCTCTGGACACTACGCTGACAGACACAGCAAACCTTCTTGCCACAGCTCACATTGATGTGCCATCCTGGATGAGCTGCACTACCTGAGCCACTTGTGTGGGTTGTAGACTCCGTCTCATGCCACCACTAGAGTGAAAGCACCACCAGCATTCAAAAGTGACCAAAACCTCAGCCAGAAAGCATAGGAACTGAGAAGTGGTCTGTGGTCACCTCCTGCAGAACCACTCCTTTATTGGGGGAGTCTTGCTGATTGCCTATAACTTCCACCTGTTGTCTGTTCCATTTGCACAACAGCAGTGAAACTGATGTCAATCAGTGTTGCTTCCTAAGTGGACACAGTTTGATTTCACAGAAGTGTGACTGACTTGGAGTTACATTGTGTTGTTTAAGTGTTCCCTTTATTTTTTTGAGCAGTGTACAATGTACTGGTGAGGTATTTAGCTTTATTGTCCATCACTGATACTAAAGAACTTGGCTTTACCTTTAAAGTATTCAGAAACCTGTTTTCTGTGTAGGCCTCTTCTAGTCTTAGGGCGTTACAATAAATTGTAAATAACTAAATAATAAATAAAAATAAAAATAATAAATGTACAGCCAACAATTTACCATCTGTTTATCGTATATTTGTTTTTCTAAGGTGGGACATGAGAGTAAATTCAACAATATAAAATGTGACAAACATTAAGTTTGGAGTCTTAAGGGTTAAAAAGACTTGAAAGGACTCGAAACAGAAAGTGTAGGACTTGTGACTCGACTTGGACTTGTGAGGCATTGACTTGGGACTTGACTCGGACTTGAGGCCAAAGACTTGAGGCTTACTTGTGACTTGCAAAACAGTGACTTGGTCCCACCTCTGGATTTTACACTCTGAACACAATCATACACCAAAGTCCTGCTGCTCAAATAACTCTCCCCTTTTTATTTCTCTTTCTCCACAGCAAAAAGAAAGACCTCAGACTGAACCTAGACATAAATGAGGAGCACACCTTCAACAACAAACGGCCAAAGATACATACCCTTGTGGCTATTGGGCTTAAAGGTAACATCAAATGCATGGATGGTCGGGCAGTGGGGCTGTTATCTGTCCAGCACCAAACAGGGCCCGCTCTGCCCCGGGCCTCATCAGCTGCACAGCTGTGTGATGTGATAAAATACTTGGCAGGACCTCGCCAATGACCTTTCCACCGCCGCTTAAACACAGAGCGCTTCATGAGCAACCCAGCAAAAAAAACGTAACCAGGCAACGCGGCTCTGATGAGATCTGAGTCCGTGGCCGCGCAGTCCGTCTCCCGCTCAGAGGGTTTTCAAAGTGCCTCTGATGTGTTTTGGGTAATTGTGCAAGGAGCCTGTCGGGAACTGAGACCTTTGAGGTTCCAGGAATTGGCTTCAAAAAGGTCTTTTATCTCTTAGTGCTTTGTATGTGATGCAAATACTGTATCAGGAGACTATTTTATTTACATTGTACGCTGGAATTGTGTTTCTTAAACTGTGGTACAGGTAGAACTGGTGGTATGTGGGATACTAGCATCTGATCCAGTATGAATTGTAGATTACTGTTTAGTCCTGCTCTAGACACAAGTCCAGGTTCAGACTTGGTGTAGTGCTGTTTTTTTTTTTTTTTTTTTTTTTTTTTTACTGTTTCTGTTCAAAAAAGCACAACAGAACTGCAATCTGCTGCCCTCTGTTGGTCTCTTTACATGTTTCTGTATACCACCAGTAAAATATTTATTGAAAATTGTTTTAAAGTACATTCATTTATTATACTTTACTTACTTTATCCACATCCATACCAAATAGTGAAGCTAAAATATCTCTCTTAGAATCTAATGTTTAATACTAGTTTTCTATTGACGTCTATTTAAAAGGTTCATGTGAGTTCACCCCGGGCATGACTCCTTGTTAACAGTTTATGGAAGTATAAAACCCTTCTGGACGACCAAAATCACACGTCAAATTTTTGTTTTATGTTTATCAAGCAATCAAGTAAGTACTGAAGCCCTAATCAGAGCCCTGGTCTGTGGGTACAATCTGTTTTAGTGATCGTGAATCCTGTCTGTCTAGGTCTGAGGTCCTGTGAGGATTTACACAAGCTTAATCACACTACGGCTACGTCCAAATTCATTTTCTATTCCCTTTTGTAGCCTTTTTTAACCCCTGACTGACTGTTTTTTTTACATTGTTTTAAGTGCAACAGTAAGGAAAATCACCTCTATCTTGAGCACATTTGAAAGACATGTTCTGGTTGTGCTGTTTTGTTTTTTTGTTTTGTGAACACCTCACCCCTTTACTGATGCATTGTGGGAAACATTGAGTCTACACTTCTTCGTAGTCATGACACACACACCACTACAAAACGGTGTAATCACTACTGTGTGCTTGTATGAACCCAGAAGCTGGGACATTCTCACTGCTCTCACAGCTGAGTTCTGTGACACGGTGATGATGTTACCGCTTTAAACATCTCCAACACTTTGTTTTTGATTCAGCCTTTTTTTTAAATTATCTAATGAAATAAATTCCCCGGCTGTCTTTTATCCTTCCCCGGCCATATGCACCATGTTTACAGCTGCCCGCTCCTCTGTTACTGCTCCATACACATGCACAACTTTAGTCATCTGCTTTAGATTGTAAGAGCTTTAACAGTTTTTCTCAACTTTGTAAAGACGGAAAGGATTAAGAGAAGATGGTGAGGAGAAAAATCCAGATGAAAAATGTTCAAGGAGAGAGCCATCGTTCCGTTAATACTACATATACATCCACTATGTTGTAAGCGGACATTTTTAAGACTTCTCTGTATTAGAAGTCAGTAGATTGGAATGTGGTACCAGTTGGGTGCCTTAAGCTTCTTTAGCACCAACTTCAAATAACATTGGAATGTTTATGTTTTCTGATTTTCTTTTTATTATTATTATTCCAATCCAGCCACAGAGGGTCACAAGTCAGTGTAGTGGAAGGGCATCCGATGTAAAACCTATGGCAATTGTCAAAATGCAAATCACACCACGCAACGAGGCTAGATCAGTGGTTGTCAAATTGCGGCACAGGTACCATTGGTGGCACGCAGCCTTCTTCTGCTGGAGTCTTTTACAGTTCAAGTCCTGCATTAGTCCTGTTTGAGACCTGGTTTAGTCCTGGGTTTGTCAAGCATTAGTCCTGGTTTAGACCTTTAGTCCTGGTTAAGTCTGACCTATACAAAAAACTTTTTTTTTACATTTTATCAAGTAAAATTCATTCTGATTTTGTGAAAAATGTAGCCTGTATGTAGTCTGGTACCCTTCACTTAAGTTTCATTTCTGAGGCAGAACAATGACAGGTGGAGTAACCAATCAGAGAAATGAAGGGCGGGACATAAGCAGTGCACCACTGACCCAAAAAAACATGGATTCTTGCTGGGGTTTTTTTTCATGAAACACCAGAATACGCTGCATTATGAGCAGCTCTGTACTTATTTCTGAACAGGAACAGCAGCAGAAGCCAGTTGTACAAAGACTTGACTTGTGGAAAAAATGTTTTTTTAAATGTGTTTATTACATTGCATGTCAACTGGACTTAACTGTTGTTAAAATGGCAAGATATAGAAAAAAATCACGCAGAGGACTGAACAACAACACAGACTTCAGCAGAACCAACAGGCGACGAAGAAAAACTCTAAATGCTGTTAATTAGGTTAGAGAAGTTATTAAAGCAGAACTCAGTAACTTTTTTACCTTAAACAGTTTCGGAGTGTGTGATGGTTAAATGAGTTGTTGTGGGGTAAATGATGTGTGCGGCATCTCCCCCTGGTGTCTATGGTCTGAAAGTGACGCAGTGAGTGTCGCCAACCCAGAGTCTCAAAAGTCTCGGGCCTCGCGGGAAAGCGGCACATCCCATTGTTCCAGAGCGGACAAATGGAAGAAAAAACTTTGTACAGATACACGGAGAGGAAAACGAAAGTAAAGACAAGCGAGGGGGCAACAGGAGTGAATCTGGGCTTGTGAGTATTAATGATAGTGCTTTACTCCAAACTGCAGGGAGAGCTTTATAGAGGAAAGACAGGCAAAAAGAGTGAAGAAATGAGTAGAGTTTCTGAGTTTAAAATTTCAAGTTTAAATTAGCTCTGCAACTAGCACCACCTTGGGTAACTCTTCCACTTTCATAAGACACACTGCAGATAAACTTCTGTGATAGGTCAGTTCCAAATGGAACCAAAGAAATGCTCCGCTCAGAGAGGGGAACTGTCCTTGCTTTTTGTAAGGAGGACAGTCTGGCTTGCCAGGCTATGAAAAACATTCTAAGTTAAAATAAAAGAACAAAGAGAAAAATAAGAGAAAAATACATTCCTAGTAATGTCTATCACAAACAGAAGCTTGCATTGAAGAGTTGCTGTAAAATAATATGCTCATTATCATTAGTTTGTCCTTGTTGCCCAGACATCTTCTCAGGTCTTTGCTTGCTCTTTACTGCTCCTGTTTAAACCGTTGTGTCATGCTTGTGACTTGCTCTCGACCATTGGAGACATAATAAGATCTTATGTTGTGTGTTCATCATTAAGAGGCTGTGGTAGTGTCATAGACAGGAAAGTTGTTACAAATCATTTTAATGTATTTATTTGCAAAAAATACATCATCATACAACAGTGCATTTTAGGGTGATGCTGGTGATCTGAGACAAAGCAAACCTCTCCTCCTCACATTACGGCCAAAGCCATTATCCTCATAGAAAACATAATTATTTTTAAGCATAAAATAGATCTTTTCTTGTAAAAAAATGAATTAATTTTACACATAAAACTGAACTGTTTTGTAAAAACAGAAAATCATTTTACAGGATTTATTTTTCTCTTACTAATAATAACAGAACTTTTCCCATAAAAAATAAAAATTCCGTAGTTTAGTTTTGTTTAGTCCTGGTATAGTCCCTGTTTTATCCTAAATTAGCAATACATTTGAGTTAATCCCTATTTTATTCATTGGTTTAGATTAGTTCAAATTTAGGCTCATTTTACTCAGATACAAATGGTTCTTGGGAAGCTAAACATTTTCCGAGGTGGTACTTAGTGTGAAAAGTGTCTGAATCATTGGGTTAGATGATTTTGAATGATGTTTTAATTAATATTCCACTCACACTAAAACCTGGACCTAGAACCAGCAAAAAGCCTAAAGCAGATGCTCATAACAACTCTTGAGTGGGCAAGCCCCGGGGTCGGAACAGGCGTCCTGTCTGCAGAGTGGGACGTGCCACTATGACGCACAGGATGTGAGTCACAAAATGTCAGCTGTGAAAATCTGCCCCACTGATGACTGTGTTTGTGATGATTTGAGCTTGAGTGTCCCGCGAGGCCAACATCACCTCAGCAGGCCCACTTCTCGAATCAGCCCAGCCATAAATACATACCAGGTCATCTCCGCTCCCTCCTGGAACTGTTGACTGCAGGTTGGCCTTTTTATTTTGTCAGAGGTGGAAATCTAATCAAGCCACACACTGCCAAAACATCCAAAACCTGTCATTTTGGAAATTACCTTGATTACAAACTGACATTAGCGACGCAGCGGTTAGGAAAGCAGTAGTCGGGAAACGCATCTTGTTTTTTAGACTCACAGTGAAGTTATGAAGGGATTATCCTGGTATTTATTTTGAAATGGCTTATGGTTCTTGCTGCTGTACTCTCTGTTTACACGTCAGAAGCTGTACAGACATCACACAGATTGTATTTGTGATTATCGCTTGAAGGCAGATGGAATTTATAGCAAATTTAAAATTCAGTGAAAGCCGCTTTCAACTTCCTTCTTTTCCTAGCTCTAGTGGCTGGATGCACTCTTCAGTAACGCATGTAAACTACTTTAAGTTCTAATATCCACATATACAGTACATGTGTGGCCAAATGTCTGTGGCTCTTAATTTTCCAAAGACAATAAAGATTTGTAATGGAAAGACATGTGAGCCATGAATAAGATTAGATACAAGATAAAAGAAATCTTCATTCATTTTGGTCATTCAGTTTAAAGCTGCACAATATATCGCAAAATTATCATTATCGCAATATCAGCAAACGCAATATCTGTATCCCTAAGAATCTAAATATTTCACAATAACACTGTGGTCTTCCATCTGACAGAGATTTACACTGAAGAATCATTTTCCATCATAGCCTTAAAAGAACATGTGTTTTGACCAAATAAAAATGTGTAAACAGTCCAGTTTTAGAGGTAATTTAACTAATTTAGTCACAGCTTAGCCTTGTTTTATTCCTGGTTTAGTCTGTGTTAAGTCTTGATTTTGTCACTGTTTTGACTTGTAAATACAGGAACTTGCATTTTTATGAAATGTAGTGAATTTAACTTACTATGTTTGAAAAGAGGGCTCTATTTTCAAATATTGCAATAATATTGTTATCGGAATTTACAACATAGTTATCGAATATCGATAACTCCATAGCTTGCAGCCCTAGTTCAATTGAGAGCTTTGCTTTTTGGCTCCTCTTGACGTGAACACGGCAGTATGTTGACCACATTGCTGTTCAACCTGCACTGAACTCCCCCATCTGAGGCTGGAACTCCCCTCCTAGACTGGTATAGTATATTTAACATATCTCAGGCGAATCACACTTGATTTAGTTGTTTGAACAAGACAGCTAATTTCACTGAAATTAGAAATTTTTAGTAAATAGCAATACCTTCAAAACAAACATGATTTTCTTATCATATTTGCACTACATGTAGACTTTAACATCATAACACCACACAGCAAATCTCTGTTCTATAAGTTGATGTATAAACAAAAAATGTGAATTTGAAATTCAAAATGTGTGCCCTTTTTGGCATAAAAATTAATCTGCAAAACATACCAACTATACAGCTGAGATTATTCATTACATAACACACACTGTATGTACTAAACATAGAAAATATAGAATACCCAGAAAAAAATGTCAAACTGTTATGGGGCAGCAGTAGCTCAGTTGGTAGTAGGTATCGATCCCCGCTATGAACTACCTACTGTCATGTCTCTCCGGTCGATCAAGTTTGTCTTTTCATTTTCTCACCTTGTCTGATTCCTGTTTTATTTTGTAGCACTTAGTCATGTCTCCTGTTTCAGATTTACTTCCTGCCCTCTTGTGTTTCCTGCCTTGGTGATTACCAGCCCCGCCCCTAATGTGCTGCACCTGTGGCTCATTGTCTCCCCTATATAGTCTGTGTGTTTTCACTCCTCCCTTGCCAGATTGTCTTTACCCTTGTGTGAGCATTCCAGCAGTTTTTCCCCAGTGTTACCTTGTCGCAAGATTCTGTGTTTGGACCTTTTGCCTGTTTTTGGACCTCCTGTCTTGGATTGTGATTTTTGTACTTTTGCCTTGGACTTCTATTAAACACTCTAAACGTGTTCCTGACTCTGGGTCTGCTTTGGAGCCAATCTGTTTCTGAGCCTGACACCTACTCCTACCTGGGAAGGGTAAGACAACTTATTTTCTACCTAAGAATAATGGCTTCGGAATTAAAGGTGCTGTTTCTTAGTCCAGCTGCATTAGGTTGGTCTCACACCAAAAGCAACATGAGCGACGGAAGCAACCAGTGACCATTCAATGTTCATATGCAGGAGTGACAAGAACACAAATGTGCCGAGCAATACAAATCCTGTTACTTACTTACTGAACTGAAGTCAACTTTATGAAAGTGTGCAGCGATATCGCCAAAGCGAGCTACCTCGGATGTGCTTTTAAACTCTTAAAATACAAACTTTTCAAAAAAGTCTATGGGAAGAATGAATGGGAAGTTTACCTCTGGCACCAGAAGAAGGCAGACACTGTTGAGCTCAATTTCTCAAAGACTGGCAGTCAGATAAAAGAAAAGTTAATAACAAAAATCCATAGCGTTGTCGTGCCACATGCCATGAAATATACCCATATGCTTGAACATTGCGATATTAAGTACATACAGATTTCTATAGTTAAATATAAGCTTAAAGTTTTGGTTTGTCCTGCTGCAGCTATTTGCAAAAGTTAGAGAACCATGTCAAGCTGTTTTATGCTAAAACAATTATTTGAGAAACAAAGAAGAATTATTTTTATTCTACCTGTATTTAACACTCCTAACACTCATTGGCTGCCTTCTATTTAGAATCAGTGTGTACGCAGTTTGAGCTAAACTCATTTTCAGGCTCATTTTGCATTGTGTTTTAAACAGAGTCTTAACTAAATGTGTTTCCAGCTGCTCAGAAGGCAGACCTGTGCTGTGATTGATATCCATTTAACTAATCCCTGGCTGAGGTCACAACTTCCCAAGTCTTTCATACTGCCAGGATTCAAAAAGCAATATATGAGTGTGTTATAAGTAGATTTGTAGCAGCATGGTGTATATTAGGTATTCATTAGCCTGGGCTAAATTGGAACATACAGAGGTCTGGTGAGGTTTGTGAATGCCAGGAAGGGTTCTTTGGGTCACTGAGGAAAAGTACTCACACTGTGTATAGCTATGAAGTTCCAAAACCCTAAGGAGATGTTTACATGACAGGACACTTTCTGATAATTAAAATTGTGTTAAAAAATAGCAGCTAGTTACCAAGCAAATTTCATTTTTGCCAGCATTGGTTTGTTGGTTCGTTAGTTAGCCCATCAGCAAGATAACTCAAAAAGTTTGAGTAGTATTTTCTTATCAAGACCATACCAAAGGCTAACGCAAAAAAAGATAAGAGACTGCATCCTAAATCCTACTCAGTGCCTCTCTCATTACTTCAGCCACTGACTGGTACGAGCTTTCACCCTCCTCCTACTCATTTAACAAAATTGTCCTGTTTCTGGCCACTCCGTCCTCTGTGTGAATTATAAAAGCAAATGAGGGCCAGAGGAGCACTCATCTGAATTCTCCACTCTTGATTGCAGTGGCCCCTGAGCACAGCGGAGTGACCGGGACCTAAATGAGACGGAGCAGCGTGAAGAACTTTTTGGTTACAGAGCAGCTTTTTTTTTTTTTTTGTCCTTTTAAGACACTTGTTCAAGGTTTGGCTGACCTACATCTGCAAAGACAAAACTTCCACTTAGTAGCGCAGGCAAGTCATAAAAAAGGAGTACTGTAGTTGCACCTACTTACATTATTTTTGTCAATTAGTAACAGACAAGTCACTGATTTAAACATTATTTATGTATAATTTGATTTAATACCAGGTCACTGTAGTTGTAAGCCACATACACTTCAGAGTCAGTGTTGCAGGTTGAAATAAAGAATCCTGCACCACCCCCTGGCATATCTTGGCCAGCCTTGCAAGAATGGGAGCACCAACTTGGGGTTATTAAGGCAGTTATTAAAAGATATGAGGAAGTACTGCCTTACGCCGATAATAACAGGAGTTTTAAACTGCATGGAAACCCAGGACTCCAACTGGGGGGTGATTATTTGAATTTCTCTTAATCGGAGTGGGGCAACATAATGCAGTTCATTGTCAGACTACTGCTGCACAGTGTACTCTGATTAAGCTGGGAGAGGCATTCAACTGCACTCAGTACTAAACAGACAGAACAACATTAGTCCAGTGTTTAGAGACTTACTCACGCATATTATGAGTCCCTCCTCCACTTGTGTTTTGTTTTGGTCCATCATGTTTAAAACTAAAAGCTTGACTGCTGTAGTTTAGAAACTTTTATGAGGCAGGGTGAGACACATTTACCATGTGCGTAACACTTTTTGTAACTTAAGTTTAATTTAGTAAAGAAAAAATATTACTGTTTTCCTTTATTGGTAAAACTATGATTGCAAATTTATCATGTAATTTAGCTGTGTTTATTAGCATTTAGCGCTACAAAGTTTTAGTGCTAGTGGTAAAACACCAGGCCACTTAGTTGCATCACAATGTAGTGGTCAAAGTAATTTGGCTCAGTGAGCTGCATGTAAACTGAGACCAGAGTGGTTTGACCAGTTCTCTGGAGAAATAGGTGTAAAAATGGACAATGACCATATTCAGATTATATTCTTTATGTAAATGTAGTTTTACTCCTAAATGTAGGATGAGAAAATCATGACCTAAACAGCAGCAAAACAAGCAGGTTACATGGTTCCCCTGTAGACAAACCAACATGAAGATTTTGTCAACTGTCAAGAAATATGTTCTTGTCTAATGGCATCATGCCCTGTCACTCAGAGGCACACAGTTTAATGTCACGTAAACTGGAAATACAGTATAGAAATGTAGATTTAGCTGGAAAGGCTATAATAAAATTACATTTTTGAAACACAACACGTTATAGTTCGTAGTGAAACTCTGATGTTATGATTGTGCAGAAAATTCACAGATGCCTCATCAACATCCAGGACAGGTGCTCTGTGCCCATCCCAGGACATACTGGAGGGACTGTGTTTCTTGGCTGACTTTGGAGCACCTTCAGACTTCCCTGGAGGAGGTGTCTGCAGAGAGGGCTGGATTAATGAACAAGTTGGTCTTTACTGCACAAATGTAACCTGACAGAAGTGGTTAGTTCCCCTGCCTTTGTTAAGGGAAGTCAGGGAAGGGCATCTGGCATAAGATCTGCCATGCTAATGATATCCGTAGCGATCCCTGTAAGAAAGAGAGCAGGCTAAGTCAAGTTTCTTTTTTTTTTTTTCTATTCTAAATGTGGCAGCAGCTAGTGATTTTGTGAAGTCCTAAATTTAAATTCTACTTTTAAGTTGTATTTTCAAGTTGCCCAAATCCACAATCTTTACTTCAAGTACACCCCAAAACCATTTTTACTCCACAAATTCCCAGTCCACAGATCAGCCTCCCTTCAAACTTCATGAGTGCATTTGATGGTTCTAGTCCTGTTTGGGAGAGTGGCTCTGCGGGACACCAGTTTACACACACACACACACACACAAATACACACATGTGACACAGTCCATTTGCGGAGCGCTTGACACAATCAGTGCCTACATAAATCATATCAGCTCCGGCAGGCCCCGGGCATCCTGCTGAGGTGACAGTTTGATGGCTCACCTCCAGAAAGCAGGCTGCCAATCACCGACCGCTGACAGATGTGCGAGAGGCGCCACTCTGTACTGCAGCACTGATAAGTCCACTTCAGGGATTACACCGGCTCCCAAATAAATGTAATGGTTTGCAGATGACAAGCCGCAACCTGTAATAATCAGTACAAGACCTCATGTGACGGGGCTAATATCAGCTGTCGCCTTGATTCCCACACGTTTGTGAAGGTGTTACAGTTTTTAGAATGCTGTAACAATTGCACATGTGAAGGTGAAATCCAGCCTGGCAGTATATTGTGAAAGATTACTTGTATTTCAATATTAATAAAAAAGTAATAATAATAAAGTCTTGTGGCAGACATTTACCTTATGCCTGTTTTGTCTTTTAGTCCAGTGGTTCCCAACTTTTTTGTCTCACGTACACCTTGGTCTTTTTGACATACTGTGAGTACCCCTTCATGCATATGTATTAATTTTTAAGAAAGTGGTCATTTAAAGGGGACCTATTATGCAAAATCCACTTTTCTGAGCTTTCTACTATGTTTTAATAATGTTCCTGCATCAAAAACATACCTGGAGTTGTGTTTTTGTTTTATTCATGCATGGTTGAGTAATCCTCTATTTATTTACGCTGACTTCCTGAAAGGACAGTCAGCGTAAGACAGACAACGTCTTGTTTCACCGGTGTCTGCCATTTCCACCTGACCATGCCTCTCCCCCCTCTTGGCCCAGTCCCGTTCAGCTCACACCTCCCCCGCAGCAACCAAACAAACCCACCGTGGACTGCAACGTTGCAGCAGCACATGTTGTAAAGAGCATTGAAGGGGCATGACGGCAGCTGGGCAGCAGGGAGGGAGGGCTCTTAAAGGGACAGGGACCTAATCTGAGCGTTTCTCACAGAGTCAAATGATGAGTTTCTTCAAATAGGGTTTTCAATAATTATTGTGTTTTCTGACCAACAAAACATAAGATGCTGATCTAGATGTGTCCTAAATTAATTTAGACACAAGAAGGCACAATAAGGGCCCTTTAAAAAAAAATGTGTTTATTATATTCTTACCTTATTGTAAATACTAATTCTCTGTCTCTTCTTGCTTAAAAAATCTAATTTAAAAAATTGCAGTAAAAAAAATAATTCATATTCTTTTATGTTCTATGCATTTCATGTTCAAAATTAACTTTAACTCATAATAAATTTACTACATGTAAACATCAAAAATAAGCATCATCACTTGAATAACTTTAAAATTAGCTAATAAACTAATAAACCTAAAAATGTGTAAATTGAGTTTGTCTTTCATAAGTTTCATGGTAAATTATGAAATTAATTAATCATTACATATTTCATATGGATGATAAAGACAATAGGCCTAAATATAAAAAAAATATAAATCATTCATCATTACACATTAGTATCTCTATAGTGATGGGATCTTAATGCGCCTTGCTGCACTTTGTAACAGTAAAATACACCAAGCAGTAAACACTACAGTTCGCTCTTTCACTCATTTAATTCTTAACTTCCCTCTTCTGTCCCATCAAACTAATAGCCTGACCGTCCAGACAAACTCTACATGAACTATACAAAGAAGTTAGTCTGGTACCTTGTGGTTTGAGTCATTTCTATGTACAATGACCAATGGAGTAACCAATCAGAGAAAGGGTAAGCAGTGCACCGCTGAGCTGTAACCAAAACAAACATGGTGGATTCTTGTCAGTTTTGCCATAAAACACCAGAATAAGCTATATTATTTGCAGCTTTTTACTTATTTCTGAATGGGGACAGCAGCAGAAACCAGTTGTACAAATACTTGCAGAGAAAGTCTGTTTGTTTGAATGTAGTCATTTCATCAGACGTCAGCTTGAACAACAACACACTTCACGACTTCAGCAGAATCAACAGGTGTCAAAGGAAAACACTAAACGCTGTTAATCAGGTAAGAGAAGATTTTTAATTCATTCTGGTTATTTTTGAGCAGAGATTAACTTCCTTATTTGTAAGATGCGCTGCAGATAAATGGCTGCGATAGGCCAGTCCCAAATTGAACAAGGAGAAACGCTTTGCTGTGACTGAAAAACCAGACTGCTCTGACGTAGGAGGGGCTGGCTGGCCAGGCAAACAAACTATGGTGAAAGAGGCCATATTTCCGCGTTGGTTTGGCCGCTCCCCTGTGGACTGTTAACCTTTCGAGTTAAAGGGATGTTTGTGGAGGCAGGCATTTTCTCACCGTAGTTTTTCACTGAGGATCGATTGAATCCTCGCTCCACTTCAACGGGCTGCCAATGCACGGTGTTAGCGCGACTCTTACAGTCTGACTGAGGTTAGTTCGGCTGTATGAGGTCAGAGTGGTCTTTATGGAACTGATTTTGCCTCAGCTTCTCTGTTTACGTTACCTCTAGCAAGAAGTCGGGCCATAAGCCTCACTTTTCTGAGCGACTTTTATGAAACAGCCCTCAGGTCCTGTTGTGGCACAAGTTCAAAACCTCCATTGCTGTGTGTATTCAGAGCTGTCTCATAAGTTTGCAGAGTTGGGTTATGGTCAAACACACATGGTCACACAACTTAGTTTTGGTGTCGTGTCAACAGGGCACTCTTCCAAAAGTCCTGTGGCTTGAGATTGGCATGAGGTAAGCTTTTGATATTTTTTGCAAGCCTTTGAGCATTTAATCTTGGCGTAGACTTGCTGGTCATCCACTCCTTGTAGACAGGCAACTGCATAGCAACTAAATACTCTTTGTCAATGTAGACTATTGCATTCTAAAGTGGTTTTCATTCACTTCATCTGCAAAAAATACAGTATCTCATCAGTAAATTCTATACAGTTGATGGTTTTATCTCTGACTCGGTGTGAGCTCAGAGTACCCCGCAGTCTGAAGAGGTCGGCGGGGGCGGACTGTGAAACCGGCTGCCTGCGAATATCCAGCGTGTGTGTGATGTGGGCACCTGCTCCGCTCCAAGTGGCTAACACCCTGCCTCAGAATGGCACTTTTATGGCAGGCTTTCAGGAGCGGCCTACATTTATTGCCTTCCACTTGTCAAGTTCACGCACACTGATGAAAAAACTCCAAACTCCTAGTGCATTAGTGCGTTCCAGTTTTAACCCCGGAGTGAGGAAATGCAGCTGAAGTGCCACTGCTGAAGTTTGAAGGGTAAGCCCACTGATGATACTTCTAAAAAAAAAAAATCAGGACCATTTTGATTTTATGTACTGTAGATGGCAGGATATTCAGAGATGCGCTGAGGAACATGTTTCTGAAATTCCATGTTTTAGTCCATCTTTACTTCCAAGACCGCCTTTCTAAAATATTGTACAATTAATCTTTTTTACAGAGTCAGTGTGATGACTAAAGATAGTGTTACAGGGTGAATAAATCTCCCTGCACCTCTCCCTGGTGAATTTGCCATAAAAAACAGCCTTGCAAGAATGGGAGCACTGTGTCCCTGAAATCTCAGGTCTTGCGAGGAAGCGACAGGTCCCGGTAAGACATAAACATTTTTGTCATGGCAGAGCAGCGTAAAGGGCAGATGAGGAGAAAACGTGAGTGAAGCCAAGCAACGGGTCACACAGGAGTTAAGCAGATTTGTGACATTTTACGATGCGTTAATGTAGGGGGAGCCCTGTAGGAAAAAAATGCAACCAACGTAGCAAAGAAACAAGCAAAGTCGCATGTTTTTTGTAGAGAGCCAGCACAGAAATGTAAATTTGCCTGCCCCAGAAGGAGACAGACCGCCA
Source organism: Bostrychus sinensis (assembly GCA_020698575.1). Taxonomy (NCBI): domain Eukaryota; kingdom Metazoa; phylum Chordata; class Actinopteri; order Gobiiformes; family Eleotridae; genus Bostrychus; species Bostrychus sinensis. The sequence goes on along the minus strand of CM036257.1, from coordinate 7,552,619 downwards.
GTACAGTATATGACCACTGTGCACAGCTGATGAACATGGCCTAACATGTTGCCAGCTCATTATGTAATTGACAGCAAGCCTACCACTCGGCCAAGACAACTGCACAAAACTTGGACCAATGAAAAACACCCACCACTAACGAAATGTTATCTTTAATAATGAATAATGTAATGCTTATACTTAGAAAAATAAGGCATGTCATGTTAAAGAGAAACTTTTAGAATATTCTGGAGGCTTGGGGGAATTTTGTGAGAGAAGAGAGTTTTTGTGTTTTGCTTTTTGCTGTTTTTCTGTAATTAGTTAGTTCTTCAATAAACTCAGCCTCTGCTTTTGCCTCTAACTCACTGTGTCTCTGTCTCCATTTTGGTAAGTGTTTCTGCCCATGATATCAGTATTATGCCTGTTACTGTAAACTCCTCGGAGATAGCGAAGTTGAGCTGCTGCAATGGCCTACAGTGGGAAGCACAGACAGCTTCACCTATTGCCATTCCATAGCAAGAAAACACTGTGGAGAAGTAATATTTACTTCAACCCTGTAAAAGCTGGTCTAAAGCCTTTCATGTATTGAGTATCTGGTTCTGGAACCTCCCAGTAAGCCTAGACCCTGCATTGACAGGTCTAAATTCTTTACATCATTCCAACATTAAAAGAGCAGTATAAATTCAGCAACAGTGCCATTGCATCATCCTAAGTGTGTCAGCCTCCATCTCGTTCCTCCTCTGAGGCATGAGCTGCCACTCAGAGCTGTCCTCACTCCTGAGCTGTCAGTCCACAGTGACAGACAGGTTTGAGCGTGATGGCACCTCAAAGGGAGCAGCAGTGAAGCTAAGAGGCAACAGCAAATGCATTAGCACTTTCCTTTGTCCTTAGCAGCTGTCCATAGGTTTGTTTCCATAGAATTACAGTAAGAGGGTCAGTACATATAAGATACAACAAGACCTGAAATCCATGTTCCTCCTCTTACCTACATATGGGCATGAGATGTGGGCTGAAAGGACAAAATTTTTGCCGAAATGTGTTTCCTCTGCTGGGTGGCTGGGTACACACTTAGAGATAGGGTGAGGAGCTCAGTCACCAGGGAGGAACTTAGAGTAGAGCAGCTGCCCCCACACATTAAGAAGTGCTGGGTGAGGTTCCTCAAGCATATGTTTAGGATGCCTGGATGCCATCTTAGGGGGATTTTGAGGGCATGTCCCACCAAGAGGAGGCCCCCAGGACGGTAACATGACCTCTTGAAGTATTTGGATATATTTAATCTGATCTATGATCCCTGTGATGTGATAAATTGGCCCAGCACCTTAGCCCCATATCATGATGCTTGCGCCACCAGGCTTTACAGTCTTCACAGTGTCCTGGGGCCGAAACTCAGTGTTTGGGTGATTCAGTGATTCTTCTAAAAAGAAGAATCTTATGTTCATCAGTCCTCAAAATGTTGTGACATTTCTCTTTAGGCCAGTCAATGTGTTTTTTTGGCTAAGTGTAATCTCATCAACACATCTTTTTTTAACAATGGGACTTGCAGGGGCTTCTTGCTGAAAGCTTGGCTTCTTCTAATTGTCACAGTACTCACACGTATTTTTAGATCTTTAATCTCCCTGGAGCTGATCATTGGCTGAGCCTTTGCTATTTTGTCTCGGCTTCGGCCCATTCAAATTATGATTTTTCATTTTCTTCCATGTCTTTCAGGTTTTGGTTGCCATTTTAGAGCATTTGAGATCGAGATTGAGATGAGATTGAGCTGTCTATCATTTTCTGCACTTCTTTATATGTTTTCCCCTCTCCAGTCAACTTTTTAATCAAGGTATGCTGTTCTTCTGAACAATGTCTCGAACGACTCATTTTACTCCGATTTTTTGAGAGAAATGCAATATAACCAGCCTGCACATGTCCTGCCTTCATGCTTTCATAAGGAACAGCTGTTTAACAGCTGATTTCTCTCAGCCGACTGAGGCCCTGAGAGCACATCACACTGCTATTATTTTAAACAGGCCCCTTTCACTTAATTATTCAAATAAAAATAATTAGCAGCATGCATTTCACAACTTTTGGCTCTATTGGCTTTTATTACTCTTCTACACTTACTACTAAGTTACTTGCTATATATCCATTTTAAAGGAACATCAAGATTCATTTTTTTTTTTTTTTTTTCTATTTTTTAGCCACTTTACAATGCATCATAACACCCCTGATGTCTTCCCAAAATTTTTACTTTTGCTCATCTAATATAATTTATCTAAGTTTGGCTCCACCAGTAGAGTAGACGACAGACTTATTTAGGACTCCTTTAAGAAATAAAAACAGACCCTGGCCCGACCTGCATTACACTGCTCTAGTTGACATGAGGCTGTAAAAAGTGGCTTGAGCTGTAACACACTTTGGTTTGTTCCAGTCTGTCAGTGCAAGCAGCATCACTGTAGAAGCTGCTCATGGATACTCTTCAGAGACATAAACACCATCCATAATTTATGTTGATGCACCAAAGACTCAGCGTCGCACAATAGCTGCTTCCACTTCTGAAAGCTCCATGCAAATGTGTAATGAAAGAGAAGAGAACTTGTACGGATGTTTCAGAGCTTGTTGGGCATTTTCGGATTGAATTCCCTGACAAATGCGCTGATGAAATGCTTGCTCAAATGTTTCTCCAAATCCGTTTTACAAGAATGTTCACCCCTTAAAGGCATTATTGATTGTGCTGGCTGTTAAAATGCCTAATTTGTTCATCTTCTGCTTCTTTGATTGAAAGGTGCTGTACTATTTAGGTATTTGTGTTATGTAAATAAAGCTTAATGTAATGTAGTGACACATGCTGTTAATCAAAGCTCAGATTAAATTGAGTCTAGAATGAAAGTAGAAGCAAACATACTCCCACTACATGTTTGTTTAGCCTGTAATTACTTTCCCTGTTGAAACATTGAGGCGCACCATATGCAGCATGTGATAGCACTTACCATAACAACATATTGGTTAGACAGTGTATAAAGATGCTTTATTTAGCCTTGTAATTGCACTCTGGAGTCATAAGTTAAGTAAATACTTTATTGTACCTGTAGGGAAATTCATTTGCACTCGACCCATCCTTCCTATGTTTCTTGAGCATCCTGTAAGGAACAGTGAGCAGCGCCCATTGATAAATCTCCAAATCTTGTGCCAGGATCCTAGTTAAAGGATTAATTGTGAATGTTTTAAGCTGGTGAGGCCAACCAGAGCACCCAGAGAAAACCCAATTGAGCACAGAGAGAACTCCACTGCAAACTCCACACAGAAGGCCCAGCCCAATACGAGAATGGAACCCAATGTTCAAAATCATTATTGTAGTGGGTCGGCTTAATGGGACTTTTTATCCAGAATTGTTCAGTTGATGGTACAAGCATGAAATTTGCCTGAAATATTTATCATACACTAGATTTATATCATACACTTTTCCAATATGGTTGCCAAATATTGTTTATAATGTAATAGGCAGGGAGCCAGACCCCAATATGAATATTTTTGCTACCATTTGTAACTATTTTTTTGTTAGTGTATACCTTGGCCCATTACAAGATCCTAATCTTTTATGCTAAATCTGCCCTGTTTGGCCCCAGGACCCCAAAAACCCATTTTTATCGGACATGCTCCTGGCAGAATTATGGGAGTTTAGATAATGAGGTGCTACAGGCGTATACATTGTGAGAAGATGATAAAATTTGGCACAAAATATCCTGACATGATTAGGGTAATAATTACATAACATTATTCGGCCAAATGTTTTCTGTTTTCAAATATTAAACATTTTATATGGAAAGAGACCCAAAATGACCATTCCACATTTTTCCTCCACTAATTGTTACACTCTGTCACTGTGTCATTGAAATGATTGCCTCATATGTAAATAAAACATTTTTCCAGTTCATTAGCTTTAGATTAAGCCCAAAATGACCTCTGTATCTTAAACAGATGTTATACAGATTGTTATAGCAGAAAATAATTTGCATACCTCAAATCAGAGGTGTAGAATTCTATTCATTTACCTCCTAAATGGAGGGGGAAAAAATCTGTTTTTTCACTAATCCTTTCCACTGATGTGTCATGTTAAGTATTCCCGGGCTCTGAGACATACCTGGTAAATGTGTAGCAGAGCGGAGAGCTACCACACTGTAAACCCGGATATTGAATGTAATAAAATTTTCTTAGCCTGTGGAGTAGATTCCTCTACAGTTTTGAGAGAGGAAAAGGCGAAAGTAGCTAATGGCGGCGCGCGAGCTATGCTCACAGTCCCAGCACACGGCGTTTCTCCGTCACTCTGCCCACTGTAGGTGACGGAGGCGGGCGTGCACGTAGTCACTCTGGCCCCGGGAGTGAACGTGAGTTCGGGAATAATGCAGTTTTGAGAGGGAGATGTGCTCGCGAGGCTGTAGTTCGTCCCGCGACTTTGTCCCTCGGAGGCGGGGCAGCACGGAGTCTCCTCAGCTGCAGTACCGAGAGTGAACTCAGGAACAGTGTGGTTTTGAGTGAAATAAATGTACACCAAGCACACCCCACTCCGTTCATTCATGCACTTTTCCCCATAGAAGAGGCAGAGGAGGGAGAAGAGAGAGGCGTGGGGAGAGGCAGGTGTTGCCGCGGGCGCGGTGGGAGCAGCGTGGCGAACATAAACAGGACTAGCAGCAGCACTGATGAGAGGATGAAGTTCATCAGGAGTGGATACAGCAGTTTGATGAACCTGCTGCCAGGCCATGACAGACTTTGCAAAGTGCGCCCTATATGTTTACATTCTGCATTTCTATTTCCTCACATTTTACTAGTTATATGACATTAGAGGTTATAGTTATAGTTTACTAATGTTGGTTTAGAATATAACTTGCTTCTGCTCATTAATTGGAGAAAAAGACAAATAAAAGTTCAAACATGTTTATAATCTTGTATTTACTAAAAATAACATAATTCAGCATGTCCGCCTGATAATGACATCACAATATGCAAAATATATGCAGATTAGATGCCTATAATTACTACATTCATAAACTTTGGATCATAACTGACATTTTTCTCATTTACAGTAAGACTCTATCTCTAATTGTTTTAAGCCACAACCTTTTGAATTTTGGATGTCAAAAAAACTGTATTTTAGAGAAAAAAATCTGCCGCCCAAAGGGTTAAGCCTCTGTGTTTGAACACTACGAAAACATGCAAAATACACGTGATTCAGAGGATTTAGGACATACTAATGTTAGAATTTACATCTTGATAAATGAAAAGTTGGTACATTTTAAAATAAAATGTGCTTTGAGGAATATGCATTAATATCTTTAATTTGTTTCTTTTCTCCTAGATTTTGACAAGGTCTTGAAGATTAAAAGCACACATTAAGACTCAACATTACATTAATTTGACAGTATTGTTAAAAATGGTAGATTTTTAAAAACGGACAGTCAAACTGCATGTACTGTATTATCTTTGTTTTTAATATCTTAGGAGTAAAGTGTTACTATCTCCCAGATCACTGAGCTGACAGACAATCGGACTAAGAGCCTGCTCGGGAGGTGACCAGAGCTGTTCAGTGTAAGTAAATAAATGGTAATGTTTCTGCTGCATGTCTTTTCTAATGCAAATCTGAAGTACAAATGACGGAGGACTTAGTGTGTGTAAAATTCTGAAAATGCACAAAATTTAACTATAAAAGCATTTTAACAGTTCTGTCTCTGTCTTGTAATTACAACAAATACAGTATTAACGTGTTTTTTTGTCTTGTATTCTTCTGCTCTTAGGATGCTAATGACCAGCAGCTGTACTGTCACACTTCTGCTCTGACTGAACCTCATCAGATCCACCTCCAGATCCAACCCAACTTCTTCAAGTCTGCTGTTACCTTTGGACTGAAATGGCCTGCATCTGGATTATTCCAAGTACATGACTGTGTTCTGATGTGTGCAGCAAGTATATTGTAACACTTAATAAAGTGTTTTAATGTAATTTGGAGCATGTTTTTTTTTTAGCCTCTTGGGAAAGTGATAACTGAATAAACCTGAAATCTAAAGTGTAGCAAATATGCAGAACCTTTGATATAACTTAAAATAACTAGTTTAATCTGCTATTAATGGAGTATACTGTGCGTTACGTGTTTAAGTATGTTCTACTTGACATTTAGTATATTACACTTAACCCTTTTAAGTTTACTGTAATTAATGCTCAAGTTAAATAGACTTGAGTTTTTCTTTTTCATTACTTAAATTTTTTAGGGCAACCACTTTCCACAAATTTTTTAAGTAAACTCAACTTATCCGGGTTTACAGTGCATGGCCTCCCTCTAAGGAGAGGCCAGCTGAGGTAGGTGAGGGTTGTCAGTCCAAGCATTAAAGCCAACGTGGGAGTTAACACCTTGGTCAAGGCCTAGTCCTAGCACCGCTATGTGACAGCTGACTCTAGGAATCTAAGCTTGACATAAGGGGCCTGAGTGGTTGACAACCAGCTGCTGAGCTTACTCTAGTCTAGCAGATGGAGCCCCACTGCCAGGGTGCAGGTTTAAACAACTGTCATATAGGCTATGCTCTCTGTGCATCCTTTGCTCACTGCCACCACAGAAATTGTATGGCTTACTTTACTCACTAATGTCATGTACTGATAAAAGCTGTTAAATGAAGGTTAGGTTAAAACGTGCCTGAATGAAGGTACTCCTCACTCCCTATATGTTTGTTAAGCCTGTAATTAATGTGCATGTTATCAACCTTATAGTGCCTTGTGTGCAGCTTGTGATGACACTTCACAAGAGCAGACATGATCCTATTCAGACAGTGAGTACATGTGCTTTCTTTACTTAGTGGTGTTATGATTGCATAATGGTGGGTGAACTTACATCTGTAGTTAATTAATTACATTGTTATCTCATTAGGAGAGTAAATTACCCAAGAAGAAGCCACGTGCAGCCTTCTTTTAAAGAGAAAGGAAAATATTTTTATAGCATTTTTATTGAACTTCATGAAAACTTCTACTAAGACGTATACTGAATCTACTTAGCAAAAGTGACCTTAAGGACACATTCAATCACCCTGATATAAAACATGTATAATTTTGTGCGAGATAAGTGATGAGGCTTTATTTTAAACGTCAATACAGTTAATGAAGGGTTAATAGGATATGAAAGATTTCAAAACACTTCTCACTTGTGTGTGTTTCTTAAGTCAATACACCCTTACTGGACTCGTCCTTATAATTTTAGCTAATTTTTCTTTCTTTTAGGCTCCTGTTGCTAATACCCGTGATAAATAGCCATTTTAGGCTCTGTCCAGTCCCTACCGTTGCCAGCAGGGGGCATCATGCATCTAATCCAAACGTTCTCTGCAAACTCAAAGTAACAGCTCCCCAAAAGAAGACATTTTCCATACATATAAATTATTTTAAATTATAAAACATGGAATATTAATGCAAAGGTGTCCAGAATCCTTGTCACAGAAAAATAAAGAGGGCCAGGTGAAAAGACCAGTTAACTATAGTTAAAAAGTGAAGCTGATAACTACGAGGAGAGAATTCAGGGGAACAATTTAATTAGTGAATTGGACATAAAATTAACTAATAATACATTTTTAATTGATCTGTGGAAAAAATTGTTAGTACGCTGATCATTAGCACTTGCTAAAACATACTGAGATATATGACAAAAAAGTGACAAGGAAGAGCGCTTCCTGGACCTCCAGAAAGTAGGAGGAGAGTAGCAAAAAATTAGGTGCTCTTTGGGAAGGGACAGGCAATGCAAAAAACAACAAAATACCCAAGGCACTCTCTGATAAAGTTAAAAAGCCTTTATTACTTAGGGCATGTCACAATAGAATAAAAAAGTCCCAACGCGTTTCGGCGTCACAGCCTTCATCAGGGAACAGAAGTAAAGTGTGTCGTATGAGTTTTTAAAAAATACATTCCACCAATAGGGTTTCTCCACCTGTAAGAGGGCGTGGTAACGGGGTTAACACACCTATGTGGACATGTATATAAAGAGCCACAAGATGGCAGCATTATCCAATGAACACTAATAGTACATAAAAGCAAACTATACAATGGAAAAAACTACAGATAAAGTACATAGAATAGCCCAACAGTCTCTAAAAACACAGTGAAGTCCAAATCTTCATTTAGTCCAGGGTGTTTTGTGGCCTTAAGTCTATAAATCCATGAGGTCTCACACTGTTTAAGTCTTTTTATACTGAGATATATATTGCTTATTGATATATGAATAATTATATTGAAATATTCATTTTTGGCCTTATCGTGCAGCCCTAGAACAAAGAGTACACTAGTTTGTGACCCTTTGTGGCTGGATTACATACCATTAAGAGTGAGAACAGCATTTATTACAATACTAATTTATCAGTATTAAAAGGATTTGTTTCTGCTGAACTCAACATAGACAGTATTAACCTTCGTCTGACAGATGTCTTTGTTACCAGATGTTGTAATGTCCAGACTATGTGCTAACAGTGGACTCTAGGGATACACTGTAAGTCTTCAGCAACACTCCTGATATTGCTAAAGAACTAGAACAATATTATAGAGTTCCTCCTTGAAGAAATAATTGAGGCTGCAGTGGTGAGTGTTTTATGGAAAACCCTTGCAGTTTGTATATAGCTTTTCTACTGTACACTGAGCCTTTTTTTCATTGAGATGTGTGACCTGCCAATGCATCAAGGGCCAAATCTTTGAAGAGAGGCGCAAGATCACGAATGCAGTTTTAGAAATGCTGCAGTTCAGAGGAAAATGTCTCTTTGCCACTGGCTTTAAATACATATAATACAATAATTTCTTGGCAAAGAGCAATTGTTTCTTGTTATTAATGTCACCAGTTTTCTGGACCAAGTAATGTAACAAGTAATGTGTTACCTTGTTAATGTATGTGTATTTGAATCTAGTGTGTGAAAGTAAATTGATGACACTACTCCTAGATGAACACCTTAAGTGATAAGCAGCAAAAGCAACCAGCTGTCTTTTATTTGTGACATGGAGTAATGAGCAACAAGAGCAATGGATGCATGCAAATTTTGGTTGTGGTCAGGATTACTTTCAAAAGAAAATCATGCATGCCCAATAATAATATATAATACTTATATACTTAATACTTGGCTTTAACCGCTTCGTCTGAACAACATGACCAACCAATTTGGTCACTTTGGGTGGACACTCACCAAAAGCGTCAAAATTGCTTTTCTAAGTTTGGTTCGCTCTATTTGCGTCGCCAGCAACCTGAGGAGCAGGAAGAATACGGTGCGACTTTTGTGCCTGGACCTACTCTTCTCAAGTGTCTTTCAAATCTACGCTCAAGTTGCTTGATTCATATTGCTCAGTGTGTTCACGTTGCTTGCCGCGTGCGAGCATACATTGGAAATGAATAGTTGCTGGTTGCTGTAGTCACTCATGACGCTTTTGGTGAGAGTCCACCCTTAAAGCGAAACCAACTTTGCGTTTGTCTTTGCTTTTTAAGACTCATTTTTCTCTATAGAGCTCCCCCTACATTTTAGAATAAAGTACTATGGTAAAGACTGACAAGTCCAGCTGACTCCAGTGTGACCCTAACCTAGTGAGCCAGTCTCTCCTACTTTCCTTTCGAAAGCAACACAGTCTGTTTCCTCACTTGGAGGGAATCATTAGAGCTGGGCGATATGGCCTAAAAAAAAATCTCAGATTTTTTCACAAAAAAATCGATTTACGATTTAAAAACAATTTTTTCCCCCACTTACTTAAAATCAAAACTAACAGACAAAAACAGAGAAACTGTCAAAAACAAGTTTAGCTTTATTGCTTTGATTTCCTCTTGAGGTTAAAGTGCAATCAGACAAGTCAAATAGAAGAGAGTGATTGTTCTGCCCATAGAAACAAAACTTACATGAAGGGATACCAGACTAACTTCTTTGTATTGAAAGGAGAAGAGTTTGTCTGGCCGGCCAGGCTGGTGTGACCCCTTGCTCAGCTTGACTCCTTCTATGGGTTCATAGGTTTCCTCTGTCTTTTGGCCATTCTGCCATGACCAACATTGCTGGCTTGTCATGGCTCGTGAACCCTGAGACTTCAGAGACATTGTGTTGGTGCTCCCAATCTTTTTTCACCAAGATACACCAGTTGGAGGTGCAGGGAGCTTCATTCACTCTGCAACAACTCATATATACTTCACACTCACTTCAGAGCTGTTTAATTAAGGTAAATGCTGCTTTGTTCCTCCATTAAAAATCTAATACTGTATAAGATAATTAAAAATAGTTTGCTTCTCCCCATTGACTTCCATCCTTTTTTTTCCCTCTTGGGCATCTTCCAGAATGGGACATGACTAAAGCTGCCTCTCCCACTCCTCTTCTATCCCAGGACAAGCTCCCACTGTTGATGGATGTGAGCCTCTGACCTTGCGACTGGACACCGGTCTCTGGAGCCACTTCTCATTATGCCCTCCCCTCTGTCCCATCACTACCTCCCCACAGCACCACCCACTGCCCTCCACCAATCCACCAGCACCTCTCACCCACCCGTACGTCCCTCTCTCTCTGCGAAGGTGGCCCTTGGAGCAGCATGACTCAGGTTAATAGCTCTTCAGATACAGTCCGGGGCCACGGCGCTCGGTAATTAAACATTAGCCTGCCTGCACACTCGCACAGAAATATCATTATTGCAGCCGAGATGAAGAGATGAGACTGTCTGTGTCTCCTGGGCTCGTGGGGGGTATTACAAAAGCATTTGGCTGGAGGTGCGTGACATTTATCCAAATATAGAGCCGCAAATTAAGGAGGGAGGAAAATGCACTCTTGTAAGATTTGTAGCGTCAATTTGCAAACAGTGTTTTGGCCTTAAAGCATTTGCGAACTTTAGTCAACCTTAGAAACACAAATAACTTCACTTTCCTCTCATTTGCAGTGAAAAAAGGAGGCGGCCATATTGGAAGCATCTGTATTAAAACTCCTTACCTTGTTAGCTTATCATGCAATGGTAATAGAGTCTTGTAGGTGACGTCATCCCAAATGCCCATAAAAATACAACAGGTAAAAAGCAGATCACTCAGTAGAATTTATTTTTTGGGCATATCTTTTAATGGTAAAGAAGAAAACCCGGGACCTCCTAATTCAGGGGTAAATGCTTTGTCCTTTGAGCTACAAATGGTAAAGTACCCTGCCCAGCCTCTCCTGTCTGGTTTCTCAGCCACAGAGAGCTTTTTCCTACCAACCCATTGCAGCCATTCATCTATTTTGCGTCAAAGGAAGGCGGAAGATAATCTCCTATCAAAAATAACCTAGATAGCGCCAATTCCGATTAACAGTGTTTAGTGCTTTCCTTTGTCACCAAATTTTTTTTTCAATAGGATTTCTATTTAATTCTGCATTAAGCAAAGTGTGACTTTAGAAAAAAAAACAGAAATAAACCTGCATGGGCCTCCACCGAGCTATACCCACACACACGTGGTCAGTCAGAAATCACATTTGGTTGCTAACTGCCTATTGCTCATTGAAAAACAGTCAAAAAGAGTGGACCTCTGCCAAGGCATGGGCCCTATCTCACAATGGAAAGTGTCCATCTTGTTAATTAACGCTTTACATTTTTAGAACAACAAAGGCTTATGTCTCACATTGGTAAAAAAAAAATCCACTAAAACAAATCATTTGCCAACCCCTTCAGTATCCTTGGCCCTATCCCGCAATGGTACAAAACCTAATAATTTCTTCTTTACCCCATAACTTCCTCCACACTTAATTCAAATTCAAACATTACTATGTGAGTTATCTTTAGGCTATTAGTGGTGTAACGATATGTTTTTTTCTACGATACAATACATATTGATTAGAATTGTTTTGATATGATTCAAGAACGATATTGGCTAATCATAAAAGTTTACTCTCAAATGTAACATTGCGGCTGGAGTTGATTATGTCCAGTAGACAGAGAGTGAAGAAAAGTTAAATATAACATTTTATTTCATTAAAAACACAAACATTACATTCAAGAAGCCGCATCTGGTTTTAGTTTAACATGCAAATTTTGAATATCGATATTTCCGATATTATCAATCGATATTCCATGTATTTTGATACACACTTCCTAGAAAATGAAGGTAATGTGTATGGATACAGTTGTATCGTAGAAAAAAATATAGCTACATTGATATAGTTACGGTATTGTTACACCCCTACTCACTATTCCAAAAAAAAAAAAAAAAGAAAAAAAATAGAGCAAAGCAACCAAAAAACAAATGTTGTTTACCCATTCACTGGCAGCACACCTGCAGTCAGTCAATTGGCATTTCCTTCCTTTTTCCTATTGGCTTTTTGACCGTTGAAAACAAATTATGGTCTACCTAAGTAATATTAGCAAAAAGCCTGTGGTTTACTGAAGGTTTTCCAAATATAGTGTAGCAATTTAACACTGAAGAAAATGCACTCTTGTTGGATTTGTAGCTGCAATTTGCAAACAGTGTTTCGCCCTTCAAGCATTCATAAACTTTTACTCTCCTTTGGAATAAAAACATGTAACTAAACTTTCACTTTCTACGGAAATACACGGCAGCCATATTGGAACCATCCATCAAAAAAAAAAAACACACTCTTACCTCGTTTAACTACAAATCTGTGTGATTTATGGAGCAGGCCTATTCACATTAATATGATTACAGTTATTAAACATTCAGAGTGATGAGTTATGGAAATTCCCGCTGATGAAGGCTTCAGCACTCTGCCTTTTGCACATCTTTCATAATCAACACGTTACAGAGCAGAGCAGACGCCCACAGAGGAGCAACAGAGCCACATTAGAGCACTGACATATTGACATTAATACTTGCCTGAATAATGAGAGGTTATTCTATAGTTAACATGGCATAATGACAGAAATGATCATGTGTGACATATGCTAAACAGAGCTAGCCTTGTCTCGTGTATTCATTATTGGATTATAGCCAAATACAAGTATCAACTGAGCTCAAGTTCTTAATGTTTATACCATTTGCACAATGCTAAGAAGCTGTAGTCATTTTCACTGTCAATTGATTGAATGAATTGCTAGGGCTGAGAATTGTTTAAAAAAAAATTGACACCGGCATTTAAATGATACCTGGGTTTTGATACCAGTACTTGAATGATACTTTTTTTTTTATACTTATGCTTTTTTTTAAATTCTTCTTCTTCTTCTAATTTATAGCAGGACCATTAAATACTGTATATGATTAATGTCAATGTATTAAATACCTTATTTATTTATGCTTTATTGCTATTGCTAGTCACTTAAAAAATGTAAATAAAGTTGATAAATGAGTTGAAAATTATGGTAAAAGTCATTAAAATATGTTGTTTTTTTAAAATAGGCAGGGTGAGATGTTCTACTTTAAAGGATCTTTGTATTGGCAGTTAGCAATAGTCAGATGCAGAGTGAGCGCTCTTTCAATAATTGATCTTTGACGTTTTTTTCTCCTTCGAACAAAACAATAAACTACTCTGCCCAGAAAATGCCCTGCAAAGCCCTTGGTGCAGTAATTATATTTAATTTTATGTTTTATTTGCTTTAAATTGCTTCAAGTTAATTCCAGAAGAGATTAATTTGGTATTCCACAAAAGTTTATATAGATTTTCTTTTTAACGGACCAGTACTGTGTGTTTGTACTTTTACATGTTTCGGACACTTCCTGCATCCTTCCTCAGAAAAGTCACCTGATGTTACAGTGACGTGTCTTGCCGGCTGCTTTGTAATATTTGATGTTTTCGTTTGCGTTGTTCTCCTACCTGGAGTGGTGGGGGAACAGCACCATCTGCAGTCCAACTCCTTCAGGACAGTATCCCACAGGACCATGAAAGCTGATAGGCCCCCACGTCCAAGTTTATCGTCCTGTGGGCACCTCTCCAGATCTGCAGTGTGTAATACAAATGCAGAAGGTACCTAGTGCTTTCTTTTGTCACCTGTTGATTCTGCTGAAGTCCTTATTGTTGTCCAGTCCTCTTCAGTCCTGTGTGTTTTCTCTTTGTCTTTTTTTCCATTTTAACAGTAAAGTCCTGTTGACGTCCGACATAATGACCACATTCAAACAAACCCACTTTTCCTTTAAGTCTGTGTACAATTGGCTTCTGCTGCTGTCCCCGAATGTGTGCTTATTGGAGCCTTTACTACAGATCCAGGGTCAGTTTTTCTCTCTGGCATGAAAAAGGAAGTTTTCTGTGATTGCGGAGGTTCAGTTTGACCCTTGGGATTATTTATCGTACATCATACAGAGGTCCAAATTATGCGTACGCACTTTACATTGTTTACTGACAGAAGCAGTTTATTACAGCCCATAGAAGTGACTGGAATAATATGTTGGAAAATTGGTGTGACCTCTGTGTCCTGTGTAAATGGTGGGTTGGGGTCTGACCAACCTTTTTCTCTCTGTAATTTCTTTTTTTTTTGGCCAAAGAAACCTTCCATTACTGACCATGTTTATCAAAATTATTTGTTAGGAGTCAGGCTGCAACATTCATTTGCGTATACTTTGGACTTTTTACATTGGCAGCCTCAGCTTCAGACCACTAATACACAAAGATGGCATGTTAAAAAATCTAAAATATCCCCCTAAAATGCCAAGTGTGACCTTAACCAAACTGCAGTTACACTCCAGAAATACTATACAACAACTGCTGATTATTGAAATGTCATGGCGCACAGGTAACCTTTAAATAGATTTCACCGGAATGGAAATGGAAAAGTGGCAATTTTCCTGCAACTTCCGTTAACATTTAGACATTTGCTATTTTACTCTGAGGTGAGTTTTTACCCTTTTTAGACATAATCTCCTCTTTGTTATTTAAATCACTGCAATAAGACTGATTAGAAAAGCTGCTGTAAGGGGTGCAAACCATAAAAATAACATTTTGCCACATTTAGCTCTAAATGACGTTTAAAAAGTCTCCTTTTACTACATTTGCAGCAATGTCTGTACATTTTTTATTATATTTTTAAATATAGATGTTTTATATCTAATGTGTATATTAGATCTAATTTTCAATGTTTAGATTTAACATTTAGTATTTACATTTAAGATATGACATTTAGATTTTATATTTAACATTTAGATTTAACATTAGATATCAAACACAACTATCTATATTTATCCATGAAAATTAAAAATATTTACAAATATTGCTGTAAATTTGGTAAAATGAGACTACTTCAGTTTTAAAGGTCCCCTATTACACTAAATCCACCTTTCTGGGCTTTCTACCATGTTATAATTTTGTTTCCTGCTAAAGAAAAACATTCCTGGATTTGCATTTTGTTTCATTCACGCATGTTTGAGTAATCCTGTAAGCTGAGGTGCTGCCCTGCTCAAGAGCTGAAAACGCTTGGTCTCACCGCTCTACATAGACAAGTGAAACTATCTACACCATCTCCAGGCTCGTTCTGATCATTTCAGTGTTTAAACTGCAGCTACTACAAGGCAGTCAGCTCATTTATCTGTCTGTTAGCTTCCTGTTGCTAATATCAGTGCTAATTAGCTATTTTATCATGCTCTGTCTACCCCCCTCCTTTCAGTACTTTATTCACATGTGAACTAACAAGGAGAAGATCAAAAGGCAGTAGTGTCTGTTGAGGGCTTTTGTAAGAGAAAGGCCTCAGTCCTGTGGTACTCTACAGCAGAGCTAAAATAAAACAATGTTTGCAAAAAGCACAGAGCTGACCGAATGAAGGGGGCGGGGCCAGCAGAGCCTTAAAGCAACAGGCACTTATTCCAAGCATTTTCTCCAAAGTGAAAGTAACAGCTCTCCAAAATAAGATGTTAAAATGTGAAATGAAAATATGCAAATATGGTAACACTTTATTTTAAGGTCCACTTATTAACCATTAACCAAGTGCTAATTAGCATGCTAGTTAGTGGTTATTTAATTAGCTGTTAATTGGTAATTATAAAGCACTTATTAGTCCCTTATTCTGTGTGACCAGCTCCAGCTAATTAGTAACTAACTAACTTTATCCCCTGAATAAACTCATAATTACTGCTCAGTAGTAGGAAGTAAGGAAGTTGTTGGACCTAAATTATGATCTTAATGAGACTTTGGGATTATTGGAGCATTATTAGGGAATAGTACCACAAAAATCTTAAGATCATATTTCATGTCCAACTACTGAGCAGTAATTATGAGTTTATTAAAGGGAAAATGTTAGTTAGTTACTAATTAGCTGTAGAATATGGTCACACAGAATAAGGGATTAATAAATGCTTTATAAGTACCAATTATGGGCTAATTAACCACTAACTAGCATGCTAATTAGCACTTAGTTAATGGTTAATAGGTGGACCTTAAAACAAAGCGTTACCGCAAATATGCTAGAAAAGCTTGAAAAAAGCATAGTATGGGACCTTTAAACATAATTTGGAGCTAAATGTTACAACATTTCTCAAGCGTTTTGAAGTCTTTTTTGTTCTCTGCTGGATTAGTATTTCACATATTACAACAACAACAACAAAAGGATTAATATTTACTGAAAATGTCTTTTTGGGAGCCTTCACTTTCTCTCTTCTGAAAACGCTCAGATAAGATGCATATCCCTTTAAGGTCCTCTCTCCCCCTGCTGGCCATGCCCACTTCACTTATACAGTCACAAAAAAAAAAAAAAAAAAAAAAATGGCATTATGCAAATACAACTTCATTATTTTGGAGACGCACAGACTGAGGTGAAAGTACACTCTGTCATTAGAACCGGAGCCACATGACAGTCCTATTTCCTTTGAGACTGCATTGTTCACTGTCTTCTATCATATCAAACCAAATCAATTATCCCAAAGGCAGCCGGCTATAATAAGAACGTGGGTGGGCATTTTTTAAACAGCGCATAGGCCCAATCCCAAAATTACACCAACGAGCACGTCCGAAGATTGTAATTGAGACATATGACACAGTGATAGCAAAACTGAATGAATCTAATTAGCTTTAACCTTGTTTGTTGTCTATGTTTTAATTAAAAGATTTGTTTTTTCTTTTCTCTATGTCGGAGTAGGATCGCATTAGAAGAGAATGTCTGAGAAGTGATTAGCTCAGTAAGATAATTAATTGCAGAAGTGTGCAGCGTGTGCCAGTTGGCCTCCTCCACACACGGTAAGTGACTCCTGTGTGAGAGTCCGGTCATTGTGTTACAGTTATTAATACTTTAAAGGTAATGGCTGAGATAAAAATGTGGGTTTCAGCTCATAAGCAGCATTTACAGTCACTTAATATGTTATTACATTAGAAGAGGTGATACCTGTTCAGCTCATAGGTGCACAGGTGACTGGACCCTACGTTCTTGGGCAAGTGGGCAGTGAAATAAAAACAAAACTCGCTTATATTTAAAAAAAAAAGACTATATTGCATTCACAAAAACATCTGATGAGAGGAGTTTTTAATGAGAAAAGTTTTGTTTTAGGATAATGGCTTTGAATAGGTGAGATCACACAGCATAAGCACGCACCTAAAATGTTTATTTTTGGAAATAAATGCATTCAAAAGATTTGAGACTTTCCTTATTATTAATATCATTTCCTTATTATTTAATGACTACAGAATCTCCAAATGTCTCAGTCCTAAAGTAAAAAAAAAACTATTAAACTCGATAATTGAGGCATTTATGTGCTTCTGTATATAACAGCTCTATAGCATTGTGAGCTAAAATCTTCTGTTTGAAATGGACATTACTAAGGATTTATAAATAAATAATACTTTTTTTAACAGAAGCTGTCTTGCACATAAAAACTGCACTTTTCTTGTAAAAACCAAAAACTATTTGACTCATAAAAACTGAACATTTCTTTCAAGTGAATGCAATATGCTTCCATGGAAAACAGCCTTTTAGTTTTATTTATAAAGCACAAAAATATAGACACTCTCCAATTTGAAGACCTTACTCTTTACTTTTTGGTTTTAGAGAGAAAACCCAACATTACCCTATCAGCATACAATTTCTTCACTCTACTTGCGTGTGGAGGGTTGTAGGTTGGAATCCTCCATGCAACACCACAATTTTGAGTTATCGTCTGTGGCTGGTTGCATCAGGAAGGGCATCCGGTGTAAAAATCTGCCAAATTATCCATGCAAATGACTTTGTGTGGCGACCTGATTAAAAAGTGAGCACCGTAAAGAGTCCACAACAATGACATGGAAATAAAATAAACTTAGCATGCACAAATCTTGGGTAGTGTTTGAAGCAGGTAATGTACCATGCAAATATGTACAACTTCTGCATGCAGCAAAACCCTTAAATATACCGTTAATAAACAAACCTTTAATACTTCTACAGTCTACATTTGCCTGTTATCCATTGCAGAGGTTAAGCAAAAAACACCAAGACAGTGAGACTTGTGGGTAGACAGTTAATAAATGTATGCCAGAAGCCATTTAGCTGTGTCTTGGTGAAATGTGGAGTTGTACTGTTCTGTTCTTGTATTTTGAATATTTCCGCCGAGTGCTTGGTGACACACTTGCCTGAAATATTTTAAACTTATCTCGCCTATTTTTTCCCCCCTACTTTCCATTTAACAGTGAGCCTGAGCCGGAGTACGAGCTGCCACCATGGTAACTCAAAATGACTGCCTCTACTCTTGCTCTTGGGAAGCCTGCTGCCTGTCCTGAATATTAAGCGGCGCTAGAGCCTCGGCGGGTGTTATAGGCCTTGTCCTTGCGGCTCAGAGCAGCACACACACACACACAGTCTCTCTCGCGCAGCTTTTATCACCCGATGCAGCCCGGGCCAGATGAGGCTTCGTCCGCGTTTTGGTCGTTTATCATGGCCGATCACTGAGGAGCGGGCCGCGGAGGCGCTGAAGACCTTGGCTCGTGTACGCCGGTGTTTTCCCCTCTCTGCCATTTGTTCTTAAAGCCGAGGCGAGTCTCGTGTCACCCTGGTTTCGCCGCGGTCTCTCTGGCGGGAAAACAAATGTCAACACAACGGCAGTGTTTGCACAAGGCTCGTATGTGCTATTGGGAGTACGATACACAAATGTACTGGGAACTGATAAAAGGGAAAAAAGCTGATGAATGTGTGGAAAAAAATAACATACCAGAGCATTGCTTCTATTACTAATATTATCTACTACTACTTAGTGTTGCCGCGGCAGAGAGCAGGTCTTGAGATCAAGTTTTTATGGTCTTGGTCTTGTCTTGGCTGCAGTTTTACTTGGTCTTGGTCTCAAATCCAATTTTACTCAGTCTTGGCTCACTCTCAGATGTGGCGGTCTCTGTGATTTTATGTTCTTAACATTATAAGAAAATGCTGTTCTTCATAATGGAGTAATTTGTCTTCCATTTTAGAAGAACCAGGACAAAGACCTGTCTCTGTTTCTTTGTGGAGTTTGTTGCATTAAATCATTAAAATGGTTTGAACCTCTTAAAAGATAATAATAATAAAAAAAAATAAATAAATAAAAAAAAATTAAGTTTATTTAGTCTTAGTTCACAAATTTTGGTCTGCCCGGATACAAGCGGCCGAAATGAGTTTCCTCCGCTGGGTGGCTGGGCGCTCCCTTAGAGATAGGGTGAGGAGCTCGGAGTAGAGCCGCTGCTCCTCCACATCGAGAGGAGTCAGTTGAGGTGGCTCGGGCATCTTTTTCGGATGCCTCCTGGACGTCTTCCTGGGGAGGTGTTCCGGGCATGTCCCACTGGGAGGAGGCCCCGGGGAAGACCTAGGACACACTGGAGGGACTATGTGTCTCAGGCTAGCCTGGGAACGCCTTGGGGTGCCCCCGGTAGAGCTGGAGGAGGTGTCTGTGGAGAGGGAAGTCTGGGCATCTCTGCGTAGACTGCTGCCCCCGCGACCCGGCCCCGGATAAAGAGGAAGAAGATGGATGGATGGATGGATGGTCTTGACCTGGTCTCGACTCAGTCTCGGTCCTTAAAATTCTAAGAGTGTGTTCACACTTACTTGTCCGCAGGACTCGGTGCAGTAACAAACCTCACCTGTAGAGGGCAGCACATCAGAATTTACTGAGAGAAACTTGGGAAGAAGCAATCCTGCTCATCTATCGGTCAAAGGTCTGCCTCTTCAGCTGAATTTATCCCAATAATATCATACAGTCCACTTTAAATATTATTTAATGAGGTCTTTAGTTTAGAAGCAGCGATCTCAGCTGAACAGTGGATTCTCTCTGTGATTAATATGAAATCTGTGATGTTTCAGCAGTGTTTTTACATTTGTTTGCTAATGTTAGCAACCTTTTAAATACATTTTATTTATAGTATTTTTTTTAATAATATATTTATAGTATAGTCACATTAGATGCGTGTATGTTTTTCTGCCCTTGGTAAACAGTGGTGTGGTCCTCTGCCTGGTGTTAGTCTGTAGTTTGGTCTGCGTTATGTTCATACTTCAGAAGGACCAGGAGTGCACCAGGGCCCAAAGCGCACCGCACCAAGACCTCTGATTTCAGGAGGACCAGAGTTCACCTGTTTGGTGTGCACCTGAGTCTGATTGTGCATTCACACCTGCTCAAACTAACCAGACTTTGCCAGGAAGCACACCAGAGTTTGATTGAAGCGAACCAAACACGGCAAGTGTGAACACAACCTAAGTCTTGACTAGTTCTTGGTCCTCTCAGTCTCGGCTCAGTCTAAAACTCTGAAAGTATGGTCCATGAATCCCTGAATCGGACTGGTTTTGGTCTCAAATAGTTTGATCTTGACTACAATACTACTACTTCTACTGCTTGTAATTACATTTGTGATATACCAATACCAAAGTATCTATGCTTTCAGTAACAGTGGAGTTAATTCCAATTCCAAGACAAAGAGTGTTATTTTTATCATACAAATGTTGGAAGTACCTGTCCTTGTGTTTACAGCACTGAGATGTTAGCAGGTCCAACCCAATACATTAATACATGAAACATGAATACATATAGGGATTCAAATACAGGAAAATCTATTCATATATTCATATAAGTAATAAAGTTCTTTGGATGAGGGATGAAACGTCTTCTAAAAACAAAACTTTTACTTAATTCATACAGATATGAAAAACAGTGATGGTGGTGAGACTTTAAGAGGAGGTAATTCTGAAATTCTGCATAACCACAACATTTCTATCATTACTGAAATGACCACAAATACTACTTGCTTTCATTTATCTGCTTTTTGCACAGTGTTTTGGCAATATTTTTTTTGCAGGATGCCCTTCCTGCCTGTCACAACAGAGTAGGAAATGTGGGTCAAGTATTTCAACCTCCAACCATCCAGTTCGTGGGTAACCAGCTTACCATCCTGCGCCACTTGTGCCCCCCCACCATTACTATTACTACTACTACTACTACTACTATTCAGAAAGAACATTTCAGCTCTACAATTTACCTGTACTTGAGCAATATTATTTTTAAGTAACAGTATTTTTATTTAAAAAAAGGTCTATTATGCTTTAATTTATATCTTTAAAGCAATCTTGAACAGCACTGCATGTTTTACAACATTTAAAAACATGAGACTAAAATAAATTGTTATCTATAAATACATTATAGATGGTGCGCTATAAAGAAATATTTGAAGAGACCAGCAGAGTGCAGCTCTGAACATTGCACTCTTTTGAATAGAAACAGTGAAAAAAGCTGTTTATTCCTTAAATTTTTGTGTGATGTTATTTTACTAAAACATGAAAAATGTCTGTCAGGAATCACTTTGGATAAATGAATGAAAGCAGACTGGATGGGAGAGGCAAAGGTTTGTGGAACCGAGCATTCTGAGTTCTCTGAACGGCTGTGCCAGAGATTACAGGATTACTCTAAGAGGCTTGAATGAAAGAAAACACAACTCTCTGTGTGTTTTTGATGAAGAAACAGCATTATAACATGGTAGAAAGCTCAGAAAAGTGGATTTTGCATAATATAGCCTCTTTAAGTACACCATCTAATCTAACAGTGGGTTGCTTTCTCTCAGTTTCCCCAAAATAATGGTGTAGTATGTCCATGTTTATGTTAATAAGAGGTCTAGTGTTTCTTTCACCTGCCCACATTCCCCTGCAGACCCACCCCTCTGTAATGGACTGTTTGGATGAACTTGGTCTCCCACTGTTGCTATGCAGAGTGAGGCTGCAACTCAAGATTACAACAACTGGAAATGATCAGGTTTTTGAACTGAACTCTCATAAGAGTCGTTATCTTTGTTGCACTGTTGATAAAAATGTAAAAACCCCTTGACATACATATTTTCACACACTTTCATGTCTAGATATTGCTACATGGTACAGCTATCCTTTAGAGATGTCTTATTTTAAACGCCATAGATATTTTAATCTGCATTGTTGATTTATTTATTTTTTTATGCTTTCTACATCAAGTGCCTCCCCTTTTCAAACTCTTTCAACGTAGATGGTTTTTGGTAACACTTTGTAGAGCAGACCAGGTTAGTAAAGACAGGTATTGTCATAGTTCCTGCAGGTATCAGCTAGTCTATTTTAATGATTTTTTTAAATGTCATTTTTAATGCAATTTTTAACATTTTAAAGGTACTGGAAGCAGCATGCCCTCTACTGGTTTGAAAACAGTACTGCAGTCTAAATCAAAACAATAATATGTGGTTTGCCAGTCTTTCTGCTTTTCTGATTGGACGACCAGCAATGCAGTTTTAGAACCAAAACAAAAAATGTAAACATAAACAAGTTGGCAAATGTGTAAAATATATTTTTAATTGTGAATAAATCAGCAGTACCATTGTTATCAGTAAAACTAATATTTGAGTCAAACATGTTTACATTATATCTAAGCACATATGTGCTTAGGTAATTTATATGAAATATAAAAAATATATACTGTTCATAGCACCTTTAAATGCCACAAACATACACCTGTAGAAGCTTAAAATGTCAGAATCTATTTGCATGTATTGTAAAAATACAGTTCATGAAGTAGAAATAATGTTGAAATTCAAACATCCGATGTTTGTGTAATTTGATCACACTGGAAGCAAACCCATTCTGCCCGTTTATCACGCTCCTGTAGGTAGGCCCGTCAGTGGAGGGGGTAGGGGGGCTCAGGGTCAGAGGGGCCTGGAAATGGTCCCTCTAATTATATTTTCTATTAAAAGAGGGCCCATGTGAAGCCCTCTTGCTCCAGGCCCCAGCAAATGTGTTGACAGGCCTGAGTGTAGGCTCCAAAAATGAAAAATTTTTATTTATAAATACATTTTTATATTCACAAATAAAACTAATAATGTCATCAATTTTACTTCAAAAATGTAAATGGGAACGTGGGATCCTTGATTGTCCTTCTGTTCAATGCTACAAAACAATGTTGAAATGCTTTTCAGACAAGTTATAAGAGCTTACAAAACAAACACTGTAACTTGTGACCAGACCAGCACAAGTAAATACGAGAAGTCAATAACATTTACATTTTTTTCTCTGTCAACAAAAAATAAACTTTGCACCTTTTTCAACTTACAATTGTCTTTCATGATTCAACACATTTTCATCACTTTCACAACTTTTGTTTTGCTGACACCGGAGTCAAAATAACAATAACGTATCTTTGCTAATGCGGCTTTATTTTTAGCCGCTAGCTATCCGTCTCCACCCTTTTGAATTATAATAACAAAAGACGGATGATTTATCCCAGGTTCTTTTGTAGTGCCTTCTTTCTCCTACCTGTCTGTGGAAGAAAGGCCTGATGCAATAGTGTGATATGTGCAGACAGCGCTGACCTGATAAAGCGCACACAGAAGGTGGGGTGGGGTGGGGATGGGGGGGGCAGATACGGCTCACTCAGATAAAGAGAACAGTGCCGGTGAAGGAGGTGCTTGAAGAAATGGAATGGCACCAGCATCTGAGCTAATGACAAAAGCTAGTTCGGCAATTGTATTTTTTTAACCAACATTATATCAGAGTAGCAGTAGCAGTAGTAGAAGTAACAGGAACTTGTCAAAGGAACCTTAATATAGGACTGCTTCAGAGTGAGACTTTTGTTTACATGAGGCGCTTTTCCATTAGGACGGAACAAGGCGGGATGGGGGTATTTCCGCTTCCCAAATCGTTCCAAAAAGCGTTCCCCAAAAATGTTTCAAGCTGTTTTGACACCTTTTTTGAATGGGGTCCAGCACGGTTAACAGGTCATGTAATGGATAGAGGTGGGCACTGCTGCGAGCTGATTGGATGAGAGAGAATCCACACTTGGGCAAAAACAACAAGCCAAAGAACAGAAATAAAAGGGAAAATTATTAATATTATTTATTTTTAATCAAAAGTGTACTTGTCCTTGTGATAAACAGCTGTATTCCAAGAGAGGACTGAGCTTCAATGTGGTGGTGATTTTTTTCGAAAAATAAAGCTAGTGTTTTATTAGCAACAGCTGTTTCCAGTTTAGCAAAGTACAGACTCTCACTTTGAGAGTCAGTTAATTAATAGTGTAGATTAGATTAAACACTGAGTTGTGGTTATATGTTCAGTGGTTAAAATGTGTTAAAGTGGAGTAAAGAAGTTAATTTAACGCATTGAAAGCTGGCTGTAAACCTGGTGTAGTCTCCTGTTTACTTATGCTAATACAGCTTTAGCTCCAGTCTCACACAGACACACACCAGCCTCACACAGACACACACCAGCCTCACACAGACACACACCAGTCTCACACAGACACACACCAGCCTCACACAGACACACACCAGCCTCACACAGACACACACCAGCCTCACACAGACACACACCAGCCTCACACAGACACACACCAGCCTCACACAGACACACACCAGCCTCACGCGGACACGCACAAGCCTCACACAGACACACACCAGCCTCACGCGGACACGCACAAGCCTCACACAGACACACACCAGCCTCACACGGACACGCACCAGCCTCACACAGACACACATCAGCCTCACACAGACACGCACCAGCCTCACACAGACACACACCAGCCTCACACAGACACACACCTGCCTCACACAGACACACATCAGACACACACCAGCCTCACACAGACACACACCAGCCTCACACCGACACACACCAGCCTCACACAGACACACATCAGCCTCACACAGACACACACCAGCCTCACACAGACACACATCAGACACACACCTGCCTCACACAGACACACATCAGCCTCACACAGACACACACCAGCCTCACACAGACACACATCAGCCTCACACAGACACACACCAGCCTCACACAGACACACGCCAGGATTTACAATCATCTTTTTATTAATCTTGCCACCACATTTATTTTTTAAAAGCAAGCTTTAAACACATTTTAACACAACTGTTGTTGTGCTCGTGTGATGTCAGTGTTTATGTAACAGACACTGGTCTCCTGGACACAGAGTCATGAAAATAACAGCAGGTTTTGAGGCTACCTGTTCTGGCACGTCTTGTACCATTCTCCCAAGTGGAAAAGCGCCTACTTATAGCTGTCTGGATACATGGTTATTATTACTTGAATTCATGACTTCAAGTGTAACTCCACTGGCTCTGGTCGGATACATCCACACATAGTGACAAACTCAGCATGAAGTGGAGTCCGCAAGAATACTGTGTTGGCGACATACTGCACATGCAACACAGTGTGAATGTGGCGTGACGCTGCCTAACCTCACATCTCTTTACTATATCAATAAGAAATATGGTATTTAGACTAATTCTGAGCATAAAAATAATCATCATCATCAAAAATAATCATCAATCATCAATCATCATTAGATTCAAACAAAAAGCAGCTATGATCAGTGAATAGATACTTTTTTTTGTTATAATGACAAGAGAGAGACTGCCTCCTCTCATCAGCATGTGTTTTTGTCAGTAATAATAATAGCTGCTGTGTTAGCAGTAGTAGTAGTAATAATAGTGGGAGAGTACTGATAGTAGCAGTAGGAGTAATAATTGTGGTGGCAGCAGTAGTAGTAAGAATAGTAACAGCAACAGTCTTACCAGTAGTAGTACAAGAACCAGTAGCATTAATAGTACAATAGTTGAAATAGCACACTAACAGTGTAAGTAAGTACTTTTTGCTTTATACTCAATACTCAAGTAACAATTATTGGTTACTTTTACTTCAACTTGAGTAATAATGTTTTGAAGTAACAGTACCAGTGCAAACTTTTCTATTGATCCATCCATGCATTCATCCATCTTCTTCTGCTGATAGTTTACTTTTTTCACATTAACTCAAACTTATACGAAGAAACAATATCAATATCCATAGAAAATTCCAGAGAGAAGCATAACAGAGACAAGCGCTGTCCATAAAAATAAGCTGCGTTCATAAACACTTGACGGCGAGTGAAGGCACTTTACAGTAAATAGCATTTTTGCCAATACGTGCGCAATGAGACGGGGCAGTTATGGGCTCTGCGAACAGTTGCTCAGCCCTCCACGGAGTCATTCCAACATTGCAAACAGCAGTTTAGAAACGCCTCATGCTACAGACGATACCACTTCTTCCCTTTCCTTAATGTGTTACTGTTCAGTGAGGAGACACATAAAGCTATGGATAAACAGCATCAGACCTCACTATTACCGGACAGAGACACTCAAAGAAGAACATAAAAAACACATAAGCCTCCCCATGACTGTACTTTTAGCCTGTGATGGTTGGATAACTTTAGCCATACCATCTCCTGCAGAAGTTGGTTTGCATGCAGTAAAATGATTGTTGCAGATTCTTAATGAAGGCTATCAGTCACAATCAGTCTCTGTCAAAGGCATGGCAGTGCGGTCAAGTCATAAAAATGTTTGGCTCAAGGGCTAAAATATGAAAGTGAGAGGTAACTATCTAGCTAGGGCACTGTCTCTTGTCGAGAGGGGGCAACAAAAGGCAGCCAGAGGTGCATTTTGCCACTAATTACTTGATTTGTCTAAGGTTTGAGTCCAGGACTTGCGGAGTTTGCATGTTCTCCCTGTCTGGATGGGTTTTCTCTGGATAATCTGGTTTCCCCCATCAACCTAAAACACAAGAGAACAATAGACAAATCCTCCGGCTAGGTACTCCTGACAAGAGACATTTCCGAAAGGCAGGGTCTCTGTCTTTACATTGGATGTATTGGATGTAGTGATGGGTCGTTTGCCTATTCTTTGGAGTGAATCTGAAGAGACAACTCCTGTAGATGAGAGTCGAATCTTCAACTGCTCATGCTGAGCTCCGCTAAAAATCCACACTAGCAGAGTGTAATTTTATTTTGATGGGCACTCCATGCAGCCAATCACATGTGAGGACAGACTAGCTGCTGTAGTTTGTGCTCACATAGTGCATAAAAATAAGACTTTTATCAAAAACCATGACTAAAAGTAGTTTAACAATACACAAAATATTCATAATTTGGCTAAATTAGGCCTAAATAAAATGCTCTGAGTGATACTAAATGAAGAGCCATTGGAGAGCCGGCTCTTCTAAAGGAGCCAAGCCAAAAGACCCAAATTTTTGAAAAAAGACAGACTGTCCCATCACTGGATGCTCCTGTGTCACGACCCCTTCCTCTTTGTGGCCTGTGTTCTAATATTGTACATGTGTGCAGGTGAAGCCCAGAGTGGACCTGTGCTGTGCGTGCGCCAAGGGCATAATGCTTACAAAAAACCCGTCTACAGCACTCGCCCTCACTCCTCTCTCAGGCTGGTACCTGTGCCCACAGCACCTCGCCTTTTGCCTTACCTTTTAGTTTAGCCTTACATTATACACTGCTCAAAAAAAAAATACAGGGAACGCTAAAATAACACATTCTAGATCTGAATGAATGAATTATTCTTATTAAATACTTTGTTCTTTACATAGTTGAATGTGTTGACAACAAAATCACACAAAAATTATCAATGGAAATCAAATTTATTAACCCATGGAGGTCTGGATTTGGAGTCACACTCAAAATTAAAGTGGAAAAACACACTACAGGCTGATCCAACTTTGATGTAATGTCCTTAAAACAAGTCAAAATGAGGCTCAGTAGTGTGTGTGGCCTCCACGCCTGTATGACCTCCCTACAACGCCTGGGCATGCTCCTGATGAGGTGGCGGATGGTCTCCTGAGGGATCTCCTCCCAGACCTGGACTAAAGCATCCACCAACTCCTGGACAGTCTGTGGTGCAACGTGACGTTGGTGGATGGAGCGAGACATGATGTCCCAGATGTGCTCAATTGGATTCAGGGTCTGGGGAACGGGCGGGCCAGTCCATAGCATCAATGCCTTTGTCTTGCAGGAACTGCTGACACACTCCAGCCACATGAGGTCTAGCATTGTCTGGCATTAGGAGGAACCCAGGGCCAACCGCACCAGCATCTGGTCTCACAAGGAGTCTGAGGATCTCATCTCGGTACCTAATGGCAGTCAGGCTACCACTGGCGAGCACATGGAGGACTGTGCGGCCCCCCAAAGAAATGCCACCCCACACCATTACTGACCCACTGCCAAACCGGTCATGCTGGAGGATGTTGCAAGGCAGCAGAACGTTCTCCACGGTGTCTCCAGACTCTGTCACGTCTGTCACATGTGCTCAGTGTGAACCTGCTTTCATCTGTGAAGAGCACAGGGCACCAGTGGCAAATTTGCCAGTCTTGGTGTTCTCTGGCAAATGTCAAATGTCCTACACGGTGTTGGGTTGTAAGCACAACCCCCACCTGTGGATGTCAGGCCCTCATACCACCCTCATGGAGACACATGCACATTTGTGGCCTGCTAGGAGGTCATTTTGCAGGGCTCTGGCAGTGCTCCTCCTGTTCCTCCTTGCACAAAGGAGAAGGTAGCGGTCCTGCTGCTGGGTTGTTGCCCTCCTACAGCCTCCTCCACGTCTCCTGATGTACTGGCCTGTCTCCTGGTAGTGCCTCCATGCTCTGGACACTACGCTGACAGACACAGCAAACCTTCTTGCCACAGCTCGCATTGATGTGCCATCCTGGATGAGCTGCACTACCTGAGCCACTTGTGTGGGTTGTAGACTCCGTCTCATGCCACCACTAGAGTGAAAGCACCGCCAGCATTCAAAAGTGACCAAAACATCAGCCAGAAAGCATAGGAACTGAGAAGTGGTCTGTGGTCACCTCCTGCAGAACCACTCCTTTATTGGGGGTGTCTTGCTGATTGCCTATAATTTCCACCTGTTGTCTGTTCCATTTGCACAACAGCAGTGAAACTGATGTCAATCAGTGTTGCTTCCTAAGTGGAGTTACATTATGTTGTTTAAATGTTCCCTTTATTTTTTTGAGCAGTGTACAACACTGCACCCATTACTTTACAGACAGGCACATTCCATTGTTAGCTTCTTTTTTCATAATTTTGGTTAACCTTTTGTGTAAATACATCTTTATTTGTGGCCTAATTTGCTGCTTGGCCTTGTTTTTGTCGTAGCCATGAGCCTGGTTATGACAGCTTATCTAAGTCGTTGGACAAAGCTGCACTAAAAACAGGCATGATTGTGTACTGGAAATCTCTGCTCAGGCTCAACAACACTTCCACGAATCTAATTGCAAAAACATGGAAAAAACTGTCCAGAATTTAAAAAAAACATTAGCACTCTGGCACTCAGTCTAATACAGTATATATGAAGCTCACTTTAAACTCCTGAAACCAACTTTTCCTTTCGTTTATTGACCTGTACATTTGCCTTCAGCTGTGTTGTGCTTTTTAATGTGGCTCCAATTCCAATTAAAAAGTAGTATCTAACAAATTTATTCAGTTACTAAATATGGCAAAGAGAATGGTTGTTGTGCATTTCTAAGGACAACTGACACTTCTAATCACTGAGCCAATAAAGTCTCTAGATGATGAAGATGAATTGATGTTATTTTAAAGTATTTCAGGGTCTGACATGTGGGGCATATGTTTGAGTCATTTCCGTCCTGCAGGGGGAGTGTTGCTTGCCGGGCTTCATTAATAATCTCTTGCAGGAGAACACAGAAGCCTGCTAAGGTCCCTGTCCCGGAGAGATGAGCTAATCAGGGGCTCAGTGGGCAACAGCAGGAGCGCTCTGTCTTCTGTCTCAACAAACACACAGAGGAGCACCACAGGAACAGAAAAAAACATGTCATGAGCATTACCATGTGTGACAGTTACATGCATGTTACAGCAGCTCCTGCTGTGGCCCTTTGATCGTGTGGTGTTAGTTTGTATTAGCATCAAATGGACATATGCATTTGTACATGCAGGGAAAGTGTGACTTACTTATTAAAGGATAAAATGCACAGATACTACCCACAAATACCTCTGAAGCACAAACATGTACAGTGCTAACCAAAAGGGAGTGCATCTTTCTGGATTTCCTATATTTTTGCATATTTGTTACACTTTAATGTTTCAGATTACAAAACACTTTCTAATATTAGACAATGGTAACCAGAGTAAATACGACATGTTGTTATTTAATTTAGGGAAAAAGCTATTCAAACATACCTGGGTAAGTAAGTACACCCTTGATAAAGTGTGATTAACCACAGTTTTTCAGAGTAAACAGAAAGGGTTACAAATCCATTTCGAAGGCTCTAGGACTCCAGCAAACCTTTGTGAAACATTATCCAGAAATGGAGAAGTGGTGAACCTTTTCAGGAGATGGTGAGGTACACCAATCCACTGATCTCCTTACCTTTTTCATGAGCAGGTTTTTAAGATACTTAAACTCTTCAATTTGAAGCTGGAACTTTCCATCAACCAAGTAAAGGCAGGGTTTGCTCTCATCAAACTGTTCCTATACACACTGAAGGTCCTGGTTTGATGAAGATTCTAGCACCATCATCATCTGCTGGTTTGGCAGTGGGTCAGTAATGGTGTGGGGTGGCATTTCTTTGGGGGCCCGCACAGCCCTCCATGTGCTCGCCAGAGGTAGCCTGACTGCCATTAGGTACCGAGATGAGATCCTCAGACCCCTTGTGAGACCATATGCTGGTGTGGTTGGCCCTGGGTTCTTCCTAATGCAAGACAATGCTAGACCTCATGTGACTGAAGTGTGTCAGCAGTTCCTGCAAGACAAAGGCATTGATGCTATGGACTGGCCCCGCCCGTTCCCCAGACCTGAATCCAACTGAGCACATCTGGGACATCATGTCTCGCTCCATCCACCAACACCACGTTGCACCACAGACTGTCTAGGAGTTGGTGGATGCTTTAGTCCAGGTTTGGGAGGAGATCCCTCAGGAGACCATCCACCACCTCATCAGGAGCATGCCCAGGCGTTGTAGGGAGGTCATACAGGCACGAGGAGGCCACACACACTACTGAGCCTCATTTTATCTTGTTTTAAGGACATTACATCAAAGTTGGATGAGCCTGTAGTGTGTTTTTCCACTTTGATTTTGAGTGACTCCAAATCCAGACCTCCATGGGTTAATAAATTTGATTTCCATCGATAATTTTTGTGTGATTTTGTTGTCAGCACATTCATCTATGTAAAGAACAAGCATTTATTAAGAATATTTCATTCATTCAGATCTAGGATGTTAGGTTTATGTTATTGTAATGTTATTTTAGTGTTCTCTTTATTTTTTTGAGCAGTGTATTTAGATGACACAGCAGTTGTGGCATGTGTGAAGGAAGACAATGAGGAGGAATACAGGAAACTCATCTCTGATTTTACAGACTGTAGAAGTGAATGGACTAGTTCTACATGTGTCAAATAAGTAGATGATTGTGGACTCTGGCAGGGAGAAACGTCCCCATGCCTGTTAACATTAATGGAGAGAGCATGGTGGTCATTTCCTCTTACAAATATCTGGAAGTCCACCTCAACCACAAATTGGACTGGTCAGTACAGACTAATGCCTATTATAAAAAGGTCAGAGCAGACTTTTCTTTCTGAGAAGTCTAACGGCTGATTTCTGTAATGAGATGTTACGTATTTTTTACCAGTCAGATTCTGGCCAGTGCTGTATTTTTGGGAGTTGTCTGTTGCGGGGAACACCATTACTGGTGATGGAGAGTAACCAGCTGGACAAACTGGTCAGAAAGGGTATGTCTGTGATAGTAGGAGGGTGCACTCTATGGGGGAGTTGGTAGAGTGGCAGGCTATCCTCTCAATAACAAAAGACATCCTCTGCATAAGATTTTGGAGAGCCTCCTTTCACTGCCCTGCAGGACTGCGAGGTTTAGGAGATCATTTATTCTGGCTGCCATAAGACTCTATAACTATATCTTGTTAAACATGCACTTTATTACTATTGCCAATAGCTTTCTATTAGATTCTATAAAATGTTCCTGCACACCTAACAACAAACGCATTTCAATTAGAAGCAACAGTGCAATGAGGCTTTATTCAAAACTCAGACCATTCTTGCAAGTTTATTCAAAAGCTAGGTACCACTCTGACCACATTTTTCAGAACAGATCATTCCTGCCTTGAATGAAATGTGAAGAGTGCTGTTAAGCTGTTGACTTTCCTAAATTGAAGGAGTGGTTATAACAATAGTCAGTCTATGCTGAAGAGAGAATCTCTGACAAGGACTATGCAATTGTAACCGATAGTCCCAGGAATATGATAGCGGCTAAAAATGTTCCATTTTCTAAAATTTGAGTGCACACTTAACCTCGTCTCACACAAATGGTTTGGAGGTGAACCATGCTACAAGGTCGCTGGAAGAGGGTCATCAGAGAGTTGGCTATTTTCATTGTATCCCCATTACATGTCATGTTGTACAGGAAATGCATAACCTCCTGAACTTACCTCGACCTAAACTCATACAAGATGTCGTCACCAGATGGAACAGTACTTTCAACATGTTGGAACATTTTTGGACAACTATAATGACTACTCTAATATCAAAGAATCTACAAAAAGGAATCAAAACTCCCAAGATACCTTCAGAAAATAGAAGATGGTTGACCCTTTGTTGCAAAGTTTAAAAAGTGAAGACTCTTTGAAGACTTTCTGGTGCACTACTAAGCAACAGAAGAACAAGGTGAAACTTGTAATCAATTGATTGTTAAAGTGCTTTGTTACTGTGGACCAGGAGCCAACAATTGCTTATGGTAATACTAACCACCATGGCTATCTAGTAAGATGTTAAGGTTAAAGTATACTTTACTGACCCCTGTTGTTCTCTGCATTTGACACATTTTTCAATGCCGAGGAGCAACCTGTCAGGAGCAGAGCACGTCAGGAAGACTGTTCCAGAGTTTAGCTGCAGAAAACTGAAACACTGCTTCACCGAGTTTAGTTTAGACTCTGGGCACCAGCAGAAGACCTGTCCCTGAGGTTCTCAGAGTCCCAGATGGTTCATATGGGACCAACATGTCAGAGATATACTTTATTGCTAAGGGTTAGATTCTAGAGGGAGACACAAGGTGACAGCTGACACTTTCTCTTTGTTTTTCTCTTTGCAGTTGTCAGCAGGAGAAAGTCAGTAAGTTGTTGGTATAGAACTTTTTCAAGGACTGTACCTAAGCAAGGTCATACGCTTCGTGGCCACCTAAGCACACAATTTTTCTAACACTGCAATTTCATCATTACTTACTATAAAAAGGTAAGGCTCTTGTAAGGGTCATGCTAATTTGTTTTGGGTCAAAATAATGTACTGTCACAAGTGGGAGAGTTTTTGGTTTTGCGGCAGCGACAATCATCAAGCAATATTTTTTAACAACAACCCTTTACAAACATTTTCAACAGAAGACATTCCAGATTGATGTGTAGAGCTGTGTGTGGAGCAGACTTCTACACATAAATATGTTTTTTGCCTGGTTAGTGTCTTCAAAACTCTTAAGCTGTCTGCACAAAGTGTCCTTCTTTCAACTCACTTTTCTTTTATATTACATATTCCATTTTATTCTTACCATTTACTATAAAATTCTACACAAACAGTTCAGTATAACACCTTCAGGACTCTTTTTAAAGCTATAATAAACCTCATATCCAGATGACTTCATACAGAGTCGAACTAAAGGGCGCGCTGCTCTTGTCTGTTGTCTTAGCAAAGCAAATTAAAAGAATGTAACGGTATAAAAGGATGTGATATCTGATCCAATCAACAGTAAAACACTAGCAGCCAGCAGCAGGTTGTAAAGGCCACACTCAGAGAGAATTAAGTCTTTATAGAGGCAGAGACAGGGCAGATAAGGAGCTTCATAACACACACAGGGGTTTTAGTGTCTTCTGTGGCTGTTGTCAGAATGTCCCGCTGCACTATAACCTCTGATGATGTGTACAGGACATGATCAAGGACACCCTGTAACTGCTATCTATACTTCATCTGCTACCAAGAAACTTCACAACCAAGATGTAATAGTAAAATGACAAGTGAATAAAGTATTGAAATCCCAGAATACTACATACAACTCATGCAACACGGTATTTACAGTTGTGACAGCCTGCGTGTCATCACTGGGCAGTCACGTCAATAATAATCTTATTAAGTTATCATTCATTCCCTACACACCCACTTTCACGCTCGCACCTACACCGCCAGTCCTGTCCCATGACACTCCCTCAGTCTACTCACCCATTCATCCACCATTCGCGCCTCCAGTCAAACCTTCCCCTTCCTTCTGCTCAGGTGCTCAGGCGTGTAATTTCCGGGGGGGTTAGGGGGGTTATGACTCCCCCAAAAATCAGGTCAAGCCAATATAACCCCCCCAATAATCACAACATTGCGATGAATACAAATATGAATTATTTTGCATGAATAACTTGTAGATTTTCTGTATTCATTTCATTTGCCAGTAAAATAGTAATTGGTTTATTCAACCCCCTTCCCCAGAATACTTGGTATGGCCCAGTCCACTCTCTCTCCTGTAGCAGTGATAGCTGGCTGTCTTCGTGCGACAACTTACTTTTGGTTCATTTAAGTTGTTTATTTAAGAACTGAAAGGACTAAAACAGAGCTTTAACTGTGAACTTTGTTGTATATACCCAGAAACACCGGAAGCCAGTGCATTGTGGGATTTTGAGTATGTTCAAAAAATTATTTGTTTAAGTTGCGGGTTTTTTGTGTTTGAATTTTTTTTTTTATTAATATATATTGAGTTAAAAGTATCTTTTGTGTTGAGTGACCTCATTTATTGTTTGTCATTTGGTTGTGTTGTAACAGGGTATATATTCAGTAATATATGTTCTTGTGTGATCAGGGGGACTTAACCAGTCTAAAATAACTAACATAACCAAAAATGAACAAATCATCTCATACGCCAGGAGAGAGACCTGGCTGGCACCCCACAAAATAACCACAACCATAAAACTAACCAAAATAATAACAACTTGCGAAAAAGTCAAACTGTCACATAGTTTGACAACAACACAAAAGAGTGTTGTTGTGGGTGTTAGGTATATGCATGGCCACTGATCACTATTATTATATTGAACAGCAGTTGTAAAAAATAATTATTTTGTAACAATATCAGGAGGGAAAAAAAAAAAATTTCAACATACATTAAATAATGTTATAAAAGAAAATCACTTCAGTGTCTAAGAGTGCTCCTACCTGTTCTTCTTCTTCTTTTTTTTTTTTCAGTTAAAGGGGCTCGTATTTTTAAACCAATCTCAGTCACCTGTTCAACAGCATTATACATTTTACAACCCTGTTGTTTAAAACAATATCTGACTAAAAAAGAACAAGTATTCTACTGGTGCCATATTCAGGCCATAGAGTGAGTTATATTCTTTTCCATATTTCCTCCACCTTAGATCCTGGGTCATAATAGTGAGGAATTTATTTTATAAAAATGTAAGTCTGATCATGTTAGAAAATAACATTATTTCAGTGTGTCTAATAATGCTTCTACCTGATCTTGGGATTAGATTTTTTTCAGTTACACATTAGTTAATGTGAAATTAATAAGGTTTTGAGCATATGTTTGTTCTTAGCTTCCAAAAAAAAAAAAAACATATGTTCTATTCAGGGCATAGACTGCATTATACAATTTCTTATATTAATACTTTATCTTAGCTCCTGGGGAATGGGATCAATGTTAATTCATGGAAAAATTACATATTTCTGGGACAACTAATGCAGCAATGCATTTATATATATATATATATATATATATATATATATATATATATATATATATATATATATATATATATATATAGCCCTTTACAAACAATGTCTCTGGACCATCTCAGGAGGTGTGCCTTCTGATCTTCTCATGACCTGTGCATACATATATCAGGTTGAAGTCAGTAGGTTGTCAGTAAGATTTGAGCACACAT
Source organism: Bostrychus sinensis (assembly GCA_020698575.1). Classification (NCBI taxonomy): domain Eukaryota; kingdom Metazoa; phylum Chordata; class Actinopteri; order Gobiiformes; family Eleotridae; genus Bostrychus; species Bostrychus sinensis. Next base: position 7,516,596 of record CM036257.1, on the reverse strand, counting down.
GAGAGGAGCATGTCCATGTGCCACGGGGTGTGCTTAAAGCTTAATGATGCTTAATTAGTGTGGTTGCTAGCAACACAACACTAACAGATAAATGAGCCGAGTCCTTCACAGTGATAGCGGTTTAAGTGCTGATATTATCACTTCACCAACATCAAAGACACATCATCACCATCTCCTAACACATGCAAACACCTGATCGCTCCGGACATAGCACTAGGGCCATCCAAGGTTCATGCCCTTTTCAAGAGAGGATCCTTGTAACGGTGCATGTGTGTAAAGGGGTAATAGTTTCCTAAATGGAAAGGCTGGAAAGTTAAAACTGTTGTCAAGGTGTCACATACACAGAACAACCTAGGCTGCACGTTGATGCCTGTCTTTAATGCAAAAGATCAGTTTCATATATAGTGCAAGAGTGCAACAGAAGACAAAAGAACAAAAGAAGATACCATTTTAAAAGGTTGGTTGCTGCTTTTAAAGTCTGCCACACAAAAACACTACTGCACACAGCTTGAATGAACCAAGAGTGAAATTGAGTTGCAAAAAACAGATGAAAAGAGTTTTTTGTCCTCACCTTAGATAAGCAGAACGAAGCCTCAGACGCTCTAAACTGTAAGACTCCACACCTGCAGTATTTATTTTCCAACTCGCACTTGAATTACCTTTGGCTTATGATGAATGCCTTTCCACACAAGCACACCTGAATACTTCTCCCTCTGATCAATACTCAATTAAACTGGCTTTTCCTGCTTTGGGGATTATGGGCCGGTTGAAATGGCTTCTTTGTGAGGTGATAGCGACCCGGAGGAGAGCTAAAGACAGAAGCTAGTGGAGTGATCAGCTAGTATGCATCATTACTCCGGCAGTCGATGGTAACAAAGTGTCCCGGACCGCACTAGACCGCATTAGAGAGACTGAATTGGGCAGACAGGCAGATGCTTAGAGTGTTAGCCGCAGCGTTACCGAAGTGGATGTGTTAGCGAGCCCTCTGTAGTGCTGTAATGCGGCGCTCAATAGACACTTTAACTCTTGGTAAACAACATTAGCCACAAGCACATTTTGGAAACAGACGTTAAGAGGACTGTAATACATTTGCAATGGCCTTAGCCAACAAAAATTCTGCATAAACAAGATCAATTGGGGTAATAATAACAACCTATTCACTACGCAAGTGTAGAGGATGGTGGTGGTTCAAGGACATGACAGAGTAGACTGAATACACAACCAAAATCTCTACAAAATAGGTATTAAAATGTCAATAAAGGGTCCCTATAATGCTAAAACCTTTTAATCATGTTATAATTTTGTTTCCACCACAAAAACATACCTGGAGTAGTATATGCTCATACACTATCACCAGGCTCGCTCTGATAACTTAGCATTAATATTCCCGTTAATACAAAGCAATCAGCTCATTTATCTATCTGTTAGCGTCATGTTGCTAATAGCCATGATAAGTAGCTATTTTATGCTCTGTCCATTCTCCACCGTTGCCAGCAGGAGGCGTCAGACACCTAATTGAAGCGTTCTCTGCAAAGTCAAAGTAACATTTCACCAAAAGAAGATGTTGTCCATACATATACATTATTTTAAATTATAAAACATGTCATACTATTGCAAAGGTGTTCAAAACTATTTAAAAAAAACTGAAAAAAGCATTATATAGGATCTATAAATGAGATGGGTTGCAACAAAGGATGAATTGGTGCTGACATAGGACAGTGATTCTCAAACCCATCACACCAAGCAAGTACCACTTTGGCTTTCAAAGTATAATCGTCTTTGGACTAAAATGTCCATTACAAAAGCATGGTCTAAATCAGGACAATACAATGGACAATAAACCAGGTTTAAGCCAGAACTAAACCCCTAAATCAAGATGAATTCTGGACTAAAACAGCAACAACAGTAGAGCTGCAGAGAGCAAGATTTGAACCGCCAACTTCCCAGTTACTGAACACTGCTTTGAATGAACAGTTTAATATATATTGCCCCAACTGAATGAATGTGAGAGTGAATGGTTGTCTATCAGCACATGTGACTAACTGGCCCTGGTCCCGTATGCAGATAGCCTCAGGCCTTCAGTGGCTGGGACAGGCTCCAGCCACCTGTGACTCCTAATGGGAATAAGCCACAAGAGATAGATTAACAATGCAGCATGGTCTCTGGGTATATTTCAGCACACACCACTTCAGTGTCAGTGTTTTGCTCATGTAGTATAATCAAATTGATATTTAATTCATCTGTCTTCAACTTAATCCCAAGTGGCTGCACAATGGCCCAGGGTAATGCAGAGTGGACATGCCGACTCCACTCGGAGAGTCTGGCCCCTCTTCACTAAGGCTGACACTGGTCCTGGCTTGTTCAGGCTCAATCTGGGGCTGGGACTGGTAGTGTTTATGCCTGTGGTCCTGTTTTTAACATGCTTGACGTGTTGCCAAAGATATGTTGATTTTTTACACTAAAATACCTGTTATATTTCAAATAATATGCTCTGCCACTGTCCACCCCTTACATTGGTAAATTGGTCATTAAAAAAAATCTTTTTTATATATAACTCTCTTCATGTACGTATTTAACTGGTTTGGGGTTAAATTAAAGCAAGTGACTTTTAAATTAAATCTGTGGTTTCGAAACTGTGGAGCAGGTATCCCCACGGGTACACAAAAAGGGGTACTTAAAAAAAATTGTAATCACATGATTTGCAAATGTCTTGGATGTAAATTATGTATATTAAAAAAATATATCAGTAAAGGGGCGACAGTGGGGCAGTAAGTTAAGCATTTACCCAGTAACCATAGGGTAGCCAGTTAAAATCTCAGCTGAAGTGCCCCTTGGCAGGACACTTGACTCAAATTGTCTTCTCCAGTCAGCATGTATGACAGGATGGGCATCTGGTGTAAAAACTCTGTCAAATCACCATGCAGCTAGTTTGTTGTGGCAACCCCCAAATAAGAAAGGGAGAAGAAAAAAAAGGAAATATCAATCAACATAGTCTAGTGACTGAAAAATACACATACACTGTACATACAGCAAATTCATGTTTGTGGCATGGAATATTTTCACTGTAAAGACTAAATGTTTGATTAATATCTTTCTTTTTTTTAAAGTGAAAAGGTGTTACTCACTGACCATACTGGTAATGCATTAATAAATAAATCAATTTGGTGAGAATTAATTCACTGTAAGAGATTTTATTTGATGTGTGCTGGGCTCACAGACACCTTTTTAAAGTGCGCCGGAGCAGGAGGTACATTGCTGGAGGTCAAATGTCTGAAGGGGTATGAGTCTGTGAAAAGTTTGGGAGCCACTGAGTTAAATTGAATAAGGCACATTTAAGAACTGTTTTTAAGCCTTTTTGCTTTGTGGATTATACTGACCACAACAAATCCTGATTTCAACAACCTTCACAGTATTTTCACTTGAAACCAATGTCCGGGGGCGTATCAAGAACTGTATAAACAATGCCCACAGATTTCCCCTAGAAGTGCATTGTGCATTATCACCTTGCATTTGTGTAGTTTCTTTGAGCTTTCTGGAATCTTTTCTTTGTTGTTGTGTTCAGTTTATGTCAATAGCCTGCACTTTTATTGGCACACAAAGTAGATTTTCATTGCAGCAGTTTCATGTTATACTGTAGAGTGAGTGCAAAATCAATTGTTTAGATTTACTGTTGTTTGATGTTTAAAATCTATTCTCTATAGGGCCTCTCCATACCTAAATAAAGCAGCCGGGGGGAATCTGTTATCCCAACTTTGGACTAATCAATATCCAACATAGGTCTATCTAAGTCCATAGAGTCCAACTTCAGAAAATCCTCTTTTGAATTACAGCGTTTTAATGAAATACCATGTGCACATACCACATACCTGCGCCTGAAGGCCTCCTCATGTGTTCCCATGTATAATAGAAGAGCTCTCATGTACAGTGCAGAGTGTTTAACTGTTGTACTGGTCGCCTATGGGTTCATCAAAGGGAATACAGAGCTCCCACGTAAAGACTTGGTAAATGGAATGGCATGGTGTTGTAGCAGGGGCCAAACCTCTGTGTGTGTGTCAGATCATTTAAACATGAAAGACACTGGTTTGTTTGGTTTCCTCTGACATGTGTTATGTAATGTGATTGTGAGTGTGAAGTACTTATGGATATGTATGAGGCTGTGAGCAGAAGCACTAGCACAGATACATAACGGGTTGGAAGTAATGCAGAGCAAATCCTGGACTTTTTGACTCACAAAAATAAAACTGAGAAGTGTGCGAGTTGTAGAATATCTTCTTGAAGTTTAGAAGCTACTCATATACAGTAGCTATCACTCTTGACTGTAAAATTGGATAAACTAGTCTTTTGTGGTTTTAAATGATAATAACAATAATAAAAAAAACAACTTCATCAAAACTGATCTATATAAAAATGTTCCTACAGCCCTATATTCCCATGTAAAAATTTGTATGTGAATGTGTGAATGTTACTGTCGGTATTGTATGTGGTAAATTATAATGGCATTGAGTCCAAGACAAATTTCCCTCAGGGCACAATAAAGGTTTCTTCTATTCTATTCTATTCTATTCTATTCTATGTCAGCACATTTCAAATGTAGGCTCTATAATAACACAGTTCTTTAAAAATTAGGCTCTATGTTCCCACAGTCCTTTCAATTTAAAAATTACAGTAATTTTATAAACAACATAACAGTACTCAGATATTGCAAAGTATTTTGTCATTTTGGCATATTAACAGTGTGTTTAATGTTTATTTAAATGTACAAAAAAAACTCTGTAATAACAATAATAATTGTTTACAATTTACCGCAAATTTTGTTTTGTGCTAATACAGTATTTGTAAAATTATGGAACTTAAATGTTAAGTTTTTTTACTTTTTTAAAGGTGCTATGAGCAGTATATATTGTTTTTATTTCATAAAAATTGCCCACGTGTCCCAAAATGGTTAACATGTTTAAATCAAATATTAGTTGTACTGATAACAATGGTATAGTTGATTTATTAACAGTTAAAGATATATTTTACATAATGGCCAACTTGTTTTTGTTTACTTTTTTTTTTTTTTTTTGCTCTAAAACTGAATTGCTGATCATCCAATCAGAAAAGAGACCATTGTTTTGAATTAGACTGAAGTACTGTTTTCAAACCAGTATGTGCCCATGCTGCTTACAGTACCTACAGTACCTTTAAATCCATAAGTGTATAAACAACTTTACAGTGAAAACCATTTTACTGTATTTCCATTGATAATACAGTAATTTCACATGCGGGAATTCCTTTGCATGTATTTTGTCTTTATAGTTACAAAATACTGTAAGTGGCCATCAGACATTGATACTGTACAGTCTGACATCTGAATTTCAGCGCAGTCATACCTGATCCAGCCTCACTTCCCCAGGCCGTCCCGCCGAAAGCCGTCAGCTCTGGTTTTGAGTTTATAGATCTGTGAACAGCCGGGGCCACGCTTGCCGGTTCGCCTGATTGCCTGACATATTTCCTCAGCGTCTCTGGGCTCATCTGCGGCTGTCAGCTCTTCAGACGCGCTTGTGGAAGCCGTAGCCCCTGGACATGGCTAATTCCCCGTACAGCCAGCCTCTTTTACACCCCTCGTACCTGGAGCAGGGCCAGCGCTGTCAGGACTGATGTCTCCATTGGCTGCAGCAGTTAAGTCTGTATGAGGTGAGCTCCAGAGTGGAACATTTTTATTTCTCTGTGTCCCTCACTGCTCTCCAGTGACCTCTCTGTGTTTCCTCTCCTCTGCACACCATTCTAGCCTCTTCTACTTTTTTGTAAAGTAGTAACTGGATGTTGGATGTGTTGGGCTGGTGGATTTTTAGAAGTAAAAATAGATTTTTGGAAAGCTACACTAATTGGAATGCCACAAAAAATATGGTATGCCACTAATTATAAGAGCAAAAGAAGTGCTCAACATTATTGTTACTTGAGCAAGTGTAAAGTTTATTTAAGCAGAAACTTCTTACTGCTACTACAACTACCCCTACCACTACTACAACATCTTACTGCTACCACCAATACCGCAATTACTATAATACAACTACTACTACCCCTACAACGATGAAACACTTTTTTTGGTGTGTTCTGCACCATCAGGCGCTCCCTTAGAGATAAGGTGAGGAGCTCAGTTACCCAGGAGGAGCTCGGAGTAGAGCTGCATCAAGAGGAGCCAGCTGAGGTGGCTTGGGCATTTGTTTTGGATGCCTCCTGGACCTTTCCTGGGAAGGTGTTTTGGATGGAGACCCCGGGAAGACCTATGACATGTTGGAAGAAATATGTCACTTGGCTGGCCTGGGAGTTCCTTGGGATCCCCCCAATAGAGCTGGAGGAACTGTCTAAGGAGAGGGAAGTCTGGGCATCTTTGCTCAGACTGCTGCCCCTGTGACCCGGCCCCTTATAAGCACAAGAAAATGAATGGATGGATAACTCTTTCCTACATCTGTGATGCTAATGCGCTACAGTTAGCTAGATAAAAATATGTGTGAAGCACTTGAGTGTTGTGGAGGTTTATTTACAGAAGCCTATTATCAGCAGACAACAAAAGTTAAAAAGTTAAAAATTGAGAAAGAATTGAGAAAGCCTCTTGGATAAGAGGTGAAACGTCTTCAACTTGAAAAATCTAATCCAGATGACTGCTTTTTTTTTTTACTTTTGTTGCGATGCATTTACCCTGGACGAGTGAGAGTCTTCACAGACATATTATCAGCAGAGTTTAGTACTAGCGCCACCTGCTGTTGTAAATAGTTATTACTCCTTACACATGCATAGAACGTACACGCTGCTCAGTCATGGGTCTGAACCGGTTTGATGTGTCTGTAGCCACATTTTGTGCCGACAAGAGGAGACGTGAGGAGTCAGAGCAGTCCCGTGTGTCCGCGCCTTTAGGTGTAGATTAAAAGATAACTCAGTGCATAAACAGAAGAATATTTTAAAGCTTATTATGTTATAATGGCTGTTTACTGGCACAAAAATTAAGCTATAATGTTGACCCGCTTCCTTCTTTCTCTTTTTTTTCTTCCATTTTTTCATCTGTTCTTCCTCTGAACAGCTGAAGCGGTCACCAAGGAGCAATAGCCCAAGGCCTCTTCTGCATCGCCCGGAGTCAGACAAGTGAAGTCCCTGCTCAACCTTCTCTGCATAACTCATGAAGACGTCCCGGGCTAAGGCACATCTGATACTCCTCACTCAACATGGCAGCCCTCCACACCAGAGGTAGCTTTATGTAAAGACTGGATTCAGTGGGTGTTCTCCAAACAGCAGCAGCAGGCCCAAAGCAAATCGATAAAGTAATTTTCCCCCAGACTTGTCGTAATTAACAATCTGCCATGTGCACTCAGAGGAACAGCGGGATTTGAATAGAAGAGCCACTTCCAGCTGCTGTTCGGGCCTCTTTGATTCAGGACTGAAGCCAGTCTCAGTGTATGAGTAAGCATTTAATACATCCCACACAAGTATTTAGCAGGGCCTTTTGTATAGCCGTCATGGAGTGCTCATGTGTGCCTTTATGTGGGTATGGCAGCTTCTGTTGATCACTTTTATCATTTAGCAAACAATTCAAACCTTCTCATAGTCTCATTTATCACAAATTGTCTAGTAGTGTTATTAAGCAAAACAACAAGCTAGCAATGACTTTATTTCTCAATGTTTATCATGTCAGAGCAGCAAAATGGCGGAAAAAACTGTATGTATACGCAGAGGGGAAAACAAAAGTAAAGCCGAGCAAGAGGTCACATGGACAACTAGACTTGTGAGTGTTTACGATAGCACTTTACTCCAAAATGTAGGAAAAAATGGGCAAAAGCAGCTAAGAAATGAGCAAAGTTACTGAGTTCTGCTTTAATACTTTGGTACACTCCAATATGGGGCACTAACATTGGCTGTTAAATTAATGGCTGCCAGAGAAAGTCAGAGACAGTGTATTTTAGCAATGGATATGTTACAAGTGGTGTGGTTGGAAACGCTAAGTCATAGATTTTGGTTTGACACCAGTTGGGATGGCAAAAGTAAACTCATTTCTTATCAATGATTCTTAATTAGAAAACTTTACTGGAAAATCTATCACTCTTTCTTTTCAACTTGTTTCTGTTTGGAGTGTAATTTTTATGGCAGCATTTTCACATATCCCAGTGAACAGCACTAAAAAAAACAAACAACTGAACCAAAAATGGCTAGTGTAACCACAACCTTAAAATTACCACTTTTCCTGCATTTGCATGTCGGTATGTGCAAACAATTTCAATATCATGGTCTCAGGAGTCAAACCCCTATAATTAGGTGGTGTATTGTGTCCACTGCTAGGGTAGACACTGATTCCCCTTGCAGCACAGCAGATGAGCTGACTCTGCCTATGTTTCCTTTTGTGTTTGGCAGACTTATGTGATAAAGAAAAAACACTTTTTTGTAGAATTGAAGCATCAGTACAGGACTGTGTGACTTTTTACCCCATGCTTCACCATCTTTGATTTAAGCCAAGGGAAAGAAACTCCATGACAAACAGATTTGAGCAGGAACCGACGTATAAACTGGATATACAGCGTCTCCCGGGGCAACAGCGAGCAGCGGAGGAAGCGTTGGCTCTGATCGATGCCATACATAGTGCATGAGCTCCTCTGAATAGGGCCTGGAGAGGTTGGTTCTCTGCTGGAGGAGAAGGGCCACTCAGATGTGGTACTAAGATGGAAAGGAGTAACAGAATGTATTTTTATGTGGGATGATAAACAGTGATTTCAGCTCAGATCGATCCATGGTTCAAGTCAAACAAAGAAAACAGCCTCTGAGAATGTTATTATACAGTATTACTATTTTACGTTATAACAGGTGACCTCAGTTGGTGGATGGGTGCATGAAACCTAGTTCTTTCCTCTTGGAGAATTAAGTTTTCCTCCCAAGGCAGAGCAGTTTTGAGGACTCAGGAAATGAAGCAGTATTGGAACTGTAGAAAGAAATGTTTTTGCATGGGCACTGAAAAGTTACTGCAGTCTAGCCGTGTAGTTCAAGTTTTTGTTTGAGCGTTCACTCATTAGTTTTCTAAAGTCAGTTCTTTTTGGGTCATAGAGGCTGGAGTCAATCACAGCTGTTCAAGGCCTGAAACAAGGTCCTAGACATCTGCCAGGTATTTGCAGCTCTAACACTTGTTTTTAAAGAGGCGGAAGCAGCTGGGCCCTGAAACACCGCACAGGGATTGGACCGGCCATAGCTCACGCACATGAGCATCCACTGCAACACAAGCACAGACAGGCAATAGTGATTGGGCACACAGGCAGGGGCCGTGGCAACTGTGATAGAGTAGTGTGACATTTACATCTGTTACAGAGAAAGTAGGCTAAAGCTATATCCACACAGAGGCGAAAATGTTATCGTTTCAAAAGTGTTCTCCATAAACTCAGCACTGTCTCAGAAAATGATTGTGTCCACACGGGTCCACGCAAAACTACTGAAAACACTGTAATACATATGCCTGGCCTGTTGGTGGTGCTGTAACGCCGCCACAGAAAGACATGTACAAACAGGGCATGCACAGAAAACTGGTGTGATGTAAACATAAGGACATGGAGGGGAATATAAACGTTCAAGATAGAAAGGGAACCTTAGTCTGTAGTGAGAGTAGCAGAATATTCTGCTGTAAAAGCCGTAAAAAGTTCAGTAGCTCAAACACAGCACCGTAAGACACCAGTGTTGTTGTTGGAGTTCAGTGCCTATGGGTTAAGGAGGAGGTGGAGTTACAGCGTCATTGTTTCAGAAAAGATGTGTATGGGCTGTAAACACAGAAACATGAATATGGGGTTTTCAAATTTTTTCCACTCTGCGACACGGTTTCAATGATCATATTCGGCATCTCAAAAAACACTGGATCTGTGTGGATGAAATGCCTATACGATAAAAAAAAAACCTGCGGATAAACTTAAGCCCATCTTCATACAAGGCCTAAATTCCTTTATGTAAAACATAGTACATGTTTACTATGTGTGTTACATTATAGTAAGACTGTAGTTACACTCTCTAAAGTGTAGTGTAGAGTTACCTTGACAATAGTACTAAAACTGTTAGAAATAACAAAAGAATAGGCAGAGTCCTATTATTTTTGCATTCTTACCATGTAGTAACACATACATAATACAGTATTTAATAAAATGGTATTTTATCCTTGTAGTATAACATTGCATGGATTAGGATTGTATAATCACTTCATCAAAATGATCCTGTTATTTCAACAATGTACTACTTGTACTAATGTACTACTACTACGGGTATATTTAAAGTTATAAAAGTTATAGGTCATTTGTTGAACATTTATAATAATTATGATTATGGTATTAGCTTTGAATGCATTAGCACAGACAAGCATAAACATGGTTTTGGAACCACAATATCCTGCTCTTGCAGCTCCTTCAGCATCTAACATCTGCTTATGTAAAGTCAATAAAGGAATAAGTAGATGAATTTAAAACAACCTGCTTCTGCCTCATCTTTTAATAAAAAAAATCTCCCTATTTTCCAGTATATGCCATGTATTTGCTCAGTAATTAAAACAGTTCTTTGTTAGTTTGCAGTTATTAATGACCACCCATATGCTATATTTCAGTTATAGGCGAAACCACTTTTGTGCATTAAAATTGGTTGTTCTTTGGAGCCAGAAGGTTGCAGACCTCATTGACTCGCATAACATATCATGGTGTAGCATACATTTTTAAAAATGTAATATATTAATATATTTCCAAAAGTATTAGCTCACCTGCCTTTACGCGCATATGAGCTTAAGTGACATCCCATTCATATTCTATAGAGTTTAATATGACGTTGGCCCACCCTTTGCATCTATAACAGCTTCAACTCTGGGAAGGCTTTCCACAAGGTTCAGGAGTGTTTATGGGAATTTTTGACCATTCTTCTAGAAGCACATTTGTGAGCTCAGACACTGAAGTTGGACGAGAAGGCCTGGCTCGCAATCTTCACTCTAATTCATCCCAAAGGTGTTCTATCAGGTTGAGGTCAGGACTCTGTGCAGATTCAGTCAAGTTCTTCCACACCAAACTCACTCATCCATGTCTTTATGGACCATGCTTTGTGCAGTGGTGCAGTCATGTTGGAACAGGAAGTGGCCATCCCCAAACTGTTCCCACAAAGTTGTGAGCATGAAATTGTCCAAAATCTCTCGGTGCTGAAGCATTCAGAGTTCCTTTCACTGGAACTAAGAGACCAAGCCCAGCTCCTAAAAACAGCCCCACACCATAATCGCAATTCAGTTATTTGGGTGGATGAGTGAATACTTTTGGAAATATAGTGGCTACTGCTTTGGCTGTAGAACTTTGAATACATAACATATGGCAAAAATAATCAGACTTTTTCAGTAAAGAGTCAAATGAAAAAATATACAGGTGATGTGCTATTTGTAATGTACCACTGATACCTAGGCTTACTTCCCTTAAATGTTTATTATTTACATATCCACATTTCAGAAATCATTCCATAGATAGATTACATTTGGAGGCATTGAGACAGGCCAGAGACGCGCCGCCGCCAACTACTTTACAGAGAAAAAAAAAAAACAGCTTAGATTGTCCCACACAAACACACAGCCATTCCATCGCTCTCCCGGAAAATTAAAAGGAAGAATTACCTTCATAAATATTAATCCTGGGTTCGGCGGTGGCGGTGCCCTTCACGATTACTCATGCTCTTCCGGCGCGAGTGCTGAGAGTAAACACTATCCCCCTGTTTACCTAATGTGCGGCGTTGGCGAGGTGAGTGGCCACAATTGATGCCTTCATATTCTATACTTGAAAACGCAATTAAAACAGTCTGCTGGATTCATCTCTCTCTTGTGCACCCTGTATTGGCCGACAGTTCATTTAAAATTAAAGTGCAGTAGTTCATTTCACAGCGCATTATCGCAGGCATGGGCCCCGAGAGCAGAGCGGGTGTGTCTTAAGGGCTTTGTTTCTTCTTTGAGACTAATATATTATTAGCTGGTAGCTTAAGTGTGACCGAGTCATTAGCGAGCAGAAAATAAGCCGGTAATGCTCCTCTGTATGTGATTATGGAAAGCTATTGTCCGTGGAATAGAGCTTATAAGCAGATACATATACTCCAATACAATTACAAGCTACATTTCAGAAAGTGTAATGAAGAACAGAATCAAAGTAACAAAATATAAAAGGTAAAGTAATCAGAGTATTTATGATGCATTCATGTAGACTACAAAATGAGAAGGTTTTCTGTAACTTCTACTTGGAGTTTCCTTCTTCACCAATGTGTCCATAACAACACAACAGTCCTTTTTGTAGTAGCTAGCCCTTTGACACAAAATTAACATTTAAAGTTATGCCTAGCACTATCTGCACTGGTTAAACATAATACAAAAATAACTGAATAACAAATTGTGAATTAAATTGCATGAAATGATTAACCTGGCTGCCCTGCTGCTCACAGTACAATTGGGGTTTCCACAGAAAATATGTACACAGAGCAAGATTGTTTAGGTATCCAATCAGAATAATGTTAAAAAGGCTAGATTATGTGTTTTCTCATATTTTTAAACCAATCTTGGTCACCTCTAGAACAGTGCTGTATGTTTTACAACATTTAAAGGCAGTATCTGAGTAAAAGAAAACTTTTAAAGAGGCTATATAATGAATGAATGTTATAATGTTGTTAATTAAAAACATACCTAGAGTTGTGTTTTGTTTCATTCACGCCTGTTTGAGTAATCCTTTATTCTCTGGCACACCAGGAAGCACTGACTAATCAACAACCTCTATACTTCCAGCCTGCTCTCATTCATTTATCTGAAAAACAATGTTCAGCTCTGTTTCCACTGATTCCTCACTACTATTTTAAATTTTATATTAAAATGGCATCATAGAAAAGGTTGAAGGAAGTAAAACGCATTTTTTTCTTTAAATTATGTTCAAAAGACACTCTGCACTCTACTGCCTTCTGCTGGTCTCTTCACCTGTTTTGCTATGGCACCAGTAGAAATCGTGTTTTTTCAGTCAGATAATGTTTTTAAAGGTTGTAAAATGTGCCATCAAGAAACAAGGGGAAGAGACCAGCAGAGGGCAGCAGAGTGCAATTATGCTATGGTCTTTTAAACATAATTAGTGAAATACAGCAGTCCACTTCCTTAAACTTTTTGTATAAAATAAAAAAATAGCTAGTCGATTTTGCAGAATATAGACTGCAACACTCAGCACACCGCTGCCCTCTGCTGGTCTCTTCACCCATTTCTTTATGACAGCAGTAGAGTACTTATTAAAAATGTTTTCTTTTAGTCAGATAATGTTTTTAAAGGTTATAAAACGTACTGCTGTTCTAGAAGCGACCAACACTAGTTTAAAAATATGAATAAAAGCATAAAATAGTTCCTTTAAAAGCTAAGTCACACTCACAACTGCCAGTACCACACCACAGGACAAGATAAGATGCAGTATTTTTAGTATGGAAACTCATCCATCAAATAACACTGGAGGGTGAACTAATAAATAATACTACTTCATTTTTCATATTTATGTATTTTTGTTTTGTTTTTTGTTTATTTTCAATTTGCAGCAAAAAAATAAACTGAATTGATTTAGAGTTCCTTGGGCACTGCAGTGTTCCTCAGGACATCGGGCAAAAACACCTTGATTACGTTTAGCTGCTGTATAACATTGTATTTGCTATACACTTCACACAGCCCTCTGCCCTCCACCTGTCTGAACCACGTATGAGCGGGGCCCGAGCCTCACTCCAGGGGCCACTCTCCAGGGACCTGCCTCTACCTGTAGACAGCCACATCTGACCATATACTACCCCACTGCAATCACACTGAGATACTGCTGCAGAATGCTGATGCACTCCAGGAGGCCATGAGATGAATTCTTAAAGATATGAGAAGGAAAAGTTTGCCGCTTGGCTAAAGGTGAAAGAGGAAACGCACCGACAACCAACTTAGTGATATTGTTTGCTAAAAGTTTTACTAAATAAAATCTTTTGTGATGTAGGTTAGGCATAGGAGCTTTTGGGTCGCAGTAAGTTCTAAAAGATAACTTTTTTATATATTATTAAATATTAGGAAGGAGAATGTGTTCCTCTGTTTTAAGAAGTGGGCTCATAAACAAGTCAAAGTTTGTAAAATGACTCCTGTCTGCTGTACGATGATATAAGATGTGCCTGAAGCAATCCCTGCTCTAAGATGCAAGGGTCACCTTGTAAAATATGAATAGGTTATTAAAGGTACAGTAGGCAACATTCCAATATATATATATATATATATATATATATATATATATATATATAGATAGATAGATAGATAGATAGATAGATAGATAGATAGATAGATAGATAGATAGATAGATAGATAGATATAGGCTGTGGAAGCATAACCTTAAAAATCTGTTTTTGTTGTTTTCTATTTTAGTTTAAAACTTTGACAATTTGGGAAATGGTTTGGACAGGATGCAAAAACATACTGTATTATAGATCAGTGCACAAGGTGTTATATTATTTTTGCACCACCAGATGGAGTCAAGAGTCATTCTATTAGGACAGCCTGATGTGTGTTGGAGAAATATTCAACAGTGTCTGGGCTTGAACCCACGACACCAAGGCAAGCTGTATGTATTGTTTGTTTGTTTTGTAAATGTTATTTCTAAATATTTATGAGGCATTTAAGACTTATATTTAAGTAAATGCACTTCATTATTTTTCATTTAATAATTAGTGACATTTAGAATACAAAACAACTTTTTTATACATTTTGTTTTTTGTTGTTTGTTTGTTTGTTTACAGGTTACATAAAGTTATTAGATGCATTGCACTACCACAAACTATCAAACATGGTAAAACAGTATAAAATGAGCTTTAGTCTGTTTATGCTGCACTGGGCTTCGCTGGACTTGCTGGGGGCACTGTCTGTGGTCTTCCTCCTCATCCTCCCAGTTTTTGTTGTCCTCTTCATTTGAAACTTTGAGAGTCTGGTCTGGTACTTCCTCATGGGTAATCTTTTTTGGGGACTCGCTACCTTGAGCTAAGACCACGTTCCCTCTGCTCCTGTGCCTGGGTTGTGTTGTCCTGCGAAGTCCATGTCCTATCAAAAGTCCTGAAATGTTGCATTCTGTCCTTTTGCCAGAAGCTTCTTCTTCGCTTGATTTTCATGTAGCTAGTATTGCACTAAGTGCGCACAACCCCCTGTATCCTTTAACAATGAAAACACGTAAACACGTCCCCATGATTGGCAGTGAAGTGTGATGTCACAGATGTTGCAATGTCCCGTGATTGGCGGTGAAAGTGTTAAAATAGTGTTGCTCTAAGGGTTATAGGGTTTATTCTTTTTGGAGGCATCGAGTGGTGACAGTGCAGTTTCCCCTTTAGGTAGCCACTTTCCTGTCAAGTAAAATACCAAGGTCCAATTCCCAAAGGGGAAACTCCTGACACAATTTAATTCTTGTGTCTGTATATAGCAAATGCTAATCAGTGTTCCCATATTGGCGATAGCTGAAAAAAATAGGAAGCAGCCAAAAACCCTTAAATGGTTTAGGTGATTACAATTCCATTTTGTACAGCTCTATTCTACAACATATTTTAATGCACCGAGTTAAAGAAGTCAGAACAAAAATACAGCCTAGTAGAAGAACAGATTTGACAGGAATCACAAGCAACACACTAATATGTTAGTGAAGGGTTGTCCAAACTTTTTTCACTGGGGGCCACATACTGAAAAATATCTGTGTATGAGAGCCACTCATCAGAGATGATTTCAAAGGATGTATTCACACCAGGAAAGTCCGTTGGTACGCTTCTTTGGTCCGAATGGAGTCCAGACTTTATTTTTTTCCTTTGGTTCGGATTGTATTCTTATTGCACTTTTTGCAAGTGGACTAAAGTTTGTAAACAGAAGCATGTGTGTGATGATCGCTGTACCCATTGGCCATGACACAGGCGGGACAACACAAAGACATGGAACCTGAGGACTTGTGTGCTGCAGTTACTGAGATATTTATTCTGATTTTACAGCTACAAATCTGTGAAAAACATTTTAAATATCAAGAGCAGCTAATTCGAAGTCAGTTTCACCACGCCATACTTGATTTTTTGCATCACCAAGGGCATTGTGCAAGCTGGCTGCAGGTGAGAAGATGCACTCTGTGCGCTACCCACAGCAGCGGTGCTGAGCAGAAAATGACAGAACACGTAGGCTATAAGTGTAAATATCAAAGAGGCACTGTATCCTCACTGTTCCAAATTTGTCCACTGTTCATGGCTTTTTGCATGACTTCCACCACTGTTTTATTTCCCGGCTACAGTGGCTCGTTAACTCCAAAAAGGCTGGTGATGTTTGTAGTTGGGCCGGATCGGGGCCGGTTTATATTCACACCATAAGCAAACTGTACCAGAGTCTGAGTGAAGCACCGCTTGTTTGGTCCGAACCTGAGTTCGCATGAGTGTATTCACACCTTGGGAAATGAATTCTGGTCCGTTTTAACCGGACCAAATGGGGCAGGTGTAAATAAACCCAAAGTCTCATTCGGCTGCTCCCTTTCTTTCAGGAGTCTCCATAGTGAATCATTCACATGGGTTCTTAGGCATAGGTTTTTACTCTGGGTGCCCTTCCTTAAAGTGGAGCTAACCCCCTGTAAGAGGCTAACCCCGCCCCCAGGCAAATTTTCAACTCACCACCGGGGGCATGTGTCTGTGAAATGGTTTTATACCAGAGCCGCGGCCTGTGACATAGGCAAAAACCAAGATGTACCACCTTAGGCCAATAGGAAAATTGGCCTAAGGTGGCCAGTTGCCACACTTCAACCACAAGAGGGCAGCACTAAGACAGTTTTAGACCAAAGATTGTCGAATTCAACAAGTTTACATGAAAATGCCAAAAATTGCACAGTAACAAGAAGAGAGCACCGTTAGAGCCCCATTTAGACAGTTTATCAGCAAAAAAAGTTTAGTTACTCTTTAACCACACACTTATCTAGGCTAAGACCAGCACATGGTATGTTTTTTTTTTATGTTTTCTTTTCTTTTTCTTTTGGTGTTTAATTGTATTTATTTATTTATTTATTCATTTATTTATTATTTATGTATTTGTTTATTTATTTATTTTTTGACACCACTAACCACAGGTTTTCCATTTTGTCTTCTTTAATGCCATGTCCATTTTACACAAAATGTTTGTTGTGGAGCTACTCTGTGTAGAAATAACTCATGCCATAGTTTGGACACCCCTGTTGTAGCGATTGAAAAGAGAATGATGGTTAGATCTGACATGACCAAAGTCTAGCTTAGGGGACAGTCAAAGAACTTCATGCAAGATTTCATGTGGCCACTGTCTTTAAAGATCTCAGATATATTTAGTGATTATCAAAGTATCCTGCAGTCACAAGTGAAATGAAGAAGTACAATTATACTTGCACTTCAACTTGCATTGCCATTTAAAGAAATTATAGTTTTTGAAAAACATTCTTTTTTACACAGTTTTTAATCTGTCCCGTTTTGAAAAGGCTTGGACACCCCTGACTTACACAGAGTCCTGTGGCCATTGCTGCACCAAACCCCAGTCTTTCCATCTATCTAACCGGACAATTTTGAAGCTCACAAAAATAACAGAAAATGTTCTTGCTATCAAAAAGTGCATGCCTCTTTCTTGTGTGCCACACTTGGTCCTTTTTGGCCAGACCTTAACCCTTTCTCAGCGGGTGGCAGCTAACAACACCTTCTAATGGCTTTATCACAGCCAAAGAGCATTTCTGGTGTTAGAAAACAATCTGCAAACACCACACTTAATGCTTTCAACAAAACAAAGTCTGCACCAAACACAGCCAAAAAACACATTGACAGGAGTGCACCATTAACCATTGACTATCTGCATCACTGTGCTTTGTAGCTATGGTGTTATCAGGAAAAATGCAAAATGACAAGAGCCAATAAGGGGCTCTTTGACTATTTCTTTGTGCCACACTGTAGCATTAGTAAATGTAGTTTTACAAGAGTAAGGTTCTATTAACTGACGAGTTTCTTCATTTATAGCCTATAGATATGTAAATATTTCATTCTCACCATTTATCACCAGTTGATGTTGAACATATCAGTCAGGGCTGTGCCAAAAATAAAATTTCATGTTGAATTGCGGTTAAGTTTAAGGTTGATCTTGATGATAAGCTTAGAGCCCTTTTATTTGATACAAACAATGTCTACCAACCAATCCATGAGCAAGCAATAACAAGAGTGGAGTTCAATAGGAATATTCACCTTACTTGCTATAAAGGTAAATGCTATGAAGTAATGCAATAAAAGACAAACAATTGCAAAAAGTGAATCTAAATCATATTATCCACCATCATGTCTACATTTCTTGTAATTACTGCCTCTAGTTTTCTTGCATCTTCAATAATCAAGTACTTACTTACAGTAGCCGACTAGTTCTGGATCAAGCTTGTCTTTTGATTGTCTAAGCAATATATTAAGTGAAATATACTGTATATTAGGTCAAATATGCCACATTCATAGACGGACTGTAGTAGCTGTGTTGGCCCCCTTCCAGAGCAAATGTGAAACTACGCCTATGTTTACATCGTACTTGCTTAGAAAATGGGGCGTGCATCGTGGTGCACAGTAAAAGAAGCGCAGGATGCTTCCCCTGCACCTTTTAAAGCAGAACTCAGTAACTTTTTTACCTTGAAGTGATGGTTAAATGAGTTGTTGTTGGGTAAATAAAGTGCCCTTTATCTCCCCCTGGTGTCTCTGGGTTGAAAGTGACACTTGCGCACCGTCAACGCGATGTCATTGAAGTCTTGGGTCTTGCAAGAAAGTGGCACATCAGGGTTAACAAAACAACAAGCAAGCGATGACGTAATTTCTTGATTTTTGTTGTGGCAGAGCGGCCAAATGGCAGAAAAAACTTTGTATGGATACAAGGAGGGGAAAACAGAAGTAAAGCTAAGCGATTGATCACAATAGGAGTCAACTGGACTTGTGAGTGTTTATGACAGTGCTTTACTCCAAAATGTAGGGGGAGCTCTATAAAGGAAAATGAGGCAAAACGGCAAAGAAACGAGCAGTTACTGAGTTCCGCTTTAAACTCCCTATTGCATGTATTGTTTAAAATGATAGCCACTTAGGAGTCTAAAACTCACAACAAATTCCATAATCACCTAGCCTATCTGCTCTCTTATGTGTTTAAATTATTGCTATTCTTATTATTGCATAACAACTTAGAATGGCATAAAAAATATTCTACTTCTTTAATTTTCTTTTTCAATAACATGTAAATCTCATATATAATCATCTATAAGTCCACTTTTTTGTTTTTAAATAGCAAAATAAAAAATAAATATAAAAAGGAAAGAAGATCGACCAATATGGGGAAAAAATCATGATCAGCACTAGTGTCAATCCACTTGAAGAAGAAACATACTATTTTTACAGCCATTCAAAAGAGTTATTATGGGTTTAGACATGAAATATGATACTTTGATTTACTGATTCTGTACATGTACCATAAAAACTGCTGGATGTGAGTTTTTGCCTAAAGGTGGATCCATAGCCTTGTGGATGAAAACATGAGAACCAGACCATGTGTACAGCTGACATTAATAAGCTCCAGTTGCTCCTTAGAGAGTCTTCACAGGCCAAAACCGGGCCTGCTTCTACACATCCAAAGACTCAATGTGTTTCTCAATAGTGTAAAAATATCCTTTGTCTTTAAAAATAAACAGAAAACTAGAAGAGTTCAGGTTTTTGCTGTACTTGGGTGAAAAGTAACACTCAAAAAACTGATGCAAATCTACCCATCTAAGCTGATGGACACCCACATGGCTGTAGAGTCAAACATACTGTGGCTCAAATGCAGCTGTTTGGTGGATCTGCAGACGGTATTAACTTTGTCTCTCGTGGCTTCTGTGGAGAGTGCTTTGAGTATATGGGGTTTGCAGCTTTATACTGAAACCTGCTTCTAGTACATCTTGGACTTCAGCAGGCCTGCCCTTTGTGATTTGTTCAGTTCATTATTTACATGGGCAGAATTTCTATGTGCAGCTACTGGAGAGAGTGTGTGAAGTGGATAGTGTGGGAATCAGCACCTGTAATGTCTGATGCTGTTGTTTTCATTGGCCTCTGTTTGGGATCTACCAAGATAGTGCCCTTGAGAGGTGTTTTGTACATGTCCCACAAAGAAGAGGAAGAGTCAGTACATGCTAAAGGGACTGGAGGTGCATTACAAGTCATGTAAGAACAGAAGTAACAGAAGATACTTGCATTTCTATGTCTCTAGGATAGGTGTCTCCAACCTTTTTTCCCCTGAGAACCACTTTTACGAAATGAAAATGGCAGAAAGCTACTTATGCTTTGTAACATTAATCTGTAGAAAATTGATTTTGTTTTCTCTCAACAGTTATCTGAATATTTACAAAATGTCAGTGTCCACAATTTTCTTTTAAAACAACAAAACATTGAGTTTACTTCCATGTGCATTTTGTGCCTGCAATGCAGCAACTGACATGCTTGCACCTCAGATCACACACTTTTCATTTACATTTGTGAAACAAAACTCTCTCTTCCATTGCCTTGACTCAGTAACTAATCTTCATGAAAATACTGTAGAATGATTTTAGCCATTCAGCTGCAATCATGCTGCTGCCGATCTCATATCAAACTGACTCCTCAAGCTCGACTGCAGCGCAATTGTTTGATTGACAACTAATTGGCGAATAATCATTTTATTCACAAAGGGGCCGGGCACCTATGAATTTAATTGGATACAGACACTAGTTGGTTTACCAAGTGATAAATCAAATTTCACTAATCAAGCTTAAAGAATTTATTAAGCCTTTTGAGAGCTACTTGGAAAGTGGTTGAGAGTTTCTGGTACAAGCTACTGGTTGGAGACCACTGCTCTAGGTCCAGGAGATTGGCGTCTAATACAGAAATTCTAAAAAAATAGGCACATTTTGCATGTTCTTTCTTGGAATTATGACTGTATACCACAAGAACAAGACTAGTTTTATTGTTGATTGATTGCCTCCCAATCAACACACGTAAATGTGTCACCCCTCTCCAAAAGTCCCAAAACTACTACGTATAGGTACACTTTTTGGAGACCCTTCAGACCCTAAGCTGGCCTGGGAACGCCTCACTAGGTCACCAGAAGAGCTGAAGGGAGGTCCAGGTATATATAGCACTCTTTTACCTCACGTTCTCACATAGGCCCATGAATATTATCATTGAAAGGTGTATTTCTACTTTATTTACCACAAAATAACAGTAGTTTGTATTTTCTCCAAAATAGTTTCTAAAAACCCAGCAAAACCAAATTATATAAACCAGTCAAAAGCTATTTTTTCTAGTCCAAGGTGTTCAAAAAAGCCAACTGGGTGGAAACCCAGCCCACTCTGGCCACACTGGCCATGTAAGGGTTTTCACCAGGGTTTTACTAGGAATTTGTTGTGGTATTTTGGTGCATACAAAAACATCTGAACAAGTCACATACACTACAGTAAATACAAATATACAATGTTGAATATGGAGTTATAATTATATACATGTAAGTGCAAATAAAAACTGGGCAAAAACCAACAGGTGCATAATAAAGTGTCATAAAGTGTCAGATAAATGAAACAACAGTGACTGTAGAGGGGATAGTCCTTGGTTTGTTATTAATGAGTCCAACAGCAGAGGGGAAGAAGCTGTTGTTGCGTGAGGTTCTCATTCAAATGTACTATAGCCTACAGCCTATGGGTCAAAAAGTCTGTGTCCAGGATGAGAAGAGTCTGCTGTGATGTCCTGGAGATGTACAATACACTGCAGTCTGTCCCAGGCGATGGCCCCAGCATACCACATGGAGATCCTCATTGCACTCTTGGTTCCCAAGTTGTGTTATTTCAGTTGTCACTTGAAGTAAATCCTCTGCTGGGCCTGCTTGATGGCAGAGCTGATGTTTGGCTTCTATTTATGGTCCTGGGCAACGGTGGTGCCCTGAAAGCAGATGATGATGATAATGATGATGATGATGATGATGATGATGATGATGATAATGATGATAATGATGTTGATGATGAGCTAATGAACTAACAGTCCAAGAACATTCTTGGCCTGTCCGTCCGGGGAGAGGAGCTCTCCTTCAGTGTGGTCTCCATAAGGTTTCTTTTTTTTTTCCACAGCAGGGTTTTTTTTTAGGAGTTTTTCCTTACCAAGAAGGAGGGTCTAAGGACAGGAGTGTCCTGGGTCTGTTTAGTTTGGTGTAGTTATTGTTTGTGTTGATTGTGTGTCTATGTTTGGTTAACTCTTTGTCCAGCCCTTTGAGGTGACTGGGCTATGGTGAAGGATGTGTCTGTCAGGTTTGGGCTTTCAGGTGCAGGTTGTTGTGGCCACACCAGGACATGAGATGGTCCACCTGTGGTTGATGATATATTTTTTTACATATTTTCTATGTCACAATGATCTTACTTTTTGTCACATACACCTGAGCTAACGCCTCTCTTAGAGGAATTGTGTTTATAGATGCATCCACTAAATTTTTATAGCGCCTACCTCACAATGTTTAAGAAAGTCTTCTCTTGTCTAGTTCAGTAGATGTCTGTGTATAAAATACCTATCTGGGACTTCCCCACTCTGAGCTTTTCAGACCCACACTCTTCACTTCTTCCCTCTTTCTCTTGCAAGAGAATAAACGCCACAGCTGTTTGTCTCAAGCCTCAACCTATTATTTCTTCCTCACACAATTATACAAACTACAAAATTTCCCTGACACACCTCCTTCCTGTAGGCAGACTCATCCGCATTCAAGATGAGTCCAAAAATGATGATGTCATCTTCAAACTTGATAAGCTTGACAGACTGGTGGCCAGAGGTGCAGCAGTTCGAGGACAGGGAGAATTTTCTGGTGCTGATGGTCCAGCCTCTCGTGCTGCCGTCTGTCTGTCAGGAAACAGATAGTTATTTCTGAAGCTATTTGCTTAGTTGTCTCTTATGGGAATCCAGAAAATTCTCTGTATTTTCTGAGGGACTGCGACAACCATGTTATAGACTGACACCTCTAAATGCCTTGTGCTCCTGAATCACTCACGCAGTCTATTGAGCTGTCAATATACGCTTAACCATTTTAGCTAAATCACTGCATTATTCAGCTCTAATAGCAGCCTTAAAATGATCATTATCCGTGCTAATTCCCAGATTAGCGCTCCTATGGATTAGACGGCTATGTAATGTACAGTTAATCCCATATACACTGCACTCAGAAGCTGCCTAGAAGCTTTTCTCATCATCTCAAATTTTTCCCTCTAATTACGTCTCCAGAGAGAGGCTCGGCTCACTCTCGAGACCAGATACTTTGGACTCTTCCCGCACAAATACACATCCTTGATCTCTGTGCAAGCCTCTCTATCCACATCCAGAGACAATTCCACTTTTGATCACTTGCTTCGTCAACGGTTTTGTCATCGCTTCTGCCTCCTGTACTCAAACAATCACACTGGATAACTATAGCCCAAACTGTGTCGCGGCCGGAACTTTATCGGCAACCGCTTGAATCAAACTTTTTTTCATTTTAAGCAACAGAGTGTGGCTCTGAAAAATTAATAACCTATTAATTATGGTGGAAAGTGGGAGAGGAGTCGGTAGGGAGCGGAGAAGGATTGAGGCCACACAGATGAGAGAGAGAACACAAAGAGGAGAGAGAGGGAAAAAAAAACAAGGCTGGAAGTGCCTCTCCGAACTCGGCGCACTCTCCGCTGAGACCTGATTGTTGGGAGCCTTTCAAAGCTGTCGCCCGTGGGCTCATTTCCTCTCAGTTTAATCAAATCAAAATGAAGCCAGCAACAATAGTGAGGCTGTGACTAAAAGCTGGGTCATCAGGCGCAATTATAGCAACTTTGTCAGTATCAAACCTGCAGTGTGTTCATTTGGGGTACCTCTAATGTTGCACTGATATTGTTAATGCAGCCCTTTGGCATTCAGAGTTCTTCACACAAACAGGTTTTATTTTATTTTATACATAGGCCAGGCTTGGCTCCCCACCTGCATCACCTGTCACCGGTTCACCACTGTTTCTACCTACACTTTTGATAGATCCTGACCACCGCAGACCAGGAGCACTCCACAAAAGCTGCAGTTTTGTAGATGCTCTCACCCAGTCATCCAGTTGTCTAGCCATCACATTGTGGCCTCTGCCACCTTGTTCAAATCCTTACATCTTCCAGCTTCTAACACATTCACTTTGAGAACTAAAATATCTCAATATCTAATACATAAACAAAGTAGTTACGTTGCTGCTGCATATCACAGTACGCTGTTCATTTTGGCCAAACTGCTGCCACATCTAAACGAGGGTTAGGGTTAGGGTTCTCCATTCTCTGTGCTTATTAATGCTTTTAGCATCTGCAGAGTCTCCACAGGAAGCAAGCAAACAATCTTTGTTATAAAAGAAAAATCTTCTTTGAACAGAAATGATGGTTTGGAGATTTAACCTTTCATCTGTTCACAAAAGTCTCTTAGAACCTAGAAAATTGGTTTCTCTCAGGTAGGTCATTAACATCAGAAGAAGCAGTTTATGCTAATTCTCAGATGGGTTAATAACTGTTCCACTTGTTCCAGCAGATGACAAAAAAAAAGGATGGAAACGTCAGCTCTCTCAACAGCTTATTTCAGAACTGAAAAAGACTCTCGGATGAGAAACATCTTCAACTCTAAAATCAAGCCCATATAACTTCTTTTTAAACCTTTTTGTTACAAGTTTGACAAGAGCCAATTTGTTATTGCTACACAACTGGGTCAGAACATCTCCAAAGCTCTTGTGGGGTGTTCCCAATCTGCGGTGGTCAGTATCTATCAAAAGTGGTGAACCGGGACACGGTCCCCATGCACATGGGGAGCAAAAGCTGGCCTGTCTGTTCCAATTAAATACATGAGCTAGTATAAGTCAAATAGTTGAAGAAGTCAATGCTGATTCTGATAGAAAGATGTCTGAATATACAGTGCATTACAGTTTGTTGCATATGGGGCTGCATATTAGTCAGGTGGTCATTACACATCATATTAGGACCACCAATAATAGGTAAGTGGTCATAATGTTATGCCTGATCAGCGTTCATACAGTATAGTATCTTATATAGAAACATTTCTGTAGAAATTGTGTGACATCACTGATTATGACAACCCCTTATTTTCTGCTTATTGCTCTGTGGAAACACAAGTCTCTTTAGGAGTTACCTAGAAACCCAATTTTGAGAAACTCTTCCTGATTTCCGCTGACTCAGAAAGTGCTGCCCCACTATAGACTTAACAATATAAACAGAAGTGGAGCTGCTGCAACTCCATGCATCATCAACACGCACCTTTTATATGAGCTATGTGTGGATATTAAAGTCATATTTCTGTACCGGAGCAAGACATCTCACAGGAAACAGTATTCTCCAGTGGAAGCCCCAGGTGCAGGTGTTTCCAGAGGCCCAGAAGGTAGGAGTACACGCAAGTACTGCTTTGTACGCAGCTGCCTCCAGTCTCCTGAGTGAGGGGAAAGCAAATTCGGCAGATTTGTAAAACCTAGAAACAGTGTGAGGAGAGGAAAATGATGTGCAATATATATACAGCACCAGGCTGTGAGGTAACGACTGGGGTTAACAATAAAATATGCAATGAAAGCCGTATTGGCAAAGGAATAAAAATAATAATACTGGAGAACTGCAGCCATTGAATCGTATTACACAAGTTTGCATGGTATAAAAGTATTGGATATAACAGAAAACGTCCCAAAGATTGGAAATGAAATGTATATTGTACATTGCAATAACTTTACGAATCATAAAATGACACCAGAAAGTAAATGGAAATGGATTTTGAGTTTTAAAAAGGTGTTTATTCTGTAGTCAGTGAGGACCATAGCATAGACAGCAGACATTGTAAGTGGTATCAATAGTGATA
Source organism: Bostrychus sinensis (assembly GCA_020698575.1). NCBI lineage: Eukaryota > Metazoa > Chordata > Actinopteri > Gobiiformes > Eleotridae > Bostrychus > Bostrychus sinensis. The sequence continues at coordinate 7,490,694 of CM036257.1, read as the reverse complement.
AAACTACTGCAGTGAAAAATGTCCACTTCCTGAAGACTTTATTTTGGCCGAGGCATGATGTATGGTAGGGTGTAGGTCTTAAAAGTGAGAATGATTGAGAAGTTTTCAATAAAATAAAGACGCTTATGTCTAGGATTGTCAATCACAAAAAAAACATTGACTTGATTTATGAAAGCATGACTTTTTATCAAATTTAACATGCACTAATAAAATATATTAAACATAATATACTGTATCATATGTTGCATACCCGGTTGAAAGATGGTCTGACTCTCAAACTGATGGTTCACTTTGCCTTTATTGAAACCTTAAGTAGGCATATTACCTTGGTGAACACACCGTAAGAGCTACACAAAAAGGAAACCATGAATACACTTAGTATGTTGTATTACAGTATTACGTTTTAACACCTTTTAATGCCTATTTAATAACCTTATCTATGAATTATATTGATTATGAATTGTGTAAACTTTCCTTATTTGTCCTTAGCAAACTCCAAATGTAGTGCTATGTGCAACACTATTTTAACTATAAATCAATGAGCTTTTATGTACCTTTATGTAACCTTAATATGAAATGTAACCTTTGTGACCAAAATACCTATATTTATGAATACCTTTGACATAACATTGCGTCAGAGCAGTATAATATTGTACCTTATAACATTGATTAGCTAACATACTGTAGGTGTTATTATATAGTAATAGTGTACTAGCACACTCTGATAACTTTAACAATCACATAGCAGATTACAAAGACTGTGAAATGCAAAACAACATGATGTTAAATTCCAACAATCAATACAATCCTTGTTCCTTCATCAACCAGGTGCTAAGGAACTTAATGTTACTCATTAGTTTTAATTTTCTCTGAATATACTAGTGGAGCTATGTTTCTCTGCAGACAAGGAGAACCCGCTGTTTTCTCATTGTTTTACAGCAGTTCCTTCCACTTTACGAGGCCTTGTGGCTCTGCACCATGTAAAGCCTTTTCAAAATAAAAGCACTGACCTTTATAGTGCATTAATATACAGGAATTGCAATGTATAAAACTGATTTAGCAAAAGGCAATACTTGAAAGGTCACTTATGTCATATACCAGTGTTGTAGTCAAGTCACCATTTCTCGATTCCAAGTAGAGGTAAGATCGGGCCTAAAAAATCCAGCCCGACCCGACCCAGGCCCGCGGGCATTAAAGCCCAACCCAGCCCGAGCCCGACCAATTAACTTGATTTGCAGGCCCGAGCTCGAAGCAAACCCGAAATTTCAATTTATCCCATAGTATTTTTGGCAGAAAAAAACGCAAGATTTCTTAAGGTTAAAATAATCTACATATTTTTATGATCATGATAAATGCATTTGCACAACAAAATAACGCTGGAACACAGAATAAGAGGCCAGACAAAGAGAGTGAAAGAGAGATCTTGATGCGCACTCACCTTATTACGCGGAGAAATAATGCAGCCTCACTCTTACCTCTCTCTCCTTACTCTTTTCAGTTCCCCTGTCTTAAGTTTATCCTTGACTTCTTGCTGCTCCATATCAGGAATACCTAAACAAAATAGATGCGGACTTGCGGAGGGAAGATTACATTCACGACACGTGCGGAAAGCGTGCCCTGGCTCTGCGCTTCCTGTTTAGTAGTAGTTATATAGCAATTACCTTACAGCGCCTTCTCTGTTTTAACCAAATTATTTATTTATAACAAGTATTCCTTAGTTTAGTATCCACACATCGTTTTAGTATACATTTTTATAAACGTATATTTATTAAAAAAGTCAGCAAGAGAGAAGCCCAGCCCGACCCGAACGTAATGATTGTCATTTTAGTCCCTACCCGACCCGAATTTCGGGCCGGGTCAGGTTTGGACTCGGGCTCGGGCTTAAGATCTTACCTCTAATTCCAAGTCACTCACTTACTGTATACTGTATTTTGCAGTTACTGTATGTGTAAACAAACATCACACTGTTTCATGATTGGCACTGACAGATACCCAAACCTTGTCTGTACTGGTTAAAAAAATATTAATCTCCAGTACCACCATTGTATCCCCTCATTTCCATTCCACCACTGCAGTTCTCCTCAGTGTCCTGCTCATATCTCCTAATCCCTGAAGCTAATGTTTGACGTCCGCAGAGGCCTGTATTGACTTCTCTTATGCGTATGCATCTGCTGACATTTCACTGTGCACTCGCCGCAGCTCAGATTAACCCCCTACTCTGAGCAAAAAGATACATTTCCAACTGCGGACCTATTACGCCTACTGACACACACCTACCTCTTATCTCATCCCATTTCAACTGAGAACACAATACAGTCATTCCTTTCGCCTTCCTTCTGTTTTTGTTTAGTTTGTCCATGTATATATCTGTCATTTTACTAGCTAGTGTGATGTGAATCAAGCAAATACTAAATCTACTAAACAACGTTGAAACATTCGAATCAGTGCACTGGCCATACTACTGTATATCTGCTTTTGTAGGTAGTGTTGGCAGCATGAACCAACACTCAGGAGTTTAGCTCGTAGTAGCCCTGCTCATCATGACATGTTAGTAGAACTTTGTATTAATGCTAAGTCAGCTAACAAACTAATGCTAACTAACCTGGCAAGACTCACCCTCCCCAATGCAGCTCACCCTGGGCACATGTGAGCAGAGGACAGATAGGTTTCACATAAACATGCATTTTACAGAACAAATTACAAAGGTAGGTTTTGCAGTAAGTTTTACAGTATGTATGTTCTGGGAAATCTAGGAAGTCACTATGCAGCAAATAAAGACCCAAAGGTAGGTTTTATATTTACTTGCGACCTTTAGAATATGGGAAACTATATACCTGGGGAAATCTGAGCTCGGCAAAAGACAGAGGTGGTGCCATTGGAGCTTCCGTAGTTGGTCAATTCCCATAGTGAAACACTGAATCAAATTAGTGCTGTTTTTACTTTTCATTGCTAAAAGTGTTTGACAATCCAAAACTTTAGTGTCAAATAAACAAAATATAAGAAATCCAGGCATCCAATGTCACAACACTGTATGTCAGATCACCCTGAAGAGTATTTCATTTGATTTCATTATAGCCGCTGTAAGTTCAAAATAGCATGCAAATGAAAGGGCCCTCTCTCCGAGTGAGACATCCCCCCTTAATCTCCAGCTTTGCCTCTTGTCTGCTGCTGTTATTAAGTGGAACAAAACACCCTCTCGTCTCCTCAGGATATTGCTGCTTGTCGGGCTAATCACGTTGACGATGATGACTGCGCGTTGCTCTGAGCCAACCACACAAGGACATTCCCGTCTGAACGGCCCTTATCTCCTGTCCTCATCCGAACTCTCCCCGTGCATGGCATTAACCCCTGGGTCGGACTCGGGCTTGTTTGCTTCGTTTGTCCATTCTCTCGCCTCAGTGGTATCAGAAGTGCTTAGTCTGCATGTGTCTTATCTCTCCGACAGGCCTGCTGCAGTTTGATAGCGCACATCTCCACAGGTCTCTCCAGATGTTTATTTGGCTTAAAAAACAACGTGGGCCAAGCTAGACAGCTCGGTTGTAATTATAAAAAGTATTAGAATTCTGTCAACAAGGTCATTTACAAGAGGATTAGCGTGGTTAGGTTGAAATGGTTAATTTTATGCGTGCAGCAGAGAAACTGATGTGATTGGTCAGTTTGGTTGTGTCCTGCACTCTTCTTTAATTCTCTTCACCAGCACTGAAGATGTTGACTTAGGTAGGTTGGGAGAATATTTTCTTTTAATTAGATGATGGGCAAAATGGATCTTTTTCTCATGCTGATCTCATGGTGCAGTGCCCATGCATGTACAGTATAATAATAATTACACATTGCACAACCACCTCAGCTGGTACCATGTTATATTTATAGATAAACCAAATGGTCTGTCCATGAGTGAAAACACTTTTTACTGGTTCTCCCTGTAAAAAGTGATACCAACCCTGAATATAAGAACTATGGTGAGACGTTGCACCCGCAAACTTGTTTTATGTGCATCTACTTAAAGGTCCTATATTATTATACTTTTTTAGACTTTTTTTTTAAATAGTTTTGGACATCTTTGTATTAGTATTTCACATTTTATAACTAAAAATAATGTATATGTATGGAAGATGTCTTCTTATGCTTTGCTGGGAATGTTTGGATGTGTCTGCCACCCCCAGCTGGCAACTGGACAGACCATAGAATGACTATTTAGCGCATCTGTTAGCAACATGATGCTAACATAGATTAATGCTTCATAGTGATGGCAATTTAAGCACTGAAATGATCAGAATGAGTGTGGTGTTGTATGATGTATGGGCTTTAGAAATGCACAGGAGGACTTCCTGGTTTCATGTGTCCAAGTATTCTCACATTGTTGGATGGGCTCAGTATACAGGATTACGCAAACAAGTGTCAATGACACAAAATACTACTCCAGGTATAATTTTGAGGTGCAAACAGCAATATAACATGGTTAAAAGCTCAAAAAAGTCAAGTTAGCAGAATAGGGGACCTCCAAAAGCAATTTACACCACGGACATCAGAGCTGTTCCTGCTACACAGCTCATGTCGAGCTCCCCCTCTGTTTTGCCAACTGCTTACAGTCTAAAAAAAGTTGCGGCTAAAACCCCATACCTTCTCTTTCTTTACACTGTCCTTGTAAAATGAGTGTTTGGTGTTCAAGATGGTCAAGAATTAAGTTCTCGTCATCCATGGTGCAACATTCACTGAAATCCTGGGTGCAATGTGCGATGTTTACATTACCACAATGTTATAAATGAGCCTTTACTTTGACAGTGTAGCAGAAGTTTATTTTGACACAGGCTGTAGCTTAGTAGATTGTCGCCAAGCCATTCGAAAAATTTAACTGCAACCTATCTTGAGCGGAACACCAAGTCATTCTTAGGATGCGCTTGAGACATTGCCAGTGTGAATTGTCCAACTGAGTAAAATAGAGAGCAGTTTATATGCGGGTTTATTGGGGGTTACAGATGAATTGTTCCCTACCAAGGCAAAAGAAACTCAGCACAGTTGCTCCAATGAATTCTAGATTAGTGATTTCTGCAAAAACTTTGTTGCCAACAAAGAAATTACACAACTTACTTGGGAATCTTTGCTCAGGAATAAAAATCAGGAGATATGCTTCACCTGTTGTGATTAACATCCACATGCCTTGAAGAAAAATGTTTTTGTATTAATTCAATCAGATTAAATTTCAATTATGGAAATGCAAAAACTTTGAAAACCATTGAAAAGTTGCACAGTGTAAATAATGCTTTTGACAACACAGCGCTGAAAGTTCTTTCAGGGCAGCAGTAGATCAGTTGGTAAAAACATTCACCCACTAACTCCTAGGCTGGCGGTTCGACCCACACTACAGGCATAGCGTACTGTCGTTGTGTCCTTGGGCAAGACAAGTATATTATATAAGTATATAAGTTATAAGTGTATTGTAAAGTATATATGAGTTAGTGTGATTGTGTGTTTGGAAGGGCCGTATGCGCAGAATGGCAGCCATGTTTCTGTCAGTCTGCCCCCAGGCAGCTGTGGCTACAGTATCTAGAAAGGTGATATATAAATTCAATGCAGAGATGTACAACAGAAAATTCAACAATCAACACTTTACCTACATATACTGGATTATCACTTAATCATAATGTATTGTTTTGTTAATCACTTTACTTCTTTTCATTAAAACAAAATAAATTGTAGGTATTTTGATGTTGGGGGTAAATAGCGGTCATTGTTTGGAGAAAAAAAAATCTGGCAATGCTTTAAATGTAACTAAAATGAAACAGCAGGGCGCTGGTTTATTTTCCAGACCTTTTGGGATATTTTGGTGGTTGTTGTGTGAAGCTTCAAAGCATCCCAAAAAGCAGCCGTGCACCATGGGAGTACGCCTTGTGTGTGTGTCTCGGCGGTGGGTCTGTTTCTTCATTATCGCTCCCAGCCACCAGCCAGTTCTTCAAACCCATCTTAAACCAGCCTGTGCCCGCAGTGCTGCTATTTTAAAGCCGGCGTTTTCATGGGGGATTGAACATCGTCTTCCGGCTTGATGCACACTTTGGACGTCTGGGAGAAGGAGACTGGTCAGGACACACATCCCTAAATGCAGCGCAGTGTCAGATCCATGTATGCTAAGTGAGAACAAGTCTTCGGGTCATTTGGCAGGCTCTGAGTCAGCGATATGTGGCCCTTCTCTGCACCGTGTTCTGTCTCCTCCACACATCTTTGGGAGGAGAGGGAAAAGGCCAGGACTTCAGAGCGTCCCGACAGCAGACTGGAGGTACAGATGGTTACAGAAAGGTCACTGTCTACTGTCATTCAGATTCCAAGAGCATGTAGTTTCTTGGTTGTTCTGATTTATTTTTGGTTTATGCTAATTCAGTGAATAGAACTACACCAAAAAAGGGAATATAAAAAATAGAACTGTTGCAAAATAAAATATAAAAAATGTTGTTTTTTTTCCCCACATGTTCCCATAGAGACCAAACTAGGCATTGCTAGTATTCTTTGTACACTTTCTATTACCTTAAAGGTCCCAAACATATGTGCTTTTTTTCAGGCCTTTTGAAATAGTTTTGGACACCTTTCCACTAGTATATCTCATTTATAACTTACAATAATGTATAAATATGAACAACATCTTTTGGGTAGCTGTTACTTTCAATTTGCAGAGAAAACTTGGATTAGGTGCCTCTTGCCCCCTGCTGGCAATGATGGGGCTTGGACAAAGCATAAAATGGCTAATTAGCATGGTAATTAGCAACATTATACAACAGATAGATGAGCTGACTGCTCTGTAGTGATGGCAATTTAAGCACTGAAATCAGAATTACTCTGGTGATGGTGTATGGGCTTTAGAAATGTTCATGAGCACTTCGTGGTTTCACGTATCAACATAGAGTCTTGAGACTAAGGGCCATATTTACTAAGACGGGTGCTAAACTGCGAGTGCAGTGAGAAAATATGCGGCCGCTATTAATGGGCGTGTTGCGCGTGAATTACTAAGACAAACTGCGTGGTCGGTGACAGGTGCAAACAGATGGGGCAGAACTATTTAAACGGCATCATTGCGTGTATTGTTTTGCGTCATGGAAGGTGCGGAAGTGGAACGCAAACAGAAGCAAAAATTTAACCAAGAAGAGCTGAAACTGCTGCTGAATAATTTTTTCCTCCGTCATGGCAAATAGATCTGCACTCACACTCTAACCCTATGTATTTGTTCATTTCTTCTCCTTCGTCTCACACGAATCACAGCAACCATATCTGTGCAAAAGATTAGCACGTCCTTCTCCAACGTGCTAAATTTCTACGCTATTTTCACACGCAAAGTCATGGTGAGCCTTGATAAATAATATTGCGGGCGGTAAATGAATGAATTTGCATTTTCTCCGCCTTCCATTTTGCGCACTGTGGGAAGAACGCCTCAGTTTACAGATTCATTAGGTCATAGGAGCAAAATCTGCATTGCGTTCGCTCTGCTCCTGTAAGACACGCAAATCTCAACTGCGTCTGGGTTTGCTCCAATTTTAGCGCATCTTATTCAGTTAGCGTGCATGCAAACCTTTGATAAATCTGGCCCTAAGTGTTTTCAGTCTTGAGAAGAAGACCGGCTAAACATATCAGATAACTCAAACATGTTTAAATGAAACAAAATACTACTCCAGGTTTCCAAAAACAGAATAAAACAGAGAGCTACTGGTATCCACAAAACCAATGGTGCTCATGGAAAGGGTTCATGAATAAAACAACAAGGTCCAGGCACTCACTTGGTTTAAAAAGTGTAAAAAGCCTTTATTTCATGAGGGCTGGAGTCATTAAAACGCACCAACGCGTGTCGGCTTATGCCTTCTTCGGGGTGTGAACACAGAGACAAAGGGCAACACTAATTTATACTCACTGGCTGCAGGTGGGTAGCCAGGAGTGTAAGCTGTAGCTGTCCTCCCAGACACAAGCTGCAGTAACAGGACATTTTGAAATAGAGAATAGAGGTAAAAGCTGTAGTTGTCCCCCTACACATAAGGGGCAGTACCAAGACATTTGGAGTAGAGGAGAAATAACAATAATGCAATGATTATTATTTTAAATAATAATGTTTTTAAGATATAAATTTACAATTATAAAAAACATGAAAAATCTAAGTCCTCATTCAAGCCTGGGTAACTCATGGCCTTGAGAACATGACAACTTTGTTTAGCTTCAATCCCAGAAACCTTTAAGGTAGAGTCACTTTCATGATGAGCCTCCATATAATGTTTGGCCACTGGATAGTTTAGATTTCCGGTACAAATGGTATACTTCTGCTCAGCCACTCTATCTCTGAGCCTCTTTTTAGTGAGGCCAACATAGAGCCACAGGGGCATTCAAGACGGTACAATACATGTGTGGTATTGCAGTTAAAAAAAGCTGTAAATTGAGTGTGTCATATTGTTAGCTATATCCCTGAAGATGTTCACCTTTATCATGTTCTCACAGTATCTGTATTGGCCACAGCGAAAGTTACCATTTGGACGAGAGAGCCATGTGTTAGGTTTAGAAGCTGGAAGGTAGCTCCTCACCAACTTGTCCTTAATTGTAGAAGCTCTTTTAAAACTGACTCCAGGGGGCTGAGGAAGTACGTCTCTTGGGAGGGGATCACTCCCAATAATGTCCCAGTTTTTTCTTTGTGATATGTGTAATCTGAACTGCCTCTTTACTATAACATGTGACAAAAAAAGGCTTCTGGACTTGTTCGGGTTTAGGTTTTGAGGTGAGGAGTTCAGTCCTCTCCAGTGACGGTGCTCTCTCATAGACTACTGACTACTCCAGGTATGTTTCTGAGGTGGGAAAGCTCAAAAAAGTTGATTTGGCATAAAAGGGGACCTTTAAATTAAAAAAAAGCATCTAACTAAATGCACTCTAGCTTAAGAAATTCTCCTCAAAAGTATAAAACAGAAGTTTAATGTAGGAAATTTGATGTCCAGTTTTTTTATAAATCCATATAATTTGCACAGCCTAATGCGAACTTTTGCTAACTACAATGTTAGCTAACACATTTTACCCATTTTATTTTTTATTACAGGTGCTCATAGAGAACAAGCTTGACATTGTTACAGTTTGCTTTGTAGACTTTCTATTGCCTTACATAAATGTAAAAATAAACTTGCCTTAAATTTGCACTCCATTTTACTAATTTCTCCTCCAAAGTACAAAACATATACAGTTTGCACAATTTATATGTCCCCTATTCTTCTAAAACAACTTTGTTGAGCTTTTAACCATGTTATAATGTTTCCTCCTCAAAAACATACTTGGAGTTGTATATGGTTTCATTCACACTTGTTTGAGTAATCTTGTCTGCTAATGCCGTCTCTTTAGACCTCAAGACCTTAAAACGCTCAGTCTCACAGCTCTATGTGGACACATGAAACCAGGAAGTTCTCCTGCACAAGCCCATACACCATCTCTGGCCTCATTCTGATAATATCAGTGCTTTAATTGTACAAAGCAATTAGCTCATATCTGTTAGCGTAAAAGCCATGCTAATTAGCCGTTACTGTTTTAAGCCTGAAAAAACAAGCATAATATATTGCCTTTAATGTTAACTTTTGCTAAATATGAACATTTGATTATTTTCTAAGCCAACCAAATTAGACTACAATTTTTTTAACAGACACCTTTAAAAGAACTCACAGTAACAACATACAAATGTGGGCCGAGATTGTAACTAAATGTACTTTTTATATGGATAGATTAATATCACAATACCACAGTGTCAGAGCTGTGTTTGCTAAGTGAGAACAACTCTTCCTGCAGACGTGGGTCACTTGGCAGGCTCTGAGTCAGCGATCTTTGGCCCTCTCTGCACCATGTTCCTTCTCCTTCTCTGTGAGTGAGAGGAGAAAAGCCAGGACTTCAGAGAGTCCCGACAACAGACTGGAGGTACAGACAGTTACACAAAGGTCACTGTGTTCTGTCATTCAGATTTGGAAAAGATGTAGTTTCTTGTTTTTTCTGGCTGAAAAGTGTGCTTCCTATTTAATATTCATGGTTTATGTGAGTGCTGTGACTAGAGCTGAACTGTGCATAAAGCTGCTAGCATGGTTAATAGAGATCAGGATTGTGCCATCACATCAAGGGTCACACAAACTATTTTCAACACTAAAACAATGGAGCAACTTAGGATGTAAATTAAAAGAGTTGTTACAAGGGCCGTTTGTTTACTTTTTTATGCCGCTGTTGCTAATGCTACTCTATGGTATTTTGCTGTCTGTGATCACTCATGAGGCAGATTCACTGCTCAGCGGTTGTTTCATGACGTAGGTTCCCGATCTTTTTTCTATCTTTTTGATCATTTAATCAAGTATGCTGTTAGCATGGTTTTTGTTTTGTTTTTTCTGAGTATAAACCAGTGTAGTCTTTGTAAACAGAACAGTTGCATATCCAGAAGTTAAACAGACCATGATACATTTCCAATGGAGTAATTTCTCCATTGGAAATGTATCATGATGGATGTTAGCCATTTTATTATTTTTATTAAGCAATAAGCATTTATAATTAGCATGTAAACTAAATGCTATGAGATTTAATTTATCAATCTCCACAAATCTTAAGGTAACTTTAGCAACTGGACCTGACTCAGATCTGAATGCTTTTCATTTATAGTAAATTTTTATTGCTATATAAACAACAAAAAATTTGTTCCTGCTGCCCAATCAGAAAAGCAGAAAGACTGGCAACCCACAGACCACTGATTTGATTTAGACTGCAGTATTGTTTTCTTACCAGTAGAGCACATATGCTGCCTCCAGTACCTTTAATTAAGGTACCTTCTGATCGTGGTTAGAATTTAAAGCAAAAACATCCATAGGTATGTGGGCCATGATTTCAATTCCATTTTATTTCTAGCCCAGTGTACAAGCCAGTGTATTCTTTGCGCCAGCCCCAAACTTGGATAAATGGAGAAGGTGGCGTCCGGAATGGCTTCTGGGGTAAAACTTAGACCAAAATACTACACAAACCACTGCACATTAGGAGGCTGATGATTTACGGTGTACACTTGCAGGACGGACAGGCCATGCAGTAGATGTGTCAAAGATCAGTCCATCATCTGAACAAATCCATTAACAGATATATTATGTTCGGATATGTTCGGGGGGCACCTATATGGGTCACCTGATAGAGCGTAAACCGGAGAGGCCAGGGTTTGAGAATAAAAAAAGGTTCCATTCTTTAATTTCTAACTGCAACTTTGACTTTAAAAAGTATCTTTCTCAAGTACTTCAGTGACAAAGGAGTACTTAGTCAAATATTTACAACTAAAATTACCACTTGCCCTTAAAATATCATTAATGTGGCATATTTTTACCATCCCCTCGCTTTGTCCCTAAATTAATTTCTGCTGCCTAATTGCTGAGCCCATTATGAGGGTACAGTAATGTCAGCGCCAGAGTGCCCTGATTTCATCTCTGTGGCTGAATGTGAAATGAGCTGCAAACAGAAGAGTCAGAACACCACTACGTTTCATTACTTAGTTCATGTTTTAAGAGCAACACAGAGGCAATGTGGGTTAATTTAGGATGAGGCGGAGGTGAAATGGATTGGCAAATTCAGCAGTCATCTTTTGTTTCGTTACGCAGCATTATGAAGCCGGTGAGTTTGTCGTAGTTTCTCCCCCTCCGTTACACTGTACCACGCTCCTTTAGGTTTCACTCTGTTCCTCTCTGGTGTTTAGGCTAATTATAGTCCCGCTAAGCCTCAGTGGTGACATTTCCACTGTTGGAGGAGCAACATTAGCGCTGCCTTCCCATTATGTCCACATTAGGAACATGACACGTTGGCTACAGAATACTACACTGGCTGCTCTGACAGGGACAGTTTGGCTTTTAAATGGGATTCTGTGTGGAGATTGGAATGGTCAGAGTAATAGCTATGATGGCTAATTGCAGTGTGTAGTAATTGAAGTCATGAATGTCATGAAGTCTCCTGCTTTCCTGACTTCTTTATAGCAACTATGGCCCCTTATTTCAACCATCACCATATTTGGCTTGTTAGATAGCTACTGATGTGTGTTGGAATGAAATGTGAACCATAACAAACTAAACTAAAGTCTGTTTTTGTTATTCCAGGATCAGTTACTTCTTCTGTATCCTACATCAGTGTTTCGCAACCAGGGCTATGGGGAGCGCAAGCACTTTGCAGGGGGTACTTGGATTGTATTTCAAAGATAAGAATTTGTTTTGTTTTGTTTTTTGCTTTTCTTTTCATATGAATGACCAAATGAAACTTATGAAAGAAAAGCAAGCCCAGTTGAACTTAACAACTAGCATATATTATTATGATAGTATATTTTTTTACATATATATATATAGTATTTATTTTATTTTTTATGAATTTAGTAATTTAGTAAAATAAGTAAATGTAATAATTTGTATTATTTGTACAAAATATTAGCAGATTATTACTGTTCTGTTATAGACAAAAGTTGTTTTAACTTGTTAATGTCCCCTGCCGTTGATATGGGTTATAGCGCCATGGTCATTTCAAGTAATACAGCTAAGTAACTTTGCAATTTTGAATCGAACTTTATTAAAATGGAAGTACCAAACAGTAAAACAAACAGCTCACAATGGCAGCACGCAGTTCATGCTGCATTTGAGATTAACTGACGGCATACATCCATGTTCTAAGGTTGCATCGCAGGTATGTATTAACATTATAAGTTCAAACTAAGGGTGCTGCAATCAGGATTTTTGAGGTCCATCACCGATCATCGATCAGCCTTTGCTGTGATCGGCCGATACAGTTCATGGCTGATACCGATCACATGGTTTTAATGTAGTAATGTAATGTATGCAGGCTATTATTATTTCCACTTGAAAAATACTGTAGCCTTTGTAAATATAAAAGTACAACAAAATTCTACTTATTTTTGTTTTAGAAGAGGTTTTGTTGCATTATTGGCCTTTAATGTGTGCCCAGTGTCTGTGTGGTTTTGTTGAATGCTCCGCTGATGTAAAAATCAGCTGTTCTTAACTGGTGCCTTTAGTGCAAGTCCGCGTGCAAACGCACAGCCAAACCAGGTTGAAACACAGTGGACTAAAGAGCAGACAGCTCCTGCTGCCAGTTTTGACAACGCCTGAACAAAGAAAACGTGCACAAAGCATAGAAGGCAACGATGAAAGGTGTTCCTCTCAGACACACGGACACATGGGCTGCCTTTTTACTTTCTCTTTCCATTAGCAGCCACTTGGTGCAGTTAAGCCACAAAACGCATGTTTTCTCGGTGTAACAAGACACAGGCAAACAAACTTCCTTAATGCTTTTAAGGTAAATGTTAGCGGGTTAGCTCTAGCTCTATTTGCGTTGACGTTTGCAAACACACAAACTGCTTTGCTTTGGTTCTGTCCCGTGTGCTCCAGGAGCAGGCAGGGACAAAGTGGGTTTGTGTTAGTTATAACCAGGGCTTAACTTAAAAACACTGCTTTGATAACGCAACTGCTGTTTAATCAAACCAGAATGCAGGACAGCAGATGTGAGAGCCTCGCGTGTTTGTTGTAATTCGATCGGCCCTTCTGATCTGCTCATTTTACGGATCACTCTATTTTTAGCCATGATCAGCCGATCAACGATCGCGGCCGCTCGATCGGAGCACCTAAGGTTTTGGTGCATAATATTGAATGTTTTATTTTGTTGTAATTCTAGTCAATGTGTTATGCTAATTACCCGCGAAATACATGGTCGTTAAGATGGCTTCTACAAGTGCACTTCATTATGCCTGGACATGTTGTACTGTGTTTTACTGTATTACTACAGTATATAAGTCAACATTATGTAGCAGAAAGCCATATTTTCATTATTGTTTTGTCTGTTTCACCCTTTTGAGTTTCAATAAACCTACTGAAGACAAGTCCAGTCTGCAGTTGTTGACATGAGAAAGGTGTTAATCAAGCAGAGCCCTATGCACCAGACATGCACCCAGTATGGCACAATTACTTAATTTTGAATTTGACAGAATACAGAATTAGTATTTACAATATAGTAATAAAAACATGTCTTTGTACTAACAAAGTTTTTATTTTTTATTTTTTTTATTTTTTTTAATGGTTGCTTTTTATGCCGAGTCATTCACATGAGTGAGGGGGTACTCACAGTATGACAGAGAAGCCTAGGGGGTACGCACGACAAAAAAGGTAGGAAACCCCTGTCGTACTTAACCAACTGGAAAACGTCTTTCTTTGTTCAGATGCTCAGATCTCTCCCATTTCTGTAAGCTGTCTCTTCCATGAAAGCAACCTTTACCGAGCACAATCACACTAAGGCCTTGATTTTCCCTGCTTCTCTCTTTTCTTGATAACAGTATTAAGTAGTAAATGAACTGGAGAACAAGTGCATTCAGGCACTACTTTAAACTAAATAGGGACTACTCCTATGGCTGTCTATACTGCGACTAGTGAGTTTTTTCAGACACGGCCTCATGTTTTCTATCTCCGCTAAGCTCCACCCCCTCATGTATCGAGCCTTGCTGCTGCAGCGCTGTCTCTCATCACAGATAACAGATCCAGACTCTCCAGTCCCTTCCCAGTGGACCATGGAGCTCGTTTGTTTACCTCCGGGGGCCTTGTTCTGTCTAAGCATCATTCGTCACAGGAAACGGCGCTCCGTTTTTCCCTTTCATCCAAGTCCAGTTTGGCCTTGGAGCGCGACCCAGTGCAACACTCCCGCTCTCCGAAGACAACCCTGACAACAAACGGTCTTTCATTTGAACAATCTCTGAGATACAAAGAGCTAACATTTAGGCTTTGTTCACATGAGGGGATGGGTAATGGGAAACTAATCACAGGAGAGTGATCACTTCCTGTTTTGTTTTTTTGTTTTTTGTTGTTGTTGTTTTGTTTTTTTTGTTTTTTTGTTTTTTTTACCACACTTAAATGGAGATGTATTTCACGAGATGTAATGTAAAACTTTTTCATTGTGCAATATACAGCTTGTTTTTCATTGCCTCCAAAACAACATTATAAGTGCTTAAAAGTCGATTTAAAATGCACCTCAAAAACAGACCTGGAGTAATATTATGTTTCATTAATGCATTTTTGAGTAATCCTGTATGCTGAGGTGCTGCCCTTCTCAAGTTCTATAAACGCTCTGTCTCACGGCTCTACATAGACATGCGAAACTAGAACGTGCTACTGCGCGTTTCTAAAGCCACCATCACCAAATTTTGTTCTGATCATTTCGGCACTTAAATTGCCGTCACTATGAAGCAGTCAGCTCATTTATCTATCTGTTAGCATCATGTTGCTCATAGCTCCGTCCATTCCCCACTTTTGCCAGCAGGGGGTGACAAATCTCCAATCTAAGCATTCTTGGATTGGAGAAGTTCCCCCAAAAAATACATTTTCCATATACAATATATACATTATTTTACACAGGGTTCCAGCAGGTATTAACAAATTGTATGCTTTTCAATGCTATTTTAATGCCTTTTTTTTTTTTTTTTTTTAATGCCACAAACCGCAGCTGCTTAAATTGTCAAAATGTATTTGCAAATATTGTAAAAAAAACATCTGATAAAGCACCAATAATGTTGAAAG
The DNA here is from genome assembly GCA_020698575.1 of Bostrychus sinensis. NCBI lineage: Eukaryota > Metazoa > Chordata > Actinopteri > Gobiiformes > Eleotridae > Bostrychus > Bostrychus sinensis. The sequence goes on along the minus strand of CM036257.1, from coordinate 7,475,134 downwards.
TCAAACATCTAATGTTAGGATAAATTAGTCCTGCTGGAAGCAAACTCGTTCTGCCCGTCTACCATGCTAATGCAGGCTACAAAAATTGTAAATTTGGCCTCTTATTTATATAGACATATTTATATTCAAAAATAAAACTAATATTGTCAGCCATTTTGCACTTATTTTACACTTTTAATGCCTGTTGGGGTCAAATTTAATGCTTTTTAATGCTATTTAATGGCTGAATTTTGGCAATTAACTGTAATGACTTTTAATGCTTTTTAATTCTCCAGAGGAACCCTCTTTATATTATAAAATGGGAAATACTAATGCAAAGGTGTCTGAAATTATTTTAAAAAATTCTGAAAAAGGAATAGTATAGGACCTTTAAGCAAATACACCTCCCCAAATGACCCGGCGTTTGTGGACTTGTTGTTTGTGGTAAGCTCATGTAAGCCAACTAATCAAACTTGTCTTTTTTTTAAGCCTGTTTGCTATTGTTTTTGCAGACATCGACTCATTGTCAACAAGCCATGTAGACCAAGAGAAACTGGAGTGTCCACTACTGAAATTACTGAAATACTGTCCTCTATGTGAGGCTGTGATTGCATGAGTTATTAAAGTCTTTGATTTTAAACCAAAAATATGTTAAACAAAAATGTTTTTGATACATATTAGACTATCTCTCTCCACTGACTGAATAATAATATATTTTATTGTGAACAGAGCTCCTATGAGATCTCTGAAGGGACGTGGCTAAAACTAAAACTAAAGTCTTTAAAACTATAGTCACTGATTGCACATTACTGTGATAAAGCAGTATGGTGTTACTAAATTAGCCTCTTTCACGTCTTCCTCTCCTGAATAAAAACCTCATGTACCATCAGTGTAGTGCATGGTGCTTTGGAAATGGAGTGACATGAGTTGATTTGATTGGGCCGCTGCCACTGGCACCAGCCCACGCACACCACCACCTACTCATTATTCATTTCACTTTACTGGGGCGCTCTCTACACAGCAGCCACTTAACCTCAAGAGATACAGGGTAATTAATGGCAGTTGTAAAACGCAGTACCTGATGCGGTCTTTGGCATCAGTATGGCAGGGACGCTATCAAGCACATGAGCAGGAATGACTGACAGAGTGGAGAAGATAGCTAGTTTTGTTTGGATGTGATAGAATACTAACACACTTTCCATAAATTAAGCTTGTTTTGTGATAAGTCAGATTCTTAGAAATATAGAATAATGTAACAAAAAAACAACCCCTGATGTAACCCCTAATTGTGAATAAGTGTATATCCACAGCCTGCACAGCTCTGCAGCGCCAGTTCACCAGTGCTCAGCCCTGCACCTGTGATACGCAGGTTCAGTTGGCAACGTTCAACATACCATACAGGTTATGTGTCAGAGTTAGTTGTTTTAGTTTTCAGAAATTAACTAGAGAAACTAAACTAAAGAACGACAATGCTTTAATTAGCATTAGCCTTTTGCCTACATTTTTCTAGCAGCTTTTACAGCAGGGCTATTCAAAATTTTCATATGGTCCAAATTGTTGGCGGGTTATTGGCCTGTGGGCTGGATTTTCCCCTGAACTGCTGGCTTTAGTCCCACAAAGTGTCACAAGCTGCAACATTTACAGTTTAGCGGCCATTAAATGATTGATAATTGTTTTATGAAGGATTTTTATTTTTGGATTAGATAGATGGCTGGTCCCACTCGACTGATGGGCTGGCTCTGGCCCCTGAGCCACCTGTTGAATTGCCCTGTCTTAGAGTGACATAACTACTCCGGGTACATAGTGATAGACAACAAGAACTAGAAGTGCCCACTCGCTAAGAATTGCTCTATCTCTAAAATCATTTTCAAAACATTATTTTATGCCCCTAATTCCATGTAGTGTTACTTTAAACAAGATTTGTATTTGTATTTATTTGATTTTAACTTCTGGAAAATTATCAGATTACATTTTTCCAAGTAGGTCGACTGCAGCTAACATTTATGAGATTATTTATTTTATTTATAGCTCTTATTTGGCCCACTGTAATGCGTCAGTTCAGTTTGTTTAAAAAAAAATTGTAAGAAATAAAATTGTTTCTTCTGACCTTACAAAGTTAAACATGAATGCAGGCCTTCAAACAATATACAGTATCATCTGAATGTCTGAGTAGTTTCAGTGTGAAGAGAGTCTTTACAATTTGAGTTCTACTCATACTGAACAAAACGAACGCCCTTGACCACTAGTTCACACTTTTAGTTTTTACATCCATATTTTACAGTGAATGGCTAAGGTAAAGACAGCACCTCCTGAAATTATTACTCATTGTTTTGCCTGACTGTTTAAAGACATGCAGTATTTGGTGTTCAGGGAGTTATTCATTTTCTGCACTTCTGAAATCTCACGGAACACTTATAAATCTATTGTGATAAATGATTGGGGTAAACAGTGAAAACTAAGCAGCAGATGTTGCATTTTGCACTTTTTTAAAACGATGATTCACTCTTAAAAAGTGAAGATCCTGGATGGGAATTTGTGAAATCAAGCTCATCAGGCTCTTGCAGGCGTCCAGAGTCTCAGAGGATGGTGAAAAAAATGCAGAAAGCAAGCAGCACACTTAAAACCAACTGTTTTCAATTACTGGTCCAGCTGTGCGCACGTGAAGAGAGCACAAACAGAGAGTGTGTCACGGTAATTCTAATTCATACTGACATGCTAATAACTCCGTTCAATGAGAAATCGTGTTCCATGAAGCCAGCACCTTCGGAATGAACTCACTGCCGTCCAAATGCTGTCCGCCTCCTTGCAGACTGGACAGATGCTGCAATTGTTGTTCAGTTGCACATGAGAGACAAGCAAATTTCAAGCAATTTACTGTCATGAAAGATAATCACACTTGGCTTAGTTGAGTCTTTATTGGTTTATTAGTGATATTACATGAGAGAGGAGATCTAATACAAATACTACTCAGTTTTATTGCATGAGACTAATCGATGTATTTATAAAATGAAAACTGGCCTTTTGTTTTCATGAGGACAGGGTTTCCCTTTTTCCGAATCCATGTAAACTGGAAAAATGAGTCCTCACTGAAAATGATAATGTAACAGACCCGATTTGACAATGATTGGCTGTCTGCCGGCTCTATGTCATCTGACTCAAGATCGCAAACTACGAGGCTTTTATGCATCATATGTTCAGATTTAGTCCAGTACCCGAAATAGTCTCAGAAATGTGACTGATGTTTTACTCAAAAAAACTGTCAGAAAAGGGATATTTACCTGCCAGAACTTTGTTTTCGTGGTCCCAAGTACACGGAGGGAGAGGAGAGACGAGGAGCTGCAGGCTGCAGACTCACACACATCACTCCCCTGCAGTTCCCAGGTTTGTCCACATGTGCCACCCTTTAGTAAACTGGATGAAGAGCACTTTTCACTTTGTACATTTTTAAATGTGATAGAATTACTCCTATTTGAAACCTTTTAACATCTGACAAAAGCCATTAGTTCACATTTTATTGATACATTGAGAATATAATGAACTAGGCTAGGTCCAGGTCTATTTTTCCCATTATCACCTGTGTTCAAATGCTTCCTAAATGCATTTAGCTTTATTAAAAATATTCTTTCATATGTTGTTTATAAGAACATGTTTTCACCTTTAAAGCATTCAGAAATCTTCATTAAGCATGTTTGTATTTCTCATGTCAAAATTTGTATTTCCGATTTTGTCTTTTTTGTGTATTCTAGGCTGTGGGGTGTTCAAATAGTACAGTAAACTGTTCAAATAGAGAAAGTTGTTCTGAATAAAATGATGTATAATATTCATATATCTCTCAATCTCAAAGGTGATATATGAGAGTAAAGTCAAAAACAATGAAAACTATAAAAATAGGCTTAGACTGCTAAGGGTTAAAAACATTTGTAAGGGAGACGCTTGGATGATTGGATGAAGCATCAGTTAGTGACCATCTACCAGGATTTGTGAGGACTAGTAAATCAATGTAATAATACTTTAGATGATCTTTGCTGTTTAGTAAATGTATAGCAGCATACATAAAGTTTTACATTGTTAGTAGCCTGGCTAGCCTTCCCCACTCACTTTCTGAGCAAAAGGCTGAACCTCTCCCATTGAAGCTGGAAAATAACAGGATATTGTATAGATTGTATAGATCAGAAAAAGAACTGGGATGCCTGGTCAGGCTAAGGTGGTAGCTGGTAGCTGTGCACTGGTCAGGAGAAAATCACTAAGGAAATGTCCAAACATCTTTCGGTGCAGTCTCAAGCCTTTGTGTTAAATAAATATAATTAATAAAATAGCTCAAATGCCCTTAACATTAAGGCTGAAGGCGGACCAGTGCTGGAGGACGAAAAGTATTAAAATCAAATAAATAAATAAATAAATAAATAAATAAATAAATAAATAAATAAATAATGTAATATCGCTTTAATTTTCATGTATATTTTTTATGTACAATTATTAAATAAAAATATTTCATGGTCCTGGGCTGCAGTGCATCATGAATTCATTTTAACTGTCAATCTCACCCATCATATCCAGTGGGCGGGGTTAAGACTGATCTGAATCTGGGATGGATGTGTGTTGAGTTGCTTGGTAACCAATCAGGTGTTAGAGTCTGCCTACTGTCTTTGATGGGTGATGTTGACAGTTAAAATTAATTCATGATGCACTGCTGCACAGGGCCATGAAATCCTTTTTTTAAAATAGCAAATTAATTTAAACAAATTCAATAAATGTATATTTACATGAAATTGATTGTTTTAAAAAATATTAATTACATATTCAATATTTTTTCAATTATTGACACATTTAATTAATTTTTGTATTTGTATATTTATTTATTTTCTATTGTCATATTAATTAAACTATAATTTATTTATTTCATATTGTCCATAAAATAAGCCAGTGTTTTCACTAATTTTGATTCATCTTGGATATTGGTGCCATTGGTAAAAATATGTTCTAAATTTTTGTAATTTTTATTTTTTTAATGTACCTAATAATTGTGAGTTGAGCAATTTTTTTTTTATTTATTTATTTTTTTTTTTTTTTTCAGTATTTAGTAGAATGAGGAAAGCAACATCCGTTCAGGCCAATTCAATAAATGAAAAAGCCTCCCCACGCTACCTCAGCTCTGTTCCTGATCTAACTGCTGCTGCAGACCTTTGATGGACATCCACATTCTCCTCTGCAGAGGTGCATGAAACCTCTGGCACTTCTGCACTGCCATAGTCCATATATAGAAAAAAAAACATGTTTTTTTTTATGGTTATTTTTGGTATGGCTTCTCCCTTTAATGTGTGCTTCTGCATGGTTGGCATACAGATGATGAGTGGACAACCGTGACCTTTCTTGAACTTGGCTCATTTCAGATTCGTGGACGAGAGACGGTAGAATTGGGTTAATTTTCAGGGAAATTCAGAAAAGAGGAAGCTTCAAGTGATCTGTGTGCAAATGAGGTGAAGTGGGTTTTGTGAGACAACACTGCCATCTGCTGGTGGACAGGGTAATTTTGTGTATATCTGCTGAATAAGTTACCTCATTATAGTTGATGATTATATGGCTGGGATAGTGCATTGTGGCATTTGATAGACCTTCAAACAAACAGGAATATGCTAAATCTGTCACTGGGTTATTAAATACAAAACAGTGTGATGTGATACCCTCTGCACTCTGAGCCATATTTGGCAAATTTTTTTCCAACTAGACTTTTTTTATAAAAAGGGATATACAGTAATATTTCACTCCAGTGCTACTTATACCATTTTTTTTTAGAACAACCTGAAGTTTAACTCTGTGTGTGCTGATTCCATGTCAGGTGAGAATAACTACTACTTTCTAAAAAGTGAGCAAAAATGTAAAACAAAAGCTCTCTTATTGAAAATCAAAAAAGTAAATGTTTACAAACTTTCTGATGAATTTAATACAATGTATAGACCCTTGTTAGGTGCAATATCAAATAAAAACAGTGTACTATTTGCATCTACACTCATTTATTTTAAAAAAGTGCCAAACGCCATGGAGGTAAACAAATATTTTAGATTGCAAAATACAAGAGAAAAGCAAATATGAATCAAATTTTCATTAAAGTATACAACTATTGATAAAAATATAAACTTTTCAAAAGTGCAATAACAAAGTAGAACACTGTAGGTGCAAGTTTTTACATCATATGCACTAAAGACATCTCAGCACCCAACTATGCTTTTGCCAACATTTTACTATCGACAACTCATGCAGTTATATAGGATCAATGATTCACAGTATAGTCAAGGATTGTGGGTAATCAACATGGCAACTACAGTGAAAGGAGGGTTAAACTGTTATTGTCGGAACCAATGGAGGGTAAACCTATTAGCAATTTGTAAATGGGTTAGATCATAACATGACAGTATTACAAAGACGACATCAGGTGTGCATGGTTGCAGAGTGGTTAGCGTCTTACCAAGGAGAACCTGGGTTTGATGCTTGACGAAAAAATCTCTCTGCGTGGAGTCTGCAGGTCTTCCTGTGTGGCCATAGTTTGTCTCTGTGTACTCCGGCTTCCTCCCACCGCCCCAAGACATGCATGTGTTAGGGCAACTCTAAATTGCAGTGTGTGTCTCTGTCATTGTCCAGGGTGTACCCCACATAAGGCCCATAGTTGCTGGGATAGGCTCCTGCCACCCATCAACCATCATGCGAATAAATGTAAACTTGCCTCCCCAGCGATTACAGTAAGCAAGGCAAGTTTATTTGTATAGCACAATTCATACACAGTAATTGAAAGTGCTTTACAGAAAAAAAGACAATTATGGAGAAAGTACATAGATAAGAATAACAATTAAAATGATAAATTAAAAGAGAAGAGTGCAGATAAAACACTTTCAGTTGACATATGTACAGCTAAACAGAACAGTTTTAAGTCTGTACTTGAACAGAGTAGAGGTCTGTCTAACATCATCAGGAAGACTGTTCCAGATTTTGGCTCCATGAAACTAAAACGCAGTAACTTGGAATTACACGCTATGTACCCTGCCTTGTATCCAAAGCAGCTGCAGCAAAGTATAGGCTCCAGCAGCGCTGACCTGTACCCAAAACAAACATGGCTCCTATGGAAAAACTGCTTTAAAATCATCATACATTATTTTATTTTTTTTAATAAATAAGCTACTTGAATCTGCTCAAAACTATTGAACCATTATAACACTTTCAATGCCAGTTTCATTTTATGAATTTTGAACAGTGTATTTGTTATTAAAAAAACACACCAAAAAATTATTACACAAAAATTATAAAAATAAAAATAAAAACAAGACGAACGATGATTTTATAGCTGTTTTTGAACTTGTGAATTTTAGTACATGAGGGTCACAAAAGGGTGCAAAATTCATTTTCACTTCCCCATGTCCTTTATACTCTATTTATGAATTTTGGTTTTTAAAGATTTGGCTAAAAAGAACATTTTCTGCAAAGATTCATACCCTAAGCTCTACAACAGTCAAAATGATGACCAACTGAAAAAAAAAAAAAAAAAAAACATCAAGCAAAATGTCCAAAAACGTCCACAGAGGAGCATAAGCATTAAGTGTGTAAACCAGTAGCACTAATGTAATGCAATGACTTTCTGTTTGCCACAACTTTGATCACGTTGATTAGTTCCCAGATTTCCTAATTCCAAATGCTGCTTCTTAATCCATCACTGTTCACAAATCAATTCAAGTCAACCCAGCCCGAGAGAGAAATGAGTCTGTGCTCTCTTCCTCCTGATTGTCCCTGGATCGTGATGAAACGTGATTCAATCGGACAAATCAATTGTGTTTGGCTGCATCTCTGTGGACATAATGAATAAAACTCCGAGACATTGTTCCGCTCTCATCAGGGAAGAGTTTAATCAGGCTTCTGTCCCCGTCGGCTCTCAGCGTTGTCTCTGTCTTCAGCACAAGCTTTATTTGTTTAATCCACCTCTTCTGAGATAGTGTTATTGAAGTTATTGCGTTATTAACATACTGTACTCCCAAGGCAAAAATGGTACAGTGTAACAGCTTATTTTTCTTCATATACATGCAGCCGTCAGCTATTTTTTTCTTGCATTTGAGGGACTTACCTAATAGCATATTGAAATGAGAATAATCAAAAACTACCTTAAGATCATATAGGTGCTGCTTTATGGCTCAGTGGTAGAGCTGCAGTGCATACACAGGGCAACTACAGCCTGCCTTGGTGCTGTGTGGTGTTGAGTCCAGACTCTGACAGTTTGCTGGATGCCATTCCCCACTCTCTACCTGATTTCCTACTATACTCTGTTCTACCAATAAAGCCCAAAAAATGGCCAAAACAAGACATCATATGCTTTGTTATTACTGACTTCAGTACATACGCTCCACTTCATTGGTTGTTAATGGCTGCAGAGAGATAAGAAAGGGAAAAACAGTGTGTTAAAAAGAAAAATATAAGTGGCAAATAGGGACACAAAGTTAGGTAGTAGCAAAGGCCAGCTAAGTTTAGATAAAATAAGATTTTAAAAAGTAAAAGGTAAAATAAGATTAAATAAGGTAAGATAAAATAACATAAGACAAGCTAAAACAAAATAAGATAAGCTAGGATAAAATAAGATAAGAGATAAGATAAAATAAGCTAAGATAAGCTATAAAATAAGATAAGATACAATGAGATAAGATGAACTATAAGATAAAATGAGATAAAATAAAATAAGCTAAGATAAGAGATAAGATAAAAAAAAGATACAAGATAAAATAAGTTAATAGATAAGATAAAATAAGCTAAGATGAAGATAAGATAAAATAAGTGAAATCATGAATTTTTGGACTTGTATGTAACAGCTGTGACCCATTGTTTTGACCTTCTCCATATTGGGTCATGACGTTAGTGGACATGTGTCCACTGTCTCCTGGGCATGAAAGGTGAACCCTAACCAGCTAATCTTAGTCCATCCTTAAGATAAGATAAGATCAAACTTTATTGTCCATAAAACAGACCAGTCTATATGTAAACCTCCTGTAAATCTCCTGTATCCTACATAAGCTGTTGGGCAACTACACTCAGGGGGCAGACTCTCAGACACTCAGGAGGTAGTGAGTAGTAGTAATGGGATCACTGTCACCCCTGTCTGCTATGTCTGTTCCATTAAAGCAACCTTACTGACGCAATCGCACTATGGCCTCAGTGTTTCCTGCTTCTCTGTTTTTAATGATATCAATAAGAAATAAGATAAAATAAGATAAGAGATGAGATCAAATAAGATAAGAGATAATATAAAATAAGATAAGATAAGTTAAAATCAAATAAGATAAGAGATAAAATAAGATATATGATAAAATGAAATAAGAGATAAGATAAGCTAATATAAGATTAAATAGAATAAGATAAAATAAGATAAAAGATAGGATAAGATAAGATGATTTGAGTTAGGATAAGAAAAAATAAGTTAAGAGGATCAATAAAATAAAAGAAGATAAGACAAAATAAGATAAGATAAGGCAGTTTAAAATGATACCACAACTGTGAGAAGAAGTGGACTGATATAATAATACATACATGGGGGTAAAAAGTATTGAACACGTCACCATTTTCTCAGTAAATATATTTCTAAAGGGTGCTGTTGATTTCAAATTGTCACCAGCCATGGCCTGTATGTACACACACCACACCAGACTGATGCCATGGTAACGCTTGTTTAACGTTGGCTGCTCAACATTTAGACAAGCCTGTGAAATATCCAACATGGCTTTTCTTTATCTATCTTTATCTTTATCTTTCTTTATTAAGTCTTGTGCTCACTGGAAGATTCTGAAGTTTAGAAATCTTTTAGAAATCTTTCTGTAACCAGTGCCATCAGTATGTTTTGCAACAATAAGGTTTTGAAGGTCTTGAGAGAGATCTTTGCTTTGACCCATCATGAGATTTTTCTTGAGAGACGTTTGTAAAGAGACACCTTTGTGTAGGCCATCAGTTGGGATTGGGGCAGGATTGCTTTAGATTTCAGATAGTGTCTTGTCTCTCCATGATTGGAAGATGATATTTGACAAAGATGTTCATTGATAAATTAAGTTTAGCATCACAACTGCAAAAAACTAAATATTCTACAGTCTAGGGCAGTGGTTCCCAACCTCTTTGGTTTTGTGTATCAGCATGACCTCATTTAGTTCTGGTCTGGACCCGGCTTTGTCCAGGTTTGGACCCTGTTTTAATTCCTGGTTTAGTTCTGGTTTTAGACCTGTCTTTTTCCTGGTTGTGTTTTGGTTTTAGTCCTGGTTTAGTCCTAATTTAGTCTTAGTTTTGTTCTGGTTTTAGGCATGGTTTTGTCTTGGTTTAGTCTTAGTTTAGTCCTGGTTTGACCTGGTTTAGACTAGGATTAGACCTAGTTAGTTCTGGTTTTAGACCTGTTTTAGTCCTGGTTTAGTTCTGGTTTTAGACCTGTCTTTTTCCTGGTTGTGTTCTAGTTTTAGTCCTGGTTTAGTCCTGATTTAGTCTTAGTTATGTTATGGTTTTAGGCATGGTTTAGTCTTGGTTTAGTTTTAGTTTAGTCATGGTTTAACCTGATTTACGCTTGGTTTAGACCTAGTTTAGACCTTTTTTAGTCCTGGTTTAGACCTGGTTTAGTTCTGGTTTTATGCTTATTTTTTTCCTGGCTGTCTTCTGGTTTCAGACGTAGTTTAATCTTGGTTTAGTCTTAGTTTAGACCTGGTTTGACCTGGTTTAGACTAGGATTAGCCCTAGTTTAGACCTGATTTATTTTTGGTTTAGTCCTGGTTTGACCTACTTTAGTCTTGGATTAGACCTAGTCTAGTCCTGGTTTAGTTCTGGTGTTGGACCTGTTTTTCCTGGTTGTTTTCTAGTTTTAGACCTAGTTTAGTTCTGGTTTCTTTCTAGTGTAGATCTGGTTAAGTCCTAGGTTATAGTCCTGGTTTATTTTAATCTTTGAAATATATAAAGGTACTATAAAGTATCATATAACTTCATATACCCCCTGTAATGTGCTTGCATACCCCTAGGGATTCCTGTACCCCTTGTTGGGAAACACTGGTCTAGGGGAGACTTAAAAAAACTGAATCCAGCATACACAGCAGCACCTGGGCTGGGCTTGGTGTCATTAATAGTGTTAATGTTGTTAATATTGTCCATTTTTGTACACAAAGTTAATCATAAACTTCCCACAGACTTTATTCTGTAGTCACTGTATTAAATCTTGACCATGACAGAAGTGCAGTGAAGTTGTTCTAAATTGTTCTAAGGACACAGATGGCTCAGTTATTAAACGAAACAGAGGGCAATGTGTGACTTCTAAAAGTTTCAGATCAATTCCAGATTTATTTTTGAGAAGCCTTAACTCGCCAAATGTCTGTTTTTAACCCCCTGGACCCGTCTCACACTGATCATTTGTTAAGAGTGTGCGTCTTGAGCAGAGTGGACAGATTGGAGGAGCGTTTGCTGTACCGGGCCGAACTCACGTCCTTCACCCGAGTCAGTGTGTGGGCGGGCGACGCGCTGGAGACAAAGTGTACGTGTACTCTCTGGGTAAACACTTCATGGAGCAACTCTTCTGCTGACAGGTCAAAGGTCAAGCAGTGCTGTTGGGCTGGTGGGTAAAAGTCTGTGCTGCATTATCACAAGTTTTGTGGTCGGCGGAAAAAAAACAAACACATGGAGCTAATTTATTTATCACAAGAGAAAGAATATAATTTTTAAGTTTTTAGAAATAATGGTGTTATGTGAAATAATAGTGATGTGTGTGCGTATTCATGTTAAAAGCATGAAACATCTAATCTTTTTCAGTGTTCTTGTTGAATATGCTCAAACGTTGACTCTGCTTTTCTCTGCATATTGCATAACATGGACTGTCTGCATGCTGCTATTTGTAGAACCAAAAAATCATTGCATTAGATGAGGTTAAAGTTTGAAAAGTTATCTTTGCATTCAATTTTTATGTAACATGTATGTCTCTGTGTGAGCCCTGCGAGTAGCCAGAGTGTAGGCCCAAAGTTACTGGAATAGGTTCCAATACCCATGACCCCGAATGGAAATGAATGGTCAAATCTATCTAAAAGTAGTAGTAGTAGTAGTAGTAGTAGTAGTAGTAGTAGTAGTAAGCGAGTGGCTCTTCCATCAAGCTCTCAGTTGTCAGCATAAGACATGACTAATGACTCAGAGTTCAGTTAAACAAATGAATCCCAGCAGTTTTTCTTACCAATGTTTATTTCATGGTGTCTTGAAATAATATGGAAAAGCATAGCATAAACACAGCAGCACAAATGTAATCTGAAGTTAGAAATAGTATGTACAGTTATATAATGGCATGCTGAAAGATGGCCAAACTGCACAAGTGACAACACCAGTCATCTCTCCACTGGACAAAAGCCAGAGTTGTGTTTTCTATATAAATGGACCATGGTGATTTTGATGAACATTTGCATTTATGCTTCAGTTGGGTTGCTGATCTTGCCCATGAAGAGAATGCTCTTGGTGGAGTGCTCCAAAATTAAGGCCAGGAAGGATCTGTTGAGCATCATTCTGTCGGGCATGCTCATGGGCATGACTTCGATAGTGGTGGCAGCAGCAGCTTCCGTCCCAGTTTCATCTACACTCAGAACGGCCTTGTGCGAGGTCTGCAAAAAACAGTTAATATTATTACTATTATTAGTAGTAGTGAGGTTATTTTAAACAAACATAACAAATGTGAGAAGGCATTACCTTTGAGACTTTGAGCTTGATCTCTTCAGAGATGCCTGCAAAGTCAGCTTTGTCACTAAAAGCATCAGTCATGCCCAATTCTTTGAGGGTCGCGTCCAGAGTGGCATCAACAGAAATGGAAAATTTGGGCAAGAATAGGTCTACGGAACTGAGAAGCACAATTTTGTTTAACCACAATGTAGTTTGTATGCTGCTTCCCACAGATCCTGCAGGATACTAAGCAACTAGCTCTTACTTTCTGAAGAGCGAGTCGTGCCAGTGCTTGATGTAATCCTTGTTGATGTAACCCTCCACCTCTGACATCTTGCCTTCATCAGGGAGGATGATCATCATGGAGGTATTACCCTTGTATGGCAGCAGGATGACTGAGGTGTGGTTGTCTGAGTCATGGTAGAAGTCATAACGGCCAGTTCTCTTCATCATGTCCACCTCAACCTTGGTGTTTTCATCAACAAAGAAATCTGCTTTGGATGTGTGGTTGGCATCAAAAGGTTTCTCCCACTGTCCTGTAAGAACACAATCCATAAAGACTATTAGGTTAAGGCACTTGTGCATGTTTTGTGCTTGAGTTTATTGTAAGGTACAAGATAAATATTCTATCTATATTGAGAAATAGACAAGAGGGGATAGACCAGACCTTAAAACCAACCATCCAAGGTATTCAAAGGCCTTGGCATATGCAAGGTCTGTGGATGTACCAATTTTTTAAAATGCAAAAGCTAACTATAGGACCAATCTGTTCCCTGGGTCTCTGCTGGTCTTTTCTTACCTCTAAAGTAGACGTAGTTGATCAGCACCATTGCCATTGCAGGGTCCAGGTCCTTCACCATATTCTTTATCTTGCCTTGTGTTTTATCAGAGATAAAATTGTTGATTTCTGAAGCTGCCTCTTGGGGTTTGTTGAAGTCAACCTTGAAGATCTCAGCAGAGAAGTGCTTCCCGACATCGGCAGTAAAGCTGTCAAGGGGAGCAAAACCAGAGCGCAAGGCCAGGCCATTACCGACATTCAAGACCTGATTCTGCTGGCTGTGGCCGAGCATGTGGAACAGATGGCTGTAGGCATCATTAACCGTGGTCTGATTGAGGCTGCTGTAGCCCAAGGTGGTGAACATCTGGCTGTGGGTGTCACCACTGGCCCCAGTGGACAGCATGGACAAGGCAGTGGAGATGCCCAAAGGTGAGAAGAAGATGTTCTTTCCGGCAGCGGTCTTGGAGTTGATGTTTTTGTAGAGGGCGAAGGCAAAGTCTGCGTTGGGTCGGGAAAGTTGGTGGCAGTTCATTTCCGATTCCTGGTGCTGGTGTTGGTGCTGGTGGTGGTGGTGGTGGTGGTCTGCCCAGGCCACAGCCAGGAGCAGTGCAAGCGCACAACTAGCATAAATACCACGCATCTTTACAGCCTGGCAAAGACAAAAGCACATGGATATATGAACAGCTTTGCGAACTTGCCAATGCCAATACACTCTGCTGAGGACAGTGGTGCCTTCACATGGCTTAAGTATTTAACAGCATTGTTAAAATGTCATAAATAAATTACTAGTTTTTTGTTACTTATTTACTCTACCTTTCAAAGTAGAAGATGATTTATATATCTTGACTGACTAACACCAATACTGCTATTCATTTAGATTAATTTTAAAATCTGACAGAAATATAACATTTTATTATAGTCCATACCAAAGACTAAAGCAAGAATGAAAATATCTCACAATTTACGTCAATGAACAGAGTAAGCCCAAGGTTCAGTATCACTAGATCCAAAGTGTACCATAATGGGTTCAGAATAATTACTTACTCACCTCCAGTGTCCTCTGTGCTGCAGACAAATTTAGCTGAAACAATCCCATTATATACTGAGGCACAGAGAGGCAGCTGATTGGCTGTTCAAAACTGAGCTAAGATCAGCCCCTTATCCTTTGGGCTGTGCTCAGAGATAGCTGTGTTGGAATAAAAGTGATGCAACACAACTACTCATCTTTACTAAACTCTGGAGTTAGTTTGGCAAAAGTACTATGTCAGAGTTAAATAAATCATCTGTAATGCTAAAACTATTGCTTTTTCCAATTGGCACATGAAGGGTGTAGAATATTTCTGTTGATAAAATAGTCTCTGGGTCAGTGACCTTTGGGTATATTCCCTCTTGACTTAGATAGATAACAGTATTGATTAAAACCAAAAATAAGACCTTTTTACTTGCTATAACACTGCTGTACCTGCCTTGCCACTTTGTCAACTTGTTTTTGGTTTTCTCTAGTACAATAGGGCAGTGGTTCCCAACCTTTTTAGTCTAGTGTACCTCCTGAGCTTTTTGTCCTATCATGAATACCCCTTACTCATACATGTTCATGATTTATTAAAGTGTTCATGTACTATTTTTAAAAAGTTATACTTTCTTGATTGTGAATAAAAATTCTCCTGCATTTTTTTTAAAGATTTAAAAATTATTCTGCAATTTTTTTTATAAACTATAATATAAAAATTAATATAAACTGGCATTATTTATTATTTTACTTTATTTTTTATGATTAAAAGAAAACTTACAGATAAAAATAGATAATCTTTTTAAACTCATAATAAATGTACTACAAAAAATTTTAAATAACTAGCTAATAAACTTAAAAATATGTTAAAAAGAAAATTAAATAATATTCCAGAGTCCATGAAATGCTCGTGCAGTTTCAATAGCTCAATATGAAAATATTGCAATTTATGATTAATATTATTATTTGTTATTACCATCTTAATAAATGATGAAATTATTCCAAGTGCCCCCTGCAGGTCCTTGTGTACTCCCAGGGGTCCCCATACCCCTGATTGGGAAACACTGCAATAGTGGAGACTCTGGCTGACAACTGTGACTCAGTGACCTCTGACTCTGATAGATACTGACCATTCATGGTTTGTTGACTAGAAAATGTCTCACTGGAGCCTGTGTAATACATTTGCAGTTTGAGTACTTTTACTGTACACTTGATACAGTCTATCTACAAAGTATTTACACTTTAACAAACTGTAATAACATGTACTTATATTGTACCTAAAGCATATAATGACATTTTGTGCATATGATATTACAGTTTGTTACACCGTATGTATCATAATAGTTACATTTTAGCTACACAGTATCAAGTGAAGTGTAAAATAAAGTGTTAGTAGAGTTTGTGTTACGTATAGGCACAGAATAGCAGCCACATCTCTGTCAGTCTGCCCTGAAGTAGCTTACCACCACCGAGTGTGAGTGTAAAGAGCTTTGGATGTCCCAATTTATCCCCAAAATAGCTGTGTACAGTGTACAACAGTGTACAGCTCTGTTTCCAGTGATTCCTCACAGCTATTTTTTCATTTTGTAGTAAAATGGAATCATACAAAAAGTTTAAGGAAATAAACAGCTTTTTTCCTCTTTTTCTGTTCAAAAAAGCACAACAGAACTGCCCTCTGCTGGCCTTGCTGGTTTCTTCATCTGTTTCTGTATAGCACTCGTAATATAGTTATTGAAAACATTCTCTTTTAGTAATATAAAGTTTTAAAGGTTGTAAATAGCTGACATTTTCATTCTGTTTGCTAGATCTATTTATCAAACTGTCTTTCACTGATTATCTTCTTCATGAATCCAGCAGCGATGTTTGAAGAGGTAGAAACAAACTCATTTTCCAAAGCTTCTAATCTCAACTGCAGTGTGAACGAGTAAAAGAAGCTTTTTTTCTTCTCAGTGAATAACCTGTTTCTGAAGGCAATTTCTGTAATTGTATGAGACGATAAAGAGATGTTTGAGGAGGAAATGGCTTTTCAGCAGGAATAAAATGGCAAAAGGGAAAATGATTTTGTGATGGATTGAAAATGGCTGATATTCTGTCACTAGGATGAATTGCTAACATTTAAATGTCCTTTATTTAATCATTTTGGGAAACTAGAAAAATCATCTATAAATCATAAATGTATGTTTTGGAAAGAGGCAAAACATCAAATACAAAAGGGGGAAAATCCCTTCTTTAATAAAAATGCTACTGTGAAAATAGAGATTAAGCTAGAAAAGTACATTTGAAACAACTCTGGCTAAACAAGGTTTATGTTAGGTTTAGGCTGTGGTTGAGTTGAGTGGGAAAAAACTGTAATACATTTTCAATGACTGTCCACAAAAATGAAATAAATAAATAAATAAATCACACATTCACAAGTAAACGAGAACTGTGATAAAGAGCATTAGCAAATGGCTCATTAGCCTCTTTAGCTGCTCTTGGGCTACAGCAGCTACAACATGTGAAGAAGGGAATTGGTTGTTATGGTACTTGTACAAATTCCCAAATAACAATAGGATCAAGAGTTATAACCTGGCAAAAGCCACACTGATAAAACGTTGGCAAACAGTTGCTAACATTATAGCAATTTGGAAAGGTTCCCGTTGAAAAAATTTGTGAAGGGGCGGGACATTCAGTAGAATACTTGAAGGTGATTGGATAAAGCTCCAGCTACGAAGCTAAACAACAAACCGCTACAACAGTAAAACAACACAATACAGTTGTTAGAAGATTTTTGTTGTTTTGTAAATGTAGAGCAGCATACCTTATGTTTTTTCGCATCACCATGTTGTTAACAAGTATCACTAAAAGAGCTTGTTTTTGTTGGCAAACCTCAAATTCGCCCACTTGCGGCAATACTGCCACACCATTGGCCCAGGCACCACAGGTCCGGACCCAAACAGATTAGCAGGAGCCCGACAAGATGGATTTCATGAACAAGAGAGGCAGGGCTTGGCGTGAGATATTTTATTATGTCATTATTAAATAATATATTATATATCCTAAGTAAATTTATTTTAACAAACTAAATTTTAACATATCTTTTTTAACATGACGCTTTAAAATGCTTCATTTATTTATTCACTTTATCTATAAACAAGTTTTCTGTTCACCTTGCACACATGATCCACTACAGGGCCAGTTTATCCATCCCGTGCTGGAGCCTGATAGACCCGTCTCTCTCTTGTCCCACCCTACACACTGCCACAGGCCTAACCAGAGTCTGGGACACCTCTGTAGCCCTCCTGATTCGATGACTGAAAAATAAGTCACCCTAAACATGAAATCTTTCACATTTGCATTGCTAGAGTTGACAATTAGGTCTAATTCTCATCCAGTGTGAGTGAGTGAGAGAGGTCAAATGCGAGTGTCTCACGAGAAAGCATGACACTGAAGAGCCCTGGTTTTTGGCCTAGAGTCAATCATTATTAGCCTCCAAATATCGCAAATGAATCATACACGTGGGCCTGGTTATAAAACTGGTTGGAAAATTGGTTAAAAATTGCCTTAATGTTATTCCACTGAGCGTCAGCTGAAGTCACTGTTTAAGTTAGCTAAAATGCCAGTTAGGTGTTGTGCCATGGGATGTGCTAATTGACATAAGGACAAGAATATTGTGGTTTTGTGCCATAAAACAAGTCTCTCTCGCCAGTGGAGGCAGTGGTAGCCGTTTAAATAAACATGTAGTCTATTTGCAGCAAACATTTTAATATGAATTTCCCTTGTTAAGCTTGCTGATGGTAGTTTGTGTCTGTAGTAGTACTCACCTTTGCTTTTAAGTTGAAAAACTTCTGCACTTCCAATACGCTGGAATGATGACCCTCTTTGTCTGAAAATACAACTTTTGTAACCCTTGTTCTTCACATTGTTTATAGACCATTATATATTGCTGAAGTCCAGCTCTGGCAACACCCTGGCTGTTGTCATTGGCTCAAACAGGCATACAGATCACAGTATTTGTAGTTTTTATCCATTTTGCATGAGACAAAATGGTAAAATACCCCTTTACCCCAAAGTACTTACAGTGCCTATTAAACTCTAAAAGTGTCCTCTGTGTGACTATTAAAGAAACAGATTTGTGCTGCCTCCGAAAGCAACAATCAATTTGTAAATGGATTTGCTGTGTCTTGTTACAAAGTGTGAGCGGCGTACTGCAGACCTTCGCTCGCTGATGTGTACACAGAGGTAATTATTGCTGACTTAGAATGCACTCGGTATCATTCATCATGTTAGCCCCCAACAGAACGAACGCAAGCAATTACAGCAGAAAAGTGTGTGCTGCAATATGAATCAATACACGGAGCACCAAGGGACAATGGCAGCAGATATATGAACACACAAGCCAACATGGATTATCAGAGTATCACTATCTCTGGTAAAGCTTGCCAATTGTCCAGTACAGTCAACAACAGAGGAGATATAAGATTATGCTTTAAACAGGCTTAAAATCGACTTTTCTGAGCTTTCTACCATGTTATAATGTTGCTCCCTCATCAAAAACATATCTGGAGCTGTCTTGTTTTTTTCATTCACATATATGTTTGAGTAATCTTGTATTTTCAGAACACTCAGTTCCACTAGCCTTCACCTCTCCCACAAAACCCCGCCCACTCCAGGACTCATAACAAATCCTCTGCATCCAGTGTACTCTCATTCATTTATCCAAAAAAAAAACAGTGCACAGCTTTGTTTCCACTGATCAGTTATTTTTCATTTTGTAAGTAACAAAAGGTTTGAGGAAATGATTTGATTTTTTTCACTGATTAATTTCAAATGAGCGCCTGTTTCTTTTTGGCACATGTAGAGTACTTATTTAAAACATTCTCTTTTAATCACACGTTTTTAAAGGTTGTAAAATGTGCAATGCTGTTCTAGAGGTGACAAAGATTGATTTAAAAAATATGAATAAAAGCATGATTTATCTTCTTTAAGGCAATGTGAAACAAGGAGGAACTACACAGTGTTTTGTTGTGTTTTGTTTTTTGTTTTTTTTACAAGGCTATACTTTTTAAATCAACAAAAAAACACTGTAACAATGTGGTGATTCTGCAGGTGGCATTGTGTAGATCTGTAACACCACCTGCATTCAGGAATGTTTTTTTGTTTTTTTTAATTCTGTATCATTGCGAGATATGGCCAATATTATTTGTTGGAAACATGTTAGACCAGTAGTGATGGGCAGTCCGGCAGCCCATTTAAAAGATTTGGCTCTTTTGGCTTGGCCCCCTTAGAAGAGCCAGCTCTTAAGCCTTCCAAAAGGCACTTCATTTAGTTACACTCACTAAATTTAGTGAGTTTAGCGATTATCAATAGTGTGTGTATTGGTAAACATTTTTTATGTTTTTGCTAAAGCCTTATTTTTATGCAGTTTGCAGGAACAAAATACAGTCTCAAAATTCTGTCCTCATCTTTGCTGTCTCCAATATCATCAAAATGCAGCCGGATGCTGTTTCTTTTTGGGTTTTCCTTATTTCTTCTACTTTTTCCCAACAAGCAGGAGCAGCTGAACATTCGGCTCTCATCTACAGGAGTCGGCTCTTCCAATTAGCTCATTAACTCATTCGCGAACAACCCATCGCTAGTGACGGGTACAGATCAGTCAGAGCATGTGCACTTTGTGGAGAAAACCTAGAATGAAATACCAACTCCAGCCAAGATACTAACTCCAGTCACAAGGGGTCAGTAAAGGCACACATGGTTACCTATGATAATGCCTTGCTAAAGATCTATGCTCCTCTAGTTAAGATATAAAACTACACTTAACTTCAACTAGCTGAAAATGAGCTTATATACTGTGTTTGGGTATAAACAGATTTTGGAGCTTCTACTAAAAATGCATTTGGTGTGGTAATATAAAAAAGCACAATAACATAAAAACAGTTTGAAATCTGTTCATATGAGTGCCAGTTTGCTCGTCTTGCAGTGATTTCTAATTCCTTGAGTTGGAATTGTGGAATTAAACAGAATAATGTGACGAAAACAGACATGCATATTAATTATAGCACACTGTGGTTGTTCAGGTGGCCCTGGGTGCTGGACAGGGGCCAGTAGTGGCTGTAGTGCAGTGGTTAATGTAAAGTACAAAGGCCTGGGTCATACACGGTCACATATCGAGCTGATGTAACCTAATCTCTCTCCCATTTACAAAACTGGTTTTATATCTCTCTCCCATGTGAACAATATAAATCCACCGTGCACATATCCTCCTAGCATCCCGCTCTGATATACTTCTTGAAGAGCCTTGCCGTGATGGTGTTGAAAGTGTATCGATCTTTGAGTTTTTGACCGCACGTCTAAGCCCCAAACAAACAACCGCAGCTTGCTTTTTCTATTTTCTACGAATTCTTCTGCAGCTAGTTGAGCTGCATGTGTTCTGAGTGGATGCGGGGGACAGCACGCAGTCATTCCCCCTTTAATATGCACCTCCAGTCAACACGGACTTTCAGCCTTATGCAACATCTGTTCTACAGTGTACAGTACTTATTCTGTCAGGTAGAAATAATACTTTAACAAGACAACAAGTACTTAAATATAGTTTATGAAAATGTCATGAAAATATCCACTTGTCAATAAGTTCAGGCTGTGATGCAATGGCTGTGAGTACATTCTGGAGTATAAGTGGTGCTGGGAGAGTGTCTGAAATGTCACAGAGCTTATTAAATATGATCAGCTGAGCTCTCAGAGTCAATACAGATGTTAATTAATCAGCGGGTCTTATGAGAGGTACAACAGACACAGATACAGAGCTCTAATATTAGGCTGCAGTGCCCTCATGTGGCTCCAATAGGTCACTGTCTGATAGGCATATTATGTACCTAAAGTATTTTATAAAACAGTGAGTAATATTTTTAAAAGAATGTAGAAAAATATGTTGAAAAAATAAATTGGGGTATTTTAAATCTTTTTTTTTTTTTTTTTTAAAAACGTATTTTATTTAAAATAGAAGACAAACAATATATTAGGTGCTGAAGATATTTTTACATTTTTATGGAAACTAACAGTACATTTAGATTTTGACCGCAACAACACACATCAAAAAAGTTGGGACAAGGGCAACAAAAGTAAGAAAAAGTAAAGTAAGCAGTACAAATAAATACAGCTGGTGGAGAAATTTGCAACTAATTAGATTCATTGGCAACAGTTTATTATTTTAACTTAGTGTAAAATGGGTATTTAAAATTCTCTTTATTATTTTTATTATTATTATTATTATTATTATTATTATTATTATTATTATTACTATTGGATGTATTGACTGCTTGTGAGGCATCAAGCATGTACTGGAAATTTCTGCATGAATCAGGAACACTTCCAGAAGTAATTTTCTTTAAACACAAAGAAAATGACTTCCAAGTTAGAGCTGTATTCTGTATAGAAGAAACCTTAAGAGAACTGTTGTATGGTCTCTACAGACGTCTTCTTCCTCCTCCCTTTGCGGCTGTCTACTCTTGACTGGAAAATTTGTTTCCTCAAATACAAGGGAAAAAAATGGGTTGTGCATCTTTAAATAAAATAAAAGTACAGATGATGACAGATTTGGATTCAGGACATGAGCTGATGTCCAATAAAGCAGCAGTACAGCAGCATCCAAAGAAACAGAAGCATGTGTAGCTCGATGGAGGTTAGACCACCAGAGGGCGCCATAGACTGAAGAATGTCTCTCTTTCCACTATGAAGAGAAGTTGATTATTAGACACCAAACAAAAAAATAGCTTTTCATGGATAAAAGTATTACCTACCTTGATGAGGTTGTGGAAGTCATGTTGCTTTCATCACAGACTTTTGCTTTTGCTGCTGCTGGAATTTTTGAATTTGAATGCACCAATTTATCAGCATTTTCAATATTTTGGCCTGCACTTACTAAAACATCCACGCTAACTCCACTGTCATTTCCTTTAGGTTCGCTTTTCAGCCCACCCTGATCCACTACCTCCTCCAAAAATCTCTCACTTGCCTTTAGATTTTTCTGTTCATTTTCATCATTTTCAGCTTTAACATTGTCAGCCACATTTTCCATTAAATTATCCATCTTTGTTGCATTCTCTATGATAATATTTCTACAGTTTTTGTCTTCATATGTTTTTTTAGCTACTGAAATATTATTACATGGCGCTTTCAAATCCCTTTCTGCCTTTCCATCAGTGTTTTGACGGTCTTCCATTGTCTCCTCCTTCAGCCAACCTTCTTCAACTCTTTCAACAACTTCAAGATTTTGCGT
Source organism: Bostrychus sinensis (assembly GCA_020698575.1). Lineage (NCBI taxonomy): Eukaryota > Metazoa > Chordata > Actinopteri > Gobiiformes > Eleotridae > Bostrychus > Bostrychus sinensis. The sequence goes on along the minus strand of CM036257.1, from coordinate 7,452,436 downwards.
CTCATCATTTTGCCTCATGTCTTTGCCATTACTCGCGTCCATTCCATTGCACTCACCATCCAAATCCAAGTTTCTTTGAGTCTCAACTTTAGAATTCCCAGCGATTTTTCCTTGTTCGTCATTGATGGAACTTATTTCTTCTGCAGTTTCTTCCTCCACTCTCGGTACCTGTCTCTTAGCTTGACATTGGAACACATCTTTGTTCAAATCCAGAATGTAGCTGTAGGCATCCTCCTCGTCTGAGTCTAGTGGGGTCACGCTGTAGATTCCTTCCTCAGAGCTTAAGGAAAAGTGAATTTCATCCAATCTCGATTTGCTGTATCCGTGGTCCATAGATGTGTCCAGCCACGAGTGGATTTCTGGATTGACTATGCTAGCGTCTAAAGGACTGGGAGGTTGTAGGACACTTGAAGATCTGCGTTTGTTTTGAAGCGATGGGCTTGAGTGACTCCCGCTTGAAGAACGCCGAGCCCAGCGTTTCCACAGAAGCAGCTCATGGCTTGTCTCAAAGCTGGTAAGCTGTGGGTGGGCTTCTAGGGTGTCCTCGAGGGTCTCCAGAGATTGTAATTTTGAGATAATGGGAGAGTTTACTGCTGTTGATAGGTCCTGAAAGGCATTCAAAATATGATGTAATTGAGAAAAATTTTGCAAGTGCTTCAATGTTTACACTTAATTTATGATTTAGTCTTACTCTATGCTTCATTTGATAGTAATTTTACTTAGCAAAATTTCAGTGTAATTCAAATGTACAGAACACCAATATACGTTATTATTTAATTACTTTGACTCCTTCCTTGGCCAACCTTCTTCAACTCTTTCAGCAACTTTCAACAATTCAACATTTTGCATCTCGTCATTTTTCCTCATGTCTTTGCCATTACTTGCAACCATTCCGTTTTGAAGCATTCCATTTCAGTTAGAGGTCGCTGGTGGCTGAAGCCTGTCCCTGCAACTATGTAACATTGTCCTCTCAGCAGCACAACGCTCCCTATTCTCCTTATTCTTATAAATCAAAAACCAAGATAACTGAATGCAATAACTAAGTAATTATACACTACTTAAAATGAATATACTTACCTCAACCATGTCTGGACAGTGACTCAGGAACATGGAGACATAAGTAATAATGGACTTCTCATCTGGAGAGCTGCAGGTCACATCTGTGGAAACATGAGAACAGGTAATATTAAGATACTATAAAAGTTCACTGAGCAATATTGTTTACATGTTTTACCGTGGGGTTCCAGTAGAGGAGGTATCTCCAGACTCTGATGGGCCATGCTGAAGGCCTCCTCGAGGTTCTCTTTAGGCTTTTTGGTGAGGCTTTGTCTCAAGTCCACTAGGGACGGGTTTATGGACTTTATCAAGGCTAGGAAAGCCAGACCATTTCTCCAGCTCTTTCCAAAGTCATGCACTTCTACTCCAAACCTAAAATACAAAATTGTATATGTTAGTACTTTCTTCACAGAAATTGGAAATATCAGCATAGTTGCAGGAGTGCTGACAGTTCCCTAATGCAGGAAAACCAGGTTACCAATAAAAAAGTATCTAATTTTATAAAATACTGAATTATCCATTTACAGACAGGTTTAAGCTAATGCTGTTTTGGCAAGGGATAAAGGGAACCTTCTGGTTATTCCAGTTGTTGTATTGAAATGTCATTGGTTCCAGGTTGTTTTTACACATTAATTTTAAGGGAGCTTTCGCTGTTGCTCTATTTGCTCTGGACTTTTAAACTTTCACTTCTGGTTCAAACCAAATTGTTAAATGTGAAAGCAACAGCGGACTGTTATTCAAACCAAAGAGTGGGACTAATGTTCTATAAAAGGAGATAGTCTCAGTTTAGACCAAGATCTGGTTTGCTTTTAGTGCTAAAGCATTTGTCGATGGTTTAGACTTTTGAACAAAATCCAGAAAATGGCAGAGGTTTAAACACAAACATAGGTGGGAAAATAGGGAAACAGATCTCAACATGTTAGTAGACTCACAGATGTTTTGATTTGTATGGCACTGTTTTTATAGACAGAGATGCCCTCTGTGCAGCCAACCATTGCATTAGAAGTTTGTGCTGTATGTAATAATTTAATAATAATAATAATAATAATAATAATAACATGTCTTTATAGGCTCTATACTAGTCTGGTCATTTTAGTTATTGGTTTAAACAATAAAATGAGCCACTGAAGTGAAATCATCAGCTCTGCTGCAGTGAAGGACCGAAGGGCTGTGGGCTTTCTCTTTCAAAAGCTCTCAAAAGACACAACTGCCTCTTGATCGTCTAGTTGGAGTTCACACGTAAATAAAGTTGGGAGTATTTGAGTTCAGAAATGAGCGAGCTTGTACTGAACAGTGGGGCATAGACAGAGCATATTTAAATGGCTAACTAGCACGACTATTAGCAACATGAAGTTAACAGATAGATATATGAGCTGACTGCTTTGTAGTGGCTGCAAAATACTACTCCAGATATGTTTTTGAGGTGGAAACAACATTATAATAGGAGACCTTGAAGGGAAAGTCCAATGGTGCAAATTTTTATACTGTGGTATCAAACCAAAGGTCTGTGAACCAAATGAATATAATGGAGGACTTGCCAAGACAGCATCTTCTGTAGTAGATAAAACTGTAACCAAAATATGAGTCTAAACCCAACCAATCATTTTCCTCACCGTATTTCCTATACACTTTTAGGTGTGTTTAAATTGTTCCTGTATTTTGTTCTAAAGCCAACTTATTTCAACTTATTTCAAATGCTTTTAATCAAAGAAAACATGGATTGTGCCAAGACCGTTTTATGTTTAACCAAACAGGAGTTTTTGTTTTTAACCACAGTGAACTCGAACGTTCATTCCTGACCTCTAGTTTTTTGGGGGGTTTTTAGTCACTTCATTTTACTCACTTCTCTGTGCATGTCTGGACCCAGTACAGCAGAGTCTTGATGGTCTTCCCATTGTACTTGGGTCCTTTGGTGACACTTCGGCCTGGGCTGGGTACAGACTCATCCGTCAACTCTGAGAGGTCGCTCCCCACCGATAAAGAAGTGAGGCTCGAGGACAAGCGCCTGTGTAAGCCCCTAGTCATCTCCTTTACCTGCATTGAAAAGACAACAGTGCCATTAGCCTGATGCATGAAGCCGTCACTGTGATGCATTGTGGGAAATTAAGTGACCTGAAAATGGAGGATGATGTTCCAGATGAGGTTCAGAACGACAGAGGGGACGCCAGTCAGCCACAGCAGAGGCGTCGATGCCCAGAAGCTTCACCTGACCACCAGCAAGGACGATAACGGTTGAATATAAAGGCTTTGTATGATAAAGTAATATGGCAGCTTATTACTTACATGGCGATCGTCAAGGAACACTAAGGCCTTGGCAATGTTGTTGAGTCTGAAAATGCGATTGGAAGATGATCTGAACCTGTAAAGCTAATAGAAAGATGAATATTAATACTTTAAGAAGACAACTGTATGTAGACAGATTTAGACACATTTTACCATTATATTTAGAATCTTGAATTTGGCTCTGAGTTTGTGTTTACATTCTCTCCTTTTTTCATTCACAAGATTTCTTCAGTTTAGGTGACTTATTTGACTAGTCTAATGATGCGCTCATGCATTTTGAGGTCCTCAGCAATACATGTTTTGCAGTCAAAGGAAACTGTGGCAGGAGTGATAACTGTTGTCTTGAGCTTGTCTGACAAGCTGTGGATACAAGTAGAGAAACAAATGAGACATGCTGAAGGATCAGCAAAACTTGAGCCAAAATTAGCCTACTTCCTTTGCAGCTATTTTACATGTGTAATTAACCAAATGACAAGAATATCATCACCCCACTATTATAGTTAACTATAGCTGCGATAGTTCACGTTCTAGAATGTGATAATGTCAAAAGCTAAGATGGAGCAGGGGCTAGTATAAATGTATAGGTGACGTACTATTTAAAAAAAATATATCCTAACAGAAAATCCACAAATATTGAACCTTATCATTTTGTTAGCAACTGGGTCCACAACCAGATCATAATCATCTTGTGGCTTAATGCTGAGTCTACTGACAGCAGTCACACCTGTGTGTTTGAATAATATCACCACTTTTAGAGGCAATAATTAAGAAATAATTTCATTTTAGGTCATTTGTACTGACAGATGAGACTTTGAATTTTGTGCCAGTTTTTATTTCATGTGGATAGGTCCAGTAATTAGACAGATATTAGCCATAAAGCACACCAAGACATCTGCATTTTGAATCTTTAGCAGAAAATTCTACCATAGAATTCTTATTTGCCCTTCACCTCAGTTTTAAACTAAAGGCCCTTTAGAATTCTATGACATCAGGTGAACATAACCTATTCCATAGTCTACTGCAGTTGTGTGGGAAACACTGCTATTGTATTTTGTTTCCTAACGACAGCGTGTTGTAGAATCTTTACCGTGATCTGTATTAGAAATGATTAACAACACCAGTTTTCTTCATTCCATCCTACCATTAGCATAGTCACCTTTCCATCAGACTGAACATTACTTATCTTATCTTACCTCTGACTAATAGGAAATAGATTGTGTTCCTGTTCTAGAATTTGATGATGTCATAAACTCAGACAGATGAGAGCAGCCATACGTCACTTCCTTATTGCCAGAACATTAACGCCCCCCTTTTGGGTGAAAACAAACCAGCCAGTATGAGGCCAAGTGCTGCTACGATCAGTTTACTTTCAATAATAAAAGAAAAACACAATTTGAGATTTTAATTGCTTGCTTACAGACTAAAGGAAGAGATTTATGGCCTCAGGCAAAACACAGAGAGAACAGGACGGATAAAATGACCAGACCCCAGTTTACTGTATAAGTACAGTACAATGTGTGTGTCAGATGTACACATTTAAAGTCGCAAGTCACTGTTAATGTTTTATGTCCTAATTAATATTCCTACCACATAAAACATTTATTTACTTAAGTTAGTTTCAAGATTAAAGAGGGCAATTTGATACAATGTTTTTTTAAGCTTTTATAAAAAGCATAGATCTTTTTAATATAAATGTTATGTCGTTTCAGCCCGGACCTAAATTAACACTAAACTCATATAAGTTGGCCAACATTTTACTGGTATTGTATTTGTCATGATTTATGTTAAATGAAGTATATTGTTGTTGTACTAAAATACGTCCACTACATGGGGTCGCTCACCTGTCACAGAGGCACATAAGTTAGCGATCGGCTCCTATTTCACAAAGTTTCTTGAAATAACAACATTGATCTTTCTTTGTCAGTGAGGGAACATAACCGTTAGCTTAACTGGTGATTTTTCTCATGCTTCTGGGAGCTAGTGTTTAGTATTTTAAGTCACAAATGACAAAAGATTTGATAATTTGTATTTGCCACCATTGAGTGACTAGAGATGTTTTCACCCAAAAGAGGGCGGGGACTTGACGCAACAGTAAAGTACCTGGATGGTTGTTCTCATCTATGGCTGTATAGGTTAGTCAGGATTGAGTTGCTCTTTAATGTCTTTTTTACTGATAATAATAATGGATTGGATTTATATTGCGCTTTACAAGCTTGGCATGGTTCTCAAAGTGCCTTACAATTTGGTCCATTATTCATTCACTCCTCAGTCACACTTGGTAGTGGTGAGCTATGTCTGTAGCCACAGTTGCCCTGGGGCAGACTGACTGGCTGCTATTCTGCGCCAACGGCCCCTCCAACCACCACCAAACACAGTCACACTGACACATTCATACATGCAAGGTGGGTGAAGTGCCAAGGACTTGCCCAAGGACACAATGACATATGCCGGTGGCGAGGCTTGAACCGCCAACCTTTGGGTAGTGGGTAAGCGTCTCTACCAATTGAACTACTCCACTGGCAACAATCGCAAATGTGACTGAATATTGTCACCACTTTTAGACACCACAGGAAAAAAAATAATTTCACCTGAGGTAATGTGTGCTGACAGAGAATACTTTAAACTTGATGTCCCAAACCCAACTGTAGAGATACATGTATTACAAACATATACCAGGCCAAGACATCTGCATTTTTGAATCTTAAGCAGCAAATTCTACCATAGAATTCTTACCTGTTTCCATCCCAGTCTCCTAACATGTACCCTTTAGGAAGTTATGACATCACATGATCCTGACCTATAGACCCTTTTCCCAGTTGCCTTTAATTTAATGTTAACAAGCTAGTGTAGACCAGCAGCCAATGGTAAGCAACGGGGGTGGCAGTAGCTCAGTCGGTAGAGACGTTCCACTAACCTGAATGTTGGCAGTTTGGTCCCCACTGCCAGCACTGCATACACTGACTGTATTTGGTGGTGGTTGGTGGCAGCCACACTTCCATCAGTCAGAAATAACACACCACTGCCAAGTGTGACTGAGGAGTGAATGACTAATGCACAAAATTGTAAATTGACTTTAAGTCACTAGAAAAGCTCTATATAAGAATAATGCATTATCTCTCACTTGAGACCACTGTCTATGCAAGCATACAAATGGTTGAAGCCACACTGCACAGAAAATTTGAGTACAGGTAGCGTTCACGTTCAAGAATTTGATGATTTCCTATCCTACCACACCAAAACTCTCCATATAGATAGACCAATAGACCATTTGCCTGCTCCTCATCTCAGTTAAACACAACATAGAATGTTGATAGACATAGAATGTGTGACGTAATCTGAAACCCAGCAACAGTAAGATCCTTGAGCCTATGTGAAGTCTTAACATCCCCAGATAAAAGGGGAATAAAAATCTCACTTTTCATTTTACAGCACAATTTGATCAGCTAAAATCTCCAAATCAAATGATCCTTTTAACACTAATAGCTATTGTAATTCTCTCATCTCTAGCTGTTACAATGTGAAAGTGTCACTTTTTTGTTGTGCATGCATCAAACCCATGTTGGTTTTACATACCAGTTTACACCCGGTCAGCTCCTCCAACAGGATCATGAGCATTTTTCCATCCTGGACGTCCTGAAAGAGGTCATGCACTTCTGTCGGAGGGTCACGCTAAAAACATTCATCATTTAGTAACAAAATACACCATAAATCACTAGCCTACATGAAAATATAAACCACTTACCCTGCTTAGATACACATTCATCCATCTGGTAAATGTCCGTTTCTGCACTGCCTTTCTTTCATCTATAAAAAAGGGTGAAAAAAGACATTTAACTTCAATTTGAACACAAACATAATACGCTCAATGTTTTCCCGCTCTACCTTGAGACTCCTGCATGGACATTTTCGCCTTTTCAGTAATCCACATCCCAGATCAGAATGTGGAGTCTTAAAAGCACCGTGGAGAAAATGGCAAAGTGAGGCAGAGTTTGTCTTGCCTGAACACGCCAAAAAACTCCACACGCCTAGTGCGACGCCATTGGTAGACTGCATGTCAAATACACTGAGTCTGTGAAGGAGGACACGTAATGAATGAAAACTGTCTACTATGAGAGGAAATGAAGAAACAGATAAGAAACCTGTTAATACTCATAAATGTGACTCACTTATGACTATCCTGTCCTTCAGTGTTTTCTACTTGAGACTTTAGTTTTAAGGTAGAGGTTATTCAATGTCATTTGTCCTCTAATTCGTCAGAAATGGGACAAAACATTCACTTTGATTGTATATTTATCAAATTTGTGAATGGTTTCTGGTTCTACATTTCATCAAAATGAACCTGTCTGCTGTATTGCCTGAAAAAAATAACTATTGTTGCTAAAAGTCTTTATTAGATCAAAGAAAATCTCTTATAGTGTCTCATGTCACTATGTTTTTATTAAGTTTTATAGTTTGTTTTTGGCCTGACAGAGTTGACAGTCATAGATTAATTTGCTTAAGTTGTTTTGAGTGGTACTGTAGAGTTTTTTGTTTGTTTTGTTGCAACCAGCTTTTTACTTTATATGTTTTGTAAGGTCAGCATCTAATTAATCTCTGAGAAAATTACCAAAAAGGTTTTTGTCACCTCCATCAGAAATGCTCTATACAGGTCAATGTAAATGCTGAATTTTTTTACAAACTTATTTTGTTAAAAAAAGAGAGAAGGTGGAGAGTATAACAAGGTAGAACTTAAAAGCTTAGCAAAAGGAAAGGTTATTATGTGCTTTTACCTCTTCTCCTTCCAGATCAATCTCTGCTCTATAGTAGAACCCTTAATGAAAAAGGTCTGGACACTCCTGGATTGGACTTTTGGTACGAGGTAGATAATGGACATACCAAAAAAATAAAAATGCGGGAAGACAAAATACCTCCAAGATAGAACAGGTCTGAAGAACATTTTTTCACCGGGTAATAACAGTGACAATGCTGCCGAAGTCTATGTTGTCATGTCATGTAACTTCAAGTTAGGTTGTCCTAAAGCATAGCTAACACTCATTGTATGGTATGGTACAGTATATGATCTATTTGTACAGGGACAACACACAACAATACATTAACCCCGAAAAAAAAATCACAAGGAAAGGTTGGTGCCAGGTTCTAGCAAAAAACGCTAATTTCCACCTGTAGTCCCTGGACAGGTTGGCGTTATACAAAGAGATAACAGAGTTTGTTGTCAGTGGATAAATAGACCAGTCAGCATATAACAGTAACACATACAGCTGCATATGTCACACATAAGGTGTCCCAATAATTAACCTGCATTACACTAAAACCATTCCAATATCCAACCTTTTACTCACACACATACTCTCTCACTCTGTCAGGAGTACAATATAATCATACACACACATATACACTCTGTTTTAGGTATACAGCAACATGATTCTACAAACACAAGCACACACACATTTATCACTAATGAGTGCACACTTGTTTTGAAAGTAGCCATTCCTTTGTAGGACCACGTTTCTAGCACTAATCAAACTCATTTCTTTGAAAGCTTGTCTGTAGATCATCATGGAATGGTGACACCAAAAGAATTTGCTCCTGGTAAGAATCCAACTCTGACCCCATGGGCTATAGAAATCCTCATTCCTGCCACTTTCTCTACCTTTCTGATCTACTTTCCATTAGATGCCAGTAGGTGGCAGCATTAGTCAATAGAATGGCAGCTCTTCTGAGGCCGTTGTAATTCTCATTAGTTAAAATAAATGTCAGAATACAACTATTGAATGTGTTTTCAGACACAACACAACAAAGCATGGTGAAAATACATCATCTTAATTACATCGTATCAAACCTATAATGCAGTCTATTGTGTTCCAAAAGAAGCCGTAGCCCAATCTGGCAGCACAGCCTTCAGTGTGAAATGACTGAATGTGCAACGAAATCATATGATTGTAATTTGGTAATTTTGAAAAACTTGATTTGGGGGTGGGGTGGTATTTTAAGAGTTTTGTTTGCAAAAGAGCATCACAAACAAGACACAATTTTGTTTGGAGAACAAGAAACCCTGTTTGGGATGGCTGTGTGACCTGTATAATAAAAATATACTGAATGGAGAAATTTCTTAAAGCCTCTGAGAAAGACTACTTCATATACAACTGACTTAATAAATACAAAAATAAATGTAAAAATTAATAAATAATTAATTTTATAAATAAAATATATACGTGCTTATTTAAAAAGAGAAATAACTGAATTGGAGACAGACCAGAGCCAGAGATCAGGGTTCATACACTTTTTTACCAAGAATTTTCCATGACTTTTCCAAAACTTTTCCAAGACCTGAAAAATGACTTACACATGTTTAACCAGTATTAAAAATGTCCAATGTGGTACATTAAAAACATACTTTTGCTGCATGAAATTTGGAAATTAGTCAGTTGACGAAAAAAAAAAACAGTTGGGGCCTCTTCCTCCAGAAATATATCATTCAACAAATTTTGAAGTAAAAGAACAATTTACTGAATTGTTTTTTCAATACATCTGGCCATAACCATACTTAAGTACATTTTTGCCCCTTTATCTGCACTTTTAAGAAATTGACCACCTCTGCTACTCCAACAGTTCACCTGAAAGAACAAACTTTACAAAGAAAGACTTGCAGCTGGCATGCTAAGAGTTACTCAAAGCCAGGCAGATTTTAGACTTTCAAAAACCAGTCTATAACCTTAAAAAAAGCAATCAATAACTCCCACAGTGCATGTCGTGTGTAGCAGTTGTTGGTTTTCCTGAAGCTAAAGTGTAAAATGGTGAAAACTGAAATCCACTCTAGTGAATTTAATAAAGTATATGAACTTTCCAGACAATATGTGACTTTCAGAGTACCATCTTTATTGGACTAAAATGAGGTGTACCCCTTAGCAGGTTTTTTACACCGGATGCTCTTCCTGTCACAACCAGCCACATACTGTCACTGAAGTAGGCAATGTGATTGTGATTGTCTTGCCAAAGGACACAACACACACAGTATGCACTAGTCAAAGCAGGAATCGACCCACCAACTCCCCAGTTAGCGGACGACCAGCTTAACCTCCTGCTCAACTGTCAACACAAGACTAATCCCGGGATTAACCTAGGTCTAGATCCTTGTTTAGTTCCTCAAACAGGAATGAAATAAGTCCTAAATCAAACTAACACTGAGTACCGCTTGCGCTTATTTCAATTCTGTTTGATTGTTTTTGAGACTATTAATATGATCATCAGTGTTAATGTTGATATTTTCTTTGTATGGATAAATATAGATCCTAAAAAAAGAATGTTGAAGAATAAATCAAAGTGCCATATCTGCAAATACTGCAATAGAAAAAAAAAAAAGGCTTATGTGCCACCCATATCATAGTTTGAGAACCACTGAACAACAGAATTATCAAGAGCACAAATAATTACTTGCATCTGTTGGTTTTGTGACAGCCAACAGTGTCTGGCAGGAAAAGCTTCCCCTGATCCAGACAATATCCTGCTGTATTCTCTTCCTCTACCTGCCTCAAGAATAGTCATGGCTACGAGCTGAGCCATCACCACCGTGGGAGGCAGGGGTGGGTCTGTCCAAGGAACATCGCACGTGAAGCTCCTGAGCCTCCAGAAGTCACGCCTTTTCATTCTTTGATTTGTTATCTGCAGCCTTGTTGGGCCCACCGGCAATGGGGTGTGTGCGAGGGGCGACTTCACAAGACTGCAAGACAAGGAAAAGTGAACAAAAGTAAAGAACACACAAATACTGCACAATGAAGTACTGTCCACACTTTATTAGAAAATTTAAGCAGTGGTTTCCATAAAAAGTGGAGGGTATTTGCTTAATTTAGACAAGAAGCAGTTGTATGAAAACAAATCCCCCAGATGGAAAAGCATTGCCAGATTATCAAAAAAAGTCTCTCTGCCTATTAAACTAGGCAGTCTCTAATTACAGCAGGATAGTTCCCAATCTTTGTAAAGATTATTTTTCCTGACAATATAGTTACATTTTTGATAATCCATGTTTTACATTCCCGCAGGGTTCACATGTAGGAACACCAATTCCTCTTTGCATCGAACTTCACAAGGACAAGACACAAACTTTAGAAAAAATCCTAGTTGGTTTTACAAAAAGGCATGCTGTGATGTTACACTGGCTACAAATAAATTAAGCGACAAAGCAATATTTTTTAAATCGGTGGTTCCCAAAGTGGGGTCTGAGGCCGCAAAGGTACTCCAATTGAGTTTGAAATAAAATACAGTTTAAATACTTGTTTAAAATGATGACTTTAAAACATGATCCAGGTTTTTGGTAACTTTTTTTTATAGAATTCTATGTAGAAAAACATACAGTGAAGTTTTGTTGTTGGGGGTCTGCAATTTTCTGAAATTTAAGGGGGCCGCAACATTCTTGACTTTGAGAATGGCTGTTTTAAATGAATACTGTTTTAACATTGCCAGGACAATATACAACACTTCCAGGATATTAGGACGCTTTAATACATTTCCCAGTCATTACCAGGGCCAAGAAACTGACATCATTTTAGTCCATTTCTTGACATTGGACGCTGTGAGCATTTGTCATAGTACTTTGTCCATGAAAGAGAGAAAAAAAGTCATTTCTTCCCCATGATGAAACTAGGAACCTCCGCATCATCCTCTGCTTCTCTTTCCTCCTCTTCTTCTTCTTCTTCTTCACTACTTTCAGAGCTTTTAGTGTCGCCCTCGTCCTTTTTGTTTTTACTCTCTAGTTTAGCTTTCTTAGCCGCTTGCTTCTTCTGCTTGAGCTTCTCCCGTTTCTTCCTCCGTTTGGCCGTCCTATCCTCCGCTGCTTGTTTATTCTGCTCCACCTTCTCTATATACTCTTCGTTTTTGTTTTGTACCTCGGACATTTTGTCGAGAAAGTCCTGCCGCTGGTACTCTCTGCGGCGGAGGTGGCGGTAAACGTGGAACTCTCCGCTGCCCGCGCCGGCGCTCGAGCCCATTACGTCCCGCACGAACTCGGGCGGCGCGCGCGGCGTCCATTCTTTCGGCCGGTCCGGAATCGGAGCAGCTTTGTCGGGGTTTCTCATCAACTTTTCCAACTTTAAACGCTGTTCCTCGGCCGGAGTTTTAGCAATAATAAGCGGCTGGGGCTCTTTTTTAGCCGGTTTCCCTGCTTTGTTGTTGTTCTTTTGCGTGTCCGCCGCCATGTTTCAAATCGTCGTCTTTTTCCGTTTACTCGCCGCGCTCCGGAAGTACTTATGTTGATCGTGAGCCTACAATTTTGTTTAATTTGTTTTAGCTATTTTATTTTTTAATGCAAGTGAATGATAGAGATGTCAGTGTTTAACATAATATTTTATTTAATCGATTTTATTTTATATGAATAAAACCATTTTCTAAAACAATATTTCTGTACATATGAGTAAAGGGTGGATCCTTCTATCTATATGCGTACAACCCTAACATTTTTAGCAATTTTGTTAAAAAAAAAAAAAAAAAAAAAAAAAAAGAAAGTGAATGATAGAAATGTCAGTGTTTAACATAAAAATGTATTTAATAGATTTTTTTTACTTGAATAAAACAATATTTTTGTACATGATATAAGTGAAGGGTTGATTAACCAATAAGACGTTGCTAATATTATGGTCCCGCCCCTCTGTTAACCTCCACATTTTTATTCAGGAATTTTACAAAACGCTAATTTTAAACGCTTGAAAATGTAATATTTAGGATACGCTTACATTTTTATTATCACATTTTATTAAAATAAAACCACTTTCAATCATTTTATTTGCGTTACTTTTGTGAGTGAAGGGTCGACTAACCAATAACAATTCAATAAACCGCCCAACTCGAGCTATGACCCCGCCCCTTCCCTGCAGCGTGAACCGTGCGTTGAGAAAGTGCTCCCCTGTCACTCTAGACGCAAAATTAGACGGTCCCCTCTTCGTTAGTTCCTGTCTTCGGATAAAAACCCACACCAAAGAAAATGAACAGTTTAATGAGGACAGCGGGGCGGTGTTTGCGGTCCGGTTCAGCGGTTTTTCTGTCCAGACCGGCGGTGGCTGTGGACGGCGGGTTGCGCACGGCCTCGGCGCGGCTCCTGTGCGCGGCTACTTCGGACATCCAGAAGGACCTTGGTGACATGGTGAAGAAGGACAAAGTGGTGGTGTTCATGAAGGGGACGCCGGTTCAGCCCATGTGCGGCTTCAGCAACGCCGTGGTCCAGATCCTGCGCATGCACGGGGTGGACGACTACGCAGCCTACAACGTCCTGGAGGACCAAGAGCTCAGACAGGGTGGGTGAACCTGGGATATCCTGTGTCCTGCTGCTGCAACAAGTAGGGCTAGCCAAACATAACCTCACCTGACCCGCAGTGTTTTGGAGGAAAAGCTCAGTTCCTTCCTCGTCTCTGTGTACATTCTAACACTGACACGATTTACCTGCTAGTCTTGTTCACTTTGTCTTCATGGTTCACGGGAAAGCAGTTGATCGAGTTATCAATGTACATTTTTGAATTTTTGGAGGTGTCCTTAGAGAGATGTGTTATCAGTTCCCAGCAGCGGAGGGCGTGGTGGTTGACAAACGTTAACCACTTCAAAAACAAAGACATCATTATAACCCCCTACTCTTTTTTTTTTTTTTTTTTTTTTTTTTTTGCCCCATTGCTGTCAGCAGGGCTTGACATTAACAGTCAACCAGCCAAATACAGGTAGATTTTCATTTTGGCAAGTGACACAAATACTCTCACTGTCACTTTGGTCAGTTGAATTTTACACATTCCTAGGCCTATATCTTAACTTCAGAAGTTAGGTCTGAATTTATGTTGCTCTGCTCAAGTGTACACCATTTCTTATATAGTAATTTGTTATGATTATTGAAATAAAATAAGAAATAAAATTAAAAAACATGTTTTAAAAGATGTAACACCACATGCATAGAGATACGCTTTATTCTGTCAATAGATAAACCTGTTTTTTATGTTTGATAAATCCCTGTTCATGCATAAAACAATTTTTTACACTCTACTAATTAAATTATAGCTAATAAAAACTCTAATTGGCTAGAAACGTTTGGCGAAGACTTGATGGGCACTACACTCTCAGGACTTCCACACTCTGATTGTCCCCAGTGTCAGGACAGAGACTGGAAAAATGTCTTTTCAGTCGTTAACAGTCCAAAATCTTGTCCCTTTGGATCATTTGGAGTCTGGACCTGGACATGCATTCACTAACCTGCCACTGCTTCTAAATGTGTTTTTGCTAAGTTTTATTCCTTTGTCTTTACCTCCTGTTTCTCTTTGTTTTATTGTATTTTGTATGAAATGTGTGTTGTGTTGTTAACGCCTCTTGGCCAGGATTCCTGAGATCTGTGAATCTCAGTGGGACTTTTCTGGTTAAACAATGGTTAAATAAAAAATAAAATAGCCACAGTGGCCAGTGGGAAAAAAGTAAATATGAAAGCCTGGCTGTCATAGAAATCTATTTGGCCATATTTTTCAGCCCTGTGATGTCACTGTCTGGTAGACTATAGATTTATGTTCATCTGGATACTAACTCAATCAGCATGTTCAAGTTCATTATCTGGCTTTACAAAAAATGATAAAATATTAAGTATACTGCTGCTAGTATTGTTAGCACACGCCTACATTGTGCAAGCAGAATGTAGCAGTCATTACTGCCATGAGAGCCATTGAAACACACTTTAATTACAATTAGTTAAGTCTTTAATTGAGATGGGGCAGGCAAAGTGTCAAAGTATTGGTAATATGCACATTTTTTGGTGTGGTACGATAAATAGAAGTGAGATCACAGACCTATGATCTGGTTCTACATTTGGCAATATTCCTTGTGGATATTTCTTATGAAAATACTGAAACCCAGTATTAGGCCCTTTAGAATGATATGATCTCCCATGCTGGGTTAGTCTTTCTTTAGTTTTGGACCCAGTTTTGACTATATAGAGACCTATATTTCTGCCTTAATTGAATTGACTTACTGTGCCAAAAAGAAAATCCAAATATTGCCAGTAGGAACAAGTAAATGAAATCCTGGGCTCATCACAGCAGCACTGGTATTGTATGAACTGAGGCTCGTGATGTAATGACAATGCAGTATCTGTTGACATACACATCAGCACCTGGCAGTCTATGAGAAACTGGCCCTTTGTTGTATACAAGGCCTTGCTGCTATTATTTGTTTTCAGAGTTCTATCATGAAGCAGTGTGAAGCAAACAGACACACCAGTAATGTTTAAATTACAGAAAATGGCCATTTAGTCTCAGGGCCCAGGGCATATTATAAACAGACTATAATGGTACAGCAGATTACTCTGTCTGTAAATGTCCTGTTACTGTCCAGATACAGTGTTAGTACTAGTTAGTGTAGTCCTGAGTTAAATTCTTTAGGGTTGTCATGTTGATAATGTTATGCTTTAAATCAGATTAATTAACTAAAGACTAACAGCAGGAAGTGGACTACATTACTGTTTACCAAGAGCGTAAAAAATTACAAAACATATGCACATTTAACATGACTATGAGGAAAAATGACAAAGGAGGGGATATATTGTAAATAAAATGTATTTAAAATGTTACTAATAGCCTAACAAATGTAAAAACATTACCAGAACAATACCAATTTCATATAAATGACTTGATACTATTCAGAGTTGTATTCTGCCAATATTGCTGCTCTAAACTTGTTTGTTTATTAAATATTTATATGAACGTGCCCTATATGATAGAGATATTTTAAGCTGAAGACTTTTGAGCAATAGATGAGCAGGATTTCTTCCTCTTAGTTTCTCGGTTCTCAGTTCAGTTTTTGTTGACAGAGTTCAATGTAAATTTGAACCTGACCACAGCACAGCTGCGGGCTTACATCCTCAATCTCACCCACACACACTCTTAGTCACTTCATGCTTTACTTGATTTTTTCCCGTGTCTTTGAATAAAACTAATTTTCCAATCAGCAAAGTATAATAGAATTTATCTCTGAAGAAAATTGCCCCTGAGACTTCATTTACACTTTATTATAAAGCGTTTTTGACAACCTGAACTAGTCAAGTCAAAGTTTATTTATATAGCACGTTTAAAACAACCCTAGTTGACCAAAGTTCTGTACAAGCCACAAATACATCCCAACCCACAGGACAAAATATAAAATAATAAAATAATAGTATAATAATAATAAAACACATAAGAAGACGGTAATTAACAATGCAATAGAATAAAAGACGTGTGACTCAAACCATACTAAAATATAAAGTTAAAAGATAAGGTGCTTGCTTAGTCAGTGTTAGGATGTAAGTAATAGTTCCCACATTGCCATGATTCTTAACCCTGCCCAACTTTGAATCCATTTTCATTTGTGTTTCCCCAGGAGTCAAGGAGTTCTCCAACTGGCCCACGATCCCCCAGGTCTACTTCAACGGCGAGTTTGTGGGAGGCTGCGACATCCTGCTCCAGATGCACCAGAACGGAGACCTGGTGGAGGAGCTGAAGAAGCTGGGCATTAGCTCTGCGCTGTTGGACGCCGAGAAGGAATCCAAGTAAAGAGAGACAGCTACAGGAACGTCACAGAGGACACAGAGGGGACACAGAGGGGACACAGGGACACGGGGTCCAGCTACTGTTCACACTGCAAACCGGGCAGACGTTGTATAACTTGTATAATTTCTGACAATCTATAGTAGTGGTGTCTTTCATTGAAGGGATAGCTCTGAATTTTGTAAACGTGGTTCTGTTAAATACAACTGAAGTCAATTTTATTGCCCACAGTAAATAGTCGTCTGCACACTCAGTTTGGAGAAGCAGACAGGAGCGATGCCACAGAGACTAAACTGCGCTGTAAAAGGTGCCAGGGAAAATGTGAAAATTGCAGACTAACCACTTAATAGCTGCTGAAATCACTTATGGCTTTAAAAATAAAAATAATATTAATTCAGTCTGTATAGCACTTTTTTAGACACTTGCCCTGGGGCAGACTGATATGATTTGACATGGCTGCCAAATTGTGCCTCCGACCGCCACCAAAAACACAATCACACTAACACATTCATACACCAGACCGCCACAGACACTGCCAACCTTCTGTCTGTAAAATTTACCCTTACTGTGGTTGACCATAGATGACCTGTTGCCTATAATGTGTAAAGTGTAGTAATTGTATGCAGTTGCAGATATTCACACATTATAAACTCACTTTTTATCTTTCCTACAAACTTGCCCCTGTTATGTTAACTCCGCTGAAACGCAGCTCAACAGGGTGCATACCTATGTTCCCCAGTTTGTATGGAGTGGGGAACATACAGTAGGTACCTGCACTTTTGTGAAAGTATCTATGTTCCCCAGTACCTTTGTTCCCTGGTCGGTAGAAACCAGGGAAGATAAGTACTGGAGAATGTCAGTACTTGCACATTCTGAGGACAAGTATCTTTTTTTTTCTGGGGAACATAGGGCTGAAAATAGTTTATTGTTCATCTGTCACTATTAGGATCGTTCCCTACAACTTAACCTTAATATATCAAAAAACACTTATTTTGTCACATTGGCTCCTCTCTACAGCCAGCTAAGACCATGCCCGTGGACCACTTTTGGACCCACAAGTTGAGAACCCAGACATGCAGTATTATAGGGCTTTTCCACATCTGCTGCTGAGACGGACTCTAGTCTAGTTTGACTTAAGATAACCACATTAATGTGCTTGTGCTGGGGAATGCTTTGGTCTGGGATCAAATAAATGACTTTAAATTTCTTCTATGTAACACAACCTGGTTTTTCTTTTCTTTTTTTTTTCTTTTTTTTTTTGTAGCTGTAATATTTTCTATGTTTTCACTGGCTCCTTTGGCAACCATACATAACACTGACAATTACCTACTATGGGGAATAAAATTGACAACAAGTGACTTTTTTTTTTTTTTTTTACAAAATAAAGGACTGTCCCTTTAAGGTTTCTGGGAGGCTTCCAGATATATCAGAGCATCACTCACTTTAAGTTTTGTGCTGTTTTATCACTTTTCATTTCACATTCAGATTTCAGACATGCAGGTTTTTCAAAAATCCTGCCAATACACTGCCAGATAATATATTTTTAAGCCAACTAGATTATTTCTTTAATATTTTCACATTTATGCTCTGCTTCTTTACCTCTTCCACTTCAAGACCAAAGTAGCCGAGACTGATGTCAGTGCACTACTACCTTTCATGTTCATATATCCAGCTTTTCCCTAAGTTGTTTATATTTCTGTGAAATCAGTTACATTTAAAACTCTGTTCATCTAATCAAACGTGTCCCTGTTTTGCTAACTCCGCTGAAACGCAACAATGTCAGCAGCTCTTTTCACTCAAGATGGCTGTCGTTCGGACAGTAGTCTATCATTTGTTTGAATATGTTCATCCATCACTAAAGCGATTGTTAGTCTTGGAGGAAGAAAAGAGAAATCGTTTGTTTTTCTTTAAGTTTTCTCACTGAGCCTAAGAACCACAGACATAAAACTGGTATCCTGCTGCACAGTTGTATTATCATGTAGTACACTGTAAAATATTGTACATTCAAAAGTCTATTATCAATTGTATTTTAGATGCATGTAAACAAACCTGGGGGCTATTAAATATTTTGACACAAAATTTGGAGTTCTGTGTTCAGTTGGAGTGCTGAGGATTTTCAGTTTATGCTAGTGTGTGCATTGATTTTGGAAGGTTAAGTTTGAGCATGTAAAGTGAAGAATTAGATAAAAATTGCCTAAATTCTCAACAGTTGCCTCAAAATGCTGTTTTCTACAATCACGCTTGTAGTCTGGTTTCTTGCTTAGATGGTTTTGGCAACTGATATCCAGTTGACTATGTATGTGTAATGTCAGTGCCTCAATAGAAAACAGTTTTATTTAATGTAACAACTGACACAAAGCTAAAGGCTCAATAAAAAAGATAGTGAATTGTTGTTATTTTGGGCGGTAGTTACAAGAATGTGGCAGCCCACAAAAAATTGTCAAGGTATTCTCAGATTCAATATATCAATTACCACAATTCCTATATATTATGCAGGAGCTTTCTACCATGATATAATGTTCCCTCATTAAAAATATACCTGGAGTTGTGTTTTGTTTCATTCATGTATGTTTGAGTAATCCTCTATTCACTGGTGCTGAGTTTTTAAGACAAACCCCCGCCCACACCAAGAAGCAGCAATCAACAAGCCCTCTACATCCAGTCAGCTCTTATTTATAAAAAAAAATGCTGTGTACAGCTCTGTTTCCACTGATTCCTCACAGACATTTTTTAGTTTTATAGTAAAATGGCATCATACAAAAAGTTTAAGGAAGTAAACAGCTTTTTTTTCATAGTTCTGTTCAAAATAATTAACAATAATGCAACAGATCTGCACTCTGCTGCCATCTTCACCTATTTCTTTATGGCAGTAGTAGACTAATTATTTGAAACACTTTTTTTAGTCATATAATGTTTTTAAAGGCTGTAAAATATGCCGATGTTCTAGAGGCAACCAAATTAAAAAAAGATCAATAAAAGCATAAAGTAGCCCCTTTAAGTTAAAGCTAAGCAAACTTGAGCAAATGGAACTGAGCTAGGTGCTGTTATTTGAAAACAGAATAACCATATCCTCAACTATCAGCCATTTTGGATCTAAAATCATATTTTTTAATGCTTTTAGTTTGCCCTCTTAAAAATGAATGGGACACGATAATGTCAGTGGTGTGTTACTCTGTAGTCTGGTGCTACAGAATACCTAGCAACCAAATTCCCCTGCATTTCCCACCTCATTCCCTTTTTGTGTCCAAGAACTCCTCATTGAGGGCTTGCCTGATTTTCTGAAGTGATCCTTGAAGGAGACGATCAAGAGTTTTTCTGTAGCCTCTTCAGATTTACAAGAAAACAACGGTGAACAGGCTTAAACGTGTCACGCATGTTTAAGCATAAAGAATTTGGCTTGAATTTAGGCAACACTAAATTGCTGAAATGATATGAACTAGATTTAAGCTTTGTGGCAGGAAAAAGTCTTATTTTAAAGAAATTACAATAACTTACTTGAAAAAGAAGCAGTACTTAACATTTTTTAGCTGTATACAAACCAAGAAAATTTTGACAATTTAGCATAACAGGGTACCTTTAAGCAAAAATTCTCAATAACAATTCGCTCACTATGTGGATCTCAAAATCGTTTTAATACAAAATACTATGTACAAAATATTACCAGGTTATAGTAGAAGCACCAATGTGAGTTCTGAAATGACTATAGGCTTTTTGTATATCTGTCCGACTTCCTGATCTTGTCCACGTACAGTCCAGTTAAAAGTGAGATGGTGTGGGGGTCAGAGTTTGTGCAGAAAGCGGAGCACCAGGTCTCTGAGTGTGGTCCTCAGAGGTTCGTTGTTGTCGCAGACGATGTGTGTCCCAGTCCTCCTCCAGCTGGATCAAAGTGTCCTGCTCCTGGAGGTGCAGGATGTGTCCGTCCGCTGTCTCTTCCACTTTAACCTCTGTTATACCATGCTGCAACAAGAAGACAATATTTATTAGTATTATACAACTTACAAGCAACTTTAGATTATTCACTATTTCAGTTGCTGTGCTGCATTGTGATTGGCTGATTTGATGTCTTTCATTTGGTTGAATGCATAGATTAGTCGGACTATGCTTACAGTGGAACCATGTATCTTTGTTCGTTTCTTTGCTGTTTTGGTCGCATTTTAACTCTTCATACCTCCCGCTACATTCCAGGAGCAAAGCACTATCGTAAAAACTCACAAGTGCTGGTTGCTTCCCATTTGACCCCTCACTCGGCTTGACTCTCATTTTCTCCTCATATGTGTATGTTGTTATGTGTAAACAGGACGTGTCGCTTTCTCACAAGACCTGAGACTTCAGGGACACCAGTTCGGTTCTCAAATTCTTGCAAGACTGTTTATTCATCATGATACGCTAGATACACCTGAATAAACAAAGACTAAACCAGTTTTAAACCAGGTCTAAACCAGATTTATACCAGGTCTAAACCAGATTTATACCAGGTCTGAACCAGATTTATACCAGGTCTGAACCAGATTTATACCAGGTCTGAACCAGATTTATACCAGGTCTGAACCAGTACTAAGCCAGATCTAAATCAGGACTAAATTAACACATAACAAGGACTAAACCAGGCTATAACAAGGACTAAACCAGGACATAACAAGGACTAAACCAGGCTATAACAAGGACTAAACCAGGACATAACAAGGACTAAACCAGGCTATAACAAGGACTAAACCAGGACATAACAAGGACTAAACCAGGCTATAACAAGGACTAAACCAGGACATAACAAGGACTAAACCAGGACATAACAAGGACTAAACCGGGACATAACAAGGACTAAACCGGGACATAACAAGGACTAAACCAGGACATAACAAGGACTAAACCAGGCTATAACAAGGACTAAACCAGGCTATAACAAGGACTAAACCAGGACATAACAAGGACTAAACCGGGACATAACAAGGACTAAACCAGGCTATAACAAGGACTAAACCAGGACATAACAAGGACTAAACCAGGACATAACAAGGACTAAACCAGGCTATAACAAGGACTAAACCAGGCTATAACAAGGACTAAACCAGGACATAACAAGGACTAAACCAGGCTATAACAAGGACTAAACCAGGACATAACAAGGACTAAACCAGGACATAACAAGGACTAAACCAGGCTATAACAAGAACTAAACCATGACATAACAAGGACTAAACCGGGACATAACAAGGACTAAACCAGGACAAAACCAAGACTTTACCAGGTCTAAACTAAGTTCAACCCAGGACTAAACCACAACAAAATCAAGACTAAACCAGGTCTAAACCGGGACTAAATCGGCACATAACAAGGAATATACCAGGACTAAACTAGTACTAAACCAGGCCTTATCTACGACTAAACCAGGCTTAATCTAGGAGTGAACCAGGCCTAATCTATGACTAAACTAGGATTAAACCAGGCCTTAGTCTAGTACTAACCAAGACTACAACAGGAGCTAAACTGGCACTTATACTAAATTAGAAATGCAAAAGTCTCTTAACAACCACCAGAAAAAGTCTGCTTTAGAGCCACTGCAATATTCTCTTCTTGCACGTAAATGTAGTGTTTGTACAGTATATTGTTCCGTTCGAGCAGAAGTCAGACCTTTTGTAACGTGGCCAGAAATGCCTCCAGTGGTACAGCTCCACTGAGCAGGGGTTTGGGGCTCAGAGAGGCAGGGGGCTCCTCCACAACACGCTTCCTCTTCTTACTGGGGGGCGCCGGAGGGGGCTTTGGTACTGACTGCAAACAGACAAAATTAAGGTCACATCTGTTCAGTGTTCTGTTCAGTGTTCAGTCAGTAACATGGTCGACAGATATGACCTTAGAGGGAGAAAAATGGTTAAGAGAAAATATATTACTACAAAAATAAAAGTTGTCTCTTGATCATCAATTCAGTACAGGATGTGCACCCTGGACTCTGGACTGGTAAGGCTACTGACAACTTGTACTGGCCAACAGCTTATTAAGAGTGTGAGACAATAGTTTGAATCGTGGGAGGGTGCTCTTTATAGTTACTCACCCAAATAACTTCAAACATTACTTTTGAAAGTAATATTATTCCATCCATCCATAACAAGTATATTAGTGGAAATATCCTAAAGCAGTAATTCTTTTCACACCAAGTACCACCTCAGGAATAATTTGGTTTACAAAGTATCATCTTTATTGGTCTCAAATGAGCATTACTGAATAAGGACAGAACAGGGACTAAGTCATAACCAGGAGAAAAACAGATCTAAACAAAGACTAAACTAAGACTAAAGCAGGTTTAAACCAAGTCTAAACTAGGACTAAACTAGGTCTAATCTAAGACTAAAGCAGGTTTTAACCAGGTCGAAACTAGGACTAAACTAAAACTGAACCAGGTCTAAACCAGGACTAAATCAGCACATGAAAAAAACTAAACCAGGTCTAAGCCAGGACATAACAGGGACTCAACTATGTCTAAACCAGGACAAAACCAAGACTAAACCAGGTCTAAAACCAGGACCAAACCAAGACTAAATCAGCACATATCAAGAACTAAACCAGGACTAAAACAGTACTATACCAATACAAAACTAGCACTAAACTAATATTAAACCAGGCACTGACACTGGCACCTAAACTGAACTGAACTGAAAAAGACTCTCGTGTACTAGTGGCACCCATACCACAGTTTGAGAACCACTGTCCTAAAGAAAGACAAATGTACTTTTTCTATTATCCACCTGCGAGTTAGAGTAAACAGAATATGTTAACCAGTTCCACACCTGTAGTGTGTGCTTGTTGTCTTTGGAGTGGAGCACTGCTGAGACGGTCGCCACAGAGACGCCAGGCTTCACCTCACTGGGCACAAGGGAGTTTGCCAGCTATGACCACAAACCACACAACCACACAACCTTTAGTCTTATGCACACACAACTTGGACATTTTAATAGTGAAAATGTGGTATTAAATGGGAATAATGTGACCTCGGGCATGATGTAAACCCGCTCGTATCTCCGTTTAAAGGGCAGGTTGAGCACAGAGCAGCGTCTGTAGGGCATGGGAGGAGGCTGTAGCTCCAACATCAGGTCTGAGCGGTGGGATTGAGACACGGGGGGCTGAGTGTACTGCTCCGGACACACCACATGGAGGGGCTGCAACAAGGAGAGAACAAGAACTAAAAGACAATGCTTATCGGGCTTCTTATTGATATAGAAAACACCACATTAAACCTAGAATTATTTAAGTCCAAAAGAACGTGGTGTAACTCAATGTAAACTAGTTTGCAAAAGTTTAATGATGAGGGCAACTGTTCATGAGCCGTTCTTATCAGCATTCTGTAACCACTAACTACTGTTTTCCCAACATTTGTCTTGTATGATGTTATATTGTGTCAGGTGGACAGTGTAAGGAGCAGTTTACACCATGTCAAACCCTCACCTGGACTTCCTTGAGCAGTTTGGAGACCTGGTGGAAGTTGAGGCGCGTGTCGATGGGACAGTAGATACACTTCATGGACAGAGGCTGGTAAGGAGCCAGGGCGTCCAGGTAGTTAAAGTCTGGCTCTGTTCAAATATATTAAAAGATACAATGAGATTACATGTTTTAAATGTTTATAAAGCAAAACTGAAGTCACATTTTATCTTCCTATACCAGAGATTAGCGTAAATGTGGATTTGTTAATATTTTGCGAAAGATGAAAAAAGCTTTTATTACTTTTGTGTGGGAAATTAATGCTGCAGTTTGCTTTGCTTGTATATATCTTTTTAATAAAATCAAAACTATGCTATAAATTCCAAACAATATTAATAAATTTATATTAGTAAGAATCCTATTTTCCTAAATTGACTTTTTTGAGCTTTAAACCATGTGATAATGTTTTTTACTACTTCAAAAACAGCTCATTTATTTTTCTCTTAGCATCATGTTGCTAAAAAGCATTTTATGCTCTGTCCAGTCATCACCGTTGTCAGCAGGGGGCGACAGAAACCTAATTCAAGGGTTCTCTGCAAAGTCAATGCAAACTTTTCCAAACATATACATTATTTTAGGATATAAAACTTGAAATACTAATGCACAGGCATCCAGCACTATTTCAAAAAGCCTCAAAAAAAGCATACTATAGGAGTTTTAATAAATACTGTGGTACTCATCATTTTCCAGACATAAAAAGTCTTAATTTTTTTAAAGGCAGCAATGTGACCAGAAAATACATTTTAATAGTATGTATTTTAAGTAGTTATCATTTTATCTACTTTCTTGGTATTTTGTAGTGTTATTAAATAATATCCATTATATTAGAGAGGTTACACTTAAAGAAAAAGTGTAAAAAGTGCTGAAAAATGTAGATCTAAATGTTTTTAATGTCATAACCTGCACACCAACATGAGCAGACTTCAAAATGCAATTATGAGTATAACGTCCTGTAAATGACTGATGGTGACTGGTTCATAGTCTTATGAATTTGTGAAAAAAGACAGCTGCATCATGTACCAGTGAAGATGATGGTGTTAAGGCTGGACTTGCCCCACAGCTCCATGAAGTGAACCACATCCCCAAAGCGCAGAGAGGGGTGTCCGGTGAAGACCACGCAGGGCTGACGGAACTCATTACTGAAGTCTCCGTGGATACTGGGGTAGTGCTTCAGCTTGTTTGTTTGAATTAACTACAAACAACAACAACTAAATAAATACCCAGCGTAACATAAGTGCACACATAGTTTAACTTTGGAAAATACTACTGTACCTCTGCATGAGGGAATGGTGGCTCTGGAAGGTACACTTTAGACTGCTTGTTGTGACAAAGCCTGGAAAAGAGCGATGCAATTAATTTTACCAGCTTTGAATGGGTTCATAACAGCTAATATAAATGCTTGCTTATATCCTCCTTATTTAGAGGAGGCTTTAGAAGAAGAATGATTATGGCTGTTAAGTTGGAAAACACACACACAAATTCTAACCACAATATATAACAACAACAGTGCCAAGTTTAGGACCTTGTGTCTTTAAATAGACACTGTACTTTTCAGTCGGTGCACGAGGTAGGCTGACAGACCATGAAAGCCTTCTGTCTGCCTGAGGACAGAAGGGCTTTGTACTCTGAAGCTGGATTAGAGGGTTACAGGTAACTTTGGTGTTAAGTATCACAGAGTTGGTTCATTTACTATTGAGGTAGATCTCTGTGGAAATTTGTGCTGAACGGCTATCCTAGATATAAAATAAAAAGTCATGCTATTGACCAACTAGACATGAGAAATGAGCTGCCAGGTGGAGGACTGGAAAACTGTTGTAAGAAGAGGAAAGAGAGAAGAGTCTGCACAAGCAGCAAGCATTCATTCTTAACTAGCAAAACTGTATAATGAAATGCTCTCATCCTATTGGCGCGGCAGTAGCTCAGGAGGTAGAGCTATTTGCCCACTAACCAGAAGGTTAGGGATGTAGCTCTCAAGACAGTCTCAAGACCACTTTTTTTTTGGTTTTGTTGTGGTTTCGGATGATTTTTTTTCCGCTTGGTGTCAGTGTCTGAGATTTTATTGTCAGTCATTAAAGGTAAAGAATTGAAGTCATTGTTTTTATTTAATCACTGCCTATGCCTCCAAGAGATTAACAAGTGGCTTAAAACAACACCAAGTTGTAAATGAGGTCTGGAAAAGTCTATAAAACATAAAGACTAGTGAGCTCTGTCTGGTTCAAGTTTTTGCTCAGAACCAATTTGTGTCTTTACACATATTATGTAGCATGTTTTTATTTATCAGTAATTATATACATATTTGAGTCACAGGTTTTCGTTCCTTATTCCCTTTATTTAGCGTTCACAGGGTTTGGTCTCGATTTGCTTTGGTCTTGGTCTTGACTCGGTCACGGCCTCTAAAGGTCTTGGTCTTGACTCAGTCTCTGCCTCAACTTGGTCTTGCTCTCTAAAAGTCTTGGTCTTGACCCGGTCTCAGTTTGCCATGGTCTTGTTCATGCCTCGGTCTTGGAAAGTCTCAGTCTTGGTTTGCTTTGGTCTCTGTCGCTAAAAGCCACATCTTGACTCGTTCTCGACTCTTCGCCTTGAATCCCGAAAGTCTTGGTCTTGTCTTGTTCTCAGTTCACTCTGGTTTCGAACTGATCTTGGACTCAATTAGAATGAAGGTTAGAGGATCAATTTCTGCTACTGCATACTAGTGTTGTGTCCTTGGGCAAGACACTTCCCTCACCTTGCCTGTGTGAATATATTAGTGTAATTGTGTGTTTGTCAAATTCAAAGTAGTTTTGTCTCATCTGCTTCATTGCCATCAATAGTTAGTACTCAAAATAAAAATTAAACTTAAAATCTCTTACCACTCAGCAAAGATCTGGGAGAACTCCAGTGAGCTGTTGGCAACTGGTGAGATGAAGTAAAAAGGCGTGGTTCCCAGATTAGCGTTGTCAATAAACTGGTACAGACACTCCAGCAGGTCATATATGACCCCAGAGGAGTAACACGGGACCAGCACGTTACCTCCTGCACGGATCGTCATGGCTACAGACACAAAGACAACCACATTTTTATATGTGTTCCAAAATATATTTTATAGTGGGACATTTATTCTTTTCCACTTTACCCAGGTTGCTGCAGAATTCTCCCAGCATGCCATCTGGGTTGGCCGTGGGCATCTGGGTGAGTCCTGTCAGAATCAAGACGTCGCTATTCTTCAGAGAGCTTTGGTCCATTGGCTAAAAAAAGATGAAGGTAAAAAACTAATAATTTATGCATTTATGTCAATGTATGTCAATTTTGCAGCACCCTGTAAGATAAACTTCTCTCTTTTAAAATGGGCAATAAACTTCATGACTTTGTTAACTGACCTGTGGGTGTGTGGTGAGCAGAGAGGAGCCGGACACGTACGACACTTTCTCATGATGAGACTGAATGATCCAGTTAGAGCTGCCCAGTGAGTATCCAGAGCTGAGAGGAGAGACCTGTACAGCACCAAACAACTCCTGCAAACATACATTCATTAAATATACACTGTTGCCCATAAAGTTGCAATAAAATATTAGTTACTTTTTCCTTAAACAACTAATCCCAACAGCATATTTGTTTTTCATCTGGGTAAATGTAATCATTTCACCCGGTTAAAGAGTAAATGTGTCTGAAAACAAAATTATTTTAACTCTATGGGCAACAGTGTACTGTATATAACACGGTAGTCTTTACAGAGAAGTGGGTCTAATAGGGTTGGGAAATATTAACCAAAAATTAAATTAAAATTAATATACTGTATTTAGTTTTTTTACAATGACTAGGCATACAACAGGTGAGTGTAGTGCACATATATAACTAATCCTAACATAATTTTTTTTTATGATATTTTACATTTTACAGTTTAAAATGATGTTTAAAATCAAGTTGCATTTATTATGTGTGAACACAAAAATTTCAGAATACGATTTAAATGCTATATTATAGATATGATGATATTTTTGGTTACCATCAGAATACTCTTTTGAGAGAAGTGTGTTAATAGGGGAAAAATATATTCTAAAAATGTGAAATGGTAGATGTTAGATATTGACCTAATGCTGATATTTTCTGAAAAACAACCTTAGGCAGGCTAGCTCCAAATTTTGTCATAAGAAATTTAAGACCTTTTTAAGACTTTAAGATGAAATAAATTGTAGATACTGTTATTGTGGTGTACTTTTTCTTTCTTTTAAAATGAACTATTTAAGGCCTAGATGAACAAAATTCAATACCTATTCAATATTTAATACGTTTAAGACCTTGATCTTAACATCAAATTTAATACCTTTATAATACTTTAAGACCTTGGGGCTACCCTGTTGAGTTTTATTGTCACAGCTGAGTGAAAAAAATGCAGCTGGCCTTACTACTTCATCTCCTGTGAAATTTGGCCTGCCATACAAAATCCTGTCAGGTAATGAAACAATAACTACATACTGATATACACTGGATATTCTCATCCCATTTCATTATATCAGAGAAGTTGTTTTTATTTTGTCAGTCTTTAGTGTCATCTTACCACTTTTTGAGAATAGCCCACAAGCTGGACTTTGCTGAGGGCTGAGTTGACCTCCTGCATAGTGTAGCATTTTTTCCATGTCCACACATCCACAGCGTCCTTCAGCGGCCCAGGAAGTAACCTATTAGCATTAAAAGTATATAATTAAATGATAAGCTCTTGATCTATACACTACAACTAAATAAACTGAAGCATTTTTTTCTTACAAACTGATGCCAGACTACCTTTGTACATCCTTGTTTTTCCAGCAGGTGGCAGACTGAGGCTTGGGAACTCTCTCCATGAAGTTTACCAGCTCTTCCATCAGCAGTCTGTGGAGGAACAGTAACCTTTATTTACAAATGCACAACTTCTATCATTTTTACAGACAGGGGACAAGTTTGGAGACAGCAGCAAAGCAAAAAAGACAGGAGGCAGAGTTCGAGGCAGCAGAGTTTAAGATGTAGGGATTCTTTTTAGGATGCTGATGTTAGAGGCCTAGAAAAAGACAAAAGGTGGCGATCTCTGAAGCCTGAAGGGAACAATTGAGGGGAAAAAAAAAAGAGAGGATTGGTATAAGTTGAGTGACCATGTACCTGCCGATCTGCAGTGTGGGCTCTGTGGCGTACACCATCCCAGTGAAGCCGGTGTTCTCCGTGATGTAAGGCAGGGCCATCATACAGTGGTAGTTGGAGATGAGGATTACATCGATAGTGGAGAGATCCAGCAGCTCTCTCTGTAGATAGGACACACATACAGTTATACATATATGTAATGAGCTACTGCCTCAGCTAAGCATTTCAGTACATTATATTAGAACATCAAATGATCTAAAACAGTGGTTCTCAAACTGTGAGAGGGGTACTACAGGTGGTGCACGGACTTCTTCTGGTGGTACTCAGGAGTCTTATGAGGTGCAAGACAAGTTCAATAATTCTGCTCTGATTTAGACCACTGGTTTACACGCAGTTTTGTCCTGTCTTAGCCCTGGTTTAGCCCTGTTTTAGTCCTGGTTTACCACAGTTTTGTCCTGTCTTTGTGCTGGTTTAGTCCTGGTTTAGACACAGTTTTTTCCCCTGTTTTGTGTTGCTTTTTTTGTGTTGTTGTGTGTGCTTGGTAATGGAATTTCTTTTGTTACTTTCCATTTTATGGACTGTTTTAGACCTGGCTTAGTCCATATATAGGCTGCTTTTAGTTCTTTCATGATGGTACTACTAAAGTCACATATTTTGTAGGGAGGTGTGAAAAGTTTGAGAACTAATGATTCAAAGCAAATTTGTAGTGAACTTTTTGGTTTAGGCCTGCCTTAGCCCCAGTATAGCATTGTTTAAGTCCTAGTTTAGACACACTTTTGTTCTCTCTTAGCCCTGTTTAGTTCTGGTTTAATGCAGTTTTGTCCTGTCTTTGCCCTGGTTTAGCCCTGATTTGGTCATGGTTTAGACGCAGTTTTGTCCCATCTTTGTCTTGGTTTAGCACTGTTTTAGTCCTGGTTTAGCCACAGTTTTGTCCTGTCTTAGCCCTGGTTTAGGACAGAGTTTTTCCCTGTTTTGTGTTTCTGATTTGGTAATGGAATTTTCTTTGTTACTTTCCATTTTATGGACTGTTTTAGACCTGGCTTAGTCCATATTTAGCCTGCTTTTAGTTCTTTCATGATGGTACTACTAAAGTTACATATTTTGTGGGGAGGTGTGAAAAGTTTGAGAACCAATGATTCAAAGCAAATTTGTAGTGAAATTTAAAAAAGATACAATTCTAGTATGTGAACAGAAGTAACGCTTTTCTGAATAAGGCTTGTTACCTCAGGGAGACAGAGCTCTGGTTGTGAGTCCACAAACACTCTTCCTGCGCACTCCTTTAACTCCTGAAAAAAATATGTTAGTTACTGTTTTTTTTATTATTCATCAACCACCCCATAGTTACCCCCTCCACTCTGGTCAAGAGCCTGGGTGTCAGCATCGACAGCAAACTCTCTTTCTCTGTATAGATCATGTATCCCGATCTGCATACTACCATCTTCGAAACATCAACAGCCTCTGCCTTCATAAACATGCATACTTGTTACATACACCAGTGATATACTATAAATGCTTAGACGTCTTCAGTAATTATAACAAACACAGGGGTACCACAGGGTTGGGTATTCACTGATCAAATATGCAGATGGCCATTGTAGGGCTTCTAAATAATGATGAGATGCTTTGATTTTAAATACAAAAAAAGTCTAAAAAAATTGTCCTTAATTTAAGGGGGGAAAAAACTATCTCCCCTATTATTTTAAACAACACATATGTTGAAATTGTTAGTGAAAAATATCTTGTTATGTCTATTGTGAACAAACTGACTTAGAATGTTAACACAACTGCTAAATTTGCACAACAACGCCTCTATTTTTTTGGGGTGGGGGGGGGGGGGGGGGGGGGCTACCGTTTGTCTGTACAGAACAAAGACAAGTTGGACAAGGTGATTAAATTCAGTAGTAAAATAATAGCATAACAACTGTACTCTGCATTTGACACTGAACAATCTGACATCCTGAATGTGACTAGGTAATGCCTGCAATGGTAGTTTTTACTCTTACATAGTTATTTAGGTTTTTCTTGTTTTTATTAGGTGTACCAGCTATACCAGTTGTCTTGTCTTATGATGTTGAGAGGTATTTATGTTTTATGCTCTTGGTGCAAGACAAATTCCCCTTGGGGCAATAAAGGTTTCCATTCATTCATTCATTATTATTTCAAACTACGACACACAAATTCCTGGCCCATTAAAAGCTTTCTTTGCATGCAGATATTGCTGTTGTTGATTTCAAAATAAACAGAGATTAAGTGACAAAAAGTGACTCACTTTTTCCAGATTTACTGTGCCATCTTTGGACACCCAGCCAGGCAGCTTGGACAGCCTCGGACTGAAATAAAAATACAGTAGATAACACATATTAAATTCAATTCAATTTTATTTATATAGTCCAGCATCCCAACAGCCATTGCCTCAAAGGGCTTTACAAACAGTTAATCAAACATAAAGACACAATATAAACAATAACTACTCTAAACTTAACAGTCCCAGGACATCCCCTGTCCTTAGACCCTCCCTCGCTGTAAGGAAAAACACCTAAAAAACCAAGCTGTCAAAAAAAACAAAAAAAGAGAAGAAACCTTATGGAGACCACATTGAAGGAAAGATCCTCTCCCAGAACGGTCAGGCAATAAATGTGTCTAGGACTATTAAATAAAGTCCATTGGCTCATCTATAGTATCAATAAATATTTAAAAACAATATGATAATTCAGTGTTTCACGTTAATTTGGCCCACCATAATCTAATTTTGACTCCTGTAGTCTAAAACTGGACTTTAAATCTATTTTCCCAATAAATACATAGAACTTAAGAGTATGTTCTCCTGATACATACATAGAGTATTAATATAAAGAAGTTCAAAAATATCTAAATTGTTGACACTGACGTTGTGTAATGTGGTGTTGGAATATTTTTGATGCCAATACTAATATTCTAAAGGAAAATTATTGTAAAATATAAATAAAAACCTTTGTGATTAAAGGCTAAAGTGGCACAATAATTTCATTTAAAAAAATGAATATACAATGAATAAATAGATTTTTTTTTTATTCCGTCTGCCCCCAGAGACTTAATATAAATAGATAGAAAACCCTGGATAATTAGGATTTGGTAATAATATGGCAAGGATGTCAAACTCGAGGCCCGCAGGCCAAACCCGGTCCGCAGGGTAATTCCTTTCGGCCAGCGAGATAATTTCAAATTTATAACATTAATAATGGCCCGCCGATATTGCACTCAACCTGTTTGAACTACATCTCCCAAAATGCACTGCAGAAGCAAAGCCTTTGCTCACCGGCTCTGCCCCTCCCCCGCTTTTTTAACAGCAACACTTAAAAAACAGCAGGCAGAGGGTGGAAGAATTCTCCAACAGAACATTTAACTTTCTACAAAAGAAATGGACAAAGAAGAGGGGACAGTGAGAGCAGGAGCTTCTGAAACAGGTGGGTCTGTAAACAATGGAGCACTACTCTATGTTTGTTGAGCTAATGTGGCAGCGATATAAAAACAGGCTATAACCGCATGGCATTGTAAGAACATCACCTGTACAAACCCTGTCTCCAAAAACAGCTACAGACAGCAGCAGTTTAAAAAGAGCCTGTGTCACACTGTGTCAGTAAAGACAAGTTATCAGAGCTGTCTAGGTAAATGGTTCCTAAAGTAGGGTCTGGGGCCCCCTGGGGGGCTCCAAAAGCACTGCAGGGGGGCCCCAGAGGCTGTCTATATTAACTGCATGAAAAAGAAATTGAGTTTTAAATGAGTTACTTTTTGTAGAATTGCAGTTATATCGCAAAATTATTGTTATCTCAGTATCAACAAACGCAATATCTGTATCGCATGGGTGTGTTGTATGGGCAAGCAAGGCAAGCAGTGCTCGACCAATTAAATCTAAAAAAACATATTGTTTAAAACTATGAATGAAATTAAAGCGATATCGCTCCAGACATCTCATTTTGCCGTTCACTTTAATAGTGAATCGGTCTATTACCTGCTTGCAGTCATTGTGTACTTTTCTGGAGAGCAGCTTGTTTAGGAGGGTCGCGCATCCATGCTGTGGTAATCTCAGGCTCAGTGACAAAGATCACGGACTGATAGCGGCAGACAATACATAAGTATAAGCGGCGCACTCAAGGTGTCTGCTTGCCTGCTTTAAAAAGTCACCGCATGCTACTGCTGGATCGCAAGAATAAATATATCACAATAACTGTGGTCAGAGTCTTACACTGAAGAATCATTTTCCTACCAGAGCCTTGATGTTAATAGAAATGTCTTAAAAAGTCCAGTTTTATTGGTAATTTAGTCACAGTTTAGCCTTGTTTTATTCCTGGTTTAGTCTGTGTTAAGTTCTGACTTGTGAATACAA
The DNA here is from genome assembly GCA_020698575.1 of Bostrychus sinensis. NCBI lineage: Eukaryota > Metazoa > Chordata > Actinopteri > Gobiiformes > Eleotridae > Bostrychus > Bostrychus sinensis. The sequence goes on along the minus strand of CM036257.1, from coordinate 7,418,647 downwards.
ATATACAATAAAGGGAATTGGGGGTCCGCCGGGGATTTTTAGAAACACACAGCGAACAGAGCTAAACTCACACAGACAGAGGTATAAACCTGCTCCACACTGTGTCCTGCAGAGGACAGAGAAGTGGTGAGAGGAGTTTGCTCAGTAAAAGTAAAGTACAAAACCTGTTTGTGTGTAGGTGCTGACTCCTGCAGGTTTAAACTTGCACTAGGCTAATATTGATTCACATAAAGCAGTAATTCCCAGCCTGGGTCTCGGGACTCCCACTAGGGGTCACAGTGGGTCGCGAGGGCCTCTTAAAAAAGAAGTCTAAGCAAGAGCTGAATAATAATCCCCTTAAAAAAAAAAAAGAATGATGGATTTGGGTGTAGCTTAAATGCAGTAAAGACTGGAATATGTGTGTTAGTGTGTGCATGTGTGTTTACCTATGCAATTGACCCATTTTGTAGTTTTTGATTTAGCAACACAATGCACAGGTGTTCTTTGTGTAATGAATGTGTAATGATATGTCGTTGACATATCCACTGGTAAAAAAGGGGGTCATTTGAAAAAAAGGTTAGGAACCACTGACATAGGGCATGGCATGCATGTTTGTACCATTGTACAGTAAAATATAGTGGACCTGGTAAAAACACCTGTAACATAATTGTGGTAATAATAATATTAATAACACATAAATAAATAATTTGCTAAAGTTTGTAGTTTGACAAGTGTCTGTGGCCTATTTTTTTTTAATTTATTTATTTTCGTTCTAAGTTCAGACTCCAAACAGATAGGAAACTATTAAGCCCCTTAAAACCACAAATCTACATTTGTAGTTCTGTTAGGGTGACCACCTGTCCCACTTTTGGTTGTACTGCACAGCCATTTAGGCATCTGTCCCACTTATTAAGATAATCTCCCACTTTCTAATTGGTGCTCACTCAGTGGATCTTATAAAAGGAGAGATTCAACTTAAGAACAAGGTAAGGTTAGTATCTAATGTGTAATATGTAGAATAAATATTTGTGAGAATCCTATGTTGATAGGTTGAACATGTGGTTGTGTTGCTGCCCGTGTTTCAGGAAAGGCCTCCCCATGGAGCTGTGAGCTGGTGCAGAATTGTTTGGAGAAAATTCAGACTGAAAGCTTTTTTTCTGTTCCACCTTTTTTATTCCAATGAATTTTGCAAAATGTGTGTTTTTGAGATAAAAAAAAAAAAAAAACAGCAGATCTGATGTTTTATAGGCCCTGAACTGAAGCAACTTCTATTTCAGTAAGTCAGTAGGTTAGATTTGTATATCAAAACTTTTATTTCTCAAGTCTGTCCCACCAAATCACACAACTTATCCCACTTTTTTGTACTTTTTGAGGTGGTCACCCTATTTTAAAAAGCCTATTGTAGCCTAACTGAGAACAAAAATACAGTTAGCTGGCTTTATTATTTATCCAATACTCTTCTTTGCCCCGCGACCAAGACAGTTTTTCTTATTTTAAAACGGCTGAGTTTGACACCCCTGTAACATGGCATCACCAGGCTTGACTCACCTGTGCACAAGAGGAAGGGGCAGGAAGTTGAGGACGGAGGTGGTGTCTAGGCCACAGTCCAACATAATAGTGGTGGATTTAAACTTGAGGACATTGCAGGGTAATGTGGGATGTCCGGATAAACAGTACTGAAAAAAGCACATTTGTAAAATATTTATTGAAAACTTTACATATTTTTTTTTTTAATTAAAATGTTAGACTAATATGTGTGGCTGAAATAAAACTACTATTTCTAACATGGACAGTTTAAACCTTGAATACTCTATGATCCCATGTTATGAATGAACCTGACTCCCAGAATATGATGTTAGCTGCTAGCGCGTTAGCATGAGGCAGCTAAAGATGCCCTAATTCATTTTCAAGGCTGCAAATGTCTCGTTTAAGTTGAGACTGACGGCGTTTTTCTACTGACGGCCTTATTACTCACCAGTTTCATTTTAACCAGCAGATAAATCAAGTTTGAGAGCAGTAAACTTTGCTAACGCTGCATCCCTCCGGTGTGTGTTTTCCGGAAGCTCTGCCATTTGCTTAGTGCTGCCCTCTACAGGACTGGAGTTAGCCTTACACGCGTCGCTAGAAAATTAGCCCCAGGTTGAGGACGTTTGTTTTAATTGTACATTCATATTTATTTGTTACAACTATTTAAATATATTTAGCGACATTTTAGCTGCAAAATATAAAACAACTGTCGCCCGGGTTGACTTAGAAAGGACAGTAATATTCGCGTTGTTGTAAGTGAAGCTAATAGAAGCTAACTACATTAGCCTGATCTGTCAAAACCACTCCCAGGAGACCTCCATACAGTTGCATTATTTGCGTAGTCATGTTACGGAACCGATGTAGAGAGACAAGAATTCGCTGTCATTTTGTATGACAAGTGGTGAATTTTTTCCCCTTAAATATAGTTATGTTAAGCTAACTGAATGGCAGAGGCTATAACATTTAGCTAACGTTAAAACTCGAGAGGTTGATGTTTGGTCATGGGGGAGTTGTGTTGTTTTTAGTGAAGAGGATTTACGAGTGGACAAAGACAGGTAAGGCTAAGCTTTTGCTGTTTGGACAAAAAGCTAAAGTCACATTACATTGACACAGAGTACAACAGGGCACCCCTATTAAATGTTATGAGTACGTGTTGGATTTTGTTCATCTAAGTCTTACATTTGTCAAATATGTATTCTAATATTACAAAACAACCAATATGGAGAAGTGTAAATTTCATACAGTTTTAGGGTGATCAAATTTTTAGACCCAAAGACTGGGAGACATTGTTTTCACAAATCCTGTTGTATTTGTACTCACTATGTAACAAAAAAGCTTCAGAAATCCATAGAATTGTCTGTCAGGTAATTAAAATACATAGCACTAGGGCTTACGTTTTGAAATTTAATGGCAATTTAATAATAGAAATAAGGACATTGTAAATAATGTGAGTGACAAAAGTCTTTAGATAAGTGTGTTTTAAGTTCCCTATGTTTTTCTATTGGTTAAAATGAGAACAACTGGGACATGATTTGTTGAAAGTGGGACATATGAGTGTTTTTCCAGATATGACTTGGGACATGGGACAAGGAGCCTAAAACTGTGACTGTTCGCGGTTCAATAGGGACATGGTCACCCTATACAGATTAAAGTATAATTTCATTCTAAACGGCATTAAAACTTCTTAAACTTCTCTTGGCATAACCTGGAGCTATTGTTTAACAGAAGAAGTTAAGCAAGTGTATCATTCTTTTAAAAAAATATCAGAACTTTCAGTAAATGGTTTCTCATATGACTGTCACTGTTTGGTTTTGTAAATGCTAGCTGTGGCATAATGTAGCATCTTAACTTTTAACACATTAATTAACAAATAAAAACATCTTCAAATAGGAATAGTTGTACAAGTTGCTGACATCAGTATGAAAACAGAAGACTATTGGCAGATGATTTTTGTATTGCTTTCTGTTTTGCTCTTAAAAGACATGTCTTGTCTCTGGCAGACCAGAGGTTGAAGACACTTGGATTGTTCGCCATGGGGAGCAACTGCAGTAACAATCTGGGGATCCCTCCAGCCAAGGGCCCCTATCCTGTGGGCTGCACGGACTTCATGTTGGACCACACTGTTCATGTAAGTATTACAGCAGACAATAACCGAGCATATGTACGGCATGTGTAAATTATGGAAATCTTTTTAGATATATTGCATTGTGGTATGTTTGTTATTACAATAAGATACAGTATTTGAATATTATCTTTCCCTTTATAACAAGGTAGGCCCGTGTGATATACCATTTTGTATAATACCATAATTTTTTCCTTGTATAATATACATTTTCCATGTACTGTGATACCAAGTTATATTGGAAAAAAGTTAGCTCAAACTAAAAGCCACACTCTTGTTAAATCTTTTTTTGTGTTTTTAAGTTGCTTTATATAAAGACAAACAGACCTAAACCAAACGTTAAAACACTAAATTGTTTGTAATAAATAACCATATAGTATAATATTTCTCTCAAAGCAACAGTGATTTAGGATTGTCGATTGTGTTATAGTGTGGGTGCCTTGACCTTAGGTCTATTTCTTTTGTCAAAGAGCTCAGTATGACTAGCAAAACATTTATCTTGACATGAAATGTGATACTGCGGTGGACTAATCTGTCTTTATTAAAATAATATCTTACAAGAAACATATCACAGCAGGTTGTGGCTCAACATTTGCTCAAGTTTTGTTCTTACTAACCCTTGTCTCTTTAAATGTTTAGCATAGATAGCCTATAGAGATTAGAAACAGAAATAAATTTATTAAATATATCTCTGTGCATCCTATAAAAATATTTTTTAACATCTAGAATTAGATTTTTGGAAGTGTTACAGTCACACTGCAGGACATTTTACAGGTTTATGTTTTAAAAAATTGTCATAGATTTAGAGGAGGAGATAAAAAAAACATTTAGCAAACAATTTCCATTGATTACAAAAAATGTTTATACATATACTAGTCAGTATTTGTTTGCAGCCAAAATGAAAGTGATGTTAATCATACTTTGTTCTCCTCCACAGGGCAGCTTCTTCCGCCTCTACTATCCCTGCCAGGAGTCAGATAAAGCAGAGAAGCCAGAGTGGGTTCCCTGTAAAGAGTACTTCAACGGTCTGGCAGACTTCATGAAAATCAACAGGGCATTCAGTGAAAAGATTTTCAACTACCTCTTTGGTAAATTCTTGTAATCTGTGTTCTTATATCAGCTATGACTTGTCGAATTGAGAATATTTTCAGGTCATATGGTTTGTGTGTAAGCTGTGTGGACAGTTCAGTCATCCAGGGCAGATTTATAACCTTTGAACTGACAAAATGAATGTGACTGTAATCATATGCCCTCTCTATACTTATAAATCTGACATTTTGTTATGTTTAATAATATATAATAATGTTATGTTTTAAACTTTTGTTACAATGCCAGAAGTGTATACTGAAGTTAATTTTTCACATGAATACAAATTACTAAATATTATTCAGAATGCTACTTTAAAGTGGGCGAGGCAAAATTAAAGAAAATAAATCTCTATTGAAAAGATTAAAAGTGCAGGTAGAAAAAATACCAACAAGAATATTAAGAATTAAATGTAAAAAACACCACTTAAAAAAATCCCAGAAAAAGATTTAAAAAATAGATTTTAACAGTTTTTCAAGAAATTTACACTTTTTGGCCAGACACATAAATTTAGGCCTAAATGTGACATACATAATTAATTACGTCACGTACTGTAACAAGGAACCTCTGCAGTCGTTTTATGTTTAGGTATATCGCCTTGATTTAACTTGAAATGTAAAATATAAGATTTGAACAGGTTCTGAAAATGTTTTTAGAAAGGATTTGACTGATAATAATGGTCCTAGCATGGACCTTTGTAGGACCCCGCAGAATAAAAACCTTACTAGGTATAACTTGGTTTCTAATTCTGTCTTACAGGGTCCTATAAGATCCCAGCCTACATGGACGCTCCATTTAAAGCCAATGCAAAGTGCCCTGTTATTATTTTCTCCCATGGCCTGGGAGCATTTAGGTACATGTACATGTGTTGTTGTTGTTTTTTTTTTTTTGTCTTTTATTAACCCTATGAGTTTAACTAGTAATCCTAAGTTAGGAATATACTTTGTTTAAACAATAAATTAGAAAGAGAGAATGAAAGGGAACGTGCACACAAATATAGGTTTAATATCACTCATAACAACTTACACAGTCAAGCTATTATTCCCCATACTGTGAGCAAATATACTGCAGAAAAATGTATTAACAACAGTCACATAGCCGCTTGGACTTTGGTAAGACATCTTCCCCTTCAAACATCTATTTACCACACAGTGTTCAGGTTACTGCTATATTTATACTAGTTGATTTGAAAGATCTAATATAATTTCTAATATCAATTTATTGTGGAGTCTCTGAAATTAATTAATTTATGTTACTCTAACCAGCTCTTCTTTTTGTCTCAGAACTTTGTATTCAGCCATATGTGCAGAACTGGCATCTCAGGGCTTCATTGTGGCATCAGTAGAACACAGGTAACAACGCCATCCTTTTATAAGATGCTTTATTTACTGTCTAACTTGATAAAGTTGTTCTATTTGTGGAGTCTGACATTAGTGAGCAGCTTGCTTAAGACAACTGTATGTGGCAATACAAAATCCTATTCTTTGTAAGCTGTTCCTGAAAAACACTAGGGTATCTACTTTGAGAATGATTCAGTAAAAGCCATAGGCGAAATAAAGGCAGCCATATTTGCCTTGCATGTATTTAATCTCTTTCAGTGTGTAAGCTAATGCCATTTAATCTGAAACACACTTACACTGCCTCAAGTCAAAATAAACATTAGCTTAGCATTAACTGGGAATAGACATGTTGGTCTGCCTTCTGTTTATCTGTGCACTAGCAGGGTAAAGGGCGCGCACAACACTACAGACCAGCTCATCACATTTCTTTGGTGTGTGCAGACAACAGAACCATATGGAGATGAGCATAATGGCCACAGTCATGACACCAGTGGCCAGTCAAGTGGTAGTATTTCAGTCAGTTTTAGCCACAGGCTACCAGCTAAAACCACAGAAAAGACCACAAGTCCTGTGACCTAGCAGGTCTGTGTCAGATGTTTGTTCACATGCTCAGTGTGGCAAACAGTCCACAAATATTTTAAAGTAGCAATACTCATAATTTAGTACAAGATTTGGTGACTCTATTCACATGTAGGTTTCAAACAATTGCTTTCAGGCCAATGTGGTTTGAGTGTAACCAAATTGTTTCCACAGAGATGAGTCATCCTCAGCCACATATTATTTTCGAGAGAAGACTGAGTCAGAGAAGGCCAAGCCAAGGGTGCCTAAAACATGTGCCACAGACCCAGACGACCTGGTCAAGGTGTGGATGTACTACAGAGCACTCAAGCATGGAGAGAGCGAGTTCCCTCTGCGGAACAAACAGGTACTGTATACTGCTCTGTGATCAGTTATAACAGTGACATTTTATAGGCAGTTAACACAAAAGTATGAAATCCATTATCTTCAATTGTTTGTTTAACTGCAGCCACCTTGCCCTATACAACGTATCAGTATGCAATGTGACAGAATGTTGTTCAACATAAACCACATCCTTGTTTTTTCAGTCATTGAGTTTCAGTCTTTGATGGTCACATGTTTATAAAGGTTGCGTTTTTTTTTCCCAGAACAATTAAATAGAAAAGTAAAAAGAAATAACTAGTCTTATGAATGTACATGAAACACATCAGAAATGGAGTGGGTTGAGGTTCAAAATAATATATATAAATAAATAAAATCTCAATGTTTGTTAATACCAATTTTTTGTGTTAGTGTTTGGCTCATTTGTGCCTTCACTAAACGAGCAGTTTTATGTATATTTATTAGATGAAGTTAAACAAAACATATTAATATTATGTAGTATGTGAATCAAAACAAAGTACTACATTTTGTTAACACTGGTGGTACTCTTGCTGGCTCATAGCTCAGTTCGTAGAGCTGCGGCGCATATACATGGCAGCTAGCGCCTGCCTCAGCATTGTGTGCTTCTGTCTCCTATGATTTCCTGTCACTTCTTGACTGCACTATACAATAATGCCAAACAAGGCCTAAAAATATTGAAGAAAAAAACATCAGTGGTTCTCTTCTTGCTGTGGGACCAGACCACTTTGCCACTAATATCCAAGTACCTTTTCCTCCTGTGACAAAAATGACACATCGACTGAATGTGTTGTTTTTGCAGGTGAAGCAGAGAGCAGATGAGTGCATCCTGGCCCTAGACAGACTTGAAGAAATCAACTCAGGGAGACCTCTGCAGAATGTGCTGAAGACACAGTTCGACTGGACCACACTGGAGGTGCACTATAGCTGGTTATGTCAAACAGCTAAATGAGGTAGCTGTGCTTTTAGGTGATTCAAAAGTCTAATCCTTGGTCTTTCTAACAGAACTCTATGGACCTGTGCAAGATAGCAGTGATGGGACATTCCTTTGGAGGAGCGACTGCTATAGAGGCTTTGTGTAAAGAGGTTAAGTTCAAGTATGTCATGTTACATTTCCACCCAACATGTCTGTAGTCTAGGTGAGTAAGTAGCTCAGTTAGCTCACTATATAATTCCCGTCAGGTGTGGCATAGCACTGGACTCCTGGATGTTCCCTTTAGATGAAGAGATTTTCCCCCGAGTGAAGCAGCCCATCTTTTTCATCAACTCGGAGAGGTTCCAGTGGGCAGGCAACATCAGCCGCATGAAGAAGCTGGACTCAGCCGTCATACAGAGGAAGATGATCACCATCAGGTACATATACCTCTCTAATGGGAACACGCATGTTGTTCTTAGTACACTGTCTTAAACTCAAGTATTAATGTGTCAGGGGAACAGTGCACCAGAGCTTCCCAGACTTCACCTTCCTGACAGGAAACTGGATCGGGAAGTTAATGAAGCTCAAAGGAGAGATCGACCCTGAGGTGGCTATAGACCTCTCCAATAAAGCATCACTCGCCTTTTTACAGAGGCATCTGGGTAAGGAAAACACTTTACTGATTAATGCTCACCATTTACATACTCTCTCTATTTGCATCCAGCGTATGCCGTTATAGCAGTGCCACAGTATGCAGATGTGCATATTTGAATACCTGCACTGTCAGCCTTTCTTTGACCCGTGCACTGTTATGTTGTAAAACACTGTGGTTACATCCAACTAGAGAAATTTGAATGTATCCCTCAGCAGAGTAATGCATTTAAAAAAAAATGAGAAAAATGGGGGCAGTAGTAGCTCAGTAGGTAGAGCTGCTCGCCCACTAACCCAAATGTTGACAGAACAATCCCCACTACCAGCTTTGCTGTTGTGTCCTTGGGCAAGACACTTCGCCCGCCTTGGCTGTATATATGTGCTAGTGTGATTGTGTGTTTGGTGGTGGTTGGAGAGGCCTTAGGCACAGAATGGCAGCCACATCTCTGTCAGTCTGCTCCAGATCAGCTGTGGCTACAGAGGTAGCTCACCACCACCAGTGTGACTGAGAAGTGAATAATAAATGTAGTGCATGTAATTGTAAAGAGTGTCTAGAAAAACATTGTACTGTGTAAGATCAGTGTGTTATTATATTAAAACATGGAGACCTCTGTTTAAAGTGATACTAATTTTTAGAATTAGCAATGACACTTACTGTAGCTAAATCAATAATTGTTATGTAGTATCCTAATACAGTATATTATGATCAAGTTGAATGTATTACGAGACTGCTTACAAATGCCATTAAATGTCATGTGATGTTATTTCATTGTACAACTTATTTGCATCATCAAGACATCAGTATATCTGTGAATAGACCAATGTTCAAATAATGTGTTTTCGCAGGTCTGGACAAGAACTTTAACCAGTGGGACCCTCTGATCGATGGAAAAGATGAAAACCTCATCGAAGGAACTAATGTTACTTTTCTCCAGTCGTCCATCTGAGCTGCTATTGTGCCTTAGGAGGTTCAAATACACCTGGGACCCTCAAAAACTCTGAGTTTTGGCTGAACTGTCCTGTTGTCACATACTGGCCTTTGGACTATGTTGTGCAGAAGCTCTGAAGAAAGCTCTACCTCAGCAAAAGGAACACCTCCTCAGTGTGTGTTTTTGGGACCTGAATGTTGTACAAGCAGCTTCTTTTTACTGTGGCAACTTCATGATTACAGCTAAATTATTTCAGAGATTTTTATCCTCTTTTTAATGGTCTCACCTGTGTATATACTTGTAAATCAAATGTAATGCTGTGCTTCGAATGTCACTCTGGATGAAAGCCTTCAGCAGAGAATGATACACTATGCCTGCAGTGTGATTATGTGAAAAGGCCTTGGATAACAGTTATCCAATCAGTGTGCTAGTTCTGAATAGACCTGAATGTACCTTCAACAATGCAATAGTTTATGATTAACCCACAATATTAAACCACTGTACATGTGATTACTTAACACTAATGACTTCTTAAATCATCTCAGCCATATGCCTCTACTCTATAGCTTTCTACTTTTATACATCTATTGTAAACTATCTGCTAAGGTTTGTACAAACATGCAATAAATCTGGTTTACATAAATCATTAATCATTTTAATCTGTTTCACCACCAACTCTCACCCATTCATTTATGAATTCATCCTTTGCTTAAGCAGAACCCAGTAACTTCTCATTTATTTGCTCTTTTGTCACATTTTCCTCTATGGCGTTCCTCCTACATTTGGGAGTAAAGTTAAGTTTCAGGGTAGCTACAGGTTTTGTCTTGTGAAATTTAAGACTTTTTAATGCTGCTTAGTGAAATTTAATGCCAGCATTGTCAACAACAGAATAACACTGGTCTACAAATTTTTGGACTCGATCTGCTTCCGAGATAAAAGTGGCTAAATCTCATTTATTTTGATAAGATGAACTGAAAATCAATTGATAACTGTGCTGGTTAGCTAATGTATTCAAGATATTTAATGAGATTGTTTCACATCAAAATCGCATCTGTTTATACAATATATTTAGGCATTTTTGCTTAAAAATATTTATATTTTGAAAATATTTAATTTCTCTACATGCATGCATTTTGTCCACTTCCAAGAGAGAGATTTCTGCAAATAAAAACAGAACATTTTATGTCAAAACTCTAGACATATTAAAATGAATGTATGTGAATGTGCAGACAGGCTTTCAGATAGAACTGGTTGCTTGTAGACACTGTACCTTCTGATAAACTACCGTTTTTGCCTTATTTTGCATAAATTTCCTATTTTGACCCAATACTGTTTCTTGGAAACTATAGCCAATCTGCACTTCTGACTTACTTTTTCTTTATTAGTGACCTAATCCAAGAAAAATTTCACTACTTTTGTTCCAGAAGCATTTTGCTTGTAGACCAGTGTAATGTGTAAAAATTTTACACTGAAAACCCAGGGTTTTATTTTAAAAGTCTAATACAGATGAAAGATAAAAAATCATGACTGAATCAAACATTATTACTTCAATAATTATATTTTGTTATTGTAGTGATTACTTCTATATAATATTAACAATGTTTTGACAAATTTTAAGCCCTAGATGAACTAAATTTAAGACCTACTCATGTTTAATACTTTTAAGACCTTGATATTGACAAGATCAAATTTAATAGCTAATTTTCTCCTATATGATCCCTAACTTTGCTTAACTTTAGTTTTCTCCACAGTTTTTATGCCATTTGGCCGCTCTGCCATGACAAAAATGGAGAGTCATTGTTAACTTGTTGTGCCACTTTCTCACAAGAGTGAAAACTTCCGTGACACGGTGCCGGTTGCACGACTACTTGTCGTGTCGTTTTCAGCCCAGAGACAACAGGATGCTTCGTTCACTCCAGAACAACTCAAGTTCCACTTTAATCCCGTTAGGCAGTGTGGGTGGCTGGAGCCTATCCCAGCATCTATGGGTAGGGTACAACCAGGACAATGGCCAGTTAGTTGCTGTGCTGACACTGATTCACTTATGCAGTTTAGACGTGGAAAAAAGCACGAGTACCTGGAGAGAAGAGGGCTAACCACTCTGCCATCATGCATCACCTTTTTCAATGCATGATAAATAGGTAAAAATTCACAACTCAGATTTTTATTATTTATTGTGCCAACATAAATTCTGTAAACATTTCTTTCCCACACACATTAGAACTCTAGCTTTTGAACTGACAGAATTATGCAAGTCAGACTCTAAATCTGTCTAAACTAAAAAATAAAAAAAATCAGTAATGAAATTATTTTTTTTTTTTTTTCAGTTTCCAAAAGATCTCTATTAGATCACATATAACAGAAAACAAAAAAAGAAAAACCTGGAAAGCTTCAAAGACCATGAAGGCACAAGAGAACTTATTTTAAACAGGAACAACTTTTTAGAGTGAGCGATAAGAAACTAAAAGCATGAGTTAACATCATGTTATTCTTCAGGCAGATGCTCCAGTGCTGAACCATCCTTGATTATGAGAGAGAGATGAGTTATCTTGGACACCTGGGCCTCTGTTGAACAAAAGAACACATGTATGTAAAGAACCAAAACACTTAAGCTGTACAAAATAATGGCTACTACTGTCTTTGCCCTGTCCTATCAAATACATTCAGAGATGGATTTTCATGAGAGAGCAGGATAAATTCTAGCTTGAAAATCACTTTTATTTGTATACATGTAAACGTACTGTTACTTAAAGGGGCTATATTATGCTTTTTACAGGCTTTCTTAAAAAAAAATTGACACCTTTGCATTAGTATTTCATGTTTTATAACTTAAATAATGTGTATGTATGGAAAACTTTTTTTTTTCCCTGGAGAACTGTTACTTTGACTTTGTAGACAGCGCTTGGATTAGGTGCCTATCACCCTCTGCTGGCAATGGTGGGGAATGGACAGAACATAAAATGGCTAATTAGCATGTCTATTAGCAAGATGACGCTAACCAATCAATCAATGAGCTGAATGGTTCATAGTGACAGTAAAAAGTGCTGAAATTATAAGAACAAGCCGGGTGATGGTGTATGGACTTTAGAAACGCGCAGGAGCACTTCCTGGTTTCAAGTGTCAATGTAGAGAAATGAGACAGAGCGTTTTCAGCTTTTGAGAAGGGGACAGCCTCAGCATACAGCATTACTCAATCCTGCAGAGTATTCCAGGTATGTTTTTGTGGTGCACACAATATTAGAACATGGTTAAAAGTTCTGGCATAATATGGGACCTTTTGAGTAATGGCACACTGCTGGGTCACAAAGCAAAATAATCCCTGTGTGATAAAGGGAGTGATGTTTAAACCACTCTAAAACTAAACTTAAGTAGTCTTCGTTTTTAAGTGTTAATGTAACAATTGCAGAATGATGTCTGTATGAGAGTGGCAAGGCACTTGCATTGAGCATAAACGCTTCTGTTAAATCGTATAATGTTTTCATAGCAAATGCAGTACATGACTGCGCTGATTACAGTTAGGGAACTAACTTGGTGGCTACATAGTTACAACATCTTACTTAAAGATCATATATACAGATTCTGTTTCAAAACATTTAGGAACCATTTTAATCTTCCTGTGTCTGCCCTTTGTTCATCTTATCTGCATTCCTTTGAAATTAAACTGCAAAGAATTTATGATCTTGTTCAACATTTTCAAAACTATAACTTTTAACTGCACATGTCAAACCTTTCTAACATTAAAATTAACCTATAACAGAGGTGGCATAATTCAAGAAATCCAGTTTTATTATAGCTCATTTAGCAATATATAGCTGTAGTATAGTTCAGCATTTTTTCAGGAATCAAGCCTTAAATGAGTGAATTTCAGAGTGCTTTTCCCTAAAAAATTATCCAAGAAAACAAATTTTAATCTAACTTTGTTGCTCCACAAACAGGGTAGCTCCAGGTTTTGTCTTGTTACATTTAAGACCTTTTAAGACTAATGTAACTTAGTTTGGAGTGAAATTTAATGCCGGCATCATCAACAACAGAACCATATTCTTTATGAATTTCATATTAAGGAATTTTCCGTACTACTCTCTGAAACTCAAGGGTTTTATTTTAAAAGTCTCCAGTACTGCATTTTAAAAATCATGAAAAAATGAATCTTGCATTTCAATAATAACGTTCCATCAATAAATGTATTTTGTTATTGTGGTGACTCTGCTTTTTAGTAATATTTACATAAAGACCTAGATAAATAAAATTTATTACCTACTCATAATATTTAATACTTTTAAGGCCTTGAATTTGATTAGATCAAATTTAATACCCATTTAATGCTTTTGAGACCTTGGGGCTACCCTGATAAAGTCACGTCAGGACAGGTTTGTAAATGTGAACTGGTTCACCTGCTTCCGACCAGGCTAGGCTGCCTGCATAAAATCCCTAGTGATTGAGCATGACACAGGAAGAACCTGCTTTATGGAACAGAAACAACAGAAAAAGGGAGACTTTTCCAAACAAGTCTAGCTTATCAGGTTAGATAGTTTAATGCTTATTAACAGCTCTTCCTATGTGTAATCTTCTCAGTTGCATCTTTGTGCCTGGGCCTCGTGCAGTACAAATTTAGTCTTTTTCAGAGTTGCAGTAGAATATGCTAAACTAAAGTTCTTGCTCATAATAAAGGTGAGAGAAACATCAGTCATGTTATTTTAAGTGTTGCGTAAGGTTTATGTATTCATGGTTTACTGTGAGACATATCTATTACACTCCGCCTCTAAGTGCTGAAGTTCTGAAAGTGGATGGGAGCACTCACATTAGGCAAACAGACTTTATAGTAGGGATGGGTATCGTTAAGATTTTACCGATACTACTACTCTTTATTGGTACTTCTTATCGATGCTTTTTGAGCAAAAATTTAATAAAGAACCTTAATTACTCTTTTTTAACCTTTTGGGGCATTTTTCGATCACAATATAGGCTACTTTATTTTTGTAAAATTTCATCTAAAATATTATTAATGTAAAAGTAAATAAAAATATGACATGAGTATAATATAAGAAAAATGAGTAGCCAATTATTATATAAATAAAAGCTATTTGTGGCCACAGCTGCATTTCAGGGAAATTCACAACTAAACACTGGGTTTAGTTGGTTCTTATGGTAACTTACTCCACTTGTGGGCTGCTAGCATTAGCCTACAATCTTTCTGTGTTCTTTGCCACTTGTTGCGCTGTCATGCAACGCTTGTCCTCGCCGCATCCGCGCGCAGTGTTGGCGTCTACTTTGGTGAAGTTGACCCACACTTTTTCCTCTCTCTGTCTGTGCGTTGTCATCGCTGCAGCGCGCTGCTGTGTGCGAAACACAGATACGGCAGCTTGGCTGAGTGAGACGCAATATCTCGTCTTTTATGAGAGGAGCGAAATGATTTCGTGCACATATTTGATGGCATGGCATTTACCGCGACTACTCCGTATAATTAAGAGCACAAAAGCTTATCGGTCCACGTGGACCATCATGACGTGGACCATCATGACGTGGACCATCATGACGTGGACCATCATGACGTGGGACCGATGCCGCTATAATACCAGGTCTCGGTACCCATCCCTACATTATAGGTGTTCCAGCTTGGAGTGACTATACCCTAAATATTCAATTACGTACCATAACTGTCATCAGCAAAGGATTCCTCAGTCAGCGTGTCGTCACTGGAATCCTGAAGAAATGCAAAATTAGTTTCCTTTTCCGATTACACACTAAACTTATATAATCATTGCTCACCTCTATTTGTTTTAGAAGTGAGTCCTCCAGAGACTCGCTGCTTTGAGATTCTGCTGCTGGTTCTTCTCCTGAAAGAATGAGGTGTTTCTTAATTAGGGCTAACCACCAGGTGAAGTTGCTCTGTACAAATATGAGTACAGTATTTTTGCTTTGCTGGCATTCTGAGATATACAGTACCTGCACAGATGTCTGCGATGCTGGCCTCTTCTACCAGACAGCCTTTGTGCTCTGCAAGCGCAGTCTGAACAAGAATAAAAAAAGGGTGTTTGGAGAATTTACACTAGTTCTGATTGGTCTGGCTCAGTTCATACATGGCATTAAAGTTAGTGCTTAGCCTTTTATACCATCTCTGAAAAATGTGAAAATGATGAAAACGTGGAGGACTCCGGTTCGGCTTCTGTGTGCGTGTCATCAAGCACTAGAGATACAAAAAATAAAAGGCAGGGGACAGTCAAAATCATATTGCTGTTAATTTGACCAAAAGGGAGAGGATGACTAACCAATCAGCTGTCCACAAGAAACCTCAATACTGGGGGGTCTTTCATCCTAATAAAACAAAAGATACACTCTGTAACATAGTCAAATGTAAACAAAGCATTGGTGTAACTGTGGTAAAGGAAATCGGTGTTGTAAGTTACCGTTTCCTCTTCTGCCACACTCCTGAGATGGTCACCGCTTGCATCAGGGGTGGAGCGGTTTTCCATTTGCTCTTTTTCATCTGTAACAAAATGAAAATACATAAGCAATTTCCCTATATTACTATGACTTAAAAATATATATAATCTAAGAGCAGTACCTAAGCAAGTGAAATGAGTCACCTCTTCAGCCATCTCTCCCTGAATAATACAAAGACACAAGAAAAAATTAATATATCATCTAAATGTTATGATAAAAATAATAATTTAACATCTCTTTACTTGTATACCTTTTCTGTAGGGGTTACAGTGTATATGTGGGGCTTGAAGGCTGCAGTATCACCACTTCCCAACAAGTCTGCAGAAAAAACAAATGTCACAATGTGAAAGTCATTTTTTTTTATATTCACTTTGAAATGGCAATAAACACATGGTCTACCTGAAAATGTTTCTCCATAGTGGGCTGACAGCTCCGTTGCCAGGTAAGCCTAAAACATTGATGAGACATGGACACCTGAATATGATTTTTTTTGTAACACTACCTTCAGTAGTAGTAATTTGAATATTTCTGATGGAAACTTTATGTACTATATTTGCACCATCCTCACTCACCTCCATTTGTTTGAGCCATGTAACCTCCAGAGACTCGATGCTCACAGATTCAGCTGCTGGTTCCTCTCCTGAAAGAAGGAGGTAGGTCTGAATCAGGGCTAACCACCAGGTGAAATTGCTTTGTACAAATGTGATTACAGTATGTTTCTTTTGCAGGCACTCTGGGAATAAATACCTGCACAGATGTCTGTCACGCTGGCTTCTTCCACCAGACAGCCCACGTGCTCTGCCAGCTCAGTCTGAAGAAAAATAAAAATGGTTTGGAAATTTGGAGCTTTCATTCACACTAATATTACTCCAATATTGGTCATCGGCCCAGTTCAGAACTAGCATTAAGGTCCAGTAAAATACGGGTCACTAATAGGTGGACCACAATCCAAATCCAGATCCAGACGACCTCCCATCTGGACACAAACCTGTCCAGCCCCACACTCACCGGGAGCGCAGCAGTGCCTCTCTCAAAGCATGTCAACACTCAGCGTATCCTGACACTTTAAAGCTTTAACATGAACAGCGCAGGGTTTTAATCAGGTGTGTTTTCTGTTACTGTCCAACAAAATGACAGACCTAGGTCCAGACTGTGTGCAGAGGGACTGGACAGCTCAGACAGATAGAAGTTTTCTCTTTACGGATTATTGAGACGAGCTGGAGACAAAATGCTGCGAGCGGTTCTGTCACAAGTCATATATTTATAGTAATAATACTGTGCAATAGTTTATATTTCTCTGTACTGTGCAAACCCTCCTCATTACTGTCAATATCATCATATTCTTTATATTCCGCCATCACCATTTAAATATGTATATAGCCTGTGTGGTTGTTTTGCAGTTAATCTTATATTTTATATTTATAATGTTACATATTTTTGCTTTTTCTTGTTAATAATTTACACTGCACCTTTTTGTTTGCATGCTCACTTTATTTTCATGTTTTCTGTACTTTATTCTGTATTAAACAAATGAATTTCTCCAGAGTGAGATTAATAAAGTTTAATCAATCTAATGTGGCCAAGGTGTGAAATTTAACTTTGTCTCTCAATATGAAAAAAGCAGCAACGGTAAGTGTAAAAAAGTATATTATTTATAGATGCATTATATTATATCAGGCAAAACTGATCCAATGTGAACTCAGGGTGACATGTAAATACCAGGTTTGGTAACACTTTATTTTAAGGTTCACCTATTAACCATTAACTAAGTGCTAATTAGCATTCCAGTTAGTGGATAATTAGCTCTAAATTCCTAATTATAAACCACCTAATAATCCCTTATTCTGTGTGACCAACTAATTAGCAATTAACTAACATTTTCCTCTTAATAAAGTCATAATTACTGTTCATTAGATGGAAGTAAGAACGTTGCTGGACAACTGGATAAGCTTTTTGGAGTATGAGCATTATTAGAGAATAGTACCACAAAGAGCTTATTAAGATAATAATTTATGTCCAAGAACTTTTTTACTTCCTAATGAGCAGTAATTATGAGTTTATTCAGGGGAAAATGTTAGTGAGTTGTTAATTAGTTTTAGAATATGATCAGACAGAATAAGGAAATAATAGGTGCTTTGTAATTACTAATTAAGAGCTAAGTAACCACTATCTAGATAATTAACACTTAGTTAATGGTTAATAGGTAGACCTTAAAATAGTGTTACCCCAGGTTTTAATAATACAGGTGAAGTTGGCCATGTGTGAGCAGCGGAAGCAGACAGATTGAAATAAGAAGTCTGATAAGAGCCATTACCATCTCTGATGAAAACATGCACGACTCTGGTTCAGCTTCTGTTTCCATGTGTTCAAGCCCTAGAATCACAAAAAACAGCCAAGATACACAAGTCAGACATGTACTGCTGTTAATAGCCAATTGCCCAAAAGGCAGAGGAGGACTGACCTTTCTGCTGGGTGTCACCTGCAGCCTCTGCTTCAAGCTCCTCTGTGGACCAAATGACAAAATATTTAATACATTATGCACATTATAAGGACTGGCTACATGTTTGAATGAAGATCATCCTCATATTGGTTGTACATTACTTTTCACCTAAGCCCAGAGAGTTGTACTACAAAGCAAGTTAGACATAGCCAGGCTTTATTTGAGCGAGCTCACTTTTCAATGCCTGACACTCAGCTAATGCTGTCTCCAGATGGTATGTGGTTGGATTTTTATTTATTTAACCTTTATTTTACCAGGAAGTCCCTTGAGATAAAATCTCTTTTTCAAGGGAGACCGTGCCAAGAGCCACACCGATAACAGTTACAAAAAACAAACAAATACAATTATACAACAGTCAACCTTATAAAATCATTTAAATCCGGCTCAAGAATAACAAGTACATTCTTCAGTTAGACAGTTTTTCAGTGAGGATTTGAATGGACCCAGGGGAATGAGATGCTGAAGCTGCAATGAATGTTGTTCCATGACCAAGGGGCAGCATAAGAGAAAGCAGTTCTGCCAAGTTCTGTGTTTATTCTGGGTACTTTAAAAAAATGCTGGATGCTTGGATATTCTGAATTTTGCTTGCTTTATTTGTGAGTGTTGTGTAGATTTTAACTTTTTATTTAACCAGGAAAGGCCACTGTTTCAGGGCTTCTTTCAACTGAGCCAGTCCCAGGCCATTTCTCAATTGCTAGTGTGAAAACTCTGCACTGGAGGTACAGACCTATGGGTGCATACGTGCATGGAAAATGCACTGGAGGAGACTGGACATTGGGTTTTGGGATGAAGCAAACATGATAGCATCACAAGAAGCAACTCCTCTCTGTACACTTACCCTATCATATGATTTCTTTATGAATAAAATCTATGCTTTGAGACACACCGTGTTTCATGACACCATAATGGTCCAGTAACAAATAACCACTTATTTAGTTACTATACTAAAATGGGTCTTTGTAATAGATCGTTTTTATTACTGCCTTTATAAAAGTACGAAGAGGTGTTGTATAGCTCGCTTGTTTCACTCTATTCATGCCATGAGTGTTTGTGTGTGCACTCGCAGCAAAGGGGACATGATTTTTTTTTCCAGCACAAAACAGACCGGCCTGCTTTTCACTAATTGAAAAGATACATTATAAAAGCTGCAAAACTAAAACAACTGGAGAAGACATTTCCAGAGCAGACAGTTTAGTCTCTCTGTTAATGTGTTTACTGTGCTCTCAGTCTCTAGTCTTTCTTTTATTTATTTATTTGATGAGAGGGACAGTGTAATAAACATTCAAACTAATGTAAATGTACCCAAAGTTTAAGTACTAACACAACATTCTCCTTCCAGAAATACTAAATTGTAATTGTGAGTGATATGCTATAAATTGCCTAGCCCTGCATCCTCCAAAACACTTCAGATGAAGCAACTTATGACTCACATATGAACTTGTGTATTATTGATATGGTTTTGTTGCATGTGCATGTCTTAATACTCACCAAATGAATCATGAGTTACATCACTCACGGGCTGCAACAACAAATTTTCCTTCTGCAGTTATGTCAAACAAAGAATATTGTTCAGCACCTTTTTTTATTACAATATTTTTCAGCTCTTTTTTAGCCATAATTATGGTGAGATTTTGAGTATTGTGTGTATTGTTTACCATTCTCACTGCAGTCTCAGTGGCAGATGTCTCTGGAATGACTTTTTGTGGAGTCTCAGTATCCTGGTCTGAATCTGGAAAAATTAAAATGAAATATTACTAATATATGGCCTGTTCACTGTCAATAGTGTCCTCACATTTTCTGCAAATTCTGATTACATCCCATGATAGTTTAGGTTAAGACAAAGCTGGCCCAATTCTTTAAAAGATTATAAGACCATTATAGTTTTGTGCAGGTAAAAATACTCACCAAATGAATTCTGAGGCAAAACATCACTTGAGGGCAGCAACAACAAATCTTCATTCTGCAATTATACATCAAAGCAAGATTATTGTTCTGTACTATTTTGTTATTACAATATTTTTCAGCTCCTTTTGTATCCACAGTTATTGATTACCATTCTTACTGATGTCTCACTAATAGAAGGCGTTTCTGGAATGACTTTTTTTGGAGTCTCAGGATCCTGGTTTGAGTCTAGAAAATTTTAAATTAAATATTACTAACATATGGGCTGATAATTGTCAATGAAATCTTAACACGTTACAGCAAATTCTGATTACATCCCATAATGGTTTAGTTAAAGATAGAGCTTGCCCAGCTCTTTAAAACATCATAAAACCACCATTGTTTTGTGCAGATAAAAGTACTCACCAAATAAATCATGAGGAGGCACATCACTGCCAGGCATCAACAAGTCTTCGTTCTGCCATTATAGGTCAAAGCAAAATTACTGTTCAGCACCATTTTATTATTACAATATTTTTCAGCTCATCTGAATCTACAATTATTGAGTGGTTTTAAATATGTGTAATCTTTACCATTCTTGCTGATGTCTCACTGGTAGAAGGTGTTTCTGGATTGAGTTTTTCTGGAGTCTCAGGATCCTGGTCTGAATCTGGAAATTTTTTAAATATTACTAATATATGGCCAGATCATTGTCAATGGTGTCTTAATATTTCACAGCAAATTGAATGGTTTAGCTTAAGACAGAGCTGGCCCATCTTTTTGAAAGATCACAAGACTACTATAGTTTTGTGTATGTGAAAAACATACCCAATAAATCCTGACTCCTGGGCAAGTCCTCATTCTGCAAATATTGGTTAAAGGAAGATTACAGTTCAGTACGTTTTTTTATTACAATATTTTTCAGCTCCTCTGTATCACAAAAAATATTGAGTTACCATTATGGTGGATGTCTCACTGGTAGAAGGTGTTTCTGGAATGACTTTTTCTGAAGTCTCAGGATCCTGGTCTGAACCTGGAAAAAAATGTATTAAATATTTGTAAGGCCTGATCATTGTCAATAGTATCTTAATATTTTACTGCAAAACTTTTTGAAAGATTATAAGCCCACTATAGTTTTGTGTAGGTGAAAAACACACCCAATAAATGCTGAGGAGGCACATCACTCCTGGGCAAGTCTTCATCCAGGCAAGGTGTTTCTGGGATGACTTTTACTGAAGACTCCGTGTCCTGGTCTGAATCTGGAAAAAATAAAAATATTACTAATCAACCAAAATTTATTTGTATAGCATTTCTAACAGCTTAACGGTGCTCCAAGTGCTTCACAGAAGGCAATTTAAAAACAAGACAGAGTTATACACGTAACATGAATAAAATTGCAGCATAAAAATGCAGAGAGAAATGAACAAACAGTACATTTACAGTGACAACTACAAGACATCAAAGCAATAATTACTTGTCAAATGACAGTTTGAATTGGTGTGTTTTTAGCTGTGTTTTTTAAAAGGCAACTTGGCTGGAAACAAGTTCCAGAGCCTTGGAGCAAAAAAAACAAAGGAACAATCACCCCACTTTTGTATCTTGACCTGGTAGCCTCCAGAGATGTATGTTCAGAGGAGCACAGATCTCTGACTAGATGACAAACCATCAAAAGGTCAGTCAAAAAGGCTGGGACATGTGCGTTTTTTGAAGCATTTGAAAGAAGGTGGGCAGCTACATTTTGAAGCTTGTGGACTGATTTACTCCAGAATACAGGGTATTACCATAGTCAGTCCTCAAGCTGATGAAAGCATGAATAGTCTTTTTGAGGTCAACACGAGATAAAAAGGGTTTCACCTTTGCCAATAGCCTAAGCTGAAAAAAGCTTGTTTTTGCCACAGCACTAATCTGCCTGTCAAACCTCAGGTCACTGTCAAATATTACCCCAAAGTTCTTCACAGCTGGAGTGAATTGGGGGGTTGAGGCGCCAAAGCTGGGTGTGCTGTGGGGTGAATCAGGGCTAAAAATGAGGTACTGTAAAGGTCTTTCCATCATTTAAGTGAAGGAAGATAGAGCTGGCCCATTTCTTTAAAAGATTATAAGACCATTATAGTTTTATGCAGGCAAAAATACTCACCAAATGAATCCTGAGGCAAAACATCACTGGAGGGCAGTAACAACAAATCTTCATTCTGCAAATACACAGCAAAGCAAGATTACTGATCAGCACCATTTTGTTATTACTATTTTTCAGCTCCTTTTGTATCCACAGTTATTGATTACCATTCTTACTGATGTCTCGCTGGTAGAAGTTGTTTCTGAAATGTTTTTTTCTGGAGTCTTGGGATCCTGGTCTGAATAAGGAAAAAATGCATATAACTAATGTGTGGCCTGATCATTGTCAATGGTATCTAAACATTTCACTACAGATTTAATGATTTAGGTTAAAACCAAGCTGGCCCATCCATTTAAAAGATTATAAGACCTCTTATACAATAGTTGTGTGTAGATAAAAAAACACACCCAATAAATCCTGAGGCAAAACATCACTCCAGGAAATCAACAAGTCTTCATTCTGCAATTATATGTCAAAGCAAGAATAAGGTTCAAATGTCATTTTATTATTACAATATTTTAGATGTGTTTTGTTCTGTGAACCATTTCAACTATTCTGTACCTGCAGTGACTCTTCTGTAATCTCATCAGGGGTCTCGTGCTCTGGACTGGTTTTGCCCTTTAGATTAAAAGCTAAACGAGGCACCTAGAACCATTTTGCATTCCAAAAAATAAAGTCAAACATCATTAGCTCAAAATGTATTTTTTAAAATATATTTTCAATATTAACAAACCTTGTGCAAACAGTATATGTATAGTATTATTTTCTAAATGAGCAGAAATCCTAAGTTGGGCTTTTGTAAAATTGATGCATGCCAATAGTGGTTTACCTAGACAGTATCAAATGTCACACAATGCATTTGTTTTCATTTGCACAAAACACTGGTCACAATGACCCGAATGAACGGCTGCGAACACCCTACGAATGATGTTTTGGACCATTTCCTACGGCGTCCTTATGCAGCCCAGTGGTCGTAGCCCGTTCGTAAGTTTGTGGTCAGGTCGATGATCTTGTCCAAGATTTTCTACAAACGCACCACGAAAACCCTCTTTGCAGGGCCTCCGTACGAATGCCTTAGCAACAACGCACGATGTTAGTGGATAATTTTGGGTCAGGAGGAACATTCCACGATCCCATATTCCTACGGTGGCCATAAGTGTGCCGCAAGAACACATAAAGTTTTTCTTGGGGGGCCCTTACAGTGTTCCTATGAACGTCATACGCTGATTAGAGATTTGAAGTTCAAAAAGCCACACGCACGCTGTAGCTGAACACAAGAACTCTACAACCAGTGTATGACAGAAAATCAGCTAATTTTCTCGAGAATGCTTCAAGTTGCTCTTGCAAATTGAACGGCAGCTGTACCAACTTCCTAAAAAGGCTATACGAAACTATCCCTCCCTCCTCAAATGTCTACTACTTCCAGATTTTGTACGAACAAGGAGTTCTTTTTCTAACTTCGTTCGGTGTTTCACTATGGGAATCGCCTTGGGTGAAACCAACTACGGAAGCTCCAATGGCACCAACTCTGTCTTTGACAGACAGGTCAACTGTGCCACTACTGTACCTAGGGCCCGCCCCCTCATTGTGGTACACTCGGCCAGCTCCTCCTACAATTATTCAAGAGCGGTTTCTTATCGTCTTTGCATCGAGGGCAGTAAAGGTGAAACACCTCACTCTGTTATCAAAGGACCGGGGTTACGTTAAGTAACCTTAAGATTCGTACAAACCCATCGTTTGTGAGACCCTTTGTGACCGTAGCTTTAGAAAGATTGTCTCATGACTGATTCTGAATGCTTTTTAAATTATAGTTCAACTGTGGCCAACATCAGGCTGTGTCAATTTGGCATTTATGCGTTTAGAAAGGATAAAACAAAACATTAATTAATTCTGGGCAGGTTTTAAAAAAAAAGAGCTTGAGGTAAGTTGTAGACAGCTGTGTTCACATATTCATCAAGCTAACTGCTATAAAGGCACTTTATATAATTATTTAAAAAGCATAGCAGTATAGGTAGAAAAATATCGCAGCTAATCGAATGTTTAATTCATCATCTTTGATCTGCCACACAATAAAGTAGAACTACTGTGTGATTTTGATGATGTGTATCGTTTACCATTCTCACTGATGTCTCACTGGCAGAAGGTGTTTCTGTAATGAAAAAATAAATACAAATCTCATCAATGTGTGGCCTTATCATTGTCAATGGTAAAACTTTTTACTGCACTTTGATTACATTCTATAATAGTTTAATAGTTTAACGCAGAGCTCACCAATTTTGTTTAAAATATTATATAAGATCACTAAAGGGAAATTGAAAGCCTAGATATGATTCAAAATACAGACCACTATGATGCTATAGTTTTGTGTAGAGCTAAAATTCCTCACCAAATGAATTCTGAGGAGATAGACCACTCTTGGGCATCAACAAATCATTCTGCAATTATAGGTTTAAAGCAAAATTACTGTTAATGTCATCTTGTCATTAAAATATTTTAGCTTTGTTTTATACTATGAACCATTTCAACTATTCATTACCTGCTGTGACTCTTCTGTAGTGTCATCAAGGGTCTCATGCTCTGGACTGGTTTTGCACTTTAGATCAAAAGCTAAACGGGGCACCTAGAAAATGAAACATTTTGCATTACAAAAAAGAAACTCAAAGATCATTAGCAAATAGTATTTTTCTATATTTTGCCTGCACAGGAAGTAGCAACTAAATAGAGTAGTTTCTTTTATCTAAGAAATGTCTTTGTACTGTCTATATATGTACTTGTTAAAAAGCTGCTCTTCCGAGAGGGTCATGAAGCGGGCTGCCTGCAGCGGCAACAGTGAAAGGGATGGACAAAATGAGCGGAACGTCACAGTGTCACAAATGAGAGCGAAATTCGACACAGATATTAGCTATTGCCCTGGGTCACTCTGGACACTGGACTACTCTTATGAACAGGACATGCAGCCTGTGCTGAGGTGGTCTGGTGTTGATACTCTGCTAAGCAGAGAAAGAGAGTGTGAGAGACGGGAAAAACAGGCAGATCAGTGGCGCAGCTCTACTATTAACACTGCATTATAGGGGCTATAATATACAAAATCGACTTTTCTGAGCTTTCTACAATGTTATAATATTTCCTCATCAAAAACATACCAAAAGTTTTGTTTCACTCATGCATATTTGAGTAATCCTCAATTCTCTTACACTGAGTTTGTGAGAGGCCAAAACAACTTATTTATCTGGTGTCTGCTTTTTCTACCTGACCGCGCCTCTCCCACCTCACGGTCCTACCCTGTGCAGGAAGCACTGCTACAGCCCATGCCTCCCCCACAGCAACCAAACAAATCATGTGAACTCCACAGGCTGAAGGGGCATGACAGAAGGCAGTGCTACGGGGAGGGAGGGCTCTTAAAATGACAGGGACCTAATCTGAGCATTTCTCATGATGAGTTTCTTCAAATAAGATTTTTTCAACAATTACTGTTTTCTGAAACCAACACGTAAGATGCTGATCTAGATGTGTCCTAAATAAATTTAAAAGACACAAAAAAAGCATAATACAGGCCCTTTAACTATTACAAACTACTGATATTTTTGATATAGCCACATCCCACATCTCGCACAAAATGAAATCAATATATCACCCAGCCCTTACATCTTTAATGAAAAGATTATACGACAGAACACCGGGTGTACCTAGCCAGTATCAAACATCATTATATAATTATTTAGGAAGCATAGCAGTATTCTCATGTTGTAAATTTCTTCAGTTGCATTTTTGTGTGTGTGATTCAGTGTATTTGATCCTGCCACAAAGAATTGTGTACTAAGTTAAAGCCACATTTATTATGTAATTGTTATTATGTGTACTGTTTACCATTCTCACTGATGACACAATGGCAGCACTGGCTTCTGGAATGACTACCTCAGCGGTCTCAGCCTTCTGGTTTGAATCTGGAAAAATGTCCAAAAGAGAAAAAAAAAAATCTCATAATGTACGACCTTATCATTGTCAATAGTATGATAACTTTTTACTGTAAGCTAATTAGGATTACATTTCTGTTCTGGCTCCTTAAGAACCATCTCATAGTTATTTTTGGTGTTTTAATTTTTAATTTAACCACTACATAAACTATGGCAGCAAATACACTTTGTAAGCCATATTAATTTGGATTATTCTTGTTTCATAGTTGTACTCCTTTCAGTGGTGTCCAATAAACATCAACTAAAGATTACCACTCGTCATCACTGGAGGAGTTAGCTATCTGCCTAGCCAGAGGAAGTCGCAAGGGCAGAATAATTTCATTTCAACATTTTACTTCAAAACAGAACTGACCAATTATAAGCTTACTGAAGAGGAATTACAATACTAGATACAGTTCAAAAAAGGGCTGGGCGATAAATTAATTCAATTAATTCGCGTTTCTAATTTTGGACGATGTCAAAAATAGCCAAATTGTAAAATCGAGTTTAGCGGAAATTAGCGTCCTTCAAGCACTGTACTGTTTTCTGTGTTATGGCTAATGCTGCTGCTAGCTGCAAAGCAGCTTAAATACTGACTGTGGATACTCTGCAGATGCTAAAAACATTAATAATCTCAGAGAAAGGAGTCATTTTACATCTGTAATGTCCCAGTTTGGATGTGGCAGCAGTTTGGCCAAAACTTACAGCATAGTGCTATGTGCAGTGGCAGCAGCAGCAGCAAACTTACATGTCTTTGTTTATGTATGGTAATTAGCCACATGCTCTGCTTAGCATCTTTTTACAGGCCTCTATGGTGTATAAATTATAATAGACCTGGTCTTTAGAAGCAGAGAGAGAGCTAACACTAAAATACATTTATGTCACTGTTAGAGTAATGCACTTTGCTTCTGCCTTGCTGTAGCCCAGGTAAAATAAAAAATATATATATACTATGCAATGCTCTAATTAATAATAAACCTACATTTAAATAGCCTTTTTATGCCAACAAGAGAAAAAATTGATTCAAATCGTAAAACGCCTGAGAAATGAGAATGAGAAATTTTATTTTTTAGCCATATTGCCCAGCCCTAATTAAAAATAATACTATGCTAATTTGAGGGGCATTTTTAAAGCTTCTATTTGCTGCCATTTTAGACACTGAATCAGTTCTATGACACACAAATCTGCTTACCAAAAAGGCCATCTCCTGCTTCTTTAGATAGGAGCTCAAAAGGCGAGTCTGCGACGCCTGATTCATCTGTGGCCTCCAGGAAACACTCATCCAATGGTGAACCTATATCTTCAGGCCCGATGGTGTCCAATGTTGATATATCCTGCTTATCTAGGTCTTTGTCCATCACACTGGCCTCATTATTTGTCAAATCTTCATTTTCCTCACCAGAGCAATATAAGAGAGTCTCCTCCATGGCAATATCAGATGGCAAATCATCACTGAGTTCGGTTGTTATTGCTGAGATGTTGACTTCCAGACTCTCAAGGATTTGTGAATAAAAGCGGGTACTGCACATTTGGTCTTCAGATTCGTCTAAAGGCACAGCAAACGACACAAGGGAATTTTCAGGACTGATTTGAGTATTATCTGCCACTAGCTGATCCTCATCTTCTTCAATCAAGGATTCAATATGCTCTTCCAAATCTTTACTGATTTGTGGACTACCTTCTGTTGCAGCAGCTTGATTGTCTGTAAACAGCTTAACAATTTCCTTCACACCGTCTTCTTGGTCTTGAGGAAGCACATCTGCCCCAGAAACTTCACAGGATTCTAATTCCTTGGGCTCCTTAAGTGGAACAGCCTCGTCTACTGTGTCCTCACATAAACACTGTGTCTTACTGGAGGTTTCCAATTGATGTAAAACTGGCTCTGATTCAGTGCTCTTCCAAAACTCTCTCATTGACTCATTGATCACTTGACCTTCATATTCCAGATGCACAAAGCATTTGGTTTTGCCTTCTTCCTTTGTTACTTTAGTCACAGTCAGTTGTAGAAGTTGGTCTGCCGTGAGTGCTGACAACTCATCTGCGGCACTAGTGTCCCAAGATCCATCTGAAGACACAAAGCCTTCAAGTTCACACAAGAACGCCTGCACTGGATTTCGGACCAATTCAGGGGGTATTGGCCTCACATCACTAAGCTTGACTTGGGAGTTGTTTCCGTAGTCAACAAACAGGAGGGACACTTCATCTCCAGCTTTATTCAAGACCTCTGCACGATACCAAAGGCGGTCTTCAGAAAATAGAGCTATGCAAGGGCTTCCAACTGAAAAAGAGTAAATATACTTGGGATCTGCTGCATCTCCTGCTCCAGCAACACTCTGTGATATCTGGTCTAGCTCTTCTGTGTCTGCAGACTGGCACCAAAATGTCTGAGCATCAGTTATAGCTGTGATGTAGACCCCTAACTCTTGTCCTTCCTGGAAATCTTGTTGCTTGAAACTCAAAGAGAAAGAATCAGTGACTGATTTTGCCTCAGATGCTTCTTCCACTTTAGCAACTTCAGTGTCATCAGGTTGGCTTTCCGCATTCACCTTACACTCCACTTCCACACCATCATCTTCAAGACTGACTTCCCACACAGTTCCTGAAAGCCGGATAAACTTGCACTTTAACTGCTTTTCTCCATTACCACCAATGGCAGATACAAAAGCTGATACAACTGCTTGATTAAGCACTTTCTCTTTTTCAAGGATAGCAGCACTACTTAGCATACAATGAATGCTATACACAGGTAGTTGAAGAAAGGCTTTATCAAGTTTGCTCATTTTTAAATATGGAACCAATGCTGTGTTTCCAAAGTCAACAAACTCAACCAGAACTGTTACATCTTGTTTTTTTTTCACAGCTGCACGGTACCAT
Organism: Bostrychus sinensis; assembly: GCA_020698575.1. Lineage (NCBI taxonomy): Eukaryota > Metazoa > Chordata > Actinopteri > Gobiiformes > Eleotridae > Bostrychus > Bostrychus sinensis. The sequence continues at coordinate 7,389,417 of CM036257.1, read as the reverse complement.
AAGGAATCATCTGTGAACTCTGCCTGAACAATGTCACCTGGTTGGACATCTGTGATGGCATCAGGTTTTGAGGCAGTTTCTGGATCGTTGAGCTTTTCCACAATCGAGAAAATATCATCCTCTTCTTTAATTAACTGTACATAGAAGCTCAATGGACTGTTGCAGTGGGAGACGTACACATCTGCGACCATACCACTTGTGATAGATTTGGGTGGAAGGTCGGTAAGTTTAGGTAATTTTTCCATTTTTGGTTGAGGGACATTGTTGCTGTCAATCCAACTTCCTGTGACAGGACTTGGGAGGTGTTGGCTGGTGTTGTGCATGTTTGGTTTTGTGTGAATGGGAGGATTTTTATCTTTTTGTTTGGAATGGTGGTGTGGCTCTGAAGATTTAGATGCCCCATTTGCTGCTCTAACATTCAACTCTCTTTGTTGTGGGGGTTTGTACAGCTGCCGATTTTCTTTGACATTTTGACGAAGCTTGGGTATAGTCTGCATTTTTCTATCCACAGAATTTGGCTCATTTTTCAGGTGAGGCGGTTTGGAAATAAAAGACTTGGTATTATTGCTAAGCTTAGCATCTTCCAATTCTGGAGATTGCTTTGAGACACCATTTGCCTTTTTCTGAGCAGGCTTCACTGAAAGCTCAAAAGACTTTTTGTTCTGGCAGACTGTTGGCTCTTCTGTGCGCATCTCAAGCTGAAACATCTTCTTGATTTTAGAATTAACTTGGGCTTTACCCTGATACAGCTCAACTAATAGCTTCCCATCAGGTTCTTTGGCTACTATAAGAGCTCTGAATTCACACTCTGTGGAGCTAGTCTCAAACCAGCTATTGACATCACTAGGAACATTGTCAGGGATGTCAGATAAACTGCACAAAACCCCTTGGACGGGGACAGCCATGATATCTGATGCTTCTTTGGGAATTGGAAGGAGGTTAGATTGGTCTACCTCAAGAGTGTCTCCGTAATCGACAAAGTGCACCAGAATGGATGGTTTTGTGGCTTTGATTTGTCCCCTGTACCACTGTCCATCTGTGTATTTGGCGAAGCACAAGGTTCCAAAAACAGGCGGCGTCTGTACTTTCTGAAGCTGCTCACACAGATTGGCCACTTTTAATTGGAGACCTTCAAGTATGTCAGCATTTTTTTGTAGCTGGCAGTAGAAGTGGCTGACATTTTTCACACTTGTCACCATGACTTGCTCCTCAGTTCCTGTTTTCACATTGTGAGTGGAGTAATAGTACGTGTCAAGACGGAAAGAGGGCCCTGAAGAAATTTTAGGAGGTGCACTTTTAACCAGGTTGACTAGACTGGTGCAGATACTCTCAAACGGAGTTTCCAGATCCACAATGTTAAACACAATTTTCTGCTCGCTGTACATCACAGCATAAATAGTACACTTCAGGATCACAAAACTACTTGCAGCAGTTTCCACAAAGGTATAGAACCTGTCTACTGCTTCTTCTGTCCAGTCATTTATGGTCCTTGTGAGATCAACAGGGTTAAAGAGGCTGCATCGAAATGCCTGTCCTGGTAGTGTCACAAACTCCTTTTCTATCCTTCTCAAGTCAAAAATTGAGACAGTCTCTGTCTGGCCATAGTCGATGAATAACACATCTACATGAGGTGTCTCGTGTTTATGAACAATAAGAGCTCTGTACCACAGGCCGTTTTCAGGGTGACGGGCAACACATGCAGTTTCTACAATAGGCTGAAACTCACGATTTCTGTAATGAGCCTGCATGTCATACATGAGTAACTTCAAGTGTCCTGCGCTTTGCACTAACTGACACCAGAAGTCATTTGGGCTTTCAATGTATGACACATTGACATCAAGAATACTTCCAATAGAAAACATCTGCTCCTTGAATGTAGCAAAAACATTTTCATTACCACCAGGGACTACAGCATTTTGAAGCTGAAAAGACATTCCACTGAACTGACCTGGAAACTGTTTTGTAGAAGGGACAGCAAATTGTGAGCCAATTCTAACTTCCGACTGCCTCCTTGTTTCATCTTTTTCTGCAAACCCAGCAACACACATAAGTTTAGCAAGATCTTTTTCCCCTTGTGCTTCTGGGTCTGTCAGTTGAACAACAAAACCATCGTCAGACTTAGCTGCCACATGTATATTGAGTGCTTTATCCATTATTGTTTTAGTGAACAATTCGCAGCCTTCCTTACTCCATTCTCCATCTTTTGGTCTGACATCAGCAAGGGTACATTTTAGTGCAAGCTGCGGCAACTTTCTGAACTCGTCTGGAAGAGATTTAATGCAACGAATGTCGACTGTATCGCTGTTTCCATAATCCACAAAGTACACCTTTACCTTTGTATTGCCAACCTCTGTAACAGTTGCTCTGTAGTACTCACCATCATCTGCCTTTGCTGCACAATAGAGGCCAACAGATGGAGTTTCCACCACATCATCATTCAGATCATTTTGGTACAGGCTGGACATCTTGTTCATTAATTCATCCAACTCTTTTGCAAAGTTTTGCGTTTGTATCCAAAACTCTGATGGACTGGATACATACTGCACAAATGCTATATGAGCAGAGTTGATTGGAAGGTCTTCAACTGACTGTAACTGTGATTGTGCTCTACTTTTTTTTTCTTCTACCCCACTCTTCCTTTTGAATTGCACACAAGTATTGCTGCGGCGGCTATGTCCACTTGCACGGATGGCATAGTCTCCAAGTGTTTTCTCACACTGCAACAAGCAGCTCTCTTTGGAACCAAACAAGTTGTTGATATTGGAGTTTTCGTCTACATAGAGCGTCACATAGTAAACACCCTCTGTGATGCTTTGGTACTCAAATTTGACAATTATTGTCTTCAATAAAAGAAGCATCCTGAGATAGTCAATTTGAGCAGTGGTCCAACCAACACCTTTGTCGATGATTCCATGGAGGGAGCAGTTGTATGTCACCACAGGCATCCTGAAGAACTCTGAGGCCAGTGGTCTCACATTCTCAACTTGAACAATCTGTTTTGTTCCGTAGTCGACATTCAACACTTCCACCACTTTAGTGGCTGGGAACACTTGCTGGAGGACAGAGCGGTACCACTTACCGTCAGACCCTCTTGCAGCGCAGGGAAATCCGATCATATCAGGACCTATTGCGCAAGATGTGGTTCTGCCATCGCAGCACTGTGTAAGCTGCTCTGAGAGTTTTTTTAGCTCTTGAGAAAAGACCTTTAACTGGCAGAAAATCCGTTGTGGATTTGTGACTTCGGTGACAACAACAGTCTCCACAGTACCAGCCTGCAGTTCTGGGTACAAGAACATCTCTTTCTTGTGCAGCCTCTCACCCATTCCCATAGAGATAAGTGACTGAGGTTCTGGAGGTAGTATGGGTCCACTTTTACATTGCAGTGACGCAAGCAAAAAGTCCTGAAACATTTCTGTGGTCAGCTTCCTTGCAAATCCCATCTCATACATTTGTTTTGAAATGCAAGGGATCTGCAATACAAACATTCGGTGCACCATCAAGACGTCTTGAACATGAACCTTTACAGATCTTCCGGTTAGAGACTTGAGAAAATCCAGTGCCACTGGAGACCATCTGTTTTCGGGTGACACTGGTAAGACATTGGCTAGCACACAAAATTCCACTTCAGGGGGCAAGTAAAAGTTCTCCTTTTTACCCCAAGCAAGCATTGTTGAAATTGTGCCGTATGTCATGCCTTTGTCAATGAGAAATACTATGTACTGTGATCTATTTCGTGACACGATGCGAGCCCTGTACCAGATGCCATCTTTCTGAGCCAAACACTGGTCTCCAGGATTTCCCTCAAACTCTTTGAATATGTTGCCAGGAGACTGGATATCTTTGGCCAGACTCAGGTAGTCTGCTGCCCCCTCCTGGCTAAACTTGGCCCAAAACTCCACTAGCTCACAAAGGGGGTGCAAGTGAACTCTGGTTATGAGAATAGTTGCATCTGAACCTCGTGTGGGGAGTCCTTGGATTGAAGACATTTTGGCAGCTTCATAAATCCCAGTATTCCATGAGTTGTCACCTTTCATTGATAAGGGCATGAAGCATTGGATATTACCTAGAAAATATACAATTAAAATTTAAAAAAAAAAAGTTAATATGCACCTTACTACTAATTCCACTGTATTCCATGCCATTGTAAAGGAGAAATTTATATAATAATAATATCATTATATTTTTTATTTTGAAAGGTTATAATGTTATAATGTTATTTGCACCTCAAAAACATATGAAGTAGTATTTTGTTTCATTCACGCATAAACAAAAGCCAAAAACAAAAGTCTAAAATTTAAAAATAAAATACAATTTTGACCCAAATTATGTTAATTTGCAATACTTCAGTACAATGTCTGGGTATAAAAGTTAGGATTTTAGAAATGTAGAGTCTCCGTTATTAGTTTTGGATGTATTGGATGCTAGTGATGTTTTGTACATCATGTGGGCACTGCATTAAAACAGTCATGATTCTGTACAAGATTCGCATGTGTGTGATGATACATGATACAGAAACTGTGCTCTTCTCTGCTCACTCTTAAACTGTTTTCCATTTAACCTCAGTCCATTTTTAATAAGCTTTGATCCAGAAAAGACAGCAGCATTTCTGGCTCATATTCACATATAGCTTTTTCTTTGCATAATACAGCTATAACTTAGAAATGTGCAAACTGTGTTGTAGATAATGAGTTTGGAAGTGTTCCTGATCCACACACAGTGATTTTCAGTACAGAATAAAGTCTGTTTTTAATGCAGTGTCCCTTAAGGACCTGAGGATCATGAGCGTACAATACATCAAATGCAAATAATACAGACTATGCCTTTCTAAAATGCTCCTTTTATAACCAGACATCTTAAAAGAAATGTTGCAAATTAACAATGCGTTTTTCATCCCAACTTTTGTGTTGTTGCCATTAAAATAAAAATGTGCCATTCATGTTAATGAAATAATGAAATATCTTAGTTTTAACCCCTGGTATGTTGTTAATGTTCTATTGTGTATAGCATATTGATATGAGCTTTACAAATCATTACATTCTGTTACATTAAAAAAAATCTATTTACATTCTATTCTATTTACATTCTATACAGCAGTGGTTCCCAACCTTTTTTCCCAGTAACCCCTACTTTATCAGTTGATATATTGATCACCCCCACCCTTTGTCTCTCGGACCCTAACAATTAGGAAAAATTGTATAATTTATTGAGTAAATTTCACTGCATAACGAAACATCACAGTAGTATTAATCCTTTTTCAACTATTACTAAACACATTTTTTGTGACTATTGTAATGCATAGGGATGGGTATCGTTAAGATTTTATAGGTACTACTCCTCTTATTGATACTGCTTTTTGATCCGGTATTTTATTGGTATTCTTATCAATATTTTTCTGTGTGAAAACAAGGAGGGAGAAGACAAATAAACTATGTACATTGAAAACCTTTTATTTTAGAACAATGTTGTATTTTAATTAGTTTTACATTGTATGTCGGGTAATTTATTATTATTGAGGCACAATATGAACTTTCAGCCTGTTAAAATTATATGATAATTTTTTTTTACAGTGCTGGTAGCCGTATTCATTTTCCCCCTCCTTTTTATTAAAATTTCATACACTTATCTTTGATAAACAACACTTTAGTTACGTGCTCCACGTGTGCACCGCTAGCATACATACCTGTTGAAACAATAGCGGCACTAGACATCTCACTTGGACGGTCAAACACTGTGCAACTTTCCGCTATAATATGGTGCATATTACTTTAGCGAGGTGTTTGGACAGGTTACTGGTGTTACCGCCCTTGCAAGCCACGTTTTTGTTACATTTGAGACAGCGTGCGCTGTCTGCATCTACTTTGGACCTTTTTGCTCGCGGTCGCTCTGCCATCCCCATGCATTTGTTGTCACTTTGTTGTCAGCGGAGGAATACTTGTGGCCGAGTGAGAGAGCGTGAGCAGCCCCTCCCCTTCGCACTGGCGCAGGAAAGGAAAAGCAGTGAGGAAAGAGGGAGAGATGGCCCATCTTTTTAAGCCACATCGAAACAAAGTAGTGCACGCCGTGTCCGCGCTGTTGCCACGCCACTACACCAGTACCGTTAACAATACCATTAAGGCTGAAACTTATCGGTCCGGTAAAAATTGATGACGTGGCACCGGGGCCAAAAAAATACCGGGTTTCGGTACCCATCCCTAGTAATGCATTAGCCGGTCTTCCTTGTATTATCATTCAGCCCTAGCTTGAACCTCTTTTTCAAGAGGCCCTCGCAACCCACCATGAAGCTTTAGCGACCCCTAGTGGGGGTCCCTACCTCCAGGTTGGGAATCACTGCTATACAGTGCATCAACTTTTTTTTTTCATCTTTTTTATCACAAGAGCTGCCATTTTACTCACAGGGTGTAAAAGATTTTGTTGTTCATTTGATCCTTGCAGAGAAAGATGATGGAAAAACCTGGAAATACAAATACATGTTACTTAGTATGTCTCTAAGATATCACAGATTACCAAACCTACACAAAATATACATTAATGAGCATTTTTATGCAAGAAAATATTGGGGTTTAACTTAATTTCATTAAGGCTTTACACTTACCTTAATAAAATGCTTAAGAATATTACCTTAGTTTTCTGAAGGCATGTGAGAGGTTAGTAGTTCACCGATTGCTGCAGCTGATTGCTATAACTTTCAATGTTTCAAAGAAGGGGTGTGTGACAATATAAGATTTTGATGTATTATTTAATATTTCATAACAGCCCCAAAATACACTTCTCATGCTTCATATCTATGGATAAATATATAAAAATGGAAGTAGTACCGGGATACACAGAAATCCAGGTGCATTCAAGGGACATTCGAGTATTTTGTAATGGGGACAAGAAGAAGCATATTCCATGAAGAATAAAAAAAGTGACAGAACAGACAGAAACCACAAGAGGTAACTGACATGTAAGGCGCATGAAGAGCACATTAACAGTAAAAGTGTTAACAATAAATGACAATGTATAACAGAAATAACAACACCAGTAGCTCAGGTGAACATTGACAATGAATAGCAATGGCAGTCTATAACAGCAGTTACTATGATACACTTTAATGACTGTCACCAAATACAAGCCATATAGTGAAAATTATCACCACACATTTAAATGGGCAAAAAAGTCAAGCCAGCATTTAAAAGTTTTTTTAAAAAATTATTTTTTTCCATTTTTTCATGTCATTTGTTCCCTTCAGGGGTCCCCACAGTGAATCACCTGCCTCCATCTTACTCCATCCTCTGCATCCTCTTCTCTCACACCAACTAACTTTATGTCCTCTTTCACTACATCCATAAATCTCCTCTTTGGTCTTACTCTGGGCCCCTTTGACTTTCTCTCCAAAACGTCCAACATCAGCTGTCCTTTATTCATCCTTGTCACTCCCAAAGAGAACCTCAACACTTTTGTCTCTGCTACCCCCAGCTCTGCCTCCTGTCTTTCCATCAGCCCCACTGTCTCTAATTAAACCGTTACATCCTAGCTGGTCTTGTACACCTTTCTTTTCAGTCTTGCTGAAATTCTTCAATCACACAACACAGCTGACAGTTTTCTCCGCACATTCCAGCCTGTTTCACACGCCTCTTCACCTCTTTAGCGCCCTCTCCATTGCTCTGAACCGTTTAACGTTACCACAAATATTTAGCTCTAAATTCTGAACTTCATAAACCTTTACTCTGATCTCATATTGCCAAATGAAAGTAGGCAGACCACTGAAAAAAAAATGTGTAATTTAGCTAATAAGTTTGGTTAATTCTTCAACCCATAGTTTATTAAATAATAAGGTAAAAGATTAATCGCCATAATTTTATTGACAGCAAAACACAATACGACAAAATGCTTACTTTTTGTTTGTTTTTTGTACCTCCTGAAGTTAATGTTAACGTTTAACAGCGGATTTTAGTTAGTGGTAATTGAGCTTATGTTGCGCTCAATTTGATTATTTTTGTGTCTCTAACACATATTTAATAAATCGAGTGACATCATGTTGTAATCCAAAATACAATGACTCACCTGTAGAGTTCAAAAGCTGGGGCCCAGTCTTGTCGGTCACAACTATTTCCAAGCGGACGTTAGCTCGGTTGGTATTAGCGTTAGCAGCGCTAACTGAACCGCCTAAACTTCGCACGTCAAAGAAAATATTTTACGTCCACAGGGTTTGCTGATAACGCTGACGGTTTCAAAGTGGAGGGTTTTATGGCGTCGATTAATGCTGTACATGCGTAAAAAAACATACACTCCACAGCAAACAAAGCGGTAAGGTTAGTAACGGTTAGTTTCAAAATGTATCAGTTAGCGATAAGTCGACTCAAAGCCACGTTACAAAAGTGAAATCTCTTGAACGTGACCCGGAAATGTAGTTTTTTCGCGGTGTCGCCTAAACGATTAAAAAAATGGAAAACAACTAAAATATTGTCTAGAATTTTATATACCTAACAAAATTATTATTATATTATTATTATAAATTATTATTCACATAGTTTCTGATAACACTGGCGCTTATTTTAAAGAATTCTGTCAATTAGTTATATATATATAGATATATTTAGTATTCTCTATTTGAAAATCATATACTACACTTCACAACAATCCTTAAAGATTAGATGTAGATAAAGATTGATTTAAAAAACGGGGGGGCATCCAAGGGCATTTAAACACACTGAAAAAAATTTAATAAAAAATAGGCCTATATTGGAAATGATAGACGCCATTTTCTTTATATATTTGGGCTTTGTAACAAAAAAAAAAAAGAAGAAGAAGAAGAAAAGAAACAATATAAATATTGAAACCAGTGCATACTGGGTATAGTACAAAATGTGAATAAAACTGAATAGCCTATAAGAATGAATGACACACATGTAGAAATGTAAAAATGTGAATTAATAGAAATCTTATAGATTGACAGTCCACTTAATTTATTTATGTGGAACCTTTCCTTGGGGTAAGACTCCTGCTGTAATTGTAGAAGCAATTTTGATTTTAAAGTAGCTATGACACCCAGCATTTGCACTACTTAAGTTTCAATCAAATTGCAGTCACAGGCTTTTGTTTTATATATATATATATATATATATATATATATATATATATATATATATATATATATATTGCATAGCTACTGTTCAGGGAACAATGTTGATACTTTATTAGTGTAAAATTTATGCAGATTATTGTTCTTTTTTTCTCTTGGCATTAAATTATATACTAAGTGGCATTAAAAAGTCTTTAAAAGAACTTAAACTTCATCAAAAGTGGATCAAAAGTAGACTTGTCTTTCTCATCCCATTCAGATGAAGAGAATAAACAGGTTGAGCAGTATTACTTAAGTGGAAATCCCCTCAACCTTCTTATGCCCACTGGATTTGGGACGTCCTTCATTTTCTTCAACTGGAAAAGATTTGGCTCACTCTAAAAGGCTCCTCTGCTAAATTTGATAAAGTTTGGAACCCATTGTTTCTGGCTCTAAGGAAACTTGATTTTCCCTGTATTCTGGATTAAGTAACAATTCCAAATTAGATGTTTGTTAGTGGTGAAAATGTTACTGACCTGGTATAAAAATTAGTCTGAATTTTTGCAACCCCTGGCATCTGTGTTTCTTTTGTTTGTTGCTTTTTTTCCTCACTTCTTTTAACTCTTGCATATTCTTTGTGTTATCCACTGCTCTAATTACTATTATCATTGTTAGTATCAATACTAAATTGTGGATGACATTACTACAGTATCATTGCAGTGTTGTATGTTTGTATGTATGGGATGGGGAGTGGGGGTTGTTCTGTTTTTATGGTATATACTTTTGGTATATTATGCAGTGAATGTTGTGTATTTATGGTTTTCTGTTTTGCTATACTCTGTACCATGAAAAAAGACAATAAACAAAATTTAAAAAAATGACATTTTACTCTAAAAAAAAAAAAAAAAAAAAAGAAAGCATTAAAGCCCAATCTTAACTGCTAAGCCCGATAGTCTTTAATTAGTAGTAGATTTGGGCTGAGTGGGTTAAATGACTTAAAAACTATGAAGAAAAATAAACATGAGGGAGAGATGTGATGGAGCAAGTGCCCATAGTCTGGGAAAAGGGAAGGCAATAGGTGACCAACAGAGGGCAATAATCCTCAATTGCCCAAAGACACTGCTATGCAAATGTGTGGATTCTTTGAAATGTGCAAGTAGAATTAAAGACAGACAATCATCATTATAAATGATGATGAAAGATGTAGGCTATTTTTTTTCTTCAATTCAGAATCCCACCTGTCAGTACATTAGCCTAACGTCTGTAATATGTTCTGGCACGTATGGACCTGTACTTTCTACCTGAGGGCAGCGGTGGAAAAGATGATGAGCAGAGTGGTGCTGGTCATGCAGGATGCTGTGCACTCTCCTCAGACAGCAGGTGGTGTAGATGGTACTGATCTCAGGGATGATTTCCCCGCTGTTTTAACCACCCGCTGCAGTGCCTGCTTATCAGCCTTAGTGCAGCTGGAAAACCACCCTAAGAATCCATAAGTTAGTACACTACTAATGGCACAGTTATAAAGGTTCACCATTAGCTGCTGAGGGATTTTAGTGCTCTTCAGTTTCCTCAGGTATCAGAGCCATTGGGCCTTACTGACTGCAGAGGAAGTGTTGATGCCCCAGGACAGGGCCTCTGTCAGAGTCACACCCAGGTATTTAAAGTTTTTAACCCTCTCCACCTCCTCGTTGCCAGTAGTGAGTGTAGAGTGGTCATATTGTCCAGTTTAGCAGAAATCTACAATCATTTCTTTGGTCTTCTTGATGTTTAGAACAAAGTTATTGCTGTCACACCATGATGCCAGGTGTTGTACTCATTTATTCCTGAAGTATATTTAAAAGTTTGAGTCTGAAGACAAATTACAGTCTCTAATGAAAATCTCCCATCACCAAGTTTACACAATATTCGCCCCTGTTTTTTCAGATACCAGCAGTGCCTTTTGAACTATGATAAACAAATAATTACTGTAACTTTTTATTAACATGTGATATATTTAAGCTTTATTTTGTTTATAAAAAAAAGACATAATAATTATGACATATAATAAAAGCAGTTATTAACATCATGCAGTATAGTAAATGTGGGGTACAGTGGTTGTACTTATGGACTTTTGGGCAACATTTATATGTTCAGAACTTGCTCAGACATAATAAGTCCATCAGTGAAATTCTGCAACCCCTCAGTCTCATTGTTGATATGCCACATTTCTGTAAATACTCACCAAAATGTTAAAAATCTAAAAACACAATGATTTATGCATTAAAGGTGATAAATAAATGATGTGTTTTTTCTGTGTTTGGGTCTTCAGGCCTACTAGTACTTACTTTATAGCCTAAGGAAACTTAACACTCTACTTTCTTACTGTCACTCAAGTACCAAAAAATCTCAAGTCTTCTACTTGAGTAATAATATTTTGATGTAACAGAATTTACTGTACACGTCTGGAGTACTTCCTCCTCTGGCAAAATCCATTTTAAGAGCAATTGCTATAATTTATATTTATAAATTCAGAAATATTTACAGAATCAGGATGAATGATTTTGGCCATTTATTTGTCATATATTTGTATTGCATTGTGCTCTCATAGTCATATGAAAATCACATTGGATTATCCAGTAGTGCTTCTTTTTCTTCTCCTAAATCTTTGCTCCTTGCTTTGTTCTTTGTCTTCTGGTCTTGCTGGTCTGAAGTGGCACTTGCAGCTTTTGGCATTACACTGAAAAATAAGAGAAGATTTCAGCTGGCTCCCAGCAGTGATGATGTCGCTAAAACATCCAAGGATAAGACCTACCATGTAGGTGATGAGAGATGAAAACTTTGGAGAAATTGTGTGCTCAGGTGGACATCCTTCTTTGTTCTTCTTCGCTTTCTTCTTTCTTGGGCATTTTGGAATTTGGAGGTCTTGTCCTTACACTGAGCAAAAAGAAAGAAAATTATAGAAATAAAAAAGGATGAGTTGTTGGCTTCCAGATGTGATGCTATGGGTAAATGATCCAACAATAAGACCTACCAGCAGAAAATAAACTTTATCACAAATAGTGTGTTCATTGGGACATCTTTTGTCTTCTTCTTGTTCTTGGTGGTCTTGAGTGGCACTTGGAGGTCTTGTCATTCCACTGAAAATTCAATCAATAGAACAAGCATTACATTACAGACGCTGTGACCCAAATATACACCAAAAACAAAAGCCTATACCTTTCTTTTTCACTTGCACACTTCTTTGTTGAGCTTCACTGTGAAGTAAATGGCAGGTCTGTGGCAGTGATTTTGTAACAGGTCGTACACTGTAACTTCTTTTTCCAGAGGCTGATGCAGGAGGTCTGTGGCAGAGTGAAGGCTAAAAAACAGAGAAGACATTTATTTGCTGCAACTACCGACTGTACTGAACTTAATGAATGTGATTATATGTCACCTCAGAGCGACTGTAGACATCGCTGTGGCTGCTGCTGCTAAGGTTATTGTAAAAAATAAGGGTGGGAATAAATGTATGTTTTCAGGACAGCCATATAAGATCAGGATAAGGATAAAGCTTACCAGGAGATGACAAAAGTGTGGAACATCTTGGCTTTTGAGGATAAATTGATGGCTTTGGTGGATGGTAAAAGTGATGAATCTGGAAACAAAAAAGGTATTAGAACAAGTCTAAAAGGCAACATTATTAAATGTAAGAAAGAGAATAAGAACATATCTTCTTAGGTGAGTTTGTCAGTCGGCTGTGATGATGTTGCTGGTTTTAGAGAGCTAGTAGAGACTGCAACATTCAAGACAAAATAAGTTGTCAGTTAAAGCTAAAGCTACACTTAATACTGATGTACATACGCTATGGCTCGTGAGCCTGTAAGACTGCACTCTTCCTGTGTCCAGGCTCTTGAGGGACAAAGGCAGTGCTGGCTGAAATCAGTATTTGTGTGTAACTTCATTTTCCATATCATTTCCAGAAGGCTTGAAAAGTGAACAAGAAAATGTTCAGGGTTAAATATGAGACCAAATCAAAGACTACTGGTATTTTGCATCATTCTGGAGGCTGTACAAATGGAGAAGACATTTTAAATTGATACAATGTCTATTTTAAGAAGGAAGAGCTGGAGACTGAGGAGGAGACTAAAGGTGCAATGCAATGTTAAATGTTGGAATGAATAATGGAAGGTAGACCAGACTAGTAGATGGTGGGATCTCGTCTGGTTTTGTAGCAGGTAGAGGCTGAAAATCTGAGGCTGGTGGTGTTAAGGTGCAACTTGATGTTTGCTGCAAGTACAGGCTTATAGAGTTTTGTTAATAACACATGTATTTAGAAGTCTTAAAAAGTTCAACATAAACTTAAAACAATAAAATCCTAAAATGCAAAATGTGCTCAAAGCAACAGAAATATGTACAAAAGAAAGGGTCTGACTTTAGTGGAGTTGGGGTCTCTTGGGGGCGGGCTCTCCAGAGATGTTCACGTCGATGTGAGGCGGACAGGTCTGGTCTGAGCTGGACCCCTGGACCCTCAGAAGACCAGAGGACGTCCCCCCCACGGTGAGGCACGGCCGGTTCAGAGCCTCCCACAATGGCTGCTTGATCTGGCGCCCGAGCTCCAGAGAGTACAGCCGGGGACGACCACTCTTAAGGCTGTGAAATGCACATAGTAAAGATTTATGTCTCACATGACATATTGGGTGAGATACAATTCAGTTACATCATGAACTGACAGTGGATCATTTCACAGATCCACTGACAGAAGCAGACTACAGTCTCTGTGAGTTAAACCTAAGTGAGCATGTCGTGTCATGTCATGTCGAGTTGTAGATGCTCTGGTACTGCTCCACCGTGTATCCGTGGATCAACAGAGACTTGTCTCCAGTATTAGAGCTCTGAGGGGTCTGCCCCTCAGCGGGGGGCTGAGCACAAGGCCCAGGAACGCAGGGAGCTCTGCAGCGGCTCTGCAAGGCTCAGGTTCAGGGCAGGGAGCAGGGACTGGCAGGTCAGAGGTCACTCTGGGCAGAGGAAGAGAGCTGTGCATGGCTTTAGGTGGGTCAGGAGAGGGCTGAAGGGACAGGGGGGCATTCAGGACCTGACGGGGTTCAGGACAGTTTAGGCTCTGATACTTAGAGTTCCATTAAATGAAAAGACTATTCACAGGATCAGCCATTTCCCAGTCATTAAGACTGTGATTTACTGACCAGGGTCATTTGAACATCGTGTAAAAGACATAATGACAACGAATGACAGTAATCAGTCTGTAATCTCTGTATTAACTTAACAACTACTTGAGCTACCAAAAAGTATAAGCTCTAAAAGTGAAAGTCCCTCTCACGTATAAACCTGATGTTGTTGGGGTGTGTGTGTCCTGTTCCCTCCTTCCAGTAGCCCTGAGACCTGTCCTGAAGTGTGAACATCGTGCTGCATGTTGTTAAGAGCCAAGGTTTCAGCACACTAAAAAGTTCCAAAAAGTACTTTTTTGTCATTTCTGACTGCTTGTAGAATGTGCCATTCTAAACCAGGACCAGGACTAAGCCAGGTCTAAAACAATACTAAACCAGGTCTAAACAAGGACTAAACTAGGACTAAATGAGGTCTAAACAAAGACTAAAGCAGGACTAAACAAGGACTAACCTGGCCGTCAACATGATTACAAAACTCCGCAGCCCGTGTGCTGACGAAGACCAGAAGGCGGGCCCACATTACACCGGTTTTAGAATCATTGCATTGGCTCCCCGTGTGTTTCAGGATCGATTTTAAGGTTCTTTTATTGGTTTTAAATGTCTTAACGGTCTTGGGCCTTCTTATCTCTCTGACTTGCTTTTACCATACAAACCCTCGCGGACCCTGAGGTCCTCCGGTACCGGCCTCCTGATAGTTCCTAAGGTCAGGACCCATGTGCATGGAGAGGCAGCTTTCCAGTGGTATGGTCCTCGTCTGTGGAACGGCCTGCCGGAGGACCTCAGGGCTGCAGAGAACATTAATGTTTTTAAGAGCAGGCTCAAGACCCACCTTTTAATTTAGCTTTTACCTGATATTTATTCATTTCATTCTCATTTATTATATTTATTTTTTATTCCATTCTTGTTTTTATTATATTACTATTATTTTATTATTATTGTTTTATTTTAATTTAATTTTATTTTTTATCCCACTCTTATTCATTCTATTCTTTTACTCTTTTTTTTTTACCATTATTAGGTCATATTTCCAGTGTTTCCTCGGAGGGGGCCCTCTGCACCGGGAGCAGTGATCAGCTGTGGCTGCTGTGGCTCTGTCCTGTGGGTTCTTTCTGCCAGGGTTGGGTGGCTTCTCTGCCTGCAACTTTGCTGTGTGCCCTGGGTCGGTTCCTGGGGGCTGTGTTCTGTGAGCTGCTTCCGGTGCAGACGGCTCCCTGTGATAGTGTTTCCTTGCCTGGTTCCTCCGTGCTCAGCCTAATGTCTGTGTGTGTGTGTCTGTGTGTGTATCTGTGTGTGTGTGTCTGTGTGTGTATCTGTGTGTGTGTGTGTGCGTGTTGATGGGTCTGTATACATTGGTGTGTGAGGGGATGTGGGGACAGGGGGTGTGGGGAGGGGGTGTTTTGCTTTTAACCTTGTGAAGCACTTTGTGCTGCATTACTGTATGAAAAGTGCTTTATAAATAAAGTTTGATTGATTGATTGATTGATTGATGATGGACCTCATTATTTCTAAAATCCTGTGTTCGGCCCTGGACCCTCAGCGTGGTCGCCTCCTCTGCCTCGTGCACGCTCCACTACTACAGTGCCTAATGTTCAGTGTTTTTTTTATTTTATTTATTAACTGCCCTCCATTATGTTGTCTGTCTGTGTTCGTCTCTGTGTCAGCCCTGTGACAAGCTGGCCCCTGTCCAGGGTCCAGTCACCCGCGACCCCTAAGGGGAATAAGCGGTAGAAAATGAATGAATGAATGAATGAATGAATGCCCTCCATAATACTGTACATGTATGTACGTTAAAAAGCAGAGCTGATAGAGCTGTATATTGACACAACCTACTACTGCTACTACACGCTGCTTAAAGCTGGTAAAGATAATTATTTAGTTATTAGTGCAGCATAACAGAAGTCATCTGAGAAAAAATGAGACTTTGAGGTCACCTGTGTGCTGTATTATAAGGGTTTTTGTGTTGGAGCGAGGGAAGGAACAGTTTAACCAATGCTTTCATAGGACAGGAGCACTCTGACTGGTCAATACATCCTTTATCTATCCAGAACTAGAATCTATCAGGAATAATGTGAAGGGACTATGGTTTTATTTCAAAATGTATAGCTTATTTATGGTATTTCTTATTTTTTATTTTAAAGAATTAAAAACAAACTCCATATCTCTGCTGTGTTATTGTGATAGCTCCTGGCTTGTGTACATACTTCCAGGTTTGTGTGAGACTGTGATAGGAGAGGAATTAGGAAAGGGGAGTGTATCATTCAAACTCAACATTGTTTTTAGACACATCACTTTTACAGTCACAAACTCAGGTAGTGCAGCTTTAAATGTCTGAGTGTGACAATAGTTAGTGTGTTAGAGTGTTGCTGTTCTGCAGGAGCTGAGATGGAAATAAGGACAAATAAAAATCTATTCAAAACTCACGTCATGAGCATAAACAGGCAAAATTAAAGAAAAACTATAAGTGCATAAAAAAACGCACAAAGGTTCCAGAGGGTTCATGTAAATGTAGTCAAATTAAATATGACCAAACCTTCTAAAACTAATAACAAAAACCCCTCCACCAGAGTCATTCACCCAGCGTGAGGAGTTCTTGAGCAAATTCTAAATCATTTAAAACATTACTTGTTAATTAAAAAAATCAATAAATAACTCAAGCAAAAGGCGTCACACATTTACTCCAGACGCTGAGGGCTAACATAGCCTACATCAAACCTACTGTGTCCATTTGTGGAACAGGGAAAATTAGTATTTGGTGAAGTGGAGATCTTTGTGGAAGCAGAAATTTGCCATCTTTGAGTCTTTTAGTGAGCCAGACGAGACGCCTCCTGGCTCACTACACCATCACCTCCAGGGAGAGCCAGACCGCCGTGCGCCTCCTGCTGCCCGGGAGCTGGGTAAGCACGCCGTGTCTGAGGGCACCAAGGCCCTCACCGAGGACACCAGCTCCAAGTAAACTTTTCATGCTTGCTACATTTATTTTTTTCAGCTATGTTAATATTGGCGCTAATAATAATGAGGTTATTAACGAGCCAAACACATTTATAACAACAGTTATTACGTAACTGACTTGGCATTTTAGCATTTTTCTGGCGGCAAACACCACTTTTACAGCTGCTAGCTTTATTTACACGGCGACCACGGACAAACACAACTCACCAGAGACAGAGGCAGCTGCAGCATGGACCATGGTGGCATCATGGACAAAATGGGCTGTGTTACACTAATTACTGCCCCTGCACAACAGGTAACAATATGGAACTATACTTATTAATAACAGAGTTGGTATATCATTATAAGAAGACCACATGTTGACTCAAAATGAATAAAACATTAAAAATAAAAAATAAAAAAGAATTTGCACTGTCAAGTTTTGAGAATGTTCACCCAAAAAAATCAGTTTCTTACACTAGGAGAGGGCGCCTAATCCAAAGTAACATCTCTCCAAAAGAAGGCGCTTTTCATACATATACATTATTTTAAGTTATGAAACGTGAAATATGTCTTAAACTAATTCAAAAAGCCTGAAAATAGCATCACATAGGTCTTTTAATGAACCAACAATTCATTCATTTTTGCTTTCTTGTTTGGCCCCTAATAAGAATGAATAGCCACTTCAAACTGAGGAGGCAGCTTCTTCAATGACTTGTGGAAAAGTTAGTTGACTGTACATTACTTCTTCTTTTATCCAGATTTTTATTTCAATTTCAATTTCAACCTATTCAAGATACATCAGGGCAACTCCCTCTGAAGCCATTTCCATAGTAACACATGACTCAAGATTCCGTGTGCTGGGATATGAAAGATTCTGTTCTAAATGGCACTTTCAGAACTCCTCTAGTGCACAGCCACATTTACACTCAGACACTCGACAAAACTGCCATATATGGTTTACAAGAGTTTACTTTCGGAGAAAATTAAAATGAATGGTAAGTAACACGTCCAGATAGGCAAGAAAATTGTGGAAACACAACAGAATTTTCAAATTTCTACTGAAAACATACTTGCATGCAATATGACTCATGCTATTTTCTAACTTAGTGCGAGTTTCCAAAGGATTATAGACCTCAATAGCTATTTTATTCATTTTTAAAATTCAAATTCAGTTCATGGCATTTCAAAATATGCCATGAACTGCTTCAGAAAACAGAATTTGTACAGTTGGGCTTAGAAAGTTAGAACTTGCTCTGCTTCATGTTGCATGTCATGAAATGTTGAGAAACCCCTGTTAAATATGTTTATATTAAAATGACTCACTCCTAATTTGCCTTTTCTTTCTGTTTCTTCTCCAGAGCCACGCAGAAGCACTCGTCTGCAGGAGTCTGGTTATTATCAGCCAGATGGTACTCCTGTCATTTCATATAAGGAGGGACTGTACAGGTAAACTACAGTTTGTGTTTCCGGCTAGTGTTGTAGTCAAGATCACACTAATGTCAACCAAGACTTTGTTGAAAACCACAGTGCACAAGAAAGACAAGTGTACAAGACCAATCAAGACTGAGTCAAATTGAAACTTGCTGCCCCCAATTAAAATATATGGGGGCAGCAGTAGCACAGTTGGTAGAGGCGTTTACCCACTAACCCAAAGGCTGGCCCCACTACTTGCATATTGTTGTCATTGTATCCTTGGACAAGACACTTCACCCACCTTGCCTGTAAGAATGCGTTTTGGTGGACAAACAGCGACCACTCATTTCCTTTGTAACAAGAGTCTGGAACGTGCCGAGTGACACCATTGAATGACTTGGGTGCAGTTGAACTGAAGTCAACGTTTTGCAAAAATTAGTAATGTAAAATGCTTTGACTAGGGGTGGGTAAAAATATTGATTCTTCAAAGCATTGCTATAATTTTTCCTCAATTCAATATTGATTCAGAAAGTCCTTTGAATCAATTCAACTTGTTCACAGCGCGAGGCTCACAAACAGTAAACAGACAGTCAGTGCACCACAGTAAAGTGGGCCGTTGTCAGAGCTGCTCAGTGGAGAACAACTCCACTACAGTTGAGCGGGACGAAGGGACACAAAGCAGGTCGAAGGGACTTGGCAAAACACAAGCTAACGGTGCTAAAGTTACTTTCTTAGCAACAGTCCGCGACTTTTGTTTGATACAGCGGCAAATTAGGCCAGGACTAAACCAGGTCTGCACCTGAACCACAGCCATAGGCCTAATTATTACTAAACCACGACTTATAGAACTAAAATTGATGTAAATAAGCTACAGGTCCTGTGTTTTCTTAATATGGCTCATTGAGAACTGTATTTGGAGATACAAATATTACAATTGAAATCAGTAATATAATTTCATAGGGATACTCATTTATTATTAAGTTTAAACTTTACATGGGCCATGGTGGTCGTGGTGGCATCAAATGAGATTTAAACTAATTATTACTATTATTATTCTAAAGCAGAGGTGTCTTAGTCAAAAGTGACTTTCTGTAACCCAACTTTTTAAGGAGCAGTCATTATGTCACCTTCTCTCCTTCCTAAATCTGTGGCTGCAGAAGGGCATCCAGTATAAATCCTATGACAAAATAGTACCCATTTGAATTATTGTGTGTGGAGATTTCTAAATGAAGGGAGCAGCTGAATGGGACTGGCTTATGGAGAGGAAAATTTTTTTACAGTGAGTGGCCCTTCTGCTCTGTTTATTTTTTAGTATTTGGTCCTCAAAGAAAAAAGTTTGGACCCTCCTGTTCCTGTACACCTGCAATTTGACAAAAGTCAAATTGCACTCCATACTGAGATGAGACAAAGTGATCTTGAGACTCAAGCGCTACAACACTAGTTAAGGCACATTTTAACATTGTGTTAATTGTTTTTACTAATATCATCTGTCCCATTTGTCGCATGATCTTCAAAAGGCGTAGATACCCCCACTTGCACCCCAGACGAGACTTTCAGGAGGTCACGGAGCCAGTGCATGTTCCTGGTCCATCTGAGGCCATGCAGCAGGTCATGGAGCCAGTGCATGTCCCTGGTCCATCTGAGGCCATGCAGCAGGTCATGGAGCCAGTGCAGGACCTGGTCCATCTGAGGCCACGCAGGAGGGTGCGGAGACGGTCCATACTCCAGGTCGATCAGATATCCCTGCACTCCTTGTCCATTTGGGACTTCTTCAAGGTCATCTTCTTGAGTTTGTTCTCACTTGGCAGTAAGTACCACCACCACCACCACCACCAAAAAAAAACAACACACAAAAACATTATTATTAATCATGATTCTGACCAGTGTTTTTTCTCCCTTTAGGCTACTCGTTGGTGACGCAGCTGAAGTGGGACATTGAGCCTCGGTGGCTCCTGTCCACTAGTGCAGACAGGATGACCAACTTTGCGCTTCAGTCTCTACGTAAGTACCTCTGCCTTGCATTTTTCTACACAAAGGTAGAAACAAAATACTTACCTAAATGTAATGTAATGTTACTTAAAAATAATGTTACTTAAGTAGAAGTACAGTAAAAGTACTCAGCAAAAGCATTACTTGTGTTAAAGTAACAAAAAATTATAGAAAGCACTGCCACCACTACTACTATTACTATTACTATTACTATTACTGTCACTACTAAAATTGCCACTACAAGTACTGTTACTACGAACTGTACTGTTGGTACTAATACTGCTACTACTGCTTACTTTTAATTAATTATTAATGTGACAACCCTTATAACTGATATAGCTACTGTTAAAGCTACTAATATTAGTACTACAGACACACACTACACATTTGCTACTACTAGTACTGTTACTGCTAACATTACTACTACTACTATCACAATCCTACATCACGATATTGTAATATTCAATATGCTTTTATTAAGTACTTAAAATACTGACCAAATGTACTGTTACTTACAAAAAACATTTATATATCAGTAGAAGTAAGAAGTGCTTAACAAATCATTAAGTCAATTAAAGTAAATAGGTAGAAGTAGTAGTAGTAGTAGAGTGTAGAAAGAAAGTGTAGAAGGCACTTCCTGCTACTACTACTACCAGTACTAATTTGACTACCACTATTAAGACTACTATTACTACTACAAGAAATGCTATTACTGCTAATATCAGTATTGTTGCTACTTCTACTACTACTTCTTCTACTACTATTACTATTATAATATGGCTACCACTACTACTACTATTACTACAACAAACACTACTGTTACTGCTACTACCAGTATTGCTGCTACTTCTACTACTACCATTACTATTTCTGTTAACATGACTACCACAATTAATACTGCTACTTTTACTACCACAAATACTACTTGCTACTTGTACTGCAACTACCAGTATCGTTGCTACTTCTACTACTATCATCACTATTAAGTACCACTATTACTACTACTACTGTTACTTCAACAAACACTACTTGCTACTGCTGCCACCAATATTGGTTCTACTACCATTACCACTACAATAATGTAATTATGACTACAACTATTACTACTACTGCTATTACTACTAACTTTGACACTGAGTTCAATAATACTTCTACTCATTTAGAAATTTTACAAACACACTTAAGTAAATGATTTATGTAAAAGTACAAATACATATGAAGTACAGGAGACTTATAAATATTTGTAAATACATATGTTAAATTTGTACTAAATGTTTTTCTTGTTTTTCCTTTCAGATGCCAAAGTCGTTAGGAGCCACTCCTCTGAGACCTACAATCCCGGAGGCTTCTCTGAAAAGATACAGTCCTGGTGGAGTTCCAAGCACACAGTGGTGTTCCAGCCTGGGTCCCCTCTGGTCCCGGGACACTGCTGGCCCTTCGCCGGTGATCGTGGACACCTGCACATTGAACTGGCCGAGCCTGTCCACATCACCTACTTCACCCTGGGACACATTAGGAAGTATCAGTCCCCCACCGGACAGATCTCCAGCGCGCCCAGACGTTTTTCTGTTTATGTGAGTTAGAGTCAATCATTTTTTGTTAATGCTGCACAACATATGTAAAAAAACACATGGAATATCTCGGTCATTTGTGTCAGTCCCAAGCCTGGATAAATTGAGAGGATAGTGTCAGGAATGGTAGCCAGAGTAAAAACTCTGTCAAATCAAATTGCAAACCACAGAATTTGCTTTGGTGACTCTGGTGTCAGCCCTATGTTTCCACAGCCTATGTTCCTACGTTTCTACGATTGAAAAACACCCTATGGTCTCACAGCTCTGTGTTCCAACATGTCAAAATTAGGCTCTAGGTTCCCACAGCATTATGCTGTCACGTTTCAAAAATAGGTCCTATGTTCTCACTTTTCAAAATTAGGCCCTATGTTCCCACAGCTCTTTGTCACCGTGTTTAAAAATGAGCCCCAATGTTTCCACAGCTCTATGTTCCACAGCTCTATGTTCACACATTTTAAAATTAGATCCTATTTTCCCACAGCTCTATATTTCCACTTCAAAATTAGACCCTATGTTCCCACATATCAAAATAAGGCTCTATGTTCTTACTAGGGCTGCACAATATATCGCAAGATTATTTTTTTTGCAATATCAGTAATTGCAATATTCGTATCGCAAGAATCTAGAGAATATATCGCAATAACGCTGTGGTCTTCCATCTGACAGAGATTTACACTGAAGAATCATTTTCCATCATAGCCTTAAAAGAACATGTGTTTTGACCAAATAAAAATGTGTAAACAGTCCAGTTTTAGTGGTAATTTAACTAATTTAGTCACAGCTTAGCCTTGTTTTATTCCTGGTTTAGTCTGTGTTAAGTTTTGATTTTGTCACTGTTTTGACTTGTAAATACAGGAACTTGCATTTTTGTGAGATGTAGTGAATTTAACTTACTATGTTCGAAAACTAGACTCTTTTTTCACACATTGCAATAATATTGTTATCGCAATTTTCCACATAGTTATTGAATATCGCATGTTTCCTCCATAGCGTGCAGCCCTAGTTCCTACAGCCTTATGTTACCACATTTCTAAGATTTAAGATTAAGGTAGGGGTTAGGGTTAAACATGCATCATTTACTGGGAAAGAATCTTAGAAATGTGGGAACATAACGCAGTGGGAACATAGAAGAAATGGATTGTATAGAGTAATACAACTTTACTGGTCAAACTAGCATTGCTAGCCCGATTAGCCATTCAAAACGTTTTGAGATCAAAAAATAGAAGCAGTACCTTCATGAACCAAATAATCTGTCTCTGGACCAACTATGGGATCAATGCTATTTTAGAATTTTGCAAACAGACCCACCTTAAATTTTCACTGAGAAAGGATATAAACATTTTGGGGGTTGTTTTGCAGCTCTAACTTACTGCCATGACATATTACACATTGCCCCATACAATCAACTAACTGTAGTTTTCCTTCTCTTTTAGGGAATGAAGACTCTGGACGGTGAGAGAACGCTCTTGGGAAGGTTCGTCTACAACAAAAATGGACCTTCCTTCCAAACCTTCAGTGTGCACCACCAGAATCATGAGGCCTTCAAGCATGTTCGGATGGAGGTAGAAGGTAACTGGGGTAACACTGAATACACCTGCCTCTACAACTTCAGGGTGCATGGGACACTTTCTCACCCTGTAGAGGCAGGAGAGTAGACGGGAACGGACGAGGACTAAATGAAAAAATGTGTGTGTGGGGGGGGGCAACTTTCATTTATGCCTGTTAGGAGTCACAGGTACTGGAGCCTATCCCAGTAACTATGGGCCTTAGGCGGGGTACACTCTGGACAGTGGTCAGTTCAGTATCCGGAGAGTATCTACGGTAACACAGGGAGGACATACAGACTCTTGTGCCAGCTGGTCGGCCCGAGGATCAATTTCACGACCTCCTTACTGTCGGCCCTGCGACAAGCTGGCCCCTGTCCAGGGTGTACCCCGCCTACGGCCCAAAGTTACGGGGATAGGCTCCAGTCACTCGTGACCCCATAACGGTAATAAGCTGTAGAAAATGAATAAATGAATGAATGAATGTACTGTTTGACATGGGAGTATTTCCAACATGGCCGATGATCACGATCAAGCTTACCTCTGTTCAAATCTATGGAAAAGAAGGCATCCAGGCAAAACCCTTGTGCATATAAGGGCTATGAATACTAACCTCTCTCCCTAAAGTTTTGTTCCCACAGCGTCTCGAGAATCACCCTTATGACCTCCGACCACTGCCCCCTGCCCCTCTGCCCCCAGACCCAGACCCATGAACCCAACGTGTCGAGGCAGACGACCGTTCTCCTTGAGCCTGGGTCTGCCGGAGGTTTCTGACCGTCAAAGGGAGTTTTTCCTCCCCACAGTCGCCCGAGAGCTTGCTCAGGAGACATCTCCTGTTGGGTCTTGTAGTGTTTCACCATCTAATATCCTAATATCAAACATCATTTGACAAATTTTGTGTGTAGTCAGGGTGTTATTGTGTTGAAATCAGTTCTACAAGGTGTAGTGACTTCCCCAATGAAGTATTTGTTTTTGTATTTATTTATTTAACAGGACAGTATACAGTTATATAATGCCAAAAGTCAAAGATGCTTGTATTAGATTATAGCCTGGAAGCTAATTTCTATCTGTAGTCCTTTAAAAGGAAGAGGAAAAAGAGACATTCTATACAGTGCACAAACACTCATCCATCCTCCAGCTCTCAGACACACACTCCCCCATTCAGTCATCCTTGTCATTGTGTTGCAAGTCAGCAACCAATGGCAAGATCTTAAAACTGCTTTCTTCACCCTCACACATTGACTGCACTGAGCTAAGTTCTCTTTAGCTCATATTTCCATGTCCTAATTGGTGAAAAAGTGAAACACTTTAAAGGGGGAAGCAGAAGTCATAAACATTTCTTTGATGCCAAACAAAATTCAAATAAATTTAAATGAATTGGACAATTTATTTCTTCTTCAGAGTAGCATTATTATCATTATAAAAGTCAAAGTTTCTTAAACCACAGATCATAAATTGTAGTCATGTAGAACTTTACACATGTGCACACATGGTCAAAACATGGAGATATCTTCATGTTTTGTTTTTGTTTTTTTTACCCAACATGGCGCTGCAGCTGCCAGTTATGGCAGCTCTGCCCTCTCTCTTCCTTTTTTTTTTTTGTTTTTTCTATTGTTTTTAGACTTTCCTTTTTTTCTTTAAAGTAGTCAGAACCTGGTGCATTTCTGCACATGGGGAGCCTACTTTTATTACTTTTTTATTTTCATTTTTGCTCTTTTCGGGACTATTTCGAACTTCGTCAGGGGATCCCTTTGGATTCAGCCACAGCTCCATTGTTTACACCAGGAATCAGCTGTTAGCTCTGTGCATCACTGAGGAGGTACAGACCATATTTACCCTCCGTGATTATGGGAAACGTTCATTCCCTCTCCAACAAGACTGATGAGCTCAGGGTACTGACCAGGCTACAATGGGAGTTCAGGGAATGTAGCCTCAAAGGGGTGGGACGATAAATGGTTATATCGCTAATTGCGATAAAAACAGTAAAAATTAATTGATCGTGGCTATTTTTAATTATCGTGAAAATCGTTCATCAAGGTAATTGCCATTATCATCATATGAGAGAGCTGTGCCCTCTGCTATTCACTATGTTTACATGCAGAACATACTCCAAGAAGGCTCAAAGCTTTTCTTCAGTCCAATTTCTCCAGAACTGGTTAAAATACCTGATCTACAGTAGAGCAGAGAGATGGACTGAGGCATACAGTGGACTGTGAGGCATTCAAGCTGTCTGGGGTTTTAGCAGTAGCGCTAAATGTTTGTAGTGCTACATGCTAATTTACAAGGTAATCATAAGTTTACTATTAAATCTAAACAGTGAAACTTTGACTTTACAAAATGAAACCCAACAAAGTTAGGGAATGCGTTCCTCTCTTAGTAAATGCGTCACACAGAGTCCCATAAACGTATCTAAGCTAGAGCTAACATGCTTTCACTTTTAAACTTTTACAAAGCGATGATATCAAATGTGTATTTCTGTGATCTATATACGTTGTTCTGACAGTAGTACTGCTGAGTGCTGTCTGAATGCCACTCCTATCTTCATTGAAGTGCGCTGTACACACCACAGCAGTCCAACAACTCACTGCATTATCCAGGTCACTACAGCTGTTGTCTACATGTGTATTCTACATTTTGGCCACAAGTGGGAGCCGTATGTTTGCAATAATTTATCCTAAAATCGTAAACTTGAGTCTTTTGTGTCACTGTAAAGTAATTCCAGTACTTTTTAGCTACATTTTCAAACTACAAGAATAATTTCATAATTATCAGGATAATATCGTTAATCGCAATATTGTGGCCGAGATAATTGTGACATAAAATTCTATATAATATATAGTTATATATATAAAGTTAGGTGTCTGTAGAAAAACTAAATATTTGGGTCACTTCATCACAGATCAACTCTGTGATGATGATATATATCGGCAGTGTCGTATGCTATATGCCCAAGCTAATATTCTGGCTAGGAAATTTCACGTGTTCAGTGTAAAAATCCACCTCTTCAGAACTTATTGTACACCTCTGTATACTAAGTCTGTATACTAAGTGTAAATAAAAGAGAGCTAGTATACAGAAGCTTAAAGTTGCCTACAGTGATGCCTTAAGGATTCTGCTCAAGAAGCCTAGGTCCAGTAGTGCCAGCCTGCTGTTTTGTAACGCTCATGTCAGTTCTTTTCAGGCACTAATGAGAAATCTGATGTACAGATTTATCTGTCGCCTGAATAACTCTGAGAACAGCCTTATCCTGATGCTGGTGAATCCTAGTTTTAGTGCCGTGCGTTACCAGTCTTCGCTGTGGAAACACTGGTATAATTGTCTTTTATATATTTTTTTTTTATTATTATTGTATGTGCTGTCTGGTGGGTATGTTTCTGTAATGATTCCTACATGGACCTTGAGTCTGACAATAAATAAATATCAATATCGATATCAATATTATCATCCCATGCCTAGCCTCATGTGTTTTACAGAGACGTGACTGAATGGACTTTTTCCGGACTCTGTGGTTTCCCTGGATGGATTCAAACTTTCGCGCGGTGTACGTTAACGAGAGATGGTGCAACCATCACACACGTCTGTGTGAAGGAACAACTCTGCACCAGGCACATACTCGCTGTGGCCGTATTAACTCCCGAGGGAGTTTTTGCACGTTATACTGTTTAATGTGCACATCCCTCCCTCGGCTGATGCAGCAGCTGTGTGTGAGCTGCTCCACAGCACAGTAACTCGGATGCAGACTCATCACCTGCAGTCCCTCCTGCTCATCAGCGGGGACTTCAATCACACCTCACTCTCTGCCACTCTCCCTACTTTCGTCCAGTTCGTGAAGTGCCACACCAGGAAGAACAAGATGCTGGATTTACTGTATGCTAATGTTAAGGACGCATACAGCTCCACTCCCCTCCCCCTGCTTGGACGCTCTGATCACAACCTCGTGCATCTGCTCCCTGAATACACACCCAGTGTGAGAAGACAGCTGGTGCAGAAGAAGTCTGTGAAAGTGTGGACTGATGAGGCCAATGAGAGACTGTTTCCAGACCACAGACTGGGAGACACTCTGCAGCTCTCACAGCCACGGCCTGACCGACTGCATCACGGACTACATTAACTTCTGTGTGGAGAACACTGTGCCAACCTGGAAGGTATGGTTTCTCTAACAATAAGCCCTGGGTGACCCCTGAGCTTAAAGCCCTGCTGAACCAGAAGAAGAGGGCTTTCATTTCAGGGGACAGAGAGGAGCAGAGGAGAGTTCAGCATCAACTCCAGTACAAGATCAGGTGGGCCAGGGACAGCTACAGGAAGAAGCTGGAGGAGCGGCTGGAGCAGAACAACACGTGGGACATTTGGAGAGGGCTCATGGACATCTCCAGATTTGTACAGAGTGGTGCCAGAGGGACGGCTAATGGAGACCAGCTATGAGCCAATGCAATCTAACCCCACTCCCTCTGCCCCCCTCCCTCCTCCTCCCCCCTCCTCCCCTCATCTTCACACATCTCCAGTCCAGCAGCTACCGCCCCCTTCCCGTTCACCTTCCTCTGCCCCCCTCCTCCCCCCTCTCCCTTACATCGGCTCAAATGAGAAGAGAACTCATGTGGCTGAACAATAAGAAAGCTGCAGGACGAGATGGCATCAGCCCCAGCTGCTCAGTAACTGCAGACCAGCTCTGTGCTCGGGTACATCTTCAACCTGAGTGTCAGCCTGGAGAAGGTGCCTGTCCTGTGGAAGACCTCCTGTGTGGTTCTGATTCCTAAGATAACACACACAGAGAAACTGAACCATTCCAGACCTGCCGCCTTGATTTCCCACCTGATGAAGACCATGGAGAGGCTCGTCCTTGGCCACGACCACTCTGTGGTGAGCACCGTGATTGACCCGCTGCAGTTTGCCTACAGGCCAAACATCAGGGTGGATGATGCTGTCATGTACGCACAACACCGTCTTGTACACAAAGGGTCAAAGTCCCTCCACCTTCTGAGGAGACTGAGCTCCTTTGAAGTGTGCAGGCCTCTGCTAAGGACTTTGCAATGAGTCTGTGGTAGCCTCTGCTATCCTCTACACTGTTGTCTGCTAGGGAGCAAGCAGCACTGACTGACAGGAAGAGACTAATTTTAGGGTTAATTTTATAGTTTATAATTTAATTTTATAATGTATGTTTATAATGTAGTTTTGCTTTTGTAAATAATTTATAATGCACCTTTTTGTTTGCATGCTCACTTTTTCTTGCTTTGCGCACCTTATTCTGTATTAAGAGCTGCCTAAACAAGTGAATTTCTCCACTGAGATTAAAGAAGAGAAAACTCCCGCACAAGCGTGAGATTTATTTAGTGCCAAAACGTTGCCATACTTCACCTGTAAATAAATCTCACGTTTGCAAGTTCGACAGTGTGCCAGAGTTTTCTCTTCTTTATTTTGATGTGCGTTACGCGCGCCCTCTCCAACGCACCTGTCTCAAGAAAAAGATGTGTGAAGCACTTTCTTGTTAAGTATTTGTGGTTTTCCGCTGTGAGATTAAAAAAGTTCAATCTAATCTAATTTAAACTAATGTTATTCAAACGGTGACAACATTGTTAACAAATTTAATGATAAGTGAATAATGCTTGTGCAATTTATCAAGATATTTTTGTAAACCAGATATTTTTTCTTTTTTCTACAAACTCTTACAAGCTCTTCCCTCAAAAGTATTAATGTACAAAAAAACAAGAGGAGACATTTTTAAATTTTAGAATTAGTGTAATTAAAACATTATGTCTTCATAAAAAATAAAACAATGTTGTAGAAAATGTATTCAGAAAAGTACATTTTCTAAGTAAATTTTTTTCCTAAAAATGTCTTGTTTTTTTTCCGACTCAGAGGCGCAAACTGAATGCAAAATAGATTTTTTTTTTTTTTTTTTTTTTTTTTATTTAAACTTGAGAGTTTTTGGTTGCTCTCAAATAGCACACTTCATTTGTTTTGTTAGAAATGTGTGACATTACTACTATTCATGCTTTCAAGAAACACCATTTATTTATTTGTGCACAACTTTATCACGTGCTCTCCCATCTTAAACACGCGAGTGACCCAGCCAAAAAGAGGAAGAAAAGGCTTATGTTATAAATCCTTTCCTTTTAATGGCTAAGTTCCACATTGTTTTTTAACATTTTTTATTGAACTACATCAACACCACTAGAGGGCAGTATTACACCTATTCACTGTTCAGTGTAAAATGACTGTATTACAACAACATTAATGTAGGTTTGCAGGCCACACGCCTCTCTTCTGTTTTTATAGGGACTTTGAACTGTATTTATTGCCCCACTGGATAACAGCAGGAAAGCACTGAAAACTATAAGTGTAAGTGAAAAAGTTGGAATTGGTGTAATGTGAGTTAATATGTGATTTATGTTCAGCTGTTTATTTATTTATTTATTTATTTTCATATCTATTTATTTAGTGTCGTTTTCTTGTTATTTTATCATTTTTGCTTTCTTTTTCTTTACTTTAGTTACAACGTTAGTATTCCTGGCTATTTCGTTCATTTTGAACAGTGTTGATGATTGTTCTTTGTTTTTTTGTTTTGTTTTTTTCTCTCTCATAAAGGAAAATAAAGTAAATGAAACCCTTTGCAGGCTTGATTTAATGAAACAAGCCAGAATTAACAAGAAGTGAAGCACAAAATAAAACATAAAATCAAGTGAATCATATATATTTCTTTATTACAAATAAAAGCTAGTTATGATTTTTATGATTTCAGTTTATAACGAGAACGGACCAAAGATGGCGTTGTTGTACTGTTTGCTTCATGCTTTTAATTTTTTTTTAAGAATTGAGTTTTTTTATGCATCTAAAAAGTAAATAAAATCTAAAATAAATAAATAAAAACAAAATAACAAGAATACAATTATACAATAAGAAAAATAACAAAAATACAATCAAAATAAAGACATAATAAGGCAAGAGACTATTTTAATAAATATTGTAGGTTCATTGCTGCATATATATTTACTTTATTGCTTCTTTGTTTTTGCTTTTTGACAGTGATGTAAAATAATATTTAAGATCTATGATAAAAATGTTGTTTATTTGTTTGTTGTTGTTTGTCTAGAATTTTATATACCTAACAAAATTAATTATTCACATAGTTTCTGAAAACACTGGCGCTTATTTTAAAGAATTCTGTCAATTAGTTATATATATAGATATATTTAGTATTCTCTATTTGAAAACCATATACTACACTTCACAACAATCCTTAAAGATTAGATGTAGATAAAGATTGATTTTAAAAAAAAGGGCATTTAAACACACTGAAAAAAATTAAATAAAAAATAGGCCTATAAATGGTAGACGCCATTTTCTTTATATATTTGGGCTTTGTAAAAAAAAAAAAAGAAAAAAAAAAAAGAAACTATAATATTGAAACCCTGGGTATCATAGAAAATGTGAATAAAACTGAATAGCCTATAAGAATGAATGACACACATGTAGAAATGTAAAAATGTGAATTAATAGAAATCTTATAGATTGACAGTCCACTTAATTTATTTATGTGGAACCTTTCCTATCAGGTCTAATAATTTCCTTTTTGGGGTAAGACTCCTGCTTTAATTGTAGAAGCAATTTTGATTTTAAAGTAGCTATGACACCCAGCATTTGCACTACTTAATATATATATATATATATATATATATATATATATATATATATATATATTTATATATATATATATATATATATATATTTTTAGAGGTAGAACATCAAGTGTATGGTGTGATCATTTGTGGTTAGATTTACCACTACCACAATAGGGCTACAAAAATATTATACACATGACAAATGCTGTTCTGTTTTGAGCTTTTTAAAGCAAAACTGGAGTTACCTGTGTTTCAGAGAACAATGTTGATATTTTATTAGTGTAAAATTTATGCAGATTATTGTTCTTCTTTTCTCTTGGCATTAAATTATATACTAAGTGGCATTAAAAAGTCTTTAAAAGAACTTAAATTTCACAAGACAAAACCTCGATCTACCCTATAACGTTGTTAATAAGGAAATGTGACTCAAATGTGGATCAAAAGTGGACTTGTCTTTCTCATCCCATTCAGATGAAGAGAATAAACAGGTTGAGCAGTATTACTTAAGTGGAAATCCCCTCAACCTTCTTATGCCCACTGGATTTGGGACGTCCTTCATTTTCTTCAACTGGAAAAGATTTGGCTCACTCTAAAAGGCTCCTCTGCTAAATTTGATAAAGTTTGGAACCCATTGTTTCTGGCTCTAAGTAAACTTGATTTTCCCTGTATTCTGGATTAAGTAACAATTCCAAATTAGATGTTTGTTAGTGGTGAAAATGTTACTGACCTGGTATAAAAATTAGTCTGAATTTTTGCAACCCCTGGCATCTGTGTTTCTTTTGTTTGTTGCTTTTTTTCCTCACTTCTTTTAACTCTTGCATATTCTGTGTGTTATCCACTGCTCTAATTACTATTATCATTGTTAGTATCAATACTAAATTGTGGATGACATTACTACAGTATCATTGCAGTGTTGTATGTTTGTATGTATGGGATGGGGAGTGGGGGTTGCTCTGTTTTTATGGTATATACTTTTGGTATATTATGCAGTGAATGTTGTGTATTTATGGTTTTCTGTTTTGCTATACTCTGTACCATGAAAAAAGACAATAAACAAAATAAAATAAAAAAAAGACATTTTACTGTAAAAAAAAAATATAAAAAGCATTAAAGCCCAATCTTAACTGCTAAGCCCGATAGTCTTTAATTAGTAGTAGATTTGGGCTGAGTTGGTTAAATGACTTAAAAACTATGAAGAAAAATAAACATGAGGGAGAGATGTGATGGAGCAAGTGCCCATAGTCTGGGAAAAGGGAAGGCAATAGGTGACCAACAGAGGGCAATAATCCTCAATTGCCCAAAGACACTGCTATGCAAATGTGTGGATTCTTTGAAATGTGCAAGTAGAATTAAAGACAGACAATCATCATTATAAATGATGATGAAAGATGTAGGCTATTTTTTTTCTTCAATTCAGAATCCCACCTGTCAGTACATTAGCCTAACGTCTGTAATATGTTCTGGCACGTATGGACCTGTACTTTCTACCTGAGGGCAGCGGGTGGAAAAGATGATGAGCAGAGTGGTGCTGGTCATGCAGGATGCTGTGCACTCTCCTCAGACAGCAGGTGGTGTAGATGGTACTGATCTCAGGGATGATTTCCCCGCTGTTTTAACCACCCGCTGCAGTGCCTGCTTATCAGCCTTAGTGCAGCTGGAAAACCACCCTAAGAATCCATAAGTTAGTACACTACTAATGGCACAGTTATAAAGGTTCACTATTAGCTGCTGAGGGATTTTAGTGCTCTTCAGTTTCCTCAGGTATCAGAGCCATTGGGCCTTACTGACTGCAGAGGAAGTGTTGATGCCCCAGGACAGGGCCTCTGTCAGAGTCACACCCAGGTATTTAAAGTTTTTAACCCTCTCCACCTCCTCGTTGCCAGTAGTGAGTGTAGAGTGGTCATATTGTCCAGTTTAGCGGAAATCTACAATCATTTCTTTGGTCTTCTTGATGTTTAGAACAAAGTTATTGCTGTCACACCATGATGCCAGGTGTTGTACTCATTTATTCCTGAAGTATATTTAAAAGTTTGAGTCTGAAGACAAATTACAGTCTCTAATGAAAATCTCCCATCACCAAGTTTACACAATATTCGCCCCTGTTTTTTCAGATACCAGCAGTGCCTTTTGAACTATGATAAAGAAATGATTACTGTAACTTTTTATTAACATGTGATATATTTAAGCTTTATTTTGTTTATAAAAAAAAGACATAATAATTATGACATATAATAAGAGCAGTTATTAACATCATGCAGTATAGTAAATGTGGGGTACAGTGGTTGTACTTATGGACTTTTGGGCAACATTTATATGTTCAGAACTTGCTCAGACATAATGAGTCCATCAGTGAAATTCTGCAACCCCTCAGTCTCATTGTTGATATGCCACATTTCTGTAAATACTCACCAAAATGTCAAAAATCTAAAAACACAATGATTTATGCATTAAAGGTGATAAATAAATGCTGTGTTTGTTCTGTGTTTGGGTCTTCAGGCCTACTAGTACTTACTTTATAGCCTAAGGAAACTTAACACTCTACTTTCTTACTGTCACTCAAGTACCAAAAAATCTCAAGTCTTCTACTTGAGTAATAATATTTTGATGTAACAGAATTTACTGTACACGTCTGGAGTACTTCCTCCTCTGGCAAAATCCATTTTAAGAGCATTTGTTATAATTTATATTTATGAATTCAGAAATATTTACAGAATCAGGATGACTGATTTTGGCCATTTATTTGTCATATATTTGTATTGCATTGTGCTCTCATAGTCATATGAAAATCACATTGGATTATCCAGTAGTGCTTCTTTTTCTTCTCCTAAATCTTTGTTCTTTGCTTTGTTCTTTGTCTTCTGGTCTTGCTGGTCTGAAGTGGCACTTGCAGCTTTTGGAATTACACTGAAAAATAAGAGAAGATTTCAGTTGGCTCCCAGCAGTGATGATGTCGCTAAAACATCCAAGGATAAGACCTACCAGTAGGTGATGAGAGATGAAAACTTTGGAGAAATTGTGTGCTCAGGTGGACATCCTTCTTTGTTCTTCTTCGCTTTCTTCTTTCTTGGGCATTTTGGAATTTGGAGGTCTTGTCCTTACACTGAGCAAAAAGAAAGAAAATTATAGAAATAAAAAAGGATGAGTTGTTGGCTTCCAGATGTGATGCTATGGGTAAATGATCCAACAATAAGACCTACCAGCAGAAAATAAACTTTATCACAAATAGTGTGTTCATTGGGACATCTTTTATCTTCTTCTTGTTCTTGGTGGTCTTGAGTGGCACTTGGAGGTCTTGTCATTCCACTGAAAATTCAATCAATAGAACAAGCATTACATTACAGACTCTGTGACCCAAATATACACCAAACACAAAAACCTATACCTTTCTTTTTCACTTGCACACTTCTTTGTTGAGCTTCACTGTGAAGTAAATGGCAGGTCTGTGGCAGTGATTTTGTTACAGGTCGTACACTGTAACTTCTTTTTCCAGAGGCTGATGCAGGAGGTCTGTGGCAGAGTGAAGGCTAAAAAACAGAGAAGACATTTATTTGCTGCAACTACCAACTGTACTGAACTTAATGAATGTGATTATTTGTCACTTCAGAGCGGCTGTAGACATCGCTGTGGCTGCTGCTGCTAAGGTTATTGTAAAAAATAAGGGTGGGAATAAATGTATGTTTTCAGGACAGCCATATAAGATCAGGATAAGGATAAAGCTTACCAGGAGATGACAAAAGTGTGGAACATCTTGGCTTCTGAGGATAAATTGATGGCTTTGGTGGATGGTAAAAGTGATGAATCTGGAAACAAAAAAGGTATTAGAACAAGTCTAAAAGGCAACATTATTAAATGTAAGAAAGAAAATAAGAACATATCTTCTTAGGTGAGTTTGTCAGTCGGCTGTGATGGTGTTGCTGGATTTAGAGAGCTAGTAGAGACTGCAACATTCAAGACAAAATAAGTTGTCAGTTAAAGCTAAAGCTACACTTACTACTGATGTACATACGCTATGGCTCGTGAGCCTGTAAGACTGCACTCTTCCTGTGTCCAGGCTCTTGAGGGACAAAGGCAGTGCTGGCTGAAATCAGTATTTGTGTGTAACTTCATTTTCCATATCATTTCCAGAAGGCTTGAAAAGTGAACAAGAAAATGTTCAGGGTTAAATATGAGACCAAATCAAAGACTACTGGTATTTTGCATCATTCTGGAGGCTGTACAAATGGAGAAGACATTTTAAATTGATACAATGTCTATTTTAAGAAGGAAGAGCTGGAGACTGAGGAGGAGACTAAAGGTGCAATGCAATGTTAAATGTTGGAATGAGTAATGAAAGGTAGACCAGACTAGTAGATGGTGGGATCTCGTCTGGTTTTGTAGCAGGTAGAGGCTGAAAATCTGAGGCTGGTGGTGTTAAGGTGCAACTTGATGTTTGCTGCAAGTACAGGCTTATAGAGTTTTGTTAATAACACATGTATTTAAAAGTCTTAAAAAGTTCAACATAAACTTAAAACAATAAAATCCTAAAATGCAAAATGTGCTCAAAGCAACAGAAATATGTACAAAAGGGTCTGACTTTAGTGGAGTTGGGGTCTCTTGGGGGCGGGCTCTCCGGAGATGTTCACGTCGATGTGAGGCGGACAGGTCTGGTCTGAGCTGGACTCCTGGACCCTCAGAAGACCAGAGGACGTCTCCCCCACGGTGAGGCACGGCCGGTTCAGAGCCTCCCACAATGGCTGCTTGATCTGGCGCCCGAGCTCCAGAGAGTACAGGCGGGGACGACCACTCTTAAGGCTGTGAAATGCACATAGTAAGGATTTATGTCTCACATGACATATTGGGTGAGATACAATTCAGTTACATCATGAACTGACAGTGGATCATTTCACAGATCCACTGACAGAAGCAGACTACAGTCTTTGTGAGTTAAACCTACGTGAGCATGTCGTGTCATGTCATGTCGAGTTGTAGATGCTCTGGTACTGCTCCACCGTGTATCCGTGGATCAACAGAGACTTGTCTCCAGTATTAGAGCTCTGAGGGGTCTGCCCCTCAGCGGGGGGCTGAGCACAAGGCCCAGGAACGCAGGGAGCTCTGCAGCGGCTCTGCAAGGCTCAGGTTCAGGGCATGGAGCAGGGACTGGCAGGTCAGAGGTCACTCTGGGCAGAGGAAGAGAGCTGTGCATGGCTTTAGGTGGGTCAGGAGAGGGCTGAAGGGACAGGGGGGCATTCAGGACCTGACGGGGTTCAGGACAGTTTAGGCTCTGATACTTAGAGTTACATTAAATGAAAAGATTATTCACAGGATCAGCCATTTCCCAGTCATTAAGACTGTGATTTACTGACCAGGGTCATTTGAACATCGTGTAAAAGACATAATGACAACGAATGACAGTAATCAGTCTGTAATCTCTGTATTAACTTAACAACTACTTGAGCTACCAAAAAGTATAAGCTCTAAAAGTGAAAGTCCCTCTCACGTATAAACCTGATGTTGTTGGGGTGTGTGTGTCCGGTTCCCTCCTTCCAGTAGCCCTGAGACCTGTCCTGAAGTGTGAACATCGTGCTGCATGTTGTTAAGAGCCAAGGTTTCAGCACACTAAAAAGTTCCAAAAAGTACTTTTTTGTCATTTCTGACTGCTTGTAGAATGTGCCATTCTAAACCAGGACCAGGACTAAACCAGGTCTAAACAAAGACTAAACTAGGACTAAATGAGGTCTAAACAAAGACTAAAGCAGGACTAAACAAGGACTAACCTGACCGTCAACATGATGGACCTCAGTATTTCTAAAATCCTGTGTACGGCCCTGGACCCTCAGCGTGGTCGCCTCCTCTGCCTCGTGCACGCTCCACTACTACAGTGCCTAATGTTCAGTGTTTTTATTTTATTTATTAACTGCCCTCCATTATGTTGTCTGTCTGTGTTCGTCTCTGTGTCAGCCCTGTGACAAGCTGGCCCCTGTCCAGGGTCCAGTCACCCGCGACCCCTAAGGGGAATAAGCGGTAGAAAATGAATGAATGAATGAATGCCCTCCATAATACTGTACATGTCATTCATCCATTCATTTTCTACCGCTTATTCCCGTTAGGGGTCGCGGGTGACTGGAGCCTATCCCAGTAACTTTGGGCCGTAGGCAGGGTACACCCTGGACAGGGGCCAGCTTGTCGCAGGGCTGACACAGAGACAAACACAGACAGACATTCATTCTCACATTCATCCACTAGGGTCAATTTAGAGTCACCAATTCACCTAACACATGCATGTCTTTGGACGGTGGGAGGAAGCCGGAGAACCCGGAGAGAACCCACGGTAACACGGGGAGAACATGCAGACTCCACCCAGAGAGTTCGTGTGATGGTGTGTTGGTCGGCCCGGGGCTCGAATCCACGACCTCCTTGCTGGGAGGCGAGAACGCTAACTGCTCTGCCACCGTGCACCCCTGTACTGTACATGTATGTACGTTAAACAGCAGAGCTGATAGAGCTGTATATTGACACAACCTACTACTGCTACTACACGCTGCTTAAAGCCGGTAAAGATAATTATTTAGTTATTAGTGCAGCATAACAGAAGTCATCTGAGAAAAAATGAGACTTTGAGGTCACCTGTGTGCTGTATTATAAGGGTTTTTGTGTTGGAGCGAGGGAAGGAACAGTTTAACCAATGCTTTCATAGGACAGGAGCACTCTGACTGGTCAATACATCCTTTATCTATCCAGAACTAGAATCTATCAGGAATAATGTGAAGGGACTATGGTTTTATTTCAAAATGTATAGCTTATTTACAGTATTTCTTATTTTTTATTTTAAAGAATTAAAAACAAACTCCATATCTCTGCTGTGTTATTGTGATAGCTCCTGGCTTGTGTACATGCTTCCAGGTTTGTGTGAGACTGAAGAATTAGGAAAGGGGAGTGTATCATTCAAACTCAACACTTTTTTTTAGACACATCACTTTTACAGTCACAAAATCAGGTAGTGCAGCTTTAAATGTCTGAGTGTGACAATAGTTAGTGTGTTAGAGTGTTGCTGTTCTGCAGGAGCTGAGATGGAAATAAGGACAAATAAAAATCTATTCAAAACTCACGTCATGAGCATAAACAGGCAAAATTAAAGAAAAACTATAAGTGCGTAAAAAAACGCACAAAGGTTCCAGAGGGTTCATGTAAATGTAGTCAAATTAAATATGACCAAACCTTCTAAAACTAATAACAAAAACCCCTCCACCAGAGTCATTCACCCAGCGTGAGGAGTTCTTGAGCAAATTCTAAATCATTTATAAAACATTACTCACTTGTTAATTAAAAAAATCAATAAAGTAACTCAAGCAAAAGGCGTCACACATTTACTCCAGACGCTGAGGGCTAACATAGCCTACATCAAACCTACTGTGTCCATTTGTGGAACAGGGAAAATTAGTATTTGGTGAAGTGGAGATTTTTGTGGAAGCAGAAATTTGCCATCTTTGAGTCTTTTAGTGAGCCAGACGAGACGCCTCCTGGCTCACTACACCATCACCTCCAGGGAGAGCCAGACCGCCGTGCGCCTCCTGCTGCCCGGGAGCTGGGTAAGCACGCCGTGTCTGAGGGCACCAAGGCCCTCACCGAGGACACCAGCTCCAAGTAAACTTTTGATGCTTGCTACATTTATTTTTTTCAGCTATGTTAATATTGGCGCTAATAATAATGAGGTTATTAACGAGCCAAACACATTTATAACAACAGTTATTACGTTACTGACTTGGCATTTTAGCATTTTTCTGGCGGCAAACACCACTTTTACAGCTGCTAGCTTTATTTACACGGCGACCACGGACAAACACAACTCACCAGAGACAGAGGCAGCTGCAGCATGGACCATGGTGGCATCATGGACAAAATGGGCTGTGTTACACTAATTACTGCCCCTGCACAACAGGTAACAATATGGAACTATACTTATTAATAACAGAGTTGGTATATCATTATAAGAAGACCACATGTTGACTCAAAATGAATAAAACATTAAAAATAAAAAAAATAAAAAAATAAATAAAGAATTTGCACTGTCAAGTTTTGAGAATTACGGAAGCGCATAGTAGTCACCAAAAAAAAAAAAAAAAAAAAAAAACTATCTCGTAATTTTGAGAAACTATCGCGTATTTACGAGATAAAGATCAACGTACCCTTTAGGACATTGAATGGCGCCTGTCACAGTAACCAATATGAGACAAAGGTTTTTTAGCAATAGGATAGTAAATACATGGAATGCCCTGCCAGCCTCTGTTGTAACTGCTCCAAGTCTGAACAGCTTATTAGGATTGTTCATTTTGGGTGTAAGCATCAAAGAGGACGATGATTCAGAAGTATAATCAAGTCAGAAGGTTTATTTTAGTATCACACAGGTGAGGTAACAACAGCTGTGCCCCGCTGAAAGGGATAGGGTGCAGGGTTGCCAGATCTGACTGACACTTTCCAGCCCAAATATAACGTAAAACCCGCCAAACGCAATAAAAACCCGCCCAAATCACAACCATTCTACAATCTTAATGATAAAACTGTAATACATATGAAATAGCATATTTTGAGCACACAAAACTTCACAACTGCCAATGGAAAAAGTAATAAACAGTCTCCACAATGAGTGTAATAAAAAAAAAAAAAAAAAGCTCTCTCACAGGGCTGCAGTGTTTACTTTTTTCAACCAATCAGAGATCCATAATTAGACATGTGATTGACAACTAATGACACTAATATTACTACTTATATTTTACAAATTAATTTTATTCATCAATAACCAGCAAATATAAACAATTATTGATCAGGAAATTTTAAAATATTATTAGAATAAGTTTATTTTACATTTTCAAAATCCCGCCCCATAAGTGTAAAAATAGCCCAAATATTATAAACCCGCCCAACGCTATTTTTTTCCGCCGAGAGAGAGCAAAAGTAGCCCAATTGGGCGGGAAACCGCCCAATCTGGCAACACTGATAGGGTGAGCAAGCCGTCCAAAAAGGAGTGGTCACAGTTTTTATACTATGTATGACAATGTATGACGATTTCTGCATATCATTAAAATGTTTTCTTCAAGAAACTCCTGTGCCTCGACCAGGCCAGAGTTCTCATTACTGCGGTGTGTAATCTTCGTTATCTTCAGGAGCGTCCCACGCAACGGCAGGGCCGTGGGAGCCCCCACCTGTAACCTTGAGTTTCCTAACTTTGTAACCAGCTCATTATTGTGCACTTTTGCAAATGCACAATGTACTTAATCGCAGAGTGACCTTTAGAGTGAAAGGAGAAAAACATCCTTTAGAATCAAAGCATTCTTAGTACTATTGAAGCGTTTATTAACCTTAGCAGTAGTACATCAAAATATAGTTTAGCGGTAATACGCAAAGCTATATGTAGAAATATTCAACAGTTTCATTGTTTTTTTAAACATAATTCTGCATAAAGCCTTAGGCTATTCAATAGAAATAAATACATCTGTAAATATTTGTACAAAAATCCTCACTATGCATTGTAGTAAAAGTAGAGACCAAACATGGACTTGCTCATTCCGGTGGCTTTTTACACTTTATTGAACAACAAAAGACATTATTGGCTATGAAGCGAACATCTGGTCAGAAAAAAATACAAAAGAAACTGATGTTTGAAATGTCTAAATGGAACTGATGGACTAACAGAGGTTGTGGATACAGCTACAGTGTTGTCTGTGTAGGAAACATTACCATCTCAGCACAGAAGTTCATGAGTAAATAAAAATATATATAAAAACATATACATACACATATATACACATATATATAACAACAATATCGACTGTCTCCAGTAGTGCTGTGGTGAAGGGCAGTGTCTTTGTCAGAGGAAATGTAATGGAGAGATGGATCCAGCTGCAGCGAGGAGGAGACTGGAGCTCTGCTCCTGATAAAAACACAGGACACGACATTGTTACACCAAACCCCAAAGTGTGCACAAGTAAAGGTTTTGTACCAACAGAAGCTCGTAGGACTGTTGACGTTACATCAGACTTTATTTACACTGAAGCCCTGGGAGTGCTCCCACAGCTCAGGCTGAAGTATTATCTAAAACAATATATGACATACAGTGAATTTGTTCATTCAGCAGCAGGTCACTGTACAGATGTGTTCATCTGTGACCTGTCACTGGTTTGATGCTAACAGTCTGTGTGCGGTGAGAAGTGGAGGACAGAGGACTACAACACATTCAGGCCACAAAGTGTGATAACAGTGACCACAAAGGACAGGCTCAGACTGACAGGAGTCACTAATGTAATGTTACATCTGAATGTGAAAAGCACAAACACAACAGAACCAGACTGAACCAGAACAGCAGTCTTACCTGGGAAAGTGACAGGAGCATCACTCTCTGCAGCTGCTCAGGTGAACAGTCTCCTGTCCACTTCTCCAGGTGTACTGCTGCTGCTGCAGTGCTGTTTATGAGCATAAATTAAACATCATGTAACTGCAGTAAAAGTATTTCATCACAGACATGCAGTACACAGACTACTCTCTGGATATTCATCTCTCAGTGAATCCACAGAGAGGTGTCCACAGTCATGTCTCTGAAGACTGTAGGCCTCACTTTTCTGAATGAGACAGATCAC
Organism: Bostrychus sinensis; assembly: GCA_020698575.1. NCBI lineage: Eukaryota > Metazoa > Chordata > Actinopteri > Gobiiformes > Eleotridae > Bostrychus > Bostrychus sinensis. The sequence continues at coordinate 7,347,562 of CM036257.1, read as the reverse complement.
ACATGTGATTAGACAAAGTAATATTTAGCTTTTATAGGGAGCAACCCCAAATGTCTATAACAAAATAACTTATCAGTAACACAATACTAGAAAATGTGAGCTATAACAAACACAGATGACTGAGTTTTACTTGTGTAGTACATTACCTGCCGTGTGAGGACTCAAACACTGGACTCCACTTACTACAGGCAGTAAACTAACCTTAGGTAGCACACCGTGTTTATGTGCGGCTATTGACTGGCACGTAAAGTTCTGCGTGTGTAACTGTGTGTGACTGTAGACGGCTAGCTTTTAGCTGTAAACAAACAGCCTAGACGCCTCGTAACCATCATTATTTATTATGCAGAGAGAGCGGATCTCCAGACCGCGCTCTTAGACAAACACGGCCCCACTGCGCCAACAGTTCCTCCTCAAAACTTAGGTCAGGACTCACCTGTGTAACAGAGAGGTCAGGACTCACCTGTGTAACAGAGAGGTCAGGACTCACCTGTGTAACAGCAAGGTCAGGACTCACCTGTATAACAGCGAGGTCAGGACTCACCTGTATAACAGAGAGGTCAGGACTCACCTGTATAACAGAGAGGTCAGGACTCACCTGTGTAACAGAGAGGTCAGGACTCACCTGTATAACAGAGAGGTCAGGACTCACCTGTGTAACAGCGAGGTCAGGACTCACCTGTATAACAGCGAGGTCAGGACTCACCTGTATAACAGAGAGGTCAGGACTCACCTGTGTAACAGCGAGGTCAGGACTCACCTGTATAACAGAGAGGTCAGGACTCACCTGTATAACAGAGAGGTCAGGACTCACCTGTGTAACAGCGAGGTCAGGACTCACCTGTATAACAGAGAGGTCAGGACTCACCTGTATAACAGCGAGGTCAGGACTCACCTGTGTAACAGCGAGGTCAGGACTCACCTGTGTAACAGCGAGGTCAGGACTCACCTGTATAACAGCGAGGTCAGGACTCACCTGTGTAACAGCGAGGTCAGGACTCACCTGTATAACAGAGAGGTCAGGACTCACCTGTATAACAGAGAGGTCAGGACTCACCTGTATAACAGCGAGGGCGATCCGTTGTGGCGCTGTCATCAGAGGAAAACGTGAGGCAGCACAGACTCAGCTCAGCGGTGACTTCTGTCTGTATCCTGTGTGTTTTCCTGGCTGCGCTGTCAGCGTGGCTGTGTTTACCTTCCATCTCCACGCCCGTCCACCACGCCCCTGTAGCACAAAGGCTACTTTCTGAAAGACCGAACTCTACTCCCATTGGCCGCTGGACTCTATGTGACCAAGAATTAATACGTTGTGGTTTATAGCGACATCTAGTGGCCAGATGAACGGTTCGGACGGACCAAAATGAAAATCATTAAATTATATTACGATATTTTTGTAATAAAACAATTTCATGCACTTGTCATATCGTTAATAAAGTTATTTTAAAATGCTTTAAAAGCATTGTTATTTTTTCTGCATAATCTTAAAGTTTACAATTTTCCAAAATCTTACAAATTGAACCTTTACAGCCGTTATAATGTTGCCTTTCCCCCGATGAACTGTGCAGCTACGACATGACGTTAACGTAAGCACGCACAGGTGCTGGTTGCTAAGAGATATTATAGCATCTTTTGGTTCGTGGAAGCGTCATTTTAAAACTTGCAAACTTCTGGCTGCGAGAAAAAGCACAAATTTTGATATTCCGTCGACGATTTCTTCATAAAGGAGACTTTAACTACAGACGTTTAACAAGGACACTTTTACTGACCTCCCACTGACCAGGACTACAAGACCTTTTACAGGAAAAAAACGTGAGATTTTTATATTTCCACATTGCCGCTATTGCCCAGTTTAATTGAGTAAAATGGACATTTGTCCATATTTTAACTGTGTTGTGCGGTGCGTGTCAATTAGGAAAATGTGTCTTCTTGTCCCTGTGTCTTAAAACATGTCTGAAAGTAGCCCAAAACGATGAATAGGCCACCTTCTCTTTATCAATAGGCCTAACAGATGAACAAAACATTAGCTAACACAACCTAGCATCAAACAATAGGTCTACAGTAAGTTGTGACTTAATAATTTGACTCTTTCATAATCGTCTCAGTCACATAACGGCGCTAACGTTAATCCTGCAGTGGATATCACAAATACCATAACGTTATATTCATCCATACAGGGGAGGCCTACTCCGTTTCTTGTTGCCGTTTAGCTTTTTAATCTAGCAGGCTGTGAATGAGAATCTGAAAACAATACATAATATATTGGTAATATATATAATGTCATATGTAATATATAAATGCAGTGGTGGAAGAAGTACTCAATTTCTTTACTTGGGTAAAAGTACAAATAAAGGAAAATTGTAACCTTAAAACTGTACTTAGTAAAAGTAAGTATTTACTTTGAAATGTACTTGTAAGTAAAAAAGGACAAGTATTTGGCACAGACTTGAGAAATCAATGTGTTAAATGTGAGGGATTTTGCTGAAAAACTGTGCTGATTATTGATGAAATGAACAAAGTTCAAATGTGAGGTCTTCTGTCTTTATTATTTTGATGTTTCTAAAGGAGTATTACTTCACAGCATATTTTATATTTAAGTACTGTGTGTCTCCAATAAGGGTAGGATAAAAACACATGATTTTAAACCAAAACTCAAAATACTTTGTACCTCAAACCAATTCATAAATGTATTGGAGTAAACTACAGATACTTGCTCTAAAATGTAGTGAAGTAAAAGTAAAAGTACCCCTTTACTCAATTTACTCAAGTAAAGACCAGATGCATGAAAATTGTACTTAAATAAAGTAACAAAGTATTTTTACTGTGATACATTAGACCACTGTATAAATGTGTGCCATCATATATTGTATACTCCTGACAGTAGTGTGCTGACAGTATTTCTCTCCACAGATCTGTCTGCACCGATGGCCCAGCGCTGGTGCTGGACGACCCGTCCTGGGTCTCCCCACGTGCTCGTCCTGCACAGGCTCCACACACACACCACACCCATGACCACACTCACTGTTACCTCTGCCCCCACCTCCACAGGCCCCTCTAACTCTGCCTTTCTGTCTGTCTCTCCACAGCAGACACAGGACGACTTCTGGACCTGTGTTCAGGTTCCAAACCCTGAGTGCCCTGGCATCCCTCGCCTCATCCTGCGCAGGATCCCCGCCTCAGGCCCTAAGTCCACTCACACACTGTCCTCCTCTTCCTCCTGCTCCCCCTCCTCTTCCAGTTCCTCCTCCTCTTCCTCCTCTAGCTCCAGCACTGACTCCCCCTCCTCTTCCAGTTCCTCTCCCTCTTCCTCCTCTAGCTCCAACACTGACTCCCCCTCCTCTTCCAGTTCCTCCTCCTCTTCCTCCTCTAGCTCCAGCACTGACTCCCCCTCCTCTTCCAGTTCCTCCTCCTCTTCCTCCTCTAGCTCCAGCACTGACTCCTCCTCTACCTCAGACTCTAGCTCCTCCTCCCCCTGCTCCTCTCCTGCTCCTTGCTGTCGTAAACGCTCTCGTTCTGCTGACAGGATCCAGAGGCTCAGCTCTAGCTCTTCCTCCCCCTGCTCCTCTCCCTCCTACTCACCTCCTCGCCCCACTTTCCTCTTTCCTCTCGCTGCTAAAGGCTGTGAGCTCAGCTGTAGCTCTAGCTCCTCATCATGCTCTTCTCCCTGCTGCTCCCCCTCTGTCCCCCCTCGCTCCTCTGCACTCTGTCCTCCTCCTCCTCCTAAGATCCGTAAAATCTCACCTCCTCCTCCTGCCAAGGTGTCTAGGCTAATTTCTTCTGTTCTTGCTAAGGTCCCTAAGATCTCACCTGTTCCTCCTGCTAAGGTCCCTAGGACCGCTAGGCTGATTTCTCCCCTTCCTGACAAAAGTTCTAAGTTGAGCTTCTCCGTGCTCCCTTCCTCTTTTTCTCTTGATGTTTCTGGGCCTTGTCCTCAGCCACATAAGGAGCCAGCTGCTCCTAGTGAGCCCCTGGTGCCTCCTTCCTGTGCTCCCAGGACTAACTCTGTGGTGTCCTCTGCTCCCCGCAGGGCTCCTGCCACCTCCTGGGCTCTTCCCACCTCCTGGGCCCCACCCACCCCCAGGGCTCCACCCACCCCCAGGGCTCCTCCTCTCACTCCTGCTGCACCCCCCAGGTCCCAGCCACGCCGTGAGCCTGTGGCCCTGTTCCCTGGACCCACGCCGGACTGGGTGAGGAGGATGGAGGACTGGGAGAGGCAGCGTTCGCTTGACTGGAAGCACCACAACAGGTCACGTGAACCACAAGGGCGACGTCGAGTAAAAAGACACTTTTACACTTATTGAAAACTGATGCTCTCTCTCTCTGTTTTTGAGATGCGGAGTTTCAAGGATCCACAACTTCAGGGACAGAAATCTGAGTATCAGCAGGTTAAGTATGCATTTTTATACTTTTATTTTTAGCCTTTTAAAGTGTGCTGTCTGTGGTGTGGTGTAAAAAATGTTGGTAGTGGGTAGTTCTAGTTTAAGATAAATGTGTTAATTGTTGTCTGTGTTGTCCTGTGTTGTGTTGTGTGTTACAAAAAAAAAAAAAAAAAAAAAAAAAATGGTGGCGGGTAGTAGTAGTATAAGATAAATGTGTTAATTGTTGTCTTTGTTGTCCTGTGTTGTGTTGTGTGTTACAAAAAAAAAAAAAAATGGTGGCGGGTAGTAGTAGTATAAGATAAATGTGTTAATTGTTGTCTGTGTTGTCCTGTGTTGTGTTGTGTGTTACAAAAAAAAAAAAAAAAAAAAAAATGGTGGCGGGTAGTAGTAGTATAAGATAAATGTGTTAATTGTTGTCTGTGTTGTCCTGTGTTGTGTTGTGTGTTACAAAAAAAAAAAATACAAAAAAAAATGGTGGTGGGTAGTAGTTTAAGTTAAATGTGTTAATTGTTGTCTGTCCTGTGTTGTGTTGTGTGTTACAAAAAAAAAAAAATGGTGGTGGGTAGTACTAGTTTAAGTTAAATGTGTTAATTTTTGTCTATGTTGTGTTGTGTTGTGTGTTACAAAAAAAAAAAAAATACAAAAAAAATGGTGGTGGGTAGTAGTAGTTTAAGTTAAATGTGTTAATTTTTGTCTATGTTGTGTTGTGTTGTGTTGTGTGTTACAAAAAAAAAATACAAAAAAAAAATGGTGGTGGGTAGTAGTAGTTTAAGTTAAATGTGTTAATTTTTGTCTATGTTGTGTTGTGTTGTGTGTTACAAAAAAAAAAAATACAAAAAAAAAATGGTGGTGGGTAGTACTAGTTTAAGTTAAATGTGTTAATTGTTGTCTGTCTTGTGTTGTGTTGTGTGTTACAAAAAAAAAAAAAAAATGGTGGTGGGTAGTAGTAGTTTAAGTTAAATGTGTTAATTGTTGTCTGTCTTGTGTTGTGTTGTGTGTTACAAAAAAAAAAAAAAAAATGGTGGTGGGTAGTAGTAGTTTAAGTTAAATGTGTTAATTGTTGTCTGTCTTGTGTTGTGTTGTGTGTTACAAAAAAAAAAAAAAAAAATGGTGGTGGGTAGTAGTAGTTTAAGTTAAATGTGTTAATTGTTGTCTGTGTTCTTGTGTTGTGTTGCGTGTTACAAAAAAAAAAAAAAAAATGGTGGTGGGTAGTAGTTTAAGTTAAATGTGTTAATTGTTGTCTATGTTGTCTTGTGTTGTGTGTTACAAAAAAAAAATGGTGGTGGGTAGTAGTAGTTTAAGTTAAATGTGTTCATTGTTGTCTATGTTGTCTTGTGTTGTGTGTTACAAAAAAAAAAAAAACTACAAAAAAAATGGTGGTGGTAGTAGTAGTTTAAGTTAAATGTGTTAATTGTCTGTGTTGTCCTGAGTTGTGTTGCGTGTTACAAAAAAAAAAAAAAAAAAAAACAGGGTGATGGTGGTGGTTGTTAGAATCTAAGTGATTTTGAGGTCATATTAAATGTTGCATTACTATTAACTGTTAGTATATGTACAGTACAATGGCATTGGAACAAAGACGGTAAAAGGTGAGTATTAATTACCTATGATTCAATTAATAAAATATTGTTACAGTATTGCTTGCCATCTTTTTATTTTGCTTTTTCAGAAGGAGAGAGACAAAAGAGATCCAGCAGGAAAATCCAACGGAAAATGGAGAGTAGATAAGACGACATAGGCTACAAGAGACACTAAAGAAAAGGAGGCAAACAAAAACAAAGGTACAGTAATAATTGTTATTAAAAAGAAAGCGGTGAAGGGAAGTGGACCGGGTTAATTCAAATTCTTCAAATCTATCTCAGTTGTCTTAAAGTGGTGGAGAAAGTGGAGCGATGGAGAGGAGGAGGCAGGACAAGTCAACACATTTACACTGAAGGTAAAAAAAATACTGTGCAGCAAAATGACATTCACTAAATACTCTTTCTGTAGCAGTTCAAAGCAATTTGAGAAAACTCATTTTGACATGATTTATGATGAATAACTACTACTTCTACACAGACACATGTTGTTGCTGTAAGAAGTATTAATGCACAACAGACAAAATGAAAACATACGAGAGAAGAAGAGGACAAGAAAACTAAAAACAAACAAAAGATATGTTTTTTTAATTGTGTAATTTAAATGTTCAGCTATATTTCTCTGAGACTAATCTTTGCCCTGTTTTTTTTTTATATATATTTTGGGTGTAAAAATAGTCTGGCTGCCACAGTGATATGAGGAGGACAAAAAAGTGTATTATTCTTATGTTTATAAAGAGACATGAGAAACAAGTAAAGAAGATCAAAACCTGCTGAAAACAAACAACAGGTATGCATTTAGTTATTTTTATTGTGTTTGTAATTTAAATACTCTGCAACATTTTTATCAAACTACACTTTGCTTGTTTACTTTGGTTTACAGCTTTTTGGTGCAAAAGTACAAAATTGTTCTGGCTGACAAACCAAAAAAAAAAAATAATAATAATAATAGAAATGCTTTGGAGGAAGCAGACTGAAAATGTATAGAAGTGAAGAGGATGAGAAAGCCCAAAACAAAGAAAAGATATGTTTATTTTCATTAATTGTATTCTTTACCTTAATTTCATTGCTAAGGTGTTTTCTAAACTTTGCTTGTTTTTTTTTTTTTTTTTTAGGGGTAAGGTGCAAAAGTGGTCCAGCTGAGATCTGAAGAGGATGGAAAGAAGAAAACCAAGAAAAGATAAGTATTTGAAGGGTTTACTTTTTTATTATAATATTGTAAAGTTTATAAAAAAAAAATTCAACATGTAGCATGTTCACTCTAAAGGCAAATTATTACTGTACGGTAAGTAGCATTCATTACATGTTTTAGACTAATGAAATGATGAATTTTATTCTAGCTTGAAAAATAATAACATATACTATTAACTTGTATTTTACTTTTACAGGATTCAAATGAGAGCCATGCTAACACTGTAACAAAAGGTGAAGTTACTGGTCCCCTGTTATGCTAAATCAACTTTTTGGGTCTTTTTACCATGTTATAATGTTGTTTCCACCTCAAAAACATACCTGGAGTAGTATTATGTTTCATTCACGCTTGTTTGAGTAATCCTGTCTGCTGAATTTAAGGTCTTTGAGGAAGAGGTTCTTATAAAACAAGACAAAGAATATGTTCTTTTATTGTCTATAGTGTATTTAATGTTCAACTACATTTTTCTGGGACTAAACTGTGCATTTTTCTTTCTTTGTTTTATTACTTGTAGGGGTCAAAACGGTCTAGCTGCCTTAAAGAGGATGACCTAAAGAAGATGAATAGATTGAAACTAAGAAAAGAAATGTATTGGAGGAAGACATACTGATATGAAACAAGAATATATATGGGAGGTGAAGAGGACAAGAAAACTAAAAACAAACAAAAGATATGTTTTTTTAATTGTGTAATTGAAATGTTCAGCTATATTTCTCTGAGACTAATTTTTGCCTCTTTTTTTTTTTTTCATTTTTATATTTTGGGTGTAAAAATAGTCTGGCTGCCACAGTGATATGAGGAGGACAAAAAAGTGTATTATTCTTATGTTTATAAAGAGACATGAGAAACAAGTAAAGAAGATCAAAACCTGCTGAAAACAAACAACAGGTATGCATTTATTTATTTTTATTGTGTTTGCCATTTAAATATTCTGCAACATCTTTCTAAAACTTCACTTTGCTTGTTTACTTTGGTTTCCAGTTTTTACAAACGTGCAAAATTGTTCTGACTGACAAAAGAAAAAAAAAGAAAATAATAGAAATGCTTTGGAGGAAGCAGACTGAAAATGTATAGAAGTGAAGAGGATGAGAAAGCCCAAAGCAAAGAAAAGATATGTTTATTTTCATTAATTGTGTTCTTTACCTTAATTTCATTGTTAAGCTCTTTTCTAAACCTTACTTGTTTGTTTGCTTGTTTTTTTGTAGGTGCAAAAGTGGTTCAGCTGAGATCTGAAGAGAATGGAAAGAAGAAAATCAAGAAAAGATAAGTATTTAAGGGATTACTTATTTATTATAATATTGTAAAGTTTATACATGTTTTGCTCAACATTTTCACACTAAAGGCAAATTATTACTGTACGGTAAGTAGCATTCATTACATGTTTTAGACTAATGAAATGATGAATTTTATTCTAGCTTGAAAAATAATAACATATACTATTAACTTGTATTTTACTTTTACAGGATTCAAATGAGAGCCATGCTAACACTGTAACAAAAGGTGAAGTTACTGGTCCCCTGTTATGCTAAATCAACTTTTTGGAGCTTTTTACCATGTTATAATGTTTCCACCTCAAAAATATACCTGGAGTAGTATTATGTTTCATTCACGCTTGTTTGAGTAATCCTGTCTGCTGAATTTAAGGTCTTTGAGGAAGAGGTTTTTATAAAACAAGACAAAATGAAAATACATTGGAAGTGAAGTAGATAAGAAAGCCTAACAACGTAGAAAAGATATGTACTTTTATTGTCTATAGTGTATTTAATGTTTAACTACATTTTTCTGGGACTAAACTTTGCATTTATTTGTTTGTTTTATCACTTTTAGGGGTCAAAGCGGTCTAGATGCCATGAAGAGAAAAGTCCTGAAGAGGATGAATAGAATGAAAGTAAGAAAAGAAATGTATTGGAGGAAGACATACTGATATGAAACTAGAATATAAATGGGATGTGAAGAGGACAAGAACAGTAAAAACAAACAAAAGATATGTTTTTTAATTGTGTTAAGTAATTTAAATGTCCAGCTACATTTCTCTGAGACTAATCTTTGTCTCTTTTATTTTTTATTTTATTTATTTAAGAAATAAAATAACTCCCATATTCTCCCATACCAAGCAACCCTGTAGTCGAGAACCTCCACAACTGCTACGAGTATCCCATTTCCCGCCATCTTGGTCACAGCCAGTCTCATCCGGTGTCTGCCTACAAACCTCAACTTGTTTTACTACAGACTGGTGCGGATAGTGGGAGACTAGGCCCAGGACAGCGCTTTGCCCCCACTAAAATCCACAACATTCCGCAGCAGTTCGGTGGATACGCCATTAAACGACTAGGAGGCGACGAGCCTATGGAGCAGACAACTACACAGACGCCAGTGACTCACAAGCCAGCCAAGACTTACACTTTCCCCCCACGCCACACGCAGTCCTACAAGCCACAGCAGCCGAGCGTTCACCACAGGAGCAAGTGGATGAGGATCAGGTCCAGTCAGCTAACAGGTCAATAGATGTGTATGCATTTTTATCATCATAATTTGTAATATTGTTTACTGATATTCTTGTTTTCTTTCTAGGTGCAGCTGGAGTCTTTGGATAAATGTTTTGTAATTAGTTGTGATGAGATGTTCTGCTTGTACTCATGAATTTAGACTTGCTGCCAGCTAGTGTACAGAAGTTTGTATTGCACCCTGACCTAAAGAGTTGTTACTGTAAACATTACTTTTTTTTAATAAAACTCAGTCAAGTATTAGAATGCTGTTTCACGACTTCAAATCAAAGGCTGAATAGCATTAAGTACATATTACTCTCAGGGTAGTTTAAGCCAATTGTGGATCGGTATCAATTCCCACCACTTGTTTCATTGATGTACTATTAACTGAAGTGTACATTTTTTAAATAAACAGGCTGTGCTTAACTGAGTGTTGTGTTAGAACAGTTTTTTAAATGCTATGTTAATATAGTGAACTAAATAGTTTCATTCTTTTTTTAAACATAATTCTGCATAAAGCCTTAGGCTATTCAATAGAAATAAATACATCTGTAAATATTTGTACAAACATCCTCACTATGCACTGTAGTAAAAGTAGAGACCAAACATGGACTTGCTCATTCCGGTGGCTTTTTCCACTTTATTGAACAACAAAAGACATTATTGGCTATGAAGCGAACATCTGGTCAGAAAAAACTACAAAAAAAACTGATGTTTGAAATGTCTAAATGGAACTGATGGACTAACAGAGGTTGTGGATACAGCTACAGTGTTGTCTGTGTAGGAAACATTACCATCTCAGCACAGAAGTTCATGAGTTAATAAAAATATATATAAAAACATATCGACTGTCTCCAGTGGTGCTGTGGTGAAGGGCAGTGTCTTTGTCAGAGGAAATGTAATGGAGAGATGGATCCAGCTGCAGCGAGGAGGAGACTGGAGCTCTGCTCCTGATAAAAACACAGGACACGACATTGTTACACCAAACCCCAAAGTGTGCACAAGTAAAGTTTTTGTACCAACAGAAGCTCGTAGGACTGTTGACGTTACATCAGACTTTATTTACACTGAAGCCCTGGGAGTGCTCCCACAGCTCAGGCTGAAGTATTATCTAAAACAATATATGACATACAGTGAATTTGTTCATTCAGCAGCAGGTCACTGTACAGATGTGTTCATCTGTGACCTGTCACTGGTTTGATGCTAACAGTCTGTGTGCGGTGAGAAGTGGAGGACAGAGGACTACAACACATTCAGGCCACAAAGTGTGATAACAATGACCACAAAGGACAGGCTCAGACTGACAGGAGTCACTAATGTAATGTTACATCTGAATGTGAAAAGCACAAACACAACAGAACCAGACTGAACCAGAACAGCAGTCTTACCTGGGAAAGTGACAGGAGCATCACTCTCTGCAGCTGCTCAGGTGAACAGTCTCCTGTCCACTTCTCCAGGTGTACTGCTGCTGCTGCAGTGCTGTTTATGAGCATAAATTAAACATCATGTAACTGCAGTAAAAGTATTTCATCACAGACATGCAGTACACAGACTACTCTCTGGATATTCATCTCTCAGTGAATCCACAGAGAGGTGTCCACAGTCATGTCTCTGAAGACTGTAGGCCTCACTTTTCTGAATGAGACAGATCACACATGTGATTAGACAAAGTAATATTTAGCTTTTATAGGGAGCAACCCCAAATGTCTATAACAAAATAACTTATCAGTAACACAATACTAGAAAATGTGAGCTATAACAAACACAGATGACTGAGTTTTACTTGTGTAGTACATTACCTGCCGTGTGAGGACTCAAACACTGGACTCCACTTACTACAGGCAGTAAACTAACCTTAGGTAGCACACCGTGTTTATGTGCGGCTATTGACTGGCACGTAAAGTTCTGCGTGTGCAACTGTGTGTGACTGTAGACGGCTAGCTTTTAGCTGTAAACAAACAGCCTAGACGCCTCGTAACCATCATTATTTATTATGCAGAGAGAGGGATCTCCAGACCGCGTTCTTAGACAAACACGGCCCCACTACGCCAACAGTTCCTCCTCAAAACCTAGGCTATAACTCACCTGTATAACAGAGAGGTCAGGACTCACCTGTATAACAGAGAGGTTAGGACTCACCTGTATAACAGAGAGGTCAGGACTCACCTGTATAACAGAGAGGTCGGGACTCACCTGTATAACAGAGAGGTCAGGACTCACCTGTATAACAGAGAGGTCAGGACTCACCTGTATAACAGCGAGGTCAGGACTCACCTGTGTAACAGAGAGGTCAGGACTCACCTGTATAACAGAGAGGTCAGGACTCACCTGTATAACAGAGAGGTCAGGACTCACCTGTGTAACAGCGAGGTCAGGACTCACCTGTATAACAGAGAGGTCAGGACTCACCTGTATAACAGCGAGGTCAGGACTCACCTGTGTAACAGCGAGGTCAGGACTCACCTGTGTAACAGAGAGGTCAGAACTCACCTGTATAACAGAGAGGTCGGGACTCACCTGTATAACAGAGAGGTCAGGACTCACCTGTATAACAGAGAGGTCAGGACTCACCTGTATAACAGCGAGGTCAGGACTCACCTGTGTAACAGCGAGGTCAGGACTCACCTGTATAACAGAGAGGTCAGGACTCACCTGTGTAACAGAGAGGTCAGGACTCACCTGTATAACAGAGAGGTCGATCCGTTGTGGCGCTGTCATCAGAGGAAAACGTGAGGCAGCACAGACTCAGCTCAGCGGTGACTTCTGTCTGTATCCTGTGTGTTTTCCTGGCTGCGCTGTCAGCGTGGCTGTGTTTACCTTCCATCTCCACGCCCGTCCACCACGCCCCTGTAGCACAAAGGCTACTTCCTGAAAGACCGAACTCTACTCCCATTGGCCGCTGGACTCTATGTGACCAAGAATTAATACGTTGTGGTTTATAGCGACATCTAGTGGCCAGATGAACGGTTCGGACGGACCAAAATGAAAATCATTAAATTATATTACGATATTTTTGTAATAAAACAATTTCATGCACTTGTCATATCGTTAATAAAGTTATTTTAAAATGCTTTAAAAGCATTGTTATTTTTTTCCGCATAATCTTAAAGTTTACAATTTTCCAAAATCTTACAAATTGAACCTTTACAGCCGTTATCATGTTGCCTTTCCCCCGATGAACTGTGCAGCTACGACATGACGTTAACGTAAGCACGCACAGGTGCTGGTTGCTAAGAGATATTATAGCATCTTTTGGTTCGTGGAAGCGTCATTTTAAAACTTGCAAACTTCTGGCTGCGAGAAAAAGCACAAATTTTGATATTCCGTCGACGATTTCTTCATAAAGGAGACTTTAACTACAGACTTTTAACAAGGACACTTTTACTGACCTCCCACTGACCAGGACTACGAGACCTTTTACAGGAAAAAAACGTGAGATTTTTATATTTCCACATTGCCGCTATTGCCCAGTTTAATTGAGTAAAATGGACATTTGTCCATATTTTAACTGTGTTGTGCGGTGCGTGTCAATTAGGAAAATGTGTCTTCTTGTCCCTGTGTCTTAAAACATGTCTGAAAGTAGCCCAAAGCGATGAATAGGCCACCTTCTCTTTATCAATAGGCCTAACAGATGAACAAAACATTAGCTAACACAACCTAGCATCAAACAATAGGTCTACAGTAAGTTGTGACTTAATAATTTGACTCTTTCATAATCGTCTCAGTCACATAACGGCGCTAACGTTAATCCTGCAGTGGATATCACAAATACCATAACGTTATATTCATCCATACAGGGGAGGCCTACTCCGTTTCTTGTTGCCGTTTAGCTTTTTAATCTAGCAGGCTGTGAATGAGAATCTGAAAACAATACATAATATATTGGTAATATATATAATGTCATATGTAATATATAAATGCAGTGGTGGAAGAAGTACTCAATTTCTTTACTTGGGTAAAAGTACAAATAAAGGAAAATTGTAACCTTAAAACTGTACTTAGTAAAAGTAAGTATTTACTTTGAAATGTACTTGTAAGTAAAAAAGGACAAGTATTTGGCACAGACTTGAGAAATCAATGTGTTAAATGTGAGGGATTTTGCTGAAAAACTGTGCTGATTATTGATGAAATGAACAAAGTTCAAATGTGAGGTCTTCTGTCTTTATTATTTTGATGTTTCTAAAGGAGTATTACTTCACAGCATATTTTATATTTAAGTACTGTGTGTCTCCAATAAGGGTAGGATAAAAACACATGATTTTAAACCAAAACTCAAAATACTTTGTACCTCAAACCAATTCATAAATGTATTGGAGTAAACTACAGATACTTGCTCTAAAATGTAGTGAAGTAAAAGTAAAAGTACCCCTTTACTCAATTTACTCAAGTAAAGACCAGATGCATGAAAATTGTACTTAAATAAAGTAACAAAGTATTTTTACTGTGATACATTAGACCACTGTATAAATGTGTGCCATCATATATTGTATACTCCTGACAGTAGTGTGCTGACAGTATTTCTCTCCACAGATCTGTCTGCACCGATGGCCCAGCGCTGGTGCTGGACGACCCGTCCTGGGTCTCCCCACGTGCTCGTCCTGCACAGGCTCCACACACACACCACACCCATGACCACACTCACTGTTACCTCTGCCCCCACCTCCACAGGCCCCTCTAACTCTGCCTTTCTGTCTGTCTCTCCACAGCAGACACAGGACGACTTCTGGACCTGTGTTCAGGTTCCAAACCCTGAGTGCCCTGGCATCCCTTGCCTCATCCTGCGCAGGATCCCCGCCTCAGGCCCTAAGTCCACTCACACACTGTCCTCCTCTTCCTCCTGCTCCCCCTCCTCTTCCAGTTCCTCCTCCTCTTCCTCCTCTAGCTCCAGCACTGACTCCCCCTCCTCTTCCAGTTCCTCTCCCTCGTCCTCCTCTAGCTCCAACACTGACTCCCCCTCCTCTTCCAGTTCCTCCTCCTCTTCCTCCTCTAGCTCCAGCACTGACTCCCCCTCCTCTTCCAGTTCCTCCTCCTCTTCCTCCTCTAGCTCCAGCACTGACTCCTCCTCTACCTCAGACTCTAGCTCCTCCTCCCCCTGCTCCTCTCCTGCTCCTTGCTGTCGTAAACGCTCTCGTTCTGCTGACAGGATCCAGAGGCTCAGCTCTAGCTCTTCCTCCCCCTGCTCCTCTCCCTCCTACTCACCTCCTCGCCCCACTTTCCTCTTTCCTCTCGCTGCTAAAGGCTGTGAGCTCAGCTGTAGCTCTAGCTCCTCATCATGCTCTTCTCCCTGCTGCTCCCCCTCTGTCCCCCCTCGCTCCTCTGCACTCTGTCCTCCTCCTCCTCCTAAGATCCGTAAAATCTCACCTCCTCCTCCTGCCAAGGTGTCTAGGCTAATTTCTTCTGTTCTTGCTAAGGCCCCTAAGATCTCACCTGTTCCTCCTGCTAAGGTCCCTAGGACCGCTAGGCTGATTTCTCCCCTTCCTGACAAAAGTTCTAAGTTGAGCTTCTCCGTGCTCCCTTCCTCTTTTTCTCTTGATGTTTCTGGGCCTTGTCCTCAGCCACATAAGGAGCCAGCTGCTCCTAGTGAGCCCCTGGTGCCTCCTTCCTGTGCTCCCAGGACTAACTCTGTGGTGTCCTCTGCTCCCCGCAGGGCTCCTGCCACCTCCTGGGCTCTTCCCACCTCCTGGGCCCCACCCACCCCCAGGGCTCCACCCACCCCCAGGGCTCCTCCTCTCACTCCTGCTGCACCCCCCAGGTCCCAGCCACGCCGTGAGCCTGTGGCCCTGTTCCCTGGACCCACGCCGGACTGGGTGAGGAGGATGGAGGACTGGGAGAGGCAGCGTTCGCTTGACTGGAAGCACCACAACAGGTCACGTGAACCACAAAGGCGACGCCGAGTAAAAAGACACTTTTACACTTATTGAAAACTGATGCTCTCTCTCTCTGTTTTTGAGATGCGGAGTTTCAAGGATCCACAACTTCAGGGACAGAAATCTGAGTATCAGCAGGTTAAGTATGCATTTTTATACTTTTATTTTTAAACCTTTTAAAGTGTGCTGTCTGTGGTGTGGTGTAAAAAATGTTGGTAGTGGGTAGTTCTAGTTTAAGATAAATGTGTTAATTGTTGTCTGTGTTGTCCTGTGTTGTGTTGTGTGTTACAAAAAAAAAAAAAAAAAAAAAAAAAAATGGTGGCGGGTAGTAGTAGTATAAGATAAATGTGTTAATTGTTGTCTGTGTTGTCCTGTGTTGTGTTGTGTGTTACAAAAAAAAAAAAAAAAAAAAAAAAAAAATGGTGGCGGGTAGTAGTAGTATAAGATAAATGTGTTAATTGTTGTCTGTGTTGTCCTGTGTTGTGTTGTGTGTTACAAAAAAAAAAAATACAAAAAAAATGGTGGTGGGTAGTAGTAGTTTAAGTTAAATGTGTTAATTTTTGTCTATGTTGTGTTGTGTTGTGTGTTACAAAAAAAAAAAAAATACAAAAAAAAATGGTGGTGGGTAGTAGTAGTTTAAGTTAAATGTGTTAATTGTTGTCTGTGTTGTCCTGTGTTGTGTTGTGTGTTACAAAAAAAAAAAAAAAATGGTGGTGGGTAGTACTAGTTTAAGTTAAATGTGTTAATTTTTGTCTATGTTGTGTTGTGTTGTGTGTTACAAAAAAAAAAAATGGTGGTGGGTAGTAGTAGTTTAAGTTAAATGTGTTAATTTTTGTCTGTGTTGTCCTGTGTTGTGTTGTGTGTTACAAAAAAAAAAAATACAAAAAAAAAATGGTGGTGGGTAGTAGTAGTTTAAGTTAAATGTGTTAATTGTTGTCTATGTTGTGTTGTGTTGTGTGTTACAAAAAAAAAAAAAAAAAATGGTGGTGGGTAGTAGTAGTTTAAGTTAAATGTGTTAATTATTGTCTGTCTTGTGTTGTGTTGTGTGTTACAAAAAAAAAAAAAAAATGGTGGTGGGTAGTAGTAGTTTAAGTTAAATGTGTTAATTATTGTCTGTCTTGTGTTGTGTTGTGTGTTACAAAAAAAAAAAAAAAAAAATGGTGGTGGGTAGTAGTTTAAGTTAAATGTGTTAATTGTTGTCTATGTTGTCTTGTGTTGTGTTGCGTGTTACAAAAAAAAAAAAAATGGTGGTGGGTAGTAGTTTAAGTTAAATGTGTTAATTGTTGTCTATGTTGTCTTGTGTTGTGTTGCGTGTTACAAAAAAAAAAAAAAATGGTGGTGGGTAGTAGTTTAAGTTAAATGTGTTAATTGTTGTCTATGTTGTCTTGTGTTGTGTTGCGTGTTACAAAAAAAAAAAAAAATGGTGGTGGGTAGTAGTAGTATAAGATAAATGTGTTAATTGTTGTCTGTGTTGTCCTGTGTTGTGTTGTGTGTTACAAAAAAAATAAAAAAAAAATAAAAAATGGTGGCGGGTAGTAGTAGTATAAGATAAATGTGTTAATTGTTGTCTTTGTTGTCCTGTGTTGTGTTGTGTGTTACAAAAAAAAAAAAAAATGGTGGCGGGTAGTAGTAGTATAAGATAAATGTGTTAATTGTTGTCTGTGTTGTCCTGTGTTGTGTTGTGTGTTACAAAAAAAAAAATACAAAAAAAAATGGTGGTGGGTAGTAGTAGTATAAGATAAATGTGTTAATTGTTGTCTGTGTTGTCCTGTGTTGTGTTGTGTGTTACAAAAAAAAAAAAAAATGGTGGCGGGTAGTAGTAGTATAAGATAAATGTGTTAATTGTTGTCTGTGTTGTCCTGTGTTGTGTTGTGTGTTACAAAAAAAAAAATACAAAAAAAAATGGTGGTGGGTAGTAGTTTAAGTTAAATGTGTTAATTGTTGTCTGTCCTGTGTTGTGTTGTGTGTTACAAAAAAAAAAAAATGGTGGTGGGTAGTACTAGTTTAAGTTAAATGTGTTAATTTTTGTCTATGTTGTGTTGTGTTGTGTGTTACAAAAAAAAAAAAAATACAAAAAAAATGGTGGTGGGTAGTAGTAGTTTAAGTTAAATGTGTTAATTTTTGTCTATGTTGTGTTGTGTTGTGTTGTGTGTTACAAAAAAAAAAAATACAAAAAAAAAATGGTGGTGGGTAGTAGTAGTTTAAGTTAAATGTGTTAATTTTTGTCTATGTTGTGTTGTGTTGTGTTGTGTGTTACAAAAAAAAAAAATACAAAAAAAAAATGGTGGTGGGTAGTACTAGTTTAAGTTAAATGTGTTAATTGTTGTCTGTCTTGTGTTGTGTTGTGTGTTACAAAAAAAAAAAAAAAATGGTGGTGGGTAGTAGTAGTTTAAGTTAAATGTGTTAATTGTTGTCTGTCTTGTGTTGTGTTGTGTGTTACAAAAAAAAAAAAAAAATGGTGGTGGGTAGTAGTAGTTTAAGTTAAATGTGTTAATTGTTGTCTGTCTTGTGTTGTGTTGTGTGTTACAAAAAAAAAAAAAAAAATGGTGGTGGGTAGTAGTAGTTTAAGTTAAATGTGTTAATTGTTGTCTGTCTTGTGTTGTGTTGTGTGTTACAAAAAAAAAAAAAAAATGGTGGTGGGTAGTAGTAGTTTAAGTTAAATGTGTTAATTGTTGTCTGTCTTGTGTTGTGTTGTGTGTTACAAAAAAAAAAAAAAAAAAATGGTGGTGGGTAGTAGTAGTTTAAGTTAAATGTGTTAATTGTTGTCTGTGTTGTTCTGTGTTGTGTTGCGTGTTACAAAAAAAAAAAATGGTGGTGGGTAGTAGTTTAAGTTAAATGTGTTCATTGTTGTCTATGTTGTCTTGTGTTGTGTGTTACAAAAAAAAAAAAAACTACAAAAAAAATGGTGGTGGTAGTAGTAGTTTAAGTTAAATGTGTTAATTGTCTGTGTTGTCCTGAGTTGTGTTGCGTGTTACAAAAAAAAAAACAAAAAAAAAACAGGGTGATGGTGGTGGTTGTTAGAATCTAAGTGATTTTGAGGTCATATTAAATGTTGCATTACTATTAACTGTTAGTATATGTACAGTACAATGGCATTGGAACAAAGACGGTAAAAGGTGAGTATTAATTACCTATGATTCAATTAATAAAATATTGTTACAGTATTGCTTGCCATCTTTTTATTTTGCTTTTTCAGAAGGAGAGAGACAAAAGAGATCCAGCAGGAAAATCCAACGGAAAATGGAGAGTAGATAAGATGACATAGGCTACAAGAGACACTAAAGAAAAGGAGGCAAACAAAAACAAAGGTACAGTAATAATTGTTATTAAAAAGAAAGCGGTGAAGGGAAGTGGACCGGGTTAATTCAAATTCTTCAAATCTATCTCAGTTGTCTTAAAGTGGTGGAGAAAGTGGAGCGATGGAGAGGAGGAGGCAGGACAAGTCAACACATTTACACTGAAGGTAAAAAAAATACTGTGCAGCAAAATGACATTCACTAAATACTCTTTCTGTAGCAGTTCAAAGCAATTTGAGAAAACTCATTTTGACATGATTTATGATGAATAACTACTACTTCTACACAGACACATGTTGTTGCTGTAAGAAGTATTAATGCACAACAGACAAAATGAAAACATACGAGAGAAGAAGAGGACAAGAAAACTAAAAACAAACAAAAGATATGTTTTTTTAATTGTGTAATTTAAATGTTCAGCTATATTTCTCTGAGACTAATCTTTGCCCTGTTTTTTTTTTATATATATTTTGGGTGTAAAAATAGTCTGGCTGCCACAGTGATATGAGGAGGACAAAAAAGTGTATTATTCTTATGTTTATAAAGAGACATGAGAAACAAGTAAAGAAGATCAAAACCTGCTGAAAACAAACAACAGGTATGCATTTAGTTATTTTTATTGTGTTTGCCATTTAAATATTCTGCAACATTTTTCTCAAACTACACTTTGCTTGTTTACTTTGGTTTACAGCTTTTTGGTGCAAAAGTACAAAATTGTTCTGGCTGACAAACCAAAAAAAAAAAAAATAATAGAAATGCTTTGGAGGAAGCAGACTGAAAATGTATAGAAGTGAAGAGGATGAGAAAGCCCAAAACAAAGAAAAGATATGTTTATTTTCATTAATTGTGTTCTTAACCTTAATTTCATTGCTAAGGTGTTTTCTAAACTTTGCTTGTTTTTTTTTTTGTTTTTTAGGGGTAAGGTGCAAAAGTGGTCCAGCTGAGATCTGAAGAGGATGGAAAGAAGAAAACCAAGAAAAGATAAGTATTTGAAGGGTTTACTTTTTTATTATAATATTGTAAAGTTTATAAAAAAAAAATTCAACATGTAGCATGTTCACTCTAAAGGCAAATTATTACTGTACGGTAAGTAGCATTCATTACATGTTTTAGACTAATGAAATGATGAATTTTATTCTAGCTTGAAAAATAATAACATATACTATTAACTTGTATTTTACTTTTACAGGATTCAAATGAGAGCCATGCTAACACTGTAACAAAAGGTGAAGTTACTGGTCCCCTGTTATGCTAAATCAACTTTTTGGGTCTTTTTACCATGTTATAATGTTGTTTCCACCTCAAAAACATACCTGGAGTAGTATTATGTTTCATTCACGCTTGTTTGAGTAATCCTGTCTGCTGAATTTAAGGTCTTTGAGGAAGAGGTTCTTATAAAACAAGACAAAGAATATGTTCTTTTATTGTCTATAGTGTATTTAATGTTCAACTACATTTTTCTGGGACTAAACTGTGCATTTTTCTTTCTTTGTTTTATTACTTGTAGGGGTCAAAACGGTCTAGCTGCCTTAAAGAGGATGACCTAAAGAAGATGAATAGATTGAAACTAAGAAAAGAAATGTATTGGAGGAAGACATACTGATATGAAACAAGAATATATATGGGAGGCGAAGAGGACAAGAAAACTAAAAACAAACAAAAGATATGTTTTTTTAATTGTGTAATTGAAATGTTCAGCTATATTTCTCTGAGACTAATTTTTGCCTCTTTTTTTTTTTTCATTTTTATATTTTGGGTGTAAAAATAGTCTGGCTGCCACAGTGATATGAGGAGGACAAAAAAGTGTATTATTCTTATGTTTATAAAGAGACATGAGAAACAAGTAAAGAAGATCAAAACCTGCTGAAAACAAACAACAGGTATGCATTTATTTATTTTTATTGTGTTTGCCATTTAAATATTCTGCAACATCTTTCTAAAACTTCACTTTGCTTGTTTACTTTGGTTTCCAGTTTTTACAAACGTGCAAAATTGTTCTGACTGACAAAAGAAAAAAAAAGAAAATAATAGAAATGCTTTGGAGGAAGCAGACTGAAAATGTATAGAAGTGAAGAGGATGAGAAAGCCCAAAGCAAAGAAAAGATATGTTTATTTTCATTAATTGTGTTCTTTACCTTAATTTCATTGTTAAGCTCTTTTCTAAACCTTACTTGTTTGTTTGCTTGTTTTTTTGTAGGTGCAAAAGTGGTTCAGCTGAGATCTGAAGAGAATGGAAAGAAGAAAATCAAGAAAAGATAAGTATTTAAGGGATTACTTATTTATTATAATATTGTAAAGTTTATACATGTTTTGCTCAACATTTTCACACTAAAGGCAAATTATTACTGTACGGTAAGTAGCATTCATTACATGTTTTAGACTAATGAAATGATGAATTTTATTCTAGCTTGAAAAATAATAACATATACTATTAACTTGTATTTTACTTTTACAGGATTCAAATGAGAGCCATGCTAACACTGTAACAAAAGGTGAGGTTACTGGTCCCCTGTTATGCTAAATCAACTTTTTGGAGCTTTTTACCATGTTATAATGTTTCCACCTCAAAAATATACCTGGAGTAGTATTATGTTTCATTCACACTTGTTTGAGTAATCCTGTCTGCTGAATTTAAGGTCTTTGAGGAAGAGGTTTTTATAAAACAAGACAAAATGAAAATACATTGGAAGTGAAGTAGATAAGAAAGCCTAACAACGTAGAAAAGATATGTACTTTTATTGTCTATAGTGTATTTAATGTTTAACTACATTTTTCTGGGACTAAACTTTGCATTTATTTGTTTGTTTTATCACTTTTAGGGGTCAAAGCGGTCTAGATGCCATGAAGAGAAAAGTCCTGAAGAGGATGAATAGAATGAAAGTAAGAAAAGAAATGTATTGGAGGAAGACATACTGATATGAAACTAGAATATAAATGGGATGTGAAGAGGACAAGAACAGTAAAAACAAACAAAAGATATGTTTTTTAATTGTGTTAAGTAATTTAAATGTCCAGCTACATTTCTCTGAGACTAATCTTTGTCTCTTTTATTTTTTATTATATTTATTTAAGAAATAAAATAACTCCCATATTCTCCCATACCAAGCAACCCTGTAGTCGAGAACCTCCACAACTGCTACGAGTATCCCATTTCCCGCCATCTTGGTCACAGCCAGTCTCATCCGGTGTCTGCCTACAAACCTCAACTTGTTTTACTACAGACTGGTGCGGATAGTGGGAGACTAGGCCCAGGACAGCGCTTTGCCCCCACTAAAATCCACAACATTCCGCAGCAGTTCGGTGGATACGCCATTAAACGACTAGGAGGCGACGAGCCTATGGAGCAGACAACTACACAGACGCCAGTGACTCACAAGCCAGCCAAGACTTACACTTTCCCCCCACGCCACACGCAGTCCTACAAGCCACAGCAGCCGAGCGTTCACCACAGGAGCAAGTGGATGAGGATCAGGTCCAGTCAGCTAACAGGTCAATAGATGTGTATGCATTTTTATCATCATAATTTGTAATATTGTTTACTGATGTTCTTGTTTTCTTTCTAGGTGCAGCTGGAGTCTTTGGATAAATGTTTTGTAATTAGTTGTGATGAGATGTTCTGCTTGTACTCATGAATTTAGACTTGCTGCCAGCTAGTGTACAGAAGTTTGTATTGCACCCTGACCTAATAAGTTGTTACTGTAAACATTACTTTTTTTTAATAAAACTCAGTCAAGTATTAGAATGCTGTTTCACGACTTCAAATCAAAGGCTGAATAGCATTAAGTACATATTACTCTCAGGGTAGTTTAAGCCAATTGTGGATCGGTATCAATTCCCACCACTTGTTTCATTGATGTACTATTAACTGAAGTGTACATTTTTTAAATAAACAGGCTGTGCTTAACTGAGTGTTGTGTTAGAACAGTTTTTTAAATGCTATGTTAATATAGTGAACTAAATAGTTTCATTCTTTTTTTAAACATAATTCTGCATAAAGCCTTAGGCTATTCAATAGAAATAAATACATCTGTAAATATTTGTACAAACATCCTCACTATGCACTGTAGTAAAAGTAGAGACCAAACATGGACTTGCACATTCCGGTGGCTTTTTCCACTTTATTGAACAACAAAAGACATTATTGGCTATGAAGCGAACATCTGGTCAGAAAAAACTACAAAAAAAACTGATGTTTGAAATGTCTAAATGGAACTGATGGACTAACAGAGGTTGTGGATACAGCTACAGTGTTGTCTGTGTAGGAAACATTACCATCTCAGCACAGAAGTTCATGAGTTAATAAAAATATATATAAAAACATATCGACTGTCTCCAGTGGTGCTGTGGTGAAGGGCAGTGTCTTTGTCAGAGGAAATGTAATGGAGAGATGGATCCAGCTGCAGCGAGGAGGAGACTGGAGCTCTGCTCCTGATAAAAACACAGGACACGACATTGTTACACCAAACCCCAAAGTGTGCACAAGTAAAGTTTTTGTACCAACAGAAGCTCGTAGGACTGTTGACGTTACATCAGACTTTATTTACACTGAAGCCCTGGGAGTGCTCCCACAGCTCAGGCTGAAGTATTATCTAAAACAATATATGACATACAGTGAATTTGTTCATTCAGCAGCAGGTCACTGTACAGATGTGTTCATCTGTGACCTGTCACTGGTTTGATGCTAACAGTCTGTGTGCGGTGAGAAGTGGAGGACAGAGGACTACAACACATTCAGGCCACAAAGTGTGATAACAATGACCACAAAGGACAGGCTCAGACTGACAGGAGTCACTAATGTAATGTTACATCTGAATGTGAAAAGCACAAACACAACAGAACCAGACTGAACCAGAACAGCAGTCTTACCTGGGAAAGTGACAGGAGCATCACTCTCTGCAGCTGCTCAGGTGAACAGTCTCCTGTCCACTTCTCCAGGTGTACTGCTGCTGCTGCAGTGCTGTTTATGAGCATAAATTAAACATCATGTAACTGCAGTAAAAGTATTTCATCACAGACATGCAGTACACAGACTACTCTCTGGATATTCATCTCTCAGTGAATCCACAGAGAGGTGTCCACAGTCATGTCTCTGAAGACTGTAGGCCTCACTTTTCTGAATGAGACAGATCACACATGTGATTAGACAAAGTAATATTTAGCTTTTATAGGGAGCAACCCCAAATGTCTATAACAAAATAACTTATCAGTAACACAATACTAGAAAATGTGAGCTATAACAAACACAGATGACTGAGTTTTACTTGTGTAGTACATTACCTGCCGTGTGAGGACTCAAACACTGGACTCCACTTACTACAGGCAGTAAACTAACCTTAGGTAGCACACCGTGTTTATGTGCGGCTATTGACTGGCACGTAAAGTTCTGCGTGTGTAACTGTGTGTGACTGTAGACGGCTAGCTTTTAGCTGTAAACAAACAGCCTAGACGCCTCGTAACCATCATTATTTATTATGCAGAGAGAGGGATCTCCAGACCGCGTTCTTAGACAAACACGGCCCCACTACGCCAACAGTTCCTCCTCAAAACCTAGGCTATAACTCACCTGTATAACAGAGAGGTCAGGACTCACCTGTATAACAGAGAGGTTAGGACTCACCTGTATAACAGAGAGGTCAGGACTCACCTGTATAACAGAGAGGTCAGGACTCACCTGTATAACAGCGAGGTCAGGACTCACCTGTGTAACAGAGAGGTCAGGACTCACCTGTATAACAGAGAGGTCAGGACTCACCTGTATAACAGAGAGGTTAGGACTCACCTGTATAACAGCGAGGTCAGGACTCACCTGTGTAACAGAGAGGTCAGGACTCACCTGTATAACAGAGAGGTCAGGACTCACCTGTGTAACAGAGAGGTCAGGACTCACCTGTATAACAGCGAGGTCAGGACTCACCTGTGTAACAGCGAGGTCAGGACTCACCTGTGTAACAGAGAGGTCAGGACTCACCTGTATAACAGAGAGGTCAGGACTCACCTGTATAACAGAGAGGTCAGGACTCACCTGTATAACAGCGAGGTCAGGACTCACCTGTGTAACAGCGAGGTCAGGACTCACCTGTATAACAGCGAGGTCAGGACTCACCTGTGTAACAGAGAGGTCAGGACTCACCTGTATAACAGCGAGGTCAGGACTCACCTGTGTAACAGAGAGGTCAGGACTCACCTGTATAACAGAGAGGTCAGGACTCACCTGTATAACAGCGAGGTCAGGACTCACCTGTGTAACAGAGAGGTCAGGACTCACCTGTGTAACAGAGAGGTCAGAACTCACCTGTATAACAGAGAGGTCAGGACTCACCTGTGTAACAGCGAGGTCAGGACTCACCTGTATAACAGAGAGGTCAGGACTCACCTGTGTAACAGAGAGGTCAGGACTCACCTGTATAACAGAGAGGTCGATCCGTTGTGGCGCTGTCATCAGAGGAAAACGTGAGGCAGCACAGACTCAGCTCAGCGGTGACTTCTGTCTGTATCCTGTGTGTTTTCCTGGCTGCGCTGTCAGCGTGGCTGTGTTTACCTTCCATCTCCACGCCCGTCCACCACGCCCCTGTAGCACAAAGGCTACTTCCTGAAAGACCGAACTCTACTCCCATTGGCCGCTGGACTCTATGTGACCAAGAATTAATACGTTGTGGTTTATAGCGACATCTAGTGGCCAGATGAACGGTTCGGACGGACCAAAATGAAAATCATTAAATTATATTACGATATTTTTGTAATAAAACAATTTCATGCACTTGTCATATCGTTAATAAAGTTATTTTAAAATGCTTTAAAAGCATTGTTATTTTTTTCCGCATAATCTTAAAGTTTACAATTTTCCAAAATCTTACAAATTGAACCTTTACAGCCGTTATCATGTTGCCTTTCCCCCGATGAACTGTGCAGCTACGACATGACGTTAACGTAAGCACGCACAGGTGCTGGTTGCTAAGAGATATTATAGCATCTTTTGGTTCGTGGAAGCGTCATTTTAAAACTTGCAAACTTCTGGCTGCGAGAAAAAGCACAAATTTTGATATTCCGTCGACGATTTCTTCATAAAGGAGACTTTAACTACAGACGTTTAACAAGGACACTTTTACTGACCTCCCACTGACCAGGACTACGAGACCTTTTACAGGAAAAAAACGTGAGATTTTTATATTTCCACATTGCCGCTATTGCCCAGTTTAATTGAGTAAAATGGACATTTGTCCATATTTTAACTGTGTTGTGCGGTGCGTGTCAATTAGGAAAATGTGTCTTCTTGTCCCTGTGTCTTAAAACATGTCTGAAAGTAGCCCAAAGCGATGAATAGGCCACCTTCTCTTTATCAATAGGCCTAACAGATGAACAAAACATTAGCTAACACAACCTAGCATCAAACAATAGGTCTACAGTAAGTTGTGACTTAATAATTTGACTCTTTCATAATCGTCTCAGTCACATAACGGCGCTAACGTTAATCCTGCAGTGGATATCACAAATACCATAACGTTATATTCATCCATACAGGGGAGGCCTACTCCGTTTCTTGTTGCCGTTTAGCTTTTTAATCTAGCAGGCTGTGAATGAGAATCTGAAAACAATACATAATATATTGGTAATATATATAATGTCATATGTAATATATAAATGCAGTGGTGGAAGAAGTACTCAATTTCTTTACTTGGGTAAAAGTACAAATAAAGGAAAATTGTAACCTTAAAACTGTACTTAGTAAAAGTAAGTATTTACTTTGAAATGTACTTGTAAGTAAAAAAGGACAAGTATTTGGCACAGACTTGAGAAATCAATGTGTTAAATGTGAGGGATTTTGCTGAAAAACTGTGCTGATTATTGATGAAATGAACAAAGTTCAAATGTGAGGTCTTCTGTCTTTATTATTTTGATGTTTCTAAAGGAGTATTACTTCACAGCATATTTTATATTTAAGTACTGTGTGTCTCCAATAAGGGTAGGATAAAAACACATGATTTTAAACCAAAACTCAAAATACTTTGTACCTCAAACCAATTCATAAATGTATTGGAGTAAACTACAGATACTTGCTCTAAAATGTAGTGAAGTAAAAGTAAAAGTACCCCTTTACTCAATTTACTCAAGTAAAGACCAGATGCATGAAAATTGTACTTAAATAAAGTAACAAAGTATTTTTACTGTGATACATTAGACCACTGTATAAATGTGTGCCATCATATATTGTATACTCCTGACAGTAGTGTGCTGACAGTATTTCTCTCCACAGATCTGTCTGCACCGATGGCCCAGCGCTGGTGCTGGACGACCCGTCCTGGGTCTCCCCACGTGCTCGTCCTGCACAGGCTCCACACACACACCACACCCATGACCACACTCACTGTTACCTCTGCCCCCACCTCCACAGGCCCCTCTAACTCTGCCTTTCTGTCTGTCTCTCCACAGCAGACACAGGACGACTTCTGGACCTGTGTTCAGGTTCCAAACCCTGAGTGCCCTGGCATCCCTCGCCTCATCCTGCGCAGGATCCCCGCCTCAGGCCCTAAGTCCACTCACACACTGTCCTCCTCTTCCTCCTGCTCCCCCTCCTCTTCCAGTTCCTCCTCCTCTTCCTCCTCTAGCTCCAGCACTGACTCCCCCTCCTCTTCCAGTTCCTCTCCCTCTTCCTCCTCTAGCTCCAACACTGACTCCCCCTCCTCTTCCAGTTCCTCCTCCTCTTCCTCCTCTAGCTCCAGCACTGACTCCCCCTCCTCTTCCAGTTCCTCCTCCTCTTCCTCCTCTAGCTCCAGCACTGACTCCTCCTCTACCTCAGACTCTAGCTCCTCCTCCCCCTGCTCCTCTCCTGCTCCTTGCTGTCGTAAACGCTCTCGTTCTGCTGACAGGATCCAGAGGCTCAGCTCTAGCTCTTCCTCCCCCTGCTCCTCTCCCTCCTACTCACCTCCTCGCCCCACTTTCCTCTTTCCTCTCGCTGCTAAAGGCTGTGAGCTCAGCTGTAGCTCTAGCTCCTCATCATGCTCTTCTCCCTGCTGCTCCCCCTCTGTCCCCCCTCGCTCCTCTGCACTCTGTCCTCCTCCTCCTCCTAAGATCCGTAAAATCTCACCTCCTCCTCCTGCCAAGGTGTCTAGGCTAATTTCTTCTGTTCTTGCTAAGGTCCCTAAGATCTCACCTGTTCCTCCTGCTAAGGTCCCTAGGACCGCTAGGCTGATTTCTCCCCTTCCTGACAAAAGTTCTAAGTTGAGCTTCTCCGTGCTCCCTTCCTCTTTTTCTCTTGATGTTTCTGGGCCTTGTCCTCAGCCACATAAGGAGCCAGCTGCTCCTAGTGAGCCCCTGGTGCCTCCTTCCTGTGCTCCCAGGACTAACTCTGTGGTGTCCTCTGCTCCCCGCAGGGCTCCTGCCACCTCCTGGGCTCTTCCCACCTCCTGGGCCCCACCCACCCCCAGGGCTCCACCCACCCCCAGGGCTCCTCCTCTCACTCCTGCTGCACCCCCCAGGTCCCAGCCACGCCGTGAGCCTGTGGCCCTGTTCCCTGGACCCACGCCGGACTGGGTGAGGAGGATGGAGGACTGGGAGAGGCAGCGTTCGCTTGACTGGAAGCACCACAACAGGTCACGTGAACCACAAAGGCGACGCCGAGTAAAAAGACACTTTTACACTTATTGAAAACTGATGCTCTCTCTCTCTGTTTTTGAGATGCGGAGTTTCAAGGATCCACAACTTCAGGGACAGAAATCTGAGTATCAGCAGGTTAAGTATGCATTTTTATACTTTTATTTTTAAACCTTTTAAAGTGTGCTGTCTGTGGTGTGGTGTAAAAAATGTTGGTAGTGGGTAGTTCTAGTTTAAGATAAATGTGTTAATTGTTGTCTGTGTTGTCCTGTGTTGTGTTGTGTGTTACAAAAAAAAAAAAAAAAAAAAAAAAAAATGGTGGCGGGTAGTAGTAGTATAAGATAAATGTGTTAATTGTTGTCTGTGTTGTCCTGTGTTGTGTTGTGTGTTACAAAAAAAAAAAAAATGGTGGTGGGTAGTAGTTTAAGTTAAATGTGTTAATTGTTGTCTATGTTGTCTTGTGTTGTGTGTTACAAAAAAAAAAATGGTGGTGGGTAGTAGTAGTTTAAGTTAAATGTGTTCATTGTTGTCTATGTTGTCTTGTGTTGTGTGTTACAAAAAAAAAAAAAAAAAAAAAAAAAATGGTGGCGGGTAGTAGTAGTATAAGATAAATGTGTTAATTGTTGTCTGTGTTGTCCTGAGTTGTGTTGCGTGTTACAAAAAAAAAAACAAAAAAAAAACAGGGTGATGGTGGTGGTTGTTAGAATCTAAGTGATTTTGAGGTCATATTAAATGTTGCATTACTATTAACTGTTAGTATATGTACAGTACAATGGCATTGGAACAAAGACGGTAAAAGGTGAGTATTAATTACCTATGATTCAATTAATAAAATATTGTTACAGTATTGCTTGCCATCTTTTTATTTTGCTTTTTCAGAAGGAGAGAGACAAAAGAGATCCAGCAGGAAAATCCAACGGAAAATGGAGAGTAGATAAGACGACATAGGCTACAAGAGACACTAAAGAAAAGGAGGCAAACAAAAACAAAGGTACAGTAATAATTGTTATTAAAAAGAAAGCGGTGAAGGGAAGTGGACCGGGTTAATTCAAATTCTTCAAATCTATCTCAGTTGTCTTAAAGTGGTGGAGAAAGTGGAGCGATGGAGAGGAGGAGGCAGGACAAGTCAACACATTTACACTGAAGGTAAAAAAAATACTGTGCAGCAAAATGACATTCACTAAATACTCTTTCTGTAGCAGTACAAAGCAATTTGAGAAAACTCATTTTGACATGATTTATGATGAATAACTACTACTTCTACACAGACACATGTTGTTGCTGTAAGAAGTATTAATGCACAACAGACAAAATGAAAACATACGAGAGAAGAAGAGGACAAGAAAACTAAAAACAAACAAAAGATATGTTTTTTTAATTGTGTAATTTAAATGTTCAGCTATATTTCTCTGAGACTAATCTTTGCCCTGTTTTTTTTTTATATATATTTTGGGTGTAAAAATAGTCTGGCTGCCACAGTGATATGAGGAGGACAAAAAAGTGTATTATTCTTATGTTTATAAAGAGACATGAGAAACAAGTAAAGAAGATCAAAACCTGCTGAAAACAAACAACAGGTATGCATTTAGTTATTTTTATTGTGTTTGTAATTTAAATACTCTGCAACATTTTTATCAAACTACACTTTGCTTGTTTACTTTGGTTTACAGCTTTTTGGTGCAAAAGTACAAAATTGTTCTGGCTGACAAACCAAAAAAAAAAAAAATAATAATAATAGAAATGCTTTGAAGGAAGCAGACTGAAAATGTATAGAAGTGAAGAGGATGAGAAAGCCCAAAACAAAGAAAAGATATGTTTATTTTCATTAATTGTATTCTTTACCTTAATTTCATTGCTAAGGTGTTTTCTAAACTTTGCTTGTTTTTTTTTTTGTTTTTTAGGGGTAAGGTGCAAAAGTGGTCCAGCTGAGATCTGAAGAGGATGGAAAGAAGAAAACCAAGAAAAGATAAGTATTTGAAGGGTTTACTTTTTTATTATAATATTGTAAAGTTTATAAAAAAAAATTTCAACATGTAGCATGTTCACTCTAAAGGCAAATTATTACTGTACGGTAAGTAGCATTCATTACATGTTTTAGACTAATGAAATGATGAATTTTATTCTAGCTTGAAAAATAATAACATATACTATTAACTTGTATTTTACTTTTACAGGATTCAAATGAGAGCCATGCTAACACTGTAACAAAAGGTGAAGTTACTGGTCCCCTGTTATGCTAAATCAACTTTTTGGGTCTTTTTACCATGTTATAATGTTGTTTCCACCTCAAAAACATACCTGGAGTAGTATTATGTTTCATTCACGCTTGTTTGAGTAATCCTGTCTGCTGAATTTAAGGTCTTTGAGGAAGAGGTTCTTATAAAACAAGACAAAGAATATGTACTTTTATTGTCTATAGTGTATTTAATGTTCAACTACATTTTTCTGGGACTAAACTGTGCATTTTTCTTTCTTTGTTTTATTACTTGTAGGGGTCAAAACGGTCTAGCTGCCTTAAAGAGGATGACCTAAAGAAGATGAATAGATTGAAACTAAGAAAAGAAATGTATTGGAGGAAGACATACTGATATGAAACAAGAATATATATGGGAGGTGAAGAGGACAAGAAAACTAAAAACAAACAAAAGATATGTTTTTTTAATTGTGTAATTGAAATGTTCAGCTATATTTCTCTGAGACTAATTTTTGCCTCTGTTTTTTTTTTTTTCATTTTTATATTTTGGGTGTAAAAATAGTCTGGCTGCCACAGTGATATGAGGAGGACAAAAAAGTGTATTATTCTTATGTTTATAAAGAGACATGAGAAACAAGTAAAGAAGATCAAAACCTGCTGAAAACAAACAGGTATGCATTTAGTTATTTTTATTGTGTTTGCCATTTAAATATTCTGCAACATCTTTCTAAAACTTCGCTTTGCTTGTTTACTTTGGTTTCCAGTTTTTACAAACGTGCAAAATTGTTCTGACTGACAAAAGAAAAAAAAAGAAAATAATAGAAATGCTTTGGAGGAAGCAGACTGAAAATATATAGAAGTGAAGAGGATGAGAAAGCCCAAAGCAAAGAAAAGATATGTTTATTTTCATTAATTGTGTTCTTTACCTTAATTTCATTGTTAAGCTCTTTTCTAAACCTTACTTGTTTGTTTGCTTGTTTTTTTGTAGGTGCAAAAGTGGTTCAGCTGAGATCTGAAGAGAATGGAAAGAAGAAAATCAAGAAAAGATAAGTATTTAAGGGATTACTTATTTATTATAATATTGTAAAGTTTATACATGTTTTGCTCAACATTTTCACACTAAAGGCAAATTATTACTGTACGGTAAGTAGCATTCATTACATGTTTTAGACTAATGAAATGATGAATTTTATTCTAGCTTGAAAAATAATAACATATACTATTAACTTGTATTTTACTTTTACAGGATTCAAATGAGAGCCATGCTAACACTGTAACAAAAGGTGAGGTTACTGGTCCCCTGTTATGCTAAATCAACTTTTTGGAGCTTTTTACCATGTTATAATGTTTCCACCTCAAAAATATACCTGGAGTAGTATTATGTTTCATTCACGCTTGTTTGAGTAATCCTGTCTGCTGAATTTAAGGTCTTTGAGGAAGAGGTTTTTATAAAACAAGACAAAATGAAAATACATTGGAAGTGAAGTAGATAAGAAAGCCTAACAACGTAGAAAAGATATGTACTTTTATTGTCTATAGTGTATTTAATGTTTAACTACATTTTTCTGGGACTAAACTTTGCATTTATTTGTTTGTTTTATCACTTTTAGGGGTCAAAGCGGTCTAGATGCCATGAAGAGAAAAGTCCTGAAGAGGATGAATAGAATGAAAGTAAGAAAAGAAATGTATTGGAGGAAGACATACTGATATGAAACTAGAATATAAATGGGATATGAAGAGGACAAGAACAGTAAAAACAAACAAAAGATATGTTTTTTAATTGTGTTAAGTAATTTAAATGTCCAGCTACATTTCTCTGAGACTAATCTTTGTCTCTTTTATTTTTTATTATATTTATTTATGAAATGAAATAACTCCCATATTCTCCCATACCAAGCAACCCTGTAGTCGAGAACCTCCACAACTGCTACGAGTATCCCATTTCCCGCCATCTTGGTCACAGCCAGTCTCATCCGGTGTCTGCCTACAAACCTCAACTTGTTTTACTACAGACTGGTGCGGATAGTGGGAGACTAGGCCCAGGACAGCGCTTTGCCCCCACTAAAATCCACAACATTCCGCAGCAGTTCGGTGGATACGCCATTAAACGACTAGGAGGCGACGAGCCTATGGAGCAGACAACTACACAGACGCCAGTGACTCACAAGCCAGCCAAGACTTACACTTTCCCCCCACGCCACACGCAGTCCTACAAGCCACAGCAGCCGAGCGTTCACCACAGGAGCAAGTGGATGAGGATCAGGTCCAGTCAGCTAACAGGTCAATAGATGTGTATGCATTTTTATCATCATAATTTGTAATATTGTTTACTGATGTTCTTGTTTTCTTTCTAGGTGCAGCTGGAGTCTTTGGATAAATGTTTTGTAATTAGTTGTGATGAGATGTTCTCATTTTGTTTGTACTGTAAACATTACTTTTTTTTTATAAAACTCAGTCAAGTATTAGAATGCTGTTTCACGACTTCAAATCAAAGGCTGAATAGCATTAAGTACATATTACTCTCAGGGTAGTTTAAGCCAATTGTGGATCGGTATCAATTCCCACCACTTGTTTCATTGATGTACTATTAACTGAAGTGTACATTTTTTAAATAAACAGGCTGTGCTTAACTGAGTGTTGTGTTAGAACAGTTTTTTAAATGCTATGTTAATATAGTGAACTAAATAGTTTCATTCTTTTTTTTAAACATAATTCTGCATAAAGCCTTAGGCTATTCAATAGAAATAAATACATCTGTAAATATTTGTACAAACATCCTCACTATGCACTGTAGTAAAAGTAGAGACCAAACATGGACTTGCTCATTCCGGTGGCTTTTTACACTTTATTGAACAACAAAAGACATTATTGGCTATGAAGCGAACATCTGGTCAGAAAAAACTACAAAAAAAACTGATGTTTGAAATGTCTAAATGGAACTGATGGACTAACAGAGGTTGTGGATACAGCTACAGTGTTGTCTGTGTAGGAAACATTACCATCTCAGCACAGAAGTTCATGAGTAAATAAAAATATATATAAAAACATATCGACTGTCTCCAGTGGTGCTGTGGTGAAGGGCAGTGTCTTTGTCAGAGGAAATGTAATGGAGAGATGGATCCAGCTGCAGCGAGGAGGAGACTGGAGCTCTGCTCCTGATAAAAACACAGGACACGACATTGTTACACCAAACCCCAAAGTGTGCACAAGTAAAGTTTTTGTACCAACAGAAGCTCGTAGGACTGTTGACGTTACATCAGACTTTATTTACACTGAAGCCCTCGGAGTGCTCCCACAGCTCAGGCTGAAGTATTATCTAAAACAATATATGACATACAGTGAATTTGTTCATTCAGCAGCAGGTCACTGTACAGATGTGTTCATCTGTGACCTGTCACTGGTTTGATGCTAACAGTCTGTGTGCGGTGAGGAGTGGAGGACAGAGGACTACAACACATTCAGGCCACAAAGTGTGATAACAGTGACCACAAAGGACAGGCTCAGACTGACAGGAGTCACTAATGTAATGTTACATCTGAATGTGAAAAGCACAAACACAACAGAACCAGACTGAACCAGAACAGCAGTCTTACCTGGGAAAGTGACAGGAGCATCACTCTCTGCAGCTGCTCAGGTGAACAGTCTCCTGTCCACTTCTCCAGGTGTACTGCTGCTGCTGCAGTGCTGTTTATGAGCATAAATTAAACATCATGTAACTGCAGTAAAAGTATTTCATCACAGACATGCAGTACACAGACTACTCTCTGGATATTCATCTCTCAGTGAATCCACAGAGAGGTGTCCACAGTCATGTCTCTGAAGACTGTAGGCCTCACTTTTCTGAATGAGACAGATCACACATGTGATTAGACAAAGTAATATTTAGCTTTTATAGGGAGCAACCCCAAATGTCTATAACAAAATAACTTATCAGTAACACAATACTAGAAAATGTGAGCTATAACAAACACAGATGACTGAGTTTTACTTGTGTAGTACATTACCTGCCGTGTGAGGACTCAAACACTGGACTCCACTTACTACAGGCAGTAAACTAACCTTAGGTAGCACACCGTGTTTATGTGCGGCTATTGACTGGCACGTAAAGTTCTGCGTGTGCAACTGTGTGTGACTGTAGACGGCTAGCTTTTAGCTGTAAACAAACAGCCTAGACGCCTCGTAACCATCATTAATTTATTATGCAGAGAGAGGGATCTCCAGACCGCGTTCTTAGACAAACACGGCCCCACTACGCCAACAGTTCCTCCTCAAAACCTAGGCTATAACTCACCTGTATAACAGCGAGGTCAGGACTCACCTGTATAACAGAGAGGTCAGGACTCACCTGTATAACAGAGAGGTCAGGACTCACCTGTATAACAGAGAGGTCAGGACTCACCTGTATAACAGCGAGGTCAGGACTCACCTGTATAACAGAGAGGTCAGGACTCACCTGTATAACAGCGAGGTCAGGACTCACCTGTATAACAGAGAGGTCAGGACTCACCTGTATAACAGCGAGGTCAGGACTCACCTGTATAACAGAGAGGTCAGGACTCACCTGTATAACAGCGAGGTCAGGACTCACCTGTGTAACAGAGAGGTCAGGACTCACCTGTATAACAGAGAGGTCAGGACTCACCTGTATAACAGAGAGGTCAGGACTCACCTGTATAACAGCGAGGTCAGGACTCACCTGTGTAACAGAGAGGTCAGGACTCACCTGTGTAACAGAGAGGTCAGGACTCACCTGTATAACAGAGAGGTCAGGACTCACCTGTATAACAGCGAGGTCAGGACTCACCTGTATAACAGCGAGGTCAGGACTCACCTGTATAACAGCGAGGTCAGGACTCACCTGTGTAACAGAGAGGTCAGGACTCACCTGTATAACAGAGAGGTCAGGACTCACCTGTGTAACAGAGAGGTCAGGACTCACCTGTATAACAGAGAGGTCAGGACTCACCTGTATAACAGAGAGGTCGATCCGTTGTGGCGCTGTCATCAGAGGAAAACGTGAGGCAGCACAGACTCAGCTCAGCGGTGACTTCTGTCTGTATCCTGTGTGTTTTCCTGGCTGCGCTGTCAGCGTGGCTGTGTTTACCTTCCATCTCCACGCCCGTCCACCACGCCCCTGTAGCACAAAGGCTACTTCCTGAAAGACCGAACTCTACTCCCATTGGCCGCTGGACTCCATGTGACCAAGAATTATTACGTTGTGGTTTATATCGCCATCTAGTGGCCAAATGAACGGTTCGGACAGGACCAAAATGAAAATCATTAAATTATATTACGATATTTTTGTAATAAAACAATTTCATGCACTTGTCATATCGTTAATAAAGTTATTTTAAAATGCTTTAAAAGCATTGTTATTTTTTTCCGCATAATCTTAAAGTTTACAATTTTCCAAAATCTTACAATTGTTGCCGACAATCTAGGGGCCCACAGTATTGCTGGGTTTCTTGAAAGTTTTTCTGGGAAATATATCTGCAGATTTTGTACAGCAGAAAGTGTGGACATTCAAACAAAAGCTGCAAATAGAGAGTTTGTCTAAGTTTTGTCTAAGAACCAGTGATATTCATGCATCTCATCTTAAGCATATTAAGGACAATTCTCTTTTTAATCATTTTGGTGTTAAAAGGACTTGCGTTTTTTTAGAAAAACTGGCATATTTTAATGTGACTAAGAGCTTTCCTCCCGATTTAGTTCATGATTTGTTTGAAGGAATTGTTCCTTATGAGATTGCTTTGTGTCTGTCTGATTTCTAAAAAATATTTTTCATTAGTTGATTTAAACAATGCCATAACAGCATTTCCATTTAAATGGACAGACAAGACAAATCGGCCCCATCTTGTACCTCTCACATACACAACTAAAAGAACAATAGGAGGAAACGCACACGAGAATTGGTGCCTCTTGAGATTTCTTCCTCTCCTAATCGGATCCAAAGTCCCTTCTGATGAACCAACATGGCAAGTTCACTGTGAACTAAAGGACATTGTGGAAATAGTTGTTGCACCAGCTCAGACTGAGGATTCTCTTTCGTATCTGGATTTCAAAATAACTGAACACAGGACAATATTCCATGAAGTTTTTCCTCACGAACGCATTTTGCCCAAGCACCATTATTTGGAGCACTATCCATGGTTGATGCGACAGTTTGGACCTCTGGTTGCATTATGGACAATGAGATTTGAAGCGAAACATAGCTTCTTCAAGAGAGTGATTCGACACACACATTGCTACAAAAATGTCTTGTTTTCTCTTGCTCAGCGGCACCAGTTTCAGACAGCACATAATCTGCATGTAAACAGATTTCCTAAGCCACCTTTGGAAGTTGCACAAGTATTCACACTCCCTATGAATATTCTAAATCAGGACATTGCACTTGCACTGAAACAAAAACATCCGCAAATGGACTCTGTTAACCTAGCTAAAAATGTATCCTACAATGACTACAACTACAGGATTGGCATGATGGTCGCCCATGGGTCACTGTCTGGACTTCCAGAGTTTTGTGAAATAGTTAATATGATTGTTCTTCAAGACACACTGTTCTTCATTGTGAAAGACATGGAGGCATGGTACCTGGAACATTATCGTGCTTATGTGGTTGTTTCTACATCTGCAGCTCAGAAGCTCGTGGGAATACAAGACTTGTCAGATCACTACCCTCTTGTGCCCTACACTGTTGGAGGTCGTCGATTCATCACCTTGAAGAGATACATACATACCTGAGGTAAGGTTGTTTACCCCTGTGCCCTCTTTACTCCCCTCTGCTCCATCCCTCCTCTCCCCTCCTCCCCTCTGCTCCCTCCCTCCTCTACCTTCCTCCCCTCTGCCCCATCCCTCTTCTCCCCTGCTCCTCCCCTTTCCCCTTTGGTGTCTATCCTCCATCTCTGCTCTCTTTCCTCTTCCACTCTTTTCTCTCATCCATTGATTACATTTTACTGTAGTCTGTGTTGCCATTTGAGTAAACACACTTAAACTGAACAAGACATAACTCACTAACTCTTATTGTCTTTTTTTTTTTTTTTTTTTTTTTTTTTTCAGATATGTCTGGGAGACGAGCAGCCAAGTTGAGGGTTATTAGGAATCCCAGTGACTCTGTTAAGTTGTTTTTACCAAATGGCATTCCTGAGACAGTCGAGAAACTTATGGCTGAAGTGAGGAAGGTGTGTGCTTATAGAGGAAATTTCCGACTACAGTATGAGGACAAAGATTTCGACAATGCGCTGGTTAACCTCACATCAACTGATGAATTGGATGATTTGTCCACCATAAAGATCATCCCGCTTGATGATAGCCAGGACAGTGATCTTACTGGTGATGAGTTATCCTTAGAGTCCAGTGACACGGATATTCTTTCTTCACCATCAAGTTCAACGTCCACAAGAACAAAACTTTGGCCAAGGGTTTTTGTGATCCCTACATTTTCCTACGACACGGAACTGCAACTGGACAAGGCAAACAACATATATCGATCAAACATGAAAGCATTTATTCCAAGTTCCAAAACAAAATCTGATATATTGGACAAATTGGCTGAAGAAATGTTCCAGTACAAAGCCTATCCTGATGATGGAGACTTCAGTGACGTCGCTGAAGCACTTGTAAAGAAACATCCGTGTCTCATTGAACCCGGCTCATATAATGGCGCCTATGGCTGGAAACAGAGGCTGAAATCAAAAATGGGCAATTATCGTACTCATCTGAAGGGTATTGGGTGCACTGAATTACTTGCCAACACACTAAAGTCAAAAAATTCTGCGGATGCCCTACCTGCCAAAAAAGTTAAGCGGCCAAGAAGAGGTGAGGCTAATTACATACCAGATATCCCCACTGGAGACACCGCCGAACAGCTGGAGAATGAAAGACTGTCTCTTTTGACTGAAGCCAAAAAAGTAAACAATCGTGCAGTAATCAAAGAGAAAATGGCAAAAACATTTTCTATTAGAAGACAAGAAATTGTTGAGAAGGAACTACAAATGCAGGAGCTCCTCCAGCGATGGCCAGCCTTGTTTACAAGCGAGGAAGTGAGTAACTTGTTTAAATAACCTCTCCTTTCTCCTCTCTTCTTTCCTCCTTACTCTATTTTCTACTCTCACCTTTTTTGCTCTTCCTAGGTCCTTCCTCTTTTTTTCTTTCCTCGTTCTGTCTTTTGTTGTCTTACTATCCCTTTTCCTCTTAAGAATCTACTGTATTCAGTGGAATAATATAGTATCTTTGTTTTTGTTTTAGATCAATCAGGAATTCCAAAGAATAACAACTGTACCCCTGCAATCAAGATTCCTGGCTGCACTGGACAACCATCACTCAAAAATCATACAGATTATTGCAAACAGAGGTGGCGTTGTGAGGGAGAAGACTAGAAACATAATGACACTTCTTAATCAGGTAAATTTACATATTTTTATTATCGGATCACCTAATTAAAATATTCTGTCTGCTTTTGATTTATTATTGTGCATTGTTTTGGTTTAGAGCCAGGATGTAAATCACAAACGAGAATGCATGTTAAGGTGTCTGATTATGTACCTTGGAGAAGATGCCAATAAACTCGTCAAAGACTTTTTAGTGAGTACATTCTCTAAATTCTTACTCTCTCCTCCTGTCCCCTTGTCTCCCTTGATCTCCATTCTTCTCTCAATTCTCTTTTCCTTCATCTCTACTCTTTGCTTTCTTCTTCCCTGGTCTCTCCCCTCATCTCTTCCCTCATGTCTCCCCTGTCTCCATACTTCTCTTAGTTCCCCATCTATTGTTTCCCCCTCTCCTCTTTTCCTTCCTTCTTCTTTCCCCTCCATACTCCATTCTTTTATTTAATCTCTCTTTTCCTTTGTTTCTCCTCTCTCCTTTTTCTCCCTCTTGCCCTACCCTCTGTTTCCCCCTTTTCCTTTCCTTTTTTCCATTTGCCTCTTTTTTTCTTGTCTCCTTTCCTCTCTTTTTCCCCCTCTTCTTTCTCCTCTTTTTTCCTTTCTACTATAAATCTATTTAGCATTTTTCTGTTGTCATTCTTCTGTCTCTTTTGTACATGAAATTAAAGTTGACTTTTTTTCAATTCTTATGAACAAACAAATGAGCATGACGAAGTGGAGCAGGAGCTTAAGCGTTGTAACATCGCCATCTATGTCATCAGAGTGGCGGATGATCTGTTGGAGTCGCCGTGCGACATTGGAATCGTAGTTGAAGGTGTGCATGTTCTGAATCATTTGCCATCTGTGGCTCATGCATTTGCCTTGTTGTTTGGGTTCATTTATGCCCTTAACCTGAGATATCCAGACAAATTGAAATACACCTTTGAAGCAGTGCAAAAGATATTTGTGGCGATAGAACCAAAAAAGATGTCGCGTCGAGTTGCCAGTCTGAACCTCAAGCTTTATATGTTTGTCACATTGACAATGTTGAGCGTTTCTAAGTACAGCACAGTTATACAGTTATTACAGACTACTTCCTCAATAAGTCTGAATTTGCCTGTTGAAAAGTCATTGTTGTAATTTCCAGTTATGGACTTTCTACTAGAGGTCGATCGTTATCAGTCAGCCAATATATCAGGCCAATTTTTGCATTTTCTTTTCTTTTTTTTTTTTTTTTTGCCCTTTAATGCCAATTTTTGGCCAGGCTCATGTCCAGGCATTTTGCTCATTTCTCTGAGGCAAAACCTCATAAAACAACAAAAATGCAAATGCATTCTGTAGCTACCTGCACAGAGTTCGGTTGAGATTTCCTCGATGGTTTTCTCAAAAACTTTTAACTGTTCTCATTGTCCACTTCTAACACATTTGTTTGCATTTTAATAAGCATTGCTAAAACAAGGGGCTATATTTTGTTACTTTCATTCTTTACGTTCATAAAATAAAGAAAACATGACCTTCATATTGGTCCAAAATACCAACAGTGTTTATCAGCCATTGGCTGCTTTGCGTTTTTAAAATCAGTGTTGGCCATAGAAAAACCCATATCGATTGACCTCTACTTAATGCAGTTATACCTGTGTTGGTGACACTGTTCATTGCCACATGTTTCTGGGCAAATTTGTAATGGATATTTTCATTTTATAAAGTTAGTTCCATTAGAAACTTTATGGTATCCCTGGAAGTTTGATTTTAGGATATCTGATACAGTTTGCCTCTGCTGTACAATGTTTCTCACAACATAGTACAATTGTGTAACATGGACGTTCTTGCCTTACACATTGTGTATGTTGCTAATGCAGTTGTTCCTGTACCGAAATAATAAAAGCACTTGTTAGAGAAATAATTTGATTGTTTATTTCAATTGAAAATGTACTAGGCTTTAATGTGGAACACTACATTCAGCCAATGCAAAAATGTATTTTGCATTTATTTAAAAAAATTGCTTTAGGCAAAATCAATATATTCTATTTCTTTATGTAAGACTTTTAATTTGAATCAAATTACAAAAGTGACTTGAGAAAAATTAATAAATTTAGTTGTAAAAAATGTAAGCAATTTTTTTAGGTTAATCCAAAGTTTGACTTTTTTCAGTGTGTAATTGTAGAAGCAATTTTGATTTTAAAGTAGCTATGACACCCAGCGTTTGCACTACTTAAGTCTCAATCAAATTGCATATATATATATACATATATATATATATATATAATTTTTTAGAGGTAGAACATCAAGTGTATGGTGTGATCATTTGTGGTTAGATTTACCACTACCACAATAGGGCTACAAAAATATTATACACATGACAAATGCTGTTCTGTTTTGAGCTTTTTAAAGCAAAACTGGAGTTACCTGTATTTCAGAGAACAATGTTGATATTTTATTAGTGTAAAATTTATGCAGATTATTGTTCTTCTTTTCTCTTGGCATTAAATTATATACTAAGTGGCATTAAAAAGTCTTTAAAAGAACTTAAATTTCACAAGACAAAACCTCGATCTACCCTATAACGTTGTTAATAAGGAAATGTGACTCAAATGTGGATCAAAAGTGGACTTGTCTTTCTCATCCCATTCAGATGAAGAGAATAAACAGGTTGAGCAGTATTACTTAAGTGGAAATCCCCTCAACCTTCTTATGCCCACTGGATTTGGGACGTCCTTCATTTTCTTCAACTGGAAAAGATTTGGCTCACTCTAAAAGGCTCCTCTGCTAAATTTGATAAAGTTTGGAACCCATTGTTTCTGGCTCTAAGGAAACTTGATTTTCCCTGTATTCTGGATTAAATAACAATTCCAAATTAGATGTTTGTTAGTGGTGAAAATGTTACTGACCTGGTATAAAAATTAGTCTGAATTTTTGCAACCCCTGGCATCTGTGTTTCTTTTGTTTGTTGCTTTTTTTCCTCACTTCTTTTAACTCTTGCATATTCTGTGTGTTATCCACTGCTCTAATTACTATTATCATTGTTAGTATCAATACTAAATTGTGGATGACATTACTACAGTATCATTGCAGTGTTGTATGTTTGTATGTATGGGATGGGGAGTGGGGGTTGTTCTGTTTTTATGGTATATACTTTTGGTATATTATGCAGTGAATGTTGTGTATTTATGGTTTTCTGTTTTGCTATACTCTGTACCATGAAAAAAGACAATAAACAAAATTTTAAAAAATGACATTTTACTGTAAAAAAAAAAAAAAAAAAAAAGAGAAAGCATTAAAGCCCAGTCTTAACTGCTAAGCCCGATAGTCTTTAATTAGTAGTAGATTTGGGCTGAGTGGGTTAAATGACTTAAAAACTATGAAGAAAAATAAACATGAGGGAGAGATGTGATGGAGCAAGTGCCCATAGTCTGGGAAAAGGGAAGGCAATAGGTGACCAACAGAGGGCAATAATCCTCAATTGCCCAAAGACACTGCTATGCAAATGTGTGGATTCTTTGAAATGTGCAAGTAGAATTAAAGACAGACAATCATCATTATAAATGATGATGAAAGATGTAGGCTATTTTTTTTCTTCAATTCAGAATCCCACCTGTCAGTACATTAGCCTAACGTCTGTAATATGTTCTGGCACGTATGGACCTGTACTTTCTACCTGAGGGCAGCGGGTGGAAAAGATGATGAGCAGAGTGGTGCTGGTCATGCAGGATGCTGTGCACTCTCCTCAGACAGCAGGTGGTGTAGATGGTACTGATCTCAGGGATGATTTCCCCGCTGTTTTAACCACCCGCTGCAGTGCCTGCTTATCAGCCTTGGTGCAGCTGGAAAACCACCCTAAGAATCCATAAGTTAGTACACTACTAATGGCACAGTTATAAAGGTTCACTATTAGCTGCTGAGGGATTTTAGTGCTCTTCAGTTTCCTCAGGTATCAGAGCCATTGGGCCTTACTGACTGCAGAGGAAGTGTTGATGCCCCAGGACAGGGCCTCTGTCAGAGTCACACCCAGGTATTTAAAGTTTTTAACCCTCTCCACCTCCTCGTTGCCAGTAGTGAGTGTAGAGTGGTCATATTGTCCAGTTTAGCAGAAATCTACAATCATTTCTTTGGTCTTCTTGATGTTTAGAACAAAGTTATTGCTGTCACACCATGATGCCAGGTGTTGTACTCATTTATTCCTGAAGTATATTTAAAAGTTTGAGTCTGAAGACAAATTACAGTCTCTAATGAAAATCTCCCATCACCAAGTTTACACAATATTCGCCCCTGTTTTTTCAGATACCAGCAGTGCCTTTTGAACTATGATAAAGAAATGATTACTGTGACTTTTTATTAACATGTGATATATTTAAGCTTTATTTTGTTTATAAAAAAAAAGACATAATAATTATGACATATAATAAGTGCAGTTATTAACATCATGCAGTATAGTAAATGTGGGGTACAGTGGTTGTACTTATGGACTTTTGGGCAACATTTATATGTTCAGAACT
The DNA here is from genome assembly GCA_020698575.1 of Bostrychus sinensis. Classification (NCBI taxonomy): domain Eukaryota; kingdom Metazoa; phylum Chordata; class Actinopteri; order Gobiiformes; family Eleotridae; genus Bostrychus; species Bostrychus sinensis. The sequence goes on along the minus strand of CM036257.1, from coordinate 7,304,142 downwards.
TGCTCAGACATAATAAGTCCATCAGTGAAATTCTGCAACCCCTCAGTCTCATTGTTGATATGCCACATTTCTGTAAATATTCACCAAAATGTCAAAAATCTAAAAACACAATGATTTATGCATTAAAGGTGATAAATAAATGATGTGTTTTTTCTGTGTTTGGGTCTTCAGGCCTACTAGTACTTACTTTATAGCCTAAGGAAACTTAACACTCTACTTTCTTACTGTCACTCAAGTACCAAAAAATCTCAAGTCTTCTACTTGAGTAATAATATTTTGATGTAACAGAATTTACTGTACACGTCTGGAGTACTTCCTCCTCTGGCAAAATCCATTTTAAGAGCAATTGTTATAATTTATATTTATGAATTCAGAAATATTTACAGAATCAGGATGACTGATTTTGGCCATTTATTTGTCATATATTTGTATTGCATTGTGCTCTCATAGTCATATGAAAATCACATTGGATTATCCAGTAGTGCTTCTTTTTCTTCTCCTAAATCTTTGTTCTTTGCTTTGTTCTTTGTCTTCTGGTCTTGCTGGTCTGAAGTGGCACTTGCAGTTTTTGGCATTACACTGAAAAATAAGAGAAGATTTCAGCTGGCTCCCAGCAGTGATGATGTCGCTAAAACATCCAAGGATAAGACCTACCAGTAGGTGATGAGAGATGAAAACTTTGGAGAAATTGTGTGCTCAGGTGGACATCCTTCTTTGTTCTTCTTCGCTTTCTTCTTTCTTGGGCATTTTGGAATTTGGAGGTCTTGTCATTACACTGAGCAAAAAGAAAGAAAATTATAGAAATAAAAAAGGATGAGTTGTTGGCTTCCAGATGTGATGCTATGGGTAAATGATCCAACAATAAGACCTACCAGCAGAAAATAAACTTTATCACAAATAATGTGTTCATTGGGACATCTTTTGTCTTCTTCTTGTTCTTGGTGGTCTTGAGTGGCACTTGGAGGTCTTGTCATTCCACTGAAAATTCAATCAATAGAACAAGCATTACATTACAGACGCTGTGACCCAAATATACACCAAAAACAAAAACCTATACCTTTCTTTTTCACTTGCACACTTCTTTGTTGAGCTTCACTGTGAAGTAAATGGCAGGTCTGTGGCAGTGATTTTGTTACAGGTCGTACACTGTAACTTCTTTTTCCAGAGGCTGATGCAGGAGGTCTGTGGCAGAGTGAAGGCTAAAAAACAGAGAAGACATTTATTTGCTGCAACTACCGACTGTACTGAACTTAATGAATGTGATTATTTGTCAACTCAGAGCGACTGTAGACATCGCTGTGGCTGCTGCTGCTAAGGTTATTGTAAAAAATAAGGGTGGGAATAAATGTATGTTTTCAGGACAGCCATATAAGATCAGGATAAGGATAAAACTTACCAGGAGATGACAAAAGTGTGGAACATCTTGGCTTCTGAGGATAAATTGATGGCTTTGGTGGATGGTAAAAGTGATGAATCTGGAAACAAAAAAGGTATTAGAACAAGTCTAAAAGGCAACATTATTAAATGTAAGAAAGAGAATAAGAACATATCTTCTTAGGTGAGTTTGTCAGTCGCCTGTGATGATGTTGCTGGGTTTAGAGAGCTAGTAGAGACTGCAACATTCAAGACAAAATAAGTTGTCAGTTAAAGCTAAAGCTACACTTACTACTGATGTACATACGCTATGGCTCGTGAGCCTGTAAGACTGCACTCTTCCTGTGTCCAGGCTCTTGAGGGACAAAGGCAGTGGTGGCTGAAATCAGTATTTGTGTGTAACTTCATTTTCCATATCATTTCCAGAAGGCTTGAAAAGTGAACAAGAAAATGTTCAGGGTTAACAATCAAAGACTACTGGTATTTTGCATCATTCTGGAGGCTGTACAAATGGAGAAGACATTTTAAATTGATACAATGTCTATTTTAAGAAGGAAGAGCTGGAGACTGAGGAGGAGGCTAAAGGTGCAATGCAATGTTAAATGTTGGAATGAATAATGGAAGGTAGACCAGACTAGTAGATGGTGGGATCTCGTCTGGTTTTGTAGCAGGTAGAGGCTGAAAATCTGAGGCTGGTGGTTTTAAGGTGCAACTTGATGTTTGCTGCAAGTACAGGCTTATAGAGTTTTGTTAATAACACATGTATTTAAAAGTCTTAAAAAGTTCAACATAAACTTAAAACAATCTTGTAAAATCCTAAAATGTAAAATGTGCTCAAAGCAACAGAAATATGTACAAAAGGGTCTGACTTTAGTGGAGTTGGGGTCTCTTGGGGGCGGGCTCTCCAGAGATGTTCACGTCGATGTGAGGCGGACAGGTCTGGTCTGAGCTGGACCCCTGGACCCTCAGAAGACCAGAGGACGTCTCCCCCACGGTGAGGCACGGCCGGTTCAGAGCCTCCCACAATGGCTGCTTGATCTGGCGCCCGAGCTCCAGAGAGTACAGGCGGGGACGACCACTCTTAAGGCTGTGAAATGCACATAGTAAGGATTTATGTCTCACATGACATATTGGGTGAGATACAATTCAGTTACATCATGAACTGACAGTGGATCATTTCACAGATCCACTGACAGAAGCAGACTACAGTCTCTGTGAGTTAAACCTACGTGAGCATGTCGTGTCATGTCATGTCGAGTTGTAGATGCTCTGGTACTGCTCCACCGTGTATCCGTGGATCAACAGAGACTTGTCTCCAGTATTAGAGCTCTGAGGGGTCTGGCCCTCAGCGGGGGGCTGAGCACAAGGCCCAGGAACGCAAGGAGCTCTGCAGCGGCTCTGCAAGGCTCAGGTTCAGGGCATGGAGCAGGGACTGGCAGGTCAGAGGTCACTCTGGGCAGAGGAAGAGAGCTGTGCATGGCTTTAGGTGGGTCAGGAGAGGGCTGAAGGGACAGGGGGGCATTCAGGACCTGACAGGGTTCAGGACAGTTTAGGCTCTGAAACTTAGAGTTCCATTAAATGAAAAGACTATTCACAGGATCAGCCATTTCCCAGTCATTAAGACTGTGATTTACTGACCAGGGTCATTTGAACATCGTGTAAAAGACATAATGACAACGAATGACAGTAATCAGTCTGTAATCTCTGTATTAACTTAACAACTACTTGAGCTACCAAAAAGTATAAGCTCTAAAAGTGAAAGTCCCTCTCACGTATAAACCTGATGTTGTTGGGGTGTGTGTGTCCTGTTCCCTCCTTCCAGTAGCCCTGAGACCTGTCCTGAAGTGTGAACATCGTGCTGCATGTTGTTAAGAGCCAAGGTTTCAGCACACTAAAATGTTCCAAAAAGAACTTTTTTGTCATTTCTGACTGCTTGTAGAATGTGCCATTCTAAACCAGGACCAGGACTAAACCAGGTCTAAAACAATACTAAACCAGGTCTAAACAAGGACTAAACTAGGACTAAATGAGGTCTAAACAAAGACTAAAGCAGGACTAAACAAGGACTAACCTGGCCGTCAACATGATGGACCTCAGTATTTCTAAAATCCTGTGTACGGCCCTGGACCCTCAGCGTGGTCGCCTCCTCTGCCTCGTGCACGCTCCACTACTACAGTGCCTAATCTTCAGTGTTTTTTTTATTTTATTTATTAACTGCCCTCCATTATGTTGTCTGTCTGTGTTCGTCTCTGTGTCAGCCCTGTGACAAGCTGGCCCCTGTCCAGGGTCCAGTCACCCGCGACCCCTAAGGGGAATAAGCGGTAGAAAATGAATGAATGAATGCCCTCCATAATACTGTACATGTATGTACTTTAAAAAGCAGAGCTGATAGAGCTGTATATTGACACAACCTACTACTGCTACTACACCCTGCTTAAAGCCGGTAAAGATAATTATTTAGGTATTAGTGCAGCATAACAGAAGTCATCTGAGAAAAAATGAGACTTTGAGGTCACCTGTGTGCTGTATTATAAGGGTTTTTGTGTTGGAGCGAGGGAAGGAACAGTTTAACCAATGCTTTCATAGGACAGGAGCACTCTGACTGGTCAATACATCCTTTATCTATCCAGAACTAGAATCTATCAGGAATAATGTGAAGGGACTATGGTTTTATTTCAAAATGTATAGCTTATTTACAGTATTTCTTATTTTTTATTTTAAATCATATTTTTAAATCACTTTTACAGTCACAAAATCAGGTAGTGCAGCTTTAAATGTCTGAGTGTGACAATAGTTAGTGTGTTAGAGTGTTGCTGTTCTGCAGGAGCTGAGATGGAAATAAGGACAAATAAAAATCTCTTCAAAACTCACGTTATGAGCATAAACAGGCAAAATTAAAGAAAAACTATAAGTGCGTAAAAAAAACGCACAAAGGTTCCAGAGGGTTCATGTAAATGTAGTCAAATTAAATATGACCAAACCTTCTAAAACTAATAACAAAAACCCCTCCACCAGAGTCATTCACCCAGCGTGAGGAGTTCTTGAGCAAATTCTAAATCATTTAAAACATTACTTGTTAATGAAAAAAATCAATAAATTAACTCAAGCAAAAGGCGTCACACATTTACTCCAGACGCTGAGGGCTAACATAGCCTACATCAAACCTACTGTGTCCATTTGTGGAACAGGGAAAATTATTAGTATTTGGTGAAGTGGAGATCTTTGTGGAAGCAGAAATTTGCCATCTTTGAGTCTTTTAGTGAGCCAGACGAGACGCCTCCTGGCTCACTACACCATCACCTCCAGGGAGAGCCAGACCGCCGTGCGCCTCCTGCTGCCCGGGAGCTGGGTAAGCACGCCGTGTCTGAGGGCACCAAGGCCCTCACCGAGGACGCCAGCTCCAAGTAAACTTTTCATGCTTGCTACATTTATTTTTTTCAGCTATGTTAATATTGGCGCTAATATTAATGAGGTTATTAACGAGCCAAACACATTTATAACAACAGTTATTACGTTACTGACTTGGCATTTTAGCATTTTTCTGGCGGCAAACACCACTTTTACAGCTGCTAGCTTTATTTACACGGCGACCACGGACAAACACAACTCACCAGAGACAGAGGCAGCTGCAGCATGGACCATGGTGGCATCATGGACAAAATGGGCTGTGTTACACTAATTACTGCCCCTGCACAACAGGTAACAATATGGAACTATACTTATTAATAACAGAGTTGGTATATCAATATAAAAAGACCACATGTTGACTCAAAATGAATAAAACATTAAAAATAAAAATAAAATAAATAAATAAAGAATTTGCACTGTCAAGTTTTGAGAATTACGGAAGCGCATAGTAGTCACCAAAAAAAAAAAAAAAAAAAAACTATCTCTTAATTTTGAGAAACTATCGCGTATTTACGAGATAAAGATCAACGTACCCTTTAGGACATTGAATGGCGCCTGTCACAGTAACCAATATGAGACAAAGGTTTTTTAGCAATAGGATAGTAAATACATGGAATGCCCTGCCAGCCTCTGTTGTAACTGCTCCAAGTCTGAACAGCTTATTAGGATTGTTCATTTTGGGTGTAAGCATCAAAGAGGACGATGATTCAGAAGTATAATTAAGTCAGAAGGTTTATTTTAGTATCACACAGGTAAGGTAACAACAGCTGTGCCCCGCTGAAAGGGATAGGGTGCAGGGTTGCCAGATCTGACTGACACTTTCCAGCCCAAATATAACGTAAAACCCGCCAAACGCAATAAAAACCCGCCCAAATCACAACCATTCTACAATCTTAATGATAAAACTGTAATACATATGAAATAGCATATTTTGAGCACACAAAACTTCACAACTGCCAATGGAAAAAGTAATAAACAGTCTCCACAATGAGTGTAATAAAAAAAAAAAAAAAAAGCTCTCTCACAGGGCTGCAGTGTTTACTTTTTTCAACCAATCAGAGATCCATAATTAGACATGTGATTGACAACTAATGACACTAATATTACTACTTATATTTTACAAATTAATTTTATTCATCAATAACCAGCAAATATAAACAATTATTGATCAGGAAATTTTAAAATATTATTAGAATAAATTTATTTTACATTTTCAAAATCCCGCCCCATAAGTGTAAAAATAGCCCAAATATTATAAACCCGCCCAACGCTATTTTTTTCCGCTGAGAGAGAGCAAAAGTAGCCCAATTGGGCGGGAAACCGCCCAATCTGGCAACACTGATAGGGTGAGCAAGCCGTCCAAAAAGGAGTGGTCACAGTTTTTATACTATGTATGACAATGTATGACGATTTCTGCATATCATTAAAATGTTTTCTTCAAGAAACTCCTGTGCCTCGACCAGGCCAGAGTTCTCATTACTGCGGTGCGTAATCTTCGTTATCTTCAGGAGCGTCCCACGCAACGGCAGGGCCGTGGGAGCCCCCACCTGTAACCTTGAGTTTCCTAACTTTGTAACCAGCTCATTATTGTGCACTTTTGCAAATGCACAATGTACTTAATCGCAGAGTGACCTTTAGAGTGAAAGGAGAAAAACATCCTTTAGAATCAAAGCATTCTTAGTACTATTGAAGCGTTTATTAACCTTAGCAGTAGTACATCAAAATATAGTTTAGCGGTAATACGCAAAGCTATATATAGAAATATTCAACAGTTTCATTCTTTTTTTAAACATAATTCTGCATAAAGCCTTAGGCTATTCAATAGAAATAAATACATCTGTAAATATTTGTACAAAAATCCTCACTATGCACTGTAGTAAAAGTAGAGACCAAACATGGACTTGCTCATTCCGGTGGCTTTTTACACTTTATTGGACAACAAAAGACATTATTGGCTATGAAGCGAACATCTGGTCAGAAAAAAATACAAAAGAAACTGATGTTTGAAATGTCTAAATGGAACTGATGGACTAACAGAGGTTGTGGATACAGCTACAGTGTTGTCCATGTAGGAAACATTACCATCTCAGCACAGAAGTTCATGAGTAAATAAAAATATATATAAAAACATATACATACACATATATACACATATATATAACAACAATATCGACTGTCTCCAGTGGTGCTGTGGTGAAGGGCAGTGTCTTTGTCAGAGGAAATGTAATGGAGAGATGGATCCAGCTGCAGCGAGGAGGAGACTGGAGCTCTGCTCCTGATAAAAACACAGGACACGACATTGTTACACCAAACCCCAAAGTGTGCACAAGTAAAGTTTTTGTACCAACAGAAGCTCGTAGGACTGTTGACGTTACATCAGACTTTATTTACACTGAAGCCCTGGGAGTGCTCCCACAGCTCAGGCTGAAGTATTATCTAAAACAATGACATACAGTGAATTTGTTCATTCAGCAGCAGGTCACTGTACAGATGTGTTCATCTGTGACCTGTCACTGGTTTGATGCTAACAGTCTGTGTGCGGTGAGAAGTGGAGGACAGAGGACTACAACACATTCAGGCCACAAAGTGTGATAACAGTGACCACAAAGGACAGGCTCAGACTGACAGGAGTCACTAATGTAATGTTACATCTGAATGTGAAAAGCACAAACACAACAGAACCAGACTGAACCAGAACAGCAGTCTTACCTGGGAAAGTGACAGGAGCATCACTCTCTGCAGCTGCTCAGGTGAACAGTCTCCTGTCCACTTCTCCAGGTGTACTGCTGCTGCTGCAGTGCTGTTTATGAGCATAAATTAAACATCATGTAACTGCAGTAAAAGTATTTCATCACAGACATGCAGTACACAGACTACTCTCTGGATATTCATCTCTCAGTGAATCCACAGAGAGGTGTCCACAGTCATGTCTCTGAAGACTGTAGGCCTCACTTTTCTGAATGAGACAGATCACACATGTGATTAGACAAAGTAATATTTAGCTTTTATAGGGAGCAACCCCAAATGTCTATAACAAAATAACTTATCAGTAACACAATACTAGAAAATGTGAGCTATAACAAACACAGATGACTGAGTTTTACTTGTGTAGTACATTACCTGCCGTGTGAGGACTCAAACACTGGACTCCACTTACTACAGGCAGTAAACTAACCTTAGGTAGCACACCGTGTTTATGTGCGGCTATTGACTGGCACGTAAAGTTCTGCGTGTGTAACTGTGTGTGACTGTAGACGGCTAGCTTTTAGCTGTAAACAAACAGCCTAGACGCCTCGTAACCATCATTAATTTATTATGCAGAGAGAGCGGATCTCCAGACCGCGTTCTTAGACAAACACGGCCCCACTGCGCCAACAGTTCCTCCTCAAAACCTAGGCTATAACTCACCTGTATAACAGAGAGGTCAGGACTCACCTGTGTAACAGCGAGGTCAGGACTCACCTGTATAACAGAGAGGTCAGGACTCACCTGTGTAACAGCGAGGTCAGGACTCACCTGTGTAACAGCGAGGTCAGGACTCACCTGTATAACAGCGAGGTCAGGACTCACCTGTGTAACAGAGAGGTCAGGACTCACCTATGTAACAGAGAGGTCAGGACTCACCTGTGTAACAGAGAGGTCAGGACTCACCTATGTAACAGCGAGGTCAGGACTCACCTGTATAACAGCGAGGTCAGGACTCACCTGTGTAACAGCGAGGTCAGGACTCACCTGTGTAACAGCGAGGTCAGGACTCACCTGTATAACAGCGAGGTCAGGACTCACCTGTGTAACAGAGAGGTCAGGACTCACCTGTGTAACAGAGAGGTCAGGACTCACCTGTATAACAGAGAGGTCAGGACTCACCTGTGTAACAGAGAGGTCAGGACTCACCTGTGTAACAGAGAGGTTAGGACTCACCTGTATAACAGCGAGGTCAGGACTCACCTGTATAACAGCGAGGTCAGGACTCACCTGTATAACAGAGAGGTCAGGACTCACCTGTATAACAGAGAGGTCGGGACTCAGTTGTATAACAGAGAGGTCAGGACTCACCTGTATAACAGAGAGGTCAGGACTCACCTGTATAACAGAGAGGTCAGGACTCACCTGTATAACAGCGAGGTCAGGACTCACCTGTGTAACAGAGAGGTCAGGACTCACCTGTATAACAGAGAGGTCAGGACTCACCTGTGTAACAGCGAGGTCAGGACTCACCTGTATAACAGAGAGGTCAGGACTCACCTGTGTAACAGCGAGGTCAGGACTCACCTGTATAACAGAGAGGTCAGGACTCACCTGTGTAACAGCGAGGTCAGGACTCACCTGTGTAACAGAGAGGTCAGGACTCACCTGTATAACAGAGAGGTCAGGACTCACCTGTGTAACAGAGAGGTCAGGACTCACCTGTGTAACAGCGAGGTCAGGACTCACCTGTGTAACAGAGAGGTCAGGACTCACCTGTATAACAGAGAGGTCAGGACTCACCTGTTAATAACAGAGAGGTCAGGACTCACCTGTATAACAGAGAGGTCAGGACTCACCTGTTAATAACAGAGAGGTCAGGACTCACCTGTGTAACAGAGAGGTCAGGACTCACCTGTATAACAGCGAGGTCAGGACTCACCTGTGTAACAGAGAGGTCAGGACTCACCTGTATAACAGAGAGGTCGATCCGTTGTGGCGCTGTCATCAGAGGAAAACGTGAGGCAGCACAGACTCAGCTCAGCGGTGACTTCTGTCTGTATCCTGTGTGTTACAGTCAGCGTGGCTGTGTTTACCTTCCATCTCCACGCCCGTCCACCACGCCCCTGTAGCACAAAGGCTACTTCCTGAAAGACCGAACTCTACTCCCATTGGCCGCTGGACTCTATGTGACCAAGAATTAATACGTTGTGGTTTATAGCTGACATCTAGTGGCCAGATGAACGGTTCGGACGGACCAAAATGAAAATCATTAAATTATATTACGATATTTTTGTAATAAAACAATTTCATGCACTTGTCATAGTTATTTTAAAATGCTTTAAAAGTTATTTTAAAATGCTTTAAAAGCATTGTTATTTTTTCTGCATAATCTTAAAGTTTACAATTTTCCAAAATCTTACAAATTGAACCTTTACAGCCGTTATAATGTTGCCTTTCCCCCGATGAACTGTGCAGCTACGACATGACGTTAACGCAAGCACGCACAGGTGCTGGTTGCTAAGAGATATTATAGCATCTTTTGGTTCGTGGAAGCGTCATTTTAAAACTTGCAAACTTCTGGCTGCGAGAAAAAGCACAAATTTTGATATTCCGTCGACGATTTCTTCATAAAGGAGACTTTAACTACAGACTTTTAACAAGGACACTTTTACTGACCTCCCACTGACCAGGACTACGAGACCTTTTACAGGAAAAAAACGTGAGATTTTTATATTTCCACATTGCCGCTATTGCCCAGTTTAATTGAGTAAAATGGACATTTGTCCATATTTTAACTGTGTTGTGCGGTGCGTGTCAATTAGGAAAATGTGTCTTCTTGTCCCTGTGTCTTAAAACATGTCTGAAAGTAGCCCAAAACGATGAATAGGCCACCTTCTCTTTATCAATAGGCCTAACAGATGAACAAAACATTAGCTAACACAACCTAGCATCAAACAATAGGTCTACAGTAAGTTGTGACTTAATAATTTGACTCTTTCATAATCGTCTCAGTCACATAACGGCGCTAACGTTAATCCTGCAGTGGATATCACAAATACCATAACGTTATATTCATCCATACAGGGGAGGCCTACTCCGTTTCTTGTTGCCGTTTAGCTTTTTAATCTAGCAGGCTGTGAATGAGAATCTGAAAACAATACATAATATATTGGTAATATATATAATGTCATATGTAATATATAAATGCAGTGGTGGAAGAAGTACTCAATTTCTTTACTTGGGTAAAAGTACAAATAAAGGAAAATTGTAACCTGTCGAATTGTCTCAGTAGCAGAGCAAAATTAACTTTTCCTGAGGGTGAGTCCCAGGTGGACCACTAAACTAACCCCTTTAAAACCCTTCACCTCACAAAGCTGGATAACCACTCAGATATGAAAAGTGGGAAAAAGAAGTGAAGACTTACCTTTCTGAAGCGAAGATTGTTGAGCTGGTCCTCTTCTCAATTAACTGTTACTAAAAAGTGACCTTTCTTTATATAGAGGCAGCAAAAAATGTGAAGCAGTCAGTGTATGTCTTTTTAGGGTGTATTTATTGCTTTCTTTCGTCAGAGCTCGAATCTGTGATTATAGCTTGCTTGACTCAGGATAAGATTTTGGCACTCGTGCGTAGTGCTGAGACAGCGTGGCCGAGAGTGTTTACGCTTCCAATAAGCCCGGGATATATTCACAAAAACAGGCTTCGGGCGTAACTCTGGGCAGCATTATCTTGAGCACATAACGCTTCCATAAAATACCATTTGAATCTATGCCAAGCCAAGAAAAGCCAGTGAATCACACCTCGGCGGACCAAAATACGGCAAAACAGTATTCAGTAAATGAAATTACAGCAAGCCTCTGTGGTAGAAAGTCTACGTCGTTCTCAGAATTTGCACAGCTTATATACAGTTCAAGGTGGCCTCATATCACCTCATATCACCTCATATCACCTCATTAGGGACTTCCCACCATGTCCTTATTTGTACTTCCTTCTTGACCTTATTTGTACTTTCTGACCTCAGTTCCCCTTCTGGGACTTTCCACTAACCTCATCTACACTCCCCTCATTTCCTGTGTGAAACTGCGCAGCCGCACACTACCTCTTTATCAGTCACCTCTCTTTGACCTCTTACTCTGCCTATAGATTACAATGGTATTTAACACATACTTAAAACAATTTGTTTCTTACTTTTAGCATACTTTTTGTAATTCTAAATATCACATAATAGTCACATCATTACATTGGTATCCCCTTGTAAAGCAAACGCATTAATGAAAAGAAAAGACAAATGAATAATAAGTAGAACATCTTGAGTACTTATGATGATTAAATGAATAATGAGTAACATAGTAAAATAACATAGTATGTGTATAAGCATTCATAGCAAATTTAGCTTTAGCAAATTTATCACTTAAGCAGTCAAGACTTTAGCTTAAACATATTATAAGCATTATGAGCATTATATACTATACTGTGTGACGTCACATTCACGCACCCTGAGGCGGCCTCTGGTGGTGATTAGCCGGGCCTTCAACATCCTCCTCCGTGAATGTGACGTTCACACAGAGGCAAAGCTCAGTTTAAATCCAACAATGATGGTCAAGATAATTAATCTGTCAGTCCATACTTCTTCATCAACTGTAATCCAATGATTCTTCATCAGCTGTAATCCATTTTGTTTGTTAAGCGTTAGTCCAGTCATTACTTTCTTTTGTGTCCTTTTCGGTTCCCTTATTTTCTCTCATGTTCCTTGTCCATTTCTTGGCCCTTGAGGGCCCTTAAATCCTCCTTGCTCATATTTATCACTGGGGGGTCATCTGGCCCCAGTCTACGGCTCCACTCAGCCTCAGCGGCCTTAGACCAAGTAAAAATATGCTCCACTTGATAAATTCCCTCGTTCCAGCCAGTCTCCATAGGGCCATGAGTGATGTTTAGCAGGTCAGGACGCATGACCCCTAGTCCTTTGATGACCACGAACCTAGGGGAGTAACGCCTTGTCCACTTCTCTCAGGACACTACCAGGCGATAATGCCTCTGAGCTTGTTCGCTTACATTCTGTACAGCCTCCTGTACTTCGATGTCTGCAGACCTCCGTGGCACATGGCCACCATCTGAATATATGGTGATAAACTTCACTGTCCGTCTCCGTACAGGATTTAACTTCAGGTCCTCCACCATCTTACTGTCACTCCGCCATTGTCTCATCTCCTTTGGAGTTGAAAACCGCTATTGTCCAGTTAAAGTATAATGGGTCATTCCTACTAGTGTGTGGATAATATCCACAGGAAGGGCACAATGGGTGCCCACAGTCACTAAATCCTGGCCTAGCCTTTCTCTGCTTCAAGGCATGCCGTCTCCTTATCTTTTGCTTCTTTTGTTCCTTTTTCTTACCCTTAGCTCCTGCGCTAGGCTTTTTCTTTCTTTTGACTCTTGGGTCAGCTTGTTTTGCCTCAGCATGTGCTTGAGCATACTCATACTTGAGCAACATATTTAATATCACCACTGTTTTCCACCTGACAATTCGATCCACAGTCTTATTAAAGCTCCAATTGATAGCCTCCTCTTTCCTTACTTGTTCCTGTAGTGTGACCGCTTCGCACTCTGATTGCTCGCAACTACAGTTAGTTCCTTTGTTATACCATGAATCTTGCCCCCCATACACTGTAAGGTTCATTCTGCTCCTCCAGGATAGACATCGCAGGCTTTCCCCTGCCTTATGAGTCACACATCTGAGTAACATGGTAAGGGCTGATCCTTTTGGGTTTACTTGAACAACTTCACATGTTTTGTTGCCATTAGCCGAGCCATTTCCTACTGTTGGATTGCCTACCTTCTTTAAGATGGCCACAGCCTTTTCTAATATAGTCTTATTGAAATTCCCTGTAACATTCATCTTCTCTTGATTCTTTAGTTCTAGTCGGTCAATCTCTTCCGACCGGTAGGTGACTATCCCAACATTCTCCATTATCTTTACTTCAGTAGCTAACTCTAAAGTGGTCTGTGTCAGACCCAGCAAAACAATTATTACTCCTAAACCTAGAAAGAATGGTGCTGTCAGGCACAATATAAGACAACACCTTCGCCTTCCCTTGTTGCGTTCATCTTCTGCTAATTTTGCAACGATCCTATTCCCAACTCTCTCATACATCTCCTCCTCCGAACTATACTCCTCGAGCATTCGGTCGTTTTCCATTGTTCTGCCTCTGTCCTCCTCTGGCCACCAGGCTCTGCTCCAGGCAAAGCCTTCCCAACTTTCACACACTTTTCATTTGCCCAAACGACAAATTGATTCCTGGGGTGATCCAGCCTTGCTCCTGCATCACGGCAGACACCAGAGATGCAGCGCTCATATCCTCCCCTTCCCCATCTTTCCCACTGTCATATCCCCCCCCCCTTTTCCCCTTTTACCCGCACGGCTTTTGCCATTTTAAAATTAGTTGCGTCGGATTTACCCTTTTTCTGCTCATTAAGGTTATTACGTTACCGTCGATCAAAGCTACTTCGTCGCTTCCTTCCAGATCAGTCGTAACATATTTACCGGCGTTTATTATGCCTCGCTTAATCCATACCTGATCTCCGACCTGTAATACACACGGCTTTGGATCAGTTTGTTTTTCATGTCTCTCTAGCTTTGGCATAGATAACCATTGGTTAATTTTCAGTAACCTTACAGGTTCATCCCAAGGCTCATCCGATTCCGCAATCAACTCTTTCACTCTCCCCACTGCCCTTTCAGCGCAACCATTTGTTTTGCTAGCATAGGGAGTCGAATGTACATGTTGAATCCTCAGCGCCTCTAGCGCATCTTCAAATTGCTTGGAGGTAAACATGGTGGCATTGTCTGTCCTTACTGACTCTATTTCATCTAGCGGTGTTACAAACTCACAGAGATGTTGTACCGCCTCACTTGCAGATTCCCTTTTAATAGGATAAACCCGGGTATATCCTCCGGCGTTATCCACTATTACTAAGAACTTGTCGTGGCCCCTCCTAGTCTTACTATTGAGGTGGCCTACGTCCATGGAAATGTGACGCCCTTGGGTTGCACATTTTATTTTCAGTTCCTCAGTTTGTACCTTTCTCATCCCTCCTTTGAGAGCGCATTTTTCACATGCCTGCTTTATTTCCTTAAACTTCTCTTTCCAGCCCTGGACTTGCACCTCCTGTCTCTTGAGCCATATCTCTATTCTTTTCTGACCCGCATGACCTAGTGCTTTATGTGCCATTTCAATGAAACCTTCCTTTTCCTCCTCTGGCACTACCATCCTACCATTTTGATACCAAGACTTAGGGATATAGGCTGCCCTTGTCTCTAACAAAGCTCCTGCCTGTCTGGACTGAGCTAGCTTGTCTACTTCCTGGTTTCCTTTTCCTTTCCCATCCGTCACAGGACGGTGACTGTGGATATGTTCTACCCAAATCCTCTTCTTTTGTGCTAATTGGGATATGACTATCCACTTTTCCATGTGTTCCAACTCCTTTCCCTTATGGGTTTGAAAGTTAGTTTGTCTCCATATCCCCAGATTTTGGTCGAATCCCTCAACCACGTACTTACTGTCCGAGATTATCTTAATATCGCGGAATTTTTTCCTGTCTGCCCAGGCTAGGGCCTTCATAAAGGCCTCTATTTCGGCAGTCTGTGCTGATCCCTTTACTTGACCTCGCTGTTGAAACAACTTTCTGCCTAATGGATCATAAGCGATCCAGGCCCAAACTGCATTGTCCCTGTCCTGGTTTTTCTTACTTCCGTCTGTGTATATTATCACTTTGGGTAAGAACTTTATCACTTTCTCTGTTTTTGGTGCTTTAGGGGGTGGATCGCCACTCAGCCTAAACTGCCACTTGGGGTCTATTAAAAGCATTTGCCATTTGCCCCATCTTGACTGGTAGGCCTTGGCCCCTTCCACTGTGTCTTTCGATAGCTCTTTCAACAGTGGCCAGGTAGTCCTTATATCCACAGAGTCTGGGTCCCCATATTTTTTGAGGCCTTTGTAAGCTGCATAGAGGAGTGATAACTCCTTTTCCAGTCCAGTGTATCACAACTCTGTGGGGGAAAACACTTTGCTGATCAGTAGGCTAGGCTGTTTGGACCCTGAATTGTATATCCACAGGGTTCCTCCTCTGTCCGTTAATTCTGTCTCTATTCTGAGGGGAGACTGTGCCTCTCTCGGCTCAAGTTCCACCGCCCTCTCTTTACTGTATTCGACCAGTTTTTCCCACTCTGCTTGCTCTGTTTGAGTCAAATCTCGGTTATGTACAGTTAGTTTTTCATCTGTTCTTGTCCTTAGGCCCTTTTTCAGCTCATGCACTGCCATGGCCTTTTCTGCAAAGTGTGGCACGTGCCCGCTTACATAAATCAGTTTCCCCATGGCGGACTCTAAATCTAGTAAAGTTTTGAGCATAGGGATGTTCTCAAAATAGTCGGATGCAACCGCTCTCCCTATTTTATTCACTGTAAATCCCAGATACTTTACTTCATTTACCCCTATTTGGCATTTCTTTAGACCTATCTTCATCCCTGCTTCTTTTAGTCGCCTCAGTACTTCGTCTAACACACAGAAATGCTCATCCTGGGTTTCCATTGTCCAATATATGTCATACATATGAGCCATCCCTAACTGCAGGTGTTAGTGCTCCTTCACTGGGCATGCGATATTCAACCTGGTCTGCAGGTCCTCTATTTCCTAGCCTCACTTTTTTTTTTTTTTTTTTTTTTTTTTTTTACGCTGTTTACGCGTGAGTAGCCCTGGGCTCTCTCGCTCTAACAGGTCAGGGTCTTTTAAAACCCACACTCCCTGATTGGTGTGGCGAGGGTCAAGGTTCTGGTGGTTATATCGTTGATCGTACCCTGCTTTAAGGTAGGTCCACTGGTTTGCCTCACTGACCGTAAATCTATCCAGGGCCTTTTCCAGGCTCTGGGCTATCTTTTTATCTGGACATAGTATTACGGGTACTAGGTTTCTCCTCTGAACCATATTGCATCCTATGGCCGCAGCTCGTACCGCTAGTTCTGGGTCATATTCAAAAATTCCCGAAATTCCCGTCATAACTACTCCTTTTATGGGACTGAGTCTTTTGCCCTCTCTTTCGTCCTGGACATGGTCTAAAAGCGACAAAGGCCCTAAATAGGACTTTACCAACTTTACCATTTGGCTTGTTGCAGGTTATAACCTTTCTTTTGGCGACCAACAATGATGAATTATCTCCTTAAATGGCCCCCACTGTGAGTTTTCCGCCCAATGCAGGGAGCATGACGTGTCACTATGCTCCGGCAGGGGCAAATAGTCCTCCAGCCGTGTCTGATGCCAGTTTATTTCGTCAGGCCATATATTGCGAATGGCTTTAGCTATGCCTCCGTTATGCGTGTTGAATATTTCTACATATGGCTTTGCGTATTACCACTAAACTATATTTTGATGTACTACTGCTAAGGTTAATAAACGCTTCAATAGTAATAAGAATGTTTTGATTCTAAAGGATGTTTTTCTCCTTTCACTCAAAAGGTTACACTCTGCGATTACGTGCATTGTGCATTTGCAAAAGTGCACAATAATAAGCTGGTTACAAAGTTAGGAAACTCAAGGTTACAGGTGGGGGCTCCCACGGCCCTGCCGTTGTGTGGGACGCTCCTGAAGATAACGAAGATTACGCACCGCAGTAATGAGAACTCTGTGGCCTGGTCTCGAGTTTCTTGAAGAATACATTTTAATGATATGCAGAAATCATCATACATTGTCATACATAGTATAAAAACTGTGATCACTCCTTTTTGGACAGCTGGCTCACCCTATCCCTTTCAGCGGGGCCTGCTGTTGTTACCGCACCTGTGTGATACTAAAATAAACCTTCTGACTTGATTATACTTCTGAATCATCGTCCTCTTTGATGCTTACACCCAAAATGAACAATCCTAATATGCGCTAAGTCCACATTTACTGAATTAATAATGGCTAGCGGACCAAAACTTAGTGCCGACCAATCTACCTCTTCTAACGTGGTTCTGATCAGAAACACACCACCCATTCTATCTATGTCTCTCTGCCGGGGCTCGCCTGCTCTTTCTTTTGCACTAGCTTCTTCCCCACCTGGCGCATAGGGCGGCGGTCTTTCCTTAGGGTGCTCATTGTCACTTTCCTCGTCACTGTTAAATCCTTTTGGCTCAATGGATACTGAATACTCATCTTCTTCTAGTTCCCTGTCCACCTTGTTATGTAATGCCATTGCCATGCTGTCTACCTCCAAACGTAACCCCCGTATTTCCCTGACTCAAAATTCGGTCGTTAAGTATATGTGAATCCCACACTCTTCGGGGACCACTTTCCTGACCTATACAAGGGACTAGTTGATAACTACAGTACCACTATAACGTACCCTTGTGTTTCCTGACTCAAAATTTGGTCGTTAAGTATACGTGAATCCCACACTCTTCGGGGACCACTTTCCTGACCTATACAAGGGACTAGTTGATAACTACAGTACCACTATAATGTACCCTTGTGTTTTCCTGACTCAAAATTCGGTCGTTAAGTATATGTGAATCCCACACTCTTCGGGGACCACTTTCCTGACCTATACAAGGGACTAGTTGATAACTACAGTACCACTATAACGTACCCTTGTGTTTTCCTGACTCAAAATTCGGTCGTTAAGTATATGTGAATCCCACACTCTTCGGGGACCACTTTCCTGACCTATGCAAGGGACTAGTTGATAACTACAGTACCACTATAACGTACCCTTGTGTTTCCCTGACTTAAAATTCGGTCGTTGCACTTAGCGTCCCTAGCGAACGCGGCTCTCCTAACCGTGTGCCTATATACGTGAATCCCACGCTCTTCGGGGACCACTTTCCTGACCTATAAAACGGGACTAGGTGATGGCTGAACCACCACGATAGCGTACCCCCGTCAGTGTTTGTATTGGGCTGCGACCCCCACTGAACGCTAGTCCTACTCGCCTATAGCAGAGTTATAAAAAGAAAATCCCTACGTTCCCCAGACGCAAGTGGAGCTCGCCTGTTCTACGCAGCTAAGCGACCTTACGCACTGGGTGCCTGTAGAGTAGTGAATTGGAGGGTGGCCAGTCCTCTTCTTCACTACCCTCGAGTTTTAACGGTTAATTAAGGTCCACAAGGTACCTCACCCGGGTTTAAATCTATGACCTGAACAATTAACGTTAGTATTAGTCAATTTTTCAAGTCCCTGTTCGGGCGCCATGTCGAATTGTCTCAGTAGCAGAGCAAAATTAACTTTTCCTGAGGGTGAGTCCCAGGTGGACCACTAAACTAACCCCTTTAAAACCCTTCACCTCACAAAGCTGGATAACCACTCAGATATGAAAAGTGGGAAAAAGAAGTGAAGACTTACCTTTCTGAAGCGAAGATTGTTGAGCTGGTCCTCTTCTCAATTAACTGTTACTAAAAAGTGACCTTTCTTTATATAGAGGCAGCAAAAAATGTGAAGCAGTCAGTGTATGTCTTTTTAGGGTGTATTTATTGCTTTCTTTCGTCAGAGCTCGAATCTGTGATTATAGCTTGCTTGACTCAGGATAAGATTTTGGCACTCGTGCGTAGTGCTGAGACAGCGTGGCCGAGAGTGTTTACGCTTCCAATAAGCCCGGGATATATTCACAAAAACAGGCTTCGGGCGTAACTCTGGGCAGCATTATCTTGAGCACATAACGCTTCCATAAAATACCATTTGAATCTATGCCAAGCCAAGAAAAGCCAGTGAATCACACCTCGGCGGACCAAAATACGGCAAAACAGTATTCAGTAAATGAAATTACAGCAAGCCTCTGTGGTAGAAAGTCTACGTCGTTCTCAGAATTTGCACAGCTTATATACAGTTCAAGGTGGCCTCATATCACCTCATATCACCTCATATCACCTCATTAGGGACTTCCCACCATGTCCTTATTTGTACTTCCTTCTTGACCTTATTTGTACTTTCTGACCTCAGTTCCCCTTCTGGGACTTTCCACTAACCTCATCTACACTCCCCTCATTTCCTGTGTGAAACTGCGCAGCCGCACACTACCTCTTTATCAGTCACCTCTCTTTGACCTCTTACTCTGCCTATAGATTACAATGGTATTTAACACATACTTAAAACAATTTGTTTCTTACTTTTAGCATACTTTTTGTAATTCTAAATATCACATAATAGTCACATCATTACATTGGTATCCCCTTGTAAAGCAAACGCATTAATGAAAAGAAAAGACAAATGAATAATAAGTAGAACATCTTGAGTACTTATGATGATTAAATGAATAATGAGTAACATAGTAAAATAACATAGTATGTGTATAAGCATTCATAGCAAATTTAGCTTTAGCAAATTTATCACTTAAGCAGTCAAGACTTTAGCTTAAACATATTATAAGCATTATGAGCATTATATACTATACTGTGTGACGTCACATTCACGCACCCTGAAGCGGCCTCTGGTGGTGATTAGCCGGGCCTTCAACATAACCTTAAAACTGTACTTAGTAAAAGTAAGTATTTACTTTGAAATGTACTTGTAAGTAAAAAAGGACAAGTATTTGGCACAGACTTGAGAAATCAATGTGTTAAATGTGAGGGATTTTGCTGAAAAACTGTGCTGATTATTGATGAAATGAACAAAGTTCAAATGTGAGGTCTTCTGTCTTTTTCTAAAGGAGTATTACTTCACAGCATATTTTATATTTAAGTACTGTGTGTCTCCAATAAGGGTAGGATAAAAACACATGATTTTAAACCAAAACTCAAAATACTTTGTACCTCAAACCAATTCATAAATGTATTGGAGTAAACTACAGATACTTGCTCTAAAATGTAGTGAAGTAAAAGTAAAAGTACCCCTTTACTCAATTTACTCAAGTAAAGACCAGATGCATGAAAATTGTACTTAAATAAAGTAACAAAGTATTTTTACTGTGATACATTAGACCACTGTATAAATGTGTGCCATCATATATTGTATACTCCTGACAGTAGTGTGCTGACAGTATTTCTCTCCACAGATCTGTCTGCACCGATGGCCCAGCGCTGGTGCTGGACGACCCGTCCTGGGTCTCCCCACGTGCTCGTCCTGCACAGGCTCCACACACACACCACACCCATGACCACACTCACTGTTACCTCTGCCCCCACCTCCACAGGCCCCTCTAACTCTGCCTTTCTGTCTGTCTCTCCACAGCAGACACAGGACGACTTCTGGACCTGTGTTCAGGTTCCAAACCCTGAGTGCCCTGGCATCCCTCGCCTCATCCTGCGCAGGATCCCCGCCTCAGGCCCTAAGTCCACTCACACACTGTCCTCCTCTTCCTCCTGCTCCCCCTCCTCTTCCAGTTCCTCCTCCTCTTCCTCCTCTAGCTCCAGCACTGACTCCCCCTCCTCTTCCAGTTCCTCTCCCTCTTCCTCCTCTAGCTCCAGCACTGACTCCCCCTCCTCTTCCAGTTCCTCCTCCTCTTCCTCCTCTAGCTCCAACACTGACTCCCCCTCCTCTTCCAGTTCCTCCTCCTCTTCCTCCTCTAGCTCCAGCACTGACTCCTCCTCTACCTCAGACTCTAGCTCCTCCTCCCCCTGCTCCTCTCCTGCTCCTCGCTGTCGTAAACGCTCTCGTTCTGCTGACAGGATCCAGAGGCTCAGCTCTAGCTCTTCCTCCCCCTGCTCCTCTCCCTCCTACTCACCTCCTCGCCCCACTTTCCTCTTTCCTCTCGCTGCTAAAGGCTGTGAGCTCAGCTGTAGCTCTAGCTCCTCATCATGCTCTTCTCCCTGCTGCTCCACCTCTGTCCCCCCTCGCTCCTCTGCACTCTGTCCTCCTCCTCCTCCTAAGATCCGTAAAATCTCACCTCCTCCTCCTGCCAAGGTGTCTAGGCTAATTTCTTCTGTTCTTGCTAAGGTCCCTAAGATCTCACCTGTTCCTCCTGCTAAGGTCCCTAGGACCGCTAGGCTGATTTCTCCCCTTCCTGACAAAAGTTCTAAGTTGAGCTTCTCCGTGCTCCCTTCCTCTTTTTCTCTTGATGTTTCTGGGCCTTGTCCTCAGCCACATAAGGAGCCAGCTGCTCCTAGTGAGCCCCTGGTGCCTCCTTCCTGTGCTCCCAGGACTAACTCTGTGGTGTCCTCTGCTCCCCGCAGGGCTCCTGCCACCTCCTGGGCTCTTCCCACCTCCTGGGCCCCACCCACCCCCAGGGCTCCACCCACCCCCAGGGCTCCTCCTCTCACTCCTGCTGCACCCCCCAGGTCCCAGCCACGCCGTGAGCCTGTGGCCCTGTTCCCTGGACCCACGCCGGACTGGGTGAGGAGGATGGAGGACTGGGAGAGGCAGCGTTTGCTTGACTGGAAGCACCACAACAGGTCACGTGAACCACAAAGGCGACGTCGAGTAAAAAGACACTTTTACACTTATTGAAAACTGATGCTCTCTCTCTCTGTTTTTGAGATGCGGAGTTTCAAGGATCCACAACTTCAGGGACAGAAATCTGAGTATCAGCAGGTTAAGTATGCATTTTTATACTTTTATTTTTAAACCTTTTAAAGTGTGCTGTCTGTGGTGTGGTGTAAAAAATGTTGGTAGTGGGTAGTTCTAGTTTAAGATAAATGTGTTAATTGTTGTCTGTGTTGTCCTGTGTTGTGTTGTGTGTTACAAAAAAAAAAAAAAAAAAAAAAAAAATGGTGGCGGGTAGTAGTAGTATAAGATAAATGTGTTAATTGTTGTCTTTGTTGTCCTGTGTTGTGTTGTGTGTTACAAAAAAAAAAAAAAAAAAAAAATGGTGGCGGGTAGTAGTAGTATAAGATAAATGTGTTAATTGTTGTCTGTGTTGTCCTGTGTTGTGTTGTGTGTTACAAAAAAAAAAAAAAATACAAAAAAAAATGGTGGTGGGTAGTAGTTTAAGTTAAATGTGTTAATTGTTGTCTGTCCTGTGTTGTGTTGTGTGTTACAAAAAAAAAAAAATGGTGGTGGGTAGTACTAGTTTAAGTTAAATGTGTTAATTGTTGTCTGTCTTGTGTTGTGTTGTGTGTTACAAAAAAAAAAAAAAAAAATGGTGGCGGGTAGTAGTAGTATAAGATAAATGTGTTAATTGTTGTCTGTGTTGTCCTGTGTTGTGTTGTGTGTTACAAAAAAAAAAAAAAAAAAAAAATGGTGGTGGGTAGTAGTAGTATAAAATAAATGTGTTAATTGTTGTCTGTGTTGTCCTGTGTTGTGTTGTGTGTTACAAAAAAAAAAAATACAAAAAAAAATGGTGGTGGGTAGTAGTTTAAGTTAAATGTGTTAATTGTTGTCTGTCCTGTGTTGTGTTGTGTGTTACAAAAAAAAAAAAATGGTGGTGGGTAGTACTAGTTTAAGTTAAATGTGTTAATTTTTGTCTATGTTGTGTTGTGTGTTACAAAAAAAAAAAAAATACAAAAAAAATGGTGGTGGGTAGTAGTAGTTTAAGTTAAATGTGTTAATTGTTGTCTGTCTTGTGTTGTGTTGTGTGTTACAAAAAAAAAAAATGGTGGTGGGTAGTACTAGTTTAAGTTAAATGTGTTAATTGTTGTCTGTGTTGTCCTGTGTTGTGTTGTGTGTTACAAAAAAAAAAAAAATACAAAAAAAAAAATGGTGGTGGGTAGTAGTAGTTTAAGTTAAATGTGTTAATTTTTGTCTATGTTGTGTTGTGTTGTGTGTTACAAAAAAAAAAAAATACAAAAAAAAATGGTGGTGGGTAGTAGTAGTTTAAGTTAAATGTGTTAATTGTTGTCTGTCTTGTGTTGTGTTGTGTGTTACAAAAAAAAAAAAAAAAAAAATGGTGATGGGTAGTAGTAGTTTAAGTTAAATGTGTTAATTGTTGTCTGTGTTGTCCTGAGTTGTGTTGCGTGTTACAAAAAAAAAAAAAAAAAAATGGTGGTGGGTAGTAGTAGTTTAAGTTAAATGTGTTAATTGTTGTCTGTGTTGTCCTGAGTTGTGTTGCGTGTTACAAAAAAAAAACAAAAAAAAAACAGGGTGATGGTGGTGGTTGTTAGAATCTAAGTGATTTTGAAGTCATATTAAATGTTGCATTACTATTAACTGTTAGTATATGTACAGTACAATGGCATTGGAACAAAGACGGTAAAAGGTGAGTATTAATTACCTATGATTCATTTAATAAAATATTGTTACAGTATTGCTTGCCATCTTTTTATTTTGCTTTTTCAGAAGGAGAGAGACAAAAGAGATCCAGCAGGAAAATCCAACGGAAAATGGAGAGTAGATAAGATGACATAGGCTACAAGAGACACTAAAGAAAAGGAGGCAAACAAAAACAAAGGTACAGTAATAATTGTTATTAAAAAGAAAGCGGTGAAGGGAAGTGGACCGGGTTAATTCAAATTCTTCAAATCTATCTCAGTTGTCTTAAAGTGGTGGAGAAAGTGGAGCGATGGAGAGGAGGAGGCAGGACAAGTCAACACATTTACACTGAAGGTAAAAAAAATACTGTGCAGCAAAATGACATTCACTAAATACTCTTTCTGTAGCAGTACAAAGCAATTTGAGAAAACTCATTTTGACATGATTTATGATGAATAACTACTACTTCTACACAGACACATGTTGTTGCTGTAAGAAGTATTAATGCACAACAGACAAAATGAAAACATACGAGAGAAGAAGAGGACAAGAAAACTAAAAACAAACAAAAGATATGTTTTTTTAATTGTGTAATTGAAATGTTCAGCTATATTTCTCTGAGACTAATCTTTGCCCTGTTTTTTTTTTATATATATTTTGGGTGTAAAAATAGTCTGGCTGCCACAGTGATATGAGGAGGACAAAAAAGTGTATTATTCTTATGTTTATAAAGAGACATGAGAAACAAGTAAAGAAGATCAAAACCTGCTGAAAACAAACAACAGGTATGCATTTAGTTATTTTTATTGTGTTTGTAATTTAAATACTCTGCAACATTTTTCTCAAACTACACTTTGCTTGTTTACTTTGGTTTACAGCTTTTTGGTGCAAAAGTACAAAATTGTTCTGGCTGACAAACCAAAAAAAAAAAAAATAATAGAAATGCTTTGGAGGAAGCAGACTGAAAATATATAGAAGTGAAGAGGATGAGAAAGCCCAAAACAAAGAAAAGATATGTTTATTTTCATTAATTGTGTTCTTTACCTTAATTTCATTGTTAAGCTCTTTTCTAAACCTTGCTTGTTTGTTTGCTTGTTTTTTTGTAGGTGCAAAAGTGGTTCAGCTGAGATCTGAAGAGAATGGAAAGAAGAAAATCAAGAAAAGATAAGTATTTAAGGGATTACTTATTTATTATAATATTGTAAAGTTTATACATGTTTTGTTCAACATTTTCACACTAAAGGCAAATTATTACTGTACAGTAAGTAGCATTCATTACATGTTTTAGACTAATGAAATGATGAATTTTATTCTAGCTTGAAAAATAATAACATATACTATTAACTTGTATTTTACTTTTACAGGATTCAAATGAGAGCCATGCTAACACTGTAACAAAAGGTGAGGTTACTGGTCCCCTGTTATGCTAAATCAACTTTTTGGAGCTTTTTACCATGTTATAATGTTGTTTCCACCTCAAAAACATACCTGGAGTAGTATTATGTTTCATTCACACTTGTTTGAGTAATCCTGTCTGCTGAATTTAAGGTCTTTGAGGAAGAGGTTCTTATAAAACAAGACAAAGAATATGTACTTTTATTGTCTATAGTGTATTTAATGTTCAACTACATTTTTCTGGGACTAAACTGTGCATTTTTCTTTCTTTGTTTTATTACTTGTAGGGGTCAAAACGGTCTAGCTGCCTTAAAGAGGATGACCTAAAGAAGATGAATAGATTGAAACTAAGAAAAGAAATGTATTGGAGGAAGACATACTGATATGAAACAAGAATATATATGGGAGGTGAAGAGGACAAGAAAACTAAAAACAAACAAAAGATATGTTTTTTTTTATTGTGTAATTGAAATGTTCAGCTATATTTCTCTGAGACTAATTTTTGCCTCTTTTTTTTTTTTCATTTTTATATTTTGGGTGTAAAAATAGTCTGGCTGCCACAGTGATATGAGGAGGACAAAAAAGTGTATTATTCTTATGTTTATAAAGAGACATGAGAAACAAGTAAAGAAGATCAAAACCTGCTGAAAACAAACAACAGGTATGCATTTAGTTATTTTTATTGTGTTTGCCATTTAAATATTCTGCAACATCTTTCTAAAACTTCGCTTTGCTTGTTTACTTTGGTTTCCAGTTTTTACAAACGTGCAAAATTGTTCTGACTGACAAAAGAAAAAAAAAAGAAAATAATAGAAATGCTTTGGAGGAAGCAGACTGAAAATGTATAGAAGTGAAGAGGATGAGAAAGCCCAAAGCAAAGAAAAGATATGTTTATTTTCATTAATTGTGTTCTTTACCTTAATTTCATTGTTAAGCTCTTTTCTAAACCTTACTTGTTTGTTTGCTTGTTTTTTTGTAGGTGCAAAAGTGGTTCAGCTGAGATCTGAAGAGAATGGAAAGAAGAAAATCAAGAAAAGATAAGTATTTAAAGGATTACTTATTTATTATAATATTGTAAAGTTTATACATGTTTTGCTCAACATTTTCACACTAAAGGCAAATTATTACTGTACGGTAAGTAGCATTCATTACATGTTTTAGACTAATGAAATGATGAATTTTATTCTAGCTTGAAAAATAATAACATATACTATTAACTTGTATTTTACTTTTACAGGATTCAAATGAGAGCCATGCTAACACTGTAACAAAAGGTGAAGTTACTGGTCCCCTGTTATGCTAAATCAACTTTTTGGAGCTTTTTACCATGTTATAATGTTTCCACCTCAAAAATATACCTGGAGTAGTATTATGTTTCATTCACGCTTGTTTGAGTAATCCTGTCTGCTGAATTTAAGGTCTTTGAGGAAGAGGTTTTTATAAAACAAGACAAAATGAAAATACATTGGAAGTGAAGTAGATAAGAAAGCCTAACAACGTAGAAAAGATATGTACTTTTATTGTCTATAGTGTATTTAATGTTTAACTACATTTTTCTGGGACTAAACTTTGCATTTATTTGTTTGTTTTATCACTTTTAGGGGTCAAAGCGGTCTAGATGCCATGAAGAGAAAAGTCCTGAAGAGGATGAATAGAATGAAAGTAAGAAAAGAAATGTATTGGAGGAAGACATACTGATATGAAACTACAATATAAATGGGATATGAAGAGGACAAGAACAGTAAAAACAAACAAAAGATATGTTTTCTAATTGTGTTAAGTAATTTAAATGTCCAGCTACATTTCTCTGAGACTAATCTTTGTCTCTTTTATTTTTTCTTATATTTATTTATTTAAGAAATGAAATAACTCCCATATTCTCCCATACCAAGCAACCCTGTAGTCGAGAACCTCCACAACTGCTACGAGTATCCCATTTCCCGCCATCTTGGTCACAGCCAGTCTCATCCGGTGTCTGCCTACAAACCTCAACTTGTTTTACTACAGACTGGTGCGGATAGTGGGAGACTAGGCCCAGGACAGCGCTTTGCCCCCACTAAAATCCACAACATTCCGCAGCAGTTCGGTGGATACGCCATTAAACGACTAGGAGACGACGAGCCTATGGAGCAGACAACTACACAGACACCAGTGACTCACAAGCCAGACAAGACTTACACTTTCCCCCCACGCCACACGCAGTCCTACAAGCCACAGCAGCCGAGCGTTCACCACAGGAGCAAGTGGATGAGGATCAGGTCCAGTCAGCTAACAGGTCAATAGATGTGTATGCATTTTTATCATCATAATTTGTAATATTGTTTACTGATGTTCTTGTTTTCTTTCTAGGTGCAGCTGGAGTCTTTGGATAAATGTTTTGTAATTAGTTGTGATGAGATGTTCTCATTTTGTTTGTACTGTAAACATTACTTTTTTTTATATAAAACTCAGTCAAGTATTAGAATGCTGTTTCACGACTTCAAATCAAAGGCTGAATAGCATTAAGTACATATTACTCTCAGGGTAGTTTAAGCCAATTGTGGATCGGTATCAATTCCCACCACTTGTTTCATTGATGTACTATTAACTGAAGTGTACATTTTTTAAATAAACAGGCTGTGCTTAACTGAGTGTTGTGTTAGAACAGTTTTTTAAATGCTATGTTAATATAGTGAACTAAATAGTTTCATTCTTTTTTTTAAACATAATTCTGCATAAAGCCTTAGGCTATTCAATAGAAATAAATACATCTGTAAATATTTGTACAAACATCCTCACTATGCACTGTAGTAAAAGTAGAGACCAAACATGGACTTGCTCATTCCGGTGGCTTTTTACACTTTATTGAACAACAAAAGACATTATTGGCTATGAAGCGAACATCTGGTCAGAAAAAACTACAAAAAAAACTGATGTTTGAAATGTCTAAATGGAACTGATGGACTAACAGAGGTTGTGGATACAGCTACAGTGTTGTCTGTGTAGGAAACATTACCATCTCAGCACAAGTTCATGAGTAAATAAAAATATATATAAAAACATATCGACTGTCTCCAGTGGTGCTGTGGTGAAGGGCAGTGTCTTTGTCAGAGGAAATGTAATGGAGAGATGGATCCAGCTGCAGCGAGGAGGAGACTGGAGCTCTGCTCCTGATAAAAACACAGGACACGACATTGTTACACCAAACCCCAAAGTGTGCACAAGTAAAGTTTTTGTACCAACAGAAGCTCGTAGGACTGTTGACGTTACATCAGACTTTATTTACACTGAAGCCCTCGGAGTGCTCCCACAGCTCAGGCTGAAGTATTATCTAAAACAATGACATACAGTGAATTTGTTCATTCAGCAGCAGGTCACTGTACAGATGTGTTCATCTGTGACCTGTCACTGGTTTGATGCTAACAGTCTGTGTGCGGTGAGAAGTGGAGGACAGAGGACTACAACACATTCAGGCCACAAAGTGTGATAACAGTGACCACAAAGGACAGGCTCAGACTGACAGGAGTCACTAATGTAATGTTACATCTGAATGTGAAAAGCACAAACACAACAGAACCAGACTGAACCAGAACAGCAGTCTTACCTGGGAAAGTGACAGGAGCATCACTCTCTGCAGCTGCTCAGGTGAACAGTCTCCTGTCCACTTCTCCAGGTGTACTGCTGCTGCTGCAGTGCTGTTTATGAGCATAAATTAAACATCATGTAACTGCAGTAAAAGTATTTCATCACAGACATGCAGTACACAGACTACTCTCTGGATATTCATCTCTCAGTGAATCCACAGAGAGGTGTCCACAGTCATGTCTCTGAAGACTGTAGGCCTCACTTTTCTGAATGAGACAGATCACACATGTGATTAGACAAAGTAATATTTAGCTTTTATAGGGAGCAACCCCAAATGTCTATAACAAAATAACTTATCAGTAACACAATACTAGAAAATGTGAGCTATAACAAACACAGATGACTGAGTTTTACTTGTGTAGTACATTACCTGCCGTGTGAGGACTCAAACACTGGACTCCACTTACTACAGGCAGTAAACTAACCTTAGGTAGCACACCGTGTTTATGTGCGGCTATTGACTGGCACGTAAAGTTCTGCGTGTGTAACTGTGTGTGACTGTAGACGGCTAGCTTTTAGCTGTAAACAAACAGCCTAGACGCCTCGTAACCATCATTATTTATTATGCAGAGAGAGCGGATCTCCAGACCGCGCTCTTAGACAAACACGGCCCCACTGCGCCAACAGTTCCTCCTCAAAACCTAGGCTATAACTCACCTGTATAACAGAGAGGTCAGGACTCACCTGTATAACAGAGAGGTCAGGACTCACCTGTGTAACAGAGAGGTCAGGACTCACCTGTATAACAGAGAGGTCAGGACTCACCTGTATAACAGAGAGGTCGGGACTCACCTGTATAACAGAGAGGTCGGGACTCACCTGTATAACAGAGAGGTCGGGACTCACCTGTATAACAGAGAGGTCAGGACTCACCTGTATAACAGAGAGGTCAGGACTCACCTGTGTAACAGAGAGGTCAGGACTCACCTGTGTAACAGAGAGGTCAGGACTCACCTGTATAACAGAGAGGTCAGGACTCACCTGTATAACAGAGAGGTCGATCCGTTGTGGCGCTGTCATCAGAGGAAAACGTGAGGCAGCACAGACTCAGCTCAGCGGTGACTTCTGTCTGTATCCTGTGTGTTTTCCTGGCTGCGCTGTCAGCGTGGCTGTGTTTACCTTCCATCTCCACGCCCGTCCACCACGCCCCTGTAGCACAAAGGCTACTTCCTGAAAGACCGAACTCTACTCCCATTGGCCGCTGGACTCCATGTGACCAAGAATTAATACGTTGTGGTTTATAGCGACATCTAGTGGCCAGATGAACGGTTCGGACGGACCAAAATGAAAATCATTAAATTATATTACGATATTTTTGTAATAAAACAATTTCATGCACTTGTCATATCGTTAATAAAGTTATTTTAAAATGCTTTAAAATTATTGTTATTTTTTCTGCATAATCTTAAAGTTTACAATTTTCCAAAATCTTACAAATTGAACCTTTACAGCCGTTATAATGTTGCCTTTCCCCCGATGAACTGTGCAGCTACGACATGACGTTAACGTAAGCACGCACAGGTGCTGGTTGCTAAGAGATATTATAGCATCTTTTGGTTCGTGGAAGCGTCATTTCAAAACTTGCAAACTTCTGGCTGCGAGAAAAAGCACAAATTTTGATATTCCGTCGACGATTTCTTCATAAAGGAGACTTTAACTACAGACTTTTAACAAGGACACTTTTACTGACCTCCCTCTGACCAGGACTACGAGACCTTTTACAGGAAAAAAACGTGAGATTTTTACATTTCCACATTGCCGCTATTGCCCAGTTTAATTGAGTAAAATGGACATTTGTCCATTTTTTAACTGTGTTGTGCGGTGCGTGTCAATTAGGAAAATGTGTCTTCTTGTCCCTGTGTCTTAAAACATGTCTGAAAGTAGCCCAAAGCGATGAATAGGCCACCTTCTCTTTATCAATAGGCCTAACAGATGAACAAAACATTAGCTAACACAACCTAGCATCAAACAATAGGTCTACAGTAAGTTGTGACTTAATAATTTGACTCTTTCATAATCGTCTCAGTCACATAACGGCGCTAACGTTAATCCTGCAGTGGATATCACAAATACCATAACGTTATATTCATCCATACAGGGGAGGCCTACTCCGTTTCTTGTTGCCGTTTAGCTTTTTAATCTAGCAGGCTGTGAATGAGAATCTGAAAACAATACATAATATATTGGTAATATATATAATGTCATATGTAATATATAAATGCAGTGGTGGAAGAAGTACTCAATTTCTTTACTTGGGTAAAAGTACAAATAAAGGAAAATTGTAACCTTAAAACTGTACTTAGTAAAAGTAAGTATTTACTTTGAAATGTACTTGTAAGTAAAAAAGGACAAGTATTTGGCACAGACTTGAGAAATCAATGTGTTAAATGTGAGGGATTTTGCTGAAAAACTGTGCTGATTATTGATGAAATGAACAAAGTTCAAATGTGAGGTCTTCTGTCTTTATTATTTTGATGTTTCTAAAGGAGTATTACTTCACAGCATATTTTATATTTAAGTACTGTGTGTCTCCAATAAGGGTAGGATAAAAACACATGATTTTAAACCAAAACTCAAAATACTTTGTACCTCAAACCAATTCATAAATGTATTGGAGTAAACTACAGATACTTGCTCTAAAATGTAGTGAAGTAAAAGTAAAAGTACCCCTTTACTCAATTTACTCAAGTAAAGACCAGATGCATGAAAATTGTACTTAAATAAAGTAACAAAGTATTTTTACTGTGATACATTAGACCACTGTATAAATGTGTGCCATCATATATTGTATACTCCTGACAGTAGTGTGCTGACAGTATTTCTCTCCACAGATCTGTCTGCACCGATGGCCCAGCGCTGGTGCTGGACGACCCGTCCTGGGTCTCCCCACGTGCTCGTCCTGCACAGGCTCCACACACACACCACACCCATGACCACACTCACTGTTACCTCTGCCCCCACCTCCACAGGCCCCTCTAACTCTGCCTTTCTGTCTGTCTCTCCACAGCAGACACAGGACGACTTCTGGACCTGTGTTCAGGTTCCAAACCCTGAGTGCCCTGGCATCCCTCGCCTCATCCTGCGCAGGATCCCCGCCTCAGGCCCTAAGTCCACTCACACACTGTCCTCCTCTTCCTCCTGCTCCCCCTCCTCTTCCAGTTCCTCCTCCTCTTCCTCCTCTAGCTCCAGCACTGACTCCCCCTCCTCTTCCAGTTCCTCTCCCTCTTCCTCCTCTAGCTCCAGCACTGACTCCCCCTCCTCTTCCAGTTCCTCCTCCTCTTCCTCCTCTAGCTCCAACACTGACTCCCCCTCCTCTTCCAGTTCCTCCTCCTCTTCCTCCTCTAGCTCCAGCACTGACTCCTCCTCTACCTCAGACTCTAGCTCCTCCTCCCCCTGCTCCTCTCCTGCTCCTCGCTGTCGTAAACGCTCTCGTTCTGCTGACAGGATCCAGAGGCTCAGCTCTAGCTCTTCCTCCCCCTCCTCCTCTCCCTCCTACTCACCTCCTCGCCCCACTTTCCTCTTTCCTCTCGCTGCTAAAGGCTGTGAGCTCAGCTGTAGCTCTAGCTCCTCATCATGCTCTTCTCCCTGCTGCTCCCCCTCTGTCCCCCCTCGCTCCTCTGCACTCTGTCCTCCTCCTCCTCCTAAGATCCGTAAAATCTCACCTCCTCCTCCTGCCAAGGTGTCTAGGCTAATTTCTTCTGTTCTTGCTAAGGTCCCTAAGATCTCACCTGTTCCTCCTGCTAAGGTCCCTAGGACCGCTAGGCTGATTTCTCCCCTTCCTGACAAAAGTTCTAAGTTGAGCTTCTCCGTGCTCCCTTCCTCTTTTTCTCTTGATGTTTCTGGGCCTTGTCCTCAGCCACATAAGGAGCCAGCTGCTCCTAGTGAGCCCCTGGTGCCTCCTTCCTGTGCTCCCAGGACTAACTCTGTGGTGTCCTCTGCTCCCCGCAGGGCTCCTGCCACCTCCTGGGCTCTTCCCACCTCCTGGGCCCCACCCACCCCCAGGGCTCCACCCACCCCCAGGGCTCCTCCTCTCACTCCTGCTGCACCCCCCAGGTCCCAGCCACGCCGTGAGCCTGTGGCCCTGTTCCCTGGACCCACGCCGGACTGGGTGAGGAGGATGGAGGACTGGGAGAGGCAGCGTTCGCTTGACTGGAAGCACCACAACAGGTCACGTGAACCACAAAGGCGACGTCGAGTAAAAAGACACTTTTACACTTATTGAAAACTGATGCTCTCTCTCTCTGTTTTTGAGATGCGGAGTTTCAAGGATCCACAACTTCAGGGACAGAAATCTGAGTATCAGCAGGTTAAGTATGCATTTTTATACTTTTATTTTTAGCCTTTTAAAGTGTGCTGTCTGTGGTGTGGTGTAAAAAATGTTGGTAGTGGGTAGTTCTAGTTTAAGATAAATGTGTTAATTGTTGTCTGTGTTGTCCTGTGTTGTGTTGTGTGTTACAAAAAAAAAAAAAAAAAAAAAAAAAATGGTGGCGGGTAGTAGTAGTATAAGATAAATGTGTTAATTGTTGTCTGTGTTGTCCTGTGTTGTGTTGTGTGTTACAAAAAAAAAAAAAAAAAAAAAAAAAATGGTGGCGGGTAGTAGTAGGCTAAGATAAATGTGTTAATTGTTGTCTGTGTTGTCCTGTGTTGTGTTGTGTGTTACAAAAAAAAAAAAAAAAAAAAAATGGTGGTGGGTAGTACTAGTTTAAGTTAAATGTGTTAATTGTTGTCTGTGTTGTCCTGTGTTGTGTTGTGTGTTACAAAAAAAAAAAAAAAAAAAAAAATGGTGGCGGGTAGTAGTAGTATAAGATAAATGTGTTAATTGTTGTCTGTGTTGTCCTGTGTTGTGTTGTGTGTTACAAAAAAAAAAAATACAAAAAAAAATGGTGGTGGGTAGTAGTTTAAGTTAAATGTGTTAATTGTTGTCTGTCCTGTGTTGTGTTGTGTGTTACAAAAAAAAAAAATGGTGGTGGGTAGTACTAGTTTAAGTTAAATGTGTTAATTGTTGTCTGTGTTGTCCTGTGTTGTGTTGTGTGTTACAAAAAAAAAAAAAAAAAAAAAAAATGGTGGCGGGTAGTAGTAGTATAAGATAAATGTGTTAATTGTTGTCTGTGTTGTCCTGTGTTGTGTTGTGTGTTACAAAAAAAAAAAATACAAAAAAAAATGGTGGTGGGTAGTAGTTTAAGTTAAATGTGTTAATTGTTGTCTGTCCTGTGTTGTGTTGTGTGTTACAAAAAAAAAAAATGGTGGTGGGTAGTACTAGTTTAAGTTAAATGTGTTAATTGTTGTCTGTGTTGTCCTGTGTTGTGTTGTGTGTTACAAAAAAAAAAAAAAAAAAAAAATGGTGGCGGGTAGTAGTAGTATAAGATAAATGTGTTAATTGTTGTCTGTGTTGTCCTGTGTTGTGTTGTGTGTTACAAAAAAAAAAAAATACAAAAAAAAATGGTGGTGGGTAGTAGTTTAAGTTAAATGTGTTAATTGTTGTCTGTCCTGTGTTGTGTTGTGTGTTACAAAAAAAAAAAATGGTGGTGGGTAGTACTAGTTTAAGTTAAATGTGTTAATTTTTGTCTATGTTGTGTTGTGTTGTGTTGTGTGTTACAAAAAAAAAAAAATACAAAAAAAAATGGTGGTGGGTAGTAGTAGTTTAAGTTAAATGTGTTAATTGTTGTCTGTCTTGTGTTGTGTTGTGTGTTACAAAAAAAATAAAAAATAAAAAATGGTGGTGGGTAGTAGTAGTTTAAGTTAAATGTGTTACTTGTTGTCTGTGTTGTTCTGTGTTGTGTTGTGTGTTACAAAAAAACAAAAACAAAATGGTGGCGGGTAGTAGTAGTTTAAGTTAAATGTGTTAATTGTTGTCTGTGTTGTCCTGTGTTGTGTTGCGTGTTACAAAAAAAAAAACTACAAAAAAAAATGGTGGCGGGTAGTAGTAGTTTAAGTTAAATGTGTTAATTGTTGTCTGTGTTGTCCTGAGTTGTGTTGCGTGTTACAAAAAAAAAAAAATGGTGGTGGGTAGTAGTTTAAGTTAAATGTGTTAATTGTTGTCTATGTTGTCTTGTGTTGTGTGTTACAAAAAAAAAATGGTGGTGGGTAGTAGTAGTTTAAGTTAAATGTGTTCATTGTTGTCTATGTTGTCTTGTGTTGTGTGTTACAAAAAAAAAAAACTACAAAAAAAAATGGTGGTGGGTAGTAGTAGTTTAAGTTAAATGTGT
This sequence comes from Bostrychus sinensis, assembly GCA_020698575.1. NCBI lineage: Eukaryota > Metazoa > Chordata > Actinopteri > Gobiiformes > Eleotridae > Bostrychus > Bostrychus sinensis. The sequence goes on along the minus strand of CM036257.1, from coordinate 7,269,368 downwards.
TAATTGTCTGTGTTGTCCTGAGTTGTGTTGCGTGTTACAAAAAAAACCCCAAAAAAAACAGGGTGATGGTGGTGGTTGTTAGAATCTAAGTGATTTTGAGGTCATATTAAATGTTGCATTACTATTAACTGTTAGTATATGTACAGTACAATGGCATTGGAACAAAGACGGTAAAAGGTGAGTATTAATTACCTATGATTCATTTAATAAAATATTGTTACAGTATTGCTTGCCATCTTTTTATTTTGCTTTTTCAGAAGGAGAGAGACAAAAGAGATCCAGCAGGAAAATCCAATGGAAAATGGAGAGTAGATAAGACGACATAGGCTACAAGAGACACTAAAGAAAAGGAGGCAAACAAAAACAAAGGTACAGTAATAATTGTTATTAAAAAGAAAGCGGTGAAGGGAAGTGGACCGGGTTAATTCAAATTCTTCAAATCTATCTCAGTTGTCTTAAAGTGGTGGAGAAAGTGGAGCGATGGAGAGGAGGAGGCAGGACAAGTCAACACATTTACACTGAAGGTAAAAAAAATACTGTGCAGCAAAATGACATTCACTAAATACTCTTTCTGTAGCAGTACAAAGCAATTTGAGAAAACTCATTTTGACATGATTTATGATGAATAACTACTACTTCTACACAGACACATGTTGTTGCTGTAAGAAGTATTAATGCACAACAGACAAAATGAAAACATACGAGAGAAGAAGAGGACAAGAAAACTAAAAACAAACAAAAGATATGTTTTTTTAATTGTGTAATTTAAATGTTCAGCTATATTTCTCTGAGACTAATCTTTGCCCTGTTTTTTTTTTTTTATATATTTTGGGTGTAAAAATAGTCTGGCTGCCACATTGATATGAGGAGGACAAAAAAGTGTATTATTCTTATGTTTATAAAGAGACATGAGAAACAAGTAAAGAAGATCAAAACCTGCTGAAAACAAACAACAGGTATGCATTTAGTTATTTTTATTGTGTTTGCCATTTAAATATTCTGCAACATTTTTCTAAAACTTCACTTTGCTTGTTTACTTTGGTTTCCAGCTTTTACAAACGTGCAAAATTGTTCTGACTGACAAAAGAAAAAAAAAGAAAATAATAGAAATGCTTTGGAGGAAGCAGACTGAAAATATATAGAAGTGAAGAGGATGAGAAAGCCCAAAACAAAGAAAAGATATGTTTATTTTCATTAATTGTGTTCTTAACCTTAATTTCATTGCTAAGGTGTTTTCTAAACTTTGCTTGTTTTTTTTTTTGTTTTTTAGGGGTAAGGTGCAAAAGTGGTCCAGCTGAGATCTGAAGAGGATGGAAAGAAGAAAACCAAGAAAAGATAAGTATTTGAAGGGTTTACTTTTTTATTATAATATTGTAAAGTTTATAAAAAAAAATTTCAACATGTAGCATGTTCACTCTAAAGGCAAATTATTACTGTACGGTAAGTAGCATTCATTACATGTTTTAGACTAATGAAATGATGAATTTTATTCTAGCTTGAAAAATAATAACATATACTATTAACTTGTATTTTACTTTTACAGGATTCAAATGAGAGCCATGCTAACACTGTAACAAAAGGTGAGGTTACTGGTCCCCTGTTATGCTAAATCAACGTTTTAGAGCTTTTTACCATGTTATAATGTTTCCACCTCAAAAATATACCTGGAGTAGTATTATGTTTCATTCACGCTTGTTTGAGTAATCCTGTCTGCTGAATTTAAGGTCTTTGAGGAAGAGGTTCTTATAAAACAAGACAAAGAATATGTACTTTTATTGTCTATAGTGTATTTAATGTTCAACTACATTTTTCTGGGACTAAACTGTGCATTTTTCTTTCTTTGTTTTATTACTTGTAGGGGTCAAAACGGTCTAGCTGCCTTAAAGAGGATGACCTAAAGAAGATGAATAGATTGAAACTAAGAAAAGAAATGTATTGGAGGAAGACATACTGATATGAAACAAGAATATATATGGGAGGTGAAGAGGACAAGAAAACTAAAAACAAACAAAAGATATGTTTTTTTAATTGTGTAATTGAAATGTTCAGCTATATTTCTCTGAGACTAATTTTTGCCTCTTTTTTTTTTTTCATTTTTATATTTTGGGTGTAAAAATAGTCTGGCTGCCACAGTGATATGAGGAGGACAAAAAAGTGTATTATTCTTATGTTTATAAAGAGACATGAGAAACAAGTAAAGAAGATCAAAACCTGCTGAAAACAAACAACAGGTATGCATTTAGTTATTTTTATTGTGTTTGCCATTTAAATATTCTGCAACATCTTTCTAAAACTTCGCTTTGCTTGTTTACTTTGGTTTCCAGCTTTTACAAACGTGCAAAATTGTTCTGACTGACAAAAGAAAAAAAAAAGAAAATAATAGAAATGCTTTGGAGGAAGCAGACTGAAAATGTATAGAAGTGAAGAGGATGAGAAAGCCCAAAGCAAAGAAAAGATATGTTTATTTTCATTAATTGTGTTCTTTACCTTAATTTCATTGTTAAGCTCTTTTCTAAACCTTGCTTGTTTGTTTGCTTGTTTTTTTGTAGGTGCAAAAGTGGTTCAGCTGAGATCTGAAGAGAATGGAAAGAAGAAAATCAAGAAAAGATAAGTATTTAAGGGATTACTTATTTATTATAATATTGTAAAGTTTATACATGTTTTGCTCAACATTTTCACACTAAAGGCAAATTATTACTGTACGGTAAGTAGCATTCATTACATGTTTTAGACTAATGAAATGATGAATTTTATTCTAGCTTGAAAAATAATAACATATACTATTAACTTGTATTTTACTTTTACAGGATTCAAATGAGAGCCATGCTAACACTGTAACAAAAGGTGAGGTTACTGGTCCCCTGTTATGCTAAATCAACTTTTTGGAGCTTTTTACCATGTTATAATGTTTCCACCTCAAAAATATACCTGGAGTAGTATTATGTTTCATTCACGCTTGTTTGAGTAATCCTGTCTGCTGAATTTAAGGTCTTTGAGGAAGAGGTTTTTATAAAACAAGACAAAATGAAAATACATTGGAAGTGAAGTAGATAAGAAAGCCTAACAACGTAGAAAAGATATGTACTTTTATTGTCTATAGTGTATTTAATGTTTAACTACATTTTTCTGGGACTAAACTTTGCATTTATTTGTTTGTTTTATCACTTTTAGGGGTCAAAGCGGTCTAGATGCCATGAAGAGAAAAGTCCTGAAGAGGATGAATAGAATGAAAGTAAGAAAAGAAATGTATTGGAGGAAGACATACTGATATGAAACTAGAATATAAATGGGATATGAAGAGGACAAGAACAGTAAAAACAAACAAAAGATATGTTTTTTAATTGTGTTAAGTAATTTAAATGTCCAGCTACATTTCTCTGAGACTAATCTTTGTCTCTTTTATTTTTTCTTATATTTATTTATTTATTTAAGAAATGAAATAACTCCCATATTCTCCCATACCAAGCAACCCTGTAGTCGAGAACCTCCACAACTGCTACGAGTATCCCATTTCCCGCCATCTTGGTCACAGCCAGTCTCATCCGGTGTCTGCCTACAAACCTCAACTTGTTTTACTACAGACTGGTGCGGATAGTGGGAGACTAGGCCCAGGACAGCGCTTTGCCCCCACTAAAATCCACAACATTCCGCAGCAGTTCGGTGGATACGCCATTAAACGACTAGGAGGCGACGAGCCTATGGAGCAGACAACTACACAGACACCAGTGACTCACAAGCCAGACAAGACTTACACTTTCCCCCCACGCCACACGCAGTCCTACAAGCCACAGCAGCTGAGCGTTCACCACAGGAGCAAGTGGATGAGGATCAGGTCCAGTCAGCTAACAGGTCAATAGATGTGTATGCATTTTTATCATCATAATTTGTAATATTGTTTACTGATGTTCTTGTTTTCTTTCTAGGTGCAGCTGGAGTCTTTGGATAAATGTTTTGTAATTAGTTGTGATGAGATGTTCTCATTTTGTTTGTACTGTAAACATTACTTTTTTTTATATAAAACTCAGTCAAGTATTAGAATGCTGTTTCACGACTTCAAATCAAAGGCTGAATAGCATTAAGTACATATTACTCTCAGGGTAGTTTAAGCCAATTGTGGATCGGTATCAATTCCCACCACTTGTTTCATTGATGTACTATTAACTGAAGTGTACATTTTTTAAATAAACAGGCTGTGCTTAACTGAGTGTTGTGTTAGAACAGTTTTTTAAATGCTATGTTAATATAGTGAACTAAATAGTTTCATTCTTTTTTTTAAACATAATTCTGCATAAAGCCTTAGGCTATTCAATAGAAATAAATACATCTGTAAATATATGTACAAACATCCTCACTATGCACTGTAGTAAAAGTAGAGACCAAACATGGACTTGCTCATTCCGGTGGCTTTTTCCACTTTATTGAACAACAAAAGACATTATTGGCTATGAAGCGAACATCTGGTCAGAAAAAACTACAAAAAAAACTGATGTTTGAAATGTCTAAATGGAACTGATGGACTAACAGAGGTTGTGGATACAGCTACAGTGTTGTCTGTGTAGGAAACATTACCATCTCAGCACAAGTTCATGAGTAAATAAAAATATATATAAAAACATATCGACTGTCTCCAGTAGTGCTGTGGTGAAGGGCAGTGTCTTTGTCAGAGGAAATGTAATGGAGAGATGGATCCAGCTGCAGCGAGGAGGAGACTGGAGCTCTGCTCCTGATAAAAACACAGGACACGACATTGTTACACCAAACCCCAAAGTGTGCACAAGTAAAGTTTTTGTACCAACAGAAGCTCGTAGGACTGTTGACGTTACATCAGACTTTATTTACACTGAAGCCCTGGGAGTGCTCCCACAGCTCAGGCTGAAGTATTATCTAAAACAATATATGACATACAGTGAATTTGTTCATTCAGCAGCAGGTCACTGTACAGATGTGTTCATCTGTGACCTGTCACTGGTTTGATGCTAACAGTCTGTGTGCGGTGAGAAGTGGAGGACAGAGGACTACAACACATTCAGGCCACAAAGTGTGATAACAGTGACCACAAAGGACAGGCTCAGACTGACAGGAGTCACTAATGTAATGTTACATCTGAATGTGAAAAGCACAAACACAACAGAACCAGACTGAACCAGAACAGCAGTCTTACCTGGGAAAGTGACAGGAGCATCACTCTCTGCAGCTGCTCAGGTGAACAGTCTCCTGTCCACTTCTCCAGGTGTACTGCTGCTGCTGCAGTGCTGTTTATGAGCATAAATTAAACATCATGTAACTGCAGTAAAAGTATTTCATCACAGACATGCAGTACACAGACTACTCTCTGGATATTCATCTCTCAGTGAATCCACAGAGAGGTGTCCACAGTCATGTCTCTGAAGACTGTAGGCCTCACTTTTCTGAATGAGACAGATCACACATGTGATTAGACAAAGTAATATTTAGCTTTTATAGGGAGCAACCCCAAATGTCTATAACAAAATAACTTATCAGTAACACAATACTAGAAAATGTGAGCTATAACAAACACAGATGACTGAGTTTTACTTGTGTAGTACATTACCTGCCGTGTGAGGACTCAAACACTGGACTCCACTTACTACAAGCAGTAAACTAACCTTAGGTAGCACACCGTGTTTATGTGCGGCTATTGACTGGCACGTAAAGTTCTGCGTGTGTAACTGTGTGTGACTGTAGACGGCTAGCTTTTAGCTGTAAACAAACAGCCTAGACGCCTCGTAACCATCATTATTTATTATGCAGAGAGAGGGATCTCCAGACCGCGTTCTTAGACAAACACGGCCCCACTGCGCCAACAGTTCCTCCTCAAAACCTAGGCTATAACTCACCTGTATAACAGAGAGGTCGGGACTCACCTGTATAACAGCGAGGTCGGGACTCACCTGTATAACAGCGAGGTCGGGACTCACCTGTATAACAGAGAGGTCGGGACTCACCTGTATAACAGAGAGGTCAGGACTCACCTGTATAACAGCGAGGTCAGGACTCACCTATGTAACAGCGAGGTCAGGACTCACCTGTGTAACAGAGAGGTCAGGACTCACCTGTGTAACAGCGAGGTCAGGACTCACCTGTGTAACAGAGAGGTCAGGACTCACCTGTGTAACAGAGAGGTCAGGACTCACCTGTATAACAGAGAGGTCAGGACTCACCTGTGTAACAGCGAGGTCAGGACTCACCTGTGTAACAGCGAGGTCAGGACTCACCTGTGTAACAGCGAGGTCAGGACTCACCTGTGTAACAGAGAGGTCAGGACTCACCTGTGTAACAGCGAGGTCAGGACTCACCTGTATAACAGCGAGGTCAGGACTCACCTGTGTAACAGCGAGGTCAGGACTCACCTGTGTAACAGAGAGGTCAGGACTCACCTGTATAACAGAGAGGTCAGGACTCACCTGTGTAACAGCGAGGTCAGGACTCACCTGTGTAACAGAGAGGTCAGGACTCACCTGTATAACAGAGAGGTCAGGACTCACCTGTGTAACAGAGAGGTCAGGACTCACCTGTATAACAGAGAGGTCAGGACTCACCTGTATAACAGAGAGGTCAGGACTCACCTGTGTAACAGAGAGGTCAGGACTCACCTGTATAACAGCGAGGTCAGGACTCACCTGTGTAACAGCGAGGTCAGGACTCACCTGTATAACAGAGAGGTCAGGACTCACCTGTGTAACAGAGAGGTCAGGACTCACCTGTATAACAGAGAGGTCAGGACTCACCTGTGTAACAGAGAGGTCAGGACTCACCTGTATAACAGCGAGGTCAGGACTCACCTGTGTAACAGCGAGGTCAGGACTCACCTGTATAACAGAGAGGTCGATCCGTTGTGGCGCTGTCATCAGAGGAAAACGTGAGGCAGCACAGACTCAGCTCAGCGGTGACTTCTGTCTGTATCCTGTGTGTTTTCCTGGCTGCGCTGTCAGCGTGGCTGTGTTTACCTTCCATCTCCACGCCCGTCCACCACGCCCCTGTAGCACAAAGGCTACTTCCTGAAAGACCGAACTCTACTCCCATTGGCCGCTGGACTCTATGTGACCAAGAATTAATACGTTGTGGTTTATAGCGACATCTAGTGGCCAGATGAACGGTTCGGACGGACCAAAATGAAAATCATTAAATTATATTACGATATTTTTGTAATAAAACAATTTCATGCACTTGTCATATCGTTAATAAAGTTATTTTAAAATGCTTTAAAAGCATTGTTATTTTTTCTGCATAATCTTAAAGTTTACAATTTTCCAAAATCTTACAAATTGAACCTTTACAGCCGTTATAATGTTGCCTTTCCCCCGATGAACTGTGCAGCTACGACATGACGTTAACGTAAGCACGCACAGGTGCTGGTTGCTAAGAGATATTATAGCATCTTTTGGTTCGTGGAAGCGTCATTTTAAAACTTGCAAACTTCTGGCTGCGAGAAAAAGCACAAATTTTGATATTCCGTCGACGATTTCTTCATAAAGGAGACTTTAACTACAGACTTTTAACAAGGACACTTTTACTGACCTCCCACTGACCAGGACTACGAGACCTTTTACAGGAAAAAAACGTGAGATTTTTATATTTCCACATTGCCGCTATTGCCCAGTTTAATTGAGTAAAATGGACATTTGTCCATATTTTAACTGTGTTGTGCGGTGCGTGTCAATTAGGAAAATGTGTCTTCTTGTCCCTGTGTCTTAAAACATGTCTGAAAGTAGCCCAAAGCGATGAATAGGCCACCTTCTCTTTATCAATAGGCCTAACAGATGAACAAAACATTAGCTAACACAACCTAGCATCAAACAATAGGTCTACAGTAAGTTGTGACTTAATAATTTGACTCTTTCATAATCGTCTCAGTCACATAACGGCGCTAACGTTAATCCTGCAGTGGATATCACAAATACCATAACGTTATATTCATCCATACAGGGGAGGCCTACTCCGTTTCTTGTTGCCGTTTAGCTTTTTAATCTAGCAGGCTGTGAATGAGAATCTGAAAACAATACATAATATATTGGTAATATATATAATGTCATATGTAATATATAAATGCAGTGGTGGAAGAAGTACTCAATTTCTTTACTTGGGTAAAAGTACAAATAAAGGAAAATTGTAACCTTAAAACTGTACTTAGTAAAAGTAAGTATTTACTTTGAAATGTACTTGTAAGTAAAAAAGGACAAGTATTTGGCACAGACTTGAGAAATCAATGTGTTAAATGTGAGGGATTTTGCTGAAAAACTGTGCTGATTATTGATGAAATGAACAAAGTTCAAATGTGAGGTCTTCTGTCTTTATTATTTTGATGTTTCTAAAGGAGTATTACTTCACAGCATATTTTATATTTAAGTACTGTGTGTCTCCAATAAGGGTAGGATAAAAACACATGATTTTAAACCAAAATTCAAAATACTTTGTACCTCAAACCAATTCATAAATGTATTGGAGTAAACTACAGATACTTGCTCTAAAATGTAGTGAAGTAAAAGTAAAAGTACCCCTTTACTCAATTTACTCAAGTAAAGACCAGATGCATGAAAATTGTACTTAAATAAAGTAACAAAGTATTTTTACTGTGATACATTAGACCACTGTATAAATGTGTGCCATCATATATTGTATACTCCTGACAGTAGTGTGCTGACAGTATTTCTCTCCACAGATCTGTCTGCACCGATGGCCCAGCGCTGGTGCTGGACGACCCGTCCTGGGTCTCCCCACGTGCTCGTCCTGCACAGGCTCCACACACACACCACACCCATGACCACACTCACTGTTACCTCTGCCCCCACCTCCACAGGCCCCTCTAACTCTGCCTTTCTGTCTGTCTCTCCACAGCAGACACAGGACGACTTCTGGACCTGTGTTCAGGTTCCAAACCCTGAGTGCCCTGGCATCCCTCGCCTCATCCTGCGCAGGATCCCCGCCTCAGGCCCTAAGTCCACTCACACACTGTCCTCCTCTTCCTCCTGCTCCCCCTCCTCTTCCAGTTCCTCCTCCTCTTCCTCCTCTAGCTCCAGCACTGACTCCCCCTCCTCTTCCAGTTCCTCTCCCTCTTCCTCCTCTAGCTCCAGCACTGACTCCCCCTCCTCTTCCAGTTCCTCCTCCTCTTCCTCCTCTAGCTCCAACACTGACTCCCCCTCCTCTTCCAGTTCCTCCTCCTCTTCCTCCTCTAGCTCCAGCACTGACTCCCCCTCCTCTTCCAGTTCCTCCTCCTCTTCCTCCTCTAGCTCCAGCACTGACTCCTCCTCTACCTCAGACTCTAGCTCCTCCTCCCCCTGCTCCTCTCCTGCTCCTCGCTGTCGTAAACGCTCTCGTTCTGCTGACAGGATCCAGAGGCTCAGCTCTAGCTCTTCCTCCCCCTGCTCCTCTCCCTCCTACTCACCTCCTCGCCCCACTTTCCTCTTTCCTCTCGCTGCTAAAGGCTGTGAGCTCAGCTGTAGCTCTAGCTCCTCATCATGCTCTTCTCCCTGCTGCTCCCCCTCTGTCCCCCCTCGCTCCTCTGCACTCTGTCCTCCTCCTCCTCCTAAGATCCGTAAAATCTCACCTCCTCCTCCTGCCAAGGTGTCTAGGCTAATTTCTTCTGTTCTTGCTAAGGTCCCTAAGATCTCACCTGTTCCTCCTGCTAAGGTCCCTAGGACCGCTAGGCTGATTTCTCCCCTTCCTGACAAAAGTTCTAAGTTGAGCTTCTCCGTGCTCCCTTCCTCTTTTTCTCTTGATGTTTCTGGGCCTTGTCCTCAGCCACATAAGGAGCCAGCTGCTCCTAGTGAGCCCCTGGTGCCTCCTTCCTGTGCTCCCAGGACTAACTCTGTGGTGTCCTCCGCTCCCCGCAGGGCTCCTGCCACCTCCTGGGCTCTTCCCACCTCCTGGGCCCCACCCACCCCCAGGGCTCCACCCACCCCCAGGGCTCCTCCTCTCACTCCTGCTGCACCCCCCAGGTCCCAGCCACGCCGTGAGCCTGTGGCCCTGTTCCCTGGACCCACGCCGGACTGGGTGAGGAGGATGGAGGACTGGGAGAGGCAGCGTTCGCTTGACTGGAAGCACCACAACAGGTCACGTGAACCACAAAGGCGACGCCGAGTAAAAAGACACTTTTACACTTATTGAAAACTGATGCTCTCTCTCTCTGTTTTTGAGATGCGGAGTTTCAAGGATCCACAACTTCAGGGACAGAAATCTGAGTATCAGCAGGTTAAGTATGCATTTTTATACTTTTATTTTTAGCCTTTTAAAGTGTGCTGTCTGTGGTGTGGTGTAAAAAATGTTGGTAGTGGGTAGTTCTAGTTTAAGATAAATGTGTTAATTGTTGTCTGTGTTGTCCTGTGTTGTGTTGTGTGTTACAAAAAAAAAAAAAAAAAAAAAAAAAATGGTGGCGGGTAGTAGTAGTATAAGATAAATGTGTTAATTGTTGTCTGTGTTGTCCTGTGTTGTGTTGTGTGTTACAAAAAAAAAAAAAAAAAAAAATGGTGGCGGGTAGTAGTAGTATAAGATAAATGTGTTAATTGTTGTCTGTGTTGTCCTGTGTTGTGTTGTGTGTTACAAAAAAAAAAAAAAAAAAAAAAAATGGTGGCGGGTAGTAGTAGTATAAGATAAATGTGTTAATTGTTGTCTGTGTTGTCCTGTGTTGTGTTGTGTGTTACAAAAAAAAAAAAAAAAAAAAAATGGTGGCGGGTAGTAGTAGTATAAGATAAATGTGTTAATTGTTGTCTGTGTTGTCCTGTGTTGTGTTGTGTGTTACAAAAAAAAAAAAAAAAAAAAAATGGTGGCGGGTAGTAGTAGTATAAGATAAATGTGTTAATTGTTGTCTGTGTTGTCCTGTGTTGTGTTGTGTGTTACAAAAAAAAAAAAATACAAAAAAAAATGGTGGTGGGTAGTAGTTTAAGTTAAATGTGTTAATTGTTGTCTGTCTTGTGTTGTGTTGTGTGTTACAAAAAAAAAAAAAAAAAAAAATGGTGGTGGGTAGTAGTAGTTTAAGTTAAATGTGTTACTTGTTGTCTGTGTTGTTCTGTGTTGTGTTGTGTGGTACAAAAAAAAAAAAAAAAAATGGTGGTGGGTAGTAGTAGTTTAAGTTAAATGTGTTAATTGTTGTCTATGTTGTCTTGTGTTGTGTGTTACAAAAAAAAAAATGGTGGTGGGTAGTAGTAGTTTAAGTTAAATGTGTTCATTGTTGTCTATGTTGTCTTGTGTTGTGTGTTACAAAAAAAAAAAACTACAAAAAAAAATGGTGGTGGGTAGTAGTAGTTTAAGTTAAATGTGTTAATTGTCTGTGTTGTCCTGAGTTGTGTTGCGTGTTACAAAAAAAAAAACAAAAAAAAACAGGGTGATGGTGGTGGTTGTTAGAATCTAAGTGATTTTGAAGTCATATTAAATGTTGCATTACTATTAACTGTTAGTATATGTACAGTACAATGGCATTGGAACAAAGACGGTAAAAGGTGAGTATTAATTACCTATGATTCATTTAATAAAATATTGTTACAGTATTGCTTGCCATCTTTTTATTTTGCTTTTTCAGAAGGAGAGAGACAAAAGAGATCCAGCAGGAAAATCCAATGGAAAATGGAGAGTAGATAAAACGACATAGGCTACAAGAGACACTAAAGAAAAGGAGGCAAACAAAAACAAAGGTACAGTAATAATTGTTATTAAAAAGAAAGCGGTGAAGGGAAGTGGACCGGGTTAATTCAAATTCTTCAAATCTATCTCAGTTGTCTTAAAGTGGTGGAGAAAGTGGAGCGATGGAGAGGAGGAGGCAGGACAAGTCAACACATTTACACTGAAGGTAAAAAAAATACTGTGCAGCAAAATGACATTCACTAAATACTCTTTCTGTAGCAGTACAAAGCAATTTGAGAAAACTCATTTTGACATGATTTATGATGAATAACTACTACTTCTACACAGACACATGTTGTTGCTGTAAGAAGTATTAATGCACAACAGACAAAATGAAAACATACGAGAGAAGAAGAGGACAAGAAAACTAAAAACAAACAAAAGATATGTTTTTTTAATTGTGTAATTTAAATGTTCAGCTATATTTCTCTGAGACTAATCTTTGCCCTGTTTTTTTTTTTTTATATATTTTGGGTGTAAAAATAGTCTGGCTGCCACAGTGATATGAGGAGGACAAAAAAGTGTATTATTCTTATGTTTATAAAGAGACATGAGAAACAAGTAAAGAAGATCAAAACCTGCTGAAAACAAACAACAGGTATGCATTTAGTTATTTTTATTGTGTTTGTAATTTAAATACTCTGCAACATTTTTCTCAAACTACACTTTGCTTGTTTACTTTGGTTTACAGCTTTTTGGTGCAAAAGTACAAAATTGTTCTGGCTGACAAACCAAAAAAAAAAATAATAATAGAAATGCTTTGGAGGAAGCAGACTGAAAATATATAGAAGTGAAGAGGATGAGAAAGCCCAAAGCAAAGAAAAGATATGTTTATTTTCATTAATTGTATTCTTAACCTTAATTTCATTGTTAAGCTCTTTTCTAAACCTTACTTGTTTGTTTGTTTGTTTTTTTGTAGGTGCAAAAGTGGTTCAGCTGAGATCTGAAGAGAATGGAAAGAAGAAAATCAAGAAAAGATAAGTATTTAAAGGATTACTTATTTATTATAATATTGTAAAGTTTATACATGTTTTGTTCAACATTTTCACACTAAAGGCAAATTATTACTGTACAGTAAGTAGCATTCATTACATGTTTTAGACTAATGAAATGATGAATTTTATTCTAGCTTGAAAAATAATAACATATACTATTAACTTGTATTTTACTTTTACAGGATTCAAATGAGAGCCATGCTAACACTGTAACAAAAGGTGAAGTTACTGGTCCCCTGTTATGCTAAATCAACGTTTTAGAGCTTTTTACCATGTTATAATGTTTCCACCTCAAAAACATACCTGGAGTAGTATTATGTTTCATTCACGCTTGTTTGAGTAATCCTGTCTGCTGAATTTAAGGTCTTTGAGGAAGAGGTTCTTATAAAACAAGACAAAGAATATGTACTTTTATTGTCTATAGTGTATTTAATGTTCAACTACATTTTTCTGGGACTAAACTGTGCATTTTTCTTTCTTTGTTTTATTACTTGTAGGGGTCAAAACGGTCTAGCTGCCTTAAAGAGGATGACCTAAAGAAGATGAATAGATTGAAACTAAGAAAAGAAATGTATTGGAGGAAGACATACTGATATGAAACAAGAATATATATGGGAGGTGAAGAGGACAAGAAAACTAAAAACAAACAAAAGATATGTTTTTTTTTATTGTGTAATTGAAATGTTCAGCTATATTTCTCTGAGACTAATTTTTGCCTCTTTTTTTTTCTTTCATTTTTATATTTTGGGTGTAAAAATAGTCTGGCTGCCACAGTGATATGAGGAGGACAAAAAAGTGTATTATTCTTATGTTTATAAAGAGACATGAGAAACAAGTAAAGAAGATCAAAACCTGCTGAAAACAAACAACAGGTATGCATTTAGTTATTTTTATTGTGTTTGCCATTTAAATATTCTGCAACATCTTTCTAAAACTTCGCTTTGCTTGTTTACTTTGGTTTCCAGTTTTTACAAACGTGCAAAATTGTTCTGACTGACAAAAGAAAAAAAAAGAAAATAATAGAAATGCTTTGGAGGAAGCAGACTGAAAATATATAGAAGTGAAGAGGATGAGAAAGCCCAAAGCAAAGAAAAGATATGTTTATTTTCATTAATTGTGTTCTTTACCTTAATTTCATTGTTAAGCTCTTTTCTAAACCTTACTTGTTTGTTTGCTTGTTTTTTTGTAGGTGCAAAAGTGGTTCAGCTGAGATCTGAAGAGAATGGAAAGAAGAAAATCAAGAAAAGATAAGTATTTAAGGGATTACTTATTTATTATAATATTGTAAAGTTTATACATGTTTTGCTCAACATTTTCACACTAAAGGCAAATTATTACTGTACGGTAAGTAGCATTCATTACATGTTTTAGACTAATGAAATGATGAATTTTATTCTAGCTTGAAAAATAATAACATATACTATTAACTTGTATTTTACTTTTACAGGATTCAAATGAGAGCCATGCTAACACTGTAACAAAAGGTGAAGTTACTGGTCCCCTGTTATGCTAAATCAACTTTTTGGAGCTTTTTACCATGTTATAATGTTTCCACCTCAAAAATATACCTGGAGTAGTATTATGTTTCATTCACGCTTGTTTGAGTAATCCTGTCTGCTGAATTTAAGGTCTTTGAGGAAGAGGTTTTTATAAAACAAGACAAAATGAAAATACATTGGAAGTGAAGTAGATAAGAAAGCCTAACAACGTAGAAAAGATATGTACTTTTATTGTCTATAGTGTATTTAATGTTTAACTACATTTTTCTGGGACTAAACTTTGCATTTATTTGTTTGTTTTATCACTTTTAGGGGTCAAAGCGGTCTAGATGCCATGAAGAGAAAAGTCCTGAAGAGGATGAATAGAATGAAAGTAAGAAAAGAAATGTATTGGAGGAAGACATACTGATATGAAACTAGAATATAAATGGGATATGAAGAGGACAAGAACAGTAAAAACAAACAAAAGATATGTTTTTTAATTGTGTTAAGTAATTTAAATGTCCAGCTACATTTCTCTGAGACTAATCTTTGTCGCTTTTATTTTTTCTTATATTTATTTATTTATTTAAGAAATGAAATAACTCCCATATTCTCCCATACCAAGCAACCCTGTAGTCGAGAACCTCCACAACTGCTACGAGTATCCCATTTCCCGCCATCTTGGTCACAGCCAGTCTCATCCGGTGTCTGCCTACAAACCTCAACTTGTTTTACTACAGACTGGTGCGGATAGTGGGAGACTAGGCCCAGGACAGCGCTTTGCCCCCACTAAAATCCACAACATTCCGCAGCAGTTCGGTGGATACGCCATTAAACGACTAGGAGGCGACGAGCCTATGGAGCAGACAACTACACAGACACCAGTGACTCACAAGCCAGACAAGACTTACACTTTCCCCCCACGCCACACGCAGTCCTACAAGCCACAGCAGCCGAGCGTTCACCACAGGAGCAAGTGGATGAGGATCAGGTCCAGTCAGCTAACAGGTCAATAGATGTGTATGCATTTTTATCATCATAATTTGTAATATTGTTTACTGATGTTCTTGTTTTCTTTCTAGGTGCAGCTGGAGTCTTTGGATAAATGTTTTGTAATTAGTTGTGATGAGATGTTCTCATTTTGTTTGTACTGTAAACATTACTTTTTTTAATAAAACTCAGTCAAGTATTAGAATGCTGTTTCACGACTTCAAATCAAAGGCTGAATAGCATTAAGTACATATTACTCTCAGGGTAGTTTAAGCCAATTGTGGATCGGTATCAATTCCCACCACTTGTTTCATTGATGTACTATTAACTGAAGTGTACATTTTTTAAATAAACAGGCTGTGCTTAACTGAGTGTTGTGTTAGAACAGTTTTTTAAATGCTATGTTAATATAGTGAACTAAATAGTTTCATTCTTTTTTTAAACATAATTCTGCATAAAGCCTTAGGCTATTCAATAGAAATAAATACATCTGTAAATATTTGTACAAAAATCCTCACTATGCACTGTAGTAAAAGTAGAGACCAAACATGGACTTGCTCATTCCGGTGGCTTTTTCCACTTTATTGAACAACAAAAGACATTATTGGCTATGAAGCGAACATCTGGTCAGAAAAAACTACAAAAAAAACTGATGTTTGAAATGTCTAAATGGAACTGATGGACTAA
The DNA here is from genome assembly GCA_020698575.1 of Bostrychus sinensis. Taxonomy (NCBI): domain Eukaryota; kingdom Metazoa; phylum Chordata; class Actinopteri; order Gobiiformes; family Eleotridae; genus Bostrychus; species Bostrychus sinensis. The sequence continues at coordinate 7,253,581 of CM036257.1, read as the reverse complement.
CAGAGGTTGTGGATACAGCTACAGTGTTGTCTGTGTAGGAAACATTACCATCTCAGCACAGAAGTTCATGAGTAAATAAAAATATATATAAAAACATATACATACACATATATACACATATATATAACAACAATATCGACTGTCTCCAGTGGTGCTGTGGTGAAGGGCAGTGTCTTTGTCAGAGGAAATGTAATGGAGAGATGGATCCAGCTGCAGCGAGGAGGAGACTGGAGCTCTGCTCCTGATAAAAACACAGGACACGACATTGTTACACCAAACCCCAAAGTGTGCACAAGTAAAGTTTTTGTACCAACAGAAGCTCGTAGGACTGTTGACGTTACATCAGACTTTATTTACACTGAAGCCCTCGGAGTGCTCCCACAGCTCAGGCTGAAGTATTATCTAAAACAATGACATACAGTGAATTTGTTCATTCAGCAGCAGGTCACTGTACAGATGTGTTCATCTGTGACCTGTCACTGGTTTGATGCTAACAGTCTGTGTGCGGTGAGAAGTGGAGGACAGAGGACTACAACACATTCAGGCCACAAAGTGTGATAACAGTGACCACAAAGGACAGGCTCAGACTGACAGGAGTCACTAATGTAATGTTACATCTGAATGTGAAAAGCACAAACACAACAGAACCAGACTGAACCAGAACAGCAGTCTTACCTGGGAAAGTGACAGGAGCATCACTCTCTGCAGCTGCTCAGGTGAACAGTCTCCTGTCCACTTCTCCAGGTGTACTGCTGCTGCTGCCACAGTGCTGTTTATGAGCATAAATTAAACATCATGTAACTGCAGTAAAAGTATTTCATCACAGACATGCAGTACACAGACTACTCTCTGGATATTCATCTCTCAGTGAATCCACAGAGAGGTGTCCACAGTCATGTCTCTGAAGACTGTAGGCCTCACTTTTCTGAATGAGACAGATCACACATGTGATTAGACAAAGTAATATTTAGCTTTTATAGGGAGCAACCCCAAATGTCTATAACAAAATAACTTATCAGTAACACAATACTAGAAAATGTGAGCTATAACAAACACAGATGACTGAGTTTTACTTGTGTAGTACATTACCTGCCGTGTGAGGACTCAAACACTGGACTCCACTTACTACAAGCAGTAAACTAACCTTAGGTAGCACACCGTGTTTATGTGCGGCTATTGACTGGCACGTAAAGTTCTGCGTGTGCAACTGTGTGTGACTGTAGACGGCTAGCTTTTAGCTGTAAACAAACAGCCTAGACGCCTCGTAACCATCATTATTTATTATGCAGAGAGAGGGATCTCCAGACCGCGTTCTTAGACAAACACGGCCCCACTACGCCAACAGTTCCTCCTCAAAACCTAGGCTATAACTCACCTGTATAACAGAGAGGTCAGGACTCACCTGTATAACAGCGGGGTCAGGACTCACCTGTATAACAGAGAGGTCAGGACTCACCTGTATAACAGAGAGGTCAGGACTCACCTGTATAACAGAGAGGTCAGGACTCACCTGTGTAACAGCGAGGTCAGGACTCACCTGTATAACAGAGAGGTCAGGACTCACCTGTATAACAGCGAGGTCAGGACTCACCTGTATAACAGAGAGGTCAGGACTCACCTGTGTAACAGAGAGGTCAGGACTCACCTGTGTAACAGAGAGGTCAGGACTCACCTGTGTAACAGAGAGGTCAGGACTCACCTGTATAACAGAGAGGTCGATCCGTTGTGGCGCTGTCATCAGAGGAAAACGTGAGGCAGCACAGACTCAGCTCAGCGGTGACTTCTGTCTGTATCCTGTGTGTTTTCCTGGCTGCGCTGTCAGCGTGGCTGTGTTTACCTTCCATCTCCACGCCCGTCCACCACGCCCCTGTAGCACAAAGGCTACTTCCTGAAAGACCGAACTCTACTCCCATTGGCCGCTGGACTCCATGTGACCAAGAATTAATACGTTGTGGTTTATAGCGACATCTAGTGGCCAGATGAACGGTTCGGACAGGACCAAAATGAAAATCATTAAATTATATTACGATATTTTTGTAATAAAACAATTTCATGCACTTGTCATATCGTTAATAAAGTTATTTTAAAATGCTTTAAAAGCATTGTTATTTTTTTCTGCATAATCTTAAAGTTTACAATTTTCCAAAATCTTACAATTGTTGCCGACAATCTAGGGGCCCACAGTATTGCTGGGTTTCTTGAAAGTTTTTCTGGGAAATATATCTGCAGATTTTGTACAGCAGAAAGTGTGGACATTCAAACAAAAGCTGCAAATAGAGAGTTTGTCTAAGTTTTGTCTAAGAACCAGTGATATTCATGCATCTCATCTTAAGCATATTAAGGACAATTCTCTGGTTAATCATTTTGGTGTTAAAAGGACTTGCGTTTTTTTAGAAAAATTGGCATATTTTAATGTGACTAAGAGCTTTCCTCCCGATTTAGTTCATGATTTGTTTGAAGGAATTGTTCCTTATGAGATTGCTTTGTGTCTGTCTGATTTCTAAAAAATATTTTTCATTAGTTGATTTAAACAATGCCATAACAGCATTTCCATTTAAATGGACAGACAAGACAAATCGGCCCCATCTTGTACCTCTCACATACACAACTAAAAGAACAATAGGAGGAAACGCACACGAGAATTGGTGCCTCTTGAGATTTCTTCCTCTCCTAATCGGATCCAAAGTCCCTTCTGATGAACCAACATGGCAAGTTCTCTGTGAACTAAAGGACATTGTGGAAATAGTTGTTGCACCAGCTCAGACTGAGGATTCTCTTTCGTATCTGGATTTCAAAATAACTGAACACAGGACAATATTCCATGAAGTTTTTCCTCACGAACGCATTTTGCCCAAGCACCATTATGTGGAGCACTATCCATGGTTGATGCGACAGTTTGGACCTCTGGTTGCATTATGGACAATGAGATTTGAAGCGAAACATAGCTTCTTCAAGAGAGTGATTCGACACACACATTGCTACAAAAAAGTCTCTTTTTCTCTTGCTCAGCGGCACCAATTTCAGACAGCACATAATCTGCATGTAAACAGATTTCCTAAGCCACCTTTGGAAGTTGCACAAGTATTCACACTTCCTATGAATATTCTAAATCAGGACATTGCACTTGCACTGAAACAAAAACATCCGCAAATGGACTCTGTTAACCTAGCTAAAAATGTATCCTACAATGGCTACAACTACAGGATTGGCATGATGGTCGCCCATGGGTCACTGTCTGGACTTCCAGAGTTTTGTGAAATAGTTAATATGATTGTTCTTCAAGACACACTGTTCTTCATTGTGAAAGACATGGAGGCATGGTACCTGGAACATTATCGTGCTTATGTGGTTGTTTCTACATCTGCAGCTCAGAAGCTCGTGGGAATACAAGACTTGTCAGATCACTACCCTCTTGTGCCCTACACTGTTGGAGGTCGTCGATTCATCACCTTGAAGAGATACATGCATACCTGAGGTAAGGTTGTTTACCCCTGTGCCCTCTTTACTCCCCTCTGCTCCATCCCTCCTCTCCCCTCCTCCCCTCTGCTCCCTCCCTCCTCTACCTTCCTCCCCTCTGCCCCATCCCTCTTCTCCCCTGCTCCTCCCCTTTCCCCTTTGGTGTCTATCCTCCATCTCTGCTCTCTTTCCTCTTCCACTCTTTTCTCTCATCCATTGATTACATTTTACTGTAGTCTGTGTTGCCATTTGAGTAAACACACTTAAACTGAACAAGACATAACTCACTAACTCTTATTGTCTTTTTTTTTTTTTTTTTTTTTTTTTTTTTTCAGATATGTCTGGGAGACGAGCAGCCAAGTTGAGGGTTATTAGGAATCCCAGTGACTCTGTTAAGTTGTTTTTACCAAATGGCATTCCTGAGACAGTCGAGAAACTTATGGCTGAAGTGAGGAAGGTGTGTGCTTATAGAGGAAATTTCCGACTACAGTATGAGGACAAAGATTTCGACAATGCGCTGGTTAACCTCACATCAACTGATGAATTGGATGATTTGTCCACCATAAAGATCATCCCGCTTGATGATAGCCAGGACAGTGATCTTACTGGTGATGAGTTATCCTTAGAGTCCAGTGACACGGATATTCTTTCTTCACCATCAAGTTCAACGTCCACAAGAACAAAACTTTGGCCAAGGGTTTTTGTGATCCCTACATTTTCCTACGACACGGAACTGCAACTGGACAAGGCAAACAACATATATCGATCAAACATGAAAGCATTTATTCCAAGTTCCAAAACAAAATCTGATATATTGGACAAATTGGCTGAAGAAATGTTCCAGTACAAAGCCTATCCTGATGATGGAGACTTCAGTGACGTCGCTGAAGCACTTGTAAAGAAACATCCGTGTCTCATTAAACCTGGCTCATATAATGGCGCCTATGGCTGGAAACAGAGGCTGAAAACAAAAATGGGCAATTATCGTACTCATCTGAAGGGTATTGGGTGCACTGAATTACTTGCCAACACACTAAAGTCAAAAAATTCTGCGGATGCCCTACCTGCCAAAAAAGTTAAGCGGCCAAGAAGAGGTGAGGCTAATTACATACCAGATATCCCCACTGGAGACACTGCCGAACAGCTGGAGAATGAAAGACTGTCTCTTTTGACTGAAGCCAAAAAAGTAAACAATCGTGCAGTAATCAAAGAGAAAATGGCAAAAACATTTTCTATTAGAAGACAAGAAATTGTTGAGAAGGAACTACAAGTGCAGGAGCTCCTCCAGCGATGGCCAGCCTTGTTTACAAGCGAGGAAGTGAGTAACTTGTTTAAATAACCTCTCCTTTCTCCTCTCTTCTTTCCTCCTTACTCTATTTTCTACTCTCACCTTTTTTGCTCTTCCTAGGTCCTTCCTCTTTTTTTCTTTCCTCGTTCTGTCTTTTGTTGTCTTACTATCCCTTTTCCTCTTAAGAATCTACTGTATTCAGTGGAATAATATAATATCTTTGTTTTTGTTTTAGATCAATCAGGAATTCCAAAGAATAACAACTGTACCCCTGCAATCAAGATTCCTGGCTGCACTGGACAACCATCACTCAAAAATCATACAGATTATTGCAAACAGAGGTGGCGTTGTGAGGGAGAAGACTAGAAACATAATGACACTTCTTAATCAGGTAAATTTACATATTTTTATTATCGGATCACCTAATTAAAATATTCTGTCTGCTTTTGATTTATTATTGTGCATTGTTTTGGTTTAGAGCCAGGATGTAAATCACAAACGAGAATGCATGTTAAGGTGTCTGATTATGTACCTTGGAGAAGATGCCAATAAACTCGTCAAAGACTTTTTAGTGAGTACATTCTCTAAATTCTTACTCTCTCCTCCTGTCCCCTTGTCTCCCTTGATCTCCATTCTTCTCTCAATTCTCTTTTCCTTCATCTCTACTCTTTGCTTTCTTCTTCCCTGGTCTCTCCCCTCATCTCTTCCCTCATGTCTCCCCTGTCTCCATTCTTCTCTTAGTTCCCCTCATCTATTGTTTCCCCCTCTCCTCTTTTCCTTCCTTCTTCTTTCCCCTCTATACTCCATTCTTTTATTTAATCTCTCTTTTCCTTTGTTTCTCCTCTCTCCTCTTTCTCCCACTTGCCCTACCCTCTGTTTCCCCCTTTTCCTTTCCTTTTTTCCATTTGCCTCTTTTTTTCTTGTCTCCTTTCCTCTCTTTTTCCCCCTCTTCTTTCTCCTCTTCTTTCCTTTCTACTATAAATCTATTTAGCATTTTTCTGTTGTCATTCTTCTGTCTCTTTTGTACATCAAATTAAAGTTGACTTTTTTTCAATTCTTATGAACAAACAAATGAGCATGACGAAGTGGAGCAGGAGCTTGAGCGTTGTACCATCGCCATCTATGTCATCAGAGTGGCGGATGATCTGTTGGAGTCGCCGTGCGACATTGGAATCGTAGTTGAAGGTGTGCAAGTTCTGAATCATTTGCCATCTGTGGCTCATGCATTTGCCTTGTTGTTTGGGTTCATTTATGCCCTTAACCTGAGATATCCAGACAAATTGAAATACACCTTTGAAGCAGTGCAAAAGATATTTATGGCGATAGAACCAAAAAAGATGTCGCGTCGAGTTGCCAGTCTGAACCTCAAGCTTTATATGTTTGTCACATTGACAATGTTGAGCGTTTCTAAGTACAGCACAGTTATACAGTTATTACAGACTACTTCCTCAATAAGTCTGAATTTGCCTGTTGAAAAGTCATTGTTGTAATTTCCAGTTATGGACTTTCTACTAGAGGTCGATCGTTATCAGTCAGCCAATATATCAGGCCAATTTTTGCATTTTCTTTTCTTTTCTTTTTTTTTTTTTTTTGCCCTTTAATGCCAATTTTTGGCCAGGCTCATGTCCAGGCATTTTGCTCATTTCTCTGAGGCAAAACCTCATAAAACAACAAAAATGCAAATGCATTCTGTAGCTACCTGCACAGAGTTCGGTTGAGATTTCCTCGATGGTTTTCTCAAAAACTTTTAACTGTTCTCATTGTCCACTTCTAACACATTTGTTTGCATTTTAATAAGCATTGCTAAAACAAGGGGCTATATTTTGTTACTTTCATTCTTTACGTTCATAAAATAAAGAAAATATGACCTTCATATTGGTCCAAAATACCAACAGTGTTTATCAGCCATTGGCTGCTTTGCGTTTTTAAAATCAGTATTGGCCATAGAAAAACCCATATCGATTGACCTCTACTTAATGCAGTTATACCTGTGTTGGTGACACTGTTCATTGCCACATGTTTCTGGGCAAATTTGTAATGGATATTTTCATTTTATAAAGTTAGTTCCATTAGAAACTTTATGGTATCCCTGGAAGTTTGATTTTAGGATATCTGATACAGTTTGCCTCTGCTGTACAATGTTAATCACAACATAGTACAATTGTGTAACATGGACGTTCTTGCCTTACACATTGTGTATGTTGCTAATGCAGTTGTTTCTGTACCGAAATAACAAAAGCACTTGTTAGAGAAATAATTTGATTGTTTATTTGAAAATGTACTAGGCTTTAATGTGGAACACTACATTCAGCCAATGCAAAAATGTATTTTGCATTTATTTAAAAAAAATTGCTTTAGGCAAAATCAATATATTCTATTTCTTTATGTAAGACTTTTAATTTGGATCAAATTACAAAAGTGACTTGAGAAAAATTAATAAATTTAGCTGTAAAAAATGTAAGCAATTTTTTTTAGGTTAATCCAAAGTATGACTTTTTTCAGTGTGTAATTGTAGAAGCAATTTTGATTTTAAAGTAGCTATGACACCCAGCGTTTGCACTACTTAAGTCTCAATCAAATTGCATGTATATATACTGTCCTGCGACAAGCTGGCCCCTGTCCAGGGTGTACCCCGCCTACCCGCCCAAAGTTACTGGGATAGGCTCCAGTCACCTGTGACCCCTAACGGGAATAAGCAGTAGAAAATGAATAAATGAATGAATGAATGTACTGTTTGACATGAGAGTATTTCCAACATGGCCGATGATCACGATCAAGCTTACCTCTGTTCAAATCTATGGAAATGAGGGCATCCAGGCAAAACCCTTGTGCATATAAGGGCTATGAATACTAACCTCTCTCCCTAAAGTTTTGTTTCCACAGCGTCTCGAGAATCACCCTTATGACCTCCGACCACTGCCCCCTGCCCCTCTGCCCCCAGCCTCAGACCCATGAACCCAACGTGTCGAGGCAGACGACCGTTCTCCTTGAGCCTGGGTCTGCCGGAGGTTTCTGACCGTCAAAGGGAGTTTTTCCTCCCCACAGTCGCCCGAGAGCTTGCTCAGGAGACATCTCCTGTTGGGTCTTGTAGTGTTTCACCATCTAATATCCTAATATCAAACATTGTTTGACAAATTTTGTGTGTAGTCAGGGTGTTATTGTGTTGAAAGCAGTTCTACAAGGTGTAGTGACTTCCCCAATGAAGTATTTGTATTTATTTATTTAACAGGACAATGTACAGTTATATAATGCCAAAAGTCAAAGATGCTTGTATTAGATTATAGCCTGGAAGCTAATTTCCATCTGTAGTCCTTTAAAAGGAAGAGGAAAAAGAGACATTCTATACAGTGCACAAACACTCATCCATCCTCCAGCTCTCAGACACACACTCCCCCATTCAGTCATCCTTGTCATTGTGTTGCAAGTCAGCAACCAATGGCAAGATCTTAAAACTGCTTTCTTCACCCTCACACATTGACTGCACTGAGCTAAGTTCTCTTTAGCTCATATTTCCATGTCCTAATTGGTGAAAAAATGAAACACTTTAAAGGGGGAAGCAGAAGCCATAAACATTTCTTTGATGCCAAACAAAATTCAAATAAATTTAAATGAATTGGACAATTTATTTCTTCTTCAGAGTAGCATTATTATCATTATAAAAGTCAAAGTTTCTTAAACCACAGATCAAAAATTCTAGTCATGTAGAAATTTACACATGTGCACACATGGTCAAAACATGGAGATATCTTTTTTTTTTGTTTGTTTTTTGTTTTTTTTACCCAACATGGCGCTGCGAGCAGCTGCCTGTTATGGCAGCTCTGCCCTCTCGCTTCCTTTTTTTTTAGTTTTTTTTTTCTATTGTTTTTAGACTTTACTTTTTTCTTTAAAGTAGTCAGAACCTGGTGCATTTCTGCACATGGGGAGCCTACTTTTATTACTTTTTTATTTTCATTTTTGCTCTTTTCGGGACTATTTCGAACTTCGTCAGGGGAACCCTTTGGATTCAGCCACAGGTCCATTGTTTACTGCGGTCAAGCCAGCCGACGTTTGTTTTTCCGTGGTCAAGTGAGCCGCTCCTAAATTTTGAGTGCGCTAATATAGCATTGTTTACGGCAGTTGTTGTGCCGCTGCCAGGGGAGCGACACGCACGAGAGTAACCACAGAGAGTTTAGAAGCACATTTACACAACTTTTTCACTAATTTAACAATATATGCATTTATTATGAAAAGGATATTTTGTATGAATTATTACCTAACTAAATCTGCTGAGTGTATAAGGTGGAATTATATCGCATCTATTTCTCTATAAGCCAAAGAAATGACTGACTGTGCTGTGTACTTCTACCATTACCTCTGGTACTACTTTCACACCATGAAATACTTTTTTCATGAAGTTAGTAATGACTAAAATTAAACTCATTATGTACTGTATCATACTGTATTTGAGATTGAATATATATATATATATATATATATATATATATATATATATATATATATAAATTAAAAAGTACACAATGAAACCTGCGTAAACCACTGAAAGCATGAAGTACTTTTACTGTGTACTTTTTGTGTAATTGTACTTTAAAGTACAGAGTAATGCATACAAATAGACAAAATATTATCATTTTGAAGTTGAATAAAAAACTTTTTTCAAAAAAGTACACAATGAAATCCACATATACCTGTTAAGTACATTCAGGACTACTATGGGGGCTAAAGCTAGTGCTTATCTTTAACTCTTATTATAACTCTTTATTACTAATGTGTTTTTGTAAGATTTTTCTCATCAGATGTAACTCTACAGGGCGATGGTGGCGCAGTGGGTTAAGCATTCGCCCAGCAATCGGAGGGTAGCCGGTTTGAATCCCATCTGAAGCGCATACTGTCGTTGTGTCCCTGGGCAAGACACTTCACCCACCTTGCCTGTGTGAATGTGTTAGTTTGGTGGTGGTCAGAGGGGCCGTTGGCGCAGATTGGCAGCCACGCTTCCGTCAGTTTGCCCCAGGGCAGCTGTGGCTACAGAAGTAGCTCACCACCACCAAGTGTGACTGAGGAGTGAATGAATAATTGATCAATTGTAAAGCGTCTTTGAGTGTCCAAAAAAGCGCTATATAAATTCGATGTATTAATATTATTACACTATGTGTTGAAAACCTTTGATTACATGGCCAACATACACCCAATTACAGATATAAAAAAATATATATATATTTCATATGATCATAGCGAGTGGGTTTGTGGCATCTACAACAGTCATAGTTTTAAGACTTTCATTCATTTTTAAAGACATTTCTCCTTTATAGTTTTTGAACAACTGCCGCTGTCAGCATCCATCCACAGGTCACAGTTAGCACTTACCTCTGCGGGGAGGGTATCATTAGACAGTAGACGATTGTATTCACAGCTCTCCCGCAAACACATGGGTTATCTCTGCAGACAGAGGGCCAATGTATTGACTGTTCTCCCGCAAAAACATATAATAAACCTCAAACAGTACACCATTTTATCTGCTACAGAACTGAAAACAAGTAGAGCTATCTTTAGAGGACATCTGACTTGGGAGGATGTACTGTGGACACATGAACATAGGGTTAGGGGTAGGGAGGGGCATGGGTCAGGGGAGAGGCATGGGTCAAGGGGTCACGGAGAGGTCACAAGGAGGAGGGGGGCTATCCCCCCCTCCAAAGGGACATTATCATTTACTACTAGTATCAATAAGAGAAGTAGTATTGATATAATCTATTATCTAAAGATATCCCTCCCTACCTATAGCCTTTAGACTGACAAAGATTTAATTCACTTTTATATACACTTAATAGAGATTTCATAATTTATCAGTTTAAAATGTCCCATTTGTATATCTCAATTATACTCACATATCACAGAAACATTATTACACAGTAACATTGACACTGAGAAATCATCTATTTATTATCATACATTTAAATATATACTTGATTATATTTCACATTTTTGTTGAATTTATTAAATGTTGAAAAAACATAACTGAACTGACCTTACAGAAAAGTACCCAGCTTAATTTTATTTTAATAGTGAAAATAATGTTACTGATATGTGTAAAATACTTCACCAACAATATCTAATCATTTGATTATACCTACGTAAATTATTGAAAGTTGAAGAAAAATTAAGTATTACAGTGCTCATAGAGTTAGGCCTAACTGATGATCCATTTTCAGATGTGGATTCACACAGGATGGGTAACTTAGGGCACCAAGAGCAACAGCGCTGGTAAGAAGGTGAGGAAGACAGAGGACATCAAAGCAGGAGCAAATCCAAAAATGCTGTAATGGAAGAACACAATTTCACTTTCATATTATAATACAGTACGTACATTGTTTTTAGTCCTGTTTAAAGTCAGCATCTGAGGCCACTGTTCTAAAAGTATCTGGTTTCATTGTTATAGTTGGACCTGTTTAACAATGAGTAAAATAGATATATATATTAATTATGTTCCTTTTCATAAGGTTTTATTTTACTGTAAGTCACACTCACATTCTCATGCTTATTCACACAAAGGCCTCACCTCTAAAGGAGCCAAAGGCCTCAGTATTATTACAATCATATGTAGACAGTAGTCTGTTCAAGTAAAATTGGAGTTACCTGTACAGTCGAGTTTAGTACAAGGTCACTCTGTCAATGTGACTTCAAAGATTGGCATTACTGTGACAAATTATTTACTACTTTGCCTTTTTTTACACTCTCAGCAGCTCTGCAGGCCCCAGGAATTCAACAGAGGCACTGCACACATTTTAAAATGGGACATTATTATGCCCCTAAAATCTAATTGCAAAAAATACAAAAATAAAAATATTCAGGTGTGACATCTTTCAGTCACAAGATTCTGTTTCCTGTGAACCATTTGTAAGTAGAACAGTTATTTAAACTACACTGCAGTGAACATAATGTGAAGAATGTGAGCTCTCCTACAGAATGTACAGTATACAAACTGGTTATAAAGGTGGACTATTATTCTGAGAGAGACCCTACAGGGATCATGGACTCAAACAGTATCAGTGTCCTGTTTGTCAACAGGACTTCCAAGCTTCACCTACTTCTTACTATAAACTCCCTGGTTATACTAACAGTGTTTACTACATACATTTAGCCACATCTGATTGGGAAGTAGATACCAGGTATCATAGTACCAGATTTTGCCCACATTGATGTAATAGTTCAAGTGTGTATTATGCAAATTACCTTTGGTCTGTTGTTGCTGTAGTCTGAGTGTCTGGTGTGGTCTCTACAGGTGCATCTGTTGTTGTTCCAGGTGCATTAGATGTAGGAGTCACGTGGGTGGTGTTTGAGATTCTGACGAAGACAAAAGATGAAACATAACAAAATGAACCAACAGTGTAAATGTAAAAAGTCTTACCGGGGATAACATGGTCCTTGGTCTTGATCTGTTGGAGGGTATGTGATGACTGCCGGCTGTGGCTCAGGACATGGTAGAGTCAATCCACTGACAACAGGAGTGAGATCTAGCAAAGTTTAATTAAAGTTTTAGTTATGGGAATTGCGCCAATAATAAAGAAAGTAAAATCAGATGCCTGCCTCTAAAGCTGAAAGTAAAAACGGCACTGTTTGCCTTGAAGATGTCTCTGTAATTCACTTGTTGCCTGGTGTATACATAGCCAAGTAATGGACCGTAGTAGACTTTTTGATTGTTTTCATCCACAAAAGAATTTCCTGTTTTACGAGGATTATCCCAACTGGAGCTCCCTATTCACAGAAATAACAGTTGTGAGTGTTATTGCAATACATATATTTGTGAGGATTTTGCATTTGTGTACAACTTACCACTGGTGAAAATGACTTGCTTGGACATCTGCAGCTGAGTGTCAGGACTTTGATCTACAAATTGAAAAAGTACCTGTCTTCTTGGGACGGGCCATTCAAGCTGATCGTCATAGTCACCGGACAACATCTGCACAAATACTGCCTCTGAACCTGTATCGTAGACTATTGCCCCAAATCTGTAGACATAGCCTTCTTTAGAATGTTGTGGTGGGGTATAGTACACATTTGTCTTTCCTGAACGTTGGTTGAAGTCATTAATCTGCAGTGTTACATGTGGACACTCCAGCTCTGACAGGTTAATGTCATCAATTGAGAAGCCGCCTGTGGAATTTCCTGCTCCTTTTCGAACCTCAAACTCCACCTGGAAGGACTTTGTCGCATTCAGAGAAACATGGTGGAGCTGCCAATGTGCTGTTGTTTGACCTGTTTTACATTGGGAAAAAAAGGTTATAATGATATTATTATTATTATTATTATTAAATGTGCTAAGTGTCTTGCCCAAGGACACAACGGCAGTATGCAGTGCAGGGTTAGTGAGCGAATGGCTCTAACAAGTGAGCAGTAGTAGCTACTTTAGCACACATAACATACCAGTTATCTGTCCAGCCAGACGGTGCTGTCCTGTGAAATCGTTCTCATTCTGAAACTCTCTGATCCAGATGTTGAGCTGGTCTGATACACTTCCACTGTGGAAATAGTAGAACTGCAGACATTGGACATGGCACTCTCTGTTGGGGGTCATCCTCTTGGTCTCCAGCCAGGCTGAGTCTCCTTGCTGTCCGGACGCTGTGCTTACATGCATAAAGTAACTTGGGCCTACACCTGAGATTTGAGAACTTGTCATTAACAAAACAACTAACTAAGAAGTCATATTTAGATAATTACTGTATCTTACTTTGCATAGTAGCGTTTAGACTGGTGTGGTCAAAGGAAGGACCTCCTGTAGCTTGTGACACAATTTCCCAGCCATTTGACACACTTGAACAGTTGGTCATTTCACACACTGTTCCATCAGAAAAGCTACAGTGCATATGTAATAAAACGGTGGAGCCTGTCAAAATGACATTTATGTTTCAAAAGCAATCATTTATGTAAAAAATGTATTCAGTTTAAGACCAGCCAGCACATTGACACTTACTGCATTTATAGAGAAGATTCAGCTCCTTAATGTCAATGGCACTCAGTTCATATCTTTGACCAATAATGTCCTGGTACGCAGGGTCGTTGGTAGTAATTGTTGGCCCATTGCCATTAGTGAAAAAATCTTTACCATAGTGCATCACTGACCAATAGTCATATGGGGTTCCATGTGTGGTGCTGACATCTGCAGTAGCCTTTTGAAAGTTAAACTCTTTACCTAAAAGACATGCAAGAATCTTACTCAAGAGCCCTAAATATACGCTAGATAAATATTCAAGAAAATGAAATGCAACCTGCAAGAACATTCTCCAAATGAATGGTAACATAATTATCTCTGTCATATCTGGACTGTTCATGGTAGAAGCCAAGAGCATGGAGGAACTCATGTTCAACAGTGCTAACACTGTCACAGTTTTGTCCAATGGAGAGTGGCTGTCCATATTGCATTATTCGACCGATGTATGACCAACAACTTCAAAGAAAAGTTATTACAAAAATTTAAGTTAAAGTTTAAGTTACAAAAATTTGATTTGCTCAGACAGAGGTCATTACAAAACTCAGTACATACCCAGACAGTTTTTGCACACTGATGTAGTAATCCTCACTCTCCCTCGGTTTAAAGTCAATGCACGATTTCAGTCTGTAGTGGTCAAAGGCTTTCAGGATGATACCTTTTGCATTCAGGTCTATCATCATCATGTTGGTTCAAAAGAAGATTAAGATAAAACCAAATGTAAAACAAAACTGATGAGGAGCAAATTTTATACACAATTATTACAGTATATCAAACTTACCTAGGTCATTCTCCAAAACGTATGGGACAGGGGAATTCCAAAGTAAGGTCTCAGAATTAACGGAACTGCTTTGAATGTCTGTTGGCTAAAGAGTGTAAGATAATAAAGTTAGCTTTTAATGATTTTTAAATAATTTGGTTTATATATATATAAAATGCACTACTCACAGTTTTAATATCATCCTCCACTAAATCAAAAAGAGGAAAAAAGAAATCAACAGAATCTCCTCAAATACAGTAAAGCTTTTTAAATGTCAATATTTACTTTGGTTTATTTCTGCAGTGCTCTTCTCTTCACCAACAACTGTAACAGAAACACACAACAGCTAGTTATTTATCGGAAATTTATTTAAGAGACACTGCAGGGGAAAAGATTTTTTTAACTTAACAGATATCAATGTGGAACCTTTCCTGTAGATAATATAGGGAAATATAGGGAAAAAATGTATGAGAAGTTTATATGCAGAATATATGGGTAAAAATTTGCAAAATTGCAAACATTTCACAAAACAAAATCTGACTATTGGATAGAGTCAGGTTTAAATTCTTGATTCATTTTGGTGACATGTTACATAAGAATGCTTTTACAAAAAGGATTATGGATACCCTATTTAATCTTTCAGTAAATTAGAAAATCCTGACAATAGCCTTCAAATTCTGCTGGGTTTTAAGAGTACAATTAGCAATAAATCAAGCTAAGAATTACATATCAACAAATTCTTCAGTAAAAGCTTTCAGAATATTGTTACAAGACTGGAAAATATGGTGCTTTAGATGCTGAAATGGAGATTTGTGTGCGAGACTCATTTAGGAGAAAATGGCCTGTGAAATTAATATTTTAATAGAAATATATGGACACAAGTGATTAAATTTATTAAACTAAACACCTTTAATGTGTAATTTTAACATTTTCTTAATTTCAGTGCAAAGTTTACATGTTAAAGGAGCAAACTGGCCCAAAGCCTCAAAATTGAAAAGATGATATCTCTGTAGTGTCTCTCCTCAGAAACATGTAATGTCAACACAGAAAAGTGCTTACCTACTATTTCTGGTATTTCCTGTAAAACACAAATTATTGCATTGTCAATATGTTTTGATGCTGACATTTCTAGCAAAAGTGTAATAGAAAAATGCCACATACTTGTGTTTGAGCACCTGCTGCCATAACAGCCAAGGCCACAGTGAGAATAATGTAGCCATTCATCTGTAAATTAAAGAACCAAAGGAAAAAACAGGATCAAAAATTAACAGTAAACAAGCAACTAAAATTTATTCCACTGTTATATTGTTATTGAAGAAAAATGTCCAATTAGTTTCTTACCTCTGCTGTTAAAGTTGTTGTTCTCATCTGAGGATGATTGTGAACTGACCATATACAGGTGTACCATTGCAATATATCAGGAACCCACATCAGAAACGACACGTAACTTTATCTCGATAATCCATCAATCTATTGTTTTGGTGATCAGAATGTACGCAAGATCTGCTGACATGTTTTTGTTTCTTCCTGTTCTGCCAGCTGAAGTGGATTTCTTAACATAATCAAAAGTTTTTTCAATGCTGCTGTAATATCACCTGGAGTGCACATACCTCTGCACGTCCATTATGGTCCCTCTCTGCATTCAGACAGTGATCTGGAGTAACACTAAAAACAAATCATTTGTCCCTTTCTCCTGAGGTTTCCTGAAAGTTCCATGTAAATCCACCTTTAACATTTCCAGTCAGGTTAATAACAGACTAAACCAGTTAAACAAGAAACATCCTGATGATATCAGAGTTGATACATTGTAGTATTATAGTTTTGTACAGTGTTAATAGATCACCACAGATTTTTGTTGACAAGATGCGTAACCCAGCCACCTGAGTCCTCTTATTCCTCTGGTTGCAGACCCCTCTTGTATGTGAGCATGTGATTGGCTTCCAAACTGTAAAACCAGGTCAATAAAACTTTTATTTATCTGACATTTTATGGATAGATCCATGAATAAATGTTGTCAGGGTTCATCAAACTATGTTAAATAATTCACTGTTATGGTGTTAACAACACAGGCTTCAAACTAATGTGACCAAATAGTCAGAGTAGCCCCAAAATTTTAAGTTTTAAAAAGGTATTCAATTTGAAAGTAATTCAATCTTATGGGTGGGTATTAAATTCTGTTCATCTTAAAATAAAAAGGTATTTTCAGTATTTAGTAATCTATCCCTCTGTGAATTTTTTTTTTTACAAACTTTGACATTTATCAAATTAATCACACAAATTGTGCAGTGAGTACAAACATTTATGTTCAGCCCCAACTAGAAGCTTGTATTAAAAAAAAAAAAATACAAAGTAATACACCATAATACACCATAACTAACAATAGGCAAGTACAGTATGTCTTATTTGTGAGTTGGATTTAGGCATTAAATTCTATCATAAATGGTTTAAAAAATGTAAAAAAAAAAAAAAAAAAAAAAAAAAGTCACTCAAATGTACTTTTAGTTTGTAATTTTCTGACAGCTTTTGTTACAGATCCACTATTTATATGGGCTGCATAATGTTGCAAAAGTTTCATCACAATACACTTACTGAAGAAACTTTATCACTGAAATATATGATTCCAATTGAAGATTTTTTTTAATGCAGAACTGTTATTTCTAAATATCGAGGGCTTGGAACCAGAGGGGCGTAAGTGGCATTTTGGGCGAAAATGAGTTCTATATATCAAATTAAAGGTCTTGATGAGCTCTATCTAGTGGTGCCAAAAAGACACATCAGAAATCAACCTGTATTGAATAAAGCAATAAAACAACAAAGACCTAACACAAAAGTTTGAGCATTGTTTGGAGCCAGAGGGGCGTATGTCCACTTACGCCCTTCTGGCTCTGAATAATACAAGAGCCTACAGTATTTTTCAGAGCCAGAAGGGCGTAAGTGTAGGTGGTGCCCCTAAACAGTCTGAGGCAGAAGAAATTTTGATTAATATTATGAAGCAAACTGATGAATCTTGTGAAGAAGCTGAAGATGAAGAGATGTTTTTGAATGCTGCTCCTCACTTGAGTGATGGAGGAAAGACACCATGGGTGTTTCTCAAAGCCCAGGTACCTTGCCTTGATTACATCACAGGAAGCATCCACGTCATCTCCTGTCGCCCAAGGTGTGTTCATGTCCTTCCCAGGCAGGTGTCCTCCGTTTGGCTAACTGTGGCGAATTCACCAAGGATCCATCAGTGGATCCTTCGTTGCCTTGCGTCAGACAAAATCACCCACAATGCACTGCAACCTTTTTGAGAAAAATGGCAGGACTTTGACGTGTGATACTTTCAAAAGCTTATTTAGCAAGTTTGAGTTTTGATTATTTATAAGCTAAAAAACAAAATATTGCATTGATATAATACACCTGTAAAGATTTCCAAGGAATAAATGACACTAAAACCAGGCAGGAGGAGTGGCTGTGGTGACACTGCTTGTTCACTCTGAAGTCTGTTCCTCAGTCGTTTATTTGGACCAAGGCACGACACTTGCCTTGGATTAGAAGGAAGTGGCTTTGGAGGAAATCACTTTCAAGGCAAGGCAAGGTACCAGGGCTTGAGAAACACTCCATGCCTTGATAGTCTAGCCTTGTTAGCCTAGCCTGGCTACCTTTGTCTTGGTCTAATCTGGCAGACAGGCAGACAATGGACAGGAGGAGGACGCCAACACATAAAGAGGAAGAAAAAGACAGAGAAATGTTGACAAGTGGAAAAAGAACAGACGTAAGAGGTTAAGAAATTCTGGCCAAAGCTACATGAATTCACATGGCATTCAGGTCCCAGGAAGGAGAATGAGGGCGAAGAACTGCACTTTCTGTCGCTACAAATGCAATGAAAAATTCCTTGAGGAAGTGATGGAAAAAAATATTTGAATATTATTGGGAGATGGGAGATGCAGCGAGACCGAAAGACTTCATTGTCAATCATGTTGTCAAAAGAGAGAAAAGAAACAGAAAAAAAAATTCAAGAAGAAATCATACATTTTAGTAATATTTAACCTCAGACCGAAGACCGAGTAGGGTATGCAAGGATTTTTTTTTTTTTTTGAAGACCCTTGATGTGTCAGAGAAATTTGCAAGGTCGGCAGACAGCCATACCTCCATGTGTAAATGCATAGGAAGGCAATGGCCAGGCTAAATTGGAATGGAACTAAATAGAAAAGTGAAAAGAGTAACAAAGGAGAATGTGTCTATTGTATACAGTATTTTAAATAATATGAAAAATTAGTTACTTATGAAGTTAGGGTGTTTTTAACCAATAATTTCTGCATTGATCAGCAGATACACCCTGTTTGTCTTTAGAAGAATTGGAAATGTTTGGTGCCAAAAAGGCGTATCTGATGTTTTTGCCATATTTTTAAGATTTTACAAGGTTTTAGAATATGTTCATTGTGTTAATATGCCATAATATTTTTACTTAAGTACTAACTCATATAGGTATGTATGTGGTTGCAATGTTGTGGTTGAAGGTTAATAAATACAGTTGATTGAAGTGTGGTCAAAATTTTGTTTTGGCTCTCCTGTAAAGTTTGTCAAATGCCACTTACGGCCCTCTGGTTCCAAGCCCTCGATGTCCAATTAGTTTCTTACCTCTGCTGTTAAAGTTGTTGTTCTCATCTGAGGATGATTGTGAACTGACCATATACAGGTGTACCATTGCAATATATCAGGAACCCACATCAGAAACGACACGTAACTTTATCTCGATAATCCATCAATCTATTGTTTTGGTGATCAGAATGTACGCAAGATCTGCTGACATGTTTTTGTTTCTTCCTGTTCTGCCAGCTGAAGTGGATTTCTTAACATAATCAAAAGTTTTTTCAATGCTGCTGTAATATCACCTGGAGTGCACATACCTCTGCACGTCCATTATGGTCCCTCTCTGCATTCAGACAGTGATCTGGAGTAACACTAAAAACAAATCATTTGTCCCTTTCTCCTGAGGTTTCCTGAAAGTTCCATGTAAATCCACCTTTAACATTTCCAGTCAGGTTAATAACAGACTAAACCAGTTAAACAAGAAACATCCTGATGATATCAGAGTTGATACATTGTAGTATTATAGTTTTGTACAGTGTTAATAGATCACCACAGATTTTTGTTAACAAGATGCTATGGTAAGATGATATGGTGTTAACAACACAGGCTTCAAACTAATGTGACCAAATAGTCAGAGTAGCCCCAAAATCTTAAGTTTTAAAAAGGTATTCAATTTGATGTGGTGCAAATCCAGGACTTAAAAGTAATTAAATCTTATGGGTGGGTATTAAATTCTGTTCACACCATAATACACCATAACTAACAATAGGCAGGTACAGTATGTCTTATTTGTGAGTTGGATTTAGGCATTAAATTCTATCATAAATGGTTTAAAAAATGTAAAAAAAAAAAAAAAAAAAAAAAAAAAAAAAAAAAAAGTCACTCAAATGTACTTTTAGTTTGTAATTTTCTGACAGCTTTTGTTACAGATCCACTATTTATATGGGCTGCATAATGTTGCAAAAGTTTCATCACAATACACTTACTGAAGAAACTTTATCACTGAAATATATGATTCCATTTGAAGATTTTTTTTAATGCAGAACTGTTATTTCTTCTGTATTAGGCTTTAAAATATAACACTTGAGTGTCAAAGTAGTTTGGATATTTAATTATTGTGAAATTCATATTAGATTGTTGTTCTTTTGTTGGCGATTCTGGGAATTAAATTTAATTCTACATGGAATTAAAACGTCTTAAAAAGATCTTAAATTTCACAAGACAAAATCTGGAGCTACCCTGATATTATACATAACATATAATTAATTGTATTATCTTTTCATTTGTAAGAAACACTATGATATTAGTTATATAATATTAGTGAAATAACTGACTATATACACCTCATGCTGTAAATGTCACACAATGGGATTAGACGTTCTTTTGTTAAATTGTCACCTGTCCAGACACACACTATAATTTAGTTTAAGCTAAATGGTGGGAAACGTTGTTTAGAGGTGCTGAATTACTAAGGCTGGGTCTGCCCAAGTTCAGTTGTGGATTCTTATGATGTTCTTCAAGGTAGCAAAAGCAGAAGAGTTGGCAGGAAGATGAGGAAGGCCGAAAACACTAAACCAGGAGCAAATCCAATTAAAGCCGCAAGTGGCATTGATAGGCCCTCGCTGGCCGCAACCGGAGCTGGGGCAGAGGAGAAACTATTTTGCCAAATTTTTTGTTGGTAGCTTTTGATAAAAAAGCTGCCAAAAGCGTCTTAATACTCCATAGAACTGCATTGAATGTAATTCCCATTGGAATAAAATGGCAGAATTCGACCATCGCCATGGCAACACCGAATCAAATACGACTTGGGTACCATTGGAATTTTTGATCAGAATGACATTGTCAAGGCCAGTAACGGGGAGGACACAAACGCAGCAAGCAGAATTGTCCCAAGAACGTACCTTTATTAGAAGTACACAATAAGTCCACAAAAAAAGCGAGATCCGGAAAATCCTGCACAAACAAACGAAGAACAAAATCCCTAGGACGGCTGGTACTCAAGCTAGGACCCGTGAAGTGCACAAGACGATCTGGCAACGAGTGCGGGGAACACGCAGACTATAACAGCAGGGGGGAAGGGCGAGACAATTGAGACAGGTGAAACACATCAGGGAGGGCAGGTAATCAGGGTAAGGGAGGGAACACACCGGGAAAGGGGAAGTCAAGACACCTGAAATGAGAGGGAACAGTGAATAACCGGAAACAAAACCATTACCAAAATAAAATACCGGAAACAAACTACAATATAAACACAACAACAACCGCCCTGGCCCCAAAACCTGACAGTACCCCCCCCTCAAGGTGCACCTCCGGGCGCACCTCCAGGCTTGTCGGGGTACCGGCGATGGAAGGCTCTGATGAGAGCAGGGTCCAGGATCCTGGAGGTCGGAACCCATGTTCTCTCCTCGGGTCTGTATCCCTGCCAGTCCACAAGGTATTGAAGGCCTCTGCCCCGCCGTCGGATGTCCAGTAGGTGGCGCACGGTGTAGGCTGGCTGACCGTCTATGAGGCGAGGAGGAGGCGGTGGTGAAGAGGCCGGCTGCAGAGGGCTGGTCACATGAGGCTTGATCTGAGAGACGTGGAAGACAGGGTGGATACGCAGTGACCTCGGGAGACGGAGCTTAACAGCAACAGGATTGATGACCTTGATTATTTCAAAGGGGCCGATGAACCTGGGGGATAGTTTCTTGGACTCAGTCCGGAGCTTGATGTTGGACGTGGAGAGCATGATGGACTGACCTGGTGTGTAAGCAGGTGCAGGGATGCGATGCCGGTCAGCCAGCCTCTTGTTCATCGCCAATGAGTGGAGCAGGGCTGCTCGGGTCACTCTCCAAATACGTCTGCAGCGGCGAAACAGGTGCTGGACTGAAGGTACTGCCACCTCCCTTTCCTCGTCAGGGAACAGTGGGGGCTGATAGCCCAGAGAGCACTCAAACGGGGACATGCCTGAAGCAGAAGAGGTGAGGGAATTGTGGGCATACTCAACCCAAGGCAGCAGGGAGCTCCAGGAGGTCTGGTAGCGAGAACAAACACACCGGAGGACAACGTCTAGGTCCTGATTGGTCAGTTCGGTCTGGCCATTGGATTGGGGGTGGAAGCCCGAGGAGAGACTGGCTGTGGTTCCAAACGCTGCACAGAAGGCCTTCCACACCTGGGAGATGAACTGCGGCCCCCGGTCCGACACCAGATCCACAGGAATGCCGTGCAGCCTGAACACGTGAGAGATGACGAGGCTGGCAGTCTCTGCAGCAGAGGGAAGTTTGGTTAAAGCCACAAAGTGGGCCGCCTTGGAAAAGCGGTCCACAATAGTCATTATAACTGTCTTTCCAGAAGAGGGGGGTAACCCAGTTACGAAGTCCAATGCAATATGGGACCACGGGCGGCTCGGAACCGAAAGGGGGTGCAGCAGACCAGCAGGTGGGTGATTACCGACCTTGTTCTGTGAACAGACAGTACAGGCTGAGACAAACTCCCGTGCATCTCGGGACAGACCGGGCCACCAGAACCGGCGACGCAGAAAGGAGATAGTTCTGTGGACTCCCGGGTGACAGGTAAGACGTGATGCGTGGCCCCACTGGAGTACCTGACTTCTCAACGCTGTGGGAACAAAGAGTCTGTTAGGGGGAACCCCTCCTGGGTCGGGCTCCCGTGTCTGTGCAGTCTTAATATCCCTCTCCGGCTGCCAGGAGAGCGCACCCAGAACACAGGAGAAAGGGATAACGGTCTCGTGCTGCCGGTCCGGCACAGCTGGTTCATGTAGCTGAGACAGAGCATCCGGCTTGACATTCTTAGAGCCAGGGCGGTAGGAAACAACAAAATCAAATCTATTAAAAAACAGGGACCACCGCGCCTGCCTCGAATTCAGCCGCTTGGCAGTCCGGAGGTACGATAGATTCTTATGATCCGTCCAGACCACAAACGGCTGAGTTGACCCCTCCAACCAGTGTCTCCATTCCTCTAAAGCTAGTTTAATAGCTAGCAGCTCCTTGTTACCCACATCATAATTGCGCTCTGCCGGAGTTAGCCGGCGGGAGAAGAAGGCACAAGGGTGGAGTTTGTAATCGACCCCCGCCCGTTGTGACAACACAGCCCCCACCCCAGAGTCTGATGCATCTACCTCAACAATGAACTGGTTGGAGGGGTCAGGCTGCACCAAAACAGGCGCAGAGGTGAAGAGCTGCGTTGTCTGATCCCAGGAGCGCCCCCTGGGACGGAGGGCCTCCCCCCGGCGCTCATGCCGGCGATCTTGCAGCCGGTTATCCATCTTGATAGCGAGGGCAATGAGAGAGTTTAGGGAGGACGG
This sequence comes from Bostrychus sinensis, assembly GCA_020698575.1. Lineage (NCBI taxonomy): Eukaryota > Metazoa > Chordata > Actinopteri > Gobiiformes > Eleotridae > Bostrychus > Bostrychus sinensis. The sequence continues at coordinate 7,230,225 of CM036257.1, read as the reverse complement.
CAACTCCAGGGGAGCGAGATGGTCCTTAAGGTCCTCCGAAAGACCCGCGAGAAAGGCGTCTGTGAGTGCGGCAGCATTCCACTCACTCTCCGATGCTAGGGTCCGGAACTCGATGGCGTAATCCGCCACCCGTCGACCTCCTTACCTCAGCTTCATCAGCGCCCGGGCTGCCTCCCGACCTGGCTTAGTATGCTGGAAGACTTGCCTGAAAGCCTCGAGAAACTCCGGGAGAGAGGTACAGGTGACCGCACCTCATTGCCACTCGGCAGTGGCCCACGCCCCGGCTCTGCTGGAGAGGTGGGAAATCACAAAGGCGATCCTGGCTCGGTCCGTGGAATAGCTGGCAGCCTGCAGCTCAAAATGAAGCTTGCACTGGGTGAGGAAAGCCCTGCAGTCTCCGGAATCCCCAGAAAACCTCTCCGGACGAGCCAGCTGAACAGCGGGGGTGATGGATGGCCATTCCGGAGCCACCTCCGCCGAAGTGGAAGGCTCTGGACGTGGCGGGGATGAAGGCGGGAGATGCTGGATCTGCTGTGCCAGTTGACCGATCTGTTCCCCGACCGCTGCTAGCTGGCGCTCATGGTGATTAGAATAAGCCGCTCCTGGCTGGTGAGGACTCTGCGTCTGCTGTGTCCATTTTGGCCAGATCGTAATGTCAAGGCCAGTAACGGGGAGGACACAAACGCAGCAAGCAGAATTGTCCCAAGAACGTAACTTTATTAGAAGTACACAATAAGTCCACAAAAAAAGCGAGATCCGGAAAATCCTGCACAAACAAACGAAGAACAAAATCCCTAGGACGGCTGGTACTCAAGCTAGGACCCGTGAAGTGCACAAGACGATCTGGCAACGAGTGCGGGGAACACGCAGACTATAACAGCAGGGGGAAGGGCGAGACAATTACACACAGGTGAAACACATCAGGGAGGGCAGGTAATCAGGGTAAGGGAGGGAACACACCGGGAAAGGGGAAGTCAAGACACCTGAAACGAGAGGGAACAGTGAATAACCGGAAACAAAACCATTACCAAAATAAAATACCGGAAACAAACTACAATATAAACACAACAACCGCCCTGGCCCCAAAACCTGACAGACATAAAGAATATTTGTGCCAAATTTGAAAAATTTTAATTCAAGTATTATTTTTTCTGTCCATAGAAATTTTTGTTTCAGTCCAATTGGAATAAAATGGCAGGTTTCAGTCATCGCCATGAACACAGTATAAAATATGACATGGGTCTCACTGGCTTTTGTGATCGGTGTCACATAAAGTATTTTTCTGTCAAGTTTCGTCAATTTTTGAAAAACTAAATTTTTTACTGACCATATAAATATTTGTCTCATTCTGTAGGGGGCGCTATTGTGCCAAATTTCATTCTTTCTTATTTAATGGGTTTAGGCTTGGAGGGTTTATGAGTGTTTAAATTTTGAGTCAAATGGGAGTTAATATGTGCAAACTGTAGGAAATTGCAAGTATGGCGAAATCGAAATTTTATTCGTAAACTTTGCAGCTGCGCCGCACAAAAACCGTAAAACTTTTGCGAAGAATTTGGATAACTTTTAATGCCCCACTTCTGTAGATGATGTAGAGCGATTTTAAGGTCATTTGGTTAAACGCCCCAGGAGGAGTTAGAAAAAGTCCGACGTGTGCAAAATTGCTGAGTCAGCACTTCGCAGAATTCAATCCTAAATTGCGGACTTCCGGTTTGTCAGGGGGCGTGGCCATAATAATATTTTTTTGTTTGGCTCCACCTCAGTGTAACCCAGGTGTCAAATCCTCAATTAGGCCCACTTTGCGTCTGACGTAATCACGTAGTATCCCACCGTCAGTTTAGCCAATCAGTGTGTTAGTTTTTGGTGATGTCATGCAGTCATGTGACCTGCCGCGCTAATCGTGTGTGTATTTCCTGCTGCGGAGATTCAGTCAGGGCAGACACCGTGGGGACGCCAGAGGAGAGCTGGGCTGCAGGTTGGTTTTCACTCTTTCGCTTGTTAAACACTGCTATTTTTACCTGATACTTACGGTTCATTTAACTCGTAGGAGCCGTCGGCTACCGTGTCCAAAACTTGATCGAAAGGGCGCCTATGTGCGGTGCTATCCGCGGAATTGGTGAGTGAAAAGTTGTGTTCACATGGCCTAGCCGCTCCCATGCGTTTGGATAGGAGCGGTTAGCCTACTGTTTTACCGCAGAGTTGTATCTTGTTTCTTAAATATGACTTTCTCTAAGTGACACCAAATATTAAATGCATAAATGTTATTTATATGGAGATATAATGATGTAAAAATTATTTATTGTCATTTTAAGTGATTCTTTCACTGAATGTTTGTATTGAAGCTAAGGTTAGTTAACTAGCATTTATCAATTATGCACTTTCTTAGCACTTAACCACTTAACTGTGTTTATTCATGGATTTGCTGCTATTCCATGCAAATAATGCATTTTATTGAATGCATGAATTATATATATATATATATATATATATATATATATATATATATATATATATATATATATATATATATATATATATATATATATATTATATATTTTATATATATTTATATATATTTTAGCAAAAACAATATATCCGTTTACATTATACACACAAGTTATATATTTTCTTCTCGAGGTCCCCCACGTGACCGTGGGGTCAAATGTCAATGATGAGCGCATTTGAGTGGACTTCGCCCATTGACTTCGATTCATTCTCAGCCAATACAAGTATGTGGCTTCAATACCTGAGGTATTTGTGTTTCTGTAGTACTTGTTTCCATGAGTGTGTACATGGGAGAGCGCTTCGCGCTTTATTTTTGTGCGCTTTGCGCACTTATGAGTGGGCACTGCTGTGCAGACACAATAGGCCCTGCGCCACCCTTGGGGCTCGGGCCTAAAAAACAAAAAAAAAAAGGAAGAGAGAGGGCAGAGCTGCCATAACTGGCAGCTGCAGCGCCATGTTGGGTAAAAAAAACAAACAAAAAAAAACATAAAGATATCTCCATGTTTTAACCATGTGTGCACATGTGTAAATTTCTACATGACTAGAATTTTTGATCTGTGGTTTAAGAAACTTTGACTGTTATAATGATAATAATGCTACTCTGAAGAAGAAATAAATTGTCCAATTCATTTACATTTATTTGAATTTTGTTTGGCATCAAAGAAATGTTTATGACTTCTGCTTCCCCCTTTAAAGTGTTTCACTTTTTCACCAATTAGGACATGGAAATATGAGCTAAAGAGAACTTAGCTCAGTGCAGTCAATGTGTGAGGGTGAAGAAAGCAGTTTTAAGATCTTGCCATTGGTTGCTGACTTGCAACACAATGACAAGGATGACTGAATGGGGGAGTGTGTGTCTGAGAGCTGGAGGATGGATGAGTGTTTGTGCACTGTATAGAATGTCTCTTTTTCCTCTTCCCTTTAAAGGATTACAGATGGAAATTAGCTTCCAAGCTATAATCTGATACAAGCATCTTTGCCTTTTGGCATTATATAACTGTACACTGTCCTGTTAAATAAATAAATACAAATACTTCATTGGGGAAGTCACTACACCTTGTAGAACTGCTTTCAACACAATAACACCCTGACTACACACAAAATTTGTCAAACAATGTTTGATATTAGGATATTAGATGGTGAAACACTACAAGACCCAACAGGAGATGTCTCCTGAGCAAGCTCTCGGGCGACTGTGGGGAGGAAAAACTCCCTTTGACGGTCAGAAACCTCCGGCAGACCCAGGCTCAAGGAGAACGGTCGTCTGCCTCGACACGTTGGGTTCATGGGTCTGAGGCTGGGGGCAGAGGGGCAGGGGGCAGTGGTCGGAGGTCATAAGGGTGATTCTCGAGACGCTGTGGAAACAAAACTTTAGGGAGAGAGGTTAGTATTCATAGCCCTTATATGCACAAGGGTTTTGCCTGGATGCCTTCTTTTCCATAGATTTGAACAGAGGTAAGCTTGATCGTGATCATCGGCCATGTTGGAAATACTCCCATGTCAAACAGTACATTCATTCATTCATTTATTCATTTTCTACAGCTTATTCCCGTTAGGGGTCATGGGTGACTGGAGCCTAATCCCAGTAACTTTGGGCCGTAGGCGGGGTACACCCTGGACAGGGGCCAGCTTGTCGCAGGGCCGACAGTAAGGAGGTCGTGAAATTGATTCTCGGGCCGACCAGCTGGCACAAGAGTCTGTATGTCCTCCCTGTGTTACCGTAGATACTCTCCGGATACTGAACTGACCACTGTCCAGAGTGTACCCCGCCTAAGGCCCATAGTTACTGGGATGGGCTCCAGTACCTGTGACTCCTAACGGGCATAAGTGAAAGTTGACCCCCCCACACACACACACATTTTTCATGTAGTCCTCGTCCAATCACGTCTACTCTCCTGCCTCTACAGGGTGAGAAAGTGTCCCATGCACCCTGAAGTTGTAGAGGCAGGTGTATTCAGTGTTACCCCAGTTACCTTCTACCTCCATCCGAACATGCTTGAAGGCCTCATGATTCTGGTGGTGCACACTGAAGGTTTGGAAGGAAGGTCCATTTTTGTTGTAGACGAACCTTCCCAAGAGCGTTCTCTCACCGTCCAGAGTCTTCATTCCCTAAAAGAGAAGGAAAACTACAGTTAGTTGATTGTATGCGGCAATGTGTAATATGTCATGGCAGTAAGTTAGAGCTGCAAAACAACCCCCAAAATGTTTATATCCTTTGTCAGTGAAAATTTAAGGTGGGTCTGTTTGCAAAATTCTAAAATAGCATTGATCCCATAGTTGGTCCAGAGACAGATTATTTGGTTCATGAAGGTACTGCTTCTATTTTCTGATCTCAAAACGTTTTGAATGGCTAATCGAGCTAGCAATGCTAGTTTGACCAGTAAAGTTGTATTACTCTATACAATCCATTTCTTCTATGTTCCCACATTTCTAAGATTCTTTCCCAGTAAATGATGCATGTTTAACCCTAACCCCTACCTTAATCTTAAATCTTAGAAATGTGGTAACATAAGGCTGTAGGAACTAGGGCTGCACGCTATGGAGGAAACATGCGATATTCAATAACTATGTGGAAAATTGCAATAACAATATTGTTGCAATATTTGAAAATAGAGCCTAGTTTTCGAACATAGTAAGTTAAATTCACTACATCTCACAAAAATGCAAGTTCCTGTATTTACAAGTCAAAACAGTGACTAAATCAAAACTTAACACAGACTAAACCAGGAATAAAACAAGGCTAAGCTGTGACTAAATTAGTTAAATTACCACTAAAACTGGACTGTTTACACATTTTTATTTGGTCAAAACACATGTTCTTTTAAGGCTATGATGGAAAATGATTCTTCAGTGTAAATCTCTGTCAGATGGAAGACCACAGCGTTATTGCGATATATTCTCTAGATTCTTGCGATATGGATATTGCAATTACTGATATTGCAAAAAAAATAATTTTGCGATATATTGTGCAGCCCTAGTAGGAACATAGAGCCTTATTTTGATATGTGGGAACATAGGGTCTAATTTTGAAGTGGAAATATAGAGCTGTGGGAAAATAGGATCTAATTTTAAAATGTGTGAACATATAGCTGTGGAACATAGAGCTGTGGAAACATAGGGTCTAATTTTGAAAAGTGGGAACATAGAGCTGTGGAAACATTGGGGCTCATTTTTAAACACGGTGACAAAGAGCTGTGGGAACATAGGGCCTAAGTTTGAAAAGTGAGAACATAGGACCTATTTTTGAAACGTGACAGCATAATGCTGTGGGAACCTAGAGCCTAATTTTGACATGTTGGAACACAGAGCTGTGAGACCATAGGGTGTTTTTCAATCGTAGAAACGTAGGAACATAGGAACAAATTCTGTGGTTTGCAGTTTGATTTGACAGAGTTTTTACTCTGGCTACCATTCCTGACACTATCCTGTCAATTTATCCAGGCTTGGGACTGACACAAATGACTGAGATATATGTGTTTTTTTACATATGTTGTGCAGCATTAACAAAAAATGATTGACTCTAACTCACATAAACAGAAAAACGTCTGGGCGCGCTGGAGATCTGTCCGGTGGGGGACTGATACTTCCTAATGTGTCCCAGGGTGAAGTAGGTGATGTGGACAGGCTCGGCCAGTTCAATGTGCAGGTGTCCACGATCACCGGCGAAGGGCCAGCAGTGTCCCGGGACCAGAGGGGACCCAGGCTGGAACACCACTGTGTGCTTGGAACTCCACCAGGACTGTATCTTTTCAGAGAAGCCTCCAGGATTGTAGGTCTCAGAGGAGTGGCTCCTAACGACTTTGGCATCTGAAAGGAAAAACAAGAAAAACATTTAGTACAAATTTAACATATGTATTTACAAATATTTAGAAGTCTCCTGTACTTCATATGTATTTGTACTTTTACATAAATCATTTACTTAAGTGTGTTTGTAAAATTTCTAAATGAGTAGAAGTATTATTGAACTCAGTGTCACAGTTAGTAGTAATAGCAGTAGTAGTAATAGTTGTAGTCATAATTACATTATTGTAGTGGTAATGGTAGCAGAACCAATATTGGTAGCAGCAGTAGCAAGTAGTGTTTGTTGAAGTAACAGTAGTAGTAGTAATAGTGGTAGTACTTAATAGTGATGATAGTAGTAGAAGTAGCAACGATACCGGTAGTTGCAGTACAAGTAGCAAGTAGTATTTGTGGTAGTAAAAGTAGGAGTATTAATTGTGGTAGTCATGTTAATAGAAATAGTAATGGTAGTAGTAGAAGTAGCAGCAATACTGGTAGTAACAGTAGTGTTTGTTGTAGTAATAGTAGTAGTAGTGGTAGCCATATTATAATAGTAATAGTAGTAGAAGAAGTAGTAGTAGAAGTAGCAACAATACTGATATTAGCAGTAATAGCATTTCTTGTAGTAGTAATAGTAGTCTTAATAGTGGTAGTCAAATTAGTACTGGTAGTAGTAGTAGCAGGAAGTGCCTTCTACACTTTCTTTCTACACTCTACTACTACTACTACTTCTACCTATTTACTTTAATTGACTTAATGATTTGTTAAGCACTTCTTACTTCTACTGATATATAAATGTTTTTGTAAGTAACAGTACATTTGGTCAGTATTTTAAGTACTTAATAAAAGCATATTGAATATTACAATATCGTGATGTAGGATTGTGATAGTAGTAGTAGTAATGTTAGCAGTAACAGCACTAGTAATAGCAAATGTGTAGTGTGTGTCTGTAGTACTAATATTAGTAGCTGTAACAGTAGCTATATCAGTTATAAGGGTTGTCACATTAATAATTAATTAAAAGTAAGCAGTAGTAGCAGTATTAGTACCAGCAGTACAGTTCGTAGTAACAGTACTTGTAGTGGCAATTTTGGTAGTGACAGTAATAGTAATAGTAGTAGTGGTGGCAGTGCTTTCTATCATTTTTTGTTACTTTAACACAAGTAATGCTTTTGCTGAGTACTTTTACTGTACTTCTACTTAAGTAACATTATTTTTAAGTAACATTACATTACATTTAGGTAAGTATGTTGTTTCTACCTTTGTGTAGAAAAATGCAAGGCAGAGGTACTTACGTAGAGACTGAAGCGCAAAGTTGGTCATCCTGTCTGCACTAGTGGACAGGAGCCACCGAGGCTCAATGTCCCACTTCAGCTGCGTCACCAACGAGTAGCCTAAAGGGAGAAAAAACACTGGTCAGAATCATGTATGACGTAATTAATAGTAACGTTTTTGTGTGTTTTTTTTTTTTGGTGGTGGTGGTACTTACTGCCAAGCGAGAACAAACTCAAGAAGATGACCTTGAAGAAGTCCCAAATGGACAAGGAGTGCAGGGATATCTGATCGACCTGGAGTATGGACCGTCTCCGCACCCTCCTGCGTGGCCTCAGATGGACCAGGTCCTGCACTGGCTCCATGACCTGCTGCATGGCCTCAGATGGACCAGGAACATGCACTGGTTCCGTGACCTCCTGAAAGTCTCGTCTGGGATGCAAGTGGGGGTATCTACGCCTTTTGAAGATCATGCGACAAATGGGACAGATGATATTAGTAAAAACAATTAACACAATGTTAAAATGTGCCTTAACTAGTGTTGTAGCGCTTGAGTCTCAAGATCACTTTGTCTCGTCTCAGTATGGAGTGCAATTTGACTTTTGTCAAATTGCAGGTGTACAGAAACAGGAGGGTCCAAACTTTTTTCTTTGAGGACCAAATACTAAAAAATAAACAGAGCAGAAGGGCCACTCACTGTAAAAAATTTTTCCTCTCCATAAGCCGGTTCCATTCAGCTGCTCCCTTCATTTAGAAATCTCCACACACAATAATTCAAATGGGTACTACTTTGTCATAGGATTTATACTGGATGCCCTTCTGCAGCCACAGATTTAGGAAGGAGAGAAGGTGACATAATGACTGCTCCTTAAAAAGTTGGGTTACAGAAAGTCACTTTTGACTAAGACACCTCTGCTTTAGAATAATAATAGTAATTATTAGTTTAAATCTCATTTGAGCCCACCACGACCACCATGGCCCATGTAAAGTTTAAACTTAATAATAAATGAGTATCCCTATGAAATTATATTACTGATTTCAATTGTAATATTTGTATCTCCAAATACAGTTCTCAATGAGCCATATTAAGAAAACACAGGACCTGTAGCTTATTTACATCAATTTTAGTTCTATAAGTCGTGGTTTAGTAATAATTAGTCCTATGGCTGTGGTTCAGGTGCAGACCTGGTTTAGTCCTGGCCTAATTTGCCGCTGTATCAAACAAAAGTCGCGGACTGTTGCTAAGAAAGTAACTTTAGCACCGTTAGCTTGTGTTTTGCCAAGTCCCTTCGACCTGCTTTGTGTCCCTTCGTCCCGCTCAACTGTAGTGGAGTTGTTCTCCACTGAGCAGCTCTGACAACGGCCCACTTTACTGTGGTGCACTGACTGTCTGTTTACTGTTTCTGAGCCTCGCGCTGTGAACAAGTTGAATTGATTCAAAAGACTTTCTGAATCAATATTGAATTGAGGAAAAATTATAGCAATGCTTTGAAGAATCAATATTTTTACCCACCCCTAGTCAAAGCATTTTACATTACTAATTTTTGCATAAAGTTGACTTCAGTTCAACTGCACCCAAGTCATTCATTGGCGTCACTCAGCACGTTCCAGACTCTTGTTACAAAGGAAATGAGTGGTTGCTGTTGGTCCACCAAAACGCATTCTTACAGGCAAGGTGGGTGAAGTGTCTTGTCCAAGGATACAATGACAACAATATGCAAGTAGTGGGGCCAGCCTTTGGGTTAGTGGGTAAACGCCTCTACCAACTGTGCTACTGCTGCCCCCATATGTTTTAATAATCTTAAATGTGTCTTATATATTCTTATAATCTTACATTGTATTAAAAATATCAAGTGTCTGTGTAACGAAGCTTTAAAAAGGCCCACATGTGAGCGTTAGAAGAACCATTCAAACTCATCTGTCTCTGTTTGATGATGGTTGTTGGCCTCATTTCAGGAAAAAATTGTCTCAGGTCTTGTTTCAATTTGACTCAGTCTTGATTGGTCTTGTACACTTGTCTTTCTTGTGCACTGTGGTTTTCAACAAAGTCTTGGTTGACATTAGTGTGATCTTGACTACAACACTAGCCGGAAACACAAACTGTAGTTTACCTGTACAGTCCCTCCTTATATGAAATGACAGGAGTACCATCTGGCTGATAATAACCAGACTCCTGCAGACGAGTGCTTCTGCGTGGCTCTGGAGAAGAAACAGAAAGAAAAGACAAATTAGGAGTGAGTCATTTTAATATAAACATATCATATTTAACAGGGGTTTCTCAACATTTCATGACATGCAACATGAAGCAGAGCAAGTTCCAACTTTCTAAGCCCAACTGTACAAATTCGGTTTTCTGAAGCAGTTCATGGCATATTTTGAAATGCCATGAACTGAATTTGAATTTTAAAAATGAATAAAATAGCTATTGAGGTCTATAATCCTTTGGAAACTCGCACTAAGTTAGAAAATAGCATGAGTCATATTGCATGCAAGTATGTTTTCAGTAGAAATTTGAAAATTCTGTTGTGTTTCCACAATTTTCTTGCCTATCTGGACGTGTCACTTACCATTCATTTTAATTTTCTCCGAAAGTAAACTCTTGTAAACCAGATATGGCAGTTTTGTCGAGTGTCTGAGTGTAAATGTGGCTGTGCACTCGAGGAGTTCTGAAAGTGCCATTTAGAACAGAATCTTTCATATCCCAGCACACGGAATCTTGAGTCATGTGTTACTATGGAAATGGCTTCAGAGGGAGTTGCCCTGATGTATCTTGAATAGGTTGAAATTGAAATTGAAATAAAAATCTGGATAAAAGAAGAAGTAATGTACAGTCAACTAACTTTTCCACAAGTCATTGAAGAAGCTGCCTCCTCAGTTTGAAGTGGCTATTCATTCTTATTAGGGGCCAAACAAGAAAGCAAAAATGAATGAATGGTTGGTTCATTAAAAGACCTATGTGATGCTATTTTCAGGCTTTTTGAATTAGTTTAAGACATATTTCACGTTTCATAACTTAAAATAATGTATATGTATGAAAAGCGCCTTCTTTTGGAGAGCTGTTACTTTGGATTAGGCGCCCTCTCCTAGTGTAAGAAACTGATTTTTTTGGGTGAACATTCTCAAAACTTGCAAAGTGCAAATTCTTTTTTATTTATTTTTTTATTTTTAATGTTTTATTCATTTTGACTCAACATGTGGTCTTCTTATAATGATATACCAACTCTGTTATTAATAAGTATAGTTCCATATTGTTACCTGTTGTGCAGGGGCAGTAATTAGTGTAACACAGCCCATTTTGTCCATGATGCCACCATGGTCCATGCTGCAGCTGCCTCTGTCTCTGGTGAGTTGTGTTTGTCCGTGGTCGCCGTGTAAATAAAGCTAGCAGCTGTAAAAGTGGTGTTTGCCGCCAGAAAAATGCTAAAATGCCAAGTCAGTTACGTAATAACTGTTGTTATAAATGTGTTTGGCTCGTTAATAACCTCACTATTATTAGCGCCAATATTAACATAGCTGAAAAAAATAAATGTAGCAAGCATGAAAAGTTTACTTGGAGCTGGTGTCCTCGGTGAGGGCCTTGGTGCCCTCAGACACGGCGTGCTTACCCAGCTCCCGGGCAGCAGGAGGCGCACGGCGGTCTGGCTCTCCCTGGAGGTGATGGTGTAGTGAGCCAGGAGGCGTCTCGTCTGGCTCACTAAAAGACTCAAAGATGGCAAATTTCTGCTTCCACAAAAATCTCCACTTCACCAAATACAAATTTTCCCTGTTCCACAAATGGACACAGTAGGTTTGATGTAGGCTATGTTAGCCCTCAGCGTCTGGAGTAAATGTGTGACGCCTTTTGCTTGAGTTATTTATTGATTTTTTTCATTAACAAGTGAGTAATGTTTTAAATGATTTAGAATTTGCTCAAGAACTCCTCACACTGGGTGAATGACTCTGGTGGAGGGGTTTTTGTTATTAGTTTTAGAAGATTTGGTCATATTTAATTTGACTACATTTACATGAACCCTCTGGAACCTTTGTGCGTTTTTTTACGCACTTATAGTTTTTTTTTTTCTTTAATTTTGCCTGTTTATGCTCATGACGTGAGTTTTGAAGAGATTTTTATTTTTTGTCCTTATTTCCATCTCAGCTCCTGCAGAACAGCAACACTCTCACACACTAACTATTGTCACACTCAGACATTTAAAGCTGCACTACCTGATTTTGTGACTGTAAAAGTGATGTGTCTAAAAAAAATGTTGAGTTTGAATGACACTCCCCTTTCCTAATTCTTCTCCTTGGCGACGCTCTATCACAGTCTCACACAAACCTGGAAGTATGTACACAAGCCAGGAGCTATCACAATAACACAGCAGAGATATGGAGTTTGTTTTTAATTCTTTAAAATAAAAAAATAAGAAATATTGTAAATAAGCTATACATTTTGAAATAAAACCATAGTCCCTTCACATTATTCCTGATAGATTCTAGTTCTGGATAGATAAAGGATGTATTGACCAGTCAGAGTGCTCCTGTCCTATGAAAGCATTGGTTAAACTGTTCCTTCCCTCGCTCCAACACAAAAACCCTTATAATACAGCACACAGGTGACCTCAAAGTCTCATTTTTTTTCAGATGACTTATGCTGCACTAATAACTAAATAATTTTCTTTCATTGCTTTAAGCAGTGCGTAAAGAGCTTTTCATTTTGTTATATTGTACTTTAATTTACCTAATTTTGACATCTGACCTAATTATTAATATTACATATACTTTTTTCATTTTTTATTTTAGATTTTGAGAATTTCAATGCTCGGTTTCTGTCGGAATGCCACCACGTTTTCAGACGAAAGAACATAAAGTATGATCCATAGTAGTCTACAGACGTTACTCTAAAACTAGTTGTGTCAATATACAGCTCTATCAGCTCTGCTTTTTAAAGTACATACATGTACAGTATAATGGAGGGCATTCATTCATTCATTCATTTTCTACCGCTTATTCCCCTTAGGGGTCGCGGGTGACTGGACCCTGGACAGGGGCCAGCTTGTCACAGGGCTGACACAGAGACGAACACAGACAGGCAACATAATGGAGGGCAGTTAATAAATAAAATATAAAAAAACACTGAACATTAGGAACTGTAGTAGTGGAGCGTGCACGAGGCAGAGGAGGCGACCACGCTGAGGGTCCAGGGCCGTACACAGGATTTTAGAAATACTGAGGTCCATCATGTTGACGGCCAGGTTAGTCCTTGTTTAGTCCTGCTTTAGTCTTTGTTTAGACCTCATTTAGTCCTAGTTTAGTCTTTGTTTAGACCTGGTTTAGTATTGTTTTAGACCTGGCTTAGTCCTGGTCCTGGTTTAGAATGGCACATTCTACAAGCAGTCAGAAATGACAAAAAAGTTCTTTTTGGAACATTTTAGTGTGCTGAAACCTTGGCTCTTAACAACATGCAGCACGATGTTCACACTTCAGGACAGGTCTCAGGGCTACTGGAAGGAGGGAACGGGACACACACACCCCAACAACATCAGGTTTATACGTGAGAGGGACTTTCACTTTTAGAGCTTATACTTTTTGGTAGCTCAAGTAGTTGTTAAGTTAATACAGAGATTACAGACTGATTACTGTCATTCGTTGTCATTATGTCTTTTACATGATGTTCAAATGACCCTGGTCAGTAAATCACAGTCTTAATGACGGGGAAATGGCTGATCCTGTGAATAGTCTTTTCATTTAATGGAACTCTAAGTATCAGAGCCTAAACTGTCCTGAACCCCGTCAGGTCCTGAATGCCCCCCTGTCCCTTCAGCCCTCTCCTGACCCACCTAAAGCCATGCACAGCTCTCTTCCTCTGCCCAGAGTGACCTCTGACCTGCCAGTCCCTGCTCCCTGCCCTGAACCTGAGCCTTGCAGAGCCGCTGCAGAGCTCCCTGCATTCCTGGGCCTTGTGCTCAGCCCCCTGCTGAGGGGCAGACCCCTCAGAGCTCTAATACTGGAGACAAGTCTCTGTTGATCCACGGATACACGGTGGAGCAGTACCAGAGCATCTACAACTCGACATGACATGACACGACATGCTCACGTAGGTTTAACTCACAAAGACTGTAGTCTGGTTCTGTCAGTGGATCTGTGAAATGATCCACTGTCAGTTCATGATGTAACTGAATTGTATCTCACCCAATATGTCATGTGAGACATAAATCCTTACTATGTGCATTTCACAGCCTTAAGAGCCTGTACTCTCTGGAGCTCGGGCGCCAGATCAAGCAGCCATTGTGGGAGGCTCTGAACCGGCCGTGCCTCACCGTGGGGGAGACGTCCTCTGGTCTTCTGAGGGTCCAGGGGTCCAGCTCAGACCAGACCTGTCCGCCTCACATCGACGTGAACATCTCTGGAGAGCCCACCCCCAAGAGACCCCAACTCCACTAAAGTCAGACCCTTTTGTACATATTTCTGTTGCTTTGAGCACATTTTGCATTTTAGGATTTTATTGTTTTAAGTTTATGTTGAACTTTTTAAGACTTCTAAATACATGTGTTATTAACAAAACTCTATAAGCCTGTACTTGCAGCAAACATCAAGTTGCACCTTAACACCACCAGCCTCAGATTTTCATCTTCTACCTGCTACAAAACCAGACGAGATCCCACCATCTACTAGTCTGGTCTACCTTTCATTACTCAATCCAACATTTAACATTGCATTGCACCTTTAGCCTCCTCCTCAGTCTCCAGCTCTTCCTTCTTAAAATAGACATTGTATCAATTTAAAATGTCTTCTCCATTTGTACAGCCTCCAGAATGATGCAAAATACCAGTCGTCTTTGATTTGGTCTCATATTTAACCCTGAACATTTTCTTGTTCACTTTTCAAGCCTTCTGGAAATGATATGGAAAATGAAGTTACACACAAATACTGATTTCAGCCACCACTGCCTTTGTCCCTCAAGAGCCTGGACACAGGAAGAGTGCAGTCTTACAGGCTCACGAGCCATAGCGTATGTACATCAGTAGTAAGTGTAGCTTTAGCTTTAACTGACAACTTAATTTGTCTTGAATGTTGCAGTCTCTACTAGCTCTCTAAACCCAGCAACACCATCACAGCCGACTGACAAACTCACCTAAGAAGATATGTTCTTATTCTCTTTCTTACATTTAATAATGTTGCCTTTTAGACTTGTTCTAATACCTTTTTTGTTTCCAGATTCATCACTTTTACCATCCACCAAAGCCATCAATTTATCCTCAGAAGCCAAGATGTTCCACACTTTTGTCATCTCCTGGTAAGTTTTATCCTTAGCCTGATCTTATATGGCTGTCCTGAAAACATACATTTATTCCCACCCTTATTTTTTACAATAACCTTAGCAGCAGCAGCCACAGCGATGTCTACAGTCGCTCTGAGGTGACATATAATCACATTCATTAAGTTCAGTAAAGTCGGTAGTTGCAGCAAATAAATGTCTTCTCTGTTTTTTAGCCTTCACTCTGCCACAGACCTCCTGCATCAGCCTCTGGAAAAAGAAGTTACAGTGTACGACCTGTAACAAAATCACTGCCACAGACCTGCCATTTACTTCACAGTGAAGCTCAACAAAGAAGTGTGCAAGTGAAAAAGAAAGGTATAGGCTTTTGTTTTTGGTGTATATTTGGGTCACAGAGTCTGTAATGTAAATCACCAGAGGTGGGACCAAGTCACTGTTTTGCAAGTCACAAGTAAGTCTCAAGTCTTTGGCCTCAAGTCCGAGTCAAGTCCCAAGTCAATGCCTCACAAGTCCAAGTCGAGTCACAAGTCCTACACTTTCTGTTTCAAGTCTTTTCAAGTCTTTTTAACCCTTAGGACTCCAAACTTAATGTTTGTCACGTTTTATATTGTTGAATTTACTCTCATGTCCCACCTTAGAAAAAAAAATATATACAATAAACAGATGGTAAATTGTTTGCTGTACTATTTACATTTATTATTTTTATTTATTATTTAGTTATTTACAATTTATTGTAACGCCCTAAGACTAGAAGAGGCCTACACAGGTTTCTGAATACTTTAAAGGTAAAGCCAAGTTCCTTAGTATCAGTGATGTACAATAAAGCTAAATACCTCACCAGTACATTGTACACTACTCAACAAAAAAAAAAAGGAAACACTTAAACAACACAATGTAACTCCAAGTCAATCACACTTCTGTGAAATCAAACTGTGTCCACTTAGGAAGCAACACTGATTGACATCAGTTTCACTGCAGTTGTGCAAATGGAACAGACAACAGGTGGAAGTTATTGGCAATTAGCAAGACTCCCCCAGTAAAGGAGTGGTTCTGCAGGAGGTGACCACAGACCACTTCTCAGTTCCTATGCTTTCTGGCTGAGGTTTTGGTCACTTTTGAATGCTGGCGGTGCTTTCACTCTAGTGGTAGCATGAGACGGAGTCTACAACCCACACAAGTGGCTCAGGTAGTGCAGCTCATCCAGGATGGCACATCAATGCGAGCTGTGGCAAAAAGGTTTGCTGTGTCTGTCAGTGTAGTGTCCAGAGCATGGAGGCGCTACCAGGAGACAGGCCAGTACATCAGGAGACGTGGAGGAGGCTGTAGGAGGGCAACAACCCAGCAGCAGGACCGCTACCTTCTCCTTTAACTCCACAAATGTGCATGTGTCTGCTCAAATGGTCAGAAACAGACTCCATGAGGGTGCTATGGGGGCCCGACGTCCACAGGTGCAGGACGTTTGGCATTTGCCAGAGAACACCAAGATTGGCAAATTCGCGACTGGCGCCCTCTGCTCTTCACAGATGAAAGCAGGTTCACACTGAGCACATGTGACAGACGTGACAGAGTCTGGAGACGCCGTGGAGAACGTTCTGCTGCCTGCAACATCCTCCAGCATGACCGGGTTGGCAGTGGGTCAGTAATGGTGTGGGTAGCATTTCTTTGGGGGCCGCACAGCCCTCCATGTGCTTGCCAGAGGTAGCCTGACTGCCATTAGGTACCGAGATGAGATCCTCAGACCCTTGTGAGACCATATGCTGGTGTGGTTGGCCCTGGGTTCCTCCTAATGCAAGACAATGCTAGACCTCATGTGGCTGGAGTGTGTCAGCAGTTCCTGTAAGACGAAGGCATTGATGCTATGGACTGGCCCCGCCCGTTCCCCAGACCTGAATCCAACTGAGCACATCTGGGACATCATGTCTCGCTCCATCCACCAACGCCACGTTGCACCACAGACTGTCCAGGAGTTGGTGGATGCTTTAATCCAGGTCTGGGAGGAGATCCCTCAGGAGACCATCCGCCACCTCATCAGGAGCATGCCCAGGCGTTGTAGGGAGGTCATACAGGCGTGGAGTCCACACACACTACTGAGCCTCATTTTGACTTGTTTTAAGGACATTACATCAAAGTTGGATCAGCCTGTAGTGTGTTTTTACACTTTAATTATTTTTTTTTTAGCAGTGTATATTCTCTGTACCAATAAACTGTACTCTTCTGGCCTTGCCAGATGTTCACAAATAAATAAGAGTCATTCTCTCACATTTGAAGATTTCCAAAGTGAATACTGCTCACTATACAGTTTACTGAATAGCGACACCTGTGGTCAAAAGGGGTACTGCAGGTTCATGATGTATGGTCAGAGCCATCAGCTCCAGCTCCAACACAGAGACAACACTGCAGAAAGCTCCAGCTGGTGTTCATTTTTTCACTGTTTACTGTCTGAGCTCACCTGCACAGGTAAAGATCTCCTCTGTGTAATCACATAAGTCTCTCTCAGACTCCACATATTCGCCTTTAGACCTCTATTGCAAATGATTATTTTTTACTTTTAGATTTTTTTTATTTGTTGATTTTGTTTTAGTTTTTATTAAGTGTAATCTACACCTGAACGCCTCATGTCTGCACCTGAACGCCTCATGTCTGTGTCTGGGGTGAGCTGAGAGGGGAGGGTCACAGAGGCAGCAGCTCCGTCCGCGTCCTTCTGACATTAAAATTAAGTTCTGGTGATTAAATAACTCTTTTATGATTGTGTTTGGAGTAAAACATCGGAGGAACTGTGTGAAAAGTCCGCGAGTTCTCGACGATAGAGCGTTATAATTAGACGCGTGTATTTGAGATCATTAATGGTTGTAAAACTTTAACGCTCCGTATCTCTGTGATTTCTGAGTCTATCAACACGAAACAAAGACTGACACAAAGCTTAAAATCTCCTTATGTCAAAATGTCATGTGCTGCTGCAGCTCAATACACTTTGAAATGTGCATCAGAAAACACCCACTAGTAACATGCGCGGGGAAGAAAGCGCCCATTACTGCGCTGAGAAGTTTAATTAGGCTAATTGTTTCTCGCACACTTAAAAAAAATCATACTTTTATTTCTTTGAGAAGCATCGAGTCTTCTCAAGTCACAGGGCTCAAGTCCGAGTCAAGTCCCAAGTAATTGGTGTTCAAGTCCAAGTCGAGTCTCAAGTCTTAGTCCATTTCATCAAGTCGAGTCTAAAGTCATCAAATTAGTGACTCAAATCCGACTCGAGTCCAAGTCATGACTTTCAAGTCCACACCTCTGACCATCACACACGTCTGTGTGAAGGAACAACTCTGCACCAGGCACATACTCGCTGTGGCCGTATTAACTCCCGAGGGAGTTTTCGCACGTTATACTGTTTAATGTGCACATCCCTCCCTCGGCTGATGCAGCAGCTGTGTGTGAGCTGCTCCACAGCACAGTAACTCGGATGCAGACTCATCACCTGCAGTCCCTCCTGCTCATCAGCGGGGACTTCAATCACACCTCACTCTCTGCCACTCTCCCTACTTTCGTCCAGTTCGTGAAGTGTCACACCAGGAAGAACAAGATGCTGGATTTACTGTATGCTAATGTTAAGGACGCATACAGCTCCACTCCCCTCCCCCTGCTTGGACGCTCCGATCACAACCTCGTGCATCTGCTCCCTGAATACACACCCAGTGTGAGAAGACAGCTGGTGCAGAAGAAGTCTGTGAAAGTGTGGACTGATGAGGCCAATGAGAGACTGTTTCCAGACCACAGACTGGGAGACACTCTGCAGCTCTTACAGCCACGGCCTGACCGACTGCATCACGGACTACATTAACTTCTGTGTGGAGAACACTGTGCCAACCTGGAAGGTATGGTTTCTCTAACAATAAGCCCTGGGTGACCCCTGAGCTTAAAGCCCTGCTGGACCAGAAGAAGAGGGCTTTCATTTCAGGGGACAGAGAGGAGCAGAGGAGAGTTCAGCATCAACTCCAGTACAAGATCAGGCGGGCCAGGGACAGCTACAGGAAGAAGCTGGAGGAGCGGCTGGAGCAGAACAACACGTGGGACATTTGGAGAGGGCTCATGGACATCTCCGGATTTGTACAGAGTGGTGCCAGAGGGACGGCTAATGGAGACCAGCTATGAGCCAATGCAATCTAACCCCACTCCCTCTGCCCCCCTCCCTCCTCCTCCCCCCTCCTCCCCCCATCTTCACACATCTCCAGTCCAGCAGCTACCGCCCCCTTCCCGTTCACCTTCCCCTGCCCCCCTCCTCCCCCCTCTCCCTTACATCGGCTCAAATGAGAAGAGAACTCATGTGGCTGAACAATAAGAAAGCTGCAGGACGAGATGGCATCAGCCCCAGCTGCTCAGTAACTGCAGACCAGCTCTGTGCTCGGGTACATCTTCAACCTGAGTGTCAGCCTGGAGAAGGTGCCTGTCCTGTGGAAGACCTCCTGTGTGGTTCTGATTCCTAAGATAACACACACAGAGAAACTGAACCATTCCAGACCTGCCGCCTTGATTTCCCACCTGATGAAGACCATGGAGAGGCTCGTCCTTGGCCACAACCACTCTGTGGTGAGCACCGTGATTGACCCGCTGCAGTTTGCCTACAGGCCAAACATCAGGGTGGATGATGCTGTCATGTACGCACAACACCGTCTTGTACACAAAGGGTCAAAGTCCCTCCACCTTCTGAGGAGACTGAGCTCCTTTGAAGTGTGCAGGCCTCTGCTAAGGACTTTGCAATGAATCTGTGGTAGCCTCTGCTATCCTCTACACTGTTGTCTGCTAGGGAGCAAGCAGCACTGACTGGGACAGGAAGAGACTAATTTTAGGGTTAATTTTATAATTTATAATTTAATTTTATAATGTTATATAGTTTTGCTTTTTCTTGTAAATAATTTATAATGCACCTTTTTGTTTGCATGCTCACTTTTTCTTGCTTTGCGCACCTTATTCTGTATTAAGAGCTGCCTAAACAAGTGAATTTCTCCACTGAGATTAAAGAAGAGAAAACTCCCGCACAAACGTGAGATTTATTTAGTGCCAAAACGTTGCCATACTTCACCTGTAAATAAATCTCACGTTTGCAAGTTCGACAGTGTGCCAGAGTTTTCTCTTCTTTATTTTGATGTGCGTTACGCGCGCCCTCTCCAACGCACCTGTCTCAAGAAAGAGATGTGTGAAGCACTTTCTTGTTAAGTATTTGTGGTTTGAATAATGCTTGTGCAATTTATCAAGATATTTTTGTAAACGAGATATTTTTTCTTTTTTCTACAAACTCTTACAAGCTCTTCCCTCAAAAGTATTAATATACAAAAAAACAAGAGGAGACATTTTTAAATTTTAGAATTAGTGTAATTAAAACATTATGTCTTCATAAAAAATAAAACAATGTTGTAGAAAATGTATTCAGAAAAGTACATTTTCTAAGTAAATAATTTTACTAAAAATGTCTTGTTTTTTTTCCAACTCAGAGGTGCAAACTGAATGCAAAATAGATTTATTTTTTATTTTTTTATTTAAATTTGAGAGTTTTTGGTTGCTCTCAAATAGCACACTTCATTTGTTTTGTTAGAAATGTGTGACATTACTACTATTCGTGCTTTCAAAAAACACCATTTATTTATTTGTGCACAATTTTATCACGTGCTCTCCCACCTTAAACACGCGAGTGACCCAGCCAAAAAGAGGAAGAAAAGGCTTATGTTATAAATCTTTTCCTTTTAATGGCTAAGTTCCACATTGTTTTTTAACATTTTTTATTGAACTACATCAACACCACTAGAGGGCAGTATTACACCTATTCACTGTTCAGTGTAAAATGACTGTATTACAACAACATTAATGTAGGTTTGCAGGCCACACGCCTCTCTTCTGTTTTTATAGGGACTTTGAACTGTATCTATTGCCCCACTGGATAACAGCATGAAAGCACTGAAAACTATAAGTGTAAGTGAAAAAGTTGGAATTGGTGTAATGTGAGTTAATATGTGATTTATGTTCAGCTGTTTATTTATTTATTTTCATATCTATTTATTTAGTGTCGTTTTCTTGTTATTTTATCATTTTTGCTTTCTTTTTCTTTACTTTAGTTACAACGTTAGTATTCCTGGCTATTTCGTTCATTTTGAACAGTGTTGATGATTGTTCTTTGTTTTTGTTTTGTTTTTTCTCTCTCATAAAGGAAAATAAAGTAAATGAAACCCTTTGCAGGCTTGATTTAATGAAACAAGCCAGAATTAACAAGAAGTGAAGCACAAAGTAAAACATAAAATCAAGTGAATCATATATATTTCTTTATTACAAATAAAAGCTAGTTATGATTTTTATGATTTCAGTTTATAACGAGAACGGACCGAAGATGGCGTTGTTGCACTGTTTGCTTCATGCTTTTTTTTTTTTAAGAATTGAGTTTTTTTATGCATCTAAAAAGAAGAATAAATAAATAAATAAAAACACAATAACAAGAATACAATTATACGATAAGAAAAATAACAAAAATACAATCAAAATAAAGACATAATAAGGCAAGAGACTATTTAAATAAATATTGTAGGTTCATTGCTGCATATATACCAAGAGTCTTTAATGCTTCTTTGTTTTTGCTTTTTGACAGCGATGTAAAATAATATTTAAGATCTATGATAATTTTTATTTTATTTTTTTTATTTTTTTTTACCATTTGGACTTATGAATGTAATATTTACCAACTGAGATAAATAAGTTAACCATATTCTCTATACTCTCAATATCGTTTTACTAATATTACTAATATTATTAATATTACTAATATTATTAATATTACTAATATTATGTCTTTTTTGTACATTTCTATTAATTCTACACCAACCCAGAAACATTTATTCAAACAGTTAAACATTTACACAAACATTGAAAGGGTGATTACAAAAGGTGCACTTTCATGTTTGTCCCACAGCGGAAGTACGTCACGGCACCACGACCGCAGCCATTTTGCGGTAGAAGCTACTAAGGCTAACAGGCTAAAAACTGCGTGGCTTTTCTTCTGGGACAATATTTACCAATAAAATAAGTCACCATGGCTATGCAAGCGGCGAAACGAGCCAATGTAAGTCTGACAAAGATTGAACCGTTTTGTGAACGATGTCGAGATTGTGAGATTGTTAAGGTCAAAACAATCAATTGACGCGTAACGTGACGTTGTTAGCAAACAGTTAGCTTCCACTAGCTTTGAGAAGAAAAACTCAAACGGACGACAATTAATTTATAATAAGATTTCAGTATCATAACGTCAAAGTTAAGAAAACTCGTATGTCTCATTTGTGTATGTGATTTTATTGGTAGGGTTTGATTTAGTGTCGCGACGTAGCATCTATTTACCTTTCGTATACTGATTTATGCTACTTTAACATGGCACTCATTGCTACTGTAGACGTTTTGAGTGCTCTGATCAAATCACTAAGTTATTGTTTTGTATCTTTGTTATTTTCAGATACGTTTACCCCCCGAGGTGAACAGGATCCTCTACATAAGAAACCTCCCTTATAAAATAACAGCAGAAGAAATGTACGACATCTTTGGAAAATATGGACCAATCAGGCAAATCAGGACGTGAGTATTGCTGTTAACATTTATGCTCTATAACGAAATCCTTTTCACTAACAACCTAAACACTGTTTTAAGTGGTACCACAGAGCTGTACCAGTATTTTGACCTTTTTTGTGGGAGATATGCAGAGAGGATTTACTTTTCTGTAGCCGCACGTGTTTAAAGCTGAAGCACCTGATTTTCTCAACTTTGGTCTACATCTATGCAAGTCGTCTGCAACCTTTTGGATTCAAAGCAGCAATTGTTACCAAAAAATACTAAATTTGCATCTGTAAATAGAAACAATAAATTATAATTTACAGAAGTTGCTTAGCCTGATGTCAGTATGATAGTCCTATAGCTTATGAATGGTCATTCATTGTTGCAAACTGTTGGAGAACTGTGTTAAATAGTCATTCCATTGATTATCTTTTAATAGGCTACTAACCAGTAGTATAATATACAAAGAATGGAGCCACAGAGGATTGTGAGACTATCTATTTGTTGGTGCTGTTTTTTAAACTTGTATTATGTGGTTCTAATCGTCTCGTGTGCAACCGTGCGGCCAACCAGGATAAAAACTGCAATTTATTATAAGTATTGTATGATGTCAGATACACAGGAGCCATGCTCAAGATTGGATGTCTGATTTATTAATTTATAATTTAAGTGACTAAAAATGTTTTGAGAATAATTCAGGTTATGTTTAGAATCTCTAAAAATACAGTGGTGGCTAAAATTATTAGAACACCTGATAGATCTCAGTGTTTCCTGCAGAAAAATGTGTCAGTTAACCTGGTGGCCAACTTATAGTGCCTCCAAATTGTGAACTTACAAATTAATATAATTTATACACCCCACTTACAACTCCTTAGTGCCTCAAAAAGTGAATTTAACAAACACTGGAACATAAAAGCATTCAAATTGGGTTTTGGAGGAATAAACAAAATTCTAATATTACTTGATATAGCCTGTATTGAATGGTAGTCAAGGTGGTAGATGCTTATAGCCAAGAAGGCCTTAACTATCAAGTGGTGGGGGAAACACTGGATCTGAAAATAGATCAGCTATAAAACTGACCTTTGTTTTTGCCTCCAAAACATGATTAAATTTAGAAATGTGCTTGAAACATTCCGGTATTTATTGTATAGTTTAGTTTTAGACTATATAGAGAGGGGGAAAAAAAATAGATTATTGTCGGCCGGTGTGATTTTCTGAATTATTGGGAAGCACTCATAACAACTTGCCCAGTGTAGGGGGCCAGTCCATCATTTTCAATGGTAGTTCCAGCAATAGTTAGAAGAATGTATAGAATGTCTTCTCGGATGACTTTGTAGATATTTGATTCATTGTGTGGGTATTTTAATAGCCACAAATAAAACCTCTGAAATATACCAAGTGCCACCACTGTATATAAATAATGCATCATCAAATATTATAGTATCAATGTGTTTTTTTCTGTCTTTTCAGAGGGAACACACCTGAGACCAGAGGAACAGCCTATGTGGTTTATGAAGACATCTTTGACGCCAAGAACGCCTGCGACCATCTCTCAGGCTTCAACGTCTGTAACAGATACCTGGTGGTGCTGTACTACAATGCGAACAGAGTAAGTATTAGCGTTTATTTTTGGTGGGGCCTCTGGTTTTCTCCTGGAACTATATAAAACAATCTCTCTTTTCTTGACAGGCTTTCCAGAAAATGGACACAAAAAAGAAAGAAGAGCAGCTGAAGCTTCTAAAAGAAAAATATGGAATCAACACAGACCCTCCAAAGTAGCATTCTGTCTACCTTTTCATGTAATTTTTAATTTCTCTTTTGTACAAATGTTTTTTCATGATGGTAAAAATATTGACTTTGTTTTGACTCCTGTTGAAAATGCCTAGTAGTAGTATTTACTTCTGAATGCAAAAGGAAATATATTTCACCAGAATACACTTTACAGTCTTGTTATGTTTGTGAAATCTTTTTTAAAGAATCACCGTTTTCATTGACAAGTCCTGACTATATAGAATACTCTGAAAATAAATGCGGTTTTCTAAAAACCCTTGCCTCCTTTCTTTATTAAAAATGTATATATTTAGTTGTAATTTTTTATGGGTTAATACAGTTTTCAATGGCTCATAAATAGGGATGTAGCTATGCATTGTGAATCAGTTAAAAACTGTTTGAAAGGACTAAAGATTTGAACCTGCAAGAAAAAAAAAATGTTAAAACAGAATCAAGAGTGCCCTTTTTGGCACAAAACATGCATAGATTTTCCTGAAAAACAAGCAAATTCTAATCAAATTTAAGTTTACTTTTTTTTTTTTTTAATGTGTGATGTTTTATCATTCACTATATGTATAATTAATAAATTTCAGTTTACAACAAGGCAATTTCAGTTCGGTGAGGGAACACAAATGATGTTTAAATACAAATATGACTATAGCTCAATCTGTTTATAAAATTCATGAGAAAATTATATTGTGAATTATGAATTGTATCAAATTGTGGCTTAAGTCAGTAAATTAAGATGAGTGCATTGTTACATACTTGCAGCTGTTATATATTTAATACCTTTAATACCTAATATTTCATATCTAAGCCACACCTGACAGGATAGTTTAGCTAATAGTACGGTTGATACATTGGTTAATAGGCTGACTGTGTAGGTCAGGAGTCAGAACACAACAAAGATCAGCATTTTAAATAGTTTTATGATTTCTAAAACGTTGTTAAGAGGTAACCTCAGAAAATGTCCATGTGCCAGAAAAAAATGGGAAGTCTATTTAACTAACTTATATTTACATGCCTGAATAATGGATCAATACTTATATGCAAAAATATGCAATCAAGGATATATCATTTATAACCTATATCTTTTTAGGTTCTAAATAGTGTAATTTTTGTAATTTTGTAAAATTGTCTAACTGTTAATATACAGTAGTACTTTCTACTCAAACTATTATTTATTTATTTTTTTTTTTTTTTTAAACTAACCTGTACATTGTCATTTTTTAAATTGTACTAACCAAGCATATGTATTTAAAAGCCTAACCAGGGACGGGGGCTGCAAATTAGCCTGTGGCTAGAAGCCTTGAGTACACGGCATCGGTTAGCTTTTGGTGGCAATGTTTGAATGTACTGTCCCTGTCAAATAAATAAGCGAATAAAAAAGCAAGCTGCAGTAATAACACAAAAGCATAGCCTAATGTACATTTTATTTATTATTCTATGTAATATAACATATTAAACTCTACAGAGCTAAATCAGGCAGATTTTGTACTTAAGTAAACTGCATTTAACAAAATCTAGTATTGTTTTATCAAACTTGTAGCTGTGGTCCATTCTCGTTGTTGTGCAACAGGGACATCTAGTGGCTGAAAGTTTTTAGGACAGTTTCCTCTCATCCTGAGAGGCCTACTCTTCATGAATGCAATATTGTGTATTTAGTAAATTAAATTAGGAGAAAACATGCATGTGTTAGGCGGATTGGTAACTCTTAATTTCTCTTATTGAATGAACGAGTGAGTTATTGTCTGTCTGTGTGTGGCTCTATGTCAACCTGCGACAAGCTGGCCCCTGTCCAAGGTGTACCCCGCCTAAGACCCAAAATCACTGGGATAGGCTCCAGTCACCCACAACCCCTAACGCAAATAAGCAGAAGATGAATGAATGAATGAATGAATGAATAATGTTATGTCTTATCCAGCTACAAGCCCTGTGCCTGTGCCAAGCAGATGAATGGAGAGGGTTGCGTCAGGATGGGCATCTGGTGTAAAGCCTGCCAAATTAATATGCAATCACCTTATGCTAGTAGGTTGTTGATTTGCAGTGGTGACTACGGAAAATTAAAGTCAAAAGGAAAAAAAGAAGATTCTAATTTTATGTCTTTGTGCAAAAGTCATATCTGTCTTCTTGTCAATTTTATTTTTCATCTTTCGTCTGTTTATGTTGGATGCCCTTCCCGTCACAACCACCCACATACTGTGACTGGAGTAGGCAATGTATGTGAAGTGTCCCGCTGTGCCACTGTCACCCCATCTGTCTCCTTGTCAGTAACCCACACAAATCCATAAAAAGACAGACACAAGCCCATAGAGTTCCTTTTAATAAGTTTAAATCACAACACAGGGAGTAGTGCAGCCATGTCGTCAGGGACACAATACATGCTACAAAAGAATCCTTGTACACGGTCGCTTATGCTTACATTTGGTATCTTGATCATAATAATAGCAATAATAATAATAATAATAATAATAATAATAATAGTAAATAGAAACATCGTCTGGCCAAAGATGGTCATGTAAAGAAGTTCAGGGAGAAGACACAAGATGACAGTGCGGATTTTATTGCGATACTGTTCATTTTGGCTATAGCGCTCGCCTCTGTTAGCCTTTAGCTTCAACGATTGAAATATGCTAGGTGTTTAATAAAGCTACAAGGAACCACGACGCTCGACTGAACTTCTCTACATTTTTGTCGTACAATGAGACGAGGGAGTAAAAAAGTACAAAAAGGCGGATTGAAAAGACTCGGAGGTTGGTTGGGTGGCGAAAACTGTCCGACCCTCGCTAAACGCATGGCTTTAAGGGCTGTCTTCTAGAATCACGAATCACGTCTGGACTTCTATAGCTTTCTGTTACGTCCACTGCAAAAACACAAAGGATGAAACGTAAATGCTGCCCTCTCTTTAGTGTCACTTTTACAAACTCTGATATGCAACCAGCAAGTTTAAAAACAGGGGATGCGATGGTGACAAAACTGAGTTTCAAATGCTTTGGAAACACTCGAATACAGTGGCCCTGGAGGGTTAAGTCACAACAAGAATAACAAATGGTAAAATAAAACCAAATAAATTGTAACAAATTTATGAAAAAAAATTTACAACTTGAGAAGCACAAAAATATCATCTTGAAAAGAAGCATGAAAAACAAACACAAAGAGCAAATACAAAAATATAGAGCCCAAAACAAAAAGGCAAAAACAAAATGCAAGAAAAAAGCAAAAAACTATTTGGAATCACAAAAATGAAAAGAAGTTTAATTAAACTGCAAATCATAAAATAAATTTGCAAAGGAAAAAAAAAAGAGAGAAAAAAACAAATACAAAGTGCAAATATAAGTGCAAAATGTAACCCCCCCCCAAAAAAAAAATCACAAAAAAAATCAAAAATACAGCGAAGTGAAAAGACTTTTTAAAAGCTGTAAAAATAGATTTGAAAAAAATAAAATTAAAATTACAATATGCACAAAATGCATAACACAAAAACAAATAACCCAAAACCAATTTGTAGGAGAAAGTGATTTTGTTCTGCCCAATCACAATCAAGTACTAGGGTACTATCACAAATGTATTCTGTTCTTGTATTTCACAATATTTTAATGTCTTCCATTTTTTGACAAATTTTGCAGCTTAAATTTGCATTTGTGTTTTATTTTTGCCTTTTGTTGTTTCTCACTTTGTTTTTGTGTTGCACTATGTGTCATTGTGTTTTGTGACTTGTTGTTCTGAGTCCCTCTTCAAGGCCACCGTACTAAAGGTTTTTAAATTTTGCTTGCAGCTAGCGTCAAATAAATCCTTTTTTTTTTTAAACATCACTTGCCTCCAGTTGCTTTTTTGAAATTTTGGATAATTGTAGCTCTTTTAGGATTCTCCACATTCTCTATATTTAAAGATTTGAGACATAGTAGTAGTGTGCGTAAAATGGGAGGGGATTTTAAAGATACCACGGCTAAATCTACGAGAAAACATGCTCCGACGGTTAAAGCAGTCAAAAACAAAGAAGTTCGGACAGGTAAGTTACATCCCAAAAGACGGTACCCCTTGGTAAGTTCTTTTATCGCTGCACCGCTAAGGCTTTCTGTCTTAATCTTACAGGATGCAACAACGAGGAGGTATTTTTAAGGCAGAACCTAAAGGCA
Organism: Bostrychus sinensis; assembly: GCA_020698575.1. Lineage (NCBI taxonomy): Eukaryota > Metazoa > Chordata > Actinopteri > Gobiiformes > Eleotridae > Bostrychus > Bostrychus sinensis. Next base: position 7,201,938 of record CM036257.1, on the reverse strand, counting down.
TGCAAATTAACTACGAATACATTTCTTTACGGACGGTACAAGCATGTTTCGGATCCGGTTTGATCTAGAGCTAATATTTGACACAATGGTTTTCAATCGGAGGCTGATACATTATTATTATTGTTATACGAATTTGGTTCGGTTGGTTATGAAACACACAGCTAGCATCGGTAAACTCGTAACGGTAAATAGCGGTGAATTGAACGTCGCTGATGCGCAAGCTCTGGTAGAATGTTATGGAAAATACTTTGCACACTTCACATTTTGGCAGTTAATCTTTAAATAATTTAAATATATACTCATATTTATAGATCTATATATATTATTTGTGCAAGGTGTTATATGTAGTGTTGTGTTGTGTGTGTGTGTGTAGTCTGCACGCGCACACTGATTTATTATGTTGTGTGTAGATCTTTTTAGAGCATAAACATTCTCATGCACACGAGTGTTTCAACACAAGAAGCAGATCCGTTGAAAGGTAGTCCAAGCATATTTTTTTCAGTGGAAATAGCTGCAGACTGAATGGAGATGGGTTTGTCAGTGCAGTCCGTGGCCGGCTGGTGGGTGCCTTTATTTCTGGAGGTCACACTGCAGCAGTAGTACGATGGACGGGTCACTCTTGGCCGCCTCCTTGAACTCCTCCAGCGAGATCTGGTCGTCGTTGTTCTTGTCCATCTTGGAGAAGATCTTGTCCACTCTCTGCTCAGGCGTCAGGCCGTCCTCGTTCATCTTCATCATGATCACCGTGCCCACCATCTTGTAGATGGCCTGTAGGGGGACAAGGGCATTAGAAGAGAAAAGGAATTAGATTTTTCTCTGAAGGTTGGCTGTTGCTGCCATGTAGTTTTTTTCTGCAAATTTTCTGCGTAGTCTCTGTGTCTGTGTGCAAACAACAATCTACTGTAGGAAAACAAGGTATTTAACAAAAGTATTTAATTCATTTATTAAATAATCATAAAGATTAAAATATGTTTATTGTCAGTACTGACATAAGACATGAGTAACAAAATGCATAACTCACATATACACTATATTGCCAAAAGTATTTGCTCACCTGCCTTTACATGCATATAAATTTAATTCTTAATCCATAGGCATTATTATGATGTTGGCCCACCCTTTGCATCTATAACAGCTTCTACTCTTTTGGGATGGCTTTCCCTAAAGTTCTGAAGTGTTTATGGGAATTTTTGACCATTCTTCCCGAAGCGCATTTGTGAGCTCAGACACTGATGTTGGATGAGAGGCCTGGCTGGCAGTCTCCGCTCTAATTCATCCCAAAGGTGTTCTATTGAGTTGAGGTCAGGACTCTGTGCAGCCCAGTCAAGTTCTTCCAGACCAAACTCACTCATCCATGTCTTTATGGACCGCGCTTTGTGCACTGGTGCAGTCATGTTGGAACAGGAAGTCGCCATCCACAAACTTTTCCACAAAGTTTTCCATAAAGCTGCATGTCTAGGTGCTTGATTTTATTCACCTGTTTATTCACCGCTCATGGAAGTGATTGGAACACCTGAATTCTGTTATTTGGGTGGGTGAGCGAATACTTTTGACAATATAGTGTAGTGTAGGGCAAGAATTTAATAAATCAGTTTTATACCAGATAGGCCAGAGATTCCCAAACTGGGGTCTAGAGCCCCTTTGAAGCAATTTTTAGTGTTTTTTGTAATGTTTTTTTTTTTTTTGTTTTATAGAAAAAGAAATATATGAGGGAATACAATCCACAGTCTTGTAGTTTGAATAGATAGTATGAAGTCTTATTGTTGGGGGTCCATAGTGTATTTTATAATTTTGCTGAGATAGACTCAACTGGGTTTTAACTAATCTCTATTCTTCTATAGGGGTGTCCAAAGTCTTTTTCATTGAGCGCCACATACTGAAAAATGTATGCAGAGGAGGGCCACTCACTTACAGGAGACTGATTTTGCTTCACTAAAATAGCGAGTTCTATCGGGCTGCTCACTTTCTTTAAGAGGTCTCCACATTGAATGATTCACATGGGTAATTTAGCATAGGTTTTACTCCTGATGCCCTTCCACAACCCACATTTATCCAGGCTTGAGACTGGACATACTAGTATGGATAAAGTTCTTCTGGCACCACTAACCACTAATTTCAATTTTTCTTCCTTATTGCCAGGTCAATCTCTCACAAAAATGATTGTTATGGAGCTATTGATGTCTAGAAATGAGGCTGAAGTATAAACTAGATAAATGTTTCACACATACCTCAATGATCTCGAGCATCTCCACCCGTGTGATCTTGCCGTCTCCGTCCAGGTCATACATGTTGAAGGCCCAGTTGAGTTTCTGCTCGAAGCTTCCCCGCGATGTGATGGACAGAGCACAGATGAACTCTCTGAAGTCGATGGTGCCGTCTCCGTTCTTATCAAAGGTCCTGAAGGCGTGCTGGGCAAACTTGGACGCATCGCCGTACGGAAAGAACTGAGGAGACAAGAGGAAAAAAGATATACATATTCATTTAGTTAGAATTTATATAGCAATTTTGTCCAACAGTACCTTCCACAATTTAGATTATGAAAGAAATTTGATTAAGTGGAGGACTTTCCTATTCCCATTCATGTTTTTAGATGACAAAAAATGTTTGGATTGAATGGAATGGATTTTTTTGTACTGACTGCTGACTGACTGTACTGACTATGAGCTGACTGCTTCGTAGTTATGGTAATTTAAGTGCTGAAACAGAAATGCGCAGAAGCACTTCCTAGTTTTCAGCTCTTGAGAAGGGGATGGCCTCAGCTTGCAGGACTGTTCATGCGTGAATGAAACAAAATACAACTCCAGGCATGTTTTTGAGGAGGAAACAATATTGTAACATGTTTAAAGCTAAAAAAAAAATTGCATAATAGGGGACCTTTAAAGTAAGATCTGTGGTCTTGAATAAACCGAGCTTATTTTGACAAACTATTGTGGCCTGCCATTGTTCTGTAACTAACTATCCAACAATGACTTTTAGAGTGTAGCCTTTAGCCCATAAACTGCTAATGTTGCTAATATTCTCTGTCCAGCCATTGACCATACACACACAGTCAGTTGGTTGCCATTTGCCAAGGCAGGGGGGGATCTAGAGGAAAAAATCACGGGGTGGCAAGGAGGATAATGGGTAATTTAGGGTTGGCAAATGAATTAATACATTAGACTCCTCTCAGTTGTAATGGTGCATAAATAACAGGTTACTTATTACTCTAAGTCTAGAGATTAAAATTACTTGCACACTACTCTCTGGTAATACAACTGCTATTTTGCATATCTTGAACAAGTCATACAACACATCCTGATGTTTGTCCAGAATCTGCATAAATTCCACCAGAGCAGCAGGTGTATCACTGTTCTTTATTCTTAGTCATAAGCACTATTCTTGTGTGAAATTTATCTTTATATATTTGAAAATAATCAAAGTTTTCCCCATAAATGTCTGACCTATGACAAACTTTGTATTTTGTACTTTGTACAATTTATGCCTTTACCAGGTAAGGTGGCATCTGCTGCCACTATGTGCCAACCCTCTAACCCCCTTATGCAGAATTTGGAATTTTTAGAGGCTACATTTAAGTGTTAGGCTTTTGCTTACTAAGGTAGAATTTAGGTAGAGTTTTCCCAGCCTGATAAGCAGCATGACCATTTCTTTCTTTCTTTTTTTTATAAGAAAATTGTTCTTGCAAACGTGATTGAAAAACACCAAACAGCACAACTTCCTCTACCACCTATTGATTACTGTGTTTTTTAATAATCATTACAATGGAATTTTTTTTGGTCAGGCAGTGTATCTACAAATAAACTTTAAGCAGAGAGTGCAGACCCCTGCCAAGACACTGACCCTATCTCACAATGGTAAAGATAAATTGCCAAGACCTGAACTCAAACCAGGCGTCTTCTAGGTCTGTAACTGCTCTATGCACTGGGCCACAAAGCCCTTATATATCGCAACGGTTCCTTTACTGACCCCTGGAGGCAGGAGTTCATATTTTTTATCTCGCAATGGTACAAAATCCTTAACAAAACAGTTTCCTAGATCCATACCAAAAATTTCTTCCCGGGCCCATTAGTCTAAACAATACATGTGTAAAATATGACTCTTGTCCCAGTTTGGACCATTAAAATATGGTCATTATGCAAATATAATCTTTCTAATTTACTCTAAGGAAGAAGAGGAAATTTAAGTGTGCCCTGTCACTCAGAACACTTTGTGGCCCGCGGACTTTGTTCAGGATCTGGTTCTAAAAATACGCCACAATTTTTAGCGCCGTCTGTATTGATCCCTGAAGGAAAACTCTCTTCTTCTCTAAGGACTTCCTCAGAAGGTCAGCCCAGCGACAGGAACTCTCATTACTCTGGAAAAGTGCACAAAGAAAGTCATTTAACGTCACTTCTGCAGACCCAGGGACATGTTTTACTTTTGGGCTGCTTGTTCTGAAAAAGACATTTAGTGGGTAGATGTGTCACCTTGAAGAAACAAAGAGATTCTTATTTTATAAGGCCCACGACATTAGGCAGCCACTATTTACACTGGATTAGTCTTAAATTAAACCATGGCCACAGATTTATGAGTAGCACTTTCTTAATCTTCTCTTTACGCATAAAATTGTAATAAAAGTTAAATGGTGCAATAGATCTTCATGTATTATTCCAAACATTTTGCAAAAATCTAAATGCCTCTGACCTTTACGGCTGTTGTCAAAGTCAAAGTAAATAGGACACATAGCAAGCACTTAAATGGTCTGCTCATTTAATTTCTACTGCGTATCCAATAGATTTTGGAGGGTATTTAATTATTTATCCCCTTCTGCATTTTCACATTGGGGGCCATAGTTTGCTGGAGCCCATCCCAGCTACTTTGGGCAGTGTACGATGGACGATGAACAGTTAGTCGAAGAGCCAACCATTCTCAAATTCATTCACTGCCTGCATACTTGTTTAGTATACTGCTAAACCCTCCAGCATGTGGGCAGGCCTGAAAAACATGTACTCCAGGTTAGAGGCTAATGTACTGAACGCACCACCAGCTCCTCCAGCTCAGAGCCCAGTGGGTGGCTGGGAGACTGAGTCATTCGTCCGGACCTTCCACTTGACCTCTGATGGAAACACAGAGGGCTGATGGGTAATAATCCGGGCTGAGCTAAGGCTGCTCTCTGAAGACCTGTGTAAACAAATGGGAGCTGGGAATATGGCCTTCATAAAGAAAAACAACCACCACAGAATAAAGGCTGTCTAGTCATAAGCCAGTGTCATTAATTCAGTCCCATAGCAAAGGGACTGCAAAACATATCGTACCTTGAGTTTTTGTTCACTACAGTAAATACACCTAAACCATTATTTAGTTTTTTATATTAACAAAATTTTCTTGCTAGATGTTCTCTAAAAGCCCACAGATACCAACAAGTAGTTTTTATTAAATGTTTGAAACCAAACACTTGGGCTGTAAGAAAATATAAAAATATTAATATATAGCAATATTTTATTTAGTGATACTGTATCAGCACGCTGGAGGGACTACGTCTCTCGGCTGGCCTGGGAACGCCTTGGGGTCCCCCTGGTAGAGCTGGAGGTGGATGGTCTGGAAGTGTCTGTGGATAGGGAAGTCTGGGCATCTTTGCTTAGACTGCTGCCTCCGCGACCCGGTCCCGGATAAGCGGAAGAAGATGGATGGATGGATGTATCAGTATAAAAACAGCTCTATCAATATTTGAGTATTTTCTTTTACTGAAAAATACAACACCTGTTGTTGACAATATATATTTATGTTATCTTTTATTAAAAATAAATTCTGCACTCTCATTTTGTTGTTTATTTTTTAACATATTGCAAAAAAGATCCTAGTACACTACATTTATTACAGAAACATAAATTCAATATATTTAATGTATATCAGTATATATATTGATAAATACAGTATAGTATATATTGTGATGCTTATATTGTAATATGTATTGCCAGATTGCCAATATAAAGCCCTACTTAACGTATCTATGATAAAAAATGACAACAGTACTAACTGGCCCATATGCTAGGTTTCATTGAAAGTGTGCTATGTTTCCCAGTTTCTATAGACAAGGGAACATAGGTGACTGCGCATTTGTGAAAGTACCTATGTTCCCCTGTACCTACATTCCATAGACACCAGGAAAGATAAGTACTGGAGAACATAGGTACTAGCATATTCTAGTAAGTCCTGATGTTCCTTAACCCTAGCCCTAACCCGAATCTTAATGTTCTCTGGGGAACATAGGTACTGGGGAACATAGGTACCGGGGGAACATAGGTACTGGGGAACAAAGACTGTATCCATTAGACAACTGTTGCTGCTCACACTCCCATCTTAATGGAGGCAATTTCCTGGAGCCACACCAAAAATAATCCTTTCAACCTTTAATCATAACTGACCTTTCCAAGATGCATTCAAACAAACACACCATGCTCAGCAAAATTATAACCTCCTTGACAGAAACAACTACCATTTCAAAGCAGCAAAATATCTATGATAAACTTGATGAGATTAAAGAGTAAAACAATGCACAGAGATAACTGTTCCGCAGTTGTTTCTGCTCTTGTTTTAGGGAGCAGTTCATGCAGGGGGTTACTTAAGTTATTAGTAAGAGTTTTGCATTATTTTGCTTCACACGTTTCTGATCTCCTCCATGTCCTTGTCTGCATGTGGCAAACAGCACATGCACTAAACACGGCAAGGACACTTCTTAAGCCTTTGAGCCACAGCCTGAGCATGCACGATCTGTCTGAAGTCACCTTAGAGCGAGGGAACAAGGCTAAATAACAAGGAAAGGAAGCATATGGACTGAAGTCAATGAGTCAGCCAAGACTGCCAAATGCCCATCTGCAAAATGGACCCACCCAACTCAATTCTGCTGCAGTGGCAAACTACAACGAACTGCAGTGAGAAAGGTACGTGGATCGGAAGCATTAACAGGAGCAGTTAGGAGAGGAAAAAGGAGGGGGTGAGAAAGGTGCTGAGAAAATGACGCAAAAGAGGTTTAAGAAAAGAAAGTCATGGTGGCTCCAGCACAGTCTGCCAAGTTATGAAACACTTTGTTATGTAAAATGCAGAAAGAGGAAAGAAAGAAAGTGGGACAGAGATGAGACTGTGAAAATGAGAAAGTTTGTATGCTTGTTTTTTGTCTCTGCCACATGTTTTATTGTCAGACAAAAGAGAAAAGGCTTTTCTCACTAGATGGCAGTGATACACCTCCTCGAAATGTAAGCAGGCAAAGACAAACTGTTGCTATAGAATAAATCTTTTTGATTAGATAGATCCTTTATTGATCCTGCCTGAAGGAAATTCAAAATTCCTTCCAATTTTGGCAGACTGTTGGACAGTAAACAGGGGCGTAGCATCAGGCAGTTCATTCAGGGCAACAATACAGGTCCCCACGAGGGGGGCCATGCATTGTCCATCTGTGATGATAAACAAGAACCCCCTCCTACCCCCCAGATAAGATTACAAAATGTTTAAGATTTTAAGATATTTTTATTTTTAAGATAACTAAAATAAAAATAGTATTTTAAAAGTATAATAATAATTTGCAACAAACTATTTTTGAGCGCATTGATATACAGCATTTTTCTGAAAATGTATGCAAAACCAAATGAATGTGCCAAATGTGCTTCAGAACTCTGGGCCCAATGTAAAAACCTGCTCTGGAGCCCCTCATCACCAACTTATGCCGCTGGTAGTACATGCATATGCAACAATTTATTTATTTTCAGTGAGTAAACTTTCATTCATTCATGCATTAATTTCCTACCACCTGTCCTGTTACAATTGCAAGCTCATCACACAATATGTGAAATGCAGTGACTTATTATTATTTTTGAGGAGGAAAAAGGTGGCCTGGTATTTAACAGCTTTTGATAAAACGAAAGACTGAACAATTAAAGCTGATTTGCTTATAGTAAAATGTTAAAAACTCATCAAATTTACTTCCAAATCATTACTTTATTTCTGTATATAAGTAGTAACAGCCAAACACAGCAAAGGCATAAAAACAACACACCATAAGCGATGGTAGGCAAACAGCAGATTGACATACACTGTAAGTATTGGCTGTCTTAATAATTTTGCCATTTGCTTACATGTGTTACTCTGTGCCACTGTCAGGTTCTGAAGCATGTAATCAAAGAAAGACTTTTGAATGCATTTTAAAACTTAAGTTACATTGAGACTATGGCAATAATTACCACTTCTCTGCCTGCATGGAATCATACTAAATTGAGGAGCTACTAGGGAAGCGGTTATGAAGTTATAAACCTTTGTTAAGGTACACTTGTGATCACATGGCATGTTTGTGAAGATTCTCAGTCATCCAAGTTGTAGCTTTAAGTCTACAAACCACGTCCAGATGCCTTATTATTTTGATCATCATCATACATTAAATATGCAAGACAGCACAGGAGCTCAAAGACCGGAGCTGTGGTGAAAGAAGTTGCATGCTAGGGACTTATCAAAGTCACTCTGAAGCTATAAATTAAATGTTAAAAGTTTTTAATGTTGTTTTAACCACCACAAGTTCCTCATGTAAAGCCTTTTAGCCCTGTCTCCTTTCTGGAATAATAACTCGTTAACATTTCCATTAAGTTTCTCCTGATCTGACCCCCGTTCACTGTTACGGCTGTTAGATATGGCTGTTTGTATTGGACCATCAAAGGCCAGGCCCAGTGCCAGGCGGCTAATGTCCAGGCTGCCAGGCACAGCTGCTCTAATACAACCTAATGTCACTCTGTTAGTGTGCAGCAGTCAGCCTGTGTCTTCTGTGTCTCCTGTCAACGGCTGGCACACACACAGGACTGAAGATGTTAAGTGGAACATAAAAGCTCTGCTAATCAGCGGCAAGATGGCACTGGTGTGGCTCCAGACCTGACAGGAGGGGAGGGTAGAGGCAAGAGAGGGGAAAGAGGTTAGGAGAAAAATGGATGGATTACAGGGGTGTATCGTCTCGATCCTCAAAATCAAGAAGGGCATTGTGAATTGATCCCTGCACAAAAGGTCAGGTGTAAAAATTGGTGCCAAGATTGTCCATTTACTTTAAATCATAGACATTCAGTGTGTTGCACTGTGTCTCAGGAACAAAGAACAGTGATGTAGCTGTTCATAAAGGTATTACAGATACCCCTGTGAGCAATTTAAGACATGCACAGCAAATCACATATAATAATAACATTGTATACTGGTTAGCTAGATGGCTAATGCTAATGCTGCTCCCGGTTGAATCTAGTTGATATTGTAGCCTATGATGCACTTAACTTACTACAATTACATACAATAACAGGCAAACTTCTACCAGTTGCAGTAGTGTTATGCAGTGCTGTGTTTTACTGAAAAGACCTTTGCAGGCCACCATATTCTAGTTTACCCATTGTCTCAAAAATCTTGGTGGGCTCACTTGATCAATATCTTCAATATTTCTCACACATATGGGCTTTTTGATGGCCCCTCCCTGCAATGGGCCCCCGGTAAACTATACCTTACCCTATATTAATTCATTCATTCATCTTCTTCTGCTTATTCCTGTTAGGGGTCCTGGGTACAGGAGCCTACCCCAGTAACTTTAGGCCTTAGGCAGGGTACACCCTGGGCAGGGGCCAGTTAGTTGCAGGACTGACACAGGAACATACAAAGACAGACAACCATTCACTCTCACATTCATCCACTACCTCTGTATAAGCATAATACATTTTATTATAGCTTTTAAGTTGTTTGTTAGTGCACAAATAAAGTCAGTGTAAAGTCATTAGAATTCACAGCAGACTGCACTGTTTGAGCAATCAGATAAAAAAAAAAATAGTCTTTACTTATTTGTTCAAGACCTGATCTTGGATTATCTACTAACTGAACTATTTTTACACAGTTTCTGTGGATTTTACAAATAAAGTCGAAATGGTGATTTAAGGGTTCCTTTCTGGTACAATTAGGAAAACCTTTCTGGACTCACTACTTGGACTTAAGATTTGGACTTGCTGATAGTGATAAAGTGACAATGACTTGACATGGACTTGACTTGGACTTTTCTTTTAGCGACTCAAACTCCAATAACTTGGAATTGGACTTGCACATTTATGACTCGAACTTGGACTCTGACTTACACTGTAAGAAATTATGACTTGACTGGGACTAGACCTGTACTTTTCCTATGTGACTTGGACTCGAACGCTTAGGACTTGAGAATGACTTGGACGACAACACTGGTGACAAGTAAAAGTACAGTGACAACTGTCTCTACATTATCAATGTGTTGCACATAAAGCACCCTTACATGCAGTCGTACTTTCCTTAAAGTAATTTGTAATCTATACACTAGACCAGTAAATAAATGTACAATACAACCTCACAATAGCACTGGCAGAACACAGGACAGGAGGAGAACGAGGTTAGTATTTCTGCATTTGGTGCGGGAGGATAGGGCTTGATTTCCTGACCTAAAGCCAAAAATTTCAGCCACAATATGTACCAGTCCCAAGTGCAGACAAATGGAAAGGGTTGTGTCAGGAAGAGCATCTGTCACAATGCCAAAGTACCCATGTGAATGATCCACTGTAGTGACCCTTGATAGAAAGAGAATTTTTCACTGACAGGACATCAACATCAACTTGCAAAACAACACTAAACTTGTTGAAGATGTTGAATCATGGTTCGCTAATAATACGTTTTTATGTCTTTACAACTTTGTATCAAGTATTTGGTGAATTGTAACAACCCTATTAGATAATAAAAAGACCACAGAGATGAAGAGGGCTGAAGTGAGTGTGCGAGAGAGTAAAAGCAGATCTAAAGACACTTGAGTGGTCACGCTTCAATAAGGCCATTTCACACTGACAGAATATAGTGACTGTGCCGCCAGCTAGAACAGATGAATCTCACAGTGCTGTCCACACTCAAGCTTTCAAACCAGTGATTCAGCAGCCATCATCCACTCAAAAATCACTAAGGTGCCAGAAACTTCTTCTAACTGTATAATATTGGAGTTTTATAATAGAAACGAGATGCGCTGCTAAGCCAGGAGGACACACATCACACGGCTTAAAAGCTCAAATGGGTCAGGATTTAAACAACACATTTATTTACAGTATGCACTGATCCGGGAGCAGTTTGCATAGACGCATATTGCATATAACAGGATTATGGTGAGATGAGTGGTCAGACACATGTCAGAATGCTCTAACTGACCTTTAGGAAGACAGCATACACTCAATACGGAACAATATGTCAGTACACTCTCAGGCATAAATATCTTGTAAATGGCGATGTAAGCTTTGATAAGTCATCTATAAATAGAGAAATGAGCTTAAATTGCACTCAACATATAGGACTTAATATATGATCTGTTCCCACTCAGAGAAATGTTCATTTATGGTGTTGTCTGAAAAAAAAAGAGAAGTTATGCAATATACACCAGTCAGGCATAACATAACAACAGGTATAACATTATGTGTTATGGGCCCATGCAACAAACTATGATGCACTTTGTATTCTGACACCTTTCTATCCGAAACCAGCATTAACTTAATCAGCAATTTAAGCTACATCATCTGTTGGATTGGGGCACATAGGCCAGCCTTCCCACATGCATTGCCCGTCGCCAGTTCACCACTGTTGCCTCCAATGACAATTTTTTATAGATACTAACCACTGTAGACCGCGAACATCCTACAAGAGCTGCAGTGTCAGAGACTCCTACCCAGTTGTCTAAAGTCATCACAATTTGGCCCTTGTCAAACTCACTCAAATCCTTACTTTTGCCCATTTTTTCTGTTTCTAACACATCACCTCTGAGGACAAAAGGCTCACTTGCCACCTAATATAGATACCACTCAACAGGTGCCACAATGCAAAGATAATCCCTTCCCTTGTGGTCATGTTGTTATGGCTGATTGTTGTTTAGCAAACAATACAAATTTATCTTGCATGCTTTTTAAAAGTACAATGTGTGATAAGCTACCAGAGTACTTGTTGCAAAAAGTGTCTGTTGAATCAAAGCACATGGCTAATTTGCATAAATTGGCAAGTACATGATAGGGACACTACGCTACTTGTATCAATTTGTAAAAATATTTAAAAGTATATTTCAGCTTTTTTGTTGAGGTACATTCTTGACAATGGACGCAACAGACAACCATTCATATTCATTCACTAGAAGCAATTTTAGATTCCCCAATCTATACATGCATAGGACAGTGGACAGCTAATTGTGCTGGCCGGAAACTTAAAGGAAATATATTATGCTTTTATTTGATTTTTTTAAACACTTCTTCCCATCTTGAACAGCCTTTCATGTTTTACAACCTTATATAACATTACCTTACCAAAGCTGTCTACCAAAAAAGAATGTTTTTTAATTCTTACTTCTGGTGTCATTAAGAAACAAGTGAAGAGGCCAGCAGAGGGCAACAATGTGCAGGCCAACATAATTTAAAGAATAAAAATAACTTCACTTCTTTAAACCTTTTGTATGATGCCATTTTACTACAGAATGAAAAATAGCTGTGAGGAATCAGTGGAGACAGAAATGGACACAGTTTTTTTGACAAATAAATGATTTTTGAAGCCTCAGAACTGCTGTGTCAGAGAATAGAGGATTACTTAAACGTGTGAATGAAGCACAACACAATTCCAGGTATGTTTTAAATGAGAGAACACTTATAATGTGGTAGAAAGCTCAAAAAAGTCATATCTAACTCTTCACCATAATACCAATAACTGATAGAGCAAAATAAAAATGAAGGAGCTAACACAAGAAAAAAAATGCTGAAGTCTTCCTCTGTACATGTGCTGTTCTTAATCCCACCTGACACTGCAGTAGCGTGAAGAAGTGACAAACTGCAGACCGTGTCCCCTGATGTGTCCAAAATGACCCCAGGGTCCACCATAATCCTTCCATCACTCACTCTTCCATTATAGCTGTTCTACACCGCTGCTCCAGAACCACTGCCACGGACCATACTTACGTCGCATGAATGTCCACTTTCTGCTGACATTGTAACGCTCAGAATACAAAGCCAACCGTTATCAATATCAGCTCTGCCTGAGGAGAGTTATTGTTACAATGGCTCAACCAGATAGCATTAATTCACAGCTCCAATATGACAAAGTGACAGGTTTTCATTCACTTTAAGACTAAAAGGAGTGAGATAAATAGAATAGCCCAATAAGTCATAACCCAATAAATACAAGAACATACAAATTGAATTATCATTCTAATATGGCTTGCTAGACAAGGAGGAAATTCTAAAGGACAGGTGTCTATTCCAGCATGTGTTTTGTCTGTTTACATAGAGAAACATGCAAAAAGAAAATGATGAATTCACAAGGAAGAAATGATGCAGGTGTGCCACTTGCAAAAGCAGCAAAGAGCAGGAATAGCATGTCCCAACAGTTAGCATCTAGCTTCAGCGTTGAATTATCTAACACTGTTTGCTCCCTAAAGTGCCTATTCCAGCACTGTCTACACAGAGAAACATTGCAAAAAAAGAAACTCTTCAGGTGTGCCACTTGCAAAGCAGCAAATACCAAAAAACAACAACAAAAAAAACAACCCCCCCCCAAAAAAAACATGTATTAACAGCTAGTGTCTAGCTTCGGCATCCAGTTGATAAAAAGTTAAGTCAATCATCGCTGAACTTGACCACACACTTTTTAGAGTGAGCAAATATTATAATATGTCTATTCATCTTTTATGCAGTGGAAGCTGGAATCTATCCCAGCAACAATGGGCCTTAGGCCGGGTACACCCTGGACAATGACCAGTTAGTCAAAGGGCTGAGACAAAGACAAGAGTACCCAGGCGCTGCACTGTGGTCACCCACTGTTCTTGACAGGTTGCGCCAGTAGCATTAAAGAATGGGTCAAAAGCAGAGGACAAATTTCCTTACGGGGACTATAAAGTATAACAACAACAACAACAACTCAGAGCAGACTTAGTAAACCTGGCCAATATTATGAAGTTATTTTGATTCATCGTTCAGCCAACTAGTTCTATATACTTCCATTGCTTTTGTTTAATACTTATCTAAGAGAAACAAGAGCATGATTAAAATGCATTTTCCGGAGCAGACTGTACTGTTTGTGTGCAGGCCCTGGAGGCTCAGGGGCAGCAGCAGCTCCAGCTCTGACTGTGTTGGGATCTGCCTGGCACATCACCCAGAGTTTATGTAATGCACGCAGCCTCCATCTCTCTCTCACAGAAATACACAGTAAATACCACGGATTATGAACTATGGCTTATGGATGTCTGCCGTTTTCTCTCTCCTCCTCTGTAACCAGTGTGTCCCGCTCGGCCATAATCAATGCTTTGACGAAGAGCCAGTGCTGTCAAGCCAAGGTCCTGCTGGTGTGCTTCTCAAAATAGCCTGACAATGTTAGCAAAGGGATTTAAAAAACATAAGGCAATACAGTATTTACTCTGGCTCCTGCTGGTGCCTCGAGGAATGACACAAAATGTGAGAAATGTCAAAACAACTGGCACACTTCAGAGTGAATAACTCACTAGCAGCAGGATTACAAGAAGCAGATCTACTGCCAAAGATGTACCATCTTAGAGGTGGGCGTATTAGATTTAAAGTCCAAATTATCATTAAGTGACATTTTGTTGGTTGCATTTTTACTTGGTCTGGCCTCAGTTTCAAATCCAATTCTACTTGGTCATAGTCTTGCTGTTGGTCTCAACCACAGAAAGTCTTGGTCATGATTTATCTCTACCTCTTAGTCAAGACTTGGTCTCAACCCCTAAAAGTCTCGGTCTCGTCTTGGTCTTGACCCCTAAGAGTCTCGGTCTTGGTCTTGAGCCCTGAAAGTCTTGGTCGTGACTCGGACTTGGTCCCTAAAAGTCTTGGTCTTATCTTGGTCTCAACCCCTGAAAGTTCTGGTCTTGACGTGGTCTCATCAACTTTGACTTAATTCTGAAAAGTCTTGGTCTTGACTTGGTCTCAACTCCTAAAAGTCTTGGTCTCAACCCCTGAAACTCCTGGTCTTGACTTGGTATCAGCCCCTAAAAGTCCCGGTCTTGACTTTGTTCTTGGCCAACCAAAATATACTGACATGTGTTAGATAGTTCATAACTATCCTTATTCTTAGTTCTTAGTTCATAACTATCCCTATTTGTTAGTTCATACCTATCCCTATTCTCAACAAAATTAGCCTTGTTATTGTAGATTTGAGTTGGAAAGTTGGAAGCTTTGAAGGCCTCTTGACACAATTAGATATTATCAACCAATCAGAGACCCAGCCATACCCAATCCCCTTACCTAATATAAAAAAAAGTCCAACCCAAATAATTGTAAATACATAATAGCAAATAATATAGTACAGTGATTTAAAAGTAGTAACTAAGAATATGTCTTTTGCATATAAGAAGGCAAAATCCTTCATTAAAAACTGATTGTGATTACCCTGCATGAGGACAAGGCGGACCTAAGGCTCTCCAGTTTGTGTTTGTAGACACAATCAAAGACGTTGTATTAAGACCTCCTCCTCCTCTGACCACGCTGGAGTAATCAGAACATATTAATACACCAGTGACCTCTGCTTACGGTCAAGGTCGGCGAGATTGCTTTTTGTCATCTTGCGAAATAAGACTTTGATTTAGGGAGACTTAAACAATGACAGAGATATACTCCTCTGCTGTAACCAGTATTCCATATGCAATCTACAATGTCTTTTGCTGAGCTGAGATTTTGTTGTCTAGGGGCAAAATCTGACAAGAAAGCGGAGATAAAAACTATGAAATATGCAGGCAAATCAGTGAAGGGCAAGATAAAAGTGGCTATTGACCAGGCTAACATAAGGGCTTGCACATTGGAAAAAAGTGCCACAGCCTGCAAATAACAGCTAACAGGCAACACACCGCACTAAAGAGCGTGCAAAGAAAGATCTTTGTTTTATTAGTATCTTTTCAAATTTTTTATACACTGATTTCTTTTGTCTAGAATGTTCCTGAAATTGTATAAAATATATGTTGCATTGTTCTTTTATGCATACTTTTCCTTTTTAAAATTATGAAAACAATTTGAAATAAAAATAGGGTTGCAAGAACTAATCAAAATAATAGTGTTTTTTAAATAACTGTCAACTAATTTAATGTGCCTTATTTTCCACACATCTCAAACTTGGGGAAAAACCTGTGTGCGTCTCAAAATTTTAATAATTTGTTTTTTTTAGTCCATTACAATTTCCCATTATTCACTCTTCACTATCTGAAAAATAATTGTCTGCTGCTGCCCTAAAATAAAACAGAGAAGAAATTCAAGGTTGGATAGCAGAGATTGTCTTCTTGTTTGTTACAAGTGGTTATTTGAGTTACTGTTTACTTTCTACCATTTTGAACCAGTCTGGCCCTTCAACTTGACAACAACACATTTTTGCCCTCCAAACAGCCACTCATTGGATATTTTCTCTTTTTCAGACCAATCTCTCACAACCCTAGATATTGTGTCTGAAAATCACAGTAGATTAGAAGCAGAGGTCAGTAGTAATGAATTACATTTACTCTGTTGCATTTACTTGAGTAACTTTTTAAATAAACTGTACTTCCTTTCTTGGAAGTACAATTTATTACTTCTTTGACATTCTAGCACCAACAATCACGATGTGTTCAAAGTCACTTAACCTTTCTTCTCTATTCAAAAGCTTAGTTTGATCTTCAGCAGGTTTGTCTTGAACATGTCTCAGGCCTAAATACATTGAATTGCTGTCATGTGACTTGTTAAATATTTGCATTTAGAAGCATTAGAACAGATGTGCCTAATAATATGGCCAGTGCCCTTTGCTTGACTAATAATCCATAATAGTCAATAGTAAGTGCCAAAACAGCTGATTCCTTGACTGCACACGGTCGATCTGCCTGTGATTTAAAAGGAATTTGGCTCAGAACTGACCCTGAACCTGTTTGACGTGTGGTTACAAAACACCCATCTGCACCAGAGCACAAAAAGAACATTAATATCAACTGAACAGCAGATGGCAATATTGAGTGTAGAATAAAATGTGAGGCCTTTGGAAGAGAGAGGAGCGGCTATTAGCACTGAGAGAAGAGAAAGAAGAGAATATGAGGGTGAATGCATCAAGTATTTGCATAAGAGATAAGGGCTCAATGTTTATCTGTTGTTATCAATAGCCATTTATCACATTTTTCAGGGATATGGATTTTAGCAAGATAAAGAACTAGAGACAAAAGCAATGTCATTAATGCAGTAAAATACAAGGAAAACTTAGTTGGGCTACACTCACAGCCTGGGCCAATTTTGTATTTTTTATTTATTCATCTTTGTGAGTAACTGGAGCCTATTCCAGCGACTATGGGCTTTAGGCAGGGTACACCTTGGATAGTGACCAGCTAGTTGTGGGGCTGACACAGAGACACACACAGACAAATAACCATTCACTCTCGCATTCATTCAGGGGGCGAATGAATGTGGCAATTAAAAGTGAATTGCATGTCTTTGGACAGTAGGAGGAAGTACCCAGAGAGAACTCATGTTAACACGGGAAGGACATGCAGACTCCACACAGAGAGACTGTGTGACGGTATATTGTATTTTTCCAAGTTCACAGACAAGAGAAAAGTTCATAGTTCTCAGCCCATGGAGTGATGCTACATTCATGCTGTTTGGTATTTTACAATGTTTAGTCTTTGTTAAAAAGATAAGAGCTGCTAAGCCTGACTTGTTTGTAGCATCAATAAATAAAAACTATTAATAGAAAATTTACTACTGACACATTCCTAACTCAACCACTTTATCCTTCAAGAAACTTCATAAGCTAAGATAGGCTTACAATGGGATTTCCATTCTCAACTTTTTTGAGCTTTTAACCATGTTATAATATTGTTTGTGCTTCAAAAACATACCTGAAGTAGCTGTTTGATTCACTATGTTTGAGTAATCTGCTCTTGACAGGTTGCCCTAGCGGCATTGAAGGATGGGTCAAATGCAGGGAAAGAATTTCCCCTACATGGATCAATAAAGTATACCTTACCTTACCTTACCTCATGGGTATAGGTTTGCGTATGGACCATAAAGACATGACCCTACCAAAATTTCAGACTGACCAAACTGTCCCTACCAATCACGAGTTGAGTGGCTAGGTGGGGAGAACTGGGCCAGTGTGGTTGTGGGGCCGTTAAGGACTATTTACACTGAGTTTGTCTCACTGTGAGCTGCTGCGCCTTCAACAACATCAGCTGCTTCTCCATTGCCGCTGTTTGTGCCTCTCTCCCTCCCCGGCTGCTCCCTGCTTTGAACAGACGCAACTCTATTGGTTGATTCTGTTGAGCAGGCTGTGGTCTCAGATTGGATGCTCTATTGCAAGTACCGCCTCACTTTCTCTGTTATTGGTTGCTTATGTTTAGCTCTTGAATAATTGGCTTAGAGTGGAAAAAGGGAGGGAGCACAGGGCTCTGAGTGCTACTTTTCATGTGAGAGGGAGAAGGACGGACTGTGTCAACAGAAAGCAATGTGAATCTGACAGCTATAAACATAATACACGAAGAGACCATATAACCAGGTGTTGGACACTAAACATGAGTAAACTCTGAGTGTTGGAGAGCGCAGACACAGTGGAAGCCTGCAGACAGGGGGTTAAAGCACTGTGATGGAAATGTAAGTCTCTTTGCTAAGTGACAACAATAAGACTATCAGAAAATAAGGCACTCTACAAACACAGTATTCTAAATAAAACTAATGTGTCATGTTTTCTGTCAGGTTAACAGTATGACCACTGGCTCAGAGCAGAGGCATTCCCCGTTAAAGATGAGCTAAAGCTAAACAGCAGCTAATTAAGCTCCTGAGAATGACAGAGCTGGTTATGTTCTCACTACAGTCTTTGTAAATGTGTCTCTTAAAGGTAAGAACAGAGTTTTTACTCTGCTTCTCTCTGAGGATTTACATTTATAAATGTAAGTTTTTGTGCTATAAGTGACAGTTGCAATGACAGATCAGTTACAGACTTACTTTGGGTGTGGTTATGCCCTACGTTTGCATTACCCATCAGTTGTTTTTTTGTTTGTTTGTTTTTCTAGTTTTAAAGGCGATGAATTTGATTTTGGGCTGGTTAAATCACACACTTTATCCATAATCTTATACTTACACTACAAGCAGGAAACATCTTCTAAAATACTCCAGGATACAGGAAACAACATCTGTTAAGTTCATAATTTTCTGGGAGAGACCCCCAGACCCCCATTTCTTATTTGTAATTAACAAATGTAAAAATACATTGTACAATTTTATTGTACTTGTATTTTTTCCAACGAGCATGCCTATGTGCTATGATCAAAAACTCAGCAAAGAAATATTACTTTTCCTAACCTATAGTTATAATCCTGGCTGATAGCAGCGTGTTGAAAACGAGTAAAGGCCTCCCTAGCGCCATCTGCCGCTTTGGGGGGGTAATTACATCACGCGCATGCGCAAGACACGGTCTTTAGGTTGGTTGTCGCTTCGGTGTATGAAGAGGGAAAAATGTCATCTGACGTGAGAAAACGGGAGGGAACGAGAAGAGACGGGGAGAGACGAGCTGTCGCTCCATCTTTTTGGTGGCAGTCTGGGAGTCGCCTTGGTGTATCGAGGCCTTAAGGGGGTGGGGGGTTGGTTGGGGTGTTCCTACCAAAGCTGACACCAAACTTGCACCCTTGCCTTACCTTACCTGATCCCGTATGCTGAGGCTGCCCCATTCTCAAGAGCTGGAAACCCTCAGTCTCATGGCTCTATGTAAAAAAAACAAACAAACAAACAAACAAAAAAACAAAAACAAAACAAACATACACTGCCATCTAACTCATTTGGATAATTTCAGCACTTACATTGTTGTCACTACGAAGCAGTCAGCTCATTTATCTATCTATTAGTGTAATTTTGCTAATAGCTGTGCTAATTAGCTTCTTTATGCTCTGTGGATTCCCCACCGTTGTGCTAAAGTTCTCTTTAAAGTCAGAGTTACAGTTCCCCCAAATGAAGATTTGAAGTTTTGCATACATATACATTATTTTAAATTATAAAACATGAAGTACTAATGCAAAGGTGTCCTAAATTATTTCAAAAAGCCTGAAAAAAGCATAATATGACCCCTTTAATAGAACCAAAAGTTGAGGTGTTACTAAAGTAGTAATGTAAAATGCCTTTTGACAATAAAATGTGACCTGATATGTGCCGTACTGCTTAGCCCAGAGAAGCTTAGAGTACATAATAAATGCATTCACTTCCTGGAGGCGAATAATAGCCTTTATGAATAATAGCCTATTATGAACATTTATTGCTATCAGTAACCTAGATCTGCAGCTATAAAAAACATTATTATGAACAAAGATAAACATAGTTGGTATATTCCAGCACTTCCATTTTTTATCTAGATTACTGATAAGTTACATAAAAGTTCGATAAAGACATGTAATGGCTGCAGGCAGTATGATTCATCGTTTGCCAGTTAGACCTGGTGGCAATCCTCTCCTTCATATGATGGACTTCAAAATGAAGTGAGATGAAAAAAAAAAAAAAAGCACTTCCTGCTTTATCAGAGCTTACCAGTGGTGTGACCGGAGCGGTTCTCTAAGTGCCTGGACGGATAAATCCTTAGTAAGTTTAACTGTTACGTTTCAAAACCTCATCGGTCAGCATGCCTTCCATTTAGAAAGAATAAAAAGAGGACTAAATGCATGAGGGAAGTATTGCATCCTGAAAATGGCAGGAGGAAGAAACATAAAGCAGCCTTTCCATTTTCCGTAATGTCTCCTATGTAACTTCATTATTCTCAAAGTGCCCTAGACCAGTATGAATCATCAGACATGGCTTTCCGACATTCAGTCTGTGCATGCGTCCATGTAAAGGAAAAAAGCCTGGGTTTCTTCTGCACGCAAATATTCATGTGCTGGTGGGTCCCTGTTGTTTTATTGTTACTTCCACCTGACTGGAGCTGAACAGTCACAGAATGTCTCAATAGTTTACTCCACTCTCGAGTCAGGAAGTGCATTATTTAAGACAGACTGATGTTTTCAACTGTTTCAAGTGCATTGCTACACGACAAAACTTGCATCCTTGGGCAAGCTTTTTAAATTTTAGTTAATGTTATGTAAATTCTCTTGCTGTGTCTGCATATCCTCTCTGTGTTACAGTGGGTTCTTCTTCCACTGGTTCCCATGAGGGGTCGCAGCTGACTGGGCCCAACAGCTATGGGACTTAGGCAGGGTAACTTGTTGACTTCTGTAAACCTGTACAGTATGTTTACTCTTGTCAGCACTGTTTGCAAAAAAAAAAAAAAAAAAAAAAAAAAAAAAATGCAAAGAACTTTTGAACTGTTAGTGTTAAAGGTAACCTATTCTGCTAAATCAACTTTTTTTTAACTTTTCACCATGTTATAATGTTTCCTCCTCAAAAACATATGTGAAGTTGTATTTTTGTTTCCCTCTACATCCAGTATATGCTATTTAATTTATCAAAAAACAAACAAACAAACAAACAACAACAAAAAAGGTACAGTAATTCCTCACAGCTATTTTTGAGTTTGTTGTAAAATGGCAACATACAAAAAGCTTAAGGAAGTAAAAAGCTTTTTTTTCTGTTTCTGTTCAAAATACTCCAAATGACATCAGTGAAGCATTTCTGGAAAATGTTTTCTTTTAGTCAGATAATGCTTTAAAAATTGTAAAATGTGCAATAGTTTTCTAGAGATGACAGATGAAAATAATAAAATAATATACAGTAGCCTTGTTTAACAGTGCCAGTGTCTAGGATGTACACTGCCTCTGGCCTAATGTAACTTCAATAAACTCCAGCCTACCACTACCCCTAAAGAGATAACTGGTAGAAGATGAATGAAAAAATAAACGTATTTGCTTGTCTATTTAACATAATTGGAGAAGTCACTTATGATAGTGTTAATGCAGTACAAGTCCTATACATTTATTTTTACCCACATTAATCGTAAGTTAATAACTGCAGTACACCACAGAAAGTGCCTGTATGTCTGCCCTGAGTGGAGTCGGTGCGGATGAAGAAGAATGTTGGAATGGTTGGAATGATGGCAGAACAGAGCAGACAGTAACACCCGGCTACTAGCTGCTAGTGGCAGGGTGTCTGAACAGACATACAGTGGCACACATCCACTCATTATGATCCATTTAAAGTGCACCAATCACCAGTACATGCATGTTTTTGGACAGTGAGAGAAAACCAGAGAGAACTCACAGTAACACAGAGTAAAGAGTTGGTAGAACTGTTTGTCCACTAACCAGAAGGTTGGTGGTTCAAACCCTGCCCCTACCATTGCATACTGTGTTTGTGTCCTTGGGCAAGACACTTAACCCTCCTTGCCTCTTCTGTCTGCAAACACTGGTGAATGAATGTATAAACGGGTAAATGGTTCCTTGATGTAAACCATTTTTGATTGCCCATGGAGGTAGAAAAGTGCTATATAAATGTCACTATTTTTCTTATTAAACAATTAAACAAATGCAACAAAGCCATGTGACAGCCGGGAATCAAACCCATAACCTTCTTGCAGTGCTGTGCCACTTCTTTAAACTTACAAACCCAAGTGTAACAATGACTTGCAGAAGTAGCAGACACTGTTTGATGCTGGTACTAGCATTCCTTGAATAGTAAAACATCTTCATAATTAGTGAGTGGGTTTATTTAAGCTTCAATGTTAGTAAGCCCATACAAAAAGGTTTAATTTAATATGCATTTTTGTTGTAAATTTATGAGACATAACCTTATTATTTTGTAACAGCATCTATTACAAGTAAAACACTGCGTTTATTTAACCAAAGCCATGAGTTTCTTTTTCTGTTAGTATCAAAATAGCTGGAAGTGAATTTTCATTTAAATATTGTTCTAATCCCTTCCACGGTTTGTGCTACAATATATACACTTATAATATTTTGTGTAAAATCCAGCCACAAAAGCCTGTGTACTCTTTCTGCCAGTCCCAAGCCTGTATAAATGGAGAAGGCTGCATCAGGAAAGGCATTTGCCATAAAACATAACCAGTGCTAATTTCCCAAACTGTTATCTATGCCCACAGATGTGAGCATCCCTGTATTATGTATGCTACTGAATCTTCCATCAAAACCTCCTCTAAAATGGCTCCTAAAATAATCATTACCAAAGTGGAAATCTATAATGATTTCCAATAGTAATGCATTTCATTTAACAACTTTGCTTCTGGTGTTTTTCCCAATCAATGCTGCTGTATTGTGGTCAGACTGCAATTATGTGGGCATGAGGCTTTTGAAAGCAAATCTCCCATAACTGAATTCATTATTTTGACAGTCTACTATCACACATTGTACCCTTGGGTATCTACATGACCACAAATTAATTTACCATTTTAATTTTTTGTTTGTCACTGCATCATATAGAAGCAATTACCACCCAGACTGAAACGTGACATGAGCTGTAATATTGTGTAATGAGTGTGATTGTTGGCTCAGTGGAGTTGATTGCTTTCAGAACACTATTAGTTTTTTGCTGCCAATGCCTTCTTGTTTCCTGTACTTTAGCACTTAAGAGTTTCATTGTGTCAAGCTGCTCCGAAAGCCAAGCTAAAGTACACCACCAAGACAGCGAGGGCACAGAGGACAAGTGACAGGGCTGCCAAGGAGAATGTACTTGTAAGAGGGATTTAAAGTGAACAAAAGAAGGCAAATATGAGCAAGGGTGACAATGCGGAAACTCAAAATTAGCACATTGCATTTATTTTCAAAGACAGAACTGGTTTAGAAGATAGTTTTCTTCATGGGTCACCACAGCAAATCATTTGTATGTGTTCTTTTAATGCCGGATATTATTCCTGATGAAATTCTCTCCTTTTAACCAGGCTTGGAAGCAGCAATTATTGTGGCTGATGTTTTTCGCCTCCTTGTGGGGGAATCCAAGCACAGACCTCCCACACAAAAGGCCGGGGAACTAACAACTTCACTAACAGGGAGCCCTTGTTAAATAAAAGTCAAAATAAGAACAGACCCAAAACTCAGCCCTGGGGAATCCCTTTAAACTACTCCAAAAACATTAGTTGAATTGTAGATAGTAACACAAGCCAGTTATTTAGAGAACAAAGACCTCTGCCAAACAGTTCCATTCTGTGAATTTCTGGATTAAGATAGCGATCCATCTCTTGGCCATCCAAATCTAACAATAACTTTTTTAGATAGATCTTGTTAACAGGCTAACAAACAAACAAACAAACAAACAAAAAAACATCCAATGACCGCAGAAACATAACCTCAGAGGTAACTTGCAGAAATGCAGATGGCTAAATCAAGTCAAAATACAATGGACCCAGTAGTGAACCCTGAGGGCTTCCAACTTACTAAAAGGACCTCAATTGTAGAGTTTATGACAAGCCAGATCTAGTTGTTTGCAGCTGTCTATAGACAATACAAATGTTTGTTCTGAAAATAATAACAACGGCATATTATGATGTAAAAATAAGAAGAAGTTTTTTTTAAGTTTGCAAACCTAACAACATATGGCTAATCCATTTGCTACTCTAAGTCAAGTCACTGAAAACTGGACCCAACAAATCACCCTTTTAACATGGGTCAGCAGATGGTTTGACTCACAAAACCAACTGGAGATTTCTAGTGAAAGCTTTTGCAAAAGAGAGGTACTTTAGATCATTATCTGGCAGGTAATTGGATGAACCACCTGTTTTATCCAATCAGAGCAAAATCATATTGTTTTCATTAGGATGTTTTGTCATAAAATTTTAAATGCGGCCATAACTGCCATGATGAATGTCAGAGAATTTCCCTCAGCTGTACACGGTTATCTCCTTTTGGCTGCCTTACAATGGTTTTATTTCAAAGGCTGAATCCAAATTGCACCCTCATTTAAGACAATATAAAATAAAAACAGACCTTATACTGAACCCTGGGGAATGACTTTACACAATTTGGATATTGATTCTTGATTCTATGGCGTATCTGCTGCAATTTATCTACAATTATCTACATAAAGCAGCTCAAGAATATCTTTTCACCTTAACAATCTATCCAAAAAAACATGTTTCAATAATTTCAACACAAGTGTTTTGTGCTGATACATAATGTAGACAGATAAAGTAACAGCTAAAGTTTCTTTAGCCATTAACAATTGAGCCAGCCAACACATAGTTATTTGAGTGCTAACCATAAAAGCACTCTTTTCATCAAAGAGCATTACTCCATTATGCTAGGTCCTTCTGTTAATCCAGCCACAAGGGGTCACTGGCCAATGTGCCAGTCCAAAACCCAGGTAAATGTAGAAAGTTGCATCAGAAATGTTATGCCAAATCAATATGCAAATCACAGCACAATAGGGGGCAGATGATTTTCTGTGGAAAGGAAAGAATGAGAAAAAAGACTATCCATGGTCCTTGTGTTGACGATGGCTTTTTGCCCATGTAAGACAACTGGACAAATTGGTTGGAAAAATTAAAATGTAATTAAAAAAAAAAAATGAGTACAAGGAGCTTCTAAGATAAAATAGCACCAAAGGATGATTCCAAGCAACATAAAAGAGTAAAAATGTGCTACCAGATAAGAAGAGCCCCACTGAAAGTAAAGAAAAGGCAGGCTACTAAACTAATTAAGTCTTGCTTCAAAGCACTGAATGCTGGGAACAGGATGGTCACTCCATTGATTTCCGAGGCCCAAAGCATTCCTTTTAAATGCCAAGCAACAAGAGAAGAAGTATTGAACCTTGTGCATAGACTAGAATAGCAATGGACAAATTCTTACCACTGTGTGTCATTAAACCTAATTATATAAGAATTCTCTATGCAATTTCCCTCGGCTACAAAAAGTTCAGAGGTCAAACTAATTGAGATTCTCAGATTTTAGCGGGTCAATGTTGTGTCATGGCAGCTTGAACCCTCGTAACCATTTGGAGGTGACCTTCACGTCGAAACTGCCATAATTGTACAGTACATAGCTGTATTTCTACTTGAGCATTTGACCATCATAATAACAGCCTATGGAGAGGTTTTTCAGGGGGTGTGATAATTGCCCTATCATCTTACTTTGGAGTGCTCTCAAACTTCCTCTTTCTGTTCCAGGAGACTGCAAGTTGATGAATAATTCAATTAGAGATGCAGGCACTATAGAAAGCACCTAGCACCTAGCAGCACCTAGATTTTCTTTATAAAATCAAAGAATATATTTTTATTTAAACATTTCTAAGAGATTTCTTGAAAATTAAACCCAAACTGCAAAATCCAAAACACATTTTTTTTCTATGTTGATACTATATTTACAAAACACCAGAGTTTTCAGACCAAAGCTAAATGTCATATTCTTGTACTTGACAAAACACAGCAGACAAAACAAACAAGGTTAAAAATGAAGTCACCTGGAAGTGGTTTTCATCTCTCTTCCAACAGACTTTTCTGAATTAAACACAAGGGACAGCTGAGTATACTTCTTGGAGGTAGGAGTTTTGACCTAAAACCTAATTCTATTGGCCTATAGTGGATGAAAGCCATAGACTAGCCTTTGTTTGTGTTAGTAACCTTTTTTGTTTTGATTGTGACAGGCTGGATGACCGAGAGTCTTCACAAACAAACACAGCAGACCTAACACACTACATGGCAAAACACTAAGCACAGTTGCCAGTTTATTATGAGCAAAAACTGACAAAAAGCTCAAATGAACAAATTAAATATACAATACAAATACTACAATAGGCAACTTAAGACCGTATTGCATTATCTCACTATTGTCCAATCAGATCACACAATAACCCTTCAAATTCCTATTTCTACACACATTTTTTTTTACAGATAGTAATTTACAATGCATGGCAAATTTTCTTTACAAACTGATTCTTCTTAAGAATCCAATGTTTTAATTTTTCATGTACATTAAAAAAATCATATACAAGCATAATGACAGAATAAGAGTTTTGCACTGAAAAGTGAATGGGTTCTGCAAACTGTTTAAACTGTGGATTTTGTTTTGAAAAAAGTTCCCAGTTTAAAATATATCAAAGGGGTTAACCAGGTGTCTTCTTGGTTCAGATAATGATTTCTAGTGTGTTATTAATTGTGGAAAAATCTTGACTGAAAACTTGAAAATGCAGCATTTCAAACTTCACTTTTTTTTGTCACTATTGTAGAATCAGATTTCACTATCAAATTACCTTCATATTTTATATTTGCAGCAGTAGAATTCTTCTATGTTAATATTAATTGTCAAAATAAATCTCATCTCTCTGTCAGTTGAATTTGCTTTTGTGCCTCAGACTTTGTATTTATGTTTGTCCGGTTCCTCCATTACAGCTCATTTCAGCTGCATCACTTCTGTAAACACTGACACAGACAGCAATTAACCCTGACGTGTCATTCTGCAAAGACAACACTGCTTGTCGTGAAATTATACTCTGCAAATTCTATGTTTGAGCCTCCAAACACAGAAACGTTGTAAACGTATTCATTTTTCACCTTACATTTCTAACTCACTTGTGGCTCTCTGTAAGGAGAATTCCTCGCCTCTCCGGAGATGTCACTTGCACTGTTTCCTAAGTGCTACTGTTGTGACAACGGCGGGGAATGGCATGGGAGCCTTGGAGATGACAAAAGCTATTTTTAGCAGCCGTGAGCTCCCTTGGACACATGGGGAAGGAGAGGTAAAGAGGAGGCGGTTAGGAAGAGGAGTGACAAAAGGTACACAAGAGACAGCATTATTGAATTTTTCGAAGATATACTAACTGTGTTCAGACCTGAAGCACTGCCTAATGTTTTTGGTTTTGTTTGACAATTTGTACCTTTCTGATTGTGAATTGTAGTGCTCTGTCTAGTGTATTTGGAGTATATTGTACTGGTTGAATTTTGTTTCATTGTCTTCATGTGTTATTTGAGTTAAGCATCTTAAACCTGAAGTAAACATGTTATTGTTATCTGGGATGGTTACTTTGTTGACTTCTTCTCTCCTTTGTTTTTTCCTCTGGTTGCCACAGCAAATCACCTGCCTTGTGGTGAGCAGTGATTTGCTTATTGTTTTGGCATGAGTTTTACGGCGAATGTCCTTCCTGACACAACCCTGTCCATTCATCTGGGCTTGGGACCGGCACAACACGAGGAGTACACTGGCTCGTGATCGCCTGTGGATTCCTTTTTCATCAAGACTATATAGGCATAATTTGAAAGATTATTGTGGCATCCTATGTTATTGTTCACTGCTCTTAGAGTATTCACTCTTTGCTGTAAAATATTAATAAACTAATGAGAATTTATGAAGTCAGTTTTTGTATGTAAGAGTTTATCTCTCTGTTTTAAAGACAAACTATGCAAACTTAATTTAACAGCTTTGGAGTCAGTGTGATGACCAAAAAAAGAAATTGTTGGAGGCCCCCTTGATCTCCCCCTGGGGTATCTCGGGATCACCAACCCGGTGTCCCTGAAGTCTCGGGTCTCGTGAGAAAGCGACACCTTGTGCTTAGCCATAACAACAAGCCAGTGATAGCTTTAAGTCTTTGATATTTGTTATGGCAGTGTACAAAAAGCAGAAGAAACATTTGTACAGATACAAGGATGAGAAAACTTGAGTCAAACCGAGCAAGGGGGTCACACAGGAGTCAACTGGACTTGTGAGTTTTTACAATAATGCTTTACTCCAAAATGTAGGGGGAGCTCCAAGGAGAAAATGCTACTAAAACAGCAAAGAAACAGGCAAAGTTACATAGTTCCGCGTTAATATAGTGTTGTATCAAAGGGCAAGTTGTGAAACTGGTTACTCTTGCTATAATAAAGTAGCCACTGACGTTGCAGATTGATGAATTAGCTAAAATATTTTTTTTCATTAATTGTCCTTCTCTTGATTTTCCGTTGACAATTCAAGCCTAAAACACAGTCAGAGTAAATGATACCCCTAGTTTAATGTGTTTTAAGAATACTTTTTGACCATCTGTTCCCACTGTGCACGGCAGTATTATCCTCCACAGAACTGCCTGTCCACTGTTCAAGCCTACAGCAATAAAAGCAGGAGGCAGCCAAGCGGAATGGTCCATACATCAATATTCAGGTCAGCATGTGTGTCGGAGAGCGTTACTGTGAGATTGCGAAGGCCAGTGTCACAACAGCATGTTTAATCTGCAACAAGGCCGTCTCCTGCCTGTCCTTCTCTGAGCAACAAGCCACCACTCATATCCTCGCGCTTTTTATCCTTTCTGGGGGAGGTGCCAATCTGGTCAAAATATGGAGACTTTCATATAGAAGAACTGCAACAAAAATCAAAGACTATCTTTTGACAAACATATTTTATTAAGATACAGTTTCTCTTCAGGTAAGCTTTGCTAACAGCTAAATTAAATGTCTGCAGTCAAAACTGTGTTAACGGGATTCTACTGGAAGATCTACAGTAGCTCTATAGGGACATGTTGTTGTCTATGATAATTCATTGGATAGAAATGCATTCATTCTCTTAGCTTATCCCAGCTGCCTGATGTCTATGTCAGTACTTCTCAAACACCAAGTGCCACCTCAGAAAATATTGGCTTTCCAAGTACCTTAAATGAACTAAAATTAGCCTAAATCTTAACCAAGGTCTAAACCAAGGGGTAAAATATGAATCTGTCATCTCCTTTTACAGTGAAGTCTATTTGGACAAACCATTCTGAGGTACATATTTTCCTGAAACATGTTGAATGTCCATAATAAAATTGGTTGCAGGGAATAAGAAGGCAATGCCATATCCAGGAAGTTAGTCATTTAAAATGGCATATAATGAGTTGTGTTATCACTTTTTAATTGTTTACTAAAATTTCAAGTGAGTTTATCCGGCATTCACCAATTAGGCATAACATTATGACCATACAGCCCCATACCCTGAACTACTTTTGATAGATACTGACCACTGCAGACTGGGAACACCCCACAAGAGCTGCAGTTTTGGAGATGTTCTGACCCAGTCGACCATAGCCATCACAATGTGGCCCTTGTCAAACTCATTCAAATCCTTATGCTTGCCAATTTTTCCTGCTTCTGACATATCAACAAAATGTTCACCTGCTGCCTAATACTATGTTGAAGAGATCATTCTCTGTATGCAATTATCTAAGTACCTTTTGTTTTATTTCTTGCATAACCATAATTTCTGATCACTTATGTTTACTCTTTCCATACTCAACACAAACACTACAATGATACCATCCTAGGAAATAAAATCAATGTTTTTCCTTGAGGTCTGATCACGTCTACAAATGTGTTGCTATCTGCAAGTGCCTCCAGTTTACATCCATCTTGGTCACATGAAAAAATCTGGTGACAAAATCTGTCGCCATTTGAGAGTGATGTTTTGCTGTTACGAATGGCTCCCGGTGAGGCTGCTGTGTCAGGGATGAGAGATTTCACACTCTCTGGCACGCAGGCGTGAGTGTGAACAGCCACGGAACACTCCTTTCCATTTTTATAAGTGTCTGACATCTCCTGGCCCACTGAAAATGAAAACTCTACCAGGAAACACAAGTCTGCTGTAGGTCAGTTCAGAACCTAGCCATTTTCAATGTACAGCTATGAACATTTACTGTATGTGTTACATTTATAGTTAAAATACAAGCCACAAAGGCCAAAGGCTGTAAAAAGTGCTGTCAAATCAAAGCATATGGCTAATTTGCATAATAGCAACAGTTTATGACAACTTCTGACAACTCTAGCCATTACAGACATGATCTCAAATTCTCAAAATTATTGTTAATGTTTTACATTTTGTATTAAAATAGGGGAGATGCTTGCTTATTACAAGGCATAGAGGACTTAGTTTGAGTATGTTAACTATTTAGATCATGTCATGGTGAGCATCTGCGTCTAACAATGCCATCATCATCGAAATGACCATGAAAACATTTTAACCCTTGTGTGGTAATACAGTAAACAACAATCATGTCATTTTCTGCTGTGCAGAGTTTTATTTCTAAAAACTAGCTTATATTGCCATGTCTTTTTTTGTAAACTATGGTAAAGAGCAATAATGTGAAATACACTATGTAAACACCTAATTAACTTGACTGAGTTAACATAAAATGTTAGGCCTTCAGTAAACACTAACCTTACCATTATGTTTCTGAAACCAGTGGCACTGCTTCATTACATTACCAGCTACATAAAATAGAGCAAAAGATAAAATGGTCATGGTCACCACCATATGGCGACCCAGACTAACTCTGATCCTACATACACAGAAGTTAGTATGGTAAAAAAAGAAAAGGGTGGGACGGGACATAGGCAGTGCGCCGCTGACCCGTAACCAAAACAAACCTGGTGCTTATGACTTGTGGAAAAAGTCGGTTTGTTTGAATGTGGTTGTTATGTTGGATGTCAGTGGGACTTTACTGAAAAAAATAAAAAATAAAAAACACACAGAGAACTGACCAACGCAGACTTCAGGATCAGCAGGTGATGAAGTTCAGTAATACACTCTATTAATCATGTAACAGAAGTTATAAGATTTGCTCTGTGTAAGCCGGCGCCATATTGTTTACTTTGATAAGAGATTGAACACCAAATAGACAAGAAGTGTTTTCATTCTTTACATTTTCAATGCCTAAGTCACCATTTGCTCCTGCAATTTTGATCCTTTGTTCATTTCAATTATCCATATTCAGCCTTTTTGCTACTTCCATTTATTCTTTGTTATGTAAAGCGTCCTTACCTTTTCATTGCGCTGACTCATTTGTGCTTAGTCTGAATGCCTCCATCCCTGAACTCATAATTTGCAGAATTAATACAGCAATTTGACTGTTTCAAAGCACTTACCGAGTCTAATGGGGCTAATATAATGAGTAATTCTGCCCTACCAGCTGTGGTCAACCTGCTCATCTGTAAGCACTGACTCTCTGATGCTAGTAACAGTGCGCAAAGACGGATTATATGCTTCAGCTATGTATTCAAATAGCAATATCGCAGAATCTCCCACTTTGATACATGCACCTATAATTTCTCGCTGATGTGCTACACCTGCTTTCTTTTGCACCTTCTTTGATGTCGGCAGGATTCTCTTTACCCCTTTCGCAGCCTGGAGATGATTACCGAGCTACAAAAAAGCAGGAAGAATTAAAGCGTGAGACAAAGCACAGAAGGGAGCGTATTTTTAAACAAGGCGAGAGATCAGTGGCTGTTTGTAAGATCAAAACGGAACATTGGCTGCAGGTGGGCGGCTACATTTGGACCAGTGACACAGGTGCAAACGTGGGGGAGGTCTGAAGGTGTACGGCTGAGAGTGCAAATGCGGGACAGGAAGATCTGGGTGCACAGGTGGAAGACAGAGCTTGCCTATTACATGTGTGCACAGGCTGGCACATTTTTTTTTTATTCAGTTACCATGGTGACTGTCCTAAGGATGCATTTTTGGATCTTGGTTCCCTTTTGTTAAGCTTTTCTCCAAGATCAAAATATTCCTTATGTATTTATGACAGTCATGATTTTGTTTATGGGCCTAAGAAATAACTAGCCAAGGAGTGCAGGGTGACATTCCCCAGGAGCTAAGGAGGAGGTAACATTGTCCGCAGTGTATAATGTATAATGGTCTGTTTAACTTCTAACCATTCTTACAATGCTTACAATTCTGTTTATATATACTAAAAGGGTCTGTAGGATATCCTCATATGATTTTATGCATATACCAGAGGTGGAAAAAGTCGTACTCAAATAAAAGTATTAGGCCTGCAACATTTCATTGACTTGTTCAAGTAATTTGATTACCAAAAAGCTTCAGTTAAAGACTAAGCTTCAGTTAAAGACTAAGGCTTATAGATCTGGAAACTTTGCATGGGAACAAAGTTTCCGCACAGTTAATGCACAATACACTAGCGCAATTAGGGCTGGGGTTAGGATATAAATTTAATTAACTGAGTAGTAGTGTATACACTATGTAGAAAACAGCCCATCGTAAAACATAATTTAGCGGAAATAGCATTTGCACTATCGGCTGTATTGCAGCTACTAGCTACTGCTAGCTCCAGAGCAACTTATATACTGACTGTAGAGACTCTGCAGCCACTAAAATCACTAATGATCACATTCAAAGGTTTTGTGTTACCTCCGTAAAAACTTAATTTAGCAGGTGGCAGCAAACTGGCAAAAACAAACAGCGTAATCAAGTGCATAGCCTGTAGCTCTTACTTATATACTTTGTTTATGTATGTAGATTAGCCATGTGTGCTCGATGGTGTCATCTTTTAACAGGCCTCGCATCATGTTTAAATTATAATACATGTCACTATTAGAAGCAGAGAGGATTACAACTAAGATAGTATTTATTTAATATTAATTATGAAGGGAATGCTTACTGTTGCAGCTTTGGCATTGTTTTGTGTAGGCATTTAGCATACAAATACAACTATATTACATAAATGTACAATATTCTGACTAAATAATTTCTATAATATATATTAAGTATATAATTAGTAGGCTATATCATAATACTGTATAACATAATAAAACTTACATTTAAAATGCTATTTGCAATGCATTAGAATGTGAAAAAACACTTTTTAATGTTAAATTGACAGATTCACATATGGGCCTTAAATTGTGTTAAAATATGCAGAAAAGCAAGAGTACCTCTTTTTCAAATACTCATAGTAACAAAATAATTATTGGGCTGCTGCCCTAAAAAGTCTTAAATAAAATTACAAGTAGAAATGCAATATAAAAATAACTTGAGTATGAGTCTGTAAATGTAATGTACAATTTATTTTTGAATGTGGAGTAAAAAAAAAAACATTTTATTTGAGTAAAGGTGACATTTTTGTCTGCAAAAATATATGAAAAAATCGTTCACTGTCCCCAGTAATGATGCCCCACCATAATCTTGGTAAAATAGACTACAGTATTATGCTTGTCTTACACTAAACCAGTCTGAAGATGCTGAACTTCACTTCTTTGCAGCTTGCAACATTAACCTGATAAAACTCCACATATGCTGTTTTTCAATTTTAATTATGGATCTTACTACACTGAAGTAACAAACCCAAAGGTTTCCAAAAACAGACTTGACATTCCCAAGAAGCTAAGGTGGAGGAACGGAATGAGAGATGATCAGATAGCAAGTCGTGTGACTTTCATTTTTGCTTTTGGCTGTAACAAATCATAGTGGTGGAACAGTATAATGCCTGCAGTGAGGTAGCACAACAAGGTCATTTCATATACATTTTGCTAATACTGAAGAAGAAGATGCTAACACTGAATCAGTGTACTATTTAATGAAAAAACAAAATGCTTACGTGCTCTCTCAGAAGACTAAATAAACATTTTAAAATCCCAATTTCCTACATTCCTCTTCTCACTTCAAATCAACATGAACAGCTCTGCATGCTCCCACTGGCCACATGACCCCCACCCTCTCACCACACACACATCCAGCTACTCTTCACGGGAACAATCTGTCCCACTAATGTGAGGTCGCAGCACACCATTTTTCCACTTATCAGCCCTCTGGATTTAAATACAGCCCCTATCGCTGACACACTGTTGCCTGGAAACACAATAGGACGTATCAATGAGGGGATTCACACCACAAAGACCCCTTCAGATCTGTGTTGCTCTTTTATGGGGAAGCGCTCAGATCATTTTTAATCTAATACAATATTCTCAGCCTTACTCGTGTTTGATATTTGCAAGACTTTTTCCCATTTTGTTCGGTGGCATTTGCAGGGAGTGCACCCGTGACCTTGGTGCCTGGGTGTGTCTTATGTAACGACAGCCCCCTCTGGTTCCGAGGCATTTCCTGGCTCAAGTGATAAAAGATTAATGTCTATTCTTATACTAGAGCCATATATAGTAAAAGGAATATAAAAGCAAGGAGATTATGTATATATGAGCAGCAGGCCAGATCAATGTACACACATAATTACATAAGGCACTGTTTAAAAAGTAAATACAAATAGAATGTATGATTTGTAAACCTCATAAAACTGCATTTTAATCACAACTGAACATATAGAATATATCAGATGCTGAAACTTAAATATTTTAAAACATTCACCACCTCACCAAAAAAGTTGGGAAATGGGTTACAAAAAGCTAGAAATGTAAGCGATTCTTATAAAAAACATTTTGGAACTAGTGAGGTTAGTAATAAAGTTAAACACTAAATATTGTTAATCAGTTTAGAGAAGTTAAATTAAATTTGCTCTGTATTTGCCTGGCACCCTATCGGTTACTTTCGATAGGAGATTATCTTCTGCTTTTGTAAGATGCGCTGCAGATAATGGGCTGAGATAGGTCGGGTCCAAATTGACTGAGTGGAAACAGATCCCATTGGCTAGGGAACCAGAAATCAGAAAGTAGGAGGGGCTGGCTGGCCAGATACCATGTGAAGTGAAAACAATACAGAAATATTACCATCTTAAAGCCACCTGCAAAAATGGCTTGTCAATATGGCTAAAAAAAAAAATCTAAATTTTTATTTTCTTTCCAATTTTTAATAGATGTTTTTCACTAAATATATGTTTGTTATTATTAATGAGAATATTGCATACCTATATTTTATGCTAAATGCAAACAAAACAGCAAAACAGTAAAAATAAATGTCTTTTAGTTTTAGCCGTCTCTGCCTCTAAAAAAACAGGTCTATTATCATTTGTACACCAGAGTAAGGCTTGAAAGACGATAGCGAACACATGGCTAATGAGAATTCATAAACAAAGTACTGTATATAAGTAAGTGCTGGCCACCATCCTGTTCATTTTTGCCAAACTGCTGCCCCCTGCTAAGCGAAGACATTACAAAGGTAATGGACAGCTTTCTCTGAGATTATTCATGTTTTTAGCGTCTGCAGTCTCCATTTCTGCAAAATTCTATTTTACGATAGGGCTATTTTTGACATTGTCAAAAATTAATAAAGCAAATTAATAAAACTGATTTTGATTTTTCGCCCAGACTAGAGCTGGAAACGGGTCTTAAAAGGCAGGCAGACAGAATTCGACCCGAGCCCGACAAGTACATTTTGCTTGACAGCTTTGTTAAACCCAGAACCCGTTTGCTGCCCGACCTTATTCAAATGTGTGCACAGGCACACAACTCTTCCTCCTCCTTCCTCATTATTTTCATTGTGCACATGGTCAAAATTCTTCCACACCTCAGACCTTGCTTTCGTTGCTGGCTCAACCAAAACTTGGTCACCACAGAGTAGCCTCCG
Organism: Bostrychus sinensis; assembly: GCA_020698575.1. Classification (NCBI taxonomy): domain Eukaryota; kingdom Metazoa; phylum Chordata; class Actinopteri; order Gobiiformes; family Eleotridae; genus Bostrychus; species Bostrychus sinensis. The sequence goes on along the minus strand of CM036257.1, from coordinate 7,165,814 downwards.
CTTCACCTCCTCAGCATCCATTATGGCATCTTTCTCACGCTGATGAAATGCATCACATGACCACTCATTTACCGCAAAACTCATAGCGCAAGCCCGAGCCCGGCCTGGGCCTGAGCAAAATGATACAAATTTTCCCGAACCTTCCAGCTCTAGCCCAGACCCAATCTGCAACCCTTAAGATGAATCAGCCAGTAACATTATCAAATAACAGCTTCCTGCCTTGTTTATATTTCTACACAATATCCCAATTATTTTGCAATTGATTGTTTTAAAAAATATTCTACTATTTGTGACAGTTCTTTAAATACTACCACCTCACTGTACTACAAGGGTCTTGTTGCTCCTTTGAATGTGTAGCTGCCTGCTTGATGCATTCTGAATGAATACATTTGCACTCCGCTGTCAGAGTAATGAGATACGCTAGACTTCATATTAGCATGAGAAGATGATCAGCGGAGCGGCTCCGATATGCGCTCCTCTCTTGGTTTTCTGCCCAGAAACAGAAGGGCGAATGGCAACATGGCACGGTGCCTGCTTGAATGTGAATGCATTTGCCCTTAGCAGTTATTATAGTAAATCATGATGTAGTCATATGAATGCAATTTGTTGGAAAAATGTTCAGAATTTATTAATGTTGACAGTGCCGCCAACTAGATGCTAGTTTTGTAAAGCTACAAAAAAACTATGTACATTACTTAAAATCCCAGATGGATAGCAATCTGTGGTTGCCAGTTACTTCCTACACAAGCCACTAAAAACTAGGAGATTCTAAGTTTTGCTTGTTTTAGGTTCACAATTTATAACAAAATGTATTAAAGTCAATGGAAAAGCCAAACATTTTTAGATTCCCTTTCATCATATTGTCATTGTCACATTTTTGTCAAGTTGCAAAGGTAAAGGATTTATAAATAATTTTGCATTTAAAGTGTTTATGGCCCTTATCATACATGTACAATACTGTGCTGTCTGTCCACGTCAAACTCTGGGTGTGTAGTATCATGTATAAGCAATGTCCACAGATCCAGGAGCATGTATAGAAGAAGCTATGTTTTTGATGTGACATTTATCTTGTATGACATGTGCATTAGACGATGTAAACAAATCACAGGAGTCCGCTGCTCTACCTTCCACTTTAGATATGTTGATGATGATATGTTGTGCTTGTGCATAGTCCAGGCATGTTAAATCTGTAAATCCACCTAGTCATATATACATGTATGTCTTACGGACAAGATGTCCTGCATGCATAAACAAAACAGTCACACAGTCCCACACAATTTTCCTAGAATCTGTGAGTAAACATGAACAAAATAGACTGGACAGAGGCATGTGATTGTACAGACAAGACAGATAATTTAAAATATACATGCAGGTTCACCAAGACTGTCCATTGTGTGTTAGGATTAAATAAACCCACTGGTTTATTGCAGAGGTGGAAAAACTACTCCATAAAATGATTAATTGAGTAAATGTAAAAAAGTGCTCACTACTATGAACCAGTAATAAAGCATTAATAAATATGTAATTAACAATAATTTATTAGATAAAGAGTTTGTAGGTCCCGAAATAAGACTGGTGTTTATAATTCTGCACTGATTTAATTAAATTCAATTTTATTTATATTGTATACATAGTAAATAAAATATAATATATTATATAAATAATATTACAACAGCAGTCAGCTCAAAGGGTTTTACAAAGAATTAGTCACATAATCAAACAGAAACACTCAAAAATAAACACACAATCAAACATAAACAATAACTAAACTAAGCAGTCTCAGGACATCCCGTCCCTAGACCCTCCTCTCGGTAAGGAAAAACTTCTAAAAAACCCAGCTGTGGGGGAGAAGAAACATTAAAGGAGAGATCATCTCCCAGGACAGACAGGCTTTAAATGTGTCTAGGACTGTTAAATAAAGTCCATTAACTTAGCTCATCTACAGTATCATAGTTAAGTCTGTAAGTATGCAGCAGGTGGGTGGGGAGGGCTTCATTTACATGAGCTTATAACCAAAGAAAAAAACATTAATAACAATGTTTATAACTCAATGGTTTTTATAAATATTGAAGTACTGTTTTGTACAAAATCATTTAACTCAGAGGTCCCCAACCTGCCATTTGGTACTGGGCCGCAGAGAGAAATATAAATATGTATAATTTTTGTTTTATCGCTATTTTTTAGTTTACCGCGATTTCCATGTGTGTTACTTTGAAAAACTGCTACTTCTGCTGCAGTGTCTTACTGCCACGCACTTGATTCACTCCCTCACTTTTGCCCCGACAACAAAGCAAGGGAAGGGTCTTGTTGCAGGGGTCTTGCAAGTCCAGGAGTCCCACTAAATCTACTTTGGTGAGTCATGTTACATTTATATTACTGTTAGGGCTGGGTAGTTAACGCGGTAATTGCGACTAATTAATTACAGAGAAATTAACACGTAAAAAAAAAAATTAACGCATTTAATTGCATTTGTCAATGACAACACGGAGCTTCTCTCTGTGACCTAGTTTCTGGCACATGGTAACCAGGGCTGGACATCCACACTGACCACACCGTCCCCCCTTGGTCTGCGAAAAAAGTTGTATGTCCAGTACTGGTCCGTGGGAAAATAAAGGTTGGGGACCTCTGATTTAACTGGTTACTAATCCTTAACTAATACTTAAGTAAGGCTTAATTGTAAGAATAAGAATAATTGCAATTTCCCCACTGAGGGACTAATAAAGGTATTCTTATTCTTAAGTTATAAAGTGTTAACAATGTATTAAATGTTTAGCAAGCACAGTCTACTACTATTATTACTAGTACTACTACCAAGCCAGGGTCGAACCCAGGACCTTCTGATTGGAAGGCAACCCACTTTGTCACCATTACCAAAAAGTACCACTTACTCATTTGGAGACATTAAGAAGAAAATATTCTAGTGAGAAAATGTACATAGGAACTATATTTTCAAAAAAATAAAAAAATTTAAAAATAGCTGTGTGGTCAGGTAGGTGACGCATATATTTTAACAAACTATTACACAGGGCATGATCACACAAAAACAGCAGAATTTTACTTTCTATACAAAAAAATGCCTCATATCCACAAAAACAAACAAACATGGACTCATAAAATGAATAAAATATTTTTGCTTTTCCCTATTCACTTCCATTCAAATAGAACAGGAGGGTGAGACTTCAAATTCAATTTCTCTTCTGCTTTCTACAGTCAGCCTGTGAGGTAAGGTTTATCATAGATAGTTTTTCCTATTCACTATTGCTTCTTCATGTAACACTGAATGTTTTATGGTTTGTTAATAATACAGTTGTAAATTTATGCAACAGTAAAAACTTTAATTAATACTTGTTCTGTGCAAAGCCTTTCCAGTGAATCATGACATGCTTTCAGAGTGGTACCTAGAAATGTTTTTCTCAGGATTGCACATAATTATCAACATTTCTAAGCTTAGAGACATTTCAGATTCTGTAAAACCAAGGTTAGATAAATGTGCAAAAGCAACAAATAATACAAGCAATTGCAAAAATTGAAGCTCCTATTTTTGAAAACCAATAAAAGGCTTTTATGTTCCAAATGTTCATTATCTCCACTTTTCTAGTTCAGCTGAGGCCAATGAGTTTTTTAATCCCCTCTCCTCTTCCGATTGAACTTCTCTGATCTATTCAAACTGCAAATCCGTTTCTCACCATAATTAGCACACTGCTTTGTTAGACCCCCTGAATCCTCTGCTGCTGTGTTTGTTTATGTGTTGCGTGTACGAACGAGCGTTGGACATGGCTGTTATCCCTAAAGCGAGTAAGCGGAGCCTCACCTTGACATAGAGCTGCTGGAACTCTTCCAGGTTGAGCCGGCCGGTGGGGCAGTCCTTCAGGAATCCCTTGTACCACTGCTTCAGCTCATGCTCGTTAAACTCTGTGTTCTTCACCAGGTCTTCCATCACTTCGGGGGTCAGCTTGCTATTCTGTTTCCCCATTTTGCCTAGAAACAGACCAAAAAAAATCAAGTGACATACAAGCAACAGCATGAGGAAAGAAAGGTAATTTTACTTTGAACATGGCATGGCTGTTGGTGCAAGATGGGTTTGCCTGAGTTTTTTTTTAAACTGCTGAATCTAGTCATCTCTGGGGTTTGCAGAGAATGGTCCAAAAATAAAAATAAAATATTGGCAGCTCTGAGGGCAAAAATGCCTTAGTGATGCCAGAGTTCAGAGCAGAATGGGCAGTCTGATGACAGAAAATGACAAAAAGGTGTCAGTAACTCAAATACACTTGTTTATGACCAAGGTCCATAGAAGAAATCTTCAAACTTGCAACACATCAAAACCTGACACACATGGAGAACTACTGTCTACTGTAGAATTTGGCTTGGTGGTCTTCTGATGGCTATTTCCTGCAAAATAAAGCTCATCTAAAACAGGTATAGTCTCTTACAATACTCCAATGGCCTCCAAAGTAGAGCAGGGGTTTCTAAACACCAGGCAAAGACCATAAAATGGCTCTACAAAGGTTTTATCTGGGTTGCCAAAAAAGTCCATCAGTTCAAAAATTAGGAAACTGTGTTCATGCTAGTTTATTTACAATTACTAAAATGCCAGAAATAACAATTCACTATGCTACGGATCAGGTACCTTACCATGGCATCAAATACCAAAAAGCAAGAATTTAGGAGGAATTAAAAATGATCAGGAGAACAAAAAACTGCCGACATGGACCAAATTCTCAGAGAAATGTTTCCACTGTAAATCAAAAATGTAAGTCAAGCAAGTCAAGTCAAAACTTAACACAGATATAGGTACACAGGTATAAAATAAGGCTACATTGTGACTAAATTTAGGAAATTACCATTAAAACTAGACTTTTTAAACATCTGTATTTGTTCACAACACATTTTCATTTAAGGGTCTAGTGAAAAATGATTCTTCACTGTAAATCTCTGTCAGATGGAAGACCCTAGTGTTATTGCAATATATTTAGATTTTTGCCATACCGATCTTGCCTTTGCTGATTTGTGATAACGATAATTTTGTGATATATTGTGGAGCCCTATTTCCAGCCCCTTTTTGAATCTATGCCACAAATAAGCAAGGCACTTCTGAAGGTGTGATAAAGGGGGTCCTAATAAAATGAGTGTTTAAGCCTTTGGGTTACATGAAGCTGGCAGTCTGGAGGGTGTTCAGAGCGGTGATTCATCAGGACTGGGAAAAGAAGGAGAGATTTCTGGAGAACTGTGAAAGTGCACACCAAAGCTGCGTCTAAAAATACGCCTTAAACAAATGGGTGTAATGTGAAGCTGAGAGGAGTCGTCACATGCTGGGGATTCATCCTGTGCTGTTTTCCTTTTGGGGAACAAGGTCATTTCGGGGATGTTTTTGGACCTCCTTTGACCAGCTGCTTGTCCTAGTTTGGTTTGTTTGCTGCTGTGTCATTTTTGGGGAAACTTTAAAATACAGTATTTCATAACAGCTCTATATGTTACACAAAAATAAACATTCACGTCATTAAAGCTAGGAATACCTATTCAAAACTTCGAAGGAAGAGGCAAAGTACGCAGGTTCTTATTGCCCCTTGCAAAATAGGGGCCAAACTTGCTTTACACACAAGTGTTAATTGGCAAAAACAAAAAGAGATAATCAGTAAAATGGCCCCAAACAGTCAACAATTGAACCCCAGACCTTCTTGCTGTGAGGTGACAGTGCTAACCACTTTGCCACCTATACACCACAGTGATTGTAAACGGGGTGACCTCTGAAGACATGCTGTACTAACTGTACCACTTCAGTAATAACCTACCTATGAACTTGAAGTAATCCACTCTTTGCAATTTGTAAAGGTTAATGTAATGAGCCTGCTGGTCTTCTGTGACTTTTTAAAAACTCATGCTAATTTTGCCGCCTAATGTCTCTACTGCATCTGCCTACACCCAGCTGTATCCATGTCTCACTAATCTATCCACGAAACGCTGATGCCGCCACTTCAGGCCTCGATTAGCTCACTAAAAACCCCTAATTACTCTAATTTGGAGACGATGGCTAAGACTTTGGGTGCATTTGTAGTAGTACTTGATGTTGTTATTGGAGTACTTTGACTTGAACAGAGCAGTGGGGGAGAGAAAGGGTTAGAGAGAGGTGTTACGCTCATGCACTCAGGCCTGTCACGCTGCATTGGTTTCTCACTGAAAACTATTCAGGAGGGTGCCTTTATATAAGAGAGGATGTCATAAACTCTGAGATTGCTTTTGGGCATTGCAGAGTTTTTGAACACTTCAGTGAAAGCGTACCAGATCAACAAAAGCATTTCCATCTTAGGCAGTGTAAGGTGAAAGTCCATTAGAGTCAGTACTATTGGTTTTGATGTTGTATTTGCTCCACTAATAATTATCTGTCATTATTTAAATGGGCAGAGAATGATGGCTTGGAATCTTGCAGCACAGTGAGGCCATTGTAAACTAGGGCTGTCAACGTTAATGCGTTGGGTGCGTGACCGTCTTGGAAATGTGTGTATATTACAACATTGACTTGCTTTCATGGTGAACGACCTGCGTGTCCAGAGAAGAGAAAGAACCTGCCTCACACACGTTTGCCCGAGGTTCTTCAGGTCTTCTGAAGAACCTTCTTCTTCAGTGGACTTCAGGTCCACTGCTTTAGCCGCTGCACTGCAGCTCTCTCCTTTCCCTCCCCCCACAAGTGTCGTGTAAAACTTTTTACTAATAAATGTTACGTGTGCTTTTTAAATCGCTTCCTTTCACTGCCTCTGTCGGTGCGCATTCCTGGGAGCTGTGCTTTCTGTGCGTCCTGGACCCGTGGTGAGAGCGGGAGGCGATCCATGGCCATCCCTGAACTTATGGAGCCACAAGCCGCAAAACTCCTAAAAACTATTCATTTGAGGTGTTTTGTTTTGCTTTTCCATAAAGTGTCAGTTCTTGACTGTGAGCGGCAGCCTCACTGCAGACAGGTGACCATGCCCCGCCCCTGTCCGCGGCGCTGAGAGGAGCAGAGGCTCAGGTGTCTGCAGTATATTTAATGCAGAGCACAGTTCAGCAGACACTGTTATCTCAGTTACTACACAGACTTATTAAAGGCTCTCTCACAATATTTAGAAGTTATTTCTGAGATCTATTTTTTTATCTAAGTAAAAACACACTCCTGAACCTCTCTGGACTGTTTTTATTTAAACGCTGCATATTGTCATGGAAAATCGACCAAGTTATACATTGTGATTAATTGTGATTAATCACAGCCCAAGAGTGTGATTAATCTGATCAATTTTTTTAATCGATTGACAGAACTATTGTAAACGTAATTTTTTTTTATAAATGTTCTATTAAATACTCCTCTGTGGTAGATAGTCAGCACACTACCAGTTTGGAGAAGCAGGTAGGACCAGCCCAACAACTGTCATAGTGTCCTTTGGCAAGACACTTCACCCACCTTGCCTTAAGTGTGTTAGTGTGATTGTGTGTTTAGGGGGGGTCGGGGAGGCTGTAGGCGCTTTAAGGCAGCCATGTCTCCATCACTCTGCCCCATGGCAGCTGTGGCTACATAAGTGGTTTACCACTACCAGTGTGACTGAGGAGTTATTGAATAATGCACCAAATTGTATAGACTAATGCATTATCATTATTTTTATTTTTACAGCTGCAAATAGATATTGCTGTTGCTGAGATGTTGCTGACTGTAATATCAACGGTATGTTGCTGAGAAATTACAAATGTGTTTGGTTTTATTGGGTACATAAAAGTTCTGCAATTGTGTAATAACAATAATAAAAAAATAAGAATATTATTAATGTGCAAATAACTTCTATTAAAACACACTGGCAGAATTTTATGTCACTGCTCCTGTCTGCTTCTCCAAACCAGGAATATGCTGTCAAAAACAAAAACAATAAAATAAATTTACTACAAATACAGTGGTATAATTAGATTGTAACAATACACCACCAGTGTTTGCTAATATTATCATTTTTCTCTTGTGATGTTAATTAAATGGCTATATGTTACATTAGAAGAGTGGTTGTTCTTACAAGCTGCACTCAATTTACTATGCATTTGTTTATACAGAAACACTGTCAAATCTCTTGTATTGCTGTGGGAAACTTACAGTTGTTTGAACTCTAAACATTACATGCTATTGCAGGAAGAATAATATGATGCACCACTTTGTCTAAATTACCAAAATATATATTTCTATGCTTGCAGTATAAGCATTGGTAGTATATATGCTCTATGTTCTGGGACATCCCTGCTCCTACCACTTGCACATGGGAAAAGCCTGAGGGAGGACTACCACCTAAAAGACCAAGGGAATAGAAGAGAAATACACTAGTTAACAAACCACAGCACCCAATACTTTAAAATTATTATACTGCACATCGCCCATTCGACTAACTCTGTACTCTATGTCTGGCTGAACGGTATTGATCTAAGCTTTACCATAACATACTGAGACTGGCTTTCATCATTCAGTGTCCAATCAACAGGGTTCAGCTAATTTTAGCAGGTTGCAAATGGAGGAATGAGGAAGTTTATACAGAGAGAGTGAGTGACCGGCCATGGCTGATCTAATTTAGCTGTTTGCGTTGTTGATGGAGGACAAGGACAATGCAGGCTACAGACTGGCATGTCAGCGAGGTTATTCTTTTAGAAAAATTACACTTCTCTGTTAAGCATAGACACACCCATGTAATTTCCTTTGCCCAGCAACCAACATCGGAAGACGGGGAATAGCAATGTTTTCAGTGACCAGTGATTCAGTGCTAACAAGCTAAATAGACCAACAGCAAATAGGAGTGTCACCAGACTGAGACCACCTTCAATGTAAGCATGTGATTCGCCAAAGATTTCGGTGAGTCCTTAACATATTTGACTTTTACAATTCTATCAAATTTATTTGATTAATTTGCACTTTTAATTTTGGACAATGTCAAACATAGCCATATCATTTTAAAATAATAAACCTGCATTTAAATAGCTTTTTATGCCAAAAATAGAAAAATTCTTTTAAAATCGTGAATCGGTTGAGAATTGGAAATAAATCTTGAAATGAAAATATTTAAGTTAAATTTTTTAGCCATAATGCCCTCATCTCAAGTTCGTGTTTGTTTGTTTATATATGATTCCTGTTACAATACTTTCCATTGTAGTGATGGACATACAAAGCCAAAGTGCATTCCCTTCTAAATGAACCTCTAAAATCTTTTTCACTAAGGCACAAGGATACAAGCAGAGATGTGGATTGTGAGTGTGGCTGTTCAGCGCTGTGTGATGATGTGACACACTTCCTCGTGTGATGTATGTAGTGCGGCGGATGTTGTGGCTCCCCTTGGACAGGCCTGAGCCACTGAGCAGCTGAGCCTCCGCGCTGTACTGCCCAAGCTGTGTCTCGTGGTCTTAATAATAATTGAGAGTTTTGAGGGGCATCACCTCGCTTTATGCCACAGACCAAACAGGCACCATTCACACTCGCTAAAGACAAGAAAAAAACATCTCACATTTATGGCTGTCTAAGTGGTATTAATGGAGATTAAAGCAGCAATCAGGAACAGTACTCTGAGTTTATTCAGAGCAGTGGTTGTGGTGCATTCACTGTTAGTAGACCCAGATGTTATACCTTTGCCAAAAGAAAAGCATGTGACTAGTCAACCAATAAAATATTATATGGAAATTGTGCTTTTTTTTCTTGGCTTTGGGGAAAGCTATAAGAAATCAAAATAGGAATCTGTCAAAAAACAGCTTCATCATATAGACATTAGGGGTGTAACAATTTTTGCAGAGATACGATATGTATCAATTAGAATTGTTTCAATGCGATTCAAGAATGATATAGGCTAATTTTAAATGTCATGATTCAATACAATTCAACACATTCATATCAATAATTGATATAGCAACTTCTTGTCACAAATCATAAAAGTTTACTCTCAAATGTAGCATTGAGGCTGGGGATGATTATGTCCATTAAAACTGGGAGCAAAGAAATGTTGAAAATAAGATTTATTTCATTAACACAAAAATTACATTAAAAAAGCCGTATCTGGTTTTATTTTAACATGCAAATTTCTAATATTAATATTTCCAATATTATCAATCAATATTCCATGTATATCAAGACACACTTCCTAGAAAACAATCCGATTTGATACAAGGCAATGTGTATCGATATTAGGGATGGGACGATTCACAAAATTCACAATTAGGTTTGATTCACGGTTTTAACCTCACAATTTTCGATTTATTTCGATTTTATGTATTTGTTGATGTTGTAATTATTTTTTTCCATTTTGTAGGCCTACATAATTATAGAATTACAATTTTTATTTAATTAAAGAAAAAAACTGTTTACGTAAAGGGTGAGAGAAATTAACAAAACCAAATAAAAACACATTTTTATGAATAAAGAGGAAACATTCAGAGCTCACTATGCCCAGGTAAAGATCACCTGTGTCTCACCTGTAGTGAAGCTAGAGCCGCATGTGCATCACGTGATTCACTCATGAGAGGAAATCTCCGCCCTCAGACCTGTCTGCTGTATTGCACACTGTTCTTTATACTTTTAGATTATTTATTTGCCTAATGTTGAACCACCTCTGAACCTCTTGTCTCTCTGATCGCACTGCTCCATCTGCTCTGTCCCAGCAGCCCCTCCAATCCCCGCTGCCTTTTCCCCCTTTTCATCATTTGGTTGTTTTTGTGTAAAATATCACAGATACTATCTGAAAATCGCCCCATGTTACGCCAATCAAGTGCTACAACGCATGTATATTTAATTACATTTAACATCTTCATATTAGTTTTCGGACATTTAATGTTGAATAACCTTGTGATTCTTGTACCTACAAGCATAAAACAAAGACTGACATAAGGCTTAAAGTCTCCTCTGTCAGGATAAGTTAGTTACATGCCAATAAATGCAACTATTTTTACTCCATTTCCGCAAAGACTATAGCTAAAGCCTTCTCTTACATGCCAAATGAAAACAAGTGGCTTGATGTGAGATGTGAGGATGGTTTGGTTTACGCATGAGTCGAACTAAGAAACCAGAACCAGTTTTTTTTTTTTTTTTAAAGGAATCGCCTCATCCCAAATCGATATAGTTGTATCGTAGGAAAAAACTATTTGATACATCGATATAGTTACTGTATAGTTACACCCCTAATAGGCATCATATAGGCTTTATTATTAATTATTTTAATACAATAGCACATTCCAATAAGGGATGCACTCTTGGCAGTCACATTAATGGCTGCTAGAACATCAGAGAACGTGCCAGTGCTAAGTATTTTAGCACTAGATATAATGTAGATATTCCCAATGCAAGATGTGGCCGAGATAATGACTGGTTCACATTGGTCTAAAGCTAAACTCAGAGCCTACAGGTTGCCTACACATTAAGTAGATAAAAAGAAACTGAGTTTAAAAATTAATTACAATTATGTATAGGTAAATACTACTACTTAAATCCTGCTAAGTAATATTACTTTGCATCTTTAAGCCAAAAATCTTTGCTTTTTATAATGTTTTTTGTACAAATCTTAAGGGGGAAAAGGTTTATGGAGTGAAGTTTAATTGTTGGGGGGGCCGCATTGGATTTTCTGATTGCCACGACAATCTTGAGTAGGATCATGGCGCTTTAAACAAATGAGCGCTTATTAATTAATTAGTCCATTAGTCAATCAGAGGCCATACAAACAACAGCAACTTTAGAGGGTACAAACTCAATTCCAAATAGGTTTATAAAGGCATATATATTAAATCAAACAGCAGATGTTTACTATGAATGATCTTTAATATTAAGTTTAATCATATTTATATAAAATACTGGACATGAAAGGGCAGGAAGCAAATGCAGACTGTAAAGTGGCACATCATCCACCTCACTCCTTTTCGCTTCTTTCAACTAAAGTGCCTTTTTATTTCTATTTCTTTTTGGATTATGTACTAAAAGAGCCACTTTTTCAGCTCAGTTCAAATTAAACTCAGTATCAAAGGTTCATAATTGTAACGATTTTTAGACTACTGTTAGATTCAGCTTTTCAACAAGTCATGTTGCTGCTACATTATCGACTCTATTACTTCACCAAATGGTCTTGTTGTAGCGGCACAGCTCAAAGCTCTTTAGTGACCTGCAGTATGCGGCGGTGCACGCTGATGGCCCCTGTGCTGCAGTGAGGAGCGAGGAGGCAGTTTAGCCTGACAGAGCGATGCTAACACGTTTGTGTATCAGTAATGGCTATCAGACAGGACAGGACGGGCGTGGGCAGCTGGGGCGGGAAACGGATGTGTCCTGGGAGAGACAGGAGCACAAGACGCATGTCATATTTGTCGTTACTGTCACTGTGGAGCACCGGGGTCACACTGGAATGGATAAAGAGTAACACTAACAAATAAGAATACATCAAGGGTAGAATATATTGTAATGACATGTCATGTGTCTGACTGATGATTTCATGTCTTGCATTGCATTCTCCCAGACTACTGAATCAATGGGCACATCTCTTATTTTGTAAAGAAGGGAATATAATGTTTTGTGTTGTTTTACAATTAGGGATGATGGCAATAAATAGGCTGAGTGGACCCCATCTTACGTTTAAAGAATGTAAAAATAAAAGTACAACATAACACTTAGGCGCTAAGGTGCTATGAGCAGTATATATTTTTATATTTCATAAAAAATACCCACATGCGTGCCAAGATATGATGGCTGGATTTATTTATTTTTTAATAACAGTAATAGACTAAAGGCATCAGAACCATTCATTATCCTAATTTGGTGATTGACAGGTGTGATAGCTCGCCTCCTGAATTACAGAGCTTTATGTCTACATTTATTTAATTTAAAAGCTTAAATTTGAGTGAATAACTGAACAGAAATGTCCAGAGTTAAACGTGAGGCCGGAAAAGGTCAATATTGTTTAACACAATTAGCATTAACTGGTGCATTTAGCATGAGAAAGGTCAGTGTTTGTGTGAAAGAAGGTGTGACAACAAGTCATTTTGGGGACTTAGGGATTTTGAACAAAGTATAGTTTTGGTGTTTCCCAATGTGATATAACTGTAATTGTAGTGTGAAATATTCAATAATTAAGCATTTTATTGTCAAATGTCCAGTCATTTCATTTATGCTACATGACAGGTATTGCACATTTAATTAAACAGCCTACTTGCTTACTGACTATATCCTACTCTCTTGCTTTTGGTATTTTCATATACACTGAACAAAAATGTACACAATTGTTTTTTTCTCCCATTTTTCATCAGCTAAACTCAAAGATCTAAGACTTTTTCTATGTACACAAAAGGCCTATTTCTCTGACCCAGCGGGTCAGAAAACCAGTCAGTATCTTTTGTGACCACCATTTGCCTCATGCTGTGCAACAAATCTCCTTCACATAGAGTTGATCACTGTGGAATGTTGGACCCCTCCTCTTTAATGGCTGTGCAAAGTTGCTGGATATTGGCAGGAACTGGAACACGCTGTCGTATTCGCCGATCCAGAGCGGTGAGTATGCTGGCCATACAAGAGCTGGGATGTTTTCAGCTTCCAGAAATTGTGGAGAGATCCTTACATGTTCAATTCACGAGCAACAGCTCTGGTGGACATTCCTGCAGTCAGCATGCCAATTGCATGCACCCTCAAAACTTGCAACATCTGTAGCATTGTGCTTTATGATAAAACTGCACATTTTAAAGAGTGGCTTTTTACTGTGGCAAACCCAAAGCACACCTGTACCATATTCATGCTGTCTGATAAGCATCTTGATATACCACACCTGTGAGGTGGATGGATTATCTCGGCAAAGGAGAAGTGCTCACTAGCACAGATTTCGGGAGATTTGTGAACCATATTTGAGAGAAATAGGCCTTTTGAGTACAAAAGTCTTAAATCTTTGAGTTCAGCTGATGAAAAATGAGAGAAAAAACAACAGTGTTGCATTTAAGTTTTTGTTCAGTATAGATGCAAAACTACAGATTTGTTTTGCGTCTTCTTCCTTCACTCTTCAATGAAGTATACAAATTACTTAAAACACATATGCGCCAAGCCAAGCTATAAACAGCTTGCAACAACATAGCAACTTGGTTAACCTATATTATCTGTTGTTATAAAATTAGCTAAAACCTAACCAATGCTATCAAACAGAATGGAAGTTGTGGCGCACTAATAATCTGTAAATGCTTCCATTATATACACAATTTCTTACAATTTGGATTACAACAGTGATACAACAGGGGGCCCCACTCACAGATTACTTTTTTTGCTACTGTATTATTTTCTTATGCATAGGGGTGCAGCAATTAACCGGATTAATCTATTATAATTGATTATTGAAACATGCCATTTGCTGAGGGAGGAGAATTTATTACCAGCAGTAGAGCCACAAAACGTTTAAAAACAATGTAGATTTTGTGTTTTTGATTAAAAATATATTTAAGTGTATATGCTCTATACAAAAGTCTTCAAGTAGCATACCCTTGGCCTCATCTGGTTCAGATTTTGCAAAAAATTAGTGATTTTTTGTAAAATTATCCAATTTGCTCAATGGGATTTATAAAACACCTCAACTTTTTAAACACTTTACTCACGTGTCACTATCTGATTATTAATCAATTAATCAAAACAATAATCAACAGATTAATCGATTATCAAAATAATCGTTAGTTGCAGCCCTGCTTATGCACTTAACTGCCATTGTAGGATTAAATAAAAATTGCAAAATGCTGAAATGTTTTTCATGTTTTCCCATGTTTGAAAGGCTTTTAGTTTAACATGTAACCCACTGAGGTATATAGACCTGCACTTAAATGGCCAAAGCTAATTCTTGCTTTTATCCAATGTGTATGTGAAGTAGTGCTTGTAAGCAGAGATACATAATGCCTTTCCTCGACATCATAAATGTTTCAGTCTATATGTAAACGTATGGACTGCATCATAAGTCCCAGGGTTATGAAATTTATTAAGCTTAATTGCTGCATACATTTAGTGGGATATGGCCAACCATATGCGCTCAAGTCTTGGATGAACTTTTGAACCTGGATATGACTCACATATGTCAGGCGTAAGCTTACATCATACGGTGATAGTTACTCATCCGTCTGTCCTGCTTCATTCACGCACTTAGCAGCGCTGTCTGCTCTATGTCAGCCTGTTGTCACTGGGCAGGCTTACGTCATTCGAATGCTGGCTCCTCTATTGTTGAGGCTTAAACACAATCTAAAATAAAGCATAAATACAAAAAAAAAAAAAAAAAAAAAAAAAAAAAATTCAACATAAAAGCATAATGCAATTTTTTTAGGAAATTTCTATATCTATATTGTATTTATAATAGCTCATAAACACATATCAGGTGTAGAAAGTGAGCTTTTACCATACCATTTAAAGTATATATTATAAGTATATATTATAAATATTGTCATTTTTCAGGCCTTTTGAAATAATTTTGGACATCTTTGCATTAGTATTTCATTTTATATGCTAAAATAACCTATATCTATGGCAGCTGTTGGGAAGCTGTAACTTTTACTTTGCGGAAAACACTTGGATTAGGTGCTCCCTGCTGGCAATGGTGGGGACAGAGTATAAAATGTCT
This sequence comes from Bostrychus sinensis, assembly GCA_020698575.1. Lineage (NCBI taxonomy): Eukaryota > Metazoa > Chordata > Actinopteri > Gobiiformes > Eleotridae > Bostrychus > Bostrychus sinensis. The sequence continues at coordinate 7,150,233 of CM036257.1, read as the reverse complement.
ATTTATCACGGCAACATGCTGTTAACAGATAGATAAATGATCATACTGCTTCATAGTGACAGCAATTTAAGTGCTGAAATGATCATAACAAGTCAGATGATGGACTTGAACCAGGTATCTTCTACTTCAGGGGTGAATGTGCTATCCAAGTAGTTACAAAGCCTTATAGCTGTATCCAACTGGTAAAGAATCCACAAAAACTAATAAATGGCTAATTTACTGGACACTTGTGCTTGCATTAATAACCTGGATCTAGTCAATGTTCCGGATGCACACCAAAAAGTAATAATTCTTTTCTTGTCCGATTAATGAAATTTCCTAAAAATTGAATCAAAGTCTCACTATTACTTTTTGATTTATGTTGCTAGCAGACTAACAAACAAACCAACTAACAAACCAACAAGGGCAAAAACATAGCCTTATTGGCTAATAAAAGCTCATTTTGATTCTGATGGCAGCAAACAAAGCTGGGACAGGGCAACAAAAAGCTGGTAAGTTTAAAATGGTACATGGTGGCTCTATTGTAACATTTCTAAAACATGTTTTATAGTTTTTCATAAACTGGTCTAATATACTGTATTGGTTTAAACAGCCGACAAGTTGTTTATGTTCTATTGTGAATAAAATCATTGCATTCTGCTGCATTTCATATATTGGCCCAATCTTTTGTGGAGGGTCTGTATTTTAAAATGTTTCATGTAAACAAACCAACCACCTTGAGGGTGACAACTACCGTATAATCAGCCTCCAGCAAAATGAGCAAATCTCCCTCAAATTTCCATGCCACTTGACTGTCATCAACTACGCAGTAATCGTCTCCATTCTCTGGATTTTGGGTACTGCAGAAACACAATTCAAAAACAAATGTGAGATGGAATAAAAAGCCAGAGTTGGAGACAGATGTGAAAAGGATGACTGCCATTATCATCAACACTCACTAAACCCACCCCTCTCCCTTCCCTGCTCTTCATCTTAACGCCTGCTACGGTTCTGCACCACTTACTCACATCTAGTAAATTAAAAACACAGACAGCTGGTGCATAATCGGCAAATGTCAGTGTGATATTTTAGCTGGAAAAACAAGAATCTCTCAAGCCTCTTGGATGTAAAAAAAAAAAAAAAAAAAAAAAAAAAACAATGACAAAAAACTGTGTGTCAGTCCGCACTAGTGCAATGCAGGGCAGATAGCACCATGCTGACTCCAGACCTGAGTCATATAGCCCTTTGTCTTGTGGAGTCCACTGGGGTCTCTCCTAAGCTAAAGAAGGTGGGGGGAAAAAAATAGCTGTGATGGTTACACATGAGCAGACAGGTGCAGAAGGTAGTTGTACACAGAAGCAGCAGTAGCAGTTTCCAGGAGCAGCGTTGGGCTATTACATAACACTATGTCCCTTTGCCATCAATTGCCAACAGGAATGACCTTGAGATGGAGGCAGAGCCCTGGCCCCTAGCAGTCTAACCACACAGGACAATGATGGAGCATATGGTAGATTTAATTTCCTGGAAAATGGGGGGAAAATTTTGAAGTATGGAAAGAGGTGGTGGCTGGCATGTCATCTGTAGCCTGGTTGATAAAAAAAAAAGAAAAAAAGAGACGCAACCCTTTTATTCACACACCCATGCAACATCAGCGCCAAATGGAATACATCATAGCTCCCTGCCATGTACCAACACAATGTCCTTTTGCATTATTTACATGTGAATCCATTTAGTAATTAGTCTCACTGTCAAAAACCCTGGTTTCTCCCAACATGAATGGAATAGCAAAGTTAAAGCGACACCTAATCAACATTTAATAAACAAGTCCAATAAATGTGTCTCATAATAATAAATACTGGCTTATCTGAAATGAAATAGATGTTAATTCACTCGTGATTTGCCAATGTCAATATCTCTGTCAAATGTAGAAGCTTATGCTATTTGGTAAAGTTAGGAGTTGTAGATATTGCTAGAGCTAGAAACAATAAGAAATGTTTAGACACGACACAACCAAGCTGACTATGTCATTTTTTTTACGTGTTTAATGCAAAGTATGACTTTTTGGAGGGTGTAATGCAACCTTTTGTATCCCTGTACAACCAAAGCTTTAAAAAGAAACGACCCTTCGATTAGCAAACACTACAACTCCAAATAATTTAGCCTTACGAAACCAAGTGGGTGACGCACCAGGTTGCATCATGCAGGTATACATCCAAAACTCAAATGTGTGCAAAAAATTAAATAAATAAAATAAAATTATAAAAATAAATAAATAATTAATAAAAATAAAAAAAAAACACCAGTTTGACAGAGTTAAAATATAAAGCACGTTAAAGATAAACATTAAACTGTCTTACCTTGCGAGAGTGCGGAGACAACGGGAGAAGTCCGGTGGCTGGTGTGGAGTGGTCCAAAAAAAACCCTGCGAGTACGCTCGAGAAACACCGTTCAGCACCAAGCCACAAGTTCGTCAAAAATGTCGTTTAGGGTGCAGGGTTTTAGTGGTGGAAGTGGAAGGGGGATAGTCAGCCTCGGTACAAAGTAGTAAGCAGGTCCGCTGAGTAGATGCCCGTAAAGCCCTGTGTTGGTGATGTTCGGAGAGCAGAGGAGGAGACTGATACAGACTGGGGAGTAGAGCAGCAGCAGCGCGTCGGCTCTGTGACCGTCTCTCTCTCCCTCTCTCGGTTTATTATTGGCTGATGCTGCCAAGAGGAGGACAAATAAACGCACCAAATGGAGCATTCATAAGCGTATTTACTCTGTATTTTCTCAGGCTCAGTCGCGTTGGCCATTCATGGTATGACAACACACATAAACTCAGACAATTGAATATGTCATTCACGGTATAATATAGAGTGCACCACTTTAATGACGTTCTGTTTTGCTAGTTTCGCGCCACACGAGACATCAGAAGAGGAAAACTAGCTAGGTGGCACTATGCTGCGTTGTGGCGCTAACAACATTTAAGGTAAGTAAAATGTCAAAGGCAGCAATAAATATAAACAAATCACTTACTTTATTATTCAAAGTAAGCTTCATGTTGATATTTTTACTTAGGTCTACAGGAATTTGCTGGATGTATTTAGCCTGTTTGGCGCCACGTAAGACAAAAGTAGAAACTAGGTGGCGCTAGCTGAGCTCAGCTGTGTAGCTAACAACATTTTAAGGTGAGTAAAATGTCAAAGGCAGCTATAAAAATAAGGAAATAACTTAGTTACTTTGTTACATAGCCAGTTATGCTACTGGATTTTCGATTCTTCCAAATTTGCTTCATAGGAATATTTTTACTTCACTTTAAGCCTTCGGGAATTTATTGGCAGGATTTAGCTAATTTCATGCTACACAAGACAAAATTGGAAACTAGGTGGCGCTAGCTAGCTGAGCTGTTTAAAAGTAAAAGTCCTTGAGTAAAATGCCAAAGGCAGATATGTGAATGTCAGCAAACTTACTTTATTAAATAGGTACATATCCGTGGTAATGCTTTTGTGTTTTCAAGCGTTCGAAGGTGAACTTGAAGTGAGCTTCATAGCAGTATGTCTACTTGGATCTACAGGAATTTACGGGCAGTGTTAGCTAATTTCGTGCCACACAAGACAAAAAGGGTAATTTTAGTTGGTGCTAGTTGAGCTGTTTAGTTAACATTTTAAAGTGAATTAAACGTCAAAATAAAGCTTCAAAAATAAGCTGGAAATTGCACAAAGCAAAAGAACAGATCAGGGTTGCCAGATCTGACTGACACTTTCCAGCCCAAATATAACGTAAAACCCGCCAAACGCAATAAAAATCCACCCAAATCACAACCATTCTACAATCTTAATGATAAAACTGTAATACATATGAAATAGCATATTTTGAGCACACAAAACTTCACAACTGCCAATGGAAAAAGTAATAAACAGTCTCCACAATGAGTGTAATCAGAAAAACAAATAGCTCTCTCACGGGGCTGCAGTGTTTACTTTTTTTTAGAAGTAGTAATATTAGTGTCATTACATCACATGTCAATCACATTAGACATGTGATTGACATGTGATGTAATGACACTAATATTACTACTTCTATTTTACAAATTAATTTTATTCATCAATAACCAGCAAATATATACAATTATTGATCAGGAAATTTTAAAATATTATTAAAATAAGTTTATTTAACATTTTCAAAATCCCGCCCCATAAGTCTAAAAATAGCCCAAATATTATACACCCGCCCAACGCTATTTTTTTCCGCCGAGAGAGAGTAATCTGGCAACACTGGGACAGATAAGTTTATGTATTGTGCATCGGTCTTTGCCAGACACATGACCAAAACGCCCCCCGCCGCCATATTGAAGGTAAAGTGAATGTCAACTCCAGTATTGAATAGTGCTTATATCCTACACTCTCTAGCTTTACTGTTAGAGCTAAAGTGACTACAAGGCTACAGCTATGCTTGCACTGTTATTCAGGTCAGTAGTCTCCTCTCTGAACCTGTTGCAAATAAACCATTCACACTCACTCTGTAGGCCAGTGGTAATATAGCTATGTGATCATCATCTGTTGGCACTTTCATATTAAGCTGTTTACACTGTTCACGCTGTATTCTGCAGGCTATTACTTGGTAATATATATCAATAGTCTGATCCTTAGGTTGCTAAAGTATCTTACTGCAGCTTCTTATGTCCAAACTAGCTAACAGCCTCCATCTAACAGCTGCATTAATCCAGAGCATTTTGATGGAGTGATGTAAAGTATTTATTAATATAACACAATGTTTTAACGTTTCTATAAATAGCCTAGTCAAACAGCATTCGTTTATTACAGAAGCCCATAATCAGTAGAGTTCATGAAACTTTTTTTTATTTACAAATATGCCATCATGTGATTAAAATCATCGGAAAAACAGTGTCAGTGTCCAAACTGTTCAGTACACAGTGCACTAGTGCTTCAGTAAAAAGTAACTGAGAGTTTAGAGACTGATTTTGGAGTGATTTGGAGCTTTCAGAACTCAGACCATTGACAGTCTATGTCCCTTATGCACCCGGAGAAAACTTACTCACTTCTTACTCACTTACTTCACAAGATGGTGATAACAACCCAAAATACACATGTGTGACGTCACCTGGTATTAACCGATTGTTATGCATAATAACATTATTATAATTATTATTATATTATAATACCTTTACCAATCTGTGTGTGCTCCATCCACCTTGACTTGTGTGTATGTGGGTATAAGGGACACCTTATGTGTGGCATATGCAGCTGTATGTGTTACTGTTATATGTTGACTGGTCTATTTATCCACTGACAACAAACTCTGTTATCTATTTGTATAACGCCAACCTGTCCAGGGACTACAGGTGGAAATTAGCATTTTTTGCTAGAACCTGGCACCAAGCATCTTTTCTTGTGATTTTTTTGAGGTTAATGTAGGTTAGGTTGTTGTGCGTTGTCCCTGTACAAATAAATCATATACCATACCATACCGTACCAACCACTTGGCTGATCTACAGCCAACAGCTAATCTAATTGTAATTGACTCTAAACACTGGGATCAGTAGTCATCAGAATAAGTAGAACAGTGGCCTGCTCAGTAACAATTTTTTATTTAGCACCACTCTGCTATTCTAACAATCCATTAATCTAATTTGTGTTAATTTGCATATCTCTGAAAACCAAAAACTAGGCACATTGTCTGGCTGGAACAAAGCTCATTGTCTAAGGCACTGCAGTCCCTCATTAATGCTGGTCAGTAAATGCAGGTATCTGATCTGTGCTTGAGCCCTGGTGCCATCTCAGTATTCTGAGCACTGAATGTGCATCATGCTGTGAAACAATCTGCTCTGACAATCCATCCGCTGATAGAATATTGTGTTGTGTCCTATTTCGCAGGTTTGCTGTCAGACTTCGCGCGGTCATCGCCACAGGTTTTGGATTGAGGTGAGTTACTGTCTTGCATTAATCAAGATATGTCTTGTTGCACAAAAAATATGCTATTTTTATATGCGTTTGAGTAAAACTTTTTAATAACCAAAAACTCATAATGAGTGCAATAGTGCAAGCAGTTAAATAACAAGACTTCAGCTAGGCTTTATTAAAAATAATTTAAATAGAAATATATAGAAATAGATATTGAGTGCAGAATAAAGGTTTGACCAATCACAAGCTTGAATAAGGGACACTTCCATTAGCTGTTAATAATACTGTCAAAAAGTGTTGATTTCACTGCTAGCTATGTAACAGAGCAAAAACAAAAATAGAACAAGGGTATACATATTACCAAAGTAGTCCTTCCATGCAGATAGTTTTAGACTGCATTGGTCTCTGAACACTGTTCTTTCATTTTGGTGCTGTTTCTCTGTACAGACATATCCAGGATTGAAATAGCAAATTGCATGTAATTTTTTTTTTTACTGTCATTGCTTTAGTGTTGACAAGCTGTGCAGATGAACCATAATGGCAGGGTTCTTTATGCACATTTCTGCAAACATGTAACATTGACCAAATCTTGCTGTTTTATGCTAAACATTTTTCTATTCTTATCTAACATTTAATAATAAAGTCTAGATCTGTCTGAAGTCTCATTGCATTCTTATAACACTATGCTATAACATGATAATTTTCCTCAAAAACAATAAAATAGCGCATACTCAGTTTAACTCACTGATTATGTGCTTTTAATCTGTTTTAGCAGGACTGGAAAATATGGAGGAGCATGATGACCTTTCAGCAGTGGGAGAGATGACTTTACCTCCGTCTCCTAAACGACCAAGGACAGATTACTCAGAGGCAGACAATGGAAAAAACAAATTTGACTTTCCTGAGTTTTTTCAGAAACCTAGAACCATACAGCAGAACACAAGCCAAACATGTTTAGAAAATGTGCCTTCACAAAATGTAAATCTTCGATATCAATATAACACTAGCTTTAATAATATTGGTACAGATTTAACTATTCAAGGCAACACCTCCAAAGTTTCCATTACTGACATTACAGAAACCGACAGGCTCATTTTAAACATGTTATATGATTCAGATGGGACTCTGACAGAATCTCGCACTGTTGCAGACACATCTAGTCATGATTGCAGCTGGCTGGGGAAATCACTCCAACATGAGCCCCCTATCGGGTTCAGCATTCCCAATGGAGATGTCGAAGATCAGAGACAGGTGCAAAACAGCGTCAGTCAAATCCAAGCAGTCACCTTGACTTCGGCTGAAGAGGATGTCAGGTGTCAGGCTGATTGCGGTTATGAAGAAGCGCCTCATGATGAAGGTACTGATATGCAAAGTCGAGCTCCGGCGGCAGCTGAAGAGAGTAATCAGAGGGAGATTCAATATGAATTCAGCGAGAAATCCCTTTGCAACATGGAAATGGAAGGGGTGAAAAATGGCTTATCTTTCAGCCATTTCACAGACGGTAAATCATTCAGCACTAAGCCTGGAGAGTGTCCCTCTAGTAGTTTGGCAGAAGTTGGAGGAAATGATGGCGAAACATTAGAGTTGCAAAAGGTTGCCTCTTGTGATGGGAAAACAAAAGAGCAATTTAAAGAAGGTAAGAAAATATCATTTGTTGGTGCGAGTGAGTGTGCTGTGGGAACAATTGCAGAAAATTTGGAGAACAAATTTAATGCAAGCGAAATTGTTGATGGGTTATATGAAGCAAAGAAAGAACAGGCTGTGGAAGTGTTGATAACAAAAGTTGGGAGGGAGACGGCTGATGACACAACAGAGACTCGAATGTCGGCAAGAATCAGTCAAGTAGCTGCTGAAGGAGATAATGATGCAGCCCCTTTCAGTGTAATTGACCCTGCAATCTGGAGTGAAGCTGACAGGCCTACTGAGGAAAATCACATTGCAGGTTTAAAATTATCTGCATCTGAAAAAGTCTGTCAGATGGAAGAAAATCTTATTCTTGATACCAAAGCATTGCAGTGCAACATAATCAAGCTTTCGGAGCCTGAACAGATTGGGCCGTTGCGCCTTCAAAGTCCAGAACAGCAGTGCAAAAATGAGAACGACTGTCAGTCGCACACAGAGACAGTAACTTCGATCACACATGACAAAACGAGTGACAAGAACGACACTGAAAACCATTGGAGACCCAGAAGCCCTTGCAGCAGTTCAGCCATCTTTCATTCTGCTGAGGATCAAAGAAAAGGAAGCCAAGGGACTGTGGGATACGAGTTGAAAGAGAAGGATCAATCTGGAGGCCTTTCTGGCAGCCTTGACCACCCAGAGGCACAAGGGGTTGAACGCCCACAAGGGGACATGGCAAGAATGGACGGGACAAGTGAGATAAAAGACAATGAAGTTATGACCATGAAAGACAAAAATGGGCTGTGGTTAGAAGAATTAGAAAAGCAACAAAATATGCATAAAGATGCAATTGAAAGACAACTTTGCCATTCTGGGAGTGAAGTGAGTGATTGTGACATGGAACTAAAAGAATCAAAAGACTATGCTTGTAATGCAGTAGAGGTGAATATATATATGGAAACTGAAGTGGAGGTGAGAGCATGTAAGGAAACTGAAATAGGAAGGAAAGCTAAAGAAGTAAAAATAAAAGGGCAGAAGACTACTGCAGTAGCTTCTGAGCATTATAAAGCAAACAGGTCTGACGTCCAACACACAGCTTTTAATATATTTAAGCCAGAAATCAATCAAATGGTGGAAAGGGGAGGAAAAGCAGTTAAAAAAGTTGACGGGAAAATAAGTGAGCAAGCGCAGATTGTGATATCTTCACGACAAGATAAAGGGAACATGGCTGACAACTATTACACAGCTTGCAACACATTCATTTTGGATCTCAATGGAATTGTGGAAAGTCAAGTAGAAGAAGTGGAAAAAACTAAAAAACAGGACATTAATGAGAAGTTAGCAATAGCTTCACCACAACATCAAGCAAACACGGCTAAGCAGTTGTCTTTTGAATCTATTAAAACCTTTAACACCACATTAAACTCATTCAGTGAAGAGGATATCTTTGGTAGAAGTTGGAACCTTGAAGTATGTGCAGCTAAATGTAAAGATCACTTTTCAGTCACTTCTTCTGCCTCAAGTGATTCAGTCGACCCGGGAATAAACAACTTTGGAATATATTCACAGCGCACTGACCACAGCTCCGCAGCTCAACACAACTGTAATGGCAGATTTTCCCCAACGCCATCTGCGTTTTTCACCAAGCGGGCGCCCGGGGGCTTTGACACATTCGAAAAGATCCAGCTCTCACCAGATGACAACGACATGGATGCTTCTGGCCTGGGCAAGAGTCCTCTGCTCACCAGCTTGCCCAGCCAGCTGTTGGAAAAACCCCAGCAACAACTTTACCACTCCAAGTCACAAACAAGCAACCACAAATCTGAGAAGGAGAGTGAAGAGGTTGAGGCTAATGTGAAAAGAAATGAATTTCATATTAATGAAAATAGATTATTAAGCAGCGATAACACTTGTAATGTAGTCCCATACCCCGTCCTGGCAGCAGATGTCATTGCCCAAGGCTGGCCAGACAAAAAGCCTCATTGTGAATCAGCCTTTCAAATTTACGATTGCTTCCAAGATGATTTAAACGTGGACTCCTCGGCTGTTTTGATTGAAAGTGCCTACTCACCCTGTGAAGGTAGCAACAGGTCCGAGTTCGAGATGAAAAAGCAATTTGACATGGTGCTGAAAGAGCTGAAGCTGTTTTTTGACATCAGTGCAAGTGATATGGCAAGCAGCAATGGCGCATCACGACCTGAGCCTCTGAGAGAAATAATTGAGGCCTTGGAAGGGGATGCTTCAAAGTGCAAAGACCAGGATGGGAGTGCAGAAAATCCAGAGGACAGAGCATCTTTAGGTATAGTAGCATAGTGGTATAGGATATAGATCAAGGACTAATCACTTAGCCTGCACAATATTAAAACATTATGCAATAACCTAACTATGTAACTATTATGAATATTGCAATAAAATACTGTACAGTATTGTAATATGAGAAAAACATACAATATGTAATAACTTTTGAATTTAGATTTTGCATTAACGATATAGTTGGCAGTATTTTTATATACTAATTTGCCATAATAAGTTCAATTAAACTGAAGCAGAAAGGTAAGTCCCAGTATTCACTCGTCAACACTATGTCAAAATTAAAACTTTACAAAGACTGAACCAGGACTAAAACAAGGCTAAATGAAAATTTAAATAAGGAAACCACAACTAAATCTGCACTTTTACAATATTTTTATCTGGTTACAACACATTTTCATTTTCACTTACAGGAAAATTACTCTGACAGTGTAAATTTATGTCAGTAGGTCAGACACCTTAGCATTATAGTTTTCAACTACTTGCAATATGAATATTGCATATGGTGATATTGCAATAATGATTGAAATTTGTGATACATTATGCAGCCCCAATGTACGGTAACCTGTGACATTTAAATCCCCAGTGTTAAACAATGAACCAGGAATGAACTAAACCTGGTCAAAATGTAAGACTAAACCAATTGGAATGAATTTAGAACTAAACTAGTCTTAACCAGAACTTATCCAAAGACTTGACTTCAGTCAATAAATATTAATTTATAAATAATTTTTGTGTAACAAAAGAAAATGCATGCATGTTGGTCATCTGTCTGTCTATGTTTTACTAAAATAATTATACAAAGGAAGATAAAAGTATATGAATTGTTTTGGTTCTGTAAAATTGGTGGAATAACACCTCATGCCATTTTTGAGCATTTAATATACCCTTTTAAAACCCTTGTAATGCGCAGTTGCTGTTAAAAACTCACTGGTCTATGTGAAAACAGTGGTCAGCTCAGTTGGTGAATGAAAAGCATTGTGTTGACTTTACTTTTGTAATATACACAATGCACACAAAGTACCCAGGGTAGATTAGAAAGTAATTATTTTATTTTAAAAAGTGTGAGCTATATTTTCAATGAGCATTCTCTATCTTTTAATTAGATGATACTGTTGAAGATCACAGCCTGGAGTGTGAAGGTGATATCGTGGGTTCCTGTGCAAACACCCGTGAAGGAGAGCAGGAGGTCCCCTTTGGCAGCTTTGAGTTCCAGGAAGCACCTAAAGCCAATAAACTGAAAGACACAGGTTAAGATACACCTAGGACCCATTCACAGCCTGAAGTCTAATAGTACCAGTAGCTCATACACAGTGAAAACAACTTTTTCTTTCAGAATGGGAAAGGTAGTGGAAGTAAAGTATTGTTCTTAACCAAACCAACATAATGCTTGTGTGATGCCTTTTGAACTGTGTTTGTGTGAGACAAGGTAGAGGCTTAACCCATTTTGTGACCACCTAATAATTTGCAAATTTGTATTAGGTCATTACATTAAAAACGGTTACATTAGCTTATCTTGGCTCTTATGCAGATGCTCATCAATAAATTTAAATATTGTGGAAAAGTAAAATAATTTCAGCTGTTCAGTGAAATGCATATACTATATAGATTCAATACACACAGGGTATTTGAAGCATTTATTTTAATTTTGTTGATTATAATACTAATGTATTCTCATTATGAGACTAAATTTAGTTTTTTATTAACTAGGAGTCACTGAAGTTTTCCCATTTGAGTAGTCCAGTGGATGTTTCTGTACACAGCAGCACACAAATAACAGAAAAAAACTGTTGGGTAGTGCTCAAAGCGGTGCATAATTGAGTACACTTCGTAGTCCACTTCATAGTGTAGTCTTGTCTTATTATTAAGAGGTTATGGATGAGCGAGTGTTTTAGGACAAAACAAATTATGAATACATGGCGAGCTGACCGCATGTGTCCAGAACAGTTTGGAGGGAGCTTTTTATTTTGAATGTCACAATATCATTTCAGTTCAATGTTCATATGCCATCCTACCTGAAGTAGGAACTGCCCTGAATACAAAAGGGTTTCCATTGTAAACCAAGCGACAAGTAAACCTGTATTTTTATTGTCCCTTTATGGCTTTTATTCATTGACAAAATGTTGTTTTTAGAGCCCATTGAGATGGAGCAGAGAAGGAGAATGTGGTCTCCATCCTTCATGTCCCTGCCGCTCATGGAACAACTGAGCCACAGTGAGTTTCCACTTGAATCGACTGCCACTTGATTTAAAACCCCCAGAGCGATTTCTGTGTGTATTTTTTTACGGTAGCACTTTTCATTTGTGCCTTTTAGCAGCCAGTTATCTTGGGATCTTGTTGGGAGTATTTATAAGTAATACATCCATCTGGCAGCAAATGAAATGCAGACAGAAAAACATTTTAACATTTTAAGTGTTTGTTTGGCACTCAAAGTGTTCTCCCGCAACTCCTCCTCTTCATTCTTCACTTTATTATGAATGTGTGTTTGAGTGTTTGTGGGAGGTGAGGTGGAATGCATATTTAGTTCTGCCTACCTGAATACTGGATTTAGCTTGTCACTTTGAGGGGAAGAACCTTGGTAACTGTCTGCATTTATTGAGCCACGCTGCGTTAATCTTGAGGTTTAGGGTTCAGTGTGCGTTTATTGTTATTTGCACATTGACAGATAAAAGAGTGAAGTGTGCGAGTCTATTTAAGTAGCAAACACTAAACCTGGATGATATAATAATAACTCAAACCGCACACATTAACAATAATAACAAAACACCTACTAAGAATCAACAAAACAAATAAACATGAAATGAACACCAAAATGTGACTAGGCACAATTACTTGTATAGAGTAGATATGTCGGGATTCATAGTGGACATAATGTGTCCATAATCGTGAAAACAGTCAAATTGCAATATTTCCACTCACAATAATCACAACACTAAAATTTGACACAGTGACTTCCCTAGTATAGAGCAAATGATAGAGTGTTTGTGATTTAATTAATTGTTGTTAGTTACAACAACAGACGCGGTGCAAAGCAACCAAGGTAAGTGTCTACATTTTACTTTGACACAAAGTACTTGTTACTGTGGTGGTTGTTGGCAATAATGTTTTGCTTTGTCTTTAAACATGTATATACGACTGTCAGCCAGTAAATTCATCACATGAAAGTTGCTTTAGCTAAAACATACCTTTCTTCATCTTCTGTAGGAAAATCATCATAAATATGTGCTCTTCTTTTGTCTTCATCAAGTTTGTATGAAGACTATTGCTGAGTAAACTAGCCTGTCTTTGTGTCTGAGCAGTTAGGATTTTGCAGAATCATTGTTTTGAGCAGCTGTCTGGTGTCTATTAGCAAAGCGAGCACTAATGAATGATGTGAGTTTAGCCTTTTTCTGTTTCTTAGCTTCTCTTTTGTGTTTAGTCTTTATGAAGCTTGACACGGTGTGCATACCTCCACAGCTCAGATAATAATATATTATACAGATAATATAATGTAGACACCTTTCTGCCTCTTTCAGTGCTGCTCGGGTTTTATAACACTCATGTGGACACAGATGATGCTTTATAAAGCAAAGTCATTCTGAAGAAAAATAATGCCACAGCTATATGAGAATAAAAGTCCAAGTTCAGTGAAAGTATACTGTATCACAGTAAGAATCGATGTAAATAGTAAACAAGGTAACACAGTTAAACCTGTAACAAGTTCTTGTACACAATGATTTTATTGGGTCACCTGTTGTGCAACATGTACATTGATCTCCATTTTTCTCCAGTTTGCACAACTCATGAGATCACAGCCTAGTGTCTGCTGTAAGGCGTTTACTTACTGCTTTTCACCAGAAAGCAGTGTAAGGAGTTGACTTGGAGCTAAACACCAGATTCCTTGTGTTTGGAAAATGTAAATAAATTGTGGACAAATAAAAATTACATTTTGAAGCTTCTGTCTTACCGTGGTATTATTTGTCCCAGGCACAGACAGTGTCCTGTCCACAGCAGGAGTAACACACCACAGCTCTATCACTGACTGAAGAAGACTCTTCTCAGAGGCTGTAGAAGAGCAGGCCTGTGCTAGTACATAGTCTACAGGACTAAGAGCTGCTCCTCGGCAGGAAACGTTGCTCCTATGCACAACAATTGCATTGGACTCACTTGTGCTGAATTTATTTTAGACTGCTTTACATGTCATTATTCAGAAGTAAAAAAGTATTGGAAGTAGTTTTCACTGTGATTGTAAAAAACACTGTTTACTTGTTTACTGTTTAGTTTCCATATTAATGGTAGATGAGCTGGCAGAGCAGGTAGTTTACTGTTACTTTGTGCAGAGTGAAACACTTGACTCTAGGGGACAGATTTATCAAAGGTTTGCGTGCACGCTAACTGAATAAGATGCGCTAAAATTGGAGCAAACCCAGACGCAGTTGAGATTTGCGTGTCTTACAGGAGCAGAGCGAACGCAATGCAGATTTTGCTCCTATGACCTAATGAATATGTAAAATACGCCGTTCTCCCCAGAGCGCGCAAAATGGAAGGCGGAGAAAATGCAAATTCATTCATTTACCGCCCGAAATATTATTTATCAAGGCTCACCGTGACTTTGTGTGCGAAAATAGCGTATAAATTTAGTACGTTGGAGAAGGACGTGCTAATCTTTTGCACAGATATGGCTGCTGTGATTCGTGTGAGACGAAGGAGAAGAAATGAACAAATACGTAGGGTTAGAGTGTGAGTGCAGTTCTATTTGCCATGACGGAGGAAAAAATTATTCACCAGCACTTTCAGCTCTTGGTTAAATTTTTGCTTCTGTTTGCGTTCCACTTCCGCACCTTCCATGACGTAAAACAATACACGCAATGATGCTGTTTAAATAGTTCTGTTTGCACCTGTCACCGGCCACGCAGTTTATCTTAGTAATTCACGCAAAACACGCCCATTAATAGCGGCCGCAAATTTTCTCACTGCACTCGCAGTTTAGCACCTGTCTTAGTAAATATGGCCCTAGGTGTTTTGTGAAATGTAAATAGAAATAAAAATAATTTAAAAAATTTGCCCTTTTATTTCTGGTCTCTTGCTTCTCAGTTTTGCTTGAGTGAGGATTAGCTATTGTCTAATCAATACACAGCCATGTGTTTCTGCACCTTTTATATAGCTGACTAGAGAAGGGTACTGAAAGTGGGACATACCATACTCTTTGTTTTCTTGGGATGCTTTGGAAAATCTTGGAAATAAGTAATTAAACAATAGAATACTTAACCTTAATTATGTCTTTGTGCTTTGTTTTGTTCAGAACTGCTGGAGCCACCGCGGCGACTCGAGCCGCTCAAAACCTGCGCACGGCCCATACGGGTGGGACTTTCCAAGAGAGCTAGGACCAGTCACCTCCATCACCCACATCTCTACAAATGAGTACCCACACTAGTCCCTGTGCACTTAAATGTTCCTGAGCCCTTTAAATTGTTCAGCAGCTCAAATGTTACTTGTTTAAACTGGTCTGGTATTTTGCTCTAGTGTTTCTGTGCCTCCAGTTTGTCCTTTGACATATTTATTTATCCTCCCTCGGGAGGTTTGCACATAATCCTAGCTCAGTGAGAAGCTTAGATGAGGCAATTGGGAATACATGCCCAGCCTAAGGACACCTTGACCGCTAATGAAAATACAGTGTTTGTTATGTTGTCTGCTGCAGGAACATCTCATTTTTAATCTATTATTTATTTATTTATTTATTTAATGTAACATTTTACATTTTTACTATTCATTCTTGCCTTGTTCATGTTGTTCAGCTGTAGGTTTATGGACAGTAGTTCTTGTTTTTGTAGTGTGTGGGTGAGAGCAGTTCATTTTGTATGTTCGAGTTTTCATCACCAGTGGTTCATATGTGTACGGCATGTCTTTGAGCACTTTTGTGGGAGTTTAGCTGAAGTGTTATTTTATGTATGTACACAGGTCACCAGAGAATTAAAAAAATATAGTAATTCATATTGCGTTGCGTAACATCCTTTCAGTATTCCTGCACAGCATAGCAACTAGGATCAAATCATTCCTAAAAGCTAAATGCTAAATTCAGCCTCCTTTAAGTCATATATAGACACATATTCAAAGTCCCTTCACATTTAATCTCTACTTTGTTTCATAAAGTCTATTCAAAATTTCAGCCATCTTTGCTTTTTATTCATTTATTTGTCTCTCAGTGCTGAATGGATTTAATTTGACGATTTACATATCTACCATGCTGCCAAGTGATTTGCGAGTCTAGTTGAGCAGAGAATATTAATCCTAGATGCAATAATAAAAATAACTCTACCCAGCAATAATCTAGCAATACAGAACTTCTCCAATTAAAAATTTCAATTCATTTCATTAGATTGGAAGCATACATAGTTCAGTCCCTCCAGGTTTTGGCGGCATAGTTGGTGACTGATGTGGCCTAAATCTGTGATTTTGCAGAACATTGTTTTAAAAATTGCATTGTAAATTATGTTTTTTGCCCCTCTATAACTCACTGGTAAAAAAGGACAAGTGGAAAAAAACATTGCTATGAGTTTATCAGATATTCTTCCTAAAAATATTTGCCTTGCATGTTGTCTGTCTAAATATTTCTCAGATTCAGCTTTAGGAAATCAATTTACAATTTGTGTCACACCACAGCACAGCAGACAAGTAGGAGTAACACTGCAGACAAAGCAAGTGAGTATGCAGCCTCAGTCCCTCTCCTCCACTTTTCATCCATCCTGCAGCCTGCCCTGGCTGAGCACGCCCACACATGCTCTGTCTGTGAGCTTCAGCCTGAAGAGAGGAGCTGCTCTGAATTTGTCCGACATCACCAAAGGAGAGCTCCTTCTGGTTCAACTGCACACATTTAAGCTGAATGCAGCAGAAACTAGTATATGAAGCTAAAATTCACCCGCATTTGTTGAGTTTAATGTAAAGCTTTGATGACAAGTGGCCAAAGTTGCAGGTTGGCTAATTTGGCTGGGTTTTCTTGATTTTGTATTTATAGTAGGGCCAGGAATCGAATAAAAAAAATTAACTAATTAATCACAAATCTGAAAAAAATGAATGGCGATTAATAATAATCGTATTATGAATTCACGTACAAACACAAAATTGTAAATTTAGAACATTTATTTTGACTTAACCTTCACATACTTAGCTTAACTTGTGCAATGCAAACAAAACTTACAAAGAAAATAAATGAATAGTCTCTTTGAGACCTGTAACTCAGACAAAGCTTGCCGAAATAAAGCACAACCAACAAATACACAAAACTTACCTAAAAAAGCATGTGTAATCTCTTTTAGAACTTTAACAAAAATAAGTTTAATTCTTCAATTAATAACAATTGTTGTGGTTCACAACAGTGTAAATACTATGAACTGTGTTACTCCAGTGGTAATTGAACTCATCCTTGCATAGACTGCACATAACTTTTGTTTTGTCTTTATTGCTGTCTGGTGATGATTTGAAGCAGAATTGTCCATTTAGCAATGTGTCTTTTTGGTCACTCATGTTGCTTTAGCTCGTTCACTTGTTGCATTAGGCTTGTTCCAGATGAACTGCGCCTTGCCTGGATTGTGAACGAGAGTGCACGGCCGCAATGAGAGGAGGGGAAATACACCTGTACTGAAGTCAGACAGTTTGTGGCTCAGATCACGCACCATCACACCCCAAATCCACTTCTCGTGTTGGTTTATCCAGGTCAAAACTGTAACTTTAGTCTGTATTTTTTTTAAAAGAGGCGGGGGAAGAAAGAGAGGAGGGCAGTGAAGTGTCGTGCGTTACATTTCTGATCAGCACTAAACTCAGATCCAATCACCTGTCCATTCACCGCTGACAGGTGGGCGTTTTCCCATCATGCACTGAGCCGTGCAGACTCCGCAGTTGCTCCTGATGAACTGCGGCGGCTCAGGCGCTGGGCTCGTTTGGATCTCACGGTGACCGTCGCACTTGTGGCATCAGAGCAAGTTGGGAACAAGTCAGACACAAATCTAACTGGCGTGCACTGATCACAGCCCTAATTTATAGTTTAACTGGTAAATTTTTTATTACATATTACACTGATGCTGCTTAGTGCTTTTTAAGTCTAGTTTAGCTTCAAGCAAAAAAAAAAAAAAGATACAATAATAATTACTCAAACTGCAAACAATAGACACCTGGCCAATAGAATAAAAAGACATCTAAATATATCTGGGTCTGAAGCACAGTTACTGAAAATGGTCTTTTAAAAAGTCACATTCACTGGAAATCATAGATGCTACGAAGTTCATTGTTTTATTCTGAATCAAGCTAGCTGGATCTAAGCTCTTTTTGGAGCATTTTATTTCAAAGAGTAAGGGGGCTCAGCTGGCAGGCAGGCAACTCCAAATAAAAAAGAAACAATGCTACAATGGCTTTCCAAAAAAAATTAGATTCAGATGCCGCACCATTCAGTGGCCTGTTTTAATCAGGCATTGTTTGTGAAGGCTGGGAATCTGTCAGATCTGGTTATGTTTGAGTATTGTTCATCCAGTCGCTTTGCCTATTTTGTTTGACTTAATTTTGAGATACATACGTATGTATGTATGTTTGCCCTATAATTTTTCTTTGGTTTGTGATGATTTTATTAATATAATTTGCTTAATTTCAAATGCACACTTTAACAGATTTTTTCTTTTTTTACGTATATGTGAATATTATTTTTTTATGGTTGTTGCTGATACTATTGACAGTGCTACAACTGACAGTAGCAGTAATAGTAACAGAAATAGTTGTTTTTGTTTTTTTTTGCTGTTTCTATATAAATATAATATATAATATAATATATAATGTAATATTCAATACCTTTTACTGTTAGTAAGTAATAATCTTGTTCAGTACTTTTAAGTAACAGTGCTTTTACTTGAGCTGACTTCTCCCCCTTCTAATAAAAGCTTCCATGTACAATAACCTTACAAATTCTAAGCTCCTACCATACAAGGAATACCAAATATTAAACAATACAAGAAATTAAACGCTGCAGCAGTCTTCCTCCCCACCACTAAAATTAAAGGGATTAGGCATGCACACATTTGTTTACTTTCATTAGGCAGAATCGGTAGGCATTATCCCAGCGTGGCAGTTGAACTAACGCTGTTATGCTGTAGGTGAGACCTTGAAGAAACAATTCCCCTTTTACCCTTTTGAAGTATTTGCATGGAGAAACTACTAAACTTAGAAATCCTATTACTGGAGGCACTGCATGTTAATTTATGTTCATCGGCTGCTATGTCTCCAACAACCAGGAGCAATTATAATACTGTGTGCATTCTTGTTGGAGAACAAAGAAAGGTGTGACCAGTGCAACAATTATCATGGAAAATTACTAGTCAACCTCTCCTTGCAAATGTATTCTTGTATTATCAAGGCCCTACCATGGTCCTTACATGTGTTATTATCAAAGGGCAGGGTCTGAAAATAACTAGATACTTTTACTTTAGTAAAAATGTACTTTCTGAGTGCATTTTCTATATTTTTACTCAACTTTATTTATGAGGATGGATTTTTCTTACATCTATCAATGAGTGAAAGTATTTTTTTTTTACTTGGTGGCAAATTGTAGTAGTAGTAGTAATGGTACAAGTGGCAGTGGTAGAAGGCATACTGAGCAGTATAGCAGTAATAGTAGTAGTAGTCATAGCAGAACTAGAATTGGAGGTAGCAGCACTGGTGGTAAAGATGTAGAAATGGAGGGACGAGTAGTGGTAGTGACAGTAATCACAATAAACTTTACATTCAGTATCTTTTTTTACTTTTACTTAAGTAACAATTATGTTGTTATTAGTACATTGACTTCTACCAGCAGTAGCTTAGTAGGTAGAGCCGTTCACCAACTAACTGGAAGGTTGGAGGATCAATTCCCACTACCAGCATTGCATACGCCTTTGTATCCTCGAGAAAGACACCTTGCCTATGCATGAATGAGTGTGTGCTAAATAGCTGCCACGTTTCCTTCAGTCTGCCCCAGGGCAGCTGTGGCAACAAAAGTTGCTTACCAACACAGTGTGACTGAGGAGTGAATGAATAATGCAATGCAAAAGTGCTATATGAGACCAATGTATTATTATTACTTGAGTAATATATATATACACAATATATTATTTTGAAAAAAACAATATTGTTATTTCAAACAATATTATTTTGTACAGTGAGTATTGCATTGGAATGCATTACAGCTGAGAATGTATAGTCGCTTACGCAGACTGTCCGGGATGAATTTGCAGCTTGTTTGGATCAATAGCAATCACTGCGCTACACTAGCAGAATCAGATGATCGACTGGGGGGCCTAAAAATATCCTGGAATATTCACTATTCACTGTAACAGCACACCAGTGGGTTGCATTTAATGCATGCTCAGAAGTAGAAACTTTTAACAGTGCTAATGCACACTGATTTTAAGATGCATCAGTGTGCATTAAAGCAAAAGTCAACTATAGATTCTATATATTCTATATGTTCCCCTTTTCTAAAATAGTGCTCACACTTGAAGTGGCAGTAGACAAAAATTTCTCTCCCAACACCCACAACAACAATCTGCTTAGTCTGATTTTATGAAAGTGAAAATCTTGCATAATGATGTGAATGCATTTTTTTTTAGGTCTCTTTTACTTTGTAAGCAGATATAGCCAGTACTCAAATAGCCACTTTCCCAGTAGGATTTTATGCCCCCATTGATTTAATGCTGATTACTTATTTAGACAAAAAAAATAAGTGGACAGCAGACAAAGTGAGCACAGCTGGAAGAGAAGTACAGTTATGCTTCTTTTTGATCTCACATTTTTAACACATTTTTGCATGTTCTTTAGTCATTAGCAAGACTACCATAGATTATCACATGAAAATAATGGATGTAAGCAAGCAAAGCTACAACTTTTCTCTAAATTTAATTAAATTTTGACTAATACAAATTGTTATGCCCTCCTGCTTTGGCAGGGCCTGTTTGAGTGTGTGAGAGTGTGTGTTTGTGTGGCTCACGCAAGTGTGCTTTGTTTCAAATCATGTGGGTGAAGCCTCATGGTATCTGGGCGTACCTGGCCAGTACCCCAGGTGCGCAGAAAAGACCAGGCCTGCTCTGCCAGCGAGCTCTCTCCACTCCACCTAGCAGCACGTCTTTATCCTCCTTTTGTTTTGCACTGATTCAACAGCCTCACTAACAACATTCACATCCCTGACTTACTGATACACTCATATATCCTTATTACTGCATTTAAATAAACATGAACTACTTGCAATTTTAACATGTCTTCCTGGCGTTTGTCACGGCTTTCGAGCCGGTTGTGACAACGTGGGGGCTTGTCCAACAACATCCTCTAACCTTTTTACACTTTTGCGTAAGTCTGAATTTATGATTGGGCATGTAGGTAGATGAACTGGAACCACAGCAGCTACCATTGTCACCATTAAGCATTTGGTATCTTATATGTTAAAAAATCGGCGAAATAGGGAGACGTGGTTATTATAAATAATTTTTTTTTTCTCTTTCACGTGCTGTTTTGATTTTTGTGAGTGCGCGCTGGCGCATAAACCCCATTGTAAGTACTTATCCCCTATAGGTATATCAGCATTACCCCCTATGGGTTTCGTTTATTTTTTTTTTCACCTTTTTTTTACAGTAAACGTGGTTGGAGCATAGCTCGGGAGCACGCCATAGTCGCAGGGGGTTGCCATTTCATGGTCACCTTGCTGCTTTATTGGTATATAGTGCATAAGAACCTGCCACATGAAACTGCACGAGACAAGACTAGGGTGGAGTTATTGACAGGTAAGACTTTGGATAGGTAGGGAAGAAGCAGAGGGGGTATGTATTAATTTTTTTTCTCTCTCTTTGCACTTTGCAGCATTTTGACTTTTTTGGAGAGTTTTTTTTTTTTTCTTTTTCTTTGTACATGAGTATAATGTCTGCCGTAGCAGATTTTGTTAGGGCTCCTTCATCTGAACAAATACACAAAGGACCACCTAACAGAAATAGCAGTAAAATATGATTTAGCCATACTTGACAATCATTTGAAAGATAAGATTAAAGCTATTTTAAAAGCTAATTTGGTCAAGAAGGAAGTTTTAATTTGTTTGAAAAGTCAAGAAAAAGCAAGCCATAGAAAACAATAGCAGCAAAAAGAGTTGCTATTGTTGCAATTGGACTATGAGAAAATAAAATATAGCCAGCAAAGTGAAATGGAATTAGAGCTGGAGAAAATGCGCTGTGAAACTGAAAAGGCCTGAGTGTAGTTGGAGCAGACTAAACTCGAATTAATTAAATGTGGCAAGCTCAATGCAGGGACTTCTGTAAATGGTGCAAATAGTAGTTCTTTGGGCTCTCATGAAAATTAAGACAATTTTGATATTTTAAGCAATTTGAGATTGTTGCCAAAATTTAGCAAAGATGACCTTGAGGTTTTTTCACTCGCTTTGAGCGTGTGGCTGAAGTGGCCGTGCGCTGCTCATGCATTAATGCTGCAATGTGTTTTAACTGGCAAGGCACAGCAAGCCTATTTGTGTCTTTCTGGTCTTGACAGCCAAAATTATTTTGCTGTAAGGCTGAAGTTTTAAAGGCGTAAGGGTTGGTGCCTGAAGCTTATCACCAGCGATTTAGGTCATGGCATAAAGGAGAAAGACAGACACACTTTGAGTATATATGCAAGCTTACAATTAATTTTACATGCTGGTGCACGTCACAGAAAGTGAACACTTTTAATAAACTGTGTGATTTAATCGTCCTTGAGCAGTTTAAGAATTCTGTGCCAGAATCGATCGCTACATACATCAATGATCAAAAAATAAATAACGCCATTAAAGCTGCTGTGTTAGCTGATGATTCTATTTTAATGCATAAGTGCAGTTTTGGTGACATGGAGTTTGGAGAAGTTAAGGCGGGCAATTAATATTTTTCTAAGCACCAGGCAGCAGCTGCTGATGTATGTGAACGAGAGGCTTGTTGTGTTGAAAAAGTCTGTAATTTCTGTCATAAAAAAAGTCATTGGAAATCATATTGTCATGCTCTTAAGGCTAAGCCCAGACAAACCGCAATGCACCCGACATGTGCCTGTACAACCGTTCCAATTCCAAAACCTTCACATGCTCAATCGCTTGGTAAAGGGACCAAGGGTGAGCTGAATAAAGTGAAGTCGCTTTTGCCTTTTGTTTCCGATGGTTTTGTGCCTCTTGTGGAGAGTCAGGAGAAAGTGCTTGTTAAGATATTACGGGATACTGCTTCTTTTCACTCGTTTATATTGGCTTCAGTATTGCCTTTCTCTAATAAAAGTGATGCAAGGAGTTCAGCTTCTGTTTTGGGAATGGGCATGCAGGTTATGCACATCCCCCTCCACAATATAATGCTGTATTCGGATCTATTTATTGGGGAAATGGTAGGCATGTGTCCGACACTGCCTATTGTGGGCATTGCACTCCTTTTAGGTAATGGTGTGGCAGGAGAGCGTGTGTGGGCTGACAGTGGACCACCGCCTACATCTTCCTGTGTTGCCGCCCACTTTACCTGAAAAACCTTTCGTTAAGAGCGTAAAGAAATCCTCCTGTGAGGTCCGAGCAGGTGCCATTACGTGCAGTAAGATGCATGCCAGAGATGATGCTTTGCGTAATAAAACCAGGTATGCGTTTTTCATGTTGGACTCACCTCTGCCTGTGCCGCTTGATGAGTTAAGCATAGAACAAAAACAAGATCCGTCACTCAGAATTATATCCAAGCGGGCACTCCTCGGAGAGTCCGTAGAGTTACTTTGTCTGTAACGGGGTACTCGTGAGGAAATGGAGATGTCCACTAAACAATCCTACGACCGATCCACTTTATCAGCTTGTCATACCATCCAAATTTTGTACCATGGTGCTGAAGGGGTCTATGGGGAGTCAAGACACAGTGGTGTCAGGAAACCTTTCAAATGGGTCCTGGCCCATTACATCTGGGCACAAATGAAAAAAGATGTTGCTGTTTTTGTTAAGGAATGTGACTCTTGTCCACGGGAGCGCAGACGCCAAAAATGTCTGCAGTCAGATACTGCAGCGGGGCTAAGTGCATCTAAAGTTACGCCATGACTTTTGTGCCTGGCTGCCTCACTCTATAGGCTACAGGCCTGCTTGCTTTCTATTTTGTGTCCTTTCCATTCTCTCTTAAAAGTGCTTCCTAGGTACCAGGTTGCTGAAGGTGGGGATGAGTGACCCAAGAATGACTGCGACAAGCTTTGCCAGCCAATAGAAGTAATGTTTTTGCTTTAAGTGTGAGTATGGTTATGAATTAAACTAAGCTATAGATTTAAGATGAGTTGGTAACAGTGTTATTTTTTTTTTTAAATACCCGTACAATGAATTGAATTATGAATTAGAAACATAAGCATAATGTAGTGTTATTATAATTTTGTTTTGTGCTTCTTTCCGGGGTTGGAACCCCGTTTTCATTATTTACCTGGCCAGTACCCCAGGTGCGTATAAAAGACCAGGCCTGCTCTGCCAGCGAGCTCTCTCCACTCCACCTAGCAGCACGTCTTTATCCTCCTTTTGTTTTGCACTGATTCAACAGCCTCGCTAACAACATTCACATCCACTCATCAGCAGACACCCTGACTTACTGATACACTCATATATCCTTATTACTGCATTTAAATAAACATGAACTACTTGCAATTTTAACATGTCTCCCTGACATTTGTCACAGCTTTTGAGCCGGTCGTGACAAATTTTAGTTATAAAATATCTATCAATATCAAACCTCTTTTAAAATAAACACCAGTATCTTTTTGGTGTGCTATTTGTTTTCTGGCTGTGGGTGTCCTTAACCCTATAAAATAAATATCTTCTTGATAAATTAATATAGCATACTTCTATTAACAAAAAGTGACATTAGTCATTAAAGAATAATTACTGTTCTTTGAAAGATCAGAACCACTCTCAGATAAGCCGCATAAAAGAGAATGGTGAACATAGTCCAGATTAATGTGTGACTCTATTATCCCTAGCAGACAAGTACTGTCATCTATTCTCAAAGCAGAACAGCGGGACATTTTTCCAGGTGTGATAGATTTTTATTACGACAGGGCATTACTGAAAAGCATCTCTGGCAGCAAGCCCATAGCCAACCAGGACAACACAGCTCTCAGCGGGGGCTTTGTAAATTCATAGTCAGTGAATCACACTTGATTTATCTCACCCAACATCTCAATCGCTTCAAAAATAGACCATTTACAAACACTCCAAATATATTGGTCTGCCCGCACAGTAATCTCTACTTTGTGACCGGGCAGAATGAAGAGTAGCTAGCAGAGTGGAACGACAATAAGAGGATTTCATAGCTGAGTGTTATGACACAACTTTGCATTATGGTTTTAGCCGTGCCTGAAAAGCTCTAATTAAATTGGCAATGACTGGACAGAGGACTATTTGAGCGCTACCGTTGGCATTGTTGGGTGACTAAACAGAATCCTCGCTGACTCATGACACAAGCTGGACCAGCAAGGATGACCTTAAGTTACACTCAGATAATAGCAGTCTTTGCACATTCAGATAAATTAGTGAAGATTTGTGTGCAGTGATGTTTATTTGCCATATTAAACTTGTAATGGTGGTTATTTTTCAGGAATATGGAGAGTGACTTTTTTTTAAGGCATTCTTCTTCTAGGGCTAGCAGTGAAAGAAATGGTGTGGATGGCTTATTGGATGACTGGCAGAATGGTAGGTGATTCCAGACACATAAACCCTGCAAACTTGTCCACACCTTGTCAGCACATGCTTTTACCCAAGAGTCATTTGTCATTATGTCCTACGTTGTTGTAAGGCCTGCAGTCCCAGCAGTTTGTGGAGTCTGCTTGTCCTCCCTGTGTTACCCTGATTCGGCCTGAGCACTCCTACTCCTACTGGGCTCCCTCCCACTGTGCAAAGACATGATTAAGTGACAGTGAATTGGTTGAATCCAAGTGAATACTGTAAATGGGAGAGTGAATGGTTGTCTGCCAGTAAATGCCTTTAAGCGTCATCCCTGGCCAGCGTGTACTCGTCTGAGGCCCAAAATGACAGGGATTGGCTTCAGCCTTGCAACCGCTGAGGTACAGTAAATAATTGGTATAGAATAAAGCAGTTAATATACTTGTATGCTGTCTAATCCACCTACAATTGTCAAAAACCTGTAGGGCTGGGCAATGTAACATTTGGTATCAGACACCATTTGTTTTTTTCTTGTATGGTATAACTTCCATGAGCGCATTCCCTGGGGACATTTTTGCCGGTTTTGTTCCAGTACAACCCTTGAATGACTTCTTTCAATATTTGACTGTAGTTGTTATTTTATTTTTTAATATTATATTTTATATTGTGTTTACCTTGTTTGCAAAGATAAGATAAATTCAGAAGCATTCAAATCTGAGTCAGTGTGTTGTTGAACACACTGAAGATGGTATTGAAAAATACCATGACATACATTTTTGGTTATATTGTCCAGTCTTACAAACTAGTGTACTGTTTGTTTCATCTCAAGCCTACACATATTGCAGTGTTTTCAAAAAATGACCTTTTTGGTACCCTATCTGGGTGATATAACAGGCTTCCCAGGAGAGTCCCAGAAAGTCTTGTTGATATTTGCTTATTGCAGCATTTTTGGCATACCATCAAATGTGACCTTTTAGAGATTTTTTTAAAAGGAGGAATATTGCAGTCCCCTAAGTTCAGACACTCAAATGGGATTTTGAATTTGGTGGATTAAACAGTCACTATTAAGATCTATAACAACAGAGCAAAAAGATGTAGGGATGGGGACAGATGGTTATTTTAGTGAGGAGAGCTTTTGTTAAGTGTGTGGTGGCTGAGTCAGGCCCAAGCCTATCAGCAGAAAGAACGTAGGCGGGGCCGTTTAGTAATGGCATAAATTAACAAGTGTCAAAATCTCTGCTACTGCCATTACTGCAGGCCCATTTGAATCCACCTACACTGGCCTTTGTATGACTGCTGTCTCTGGGGTTTGACGTTCAATATTTTGCAGTGCTGTTCTTGTAGAGTCAGCAGGCTGGTATTATGATAATGTAAAATCAAGGTTGAATCCTAAACCACTCCCCAGTTCCTATATAAGCAACTATAGTAATGTAGTAATGAAGAGGTGTTCGAATGACTTGTTGACACAGATTCAAGGCATGCAAAGTTTCCCATAATGCATCAGGAAAAGCAGTGAGCAGCAATGGTTATTAGCATGATTTGCCAGAGCAGAAAAGTGATAGAAAAACAGGCTAGAATACAAACATTTTTCTAATTTGTTTCTGTGTAATAAATGACAATTATCAACCAGTGACCTGAAGATCTGGGCATTCTGCTCTCATCTGAGTAAGGGACGCTCCCATTGGATGGTTAGTTTACATGGCTTATCAACATTGAATGATTTGTCATGGAAAATTAATTTGGGAAAGTAATAAAATAATTGCAGGATTATATTGGTCTACCACTGAACTCGCTGTAAGTAGAGAGGCAAGCTCTTGATGTTTGTTTTTGTTTTTTTTTGCATCAACCAGCAAGGTTGCTATGTTGCTGATGGGAGGATTTGGTAAAGAATAAATCTAAATAAATAATAATAATATTCACTTCTCAGTTCTCAGCTAACATTTGCTTTCCTTTGCTGGTTACACCTCCAGTGTTTTGAAGAGAAAGTAATTCAAAATAATTCAAATAATTAAAAGTAAGCAGCAGTGCATTTATATATTATTTAAGGTGAGAAACGCCACTGGATGTAATTCAAATTCCACTGTAGTGTTGTCTGAGTTTCTTATAGAAGTATACTTTGTGGGTTTTGCAGATGTTCACTAATAGGACACAATACAACCCACTATACAGTATGTGGTCTTTTAGGTTTATCATCATCCCAAGCTAGGGATGTAACGATAACACATTTTTTCAAACCCAGTATGAGTACTTCCATATGAGTACTTGCTGATACTGTGTAACTGAACTGTGTACTGATACGAGTACTTATAAAGGCATTACCTTTATATAGTTACTTAATATCTCATTCATCTAATGCTGAGTTGTCTTTTTTGGTGTATATTTCCGCCTCGCTTTGCTAAGCTACAGCACAGAGTGGTTTGTTTAGGCATCAACATGGACATGCTTATTTAAAAGCTTTCTCCACAATTCTCCACTTCTGAGTCGATATTTTTGTATTTATTTATTTATTTAATTTGTTTGTTTTACAGACAGAGCATCCAAGCATAACTAGCTAAGATTCGCCAGGATCACACAGCGGCGGACATAATTAGCAACAGTACTCATTATGTTTTATGAAAACAACACCTGCTTGAGACTCTACATTGGCATAATTTTCAGGACAATTAGGACAACATTTCGGACAATTGCTTGGATTTTAGGAGTGCCTTATATGATCTGGGTCATCTGGTTGCAAACCTGAGCATAATGTACAGTCTGTTTTACTTTTATCTCCATAGTTCACTTTAAAATCACTTAATTACTTAATTACTTCTCACTGCTTATTTGAGAGGTGAATGTCATGTGACGGCAATGAAAAAATGGTATCGGCCCACTTTTATGAATCCATGCGTGTTGTATCTGGTATTGGTATCGGTGCATCCCTATCCCAAACCAGTCTGGCCATTCTCCTCTGTCCTCTGGCATCAGCAAGGTATTTTTGCACAGAGGGATGCCACTCACTGGATATTTTCTTATATTCAGTATCTCAGTAAACCCACCAGCCCGTCTGGCACCAACAACCATGTCACATTTAAAGTCAGCTTTCTGCTCTATTCTGATGCTCAGTTTTAACCTCAGCATCATGACCATTTCAGCATGGTTAAATGCATTGAGTTCCTACCCTGTTATTTTTGTTCCTACACTTACAAGCATTCAAACAGGTTTATCTAATAATTTGGCCCATTTTTAATATTGCACTGCTAGATAATGACTGAGAGGTTATGGGCTAGGGAGTGGTTTTGGGACACAGCCTAATTCTCCCCAGATTTGAACAATAAAAACAGTGCTGCAATTGGTCTGATTAAACTGCTATATTTAGAGTGTGTTAAACAAAGCAAGGCCATGGCGCTGATGTAAAATTGAGACTCTGTCATAAACGCTCGGCACCTAGTGACTAATCTCTGTCTGCCTCTCAGCTCACCCCAGCAGCGGCCTGACGGGAGAGGGCATTCATCTGCACAGGAGATAGGCCGATGCGGTCCCTCATCTCCTATGGATGTCATTAATTTGTTTCGAAGCAGCAGCTACTTTAATGAGCTGCTAATATTAAATGATATTAAAGGAGAAGTCAGAAGTAAATCAGGCAGGGCACATCCTGGAGAGCAGATCTATTTTAGACGAGCTGGCGGCTGCAATTTGAATGTGATCATGTTTTCTCGGGGATGAGCTTTCCAGGGAGAATTGCTGCTTAAATCAGATGGAACAGAAAAAAATATTGTGCTGTTTTTAAGATATTGCAGTTGTATTGGAGAGCCGAAAAAAATTCCAGAAAAGCATTATGACAAATTTTCATGCCTGCCATTTTATCAGCAGTCAGCTAACAATTATGTTGTTTATTGGCAATGATTGATTTGAAAGTGTTCACAGCAGTCCTAGTTTATTCTGCATTAATTACTTGTTATGCTTAATTACTATAAACTTTGCTCAGGCCAGAAAAATCACTGATAAAAAAAAAGCTGGTGCCCAACTATCTAACATGATGTTATACGCAATAACATTGAGCAAAGTAGATGTTTTATCAATGAGTGTATCGCGTATCATTAACTGTTAATATGGTAAATATTAGCTAAATCTATATTCAAGTATTCATTAACAACTCTGCAATTGGGGGGCGCCTTAGGGTTAGTGCTCTTGCCCGTCAGCAAGGAGGTTGTGAGATCGATCCTCGGGCCAGCTGTCACACAGTGTCTCTGGGTGTAGCCTGCTTGTCCTCCCCATGTTACCATAGGTTCTATCTGGGTACTGCGGCTTCCTCCCACCGTCCAAAAACATGCATGTGTTAGGTGAAGTGGTGACTCTAAATTGCCCCTAGTGAATGAATGTGAAAGTGGATAGGTGTCTGTGTATGTGTGTGTGTGTGTCAGCCCTGCGACTAAGTGGCCACTGCCCAGGTTGTACACCACCTAAGGCCCATAGTTACTGGTATAGGCTGCAGTACCCACGACCCCTAACAGGAATAAGTCAAAGAAGATAACAGGGTAGCCCAAAGGTCTTAAAAGTATTAAAACTGTATTAAATTTGATGTTGTCAAAATCAAGGCCATAGGTAATGAATTTTGCTAATCTAAGCCTTAAATTTCTTAAATATTTCTGTTAATTTTAAGTATATAAGCACTGACGCCACAACAACAGTATCTACAATTTGCATATCAAAGATACTTTATTATTGAAATTTATGATTCACTTTTATCTATTTTTTTTATAATTTTTTATTGCAGCACTGGAGTTGTTTCATCTGTATTTGGCTTTAAAATGAAACCCTTGAGTTTCAGTGATAAAGTAAGGAAAATCTGTAAAATGTAAATTTTATACAGATTATTCATCTGTCATTTACAATGCAGGCATCAAATTTCAATCTAATCAACATTAAAAAGGCTTAAATCGGTCTTAAATTTCTTTTGACAAAATCTGGAGCTATCCTGGATAAATGAATGAACTCTGTAACTGACTCCATTCTAGGAGAACATGAATGCAGCACTTTTTCTGGCAAACCCCAAACAACAAACATTTTCTTCCATTTTCTTCCAAACTTGTCGCTCATGTTCCCTGTAGATGTACCCTCACTGCACTCCACTTTGTGCTGTGACCTCTTCCACTGAAGGCAGTTGCAGTTATTTGTGCTCTGTCCTGGGGCACAGGCGCTGACAAACACTCACTACTCATCTTCTCACCTTCCAGGATTCTTGGCCTTGGTTTTTGGGCTGTATTTTTTTCTCTCGTCTTGTCGCGGGGCAAGACCGGAGTTAGCCAAGTCACGGCCGCTGTGTTCATCCTGATGTCATCCGGGGCCAAATTTAGACTGGATGGATTTTCAATGGTGTGACCACAGCTGTCCTCAAATGGTTCCAGCAATCACAAAACACAGCCACCAGTAATGTTTATTACAGTTTTAAAAGGCTGTATTAGTATTTTGGAAAAGCTCTTTTATGAGATACTTTTGATAATTATTTCTTGACAGTAAATATTGATGAGGACACTTCACTTCAGTGCTTTAGTAAATGTGTTGTCAGAAGAAGATATTGACATTGAAGACATTTTTATTCAGACATTGAAGCTCTAATACATTTTAATCAGAGGATTAAAAGAGAAACAAGCTGATACGATGAAAATATAAGCCATATACAAAACCAGAATCTTTGCTCCTGTCTGCTTCTCCAAATAGTGGATGAGAGTGGTTTACATAAAAATTAAAAATCTTAAGATATCTCATAAAACCTCCACAAAATTCAGACAGGAATTTTAGACAGAAGGTTGGTTGTGGCTGTGAATGAAACATAAACCAGGATGTTGCCAATAACCACATTCAAATGTATACATTTCTTTTCTCTCCTTCATGCATATGCATTTGTAATGGCTCCACTCCCTTACTGGAGAACGTGCTGCTTATAACTTCCAAGGAGGCATGGTGTATGAACGACTTTTTAAAGAACCATAGAGGGCAATTGTTGAGGTCAATACACCTATTATCAATATTGGTGCAATAACCATGTCACAGTTATCCACTTGATGCGGACATTTTTGCTGTGTAATTATGTATTTTCCTCGCTGCCACATGCTCTACTCACACTCATTACTCAGCCGTCCTTGTCACATTGCCTGTGATGTGATGAGAATCGTCTTCTGAGCAATGCTTTCAAATATGGAGCGGTGATGTGCTGTGTTTTTTTTTACATTGTAGGAGATAATCTGGTGGTTTTACTGAGTAACGGGAGATGGGCAGGGCATAAGGAATGGGGGTATGACAACTAAACAATGCCAGCAGATACAAAAAGTTACACCATTGTAGGAGCATATTAAAGTAGCACTAGTTCTGGTAAAGCCCAAACTACACTTCCCAAACTTATCCTTTTCACTTCCTTTAGACTACCTTTACTCCACTGCACTTTACTTTTTGCTTCACCCAAAGGCAGTTTCAGCCAAAGGATCCAACTCCTTTGTAATGATGGTGGTTAATCCACACAAAGATACATGAACTTTTTAAAACTATGCACGCAACATAGGAAAGTGAAGTGTAATGGACCACAAGTCGAGTACAAGGCCTCCACTCTGCTCACGACATTAAGTCAGTCCTGCAATATAACACTCCTAACATGCACCTCGTCAGCACAAACTGTTGGCCTTCCTCCAGATGCTCTCCAGACATCGTACATACATGACACCAAGTGAGGAGCTGTGTTAGTTCACCAGTAGGCTGCTCCAAATAGTCAGGATTAGATCTGGAGAAGATTTAAATGAATGAAGAACAACAAAGGTAGGGAAAAAGTCCAGATATGTTTTGGCATCCTTGAAGAAGATGTGTGATACAGGCTTAAGTTACACAAAACCCTGGCGTCGTTCTTTAAAAAATGTTCCCATCACTAGCCCAAGTTTATTTTATCATAAAAAGGCTACAGTAATTCCATGTTTTTGTTTTTGTATTTAAGGAAAAACTGTAGCAACCTTGTAGCTTATTGTAACAGAAATGATTATCATGAAAAACAAGAAGAATGAAGAATCATAGGCATTATTTTCTTATTTTCAAGGCACCTATCAACATTGGATTAATGACTGTTGCTAATAGAGAACGTTTCTCATTCAGCTATGAGCTATTGTCTGTCTAAATTTAGCAATAGAAGTTTAAACGTATCCCTTAAAAAATTTGATGTCACGTAATTGGTCTAGTTTTACTTTTTAATTAAAAAAAAGGAATAGCTATGATGGTGTTAATAGGGACAGATAAAACAAGAAAGTACTGTACTATATATATATACTCACTTTTCAACCAGTATTTTAAAATGTAACAATACGGTGATAATTATAATATCAGGCCAATGTAATTTGAACTAGATTTATAATGTGCCATTCACTAACATTAATACAGCATCGTCTCACCAATTGGATGAAATAGACCACATGACTTTCACTAACGCTGATGATGTAGTGAGCTGATATCGTCCAATTAAAAACCATACACTTAGCCCCGAGGCTGTATTGATCCTAATCAGAAATATTTGATTTGTATAGCATCTCGGGCCCGCTTTGATTTGTCTGGCTAGGGATCTCACAGTCAGCATTCCCTCTTGTTCTTAATTAGGTGTATTTATTTCTGTGGCGGAAGGGTAAGGTGGTTGGGTGTGTGTGTGTGTGTGTGTGTGTGTGTGGGGGGGGGGGTTGTCAGTGAAATTGTTTATAGAGCATTGATCGCCCAGACTAATTCTCATTGCATTCATTCACAGTTGCTCTGGTTCGTTTAGTGGTCTCCTGGGGGCTGTTGGGCCACATCCATGACGACACCAGCCTAGAAACCTCTGCAACTGTTACTGCGCCCTCTGCTCATTCCATGACCCACACTAATGACGGAAATGGACATCCAACTGTAAACCATTGTAGCCAGGGTGAATGGATGGACAGATGTGAGTGAGTCACCACATATGTGACTTTAGCCATGTTTCCACAAGAGCAGTAAATAGTGATGTGACATCAGAGGAACAAATTTGTCCTGGTGCAGAGTGGCCTGAAAGCCTGGAGTTAAAGCCGTATACTGCTGTAGTTAGTTTCTGCTTCTGTACCATGGGCGTGCCGTGAGGGCAAGCAAGGCAAGAAGTGCTTGACTAATCAAATCTAATAAAAACTATTAAAACTTAAACGAAATTAAATCGCTATCTCTCCAAACATTTAATTTTGCTGTTCACTTCCATATTGTATCAGTCTATTACCTGCTTTCAGTCACTCTGTTTTTTTCTGCACCCTGCTGGCCACTCCAGGTACTGTCAAGGCAAGCTAGGTTGCCTCTCTGTCATTCATTTCTGTCATTTTCACCTCCGTGGAGGCGGAGTCATGGTGCACTGTTTCTGCCTGGGGCTTGTCAAGCAGAGGGACCAGCAGCTTGTTTTGGACACTCATGCATGCATGCTGTGGTCAATTTCAGGCTCAGTGACAGAGATCGCTGGCAGCGGGCGATCAGCAGCGCACTGTGCAGCTTACGGCTCCATACATTACAGTGTGCATGCGCCGCGTCAGACAACACAACTTTCTACAAGTATCCGCAGCCAAAGTGTCTAACAGCGTTTCTACAGATAATGTAGCTTAAACCCTGTTCATGTTTCTCGTGTGAATGTGAGTGAGTGAGTGGTTGGTGGTGGTCGGAGGGTCCGTTGGCGCAGATGTGTGCAGCCGCGCTTCTGTCAGTCTACCCCAGGGGAAACTGTGGCTACAAAATGTAGCTTACCACCACCGAGTATGGAGTGAATGAAATACCCCTTCCCTACTGTGTGTAAAGCGCTTTGGGTGACCTGTGTCATAGTAAAAGCGCTATATAAATACCATTCCCATTCCCCTTTCCCTCATGAGTACAAGCTGGTGCATAAAAGTGCGTGTCATATAAATATAGCCTCACGTACATTGTTAAGTGTCAGACATGTTTGTAAGAAGTGGAGCTGGAGTGGAGAGGAGCCAGGGGGCCGCACCGGGGACTGGATGGGAATATTACAGAACTGTGAATGAACTGGGCACTGGTTATTCTGGACAAACTCAGCTGTAGGAAATACAGGACGTTTCTTCTAAAAAGTAGTATATGTCATAGTTTGTAGTTTTCGTTGAGAAATGAAGTGAATGAATGAAGTAATGGCAAAAAGAATGACCGTGTTCTAGTTAGCATTGGCATTTTGCCAGCATCTCGTAGAGCGACCTACCTGTTCCCAAGTTACATAGTCATAGAGGACCATAACAAAAAGTGATCAGAGGTCAGAGCAGGGGCAGTTCGTCCCGCTAAGAGTTGATGCATCACTGATATTATTTTTGGAACAAAAAACTATACAGTGTTTCTTTAAATAAGAAATATAATAGTTATTTTCAAAGTGAGAGCTGTACAAAGTAAACTCTTTCTAAAACTGCACGTTTTTGCTAATAAAACACCTTCTCTTGGAATATTAATGTTGTTTTTCACAAGCACAAGCCATGCTTTATTGAAAAAAAGTCCTTTCATTTAATTTTTTTTTTAACTTCTCTTACTTCTCTGAGCCGTATCTAGTGTCTGATCAACACATAGCAGTGTTTAGCTACAATTTTTGGTAAGAGGACGACATAGTTGGGACCCTTGGCCAAACCTTCTTTACAGACGCTTCAGAGACTGCTTGGAACCTTATCTGTACTGAACCCAACCATTCCATAATGTTCTAGTGGCAACAAGGAGTAAGGATTCCAAAGAGGCCCACAATAAATGTACCACAGTATAATACATTGTTCTCTGGTGGTGTGTGGGCTGTTTTTGAATAGTTGGTGCGGTTCTCTTGTCTATGTACAGTAATATTACACATGAGGAGAACTTGTAACATTACAAACCCATTCCAGTTTTGGTGTTGCAGTAGTAATTTTAATATGTCACTAGTTGCATGAGTAGTTAGTTACATTTACATAATTTTTTTAAAGCTTTTACTCAAGCAACATTTTTGTTGACTTTTACTCGAGTATAGCTTTTATGTACTTTTCCATAACAAGGCAATTGTTTCAGTGTCTGTCCAAAAGTTGATGGTGAAAATATTTTGGCATCACTGATAGTTCAACACTCCTGAATTAAATCTAGCTCTGTCACTGAGGTGCAGAGAGTGCTGCAGCCTTTTTCCGAAGGGCCACAGGCTCTAACTACTGGGCAGTCCCACTGGGACATATTTCCCTGGTACAGGACCAAGCAATTTCATTCAAATCCCACTGGTCATGCGCCTCTCCAAATGGTGTGACCCAGACTATTTCCTGGTTCTTACTGCATGACAAAGTAGTCTACAGCTTCACAACAACACATAACCTAACTTCATATATCTATGGCTCTTGACTTGGGCTTGGTATACTACAGATTACATACTATAAAATGGGGCTGTACAATATATTGCAAATTTATTATAATATCCATTATGCAAGAAACTAAATAAATAGCAATAAATTTCATTCTCCAAATTATTGTCCAGTTAGCCTCATATCTGACGGTTGGGACCAAAGTTTAAATCGTCAGAAACTGAATCCTGGTTTAGACCTGGTAAAGTCCTGGTTTTGTTCTAGTTTAGTCCCGGTTTAGCCCTGGTTTGTTTTAATTGAGTCCTGTTTTTACCAAGGGTTGGTCTTTATAAAATAAATTTGAATTTAACTTGTAAGCTATATAAAGATATCCAGATATCACTGGTCATATTGTTATTGCAATATTTATTATCACATATAGCAATTTTTTTTAATATTGTGCAGTTCTATTAAAAGTATGTTAAAGGTATATAGAATGCCAATAATGGAATCAAAACAAGGTCTTTCGAGGTATTTTAGACAGACAGAACTTTATAGTTAAGGTTGCTTGAACTAACATCCAATAGTGCCATTTCAGACTGGAGGTGAACGTGCCATCACCGGTGGCTGATGGAAAATAATGGCAATTGTGTTACTGTGTTGGACACAAAAGATGATTGCTGCTCAACCACAGCGTCGTGTGCTCCTGCAGAGAAAGTGAAACTAATCCCGTGTGTCTGCACCACTCTCACGCTCGAGTTTATTGCTTTGTACATCATGCTTTGCTGTTACCTAAATATGTTCTTATAATCTTTATAAATATTTTTATCAATTTGTGGTTGTTGTGAGGGGGAGGTCTTACTGTGCATTGTAAACTATCACTTAGCATAATCTGTTGCTTCCATTCTTTTTTTCCCATCTTGAAGACCTCAGTCTCAGAGTGTCGACTTGGTTGTTAGCACTCTTGCCTCACATCAAGAAGGAGCAGGTCCACTGGTGCAATTACAGGACTGTGTGGGGCCTTTCTATGTGGAGTTTACATGTTCTTCCCGTGTCTGTAAGGGTTTTCTCCGGGTCCCCAAAAACCTGAAACATGCACAATAGGCTAATCCTCCTTCTATGTAACCCTGACCAGGATCCTGGCTCAAGATCTGGAGAAGGCTCCCCGGCGCTGTTCTGCGGTCGCCTACTGCTCCTGACAGGTTTTCCCAGTGTGGCATTGAGGGATGGGTCAAATGCAGAGAACAAATTTCCCTTTGGGGGCAACAAGGTCTACTTTAAAAGGTTTGAGTGACATTGATCCAAATAGTGACCCATGTTAGTTGATATAAAGTATAAAAAATTATCTGGTGGCAAATAGCTTTAACACAAAACAGTGAGTTGAAATCTACAAATAGTACAACTTCAGCTACTAATAATATTTTACTACTTATTAAATATATATTGAAGTTGTGCAGTTATTCCAGACCTGACATGAAATCTATCAATAAAGAAAATTTGAGATTTTACAATCTTGGCATAAACATATGAGGAAAAACATGGAATTGCATAGAAACATATGGAACCTTTAAAAATGATCAGCTATTATTTGATGTAGCACAAAGGTTTATGCTTTACTGAAATGAATGCTATTTTATGGCATAAATCTCAGTTTAGCAGTCTTTGATGAGGAAACACAGGTCTAATAACCATGTATAACTCTGGGGCCTTCGTGTAGTGCTATTTTGGGCTTGTAGCCTTTTGCTGGTGTTTAGCTGGTGTTACCTAAATGCTTGTAAATGTAGCAGATAATTACTGAGCCACACTCTAATGTTCTCTACCCACTCAGTGACAACACTCACATCAAGTCACTTAGTTTTCATTTCCTCAAAGCATTATGTTTTCACACCATTATTTCATAACTACAGCTCTACATTTTAATTGCCTCCCTGTATCGGTGCATAATGATTACAAATAAACATTACATGTGACAATAAATATTACAGATTCTTTTACAAGACCTGATCAATGTTATTAAAATCAGATGTGTTTCTTCTTCCAGTCCCCAGCCTGCTCTGCTCTCCGGAGGACTATCCGAGTGTGTGTCAGTGTTTGACCTATGCAGCACCTCCCGTCAATACTGGACCAATGAATCACCGCTCCTCTGTCAGTCGCCTCCCGCCTCTCCGGGTAAGACCAGCTGATCCATCACCCACAAAAAAACCTATAGAGAAAAATGGGCTGAAATCATTAAGAGGCAAGCTACACACCTTCCTTCGAATATTATTGATGTTTTCTTAAATTGATGTCTGTGTTGGCGCAGAGGCTAATAAATGGTTTTGATCGGGGCAGAAATGAAAGGCCAGGGAGAATGAGAGTGTTAGTGCTACTAATGGAATAATGTGGCTGATTGTGGGTGT
This sequence comes from Bostrychus sinensis, assembly GCA_020698575.1. Lineage (NCBI taxonomy): Eukaryota > Metazoa > Chordata > Actinopteri > Gobiiformes > Eleotridae > Bostrychus > Bostrychus sinensis. Next base: position 7,112,093 of record CM036257.1, on the reverse strand, counting down.
AAATAGGTATTATATACTAGGTATTATAGATTAGCTAGAGTGACAGACAGATGATGTGCGGTCCCCTCCAGACCTGGCTTTAATATACATGTCTGCATCAAATAACACAATTATTATGAATCACAAGAAACAATGCACTAAAGAGCTATTGTCTGTGTTATGACTGCTAGGAGTGTAAAATGTTTCACCTTTTATCAAAAACTCTAGTCTTATTCTAGATCTAAAAATATACTCTTTATATAACCTTAGGCTAGCGAAGGCTGTAAGTGAAGGGGTTAATTCCCTGCTTTTGGTGCATGAGCTCAATGGTTCGATTCCCTGACTTCAGCCACAATAAGTGCTAACCCTGAACCTGGTGGAATGGGGAGGGTTGCGTCAGGATGGGCATCTGGTGTAAAAACTTGCCAAAGTAGTACAGATCTATATCTATAGTAGAAGTACTTGGCAAAATAATGATATTATATAGGCAATATGTAGAAATAACAGTACTCAACAAACAAATGATTTGATTAAACATAAAACAATAACAATATTGTATGTAAAGTTTACTTTACTTCCCTCTACAAACTGCTACTACTGCATGTGTTACTTTTTATAGTAGGCTACTGCCATCACTATTGCTCTTGTACAAGTCCTCCTAATACTACTATTACTACTATTACTACTCGCATGCCTCCCCATAATTTACTCTTTACTTGTGCACTCAGAAAATACATTTTCTTCCAAAAATAGGGATGTAATGATAGTTAATATAGCGATGTATAGATTTTTTATTCCTACAATGCAACTATATCGATATGCATTACCTCGTATCGAATTGTATAATTTTTTAAGTAGTGTATATCAATATACAAGGAAAAAAAATATAATATCAAAAATATTAGCATTAGAAATGTGCATGTCAAAATAAAACCAAATATGTCTCTTTGGATGTAATTTTTGTCTTTTTAATGAAATACTGTATAATGTTATATTCAACTTTGCTTTGCTCTCTGACAGCTGGACATCAACCATGGCTATGATGCTGGATTTCAGAGTTTACTTTTCTGATTTTTGGCAAAAAGCTGCTGTATCGATTGTATCAATACCAAAGTGTTGAATCATATCAAATCGTTTTGTTTTTAATTAGCCAATATCGTTTTTGAATATGATCAAAACAATTCTAATCGATAAATATTGTACTGTTGCAAAAACGTTGTTACACCCCAATCCAAAAATCTTTTGACCTTGGCATAGAAGCCAGTGATGTTTTGTATACTGTAGGAAAGTAAAAACTGATATATTCCTTTGAGGATCCATAAAAAATATGCCCCCTGGCAACACATGTCCAAATAATAAAAAGACAGAATGACATTATTTAAATGATACGTCTGAAGAAGTCCTATGTAAGAAATGTGGATGGGGCACAAAAGCTGGCTCTTACCTAGCAGTAAAAAATCCAGCACTACCCTTATGTTTGTATTTTATCTGAACGAGGACTCCAGATCTATCGAGACAGGAAACCAGTGTGTGAGATTTATGCTCTTTGATTTAAAGCGTTAAACATCTTCTCACTCTCAGTGCTTACAGGGAGGGCCATGAGGGAACCACCACTGCAATGCACCAAAACAAATGACTAGAATCCATTAGGTCTTTCTGATTGGGAGATAGAATTCCCTGTTGTTTCTTCTTTTCCATTTTCTGTTACAGCCCTCTGTTTGTTTGTCCCTGCGGTCTCACTCAAATCAACATTGACTCAATAAATGTGTCAATAGAGAATAACATTTATGCTGCACTGTATTGAGTGGCTTGCAGAAAAGTTGAAAAATCTGCATATGAAATACAGGGTTGTAGATCAGTGGACTTTTATTTACTTAAAGGACAAAATTGTTAATATATTTCAGCAGTTTATTTATTTGGAATAGGGCATGTGCTATTCTATAGAGTAATAATGTGTTATTGACTACTTGCAATGTTAATTAAGAGGAAGGACAAATAAAACTGTCACACTGCCTAAATGAACTTGTGGTGGATCTCTGAAGACAACCAAAACACTACTAACTACATTAGTAGTTAGTAGTCAATATGACTACTAATATTAAGTCAATATGATAATAAGTTTATTATCACTAATTTCAGTTTTAGTGACTTCATTATAAAGTATTCTCTATCCTCAGACATAAGCATTTCAAGTTGGGGTCAGTAATTTTTTTTTTTTACCTCAGTGCGAAGTTGGTAACATACTCACCTTGGAATCAGAAGGTTGTGGGTTTGAGGCCTACGTCTGTTGACATGGTGCTAGGTCCTTCGTAGTGGTGTAATAGTAGTTGTTGTCCAAGGAAAATTGTACTTTACAAAATTTTACACTCAATACTTCTTACTTTTACTCAATTGATTATTATGAACTACTGTATTTTTACTTCTAGTAATATTTTAAAGTAACAGCAATTTTATTTGAGCATAATTTTTAATATGTTATAATTTGAAAACAAACATACAGTATCCTGTATACAAACAAAACCTTTACGTACATCCACCGCTTTTTAAAACTAAAAACAAAATGTTGCACTCCCCTTTGAAGTTAGCTCAGATGAGGCTGTCAGAGTTTGACAACAAATACTTCTATAGTTTGTACAACTTTCTCACACCACAAAACTGGACTAATGTCATGTCACATGTTAGATATTTTTTGGCGTGTGGATATGTGAAAAAAAATCCTGGGAGGCGAGAGCAGAGAGATACATTGGGTTAATTTGCAGTCCAGAACCGAACTGTATTCTCTCTGTATATGCACCACATGGTCTACAAAATGAGTATACTGTGGCACCTTGCCGATATTTGGAGGACGCGGCTTATTGCATGGTCAAGTGAACAAAGGTGAAAGAAAGTTGTTTTTATTCTTCAAACAGCTGTGTTCTGACAATTCAGTATTTTATTAGTCTGTCCAAAGTGAAGCTTCTGCCAATGCTTCTTTATGTGTGTAATAACTGTTGCATTAGCAGAATACTACATATTTTTTATTGGATGCTGCAAAATATTTTTTTAACATGCAAAGTAATTACAAGGGAAGATCTGGACCTCACGCTGAGGGGAGGCTTTGCAAGGGGAATAAGTAAAAATGACTTTGAAATGACTTTACTGTTAATGGGAATGTCAGGGGAGCACTGGGCAGACTTTCTAATTATCAATAGACTCAAATAACACAGCAGGTGGTGGTAATGTACTACTAAGGATATCAACTGCCAAAACACATTCATTCATTCATATTTATTCATATGACAAGGGACAAATTGTGATGGCTAGACGACTGGGTCAGAGCTTTCCCAAACTGCAGCTTTTTAGAGGTGTTCCCGGACTGCAGGAGTCAGTAACTACCAATAGTGGTCTATGGAAGGAACAGTGGTGATCTGGCGTCAAGTGATGCATGTGGGGAGTGAAGGCTGGTCTGTGTGGTCCAATCCAAAATATGAGCTCCTGTAGCTGAAGAACTACTAAAGATATTAACACACAGTTAATACACAGTGCATCATAGTTTGTTGCGTATGAGGTTCATATGAGGATGAAATAACCATCAATAATAGCAGGGTGGTGGAAAAGGTCCTGCTTTAGCCCTTGGTCATAAATGTAAGAAAATTATTATAATAACAAGAAATCTAAACAAATTAACAAACGACAAATGTGTGAGTCATATATTGGACTTGAACACTTCACTGTAGCGCTGACGTAAAGCCGCCTCGGTCTTTGTTCCTCCAAGGTCAGGAACTTTACGCCTACGCCATCGATTTCTGAGCCATCTGACGGCCATATGCTCAGAGTCTTAGCACCGATGAGAAAAATGATAGAAAATAAATGAAAAGCTAATGATTCAAGGTGAGTTATGGCTCCACAAACTTAGCATACTGTAAAAAATGAGTGGTAAGATGTTGTTGGTCCATTAATCAATGTTTATCCACAGTATACTATACAATGAGAAGAGGAGAAGAGCAGCTTAAGGTGAAGTGGAAACAATATGGTAGCATAGCAACATATGAATAAACATGCTTTAACCTTACAACCATTCATGAAGCGTACAACTGTTCAACTCCTGTGTCTTACAATTCTATGTGTTTTTATGTTTTTTTCCCCCAGAGAACAAAGTGACCCCTGTCAGTAGAGATTCTGTTTGATGATCTTATAGGGTCTATCCTTTACACTGGACACACAGCATTGAGCTCCCACCTCTGAAAAAAACTGCTGTGATTAGATTTAAAGGCTCTTGCAAAAAAAAAAAAAAAAAGTATCTTTAATGAAAAAACAAACAAATAAATTCATTGTAGACACATCAAACTAAGGGTTTCCTGTTTGGGAAATGTCTGGTTTCACTCTGCATCAAAAGCAGTAAAAAAAGTATTGTTTGTATATCTAAGGGAGCATGCAAACATCAATAAATTAGATTCTAAAAACACTTGCTGTTAAACAAAGTCAATATTTTACTAATGGCTTTCAGTCCTATCTTTAAACACATAGTTGATTGCTGTGCTGTTCGGCATTTCAACCAGGAGAGACTCACACTTAAAAGATGCTTTTAAAGGTTGATGTTGATTTCCTAGCATTTTTCTATATTTTTTTTTTTTTTTTTTCCATCTGTCTGTATTAAGTTTCACTATTTGGTCTCCATTTGGAACCAAAGTTCAAATACTTTTCATGAATGCTTTGTAACTGTTTTGACCAATCTATACCACACTACTCCAGTGTAAACAAGAGGTGCCTTTACACTAGGACGGAACGGGGCGGGACAGGTCAGTTTGGGGGTGTTTCCAAATCCCAAAGTGTTCCCAGGTGTTCCCAAAAAGTGTTTCAAGCCGTTCTATTTTTGTCACCTCTTTCCGGTGGGGTCCAGCATGGTTAAGCAGTCTGGAACAGTTAGAGGCTGGCACTGCTGCGAGCTGATTGGATGAGAGAGAATCCACACTTGGGCAAAAACAACAAGCAAAAGAACAGAAATAAAAGGGAAAATCTTATTTTTAATCAAAAGTGTACTTGTCATTGTGATAAACAGCCGTATTTCAAGGGAGGACGAGCTCAATGTAGTGGCGACTTTTTCTAAAAATAAAGCTAGTATATATTAGCAACAGCTGTTTCAGGTTTAGCGAAGTACGCTTTGAGAATCAAAACATGGCATCTATAGTTACGATTTTATTAAACACTAGTTAAATTCATGTCAATATATGGTCAGTTGTTAAAATGTGTAAAGTGGTGCAGAGAAGTGAGTTTAATGCACAGAAAGCTGATGGTAAATTGGAAGTAGTTTCCTGTTTACTGAAGCTAATACATCTTTACCTACAGCCTCACATAGACACACACCAGCCTCACACAGATGCACACCAGCCTCACACAGACACACACCAGCCTCATACAGACACACACCAGCCTCACACAGATGCACACCAGCCTCACACAGACACACACCAGCCTCATACAGACGCACACCAGCCTCACACAGACACACACCAACCTCACACAGACACACACCAGCCTCACACAGATGCACACAAGCCTCACACAGACACACACCAGCCTCATACAGACACACACCAGCCTCACACAGACACACACCAACCTCACACAGACACACACCAGCCTCACACAGATGCACACCAGCCTCACACAGACACACACCAGCCTCATACAGACACACACCAGCCTCACACAGACACACACCAACCTCACACAGACACACACCAGCCTCATACAGACACACACCAGCCTCACACAGACACACACCAGCCTCACACAGACACACACCAGCCTCACACAGACACACACCAGCCTCACACAGACACACAACAGCCTCACACAGACACACACCAGCCTCACACAGACACACACCAGCCTCACACAGATATACACAGGATTTACTCTCCTCTTTTTAATAAATGTTGCCATCCCCTTCATGTTTTAAAAGTCAGCTTCAAACACATTTTTTATCTCATTTATTAACACAACATTTGTTGCACTTGTGTGACGTTAGTGTTTACATAACAGAGGCTGGTCTCGCGGACCCAGACTCATGGAAACACAAGCAGGTTTTGGGGCTACCTGTTCCAAGGGGTCCCATTCCAACACGTGCCGTACCGTTTCCCCTAGTGCAAAAGTGCCTAAGGCCATATTTATTCTTCCAGAGCCACAGTAACTCCCTAATCTATTAACTCCTTTCCTATGTTCACTGCAGAAACACATCTTGCAAGACAAACAAATTGAATAATGAACAAACCACAGTGATCAGTGAAGAAGTCGTGGGAGAATATGCCTGGCCTTTGTTCTGCCCTGTGTCAACACGTTAGTTTTTTTTTTTTTTTTCCTCTAGGAGTGCGAACGAGAAAGACATCACAAGTGACAGAAAGTGTGACAAACACAAATCCGCAGCGGCTGGTAATTGGCATTAGGTACTCCCCCTCGACTTCGAAAAAGCAGTGGGTGGTTTTTGAGGTTACAGGGGTCTAGCAGCCTGCAAATACTGAGCATCCAATCAAGTAGTAATTCTCAAAGCATGTTTTTAAAATGAGTGATGGGTGGGAAGGAGGCGGCGAAAAACGTGAGCCTGTTACCATGACGACGAGTTCCATATCGACCTACTGAGTGTAAATTAATTCCAGGTTTTTTGTTTGACATCTCCCTGGCAGCTTTTTGACCTTGTCGTCTGTGACCTCTCGCTGTTACGTGAAGAATATTTAACAACATGATAGACTGTGTTTACTGTATGCTGGTAAAAAAAAAAAAAAAAAAGCTTAGTCACTGTTCTCATTTAAATTCATCCTGCTGGAATTTAGGCTGGCAGACAGTAAGATCCAGTGCTGTTGGGAGGGCCTCTCTCTGACACCATTAGAAAAGTCGAACATGCATTTACCAGTGGATAATATGGCTAGTTGTGTCTGACAGGCTGCCGCTGCTGATTTATGGCACTGAGGAAGAGGTGGTGAAGCTGAGGAGATGAAAAATCTGTTCCAGAAATGGATAAGATAGAGAACCAATATCTTCATGATGTTACAGTGTTGGTAAATTTTACTATAACATGCATTAAAGTAGATATACTGTTTTGGTTTTTTTTTTTTGGTTTTTTTTTTTTAACTGGGTACTCTCCGGTTGCAGGGCAAATGCCACTGTCAACTATTCTGTATTTCTGAATTTTCTACCATGTTATAATGTTCCATCATCAAAAACACACCTGGAGTTGTGTTTTGTGTCATTTATGCCTATTTGAGTAATCTTATAGTCTCTGGCACTAAGTTTCTGAGGCCTCAGAACACTTGGTTCCACAAAACTCTGCCTCTCCCACAAATCCCCGCCCACTCAAGATCCGGAACTATACCAAAAATATTAATTTGCTTCTTTCCCCATTATCTCTCAGGGAAATCTAATGAAAAGAATCCTTTAAACAGTGAGTTGGGGGTAATTAGGGGATAGCACTGATCTAACGCTACACGTTAGAGTTTTACTTTAAGGTAAGGTTTTGTATGTCACCACATAGGATAGTGAAAGAGAAATATCAGTCTGTTTTATTGATTCATTCATCTGGAGCTCATCTCAGTAACTGTGGGTCTTAGGCGTGCTACACCCTGGACAGTGATCTCTTAGTCGCAGGGCTGACACAGAGACATACATGGAGACAAAACTATTGACTCTCTCATTCATTCTTTAGGAGCAAATTAGACAAAGCCAGAGAAAACCACCGGTAACACTGGGGAGGACATGCAGACTCCAATCAGAGAGTTCATGTAACAGCAGGCCCCAGCGTTGATCTTACAACCTCCTTGCTGGGTGCCTTACTTCATGTATAGTAAATATTTGCTAATCTGTTTTTCAGACGTCAACTGTATTTCATCAAGTGTTTGCATGAGGCTCTGTGGATTCAACATATCCTTTTATTTGGTACTGACTCAATACAGCTTATTGAAAACACTAAGCCACAATATGATGTGTGTAATATGGTGTGAACCATTGCCCTTTTGCATTCCTAGAAAATCTCTCTAAATACCAGAATACTCTATGTGCTGTCAATATTCAGTAACACAAACTGAAGGCTATTTGCAGCAAGTACAGACAGAGACAGGGCAGCTATATAAATCTTAAGCCTGAGATCCATCCAGAGCAGGCTGATTGATTGTAGATTTACAATAAGATCCACTGGAGCCAATCGACAGAAAACCTGGTGAGTGCTCACCTACTGCTGGGAAGAGCCAGAAAAAGACGCAGTGCTGTTAATATGGTAGTCAGGAATAGGTATATCTTCGAAAGTGAACTTCAAAGGGTGAGAGACACTTTTGCTGATTTAGGAAATTTAAAGTTTTCTCCCATTTTTCTGTTTAGTGTGAACAGAAGATAGTGGAGGAGACAGGTGTAACTAAATGATTCTCTTGGCCTCATGGCAGCTGGTGATAAAAGATTTGAGAGGGTTACTTTTTTTTTTTTTTTAGATAAAGTCACTCTTCCTGGCTGTACTGCAGACCAAGTTCAGTCTAAAGTATAGTGCTACTGAGCACTGAGACTTCAAGGCGCTGCTTAGTGGCTTCTAAAATACATGTATTACTTTAATAGTAAGCCCCCCTCAAGATGCAGTGGATGCAGTGTGCCACTCAAAAACCTAATTTATGTGTATTTGTCAGCGTGGACCAAAAGCGCAATGGTGTGCTGCTGAACTAGCCTTATTGCATAGCTATGTGCACACAGGGTGATAGAAACAAGATGTTTTCTATTGGCATGTTAGAATGTTCGCTTAGCACAGCCCTCTTGATATGGTTAAAGTACATTGTAGTGGTCCTGAATGATGCTTTTTCTGATATGGAAAAAGGAATGCAATGTGGCTTAATTGCATTTCGAAAAAGCTAAGCGATGGCTTTTCTTTCTTATGTGTTTGTCATTGTAGCGTGGCCAAAAGGCAGAGGAAACCATTGTACAGATATGGGGAAAAAACAAGAGTTAAGCTCAGTGAAGGGTCACACAGGAGTCAACCGGACTGGTGAGTTTTTACCATATTGCTTTAATCTGAAATGTAGGGTAAGCTCCGTAGAGTAAACTGCAACCAAAACAGGCAGAAAACAAGCAAAGTTGCATGGTTCCACTTTAACAGCTCCTGACCAGAGAGACAGCCAGCAAGTAAAGTTGTGAGTGAGGAGTGATGAGTGTTTGTACTTCCACTAAGCTCTGGACTGTAGACAGCAGCTCCGAGCTCTAACCATTTCGAATGAATGTTTAATGGCGTTATGCTGCTGCCACATGGTAATGCAGTATGGTAAATGTGGTCTCAGGGGTTCAGAGTTAAAGGCCTGGGCTAAAGCGTGCCCCGAGGTGCACATTTCACTTGTCACTCAGCTAACTTGCAGAAACGACTGAGTGACTAGCTCTGCACGCTCGCTCCGACAAGTCACTGTTAGTGGCTAGTTCGGCTAAAGCTGAAGATGACAAATAGTGTCACGTCAGATTCGTCCTAGACCTAATTTAAGGGAAGCGCTCAGTTGGGCAGGATGAATAATTTAGTAAGAGAGAGGGGAAGGGCAGTGTAGGGTTAACGTCTCAGCAAATCTCCAGCTGTGGGGTAACACCTGTCTGTGTATAACCGGAACACAACACTGACCAGGACAACAAGTAGAGAAAGCAAATCCATGTGACTTAGTGAGATTTACATGCAGAGAATAGCTCATAGCTCAATTAAGCTCTTACTGGGATTTCTCACTTTTTCATGCAGAAGAGTGAACAAAATTACTGCAACCACTATCTCTGCTTAGACTTGTGCAGTATTCCTGTGCAAGGGGAATTTTACCAGCAGCCCTAATGCTAATGAAGCTGGCTAATTTACTCTGTACTCTATAAACAGTTTATTGATAAATATGTAACAATCACAATACAACTTTACCAAATGATGCACAAAAGAGAAGGAAAAAAATGAACCAAAGCCATCCTATAGTCAGCTGCCAAGTGGCCAAGAATACTGTTTATGTCATCACTGGTCTAATCACCCATCAGACTTTAAAGGGGCTATATTATGCTTTTATTCATATTTTTAAACCAAACTTGGTTGTCGGTAGAACAACATTGTATGTTTTACAACATAACAACGCATATCTGACTTTAGAAAAACATTTTCATAAGTACTCAACTGGTGCAAACTGGTGAAGAGGGCAGCTGTGACGGTCTTTTAAACACAATAAAAAAAAAGAATTCACCTTCTCAAGCTTTTTGTGTGTCTATGATGTCATTTTATTACAATTGAAAAATAGCTTTAATGAATAAGCGGAAACAGCTGTACACCGCTTTTTAGACAAAGGAATGAGAGCAGACTGGATTTTGAGGGCTTGTTGATTGGTCAGCACTTCCTGGAAAGGGTGGGGTTTAAAGCAAAACACAACACCAGGTATGTTTTTGATGAGGGAACAACATTATGGAAAACTCAGAAAGGTCGACTATAATATAGCCCCTTTAAAGGCGGCATGGTAGCTAAGAAGAATAAGATGTGCTACTTGCATATCAGCAATGAAAATAGCAATGGAAATGCTCATTCTCCCTCATCTTAGACTCCAGGTCTAAGATGAGGACCTGTGGATTGTTGTAGGTAGATAATGTGTTTCCTGAAGAGAAGTTGGGGCTGTTGGGTGACATGTCAAAGGCCCACAGAGACTTACAGAGAAAAGTAAGGAAGCCAGATAGTGATGGTCCTAAAAGATAAGACAAGAAATCCAACTAACAAGAATTAAGTCCAGTAGAATCATTTTATGCTTTGTATTTTTATAGCCTTAACCTTAATCTAAGACCTTTCTAATAAATAGAACTGCATCATTGACAATAGTATGACACTGATACATTGAAATTGCAACAGTATCTGGGACGGAGGTGGGAGAGATTACATTGTCTCATGGGAGAAATACTATGTCCAGAAAAATCAATAAACATCAATCCATCTTTACTACATAGTATACTACAATGTACTGTATATCAGATATCCCACTGTGCTTAGTATTGTGACCTGCCAACAGGAAAAGAACATCTTGGCCTACAAATTTAACCTAACCAAGTACAAGAAAAAAAGCAATAGATGCTAGCATGTGCAACTTTGCTATATTCCAAAATATAGTTGTTGATTTGTGACATTCATACTGGCGATTTTTAGACATTACATTTCTGGCATGCCAAAACTACAACAAACAAATTCGAGTACTGCAGCTGCATAGACACGCTCAGACCTGTCTCAGGAGTGAGCTAACATCTGGTGAGTCTGTGCGCACATCTGTAGACTACTCATGCTTAGTTTAGACAGTATTGTATGGGACACAATGAAGTATGATTGCAGGTGCCCATAGACATTATATTTAAACATAAAAGCTCAAAATGACCAAAATCCAATTGTGAGCAATGTTAAATGTAATATCAAACTGGTCACTACTACTTCTAACATTGATACTCTGTACGGTGGAGTGTACTGAAGGCATACATGACTGGAGCTGTCCATGGTACTACTTGATTCACTGCAGTAAAAAGGAACAGTGCAGAATTTCTTAGTTCTTGTACATTTCTTGACTTGTACAATAAGTCCCCATAGCTTTTCATGTGTGCTTAGATTAGATTAGCTACTTTATTGATCCCAATGGAAATTCAGGGGATTAGGCAGAAACTAGTCTTTAAGACAGCAATGTTTTCAACAACACAATTTAATGCACATGCTTAATATAGCGGTGGGTAAACTAACAATATAGTCCTTAAAGGGGCTATATTGTACAAAAATCGAATTTTGAGGGGTTTGAAGCATGTTATAATGTTGTTCCCTCATCAAAAACAAACCTGGAGTTTTGTTTTCTTCCATTCATACCTGTTTGAGTAAACCTGTAGTCGCTTAGTTTCTGAGGCCTCTCCCACAAACCCCCATTCACTCCAGGAAGCAGTGACCAATCAACAAGCACTTTACATCCAATCTGCTGTTATTCATTTGTGAAAAATAAAAATAAACAGGGCGTACAGCTCTGTAACCCCCTGCTCCCTCAGTTATTTTTAATTTTGTAGTAAAATGGCTTCATTTGGCAAGTTTGAGGAGGTTAGAAGCCTTTTTTTCCCCTAAGATTTTGGCAAAAGAGCAGATCTGCACTCTGCTGCCCTTTGTTGGTATCTTCACATGTTACCTTATGGCACCAGTAAACTGTTTATTGGAAATATTTTAGTCAGATAATGTTGTAGAATGTAAAAGGTTGTAAAACATGCAATGCTGTTTAGAGATTGGTTTAAAAAGATAAATAAACGCATAATACAGCCTCTTCAAGACACTTTTACAGCCAATGTCTGATGTGCTAAGTTTCTGTTAGAAAGTAAAGTATTGTACTGTGTGACAGAATACTTTCATGGATGCTTTGTTGAGGGTCCCTGGGGCCTGATGCAGAAGAACCGGGAAATAAGAGGTTGCAGAGAGAGACTAGGGTTTGTGCGACATAATAATCAGATAGACAAGTTACCAATTGTTCACGGAGTAAAGAGTTTGTGCCAAAATCATCTAGATATATGTTTTGTGTTTATCTAATCTAGAAGCAGAGCGGTGCTAGCATCCTCTTAATGTACATAACAGTGTAAGTATTGCTGACAGTAGTATGCTATTGACTGAAATTGCAACATGAGCAGGAGCTGGGGCAGAGGACGGTTAGGTTACATTGTCTACCACAGGAGAAATATGTCAGCAATTCATATTTACTTCATAGTAGAATACAATATGCTTGGACCCATATGCTGATACAGTATAGAAATAAAATGTTAGGCTAAAGTATGGAGATAGACCACAGCAGTTCACAATGTCACTTTGAATGAGGAGTCAGGAGAAAAAAGATGGTTTGACAGTACTGACAGTTTTGGAAATGTTCTCGGTTTGAAGTGATTGTTACTGAAAGGTTCAAAAGTAGGCCCGGGACAGACATTTGGTCCCTCATCTAAGGGAGTTGATCCTGAAGTGACTGGTGTGTGAGCTGAGCCTCTCTCTATATGAAATGGTTTAACTGTGATTAACATGGAAAGGACTGAGACCCATAGTAAATCCTAAAGACAAAAATCAACAAACAGAGCAATGTGGTCTTTGCTGTCCAGCTCAATGTAAATGCAGTGATGTAGCCTGGCTAGCCTGCCCCTTCTACTTTCCTTTCATAACCAGAACAGTCTGGGTCCTCACTTGCAGCAAAGCATTTCTCTCCAGTTGATTTGGAACTGGCCTCTCACAACCATTTATCTGCAGCACGTAATACGGACGCTAACCAAGGTAGCACTGACTATCTAGCTACTTTAATAACTTCTCTGACCTGATAAACAGCGTTTAGTGCTTTCCTTTGTCACCTGTTGATTCTGCTGAAGTCCGCGTTATTGTCAGTCCTCTGTGTTTTTTTCTTCACCCTGTTTCCTTTTTAACAGTAAAGTCCCCCCAACATCCAATGTAACAACCACATTCAAACAAACCAATTTTTTCCACAAGTCTTTGTACAGCTGGCTTCTGTTGCTGTCACAGTTCAGAAATAAGTACAGAGCTGGTCATAATAGGTCGTATTCTGGTGTTTTATGACAAAATGGCAAATCACCATGTTTGTTTAGGTCAGTGGTGTGCTGCTTGTGATCCACCTTTCCTTTCTCTGATTGGTTATTCTGCCTGTGATTGTTCCGCCCATAGAAATTAAATTTAAGCACAGGGTTACCAGATTAACTTCATTGTATAGAATAGGGAATGAGTTTGTCTGGCAGGCCCGACTAGCAGTTAAGGCCTAGATACACCAAGGCAACTCCCAGACTGCCACCGAAAAGACGGAGTGACAGCTCGTCTCTTCCCGTCTCCTCTCGTTCCCTCCCGTTTCCTCACGTCGGATGATCTTTTTCCCTCTTCATACACCGAAGCGACAACCGACCTAAAGAACATGTCTTGCGCCTGATGTAATTACCCCCCCAAAGCGGCAGATGGCGCTAGCCATTGAACAAAGATAAACGGAAGTGACACAATGTTTGCGGAGTACATATGCATGTAGCGCGCCTTGGTCTGCCACTGTTTGAGAAGCGTGATAATGGCCGGTTTGGACATTGTTTTGTGTGGATTAGGTGCCGCTGCTCTGTTACTTGAAGAAGATAACTTTCCGCACGGAATTGCGAAAAATGCAAAAATGGTGACAGTACGCTGCCACAGCGATTTTCACCTCTCGTCACTCCGTCACTTCCGCTAAAATTCCCGTGAGCTGATTGGCACGGCAGCTGTAGTGCTAGGCCTATCAGAGCGCTTCGTGCCAAAGACCAAAGACGCCGATTCAACAACAAGGCCAATCGGCAGAAAACTAGTCAGACGGCCTCCATCCTGGAGCGATGGGGGCTGACAGCGCATACATATCAAAAGGACGGAAATGAGCGACGTGGAAAAACCGTTCAGACGGCTTCAGATGGGTGATCGTCGCCTTGGTGTATGGAGGCCTTTATGTGTATATTGCATAGAACTAAACAACCTCTTGATCATGCCCCAGCCTCTTAGGCCCTGTGAAGTGAATGTACAGGATGTTGTGAGGGAGGCCAAGTGGTTTGAATGTGGAGTAGAGAACATACCAGTCCTTCTGCACTTCCAGCATTTTCTATAGATGCCATAGAGTGGGTTTATGGAAGCCATACTGTAGAGTGGATGCAAGTGAGTGGGTTTGGCAGACCAGACTAACACAGAGTCTGTGTCATTGTGTGTCCTGTCTGCTTCTCCAGGCTGTTAGTCTGAAATAAGTGTATGAATAAAGTTACCGGTTACCTGTCACATTATATTTTTAGATTTGTTACCAAATGTTTTTTTCCACATTGGATAGCTCTCTTGCCATCTACTTCAGATTGGAGCTGTCCAAGGTACCAGTGTATCTACCAGGCTCAATGGAGAATTGAACTGGGAGTTCTTCCAATTACTGTGTACAGGCAAAGTTACAGTCAGCCTAATGCTTTAATTCTAATTTCTTTACATTACTACACAATAATTCAACATATATTGTTAGACATGGGGGAAAAAAAAGGTTGAATGACTTTGAGTGCACACTACCATTCTTGCTGACAGGTAATTATCCAGAGTGTTTCCCACATCAGGCCCACAGCAGCTAATACCAACCCCTCACCAAATCCTTAAACTTTTCAAAAGTTAGAAAAACACTTTTATTATTAACTTTTGTATGTAAACTCCAGTAGACCTTCATAAAGCCCCTAAATATACCAGACGGATGGTTTACACTAACAGTTAATTTAATGCTTGCCTACACGCATTCATCTATAATGCATTTTCATATGCTCCTATTTATTTACATACAAATCTGTTTATTCAGTCATGCAATTCCCAATGCACTTTTGTTTGGATTACCATTAAGCACCATCATTTTTCTCCAGCTCTGACGAATATTGTTTCTGACGTTACATGATTAAAAGTTTATACTGTGCAAAACATAAGGCCTATTGTCAAAACATAATTGCAGTGTAATGGAATGGAGCCGAGCCCAGACGAGTAAATCATCACTTTAAAAAAAACATATTTAAAAATATTCATAAAATGTGCCTGAGCCGTTGCCATGGATCCCACAGCCCATCTGGGAACAGCAGCA
Organism: Bostrychus sinensis; assembly: GCA_020698575.1. Classification (NCBI taxonomy): domain Eukaryota; kingdom Metazoa; phylum Chordata; class Actinopteri; order Gobiiformes; family Eleotridae; genus Bostrychus; species Bostrychus sinensis. Next base: position 7,096,524 of record CM036257.1, on the reverse strand, counting down.
TTCATCTCGGATGGAGGACAGATAATTTATTCTGCAGTTGAAAAAGGCATGGTGGCTGTATTTGGGTATGGATTTTGGTTTTTTTGGACTAAAGGGTGGTTAGTTGTGCATTTCAGGAGGTGCACAGAGGAGTCAGAAGATAAATGAGGGCAGTTAGGAGGAGTCAGAGGCTGGAGCTGGAGAAACACTATCATTAGTAGTAGCATAAAATGTTGTACTGATGAAAAACAGCTGCATTTTTTTTGCTCGCAGCATGGAATAGATTTAGTATTTTGTGTATATGTCTTTTATGAGGACATAGCTATTATGATTCTGGCATAAATACAAAATGTTCTTATGATACACCAGTGGATTCAATGCACATTGTCTGCTAAGTTTATGTTTACAAGCTAACTTGGTGGTTTTCTACATGAACCTAACCTAAAGAGTTATGGCCATGGCTTCTGTAAAGTCATGTCATTCAACCTGTAATCTGACAGTGGTGAAGTGGTTAGCTTCTGCCCCGGGCCAACTCACAATCCTTCGAGAGTGAAGTCTACATGTCCCTGTGTTACCATAGGTTCTCTCCTGGTAGTCCAGCTTACTGCCACCAAAAACATGACCAATGAATGCGAGTCTTAGTCTTTGTGTCTGCCCTGCAAAAAAATGGCCATTGTCCCCACCTCAGGCCCATAGCTGTGAAGATAGGTTCCAATCACCCTTAAAGGTCACCTATTCCGCTAAATCGAGCTTTTAACCATGTTATAATGTTGTTTCCTCCCCAAAACCATACCTGAAGTTGTATTTTGTTTCATTCTTGCATGTATACTGAGGCCGCTCCCTTCTCAAGAGCTGAAAACGCTTGGTCTCACAGCTCTACATAGACACATGAAACCAGGAAGTGCTCCTGCATGTTTCTAAAGCCCTTACACCATCACGGGACTTGTTCTGATAATTTCATTACTACAATGCAGTCAGCTCATTTATCTATCTGTTAAAGCAAATTAGCCATTTTATGCTCTGGCCAGTCCTTACTGTTGCCAGCAGGTGGTGACAGGCACCTGATCCAAACATTCTCTGAAAAGTCAAAGTACATTTCCCCAGAAGATGTTTTCCATACATATACATTATTTTAAGTTATAAAATGTGAAATGCTAATGTGTCCAAGCCTGAAAAAAAGCAGAATATGGGACCTTTAAGCAATTGCGTTCATGTATTTTGGATGCTAACTGTTAATCATAGTTTACTTAATATGCGTTTGTACAATACAAGCCTCTAGCCTTGTGCGGGTGTAGCCTAATGCTTGAATAAATAAAGCAGATTTAAGTGAATTTCAAACTACTCACTAATGATACCTACCAACTCACAGACAGCATGCACATTATATTATATTGTAGAAGTCTATGCAGTCCCCAGGTACATCATAAACATATTCTAATAGATTGAAATTAATAAGCAGAATATGGGGATTTGGTGTTATAGTTGAGCATTTATATCTGTTTTTGAATGACGCACACATCTGACATTCATCTCGTGTTTGTGTCTCTTAGATTTCTGATGACTCACTGTGGACTGGACCGCACCTCTGAGCCAGCGCTGGACTGTGTGGAGAATTCTTCTTCTACTGTCAGCTTCACGCTAATTTTATCCTCGGGCCTCTCTCGTCTCTCTGTAGGAACACAGGCCTGACACGCTCCTCTCTGACCCACTGTCTGTCACTTCAGCTGGGAGTGTTACTGTTTTCAGCGCATTGATGTGACGGCAATGTAAAGTGATATTGGTTACTGGTATCAGCTTACTTTTGTGAATGTGAGTACATGCATATCAGTACCAATAGTGGTATCGGTGATTTGCCTAAAACATACATGTCTTTGAATGGTGGGAGGAAGCACCAAAGAGGTCACAAAGGTCCGGTATTTTTCTATTACTAGACTAAACCAGGCATTACTAGATCTAAACCAGACAAAAACCAGGACTAAACCAGGACTAAACAAGTACTAAATCAGGACTAAACCAGGTATAAAACAGGTCTAAACCAGGATTAAAAATACTCTAAACCAGTATTTATTTAGGAAAAAGACAAGACTAAACCAAGGCTAAACCAGGTCTAAACAAGGACTAAACAAGGACTAAATCAAGACTAAACCAGGTCTAAACAAGGACTAAACAAGGACTAAATCAAGACTAAACCAGGTCTAAACAAGGACTAAACCAGGTCTAAACATGGACTAAACCAGGTCTAAACAAGGACTAAACCAGGTCTAAACAAGGACTAAACCAAGAATAAAACCAAGTCTAAACAAGGACCAAACCAGGACTAAACAAGGACTAAATCAGGACTAAACCAGGTATAAAACAGGTCTAAACCAGGATTAAAAATACTCTAAACCAGTATTTATTTAGGAAAAAGACAAGACTAAACCAAGACTAAACCAGGTCTAAACAAGGACTAAACAAGGACTAAATCAAGATTAAACCAGGTCTAAACAAGGACTAAACCAGGTCTAAACAAGGACTAAACCAGGTCTAAACAAGGACTAAATCAAGACTAAACCAGGTCTAAACAAGGACTAAACCAAGAATAAAACCAAGTCTAAACAAGGATTAAACCAGGACTAAACATGGACTAAACAAGGACTAAACCAGGACTAAACTAGGACTAAACGAGGTCTAAACAACGACTAAACTGGCCGTCAATATGATAGACCTCAGTATTTCTAAAATCCTTTGTACAGCCCTGAACAGGGTGGATATACCAGAGCACCAACCTCTTTGCAACTGTTGCCCCCAGAGAACACAATTACTGGTATTTATAGTGCCATTAAGAGAGAACTGTGCAACTATAATACATCTTTAAGGTATACCCAACAATATTTGAATGAAACAAGTTAAGGATGCTATTTTGAAGCAGAACTCTGTAAGTTTTTTTCCTTAAATGAACTTTTTGGCAGTCTGTGTGATGGTTTAACACTCTGCATCTCCCTCTGCTGTCTCTGGGCCAAAAACCACACCTGCAAATATGAGTATCGCCTATCAGGTGTCACAGAAGTCTTGAGTCTTGTGAGAAGTGGCACATCACAGTTAGCAAAACAACAAGCTAGTGGCTTTATTTCTCAATTTATGTCATGGCAGAGTGGCCCAAAAGGCAGAAAAAAACATTGTACAGATATGCAGAGGGGAAAAAAGGATGATCACCCTATAGTCAACTGGACTTGTGAGTATTTTCAATAGTGCTTTACTCCAAAATATAGGGGGAGCTCCATAGGGGAAAATAACAAAACAGCAAAGAAACTAGAAAAATTACTGAGTTCTGCTTGAAATGTACTGCCTTGTCGCTATCTTTCTAACATTATTAGTAATTGGACATTCTGCCAACTATATAAGTCAGGAGAGAGCCAAAAAGGAATTCTCAAGGCATTCTGTGCCACAAAAGTGTAAAAACGGCTCTTGTCTTTTGCATTGAACCAGCTAAATAAATATCAACTCAACTTGCAACCCTGAAAAATAGCTTTTGCACCAACCGCCACGCCTGTAACCATGATAGATTGCCTCTAGTCTTCAGAGTTGCTTAAATATACAAAGAACTCTGACAAACACTTTTTTAAAAATGATGCATTCAAAGCCCTGAGATGTACTTGAACCTACAGCAGCTCAGTGAATACCTCACTGACCCACAGCACATTATGAGTCAGGGAGTGTTCACTTCGGGGAGGATAAGATTTACAGTGTGTCAGCTCTAACTGTCTGCGCTACTCTGGGTTTTCCTTTCAGTCCCTCCGGTCTATCCCACGTCTTACAGAAGCAGGTGAATTTCACCTCGGCACTATTTGATCAGATAATAGTAGGAGGCATCCTTTAGAGTACACTGTGCAGGGCATGTTTAGACTGTTAAAATATGCTCACTTGCCACTTTATTGTGTATGTTCTGTTTATTTAGCGTTATCCGTACTACATAAGTGAGTGAATACAGTATATAGGAAGAAGGAGGCTGGGGAGTTATCAGGCAAGAGGCCATTCACTGTGGCTACACCTGAAAGGAAGAGCTGAAAGGAGAAGACGTTCCAGTTACTAATTTGGTACAAGCACTCCAGACTATGTTCAGTACACACACAAAATTGACACCATCGTGACTCCACTAAAAAATTTAGTCTGCATGTCGTCCCTGTGTTACTGTGGGTTCTCTCCGGGTACTCTGGCTTCTTTCCACTGTCCAAAGACATTCATGTGTTAGTGACTGTCCCATAGTTGCTGGGATAGGCGCCCTAATACGAATAAGCAGAGGAAGATAAGTGAAATAATAGTGATGTTTAAGGGTACTGTAAGCAGCATATGCCCTCATACTGGTTTGAAAACAGTACTGCAGTCAAAACTACATGAATAATCTGTGGGTTGCCAGTCTTTCAGCTTTTCTGACCAGCAATGCAGGGTGTAGAACCAAACCTTAAAATGTAATCAACATCAACAACATTATGTTATGATGCATTATGTTCACTATATGTTTTTTTTTTTATTTATTTTTTTATTGTGAATAAATCAGCTGTACTATTGTAATCAGTAAAACTAATATCTGATTTAAACATATTTACCTAATATCTTGGGACACAATTTTTATGAAATATAAAAAATATATACTGCTCATAGCACCTTTAAGTTCTGTAATGTACTGTATGTGAGAGTGAATGGTTGTCTATGAGTGTATGTCTCTGTGATAGCCCTGCAACACACTGTCCACAATCCAGGCTGTACCTCACTTAAGGCCCTTAGTTTCTGGAATACAGGTTATTCAGTCACAAGTGACCCTAATGGAAATAAGCAGAAGATGAATGAATTAATGAATTTGCAATACATATTGTCTAGAAGACTAAAGCATGATTTAACTTTTTATGGTCTTAAAGGGGCTTAAAGGGGCAAAATCGATTTTTCTGACCTTTAACCATGTTATAAAGTAGTTGCTTCATCATAAACATACCTGGAGTTGTGTTTTGCTTCAATGAAGTAACGCTGTAGTCTTTGGCACACGGAGACCTCAAAACGCTTAGTTTGACAAACCTCCGCCTCTCCCATGAACCCCTGCCCACACCAGGAAGCTCTGACCAATCAACAAGCCCTTTACCTCCAGTCTGTTCTCATTTATTTATCCAAAAAACAGTGTACAGCTCTGTTTCCACTGATTCCTCACAGACATTTTTCATTTTCTAGTACAGTGGTTCTCAGAGTTGGGTTCGAGGCCCCCTGGGGGGCTGCAAAAGTACTGCTGAAGGCCCCCAGAGATTATCTCTATAAAGTACATAAAAAGAAATGGAGTTTTAGTACAGTACAGTTAATTCAGTCAACAGTCAAAATATTACTTTAAAACAAATTCTAACTAAAAGTTCATGTTTTTTGTAACATTTTATAAAAATGTATGACATAGTCTTTTGAACAAGGTAAGGTAAGGTAAGGTAAGGTCCGCATGGGATTTGGGGAAATTTGAGAGGGACATAACACTCTTGACTTTGGGAATGGCTGTTGTATTCTTTGATTATATGTTTAAAAGACCACAACACTCTGCCCTCTGCTGTCTCTTCACCTGTTTCTTTATGACATCAGTAGAGTACTTATTAAAAACGTTTTTTTGTTTTAGTCACATAATGGTTTTAAAGGTTGTAAAATGTGCAATACTGTTCTAGAGGTGACCAAGATTGGTTAAAAATGATGAATAAAAGTATACTATCGCCCCTTCCAATTTTAAATTCACTCAGACAGCTTGTTGTGAAAATCCTCCTGCATGACTACTCTTTTGCCTTAAGGTTTATGCCCTAATACTTGGTGCCCTATATCTGTGGAGATTCTCAGTCATCCAGGTCTTACCAATCAAATAAAAGTTTAAAAAGAAGTCATCTCATCTGTAAACCCTGGAGACGGCGGTGTGTCAGACCCCAGTAGATCAGCACTTTCCAGTCAGTTTGGCACCAACTACCATGCCACATCACAATCACGTAAATGAGAAAAGGTGTACCTAATATTATGGTCGGTGAGTGAACATTCAGGCGTGACTATATAAACCACGTCAGAACATAGACGCCTACTGTATATGTAAATAAATTCATAGGCGATAAATTAAAGTCAGACTGATGTTAATCAATATGGAATGAAGAAAGCGTGTGACAAATGAATCTGAAGCTGGCAACATGTACATCCCACCTGCATACATTATCATTAAAAATCCATTCATCTACATACACACACACACGCACACATGCACACACACACACACACACACTACCTCTCACACACACACGAGCCACACTGATGAGGATTTAATGATGTGGAACGATCGTTAAACAGAGACTGGTGGATTACTAATAGAGGGAGATGAAGAATATTGGCAACAGTGGTAAGGATTAACTCAGATAGTCTATTTAAAGGTGCCCTATAATGCTAAATTGACTTTTTTTTTTTTTAATCTTTTTCTTTTGTTTGCACCCAATGACTGTATAAGGCCCCAAGGTCTTAAAAATATTAAAAAGGTAATAAATTTGATGCTGCCAATTTGATGCAGCCTTAAAAGTATTCAATCGTATGGGCAGGCATTACATTTTGTTTATCTTGGGCTTAAATTTAAAAATTTTAGTTTTTCAGTGTTGTATTTAAAATATATACCTTGCAGTAATACTTTGTAAGTAATTTTTTCAAGTTGGATGTGAATTTACAATACAAGGTTCTCCTCATCACCTACAAGTCCCTCCATAACCTAGCTCCTCCTTACCTTACTGATCTCCTCCACCAGCACTGTCCCACCCGCTGCCTCAGATCAGCAGATACTAATCTCCTCACTCCCATCATCAGGACAAGGCACCGGACCATGGGTGACAGAGCCTTCGCTGCAGCTGCCCCCGTCCTCTGGAACTCACTCCCACAACCCTGCAAGACTTTGGACTCTTTACAAAACTTCAAATCAAAGCTAAAAACTCACCTGTTCAATCTTGCCTTTTCTTAAACTTTACTTTTGTTTGTATGTAAAGCGTCTTTGAGTGTCCAAAAAAAGCGCTATATAAATTTGATGAATTATTATTATTATTAATTTGGCAACAAATTCTATCAATAGTGGTTTTAAAAATTTCTTAAAGTCACCCACTCGAATGTGGCTTTATTTAGTAAGTTTTTGAGAGCTCAGTCTACTGTTTATATGAGCTGCGTAATGTTGCAGGCATATTTGTTGCAAAAAAACATCCCCACAATACAGAAAATACTGTTACCACAGTCCATTTTGAGAATTTTAATGCAGAACTGAAATTATTTCACCTGTATAAAGCTTTTAACATAAAACCAAAGACTTTAAGAGAGTAATATTGATATTTTATTAGTGTAAAACAGGGCTGCAACAACTAATCAGATTACTCGATTATAATTGATTATTGAAATAATCAGTAAAAAATGTTCAACAAGAAGATCATCTGGACAAGATTAGTTTTTAGAGGACATTTCACCCTTACTCTGAAGGGATTAATCATTTCTGAGGAAAATTGCTGTTAAAGAGGAGAGTTTTTACAGATTTACAGATTTTTTCCTGGATGACTGAACCTACACAGATGTATTGAAATAATCATCAACTAGACTCTGAAACATGCCATGTGCTGTGAGAGGAGGGTTTATTACCAAGAACAGAGCCATAAAACGACAAGTAGATTTTGTGTTTGTTATTAAAATATCTGTGTGTGTATATGCTCTACCCAAATGTCCTCAAGTGGTATACTCATGGCTTCATCTGGTTCAAATATTGTAAAAACTAAGTGATTTTTGGTAGAATTATGCTTTTTTTTTTAGCGGGAACTATAAAACAGCTCAAGTTTTTAACCACTTTACTCACGCTTCACAATTATTAACTGGTTACTTGAAACAATAATTAACAGATTAATCGATTAGCAAAACAGTTATAAAACATGAAATACTGCTGCAAAGATGTGCAGAACTAGTTCCAAAAAGCCTGAAAAAAAGCATAATATGGGACCTTTAAGCTTCTATAAAGATATCCATATGAATTTCCCAAAGAGCACACTAACTAACAGTCTAGCTTTCCTCGCTTCTTCTCAAGGGGCAAAAACCGCCTCTATGATGCTTTTACGTGGATTGAGCCCCATTTAAAATTCGGAGCTGCTTCCATGGATCTGACTGTGGAGAAGTCAGCTGGGGCCTTTCTTTTCTGCAGGCCAGAATCTCGTTAGCGCCAATAACACTTCTGTCTGAAAAATACTGCCTCACCAAGTCGCCATATTCACCATCAAACATCTAACACTCGCCCCACGACAGGCCGTACGAACCAGCGGGCGAGGCATAAACAGGGCTAAATAAATGTGAGCTGAGCACCATGCATCTCCATTATGGCATATTGTGTGGATGAGAGCAATAGCTGCAGTGCCAAATGTGTATCTAATGGAAATAAATAGCTCCTGAGGTGAGTTTATTGTTCTGAATTTGTCGCATGCAGAACTTCAAAGCAATGACGTGAGGGGGAGGATGTACTTTAAATCTGTACTCGAGTGATAGTACTTAAAAAAAATTACTCAAGTACTCTGTAGAAATAAAGCAAACAAAATCACCACTTGAGTAAAAGTTAAAAAAAAAAGTTTGTGAAAAAGTTTGTGAACTGTGAAGTGTTTTTTAATGGGAAAATCTACTGCTGCTACCAATACTGTACAACAACAACTACTACTACTACTACAACCAGTACTACAACTACTACTGCTTCCACAATTACAACTACACTGAACAAAAATATAAATGCAACAGGGATGAGGGACAGGCCTTTTGTGTACATAAAAAAGTCTTAGCTCTTTGAGTTCAGCTGATGAAGTGCTGCGTTTATATTTTTGTTCAGTGTACTGCTACCACTACAACAAACCTGGCTTGAACCCTGGGCCCTGTGCTAAACCTGGTCTAAACAAGCTCTAAACCTTGGTCAAACCAGGTATAAACAAGTTCTAAACCAGGAATAAACCAGGGCAAAACCAGATGTAAACCAGGACTAAACTAGGTACAAAAAGGACTAAAGCAGGACTAAACCAAACCAGGTCTAAACCAGGGAAAAAAACAGGACTAAACTAGGACTAAACCAGGTCTAAACAACTGTTAAACCAGGACTATAGTAAACCTGGAGTAAACCTGGACTAAACCAGATATAAACCAGGACTAAACCAGGTCTAAACAACTGCTAAACTAGGACTACAGTAAACCTGGAGTAAACTAGGGACAAAAAGGACTAAAGCAGGTCTAAACAATGACTGAACTAGGACTAAACACAGACTAAACCAGGACTAAACCTGGAATAAACCAGGTCTTAACCAGGTCTAGACCAGGACTAATCAAGCAACTTTGTAAGTCTTTGACAGTAAATGCTCTACAGTCCATAATGTTGAAAGAGAAAGGCAGTAGTTAGTTATGTTCTGTAGTAGGATCAGAGAACCTCAGACATGCGTACCTTGATACTGCAGTAAGTGTGTGTAGCAGGCGCGCGGCTGTTGCAGTAGCGGGACAGGACTTTGAAGTGCAGAATCTCTGGGGCTCCAGTCTCTCCTCAGTGAAGCGGAGTTACTCCTGTTTGATGTGTAGAGTGAAAAACAGACGGTGAGCTGCCTGGATGCTTACCTCGAACTCACCTTTACGTTTGCAGAGACTCTGAGAATTTGTTCAGTTTAAGAATAATGTTGGGCATGATTTGATCTTGGAAGGACTTTACTCTGGGATCACAGACATTTTTAAACAGAGATTGGGGCAGATTCTACTAGAATTTGAAGATATCTCAGGTCAGTATTGAATATTCTGGATGTCCATGAAGTTTATTCCATTAAAGTCCTGACGCTGTAGCCTACAGGAAATCTCTGCATGGACCAGAAACACTTCCAGAAGTCACTGTCTCTGAACACAATTTGCAAAAATACAAGTTACAAATGTGTCTACCATACTACATGATAGTGATCCAGAAACACTTTTATGGGACAAAGCTTATTTAAATAAAAGTGATAAATGATATTAGCTGGATGAATATGTTAGTGGACAGAGACAGCTGTCAATGCACTGTAATGGTGGTCTGTTAGTATTTGTCTTTGTTATATTCACAAATTACAGTACACAATTTAGTACATTCATTTTATTTAGACACATATTAGCTAATTTGGGTGCACACATTTTGGTTCATATTTGTCTGAACATTTACTTACACTTATTTCTTTGGAGCCTTCCAGACAAAGGACCAGAGCAATGCGAAGGAAGTAACGATACAGTAACTATATTGATATATTGATTTTTTTCCCCCCTACAATACAGTTATATCGATATGCCTCACCTTGCATCAAATCGTATAATTTTCCAGGTAGTGTATATTGATATACATGAAAAATTGCAGGACTGCAAAAATGAAAACTTTAATGAACTAAATAAAACTCCATGAGAGAAAAACCAAAGAACAAAACTGAAAGAGTTCAAAATATAAAAGCACACAAAAAGCCAAGGGGGAAAAAAAAACACAAAAGTCAAAATCCAAAAACTAAAGGCAGAACTAAAAAAAAAAAGGAAGTAAACCAGAAAAACACGAGGACAAACCAAGCTACAAAATAAAACTCAAGGGAAACAAAACACAGAAAACAGGACACAGACATGGAACATGACAGAAACAATTCTAATTGCTACATATCATATCATTGCAAAAACGTATTGTTACACCCCTAACAGGAAGCCATTATAAGTAGATGGAAGGGCCGGATGGAACATTATAAGTTCATTAAGGTCAATTTTAGTTGCTTTTCCTTGTTTAAATTACCTTATATATTTGTATTAATATTTTTAATATCTTATTTTGTTTTTGTTGCTCTTTTTGGTTAATTTTCAGAGCAATGCCTAACCCTTGTGTTGTTTTTGGTTTGGTCATTTTCTACTAAAATCGTCCTTTGTTTTGTCTGGGCATGTCAGTTTTGTTTTGTTTGATTTAGTTGACCTCAGTTGGGAACAAAATTGTAAATGATCATTTTAGCATTTTTGATTACATTTTGAACCTTTTTCACCTTTGTCCTTGTCTTTATATTTGGTCCTCTATGGTCCTTGCACCAAAATGACAAATTGACAAAATCTTTTCTTTAAGCTCAGTTTGCTTCATTTGTGTCGCCAGCCCCACCTCAGGTTTTAAGAGAGGGCAGTCTAACAGATTGTGAATGGGTGACTCTAAATTGCCCCTAGTGAATGAATGTGAGAGTGCACGGATGGTTGTCTGTCTGTGTAGGTCTCTGTGTCAGCCTGTGACTGACTGCCCACAGTCCAGGGTGGGTAGTAATAGTAAAAATAATAAAAGGTTGCAAAAACTCAAAAACTCTAAGCAACAGGAGATTTTTGAGTTTTCGGGCCAACTCAAAATCTCAAGTTTTCCACCACTAATACTTTTTGTTCACCTACAGTCATTTAATGTTCGTGTCTAAAAAACATTCATTTTGAAGTTTTACTCAATATCATATATTTTTTAACTCATCTTACAGCCAACTTACTATCTATTGTTAAAAAAAAGTTGTTAAAATTAAAATTGTTTTGTTACGTTTAGTATATTAAGCTTTATCATTATTGTCAAAAAAATCTTGAGGGATTCTGTTGCCTTGAGTTTTGGAGTTTTCGCAACTTTTTTTTTTTACAGGATATGAAATGAAGCAGAAATCACCAATTCACCAGTGTAAGAGCAGGGAGATTGCTTTAAAATGGAAGCAAACAGAAAGTAGAATCGATGTGCCAGGCGTAACCAAAACAAGTCAGATTTGTGATTTCTACCAAGTGATATCAAGGCAATAATGTCTTTTTCTAATGTGATACCATATTGAAATGCTGTCAACCACCCACCTTTCATTATTATACACATGTGTCAGGTTGAATGGGCCTGCTCACCAGACAATGCAAGCCCCTGGCCTTTTCCTGTTCATGTATCAATCGGAAAGAAATAAAAAAAATCTTGTTAATTTTATTTTTTTGCATTGACAAACAACAACCCTAGTATCATGCATGTAAATTTTCCTCACTGTGTTCTATGAATATTAATGATCTCCTGTTGGTGTTGGCTGTTATGAAAGGTAATTTCCATCTCTTTTTGCTAACAGCACTTCTCCACTTGCTGCCCACACACTTCCCCCCTCCCCACTACAACACAAAACAGTAATAACATCACCCGGCCAATTACATACAAGGGCATCTCAGAGAAAAACAACCACGTGAGCTATAAACAAATATGATTGTATTGAGAGAGCGCAGCAGCAGCTCTTCAAAGGTTCAGGAAAAATTGTGCGCTCGCAATTAAATATTGAAGAGAGGAAATAAAGGCCAAGATGTGAACTTTTTAATGAAGGATGTGGATTTATTTGGCTTCTTTAAGTGCTTTGACTTTTTGGTGCAGTGATAAATAGAACATGATGAGTGATGCTAACAAAAAGATACAAAGAGGCATAAATAACAGCATTAGCCACAAAATACATAAATAAGATGATTTTGACCAATAGCAACAGATGGACAAGTGTGTATGTTGCCAGTGAGTGGGTAGAGAACATTAGCAAGTGGGAGCTGTCTGAGCTGTCTATGATATAATGTTGTTTGGTCATCAAAACCATATCTGGAGTTGTGTTTTGTTGAGTAATCCTCTATTCCATGGCATGGCTGTTCTGAGGACTCAAAACGCTTGGTTCTGCAAACCTCCGCCTCTCCCATGAACCCCCGCCCACTCCAGGAAGCACTAACCAATGAACAAACCCTCTACATCCAGTCTGCTCTCATTCATTTATCCAAAACATTTTTAGAGTAAAATGGCATCATACCAAAAGTTTAAGGAAGTTATGTGCTTTTTTCTGATTATGGTCAAAAGACCTCAACATTCTGCACTCTGCTGCACTCTGCTGATCTTGCTGCCTGTTTCTTTATGCAGGGTTCGTACAGTCATGGAATTTTAAAATGCAATTTCCAGGCCCTGGAAAAATTTTGGAAATGTATATTTTGGTGTAAAGTTCTGGAAGAGTTTTGGAAATTTAAACAAACCTGTGCCAGCTGGAATACAGTAAATATAAGTGTTCAGTAGAAATGCTGTCTTCTTGGTCTCTTTGTCTTCTCACTTCAGAAAAAAGTGACCAATATTTGTTTTTTGTCAGAATATTTGAACAAATGTTTTGGTCTTTGGCTCTTTTGGTTTTGGTAATGTTTTAAAAACAGCAGAGATGATTAGTTTATATCTAATATAGCATTTTTTTTTTTTTTAGGCTGGGCTATAGACTATAAGTGAGTGAAATTAGTGGAGTAATATATTTCTAGAGAAAGAAGTTTTTTTTTTCAACCGACTAATTTCCAAATTTACCAAGTGAAACTGCAGCAAAAGTATGTTTCTAATGTTCCACATTGGACATTTTATTTACTATTTAAACACATGTAAATCATTTTTCAGGTCTTGAAAATTTAGTCAAAGGATTTGGAAAAGTCATGGAAAATTCTGTGTATGAACCCTGTTTATGGCTCCAGTACTTATTAAAAACGTTTTCTTTCAGTCAGATAATGTTTTTAAAGGTTGTAAAATGTGCAGTGCTGTTCTAGAGGTGACCAACCTTGGTTTTAAAATATGAATAAAATTATAATAATGGGTGTATGCAATGTCTACATTAATCTCTGCAGACTAAGTTAACAGTGTTAGAGGAGGAAGCACAGGTCCTAAAATCATCGCCATGTGACATCAGGTAATGATTAGCAGAACATATTCTTAAAGGGTCTATATTATGCATTTTTATATATATATATATTTAAACTAATCTTGGTCACCTCTAGAACAGCAGCATGTTTTACAGCCTTTAAAAACATTATGTTACTAAAAGAGAACGTTTCCAATAATTACTTTTTCTACTGCCATAAAGAAACAGCTGAAGATTGTTTCTTGGAATGGGCGAAGGTTCATGGGAGAGGTAAAGGTTCATGCAAGCAAGCATTTTGAGGCCTCAGAAATGCAGTGCCAGAAAATGTAGGATTACTCAAACAGGCATAAATCAAACAAAACACAACTACAGATATGTTTTTGATGAGGGAACATTATAACATGGTAGAAAGCTCAGAAAAGTCGATTTTGCAGAATACAGGCCCTTTAAACAGAGACTTGTTGCCTTTAGCTGCTGTCTGATTTTAATATTTGTGGTTTAGTAAAAACTAAGTGAAGCATTTACCTTTTGGAAATTAAGCAAAAGTGACAATTAACTGGCAATTAGTTCAAATCAAAGTGTTACAGTTAATATTCATAAATTAAACACTGATTACCAAGAAAACTGGCTCATTTTAATGTCAGTCAGACTCTACTCTAAAACAAACCTGTTCAATTTATTCACAACCAGATATGATCTAACACAGAGCTGCTCAAGCCTTTCACGCCAAGTACCACCTCAGAAAATATTTGGCTTTTTAAGTATCATCATTATTCTCTTGGCCAACCCAGGTCTAATCCAAGAGATAAAACAAGCACAACTAAACCAGGACTAAAGCGCAACCAAATCAGAACTACATCCAGGTTTAAACCAGGACAAAAGCAGGTCTGATTTCCAGGAAGAATCCAGGGCATAACCAGAACTCTAACAGTCTCTTCCTATTTACAGCAGCCTTATTCTTCTATCCCAAAACAGATCTATAACTATGTTCCAGTCTTTCTTAATGGTGGTTATAAACCTTTTTTTTTGTATGTATTAAATGTCTGCTTCTCTCAGCTTACAGACTATAACGCTGACTCATTCGGTGTAAATTAAGCATAAACAGGTAAATTGTTTGTCATAATTTCAGATTTGCGCTGGCTGCCAAACAACAGAATGGGTGCAGACGTCAGCAGCAACGCAGCACTTCTTACTCACAGGTAAACAGACAGGAGTGTGAAGGAAAGTGTTGGACTAGAGACGACACTGAGCACGTCATCAACAAGTCACTGCAGGATTTAACCAAAACACATACAATGTTTCACTCTGGGAAATTCTGTTAATTGTAAATGTGTTTTTATACATGCACCAAGGGAGAACTTATTTGTTTACACACTTGAAAATGTAAACTGTATGTTTTGGAGGATGCTACATGGCCTTCTTCTTTTTTTTTTGCTGCAGAAACTGTTACCATTGGTTACCAGTATCTCTGTTTGGTCTGCTATCATCAAAGTCTGGCGTGTTTCTTCATCTGGGTGCTGTTTCAATAAGCACTGACCAAAACAATGAAGATTTCCTACTTATCAGCAGTGTTCACAGTTATATTCTGTCCATACTGTTCCTCAAGTCACATGCAGGCCCCAAACAACATAACTTTACTGTATTCAATAGACTATATCATTTTCTCCATATATTTTTATAAAATTGTTTCAAAAGCACTGACTGTTGGTTTAAAATGGTTTTAAATTAATATTTATAATATTTTTAAACAACTATATAATTGTAATTCATTTCAAACTTTTATGTACCTTTATGGCCCCAGACCCCACTTTGGAAATCATTGCTCTAAACCTAATACTTAATAATAATTAAATCTCTGTTTGGTCTGCTATAATCAGACTCCAGTGTGTTGTGACAGCTGTGCAGAAAATGAGAAGCAAACCAAATTGAAACAAAGTTAAAAAGAAGTGTTCTGGATATGATTTGAGTTTATGATCTAAAAATACTGACTGTGACAATCTGTCCCTAAATCAACTGTGACTGAAAATCTGACTGAGAGTCTATTTCATTGATGCAAGGTGAATCTTTTCCCTTCTGTGGTCATCACAGGAAATCGTTTGCCTGCAGTAATTTAGCATAGGTTTTACGCCAGATGCCCATTCTGACACAGTCATTTTTATCCTGGATGGGACTGACACAAAATACACAAAATATGTTTTTTACTACTGCAACGTGATTACCAAGTAATACTATCAGCATAGGATTATAACTACTTCCACATCCACTTTCTGAAGACTTGGCCGTCACAATAGAGTAGGCAAAGTAGGCAATTGCTTAGGGCCCAGAGCTGAATGGGGGCCCCTAAGGGGCCATTTAGATGACAACGCATTTTGCCGAATCCACAAAGGTTTGATTGTGGTTTGGCCTTTTGTTTAGATGAGGATGGGGTTTCCGTTTTCCAAATCCACAATCTTTTGAAAACGCTGGAGGAGGTGTTTTGGTCTCACAGTGGGGAGCTGGTTGGAGCTGCTCTGCTCTCGTGTAAACAGTGAAACAGTAAAAACAGTGTACTTACTGAAAACAACCCCAATTTGAACTGTGATTGGCTGTCTGCCCACCGTATGTCAGCTGACCTACAAGCACAGCACATATTTCATACGCTTATATTTAGTCCAGTAACTGTCAGTATTATCTGTATCAACACTTACCTTTAGGAGAGACTTTATGAGAATGGCTCCAGAAAACTACAAGATCTTAAAGTAGTTGGAAAGTTACAGACCGGAGCTAACACTTCCTCTGCGGTTTACTCTCTGTGTGGCGTAAAGCATTTGCGGGGCCCACAGCGCCGTTTGCTGGACAAATACGGGTACTACAGTTTACTTTAGTTTTCTTCACACTTCAGCGTTTTTGTGTAAATGTGACTCGTAGGCAGCATGACTGTTACGTTTTCCTGGTAAGCGTTGTTGTGTAAACAGGCCCTAAAGAAGTTCATTTACCTGTACATTAGTGGACAAGCTGTTTCAGCGACAAAAAACAAACCACTCAGCTGACGCTGCCTCGCAATTCTCCTAAAAGGACCCTATCTGGAGAGACGTCAAACCATAAATTGTAGCCAGGATAAAATATTATTTACTATCAAAATGCACCAGAAAACAGGAAATCATGCATGTTTTGTTTAGATTTTCCTGGGGGAGGAGTCTTGGACCCCCCCCCACGGCTTATATTGTCCCACATATTCACCTGTCTGTTATAATCACAAGGTCACAATTCAGAATATGAGGCAAAAGGCGAGCTTATTTTAATGCTTAGCAAAATCTGATCAAGTGCCTCTTGTTACCATGTCTTTGGTTTGAGTCTGTATAGGGCCTCAGTTGTCCCTCTTGCCCAGGGCCCCTATAGTGTCTAGAAACGGCTCTGTTTAGCCCAATCCTGAGCAGTTTAGTTCAGCTCCTGCATCCTAATCTGTCAAACAGTGTTATATCTTTCATTTCTTTCAATTCTATTTTTCTAGGCTCAAACTGAAGTGAAGGCCGTGTGTTAGGTTTCTAAAGTTCACTAAATGTCAATAAAGCTGTTTCCGATGGTGAAACTCAGGCAGAAATAACGCATCTGTGCCACTTCACGGAGCAGAATGTGGAGGAGTGACATTTTGGTGCCAAGGTGCAATTTGAGCAGGATTCGAGAGTGATGCACAGTTGGCAGGTGCCCCATTATACAAGCATTACATCAGTGTGTGGAAATATGAAAAGTTTAGGCTTTTGCAAATGTTAGATTGACTTGAAACACAGCGGGATGAATCATGATTGTGTAAGAGCAATCAGGAATGAAATGGACCTTTTTGGCTCATGATTCACTCAAAATCAATCTTGGTAAGAAGGGTTTTGGATGTGTTATGTGTTCAGAAATCTGCTTCTGACAGTGTTTGCAACAAAACCAAAAATCAGTTTTATTGTTGTCAGCTTTTATTGCATTACCATGTTTTGCGTTTTTAATTTTCATGAGAAGAGAATTGAAAACAATAAAGAGACTTGGGGTAGAAAACAAAGCATACAAAGAAGGATTACATAATGAAAAGTTATTTAAACCAAAAAATAGCGCTTCATAGAGTAGAATAGAGTTTTTCTTCTGTTGGTAAAACGTCAAGTTAAATAACATTTTCTTCAACTGTGCCCATAAATGCAAATACGTTAACATTACTGGAAATAAAAACAACTCTTAATAGGAGTAAAGATTGTGTTCTATTTAAAAACAGTACAGCCAAGTTTATATGAAATATAAGCACTGGTCTGTCAATATTATAGATTAAAGATAACCTATAATATTGACAAACCAGTGCGTTTTTGCCATTAATTTTGAGCTCTTTCATCTTATAGCACTTCCACACTGACAGTATCACAAGAATAGTTTGAGAGTTTAAAAGACATTGTACAGTCCAACTTTCTTTATACAACAGCTAGATTGCTTGAGCCAGTACCATTCTCTCTAGTGAAGAGAAGTGGGTCTGGAAACTCAAAATACCATAACCATCTGGCAAAGATGAAGTATCTATAAACAACAAAAATAAACTGAATAATATAGAAAAAGAATCAGGACGGCTTCCCAGACTAGGATCTAGTAATGGTCTAACTTATTTTTTTTCATCAGAGACACAGTAAAAGACAGTAGTAAAAGTTGCATTTTTTCTGCAGCAATCATTTCTCTGGATCTTGGCTGCCACAGTAAAATGAGATCCTGCCTCATGTGGAGGAGTTCAAGTATCTCAGGGTCTTGTTCATGAGTGTGGGAAGGATGGAGCGTGAGATTGACAGACGGATCAGTGCAGCTTCTCCAGTAATGTGGCCATTGTATCGGTCTGTTGTGGTTGTGGTGAAGAAAGAGCTGAGCCGAAAGGGAAAGCTCTCGATTTACCGGTTGATCTACGTTCCTACTCTCAAATGTGAGCTTTGGGTCATGACCGAAAGGACAAGACCGATGAGACGGAGCGACAGCTCGTCTCTTCTCGTCTCCTCTCGTTCCCTCCCGTTTCCTCATGTCGCATGACCTTTTTCCCTCTTCATATACCGACGCGACAACCGTCCTAAAGACCGTTGGAGTAGAGCCGCTGCTCCTCCACACCGAGAGGAGTCAGATGAGGTTGCTCGGCCATCTGTTCCAGATGCCTCCTGGACGCCTCCCTGGGGAGGTGTTCCAGGCATGTCCCATCGGAAGGAGGCCCCGGGGAAGACCTAGGACACGCTGGAGGTGTGGATGTTTCTCGGCTCTCCTGAGAATGCCTAGGGGTTCCCCCGATAGAGCTGGAAGAAGTGTCTGGGGTGAGGGAAGTCTGGGCATTATCAAAACAATAGTCACTGTCCTAAAAATATTAAATCAATGCATTCCTTGTCAAAATATTACCAAGCTCTTTATCACAGAGTAAAGTAATAGCTTGCATAGTTGTATGTCCTCCCATTTTTCCTTTCACAGTGACTCACAAGGACACCATCTTTCATTCTCTTTCCTTAATAGAGGTTTAAGGCTTTCCAGGGATTACAGCCTTGGGTTGAAGGCCTGAACAAAACACAGCTGTAATGAATAAGAATCCCTGGAACTTGGTTTTCATTCAATAAGAACATGATTTTTTTATGCTGTGAAAAAAACCCCACATTGTTATAAAATGTACTATTGCAATTGTAAACTAATATCTGTCAAACTAGGTACAACCAAGCTTCATATTTTTGTATTATACTCACTGATCAGTATGTGTTGTGCTAAATGACAAGAAACACACATAACCTTGCATTCATTCTTTATGTAACTTTGTTAAAATGTATGAGATTGGTCTAGTGTGTTGTTCTTCATTGTAACCCACTGCTTCACATTTGTATTCATAATGTTAACAAATGGCCCCCACAGGTAAGATTTTAGATCATATTTGATTTATGTTGCAATTATTGTAATGACCTTATAATGACTTTTCAATAAATTATGAGACAGGAAGATCAACTTGGAGACATAAACATACTTAAGAAACAAGCCTGGTTTTAAAGCAAGACAAACTGATAATATACCCTACTTTGGTATCACTATTAATATCAATATTGTCAGAAGCATGGAAGAATTATTGATGTCTTATAACAAGTTAGTAGCAGAGTATAGAAGATAAATGTTCATATTACAGACAGTGACTCTTCTCTGAACCAGCAAAATTGACTCATTGCTTTATAGATTTTTCAGTTAAAGGATTATATTTTTATGAGCCTTTGGAAGAACATAAAGTCTGACCTCACCGAAAGACCAGACATTTATCACTGCAACATTTTTAACACAGTGTCAGCCTCCAGATCAACACGACTTCACTGCAGAAGCCTAGAGAGTGAAGAGAGAGTTAGTTATTGCACTCGTAAGCAAATATTATCATTAGTATTGACGTGTTGTAATATATTCAATATTGACATCTGATAATAGCTCATCAACAGTGTATTAAGTTAATTGCTCTGACTGGTTATTTCCCAAATGCCAACTAACAAAGATAATGGGCCCAGAATTGGTCCCTGAGGTACACCATTGTTTAGAGTCAGTTTTTGGGCTTTATGTTTGCTGACACAGATTAACTGTTATTTGCTCAACAGTAGTAATTTGAATAGATTAGTGTAATTATTTTAGATTATCTTGAAATTCATATCTGTCAGAGGACTAACCATTGCTTCAATATTCACTGCTATAGACTGGCAGTGTTAAGCAATGTGAGTTAGGCATAAGTCAGAACATTTTTATTTTTATTACAAAATACCATTGGTAAACAGAATGTGTTTTAGCCTGGCCAGCCAGACAAACAAATAGAGGAATGCCATATTGGAAATGAATTATAAAATAATAACTCATTGCATTATACCGTAGTAGCCAGTTTTTTGTGGAATCCCCAACATAAACACTTCATTCATGTTTCCCCGTGACTCAGAGCCACATTAAACACACAGTTAGCATGAGGAAACCCTGGCGTGCATGTGGAGAGGCCCGTCACATTAATGGATGTTGACATCAGTAGTACAGAACGTCATGCCATGGTAGCTGCCAGTGCTAATCATATGTGAGGCTTATGTGAATGAGAGCGCTCTGGAGTGAATGTTCACAGGAGCTACAGCCCAGGGAGACTGTAATTATAACCAGACTACAGGAATGAGAGGGAGAGAGGACTGGGGAGGTGTGGAGGAGCAATGTACCTAGCAAAACATACACCACATCTTTTTTCATAAAATGTATACACTTAAAATCAACAAAATATTTTGGTTTGAAGTTTTGTGTAATTTTTTTGCCTATTTTGCATATTCTCTGTATTTTAAACACATATTGCACACATGAGCAGTATCTAAGGATCCTGGGCCTCATTCATATAACCTTCTTATGCGAAGATTTGTACTTAACCCCTACTTAGGAGGATTTTTGGCATTCAACAATTTTTTCCTCAACTCGAAAATGTTCCTCTGGGGGAACAAATCCCAAGAACAGGTATGACCACCCTTGTGCACTGAAATTCTGCAGTTTTATAACTTTATCAGACTCACATTTAAACAAAATATTTTATTTCCAGCCAGATTGCCAATTATATGTTTTTACAAATTATTTGGTATAAACATATTTCTAGTTCATAGACTTAGACTTAGACAGACTTCATTGATCCACAAGGGAAATTGCTTGGTCACAGTTGCTCAGTTTTTCAAAAACACAAGTAAAATGTAGTATAGTTATAAAATGATTACAGCAATAAAAAACTTTAAATAAAATTCAGTAGAATAGATATAGGTTTACCAGATTTGCATATTTACATTGCAGGTACAGTTTACCCAGGGCCCGTTGCAGGGAGGGGCCCTTAAAAAAATAGGTAAATGCGTGAGAGATATTAATCAACAAAGTATAGGGGCCCATCAAGATGGTTCAATCAAAGGGCCCATATTTTCGTGCTACACCCCTGCATGGTAATAGAGATCAGGTATAAGGCTAAGCAAAGTTTGTTCTTGCTGCTTCATGCTGCTTTAAGCAGTGAGCAGACACACCCTGCCACAGTACCTTCTGTACAGACTACTATATTACTCTGGCCCTTCTAGCAATCATTGCTGAAGCTATAAAATTGTGGTAGAAGCGCTCCAGCTGACAGAGTGAATAATTTTCTTGCTAATTCTTTCTAAATTACATTGTTCTCATCAACATTACATAAGCTTGGGACAGAATGTTGAGTTTGGTCCATGCTGTTCAATATAGCACTCATCCTCACGTGCATTTTAAGTACACATTAATAGATAACACAATGCAATTTAGTAATAGTTCGATAGTTAGCTAGGCTAAACACTATATTTGAGTTCACATACTGCATGTTTGACTTCAATACTGAGATCTGATATCAGTAAATATCATGTCAAAAGAATTGAGCGAGTCTCAAAAGTGTTGAGTGACACATTATCCACGCTGCCATACACTATAAGATTGACAGACTGTATCATACATTCTCGTGAATAATTATTGGGTGTAAATCTTCCTCGTGGCAGCTTTTTAATCTGCCAACACAGCACAAGTCTCCTATAGAATCTGAACATCCTGCTGCAATCTTTAACGGACCTAATCGACGTACTTAAGAATGCAGGAGAGAAGCCGATAAATGCAGACCACATTTTCTTAGCCTTGCATTTTTTCCATAACAACTTTTCCCTGAGGCCCTGAGCTGCATCTCCTTACACTCTCTCCTCTGTCCGCCTGTGTGTTTGTCCCCATGAGCATGCAGCCATTAACTCATGTGCCTCTGAATGCAGTGGAGGAGCAAATGGCCCGAGCACAATGTTGTTTTTTTCATCAGGGATACAGTTTGATTTCCGGGGGTCTAGTGCTGCAGTGGTGCCCCCGCTCATGACCTCTCAATGTTACATCACAACTGCACACACACCAGTGCAGTTCGGGGACAATAAACAGGAACGGATATACAAATAAGTGGCTTGAGGGCATATGTGGAAGCTGCGGTTGCATCATCAACATTGCTCATACCTGCTTTCATTTAAAGAACATTTTTGTGGACTTTTGGAAGCCCATTTTTAAAATCCAGACCAATGACAGACCAGGTGACAATAACAGATGGCTGGCTGCTGCTATAGACAGTTTCAAAAGCTGGTTTACTGAAGCATAACATGAAGTATACGCAACTTGCAATCACTGTAAGCTGTGTAAAATGTACATAAAAACAGAATACAATGGCTTAAAAATCTCACCAAACTATATTTTATTCACATTAGATCATTAAAAAGACATAGGCCACAAAGTGTGACTGCAGACAGATTCCAACCTCAATCTTTTGCACATTTATAACACTTAAAGACAAGCTATGCAACTTTTTTTTTGCCTTAATTAAACAGCTGCACCTCCCCTTGGTGTATATTGGTGAAAAAACAGCTTTGCAACAATGGCAGAACTGACCTGGTGTCCCTGAAATCTCAGGTCTCGCAAGAAAGCGACACTTCCATAACAACAATGCCAGCAGTGGCTTTATATCTTATTTGTCCATAATGGCAGAGCAGCCATGAGGCAGAGTAAAATTTTGTTTTAATATGAGAAGAAGAAAACAAGAGTCAAGCTGAGCTAAGGGTTACACAGGGGTCAACCAGAAGTGTGAGTATCTACGATAGTGCTTTACTCTGAAATGTAGTTGGAGCTTCATGGAGAAAAATGTGATCTAAAGAGTGAAGAAACAAGCAACGTTACATAATTGTGCTGTACTGTGATAAATACAAACTTAATTTCATCTTGCTAAAACACTAATTAATGCAGCTGTTATTGCTTTAAGCCATTAGTCCGTACAAGACACAGTAAGATACTCTAGCAACTTTAGTGTCAGACTGTTAATATACATTACAGGCAGTTAGTGGCCCACAGAATACAGTGTAAACTGTGTAAATTGCTTATTATTAAAGTGTCAACAGCTGATGATCACATAGTTTTACATATTGGCCTACAGAATAAGTGTAAATGGTTTATTTGCAATAGGGTCAGAGAGGAGACTGCTGATGTGAATAATAGTGTATGGATTATGTTGCAGCTGTAGCCTTGTAGTCACTTTAACTCAACATTAAAGCTTGAGAATGTAGGATACATGTGCTGTTCAATACTGCTTTCCATCAGAGTTGGCATTTGTTTACATTCACATTACCATCAATATGGTGGCAGGGGGCATTTTGGTCATGTGTCTGGCAAAGACTGATTGATTAAAAATTGAGCATACGCAGTTAGGGATGGGTATTGAAACTCGTATCACTGGGACCAATAAGCTTCAGCCTTAATGGTGCTCTTAACAGTACTGTACCAGTCGTGGACTTACGGTAAATGTATTCACATACATGCATGAAATCTTTTTGCTCCTCTCATTAAAGATGAGATATCGCAGCTCACTCAGCTGCTGGTGTTTGTGTGAGCAGAGCGGGTGGGGCTGCTGCACACAGCAGTGCACCGTGGCCACGCACACAGAGAGAGGAAAAAAGTGTGCCTCAACTTCGCCAAAGTAGATGCCAACACTGCGCATGGACATACTTTAACTGGGACCAGCATTGCATGCTAGCGCAACAATACAGAGTAATCCAGCAAAACATTTCACCAAACGTCTGTAGAGAACACAGAAAGATGTAGGCTAATGTTATGCTCGTGGCCCACAGGTGGAATAACCATCTTATGCATTATTACTATACACAGCTTATGCATTATTTGTATGAAAATAGGTTCCTGCTTTTCTTAAATCATACTTATTTCATATTTAGATTTATATTAATAATATTTAGGATTAAATAATTACAAACATAAAGTCATCTATATAGTAAATGATGAATGTCCAAATGTTTCAGACTTATTGAAATGGTCACATTTATATAGCTTATTATTGTTCTTAGTTTTTATTCACAAAAAGTATAAGGGTATCAATAAGAGGACTGTTAAAAGATTGGATGATAAGCAGTATCGGTAAGAGTAGTAGTACCATTAAATCTTTACAAAACCCATCCCTACAGACAGCAGTGTGAGGGAAGACACACACAAAAGTGACAAAAATGCTTTTCTAAATTCATTTTGCTATATTTCCATTGCCAGTCCTCGTTAAGTCGCTTGCAAGCGGTGGGAGGTTGAAAACATGACTTTTATGTCTGGTTCCATTCCTCTGCAATGTTTATTAAATCTTACTTTGTGATTGGTGGACTCTGGGGCATTGACTGAAACTTCATTTCAGCACAAATCTATGCTCAAAATGCTTGATTCATGTCCCTCAGCATGTTCACATCGCTTGTCTCTCCTGAGTGTGAGTGTATATAGGAAATGAATGGTCGCTTTCGTTGCTCATGGCACTTTTGGTGTGAGAGTGTCATATGGTATGTTTTATCAATGCAAGCTTTGTTTCAGTGTGACCCGAGTGTAGACGTCTGTATATAGTTGTAGCATTGCTGTCCTACAGTATACACACTCTACTTTCACTAGTTATTATGTTGTCACTGTCTTTTTTCCCCAACACTGAAATGTCTTGTGTCAACGTTCTGCTAAGCCGTTCTCTCCCTCATTCCTTCTGCCGCTCATTTTAAAATCATGAGGCAGATTTATTTTCAGCGTCGGAGCAGAAGGGCATTTACACTCACACTAAACTCAGCCACGTTTCTCTTCTCAGCAGCTCCTACCTTCTTCTCCTCATCAAAGTGAAACGCCAGAAATAAGAGCTCTGTCACTATGGTCCCGGTAAAATGGCAGTACGTGACAGCTTCCTACGGGAACACTGGAGAGATTAAATAAATGCTGTGTTTGTATCCGATGAATTATGACAGCTGAGTAATAGAATCATGCTAGTTTTTAACCTAGCGCCGTCCTTAAATAGCTTCACCTCTAGCTACGCATTGCATTTGCATTAGCCTCTGAGCTCTTTACCTGTGAGGTATCATCAATCCGAGAGCTGTTTTACATTTTAGCTTCTGGCTCACATTGACGCAAAAAGCCACAAACAAGAAGCCATTTTTCTTGTTGATAAAATATCCCTTAAAGTACAAGAATGTGTTTTCATTGCATCATATTTAATTCAACTGTATGTGACGTGTGGGCATGAATCTACATGAAGGAGGTCTTCTGGAGCTGTGAGTGGCAGGTTTGTGTAAAGTTGATGTTGTCAAATCAGAGTGATGTACAGAATAACTGACAGCTCGTCTAAGTTTAGGATCACAGCCTTCAGCTTCAGACTCACATTTAAACAAAATATTTTATTTCCAGCCAGATTGCCAATTATATGTTTTTACAAATTATTTGGTATAAACATATTTCTAGTTCATAGACTTAGACTTAGACAGACTTCATTGATCCACAAGGGAAATTGCTTGGTCACAGTTGCTCAGTTTTTCAAAAACACAAGTAAAATGTAGTATAGTTATAAAATGATTACAGCAATAAAAAACTTTAAATAAAATTCAGTAGAATAGATATAGGTTTACCAGATTTGCATATTTACATTGCAGGTACAGTTTACCCAGGGCCCGTTGCAGGGAGGGGCCCTTAAAAAAATAGGTAAATGCGTGAGAGATATTAATCAACAAAGTATAGGGGCCCATCAAGATGGTTCAATCAAAGGGCCCATATTTTCGTGCTACACCCCTGCATGGTAATAGAGATCAGGTATAAGGCTAAGCAAAGCCTTCAGCTAAAAACAAAACAGGCTTTGACAGTTTTTTTTTTTGTGTGTGTGTGTGTGTTTGTGCTCTGTTTAAAGCTGACAGGACTCAGACCTTATTAAAAGTGGTGCTACAAATAGCCAGTTGATTTGATTTTTAATAAAAAAGCAGAACAGAAGGCAAATGAGTGAGTCCTGTCAGTGCTACTTGAAGCTTAAATTGTTAGCCTGCCACTGTTGCATGTGGAGCAGAATCACTGTTGTTCTTGTACTACAGGTCAGGTGATAGTATGGTTGTTTTACATCGACGGGTGACGCTGGCAGGTAAATTAGGGTCCGTTTAGACGACAAAGTTTTTTGCTGAAAACACAATGATTCTATTGCAGTTTGGCCTTTTGTTTACACGAGGATGGGATTTCAGTTTTCAGAATCTGCAGAGAAAAAACACTGGAAGAGGCGGTTTGGTCTCGCAGCAGGGAGCCGCTCGGAGCCGCTCCGTTCTCGTGTAAACTGTGAAAACATCGACTCGATGATGTAACAGACCCAATCTGAACAGTGATTGGCTGCCGAGCGCATGTCAGCTAACCTCGTAGTTTGTGAGGTCAGCTTTTCTGTCTCATACGATCATATTTAGTCCAGTAACAGTCAGTAACATCTGTATAAGTTCTTACTTTTACTTAAAACTTTATGAGAATGGCTCCAGAAAACCACAAGGTCTGAAAGTTATTGGGAAGTTGCAAACTGGAGCTATCATTTCCTCTGCAGTTTACTCACTGTGTGATGTAGAGCATTTGTGGGGCCCACAGTGCCATTTGCTGGACAAATACAGATACTATAGTTTAATCATACTGAGTCTCGTTTTCTTCACACCTCAGCATTTTTTTGCGAATCGGAGAAGGCATGACTGTTGCCTTTTTCTAGCCAGCGTTGTCGTGTAAACCAGCCCTAAAGCTGGAGACACACTAAACAAGTCTCAGTCATTACAGATTTTGAAAAGACAAGAAGCACACACAAACGACAGGTTTGAGCAGATTTTGTTGTGACGATTGAAAGACAGTATATCACACATTTAAAGACTGCATCAGTGGCTGTGTATGAATGTCATCCTTCACTGTATAGAGCATTAGTGGTCAGGCTGTGAGAGTTTCAGAGAAGAAAAAGTAGGACCTCTCAGTTTTTTAAACCATACACAATGAATAAAATCAGTTGGAGAAGCTTTTTGTGGCATAATAGTGAATAAATTGTTAAATAAGCCTCAGTAATGTCAGCTTCCCCACGTAACGCAAAAATAGCTGCAATAATCCAGTCTGTATTAATTCATGTCATTATTCATGTTAAAAAGAATGCAAATTATTGTTTTTTATCCAGCCTATAAATACCACTCAGGTCTGACAGGACTTTCTTACAGAAGTCCACAAGCTGAGTTCCGCAAACACAAAGTACAGAGTTTTATAACTGCATTTTGTGCAACCAGCATAAAAAAGGATATTACGAAAATGAGTGATACTAACACTAACACATCATGGTCTGAACAGAAGCACTGGGTATTCATATTCTAATTTATATTACAGTATGGTGTTTAAGAGCTAGGTGTGTCTGCGTCCTCTGTACACCCAGACAGGAGATACTTGGGAGGCTCACATTTCCTCCAGTAGAGTTAAAGCCATTAACTCAACTTCAACTTACCAAGAAACCAACACCGCCAAGTTAGTAGAGACATTTTATAGCAAATAAACTGTATCTATGTAATAATTCCATTAGGTTAACAAAGTGGAGCAATATTTCAACATAAACGTAAACATAGACTGGTATTTGTACCTGTGTATCTGTATTTAAAGTACTACTTACTCAACATGAAACAATGGCCCTAGAACAACAACTGCAGTTATTTTTTGTAAAAGTTGTTTGCAGAACTTCAGAACTCAAAGAAATGAAAGACATCAAAACAACTCGTGACTCACTTCAGGTAATTGTTAGGCTTACCTTGACACTTCCTGCTCTTATCCTTCTCTAATGTTTTCTGATCACACAGATTTACCATTATGTTTATCATAATGCAGAACAAAACACTGCTCTTTCTGCTTTGTACAAACACAATGTGCAACCACAGTTAAGTATGTGTCATATCCATTTTATAGCATATGCCTGGGTATTATGCTAATGTTGTAGCATTTATGTGTGGGAGGGCTGGAGGCATTAAAGATGTCCTCTGAGAACATCTTGTATACTGAGAACTGACAGTCTTGTCAGTTCATCTTTAGGGCAGGTAGTTGGTACTGAACTATCCTATAGCTGGAGTGGTGTATGGCTATTTGGTTGTTCAGTTTAAAATATGATTTAATTCTAGGGACTATATTCTGCAAAACTGACTGCTCTTAGCTTTCTACCATGTTGTAACATCGTCCCTTCATCAAAAACATACCTGGAGTTGTGTTTTGTTTCAATCATGTATAAAGAGCTACTCACCCCTGGCCCAGGCCTTACTCCGCCCACTGCCAGAGACTGAAAACTCCTAAAAAAGTAGGCAGAAACCAGGCAGACACAG
Source organism: Bostrychus sinensis (assembly GCA_020698575.1). Classification (NCBI taxonomy): domain Eukaryota; kingdom Metazoa; phylum Chordata; class Actinopteri; order Gobiiformes; family Eleotridae; genus Bostrychus; species Bostrychus sinensis. Next base: position 7,067,711 of record CM036257.1, on the reverse strand, counting down.
AGGGGGAGAACTGAGGGTGGAGCGATGCCTTGTCCTGTGACTTACAGCAGTCAGAGCACCATCATGGACCTCTATAGCAGGGTTGCCAAGTCCCAGAAAAAAATAAAAATAAAATGCACATCCAAACCCCTCCCACTGGGGAAAAAGTGGCCACATTTGTGTTTAAACCTAATAATCATGGGTCATGTGGATGTGGAGAGTAAATCCTTTTGTGACTTCATTCTGTAGCCTTCTGTCAATGTTGTCTTTGTCCCACAAATGCACTTATTTTTGGAGGTGACAGATTGTACATTTTCGTAATTGTTTTCATCCATGGAGCCTAATGAGCAAGAGCAGAGTCAGCCCAGTGTTCCTGACTCCACTCCCGCTCTGAGAGATGTGGAAGAGGCGGAGAGGACTGAACGGTAAATGTGGGGCATTTTTACAAAAATTACCCACACCTGGCAACTACAGGACTGTAAGCGCAAGAGAGAGAGAGAGACAGTGAGGGTGTGGGTCATCATACATAAAGTTTAAGGAAGTAAAAAGCTTTTTTTCCATCTCTGCTAGAACACTTAAAATCTCTAAACCATTAAAATCCTTATATATTTGAGTTAATAAATGCACATTGGATCCCTTTTCTTCACCTTATTTTCAGTCAGCTGTAAGTATATGTTAGGGGTACAATGGCAGGGTGGTTAGCACTCCTGCCACCATTCAAAGACATGAATGTGTTAGGTGACTGTATGTAATTGGTGACTCTAAATTGCCCTTACAGAAAAAAGTTGCAAGAAGAAGAAGATGAATGAATGTTGTAGTATATTTAATGCCAATTCTCTGGGTTCCACAGCAGATATCCAAATCTCAACCTTTTTTTTTTTTTTTTTTTTTTTTTTTACATGCGAATGCTCTCAGAATGCTCACTTCCTACAAGCAGAAAAACCTAAATGCACTTTTCCTGAGGTTCAGAGTGAATGGGAGAGTAAAGCTCCGGCAGAGTGTTATGTAACTGTGTGTTATGATTCTGTTCTGCTCCTACTCTTTCAAACATCAAAAGCAGACCGCGTCTTTTCACTCTGGATTTCTTGCAAACATTTTTTATTCAGCTGCACTCTTTCAATTTGAACTTACTGCCCATACACTTGGTTGTGTCTCACAATAAGCATTAGAGAACTGCGTAATGGACTGAAAGGAGGGCTTGGATTGAAACGTTACATAACCTAAGATAAAGTAGTCTGATATAACAAAATGTAAGAAAATCCTTGCCCTAAAGCAAAATAATTAAAGGTCCCCCATTATGCTAAATCAACTTTTTAGCTTTTCACTGTTATAATGTTGTATGGGGACCTCTAGGGGTATGCCAGCACATTGCAGGGGGTACAAGGAATTATTTGATCTTTTATTTCCAAAACTAAAATAATTTTAGTAATTTATTATTGAAATTTATGAAAGATAATGACTAATGACGCATGCACGCACACACACACACAGACACACACACACAGCTAAAGACTATTATATAAATATTATGTTTTGCTTTAGAGTTTTAGGTTGAAATGCTTGTTTCAAATGGGAATTACTCAAATGATTACAAATTTACTTTGTAGCAAATTTTAAGAATTCATGAGTTTATTTATTTATTTATTTATTTTTTATTTATACTTTTAATTTGCAGACAAGAGACAGGACAAAGACTAACAAGTACTATACAGTCTACAAACCATTACACAGGATACAGTACAAAGTAGACAAGACAACATATAGGGCAAAAAAATAAAAATAAAATAAATACATGCTACTTTTGGGCCTTTTATTTATATGAAATTACAATATACAGCTATGACTATTGAAATGAAATAATGATAATATGAATAATAAATATGGTAACGTAGTAATGTAATAATGTAAACAAAACATGAAATTACACAACAATAAGCAAACGTAAAAAGTACAGTAAATAATACATATATTGTTTATTTTAATTTTAAAGGCAGACCATTTTAATTTTATTTTCGAAAAACACAGGATGATTAATATTTATAGCAAAGTATAAAATGTCTCTGTACTAATAAAAACATTGAAATTATTTTTATTTAATAATCAGTTGTCATGCATTTTAAAGACATTTTGAACATTTTGTAAGTTTTGAACGGCCAACATGCACGTACAGTATGAGTGAGGGGTACTCGGGATATGCCAAAAAAATCCAGGGGGTACACAAAACAAAACATTTTTGGAACCACTGCTCTTGACAGGACAGGGCTTTATTGTCAGTAGTTGGGCAGACACAGAGACCAGACACAGTGGTGTTGTATTGGTGCCTGCAGTGAGAATGATAAATAAGCTTTTTATTACTACCAGCCCTGTTGTGTTCTTGGGCCGCTCCAGTCTTTGTGTCTGCAGAAAGACCTCCGTTTTTTTTCCCCACAGTGAAGACCTTTGGATTAATATAATTTTGTATGTTCCAAAACCTATTCATTTTGATTAACAGGCGAAAACGTACTTATCTACATCACGGACTAAACGCTGTGCCTAATCTCCTCACACATTTTATTACGCTGCTAATTTTCGGCTAGATTTTGTACATTTGTTATTGCGGTTATTTGACTAGCCAACAGTTCATGACTAATTATATCACTGTGTAATGAGATCACTTCGTCAGCACGTCAGTCAGCAGCCAGCGCTTTCTCTCTAACGGCATCATTTCCACCACACCATCACAAATTATTTTACACTTATTTTGCATTATTCAAAGTCTAAATGTTTTTCTGCATGTACTGAAAAAGAATGTAACAAGCAGGGACAATTATACACCGTTATAATGTAATAAATGGTGAAATACTGTCAGATAAACTGTAGAATGTCTTTTATCTTACATAAAAACACAGTTTAAATTGTAAATAAAATAGGAATACCATTTTTGTAGAATTAAAAAGAAATTACCATAATTTTACAATAACTGCTGTGAAATTTACTTTATTTTGTCATTATTACAGTCATAGTGGGCAACAGTGGCACAGTAGGTTAAGTGTTGCCCACCAACCAAAGGGTTGGCAGTTCAAACCTCACTGAAGCGCATATTGTTGTGTCCTTGGGCAAAACACTTCCCCCACATTGCCTTCTCCGGACACAATATGTGGCTGCTTGTGACAGGAAGGGCTGAGCTTTTAATGAAATATTGTTGCTGAATTATTATTGCTGTTTCCAGTAAATTTCAAATTGATGATGGTGCTCGGGTGAACACCAAAACATCTTCAAAACAAAATCTTAAGTCCAATAGATTTTGTTAATTCTTTATTTTGTATATTCTCAACCTAGATGTTCAGCTATGAACTTACACAAATGATCATTTTTATTATTATGATCATTTGGGTGGCAGTAGCTCAGTAGAGATGTTCGCCCACTAACCTGAGATTGGTTTGCACCCTGCTGCTGGCATTGCATACTGTCGTTGTGTCCTTGGGCAAGACACTTCACCCACCTTGCCTGTAAGAATGACTGTGTGAGAGTGTGTGATTGGTGGTGGATGGACAGGCCCTTGGCGCAGAACGGCAGCCATGTTTCTGTCAGTCTGCCTCAGGGCAGCTGTGGTTACAGAAGTATTTATTTATTTCTCACCAACTCTCACATGTTGCAAAACACTGAGTACAGATTTTTACTTCAAAGCTCTTAGGGCCATATTTACTGACTGGTGCTAAACTGTGAGAGCATTAGCTATTTGTGGGCATGTTGCATGTGCTTCAGTAAGAAACTGCGCAACAAATTGCTGCAACAAATATGGTAGATTAAATTAGTCTGTGTTAGAGAGCGTGAGTGCGGTGCTTCTTTCCCTTGCAGCCTGTCAATCAACTGCAGCAGATGGAGAGATGGATGTGAGAGAGACTTGTCAGAGACACTACAGTTTTAACAGTGACATGCACCGTATCAAGGAAGGAGAAAGGCAAAAGAGATAGGCCCACTGTTTCTGTGCATGAATAACAGCACTCATTCCTCTGCAAAACTTTTGCACACCTGCTCCTCCAATGTGCTAAATTTACACTCACATTTAGCTCCCGTAGTCGTGATAAATCAAACAACGACCACAAAGCGATTTCATTTGCATTTTCTTTGCCTTGAATTTTGTGCTTTCTCGTGCAAACGTCTCATTTTACACTAGAGCAAAATCTCCTCTGCACTCATTTAGCTCCTGTGAGAGACACTAACCTCAGCTGTGCCTGAGTTTGCTCCACTTTTAGAATGTCTTTTTCATTTAGCATGCACACAAACCTTTGATAAATCTGGCCCTTCTTGTCTAACAACTGTAGATGAAAGAAATGTCATCGATTGTTGAAGTTTCACTGCAGCACAGTCTAAAGAGCTCATTAGGAAGACCTGATTTTTCATGGATATAAGACATCAGTAAAGACTGTGCTGGGCTCGTGAATCCAATCTGGCCACCAATGTATAATTCAGCTGTAAATGTGATCAGTTATGGGGGCTATAGGGTCAGTCTTTTATCCTTAAGAACCTGAAAAGGAATAGCAGGTGCTGTGGAGTTATTTCCATTATACTTTTACACAGAAAATCGAAAAATACCGTAAGCAAGTTACAAAATTCACAGACTTTCTTCTCAACCAGACACTTCCAACCATAAAGGGCCTGGGCATAGTTGGTCAGTTAATGGGTGGACATGAAAACTGGAAATTCACTTTTTGTTGAATTTGGAAAGATTTCTTGAATTTTACAGTTATTTTACTTGCTAGCACAATACATGACTATTAAGATTACATACATAGATTTATTAATTGCAAGTGAATGGTTTCCTGTTAGTGTATGGCCACTCTCCAAGGTGTTCATAGTTTTCACAGTGACATAACAGGAGGTCAGAACAGCCCAGAGGCAAAAACCACACTGTAGCCTAAGGAGGAGATTATTATGAGTTTACCAGCAGTGGTAGCACCACTGAATGAACAAAAGAATGAGGAGCGCCGCATGGACTGTGATAGAGAAAACAACAGAGAAAAAACTAACATAAAAGAGCAAAGAGCAGATCTATTTCATTGCTAAGGTAGGAGTGCAGCGCCTGGGACCCTTCTCCAAATCTTGAGCCAGGACCTTGGTCAAGAGTACTTGCAATCTAACGTTAACTTCTTTGTTAAAACTGATGGTCATTCAGGCTGAAATACAGTAGCAGGTGAGTGTTGTGCAATGGGAACTGGCCAAAACTAGCTCTTTCTGTTCAGACTTTTACTGATAAAGATTATATTTATATTCATGACTTGATACTGAAGTAGGTTAACATGTACAGTACATGCTGCTGCTTCACCTGTGGGGATGACGCTGTAGTCTGCCCTCCAGGCACAGCGAATGTAATATGACCTGAATGTGGTTTGAATGTGCAAACTCTGGTGCACATCCGTGACTCATGCAGCATTTATGCTAATTTTCATTCATTTGTCTAACTGGTTAAGGTTAGGGTTAGGAAAACTGCTAGGGTTGGGTGTATTTTATGCCATTAGTACCTAAACCTAGCCCAATATGGAGCTGATAACACAACAATAAATTGACCTTTGATCTCTTAATTTGTTACCAAAAAAAATCTTTATTTATTGTTTATTACTTATTTATCTAAGAAAAGCTGACTGACCAAAACAAGAAGCACACGCTCTGAGTGTGTGACATAGGATTTTAAGCTCCACCCCATGTGAAATGCCTGTTTTTTGTTATTCCCGAGAACCAGGGTCATTTCTAGCTTTGCAGGGGCTCTATGCAAGAAACTATTTGGGGGGCCCTAGTTTGCCAAAATTTGATGTGGAGATTCCTAATCAATGATGATCAACCAACATGCCACAGTCTGTTACACTTACACAGTCATGATAATCTCACATATAAGAATTAAATATCTTAAGTTGAGCCGCTCAAGCATAATTAAAGAGAGCCGAAAATGATAAAACAAGGAAAACAACGCGGGAACAAACTCAGTTGTGTTAGTAATAATCCCCTCTAATCAATAGTGCACTGCCACAATAGCCCAAAATCAACCATAATAGGCCTAACATTTATTACTCAACATTCAGCTTTGGGGACCCCTAGTGGATTGTGGGGCACTATGCATTTACCCAGTCTGCACATAGCTAGAAACAGCCCTGCTAAGAAGTATTAACAGACTCCAGCCTCCTGCAACCTCTAATGGGAATGATATTTTATACGATTTCTGTTTTCCTTGTTCTAACAAAACAAAGCCATACCAATATGACCTGTACCACCTGTTTTATAATAGTAAAAAAAAAATGTGCAGGCTTTGTTTTGTTTTGTCTCTTGACCCATCATGCTGCAAAATAATCTATTATTCATCATAATCTGTCAGTGAACTTGAGGCTTGTCTGCTGAAAATCATTAAGTCAGTCCAGCACATCCTCTCCTTATACATCAGATCAGTGTGTACCAGAGTCACACAGGCCGCTGTATATACTCCTCTCAGCACACAAACATACAGTACGCTTATGGATAAACAGGAGGAGTGTAATGGGATCTGACTGTTTAATCAATACTCTCTGTACTGACACAGGTCTATTGTTGGGTCGTCAGCTGAGCTTAGAGCGCCGTGTGCAGCATGAACATATCAGAAAAATCAATGTGGGGAAAAATAAATAAAGCTAACAAAAGTAGGTCTATGCACTGGTGACCCACTGATCTAAAGTTTACAGAGCTACAGGTCTGTTTGTGTTTCTAAATAAAGGACTTATGAAGAAAATGCTGACTTGTTGCAAAGGACCAAAAAAGTATTTTGCTTTATTTTCAGGAAAGTCTGGGCATCTCTGCTTAGACTGCTGCCCCTGTGATCTGGCAATGTTAAAGCGATTGATGATGGAGGGAAGTATAATTTGGGCTTATATAAATATGTAAAATCTCAATATAATCATTTTAATGACATGAGAGTCAGTGAGTCAGGGAGCTGGTAAAAAGCATGTTCCCACATGGGCAAAGTTACCCTCACATTAACAGATAAAATAGATCAACGGCACATGTCATAAGTCAATTTTCCATCATGGAGACAAATATACCACAAACAGAGGAGCTCCGTATGTAATTTCTCCTCTGACATGGTAAACAGGACCCCATCTGTCCACACCATATGTTACTATAGAGCTGTGTGGAGACATAATGACTGGAAGCAGGGGACAGACCTTTAGTGGAGTCTTATTATTTGAGCATATGCATATTATTGTTGTAGCAGAAAAGAGTAGTCAAACAATTTTTGACTCATGTATGTTACATCATTATGGCTTTATTGTGTAAAATTTAGCCGTCATTAGTCAGAATTTAGCAATTGGAGCCAAGTTTGAGAAGGAGTGGGTCCCCTGCCTGGTGACCTGGGTGAGTTGCTATGTGAGGAACACCAAATTTTCAAATTTTACAACCTTCAAAAACATTATCTGACTAAAAGAAACTTTTTTTAATAATTACTTTACTTGTGTTATAAAAGAACAGGTGAACAGACCAGCAGAGGGCAGCAGAGTACAGAACTGTTATGCTGTTTTGAACAGAACCATAGAAAAGGAGCTTTATATTTCCTTAAACTATTTGTATGATGCCATTTTAATACAAATTGAAAAATGTCTGTGAGGAATCAGTGGAAACAAAGACAGATGTTCATGGAACCAAGCATTCTGAGGCCTCAGAAACTAAATGCCAGAGAATACAGGACTACTCAAACAGGCATGAATGAAACAAAACACAACTCCAGGTAAGTTTTTCGATGACGGAACATTACAAAATGGGAGAAAGCTCAAAAAAGCCAATTTTGCATAATATAGCGCCTTTATTTAATGTCTAGTGGCTGTGCTGTTTTTGTCTGTTTCTGTTCCTTTTGTTTTTCATTTGTTCATATTAGGCCCTTTCTCACTTTTGGGGAACCTTTTGCAATTTCTATAACCTTTTCGGTAACTACCACATTTTGTTGTGCATCTGCACATGATAGGACCTGGAAGCTGGGACTATAGTTACTGTAACCTTTTTAGCTTCTACATCAGATCAGGGAATTTCCAGTCGGCTTTGTAACCTTTCATTTATACAGTTTTTTCTTTTGTCAAAATCATTTAGTTTTTTGCAAAATGTACACATTTTGGATGCTAAAATTGTGTCCACTGAAAATGTATTGCACTCATGCTTAACATCTATTCTCAAAAACCAAAATATTACACTGCTTCCCTCACATGCTGCCTCTGTGTTCTCTCTTACACATATCTCTGTCTTGTGAACATGTTGTGGTTGCCTTTGATCTCTGCAGGATGCTGGCTCACTCCTGCGCCCCGCTCATGTCTCTCCTGCCTGGGCTCTGTGTGGTCCTCCTAGTGGCCACTGGAAGTCCCGGGACCTCTGCCAAGCGCTCCACATAAAACAGAGCTGCAAATTCACCAGAACAGGTTGTGCTGCCGACTACTACTGCGAGCCTAATGCTACAGCCCACACTTCCAAACATCATGGATCTGAACAGTGTAATGTACAGTCATGTCAGGGGTGAGTTATGGCTCTAACTGTGAATATAGATGAGGGCTATTAAAATTGAAATGGGCCCCGCAGCTGACTGACTTATGACGCAAAGAGGTTTTTTTCCTTAAAAATGAAATTAGCTTAAAAGGTTTGATCGACCAAAGAGGAAAATATATGACTCACTAATGTGTCGACTTGAGCTATTGGTCACTGACAGCCACTCTACATGGAACCAGTCTCTCCAAGAATGAATGTTATACTGCATTCATGTGGCCCTTGGGTACTCATCTTTCCAAGATGAGACGTCTTTTTCCTGTCTTGTTTATATTCATGAGCTTTCATCTCAGAAAGTCAGGATATTGATGTCACCACATGTAGAGCAACAAAGTTATTGATCAGTGAAGTTACTGATCAGTAATGTTATAAATTAGTGTTTAACACAGCTAACTAGTCAGATTTAACATAAGCCTTCTCACTACTAAAAAGCTGAACATTAATACATTTTGCAAATATAGCTTTAGCCAAAGAGCTTGGAAGTTAGCGGGAAAATAAATTAATGGCATCTCTAATGCTACTGTTCTGCTCTGTCCATGAAGCTGATGACATCAAGTGGGGAAGTTGAGCAGAAGGGTTCCGACTTGTACAGGCATTCATATGCATATTTTAACTCGGAAAAACATTTTCCTGAGTTTCTAAGGACCAGATGAATGCATCAATACATTAGTTGATTTTCTTTTACCTCACCAAAACATCATAGCCTCTAGAACAGCATAGCCTGTTTTACAACCTTTAAAAACATTATCAGACTAAAAGAAAATGTTTTAAAGAAATACTTACAGCTGGTACAGCAAAGGTGAAGAGACCAGCAGAGGGCAGTTATGCTCTTTTGAAATGAAACACTGGGAAAAAAGCTTTTTGCTTCCTAAAACTTTTAGTATGATGCCATTTCATCACAAAATGACAGAGCTGCACACCTTTTTTTTTTTTTTTTTAGATGTACAGGGCTTGTTGATTGGTGAGTGTTTCCTGGAGTGAGCAGGACTATGGAGGGGGGCATGAATATGTGGGAAAAAGTAATTTGGAGCTCACAGAAAGGCAATGCCAGGGAATACAGAATTACTCAAACAGACGCAAATAAAGCCAAACACAACTCCAGGTACGTTTCTGATGAGGGAACATTATAACATGGGAGAGAGCTTAGAAAAGACAACTTTGCATAATATATCTTTAATATCTATTTGAAAATCTTTTGTTTGTAATAACTGTGTCAAGTCTGCAAGCAATGGAGACGAACAAACATCTGCATTCTTCTTTAGTGGTCCTTTGGTGCTGAACTGCGGCCGCCTACTACTCCTGACAGGTTGTCTGGCAGGATTAAAAAGGATGGGTCAAATGCAGAAAACAAATTTCCCTACTGGGGCAACAGAGTCAAGGAACAGGAAAAAACAAGTTGGAGATCTTCATCTTTCTAGGTGTCAATAGTTGTATATGTTGTACACTTGTATGGTTAGTGACTGTTATGTCTGACTCACTGCTTACTATGCCTTACAATACATTTTAAACAAGTCTGATTATCTTCTCCCATACCACTACAACGAGCTGCTTTCAATTAGCAGCTTATGGAATCTGAAGACTGGAACAGAACCTGCAGTTGGTACGCTGTGGCAGTACTGTGTTGATAAGGTCAGATCCCAGAGTAATGAGCCCGGTCCAGAGGGAGATTCCAGAGGGACCACTTGAACTTAATAACTCTTTTAATTACCCAATTATAACTGGGGCCTGCTGCTGCCTCTCTGTGCGCTTATTGATATGAATACAGTCATTTATCACAGCTGGGTTTGGTCAAATTATGGACCACTGAAGGAAAGACAGAGAATGTGTGAGGAGGTGTAGAGAAGATTTGTTTGTAGTATGAAAAAAAAAAAAAAAAGAAATGTGAAAGAAGTACTAAAGTAGAAATAATATCATTAATGTTGAAGTAAATTAACAAACTTAATACTTTAGGAAATCAATTATTTTTTCACGTTTATTCCTGTTGGGGATGGCAGGTCCTATACCAGCATCTATGGCCCAGAGGTGGGGTACACCTATGCAATTGCAGATTTGAGCCAAAGCCTAAAACTTTTGTCAGTACTGCCAGTAGCCTGGACAGCCAACCCCACACACTTTCTTTTCCAAAGCAGGAGGGTCTGGTTTCTCACCCATAGAGAGGTATTTCCAATTGAGGCTGTTCAGAGCTAAATTAATGTAAATCAAAAACACATGAAACAGGCCCCTCTCCACACACCCAAACACACACATACTCAAAAATACCCCCAACACCCACCAGTGCCCCCCACACAATCCATACCTCACCTCAGGTAAGCGTGTCCCCCCAGGACCCTCCTAACCACACAGACACACACTCACTGTAATCTGTTGCTGTGCCCCATAGAGCCCCATAGAAAAGCATTGGTAAACCGAGGCCTTCTGTGTACAGACCTGTGTGAAGGGTTACTGCTGCTATTTGGGCATGAACTGTAAAATTCAGAAATTTAACCACTTCTCAACAGGAAAAAACATCATGATTTTATGGTGTCATAGCAGTACAATCAAAGCACATTGTTATAATGGAAGTCAGTGGGGACAAAAACGTCCCTAGGGGTATGAGAGGGAGAAAAAAAAAAAAGCTAAAAATTCATTAAAGTCATGGTTGTTACAAATATTTGACATCTCCAAGATTGATAAAAGTTAAAAACAAATCCAGCTCACAATCACTTTTTATATGGAAAATAGGCCATTTTGAGTATGATTTTTCCATATCATTGACTTTGCATATTTAACTGGTAAATAAAAAACATAAAATCTTGATTTTTTTTTTCTTTTTTTCTTTTTCTTTTTCAAATTTAGTAGTTTTGAGCAGAACTGGGATGGATTTACAGATTCAAGCAAAAAAGTAAAATAATAATAATAATTATTATTATCTGCTATATTTTTACAGCAGTAGAAAGGCTGTTTTCATTCCCAGGAGTACATAAAGGTAGTCCATTTTCCCACAGTGTATTATTGATTATTTTTTAAATCATATTTCCAAATTGTATGCCAGATTAAGGTTTGCCGCCAAAAATCATATAATTTTCTTAAAATTGATTAAAAGAAAAAATCCCCTTGTCTTTCCATTCTATCTGAGGCTTTAATTATGCATACATATACACACATTGTTTATAGCAGTTTCACTGATCTCATAGTCAATCATATAAAACTGAAAAGTATATTGTTCCCAAGAGTTTATAACATGTTCTTCCTTGCGATTTGTTGATAAAGTGTCCACACAGCTGCCCCTCCATTAATCCTGAACAGACTGTGTTGTCATTTTGACCCCTCTTATAACAAAAGCCATACCACACTCGGTGTATTTGGTTTTTACCAGATCTGTTACATAATTGCAGGCTGCAGAGGGAGATGAGAGCATGAATATGAACAGTGAATAAATGGGAGGACAGAAGAAGAAAAATCACTCAGTGAACCATCATGGCTCCATCCATAGTGAACCTGGAAACAAAATATTGCATGTGCTCAGTGGAATGCAGGGTAAGCCATGGTATAGGCAGTGACATAGTAAATGATGCCCACCAACCTGGAAAATCTACATGCAGAATCTGCAGTGAACCCAATGCTTATGTAAACATATAGAGTCATATTATTCATCTTCTGAAGTAGAAGTAATCCAGTCACTCTTTCCTTTATTAGCATGTGTAAATATGTAAATATTACAGCAGAGATTTGATATAGAAAATGGAATATTTGTCATGTGAGGCAGTGTGGTGGCCTTATGCTCGGTATACACTGAGCAATTTCAGCTGTCTCAGATGAAAGATTCCTGATTGTGGGAAAAATCATCCATCATAGCTCAAAACCAATGGTTGTATGTCTGATACTGAGGCAGGGACGAAGACCAAAGATGAGCTGCTACAGACGTCAGGCAGTGTCAGATATTTTGGAAGATTCCTTGCGAAGTGTGTCTGCCTCTCACTGCACCTACGAGCTCTTTCGAATGTGTGACCAAACCTATGATCACTGTCACACATGTCATCAGTGCATCTTCAGAGTAACAGCAACAGTGCCAGCCACAAAGGTGACCACATTTCCCTTTTGATTTATTTTCTTTTGCAGGCATATAAACAGCACTATAGAAAGCTACTCCTGATTTGCACTTTGTTTTAGTGTTTTGTACTTTTTTTTGTTTAGACTTTTGTTTTTGCATTTTGTAAATTGTGCTTATTCTTTTTTCGCCGTCATAGCAGCAGTAACACAAAATGGTAAATGTCTTGAAGCGCTCTATAAATAAAAGAGATTCGATTTAATGATATGGGACAGTTTGCTAAGTGCATAAATCCATTATGAGTTTGAGAAAATGGCCAGTCTTATATTAGATTTAGTTCAATCTATTGAACCTGAGGTCTAATACTTTAAGATGACATTCAGTGTAATGAATATCCATATATTAACACAAGGCTCTCCCTCTCAGCTCCAAATGAATGAGGGGAATAAAGAGCACATCTATTTCCAACCCACTCAAATGTGCTGATCCCGCCTCCGCCCGGGCTCACTATGAATCATAACGGCTATCGCTGTCAACTCAGAGCCCTGTCAAAGAAAGTTTTAACCAGAGGAATGGCAGTTGGCCTTTTTATTAAAAGCTAAGTTTGTATTGCATAAAAAGGTTATTAAGTAATGACTAATTCAGTCTGACAGTCTTTGTCCAAGTCTGTACATTTACATGCAGCTTATCAAAGCCTGAGAGTTTAACATCACTCAGTAAACAAGTCTAGTGTTCTCAGAGCAATACTCAAGTATTTTAAGACCAGTCAAGACACATATTCTTGTGTCTCGTTGTCTAGCCTGACATTGTGGGGCTGAACCACAGCCACTCACAGCTGGTCCAGGCCTGGTCTGGGTCTGCTATGGTTCTTTAACATCTCTTGTATTTAACACCTCATGTGTTGCCAAACATCTATAAACTTACTATAAGCTGCAAATGGTGAATATATATCACAGTAAATATGAGGGTTGACCCTAAAACTAAATCTTCCATGTGTCAAAACACGTAGTTTTTATTTCTTCTGCTCAAAGTCAAGCACCTTTGACTGTATTTTGTGCCTCCATGGGTGAGGCACCTGCCCCCTGAATATTTAGGGCAGGGCTCGAAATTGCAACCATTTTAGTCGCATATGCAACCAAAATTAAGTCTGTGCAACCTTAAAATATATTTGGTACCACCCTATGTGACTGCATAATACTGTCACTTAGCGAGCTTTTACATAGTCTATAAATAAGTGATGTTAATTCATCCTAACAGATAACACCTTAAGCTTTCCTGCAGTTTTTGTTTCTTTTAATAGGTCCAGTAATCATGGAGAGATATACGCTGTTAAAGATTAAAAACCGCTAAGGATACTAAATATAACCGAATTACATATGGGGCATTAGCACTCTATCAGCGAGAACACGTGCGCTGTTTATGCACAACAGTATCTCTGATGTTTACTTAAAAATGGTCAGAAAAGATATATTTACTTCCCATAACTTTGTCTGAATGGCCAGAAGGATAAGAGGAGAGTGAGAGAGTTTCTCTGAGCACACAAGAGGGGAGGGGCCATACAGCTGCAGGGGGCAGGGGAGAGAGACAGCACTGGGGTCACAGAAACATGAGCGATTCAGGAAACTTATAAAGAAACAAATATTCTAAATAAATAAAGCACAGTGTGCAACGACAGGTCTGAGGGTGGAATTCTTCTTTAATGAGTCTGTGAGTGCATAACATGCATCATGTGATGTACATCCACAGACAGGTGATCCTCACCTGTGCACAGAGAGCTCCCACTGCCCCACAGTGAACAGTGAGGATTTATCATTAGTTTTTCTGGTGACAACAGTTTATGAAGAGCCTTTCTATAATGTTATGTGTTTGAGGTGAGCTCAATGACTCTGACCCACACACTTTCATCTCCAATTCCCCTGTTGACCACAAGGGCTTCCATGTAAAAAAGTTCATTTTGAGCCCTGTAGGGGCGTTTCATTCCACTCAGGCTTGTAAGGATTTATCACCAGCTGGTTGTGCGTAGGCCTGGATTGCAGTGGTACTCACATTTTCATAAATCCCATGTATGCACACTTTTATGCAAGAATCTGCACCCATTTCTGCACAACTTTGATAAACCAGGGCCATTGAGGGTAAATTACACAACAACTACCACTACTACTGCAACCTAGCTTGAATCACCAGATTTCATTTAACACAGAACCATCCATTTTTTGGATACCACTGAAACCTTCATATCTTCCTCTTATGTTTGGCATTTTTACAATAGTTATTTAATCTATTAATTTAATATTTAATATAGGGGGAGCTCTGTACAGAAAAATGCCAAAACAACAAAGAAACAAGCAAAGGTCCATATTTCTGCTGTAAAGTCTGAGAGGTGTTCAGCAGCACAGTAAACAGTAAATAAACAACATGTACAACATGACGTCCAGTGTTTAGAACTGTACTCATACATTTTTAGAACAGAAAAGGCAGAAGTCCCTGTGTCTCTGGTTATTTTGGTCTCTCGTGTCCCAAACAGAATCTTAAATATGACTTTTCAATAAATCAGTCTCAATGAAAATAAGTTAAAATTCTTTTAATGAATTGAGGCAACAAGAAGTTAAGCAGGTCACCTAACCTGAGGGTTGGTGGTTCGATTCCTGTTTTGACTCAGGGCATACTGTCGTTGAGCCCCTGGGCAAAACACTTTACTCACATTGCCAACTTCTGTCACAGTATGTGGCTGATTGTGTCAGGAAGGGCTTCTGGTGTAAAAACTTGCCAAATCACTGCGCAATTGATTTACAGCAGGAGCAGCCGCATGATGAAAAAAAAAACAATATTCCCCTTGAATTTAATGTTTCAGTGTCATGCTATTCAGATACATAATATAAAGTGGTTAGTGATATTGCATTTTGTGTCTTTTGTAGACTGAATTGTGTACAATTGAACTTTGTGAACTGAAATGTTTTACTTCAAATTCAGATGAAAATTTCAGTGAATAAAATTTCATAAGCCAAACACAGTGTTTTAAATCACTCAATTAAATGTAAAAAAAAAAAAAAAAAAATCTGTGTGAAAAAAATACAGTTTCTAAGAATTCTGTGTAATAAAATTTTGTGTACCAAACTCGCAGAACCATAGCTTCCCATGACAAATTGAAAGTGGTGTGTCACGTGACTTTAAACTTAAAACCTGGCTTAGTTCAATGTGAGTCAGGATTGATTGCTTTAGTCTTCCTTCCAGATGCAGGTTCATTGTATTTTTATAAACTGTATTTGGGTTATAAAACTGTATTCACAGAAATTCTAATCAGAATTTGGAGAACAAATTTCAGTTCACAAAATTCACTAACATAAATTCATAGTCTAAAAATGCTTTCATAATAAAGAGACAAAACAACCTTCATATCCTCCTCTAGGAACCAAAAATACTCAAATATATAGGTGCCATATTCCTAGCTATAAGAGTAGTATTTTGATTCTACTGAATAGGACACGTTTGGTCAACGAACCATTTCATTAGTATTATCTTGGCTGTTAAAAGACTTACTTTAAACATAACTGAGTAGAATCAAGTATTTATACAAATAAATAATTTTGAGAAAGTAGTTTTGTTTGTTTGTTTGTTTGTTTTTTTCAGTAATGCCCCTTTAGTGGGCAGTGGAGGAGGATGGTGGTTCTAAGCCTGGATCACTGTGAGTCCTGGCTTCTGCCCCAGCTGAAGCTGGAGCTTTGTGAACTGTATCCACCAAAACATCTGGCACTGGTCTGGAGCTCTGGCTTGGACCAAGAGGCTCTGTGAGGGTATTATGGTAATACAGTCTGCTGCTACTTCTACAGCCATAAAGGCATAGGATCTAACCACCACACCTAAACTGATTACAAACTAGGACAGACATTGCACATCAGGAGTTGGTCTAATTGTAATTTTGAGTGATATAGTGTTTCTACAGTTAGACAACTTGACAACATGTATACATACATATACAAACATAAAGCCATCATGAATATCCATTTTGCACAGGCAAACTATGCACATGCCTATGTAAAGAGTTAATGGTGCCACTTGGGTAAACTGTAAAATTTTACCTCTTCTTAACAGGAGAAACCACCCACAATAACAAAAAAATCATGATTTTAATGTGTCATGGCAGTGCAGTCAAAAAAACTTGTTATAATGGTAGTCATCAGGCGCAAAAAGAGCGATGAAAAAAAATAAAAATCTGACACTAGAAAAAAAAAAAAAAAAAAATCTGATCTTTGACTGTGCTAAAGGGGAAAAATAAATCCAGACCGCAATTAAAATGTGTTTTTTCCCCCCACATTGGTAATTTTGCACATGAGATAGATTTACAGATATATATATATATATATATATATATATATATATATATATATATATATATATATATATATATATATATATATATATATATATATATATGACTCAATGCCACACACATGGATCATGGAATGCTTGGAGATGTATAACATCAACAGGACTCTAAGAGCCTTCATTGCAAACTCGATGAGGCAGTGGAAGACCACCCTTGAGGCCAACTGCAAGCCAATTGCACAAGTGTCCATCAAATGTGGGATATACCAAGGAGATGCTCTGTCCCCGCTGCTGTTCTGCATAGGTCTGAACCCCCTCAGCCAGATAATCACCAAGACTGGCTATGGGTACCGACTCAGGAACGGGGCCACCATCAGTCACCTCCTCTACATGGATGATATCAAGCTGTACGCCAAGAGCGAGAAAGACATTGACTCACTGATCCACACAACCAGGATCTACAGCAATGAAATCGGAATGTCATTCGGACTTGAGAAGTGCGGGCGGATGGTGACAAAGAGAGGGAAGGTAGTCCATACAGTAGGGGTCCCACTCCCAGACGGCAGAATAGCAGACATTGAGGACAGCTACAAGTACCTTGGAATCCAACAAGCAAATGGCAACCTGGACCAGGCCACAAGAAAAGCAGCCACAGCCAAATACCTCCAACGAGTAAGGCAAGTCCTAAGGAGTCAGCTCAATGGCAAGAACAAAGTCCGGGCAATCAACAGCTCTGCCCTGCCGGTCATCAGATACCCTGCGGGAATAATAAGCTGGCCAAAGGAAGAGATTCAGACCACAGATGTGAAAACACGAAAGCTCCTAACCATGCATGGAGGGTTCCACCCCAAATCCAGCACCCTGAGACTGTACATTAAGCGCAAGGAAGGAGGCAGAGGACTGGTGAGTGTCAGAACCACTGTCCAGGATGAAACATCCAAGATCCTTGACTACATCAGGAAGATGGCCTCAACAGATGAAGTTCTCAGTGAATGTCTCAGGCAGTGGAAAACAGAGGACGAGGTGCTGGAGGAACCATCATGGGAGGAAAAGCCCCTACATGGGATGTACCATCGACAGATAACTGAAGTGGCTGACATCGAGAAATCCTACCAATGGCTAGAAAGGGCTGGACTGAAGGACAGCACAGAGGCACTGATCATGGCTGCACAGGAGCATGCTTTGAGCACCAGAGCAATAGAGGCCAAGATCTACCATACAAGACAAGACCCCAGGTGCAGACTGTGCAAAGAGGCCCCTGAGACAATCCAGCACATAACTGCAGGCTGTAAGATGCTGGCAGGGAAAGCATACATGGATCGTCATAACCAAGTGGCTGGTATAGTGTACAGGAACATCTGTGCAGAGTACAGTCTGGAAGTCCCGAGGTCAAGATGGGAAACACCTCCAAAGGTGATAGAGAATGACCGAGCTAAGATCCTGTGGGACTTCCAGATCCAGACAGACAAAATGATAGTGGCAAACCAACCGGACATTGTGGTGATGGACAAACAGCAGAGGAAAGCCGTTGTGGTTGACATCGCAATACCAAGCGATTGTAACATCAGGAAAAAGGAACACGAGAAACTGGAGAAGTACCAAGGCCTCAAAGAAGAACTTGAGAAGGCCTGGAAAGTGAAGGCAACAGTGGTGCCCGTGGTCATCGGAGCACTCGGGGCAGTAACCCCCAAACTGGAAGAATGGCTACAGCAGATCCCAGGAAAAACATCAGACATCTCAGTCCAGAAGAGCGCAGTCCTAGGAACAGCAAAGATACTGCGCAGAACCCTCAAGCTCCCAGGCCTCTGGTAGAGGACCCGAGCTTGGATGGATGAAACCGCCCGCGGAGGGCGAGAGGACAATTTTTATATATATATATATATATATATATATAAGGGAAAAAAATCTGTTATATTTACACAGTAAATTACACAGGAATATAGACCTATAGAATATTTTTTTCTTTTTTTTTTATTGTATGTCAAACTAAGGTTTGTCACCCTTAATTATTCAATCATTAAATAAGGGTTAATGGGACAGGCACATAATCCAAGCAGTAAAGATGAAGCAAAAGCTCCTCAAAACAAGATGTTTTCAATAGATATTAATACTTTGTAGTCATAAAATGGGTCTCCTTTAACTTCTGTCTGTGTCATCATGTTGTATGAGCATATTTTACATATTTTACATTTAAACTGATAAACATAACCTATTTACGCATTCCAATTAACTACTGCTCCATTCAACTGATAAAAAAAATGTGTGTCCATGTTTGAAGCCCTCAGTTCCACCCCCCATTGATAAAGTGTGCTCTGTGCCGACCCCCTTCTGCTCTTATGTAACCTGCTTCTGTCTAGTGCTACAATCCACACTGTGTACACAGAGACTCTATCTCAACTGAAAACAGTTAATGTTTAAACAGTGATGCATTCAATAAAATAGAAAGAATGCAACTTGTCTCTTTGATTCAAATCTGCCACTGGCTCTTTTGTGATTTAATACATCGACACAAGAGACTGACAGATAAAGGCAGCGTCGACATGGAAAAACTCAGCGTGTCATCCTCCAGCAACGCAAAAGTCACTCGCATTATTCATCATGTAAATAAAACTAATGATGTTTGTCTAGTGTTTAAATCAGTGTCTGTTTTGAAGAAGTAGAACATTATATCATAGTGTTTTTGCTTTTGGTGGTGTTAGATAAGACAACAACCAAAAACAATTTATAAAAATATGTTCTTTTAAAAGAGTAGTGTGTGATTTTTGGTGAATTTTTTCAGATGTCACAGTTCAAACCTCTCCTTCACACACCCTGAGAGCACCTATGGAAGCCATGTAGGAACATGTTTTTTGCTGAAACAAATACAGGGAAATTAGATCGGATGAAGAAGTCAGTTTAGTTTAGAAATGTTTGTCTAATAGGCACCTGTCTGTTTGTTTATTTGTTTGTTTTTTGTAGATAGACAAATGCAATTGTAATTTAGAAATTACAAAATAAAAATAAAAAAATTCTCACATATATTTTTGGTTATTTGCATGTTTGTACTTTTTCGGACATAAATTGTATACAATAAATGTCATTTGATTTATCATCAAATATATTTTTATTTTATTTATTTATTTTTATAGAAAATTGTTTCTCAAACTAAGCATTGGAAAAACATTTCTGGGATTTCATGTTTTTTCAACTAGGTTTTTATGCACCTAGGAAGGAGGAGTTTTTGACCTGAAACTAAATTCTATTGGCCTAGAGTGGGTGAAAGGCAACAATAGTTTCAAGTTGTTAGAAGTCCTTAGTACTCTTCCGGAGTGAATGGGACAGTTGTTAATCCACCAGAGGACCATTAGCATAGTCTGCTCCTCTGGTGTTAATTGTCTGGTGTAAGACTGTTTTGGTCTGGGTTTTAAGAGACTGTTGGAGGTGTGTTGCAGACTCCTCTGGTCCACTGGAGTTGGCCCTGTGGTGTTGGTATAACCTCTTCAGGCCTCCATACACCAAGGCGACGATCACTGTCAGCCCCCATCGCTCCAGGACGGAGGCCGTCTGACTAGTTTTCTGCCGATTGGCCTTGTTGTTGAATCAGCGTCTTTGGTCTTTGGCACGAAGCGCTCTGATAGGCCTAGCACTACAGCTGCCGTGCCAATCAGCTCACGGGAATTTTAGCGGAAGTGACGGAGTGACGAGAGGTGAAAACCGCTGTGGCAGTGTACTGTCACCATTTTTGCATTTTTTGCAATTCCGTGCGGAAAGTTATCTTCTTCAAGTAACAGAGCAGCGGCACCTAATCCACACAAAACAATGTCCAAACCGGCCATTATCACGCTTCTCAAATGTTCAAACAAGCTGAGAATAGTGGCAGACCAAGGCGCTCTACATTATGTACTCCGCAAACATTGTGTCACTTCCGTTTATCTTTGTTCACTGGCTAGCGCCATCTGCCGCTTTGGGGGGATAATTACATCACGCACATGCACAAGGCACGGTCTTTAGGTCGGTTGTCGCTTCGGTGTATGAAGAGGGAAAAAGATCATCCGAAGTGAGGAAACGGGAGGGAACAAGAGGAGACGAGAAGAGACGAGCTGTCGCTCCGTCTTTTCTGCGGCAGTCTGGGAGTCGCCTTGGTGTATCGAGGCCTTTGTGTAGAGGCTGTTTGGTTTCCCTTATGTACTGTTTAGAATCCAGGAGGGAATATTATTAGACCCATCATCAGCATCATATACAACCTGCCAAACACCTGGCTACAGTCCTGACCCTCCTGGATGGCAACACAGAGTATCATGTCAGAAATTTGCAAGACTATGCTAATAAAGCCAAACATATCTTCAGCTGGATTCTGGCAAGACCATTGTGTGCTTTATGTGTTCACCTGCATCCCCTCCACAGAGGCAGAAGAAGATCTCTACATTTTTTGTTGTGTGCATTTTACCTGTCAGTTCATATTCTCAATCAAAGGCTAAAGGTCTTATGAGTAGTAAATATATATTTTTTAGGGTCGGGAATCGAGTAAAAAAAAAACAACTAATTAATCGCAAATCTGAAAATTTTTTATCGAATTATGAATTCACATACAAACACAAAATTGTAAATTTAGAACATTTATTTTGAATTAACCTTCACATACTTTACTGTAAACTTGTGCAATGCAAACAAAACTTGCAAAGAAAATAAATGAATAGTCTCTTTGAGACCTGTAACTCAGACAAAGTTTGCCGAAATAAGGTACAACCAACAAATACACAAAACTTACCTAAAAAAGCATGTGTAATCTCTTTTAGAACTTTAACAAAAATAAGTTTCATTCTTCAATTAATAACAATTGTTGTGGTTCACAACAGTGTAAATACTATGAACTGTGTTACTCCAGTGGTAATTGAACTCATCCTTGCATAGACTGCACATAACTTTTGTTTTGTCTTTATTGCTGTCTGGTGATGATTTGAAGCAGAATTGTCCATTTAGCAATGTGTCTTTTTGGTCACTCATGTTGTTTTAGCTCGTTCACTTGTTGCATTAGGCTTGTTCCAGATGAACTGTGCCTCGCCTGGATTGTGAACGAGAGTGCACGGCCGCAATGAGAGGAGGGGAAATACACCTGTACTGAAGTCGGACAGTCTGTGGCTCAGATCACGCACCATCACGCCCAAAATCCACTTCTCGCGTGTGTTGGTTTATCCAGGTCAAAACTGTAACTTTAGTCTGTATTTTTTTTAAAAAGAGGTGGGGGAAGAAGGAGAGGAGGGCAGTGAAGTGTCGTGCGTTACGTTTCTGATCAGCACTAAACTCAGATCCAATCACCTGTCCGTTCACCGCTGATAGGTGTGCGTTTTCCCATCATGCACTGAGCCGTGCAGCCTGCAGTTGCTCCTGATGAACTGCGGCGGCTCAGGCGCTGGTCTCATTTGGATCTCACGGTGACCGTCGCACTTGTGGCATCAGAGCAAGTTGAGAACAAGTCAGACACAAATCTAACCGGCGTGATAATTTTCCCAGCCCTAATTTTTTTATGTGTCATAAATATTACCCACATGTCTCCAGATATGATGTAAACATGTTCAAATCACTTATTAGTTTTACTGATAACAATGGTACAGTTGAGCTATTAACAATTAAAAATATACTTTACATAATAGCAAAGTTGTATTTGTTTATATTTTTTGTTTTGGTTCTAACCCTGCATCGCTGATCGTCCAATCAGAAAAGAGACCATTATTTTGATTTAGACTGAAGTACTGTTTTCAAATATGAGCACATGCTGCTTACAGTACTTTTAATACAAACACAGCTGGAAGTCAACATTAACAAAAAAAATTACCACTTTAGATAAAGAATACATTACAGGAAAATCTATTTCTGTTGCCATAAAATAACACTTTTGTATTGTAGTAGAACCATGATTGATAAGCAAGCTACTTCCTGTCCAGACACTAAACTGCCTCGGAGGGCATTTGAGAAGCATACTGCAGCAATCTGTCAAATGATGAATCCCTGTTTCATCCATCCTCAGCACTCCACAGTCTGCTGGCACGCCTCTGTCAGATTCCATCAGGAGCCACACAGAGGACAGTACAACATTATAAACAGAGGCAGGATGCACTTAGACCATCTGTCTGCAGTCTAATGCCTGCTTACATGCAGCACGCTCACTTGTTTGTGCTCATATATGTATACTGCATGCTTTAATGTGATTACAGCCATACATATGCAAAATCATGCATGAAGAATCTCCCTGCACATACCTCCACGCTATAATTACAGATAACCTAAGCATGCGTGCATGCAAATCTGATCTAAGAATGGCTTTAGCAGCAAAACAAATACAATTCTCTACATTTAAACAAACCCTTTTTCTACAACAGCATGCCATGAGTACAACTGGGCCAATTTACTACATCAACATTTCCAATACATGACATAAAAATTTTTTAAGCAGTTTTAAACTTATATTGTTCTTCCACTAATTTTAGTGACTATATCATCTTAAGTTAATTCTGTCTTGTTGAACAACAACACAGTTAATAGGAAAGAAGGAATGTCTGGATCTCCAGCAGTAGGGAGTCTCCTTCATCCAGGGTTGTTTCTAGTTTTGTGGGGACAAGATGCTGTTGGGGGCCCCTAGTTTGCCTGCTGCCTCTGGAGTCCCACAAGCCAGAACTCCTATAGCTTGCTGGCAGCTCCTAGTTGTGTCCACCAAAAACAGGTTTAGGGATTAGGTATCTGAGACCTCCTCAGAAGTGGAGAACATGGACCACTTGAACTAACTGTCCCCAGCTGGTGGAAGCTCAGTCTGAGGTGGAAGTTGAAGACCAAGGTGTTAAAGCGACAATTCCCTTCTAAAGACCTGGGTGCCTGAGTTCAAGCTGTGCATGGAGCTGAACCTGACTATCTTTAGCACATACTGTATCTCCTGCACAGTATATTTCTCCTTCAATTAGGTGACCATCTTTGTTCTAGATGTTGTGTCCGGAGATCAGTAATGTCTAAAGTTGGGCAGATTTAACTAAAAATTCTGTAATGGATGGATCAAAAGCATTTGTGTGCTAATTTACGCACACTGTACAAGGTTCATGAGGTCATGTTGGAAGGCCCAGTTCTGACAGGCACATTCACTACTGCCACAGTCACACA
Source organism: Bostrychus sinensis (assembly GCA_020698575.1). Classification (NCBI taxonomy): domain Eukaryota; kingdom Metazoa; phylum Chordata; class Actinopteri; order Gobiiformes; family Eleotridae; genus Bostrychus; species Bostrychus sinensis. The sequence goes on along the minus strand of CM036257.1, from coordinate 7,043,731 downwards.
GTGACAGTAACCAGCTTGTAAAACCAAATCATCCTCCACACGGGACAACAGTAAGTACAACTGCGCCAATTCTCATTTATAATGATGACCTGGCCAAGAGGCAATATAAAGGGCAAACACAAAACAGTAATAAAGACAAATGACTTACAAGAAAAACATCCAAACATACATACAATTTCTATATAGGTCTTTGATGATGCAAATGTAAGATTTACATTTGTGTGTTACAAGGTCAACGGCTAAAAAGAGAGCAACGATCTTGGACTAAAGTTTGTAATGAATTCTTAATGTGGACTGTGGTATGACTGAGCTGAATTTTATGGTCTGTTGCATTTGTAGCAGAAAAACTGAAAGAGTATGACCAAAGGAGGTGCAGGCTTTTGGAATGGTGTAAGTGGTGTATATTTAATAAATCATAGGTCAATAACCAAAGTTGAGATTATGTATTAAGGTCACATTTTTTCATTGCATTATTCTATAAGGTGACTAAACAGTTAAAGTATACTCTCACTTCATCGTACCAGAAAAAGAACAGCTGGCATCTTGAATCTTTCCAAATTAAACATATTCCTGCCAAACCTCAAAGCTCCCAGGACCAGTTAGTATGCAGTTTGTCTCCAGTAGACCTGAACTTGTCATAAATCAGACTGATTCAATTAGCACTGACGAAATTATTATAAACCAGCTCTGAGCACTGTTGGGCCCCGATGTGGAGAAGCAGCCAACATTGCAGCCAACTCTGGAGTCAGTTCTCGGGTTGCTCTGCTCTGTCATTATAGGTCAAGTGTGTGAGATTAGTGCTTTATTATTTCAAACCAAACCTTTTCATAGAATGATTGAAGGCTTACAGAAGTTAAAGTCTGAGGAAGATTGGAATCAAGGCTGTGGTGCAACTGCATGGTTTGACTTCATACTGTTCATGTTGTGCTCACTGATCAGTTGGTCTGGACGTGACAATGCTTTCTGAAGGTGCTCTACCTTCAGGTTCAGCTGTCTTGTCGACCATACAGCACTGGCATTGCCGAACATAGTCCCACACATCTCTGGCAAGCGTCAACCAGAAGAACCTTTGTCAGGTTAAACTCAGGCTCTGAGACTAAGCCTGGTGACCAGATTCATCATGTACACCACAGAGGACCTCAGCTTTGAATGAGTTTGGAACTACATACTGGTGGCACTTTGACCTTGTTCTGTGTCTCTCTCGTACAGGACACCATTGCTCACAATGAGTTTATCCCAGTGCTTCAGGAATTTCATCACAGAGATGGGCTCTTTAGCTCACACTTGTGTCGTGGGTCTCTGATGCCTCTCCACATAGAACAAAGGGTGTGAAAGGGTCCTGGGAACATAATTAATGTCAAAGTCACAGCTGGTGAGCTTAGCCACCCAACATTGTTCGCAACAGTCAAGCTTTGGTTTGGTCAGTATGTAAGTTAAGGGATTATTGTCTGTCCAGACTGAAAACTTGTGGCCTTTCAGCCAATGACTGAACTTGTCACATACAGCCCATTTCATGGCCAAAAGCTCATGGCCTGTGTGCTGGATAGTTCTTCTGAGACTGAGTCAGTGACTTGCTTGCAAAGGCTATGGGTCTTGCACGTGATTCGCCCTCTTTAACCTGAGATAAAACTGTGCCTATCCCACCTAAAGAAGCATCAATCGAGAGTACAAAGGGACGAGAGAAGTAAGGATGGGCTAGGACCATTACATTCATCAGACTGTCTTTCAACATGTCAAAAGCTTGGATGCACTCAGAGGTCAAGTCAAAAGTGGACAGTTTTCTGTACTGTTGTTGTGACTTACTATTTCTTTTTTTTTTTCAAACAAGAGTTTGGCTATGGTGGAACAATGTGGCACAAAGTGCTAATAGTAGTTTACCATCCCCAAGAATGATGTCAGACGCTCCATCAGATCAGCACAGGACATGTGTGAGATACTTTCAACTTTTCTAGGATTTGTTGAGATGTCATCCTCATCAATTACATGGCCTACAAACTTTACAAACCTCCGCAGGAAAAAGCCCTTTTTAGGCAACAGCTTTAAATTCTACACTCTCATTAATGCTATATGCCATGGAGCAACTATCCAGCATCCCCCCTAACTTTACTGAACCACCCATAGTCACAGATGTGTAGAAAAGGCTGTCACTGCTACTTATTTTGTGTATGTTCTGGAACACAACAGTTTCATGGCTGGAGTTTGACTAGAAGTCTGCAAGGAGAAAGCATGAGGAGACATCACTGAAATAACAAAGAAGAACATCATAGATCAGCGTGGGCTTCTTTTCAACAGAGAGGTCACGGTCATCATGAAGGGCAATGTTCACAATGTCCCTGGCTTTGTCCAGCAAATGTCTTGTGATTTCTTCAGCCTGCTCATGCAGCAGTGTCCCCCTTTTCTTGGGGTAAGTCTTAGTCCTGTCAAACTTTAAAAATTAAATACCAAAACAATAAAATTTACACATATATTGCATTATAAAATAAAAACATGAAAACAGAAAATAAACAGTATTATTAGTGCATTTTTGGTTTGGTGATGCGGCTGAAGTGTCTTGCTTAAGGACATAACAGCAGTACGCAATGTTGGTAGCGGGGATCGAACCGACAACCTTCCATTTAGTGGGCAAATGTCTCTACGGACTGAACCACTGCTGCCTTCTTTGTGTTTGCATTGTCCTTGTCCAACAGTGTTACATTAGCTGAAGTAAATAGGGCTGATTATGAATAACTTATTCTGATTGGCTGAAAACTGCTGCAGTATGTCTGGTTAGAACATATATTCGTCCATTTGTGATTAGAATCAGACCAACTTGATATTTCATTAGTTTAATCTGTGGTTTCTGTAAACAATCAAACACACAATAAACCTTGGCTGTATGAATGTGTCAGTGTGACTGTGTGTTTGTGGTGGCCAGAGGGACCATAGGCGCAAAATGGCAGCCACACTTCCACCGCCGAGTGTGACTGAGGAATGAATAAATAATGCACCAAACTGTAAAGCGAGTTTGAGTGTCTAGAAAAGCTCTATATATGACTAATGCATTATTATTATTATTATTATTATTATTATTATTATTATTATTATTATAACGTAAATAAACAAATAAACTAAATTCTATGCTAATGTCTTACTGTGCTTCAGAGTATAATTTTGCAATGCTAAATAGCATATAAAATCAACAGGTATAATTCTGTGCAATACTTGTACTAATATTATTCTTAGGAGTTTTATTTGACCAGGATTTATCATTTAAGGCTCATATAAACCAAGCCTGTAAAACAGCATTCTTTCACTTACGTAACACAGCCCAAATCAGAAATATTTTATCTAAAAGTGACACTGAAAAACTTGTCCATGCGTTTGTTACATCTAGGTTGGATTACTGTAACTCTCTGCTGGCAGCGTGCCCTAAATACTCTTTAAAATGTCTTCAGCTTGTTCAAAACGCAGCAGCAAGATTATTAACAGGAACTAACAGGAGAGAACATATTACTCCTGTGCTAGCTTCACTTCACTGGCTTCCAGTTGAATTCAGAATTAGGTTTAAAATCCTTCTCCTGACTTACAAGGCCGTAAATGGGATGGCCCCATCCTACATTAATGATGTTATAGTGCCATACCAACCAAGCAGAGTACTGCGCTCACAAAATGCAGGGCTATTAGTGGTTCCCAGGGTTTCTAAAAGTACAGTTGGAGGTAGAGCCTTTAGTTACCAAGCTCCTGTTTTATGGAATCAGCTTCCAGCTCATGTTAGAGAGGCAGACACAGTCTCTACATTTAAGGTTAGGCCTAAAACGTTCCTCTTCAAGAAAGCTTATGGTCAGGCCAGCTAGGAACAGGGTTAACTCCACAGCTGAAGCTAGGCTGCTCTAGGAGCTAGAAGCTGGGGGAAGTATGGTGCACTGAGCCTCTGTCCTCTGGTTTCATCTGCTGCTCCTCTTCTATCACTGTGATTAATATTATCTAATATTCTATATCTCCAATCAGTTCCTTGCTATTCACAAGTTGTCCCTCTCTCCCACTCCTGGGGACTGTTTCAGATGCCTGGCTGCTGGCAGGTGTCCCAGTGATGATTGGATCTTAGCTGACCCCATCTGTGCTCCTGTCCCGACCTGTGGGCCCTCAACCTCACCTCTAAGGATCTCCCGGATCTCCTTCACCCCACTCACCTGTCTGGATGAGGCTCTGCTGCATCCTGGATTTCCCGGACCCATCTCGCCCACTCACCTGTCTGGATGAGGCCCACCTGCTGCATCCTATGGACTTCCTCAACCTACCTCACCCCACTCCCTGGATGAATTCTTACAGAGCTGATCTATGATCCTATAGATGAGCTAATGAACTAACAGTCCTAGACACATTGCCTGTCCGTCCTGGGAGAGGATCTCTCCTTCAGTTGGGCTCCATAAGGTTTCTTCTTTTTTCCCGCAGCTGTTTTTTTTTAGGAGTTTTTCCTTACCGAGAAGGAGGGTCTAAAGACAGGAGTGTCCTGGGTCTGTTTAGTGTAGTTATTATTTGTGTTGTCTGATTGTGTTTTTATGTTTGATCAACTGTTGTGAAGCCCTTTGAGGCGACTTTTGTTCCTGGGCTATACAAATAAATCTGAATTGAATTGAACTGAATATTCCTTACGTGGGTCCTAATGGGGTCCTTGTAGGTGTCCATAAACATGCCTGAATATAACTGTCCACTAGAGGGCGTAAACAGAACAGGAACAAACTGACCTTTTAACATTACCACTGTGTGTTTCAGCGAGCTTTTATTTTGAAAGTGTAACATATGCATATTTTCTTACTTTGTGCTTACTTCTTGCAGTTCCCACGGCAGCAACACACTCAATTGTTACTGAAAAATAGAATTCAAACTCATCGGTAGTGCCACAGCTTGTCGAGACGGATCTGGTCTGCGTTTGAAAATCCTGGCATTAATTGTCAAATGTCAGTTGTCTGAATCAAATATAAAAAAGCTGTTTGCACATGGCTCACACAACGCAGACACAAAGCAACACAGGCAAGTCAGAGTATTATTGGTTAGAATCTAAAGAATCTAAATAACTCACGAGCTTCCAGCTCCTTCCAAACTTTGGTTCCCGGTCAGCCCCTCACCTCAGTAGAGCATATACAGTGGTGTACAGTCGACGCCTCCGCAGCCCAGCGATGCAGATGAGAACCGCAGAACCGTGCTTTGAATTATTAAGTCCGTCTTGATAAAAATAGGCATTGAAAGAGGCCATATGAAATATTCAGCAGCGTATCTTAAGCAGTTGCAGAGCGGTTTGGGCTCAGCAGACTCTAGCTCCACGCCAGCTCCTCGTGTCCCCGGGAGGAAAAGCATTTACATTACAAATGATGTTCTTTAATGTCTGGGAGAGTGTTACTTTACACGACACTGCCCACAAACTTTCAGCTGCCATGTTTTTGAGTAAGCACTGAATGTGATCAGTGTGGGTAAACAAAACTGTTGGTTGATCTCTTCATTAGATGTCACACTCAACATTAAATGCCTTTAAAATAAGTTTGCATGTAAGAAAAAGTTTTAGCACTTTAAATATTGCATTATAATGAAATGCAATGTGAAATGAAAATAAGATTTGAGCTTTGAAATGTGGAAGTCACAGGGAAGCTGGATTATAGTTGATCAAAGTCATAAACACAGAGAATGCTTGCATGTAAACATCAATTCATCTATTGTTGATGTTCCATAAAAGAGACCACTTTTGTGTCTGGGCTTTGTTATAAACAACAAAGTATATCATGCACAAGAGATTCAGAGAAGACCTAGGGTGTGGTACAAAAGATGGCTAACATCCAGAAGAGCAGAGGAAACAGCACTGTCTTTAAGTTTTCTTTGTTGTAGCATACACAAGTAAGTCGTGGGTGATGACAAAGAATGATGACAATTGTGACAACACTTTTCAAATGTGGTGCTACAGAAGAATCCTCTTGGGCAGAAAAAAGACTAACCATCACCAGTGTGACTATGAATTGGATAAATAATGGACTCATGTAAAACACTTTTTTTCTCCAGTGTTTCTTGTCTTCCTGTGACCTATTGCTGGAAGCTGGTTAAACAAATTCAGAGTCGTGGGGTAACTTCTGGGTTGATAAAACAAACAAATCCAAACTGAGGAAATCTAGGTTCATATGTTGTTTGAAGCATGTTCTGTCATTCTACTAATGTGAAAAAAATTGAGGCCCAGAACATTAGGTAAGGAGAAGCATCAAGTGAGTGTGGTCAGGATTTATCACAGAAGAACATTTACAGCGGAGTTTCGCCGAACTTTTTTTACACAGACGTCAGAGTCACGTGATCACTGGTGAGGGGAAAAATAGTGTGCGACTGTCCAAATCATTCACAAAATGAGTGCACTATAGTCCGCTATATAGTGCTGGACTATATAGTGATTGAAGAGTTAGGGGCTAGGGATGACGTTTGGACACAGCCTCAGTCCCTAAACCAGAGCCTACCCTGCTCTAGACCAGGGCAGCTGTGTGGAGTCTGTTACCATGACGATTAACACTGAGGTTCCTCAAAGTTAACCTCAACTTACCCTGAACTAAAACTAAACCAGCGTCTAGCAATAGGCCTCTGCTGTTTGTCTCCCTCATGTGGTTTTTGGTTTCTTTTTCAGGTGTGGCATCCTGCTGGTGGGTGTGGTCTCTGGGCAGGGACAGCTGACTCCCATTCCAAATCAAGACCAGTATAAAGACCTCTGGCTTTCCTGCAGACTTTGCCAGATTGTTTCATCTACATTCTGCCATTCTGTCCTGTTAACAGTTGTTTTTGTTTCCTGCCTGCATTCACTGAAGCTCTTTGCTACTTTTAGATCCTCTGCGACCCACTGCCCGGACCAAGCTAGACCACGCCAAGCTATGCCAAGCTAAGCTAGCCAACACGGCCTAGCCTTTTGTTAATAAAGACTCACTTGTGCATCAAATCTGCCGTCTATTGTGTCTGTCTTGGGGATCTAAATATGTAGCCCTAATATAGTGCTTAGAAAAACACTATATTTAATCAATTGTTATTGATTTTTTATTTTATCTTCTTCTGCTTATTCCCATTCGGCATCACAGACAACTGGAACCTATGCCAGCAACTATGGTCCTTAGGTGGAGTACACCCAGGAAAGGACCAGTTAGTTGCAGGGCAGAGTGTGACCGTGTGCGAGGCTCACTGTCAAATAAAATTCATTTTCACATTCACTAAGGGCAATTTACCTAAAACATGCATGTCTCACCTAACACATGCCTTTTCTTTGGAAGGTGAGTGAAGCCATAGTACCCAGAGAGAACCCAGGGGTAACACAGTAACACAGGAAGGACATGAAGCCTCCACTCAATCAGGAATCTGACCACCAGCCTGGGGTTTGATCTAACAGTGTTTGGTTTAGACTGGCCTAGGGCTGGGTACCGTTCAGATTTTTTTGATACTAGTACTAAACAATACCTGGTTTTCCATACCAGTACCTGAGCGATACTTTTTCTAGCTGTAAGCTAAAACCAGTAGGTTGTATAATTTATTCGGTGTTATTTATTTGATTCATACATGTAAATAAACATTAAAGATCCTGCTAGGTACTGAAACTGGGTATTGAATAAAAAATATTTTTTCTATACCAGTAGTATTGTAACTTTTCTTTTGATATCACATATGTATTGTTTAATGGCACCCCGCCCTAGACTGGCCCTCCACAACCAGATTTTATTCTTGGGCACGTTGTCCTGTGCCAGAGGCAGAGTGGTAATTGGGAGAACTGGGACAATTCCCGGTTGGTCAGTGTGATGGCATCACAGAATGTGAGATGGGGGCGGCCCAGAGAAAGAGCACCCGCTTTACAGCCCATACCTATAACTGACAGTCTCAAAAGCACAAGCCCCACTCTGCTGTGGCGTGGAATCCGGTTGTGGTGCAACATAGACCTACTTTCAGGAGGTCTGATGCATTTATTTCGCATCAGGAGCAGAATGGTATCTGCATGAAGCGAATGCCCCCCCCCCCCCATTACATCTATTTTGTTAAAATTGAAACTAACTGTGTGGACTGTGCTCTAATCATAATGCCCTGCCAGCACCAAACAAAGGGGCTGGTAGTGGTGATGCGGCCCGGTGCTGTAACAACTCTCCCAGTGGTTTTCAGCGCTCCACTCTGCCCCTGTCCTGTGCCATACAAATAGTGCAATGTATATGACTTGGAGAAGTGTATCATGTACTCACTCACTGCTGTCTCTAAGGGACTATGACATTTTTAACAAAACGTGCAAATCATTGTATTCTGGTGCATCTAGCTGGGGACCACACTGTAGTAAAGTATGGCTACAACTGCCGGTGCAGCTCTGCATCCTCCTGGCTCGAACGCCAAAGCACTCACTGCTCTTCCAATAACTGGGAACTGTCTGATCAAATAAACTGGGGAAACCAAGATAAATATACAATGCAGCAAAAAAATAAAAAATAAAAAATCCATATTATTAAAAGCTCCATGTCATTACTCTTTGCTGTCAATATAAACAAAAGTACACTGTAGGTGCGCAGCATGGCCTTTTTGAGATGGTGCAGTCCCATTAGTGGTCTTTGTCATGTCCCATGTCCCATGTCCCGTTTTCTGTTTGTGTCTCGGATGTCTTGTTTTGCTGTCTTCCGTCTGTTTCCTTGTTTTCCCAGTTTCCTTTCCTGCCCTCTTGTGTTTCCCGCCTTGTTGATTACCTGCCCCGCCCTGATGTCTTTCACCTGTGTCTCGTTTCCCTGTGTATTTATGTCCTGTGTTCTCCCTTAGTCTTTGTCGCTTCATTGTCGTGTATGGTCGTGTCTTTAGTTTGTCCTCTCGTGTTCTGTAAGTACCCTGGATTAAAGTTATTTTCAGTCTGCATTTTGGGTCCGTCCCCTCCTTCTGTTCCCAACCGTGACAGTCTTATTCCTTTAGAGGCCTTGTGTCCAGAAAAAATAAATAACAATTTCATACACTTTTAAAATTATCTGTTTATCATTCTTTTCTAACATCAATAAAGCCAATAAACAGCCCTGTGTAGAATACAAGTGTCTAAACTAAGGTTGCCAGGACAAGATAAACGCAGGAAGTTGACTCTGGGACAGTGGTGTCAGATGATGGAACATTCCATGTGGGAGTGGGATTAAATATACCATAATCATTTTTAATGATTGTAACCAGCGGCAACCACAGAGATAGTGACATTGAATGTAATCAGATTTACTTAGCTGCGGTCAATATCTTCCATGCATGCAGCTGACTGACCCATAAGGGGAACCATTAGCTCAACTTTAGTTTTTGTTTGGACACTTCTTCTGAATTCATGTTAAGAACCCATGAAAATATTGTTAATGCTATTACTATTTAATAAAATCTTACATAGAGATACTTGCTGCTACACTACACATCAGGCATGATTCCACAAAGCTCTTCTTGAGGGCAATATCTGTCAGCTGTAGGTCATGTGACACTCCGATGGGACCAAAATAAACAGACATTATTCTAATTGATCTGACAGGCAGAGCACTTGGTCATTTGGTTAGACAGGCTACTGGCTAATGGACCTTCTCATGTGTAAACCATTCCTCTGTTTGGGGCTGTGCAGTGGATGTTGGTGGTCAGAGCTAAGTCGTCTTAAGCCGCAGTAACATAATCAGGTCAGAAATGGACCCTCTGGCTGTGTGCACAAGCCTGTCTCTGCAAATGTCTAAGAACAAAAAGGATGTATTGGCTTTGAACACAAAATGGGATGTGCCGGAGGAATACTGAAAACATTACCACTACTATTACTGCATTCACCAATAAGGAGTCTGCAAAATGCCTTGTGAAAACCTCTGGTAAACTTTGGAGGGGTTATGGGAATACTGCATTAAAATGTTATAGGAATTGGATGGTAATGTACAGTATGTGGCACATGACCATTTGTCTACACAGACAGGCTTAAGCAGGGCTTAATTTGAGCAGGATCTTGCCGGAACAGGATCCGAAACTCCCTTATTTTGACGCGGTTTGCTTGGATCCGCTAACTCAGGCACAACTCAGAACAAAGTGTTGACTACATTTGACTCTTTTGACCTCCTAAACCTGTGTTGGAGGTCGGACACAGAAATGCATATGTTTTAAACATAAAAGCCACGCTTGAGCCCTTCACAATAATGCGCTTCAACATAGACTGCCCCCACGCTGTAATTCGTGTCTATAGAGTGTACAGGGAATCCGGTGGAAAAGACCTTCACATTAAACTGAAAGATCTATTTACCACTGTTAACACCACTGGTGTCTGCAGGTGTACAGCAGTACGCACTGCGCGCACCTTGGAATGTCCCCCGACCCCGCCCAATCCCTGCTGCATCCACAGAGCTGCACAGAGCCATAGTAGGCGGTGTGTTTTTATAAACGCGAGTGGAGCTACAGCTGACTGCTGCTCTTTAAGTCAAAAGTGATGTGTTTGCTTACAGCCAGGAGACAGTAAATCTGTTGAGGTTTGTCCTGACTTTGGTTACGCGGAGGGGACCTACTTGATGTGCTTTGGATGTGCCGTGTTATTTCCCCACTGCGCCCGATTACGCACGGGACCTGGCAGTGCCACGTCAGTTTGTTCTTTTACTCAAATGCATATGGAAGCTAGAGCTAACGCTGATCGTGGGTCACAGGATGAGACCCGGGGCCAGGTAAACGCCAGTGTCACTGTTACAGAGCCATAGTTATGCAGCGAAACCTTACGCCACGCGCCTTCGATGTGCACTTTTTATTCCCCCATTATATCCCCAGCTCGAGCTAACGCGCTGAGGGTCACAGAGCCTGGAGCCGTGAAACGCCATCACGCAGAGAAGACTGCGCTCCACGGCAGTCACTAAAAAGAAGCGAAAGCAAAAGGAGAGACATAGGCTGAAAGTTTACTGCTGCTGTGTGCTCCTTTCCTAGTCTAGACTTTGTTTCTACAGACCACAGCTGCATGAGTCTGTGTTCTTGCTTCAGACTGGTGGATGCACAAAGTAGGTCTATGAGCGAGCCTACAAAAGCACAGTAATCATGCATAGCAGCTAATTTCTCAATTAGCTGAGCAATCACACAAACGTACACTGACACATTACACTGAAGTGAAACTATAATGTATAATAATGTTAACAAATATGTTAAAATATAATTTAAAATTGCATATAAATGAGCAGTTGCTTGGTATTTTGGCATGTGTGTGCGCCTAAGCTTTGTGTTGTGTGTACGTTCCGGTATCAGTGTTGGCCTTGTGGCCTCTGGTGTCAAAGCGCAATTTGATTTACAAATTAAGCCATGGGCTTAAGGTGTGAAGAGTCTGTAGTAAGCCTGTGAGGACAGTAAGGGACAAGGTGTGTATCCCGGAGACTTAGTCATATGAATTCATGATTGTTGGTTAAGTTAAGTTCTGGGCATTCAGATGGGGACAGACTGTTATGTCATCATCAGCAGAGTGCAGAGTGTTGCCGTCTATCGAACATAATCAAAGGAAATAAAGGAACTTCACTTCCCTAAAGTTTTTATATGATGCCTTTTTACTACAAAATGAAAAATGACCATTGCCCTTTACAAACACACACCGTCACCCGGACGCTCTCCTGAAATCCGTGTGTGCTCCACAACTTGTTTGTGCTTCACTTTTCTCTGTGTAGCTAAGTTTTATGTTAGATCAAGTAAGTGTACGGAAAATAGCAGCACTTAAACTGCTGTCACTGCAAAGGACTCAGCTCATTTATCTGTTAGCTTCGTGGTGTTAGCAGCTGCGGCAACCTGTCAGGAGCAGTGGACGTCTGCTGAGCAGCATCTGTGGACCCTTCTCCAGATCGTGAGCCAGGATCTTGGTCAGGAATACCTAGCTGGAGGATTAACCTATTGTGCATGTTTGAAGTTCAACATCAATGTGAAAGTTAAAGTTTTGAGTTACTGTAGCTGAGCTCATGCTGAAATCTGATACCAGCTAATGTTCTATTTTAGACCATCATTCTATCATTTCCCTAAGCATTTTAAAGCCCATTAGGAACTTCCTTTTCTCCCAGTGCTGAATAATGAATCAAATACGACCTTGCAGACTCAGTCCTATCATCTGACTCCAGTGTTTCATTATTACAGAACATCATTAAAGAAAAGGAAAGCTTAGCATAGACCCCACCTGTAATAGTACAAGGCATTTCCCATATTGTCCTATTGTTTTTATTGTGACAGTATGTGGAAGAATCTCCCACTCTGTGTTTGCATTGAGAGAAAAATGAGGTGATAAAACAAGGTCGCGGCTCCAGGCAACAGGAGCACAAAGAAACAACTGTTTTCTCTAAAGAACAACACCTACAGATTTGTGGCATGCCATGGCAGATTCAGCAACAACACAGATAATGCTGAGAGAATCACAGCTATACTCTACAGGGATGTGCAAGTGTCTTTCTCAAGTGTAGTGCCTATTTTGAGAAATACAATTAATTCACATAACATTTATTATTATTATTATTATTATTATTATTATTATTATTATTATTATTATTATTATTATTATAGCTTTTCACATTAGTACATTCTTATTTTCACTCCCCACACACTGATGATGGTGAGCTACCACTAGCCACAGCTGCCCTGGGGCAAAGTGACGGAGACATGGTAGTCATACCACCAAACACACCGCTAAAATCACAGTCATTCATTCATCAGTGCCACACACACTGGAGGCAAGGTGGGTAAAGTGTCTTATCCACAAAAACAAAAAAATGCATCTCAATACATTGTGGAAGAGTCTGGCCAGCCATGCCTATTTGAGTGAAATGGGTTTGGGATTTCTTCTAATAACAGCAATTTTGTTATTGTGGTCTTGTTGACCCAACTTCTCGAACAATATGGGGCAGGCTTGATAATACACTTCATGTGTCTGGATGTTTGAAACTAAACTGCAATGCAACTGACTGCTTCTGCCCATCAATTTTCCATCCAGAAGTAGTTTAACCCACAATTACTAGTTTAGCCTCTTCCTGGTTTTACAGTCGTGAGACTGAGTGTTTTCAGTTCTTGAGAAGGGTATGGTCTCAGCATACAGGATTACTTAAACATGAATGAATGAAACACATTATAACATGGTTAAAAGCTAAAAAAAATCGGTTTAGCAGAATAAAGGACCTGTAACTCTTAGCACAAAGTAATGATTAAAATGGCTGTGGATTATCCTGGTGAATACTGGAAATGTAAAAACGTACTAAGACTCTCATTCTGAATCATTGCAGCCCATTTGTAATTGCTTATTAATTTTTTCCTCTCCCATTTGCAGTGTCCAAGTCATTTATAAATGCAAATGGAATTGGTGTGAGTTGGAAATATAGCTCCTCTATGCTAATGCCAGTCCTCCTCCAGCCACATTCTTATTAAGTCAGGGGGCAGAATACTCAGACTTCAGAATTAAACTGCTCTTAAATACGTATATTTCCATCTTCCTTAAAGCAGCAACTCTTCTCTGCCTGTTAACCAGCTAAAGTCGCACTTTTATGGAGAAGGTTTGAATGATTTATGTCCAACTTCATAGACTCTCACTGTTTCAAGGAGATTTATCGATTTTTGTTCTCACTTCTCTACTTGCTTTTGGCTCCTGTCACTTGGGATAAAACTGGCAAAGTCTCAAAGAACAGCAACATATGCACAATAGAAAGCCTTCAAGGACCAAAACTTTTATCAGTGCTTTAACCAGACGCCATTAAGTGATCTGGGTTGCTATCAAGGGAAGGACAGTTAGTGTTAAATTGAAAGTATGCAGTTTCTGTTTTTGCATTTCAGTAAAAAAGTTCAGTAGGGACGTGAGGGAATTGGAGTTACTGTGATATCACAATAGCAAAAGTCTCTCCTTATCTTTGTGTACTCATACAATGCAGCATGGTAAACAGCAGAGATAACTATATAGACCATGATCCTTTGCTCTGGCATACTGTGCCTATGGCCTGTCCAACCACCTTATGAACTTCCCTACTGTTCATGCTGCTGTTGTGTTCTTAGATTGTGTGTTTGGTGGTGGTCCGAGAGGCCATAGGCACAAAATGGCAGCCACATCTTTGTCAGTTTGCCCCACAGCACATACTGTTGTGTCCTTGGGCAAGACACTTTACCCATCTTGCCTCCTGCGTCTATGGGACTAGTGTATGAATGTGTTGGTCGAAGAGGCTATTGGCATGGTATGGCTCGTGGTCTTTGCCACTTTTACATGTGGGGGATATTTGTACTACTGCAAATTATTTTTGTACTAGTTTTTTTTTTTCTGGCCATTTTCAGGCTTTATTAGACAGTACACAGTGGAGTAGGGACATGAAATCATGGGGTGAGAGGGGGAGAGACATTTGGCAAAGTGTCAAAGTCCGGACTCAAACCCACAACGCTGAGGCAGGCTATAGTTGCTGCATTTCTGTACATTGTCTTTTATATCTCCAGTAGAAAGTTAACAAAGTAAATCCAGGCACAGTACATGTTTTCCCTGTGATCATTAATTGTTAGATCTACTCTCTAATAACAATATTATCCTGGAATTATAGGTCACTAAACACCTTTATTAAAATACTTATTTCGGGCATTATAATTTACACATTAAAATGAACATCTCATATATGTCACATATGCCAACGCAAATGGAGCACAGTTGACCCGCTAACAATTAAATTAAAAGCATTAATAAAGTTCAGAACTTGAAGTGTGTCCCTTACATGGAGAGAAAAAGACGTGACACACTCTGGTTGTGCATGTTCTCCACTGCACTGCCAGAGCGCATGTGACATAATAGAGTCACAGCGTTTAGGCAGGCTATGTAGAAGCTCGAAATAACACGTTTTATGAATTCATTTCAAACATTTCCTGAAGGATAAGAACCAGGAGCCTGTGAAACATGCCCGTGTCTTGATACGTGAAGAAAACTGTGCATTTTGTTGCTTAAAACACACCAAATGGCTGCTAATATAAAGAAAAAGTAAAAAGGCAGCCTATGTGTCCCCCGTGTGTTTGAGAGGAGCACCTTTCATCCTTGTCTTCTATGCTTTGTGCATGTTTTCTTTGTTCAGATGTTGTCAGAACTGGCTGCAGGAGCTGTCTGCTCTTAAGTCCACTGTGTTTCAACCTGGTTTGGCTGCACATTACACAGACGTAGCAGCTGCACCTACAGTGCCACATTAAAGGTACCAATTAAGAACAGCTGATTTTTACATGAGTGGAGCATTCAAACAAAGCCACATAGTAGAATTTTGTTGTACTTTTACATTTTTACATTTTTTTGCTTGTGGACATATTAATAGCCTACATACAATACATTACATTACATCATAGACCATGTGATTGGTATCGGCCATGATTGGTATCGGCTGACCAGCTAAGGCTGATTGGTGATTGGTAAATGGCCTCAAAAATCGGAGCATCCTTAGCTACAAATTCAGTACATATTGTTATTGTTATTGTGTCCTCGGGCAAGACACTTAACCCACCTAGCCTCCTGTGTCTATGGCACTAGAGTATGGATGTGTTGGTCGCAGAGGGCGATGGCATGTTATGGCCAGAGCCGTCACAATAGAGTAAGCAAGGTAAGCAATTGCTTCGGGCCCAGGGCCCAAGTACAGTCATTTATCTGTACAATAATGAACAAACGGTTTCAGCAATGGATAACAAACTGTTCAAGTGACACTGCCTCACATTTCTCTAAAAGTGCCCTACCTGGAGAGAAGTAAAGTCAAAAATTGTGGCCAGATTGAAATATTAATGTTATGTCTCGTGTCTTTGTCTTGTTTTCTGTGTTTGTTTCCTTTGTTTTATTTTGTATTCCCAGTTTGTTTCCATGTTTTCCCGGTTTTCTTCCTGCCTCTTGTGTTTCCCGCGCGTGTAATTGCCTGCCCCGCCTTAATGTTTTTCACCTGTGTCTCATTTCCTTGTGTATTTATGTCCTGTGTCCTCCCCAGGTGTTTGTCAGTTCATTTAGTATGTTGAGTTTTGTCCTGTCCGGTCGTGGTCTTCGTGTACCCCTGTGTTCTTGTCTGCACCGTGAGTTATATTAAAGTGTTTGAGTCTGCATTTTGGGTCCATCCCTCCTGTCTTTCTGCTCAACCCCTAACAATTAATCTCCCAAAATGCATCAGAAATCACACATGTTACATTCAAATTTTGCTGGGGAAGGACCCCTGGGCCCCCTTGCCTAATTTTGTCCCACATTCACCTCTAATATTCAGGATATGAGGCAATAAGAGATTTTATAATAATGCTTATAAATGCTCCTTGTTTTTTTGGTTTGAAGTGAGATTTACACCAAAAAAAAAAAAAAAAAAAAAAAAACTATATAGGGCCTCAGTTGTGCCTTTTGTTTAGGGCCCTTTTGGTTCTTGAAACGTCTCTGGGTATGACAGCCACATCTCTGTCAGGCTGCCTCAGGGCAGCTGTGGCTAAAGAGTTAGCTTACCACCACTGTGTGTGTCTGTTGAGTGAATGAATAATGGACTCAGTACTGTAGAAGGCCTGGGTTTTGAAAGTTCAATATAAAGCTAATCTATTATTATTTGTAGATGACGTATAAGGTTTTGTTTTGCTCACTGATGATTCCAGTGCAATATATGTTTATGTGATTAAATGCTTTTCCTTAATATATGTAAATACATTGCAAACTTCAACCAGATTTTTATGACATTGTTTGTTCTCCATAGACTTAGTAGTTTTTCATTAACTCACTGTTCTGTGACAGTGCTGTGCTGCAGGCTTTAGCTTTACTCCCTGTGAGTTTGACTTAGAATGTAAGGTGAATCCAACCTATGCACTTTTACACACACAGTCAATCAGGAAAACACTCAGGTTTTTCTTTCTCCCAGACGAGCCCCCACAGTGTCAGCCCCGAAGCTCCTTTACAAACTGAGCAGGGAGAGGCAGCTGAAGGGTTCAGGTAAGGATATGTCCCGCACTACAACACTGTGTGAGCTGATGGATGAGTGCGGAGGCTGGTCTAAAACAGGCAGAGGGGAACAGGGCACAGCTGGCAGGAGAGAGAGGAAAGACCTATAGAGAGAAAAGACCCAAGGGTGCTATGAGGCCACATCCAAAACTCCTGAAATGGGCATTACAGCTTCAGTGACTCCACTGAGATGGTTCAAATTCTTCAGTAAGTCCTCAAGAGAAATTTCACATCTGCCATCCTATGGTGAACTAAAACTGTCAGATCAATCAATGAAAAAATTTATTTAAAAAATGCCCTGCAGTTTTGGTCCTCCATAGTCATCTTTGTTGTAACTAAAAATGACCTAGACCCAATATAATTTTAGTAAGAGTTGTTAGTCAGTGTTAAAATCGACTGATGGCTTTGGAAGTGTGGTCAGCCACATTCTTCTGGTCATGCTCCTGCCATAGGGAGTCTCTTCTATAGATCCACCACGACCTATCACAGCCGTTTATCTGCAGCATGCCATACAGAAGCAGAAGATAGCTCCTTTACAAAGTAACCAAGATGGTGGTGGCTAATACAAAGCAAATTTTACAACTTCTCTCGTCTCTGTTTAACAGCATTTAGTGCTTTCCTTTGTCAGATTCTGCTGAAGTGCGTGTTCATTTCTCTGGCTTTGGCTGCTGTCCCCATTCAAAAATACATACAGAGTTGCTCAAAATACAGTGTTTTTTGGTGTTTTTTTATGGCAAAAAATGGCAACAATCATTTATACACATTAGTGATGTAACAATATGCTGTTGTCACAATATTAATCAAATGGTAAATATTGTGGGAGCCTCACGGTGTTTTGGAAATGCTCACGGGCGGGGGGGGGGGGGGGGGGGGGGGGGGGGGGGACTAAGGGTTTAATGGCAATACTTTTATATTGGCTACACTGAAGCAAAGGATCATGGTCTATGTAGTTCCTGCTGCTATTTCCCCTGTAACAAAACAATGCATATTAGCTCCAGTGTTAGATAGTTAGTCCTGCCCTCTGGAAATGAAACTCAGACTCGTTCTTTGTATGGAATAGAATAAGAATTAGTGTGGCTGGCCAGGATATGGCTTTGTTCCATTTTCAATCAAACTCCAACAAGATCATTTGGGATAAGGGTTGAGGATATTGGAGCCTATATCAGTAACTATGGGCCTTAGGTGGGGTACACCCTGGATATGGTTGTACGCACCACAGAGGTCATATGTTTGCTGTATATTGACTGTAACCAGAAGCTACAATATTTTTTAAAAATCATGGAAAATGTATTGTATTGACTTTTAAAAGTCTAAAACTTATAATGCCACAAGGATAAACCAGGTCTAAATGGGACTAAACAAGAACTAAACCAGGACAAAAACAAGGACTACGTATAAACCAGGACTTTACCAGGACCAGCACTAAACCAGGCCTAAATTAGGTATACATCAGGACTAAAGCAGGACTTAACCAGGACCAGAACTAAACCAGGTCTAAATTAGGTATACATCAGGACTAAAGCAGGACTTAACCAGGACCAGAACTAAACCAGGTCTAAACCAGGTCCAAACCAAGGCTGAACCAGGTCTAAACCACAACAAAGAAAGGATTAAATAATGAATAAACTAGGTCTACAGCAGGGTTAAACCAGGATTAACCCAGTACTAAACTCAGCCTCAACCTGACATGATGGACATCAGTGTTTATAAAATTCTGTTTATAGCCCTGACTCTGGACAGTGGCCAGTTAGGGTGTTAGGGTGTGCGAACCAAACACTTGCCGTGTTTGGTTCGCTTCAATCAAACACTGGTGCGCTTCCTGGGACAGTCCGGTTTGTTTGAGCAGGTGTGAACGCACCATCAGACTGTGCCACCAAACAGGTGAACTCTGGTCCTCCTGAAATGGGATAAGGTGTAGGCTCCCTCGTCCCGGTTCATAGTCCCTGGTGCCCGTTTCCTAATGAACCGGGACGAGGGAGCCTACACCTTATCCCACACCTGGGATGCGGTCCTGGAGAGGGTGTCAGACAGTAGGGGGCGCAAGCTTTCCCTACTGTCTGACAAAACAACATAAGCAGCCTACAAGACACGTCACAGCGACATCACGTGACGCTTCTGACGAAGGCTACAGGAAGTAGCCGAAACTAGTAAAGCAGGTAAACAAACACTCCTGTCTGACTAAAAGAAACTTTGAACAGTAGTTTACTTAAGAAGACAGTATGAATTTCCACAAAAGTATTTAAAGGTTGCTAACATTAGCAAACATATGTAAAAACACTACTGAAACATCACAGATTTCATATTAATCACAGAGAGAATCCACTGTTCAGCTGAGATCGCTGCTCTAAACTAAAAACCTCATTAAATAATAATTAAAGTGGACTGTATGCTATTATTGGGATAAATTCAGCTGAAGAGGTGGACCTTTGACCAATAGATGAGCAGGATTTCTTCTTCCCATGTTTCTCTCAGAAAATACTGGCGCACTGCCCTCTACAGGTGAGGTTTGTTACTGCTCCCTCAATCAGTTCAGTTTGTTTGACAGAGCTCAGTGTGAACTCGAACCAGACCAATGACATCATCAACACGGGTGTGGACTTTTGTCCCAAATTGCACCAAGTCCTGCAGACCAGCAAGTGTGAACACACCCTTAGTCGCCGTGCTGACACAGAGACATACACAGACAGACAACAATTCACTCTCTCAATTTAGAGTCACTAATTCTCCTAACATGTGACATAGCAAAATTCAACCTTTGGAAGCTGCAGTACACGGAGAGAATCCACGCTAACACTAAGAGGGCACTCTCAGGGCCAGAGGACAAAAGATTATGTGATGGCTGGCCCAAGGATCAATCTCACAACCTCTATTCCGGGAGGAGTACTAACCTGCCACAGTGCCTCCCTTAAAGTACTTTTTTTTTTTAATCTTCAATTAGAACAGCACAATATACTGTATTATAACAGATGCAGATATGACAAGCATTGCAGAGAATTTAAAATATGTTTGAGAATATCAGGGATAATGCCTTTGATACCTACCTACTCTAGTACATTACAGTATTATCCTATAGTCCTACCTAATTTATCCTGTAATCCTGCAACAAACATATTTAGCTCAGAACATACAGCTATTGACTTGTTCCTGTTGCACTGTAAACATGCTGTCTCCCTACATAGCTCCATATAGGTTAGGTCCAGAGAGGCCATGGGAGGCTATTATAGGTCTGTTGTTTCTCTACCCCAGAGCTTTGGTCATTAGCATTATGAATAATTACCTGTGGTGGCAGGTGTATTCATCTATAGGCAAACTAATTGTGTTTTAATAAACACATCACTTCATTAGTACTGCAGCCCCCGTGGACACTGACGCGGCCTGTAGTCTCAGCCATACATCATACCAGCAGGTGGACAGGCTTACATGGGTTCTCTAATGCAGGTGAGCTGTGGGGACATGTATGTTCACCATGATCAATATGGATGTACAATGGAGAGAGGCTGATTTAAGCACCTAAAGACTCATTTATACTCTACACATTAGGTTACGGATGGAGCGCTCTGTCCATCTTCTGCATTTATTCTGTCATACGTTGATCTGTTTCCCCAGAGCTTGCAGAAATGGATGAACAGATCAGTACATGCGTTGACAATTGTGGGCACTAGTGAACACAGCTCAACAAGTCACAGCAGAAGAAACTGATGAACTTTTTAAGAAGTGACTAGAGCAAGTTAGTCATGATATATTCCAAGAATGTACAGACCAATGCTATTTTTGCTTCATCTTCTTGGCTCTTTTTCAATAAATGTGGTGTAAAAACCTCCACTAGTGCCGCCATGTTTGCTGTGGTTGTTGCTCTTTTTCTTATGTCTTGGTAAAATCTTTGAGTGTTGCCAATCGCTCCCTACTGGTTATTTAACATAACACACATATTGACAGAGAAAACAACTAGAAGTATAAATGCTGTGACAATAACAACGCTTGGAGTGGACAGATCTATTTACTGTATGTAAGAAATAAATAAGTCTCAAGAGACAAAAGTTGTACCTTCTCAAGGTCAATGCCAAAATGCTGTCGCCATAACCCATTTCTGCATAGCCTTCTAGATGTTGTGTTCCTTTTTTTCATATTTATGTATATGTCTATATTGTGGATGTTATATATTATTATATTATGCTTTTTTATCTGTTTAAACCAATCTTAATCACCTCTAGAATAGCAACATGTTTTACAACCTTTAAAGACATATGTCTAAAAGTAAACGTTTCCAATAAATACTTTACTGGTGTTATACAGAAACAGGTGACCAGCAGCTTTGTTGAGTTCTTTTGAACAGAATGTTGTATTTGTTTTGAACATGATCAAGTATGAAATGGTGTTTCAATGTGAAGAAATGTATCTGAACAAATCGTGTCACCAGGATCTGACCCAGACAACAAGGCGCCGCATGAAGTGCAAAGAGGAACAGTGTGATAGTCTGAAATGTGGCCTTCTGTGGAGAGCAGAAGTGATAACAACCCCTCCCTTACAGCACGCCCTGCTCTGCTTGAGAACTGTTTCAGATCCTGGACTATGCCCATATCTGGAGTGGGTGGTATGAAGTTGAGCCTGGGTGTAATCCGAGTATATATTCAATATGAGAGGGACAGTAGTTGGTTGGACCCAGCATAAGCCCTGTGTAAAACGTAGGCGGTAGAGACAGATCCAACCCAGAGCACTCTGTATAATTTGGCTTATGCGAATAAAAAGACAAAAGACAAAAAAGCTGATTGGAGTCTTTATTAAAAAGAAAAAGAACATGACAAGAAACAGTGAAAAAAAGCTTTTTACTTCCTTGAAACTTTTGTATGATGCCACTGTACTACAAAATAAAAAAATAGCTGTGAGGACTCAGTGTAAACAGGGCTGTACACAATTTTTTTAGGGGGATAAATGAATGAGAGCAGACTGGATGTAGAGGGCTTGTTGTGCTTCCTGGAGTGGGCGGAGGTTTGTGGGAGAGGTTTTTGAGTGTTTTGGGGGCTCAGAAAAGTTGATTTTGCATAACATAGTCCCTTTAACAGTCAGTGATGAGGAAGCACAGGTCTTAAAACAATTCACGTGTAACTCATTGTGTGTTTGCATCCTGTACAAGTCCATCATATAGTTCTAAACATTATTGAAATAATTTCAGACACCTTTGCATTAGTTTCTTCTGGGAAGCTGTTAGTTTGACTTTCCAGAGAAAGCTTGGATTAGCTGTCTGTCACCCCCTGCTGGCAACTATGAGGAATGCACAGCATTAAATTTCTATTTAGTACCTCTATAAGCAACAGGAGATAGGTAAATGAGCTGATTGCTTCGTAGTGACGGCAATGTAAGCTCTGAAATTCATCAGATATCAGAACAAGTCTGGAGATGGATTTGATAACATAAAACTAAATACTATTCCGGGTATGTTTTTGATGTGCAAACAATGTTCTAACACAGTTTAAAGCTCAAAAAAGTTGATTCAAAAGAGTAGGGGACATTTAATGACTTGTAGTTTGTAAGTTGGCTATGCTATGCTTGTACAAAACAGCAGCTAAATATCAAGCTGCTGCTCAATTGTCTTGTTTTTCTTTGAAATTAATGAATTATCTGTCTAATCATCTTATCATTTGTAAATGTTTTCTACCCAGTCACTGACAGCAAACATCTACATTTAGTCACTTGCCATTTGCAAAAGAAAAAAAAACATCTTTTTAAGGCAATGCTAAAATGTGTCTGACTGACCCTATTTTTGGTCACATACATTGTTGTAAAATAAGCAATGTTATATGTTTACAGTTCCTCCTTGCTCCTTGCTGCTAAAGCTATTCACAAAATTCTGTATATGCCAACTCACAGCCATTCATACTGTGTATTGTAAAAAATAGAAGCTGTGACCATGAAGATAAGAAACACCTGAGCCAATGTGCTACAACAGTCTGTCACAAGTGATCCAAAGCTGAAATAACATGCATTTTAAGTAGGCGTTGTGAATGTGTTCTATACTATCCTGCAAGTAACCTCTGTCTGTCTGCTGGCTTCCATTTGAATGCAGCTGTAGACAGGAGCGTATAGAGAGGAGGAGAAAGAAAGGTGAGCGAATTATAGAGTAATGAAGGAGACTAGGGAGGAAAGAGTGACGGAGGAGAGGAAAGAGGAGACAGGCATAAGGCAGGAGTGTGGGAGCGCCACTGTGTATCTGTGTGTGTGCGTGTGTGTGTGTGAGCAGAGAGGGGGAAGCCCGGCAGATCTTGTCTACAGGGGAAATTGCATTGCTAAGGATTTATTGCTTCAACTGTAATTGGGTTCAACCAGCGCCAGGAGGGAAAATCCATCCGAGCCAGCTCTTAGGGGGCAGAGCTGTTCTGCTGCAGCTCCCACATCCACATCACAGCATATAGAGCCGAGAGCAAGGAAACAGCCAGCAAAACATATGCCCCCCGGTGGAATAATGGAAAGGAGGCAGCAGTGGGCGTTAATAAGGAGCTTGTTTAATCTCTGATGTTTAGCAGTTTCCACAAACTGCTCGCTCTCACATAGACAGAGTGGGTTCTGGATTATGGAGGCTGTAATATTAGCTTCATTTAAATCCACTGCAGTTGAAATCATCTCATCTGTTTTCATTCCCATAAGAGCGCAGAGCAATGCTTGGCTAACAGGCAATCTCATTTTGAATGCAAAAGGCGTCCCTTTTCATTATCTGTATGCTGATGCTTGGTGGTAGGGATGCAAAGATAAAAAAAATATACCTCAGAAACATACAAGGAGTTATGTTTTGTTTTAATAATCCTGTGTGCTGAGGCCATCCCCTTATCAACAGCTGAAAACGCTCAGTCTTACAGCTCTATGTAGACATCAGGGTTGCTAGATCAGACGGACAGTTTCCATCCCAAACAGAACGTAAAACCCGCCCAATACAATAAAAACCAGCCCAAATGTATTTTGTTGTCATTTTCTCCAGAATATTTTCTAAAAACCTGCTAAATGTTGTAAAAAGCAGCCCAAATTTTATAAACCAGCCCAATGCTAATTTTTCCAGCCAGGCAACTGGGCAGAAACCAGCCAAATCTGGCAACACTGGACATGTAAAATCTTTGACATAACCAAGGACATTCCCCCCTAAAAAATCCACTTTGCATTGAGAATATTATTTTATTTATTTATTTGTCAGTTTTTTAAGAAAAATATTGCAAAATTTGAGATGCTGTTACATATACTGGCATACAATTCTGGAAATAATAAAATATTTGATATTTATGTTCATGGCACAAGTTGATTAAAATATTCATGCAAAAAAAATGAAAAAAAAAGGTATACATTTTTGTGATGTTTTGAGATGAGAACACTTTTGTCACTTACAAGCGCATTATATTCAGTGCAGTAAAATGTAAAAAGAGATGGTCAAGTTTATGTTGCTTTAATGCACCTGCTCTTGCACTCTTGTCCCAGTCCACCCTTGGTTCTTCTTTGCTGTCTCTGCCTGCTCTCTGGCCACTTGTCTAGCATTTTTTATTTTTTATTTTTTAGCAGAGTTAAAACCAAGCTCAATGGTGAGTCACTCAAATAAATACTTAATGCCACAGCGATGCCTGGTTCAACTGAAAGGGAAATTACATTTGGATTCATGTTAATTTCAAAGGTGATATAATCTGCAAAACTGTGCTTTTTACTATGCTTTCTACCATGGAATAATGTTCCCTCATCAAAAACATACCTGGAGCTGTGTTTTGCTTCATTCAGGTTTGAGTAATCCTGTATTCTCCGGCGCTGAGTTTCTGAGGCCTCAGAATGCTTCGCCTCTCCCACAAAACCTCCTATCCTCCTGAAAATACAGACCAAAAAAGAAGCCGTCTTCATCCAGTCTGCTCTCATGGATTTATCCAAAATGGCATCATACAAAAAGTTGAAGAAAATGAAAAGGTTTTTTCACCTGTTTCTTGTATAAAAACATTCTCTTTTAGTCACATAATGTTTTTAAAGCTTGTAAAATGTACAGTGCTGTTCTAGAGGTGACCTAGATTGGTTTAAACAGCATAATATAGCACCTTTAATTCATTTACTGCGAAAAAATTGAAAGGAAAAAAGAAGATGGTACCAATAAGTTATTTATAGGACAGCTTCCACAGGGTTGTATCATTGAGAACTGATGATGAGTAAACATGAGCCAATGATTGACCATTGTTACCGCTTTAGAATGATTTCACACACCTTTTCTCACACATCTTTTAACAATAGCACCATCCTAATAATAAGATACTAGCACAGTAACAAAAAAGATGTTTTTATTCTTATTACGCAGTGAGTTATCATAATCTACAATAGTATCATAACATTCACTGTTAAAATGAACATCTTTCTCGCCAAAATAGGGTATGAATGATTTGAGTGACAGTGGCGCCATGACACAGTGGCTCTGAAAGGCTTCCCCTGGTGCAGCACACGTATATTTATATAAATACTGCATGTGTGCGAGCGGCCCACCACCTCTGCAGTGCGATTCCCTTTCTCCCCCGAACACAAAGCCACACTGCAGAACGGAGAGGCCTGGCCCTGCATACCAATCAGACCAGAGGCAGCGAGAGGAGATAACACGGCACAATGGAACAGAAGAAGAAGAAGAGAGAGATTCTGAAACACGCCATGGATGCCCACATTCTACGTCCTATATAAAGTTAGGATTTACTTCTATATCCTGCCTTTGTTGTCATTGTTAGTACTATTACTGCTGCAGGTGTTACTGTTATTATTTTATCAATTAAAAAGCAGTGGCGTAACTTGGTGATGAGGGGCCCCTGAACAGGTTTTCACATTGGGCCCCAAGTGTCTGAAATACATTTGAATAGCTTCATTTTAACAGACTTATTGTCCATAATTTTAAGAAAATGTTGTAAACACTACAATTTGTGTTTTCATTTTTATTTATCTTAAAAACATTCTGCTAAAAAATTTTAATAAAATAAAATTGTAATTAGGAAATAAAATATTGTATTCATAATAAAGTGCTGTTCTTCTTTATTATAAATTGAAAATGGCCATAAATGAATTAGGACTGAATTAAAGCTGAATTTACTATTATTACTTTACTACTCTTGTATTAGGACTTAAAATGTTTTTATGTACCTCTGTATCTTATCATTATGTAGTAGCATTGCCACAGTTAGTGTTATTGTTATTATTAGTATTATTATTATCAGGTAATGGCACCTTTATTTGCCACTATGACTTATTCTGTTTTGCTTCAGCCTTTCGCACAAAAAACTCTTCTTTGATTCCTAAGTGTGTAACCAATAACAACAGCAACACTCCGGTTCAGTCCCAAGTCTGGTTAAATTAACAGGTTTGCATTAAAAAAGGCATCCTGCATAAAAACCTATGCTGAATTTTAAAATGTGTGGCAAGCCCTTAAGTAAAAAGGTTTAACAAGAAAGGTATCTGGACAAAGTTTGTTCTTTTGAAGATGTTTCTCTCCTCATCCAACAAGACTTTGTCAATTCTGAAATCACTGTGAGTGGAGAGGTGGAAAGAGTGCCGAAATGTTGTACTTTTATATAAAAACTGTATAAGTAACTACAAGTAAAAGTACTATTGTTAGAAATACACAACTAAAAGTAATAAGTAAGTCACTTCTTAGCCATTTATATTAAATGATGTATTGAAATCTAACATATGCACCAACTGTCTCCAGCATGGACCAGACCAAATGCCCTTTGACCTCAGCTCTTATTAAACCATTCAAATACAAAACTGTGCTCACAACTTGACCAAGAGTAAGTGGTTATGGGGGGGTTAAAACAGACTTAAAAAGTCTACACTAGAGCTGATCAACAGAGAACACATGAATTCCGAGTCACAAATCTACTCAGTAGGGAAATATTTTGAAGTGCAGTAGATTACAGATTACAGTCTTAAATTATACTCGATTACATGTCAAATAACAGTCCTAAAAATGTATTAAATGACAAATTACTGCAAAAAATCTACTTATTTACAGTAATTAAAGTATTTGTAATTTGTCACTTCCACCCAGGGTTGCCAGATCTGAAAGTCAAAACTCGCTCAAGAGCAACTTCAAACTCGCCTGCAGAACAGTGAATAAAAATACTATGCGACTGCAGTATCCTCCAGCATTTAGCCAAAAAGACAATCCTCCCCCTCCCCTCTCTCATACAGAGCAGCTACTCGGACACAGAGAAGAGCTGGTTTTGTCGGGCTTCACTGTGATCGGTGTTGGGTTTAAAGATTTGTCATTGCTCACAGAGGGAGTGGTTTAACCTGATGACACTCAGGGACATTAGCAGCATTAGGTTTGGGCTGGAGTCAGAGGGAGAGCCATTCCCCACCAGTGATCCATTTACACAACTGCCCTCTCTGATATTGATGGTCTGTTGTTTAAGTGAAACTTTGTTTTAGCACTTAGTTGTCGACTGGAGGAAGATTGAATCACAGACCTCCTCACCTCTTTAGAGAGGGTTTTTACATTTCAGCAAAAGTGGCTTTTTTCCACTGCTCTTTCAAACCATTTACTCTCTGAAATCCAGAAATAAGTGTCCTCCATCTCTTTAAGGTGGAGACGGGTCACTCCTTGTAGACAGTAATGACCTGTGACTTCAGATTTGAGAAAGTCTTTTGGATGAGGGACAAAACATCTTGTAAAGAGCAAACTTTGTCCTTTGGCCTTTCTTGTTAAACCTTTTTACTGAATTTCACTGAGATGAATGAGATCCTGCTTTCTGTTTTTCTCATGACCATTGCTTCTCTGTGGTGAATAAATGTTGGTTCAATGTTTGTTTTGTGTTAGTTAACACTTCTGCTGGGTGATGGTCAGCCTTTACCATGCGTTGAACCGACTAGATTAACCAGTCCCTTCGAAAGCTGTTGGTTCTGTGCCAGCGCTTCAACATCCTTAATGGTGACTCCAAGCTGTCAGAGGTCTTTCTCAACGACATCAAGCCATCTGGATCGGGGCTTGCCCCAGGGTCTTTTCCAACCTGTGGTCCTTGGGTCGAACATGAAGATGGCTTATTTGGGTTTTCTGACGGGAGGCGGAGGACAAGGCCAAACCAGCGAATGCGCTGTTGAGCAGCCTGGTGGGCTGCTGCAGGCTGGGATGTGTGTGCTCTAAGCATTTCACTGGAAACCTATCGGTACCATCTGATGTTTTTAATGGTCCTCAGGGCCCTGCTATCAAACCCGTCAATTCTTGCTGCGAGGGTCTTGTTCAATGGCCATGTTTTCAACCTGTAAAGCAGCATGTATAAGGCAGCTGCATTGTAGATACGCAGCTTTGTCTTACTTGTGATTGTACAATGGCGCCATAGTGGTTTCCAGAGAGATTTTTTGTTACTAAAAATTAAATGCAGAGAAAGATGTAAGAGCATCTCTTTGAGTCTGGATATCTGCTGGGTCTCACCTCTGCAGTCAGTCATCTTTATACAAAGGGATTCTCCTTCCTCAGGCTTCCCCTGTGTATGATGCTGGGAGGCGGGGTGGATTTGTGGTTGGGGGTGTGGTGCTTCGGCTCCCTGCTCCAGGCTGATAACGCTATTGACTGCTGCTAAAAATGGACAGCGCATTGATGGGAGCTCGGGGAGTGTGTCTGATTTGAGAGAGGCTCGCACACAAAGCACAATTATTCCAGCCCTAATTCACTTTGCTCAATGCTGTTTAGACTTGGGTGGTTCTGAATAACTGGGAAATGTATGGAGCAAAAAAGAGACAGACTGAAAAATCAAAGGAAAGTGTTTGATGTGCAGAGAAGGATGGGTGTTGACATTTGATAGCCTGCAGTCGTTCATGCTTGGGAAGGCTGGAACAATGGTCGGTGAAGGGGAAAGTGAATTGAGACAGCTTCATCAGTGTAAAAGAGAGACCAGGTGGATGTGTTGTGTTGAGACAGTTGTGATGGCCCCTGTCAAAAACTTTAAACTGACGTGAGAATGACTTACCTGCAGTACAGATGCAATATTTTTTGCCTCAATTTTTTAATGATCAACTGCCCATGGTGGTGTCCAGGGGGCATCCAAAACAGATGTGGAGGAGCAGTGGCTCTACTGCAAGCTCCGCTCACCTGACTGAGCTCATCAGCCTATCTCTATGGAAGTGCCCTGCCCCGTTCTTTTGGTCAGGACCCACAGCTCATGATCATAGGTCAGAGTCGGGATGTACATTGACTGGTAAACTGCTCAGCTCCTTCCTCACCACAGCTGACCAGTACATCAAACACACTGCTGCAGAAGCTGCAGTGCCTTCTCAGTCAGCCCTCTGTCTCATTTACACTGTGGGTGACACAACAAAAAAGATGACCCTTAGTCTTCTTTTGTGCTTCTCAGTTGTCCCTCAGAATAATATTTTCAATGGAAAAGGCTGTTGTGTGCAAAATGTATTCTCTGCAATAATGTTCAGTTATTATTACTATTATGATTATGATATTTAATATTATTAACACATTGTGAACCCAAGTAAAAAAAAAAAAATAAAAAATAAAAAACACTTCACAGCCATAGATGTTACTGTGTCTAGGTGTTACTGAACCCACTAGAAAGCCAGCCATCTTCATCTACTTACTGCCTCTTCAGCAGAGCAGAGACAAAAGAGGACACTAGCAACAACAGTCTGGTAGAACATGTTCTGTTCTATCTGTCCCTTCCTATGGAGGGCATCCATGCTTATTTAGCAAGTGTAACTTTTTTCACATTCTTTATTCAGCGGCAGTAGCTCAATAGGCAGAGCCACTTGGCCACAAACTGGAAGGTTGACAGATCGATCTCTGCTACCAGCATGCAATGTCCTTATGTCCTTGGGCAAGACACTTTCCGCACCTTGCTTGTATAAATGAATGTGTGATTAGTGTGATTGCATGTTTAGTGGTGGTTGGAGAGGCTGTAGGTGCAGAATGGCTGCCATGTCTCTGTCAGTCTGCCCCAGGTCAGCTGTGGCTACAGAAGCGGCTTCTTACCACCGAGTGTGACTGAGGAGTGAATGAATAATGAACTCATTGTAAAGTGACTTTGAGCGATTGTTTCATTCATTCAGTCATGTTAGGTATCACGGGTGGCTTGAGCCTGTCCTAGCAAATCTGGGCCTGAGGCAGGGTACACCCTAGACAGTGGCCAGTTTGTTGCGAGGCTGTTTTTTGCAACCAGAAAAATTATATAGGGTTTGTTGGGATTATCAGTCAACTCCATCATACTCTTATTATGGAGTGATTTTGAAAGCTACACACAGCTGCAATCCACTTCAAAATCAACATTTCTAAAACTGAACACTCCATTGATATTTTTACAGCACAAAATGAAGTCCGTTTCTTTTTTTGATCCCTTTCAGCTCATCTCTATTCATGACTGGGAGCTCCCCTCAACTACTCCGTTAAGATTCAACCTTGAAAACCGCACAGACATTTCCCTGTGAACACCAAGTATTTCAAAGAGGCATGAAAGTACAAGTGTAGAGCTGTGTGTCTAACTGTTCTGTATAGATCAGAGAGAGAACACAAGAGCTGCCTTTGGGACGTCCTGTGTGGGGAGTTAGCTCAAGGTGCCCTCAGCTTTAGAGGGTAAATCAACAAAGAGGTCTGCAAGATTGTGTAAAGGCGTGTCTTGTAC
Organism: Bostrychus sinensis; assembly: GCA_020698575.1. Taxonomy (NCBI): domain Eukaryota; kingdom Metazoa; phylum Chordata; class Actinopteri; order Gobiiformes; family Eleotridae; genus Bostrychus; species Bostrychus sinensis. Next base: position 7,013,233 of record CM036257.1, on the reverse strand, counting down.
CATTTTGTTGGAAAGTGGCAGTGTATTTGTCAAAAATTAAATTGCACTCTGTCTGGTCAGTGGGAAGATAACAGTTATACAGACAAACACAGACAGAAAATGTTGTGAGTGTAAAAGGTAGGTGTCGTGTGGAGTCTGGAGATAACAATGGGTAAAGAAAAATGTAAAAATGTGTAAATATAAGCAAAATGTATAGTTACTTTGCAAATATACTTTAGGTTAGAAATGTATGTGAAAATAGGTAAAGTATGTACAGTTATTAAATTAGAGCCATATCAGCAGTCATTACTATTATATTAATACTGTTCATTCAAACCTATGCTCAACCCATTCTAAACAAAAATTACCATGTTCTCTGTTCAAATATGCTTTCAGGGAGCAGGACAAACAGACGCAGGTGAAACTACTGCTGAATGTCTCTTATTACTGTTAAAGGAGCAGTACTAACATATGAAGAATAACCACATTGAAAACATACAACCAATCAGAGAAACAAAGCATTGAAAACAAAGAAAGTTGGATTGAGGAGACTAAAGATATTGCAATAACTGCACTCTAATCAGCTTATTATTATAATGAGGGGTTTGATCTGGCCCACTATGGGGGCGCTACATGGTTCTGCTGTAGACTGAAAAGGTGGGATTAGATACCCAGTCAGTTGTTGGTAGGTAGACTAACAAGTCTGTCCTGGTTTAGTGTTGTATATACAGATGAGGAAAGAGTAAAATAACTTATTAATTAAAGAAATGTAACCATATCTGTCTGCACTCTCCTCACATGCAGAAGATGAATACATTTGGCCGTTGGCCCACTGTTGCATTTCTGTTTCAGCCATAAGAGCAAATGTTTGGGCACTTCTGTAACATTCAAACAGTATGTATATGCATGTTAGGCCAAGTACAAGTAATTATACATAAAACCCTGCTTTAGGCCCATAGCTGGCTTGCTAACACATTGTTGGCTACTTCTACAAATAGGAATTTTAAGACATATAGGGCCTACTGCAGACCTGGCAGAAGTCAGATTGATGTGTGGCACTCTGCTCCATGCAGACTGCTAATGTTATACCAATCTTGAATGTCTCCAGTTACAAAGGGGTGGAACTTTCAGTAGAATATTAGAAGGTGATTGAATAAAGCACCAGCTTGTGACTGTGTCATTGGTTTTAGCCAATCACAGCAACAACTCATATGACAAGACCAAACAACAAACCACTATAATAGTAAAATAATATAATAAACATGTATTGTATTGTTTTGTAAATGTATAGAAGCCTTTGTTACGTTTTTGGGTGTAAGTGTGCCCTCTCTCAGTACTGTCACACCATTGGCCCAAACCGCCAGTGTTGCGGATCCAAGCTAATCAGTGTGAGCCTGACAAGATGGATGTTACTGAGTTTGTGAGCAATCCAGCTTGCTGCACATACACGTAGTGCAGTTCAGTGGCAAACCCCCTTTTCCACATCTGAACAAGAAAAGATGGGAAAAAGCTATCTAGACCATTCCATCCCCATTGTCAGTCTGTTTTCCTCTAATCTTCTCCTCAGATAAACCTAGGCGTGGCTCAGCAGGCCCCTCTCATTCTGTTTGTCCTCGGCGGCTCATGCGTCTGCCCTTGACTCCAGTAGTAAATCTGACTGTGATTGGAGATAATGCTGTCACTTTAGCATGAGAGAAAATGGCGTCAGATAAAAGCCGGCGTTCCGTTTGATTCGTCCCGTGTCGGATCATTTGAGGAGGAGCGGCTGGAATGGGAGAGAATGATTTAAACGGCTCTGGCAATAGATCATTGCGTGTTTGGGAGAAAAAAATGGCCATCCTCAGCTGGCATCAGAAGAATCAGTGAGAGATAAATGTGGCTAAACTAATGTGTCTGTGTCTATCAGGCTGTTAAACAGGCTCTGGAGAGAAGGGAACTTTGTTTAAATGAAAGATGGAGCTGTAAGTTTCATTATTTAGTGCTAGGCTACTACTACCAACTGAGGAACGGGTTTTGTCAAGTGTTGTGAAATGTTAAAATGGTTCTGTTTTAGTTTGAGTAATGTTGTTGCTGCCTTGTTTGTTCTCGGGGATAACGTAGAAATGCGTGTGTCTATCCTGTACCATGGTTTGCAGTTACCCCTGCATTCAGCTCTTTGAAATTTAGAAACATTTTTGGCCAAGATTACGCTGCTTTTTCCTTTTCTAATCCACGTTCTCAGTCAGCGAACAAGCAACCGGAAACAACTGGCCTTACTTCCGGTAAGAAACACGGAAGTTAGGGTCAATTACCCTGCACAACAGACTTGATATGCTCCATGAGGAAAAACTTTAACTCTTCTCTGTACCACTGTTTAACAGAAGTGGATACCCACGCATGAAACAGCACGCATGGTCTCACCAGATTTGAAGTTTTATAATAAAGTTAGCTGCCCAGTGGATGAGGAAAGCTCCCAGTCCCTGGAGAAAAAACAAGGAAGAACAGCAGAGGGTGCAGTGGGATTGTCCACTGAAAGATTTAACTGAGCTCTTTAGCAATTAACAAACAATTACACTGTCCCATACAGTGATCAGGTTCTAACTTCTGTTTTAACTTGTTTATTGTTTACTTTACATTTACACAGAATACCAAAGCTGTTTTCTTGTGGATATTGTATATTTTGTAGGGCTGGGAAAATTATCGCGTTAACACAGTGCGTTAATTTATTGATTTAATCGCGTTAATTTCAGTTGACGTATCGATTAATTTGATCACAACAAAAATATTACGACGACACTGACAGAGGCAGCAACACGCCACGGGTCTTCCAGCGGGGCAGAAATGCACCGCGCGAGCGTAGAAGACGACACATATCCGTTTCCATCCATCAGGCGCGTTCGAGATGAGCCAGACCTGTGCAGTTTCGATCAGTGTCGGCTCTGATGCCACAAGTGCGACGGTCACCGTGAGATCCAAACGAGACCAGTGCCTGAGCCGCCGCAGTTCATCAGGAGCAACTGCAGAGGCTGCAAGGCTCAGTGCATGATGGGAAAATGCACACCTGTCAGCGGTGAACAGACAGGTGATTGGATCTGAGTTTAGTGCTGATCAGAAACGTAACGCACGACACTTCACTGCCCTCCTCTCCTTCTTCCCCCGCCTCTTTAAAAAAAAAATACAGACTAAAGTTACAGTTTTGACCTGGATAAACCAACACACGCGAGAAGTGGATTTTGGGCGTGATGGTGCGTGATCTGAGCCACAAACTGTCCGACTTCAGTACAGGCGTATTTCCCCTCCTCTCACTGCGGCCGTGCACTCTCGTTCACAATCCAGGCGAGGCACAGTTCATCTGGAACGAGCCTAATGCAACAAGTGAACGAGCTAAAGCAACATGAGTGACCAAAAAGACACATTGCTAAATGGACAATTCTGCTTCAAATCGTCACCAGACAGCAATATAGACAAAACAAAAGTTATGTGCAGTCTATGCAAGGATGAGTTCAATTACCACTGGAGTAACACAGTTCATAGTATTTACACTGTTGTGAACCACAACAATTGTTATTAATTGAAGAATGAAACTTATTTTTGTTAAAGTTCTAAAAGAGATTACACATGCTTTTTTAGGTAAGTTTTGTGTATTTGTTGGTTGTACTTTATTTAAGGCAAACTTTGTCTGAGTTACAGGTCTCAAAAAGACTATTAATTTATTTTCTTTGCAAGTTTTGTTTGCATTGCAAAAGTTTACAGTAAAGTATGTGAAGGTTAATTCAAAATAAATGTTCTAAATTTACAATTTTGTGTTTGTATGTGATTTCATAATACGATTAATCGTAATTAATAACTGGTACTTATTAATCACAATTAATAACTGGTAGTTATTAATCGCAATTAAGTGCGATAAAAAAAATTCAGATTTGCGATTAATTTGTTAATTTTTTTTAATCGATTCCCAGCCCTAATATTTTGTAATGAATGGTTGCACAAATAAATCTGGTCCATCAACAGATAAGCCTGTTTTTTTTTCCCCCATGTTCCCCATATTTTCATTATTGTCCTGGATTATGTCCATGTTTAGTCTTGGCATAATCCTGAGGCATCTGCTACTAGGTGTTTGTTTTTCTTTTATTGTAGGCCCTTTTTCTGAATTATTCAACAGACCTATCTAAGAACAGCTATTACCATGTGGGCCTATTGATAACAGCCGTAATTTTCAAAGACAAAACTTATTTATTTTTTAGAGTAAATTAATATATATTTTTTAATAAACTTATATGTGTCTTATATGAAATTCTAATCTTTTATTGTATTGGCTACATGCTATTGTTTGTTATTTTAAAATAAACCAATATTGCTGCAAAGAACTGAAAAGGGGCTATTTTTAATTATTCCATGGACCGCATGGCACATTACATTAGTGTGGTGATGGACAAGAGAGAGTCCCGCCCTGCTCCTATCTACATCATTAGGGGATCTGGATTTGGCCAATCACAGAGCAGGCAGACTTACGTTGTCCTTACTTTTAAGTGACAGCAGTGCTAATAACGAACTATAGTGACCGAAGTTGTTTATTAATGCTAATCTACAGCAGCACAAAGTTTGGAGGATTTTTCTAAGACACTGACATGAACCTAAATCACTATTACACCTGCGCAGAGCAGTGTTTTCAAACACTGAAGAGGATTAAATCATTTCTCCAAAGTTTTTGGGACAAACTCGCCTGAACGCATTGGCTGTGTTTTCAATCAGACATTATACAGAAACCACTACCAGACACAGAGTGATTAACGTGTTTTATTAATAGAATAGAGACATTTCTCCACCTCCCTTACAAAACATGATCTGTAACTTTAGACTAAGGGACTGCTCTCTGCTCCTTCTGTTATTGTTTGCCTCTTGCCCTTGTCAGGTTGTTAGATGATACATATTTGGATAAAATATTGGGGTAAAGTGCTTTTGTGCATTGTCTGATTTGGTTTATAATTGCTGAGTAGTACCTTAAAGTTATGTGCAAGCGTTTGCGTGAGAACTTTGCATTTAAAAATATTTTGTTAGTGTGCAAGTTGAGCAGTTGCTGTCTATGGCCCAGTGTTAATACTGAGTAGTAGTGCTAATATCAATGCATTAGCCCCTCCACCCAGAGTCACCACCAATTGTCACTGGACCTATCCATTCTTTTAGCATGAAGCAGGCAAGGCTCCGTGTTGATGACTTAGAACAAATTCAGGGGTGGACAAGTGTAACAGGACTTATCTCACCTCATACTGCAGGAAAATGCATTTAATACATCAACATGTCAAATATGAGACTGTGAAACCAAGATTACTCTAGTTATTTTATAGACTAACTTTGTTTTTACAGTCATATTTGACATCTACAAAGCACCAGAATACATAACATTACACCTGTTTTATTCAAATTAATTTGGGGTGGATCCCCAGAGCCCCCCAATCATGTCTTACCTATTTAAACGACTTAATACTTTGGTCTCAAGGGGTATTTGGCACACATATATGAATATCCTTTACTTACAGAATTAGATATTTTATTAACCTTTTTCTTCTCAAACTATTTTAACAACGATAAAGTGTGCATATTAATTCAACCAAAAACCCCAAACCAAAAAATATAATTAATAATTTCTCACCGCACTTCAAAGAGCTTTAGAGTATTTTCCAAATCATGCATATGGCCTTGTACATAAGATGCTTTCTATATCACAAGAACAGGATGGAGCAGTGACCAAAAAATACATTTACACCTTCAGATGCAGTAATGCACCATTCTCCAGAAGCATGAGCTATTATTATTATTCTTACTAACTGTGACTGACAGGCCTGTAAGCAGAAGATGAAAAGCCAAATATCTCTCTATATTAGCACCCATTCTGCAGAGAATTTTAACTTTCACAGCATTACAAACCCAAACATTAACTTTAACAACAGCCTCATTATCAGTTTGTCTGCTGCTGATGCCTCAGATCCAGCCATCTCTCTTCTTCACTCCTGTCATTTCTCCCCATCAGTATGTTTTCTCAGTGCTCCGTGTAATTCTCTGAACGTGTGCGGGGGCGTACGAGAAACAACTAACAACAACGAGAACAAAGAGAACACCATTATCTTTTTTTTTTTTACATAATGCTCTTACATCTGCCATGGTCGGGAGCAGAGAAAAAAGTGTTTGTTTTAAGCAGAAATAATGATTGTGCCCTCAGGTCTCTGACTTCCATCTTGAGCATTATGTAACTCCCAACTCTGAGCTGGGAAGGGGAGATTTTCACGGCTATGGGATTACATAATGCAGAATGGAGACTTTCATGTATATTTCAGAGAGAATCAATTATTCACAAGCGAAAAGCTGCCTCACTCGTGATGTGGTGTTTTTGAGGACTTGAAGGAGGAATAAGTGATGTGTTTTTGATCAAATAAGGGTTACGAGGAGCCATTTTCAAGAAGTCATTACTGTTGAAGAGGGCTCAGGCTGTGTTATGGGTGTCTCAGTCTTGGCTTTGCAACAAACGGAGAAATAACTTGTGATATCCTTTCTCACTTTGTCCAATCAGAAAGATGGATTTAGCTGATAGAATGACGAGAAAGTGATGCACATTTACATGCTTTGAACATGGAGGACTAGAGTTGGAAGGACTAAAAATTGGTTCTGAGGTATTGTTACATCAAAATAACATTACTCAAGTAGTAGTATAAGGAATCAACAAAATTAAAAAAGTAAAAGTTTAAAAGTATCTGTTGTAATCTTGAAATGCTGCCCAACTGTGGCGTGGTGGTACAAACGGTTATGGACCAATCGTGTGCCAGTAGTCACAGTTATGGACCAATGGTGTGCCAGTAGTCACAGTTATGGACCAATGGTGTGCCAGTAGTCACAGTTATGGACCAATGGTGTGCCAGTACTCACAGTTATGGACCAATGATGAGGCAGTACTGACAGAGGGTAGAAGAGAGTATAAACTAGAATCTTTGATGGAAGTGAACTACAAGTGAAGTCACACATTTATATATTTTTACATGTCAAACTATTGTCAGTAAAAAAATCATAAAAAACGCAACCTTTCAACATTTTACATAGGCAGACAAGCTTTGGAATCTGCCAGCAGAGTACAAAGAGTGCTTCATCTGTGTTCAGCAGAGACACAGGGGAGGACTTCAAGGCTCTGAACTGACTTCTTTTGAGCACTGAAAATACAGCTTGGGACTTTTTTTCTGTTCATTTATGTTGGAAATGTTTTTCTTTAATCTCCTCAAAGCATGATGTAGCTGACAGTAAACCAAAGTGGACCCTTGCTGTCGCTAACTTGGTTTATAATCACAACATTTAGGCTACTGGACACTGAAGAAATTATTTTTGTTGCCTCGGTGCAAAAAGAAGTTTCAAAACGCACTTCCAGTTGGACTAATCCATAAAATGAATTTACTTTGGTCAAGTGGCGTCATTTATTGGAGGGCTACTGCTACATGTATAGATTGATCTATTCAGATAAGTTGAGCCCACAGACTGGAGACGCGAGGAGCATACTCAAACAGACTCGAGAAGAGTGAAAGAGCCATTGGGTAGTTTAGCACTTAATTAAGGAAAGTGTGACAAACTGGAAATCACAAAGCACCCATGCAATTAATTCACTGTAGCAAAACGTATTGTCTCAGTGGTAAAGCTAAGGCACATACAGTTAGATCCATAAGTATTTAGAAACTGACACAAGTTTTGTTATTTTAGCCTTTGTCTCAAATCAAAACCATATATTTTGGTTAACAGCTAAAATAATTAAACTTGTGTCAGTTTCTAAATACTTACGGACTTAACTGTATAAAGGGCAACTACAGCCTGCCCCTGTGTTGTGGGTTCCAGTCCAGACTGCAGCAATTTGCAGATTGTCTCTCCCCTAGTCTCTCCATAATACTGTCCTATCAATAAAGCCTAAAAACTGGCCAAAAATCTTCTTCAAAAAATAAATAATCAATAAATAAAATAAGATTTAATTAAAACTACTAAGTATAATATATCAACCTGCGTTGGGATGCCAACCAACCAGTTGGGAACCCCTGGTCTGAGGTATAACATAAAGATTTAGCGTCTTTTTGTGGGCATAAAAAATATTATTTTTTTGTATGTGATGATCAGCTTATGTAAAAATGAGAACATGACACAAAGACAATCAGAAATACTTTGCTGCTGTCCAGTGGCTTTTGAAATTGTGGTCTGCTGGTGTCACCCATAAAGTACTTAGGATTTTCTCAAAATATTCAGGAAAGGTCAACAACATGCCAAGCCTACAATGACACGCTTAACACACAGTAAACACACAGTAAACACACAGATCTACTGTATGAGGCAGTACTCTCACATTGGTTGCTGAATGGTCTCACTACAGAGAAACACAGAGGGGAACTACCAGCACCATCACACTGCAGGCCTGCACACTCACAGATCTGCCACCCTGCTGCGCCTCCAAAGACACACAGCATTTTTTGATGCTTGCATTGCGTTTGAGGCCCAATGAATAAAGCATTTACCCCTGAACTGTACTGGGAAATGAGATTTGCAGTGTATTATAATTATGTAGTTCCCTCTGATCACTTTCAAGTGGTAATTTTTCATGCAGGCATGCTCTGATCTCTTCTTTCAGGTATTCTCTGTCATAGCCTCCTCCATGTCTTGCAGCCGCTCCTTTTATCTGCTCATCTCTGTTCTTCCACTGTGTCCTTTACTTCCAAGGCAGTGCTTCCACCGTATATGTGCCTATATATAGGTCCTGCAGCAGCATCATTAGCAGCGGCAGAGAGGTAAACTGAGCAGGAAAAACAGAGGGATCAGAAGAAGTAGTGCCATGTGCCAGCTGTGATAGAAGACTTACAGAAGAAAGCTGCTACCCCTGTATGGAGAACCCCTGCCCTGACTGCTGCTTCCACACAGAGTTTTCCTTAAAGGTCTTCTTCTGAGTTTAGCATGTGGCAATAGTGATCATATATTTATCTACAGCTTTTTTACACATTTTATCTCACTTTATTCCAGCAAGTTCATTTTATCTGCTTTACCTTGACATGTTTTGACTTCCTCAGAAGCATCACATGACTAACCGTGACGTGTCTTTATCAGCTAGGCGTGGTCAACCTGAAACAACGAGAAGACTCACAAGAACAAAACAAGAAAAACCTGAGCAGGAAATCTTATCATATCATCATATCATGGACTGGGACTGAAACAAGCAAGTACAAGCACTGGATGAAATCAGGAGGTGGGGATTGGACACCATCAACCGAGATGAGGGAGTGTTCATGCTCTCTCACACCTGGGACACTCTTCTCCAGAAACCAATGGGTGACAGGAGGCGTGCTGGAAGTATTCTCAGGCCAGAACTTATTTGAAGGGCATTCTGAGGGCAAACAATACATGTTTTAGATATTCTTTAGACTTCAGAAACAAGTGTTCCTGCAGAATTAATGTCAGTGCAAAAGTTATCCTTGTGTTTTGGCTGAATACTTTAAGTGAAATTAATCTGAGAAGATGAAAGAGCAGAGTAATCTCAGTGTGCTCCCAACTCCACATCACTGCTCTATAAAATTCTGCTGGACTAATGGCAGTAATAAAAAGTACTGAAGGAGACTCACAATATGAAATAACTTCTTTCCATCATGCAGCAGGCAGTCAGAGCTGTACATTCTAGGATTTTGTTGGTGCCTAGACTTTTACTGCTTTAACTACTAATGTATTAAAAAGAAACATAAAGGTCACCTATTCTACTTTTTTTGAGCTTTCTGCCATCTTATAAGTTTCCTCCTTAAAAACATATCTGGAGTTGTGTTTTGTTTCATTATGCCTCAGAAAATAAGTACTAGCCAAGATGATCCTAAACAGGACTAACCCAGGACCAAACTGGGACTAAACCAGGTCTAAACCAGAACTAAACCAAATCTAAACCAGGACTAAACATGGACTAATCCAAGACTAAACCAGAACTAACCCAGATCTAAGCCAGGACTAATCCAAGACTAAACCAGAACTAACCCAGATCTAAGCCAGGACTAAACCAGGACTAAACCAGAAGTGAACCAGGACTAGCCCCAACAAAAACAGGAATAAAACTGCTTCTAAGAAAAGACTCTTGAGTATACCACCAGAAGAAGGTGTACCACCAGTGGTACCCATACCACAGCTTGAGAACCACTGTTTATAAGTCATTAACTCCATAATCCATAGTCACTTTTAACAGCACATCATGGTTCAACTTTCTGACAGCCAAAGACAAATCCAAATTTTTACGTATTTTTTATTCAGGCCAGCAAAATCACTGAGACCCCTCAACTCTCCCTGTCTAAACTCTACAGTCACTCAGTGCTGAGGAAAGCCACCCAAATCACTAAACTCTGCCACCCGCTGCACAACTCCTTCACACTGTTACCATCAGGCAGGCGCTACAAGGTCCCATTGACCCAGAAAAACATTTACAAAAAGTAATTTATCCCCACTGCAGTAACCACCCTGAACAGCCACAAATAAGCCCATTCAACTGCTGTTATACATTATGTTATGTTTTAATGTTCTAATGTTTAGAACTGCTCAAATAATGTAAATTTGGTATCGTTACAGTGTGGTTTGTTTGAAAACCGTCTGACTCTATGTAGTTTGAGTAAATTTTGTTTGTACATTTTGCTGATTGTGATCATGGATAACATAAAACATGTATTCAAGGGGTGCTTTGCTTCTTTCTGCTCCTTTTGAACTTTAAACACTTTTTTTCCCTTTAAAAATATAAACTTGATAACTGTTAACTGTATACCTTAAACTCATGACCCTAATTTTGTTTTGTTTTTTTGTTAATGTATATTGTATTTATATGTTCAACAAATTCATTAATTCATTCATTGTGCATTTTTATGAATGTATTGTGCTTTAACGGTACGCTGAGGTGCTGCCCTTCTTAAAAAAATGTGAGAAACACTATGGGCTATATTTACTAAGACAGGTGCTAAATTGCGAGTGTAGATTGAAAAATTGCATTTGCTATTTGTGGACGTGTTGCGTGTGATATACAAAGAGAAAGTGCTCAAGTAATTCCTGCAGCAAAGCTGATATGTAAATGAGAATTTTGCATGAGCACAAGACGCACCAATAATGGGAGCAGAATTGCTCTGTCAGCTCTGACTGCAGCTTTCCTACAGAGATGCAACGCAAAAGTCAATTTTTGAGTCCAGCCTCATAACAGGACTACACTGACTGTAGTTGTCTTTGAGGAATAATCATTTTATTGCAATGCAGTTCACTTTCTTCTATTAACTTTGCATAGTCTGTCCTTGTTAAATCCTTGTCTTATAAGATTCTGGCATTGACCACAGTCACATGACTCGAGTTTCCCACAGTGTAGCGACAGAGATTAAAGGTAAAGTCCTATTTAATGTCTGTCAGAGCCAGTAACCCTTTAAACATATAGCCTCTAAAATGTATCAAGTAGGCTTTATGCAGTGCTGATGATGATCATGTACATATAAAAATTAAAAATATTTTTTGATGTCCTCCGCTCATACATTAAACAGCAGTGCAGCCTCAATCGATCTGTGAGCAGCTGTCAATCAAGTGTCGCAGCGAGCGTCATGAGGCAATGGGATAAACACAACAGGACTGACACTTATCATGTAGGCTTTACACAATATTTAAAGATTCTTCAGTCTTTGTCAAGGATTTAAAAGGAGCTGTAAAAGGCAGAAGTACAGGGAAATAGGAGTGAGAATCAAAGACAAAGTGTCGATACTGTTGTATCTTTGTAAATAAGCCCTGTTGTTTCTCAGACGTGCTAAATTTACATGCACTTTTAGCTCCCGTACTCATGATAAATCAAACAGCGATTTCATTTGCATTTTCCACGCCTTGAATTTGTCGCGCCTCGTTTTACATATTCATTGAATCACACAAGCAAAATCTGTGCTGCCACTTTTAGCACAACTTTTTCAGTTAGCGTGCATGCAAACCTTTGATAAATCTGGCCCTATGTGTCTATGAAGAGCCATGAGACAGAGCATTTTCAGCTTTTGAGAAGGGCAGTGCCTCAGCATACAGTATTACTCAAACATGCATGAATGAAGTAGATACTAAAATATTATTAAACGAATACATATTGCACTGGTTGATTATGTGCTGTATACCTAGCCATTTGACTTTACATAGACACTTCACTGTTCTCCTCTGTGGACTCTCTCTGTCTGTTCTCTGTGGTTCTCTGCAGAGGAGCGGCCCCTCCTGCCTCCTCCTGGTCACGCTCTGATGCTTGGCCTGAGTGCATAAGAACACAGAGTGAAGCGGTTCTGGAGGGGGCCAGGGGAACTCCACTGTCCACACCTCAGAGCAGAGTCTCTCTCATTAGGATTTCTAGGAGGATGTCCAGGGCTGATTCCATTTTTTGGCTGCAGAATCTGATACAGACTTGTTTGCACAAGTTGTCTTCTGAGAGTGAATGGAAGAGGGTTTCTGTTTGTCGAAGAGATGTGGAATTTTAAACAGTTTTAGAGCAGATTTTTATCTCGTAGAGTGGAAAGCTTTCAGAATAGCTATTTCAGAATACTACCAACAAAACACTGTCAGGGTGGAACATGCAAAAGTATCCATGCAAAGTGAATTATCAACCATTTATTAACTTTATGTAATTGTCTCTTTTTTATTTCCATTCCTGTTTAAAATTTACCAGCATTGCAGGCCTTTCACACAACCATCAGAGTTTGATGCATATCATGCCTGGACAAATCTGTGTTACAAAAAGGCTGTTGAATATCACTATAATATTTTAATAAACTTTCATAAAGGTTGTAGTAGGATTATCTTTGTCCTTAATTTGTGTTGCAGGCACTCTTTGGTCATACAACCAGGCCAATCTCTACACTGCAGACTTCACACACTACACAGACATCTGTGTTTTGCAGAAGTTTTCTGACGACTCTCCGATTGTCGGCCTGATCACTGACGAAGTCGGGAGTACAGAGGTTTAATACCACGTTCACAAATGAGGCGTCAGGCGCGGGTGATTTACATGTTAAGTTTATGTAAAGGCGCGTTCAGGCATGAACTAAAGTCTTGCGGTGTGAATGACGTGAATAGCGTGGTGTGAATGACATGAATTAAGCGATTGATGCACGAGTCTCGCGAATAGGCAAAGAGGCAAATTGGGGAATGAAGTGAACAAGAACAAGACAGGCTCAGTTGGGAGTAGCCCTAGTGGCCATGCCCCTTATTTTTACACAAATGAAGCAAACAATTCACCCCACTTGTGCGAATGAAGCGAGTGAATTAAAAATGTTCAGGTGTCCAACTAGACGCAAATGACGTTTGGTGTGAATTCGGTGTAACACAGAACTTTGTGGACTGGTGTCAGCAAAACTACCTCAATGTCAGGAAAACCAAGGAGATGGGGGTAAATTTTTGCAGACGGCGGTCTGCCATCCCCTCACTGGTGAACATCCAGAGCAGACGTTGACAGAGAGGAGTATAAGGGCCTGGGTACAGTAAGGGTCAGAGCAGGATCTACCTCCTGAGGAGACTGAGGTCTTTTGGAGTGAAGGGGGCACTCCTGAGGACCTGTCTCTGTGGTGGCAAAAGCCAGATTGATATAACGGTGATAGAAGAGTTGCCAATGTTATATCAATCTGAAATGCCTCTCGTGAAAACATTTGTAAAGGGGCGGGACTTTCAGTAGAATACTTGGAGGTGATTGGAGCACCAGCTACATAGCTAAACAACAAACCACTACAAGCGTAAAACAACACAATAAAGACATTAGACGATTTTTGCTACTTTTGTAAATGTATAGCAGCATATGGTGCATATTTGGTGTCACCATGTTGATAACAAGTATAGCTAAAAATGCTTGTTGCTGTCGGCAAACCTAAAACCTCACTCATGGCAGTACTGCCGCACCATCCAGACCCAAACAAATTACTGCACTATATCCAAAACAAATACACTGTCACCAGCCCGATTCAGATCATTTCCATGCTTAAACTGCACCCATTACAAAGCAGCTTGTTTATCTATCTGTTAGCTTCATATTTTTATTAGCCATGCTAATTAGTCATTATATCATGTCTGTCTGTCTCTCCCCCGCTGTTCAGTACAAGCACTCCTCTCATGTGTGAACTCAAATCCTTCCAACTTCATGCACATGTGAACTCAAACCAAGTGATCTCAAAGCTGTAGTGTCTGTAGAGGGCTTTTGTCTGAGGAAGGCCTCACCCCTGCAGTTATACAATGCTGCACCACTGATATAAACTATGCTCTTTGCAAAGGCCTTAGAGCTGACAGACTGAGAGGGGCCAGGAGAGTGCTCCCCAAAAGAAGACGTTATTCTCAACTTAACTTGTTGTTGTGATACAGTATGATTCTTACCTGATTAAAAAGTACATTAACTTTCTTATAACATACAACCAAAACTAAAACCTGACAGATATTTCTGTTTTTGAAACGCTAACTTAGAAATGGCTTGCAGAAGTTTGTCATTAGAGTCATTTCAGTACTCAGTTTCAGTACAGACATATATTGAAGTATTCCGTGTGTTGTCTGGCCATCTCCTCTGTTTTATTAAGTGTCTGTGGTTCGCTGGCACTCATGTGCCCATGTGTACTGAGGAACAGGAAGTGATGGGGAAAAAGTAGGCCACAGAAGCCCTCTGGTAACAACGAGCATCAGAGATTTAGAGTTTAGAAAACCGTCTGGAGCCTGACTGAAAGATTTAAGTTCATTCAGGCATAAGTCTGTGTGCTCAGTTTGTAGCTAAAGATCAAAATCATGATTAAAGTTTAGCAGAAGTTTGTTGTTTGTTTTGAGAATAAGTATAAATTGAGAATATATTAAAACAGGCCTGAGCTCATGGGTTCCTCTAAGGACTTCCCTGCCTTCGTCTTCCTCTTTGTCTCACACTGATCTGAAGACAAAGAACTGGATGTGCAGATAGTACTCTAGTGCGTAAGTAGGTATGTCCTCTAGTAAAAAAAAAAAAAAAAAAAAAAAAAAAAAAGTTGCTGTTGCCAATCTGTATCCTCAAGGTTCAAAACCTTTACAATAAGTTATAAGGTGAAAAATTATACATAAACACAACCATTGCAGATATCTGTCAAACCAAGGATGGAGCAAAGAACAATGTTTTTTTTTTAAATCACGGTCATGGAACAGAATTCTAGAAATGTTGGGACTTTTTTTTTTATTCAGATAAAATAAAAACTCATTTCAACTCACACGAGCCAATATTTTATTCACAATAGAACATATATAACATATTCAATGTTACACTGAGATATTTTATACTTTTATGCACAAAATGAGCTCATTTCAAATTTGATGCCTGTTACAGGTCTCACAATAGTTGGGACAGGGGCAGATTTACCATGGGGTAGCATCTCCTCTTCTTTTTAAAATAATTTGAAGATGTCTGGCCATCGAGGTTACGAGTTTCTGGAGTTTTGGTGTTGGAATTTGGTGCCATTCTTGCCTGATATAGGTTTCCAGCTGCTGGAGAGTTTGTGGATGTCTTTGACATATTTTTTTGTTTAATGATGCACCAAATGTTCTCTATAGGTGACAGATCTGGACTGCAGGCCATTTCAGCACCGGGACCTTCTACAACAAAGCCATGCTGTTGTAATAGCTGAAGTTTGTGTTTTTGCATTGCCCTGCTGAAAACACAAGGCCTTTCCAAAAAATAGATGTAATTTTATTCAAATTAAAATAAAAGTCTCTGAATTTGTGCTGTAGGAACAATTAACCATGTCCTTTGTGACCTCTTTTGGCGCTGCTTCAGGAGTATATGGGGTTTGGATTTACCTCAGCCATTGTTCTGACATAACCTCTACAACTGTTGCACATAAGGGCTTATAAATTCATATTCTGTCATATTAACATATACATGAGTGTCTGCTGTTGCTTGGCACACATTGATAATCGTCCGTCTGGCGTCTTTTTTTCAGTTTTTTTTTTTTAAGGCACAGTTGAGTAGTCACAGGAAATGATAGCTGAGAGAGTGGGGAGAGACATTCAGTAAAGTGTCAGAGTCTGGACTCTAACCCATTGTGCTAAGGCAGGTTGTAGTTGCTGTGTATTTGCGCTGCATCTCAACAAACTGAGCTATAGTGCAGCACTGTTTGGTATGTTCTGCACCACTGGACATATAGGAGAACATTGGACCTAGTTTTGGCCAATTGTACATGTTGAATCAGTGTCAGCCATCGGCCTCAAAGGAGCGTTCTGATTGGCTGTGTACCCTGCATTTATAATGTGTCATACTGCTCATGTTTAACATGTTTAAATACATAGGACTTTTGTTCAAAAAGTATTCAGTTTCCTGATCTATGGCGCTAATGTGCTGCAGTTAGCTTACCTTAGCTTGTAGCCTTGTGCAAATGAAAACATAATCCTTCCTCTGAGGCAAACAGCTGCAATAATCCGCTCCCTTTTATTCATTACTGTAACAAAATGAGTTTATTATAGTGTGTATCATTATTGTTCAATGATAAATACTTGATTGTTGTGGAGGTTTATTTACAGAAGCCCATTATCTGCAGAGTTAAGTGACTAGGGCCGCCTGTTGTAAACAGTTATTACGTCTTGCACATATGCAGAGCCTACACACCAGTGTGCAGCTCTGACTTGCTTCTGTGTATCTTAACCACTTTTAGTTGCAACCATGGGAGACAAGAGGTGACAGAGCAGTCGCCCTGCCTCTTCTGACGATGGTCGGGTGTTGGGTTGGTGTTTCCCAGTCTTAAGAGACACCTGGTCCCTGAAGTTAGACCTGATCCTGGTGCATGTTAGACTGTTGGACTGTCCTTTATTATGATTTGGTTCATTTTTCTTGCACACAAAATTTTTACTGGACCTGGTATAGTCTTTAGTAAGTTTAGCCCCAGTTTTGACCAGTGGGTCCTTATTTTGTCACTTCCACCCCTCACACTTGAATGTCTGCCTGTGTGATGATGATTTAATGAGCATCAGAGAAAAGGAGAAAGAGGTGATGACCAAGTTTAATCTGATCAAAATGCACAGCGTCACCTACCAAAGTCTGCAGAGCCTGGCAGATCTGAGAACTGCTGTTTACTGTCAAAAAGTGTGACAGCACCATCTGAGAGGACAATTACACCAACAACACTCAACAACAGGGATATGCACTGCAGAGGAGTGTGGCCCGGGACAGGGTGAAGTGTCAAACAGGCCTCACACTGCTGCTCTGATAATGGATTATTGTGAGTACAGCTGTGTGCAGGTGAGGTCAGGCTGAGCCATGTGAAAGTCTGGAGTAACACACACGAGAGAGGAGTCTGGAGTAACACACAGGAGAGAGGAGTCTGGAGTCCTGCGGCATAAACAGGACACTGCTCTGAGAGACAGGAAAGATGAGCGCTGTCCTGACAGAGGAGTACACACAGATTAGTCGTGAGTCACCAGACCAGAGGGTACACACCAGCTGAGTTAAAAAGTGGTTTTACAGTAAATATAAGTGTAATGTCAGTACTGCTGAGGTAAGGGACTACCTGTCCAGACAAAATCAAATATATTACAATACTCCATGTCCCACTGTTCCACTGGAGGAGTGTGTACTCTCTGTTCCACTGGAGGAGTGTGTACTTTCTCTCCCACTGGAAAACTGTGTACTTTCTGTCCCACTGGGGGAGTGTGTATTCTCTGTCCCGCTGGTGGAGTGTGTTCTCTGTCCCACTGGGGGAGTGTGTATTCTCTGTCCCGCTGGTGGAGTGTGTTCTCTGTCCCGCTGGTGGAGTGTGTTCTCTGTCCCGCTGGTGGAGTGTGTTCTCTGTCCCACTGGTGGAGTGTGTTCTCTGTCCCACTGGGGGAGTGTGTATTCTCTGTCCCACTGGTGGAGTGTGTATTCTCTGTCCTACTAGGGCAGTAGGTACTCTTGGTCCCACTGGAGGAATAGGTTCTCTCTGTCTCCTATATACTGTAAAACTAAATTAAATGGCTTTCAGTAGAACCCGATCTACAGGACAAATATCATCAAGCATCACCTACAGACCAGATACAAGATGCAGTCGACCCATGATGTTAGGTTCCAGCTATCAGTTTTTTAACAAAACAATACAGAATAAACAAAGGCTGCTCATTGCATTGTTGGACACGACCACTCGCAGCCTCTGACTCACTTTCCATCGGCCTCAGAGCGCGTCCCACAGCACTAACAGACTGCAGCATTGTCCACAGATGAACTGGGTCTGCTTAAATAAGGACATGAATAAACAGCAGCGTGGTGTCTGTTGTTCTGAGAGGAGAGGCTGCACTGTTGGCTTCCACCTCCAGGCCTCAGCTCTGAATCCCATTACACCATGTTCCACAGAATACACCTTATGGAAACAATAGCTAATAATATATGTTGCCTATACTGGATTACACAATGATTTAACCCTCCTTTTTATGACACTAATATAATGAAAATGAAACTGGTCAGCCATCGCATTCCTAGTATTTTGCAGCATCACGCCTTTACAGATAAGATATTATAAAACATTAACTCATCATCATAAACACTGGGACCAAGGTTTATGAGAATTTTCACTTTGACTCCACACCATAAAAGTCCATTCATATTACAGTCGGTGACATTTATTGGACATTCGCAATTTTACAGCTGGTCGGCTGTGTTTGCCAGGGGATAATCTGAATGCTGAGGTAATGTACAGCCATAAAGACAATGCAATCCTATTATACACTTCAGGAGACATATTCTATTGGATATATGGAAATCTGTGCAATGGATAAAAGGGCAGTTAGGGGAAAAGCTTCATGATATATGCACAAATAAGAAACTATCATAAATAGCCCACGCTTTATAATGCATTGATGTCTTGTGACTGAGAGTGCACGGTTAAATAGGTTTGATTGAATGCAGAGCAGAGCTAATGCAGCAGACATAGCACAGTGGAGAGCTACTGCCATCTAGAGGCTGAATTTGGCAACAGCATGTTGCAGTCACGTATTTGCCCAGAGCCACTTTTGCAAATGACATCAAACTAAGGACCAGAGATGTTCCTAAATATAATATATTTTAAGTCAATGTTCAATCAGAATCAGAAATGTTCAACCCCAAAGACATTATAATGATGTGAATACAAGATAATGAGAATAAATGACAACAAACTTATTAATCAGCAACAACTAATTATTGTTTCATATCCGAGTTACTTTGACTTAACTATACTCCTCAAATAAAACTCTGACACTTAAGAATTACTCACACTGTTAAGCTTTAGTTAAGGATTAGTTAAGGATTAAAAAGTTTGAGAATTGAAAATCTAAAGGGTGATGGGTGAGGGTAATGGGTAAACAACTGTAAACAAATGTTTTGTCTCTGAATATTTGCACTTTTAGGACTAAATGTTTTCCAAAATGTTGTTTCTCTCAAATTGTGGTATGGATACCTAGACCTAGAACTGGTTTAGACCTGATTTAGATCTGGTTTAATTCTGGTTTAGACTGGGTTTAGACCTGGTTTCAATCTGGTATAGTCTTGGTTCAGACCTGGTTTAGTCTTGGTTTAGACCTGGATTTAGTCCTGATTTAGTCCTGATTTAAACCTGCTTTGATCCTGATTTAGACCTGGTTTAGTCCTGATTTAAACCACTGGTATGACAGACACTATAAAAAGTATGTGCTAGTACCCACATTTACCAGTTGGTGTCGCTTGTGTATAACCTTAGTCAATATATGCACTTCTCCAGTCCATGTAAGACAATAATGAAAGGAAATTTCTGCTCAGAGCCACGGGGCAAGTGGGGAATGCACCGCTGCAAATATAATGTACAAAAGAAAAATGACAAAAATTCCCTTGCAGCCTTACTTCTCTAAACGATGGCCTGGGTTATTCTCACTGTATGAGTGCTGTACTTCCTTCTTCACTTTCCTATTTTGACCTATTTTAGGCCTTCTCTTAAAACAGATGATTCACATAATAAAGCACAGCCATTGCAAATAGCAGAGGTCGCCTAGGTGTGGCTCTGTTTAAAGTCACACCAGTAAGTACTAACCAGTGGAAAGTGTGGGCCATGGGACACCTCCTGCAGACCTCCCAGACTCTAAAGTTGGATAATTCAGTTCTATGGAGGCCTGTTTACTCTGTGCTGCACCACACTTGTTTTGAATGTGTGTGTTTTTCCTTTACATTACTGCCCTCAGGCCCAAACATTCAGACCCCTATGTTACAGACCCACTGCTGTTTAAACATGCCCGACTTCAACTATAGTCTTTATGCTGGCAATAACAAGCAAGGCTGCACAGTACAACAAAAAAGAACTTATTTTGTAGTAGTCAAAAAGTTCTCCCAGTTTGGAGAAGCAGATGGGAGCAATGGCAAAGGCTTTGTGTTATGTATGGTTGCTATGGTTGTTAGCTATTCTGCTACTTTGACTTTTTTTAAGCTTTTAACCATGTTACAATGTTGTTTCCACCTCAGAAACATATAGAAATTGTATTTTGTTTCATTTGTGCATGTTTGAGTAATCTCTATGCTGAGGCGCTGCCCTTCTGAAGAGCTGAAAACACTCAGTCTCACAGCTCTACATAGACATGTGAAACCAGGAAGTTTTCCTGAGCATTTCTAAAGCCATACACCATCACTGGACACATTCTGATCATTTCAGCACTTAATTTACCATCATTTATCTATCTGTTAGCATCATTTTGCTAATAGCCATGTTAAATATCCATTTTATGCTCTGTTCATTCCACAACATTGCCAGCAGGGGGCGACAGACACCTAATCCAAGCGTTCTCTGCAAAGTCAAATGAACAGCTCCCTAAAGAAGATGTTTTCCATACATATACATCATTTTAATACTAATATAAAGGTGTCCAAAGCATAATATGGGACCTTTAAGAGAAAGAAAAAAATCTGACATTTTGTTTGGTGTATGTTGAGTTTGATGTTTAATGCTAAGTCTAAAAAGGTTATTTGCAAACTAAAACTGAAAATACTGTATTTATTAAAAGTATGTAGGGATGCAACTACTGACTATTTTGAATAAAACATTTATTATTCTGTTGATAATTTTTTAGATTAATCAGTTAATAATAGGATAGTGAAGTGTGCATAAGTGCTCACTTGCTGTTGGCCTACTGATTCAATGTTATTTATATAACCCAATATTGCAACAGCTGACTCAATGAGCTTTACAACCAAACAATCAACATAAACAAACAAACAAACAAACAAACTGGCAAATAGACTGTCCCAGTTCATACCCTGTCCTTAGGCCCTCTTCAAGGTAAGGAAAACTAAAAACCAAACAAACAAAACAAAACAAAATAAAACAAAAAACAGCTAAGGGAAAAAGAGAAACCTTAGGGAGAACCACATGAAGGAGGGATCCACTCCCAGGATAGTATACAGTTAATTTGCTATAAGAGTTGAAGTCTGTAAGGATGCAGCAGGGGAGGAAGGCTTCATCCGGACAGGTGAGTGGGGGTGAGGTAGGGGTCCGGGGAGTTGGTCAGGACAAGGACATTGTCAAAGACAATTTGTTAAAAACTTAAGACATTTTGTAGTTCTTATTCAAAATAGGTGATGGTGATACTAAACTAGACAAGTAGGCTATGCTACTTGAATATTTTGGAAATGGGAATATATACACACCAAAATACTCTTTTCTCATCAAAAACGCAAAATTTAGACTCTCTTTTTCGGTGTCTTAATAATCAAATTGTGTCTCTCAACGTATGGCATGTTTCAGAGTCTATGTACATTTGTATATAGGTTTTTGTTATTTATAACACAACTTTGTACAGGCACATTTTTTAATTAATTAAATAACTGAAAATAGAAATATTATTTATAAAAATAAATAATACAGTTAATTAATTAATACAAATTATTTATAATATACTGTATAGCTTACCATAAATAACTATAGAAATTATAAAGCTGTTTTCCAAATATATTACAGGATTAAGGATTAATAAATTGCTGTGTAAGAAATTGTTAGGACTATTCGCTTAGTATGCCATGAGTTATAATTTGAGTTTTCCATGTCTACAGACCATTTGAAAAATCTGACATAGGGCTCTTCAGATGGGAACATATCATCTGCTCTGCTATTGGTCAGAGTAAGAACAGTGCGTTATTTAATTGGCTCCTTTCTCACTGTCCCTAATATTGACCAATCACAACTGCGAGGGGGCGGGGTCTAGACGCCCCCCTTCCTTCCTCCGCTTGACTGCTCGCCTCGCAACAGGGAGGGGTGTTCTCCGGAGTGTTGTTGTGTGTCTGTCTGCCACACTCGGCTGCCAAGGTCGGTAAAAAAGTCCCTTCTTCCACGGAGAATTCGGCTTTTATTTCCCGAAAACTTACTCCTCGAGGACACGTACCGGTAAGTAAACGACTTTTTGCAAAGTGTAACTCCAGTTCTGTTGGCGCCAGGGTTGGTTTAGGGAACTAGCGCCGTAAGTAGTGTTGTATGCGTGCGCTCAAAATCAGTGACTGTCAAACGTACAGTTCACATGGAGGAGATGCCGGGGGAGGAAGCGCTACTTTGCGGGCTAACACCACACAATTCAGGACTAAAAACTTTAAAATTGTATTGCTATAGTCGTATGCATACTACTTTGACACGACTTTTTTTTTTTTTGTTGAATTCTGTTATTCTGGTAGTTTAGCATTCCGTGTTATTGCTGGCTGAATGAGGTAGTGGCTAGCTTGAAATTAGCTCAAAAACTAGCCCCCAAAACAACTATTTCACGTTACGTCTCTCTAAATAATAAAACTACAAGTCTAACACGTATTTCACGTTCTTGGGAAACGGAAATAAACATTTCAGCCAGTTTCTATTATGGTTGCCAACTTTTCTGACTTGACATCAACGTGTTGCCTGTAACCTAGCCGTCCAGGATCTGTCATTAAACCTAGTGTACAAACGCAAGCAGGTGCCTGGAGCTACAGTTTATAGCCCAGAATATGTGAATTTCCGCAGCGGGCAGAATAGGCCTTTTGTCTTAACCACACAACGGCAGCTGTTGCTGTTTAGTTTCTTATCTCGAAGCCAGTCTGCAACCCACTTCTGCGAGGCACATTGTATTTTGGTAACAACTTCCAAGTACTGCAACGCATCATTTCCCATAGTAGCATACCTAAAAAAGTAGGTGGAGGTAAGGACAGTCATATGGTGGTTGGTCATAGTGTTTTGACTTTTAGCTGGCAACTACAAGCTATGTCAAGTTTATAAAGTAATTTGGAATTAATTAAACTTAGTAATTTGAACATATTCAATGTAAATAGGTAAAGCAAATAAGTTTAATTATGTAGTTGTATTTACTTTAAAGGATGCTTTTATTTATATTTTTAAACCTTGGTCACCTCTAGAACAGCATTGCACATTTTACAACCTTTTAATCTAACCATTATCTGACTATAAAAAAATGTTTATTAATAATACTCTACTGGCGCCATAAAGAAACAGAGGAAGAAGAGACTATCAGAGGGCAGCAGAGTGCAACTCTTTTGTGGTCTTTTGAACATAAACAGAAAAAAAAAACTTTTTTTTTTAACAACTTCACAAACTACTATCATCGCAGTTGTGTGTTGCAGAATAGGTATCTAGATGGAATTGCCTTGAGTTTGATGAAGGTAAACAGTCAAATGGTCAATTGTATGCACAGTTTGGAGAAGCAGACAGGAGCAATGACACGTGCTTTGTTTTATGTAATATGCTCCCATTTAAGTTATAAATGGAATGTGCTTTAGTGAAGTCCTTGCACTGTAATGGCACTCTTTTGTTGAAGTTGATGTACGGCAACAGCTGCACCTCTCAGACCCTCAGCTCTTTCTGTGTGTGGGTGTGTGTATGTGTTGCAGAGTGTGTGTTTTGCTTCTCGGTATGCCAGGCTGTAATTGTAGCATTTCTGGAATGCGGGTTGAATTATGTGACTTAAACATGCAGCACAATGGCTGTTGTGGATGAACCTGATCTCTCTTGGAGCAGGTTGAAATACTTTGCGTGTTCGTTGCATGCTGACATACCTCTGTGCCAGAGTAGACACTAGGAGCCTCCAGAACAAGATTTGTGGTGAGAAGTAACAACAGATGAGTATATGCTGCAACAATAGGTCTAGATTAAATGTAACAGACAATATGTATAGCATTTATTTACCAGCCTTTCCACTTGCTGTCTCCAAGTTCTTTTAGATCAAATTGGTTAAACTTTTATGTTGTGTTTTTAAGATCAACTGCATACTCAAAATACATGTAATATGCACGCACAACATCAAGAAAAGAGATCATGTGAGAGATGGTTTATTGCTGACAGATTTGTGAGTTGTACTATAAGGAAATACAAACCTGTAAAGTTGTGATTGGTTGCTTCCTTTGACTCGCAAAACAAGAACTACTAGCACAATGAACATAAAATTACTACACATCAACCAGCTGATGCAATATGGACTGGACTGGGAAAAACGAGGCCTTTCTGTGTGGAGTTTGCGTGTTCTCCCAGTTCCTCGGTGGGTTTTCTCCGGGCACTTCAGTTTCCAATGTCAACCTAAAACATGCACAGTAGACTAATCCTCCAACTAGGTACTCCTGACCAACATCCTGGCTCAAGATCTGGGGGGTCCTTAGGCACTTTACAGCTGTCCCCCACTGCTCCTGACAGATTGCACCAGCAGCATTGAAGGATGGGTCAAATACAGAGAACCCTACAGGGACAATAAAGTATACCTTACCATAAGAAGACATTGTGACAAGAATAAATTTGCTGTATTTACTTAAATTTTGTTTCTGTGGGCAGAACAATCACAGGCGTAACAATCAGAGAAACGAAGGGCAGGTGGTTTGCCGGTTTTACCATAAAACACCAGAATAGGCTATTTTATGAGCAGCTCTGTATTCATTTTAACAGCAGAAGTCAGTGGTAAAAAAGACTTGTGGGAAAAGTCGTTTTGTTTGACTGTGGTTATGGCGGGCGTCAATGTGACTTTAGTTATTAACTAAAAACATGTACAATAGGTCCCCCATGGGGCCAGGACTCCCCTGTAAATTAAAAATTGCAACAAGAAAAAAATCTCACTGAGGACTTAAAAGGAAACCACTAAATGCTGTTAATCAGGTCAGATAAGTTATTAAATTAACTCAGTAGCCAGCACTACCTTGGTTAGCTTTTCTGCATTTGTAAGAAGCTCTGCAGATAAATGGCTGTGATAGGCCAGTTCCAATTGACCAGAGAGAAACACTTCCCTCCGAGTGAGGAACCAGACTGTCCTGCTTTCGAAAACAAAGTAGGAGAGGTTGGCTTTCAGGCTAATATTGGCCAAATTGTTATGCACAGATATAACAATCAGCATAGTATTTAAAGTGTATAATATATTTAATTTTTTTTATTTTTATATTTTTTTAGTAATGGAGCAAGAACAGGGTCTTGTGGGACACCTGTTGCAAATTGATTTGATAACAGAGTCTACAATATTGGCTTTGCTAAATAACACTTTGTCTCCATTTGTGCAGAGCTAAGCTAAAAAGCTTTTTGACCTTGAAACACAGTTTGTCAAAGACAAATAATGTATTTATTTAGTAAATGCCTTTAAGGGTCTACAGTGCCCTGGACAATGTTGTTTTTGTTTTCTAAAGAAGCTGTTAACTCTGAATGCCATTGTGGCAGAGTTCACCTTTTGACCTTGTCTCACATTGGCCCAAAGCACATTTTAGGCAATGTGTGTGCATCCTTTTCCATTCATAATGCCTTTAGTTATGTAGTTCAACATCTGCTGTCATGTAATAAAATATGTTGTTTTTAATATTGCATTCAAAAATAAATAGGCCATATACTAATACATACTAATATTATGTACTATACTACCAACTACTAACAGTTGATCTTATGACCTCATCCTCCTTTAGTATGTTTGTCCTTCATAGTTTGTTAGGCATACATTTCATTGCAGTTTTCATAAGACAAACTGTAACATTCCTTCATTGAGCTTTTATTTATCACTTTTTGTGTTGGAGTATTTTTGAGTGTGTCCATGAAATCCTTCTTGTTTTCAAACTGCTGGGATTGGCAAGGCATGCAGTTTTATAAATTGTAATTGCCGCCCAGTGTATGGTCATGTTTTTACAGCCTTTTCTCCAAGTTTGATAAATGAAGGACAATGTGTAGATGCATATTTTTGTGGGTTGCTGTGTTGCTGCTTTAACCACATTTGTTTCCACCTAGTGTCTTTGTGAAGCGCGTGTGCCTAATGTAAACTGCCTCATCTGTCACTGCTGCTAGCTTTAGTGTGTACTGTGTAAAGCTTTTGCAATACTGCTCTAATGTGATGTAGAGAAACCAATAGCAGAACACTGAAAAGAGCAAGAGGCATGTCAAGCTAAACAAATGAAATGTGGCAGAGAATGAATAGGGGCTAGGACTGGCTGTAGAAAGTCTGACAGTTTAGAGTAGAATTTGAAAAACAGGATATGGCATCTCACACCCTGAACAACAGTGGTATGTTCTCACAGTGTGGTTAGACACTCGCTGTAAGTCGCCTCCAGCAACACAGTTTCTCTCAACATACCTGCAGTGCTTCAATAAAAGTACCCACAGCTTTTCTCAACATTAGGGGACAAGGCGTCACCTTGTATTGCATTCTAAAGTGATAAAATATTTTCATAACATAACAAAACAGGGCTGGGTAATATTACAAAATCCTGTCATGAAACTTTTTTTTTTTTCTTTTTGCCTTTAGCGTTTTACTCTGGATGCCCTTCCTGGTGCACTTTAATGTGCATTTTAATTATAAATAGGGATGTCCCGATCAACTTTTTTTGGCTCCATATCCAATACCGATCATTTCATGCTTGGTTTTGGCCGATCCGAGTCCCGACACAAATTTTTTTCATTATTATTTTTTGCATTTTGTAATGTAAAATCATTACATAGCTATGTTTTTATGCAAAATGTCTGAACGAAACAGCAACAAAGCAGCAGCGGTGTATTTTACTCTCACAGTGACATCAGTGAAGACATAAATGTCTTTTAGTTTAAGCCCTCTCTGCTTCTAAAGGCCAGGTTTCTCATAAAATACACCATGAGAGGCCTGTGAAAAGATGCTAAGCAGATCATGTGGTTAATTAGCATACAAAATCAAAGACATATAAAGTTAGCGCTTCAGACTGCACATCACACTATGCTGTTTGTTTTGGGCAAACTGCTGCCACATCTAAACAGAAGCATTACTAAGGTAAACAGACTCTTTTCTCTGTAATTATTAGTGTTTTTAGCATCTGCAGAGTCTCCACAGTCATTATTTAAGCTGTTCTGGGCTCTTGAAGGACACTATTTCCACTAAAGTTGATAGTGCAATAAAGCCTCTTTTGACATTGTCCAAGGTAAAAAAAACAAAAAAACAAAATGGAAATGAATCAGTTTAATAACAAATTACTACAACACTACTACTACATGTTGCAGTGGTTTTTGTTTTTGTTTGTGGCAGATGTAAAACAAGATCGGCCTGATCACGTGACTAAATACGATCTGATCCAATCATTTAAAAATTCCTTGATCGGTATTGGGACATCCCTAATTATAAATGTTCCAGTCTTTGCCATTCATTTTGACAAGAGAGCACACTAAAGCTTGCAAAGAAGACATGTTTAAATCACAAAAAATATATTTGTTGTGTGTATGGTTGTTCAAGTTGGCTTTCAAATAAATACTTTATAGGGTTGTCAAAAAAATTGATACCAAGATATTAATCGATACTAAAACGAGTATCTAAATAAGATATTCATTTGGAAAAGTATGGATAATGTGACGTCTTTACCTGCTCTGCAGAAACAACAAGGCTCAGCCCCTCCCCTCCAGTGATGAGTACAGGAGGAGGACAGGCTCAGTCAGCGCAGCATAAAACTTTCCTCCATCAAAACTGCTCTTTAAATACAATTTACTAAAAGGTGTTCACTCGCTCCCCGCTATTACCGCTGCGCAAAGACCTCCAGTGCCCCTGCACAAGCGCAGCGGGCTTTCCATGGGAATTTCCATGGGACATCCCGAGCAGACCGAGCGCGCTCCGATCTGGGAGTCACTGCTCAGCGGCATCATTCCAAACAGATATAAAACAGCTTAAATGTGACTACAGATGCCTCGTTACCAGTGAAGCAAGGAGAGAGCTGTTAGTGTTAGCAAAGCAGCCATATTTAAAGGACCACTGTGGTCCTGACTGCCCTGACCCATCACTGTCAATGACTGTGGCCACAATATAAATATGAACCATGGCTCCTGCAGCCTAATAACCTACTACCATTTATAGAAAATGGAAACAGGTAAACTGTAATTAAACTTTACCTTTGAGGAATCATTTATCATAATCTGAAGTAATTTTGGATCACATATACAAACTAATGACTGTATTATTTAGCATTGTGTTGAATAAAAGATGATCATGTAGCTACATAGCTGTGGACTACAGAGGTATCAGAGTGTTGGAGGATAAACCACTGTTTGTATAAAAAATATGTTTGAAAAAATTAACAAGTGCTACATATATAGTAATAGCCTAATAATATTATTCTATATAAAATATAGTTTGAATAATATGGTGACGGTAAAAGGGGGCAGTTAGAGCCCATGTATTACTTCAAACATTCAATGAAAAGTGGTCATTTTTGTCACCGTGGTATTGAAATTGGTATCGAGTATCGAGGGATTTTTTGAGTATCGAAATAGAGTTGAAATTTTAGTATCGTGACAACACTAATAATTTATTTGTAGTAGCAGTATTGGAACTACAAAGCAGTTAAGTGAGATTTGACATGTGGACTCGCTCTTTACCCAGGCATAGTCATTAAACATAATGTTGCTTATCTACGATAAGGATGCACCGATTTGATACTGGTATCGGGAATCGGCACCACTCCAGAGCCAATAACTGGATTATGATAAACGCAATTTAGTGAAATCTGTGCCCTTGCTCATTTCAGCGGCGTGCTGCAAGGATCGCTCACGGAGAGAGTCCGCTGCAAGTGAACTGAGCCAGCGCGCTTGCGAACAAGGTGGAGGTGCTTCCCTCTCAATGGAGGATAAAACAGCCATTAAGGTTCCACTGACAGGTTAGCAAAGCAAGGTGGTTTGGTCCAGCGTAAATTTGTTTCTAGTGCTTTGCTGTAGCCACGGACGGTAAACACCATGTGTTTTCCGACCTGTGGTCCACGGGGCAAATCTGTTCCCTCGGAAAATGTTACTCGTAGATTAAAAATGTTAGAGAATTTTGGCTCTTGTTAAATACTCAAAATGAGTCTGAGGTAAAAAATGGAAGTAAGTAATAAGTTATATTATTGGCTATATATATATATATATTTGTAGGATTTATCTGGAGATTATTTAGGGCACAACCCAAATAAATAAGAACAGAAAATGGGATTTGGGATAAATTATAGGCCATGTTGGTAGTTTTTCATTTTAAAAAGTTCACCTGCAGTGTACTAAAATTTGTGCTACTAACGGCGCTTAAAGAAATATTAACCTGTAACAGAAAAAAAAAACATGCTGATAGATTTGCTTTCGCAATTATTAAAAATAGTATTGTATAGGCCCAGAACATAAAACTAATTAAGGATACATTTACACAGAAAAAGCTGTCTTTTGTATAGAAGTAATCAAACACCTGTTATTCTTGGTGAAGCCAGTCCACCGCGTGCTGTATTGATCCTGATCAAAGCCTGAACAATGAGGCAGCTGCCCACTGGAGTTACCAAATACTGAGTGAAACATGATCGCTGCTGCCATTACTAGCTTCTTTGTGATAAGTGCGTTTTCAGTTCTTCTCAAAGACACAGAGGCGAAATGTGAGCTCCACCTCAAAGATCCAAGTGGAAGTGCTACAAGCAGTGTTTGCAGTTTGCTACAGTCCTGCTATGAAGGTGGTGCTTTGTGACATTACGCAAGAGATGTGATAGGAAATTGGTCTTACATTGCACACTGTACTAAGACCAGGTCTGAGATCCTTAGAGTTTGTAATTTTATGTGCAATAAGTGAACCCATTTGTCACTTTTAAAACAGCTTGTATATATTTTTTTGCAGAAATCATTTAGCGTTTGGCAAATTTTAGCATCTATGAAAGTATTTTATAGATACAAGGTATCCTTCAGATTGCACACCTTTAGTTGCATGCGTATTTCAGAGCTTGCTAGGGCAGGAGCTGTATAGGACGCCTGATCAGTGCCTGTAACCAACCTGTTTAAGCAGATTCCAAACATACATTTTTCACTTGCTATGTGATCATTGGGAGTGTCACCTTGTCATGAAACGACATTACACTTCTTGTTGTTTTAATTGTATTAACTGAAGCAATTAATTGAAAAGTTGCTATTTTTATTCTTGGCCCAAGCTAATCAAGCATTTAGAGGGAATTATCAGCCACAGTTATGTCAGCCAGTGCTCTTACCTTGCAGATTTCACAAATTGGTCATAATGGATAAACAAAATCCAATAATTCAAATGATCTATACAGTAATTTCCATAAACTGATAAATGGTTGTGTCTGTACTTTATACTGTGGAATTGTATAGAAAATTGAATGTCACGTTATGCTAAGTTTTTCTTTGCCATTAGCAACAGCTGCTGCACATCACAATATTTCATACAGTAAAACGGGCAATAATAGACCCTTATATGTGAACTTTTATTCATGCCCCCTTCTGACCTTGCCCCATTCTTTGTAGCTATCCTCATAGCCTTTACAAGCATTTCTAAATCAGCATTTATTGGCTGTATTGCACTGTAGGGCTGTAGTCGACCAAAGAAATTGTTGGTCGACCGAAGTCACACCCAGCACAGCAATTTATCTTCCAAAATCGACCAAAGGATCTGTGGGGGGACTTACCAGTTTTATACAAACTAGAGACATCACATTAATTAGGTGATAAAACATTTGGAAAACATGTCTGTAAAATACATTGTTATTTAAAATCATCCATGCTATCTTAAATAAAATGAAAAATAAAGTTATAATTAAGGTATAAAGTAATAAATTAGACATTTTTTTTCAATGCAAAGAGTGGATCCAACTAATTAACCAATAAAATTTTAGTTGACCAAGACCTCACTGACTGATTAATTGACTAATCAGTCAGAGGTTGTCAGCCCTATTGCATTGTATTAAGTTCAAGTAAAGAAATGTATTTGGGGAACCCACTTTACAGTTTAATTGCAAGCCTGTCTTATCTGTTTTGTCTTGTCTCTTCCATTGTAACTTAATTTCCAATTAGGTCACCATTTAAGTCTTTTTACAGCTTTTGCTCATTTATAAAAGAAAATAATTTAAAAGTTGCACTGAAATCCAAACTGGCAACATGTTTACATTTGGATTATTGTAGATTGTGCCCTCTCCAACACAACGAACCATTCAGGCTGAACAAATCTCACTACTTAGCGTGGCTTAGCTCCTAAAACTGAGTATTGAAATGCTTAACCTTGAAGCATTCATGACTCACCACTTTTCTTTTCCTTGTTATTTCTTCATTCCTAAATATACTCTGTGTGTGTAAAAGGTGTTGCTCATGGCCCTGCGCACTTCCCCTTCACGTTTCACTTTTTCACATCGCATCCTGTCAGCAAGCACACATTACTCAAACCACTTTTCAGCATTTTGGCTACTGCTGTAATATCTGGTGTATTAAAGTCCATGCGATTGCCCACACTTATTGCTACTATGACTATGACTACTTTATTTAGTATTCACACCATCTGTCTCATCTATTATTTTTGCAAGTGCTTCCAACAATGGCCTTCTTTGCTTTGGCAGTTCATTTTAGAACAAGTGCCAAAAGCACCATACTTTCTAGTAGGGCTGTGCAATTAATCG
Organism: Bostrychus sinensis; assembly: GCA_020698575.1. NCBI lineage: Eukaryota > Metazoa > Chordata > Actinopteri > Gobiiformes > Eleotridae > Bostrychus > Bostrychus sinensis. The sequence goes on along the minus strand of CM036257.1, from coordinate 6,981,450 downwards.
AATTTCGATTACAATTTTGATTATTACACCCTACGATTACAAAAATTATGTAATCAAGAAAAAACGATTAATAACACTAATTTTGAAGCGTATTTTGAATTCGCGCTCACGCTCCGCCCCTCATTTCTCAAAGCTTGCGCTCTGATAGCTACAAGCTAGGCTAAATGTGGAAAGATGTTGGCAGAACAAAAACAGTAGACACTTTGGTTAGCAGAAAACACAAGACAAATTCTGTTTTTTGTAAGCACTTTGGGTTTGAAGAGAAAGACTTTGAGCCAAGACACACTGTGTGCAAGGCGTGCTTTGGGTTGTGGATACCGTTTCTATCCCCTACTGGACAGGAGAGGATGGTTGTCTAATAACACGGTGAGTGCTGTGGTTTCATGTTTACTTAGGGCCATATTTACTAAGACAAGTGCAAAATTGCTAGTGCAGCTTAAAAAATAGAGTCTGGTATTTGTGGGCGTGTTGCGTGTGATATACGAAGAGAAACTGTGCAAGTAACTGCTGCCGCAAATCTGATATGTAAATGAGAATTTTGCGTGAGCATAAAACGCACTGACAGTGAGAGCAACACTGTTTGCCAGCTCTGACTGCATCTTTCCTACAGAGATGCAACACAAAACACAATCTGAGAGTCTAACAAATAACAGGACTGACTGTAGTAGAGCTGTGTTCGCTGACCAGAGTCACGTGCCTTATTTCCCCTCTGTGAAAGACAGTGAAGGGAGAGGAAAGTCCTTTTCACTGTCTGTCAGCGCCAGTAACCTTTCAAACAATTATATAAAATGTATCAAGTAGCCTATATGGCGTGCTGATGGTGATCAAATAAAAATAACAATTAAAAAACATTTTTGATGTTCTCCGCTCGATCAAATCCACGCAGCCTTGAGCCTCTGTAGGGGCAGCTGTCAGTCAAGCGCCGCAGCGAGCATTGGGAGGCAATGAGATAAACACAGTGAGTCGAGTTTGCGCAGCGTTTAAAGACTGTTCTGTCATGTAAGGATTTCAAAGAATGTTAAACAGACTGAAAGCCCAGAGACAGCAGCTGTAAAAGGCTGAAGTTCAGGGAAATACGAGCGAGAATTAAGGAAAAAGTGCCGCAGGTAAAGTCTGTTTCTTTGTTTCCTTCGACTTCAAATCGACACATTACTGTTGTATCTTTGTAAATGAGCCCTGTTAAAGCATTAGAACTTATTTTCAACGCCTCATCTGTGCACTAAAATCTACACTCTTACCTCTGCAAAACTTTTGCACCTGCTTCTCCAACGTACTCAATTTTCACGCAGATTTAGCTCCCGTACTCGTGATAAATCAAACAGCGACTGCAAATCGACTTAATTTGCATTTTCCACGCCTTGAATTTTGCTCGTTTTGGCAAGAACGCCTTGTTTTACAAATTCATTGAATCACAGGAGCAAAATCTGCGCCACGCTGAATTTGCTCCTGTGAGAGATGCAAATCTCAGCTGCGCCTGGGTTTGCTCCATTTTTAGCACGTCTTTTTCATTTAGCGTGCACGCAAACCTTTGATAAATCTGGCCCTTAGTGTTTTGACTCTGGTTGTAAATGTACAAAGTTGTGCATGTTTGGTTTAGTCTGTGGCGCTTGACTTTATCAGCTACTAGTTTGCACCCAAGCGCTGTGGGTGTGTCTAATTCTCCAGTTCATAGCTAAACCATGCCCCATGACTGTTTACAGTTGTGTTTTGTTGTTATGGCGTTGGGCTGGTGAGGCTGCGGAGGACAGCCAGTGGTTCCCAGGCAGAGCAGTAAAACAGAACTGCGTGCGGTGGTCTCCGCCTCCGACAACCCGTTCAACGCGCCCCGATGCCGTGAGCTTAAACGCGCATTGTAACATAGTTAAAAGCAGTTTAAAACCGTGTTAAACTACTGGGGGTTCTAGCGGTGTCTCAGCGGCAAGTCTGCCCAGCCTCAGAGCACTGGAGTCGGGCGTGGGCATAGAGTAAGGGCACTGTCTCATCCAACTCAAACAGCGCTGGTGTTGTAAGCTCCATGAGACAGAGCTGATAACAGTGTGTATGTGTTGATAACAGTGTGTATTTGTTTGCATGCGTGCAGTCAAAGAGGGGAAACGCATGTTTCAGATGCAGTTAGAACCGCATTAGTTTAGGACAATAAAAAGGTGAACTAACTCCTATTTGCGTCATCATCAAGATCATGTAAACAGACTGGTGTTGCTGGCAAAAAACCTTTAAAACATTAGTCTATGTTCAGCTTTTATGCTATGAAGGTGGACCAGCATGTTTTATTTACGTTACTGACAATAATAATACACATAATAATAATAATAATAATAATAATAATAATAATAATAATGCATGTAACTGGAATTTAAATAATATAGGCTACTTACTAGACTTAAAATGATAAATAATTTTATTTGTTAAATAATTGCTTTAGTTCTATGTTCATAACAGTTCTATAGCAGTTCACTCCATTTGGTTACAAAAGCGAACAAACTTGGTTTATTTAATATTTTGCACTTTTTTATTTATGTGGAAAAATATATTTTACATTGTTTTGTTAAGTTAGTGAATAATCGTTTGAATAATTGTGATTTCAATTATGTCTAAATTAATCGTGATTATTATTTTTTCTATAATCGAGCAGCCCTACTTTCTAGGCAAGTGGAAAATTGTAAGCTGGGAAAATGCATTCAAAGTTTGCAGGGTTTTACATTTCTATGTAGAGCAGTGAAGCCAGGCATTTTCAGCTCCTGAGAAAGTCAGTGCCTCAGCATACAGGGTTACTCAAACATGCTTGAATAAACAAAAAACAAGTCTAGGTATGTTTTTGAGTAACAACATTATAACAAAGTAGGTAGCTTAGAAAAGGAAGGAATAGAAAGCATAATAGGGGACCCTAAAAGTTTACCTAGAAACACTACCACTATTAGTAATACAACCGTTACTACTTATACTGCTATTACTTGTAGTACTACTGCTTTTATTATTGCTGCTACTAGTATTTTTTCCACTACTATTTTCTGTCTTAATATTACCACTATTTCAGCTACAACTCTACCTCCTCATACTAGCACTACCTACCTTGCCACTATGGTAAAAATAAATTATGTACACGTATCTTCTGAAGTTATTTCCCACAACAATTTATTGATATATTTTTGTATTCATTACAGTTGCTTAAGGACTTGGTTTCTTCTACTATTGAGGTTCAGCCAAGCTTCAGCAAGTGCAGTCATCCCGAGATTTGCAAGAGTTCACAGTAAGTAAGGATGAGGTGTGTTGTTAGCTCTGAAATTAAGTTATAGCATAGTATAGCAAGTAAAATTTAAAAAAAAAAGGATTAAGAAGTACAGTATGTGAGCAGGACGGCTGTTCTCAAAATGTAGAGGGAGATATTTTATTAGGGTAAGTTCTGCTTTAGACATGGCCCATATTACTGTATGTAGGTATATTAATGTGTTTAGTAACACTACACAACAAGTAGTTTCAAATTACTCATGTGGGAAGTTATTGAGAGAAGTAGTAGAAACCAAAACAAAAGGTGCTTTCACACTGAGCAGTTATTGGAACTTAGTAAATATAATAACTGCCCACCCCATATTCAGCTCTGTGAACTCCCCAGCTAATACTCTGTGGCGTAAGCACTGTGTGTGTGTGTGTGTGTGTGTGTGTGTGTTAGTGTGTGTGTTAGTGTGTGTGTTAGTGTGTGTGTTAATGTGTGTGTTAATGTGTGTGTCACACAAAATAACTTGCATGTTTGGCAGAAAACCCCTTTCTTTGACTGTTGGACACATGTCACTCTTCACTTGGCTGTGGCCATGAGTCTGAACAGCCAATTGATAAGATAAGTTTTAATATTCTGTCTATGCGCTGTGCTGTTTCTAAAAGAGCAGAATTAGAACCTTTTTAATTAGGGCTGGGCAATATGCCCAAAAAATATAAGTAGCATATAAAGTCTTGTTTGTGAAATCACTCTGGCGCATGTGTCTAATTTTCATAGATAAACATAATACTCTGCAACCACATGCTTTTTGTGTTTGACTGTTTGCTGCTGCCCTTCTAAACAAAGTAATTTCAGAGGCCATCTGACTCCTTTCTCTGTGATTGTTGGTGTCTTTATCATCGCCAGCGTCTCCTCAGTCAGAGTTTAAAGTGCTTTGGTTGTAGCAGTAGCATTATCCATACCACAGTGGCCAGTGCAGTCATTAAAGGTACAAAGGTAGCTATTTCCACTAAATTTGATGTTAAGATTTTGTAGTGTTACAAGCTACAGGTGACATAAAGTGACTGCTTCTGTAGCCTCTCCACACTGGGCTTTGGGCTCTTTACAGATGAGTGATAAAATTAGTCTACACAGAGAGAGAGGCACTCAAAGGAGGGAGAGAGCACCACCTGGGGTCTATCTGTGTGCGGGCATGAGCCTAACCGTAATAATCTGCTCTAAAATGCTGAAAAATAAGTGCTTGAGTATGGCTTATCTTGATTAGTATAGTGTCTAATGTTTTCCAAACGCAGAGCTTGTATTAATGTGTTTGAGAAAGGATAATCGCTGGCCTAGATATTTCCACTGACTGACCAAGTGCACTCATCTCTGCTGAGGTCAAGAAAACAGACGCGGGTGCTGACAGACAGGAGAGGTCAAGTATCATCTGAGTCCACTGTGAAGCCTTCAACCAACACACTACAGCCAGACAGAAATAGGTTTGTTTTCATAAGGAACACTCCTATGCCCCACTTCCAGCTCTGGTACAGTCTGTCGTTACACACATCGCCCAGAGACCACCCCTCTGCGTGCTGTAAAGAATGCTCTCATTTCGTCCAGTTTAAACAAGCACTGAACGTATTCTTCAGATGGCACGTAGTCCATTAAAGTCAGACGGTATGTGTTCATAATCACAATTTGTTGATGTTAGAATTCTTCTCATAATCAAAGGCAGTAGCACATATGTTTGTTTCAGCGGATTTTGCTCAGGGCCTTGATCATGGTGGATTCAGTTTGCTGATCTTGCAGGGTTCCCATACCTGGAATGTAGTTTGTGACTCTAATCAGAATTTTTCATGTAAAGTAAATGGTAACACACTACAAGATGGTATCTGGGCTGTATTAGGGCTGTATGCGACAAAAACTTATGTGTATACACTACACTATATGTGTAATAAATATCATACATGTATTGTTGAAAATTTTGTTTAGTAGGCTGGGGAATAGGTTGATGTAAATAGATTAATTTGAGTTTTGAACTTTGGACAATGTCAGAAATAGCCCTATTGTAAAACTGAATTTAGCAAAATGCCACCAAGTGCTGCCCTGTCTGCTATGTTGTGGCTAATGTTACTGTTGGGCCAGAGCAGCTTAAGTTCTGACTGTTGAGACTCTCCAGATGCCAAAAACACTAATAATCACAGGGGAAGAAGTCATATTACATCTGTAATGCATTTGTTTAGCAGGTGGCAGTGAAGTGTGGTGGGCAACACTGACTAAGGTACTTTGTTTTTGTATGCTAACTAGCCATGTGCTCTGGAGCTTAGTGTGTTTTAATAAGCCTTTTTATGGTGTATAAATTATAGTAGTCCTGGTGCTTAGAGGCAGAGAGAGCTAAAATACATTTCTATCTCTATGAGAGTAATGCACACACTTATTAAAATAAAACAAACCTCAATTTAGCAAACTTTTTTGGTTAGATAACAAGAAAAAATGTAGATTTAATTTTTTTAGCCATATCGCCCAGCCCTACTGCTTAGCCTATGTTTTTGTGTTATAATGTAGAGTTATAGAGCAATTATGGTTAAATATATAAATGTTGATTTAGTGGGTATTTAAGTGACATTTTGTTTAATTTTAGTTCTGTTTTTTGGAGTCACTCAGTGTGAGTAGTATTTTTATTAAGTCCACTAAATTGATCTCCAAAATTTACTTTGAAGTTTACCATAGTTGGTCATCATGTTCCAGAACTCATCTCAGGGAATACCTGTACTGTTACAGCTATGGCAAGATATTTTGGTATTGTAATCATCAATATCCCTACTTGGATTTATAGAAATTCTGCGATAAGCTGGCCCCTGTCTAGGGTGTACTCAGCCTGAAGTTCCTGGAATAGGCTCAAGTACCCGCAACCTCTAGTGGGAATAAACGGAAGAAGATGAATGAATGAAATAGATTCATAAAAATTAGTCTAGGGGTTACCAATGCAGTTTTTTTGCTTGCAAGTTTGTAAAAGGTTCACAAGCTGTAAGGAATCTATCTTGTCTCTTTCAGTGCTTTATGGTTTCAGTTGAACCATGGGTTGTTTGGACCAATAGTATCCCAGTACTGGCTGTTACTTGCAGTTGTGTTACACAATCACATCCAGGTATTAATCTGCTATACCTGCCTTCTGCACCAATATTGTGTATAAACCTTTCCTGACCAGTATTTCAAACCCCCTGGCATGCAAGTTTTTTTATTGTTGCCTACTGTTCTTGAATTGAGTTTGGGTTTGGCCTATTAAAATAAAAGTTTTGGATGTCAAGGCTTTACCAACATAAAATCAGTGATGTTTTGTTTGTTTTTGGTGAAAAATTCTCACTAAATACACTTGTGAATTCAGTCTCAGCTCCAAATGGGAGTAATGTATCCCATAGTAGTGTATATTGCTTGATGTTGGGTCTCTATAGGATTGGTTTGACACAGACCCCAGTCACACTCGGACATGGTTGCCTTTGTGTGTGCACTGCCTTTGACATGCAGGCCATAGCAGAACAGAAGTCGCATTGAGCTGGGACGTAGGAGGAATTTTGACGCCTGCGCTCCCACTACTCAGGGCAGTAATGGCCGCGACTCACCAGCTTTCGAATACTGACCGCCTTCCTTAACTTTCCAACTCCATTTGAATTCTTTTCCTCCTCCTATTGTTCTCTTAAGGCTCTCTCTATCCTACTCTCCATTTCTCAGCATTGACACCAGTTGTTTACTATGCATTAACCCCCTCCCCTCTTTATATCTGATAATAAAAAATGACCACAGTTAGTATGGTTGTTTGTTGCCATAGTCTCTGTAGCTGCTGCTATCATAGTCGATTCTCACAGCCAGTGCGTTAGCGGAGGCCAGATGTGAAGGAGGAGGGATAGTGGTGAGTCTGTAAGGAGCAAGTGTGGATGTAGGCAGCAGGACCAGATGGCTGAGGGAGGCTCAGGGAAAGACTGTCTCTTTAGATGTTAGAAAGTGAAAAATGCTTATAAGATGTGCAACCATGAACTGTTTCTCCATGGTGCCTTTGGTATAGATCCTTCACAACCAAAAAACTCCCCACTTATTTTAATGATAAAGGTAACAGTATTTTATTCAGGAGTTGTAGTATTGGCTGTCTTTGATGGATAGACTTGGGCCATACATTCACAAACAAATGTTGTCTGTCCTGCTTTTCTCACTATTTGTCCAGCAGAATATAAGTATTCAATAACTTTTAGCTTGTAGCCTTTAGCTACATGCGCTAATTTATAAAGTATAAATAAATTGGCCAAAATGCTGAGCCACTCTCAAATTTTCTCTACTCTACTCTATTCTCTACTAAATTTGTTCATTGCAAATGCATTGCAGTCTGCATAACTTCACCACACCACAATGCCTGTGGTGTATTGTTTACAAATGTACAACGATCTATAGACCAGGAAGTTCTTGGTCACATTTCTGGTTTGACACAATATGGTAATTAGTAGTATCAAGATACATGGCACCAAAACAAAATGTTGCACTTAAATCACAGACATTTTGAATATTTTGTACATCAGAGTATAATGACGCTTAACACCAGTATAAACACTTCAACATGTCTTTTTAACTTAAAGGTTCTATGAACAGTTAATGTTTTATTCATAAAAATTACGTGTCGCAAGTTATGAGGTAAACATGTTTAAATTAAATACTCGTTTTACTGATAACATTGGTACAACTGATTTATTCACAATAAAAAAATTATGAAAACATAATGCCCAAGATGTTTATGTCTACAATTTTGCAATCTTTTTTCTAATCTGAAAAGTGGAAAGACTGGTAACCCACAGACCATTGTATTCATTTAGACTGCAGTATCATTTTCAAACCAATGCATGCTGTTTCCAGTACCTTTGAAGTGCCAGGATCTTCACTTTTGTATATAACTTTGTAACATGGCAATTCCAGTGTGAAAAAACTAAATAAATAAATAGATTGGACAGCTTTAGCATTTAGAATTTATTCTTTGGATTAACCATTTTCAATTAAATACATTCAATTTTAAAATAATTTAAATTAAAAGAGTCAAATTACGATAATACATTTAGTATGCTTGACTGTGTTGTGCTGTGTGCATAGTTTCTCCCCGAATGCCTTTGGCCTTAGGATTTGGCCAGTGAAGCCCTCTTCAGAGCCTGTGCCATGTGAGGTGTTTAGACTGAGCAACCACTGAACAGTTGAGTGTGTAGCAGACAGTAGCAGCCCTCCCATTCTTGTGGTAGTGGGGAGGGTTCCCCTCATTCTCCACCCAGCCCACTGTCTCGTCTGCCTCCCAACAGCTCCCCCCGCCCTTCAGGCCCGTGTCCATATTAGGGCAAAATTCAGGCAGCCTCCCCCCTGGAGCAGTTCGGCCCCTGACACGCCCTGCTGTCACATCCATTCCAGCGACTGCCGCCTCGGGGAGATGCAGATCCCCTAACCCAGTTTGAAGGCCTGTTTTCCTGGCCAGTCAAAACAGCACTGCGTTAAAAATGGGTGCACTAAGCCCAGGCAAACTGTACTGGTTTTGAATATGGTACAGTCATGTTTTTGTTTGAGTATTATTGGAGTAGCACTATTAAAGGGATTAAGTTGAGCAGGGCCATGACCATATGTTGAGCATCTAATAGATTTGTGTGTACACCATATTTGTCCTTGCTAACCATATTTTATTCCAAAGCATCTGCAGACAAGAGTAGGCTATAATCCATGGTGTTACTGACACTGCAACCAGTACTACTTCATACCAACTCTTACCTGTAATTTTCTGAGAAATTTCTAAACACAGACTATTTTGGGTCATTTTTGGTGACTTTTGGTTTCTGTCCTACTGAGAGAAAATGGCTGAAACAAACAACTTTAATTCTTGATACTTTGTTGAGAATCCTTTGCAGACGATGACTGTCTGTAGTCTGTAACTCAGAGACATCACAGGATACTGGTTTTCTGAATTTGACTGCAGCTGTCTCCAGTTTTTGTTTGTTTGCAGGTCTCTCTGCTTTAGGTTTTGTCTTAAGCAAGTAGAATGCATTCTCAATCGAACTGAGATCAGGCGGACGACTTAACCTTTGTGAAATATTCCACTCCTTTGTCTTGAACACCAAATATTTAAAGGGGACCTATTTTGCTAAATTGACTTTTTTTTTAGCTTTTTACCATGTCACAATTTTGTTTCCTCCTCAGAAGCATGGCAGGAGTTGTATTTTTTTGCTTCATTCATGCATATTTGAGTAATCCTGTATACTGAGGCACTGCCCTTCTTAAGAGCTGAAAACGCTCTGTCTCATGGCGCTACGTAGATACATGAAAGCCCGCCTTCTCCAGGAAGTGCCCCTGCACATTTCTAAAGCACATACGCCATCACTGGACTTGTTCTAAAGTTTTCTGTGCTTACACCGCGACAACTGCAAAGCTGTCAGCTCATTTATCTATTTGTTAGATAAGCATGTTACTAAAAGCAGTGCTAATTAGCCATTATATCATGCTATGTCTGTCCCCCACCGTTCGGTACAAGCACTCGGAGATACTCCTCTCTTGTCTGAATTAAAATCCTTCCAATTTTATTCAGGTGCAAACTTTAAGGAGGTGATCACAAAGCAGTAGTGTCTGTAGAGGGCTTTTGTGAGAGAAAGGCATTCACTGCAGCAAAGCTAATATAAACTTTGGTGTTTGAAGAACATGGAGCTGTCGGTAAAGTGGGTGGGGCCAGCAGGGCTTTGACTAATAATAATCAGCTGACATTGTAATGGAGCACACTCTTATTAATGCCACTGTACCACATGCCAATGACTCTAATGTTCTGTAACCATACCCTGTAATTATTAGCTAATGTTTTTACGTCAGCAGTGCAAGGAAGCAGAATACCCTGAGAAGTTTAGGAGGTTGCAAGCTCAGATGACAGATGTCAAAACTCATTAAAGTCGGGCGTTGTTGATGCTGTTTTCAACTGCCCAAGGCTTACGCTTGTTTGCCGAGATTGGACTTTTCTATTTCAAAGTGACAGCTTTGCTGCTAAACTTGCAGAGCTAAGCTATACTGTCAGCACCAAATTCTCACTTGCGATTGGCTGCCAAAGAACATGCCATGATGCCTAGCCAAAATGCAGACGCATTTGGCTGCTTGTTCTTCTCCTGCTGGGGTTTAACAGCACCACTCTGGCCTTTTAATTATTATTTATTTCATTAACTGGCAGTAGGTTTTCCCTCGACATAAGCACTACAGAGTTCTTTACAGACTTTTCTTTTTGATCATGCTCCCAGTTAACTGCAGTAGTTCGAAGCCAGAGGAGTTTTGTATAATTGCACATGACCTCTGCTGTCTTTTTAGAACCCCCGCAGAGCTGCAGATGATGCGTGATTTTGAATTAAAAGAACAGAAACCAGATTCCACAAATGGCAGGTCAGGTTAGGTTAGTTTTAAGTGTCGAGTGTCAGCATTTTCTCTGACTTTAAGGCTTGAATTTTGTGGCACTGATGCATATAAACATTAGAAAAGGGTTTTTCGGTGATTGTAGTTAGGCTGTTTTTTAAAGTGAAACAATTGGGTAGGCTGGATATTTTAACTAACAGTGACACATAATAACAATGGGACCCATTCATGAACACTTCTTGTGCAAAAAAAAATGACTTAAGCCTTACTTATGTTGTCTGATGTATGTTTTCTTCATTAGAAAACGTTCTTCTGGAAGAAGCACTCTTAAGAACTGAAATTCTGCTGTTTTATAATACTATCAGACTTCATATTTCAACAAATATTTTAATTTCATTCTAATTGTTGACGACTTTTATTTATGTTTATTTATTTACAAATTATATAAAAAAATACTATTTAATAGAATAACACTGATCAGTGGTAATATAGACTAGAGATAGACCAGTATGTTTTGTTTTTTGTTTCGTTTTTTTCAGGGCCGATACCGATTATTAGTAGTCAAGGAGGCCGATAACCAATATTTGGAGCGAATATTCATTGGTGGTAAAAGGGAACATTTTGGCATCAAAATACAAACTCCAACACTTCGTTTAAATCACATGGTGTACACTGGCCCAAAAAGACTTTTTCCCATAGACTTACTTTGTGAAAGAGACGTCTTTAAATCAGCGGATAATTTTTAGTTGCATTGTCTGCTCTATGGACCAGACAATGCAACTGATGCAGAAGATCTGGGTATTTTTATGCCCGCCATGACTCCCGGAAACTTTTTTGGCATCATGCGGCACCGAGCAACGTCCGTAGGAATGAACGAAGCCCACCTCCGGCGCTGTATCCAGTTCTCTTTATCGAAACATATCTCCTCTCCAGGCCTTCTCCAGTTGGCAAAAATTTTTCTCCTTTCCACCGTGTGTGTGAGCACTGTGCATGCACAGCTTTCACTGCTAATTTGGCTGTTACCCATGCCGTGGCTCTGTGTGCAACCAGAGCATGTAACCATTGGTGATGGTGCTGTGGGTGGGACAATGCTGGAGACAGAGTAGTGACAGCAGACAGAGAGGTGCGTCTGCATCAGAGCCAAAATAACCCAGTTTTAAATTGATCTCTTATCGGCCATCAGATTAAAAGAAAAGGCCAGTGCCACTATCCGTCAAAATGCTGAATATCGGCGCCAAAAAGCAGCCCAGCCAATAATCAGTCTGTCCCTAGTATAGACCATGTAAACAGCCTAAACAGACTTGCTGCTTTAGTGCTGCTTTAAGCAGTGACCAGTCACTTGCCTCTGTCCTCTGCACCAGTTCCCTATACTCTGGCCTGGACTGTAGCACCTATATTCTATCCACCAATCATACTATAATTGTCAACCAAAAATTAATAGAACATGGACCAGACTAATTTCTTGTATTAATGATTGTCTCATTACATTTATCTGGAAATTAATGCTTTTTGCAGGCTGGGTTAAAAAATGAGAGAGATCACAAGACCTTATAATTAAAATGAAAACAGAATTATAAATAAACTATTTTGCATTACAGTTACAAATGTGTAGAATTGAGAGTGGCCTCTATAAATGTCATGTCAGTTTGCAGACAGGAAGTTCAGCTCAGATGTCTGGTTTCTCACATTATGTTGTACTTGCACTACAAAAGAAATTACTCTCAGTTCCCACAAGTTTGAGTTTTTGATCTACGCAGAATAGACTTCCTGTTTAAGTGTAAGTTAGTGAATGGACGTATTTAGGTGTTAATTCTGACATTTTCCTATTTCAAATTCATTCTTTTAGGATGTGTGAATTTTGATGACTTGGAGAAGAATACCCATTTCAATTGAATTTAAAGTTTTTAGATGAAGTTAAACATATGATAACATTCTTAATAATATGGTCTGGTGGGTTGGCCTGTGTTCACATTTGATATTGTTCTGTTAGACAAACGAGTGACTGTGATATGCACTATGCAAGTGGGACAGTTTGATTGAAACATGAGCACAACACACAGTACATTTACATGCAGGCCATACTTGCAATATGCCCATAGCTCAAAAAGTCCTCACAATGGGATTTCTTATCATTTCCCGAGTTTACAGCAAGAGAGAGAATTGAACTACTGTATCCCCCAGTAAGTTGTATTTTCCCTTTGCTTTTCTTAAATACGGAGCAAGCAAACAAATCAGGCGTACAAAGTTAATAGGGGCAGAAAATCTTGGTGAATATTGTAACTGACATCTAATTGAATCTTAATGCTTAGTTACTCCCCTGCCCCCCCATGCCTAAACTCCAAACCCTGGAGCTCACTGGACTGTTATGAATCCATTCAGCTTGTTGCTATGCAGAATAAGATGCTCCAGACACTTGGGCACATCTCTCCTGGGATGCTTCCATCCTTCCAGACCATTGAACCTCCACTGACAATTAACCCTTCTGTGAACCTCAGGCGAAGTTTCTCCCTTATCCAGCATGTTCCATGACAGAGAAGTGACTTCTGCCATCAAATCGAGAGACCACTGTGTAAACTGCCAGCTGCGTCTCCCACCGGACATGGCTGTGGCCTCAGATGGGACTGTATAAGCTTTATTCTTGTCTCGTTTTTCTCGGTGTGCACGTTTGAACTTCAGCTCCCCTAGCGTGACCTGAAGCATTGTTGGAATGGTGCACTTTCCACACTGGGGGAGATGATGCTCATTCATGTAAATAATTGATTTACAGGTTCAACCCTAGATGTCTGCAGACATCAACAGCTGTCACGCAATAACACTGTTGGTTTCCTGGTGGTGGGATTTGGGTTTGTTGTGGGAGAATTGTAAGTGCAACTTATGATCTGCGAGTAATTATGACTTACATACTAACTGTGGAAAATGATAAAATAGTAACTTCAGTCACGTTTTAAAGAGTGCATCTCCCCAGAAAGCTCCAATGTGAGCAGTGTGCATGGAAGCAACATTATTTTAACAAAAAAGTTCAAGCTAATTTTATGTAAAGCAGAATTTTAAAATGTAACTGTTATTACTAAAGTAAAAGAAACAAGGGTTACTGCTCTTGCCTCCCAGCAGTGAGTTTGTGAGATCGATTCTCAATCCAGCTATCACACAAGCTCTCTGGGTGGAGTCTGCATGTCCTCCCCATGTTTCTGTGGATTCTTTCCAGGTACTCTGGCTAGCTCCCAATGTCCAAAGACATGCATGTGTATCTCTGTTAGCACTGTGTCTAACTGGCCACTGTCCAGGATGTATCCCACCTAAGGCCCATAGTTAGCCTTCAGTACCCACCACTAGGGCTGGGTACAGTTAAACGATACCTTGTGGTATTGAAAGAAACGTTACAATACTACTGGTATTGGAAAAAATATTTTTTATTCAATACCTAGTGGGACCTTTAATGTTCCTTTGCATTTATGATTCAAATAAATAACAGAATAAATCATACAAACTACTGGTTTTAACTTACAGAATTTCTCTCCAAAAATTGGTCTTTTATTCAGTTCTTTTATTATTGTGTTTTACGATTGCAGAAGATGAATTAGCACACCATAGGTATCAGAAAAAAGTATCACTCAGGTACCAGTATTGAAAACCAGGTATTGTTGGAGCAACATGGGAGCATGGGAGTAACCTCAATTTCTCAAACAAGTTCATCAAAAGACGTTTTTTCCATTTAAAAATTCTGCTTGCATAACATTTAAAATGTAACTATTATTACTACAGTAAAAGAAACAAGGAAGGCACGGTGGCAAAGCAGTTAGTGCTCTCACCTTCCATCAGTGAGTTTGTGAGATCGATCCTTGGGCCGGCCGTCACACAAGCTCTCAGGGTGGAGCATGTTACCATGAGTCCTTTCTGAGTACTCTGGCTTCCTCCCGCCATCCATAGACATGCATGTGTGAGGTGAACTGGTAAATCTAAATTGTCCAGGGTGTATCCCGCCTAAGGCTCTTAGTTAGGCTTCAGTACCCACAACCCCTAACAGAATGAGCAAGAGGATGAATAAATAAATAAAGGAAACATGTAAATTCTTGTGTGTAGTTGTATTAGGCAATAACTGCAGTCAAATAGCCGTGTACATATACAAAACAGATGTAAGAAAATAGTTCTATTTTCAACTTTACAAACTGTAATTCACAAAGTTGTTTTTGGAACTTAATGCGTTTACTTAATTAGCGCAAGTATTGTATTGTACGGAACATGAATGATACAAACATTTGATTGATTACTTATTGTGTAGTTTGTTTGTTTTTTTGTTTGGAGGTGTGTAGTATGTGCCACATACAGTATTTTGCTGGGTATATTTTTTAATAACTAAGTTCACATACATTTTTTTTGGCAAAAGCAGCAGTTGAGTTGCATTGATTGTTATATCTCCCAAAAGGTTTTAGATGCCAATGTCATTGTATAAATACACCTCAAAGACAGTACAGTGCCTTTCTTTCTGTACAATTGTATAAAGCCACGTTGGCTACTACGGTCAACTTCAGGTACTTTTGTAGTAATGTAGTATAGTATAGATCAGTAGTAGTGCCAGAAAAGGAAAGCCTCTGCCCAGCACTGCTCAGCTTTGTCCCTAGTGTGGTACAGTTTTTACTTTCAAGTTTTATCAGTGTGGTTAATTTTCTAAGCATATTGTATCATAAAGTATTATCTGATTGCTGGAATCTAGTAAACCTCATACACATTTGAGAGTGAAAAAAAAACTCTAGAAATGTGTTCTTCTGATCCAACATTTTGTTCCATTAGTAATCTGTCTCTTACAAGGTGTTGTATAACTGCAAGTTTCTGTCATCTCTTGAATGTGGTGCACTGTCCAGAACCCTGCAGAGGTTTGTCTAGACATCTGCACCAAACGATTATAAACCGTATCCAAGATCAGACAGTGGAAACTTTTTGAATGGCCTTCTCCATTAAACACAAAAGATATCCAGGAAGAATGATATGAGTATTTGTGTTTTGGCCTTGACTCTTTATTACCTTGGCACTCATTGAGCTCTTTGAACAAGTCTCTCCTTTTGTATGCTTTGACAGTTTGTGGCCAGTTGGATTTGTATCTTTGTGTCTCTCAAACTTACTGGTGTTCTGTTGAATTCTATAAGGCAGGTGTGATATTATGCTTAACCAACATTCTTCCTTCTTAAACATGAAAACCTAAACAAAAAAAATCTCTTAAATTTACATAATACTTCATAGATAAATGGCCTTTGACTCATTAAGTTTGACCTTGTGAATGTTTTTCAGATGCACATTTATTTGACTAAACTTCTGAGACCCCTGCTACTCTTCTTGAATCTACAATATTTCTTATTTGTGTTAGTGTACGTTTTTTATCCACGGACAAAAAAAAAAAATCACAAAAAAATCTCAAATAAAAGCACTTGTCAGTGTGTGCTGAACAAACTAGCTTCAGATTAGCATATGTGCTTAGTGATTAGCAGAGCAGTAAAACAAGCTCAGAGGCTAAAGAGGCCCTTACACTGTGAAAACACCACCAATAGTCAGATAAGAGGGTCCGCAAATGTTCTCTGTTCCGCTCCATTTAGTCCTGGGAACTGTGGGATATGAAGTTCTTTGTACTGTCTAAATTCCAGATACAAGCTACTAGCTTGGACAGAGTGGACCATAGGACTCTTAATTTGACTTGTGTTTAACATTGTGCTGTATAAAAGTAAAGTCTTTCCATTTTAGTTCATTCTCAGTGGTGCAGTCATGATTGATTTTAGTGTCTTAACATGGCCAATGGGAATGAGCATCTATTCTTGTGACTGGGATATCTCAGCTTGAGGGGATTTCTTTGCAATTGGACATGAAGATGACCTTGTTAGATATTAGTAGTCAGAAGTCAAGACAAATGTGTCCTTGCAACATTTTTCTTTACTCAAAATTGTTTTATGCTCGACTGCAAAACCTTTGGAAGGTAAGGCAAGGGATACTTCATTGATCCCCGTAGGGAAATTTGTTCTCTGCATTTGACCCATCCCTCAATGCCGCTGGGACAACCTGTCAGGAGCAGTGGGCTGCCGTGGTGCAGTGCCCGGGGACCCTTCTCCGGATCTTGAGCCAGAATCCTGGTCAGGAGTACCTAACTGGAGGTTTTAACCTATTATGCATGTTTTGAGGTTGATGGGGGAGTACCTGGAGAAAACCCACCCAGACACGGGGAAAACATGCTAAATCCACACAGAAAGGGAATCGAACCTGGGACCTTCTTGCTGTGAGGCAAGAGTGCTAACCACTAAGCCACTGTACCGCCATACTGTAAACATAAGTGTTGTTTCTTGATATAAGAACCCTATGTTTACCAAAGCTATAACTGGACAATGGGTCAGCCAACCTATAAGTAACCAATCACAAATTAAACAGTGCATTCTCATCTGGTGGGTTGGGATTGAAATGTGATTTGTTTTGATATATTGTGTGAGACTTGGTGTCCCAAGATGAACAGATCAGAAACACTGATTTATACTCTGGCATAAAAACTATTTTTAACCGCAATATCCTATGTAAAAATGTTTTATAAGCTTTAAAGCGTACATGTTTGATACATGGAAGTTTAAACATATTTTGTGCATTCCAAGCAGTCTTGTAAAATAGATTTTGCAATAATTAAATTGTTAAAGAATTTTCCCTTCCTTCCCTTTAGTCAAATTAAACTAACCACCTGCCCAGCCACTCAACTGAATCAAATGAAGGTGAAATACCACAAGGCACCACTTTCGGTCTCTTTCAGGTTTCTCATTTGTTAAGATGCACCAGCCTGTTGTTTGTCAGTGGGTTTAATTTGTGGGGTTTCAGTCAAAACAAAAATGAGAGCAGCTGTGAAAGGACACCTTCCCTTTTTTTTAAACCACATACTAACAAAACTCCTTCCCCCTGGAGTTCCTCTCTGTCATGTTTATGTGCTTCCCCTGCTCTAACGGTCACTTCTGTGGTCAACTTTGAGACCAACTTTCAGATTCAGACTTAGATAGATATGTGCTCTTTCTAAGTATACAAACATTTTATTGGGCTATTGATAGAAATTTCATTAATGGGATAAAAATTTGACCTGTTTATGTAAGATATGTAGATATATATAGAGAGATATATAGATATAGATAGATAGCTATATAGATAGATATTCTATACAAAGAAGTTAGTCTGGTATCTCTTCCCTGAAGTGGTGTTTCTGAGACGGAACAATGATAGGCGGAATAAACAATCAGAGAAACAAAGAATGGGACATAAGCAGCGAACCGCTGACACCAACAAACATGGATTCTTGCAGGTTTTTTTCATAAAACACCAGAATGGTCTGTATTATTAGCAGCTCTGTACTTACTTCTGAACGAGGACAGTAGCAGAAGCCAGTTGTACAACTTAAATGCGTTTGTTATATTGCATGTCAATTGGACTTAACTGTTGTTAAAATGGCAACAAGACAAAGAAAAAAATTACACAGAGGACTTCAGCAGAAACAACAAGTGACGAAGGAAAGCACAAAACACCGTTAATCAGAGAGGAGAAGTTATTACATTAGCTGGGTAACTAGCGCTACCTAGCTAGCTCTTCTGCTTTTGTAAGACCTGCTGCAGATGAATGGCTGTGATTGGCAAATTCCAAATCGAACCAAAGAAATGCTCCGCTCTGAGAGGGGAAATAGACTAGATCTGGAAATCTTTGCCCGAACCCGGTGGGTGAGTTCGGGCATAATTTTTATCATTTTACCCGGGCCCAGGCCGGGCTTGGGCTTGCGCTCTGAGTTTCGTGGCAAATGAGTGGTCATGTGATGCGTTTCGATCAGCCCGAGAATGATGCCATAATGGAAGCTGAGGAGGGGAAGCGGAGGCTACTCTGTGGTGACCAAGTTTTGGTTGAGCCAGCAACGAAAGCAAGGTCTGAGGTGTGGAAGAATTTTGACCATGTGCACAATAAAAATAATGAGGAAGGAGGAGGAAGAGTTGTGTGCCTGTGCGCACATTTGAATAAGGTCGGGCAGCAAACAGGTTCTGGCTTTAACAAAGCTGTCAACCAAAATGTACTTGTCGGGCTCGGGTCGAATTCTGTCGGGCGCGGGCCATGTCGGGCCTGACTCTTAAGGCCCGTTTCCAGCTCTAACTGCTTGCCAAACACAAGTAGGAGAGTCTGGCTCGCCAGGCTAATAAAAAGTGCTATTTTGAACACACCTAAATAAAAAATAAAAACATAATTTCAACTTGTGTTTGTAACTGGCAATGAGGCTTTGTTCATTCCCGTAAAACTCAAGTCAGGGATAGCAGTGAAAAAAACAAATCAAAGGACATGTCTTACAGAGACTGGCTCATATGGTACAACAAGAAGCCGTGTTATTTCACAATTTAATTTCAAAACACTTCATCTGTAATTAAAATTTTGAAATACTCTATAAAACAAGATAAATCACAGCCTGTTATTAACTGTCTATGAAAACTTTAAAGGTCCTATATTATGCTTTTTTCAAGCTTTGTGAAATAGTTTTGGACACCTTTCCATTAGCATTTCACGATTTCAAATAATGAATATGAATGGAGAACATCTTCTTTTGGGGAGCTGTTACTTTCAATTTGCAGAGAATGCTTGGATTAGGTGTCCGACGCTCTCTGCTGGCAATAGTTGGGACTGGACAGAGCATACAATGGCTGTTTAGTATGGCTATTAGCAGCATCAGGCTAACAGATGGATAAATGAGTTGATTGCTTTGTAGTGCTGGCAATTTAGGTACTGGGTTCAGCAAACAGGATTACTCATACCAGCATACTACAGGTATGTTTGTGAGGTTGATTATAAGATTATAACATGGTTAAAAGCACAAAAAAGTTGATTTAACAAAATATTTACTCAATGCTCTGATGATAACTCTATATTAGCACTGTCACATTGCTTAATAACTCACCATAGGCCCATATTATTATTATGTGTGTTATTCTGGAGTGGTCATTGGAAAATTCCATGCTGGCTCACAATTGATGTTTCCTGAAAAACATGTTTATTTTGGAGGAAGGTGCATTAATCCCTCTCTTTGTCTGGCTCCACCACCTGCTGCGATGATGGACACATTTACTCAATGTCTGAATGCATAAAACTTATCGACTTAGCACGTGGCTCATTAAACTTTTGGCTGGTTCAGGAAGTGGCTCTTAAATAATGGAGTGGATATGATTTGGAAAAATATCTGCTGGCCTTTTGGTCATTAGAGTGTCTGACAAATTAACACCAAACCAATGTATCCAAAGAGCTGACAGACTGAGGACATCTGTGTGTCTAGCACATCAAACAAAGTGTAAAATGTAAAAAAAAAAAAAGAAAAAAGAAGCTGAATAAACAAATTCTTGAATTGAGAAAGGGCAGAGTAGGATTAGCTTGTAGCCTTCATGTTGAATGGCTATGTTCTCAACCATGCACACTCATTGTTGGATTGAAATAGTATTCCAGACTTTTTATTATTGATATCAGTATCAATCGAATTAATCATCACATTAGCCTTGAGACCTATACAGTTGTACAAAGTGTCCATCTGTCACTCATACAGTCCATCTGTCCCTCCATGTTCCTTGCAGCAAAGTATTAGGGAGGGCTGGGAGGTTGTGAATAGATAGATGGTCGGATGGTGGCCCCACAGGGACACTAGACAAGCTTTGTATAGGGCATTTGGCTGTGTATCTGACACGAGAGTCCAGTCAGGTCTACACAGTATACACTTGGTTCATTCTGTCTGCTCTTTAGAGGGTCACAAACAGACATTTGCCAAAATGGCATGTGGCCAGCCCAAGTGTTGATTAGAGCTGACACTTCATGACTGCCCTCTCACTGGTGTGACATCCACCACCTCTTTGTCAACACAAGTCTACATCAGCAGATTCTTTTTTCCTTCTCTTTTTGGCATTCACATATATACATTTTTTTCTGAAGCTGTAGTCAACTAAAGAAATTGTTAGTTGACCAAAGTTATGCTCAGCTCACTGATTAAGTGACCAAAATCAAGCAAAAGATCTGTGGGGGACAAAGTAACAAGTGATTTTACATTAATTAGGTGAAAAACATTTACAAAAGATTACTATAAAATATATTGTTATCTAAAAATTATCTATGCTATCTTAAATAAAATGAAAAATAAAAGTTATCAAGTAACAAATTAGAACAGCTTTATTTATGCTAAGAGTGGATCCAACAAATCGACCAATAGAATTTTACTCGACCAAGACTTCACTGACTGATGAAGCAACTAAGCGACCAGATCCTGTCAGCCCTTGTATTTTCTACATCAGTGCTTCTGAAACTTTTACCACCAAGTACCAGCACAGAATGTTTAGCTCACCAAATACTAGTAAGAAGCAGTAAGAAGCTATAATAATGAGCCTAAATCGTGACCAACCCAATTGGGTCTTAACCAGAAACAAGCATGAATAAATTGTGCTTCAACCAGGACTAAATCATGGAATTCAACCAGGAATAAATAGTACTAATCCAGGATTAATTCCAGGACTAAACCAAGACTAAAGCCATTACAGTATATTACTTCTTTATTTTTATATTATTATTGAAAAATGAATAGTTGTCTCAGTGCAAGTGTTAGCCCTCCTATTAACTAGACCTTGTTAGAAAGAAAGAAAAGAGACCCGAGGCAACCTGACTTGAGTTAAAAGTCCTTTATTCAAGTAAGGGACATGGCCCCTCCATGGTCTTCTCCTTCCTTTCTTCATTCAGATGTCTTACCTTAATCTTTGAAGAGCACCTGATAACATCCCGACCCACTGACGCACTCACATCTCCCAACTTAATTGTAACTAGATATTGTTGTTCCTTGTCTAATATCAGCCCTGCACAGCCCACAAATGGTAAAAATTAAATACATAGATAAACAAATTCATATTTTTAGATGTATTGTTTCTTGTGCCCTAATTTATAATATATAAGTGTACTATAAGTGCAAGGTAAACATTAATGACCATTGTAAGTTTGCTTTAATGTGTACTAACGACTATATTGTTTTTCTTGCAGAGACCAAGACCAAGCGAATGATCTAGACAGCAGCTTGAGGTCGTCCGTCACAGAAGGTACGTGCCACACTCAAGCATGTAGAGTCATGTCAGAGTGAGCCGCTGATGCACCAATGATCTTTGTGGTGAGGGCCATTACACTGGGATTAGTCTGCACTTGTGTCAGAGCAGGAAACTTTCCCTCTCTGTCTCTGCTTGTTCTGGCAAAGACAACAAAGGCACAGTGGTGTGTAGCAGCAGTAGGTAATTGTTGAGCAAATATCAGAATAAAACTATTACAAGTAGACTATGACTCAAGGCTATGTTATACAACAATGTCAGTTTTGGGGGGGGGTTTTCATAACTTTATTAGATAAAACAATAGAGACTTGACAAGAACATATGGGGGAGAGAGAGAGAGAGTGGAGAGACCGTCCAAGTCCAGTCAATGCCAAGGCGAGCTGTAGTTGCTCTGTGCACTGCATGCTCCACCAACTGAGCAGTGTGGTCTAGGCGTATTTATGCATATTAAAGTCTACAAAGTCCCACAGTCCTAAGATGCAGCCATGTGGAACAAATGTTTTTATTTCTAAATATTGTACTTTCCTAAAGTTCTAAGACAGCAATTGGTTGTTGAATCAGCATTTTCAAGATGTTATGTGTTTTTGCTGTCACATATTAAGGTCTACAAAGGTTGAGAGTCTAAA
The DNA here is from genome assembly GCA_020698575.1 of Bostrychus sinensis. Lineage (NCBI taxonomy): Eukaryota > Metazoa > Chordata > Actinopteri > Gobiiformes > Eleotridae > Bostrychus > Bostrychus sinensis. The sequence continues at coordinate 6,959,143 of CM036257.1, read as the reverse complement.
GATGCAGCCTTGTGGAACTTCTAATTACTAAATATTGTCTTTTCTTATGCTCCTAATACAGCAGGATTTTCACTATTTTATGACACACATTTTCAGTCCAAAAACTTCCACGTATTTACTCCATGTTTGAAAACCCTTAGCCAAAAAGAAAAATCACTCAAATCTAGAGCTAAACCAGAACTAGAAATGTGCATTTTAAGGGATGTTTAACCCAAATAAAAAGTAAGGCATTGTTCTCAACTTCACAACTTAAAGTTCCAAGTCCAGCTGTTTATAGATAAGTTCTGGTGAAAGAGGAAACCAGCAGATGAGTACATTCCCAGTGTTGTCTCGCTTCCTGTTTGGTATTTAGACTGATGAGGAGACATTTTATAATCAAAGAGATTTGAGTGGAGCAGAACTGAAGTGACATGTGGCAGGTTACTTTTGCTTTTGATACTATTTTGGGAGTACAAGCTGAACGGGATTACAAATGAATGAATCATATTAGATCAGACCTTTTCCTCTTTCATGCTCAGTCACTGGATGGCGCTGAATTTCACTGGAACTTAAAATAGGAAATAAAAGCCATATCTGGCCCTTAGCCAAAGCATGTTATTACTAGAGCAGAGTGGTAAAGGTTAGGTTGATAGGGCAGCTTTTAGATGGGACATAGGGGGTTGGGTTGGTACAGCAGTGTTTCCATTATCAAAAGGAGTTTGTCCCCAAAAAGTGTACCTCTACTAACCCAGAAAGTATTTTCTCCATACATTACAATGTAAAAGGGGTCATATAGGAGTTCATATATTGCTGATAGGGTTGGCTAAATTTTCATGATAAATATTTCATCAGAAAAATCTTATAAATAGCTAAAAGCACCTTTTTATGATATTAACTCAGTATCATATCTTCATTCATGCCCTCTGGTCAGAATCGATCAGACAAATGTTAACAATGAGCAACTACTTTTGAAATTCAGCCCTCACTTCAAGACCCTGATTTAGTAATATAACTGTGGTAATGTTTTAACCAAGATGGTGTTTATTAGCAACAGCTGTTTGCAGTTTGGTATGTATCTTAATGCATCTTAAGGCTCTTTGTGAATTAAAACATTGCACTTAACACAAACAAAACTGACCTTAAAGAGTGAGTCTCTTAAACTAAAACATTGGGATCATTCATGACGCATTCTTGTACAAAGAGAGTAAGGCTTTTGGCATTCACCAGTGGTTAAGTAAAAAAGTTCTTCTGGAAAAACAAATCCTAAGAGCAGGTAGAAGTGCTATAGTTGCCAGAGTGATGCTCATTTCCAGGTTTGTCAGCTTTGCAGTTGTGAATCTGTTTGCAAACAGGCCTTCACTAAGACCCAGTCCAATGCCCATATATGGGGATTTGTGGGGGTTCCTTATGTTAATACTAAGCTAATTGCAGTGTTATTGAGGAGTGCAGTGCATGTGCATCTACTGGGGTAGGGCCCACAACTGAGAAGAATCTGGCTGTTTGAGAAGGAAAGAAGGAAGCTTTTTAAAGTAAATATTCATGAATGAGGCCCACGGTAAACAGCTTTTACATTTAAAAGTTCACTTCACTTGTATGTGCATGAGGCAGATGTCTCCCTCTTCAAGGGCTACCCTGCCTTGCCATTCCACTGGGAGGGCCCAGTGGAATGGCAGCCTAAATTAAGATTAGACAGGTAACCATTTCACATTCTAATGTTAATGGAGCATCACCTAAGTTTTTCCAGCACGTCACATTCTAAATAAATAATAGTGTGTCCTCGCATGACTTTGTGAGTGAAACAGAGCAGAAACAGTGTACAGACACTAAATGAGGTGTGCTAGCCCTGATTATGGCCTAGCTTTTTTATAATAACCAGAGACATCACATCAATCCAAGCACAAAAACAAGACAGCATGAGAACTCCATCATTCTGTGTGCAATATATAGCTTTTTTGTTGCTTATTTTTATTCAGCTTCTCTCTGACTACATTTACACTCTTATTGGTTTATTTTCAAATGGGGAACAACATGATTCAGATACTGGTTTTGGGAAGCTGCTAATTTATAGTCTAAAGAAATAGATGGAAGGCCCAGCGTCAGTAATAACTGTTTGTTGACAATTAGCATGTTCCTAAGATGCAACTTCCTCAAATAGCTCAGCCAAAGTATTAGTGTTACCAGTAACAGCTAGCCTGGCCCATTATCCTAACCTTTTATTTTCTAGTCTAAGCAAGGAATTAGCCTCCCTGTTGATACCGGGTATTTTGGACATATGGATGCAGAATAAACTACATGTGGAGACATATAGATAGATATAGTCTGTCAGAATTCAGAGGGAAGTATCAACATAAGCAGAACTGCAGAACCTGATTTCCCTAGTAGAATTGATTTACTGTATGTTGGGAAAATCTTTTTTTTTTGGTAAAGTCTGATTAGCCAGGCTCCAAAACACTTCTGAAATTAGTTTTTAGATATTAGTATAGAATATTGTAGACCACTCAAAAAGGTAATTTTAGATTTTGTGATATTCCCATCATGTGTGCCAAATAGAATATCACACTGTATTAAAGAGAAATACCCTGCCTCTTCAAAATTGTCTCAAGACAGGTTCAACTAAAACCAGCTCAGCAGCTCCTCCTTCTGGAAAACCATTCTTAAACCATTTTGTTGGGAGATCCATTAGTGGAATGCCGTCATTTACTCTTACATTCCTGTGCATACTGCATCCACAGTCCAGGCTGTTGTCGTAGAAACAGTATACACAGATATTTGTATGGATTACGATGAGCTGAAGATGAGAAGTGAATGTGATGGTAGAAATAGTCTCTGGCTGGAGGCTGTGCAGAATGTAGTGTGATGATCATGTGCACACAGAAGAACAGAGTGGCTTTGTGTCACTTCACACTGGACTGAAGTGTAGTAAGTTACAACTGAAAGAGAGAGGAAGAAAGAGACAGACATATTTTTCATAAGAAACTTTTGCAGTTAAATATTGTACTTGTACTTTTTAAAATGATATGCAGGTACAAAAACCTCAAATGTTGCACACTATTCTTAGCCATGACGTACTATCCATTCTCCCATTTACTGTAATCATGCGTTCATATTATGCTCCAGTTAGGTTAGTTTGGTTTAACGGCTACCATGATTACAGAGCTCCTTGAATGTGGAACACCACTCTTTCTTGAAAATTGCCACCTGCAATCTTAAGCTTATAGTAAAATCTTTTGTTTTTATTTTTAACACTGCTGCTCGGCAACATAAAATCAGGAATCAAGATATAAAGAGCTAATTTCTTGCATCTAGTAAAGAGTGCAAGTGCATCTACACTTAAATTATAATTTAACATACAAACTAGGTTTAACATTTTTTGCATCATTTATTAGTAAACTAACTGGCTGTCACAGCTACTGTATTTTCAAAGCTGAGAGCAAGGTCTCAAAAGAACACATAGGTCTGTTTCCAAATGTTTATGAGCATTTCATTTCAGCATAAACCAGTAGCTGTAAAAAGGAAAGCACGGAGTCAGTCATTAATAACTACTGAAAAATGTCTGTTTAAAATACATGTTAATCATTTTGCCATATAGAAAATTTGATGCATTGTTTTTCAAAATTCTTGCTAGATTTGTGAGTTTGTGGTCTTCTAATCCAATCACAAGTTTTAGGTTTGATGGCTTTGAAGGGAAATTGTTACCATTATTATAGTGAACATTGTGCAACATAGCATTCCTCCGATAGGCAGGTGGTTCATCCAATCACCGTTTAGTCAGTTTACGTGTTTGTGAGCGCATAACTATTTTAGCAACATTTTGTGTCTGCATTATGGTTGGGGCTGGTCTTTGCTAACCCCCTTGATGAAGGGCTGATGATTAGCATTACCCTGTGACAACTTACCCTCCTAAATCTTATGGAAACAGAAAATGGTACATAGTTTTACTCACAATTACTTTCTATTTATGTATCGTCTGTAATTGCATAATAATTCTACACAAAAAATATGACATCCATTTTGAACACGTAAATAATTGATATAGTTGCTGTTATGGACAAAAGTCTATATAATTGTACGTATTTTGTGTAAATGTATTATGTGTGACCAGTATATTCTGATTATCAGGTTTGCTGGAATGGGTAACCTGCTAAAAGTCCTAACAAGAGATATAGAGAACTATCCACACTTTTTCCTGGACTTTGAAAGTAAGTGTAGCCCAAAAGCCAGAGAAACATGTCCACCACTCAGCTCTCTCTTCTTTCTTCTCTCTCTCAGCAGGTCTGCGATGCTGCGATGAGTCTGCTTTTGCACTTCCACAACCTTTTCCCACCTGGTTCTGAACTATCTCTTTAACCGCAATCTCTCGTCTTTGTTTGACAACCTTTTAACAGCACACTTCTTTTCTGTCTGTCACTTGTTTCTTTTCCAGAATTCAAATGGGAAACCTGTTAAAAGTGCTCACTTGCACCGAGCTCGATCAGGGGCCAAACTTTTTCCTTGACTTTGAAAGTGAGCACTGCTTTCTGCTTCTTTATCCAGAATTCATTTTTCCTCTGTCTGGGGCTGGTCAAGGGTCAGCCCATTCAGCGGTTCAATAGTGATTCTTCTTCTTGTGAATAGCTAATGGCCGTTCTGAAGGCTGGTATTATAATGCATGATTGATTTTGGTATAGTTTTAAAATAGGAATGCTATGCCAAGTTGATTAAAAATGGAGCTGACCCTTGACCTTTGCATCCTGCATGGCCTGTCTTGATTGTAAACTCATGTGGCATATGTGTATACATGGTTCCTACACAGTTTTAGATTTTTGTATTTTTAAAGCTTTTTAAAAGGATTTTCATATTAAAAAGTAAATGTTAAATATTTCTACTAGATATTTTTATTTGAACACAGGATAGAACAGTAGTGAAAAATATAAAAAAAAATGTATCAATTATTGTCAAATTACATTTTTCTTGCCATATTGGACATCCTGGATGGTGTGAAGTAGGGCTGCAAAATTAATCACAGTTGCAATTAGCAAATCGTAAAGGCTGCAAATATTAATGTGATTTAATGTCCAAGGCAGAGAACAAACTATCCTATCTCCACAGGGTCTTAATGTGTATAAATCATGCTTCAGCTGTAGTTCAGACTTATACAGACATGATCTGAAAGGCCTGTGATTCCTTGTATTAGTTGAATATTAAAATTTTCACTCAAGTGTCAATGCTCCATCACAAGCTTAAAATGTATACTGTGTTGATTTTAGAAAATAGATCGCAAATCTAATTGCAACTGCAATAGCTGTCAAAAAAATTCCAATTCGATATTTTTTTGAAATAGTTCAGTCCTAGAGTGAAGTTAGATTTAGTCAATGGTTTAATAAATTGATGTGTAGGAACCCTGTGTATCGTTTTAACTAACATTTATCTTCCCGGTATTTTCACCTACTTTGTGCTGATGCAGATGCAGCCCTAGATGGTATAAATAAAAAAACAAAAACAAAAAAAACAAAAAAAAAAACCCAAACTGTTGAATCACAACTCCACCAAGTCCACCTCCAGTGTGGCATTTCAGCTGCTCTCACAATGTTAGCAGGCTTTGTTTATTCAGCACAGAGGAAGTAATGGGAGTGAGGAGGTTTCATGCAAAACCCAGCCCAGGCACACAGCTGTAGTCCACTATATTTAGAGCTAGTTGTAGTAACCAAAACTTGCTGTCTGATAATGTACTTTCCCCACTAACAGCAAGCTTCAGTATGAGCTTCATTATAGATTATTTTAGCATTTGTAAAGAATTAGCGGCCATTTAGCATTACCCCCCCAAAATTTGAAATTGTGCACTAATTTGGCATATAGCAATCGACAGACAGCATCTGTGTAATGTCAGTGCCTGGGAAGGGAACATTAGCTATTGCTCAGTATTTTTGCCATTTTATTTATTCATTAGTTGGCAAGTGACAATTGACTGACTACATCTGTGTAATGTCAGTGCCTCTGTAGAGAACATTAGCTATTAGGTCAGTACTTTTGATATTTTATTCATAGAAGCATTAAGTGCTACATAAACTAAATGCCACATGCAATTTTTGTAGCATATTTTAGCATGCAGTAAGTTCCATTATAGTCTGCATTTAACAGTTTTACAAAAATCAAATGTGTTAACCAGGAAGCACAAAACTTAACACCCTGTCAAGTAATGACAAAAATGTCGAGACAGTTAGCCTTTACAAACTTAAAATGTTTGCAACTGTCCTGAAACAATAAAAGCTGCATGAAACAATAAAAGCTGCATGAAACAAACAAACCAATGATCATAAAATAAATAAAGTAGGCTATAACTTAAACCGCAAAGTCAAACTAAAATAAATATACTCACTGAATTGAAATTGTTTTAAATTTTTAAGTTTATTTCTTAGTGGGAAATGTCTTTTATTGTGGAATGACTATATATTCTTTTTGTGTGTCAGATGCCCAGGCGACAGACGGGGAGCGTGAGGTGTGGAACCAGGTGAACTCAGTACTACAGGAGTCTGAGAGTATTCTCTCTGGACTACAGTCCTACAAAGGAGCTGGACAGGAGATCAGAGATGTAAGGAGTAGCAATACAAAGTAATATTAAGCTTTGGTCGGCTGTGCTGTGCTGTACACTATAAGCTGCATATATTGTTAAAATATAATAGATTATATAAGTAAAGCTGACTGCAACACATTTTCAATGGACTAATTAACATTAGCAGTTCAAAAAAAACAAGATGCTTTTGGCAAATGGCAAAAGTGTTTGTCATTGCCTGGGTAGAGAACATTAGTGATTGCTCTTTTTTTTTTTTTTTTTAGCATGTAGTACTTGAATATAGTATTTTGTAAACCAAATGCTACATTCTAAGAATCAGTGGTTTCAAACTGTGGTACAGTCCCAATGGTGGTACACACTACGCAGGCACTGTCTAGTGGTATTTGGGAAATGTATTCTAAAACTTATATAATACTTGTCTGCATTGTTTATGTTTATTTATTAAAAAAAATATACAAATCCTATGTTAGTAAGTTAGCCAAACATAGCGGGATAATACTAAATACTAACACTAAATACTAAATAAATGAGCTAGCATGCTAAATCATAAATTTCTTTGCTAATGTAACTTTTGATGTAGGTTAAATGAGCTAGCATTTTAGTAAGCTTACATCTTTTGGTGTAGTATTGTAGCACCTTTCTAGTTACTCTTATTTCTAGTTTACTGAATTTTGATTATAGCTGATGGAAGGGTCTATAATACGTAAATGCTATGCTAAATTAAATTCTTTCAAATGTAAAGGGCTCAAATTTTAGTGGGAAATCCCTGAAAGTACACTGATTTAACTCATATTGCGATACTCAGTAAGTACTTTAACCTCTTGGTCGATGCACTAGTTTTCATACATGAATGATGAATTAAAGCTTGTTCTGCTACAGGGAGACTCTGCTCCCCATACACCACACTAGACATAACAGTTAATGTAAGGTGTTCCCATGTTGTTCTATAGACGTCTGAATGTGTATGTTGTGTCCAGGCCATTCAAAACCCCAATGACCTCATCCACCAGGAGCGAGCCTGGAACTCTGTGTGTCCACTTGTCATCAAACTCAAGAACTTCTACTGCTTCTCTGTACGACTAGGTACAACTGGACTAATCTTTACTTATAAATCCTTTCCATAATAGACATTTTATTTTATTCTCTTTTTTTATGTGTGTGTGTACAGAGAAGGCGCTGTACAGCCTGCTGACGTGCCTGACATGTCCACCCTACACTCCCACACAGCACCTGGAGAAGGAGCAGGCTCTGGCCAAACAGTTCGCTGAGATCCTCCACTTCACTCTGAGATTTGATGAGCTCAAGGTATACTTCATGTTTATTCAGTTGTTGTTTTGGCAGCCACTACTAACAATACATCACTATCAAATTTTTGTCACTGACAAAATTGACAACAAATCGGGTGTAGTCTTACATGTTTTCATAGTTTTCTAAACGACAGTGTTGAGTGATTCTCTTATGTGTGAAGCATTCATTGCATTTATGGGCAAGTAAAGAAATGTGAATGATCAACTTTGTTGAATTAAAACAGGAGTTTTCAAATGCATGCAAATATTTGACCGGGGCAGTTATTTGAATTTCTAATTTTAGTCACACACCTGTTTTGTTGGGTTTAATTTCAGAGTACTGCTGCATGTAAATGACTCTCTGCAAGTTCAGAGAGACGCTTAGAGCATACGCCAAAGCTGCCCAGAGTAACACATGTAAACAAATGAGAAAAACATTTGCTTATTTTTTTTTTTTAGACCGGTGAAGACACATTGTATATATCTGATGGCTAAGCTTGATTGTCAGTAGTTTCTTAAAGAAAGAAAAAAGGCTAGTCTACTGTACCTTACGATGCATTAAACATTCATTGAACATTTTTTAGATACAGAATCCACATAAAAGCAGTCCAAGAAGTAACTTTGCTGCCTCCTGCTGGATTATCACAGCATGACATTGAGCACCACAAGCAAAGTAGAATTGTTTACTAAAATATTCTTTAATACAGAAAATGGTCCCATTTACCAGATTCGCAGCATATTAAATTCTGCCATAGTGTTACTTTTGATGTTGAAAAAATGCAATGTGTGTTTCCAGATGAGAAATCCTGCGATCCAGAATGACTTCAGTTACTACAGAAGAACTATGAGTCGAAACAGGATAAACAACATGAACGTAAGAGGCACCGAATTTAAAAAAATATATATTTATTTCCCATATTTAGAGGTATAAAATCTGCTGTTAGTTTTGTAATTGTTATTCTTGTCTGAGACTAAAATAGAACTTAAAAACAAGTATAATTACATTAGAATGTGTTAGTTTGTATTGGTGCTCCAGTTAAAATGTTTTCTTTTGCTGTGGTTGACAGTTTGATATTGAAAATGAAGTGAACAATGAGATGGCCAATAGGATGTCTCTTTTCTACGCTGAGGCCACACCCATGCTCAAGACACTCAGCCAAGCCACCACCAACTTTGTCACAGAGGTCAGTGGGAATGCTACAACTGAAATGACTGGATTTCAAGCAGTGAGAAGACACGTCTGCACTGTACAGAAGCAGGAAGAGACTAATTAAAATATATATAAAAATACATTTTTATGAATAAAGAGGAAACATTCAGAGCTCACTATGCCCAGGTAAAGATCACCTGTGTCCCACCTGTAGTGAAGCTAGAGCCGCATGTGCATCACGTGATTCACTCATGAGAGGAAATCTCCGCCCTCAGACCTGTCTACTGTATTAAAGCTGTTCTTTATACTTTTAAATTATTTGCCTAAAGTTGAACGACCTGTGAACCTCTTGTCTCTGTAATCGCGCTGTTCCGTCTGATCTGTCCCAGCAGCCCCTCCCATCCCCTGCTGCCTTTTCTTCAGGCTCAGAGCTGTGTCCCCTGCTCCTCTCTCGTGTGTCTGGCCATTAAAACTAAGTTATAGAAAGTAAATATTTTGCTCTTTTGGTTGTTTTTTTGTAAAATATCACAGATACTATCACAATATTGCCCTGTGTTCCACCGATTGAGCGCTACAACGCACGTATATTTAATTACATTTAACATCTTCATATTAGTTTTCGGACATTTAATGTTGAATAACCTTGTGATTCACCTACAAACATAAAACAAAGCCTGACATAAGGCTTAAAGTCTCCTCTGTCAGGATAAGTTAGTTACATGTCATTAAATGTAACTATTTTTACTCCATCTGCACAAAGACAAGAGCTTAACCCTTTCTTTTCCATGCCAAATGAAAACATGGCACTTGATGAATGACATGTGGTGAGGATCGTACGGTTTACATGAGTCGAACCATGAGCCCAGAACCGAATCGTCCCATCCCTAGTTTTGCGTAAACAAACCCACTTTCTCCACAAGTCTTTGTTCAACTGGCTTCTGCTGCTGTCCCTGTTCAGAAATAAGTACAGAGGTGCTCATAATACAGCATATTCTGTTATTTTATGGAAAAATGTCAAGAATCGATCATGTTTGTTTTGTGTACAGGTCAGCGGTCCATTGCAGTGTCCTGTCTTTCATTTCTCTGATTGGCTACTTTGCCTGTGATTGTTCTGCTCATAGAAACAAAACTTGCACGAAGGGGTATCAGACTTCTTTGTATAGACTTGGAATAGTTTGTCTGGCAGGTCAGGCTAGCTTAGAGTATAAACAGAGTAGCTGCTGCTGAGTATGTGATGTAAAGAGAGTTATGTGACAAGAAGCCAAGTGGTATTGGCTATTCTCCAGAGAAAGGTAAGATATGTTTGCAGAATTTCTAAATGCTAAAACCCTCCAGAAAATGAGTGCTGTAATTGTCTATTGCTGCTCCAGCAACAAGAGTCAGATACAGTAAGAAGGATTGTCAAAACATTAGCAAAACTACTAAAGTTAAAGCAACTTGCAACTTTTAGCTAATGTTTCTCTAGTTGCCGCATGCTCATTCGCTTTTATTGAAATGACTTGTGACTAAATAGAGCTAAATTTAAATTTATATTTTTGGTTTGTCCTATTTGTTTAGAACAAGACTCTGCCTCTGGAGAACACGACAGACTGTCTCAGCACCATGGCCAGTGTGTGTAAGGTCATGTTGGAGACACCGTGAGTGCAAACACATTTTCATTGTTACACATCTATTCAGGATTGTTGTTTTTGGAAAGTGTTTTTGCTAAGTGTGTTGCTTGCGGCCTTTGATAATCTCCATGTAACAGCAGATTCATTTAGCTGTTGTTTAATATTTGATTGTCCTCTGCAGTGAATACTCGAGCCGATTCAGCAGTGAGGACACGCTCCTGTTCTGTATGAGGGTCATGGTGGGGGTCATTATTCTGTACGACCACGTCCACCCCAATGGAGCCTTCAACAAACTCTCCAAGATCGATGTAAGCCACACACATAATGTTAAAAACTGAATCTGCAGTCATGTGATGTTTAAGTTTATAATGGTTTTCTTCTCTTTCCAGATGAAAGGATGTATAAAAGTGCTAAAGGAGCAGCCCATTGACAACGTAGAAGGCCTTCTCAATGCTCTCAAGTATGTTCCATCATTTTTGCTTTTGGAAACATAGCTGCGTTTAGCAAAGTCCTATGTAGGAAGCACTACAGAGGTTTTAAAAGCATAAGTCTGAATTGGTATTAAAATATGGCTTAATGTAGAACTAAATTAGGGTTAATTTACAAACAGGCTCTAAAGGATGACATAAGACACATGAAGACCACAGTGTTATTGTTCCCTGTGATTTATGTAGCTGTAGTGATAACACAATACATACATTTGCAATGTGTTGTACAGCCCTACTCCCCACAAGCTAGGTAAAGTTGCAGTGACATGTAGGGCTGCAACTAATTATTATGTTGGTACCTGATTAATCTGTTGATTATTTTTACACTTATTTGATTAATAATTGGATAGTGAAGCGCTTTTAATTGTGTCATGACCTGGTAGTCTAACGGTGACGTGAAGTGGTTAAAAAGTTGTGTTTTCTAGTTCCAGTAAAAAATCTGTGATAGTACTACAGAACAAGTACATCATTATTAACAAAATTTGACATTTTTTCCATCAAAAACACTAAATGTACATGCACATTTCTGTGGCTTTACTGCACTGACTGGGTTATAAAGCCTCCTCCCTGATCACGACATGTTCCAGAGAATATAAATAAAAATGGCGATTAATCAATTTCTAAATTAGTTGGCGATTATTATAATAATTTGTTTAGTTGTTGCAGCCCTAGTGACATGATCATCAAGAAGGCCTCCTCCTTGTTCATTATGCATGTTTTTAGTTTTTCATATGATGAGTGTACCAGGAGGCATGGTGGCAGCAGGTTCCTGCCTCTCAGCAAGGTCATGAGCTTGATCTTTGGCCAGCCGTCACACTGTCCCTCAGGAGTAGTCTGCATGTTCTCCCCGTGGTGCCACAGGTTCTCTCCGGGGACTCTCGCTTCCTCCCGCCATCCAAAGACATGCATGTGTTTGGTGAATTGGTGACTCTAAATTTCCCTATTGAATGAATGTGAGTGAATGGTTGTCTGTCTGTGTTCGTCTCTGTGTCAGCGCTGCAACAAGCTGGCCCCTGTCTAGGGTGTATCCCACCTAAGGCCCATAGTTACTAAGATCGGCTCCAGTACTTGCAACCCCTAACTGTTATAAGCAGAAGAAGATGAATGAAATTAGTGTACCAACTATTGTTAATCTGTGACAAACTGCCTTTTTGTCAGGGTCCTCTAAATGTAATGATTTTGTGTGGCCCATAATTAGGAAAAATCAGCCAACCCAGAATTTTATTTTTACAATTTTAATGCACAAGGTGACCAACATGCTCAAGGGGCCAATGTGCTTTCTAACAATTTTCTGTTTATGTCTCCTCAGATTCACCACAAAGCACCTGAACGACGAGTCCACTCCCAAAAACATCCGGGCCATGCTCCAGTAATGTCCGTCCAGTTTTGTTTGTTTTTTGTTTGTTTTTTTTGTTTTTTTTTACTCTCTGTAAATGGATATGAAGAGGATCAGTGTGACCTCAGTATGATGTATATGTTTACATTATTTAAAGATGTTAATACGTGTGTGGATCAGTCATTCCCTCCAAGTTCTGTACACTTCAGACTTTGTTAAAAACCTGAATGGCCTCTACTCTCGTGCTGTCAAAAGCACATATGATGGACACCAGTCAAGCCTTATGCTACAAGTCTCACAAAATCCCATGAGATTGTACACTCACTGGACAGATTATTACATACACCGGTAACACTTTAGAATAAATGAATAAAACATTAGTTAAGGATTAATAACTTGTTCATTTATTATTACAAAGCATTACTTTGACATTAATAAACACTATTGAATTATAAGCATTATTACTCATTTATTAAATCTCATTCAGTCAATGCATCACTATAAACACCATTGTCACTCCAGTATCTATAAACAGTTTATTCTCAAAATAATTGTTAATTATATGTTTATTAATGGTTTATCAATGTTTATTAGTGGTGACTTATACTTAAGTGTCACAGATATGCCACAGTAACACCTTAAAATAGCCCCCTCACTATTAGCAGTAATAAGCATTAATAAATATGTAATTAACAATAATTACATTCAGCTGTTGATAGATACTGAACTGCCACTGATGTTTATAATTTTGCATTGATTTACATGAGCTTAATACGCATGATTTAAACATTAACAAATATGCTTATAACTCAAAGGTGTCAATGTTGTAGTGATGCTGTAAATAAGTGTTCCTTAACTGATGCTGATGTTAAAAATTTGCATTGATTTACATATACCTATTTATTCATGAATTACACATTAATAACAATGTTTATAAATGTTGAAGTAATGCTTTGTGAGTTATTCTAAAGTGTTACCAATATTTGCATTTAGTAGCAACTGAAGATGAGTATCTATTAATATGGCAAGTGAGTGTATTTAAACATGAACTTGGATCAGCCATGAATTAAGTCTGCCTTAGATCTCCTCAGCTTGATTTTATATATTCTCATTTTTCTTATTTGATTCATAAAGATGAGAAAAATATGATGATAATTCTGTTGCAGTAAAGGGCTATATCGTTGCTGGTATGAGTTAATTTGAGTTTTTTAATGGTCAGCCATCAAACTCCATCCACTGTGAACACAAAACTTTGCACGTCCAGTGTCAAAGTGTCGATGAAGAGGTGAATGATGAATTGATATTCCCCTATACTGTTTTATTTAATCCTATTGTGCTCTGTTTGGTTGGTTCTGTCATGTTTTAAGTAGCTTTCTAAAATCTCTGTCCAGTTTTGTATCAAATGTTCTTTAAAAAAAAAACAGCCAAAAAACATTCAATCGAAATAAATTTCTTTTTAACAGCGAAATATCTGGAAAGAATTATTTTATGCATTACATCAGTTCAAGCTATTGCAAAAAGTAAGTCAGTGTGGTTACATGCAGGGAGCAAAATTCACATTATTGCTTTAGTCAGCCGCTACAGAATGGCAGTAATTAGACCTGGATAATGCGATTCGTAGCTACATATTTACCATTTACTCAGACTAAGGTAGGACTAAGCTCTGAGCTGCTCCAGTGTTAGACAGTGGCACAGAGTACTTCATGTTAACAAATGAGAACAAAACACCTCACATGCAGTATCTTTGGATGGTGGGAGTCTTGTTTATTATCATTAAATCCCACATACATATGTTTAATGTTAGTGTCTTTTCTTTTAAGCTCTGCATGTAAACGCACTGACTTTCACAGCTCTAAAACTTCAATTAGTTAAAAGATGCCTCTATTAAAGGGACTATATTGTACACATTTTACCAGTATTGTGTGACAGCAATGTACATCCACAAAGTACAACTTTGACTAGCTGTAGTACTCTCCTCTGAATTACTGTTCACCTCTGTGGAAATGTCTTGTTCTATGATACCATCAGTTAAGATGTTCAACTAGGGTCTGTGGCAAAGCAAGCGCAACAAGCTCCCTACTCCCTCTAGTGGTACATGACCATAGCATTACTTTGTCAAACTAAAACAAACTCAAAGTACCACCAAAGCATTACATAGAGAACTAAAGTTTACAGATACAATCACTTACATCAACAGCTAGGGTGCCCACAAATATTGATTCTACATTTTACACAAGGAATACTGATTAAATTGAAACTCACTTTTTATGAAATACGCTGAGCACCAATGCAAAAATTTTAACATTATCTTAACTAAAAAAGTGTCAGAACTTTCAATTTTCAAGTTTTTTTTTTTATTTTATAATTATATTTTAATGTCTACATATAGTCCCTTTGTCAGTTTGCTTTTGTACTTTCAGTCAGATTGGAGATCACCATCATCAAGCCTAATGTTACTATTTATTACTATAAATACATTCCCAACAATACAGCAGACAATCCAATGATGTCACTTAAATTCATTTTTCTGCCATACTCTTTTTCCTTAAATTTAAATCTTATAAATCGTGGAGTAGTTTTGTGTAAACTGATATGAATCCAGCGATAATTTTGCCATAAGCCATTTGTATATAATTAAGCACAGAATACACTCAGTTGACCATTACTAACTGTTTTCATATTATTTTTATTATAAATCTGCTGTTTATAATTTGTGTTATTTAGTAATATATTCAGTGTGAGTTTTATTTTGAAAGCGTTGTGTGTATATGAAATTGGTAGGTGTGACTGGAGTGGATTTCAAAATAAGACTTCTGCCCTGATGGATATACACAAGGCTCCCTGTTTGTGGACATTAGCAGCTGTGTTATGATTTTGATGTTTCCATAGAATCATATTTTTGTTGTACTTTTGGAGCTCTGATGCACTGGTTCTGTCAAAGGCTTTGTACTGAATGGGACATGTGTGGATTGATAATAAAGATGGTGCATTTTGTATTCAAAGCATGGTGTTGTCACTTTATTTTCATAATTACAAAATAAGGGTCTTACTCCTAAAACAGATGTGCTGTCAGAAAAAATAAATGTAGTTAGATCCTACAATTTATTCCCTACAGTAGATAGTCGTCAGGGGTGTCTAGTAATGAGTTAACTTTGACTCTGTAACATTAAGTAACTTTTTGAATAATTTGTACTTTTAAGAGTAGCTTTATCACAACAGATTTTTTACTTCTATTCGAGTACTATTATTTTGAAGTAACAATATTCATTACATTACTTGATTAATATTTTTTTAAACTCTTTATGCTGTGAAAAAGTGAGAAGATTTGAAATGTGTCTCTTGTGCCTCAATTTATTTTGGTAACACTTTTGGTAATTTACAACTATTAATCAGTAATAAAGCATTAATAAATATGTAATTAACAATAATATTATTAATACAAATAATAGAAACATAAACAATAAACTGTTTATAGAACCTAAATTACCACTGATGTTTGTAATTGTGCACTGATTTACATGAGCTTATTACTAAAGAATTACACAGTGTTTGAAACATATATACATTATAACTTAATGGTGTTTATAAATGTGAAGTGATGCTTTGTAAATAATCAATTACTGATTACAATCAATTACTAACTAATACTTAATGCTTACTAGTGTCAATTATTCTGAAGTGTTACAGAGGTAAAAAAAAAATAGTCATCCCAATAAGTACTCAGATAACAGTAAAAAAGTATTTGGTGAAAAAAACACTAAAGTACTAAGTAACTGTTCAGATGTATTGATGTAATCAGACAAAACATAAAATAATGGGAAAATTCTGGTATTTCCAAACAATAAACAAACAAACTAGTAAAAATAAAGGTAACACGTTAGAATAACTCACACTATTACGCATTAACTAAGTGTTAGTTAAGGATAAATAATGAGTTAATTGAGTATTTGCAAAACTTTACATTTATAAACACCACTGAGTTATGAACATTGTTATTACTGTTTCATTATTTAGTAATAAGCTCATGTAAATCAGTGCAAAATTGCACAGATCATTGGTAAATCAGGATCTATACACTGTTAATTACATTGTTAATTACATATTCATGATTGCTTCATTACTGCTCGATAGTTATGAGTTATTCGTGTTACCTTTACTTCTGCTTGAGTAATATTATTTTGAGATAACAATAGTCTTACTTGAGTACTTTATTTGGATTATTTTTGGCTACCCACCTCTGATGGTTGTCAGAATACTGCTGGAAGGAGAAGCAGACAGGAGCAATGTGTTAGAGAATAAAGCATCTGCTGCTATTAATAAGCACAGTGAAGCCGCTAAATGTCTCATGATTTAGGGACAGTGAGGAAAAGACAGGAGGCAGAGCTGGAGGAGCTGAAGATGTTGACGTTCTCTTTAGAGATAATGATAAGGATGGATAGGATTAGGAAGGGGTACATCAGAGGGACAGCTCATGTGAGATGTTTCAGAGACAAAGTCAGAGAGGCCAGACTGGCACAGTTTGGACAGATGAAGGATAGTCAATATATGCCATAGACAATAGAGATGACTGGAGGAGGCCTAGAGGAAGCTCAAAATTGTATGCATGTGATTGGCTCAATTAACAACCATAAATAACACAAAGTCTGTGGAATTGCTCCTGTCTGCTTCTCCAAACTGCGAGTAAGCTGACGATTATCTACTGTAGGAAATAAGTTACCTATCAATGAGTACTCTCATAGGTGCCATGGACCTTCTTGTCTTCAAGTGGCTGCAGCTCCTCTGACTTCTTAAAGGAGGCGTCGCTGCTCTGTGTTTGAAGGGCTCACACTCACAGTCCATGGCTGAATGACATGGAGTAATGGCACACCTGACACACACAGGAAGGAGAGGAGGAAAAACATGTTACAAAACAGGAAAAACGGACTGTTGAATGACTCTAGATTTGCAGAGGGTAGACCAAACAGATGCTGATTAAACAAACTCTCAATGCCACTGAATAGACATACAACTAATTATAACAATGGGGCAGTTTCAACAGGATAAAACTGCTTCTAGGGCAGCGCAACTTGAAAAATGTACAACTCATCAGAGATACTGAGCACTGCATGAAGCCGGCCTCATGTTTGATTAATAGTTATGACTGGTCAGGTGTAATGGATGTTTTAGTGTTAAAATATATTACATCTAGTCCAGTGTATTTAGTTGAATCTATTTATTGTTCTCTTACTTTACCTTTCAGCTTTTCCTTCCATTAAATACATTTAGGAATAAATGAATAATGTGCCCTATATAAAATGTTTCTAACTGCCTGTACCTCTTACAGTACTGTGACATCATAATTCTCCCTGTGGTTCAGCCTGTGGGCTGTGCTACTCACTGGGGACGCTCCGGTGTGATCTCTGGGATGTCCTGAGCCCCTCCACACTGAGCCTGGGGACAGGGGACCTAACAGGTCCTGGACGGACCCCTGCGTTAAACTGGGACTGTCTCAGGAGCCTCTTCACTGATTCTGGGGCCGGTGCACTGAGAAGCCTGGACTCTGATTGGTCGAGAGGGGGAGAGGACTGGAGAGGTCTGCAGTTAGACGAGAGGAACATCTGTAGGAGAGAAAAGGGATATTAACTTTTTATATGTTTGCAGTTGGGGTTTATTCAGCTAACTATCTAGAAATATATTATTAGTTTTTTTATTTAACTGCAAAGACACAGTTTTCAATGGGGAGGGGTATTATGGTGCAGTGGGGTTAGTTTTCCTCATATCTATCTCTCCTAATCCAACTTACTCCAGCCTTCCAAAGGTATGCATACAGATTGACTTGTAAATCTAAATATCCCCTGGAGAATGAGCGAGTGCGTGACTGTCCATGTACATCTCTCAGTATTAGCCCTGCAATAAACTGGAAATTGTCCAGGGTGTATCCCGCCTGAGGTCCAAAGTATCTGGGGTAGGTTAGAGTTCCCCATCTAGTAATGACATTCTGGATTGTAATACTGCACTTAGACTCCTTCTTTATGAGAGCATGTATGGTAGCCCTGCAGGGACATGCTGTGATCTATGAACAAACCAGGTGGAAATAAGTCTTGCTTGTGCTACATTGCCACTCCATTTTCTAAGTGCAAATAGATTTTTACTCAACCCCTGAAAGGCAAGCTAAAGAAAAAAAAAATTAAGTTTCTGATTGTCCACTTTTCTAAGTTAGTTCTAAGTCACTTCTCAAGCAGAAAGGCCTGGCAACTGTTAACAAAGGAAGTAGTAACATTTTTGTATATTTAATAATAGTCATACTCCCGAACCGACTGAGAAATAAAGATTTACTTCCTGCTGGCAATTTGCTGCTGCTGCTTAAGTGCTAATTTGGTTGCATATAGTTATCATTAAATGTATGAAATGATCCTATACACTTTGTTAACAGTTCAGTTCACACTTTAGAGGTACAATAATATCCTACTCATAAGGGGTTAGGGGTCCCCATTACAATCTCTAAGAGTCACAGTACCCTCTTGTGGCAAAATTGAATAACGTCCTAAGATTTTTTTTTTTCCTTGTCTTGACTTTACAGGCTCACGGCTTGTGCATGCTTCTCAGGGGCCATAAAGGGTCTGCTTTTTTTTGGAGGTCATTAACAGGAGAGAAATTGTATTTGTGCTGAGAAGATAGAGTGCCAATAGAAGGGCAACATGTGTTTTTGTGCTTGCAGTTCAAGGCTTCTGTAGAAGTCTGATGACTATGACTCAAAAACGATTTTTTTTACTTTGTACTATGAGGTATGTACTAATAGTGTAGATTGTTATTATGCATAGCGTTAATTTAGCATATTAGTACATGATCACTGACACAAGAAATATTCAAATAAACGTAACTATGAAATATTTTGTTAAAAAAGAATTAAAATAAATTTAAAATAGCGCTTTGACATATTGGCATGGAGTAAAAAGTCCTATTTCTAATCATCCAAAAGTTTTTCCTGAATATTTTAATCACATTACAGTACTAATAAAAGTTTAACCAAACCAACCCCAGTAGCTTCTTACTGGGTTATGATCAAAGCCAGGCTAACTTCTCACAGAATATTAAATACCACTGTGTCCTCTGCCTGAACTCTGCCTCCTCCCTGCTCCTAACCCATCATAATCAGCATAGTACAGCCTCCTGTAATTATCATTTTACACATGTGGAGAGTAAACACTGCTGTATAATGCATGAAGCCTCTGGATGCACTCTCGTCCCCAGAGACACCTCCTGAATGGCTGCATGCAGCGGATGATGAATATATTGTGGTGTACCAGAGATTTGGCCTTGCGCAGCTTATAATGGGCCTCGGTCAGTGTTTTGCTTCCCGGCTCTGGTTTGGAGGATTTGGCAGGAGCAATGGTGGTGATGTTGTTACAGGTGGAGGCTGGTCTTTGGGTTTTCCTGCAGAGAAACAGTTGTAAATGAACAGGTGGAACAATAAAGAGGACTGTGGGCTCTGTGGGAAAAAGATATATTGGTTATTTATAGGGGACCTATTCTGCTAAATTTACTTTTTTTGAACTTTTAACCATGTTATAATGTTTACACCCCAAAAACAGGAGTTGTTTTTTGTTTTATTCATGCATGTTTGAGTAATCCTGGATACTGAGGCACTGTCCTCCTCAAGAGCTGAAAACACTCATATTTACAGCTCTACATAGACAACTATTAAGTGCTCCTGTGTATTTCTAAAGCACATTCACTGTCACTGGAATCATTATGATCATTTCAGCACTAAATTTGGAGCCCCTATTTGTTAGCTTCATGTTGCTAATAGACATGCAAATAAGCCATTATATCATGCTCTGTCTATCCCCACCTTTTAGTACAAGCACTAAGAGAGTCTCCTCTCATGTCTGAACTCAAATCCTCCTAACTTTATTCATGTGTGAACTCAAAAGGAGAAGATCAAGAGGCAGTAGAGTTTATAGAGTGCTTTAGTCAGAGAAAGGCCTCAGCTCTGCAGTCTTTCACTGAGAGAGCTGATATAAACTACGCTGTCTGCAATGGAGTGTGGGATGATGGAGTAAACAGGCACCTAAAACAAGCGTTTTCTGCAAAGTGAAAGTAACAACTCTCCAAAAGGATACATTTTCAAAAAGCACAATATGTGCCCTTTGAAAGTATTTTTATTCTAATGTTTGGCTACTACCAATACCCCTAAATGCAGCTGGACATAAAACAAATCAGAGAGACAAAGGATAACATAAAGCTAGCCCAAAGCGTGCCAATTTTAGATAAACAGTTAAAAGTGTTCTAGGAATTTCTTATGCATAGAAATGGCTGTAATGTGATTTCAGACCCATTACACTGAGATTAGAGAATATGTGTAAATGGGTTTCACTGGCCAGAATATGATGAATATTTCTGCAGTTTGCAGACATTTTTGAATTTCATAGATTTCCAATACTTAAAGGTTAGTTCTAATGAAAAAAAAAAAAAAAAAAAAAAAAAACGATTGAAGAGAAACTCTACTTTGTCTAAATTAGTTGATTTTTAAATGCCATATGTAGTGTATGGATCAAAAATTAGAGTTTAAAATTAAATTTAACTTTATTTACCCACATGGGGAAATGTAGTTTTAGGTATCATCAAACAAACTGTTTTATCTGCCATAGACTGATTGATTGCACAGTCCTATAGACAGAGGGAAGGAGTTCTTGTGGTGTTCTGTCCTGCAACTTGCTGACTTCAGACATCCACTTGCTGGTCTTTGATCAAAAGTTGAGAAGGCACTTAGCTTAAAACTTGATGCTAGATTAATATGTGAAAAGCCAAAAGGAAAGATGAATGTAAGTATATGAGTGTGTTCACTCACGCTGTCCAAGCTTCATCCACAGAGTGCGGGTTGTCCAGGTAGTTGAATCGTACTATATCTCTAGGACGTCTGTCTGAATCCCTCCATGGGGGAAGTGATAGAGATGATCTGTGTGTTCCTGTTTGTCTTTTGGTGGAACTGTTGTTAGACTCTGGAGGTGGTTCACTGGGGAGGGCGTCTTCTAAACACAGCTCTTCATGTCCACTGTCTGCTGTGGGCATGTCTGAGTCCAACTGTGGCTGAGACCAGGAGAGCTGAGGGACAATCACGCATGTTTATTATGATACATCAAAAAGCAAGTAAGAGCGAGCATTTGACAGATTTTATTTAATAGCTTAAAATCGCTACATACATCAAAATTGATTTATTTAGCGCTTTTCAAGGCACCCAAAGCACTTTACTGTCCATTATTCATTCACAGGCAAACACTGGTGGTGGTGAGTTACCTCAGCTGCCCTGGGGCAGACTGAAAGCCACACCAACGGCCTCTCCAACCACCACCAAATACACCAATCACACATTCATACATCAATAGAGGCAAGGTGGGTGAAATGTATTGTATAAGAACATAACCTCAGAATTAACTGGTTGGAGCGGGAATCAAACCACCAACCTTCCAGTGAGCCACCTCCAGCCCAATTACTTTACAGTATAAACTGGGGCAGTGGCTCAAATTGGTATCATATTTGAAAAAGAGCAGATTGTTTACAGTGTTTGTTAGAGTCAAAAATACCCCACAATAAAAGTGCCAATGTTGAAAAGGGTTTTGATTCACATTATTTTGTAGAAGACACACTGTGCGTGTGCATGTATCCGTTTACATCCGTTTATCTGACCTACTTTATTTTACTGCAGTGCATCACATTTAAAGATAACAAAGCATCTCTCTCATACTCCCTGCTCTAACCTGTGTTGCAGACGTTCAGGATTCTGTGACGGTTGCTTCTGTGCGACTCAGTAAAAAAAATATGTCATTTGCATGGGATTTGCATGTTAACACTATAATGTTTGTCTGTGCAACCTATTTCATAGAGCAGTAGTTCGCAAACTTTGCACACCGAGTACGACTATTTGAATGGACTAAATGAAACAAAATCTAAACAAACAAATTATGCAGAGCTAAACCAGGTCTAAACCACGCAGCAGTCTACACTTGACAACTGGATCAAGCTCTAATTTTGTTTTGCCCAATACACAGTATTGCAAATAGGCAGTTAATACAAGGCTGTTGTTCTCATGCAACAAAAACACAAAACAGGCAGAGGTTTTTGTTTACATTGTGACCTCAGCTCCTAAACAGCTACTGGCTTCCTAATGGCTGCTGACTGCCCAGGGTGACAGGGGCAGTAATAGCAATATTCATTAATTTAGTGCTTTATGTGTATTTGATTATTATTATTATTATATTTTAACAATACAGACACAAAAAATTTATTGGCTTAGTTTGCAGCAGTACCGCTAATGGGAATAATAATAATAATAAATAAATAAAATAATAGTAATAAATAGATGAATCCAGTATTGTGAAAGTGCTGGCAGTACACAAAGCAAAATGCTCTGTGATATAGGTTGTATATCGAGAATTTGATGATGTCAAAACCTCACATGGAGGGCAGGGGCCAGTGTAAAGGTTACTATTTTAGATAGACCCAGTAATTGCAGAAATATTAATCATAAATCACACCAAGACATCTGCATTTTGAATCTTTAACTGCAGATTCTACCATAGAATTCTTACCTGCCTCCAGCTATATTTTAAACGACAGGCCCTTTAGAATTCAATGACATGATGTGGCAACCCATTGCTCCTGAGTGCTTTTCATGACTTCTGTCTCATGCAGAGAATAAATTAGCAATGTCAAAAATCTTAAAGAACCACCAGGTCTGCAGCCCAATTAAATGCTCCTTTTTAAGTAGTCTTTGGCTTTTATAGCATAGTCCAATTTCAATTTGTAATAATCACATTAACAAATATTCAATTACAGGATGTTACACTAAATTCATTGTGATGTTTCCCCTAATTCGATGAGCTACTTCCATCAGTTTGTGGAGTGAGAATGCCAGTCAATGGGCAAAAGGACTTGTCTCATAGAATGTCTCCTTACCACACATTCTAAACTCACCTAGATTACAAAACATTCAATACACTGCTAAAAGCTTTTCATTTTTTATAATATTCTTCAAATGCATGAACCTGTGCTGCAGTGGCCCTGAGCTGCTGTACAGTATGGATGTAGTGTCTCTTCCACACAGACTGCTCGAACTCTGAGGGGCTGTAGCTGATGTACCAGCCTCTCCTCACACACTTCCGCATCCACAGCTGGTCCAGATCCACGATGTTCTTCCACCTCCAGCTCACCTAAATACACAAAATGCTGTATCAACACAACTCAACCTTTGTATGTTAAAGTAAGAGTGCAGTGTTTTGTTTAAGGGTGAAAGTAGCTGGGATAGGCTCCAGACATGAATGAGATTAGGCAGTAGAGAATGAATGGATATTTCTATTAAATGTTTTTATGCACCTTATTTTTCTTTTTAATTAATTAGTCTTTGACCATTATTGCATGATTCAAACTGCCATCAGATGTCCTAGGATGTTTCAGATGAACACTCTTCCATGTTTCCCCTAAGCCTGAGCTGATTCTAGTGCCTACCTGTGCACAGTGGCTGAGGCTGCGGGGGTCTAAGAAGGAAAAGATGTACAGGCTGAGGGCACGGGGAAGCATGCAGGTGAAGTCTGCGGCCTGTAGGGGGAGTCGTCTGCTCACGCTGAGGCTGAGGAGCAGCAGCTGGTCTAAAGAACAGCTCTGGGTGAAGTCCTGAAGCACTGTCTCCTTCTGACTGTCAGTCCAGCGGGCGAACTGGAACAGAGAAACAACTTTAACATGATAAACTGGAGATGTATTTGTACAAACACTATGGCCTTTTCAGTCCACTCACCCATTTTGCCAAAAGTGCTCGCCTTTCTTCAAATAGCTGCATATGAGATAAATAGAAATAAAATAGTCAAACTCATAATTCCCACAATATTATTGATGAATAATAATTGCAAATATAAATAAATAAATAAATGTTACTTATTTTCATTAGGGGTCCTGAAAGTGTTCTCATAAGGTTATTTCTCTCAAATTTACATGTATCCCTCTCAGACCTATTTCATAAAATTCAGCATGTCCCTGCAGAGCCGTAGCTGCTCTCAGGCTGTAGAAAGTAAGCATGTGATGTGAGAAAAAGCTATGTGCAATATGTAAAATGTTATACTTTAAAATATAAAAATGTCACATATCGCTGCATCCTTACAGACCTGAACTATGAGACCTTAGATGAGCTAAATGGACTTTATTTAACAGTTCTAGACACATTTATAGACTATCCGTCCGGGGAGAAGACCTCTCTCTCAATGTGGTCTCCATAAGGTTTCTTCCTTACCAAGGAGGGTCTAAGTACAGCGGATGTCCTGGGACTGTTTAGTTCAGTTATTGTTTGATTGTGTGTTGAGGTTTGATTGTGAAAATTGTTTGTAAAGCTCTTTGAGGTGAAAGCTGTTGTAATATTGGGCTATATAAATAAAACTGAATGCAATTGAACTTAAAAATACCTTTAATCTATTTATTCCCTGTAGACATTTGAAGAATAATTATTTGAAGCTGCATACAACATAAAGAAAGCTCCATGGTTCATGGTCCTACAGCGTTGCAGAGCTGATAAACTGAGAACTGCACTGAGTTTCTTTCCGAGCACACATGATAGAGATACCATAGCTGTTCATGTGGTCTAAAAATGTGAGTGTGAGCAGCACTTTCACCACCAGGTGTCTCCAACAGCTACCCTAAATACAACTTATGACTAGGGGCTGATTCTTACTAAAAGCGACACAAGCATGTAAAGGAGGGACCATTTATTTTCTATGCATGCTTGCACGAGAGCAACAAGAGACACCAAGGAGCTGAGCAACACAAATCAAGTGATTCGAGCATAAATTTGAGTTTAACTCAACTTTATACAAATGTGGAGCGATAATGCCAGAGCAACTGCCGGAAAAAGGTTTGAGAAGTTATTTGAGAGGAACTGGTCCAGGCACTACTATTAGAATATATCCTATATTTTACACAATACATATTTACTACTTATGTACAAGTCTTACCTCATCATTTAGCTGCTAGTAATCTTGTAAAATCTCTGCAGAGATTTGATAGGATTACTAACAGCAACAGAAGTTTTTTTTTGTTATAGAAGAATATGATAATGTCATTACAGTTTGATTACTTCTGAAGTGAAATGTAAATAATAAATACATAAGCTAAATACCTATGGATACTTGGAAAGTATGTGTAATACAGCAGAGAAAAACTACAAAACTAATCTCCCCTGTAAACATCTTGTACTGTTGAAACTAGGCCAGAATGTTCCCTTCCTACTTTCTCAGTGAAAACATACAGCAACATCTGATAAGGCTTTGAAGGGCCAAAATCTCTTCTACAATATTAAAGATTTTCTAGATTTCTGCAGCCCTACATTCTCTCCTCTGATTGGTCCAGTGGTTCTGACCTGGCTGTTGGTCGGTGCATGGTTCAGGGGCGTCCAGGCACTTCTCTTGG
Organism: Bostrychus sinensis; assembly: GCA_020698575.1. Lineage (NCBI taxonomy): Eukaryota > Metazoa > Chordata > Actinopteri > Gobiiformes > Eleotridae > Bostrychus > Bostrychus sinensis. Next base: position 6,933,316 of record CM036257.1, on the reverse strand, counting down.
TCTGCATCTTGGCACTGTTTACGGATGTCTTTGGCGCATGTGGCATCTTCCTGCATAACCTATGGATTAAAAAATGTTTACATTAGCTTGCTTATATATACATATGTTCTGCTGTCTGACTTCATTACCCTAAGGAGAATATGTACACAATATTTAGCATTTTTCCTTAATGCTGGCACCAAAGCTTAGGATAAATATAATTCTTAAATGCTGAAGTTATGTAACCATGCTTTCATGTTTCTTCTAAGGATATAATTTTCCAGATGATAGTTCTGGCAAAGAATCAAATATCTTAGACAAAGCAGCTCTTTTGATGTCAAATTTATGCATGTGCAATGGAAACACTTTGAAACCACAACAAACAGACACTGAGCTCAGAGGAAGCACAATCTTTCACAATCTTTCATTAAGTTGTTTATGAACTAAATTGCTTTTCTTTTTAAAATATCTTAAGTGAACTCCTCTTTCCACTGGTTTTGTTTTAGATAACAACTTGTCCCTCCAGGGCTACTGTAGGTGCTCTCTGGCTCCAGAAACGAGGACTGAGGTGAAGAATTACAAAACTGTCCCTTTAAAGAAAGATTATATTGACTGCTACTACTTTGACTACTACTGCAGCAGTGGCTACTTAAGTAGTTTACCACCACAAATATGCTACATGTGTGTCCTAAATGTAATCTAAACTGTAGTGGAAGAAGTGCTCAAAATCTGAACACAATTGAAAGTACTGTCACTTAAAGTAGAGTTTTCTTAAGTACAGGATACTTCTGAAAGTTGTTTTTTGTAATTTCACAGCAAAATGTACTACTACTACTACTTGTACCTACTACCAATACTACTGCAGTAGCTGCTTTTACTACTAATACTACTACCTTCAATATAACCCAGGACGTCTGGTTGGCGAGCATGCTACCTACCCTGCCACCAAGGACAGAACAATACTTTTACTCATTCATTTAAAGAATAAACCTAGGTAAAGTAACAAGTTTCCATCATATATTTAATCAAGTAAAATATATATTATGTATTGAAAGTAGATTTTTAAAGAAAAAGTACCTAGATAAAGTAAATTAACTACTACTGCTACTATTATTGCCATTGCACTATTTCTACATAGCCAAACCTAGAATCAACCCTATATCCTAGGGTTGCAAACATTCTACCAACCAAGGTCAAAAATACTTTGCTTTAAAATGTACTTTATTAGAGAAAAGGTATCTAGTTATAGAATCCTCAACCACACTTCCTCGACACATTCCTCCCCTGGTGTAGGAGAAGAGTGTACCTCAGACGGTACAACACACATCAGTGGTATTCAACTCACCATTAGTCGTCCCGTGGCAGAGAGAATAAATCCACTCTTTTGGTGTGCATTCCCCAAGGGCTTTGTGTCTCTAACTCTTTTCCATTATGTCCCCGGTCTGTCCCAGTGCAGAGTTTACCTGTTGCCATGGGAACGGCAGGCGGCTGTGATGGCTGCTGTCACATGCAGGAGGGAGGGGGCAGGAGGGGGGAAGGGGGTGGGGCTGTGGAGAGTGCAGGCATCAGCAGCTAATGATGACAAATGTAGTGCACAAGGTCTGACTCTGCAAATGCTCAGGACACTCTACAGCTCTGGTTCTCGTCTAAGGCTGCATTTCAGAATGGGAAGAACGGCAGGAAAACTGTTTACATCACATTTATAGAGATACAGAAATGCAGCATTTTGCTCTTGGTTTACAGAACGTGATATTTGGTAAAGAGATTTTTGCTTTGGGACACACAGAACAAAAACTATTTGTAAAACGTCATTACATATCAATCAAATCTAATCGTATAAAAAATATTGTGGGTTGCACAGTTGTACAAAACAGAACCCAATTCATTAATCTTCTGAAGCCTATCCTAAAAACTATGGGCTTTAGGCGGAGTGCAAACTTTCACAATGCCCAATTAATTACATTTTGAGATTTTAACAAGGGGACACCAATAAAGTCTTGGCATACTGTTTTATTGCCGTAATATGCAATCTTGGGTATATTTAGCTCAATATTGTGTTACCCATCCTAAAACATTACAATGACATCATAGAAATTAAATTTATTATATAATTTGTAGCAGTGTTAACCAGCTTTGCAAGATAAGTTATAAACAGAAAAATATCCTACCATTTTGTTAGTTAAGTGCCCCGTTGCACATTACTTTTTACAGTGCAGTTGTAGAAGGAATCTTTTTTCGCCGCAGTACTACAAGTGAAGACTGGTGGAACTGGCAACATTGCTCCTACAACAAACAAGAAAAGACAAACTGAGCACTGCTGGAGGAGAAGCTCATGTTAGTTACTCAAAACCACAATTTAACATGACATGACACATTTATGAACTGAATTGATTTAGTTTCTTTTTTTTTTTTTTTTACAAGTCAGCATCTCACCTACATCCCTTGGATTTGTTCATAAACTGCAGGGCTACTGTAGGTGCTTGCAGCCTGTAGAAACAAATGTGAGATGAGAAACGGCATTCTGCAATGTTATTACTATAAATGCTATACTACATTAAACTACACAAAGCATCTTTGAAATGACACCATTTGTTTGGGGTGATGTTTTAAACTAAACTTGTATTACCGTCCTGTGTATTAGCTCATAAAGTGCAAATTATTTCTTTATACCAGCCTAAATGAAACTATTAAGGAATTCAATCCAGCTTTGATGTTATTTTAGTAAAGCCAAAAAAGTATTAGCAGTAGTAGGGGTCTCTGTGGCAAAAAAAAAAAAAAAATGCACTGGACTGACGGGTTTTTCTGCCCATAATCCGTCTGTTGTGTGCCTCTATAAGCGGTTTTTTTCGGCCTATTTCGCAGGCGACCGGTTAAAAGTCTCACCCAGCAGGCGCAGAAGTTTCTCATTCAAAAGCGCTGAAAGCCTGCTCCTCGTCCTCGGATGGGCGGTCGCGCACAACACACAGAAAACCTGCTGTGAAGAACTAGAGGGCTACATCAGGTTACACGCACGCACTACCGGAAACAAGGGTAGTGTCATATCAGAATAAAAGCACAATACAAATTATAGCAGTGCATTTTTTTTAATTATTCCAAAAAATCGTATGTTCCTGAAAATCCAGACTCAAAATTGTAGCTGTAATATATGTAAGTCTGCACTATGCACTTTTTCAGGCAAGCCACCCATAGCACAATACTACCAACAGATAACTTAAGTGGTTGTATAAGCCACTTTAGTTAGAAGTTAATCTGCAAGCAATAAACAAAACAGCCTGTAGCCAGAGGAGTTTCTGCAGCAGTTAGGGCGCCAGGTATTACAGGCCCCAATACACACTGCTTGTACATAAGGCACATTATAAATAGGCTACTGTCAAACAATGAGTATAAGAGGTCTTTATTTTAATCATAACAGAAATATTTAAAATTATTTATAGACTTTTAGACCCTGGGCAGAGAGACCAACATTGTATTGGGGTTTCACTGATGTGACATCTTGTATAATAACATACTCTTCAAAACCTTTGCATTTTAATTTGTCTTGAGATGAAATTGTATGCTATAAGTTAACCCAATATACAAATTATCTATAGGTTAGCTAAAATTAATTGGCTAATGCCTGAATATTTTGCATCCATTTAGATAAAAGGAGCACAATAATAAACCACAGTAGCTCCAGGTTTTGTCAAGTGAAATTTAAAACTTTTTAATGCGATTTACATTTTAATATCAGCAAAAATATGATTTATTTGCTTATAAATACATATTTTCTGTGCAACTTTTTGAAGCTCAATTGATGTTTTAAAACCCCAATACAGATATAAATAACTCTAATGCTTCATTTCAAATTCACAAGATAAAATCAAACATTTTAATAAAGTATCTTCAATAAGTATATTTTAAACACTGTAAATGTGGTGACAAGATTCGATGCTTTTAAGACCTTGGGCCAACCCTGCAAACTATGTTCTACATATTTACAAAATAAAAATTAAATGCTATTGATCTCTTTTATTTACTATGGACATACCTATGTGCTTACTTGGGTGACTTTATTACTAAAGTCTGTCCCCGACAAACAACATTTTTGTCTACAGCCATGCTCCTGGGCAAACAGCAAGTCAGAAAATACTATCAGAACCAAACCATTAACACACGATACTCTGAAGTGGACCCACCGTTTGTTTACGTGGCTTTGAGTTTGAAAGTGTTTACCGGAAGCTATTTTCAAAATGGCGCGGGCTTGACACTTGAGCAGAGCCGGGAGGAGATGGAGGAGGGGTCCGGCCGGAGGAGGAGAGCAGCCGAGCAGCAGCAGCAGGAGGAGGGCGAGGAACATTCACTCATTGTTATCAACTCGAAGAGCGGCGGAGACCCTCGGTGCTACACGTGAATTTTCTTTCAAACGCCCAGGTAAGGTTAATCTTTATCAGAGCGGTTTTCCCCCTCAGTGTGTGACCGACCGGGCGGCTGCTCCCACCGGTGAGCCACCATCGCTGCTCCCGGCTCGGTGCGCTGCTCACACCGGTAACAGCGCTCGCTCTCTCCGCTGCTCCGTTTGCACGCTCACTATCAGTCAGGATGAAGTAACCGTCATCTTTTGTTTCTGACGCCCTGCTTGATGCTCGTATCAGAAATTACCACCTGCTTTAGTCGGAGAAAGCCTTCCAAAGAAAGAAAAGAAACCAGCCACCTGGAGCTGGTCGGAAAAACAGAAATATGGCTTATTTTACCGGGAAATGATTAGGTGAATTGGGCGCTCGGAAGTAAAGGAGGAACCGCTTAATACGTACAGAGGAACAGGTATGCTAACAGCGGCGCGAAATTAGCTGTAAACACTAAAACACTCATGGTTTTATTAGCTTATTGTCCTAAAGCAGACGCAGGTGTGTATAGAAAAACAGTATGTAAATTAAATATGAAAATAGAAGGCTACGTGTAGCTTGTCATTGAAGGACAGCCGCTGCTCTGTGGTCGTCATGGGTGTAGCCTGCTGTGATGGAAAATTAGCTTAATGACATGCTAAAGTAAATAAAATTTTAAAAAAAGTCTAACATTAGTAATATTTAATACAAGTAGTTAAATATATAAAAAAAATTAAATAATATCAATAACAATGATATATTCACATTTCGTTCATTCATTTCTTAATTAATGTGTTATGTCTTTCAAACTATTCATATGCTACGCTTGTTTTACTAATTAGCGTAAATTAAGCACAGGTGTTCGGAAAATGGCGGACTGTCATGTCATTTTCTAAAATACCTATTACTGAACATTTTGTATCTAGTGTTCCCCGTAATTAAAAATATTTTAGGGGCCCACTATAGTCTAATTTTGTCCCCGTTAGTCTAAAACTGAACTTTTCCCAATAAATACATAAAACTTAACAGTATACTGATGGTACATATAAATAACTAAATTGTAGGCAATAAAAAATATTTAATATGGTGTTTACTGGAATATTTTTGACACTAATATTAATATTCTAAAACAAAATTAATAAAGAATACAAAAGATAAATGAAAAGCTTTAAAGTGGCTAAATATTTTAAGTTAAAAAATGTATAGCCTATAAGATTTAAAAAATCTGGATCTGAAATGGTAGACATTGTATAAATAATGCATATGATAAGATTGATTATATTAAATTTTCCACCAACCAAATGTGTTGTTCTTTCATTTTATTGTATATTTATTATTTATATAAATTTTTGTCCTAAAGCTAAATAATGCTTTTGTTCACGACAGCTATTAACCATAATAGAAGACATGGTATTTATAATTGATTAAAAAAAATAAATAAAAAATGCATCCAAAGGTAATTCATTTGTTTTTTTAATGGAATTTTTCACTTTATTTTGTGATTATTTTTTTTTTCCACAGAAGGTTTGACCATTGTCTCCGTCCAACGGCCATCATTGATTTGTGCACTGTGGCAACACAGGGTGGAGTATCCGCAGCATCTCTCATGTGATGGAGGGTTTTCTGACACAGCCATGGATGCTGCCGGTGTGAACCATGGCTACACTAAATCACACACGCAGACTGCTTCTGTGTGAGCTGAAGAGACTACCGGACACACCTTAAGGTCAACGTTTTACTCTCAGCAGCAAAACCAGGTGTTTTTTACTGTAAGGACCAGTCATGGGTCTCCTGTGGGTGCTGTCTGTCTCGATGCTGGCTGCCTGTGTGGCCATCCCGATGGACGCCGCCGCAGGAAGTCACAGCCTCTTCACCTGCGAACCAATCACCCTTCGAATGTGCCAAGGGCTGCCTTACAACTCCACCTTTATGCCCAACATACTGAACCACTATGACCAGCAAACGGCAGCGCTCGCCATGGAGGTATGGTACACTACATAATGCTTTGAATTAGAGTTGCAATGTTTTAATGTTGGCGATGAACAGTGCCAATGAACACTTTGGACCAATATGTCTTGAAATGTAACAGTTACAGCCAATATCAGTGATTTAATACTATTCTCAGCCCAATCAATTCTCATTAAATTAATCTAGTTGAACTTAAGTAACAGACCAATCAATATTTATATTAATTCATTGTGGCATTTTGGTATTTCTATTAAAGAGAGACATCTTTTCTCATTGTCTGCTGTAGAATGCAGCTTGATCATTGCCCTTGATGCATACCTTATCGTCAAGCTTAAAGGTCGAACATGTTTTATTAATCTTCATTCTCCATACAGTGATTTATTATACATCTGTATTTCTTACTGGCTGCAGATAACAATGTTTTGCTCATATGTATTGAATGCTTATAGTATGTGGCTAAGCTTTGGACAAGAAGACTTATCCAGTATTTTTTTCAGAAATACATTTTTTTACCATTTTTGTAGTACGCCACAAAGGTTAGTGCAACTTGATAGCAGTAAATCTGATGGCTGTAGGGCATTTAACAGGTAACCATGTCTGAATAAATATTTGACCATAACTGATGGACCATAAGATGATGGATGTTTAGCTCTTATCAGTTTTGGAAGATAAATGGGGAGTGGCTGTTTTTGTCAGTGGTTAGTGATTGTACTATATATGAAGAGTCAGAGAGAAATAGGCAATTTTCCTCACTGTAACATTGTGGGTTGTGTTCAATTGCAGGACTGACAAATTCAATTCACTGTAGACAGTTTAAATGTTCACCAATGGGCAAACGCTTAACCCATTGCACCAGTGTTGCCCCTATAAGTGACAAGTGTCATTATGAATTCTGCAATTTTTTAAAGTTATTATGTGCAACATAAGTGGAGCAGACTGCTGGGATTTCTGCTTGAATTAAATGATGACCAGAGATTTTGTTGGACTTTGTTTATCTATTGCAATGCTTTATTATGTTTTAAGACTCTGAAAAACTATCCATAGCAAAATGGCGAACAATAGCACTTTTTATTTCCCATTGCTAAAATTTGCCGGCAACCATAAACGAAGAAAAGATAAATGCAAAATGCATTTTGCTATGTTAGTGATAGTGAATAATATTGCAATATTTCAGATATCATTTAGCTCTAGCTCAAAGGAGTGCAGAGCCACAGACGCCATCCTATGATTTCCTGTTTCTATTTTTTGCCTTTTTGACAGCGCTAGTAGACAGGAAATGTGGGAAAAAGAGGATGACTCTCTTCAAAACAGCAGTATCTAATACTTTTTTTTATATTTTATTTTTGAAACTTGCATTTATGAAAAAATAATGTTTTGTTTTTTTCCTTTTCTATTTAGTCAGTTGTTCTCACCAACAGCTTTGTTCAGCCTTATATTTGAACCCAAACTGCACTCAACTCACCCAAGTGCTAAAGTACACTTATTTAGGACGCCCACCTCTTTTGACAATGGATTTGCCTCTAGTGGAAACATGCCTATGGACATATGACACTGTGACTTGAACTTGATCTGAGCTACCTCCAGTCTTTCCCATTTGGAGTGTTGTCTGCTGCTCTCATGCACTAAGGCTTAGAATGCACAATGGGCTCACAGATTGTACTCTGAACACACTAACCTACTTTGATTTAGCTTTTCTGGCTTCGGGCACAGGGAGTACTATGAAAACATTACGCCCAAAATTAAGTTTTAATATTGGTCCCCGAGTCCTTGGAGCATATTGAATTATTAAAATCGCTTTGTTGTCCTAAAGCTCCACTGGTCTGCACATCACACAGCATTTAGCCAAAGTCACTTTACATAACAGGCTTTCGGACAGTGGGCTAAACAACAAGTGGTGATTATGCTCTTGGTGGATTAGTGCTTGTGTATAGTCCTAGTTTTATTGTTTTGATTCCTCGGATTATCTAGATTTCCCGTTGACAGTTGAGGCCAGGTTATCCTCTTTAAAATTTCAGACATTTAAACTCAATCGTGGAGCAGATGTATCACCTCGTTACATTAATCCGCCTTCGAGCAATCACCAACCAAACTCCACCAAATGTCAGTCTATGCTCCGTTTGCTGCTCGGACATCTAAATTTATCTGCTTTAATCCCTTCTGGTATCATGTTTCTTCACTTACATCCACCCACCCCCCCACCCACCCCCCAAGCCACCCCCCAAGCTCCACAGCCGGGCACAGCAGAAGAGAAGTATCCAGCTGGCCATCTGTGCCACGACAGAGACACCAGAGGAGAGACGGAGGGTTGTGTGCCATGAAAATGTAGGATTATGTAACCTCTGAACGTGCCCTGCCCAGATCTGGAAAACAGCCGTGCATCACAGCTGTACGTCTCCACCCTCCTGCCCCACTCCTATGCCCATGTTGTGCCCTTTTTGTTTATATTTGAATATTAATTATCATAATCAGCCAACACTAAAACTTGCAAATTATTGGATTAATTGTGTAATACTGGTCCAGACAGCACTTTTTATCTGGTAGCTTATGAAGTTGGGCAAATGCATTACCAATTTTGCACTTTCAGTGGGCACATAAAAGCATAATATGCGTTTGACTAAGACGGTTACATGCATTTAAAAGTCTAATTGTATTCAGACTAATACTACTTAAATTAGTACTAACTGATTTTGACATCTTCAGACCTCTTTGTAGTATAATTATTTGAAGTTAAGCTGGTTTAAACTGATCAATAACAACATATAAAAAATTTACATGGCTCTGAAATTTTTTGCTAAATTCCAAATCATTTCTACTCTTGGTCTTTGCAAGTAATCAAATATAATATTCATTTTAGAAAAAGTGGTACCAAGGCATCACTACTTGCTACTTGTTTTCCACCAAATCATATCATCCTCTTTTATATTCAGTCACTGTTAATAATTAAAAATATCCCAAAACACTAGGGTCAGTCTAAGTTCAGGGCTGTTTTCCTCTGCTCTTAATTAAATGCTCACTGTTTGGGGATTTTATTAAAAGTAGTGCACATGTGGAGTAGTGTTTTGTATAGTGAACATGATAAGCAAAAATGGTAATAAGACAGCTATGACCCAGTTTTAAACTCCTAATAGTATTTTGTGAAAGAATTGGCAACACCATTTCTGGGTTTATTTTGCCCTATAGAAATGGGACAGCATTATACCTAATTTTCTTTTTTTACATTTATCTTTAAGCCCGTTGCTCCACCGAGTGACCCTATGCTATTCATGAGAACTGGTTTTAATATTTAGATGTATTAGCCACAGAATATGAATGGCAAAAAGATAACATTTAGTATTGATGTATTCTAAATGAAAATGCATTACTCTCTGCAAATGTTGAGTTGTAACTGGTCCATTGCGCTGTTGTTCTGGGTTTCCTGACGTTTCATCAGTGTGTGGGTTCCGGTGCACACAGAAGCACTCCTGGTTTTGACGGTGTTCACTTTCATTAGTCATGGCTCCACAATTAAGTCTCTTTTAGTGCCTAGAATTGCTCATTGGGTTTTGGAAAACTCATGGAAACCAAAAAGGTTTCGAATGAACGAGATTGAGGCTCTGTTTGGCTCCTGTTTTCTGATCCATTTCATGGGAGAATTCAAAGCTTCTTAGATGTTGAAGGCAACCAAATGAGAATTGACAGTTGATTTGAAAGAGAATTAGCTCCCGTGAATGGCCATGATAATGATGATGAATGCCTCGCACCGTGGAGAAACTGGAAGTTGGACGAGAACCAACGCCTGCCGTTCTTGCAGTTTTGTTCGAACCTCCTGGAGTGGTGTCTCTTGGTGTTTCTTTTTCATGTCAAACATTCATGGCTTTCTGAATGTTTTTGGAAAAGTGGGAGCAATTTGTCTTTATATCGTTATAAACTCTACTTCTTTGTAGCTAAGAATTTATTCTCAAATCACTGTCTGCTCATGAGCTCATGACCATTTTTCATCCATTGACAGGAGTAGACTCGCTGAGCTTGAAACTGAAGTAGATTTTTCTGCACAGAATCTGTCATTGTTAAGCTGTCTGCTCACACAAAGAACGTAATTTTAAAACAGGATTTTGTGTTCTACTGCTCATCCTCACTGACCGCCAGATGACCTCGCTACCAAAGTGGGACAGAGCCTTGAGGCTGGAAATTGGCTATTTCTGTGCCACAATGATACTGTGCCACATTCTATTTACAAGTGGCAGCATGGCAGATTTATCTGACATTACAAAACATAGAAGATATAAACTTACAAGTTTGGAAAACCCCTCTTTTAAGTATGGAAACTGGAGTCCCTCAAGGCTCTATACTAGGTCTGCTGCTTTTTAATGCACCTAACACTTATAAAAAAAAGTTTTCGTGCAGAGATTGTGCTGTTGAAGGTATATTAATCTAAAATTATGGTTAAGGACATTGTGCAGCTCTCAAAGTCAAAAGTTTAACATTTAAGATTTTACGGTCTTTGTAGGCAGTGAAGAAGTGACAGTAAATTATGCGGGAGACGTGAGATTATTTGGGTCCAGAATTTAACTTACAAGGCCAAGGGGAGCTCTGGTTGCCACATTATCTATCAACTGGGCTATACTGCAGCTTGACATTTTTATAAAGAATACCTTCAAAAGATACTGTGATATCTGATGTTAATTTAAATGTAAATGGTGTGTATTTTAAAAAACTGTGAGTGAAGTTTGTAGTAAGTTAAGTGTAGACAGTGATTGCATGTGTGTTCAAGGAAAGACAGAGCAAGCTGCAGATCCTTATTGCATTAGTTTGATAAGAGCATTTACATGGAGCCCAAGCCAAGCCCACAAATCACTTTGATGGCAGTGAGATAAAAACGAGGAGTCACGTGAATGTTGTTGTGGGGAAAGATTCACTCATGAATTCCAAACAAGCTAGGGTTATTCATCCACTGTATGTCACCAAATAGTAGTGTTAACATCAACATGGTTTAATTAACTGTTGTTTTGAACCTGTCAGGTCCCATTCCCAGCCATTTCCTCCGACTCAGCCTCTTGTCTCATGTTTACAACATTTACCGATAAACTGTGTCACGTTACAGCTCCTCCACAGAATAACCCAGATTCTCCACCCTTCACCATGTGAAAGGATTTATGAAGAATAGAGAAGGTGTAAGTTTCAGTAAAATGCTGATGAAGCTCTCTAATGATAGCGTGTGTAAAACTACAAAACGTGGCGTGTTTAACTGGCTCATTGTGTTTGCTAGTAAAGATGTCCCCTGGCACAACATGCACTCATAATATGCTCTGATAAGTCCTAGCCAGTGTGACCTTAGGTATAAAAGACCCGATTGTTTTATTTAATGTCCAACACGCTGTTTATTGGCGGCACGAGTAGAGAATCCTGAGAGTTAGCCAGCTAACTCCGAAGACAGGGATGTTCCACTGTCAAAGCTTTTTTCAGATTGTCTCTTAGCAGTGAATGACACGGCTGACTCTCCTCCAACCACCACCACTGCCCCCCTCCGCCACCTCCCATCTCTTTTGTCCTCCCCCCTCCCCCGTTTTCACCCGTCGCCCAGGAAACGCTCCCAATTGTGCCGTTAACAAAAGCAGCAGAGGGCTTTTTTTTTCTCTTTCCTTGCCTCCCGGGAGGTGGTCCTCTCCACCCTGCACTGTGACCTCCCCGAACTCTTTCCCGGCTCTCTCCTCCCTGTTCCTCCTCCTCCTCTACTGCTCTAGTGATGCACCGCTCGTCGCCGTGGAGCAAGCGTAGAAATGTAGAGAATTGGAATGGCAGAAGTAAAGGGAAAGATGGCTCAAGAAAAGCAGGTGGTGAAATTTAGCTGGCATTACAAAACATATTAAGTATAAGCTTGCGAATCATGACAGGAGGAGTTCCACAGGGTTCTATAACTGATCCACTTTGTTTCACTTATACCTAAGCTTTCTCCTAGATGCAAATGTCAAAGTTTATGTATGTGAAATTATTTGTGGGGACAACTGTTTGCAGCTAGTTCAAAAAGTTTTAACTATAGTGTTATAACTAACATTGATGTACTCTGTCAATGCACCTCTTGTTGCTATGGGGTATAGAAATCTGGTGAATTAATAGAAGTAACGGGGTAAGGATTAAATGGTCATAGAAAAGCAGATGTAACCACTGATGTGACATAACAGCGAATAGAAGCGTGCAAGCCCTGAAAATCCATGTTTTAACAGGAAGACCAATCCTACAGTAAACAAGATGTTTTTAAATAAATGCTACTTGGTGTTGTAGATAAAATTGTTTAAGTTAAAGGATACAGACCTATGAGTTATATGTGGTGTAGGAGAGTTGCTAGCATTTGATGCATAAACTTGTACACTGACAAACTTGTCTGCCATGGTTGTGTTATTACTTAATTACATAACTTAAGAATTCAGTAATGTGATAATATTCTCCACCAAAGCAGTGACTTAGGTGTGGGTTACCAATTGCAAAAAAACAGTATTGTTTAGGAAGAACTTTTATGTGTGTGTGTGATTTGTGGCATTGGTAATTTTATTAACTTTTGTAACTACCTTACTCTTGTAATTCAGCTCCGTTGCCTTGGAGCATGGCTCAAAAATGCTGAGAATTGGAATGGAAGAAGTAATTGGTGAGGAAGAGCAAAAGATGACTGAATGAGAAGCGAGTGGGGGATGATGGTCAACACAGAGGAGTTGTCCTTTGTCAGACGTTCATCTGTCACAGCATCTCCACAGCTGACTCATTAAACACTAATTACTTTAGCATTAGCAGGCTACATGCTGCCCTCACCCACTGTTATTAATAAATAATATCCCAACTAGCTTCAAAACATTAAGTTAAAAACTGGGCTCACACTGTGGTCAGGGCTGTTTTCTATTTCTATTTTCCATTTTTTAATATACTAAACATTCACAAACTTCTGCACAAGCATATCTACATTTAGTGAACTTTAAATTGTAATAGTCATATGTGACTGAAAAGGTTTAATTGTCAGTGTTGAGATGCACTGATGACTAGCCTCTACAGTAGACTCCACACTTTTGCCTGGCTGGTGGACTTTACCTGTTGCAATTCATTCGGTCTTTGTTGTTCATTTTTCCACAAACTTACAGTGGTTTTATGTTGGTCCTAATATTAACATATCAACAGCCTGACCATGTCATTGGCTGTTTAATGCTGACACTCACAGCTCCCACCAAGCTGCTTTAAGGTCACCGCCAATTTCAATACACACTCTAATAGTGACTTTTTTGTTTCACTGTCCTTCCTCATTTTGGGTCTACATTATTTCTCATGTAAACTGCCTTGTTTTCATTTGGCAGTATTAATACTACTAATAATATAATTATTTGTAGTATAAAATGCTAATAAGAAGAAACTGATAGTTAACATGCTAATTGTTTGATTTATAAGTCTCAACTGTGTCATTTTGACTTTATACTGCTCCTTACTGAGTACTGCTGAACCTCCCACCTTGATCACAATAAGCCTTGTAAATGCTGCAAAAGTCCACAATAACCACAATATCTGAGTGCCGAAGTGCAATTAACACAAATTCAGATGACTGTCCCATTCAAAGAAAGATGGTTTATATGCAATTTAAAACTCCAAGTATAACTGGACTAATGCAATAATTAAAATGTCTTTACCTTAATGTATACATACTGATTCATGTATAACCAGATAGGCTGTTGCCCTTCCCTAAGTTCATCTTGATAAGCACAAATGTTAATTTCCTCTTCCACTGCTTGTCTGAATGTGTCTGAACCTGCCTTTTCCACAGTGGCATATTACTCCACATTTGAAGCAATCAAAAATCCCCAAAAAACCCCATGAATTCCTAATGACAGAATCAGCGGGGCTAAAATTACATTAGCATACCCCCAGGCTAGCAGACTTGTGTATTACAGACTCGATTCTCTTCACATAGCTCAAAACACTCAATCAACTATCGATTGGACCAGCAATTTCTCAGCTGTTTTTACAAGTGCTTCCCATGGAGAGGGTGCAGATTTGCGACAAGCCATATGTCCCATCCCATGTAATAAAATGGCTGAATGGAGATCCTGAAGAGATGGAGGAGGGGAGCCAGGGCAGAATATAAAAATAGAAAACGATGAATAGAAATGAATTGAAAGAGTAGCTCTATGCAGCCCATATATTTATTCAACGGTCTCCTGTGAGCCTATTCTCAACTGTGGGACTTTGTTACGTGGAGCATATCTGTGGCCTGCGGGAGTGAACAGCGGAGATGCACGCTTGCTTTGAGTGAATTAGATCATGTTTGCTGACAGGGTTCACTGCTAAAGCAATAGAGTGCTCCATAGATACATAAAAACATTAGGAGCTTACAGTCAGTACGGTTACATGCACATGGTTAAACTTGTTTGTTGGTTGTTTCGGTCCATTGTGTCATGAACAATTACGAGAAAATTTTACTAGTATAGCTTATGATGCTTGCAGATTTTTAACATGAGCATATCTGATACATGTTCTGCATGTAGGTAAATGTACTGAGTGAGATTTCTGCTTCACTGTTTGTCTCCAGAGATTGCCACACACTACATCCTAGCTTCTGTCGCCTTGTTGCCGGCTCGGACTGTAGTGTAATGTTACCGAATCTCAAAAGGGACCCATTCAAGCAGCTTGTTCTTCACAGTAGCTTTTATTTAGCACCAGAATTGTACCCACAGCCTCTCTTTTCTTACTCTTGTTTGCTGAAGGGTCATTGGTGTGGGTGTGTTTTCGCAGAGCCTGTTGTCGGCACAAAGAGAAACTGCTATTGTATTTCTGCTATTGTAACAGCTGGTCTATTTTGCAATTAAAGAAAAAGGGTTATAAACTGAATGGACTTACATTAATGACTAGGGAGCAAGTTTTACCTTAATTTAGTCAAACAAAAGGAGAAAAATACATTTACAAACTCAAAATGTTTCCCATAACATAACAAAATCTTTACAAAATGAATTTAAAAAAACATATCGCAGAGGTATAAAAAGATTTGCAATAATGTAAAGGTAATTAATACTTAAACACTGTATTCCAGTTGTTCTCAAACTGTGGTATGAGCTCCTGGTATTATCCAGGCTTCTTTTTACTTTTGCATTTCAAATCCTGACAGTTTTACTCTGCTCTTGTTAGGGCTTAAATTTGAAGTGTAGGTCTGACTAGTTCAAGTTTAGTCCTAGTTTAGAGCTTTGTTCAGCCCTAGTTTAGTCCTGGATTACTCCTAAAGTTGATCTAGTTTAGTCCTGGTATATTCCTAGTTTAGTCTTGGTTTACTTCTAGTTTAGTACTGGTTTAGTCAAGATTTAGCTCTAGCTCTGATGCTCAACCACAACATTACGTTCACTGAAAGGCGACTCATTTTTCTATGACTCACAGTACTCAAGTGCAGATCACTGTATCATACAGCTGTGCCCAGTGAAACGTGAGCTCCACATTTGTGCAGAAATGATGTGATCGAGTGCTTGATTGATCTGCGTTATGACAGGCGTGTAAGGAACCTAAACGGATGCACTCAACAGCCTACATTAGACAGGCCAACATAAATCTGTGGTGTCATCTGCCCCACACTAATGCAGTGAAACTGACCTTTCAGTGTTTATTGTGCCACCTGTCTCTCACAATTGTATCTTTTCCACAGAAGCCTCAGGAAGGTGACGACTGTGTAACTACAGATGCATGAAGGCTGGGGTTGGCTTTAAGACATGGCAGAGCAAAGTGATACATTAAACTTATCTGTGGGGCTACTTAAAATTATAATGTTTTTTCTCCAAATTCTCACACCAAACACAGATTCAGAAAGTGACTGCAATGATAGGGTGGCCTTATTTCTAGATTGCCAAACTGGGACACCAAACCCTTAACCCACTGACGAAATCATGTCCTATGCACTCAAACTAAACTATTCAGAATCCAGTCCGTCATGTAACTGTACATTATAGGTGTATATGGCTTTGGTTTTAGTATATTATACTTAGCAATACTGTTTAAAAACTAGCTGTGTTAGTGTTTTCTTTTACTGAAAAATATCTAATAAAAAACAGGATCAAACACTGTAGTTTACAATATTTTTTCTATATTTTATTAAAAATAAATTCTGGCAGCACTTTTATTTTGTTGCTTATTTGGAAAAAGGCAACTTGTTTGTGAAATACAATGGCAGCATTCACCATTGACCCGTTTCATAAAATTTATTGCATGTAGTGGTGTGCAAGTACATAATCATAAATAATACATATTGCTATATCGTCAGGTGTATTGTATCGCCAGATTCTTGCCAACTTGCAGCCATAGTAGTTATAGAGAGTATAGTATAAAGCATATAGTAAAAACATGTCTACTACAGTTTGGACACCTAAGGCGCATTTCCACAGGGACGGTACTGCGCAGGTCAGGCCAGTTTGGGGGAATTTCAACTTCCCAAAGCGGTCCCAGAAAGTACACCAAACCATGCTACATTTAGCACCCCTCGGCTAGGGGTCCAGCTCTGGGATCACTTGGGGCCACTTTGGAAAAGGTGGCGATACACACTGCTGAGAGTTAATTGGACAAGAGAGAATTCACATTCGGGCACAAAACAACAAGCCAAAGGACGTAAATAGAAGGGAAAATTTTATTTTTAATCAAATGTGTTATTGTCCTCGTGATAAACAGTCATATTCCAAGAGAGAATGAGCTAAATTATGTACTGACTTTTTGAAAAATAAAGCTAGCGTATATTAGCAAAAGTTGTTTCCAGTTTGGCAAAGTACAGCTCTCTCTTTTTAGTTTAGATTAGATTAAACACTAGTTAAACTCATGTTGTTATATGTTTGTTGTTAAAATGTGTAAAGTGGTGCAGAGAAGTGAATTTAATGCACAGAAAGCTGGCGGTAAATTGGAAGTAGTCTAAGTAGCTAAGCTAATACAGCTTTAGCGCCAGCCTCACACGGACACGCACCGGCCTCACACGGACACGCACCGGCCTCACACGGACACGCACCGGCCTCACACGGACACGCACCGGCCTCACACGGACACACACCGGCCTCACACGGACACGCACCGGCCTCACACGGACACGCACCGGCCTCACACGGACACGCACCGGCCTCACACAGACACGCACCGGCCTCACACGGACACGCACCGGCCTCACACGGACACGCACCGGCCTCACACGGACACGCACCGGCCTCACACGGACACACACCAGGATTTACTTTACCTCTTTTTATTAAATGTTGCCAGTGCCTTTATGTCTTAAAAAAGCTGTTCTGGAGGTGACTTTTAATTTAATCTATTAACACAACTTTTATTGCGCTTGTGTGATGTTAGTGTTTACATAACGGACATGAGCATTTTTTTTGGGACTACCTGTACCAAACTGTCCCGTACTGTCACGACCCATGCCGTACCATCCAGTGGAAATGTGCTTCTATATTTCTCTATTTCTTAAAGGGGGCTTATGCAAATGTCAACACAAAATATTATACAAGACCAATTTCTATGTTTAAGCCTAATTTCTAAATCTGCCATTCCAATTTCTTGGCATGTAACTCAAGTCTGTTTTGTGTGACGCTAATATCTGGGTCATAGAATGAAAACCGCTGATCCTTGTAAGCTGAGCCAGTATTTGGGTTTGTACTGTAGCACATAATGACCAGTGCTTCCCCAGCTGCATGTGCTTTGTATCCATCAAGGCTGCGAAGAGTGTCACAGCATCACAAACGCTTACTTAAGTTTCCTCAACAAACAACAATTAATACACAATGTAGTTTACACAGACCTCTCTTCTGTTTGATGAGCAGTTAACAAGCAGAAAGCAGAGTGATGCATCCTCTCTAATACCCACCCACCCCCTCAAATAAAGTGACAAATTGCCCCCCTGCCTGTCCTCTCCTAACCTCAGTGGACCCCTCCCCCACACGAACCCGGTCTGTCACACACTCTTTACATTTCAGGGGGAGGGTTTGTCATGTATTTGTGCTTGTCTTAGAGCTGTGATACTCAGCTTAATCACAATGGCTGCAGTGAGTCTCGTGTATGGTGGCCCTGAAGTCTTAACATCACAGAGCATAAGTAATACTAAAAAGAAAAAACCTATAGCAAACAAAACAAATGGCAAAACCCAATAAATTAGTTACAAAAACACCAAAACAACCAAGATTGTTATCAGCAGACAGGGCATTAGGCCACAAGATTAATATAGTGAGGTTGTGGATCCAATCCCTGACAAAAAAATTATATTATTCAACATTTGTGGATTTTCTGTTCAGTTATTTCTTTTAAAATAGTTTCTAAGTCCTAGAGTTTTACTAGACCCTTGCCTCCATTTGCAATTTTGACATAATTCTAGAGTGTGAATGCAAGGGCAATACACAAAAGAAAAATGGAAAGAAAAACTCAAATTCAAATTTAGAATAGATTTTTGATAGGATCTTAATGCTTGTTATTGTACAAAACAAAGCCACTTCTTTAGTCATTTTATATTTGTAGAATAGATGAAGTCATGAAGCAGTTTAAGCATAGATTTCAGTCCATTCTGTGTAATTATAAAACTATGAACCTGAAATATATACGAACTATAAATATGAGGTTAGCACAGCCACACCTCTCACAGAGCACTTTTATTATGTACTGTATGCCACCACTCGGATTTGCATTTTAACTGATGTCCCGGGACTCCCAGCGCCTCTTGGCTCTGATCGAATGAGTAGAAGCATTATTGTACTGCTATGTGGGTGTGTTAGCATTCAAATAATATACTTCCGTTGGTAGTGTGTGTCAGTCAATCGCAGTGGTCGCCACGGTGACACAAAGGCCCTGTCAGTCTGTTTGGGAGAACAGGGGGTTTGTTTGTGGAAGTGGAGGGACAAGATGGAGTCAGGGGGGCCGATGATGATTGGGGTGGAAGGATTATTAGGAAAAGGGGCCACTGTTTTTTTTCTGGGCTCATCTCCTGAACTGTTGGACTGCACGCTCCACTGCTCTCATTGTACAGACAGAGGATGTAGCACACTTTGAAGTCACTGCTGTGCTATTGTTTTAAAGTGGACTGGACACTGAAGTGCATTTGACAGACATTCAAGATATGTCTAAGCTAATTCAGTTTTAAATGCATAATGTCGGCCCATAGGTGGTTACCTTGCATTCCATTCATTTAGGATTAAACTTTATTGAGCTCAGCAGTGAACGGCCACCTCTGGTTCAGAAAATGAATTAACCGTTCATTTTCCCCATTAACAAAAAAAAAAAAGTTTTTATTAGTTTAAAGGCTTGGCAGAGGCTAATCAGCTACTCATGACCAAAACACATTTCATTTTGATTTTTTAAAAAGTACTTGAAATGCGTTTGTAATGTTGCATTTTGTTTTGTTCTTTAAGTTTTTTTTTTTGTTTTTGTTTTTTTATTGAAATGACATGTATTATGTTCTTGAGTTACCCCATAGCTGATTAGCCTCAAACAATATATTAACTCTATTAACTTCTATATATTTTTTTTTCTATTTATTTTTTTTTTTAATTTCAGAGGAAGCCGTTATAGCAATACCAAGTGTTAATTCTTTTGTTACTGCACTGATCCACAAAGATACTGAACATTTTGTCCTTTTTTCTGCATATTATTCAGATTTGTGATGCCTGGTCTTCTTTGAATTGTCAGTTATGTTTGAAATAAAGCATATTGTGGATGTACTCAGAGGTCTCATAGTATTCTCTGTGTTCTCTCTTTCTCCAGCCCTTCCATCCCATGGTGAACCTGCAGTGCTCTCCTGACCTCCGCATGTTCCTGTGTGCCCTCTACGCCCCGGTGTGCACAGAGTACGGCCGCATGACCCTGCCCTGCCGCCGCCTCTGTCTGCAGGCCAAGAGCGACTGCTACAAGCTCATGGACATGTTTGGGGTCAGTTGGCCCGAGGAGATGGACTGTAACAGGTCAGTACAACAATATAGACATTTATTTTATCACCAGTGACTTAAAACTCAAGCAGCTGTTCCCAGTGTAATGCTATTTATTCCAGCAGGTAACCTTTATTTTAGGGCTGGTTTATTGATTAAAGATTTTGCCTCTGTGTATTTGAGGAAAACTAATTATTCAGTCAATGGCAGCATAATGGAAGTCATCTCTGGAAAAAAAATTGACTCTGAGACTTAATCTGGGTGGAGTAATGGAGTAATGGTGGTAGCAAGTCCAACTGGAAAGTTACCAATTCTAGCACTGGCTCCAGCAGCAATAAAGAAAACCAGAGACAGAAAAAAAGAGAAGCAAAGCACAAATCTGACATTAAACAAAATGGTAAATACAAAACTCTTCAGTCGAATGGCCTCTTATTTACATTATCCTCACACACTTTTAAATCCAGTTGAGATGGTGTTTTAAGTAGAGGGCAACAGCCGTTTGTTAATTAAAGTCAAGATCAAATGTTAATTGTAGCTAATCTGTTTGTATTGTCTGTTTGTATAGCTCTTTGATAAAGCACCAAAATCAGATTTTCATTCTGTATCATATTACTGGAATATATTTTTTTATTATGGTTTCCTTGTGCCATCTAACTCAACTTGGTTGCATAAGAATCTAATTCAACCATAGAGAAATTACTTTTACAGTCTAAGAGCTAAGTACATCTAATTGGTTCATGGGCGACCACAGAGAGGTCAGTTCAGTGCAGAGCACTAGAGCATAAATGTTTTCTCCCACAACAGCAATTAGTCAATGCTTACCAACCGTTAGAATAAACCCTTGACACACTTGAGGATCAATATTTAACTTGATCTTCATTTTTATCTGCTGTCCTTTCAGGTTCCCAGACTGTGATGAAGCATACCCCCGTCCCGTTGACCTCCTCTCCACCTCAGACACAACAGAATCCCCCATCTCGGTACAAAGGGACTATGGTTTCTGGTGTCCGCGGGAGCTGAAGATCGACCCCGAGCTGGGCTACTCTTTCATGGGTGTCCGAGATTGCTCCCCTCCCTGTCCCAACATGTACTTCACCCGCGAGGAGCTCACCTTCGCCCGCTACTTTATTGGCGTGGTGTCCATCGTGTGCTTGTCTGCCACCCTCTTCACCTTCCTGACCTTTCTGATAGATGTGTCACGGTTCCGTTACCCAGAGCGGCCCATTATCTTCTACGCCGTGTGCTACATGATGGTGTCGCTGGTTTTCTTCCTGGGCTTTTTATTGGAGGATAGAGTGGCCTGTAACGCGGCCAGCCCGGGACGCTTCAGGGCCTCTACTGTCACTCAGAGCTCACATAACAAGGTAGAGTAGTATTGGCAGTAGATTCATACATATATATTCCTCCTTTCCTTTTGGTTGTTTCCTTCCAGGGTCACCACAGCAAATTATATGCCTCCTAGTGCGCCGGTATTTGCATTTTGACTGGTATAGTCTTTCATCTTGGGTGCCCTTCCTGATGCAACCCTATAAAATTTTCCCAAGCTTGGGACCTGTAGAGTATACTTGTGACCTCCTGTGACTGAATTAGATCCATACATACAAACTACTGATTTTCTTCAAAATATGATTTTTGTGGCAGAAAAAATATCTTTGTGGCTTATATTTTTTATTTTGTTTATTTTGGTATCTACCCGAACAATACTTTAAGTCTGGCTAATTTTGCTTAGCAGCTATTTGGTGAGCAAAAAAATATAAACGTCTGTGTTTTGTGTGTCCCCTCAGGCGTGTACTCTCCTCTTCATGGTGCTGTACTTCTTCACCATGGCCGGCAGCGTGTGGTGGGTTATCCTGACCATCACCTGGTTCCTGGCGGCTGTCCCTAAATGGGGCAGCGAGGCCATCGAGAAGAAGGCTCTACTGTTCCATGCCTGTGCCTGGGGTCTCCCGGGGGTCCTCACCGTCACTCTGCTGGCCATGAACAAGATCGAGGGCGACAGTGTCAGCGGAGTGTGCTTCGTGGGCCTCTACAACCTCACCACTCTGCGATGGTTCCTGCTCGTCCCGCTCGGATTGGATGTAGTGGTGAGAGACCTTTGCCACTGATCAACATGGCTTAAAATGTTATCTTATTGAGACCATTTATGATTCCAGGCTATTAGATAGAGAAAAGATATATGAGATTGGACAAGATACCGTTATTTTTAAATATTTTACCTCACAAACCGACGCTTGTCTGTCTCAGGTGGGTGTGGCGCTGCTCCTGGCCGGCATCGCAGCTCTGAACCGTGTGCGTATGGAGATCCCACTGGAGAAGGAGAACCAGGAGAAGCTGGTCAAGTTCATGATCCGTATCGGAGTCTTCTCTGTGCTGTACCTTGTCCCTCTGCTCACCGTTCTGGCCTGCTACCTCTATGAGAACAGCTACAGGGGCGTCTGGGAGACCACCTGGGTCCAGGAGAAGTGCAGAGACTACCACATCCCCTGTCCATTCCAGGTACTCACAAGTGTGGTGTAAATGAATCTAAGAGATGACGCATTAGTTGAAAAATACAGTTCAGATAAGGAGGAGAAACTTAGTAGGAAGAACAGCTTGCAGAAGGTGCCTGAGGTGTTTACACAGAGACAGAAGACCAAGTAACTCAAGGAATAAGCAGCAGACACAACACACAGATCTGCTAGAAATAAGTCTGGAGTTTGAAACAGCAAGGAAGCTCTACAGCCTCCAGCTTTAGCCCACATAAACACAGGTCTCTGACAGACGTAAATAATTGAGTTGACTCTTTCTCTGTTTTTTCTTTTGGTCAGCCATCTGTCCCATGTGAGCACCTGAACTGTCTTCCAATCACCTATTTTTTTGCACTGTATCTCAAGACCAGAAAACAACTAGACACTCAACAGATACTGAGCAGTCATCAGTAAAGGAAAAACTATATAGCAATTATGTTTAGTAAAAACAGACCCAAGAAGCCACATGTATATAAAGAGAACAAGGCAGGGCCTAAAACTGAGCCTCGCGGAACCCCACAACTTATAATCTGTTAACACAGCAAAGCGTTTTTGCATCTAACAGAATCATTCTGTTGTTGCTCATTTATTTATTCTATCATTTGTTTTTTTTTTTGTTTTTTTAAAGCTTTTGCCTTTTGGACATTGTGGAGAACTGAAGCCTGTCCTGACTGTTATGGGCCTGAGGGGGTTCACCCTGGACAATGGCCAGTTACTTGCAGAGCTAACAAGTGTTCTTTATTCAGTTGCTATCAGAAATGTTCAGCCTCCTCATCTCCAAAGACATTATAATGATGTGAATGAAAGATGATGAGACTAAATTACAAAAGCTCAACAATAAAAACTATTTATTGTTCCATATCTGAGTTATTTTGACTTAATGTTTTTCATTTTTTCAAAAGAAATATGTAACTCTTTTAATTACATGCCCAGCTTCAGTACCTTCTGGAGCATTTTTTAACTTTAATCACTTCAAACAAACATTTTCAATGGGATTTAAATCTTGTGAATGAGAAGGCCACTTCAGGACTCAGGACTTTCCAGAATCTTCTAGTCTTTGTGAAATATCTTTAATTGATGAACTCTTAAAATCTTTGGGTGGTGGATGGTTGAATATTTCTGATTGCAACAGTAGGTATAAACAGCAAGCAACAAGCACTGGCATTGATATACCATTAAAGGGCTGGATGAAAAACAAAAAAATAGGATAAAATACAGTATAATAGATGATATTTAGTGTAGTAGTGAAACAAAGTTACATATAAGGAATAGAGAGCAGTCACTAAAACAAATGAGAATTTTAGACTTCATATACTGTACACTGCAGCGGTACGCTGACATGACATGCCTACTCTCACTTATACCTCTAGACTCATGAGTGCACAACAATCCTGAGGGTAAGCAGTGATGGGACAGGGTCATAGGGGTCAACCACCTCCATAACATTACCACAGCTCTCTACACACTGAGTGCTGCTACTACACTATAGCAGAGTATGGAGCTGTGTAGGTGTAAAGCAGTAAGACACCACAGAGCGCTCAGTCCTTCAAAGAACCAGCCTGTCTATATTTATCTTCTCCAAACTCTTCCCTGAGGCTCACATCTTTATAGAGCAGCACTGCCGCTCACCAACCTAACCTAGAGGCTAAACACTCACACTATAGCAACACCAAACAAGAGCTTTCTGTTTGTGGATTTTGCAATTTTACCACCTCAGAAAATATCTTAACATCATATGCTTTTAAATATAGATTAAAGAAGAGTTGATGGTGACGCAGGACATCAGAGAGACAACTCAAGTTCAATGTTTTGGAGAGCAGAGAGGCCAGACTGAGATGGTTTGGACAGAGGAAGGATTATGAATAAATGTTTAGAAGGATGGTGAGGTTAGAGCAGAGAGGAGGCCTAGAGGAAGATGAAAGAGGAGATTTATGGATGTAGTGTAAGAGGATATGAAGTTAGAATCTGTTTACACATCAACAATGGTCAGAAAAACACAACAGTTATGTCATCGCCAATTCATGTTTACATGGATATGCTGGTAGTGTAAAGGGAACTTAAGATGTGAAAATTTGTAATTACCCTGTGAATCTAACAAACTGCACTGTGGAACCCACTGACGAAGCCATAACACAGCAGAGAAGTTCTAGCTCCAGAGTAGAACTTTCAGTACAGTTTGTTAATCCTGGGGTTTTCTGGGGCTCTGCTGATGAACGCCAACAGATTTATATATAAAATTATACAAAATTCCCAAATTTTGCGTATGGGCAGTAAATGCAGAGAGGATACACTTTATCGTCCCCTTGGGGAAATTTGTCGAGGACTCATGCTGTAGAGGCTTATAATAAAAACAGATAAAACACAAAGCATCCACAGCCAAAACCAGCACAAGTCCAGGTCGCCACCAGTGCTGCACCATCAGATCTGTTAAACTAAAGAGGAAAACACATGATGAAATTGACACAAATTCACCAACACCTAATAGACGAAAGGCCAACCCACAACAGAAACATTGTTTATTTCCAAACACATTATTGTGTAAACATTCTCTTAGTTGGGTTGAGAAAAGATGATGCAGAGGATGGATTGTTTACAATTGTAGACACAGCAAAAATCACTATTTTCTTTTGTTATTTAATGTAGAATAATTGCAACAAACTTGATACTGATCTCCGTTAATGGCCCCAGTCCTGTTGTGCTGAGTCCTGGCTGACTCTAACAAGGATGTACCATATGAGAGCTGCTGCTGCTGCTGTGGGGTACTGTCTTATCTGAGCAGTAATGAGTCTGCCTCAGGCCTCTCCTCCTCTGAGCTCATAATGAGGCCATCAGGGCTACATCTGTGTCACTGCAGGGCTGCTCTGTCAGTACATGCACATGCACAGCTTACTCACATTTGGCTCATGCCTCCTTTAAGACATCTAACTGCACTTCTGCCTGCTTTTACATTCACAGAAAACCCACATCCATCCTCTCTAATGCAGCATTCATATGGCAAATAACAGTATTCAGCCTTTGTTAAAAAGACAAGAAGCTTTAAAAACTGACATTACTCAGCTAATGTAGGTTGTCATCATTAATCCATTTAGGAGTAGCAACCATAACACTCCGACTAAAGTACAACAAAGTGGTCCAAAGGCCTAATAAGTTGTTAAATCCTCCTCAGGTGGAAGTAAATTTAACCTGATTGACTTAAACAGTATCAAATGCATGAGGGCCACTGATTGAAGACAATAGAAGTGTTGAAGGAAACAAAGGCGAGACAGTGGTGAGGAGTGTCCTGTAATCACAGAGGGGAAGATAAGTGGCAGATCAGAGCAAAGGAAGTCAAACTGAGACCTGACGTGGCCTGATAACTTCTGTGATCTCATGCACTCACTGAAGCTTCTCCACTGTGAGCGCTTAAGTGGAGAAGGAGAGCTTCCTTGGCTTTATACTGGAGCCACATGACCCCTGGTACAGAGCCTTTTAGAGTTCGTAAAGAATAATTTTTTGATCAGTTCATTTACAATTGAGAAAAAGTTATAGTTGTGTGCTGCAACGTGTACATCTTTTTAATCCTGTGTTCTTTCTTGGCAGTGCCAATAAACTAGCACAAATAACTAGATTTATACATGTATTACTGAGAGTAAATTATCAAAAGACTAACTTATGAATGATATTTTGAAATGGTTACCCTGGTCGCTCTGAGTAGTGATCAGTCAGAAGCTGTTTAGGAGCTGTTCTGTCATGATTTTCACTGAGGACACAAGCTACACAGACTACTTCAGTGCAGAGCCACAGCAACAACAAAACATTTTCAAAAGTAATTTTTTGTGGCGTGAGAACACTGACCACATGTAAACAAAATGCCAATCTGTAACAGAATTATTCTGTTTGGGCAAAAGGTGCAACAACTTCTCAGTTTTAGGGTTCCAGAAAGTTCAGTTTTTTGGCCCTGCCCTATTTTCTTTATATAAGTGGCTTCTAGGGTCTATTTTTTACAAAAAACATAAAATAATATATTTTCATTGCTTTACTGATGATTTGCAAGTTGATTTATTTTTATAATCTGGCCCCAAACTATATCAAAGCTTTTCTAAACTACCTACAGTATGTCAAAAACTAGCTGTCACTAAACTTAAAATAAAAAAATGAAAAGAATACACAGTTTGTCATTTTTGGTCCTACCTCTTCTGATGGTATAAATAGTGTTTTGGATTGAGTTGCCCAGTTGAGAGAGTATTCGAGTGTCCTGCCACATTCTGAACCACTCCACACAAAACACAACTGTGCTGCTGTCTTGGTCAGGACTCCCTTGAAAAAGAGATTGTTAATCTCAACGGGACTTTCCTGGTTAAATAAAGGTTAAATAAAATAAAATAATATAAACTGAAACCTGCCATAGTAGAGAACGGGTGGAAAAACTTTGGGTTAATGTAGCTGATAGTTCTTAGTTGTCTGTATTCTGCCACTAACACTAATATTTGTTATGTTTGTGTTTTTAGGTGGAGCAAACGAGTCGTCCCGACCTGGCCTTGTTCCTCATTAAGTACCTGATGATGCTGATCGTGGGAATCCCCTCTGTGTTCTGGGTGGGCAGTAAGAAGACCTGCTTCGAGTGGGCCAGCTTCTTCCATGGAAAGAGACGCAAAGAGTGAGTACTCCCAACGCGCTTACTACATTTAATATTACTTTGTTTGGGTTTAGAGAACTGGAGTACTGTTCTCTGCTGTGCTGACGGTGCGTTCACAGGGTCTGGGTATTTGAGCAGTGAATAAACACAGCTAATGATATAAAAAGCTGGTTTTGTAGTTTTGAGTATTTCTGGTGAACATAGACCCCTCTCTGCGCTCCCCTCTCCTCTAAATGTAAACTCAGATCGTTAACCCCGTCTCCCCCTGTCCCCTCCCCTCGCTCCTCCTCTGCCTGCCCCTCTCCCCACGCCTCCACATTCCCCCTGTCCCTGCCCACCCCCCTGCGCCTCTCCCTGCCCTCCCTGCCCCTCTCCCCGTCGTCCTCCTCTTTCGGTCCGTCCGCCGCAGCGCCATGGTGAACGAGAGCCGGCAGGTGCTACAGGAGCCCGACTTCACCGCCCTCCTGCTGCGGGACCCCAACACCCCCATCGCCAGGAAGTCCAGAGGCACCTCCACCCAGGGCACCTCCACCCACGCTTCATCCACACACCTGGCCATGGATGAGCCCCCCAGCAACAGCACCAGCCGAGCGGGCTCGGTCCGCAGCGGGAGGTCCAAGATGAGCAGTTACCACGGCAGCCTGCACCGCTCCCGGGACGGAAGGTGGGGGTCATATCATTACAAGTTTGCAATTTTTTGTTATATTTGAGGACACCTGTTTAATGACACACGTATACTGTGCTGTAATAGTCTGTGAAAAATGTACAGTTGCAACAGAAATGTTCAACCCTCTCATCTAAAAGACATTAAAATGAAAGTTAATGAGAACAAAGGCCACAAACTATGGCACATAATGGATAACAATAGGATTTAGATCTGGAGACTGAGAAGGCCACTCCAGGATGTTCCAGGATCTTTCTCTCTTCTTGAAGAATCTTTACTAAAGCCATGAATTTTTTTTCTGATTGTAACTGTAAACCATCTTTTGGGCTTCAATACATATTGCAAATCTATCATTATTGCAATTTTAGCAAAACACAATATCTGTATCAGAAAAAACGAAGCATAATGCAATAATGTTATGGTCCTTCAACTGAAAAAAATGTAAAAAAAAAAGTGTCAGGAGTCTTAAATTAAATTATGTTATCACTTCAAAAAATAATTACATTTAGTCCTGGCCTATTCTTTAGTAAGATTGGATTTAGCCCCAGTCTTGACGAGTAGGTCCATACCCTTTATAAGTGTCTCTTTTAGAAATATATATATTTTTTTTTTTAGTAGTAAACTTCATCTAGAGTATCACCAATGCGAGTCAACGTGGTTACTTCTAATTGCATGTTTTTCTAATATCCTGCAGGTCTGACCGTCATCTTTTTGGTCTGTGGTAAAGACAGAACTCAGAGCTGTAGCGCACCTGCCATCTAGTGGTACAAAAATGTATGGCAGACTGCTCACATCTGTGTAAATCCGTCACAGATCAATGCAAGATCTTTTTAGTGGCCTTTAGCCCCAAACATAAACTTTATAAATTAAATTCGACATTTTGAAAAAAGAAAAAAGCTGTATAGAAATGCCTAACTGTGCTCAATGAAAGTCAAATATGAAAAAATAAATAAAAAATGTTTTGCCCCTGTAGACCCAATGTGAATGAGGTAAATAATGATCCCACTAGTCTCATTATTTCAGAAGACTATGGTGGCCATAATCTAATTTTATCCCCCACAGTCTAAAACTTAAACGCTTTTACCCTAAATACAAAAATTTGTAAAAAAAAAAAAAAAAAAAAAAAAAAACTTAATAATAATAATCAAAAATATACAGTCTTTAAGTAATTTTTTATGTCTCCCATCTTGCAACAGGAACAGTAACACTTCTTTTAATATTACAGTGCACTCAAAAAAAAAAAAAAAAAAGAAAAAATCTTGCTAATTTAGTAATCTAAATATTGTACTAATATTAGTACATTGATTGACCCCATAGACTCATTAAATATGCTTCATCTGTATAGATATAGCAGATGTTTTGGCACACTGTTAATCTGAAAAACATGTTAAAACCAGTACATATCTGATTTGTTGCAGGTACACTGCGAGTAGTTTCCGGGCCGCAGATGAGAGGCTGCCCTACGGGAGCCTGCCGCGCCTCAACGACCCCCAGTCCAGACACTGCAGCAACAACAGACTGGACAGCACCCAGCGCCCGGACAGCCTGTCCCGCCACGGCTCCACCCACAGACTGGAGAGTCATTCACGGCACAGCAGCATCCGGGACCTGAGCACCAACACACAGGTGGTGCTAAGTGTCCCGGGAAATGGCATCCACAGGGTCCTGGAGGAGGACGGGACCACAGCCTGAGAAACCCCCCCCCCCGCCCCTCTCCCTGACAGACTGTCTGAACACAACACATTCAGACTGTAATGAGGTTCTTTAAGGGGGTAACGCTGATGCCTTAACTTGCTCCACAGTTGATCCAAACTGACGGAGCGTGATGTGGGACGGGCCCAAACTGAGCCGAGGACAAACCCAGAGAGACTGCACTGGACTGTGTCTTTATGTCACTTAACAGGACTCATGTGAGAGCTGTGTTAAAGTCTGTGGACCCTTTCAGATCTTGCATTTCAGTCTGGCCTCACTCTAACTTACGGCCAACTGAGGGAGGTCAGGAGGAGAGCCTCTTCTTGGTGGGAGCTGGGTCCTGGGTCTTCTGTACGAAGCAACTGAGCTATACTGGTCTTAAAACTATCTCACTGTGGTACAAAATAATTTAAAACTGCCATTCCCAAATCAGGACAACCCAGTGTTGCGTTTGTATATCATCCTGTTGAAAGAGTCTGTGAGCCAGGATTCATGCCCATGTACCCCTTCAAAGATCTCAATCTTTTGTGGTACAGGTGACCCAAGCCATCTTCGAATGTGACCTCAAATTTCACATCTGGATCCAGGACGGTTTTAGCGCTTTCACACCTTGCACTAAGCTGGCCGCATGTGATCTGATGACATAATGCAAGGTCTAAAGGAGGCCAAAGACTATATTTAATGTTATCGTCTGTAATCGCTTCTGATGCCTCTTTGTTCCGTCGCATGAAGAACAAATCGCCTTTTGACCAGAAATCCTTTTTTATAAAACCTTATGAATTTATAAAGGAAACAAAAAGAAGTTTTACAAATGATCTACTGAAGCCAATGTATGGGCTGCTATACAGGGAAAAGCTACGTCCAAACTCCTGCCTTACACTTGGAATATACTGTTGTAGTGTCAAATTAGTTGGTAGCTAGTCCTGTTTGAAATGTGACCTTGTAAAGTTATTGTAAATGATAGATGACCTTGTGCATAGATGTAAAAACATTGTGAATTTTTGTAATAAAATGTTTTTTTTAAAGAAATCCATGAGAAATGAGCACACGTGTCCACAGGGTGTATTTGTAACAGCCCTCCGCTTTATTGAAATACATCGGAGT
This sequence comes from Bostrychus sinensis, assembly GCA_020698575.1. NCBI lineage: Eukaryota > Metazoa > Chordata > Actinopteri > Gobiiformes > Eleotridae > Bostrychus > Bostrychus sinensis. Next base: position 6,902,552 of record CM036257.1, on the reverse strand, counting down.
GGGGTTAATATAATGAGTCGTCCACGCAAGTGTGGCAGCCAGTTCATACATCATTTGTTTTTTTTTGACCTTACACCTTAAATATCTTTGTGCAAAAAAGAATCTACATCACCTGTAGTGGGTTATCCTCAGTAAAACTGCCCAAACCGCGTTCAAAAGTAAAACAAACTGAAAATGATTACATCTATAACATGCAAAACTGTACAAATTATTACAAAGCAATCCTAGAAAAAAAAAACAAGTGTAATGATATGAAAGAGCAAAATTAATATCTGGAGATAAGACCTCACTGAAATGCAAAGGCGTTTGAATACATTTTTTTTCTTCTCACTGTGGCACCTCAGCCGTTCATTACCCTTCCCGAGTCTACTCTACACCCGTTCTTTACTCACTCACTCTGTCCATCCACTCATCCGTCTAAAAATCATTGGTTCCGACGTTTCCTGAGTTTCTTCTTCTCACGCAGGGATAAGCTGGCATCACTCTGTCTGTACAAAATTAAGAATCTGGCCTTTACAACACCTGGCTAACAATTTGCTTTAGCTAATACATTCTACAGCTCTGACCTGGCTAGCTTAAATGTCCTGGAAAAGTTTTGCACCTCTTTGTATAAAAAGGGGGGAAAAAACACTTGGAATGAGTTGCTTTGGAAACCTGTAGGAATGACCGGAAAAATCAGATTAATGGTGAATGTAAAACAAAATGGGCTTACGTTTCTCTCAGCAGCACTAACAAACAGTGAAAAGCTTAACATCTGACACAAAATGGAGGGTAACAGGATTAACAGCTGGAAAATAGGCACAGGTACGGTGGCCCTGAAGGACAAGGGACAACAAATAGTAACACAAAAGTTAACTGACAAAATGTGAAATCGCAAATTTGGAAAAAATATTTTGAGAAACAAACATTGGGAAATGTAAAAAAAATAAAGGTGAAGTGCAAAACCAAATGACAAACTGCAAGAAGATTACATAAAAGCAAATATTAAAAATGTAAATGGAAAAAAAAAAGGTTCAACAATTAGTTTTTGCACTTCTTTTGTTTTCCAAATTGGTTTTGTAATTTGTTTGCTTCCTCAACTTAGTTTTTGTTTTGTTTAATTTGTTTGTGTTTTTGCGATTTGCTTTTGTCCTCCAGTTGTTTTTGTGTTTCACTATTTCTTAAAGCACTATGTGATTTGTTGTAGTGACATGACCCTTCAGGGCCACCGTATGGAGGCGCTATCACGACCCAATTCATTTCACAAACATCCACCACAACTTTTCCTGCAGCATTTTTTAGTGTTTACATTCTTTTAATCACATGTGGCTTCTTTTGTAACGCCATTCAAACATGAAGTCCATAAAGCAAAGGCTAAAGTGTAGAAAGATGCCATACAAGTGTCCATTCAGTTTCTCCCTCAGTGAAAGGACTTTGTTTCCATCCTGGTACCACAGTGACATCTGATTGGTTGATTGGCCTCCCGTCTTCTTTAACGGGCGCAGGACAAGGCATTCGCTGCATAAAAACGCCGCCTAACGTCAGTGATAAGAGTTTCCCAAGCTACGGCGGCACCTTAGTGTTTACGCTACATTATGGGCAGTAGTGTGGAATCCTTAAAGACACTCAAATCAAACCAAAGTGGGGAATAAAAGAAAAAACACTCAACACGTGTTGTACATATGATAAAAAAAACAAATCTAAAATCAATCGGTAAAAAAAGAAAGTGGTTTTAAAATGGCTTTTGTGTGAAAACCCCAAATCACTCAAAAGAAAATACTCAAAGAAGCGAGGATTTTTCTTCCCTGTGTCTATAGTATGTTCCTTATCATATATTACTCTACTCTATGTACATTAGTGACTGTCAGTTTGGTTTAACAGCAACGTGGAGCATTTATGATGTCACTCAATGTGGACCAATCAGGAGACGGCGAGCTGCAATGATGTCATAGAAGCCTACTTTCTCATTAAAATACTATAAAGTCACTGCACAAATCAAAACGTCGAATGGTGAGAGCACGTGAGGGATTGAGGAGCTTCAGGGCTGAAACTTTGCACTCCCTTTCCTCATCTAAGATTGATAAATAAATTAAAATATAACCCCCCATAAACCCACAGGGTCCTATGTACAAGTACAAATTTTTTTTTTTTTTTTTAGAATAATCCTCTTCTTTTTGTTGAGTCTCTGAACGAGAGCCAAAAAAAGCCAAATGGGGAGCGAGTTATTCCTATTTCATTTGCCCTTAGTGATGAACTCATGCGCGCACACATTTGCACCTAGCATACGCCTTAGCGCTAGCATACAAGTTAGCGCTAGCATATGTCTTAGCGTTAGCATAGTAGGTAGCGCTAGCACACGTCGTAGCGCTAACACGCGTTCCATTAGAGACCGGACCGGGACAATGTTCTTAAACAGGCTGCAGTTCTCTGGGCAGTGAGGTGGTGGTGGGGTCCAAGAGCTCGTGTGTGGTGGGGGGGTAGCAGGGGGCGTGGCACGGAGGGGGGGTGGAGTCCTGTGCTGTTGGTCGGTCAGTTTTTGTTGTTGGTGGTGTGGAGGGGGGGTGTCAGTGGTCCCAAATGGGCTCATGTGTCCCATCCCATACGGTCTGTGCTCTCCAGGGACAGGGACTTGGTTTTGTGGGGGGAGGCCGGGCTGGGGGGGCTGCTGAAGGTCGAGCTGTTGGAGGCCGTGGAGTGACGCGGTGAGTCCGAGTCCTGCAGGGGGAAAGAGGAGAAGAGATGAAAATTAGGAAAAGAAAACAGTGAAAGCCTAACTGTGCTGTCCAGTGGCATGCATGTGCCTCACTGAGGTGACTGATGTGGACGAGGTTCACTTCCACATCCTGAGCTTTACCATGGACAGCTCCACTAAGCACAAATAAGAGCTGCGGGAAATGCACATGCAGGACACTAAATGAGAAGGGACTCCATTTAATGCATCTGTCCTAATTTCACTGTGAAATGAGACTAAACATCTCACAGTAAGAGAGGACAGAGGAGGAATGTGCTCTCCTTAAGTCCAACTTGGTTTTCTCTTTCTAGAATGTGATGTCACCCTCTCAGATGGGGGGCAGGAGCCAGTCTTTCTGTATGGGTTATATGCTATTTTCATAAGAAATATCCAAAAAGAAAATTCACAAATTTTGAACCTGATCATTTATCTTAGTCACAAGGTCCATCATCTCACTATGTTGTCGTACCACTCCAAAAACCCTGTCTATTAATAATCACATTTTTGCCTGCCCCCCATCTCACTACACTACAGGCCTGTAGAAGGTTGTGACATCGTGAAAACAACCAAGGACTTTTTTTTCTTTACTTTGCACTGCACTTAAAACTTTTTTTTCCCCATTTCAATTACTTTTTACTTTAATATATATATGTTTTATTGATGCTCAGCAAGTTTACATAGACACATTTAATATGTAATAAAACAAACTACAGAGCGATCACAAGACAAAGGCTGACTGTGGCAGCCTCACACCACAACACTGTCTACATGACACTACTGCATCTACTGGAAAACAGCAGCACTCTCTACAGAACACACACAAGACCAACACTAGGCTCAGAAACACATGACTGAATACATCAGTTTGTAATAACAGCTGCAGATACTGCTGAGAACAACCTTCCACACTAGTGTTTCAATAAAATCATATCAATGTAAAATTAAATAATCAAAAATTAACTGTACATCATGGTCAGCAGATCCTATTGTACTAAGTCATATGAATGTCAGCTTCGTTCATACATTTAAATGTGGTTGTATATGTGTTAATAGCCTCAGAATGACAAGGTGACCTTGTTTTTAGCCACACCCCATTAGCATTTTGACCTTCACATTAAATATGTCAGGCAATATGTTTTTTTGGTTTGATAAAAAATATTTTAGAGACAATTGTAGTTTTATGTTCAAAATTGATTTTATATAACATGCTTTTCATGCTTAAAGAGAACCAAAAAAAAAAAAAAACAATGCTCTGTTAAATCAAAGCACCTGGCTAATTTGCATAAACTAACAAGCACATGGCATCACACAGATGCTTAGTTATGCATGCTTATGCGCTACTACACAAAATCAATGTATCCCACAGAGGTAAGAGAAGTTCCCTTCGCTGATGTTTAATCTCTACAGAAACCTAACAGTGTTGGAAGATGCCAGCAGAGGAGCTCCAGCAGCAGCAGCAGTAGCCTTCACAAAGTGCTCCCATAGATGGGAAATGGCTTTTTTTATTAGAAAATAATAAACTCATGATCAATTTATTTTCCTATTGCCCAGCAGTACAGTGAATGGCTCTGGTGATGTTGTGTTAAGGCTGTTAAAGATTCTGATAATGTCTGCTCAGACATTATCCAGGACCACTGCTCACAACACACAAACCATGCAGTTATCACACTTCCCAAAATGATCCCTGTGTTTGGTATAAAGCAGTTCGGGCCATGAAGCACACGTGCGCTGTGATTGGCTGATGAGCAGCAGGTGGCAAACATTGTGCAAAACATGGAGGCTGCATTCACTGAGCTCAGCACAACCAAAGAAGAAGAGGCGACGCCATGTGAGGGGCTGATGGTGCGGACGGTCCGGTGGGTCATGTGACTTTATGAGGGGTATGGCGGGGTGCGGGACGGCCTGTCCTAAATCAAAGTGTGTGAGCGTCAGCCCGGGGAGCGGAGTGTCTTTACCTTCATCTTACTAAGCAGTGTCCGCAAAGCTCTTTTCAGATCGGGGGTCTTCTCCGACGGCGAAACGGCCTGCCACTGCAGAGGAGAGGCACACTGAGCACTGCCCACACACCACATGCTGGCGAGGCAGGGGTACAGAGGGGGCTGTAGGGTACAGCTGGGTGTATGGGGTGGGGGAGTCAGGCGGGATTATGGGTCCAATGGGACACAACATGGAGCTGACTGTGTCCTGCATGAGGGCTTCAGGGATGGAGCCACAGCATGGACAGGCCACTGGAGAACAGTGATGGGAAGAGGTAGCAATGCCTGCTCTAATCTGATCGGGTGTCACATATCGACTTATAGGGAATTGTTGAGCCGTAAGCATGTAAGGTTTAACTAGTTTAGCTATGGTCTAGAGAGCTACCAGTTCGATGTGGGTTCTTTCTACAAACCACATGTGGCTCAAGGCAAACACTAAGCCAACTCTGCTGACGGTAAAGCACCGTATGCAACACAGGGATCTAACCGAGCAGCGAGAGGTGAAGAAATGTTTGTGGAGGATGGGATTGAGTCAACATGAAGTAATAAACTACTTCTACAGTCACTCAGCAGTCATGTATAACCCTTCAGCTCTCATCAAGCCATTCACCCCTGAGAAAGTTTATCATGAAGCTGAGCATGCGCCTCACACAATTACATAAAGGATGGACTCACCTCTCTGTCAAACTGTGATAGCGGGGCGTCCCCACAGTCCATGCCACCTCCAGAGGACAGGGAGCTCTCTGAGGGGGATGTCATGGTCTGGCGTTTGGAGCTGTAGCTGCCGCCGGACAGTTCCCTCCGCAGAGCACTGCCATTCTGAGAGGAAGAGCCTGGGACACAAGACGATAAGATAAGGGAGTTACAGACGGTTGGCTATTTATCTGAATTCTGTGTCAGTGGTCAGTGAACTCACGTATGCCCAGGCCGCTGCTGGCACTCATGGACCGTCCCGGCTCGCCTCTGTTCTTGGTGATGGAGGGGATACTGACGGATCCGCTGAAGCCTGCGCGGTTCTCCTGGACACGCACGTTCTGTTATTCACACACGCACAGACACACAGAGGGACAGGGAGAGTGCAGGGGTGAGGACCATACATTCAAATCCAACGCTACAGTGAGCTAAAGGGTGCAGGGAGGGGTTTTCAAACATGCCAAGGAGTGCCTGTGCTTATCTGTTAAGTATGAACCAGGCATAGGACAATTTAATTGTTTTTTTATTTATTTTACCATTTTTATTTTTTTCATTTTAAATTTTGATTTTTTTATTAAAATATTTAGCCACTTTAAAGGTTTTTATTCATATTATAGGATTTATTTTGTTTATAAGATTAATATTGGCATCAAAAATATTCTAGTAAACACCACATTATAAAACTTTTAGTGTCTACAAAATGTTAATAACTTTTTAAAATTGAAAATTAGTTTTAGGCTATGTGGGGCAAAATTAGACTCTGGTGGGCCAAAAATGAATGGGAAACATTGAGTTGTAATGATTTAATAAGCCACTTTATATCTTTACTAATTTCTTTTCTTGTCTCTAAGGTTCATATGCTATGTATTGAATTGTATGTCTTAGTAATGGTGATATGTCTTCATTATGAAAGTGGTAGAACTTCAGAGAATTGTCCCAAGCCAAGTATGACCACGTGCGTACCATGGGCAGGTCTTTGAGGATCTGGATGCCGTCTCCTGGTCCCATATGAGCCACATGGTTAAAGTTGGTTGGATTAGAGATCAGTTTGTTCCTCATCTCTGGATCTCGGAGCATCTCTCTGTGAACACAAACACAGCGTGAGTGACTCAGATGTGGGATGAATCTGAGAGAGAGAGAAAAGAAGCGTGTAGGTCACCTCCTCTGCTGTAGCCTCTCCTCCTCAGGCACTCTGAAGGAGAACCGTCTCTTGTTATTCATGCTGCGAACCATCTGCTTCCTGCTGTTGTCTGAGGTCTCAGGAACCACCAGCTCATCTCCCTCTGAACAGAACACAACACACAGGTTTATGTCAAGCACTGGAAAACTCTGTTGGGTTTGTCTGTCTGAGGCAATAGCACCTGTGAGCTTACAACATTTTATATCAACAGTATGTTTTCAGACATGACAGGTAAATCTTACCAGCCATTTTGTTTCTGAAGTAGATGAGGCGGACTGTCTCCAGACCCAGAAGGTTCAGAGAGCCGTCCACATTCAGAGGACGCACCTGTGGGAGAAGACACAGAAAAATACACTTTACACAGAAATTACTTGTATAATATCTACTTTAAATTAATGTAACTTGAATATAGATTGTGAGGTAACACTTTTTTGCCACCAGGTGGAGCCAGAGGGTAAGCTGTAGAAAATTGTAACTACATACTACTAATGCTATAAAAATGAAATTAATTCTTTAATGTTTGATTGGAAATTAATAATGCTTTATTTAAAATGAAAATAAAGAAGTGAGTGTCATGTGACTGTGTGTCATGTGACCGACCTTCTTGAGAGGGATTGTCTGGATCCACTCCATGGTGTTAACATCAAACACATCTACAGCGTTCTCACTGTACACCGACAGGTAGGGGGCGTTATAACCTGAACGCAAATATGAAAAACATTTCACAGCACTGATCTTCAAACATGATCATCTTATTCCAAACTTAAGACCTGACATATTTTTACACATTTTGGTGCAAACTACACCCAAAGCCCACTCACAGGCAGCGTTGGGGACTGCAGGCCACATGAGCTCCTGCTGCCGTGACCTTCGACCTTGAGAGTCCACGTAGACCCCAATGGCGCTGAAGCACAGCAGCAGCTCTTTACTGGAAATCTCCACAGCACACAGGGCGTCCAGGCTCTGCTGGGGGATAAAGGAGAGGGTGTGGTCCTCCGGGTGGAGCAGGCTGACTGGGGACACATCTCCATGCACGCTAGAGAGGGCAAGAACACAACAGAATCAGATTTCAAAACCCATTTGCTAATAAAACTACCACCAGACTGTGCTACAGTATAGCTCTGCTCTGCAGGAGTACACTTGGTTAGAAAAGAGTGTGAGTAGGACTGCAGTGTTACCTGTATCTGGTGAATCCAGACTGATATCCCACGTAGAGCCTCTCACTGAGCAGTCCCATCCACTGGACCTGTCCTGGAGCCTGCAGCTCCCGGAGACGCCGGTGACGCTGTTTACTCTTGTTCACCTACAACAAACACACGTTATCTACTGCCCTTCATATCATAAAAAATATTTAGTTAAAGTTTTGTCTTTGCTAAAATGTATTAACGCAAATTAATCAGATGATCTGTTTTGCCATACACCAGCGCTTCTCAAAGCATTTTGGAGGGTGTGAAGCTATGTCGGGGGCGCGTGACCGAAATGTGTGTATTTCACAATATTGACTGGCTTTCACGGTGAACGACCTACGCCTCCAATGAGAGAGCACCTGCCTCACACACGTTTGCCCGAGGTTCGACTTCAGTACAAGTCCACTGCTTTGGCCGCTGCACTACAGCTCATAAATAAAATAAATGTTATGTGTGGTTTTTATATCGCTTCCTTTCACTGCCTCTGTCCGTGCACGTTCCTGGGAGCTGTGCTTGCTGTGCGTCCTGGACCCGTGGTGAGAGCGGGGGGCGATCCATGGCCATCTCTGAACTTATGGAGCCACAAGCCACAAACTCCTACAAACCATTCATTTGTGGGTTTTTTTTTTTTTTTTTTTTTATAAAGCGTCAGCTCTGACTCAGCGGACAGGTGGGACAGGTGACCGTGCCTCGCCCCTGACAGAGTGTGATTAATCTGATTATTTTTTTAGAACTAGTTTTTACACACAGAAATAAAAGTAAAAAGACAAAAAATTGTGTTCTCTCTTATTAGACAGACGTATTGCTGAGTGAACAGTGTGTACCTCGTAGCAGATGATCTGTCTCTTCATGGCCACACACAGACAGGTGAGGGACCCGTTCCGGACCGGACCAGAGACCACTGTTGTGCAGCCTTTAGTCTCAGCCAGTTTGAAGGAGTCCGTCTCCCGTCCATCCAGACCCAGAGTGGGGAAAAGGCGGATGTGACGGTTCCTCCCCGAGATCACGGCTAACAGCTGCTCCTGAGACATCAGGTCGATGTGGTGCACCTTCTTATTGTCCCCAACCCGGATGATTTCTGAGGAGGATGTGTAATTCAAGTAAGTAAGTCAGTACAGGATTAGCAGATTGAAAAGAGTTCAGATGTTATTATTAAAACTAATGCTGAAGAGGACTTTACCATCTTTGGTGACATGAACAATAAAGAGGCCTTCCTCATTGCCCAGGGCAACTCGTTCATGATCTGAGGAAAATCAAGGAAGATGATCATTATAAAAGCATCCACTGATATTTTGCCCTAAAATGTTGTCTACTAGTGTGGCTGTGGTTTAAAGTTAAGAGCATCAGTTGCAACAAGATGCACTTGGTGTATTTTACATTCTCCAATTCCAACTATTTGACTTATGTTGTGCAAAGACCTCCTGGGCGAAGTAATGAGTATTTTTAGAGGTAGTTGCAGCTATTGGGTATTGTGCCTGATTAATTAAATGATGAGTGGTAGTCGTACTAAGGCTGGGCGACAAATCAACTAAATTCGATTAACAGTATTTAAATTTGGACGATGTCAAAAATAGCCCTATCATAAAATTTAATTAAGCTGAAATAGCATCCTGCCTTGCATCCTTTTACAGCATAGGGTGATGTGCAGCGCTCCTACTTAATGTATGCAGATTAACCATGTGCTCTGGAGGTTGGCATGTATGTTGTATAAATTATAATAGTTTTGGTGTTTAAAAGTAGAGAGGGCTAAAACTAAGAGACATTGATGTCTTCACTAATGTCACGGTGAGAGTAATGCACACTCCTGCAGCTTTGCTATTGTCTTTGTTGGAAATTGGCATCAAAATTTAGCAATGCATTTTTCTTTTTTTTTTTTGGTAGCTCCCTTTTCTCGTCAGGGGTCACCACAGTGAACTGGTCAAATGTTTTTTTGGCAGTTTTTTGTCACAGCCAGCCACCCACAGTGACTGGAGTGGGCAATGTGGGTGAAGTGTCTGGCCCAATCACACAACGACAGTATTGGAGCGAGATTTGTACTATTGACCTTCCAGCTGGTGGGTGAACACTTAAGCTACTGCACCACTGTTGCCCCATAGCTATGCAACATTCTCATTTAAATTGCTTTAGATTAAAACCATAAATTGTCTGAAAGTTGAAAAAAAAAAACAGATTTTATTTTTTGGCCATTTGACCCAGCGCCATCCAGTACTAGAAAAACTAAGGTGGTTGACTTCAGAACTTTATTCTAACTATAACGTAATGTTTATCTATTTGTCATAGTTGAATGAAACTAATCAGCTCAAAATGTGTAAGACAGAAACAGCAGGGACTGTCTGAATTTTGCAATAACACCAGCATTTCTTGAGGAAGTGTATTCTGACAGCACTGGAGCGAGATGCCCACCTATAATAGCAGCGGACTGGGTGGTCTTGATGAGGGGCAGCGTGCTGTCGTACGCCTCCTTGGGCACGTACACGAAGCGCTCCTTCAGCTTGTTCTTCTTCAGGATGCGGTGGAGCTCGTTCAGGAGGCCCACCCACTTGTTCCTCTCCTGGTCGCTGTCGGCCAGGATCAGGATGGAGGTCTTATGGCTGCTGGAGGGAGAGAGCTGCGATGCTGTGACCTGAAGAAGAAGAAGAAGAAGATGTGCATTAGTTTGACAGCACAGGATGGTTGGTGGAGTACATGAAATGAAAGGGAACTTACTCTGAATATACAGGGGATGTCTTTGCGGCTGGCGTGGATGACGTCAGAAGCCAGGACTGAACTTACTGAAAATTCTTCGTCCCTGAAAAAACAAAACAAAAAAAACAAAAAAACAATGTGTTATTTCAGAACGGCTTTTATATCAGGAAATGTTTAAAACCAATAACAAATTGCAAATATTTATGGAGCTACATTATGCTAACTATTTTGCAGAAAAGCCACCCCACATCCTGTTACCATCTGTCTTCATGAGATAATTGAGCGAGAGGGTTTTTAATCAATATCCCACAATAACAAGAGGTTATAAAAGGTGCTACAAGTCTCAGTGTTGTCTCTTACCTCATGTCTATGACCTGGCTGACCACTACACTGGGCTGTGTGGCCTTGCCCTCTCCCAGCTCATACAGGAACAGTTTAAAGTCACACACCACGGCCATGGCCCTCTGCCAGCCCTTCTTCACTCCTGTGGGCTTGGGAACCTGCATCACACAATATAGGCCATAAATGTGATTGCTTATAATACATTGTGGGATATCAAATACTAAATCAAAAAGAAATTTAGATAAAAAATACATAGTAAATAATAGTATAGTTGCAAGCAGCGATAATTATTCTTGCCCATTGTTGTCCATTGCTGGTACTATGGTTTAGTCTTGTCATGGGAATTGTATGTACATTTTCAAATAAGCATAATCCTGTTTTTTTTTTTTCTCCTGGCAACAAATACCTAATGCTTCTTAAAGAGTGTTTTTTTTTTTTTCTGATGTTGCATGTTTTCACATTCAGCATCTCTAAGGCCTTTTGTTAAGTAACAAAAATGAGCAATTCTTTCAGATACAACACACTTGGGCAACATGTTTGTATACAACTTATGGGTCCCAGACATATCTTAGCTCCCAACGACACTAGAAATCTGTGTCAAATTTCGTCAATTTTTGAGAAAGATAGAGATAACATTGAAGAGAATATTGTTTAGCCACCAAAACTGTGTATAAACTAGGTCATTGTGGCAAATGGCAACCAACTGACTAGTCGTATGTAAAGTCTAGAGGTTTACCAATTTTATTTATGGGCAGAATTAGTGCTACATATGCACAAGTTTAAAGTAACTGAATTTTTATCATTTTGTCATAGTGCATTCAGTGTTTATCTATAAAAGACCACAAATCCTGCTTTAATATGTTAAATATGGCAAATGGAGCTGACTACCAGACCAATGTTGTAAAAGTACACAGCCATATTCACAACAGCAATTCTCATATTCACTCACCCTGACAGTGCCCTCATAGGCAGTACCTATTCCCCTCTGAGGGTCTATACCCAGAGGCCCCTTGGTCTGGTCCTGGGGCACCGGGCACACAGCTGGAGCCTTGTCCGCACAGGTCACGTGACATGAAAAGTTACACACTGGGAAACAAGAGGACGAAAGTTAGACATGACAGGTCATATATTAGAAGAAAATGGTTTTGAAGTTTGCATTGCACCATTACCTTCACATGTACAGCCTTGGCGTATGAGCCCCACCATGAGGGAGGTGCACTGGTTACACTTGGTGGGCATGTTGAAGGTTTTCACCACAAACTGATGTGCTTTAGGCTGTCGAAGAAATCAAAAATGATTTCATATTTAATCCTCTTTACTCAAATCTTCATATATCCAGCATGTGTCGTAATGCTTACCTTGGGAGAGGAGCGTCCGATGCTGCCGTATCCTCCTGACCTCATAGTGGGGGTCTGGACTGTGCGACCTGGGTGGTCTATCAACTGCAGGACACAGGACAACATGCCAAGTCAATTTTAATAAAATAAACATGTTTCAGAGATTTTTCCAATACAACAATATAAGCGCAATTCTTAAGGTAATAACAGTGCAAGCATTGTTGTGAATTGCACAGTGAGGCTTACATTGCAACAAAAACTAGCCAAATTGTGTGGTATGTCCTATTCTCATCTAACTTGTTAGCTTGAAAAGGTGCATAGTATGCCATGCTTTCTCTTAGAGAAGCAGACACAATATACACAAAAATTCTGCAAATAAATCTTATTTTAAACATGTAATATATCAAAGTACTTGTCGGTTTGTCTGTGTGGTCTATAGAGGGTATTTACAAACAATGATACTAAGAAATAGCAAAACTTCGGGTCCAGACAGCAATTTTTGCAGTGTCGAAAGATTTAATAGTTTTTCTCCGGGGTTGTATAAAAAAGAATAAAAAGCAGCCATAAGACAGAAAAAATGTTAATCCCTACCATGTAATTCACTATTGCACTGATAGTATTTTTGGTGGTGAATGGTGAATGAAACTGACCCAAGCAGCAGCCATACATAACACAAATCTAGCTGCCCCTGTCTCCAAATTGAGAATGTGCCGACCATTACCTCCTGCTAGAAAGAAGCTATCTAGTATACCACAAAATCTGACCACTTTTACAAAAACTGGTATATTTGATGTACTAAAACAGGCCATCACAATTTTTGTAAACATGTATTTATGAGCTCAGTAGAAAACTACAAAAAGAATTGTTGCTAGACTAAGTTGCACGGTTTATTTTTTAAATCATACTTTGTTGTTGTTTGACTAATTTTAGTTACAGTAAGCTATAATTGCAAAAAACTACAAACAATAAACCATCATGTCTAAGTACCTCAATAGGCTCCATGTCACTGGCCATGGAGGGGGAACGGGACCGGGACTTCAGGTGGGCTTTGGGGTCATCTTCTCTAGAGGGGGTGTTGGAGGGGGTGAAGTTATCCATGGAGTCCACCTGAAGAGTAAGCCACATTGAGAAACATCAGCAAAAAAGTAATACCAAGATAGAACAGAAACAAAAGATGGAAAGGGAGAAAGTGTAGAAACGTCATATCAACAGTCCATGCTTAAAGATGGGGGCCACATGAGACAAAGAAGACATTCCAGTCAGTGTATCCATTTCACATTTTTAAACCTGTGTATCATAAAAGAATCAAGTCCAGTCCAGACAAGCTTTTTCCATACTCTACAAGCATTCTCCAGAGACCATGCACATTTACAAAGCTCAAACAAGAAATACAAACTCAGCACACTAAAGGAAGCACAACCCCCTCTTATTCAATGTAAAATTGTAAATGGTCATTCCATGTGAAATCAACAAATTTTAGGGAAAATTTTCAATCATGGATTTGGTTCTAACTTGGTACTTTTTGCTAAATCTATAACCAGTATCAACCATGCAAAATTTGAGGTTGGTTTGCTGTTTTATTTTAATTTTTTCAAAAGGCTAAAATAAGGACTGCTTAAAAATAACTAATACTGGACATAAGTCAAGTATTGGTGGAAGATTAATTACATTTTCAGACATTGTTCATTATTATGCAAAGTCTTAATACAGTGAAACATGTAGCACAGCGATGCATGTTCAAACTAAAAAAATATATAAATCTCAAAATAACTTACCTATTTTTAGAGTTTTACAAATTAACCATTTGACAACTCAACAACTTGGCAACATTGTCAATTTAAAATGTGTTATTTTGGGGCATTCTTATAATTAGCCTTTTAAAATCAAAATACTTGAAAATCATACAACTGAGAGCCACAAGTTTTACTGGTTAGATTCTTTAGAAAGCATAGAGCAATGCCTCCAAATTTTGTTTATCCTATATGAATGGTTTCAAAGCCATGTGAATTTTTGGTTAAACATTTTTTATTTTTGGCAATTTGGAACCCCAAATTTTGCACACGTGCTTGTTGTTACATGGACATTAACCACACCATGTTGGAAGCAAATCAATAATGGTCAAGATTTTACACCGAATGAGCTGATTGCCACATCCACAAAGCAAGAAGCCAATTTGAGTACCATGCAACCAGATAGCCACTGCACACACAAACAAGCGTTACAAGGGCAGACAAGGTTTAGACACACAGCGCAGTGATGGTGCTTACACGTCTGCCTTTAGCTGGGCCAACGGAGGGCGAGCGCTTCAGTGGCATGAGGAGAGGCAGAGAGTGGCAGAGAGACACACATAAGTGAATATCAGAGAGGCTAAAGCTGGGAACAACAAGAAAACACTCAGGAGGGAGAGACAGGACCACTGTGGAACCAACCAGGGCTTAGGGACAAGACACAGAAAAGAACACGCAAGTGGAAGAAAGGGAACAGCTAGGAAATTTTTAAAAAATGTACAGAGCAACTAGGATCTAGCACTAAAAAGCAAGTGCCAATCATAAGGCTGGCTAACCTAAAAAAATAAAAAAAAAAATATATATATATATATATATAGAAAATGTACTGAAATAAATGTCAACACAACTGTTCACATTGTAAAGAGAAGACAGTCAGAGATGCTTATAATAAAATAATCACAATAATTTGCTTTAACACCCTTTGAGACTGACAAGTTTCACAGTACAAATCCAGGCCAAAAGACAGTAGAAGATAATGGAACTATAAACTATCAAAGTGTGTGAAGCCGAAAGAGAACACCATATCTGGAAAAAAAAATCTACACAAAAACTACAAAAAAATAGCTGCAAAGTTAATAAATAGCAAAATGAGCTAAGCTAGTAGTAAGCTAGTTTGGTTTTTTGATATGGTATGACTCAAACTAATGTACTTAACACTTTTTCTAGAGAAGTGATCCTGATAATCATATTTCAAAGATGATAAGAAAATATTTGCGATCTTTTCATATTAAACCACTGAAATGTATGACTGATGAATAGGAGGTAAAACTTTGAATATTATATTTTGTTACATATTTTTAGATTTAATAGCTTGTTTCAACAAAGAGTTATTCCAATCCAAATATTTTTTTGTTGTACATTTATTATGGTTTATTATGAATTTAAGATTATTTAGTTATTAGTTATTTTTTAAGTTTATTTTAAACCTAAAACATATAGTAAAATATCTAAATGTAATACGTTGTATTGTTATGGTCAAGACAAACATATATATTTAGTTTAAAAGAAAAAGAGAGGAAGAATTAGCATTTACAATAAAGTATAAAAATAAAATTCTTTTTGCAAAATCATCAACACATATGAGTAAAGGGTACTCATGGTATAACAAACAGCCCAGCAGGCACACAAGACAAAAAAGGATGGGAACCACTGCTCTAGAGCTACAAGTTTATTAGCACTGTGCTTCAAACAGGTTAGCTTTAACATGCTAGCACCAGGACTAGTGACTACTACTACCTTACTGAGCAACAAATGTGTAGCCTTAGCAGCCCTGGAATTATAGTGACGGAGTTATGCAGTCTAAAATTACTAAGCTTACTAGCTGGTTAGTTATCTTTATAGGGCTTTTTATATGGGGCCAGCCCACAGCTCTACTTTATCCACTGGTCCATTATTTTCTACTGTCTATGGTCCTTGCACTGACGCACAAGCTGGCACACACTTACAGACACATCTATGTTGTATTTTTCTCTAGTGTGTCGGTAGATGTACAACTGCTTTTACATACACACATGAGCTTCTGCCTACTGAAGCCACACACAAACTTACGTCTTCCCAAAACTCAATTAAAGAGGATGAGGATGAAGAGTAAGAGTCCTGATGTAGCATAGAATGAAGCAAAGAAAAAAACCAAAAGGTAAATAAAATAAAGAAAATGTAAATTGAAAGAAAATAAGAAAATAATAATAAATTAAAGGTTTTATGTCAGTAAGAGACTGAGGGGAGTTCATTCTGCCCTATTTTGTCACCTGTTACAAAATATGGAAATTTATGGTCTAAACATGGGTAATTCCTGGGAAGTACTTACATCAAACTGATCCAGGGCTGAGGTGGGAGCATTGAGAAAAGCCAAGAAGGAATTCTGTGAATCCTGGTGCTTGACGCCTACAGACACAGAACAAATAACACAAGCACAGTTAAGTACATAATTATGAATCTTCAAAGAAGATTAATCAAGTCACAGGACTGCCTCATGTGACCTCATTAACAATACATTCTCATCTACATACCACATGATTTTATTTCTACAAACCGTCCTTATTCCTTCGGTAATAAGATTATGAAGTGTGGATTTAACATTCAGCCTCGACGTTCAATGCAATGTAAGTATTGTAGCACTTGTACTAAACCGTATGAAATTTAATGTAGACACAGTGTAGCATAATACAGGAGTCCCCTAAGTGGTGTTTGGGACCCAGCTGGGGGTCGCGAGAAATTGAGTGAAGGTTCACAAGACGATTTCCAGAAATCATAACAAGAATTAATGAAACTTTAATTAGCATGTTGGTCAAAACAGTGAGTCATTTAAAAATAAACAATGTAAATAATTACTATTAACCCTGCATTTAAATGTTTTTTCTCCAGAGGTTATAAGCGGCAATCAAATTTTACAGTAGGGGGTTGTTCAGAGCATGATTTTGTGGGTCACGGTCTGAAACATTTGGAGACCCCTGGCATAGTAAACTAGACCAGTGTATCACATAGTAAAGTGTAATGCTGGATTCATGTGGTAATTCTGACAAATCTAGAAAAACGCATATAATGAGCTAATCAAGTTGGATAAAAAGTTGTTTCCAACTTTATGTCATATGTTTTGTTGACATATCAGGAAAGCATATTTTATTATTTGTTGTTCTTAATTGATTTCTACGTGTTGTCACTCACATAAGAGTGGCCTGGACTCATTAAAAACAATTTATTACAATTAGCACAATATGTAACACTAGAAATAACATTAAAGTTTAAAAAAGCCTCAAATATATTCGTTTTTTAATTGTGTTTAATGTCAGATTTGCGCTTTTCTTTTCTTTTTTCTGTCTCTTTTTCCTGCTGTTTTGTGTTGTAAGCAGAAGTAGCCAGCAGTGTAATTGGCATCTTTCCAGTTGGCTTGCTGCTACCATTACTCTAGTGTATAAAGACATGAGCTTGGACTCAACCAATGAAAGTGTCCCTGATCCGAATAGGACTGTTTAATTTTTTACCAATCACACGCACAGAGCAAAGGGGGGTGCCTTTTGTTCTGCGTGTGATTGGTAAAAAAAATTAAAAAAAACAGTCCCTGTTCTAGTTCCCCCTTTGTCAAAACACTTTATAATAAAACCCACCGGATATAAAATTTTATGATAGGTGACTGCTATTATACTGCTATTGACTGAATAACAAATTTTCCTCAAATAAAAGGGAAGTAAATGTTTTTTTCCATGATAACACATAGGATTGTTTGTGTATTTTAATATAGCATTCATCTTAATGCACATTATCCAGACAGATAACCAGTAAATAAGATGACCCCAAAATACAAATGCATAAATGTTTTTTAGTGCATTTTTAATTGCAAATCTTCTGATCTTCTTCAAATAAAGCCAGCATTGTCTTGTAAGTGGATACATCTCTATTTCTTTAATGCAAATGTAGAACTTGTTTTGTGTGGTACCTCTGCGTAGACGGAGCTCATCTGTCTCCTTCTTCAGCCTGTCAATTTCAGCCAAGAGTTCTTGATTCTTAGTCTCCACCTCCTGCAGTTTGCTTGAAAATCACACACACAAAAAAAAATCAATAACACTAACAACACCCACTCCTACTTATTACTAATACAGAAACTTAGTGTCCTTACCATTCAGTGGAGATATTGTTGGCCTTGACCTTGTTCAGTTCATCCTGGATGCCCTGTTTGGCTCTGATCTCAGCGTCCAGAGCCGACTGCAACTCCAGACGGGCCGACATGTCCAGCTTGGCAAAACGACGCATCTTCCATGGCATGTCCTAAAAAAAAAAAAAAAATGAATGTCCTGCCATTGATGACCACACTTGGCTTTAATATTTTAAACTGTGCATGTTTTTACCGTGGCTCTTGCCCCCAGACTGGTGTTCCTCAGTCCCTCCAGCTCCTCTGTCATCTTAGTAGCCAGAGCCTGAAGGTAGCCTCGAGCGTCCTTCTCATCACTCACCCTGCAACAAATAAGTACACATGTTACTGTGTTTGCATTTCTCACTAAAATGTATGTCACGTGTCTACATCTCTGAAGATTACCATAGGTAAACATCTATCGAAAGGAAACTAATAACACAGGTAAACACCTGCCATCTAAAGAGCAGAGAGATGTATGTTCTTACACTAAAACTAAATTTGTCTTCATTTGTGACATTACTAGACAGCATAAAGCTTCATTTTACTTTGATACTAAATTACTTTGAGTTATTCTACTGGTAAAAAGCAATGGGAACAATTACCAAAGCATTAGCCTGGCCAGCTCTTCACTACACCATAGATATGAACAAACAAAGGTCTAATGTAACGGATTTTACTGAGTCTGGGAATTAGCATACAAAAATCATGCAAAACTTGTATACAAAGGTATACATGTTTTGTGACTTCACAAATTTTCTCATTTGTGTGGCCAACTGAAAAAAGATGGTAGCATTACCAGCCACAATTACAAAAATCTATACAACATTTAATATGACAGAACTAAGTCAAGACTGTAATTGGCAAATTAATTACATGTTGTAATTTTGTTGAATTAATATATGAAATGCTTAAATGCTAACTCCTAAATGCTACAAAAACTTAAAAGTACTGTAAGCAGCATGTTCTCATACTGGTTTGAAAATGGTACTGCAGTCTAAATCAAAACAATGGTCTGTGGGTTGCTGCTTTTCTGATTGGACAATCATCAATAAAGTTTTAGAACCAAAACAAAAAAGGTACATAAAAAAAACTTAGCCATGTAAAATATATATTTTAAAAACTCAGCTGTACCATTGTTATCAGTAAAAATAATATTTGATTTGAACATGTTTACATCATATTGTTGGACACATGTGGGTAGTTTTATGATGTATAAAAAATATATACCACTCTTATCACCTTTAATTTAACATTAACATTGCATCAAACAAGCGGGTAATAAAGTACATTTATTAGTTTATATAACCTATATTAATTGGTAGTCAAGGTGGTAGGTGCCTAAAGCCAAGATGGCCACCTTAACTATCAAGTACTGAAGGAAATGCTGCTTACTTTCTGCAATGAGAATCACAGAAGTGCAACAATTGTTTTAAATGTGACCAATATGTTGCAAAGGTTCCCTAAGAATAGTCCATACTGATGATACATGTAACTGACCACCAGAGGTCGCTGTTCGTCAGGGAAAAACCCTGTGTGTGTACATTCCAGCCCCATCAGTACATGCATGTGTGGAATGTGTGCACATGGGAGTGAGTGGCCCTCAGTGAGATGTCTCCGAGAGTATATGTGTGGTATGTGTGCTATGTAGAGACTGCAGTCTGGCCGGACAGAGGAAAGGCCAGCAGCCGGAGAGCTGTCAGCTGCACAGGGCAGTACTGAGAGGAAGGAGGGTCAAGAGCGCTCACATCTTCACAGGCATGTGTAAAATGTCCCGCTTCAGATTTATACTGACACCCGATACATTTGTAGACAATATAACGTACGGGTCTGCGTCTGGGAAGGGTGTGGCTGTGGTGATTTTTAGATTATCAAGTGTAAATGCCCAGAGAATGAGAGGGCTGTCTGTGTGTTATAATAGCTTATTTTCCACTGTCTGATCAGGTCAGTTTGGTACAGTTTGGTTTGGTAATCCCTGATAAGGCTTGTGTTTCAATGTGCTTCAATGTGCAGACAGCAGCATCTCCTACGGAAAGTGACAAATGCAAAAAATTGTTTCTATTAGAGTTGAAATCTATCAAGAATAAATACAACACAAAAAATGTAAAAAGAAGAGTAAACCCTGATGTGCACCAGTGTGAGAGGCTAGAGGTTCAGCTGTGTGCTTCTGAACATTAAAAAGTCTCAGAGTTTCACTGTGTCATCCTCAGAACAGTAACAGTTTGGGCAACACTGATGTTACTTTTTTAGCAACAAAGCGAAAGGTTTTATGTCAGTAAAAAGAATTATATTAATGAATTGGAAAACACACAAAGCAGACTGCTTTAAAATCAAGAACTGTCTGAAAGACTTTACGTACATGTTAGCAATGGAAAGTCTAACTTCACTCCACTTTGACTATTGTATCAAACAGTCTGATTAAATATGACGTCACAAAAGAAAGGATGAAATAATAAGAAAAAATGTATTGATTATTAATCTAATATTCTCTAAAAAATATCCATATGATTACAAGCTATTTTTGTGCCCTTTTTATTTGACTAGATAAATGATGGCATTATAATATAAAGTGATTATTGAAATCACTATTGTCAGGGATGATAGTGATGATAATGTGAATAATAATATGATAACAGGATTAAGGATAATTAAAATGTAAAAAATATGAACAGCACAAAAACTGTATAAACTGTTCTGCCCCTGAGCGCCCTCAGATGTTGTTCTGTCTTGTGCAATGTTTTTGAGATAGTTTTATACTTGTTAGTCCTTGTCCAGGTCTTTTATTAAAAAAAAAAAAAAAAAATACAAAAAACAAACTAAGTAAGAGCTATCTTACATGCTTTTGCAATTTCACTTGCTCTTCTATGCAGCTTCTGCTTTTGAAAAGCACTTGGGACCAGGAGCTAAAGTAGTACAACAAACTTGAGGATACTTGGTGCCCTCTTTGGAAATGTACTGCTCCAGTTGAAATGCAGCTAAAAATCTTACCACTGAATAATCTCGGTGATCTGTGCCTCCCAGTGCGCCACGCTCTCCTTCTTGTCAGCCAGCTCTCTCATCTCGTCCTCCAGCTGTCGATTGGAGCTGCTCACTTTCTCAAACATACTTGTGAGCTGCAAAAAGAAAAGACAAATAACATTCAGAACATTCTATTAAACAGCAAACAACCATAAACCTGTCATTAAAGACATAAATTCACTCCCTAATTGATTGAATGCAAAGTAAACATGCATTGTAAAAGACTGACTTCTTGGCACTAACTAAAGTTGGATATAGAACACTCCCTTTTCCTAGCGCAGAGAGCTGTCTGTCAGTGGAGCCGTACTGACATCATTACAAGTTTCAAGCTGCCCTTTTGTTAGAACAGAATGTTTGTTTTGTGGGCACGGATCTGCTGTCTCCTCACTGTCAGGACCGTGAGGTAATCTACAAGTCAGGACAGTCTTTGAACAAAGTTTTGCAACTGCATGTGCTCTGGAGCCATGAAACCAGGGCTGGTCTCAGGTCTACTACTCAGACAAATCCTTAAATGGAAAGAAAAACTGTACACAATGAAAGCCATCCTGATATTTTCCCAACTTATACTTATACTTAATTACAAATTATAATTAGTCATTATATCAAACAGCTTGTTCTACTGTTTCTTAATAATAATGACAATAATAATAAAAAAGCTGACAAAGACGTGGCGGCCATTTTGCGCCTATGGCCACTCCAACCACCACCAGACCCACAATCACACTTCACCCTTCCAGTTACTGGGCAAACAGCTCTACCTAGTGAGCTACTGCCGTGCTTCACTGTTAATTGCTGACAATACATAAAGCAGTTTTCTAAATGGTGTGCTTTCAAGCTACTGGCTTATAAATACTTAATTGCTGTAAGTCTACAAGAAAGTCTAAACATGAACTGCTGTTAACAGGGTCAAGGAAAATGGATTTCAAATACTTCAGCTCTAAAAAGCAAAAATAGATCAAAATGTTAACAACTGAAAACAGCATTTTCTTATTGCCAGCCATATTTATGACATACTCAGTATTACTCTTGAATAAAATTTCACTCACACTTCATGCCATCCACTATGCATCCTCTTTGAATCTTTCCAATATTACTCGTTTAAATATGTATTGTGTAAATATTCTCAATGAACGAAAGCAAATAATAGACAGTAAAAACTACGGGTCAACTATGGATATAATTGATTTATTCATTTGTTACACAGACAAAACAGACTAATAAAGTTTTATAACAATGGTTCCCAAAGTGTGGTGCAGGCACCACTGGTGGAACGCAGACTTCTACTGGTGCTACTCTTTTGCAGTTCTGTTTTAGTTGATAGCCATTTTTATTCCTATTTTAGTCCTGCTCTGTTTGGGAATTACATTTGAAGAGTAGACCACTGCTTAGTCTGGGGAACAGTTTGCGTTAGACCTAGCTTGATCCTAGATTAGTGCTGGTTATGTACTGGTTTAGTCCTTGTTTAGTTCTTATTTGAGGTTTTGAGCTTTTAACTATTTTATAATGTTGTTTCCACTTCAAAAATAGACCTGGAGTAGTATTTTGTTTCATTCACGCTTGTTTGAGTAATCCTATGTGCTGAGGCTGTCTACTTCTCAAGAGCTAAAAACATTCGGACTCATGGCTCTACATGGACACATGTGAATAGGAAGTGCTCCTGCACGTTTCTAAAGCCCATACACTGTCACTGGACTTGTTCTGATCAATTTAGCTCTTAAATTACTGTCACTATGAAGTCAGTCAGCTCATTTATCTCATCTTTATCTTATTGTAAGTTATAAAACGTGAAACACTAATGTAAAGGTTATGTCAAAAAGCCTAAAAAAGGATAATATAGGACTTTTAATAGTACCCATTTTAGTCGTATGAAAATGTTCCTCTGATAGCCAGATATTTTATGAAGTGGTACTTGGTGTGAAACGTTTGAGAAACACTGATTTATTCAACTCAGTGGGAGTTTCATTAATTCCCACAGATGCCCAAACAAACTGCGCAATAATGGAGATGAAGTGCATAGTCTTATTTTGAATGTATTTAGCAGGAAGGATTACAGTTACATTTTGCTTCTAAATTTTGAAGCAAATACACTTTCTGACCTTTTTTATAGGGTTAATTTTCACATTTTAATACTAAACTATTCACTGAAAAATATCTTTGCTTTTTATATCTCTATACGAATCTAATGCAACTTTATATCTGTGCAAAGATAACTAATCCCGATGCCAATTTGATTCAAATACAGCTGCTTCTCGATTGCAAACAGCGTGACGCAAGATTGAGCGTCTCACTTCAAAGATAAAACCGGGCAAACAATAATATTTGGAGACACAAAGAATTAAGATTTTCTGTGTATGGCGGCTGGTATGTACGAAGATCTAATCGGCTCTGAGAACTGGAGTTTTCTACAAATACAGCTTTGGATAATAAATTCAATAACAATGTGTGTGTCCTATCACTTATATTCATATCAGCTACAGACAGCCAGATTTGATTCCATATGTCAAAAATGCCTCCCACTTCTAAGACATTGTTGAAACAGGGGGGCCTTTTTGAACTTCCACGAGCCATTTCCAAAGTCAACAGCGCATAATTCCATCGGAGTGTGGAGGAGGAGGCTACAGGCTGTTTTTGCTGAGGATATTGAACAGTGATTTCTTTGGCGGCGCTGCAGGAGGGGGTGGACAGAGGAATGTAATGAAAGAGCAGAGCCGGCCCAGAGGGGTTACCTGGGGTTAGTGAGGGGAGTGTGGTTGAGCTGCAAGCCAGTGGGAGCAGGTTTGAACAAGATGGGGAAAATGCCTTCCCCTAATATTGTGTGGATTAAACTTTATGCATTTCTCAAGTCTAAAGGGTAAAGTTGTTCTTACACCATTGGGAAAAACTTGAATTTTTGCCTCTTTTATTCTGGCTTTGAGGGTGAGCTCTTGATGAGCTGCACCGGCTAAAAACTGCACTGCATCATAGTATTAGTGATCAGAGGTGGTACTTGGTAAGATTGGGCGATAAATTAAATTAATTTAGCATTCTGTTTGGAGCCTTAGTTTAGGGAATTAGCTGTATATTGTAACTGACATATACCACTTAATCAGAAATATTCAACCTCCCAAAGATTTAAAGGATTTATCAATTAAAGATTTTTCAAAAAGACAAGGAAATCCTGCAACGTCCTGGAGTGGCATTGTCAGTCTCCAGATTTAAATCCCAATTGAAAATATTGGTTGGAATTTAAAAAAGGTGCAGCACAGACGCAATCAGACATCACTGTGCTAGAGGCTTTTGCAGGTGAAGAATGAGCAAAGACTGCAGTCGAGACTGATTGTCTTTCATTCACATCATTACATAGGGTAGCTCCAGGTTTTGTCTTGTGAAATTTAAGACCTTTTTAAGACTTTTTAATGCAGCTTAGAGTGAAATTTAATGCCAGCATTGTCAGAACAGAACAATAATCTGTATAATATTTACACTAAGGAAGTATCTGTACTACTTTCTGAAACTCAAGGGTTTCATTTTAAAAGTCTAATACAGATGAATAAACTTCAAAATCATGCATTTCAAAAGTTTCTTAAAATTTCTTCAATAAATAGAATAAAATATTATACATTAAATATTTTGTTATTGCTGTGATTCTACCTTTTGTAATATTGACAATGTTTTGACAAATTTGAAGACCTAGATTAACAAAAATGTATTACCTACTCATAATATCTAATACTTTTAACGCCTTGATTTTGACAAGATCAAAATTAATACCTATTTAATGCTTTTAAAACCTTGGGGCTACCCAGTTATAATGTATTTTGAGGGGAGGGGGGTGAAGAATTCTGATTGCAACTGTACATAAAAAGAGCACATCTCTGTAACAAAAGTGCAGCTAATTATTTATATGCATAAATAAGCTCTTCTCTGTGCTATTGACTCTGATTTGTTGTAGAGAAAAATAATAATATATTTGACAACCACGTAATCTAAATTATTATGGCATTTAATATTCAACACTTAAGCGTCATTTCCATATGTATTGTCTTGGCCGTTTGTCTTCACTAGACCCAGTATGTGCTGTTCATTGAGTCTGTTGTGGATTTTGCCTGAACTTAGTACCTGATTGAACCATGTTAAAAAATAAAAAGACACAGTATGTTGATCTGATTAAATGCCTTGTCCCGACCATTCACAGACATGTTCACACCAACAGCTTAGTGGAGATGTATTCCATAATTTGATAGCAAAATCAATCTTCGTTAGTAGTAATTTCCTCAAGGTTTTCAAACCCCTTAACCAGGTTCATAACCAAGTAATAACTCTCAGATTTGTAACCATGTGACTTGATGCCTTACCTTGTCCAATTCACTGGACAGCTTCTTGTTCTCATCCATGAGCAGCACCCTCTCCCTCTCATACTTCTGCTTGTACTCTGTCTCAAACTCCTCCCGTTCACATTGGCTGAAAAAAAAACAACCGCATAAACATCATATCCCATTACTGATATAAAATAAATTCTACTACCGTCATTTTACACTCGACACAAATTTGTCACAACAAGCACTTAAAGCATTATGAAGCCTTGCGCCAGGACCTTCTCACATTTCGCTAAAATTCTTGCTCCTTAAACCAGGTAGACATTTTTTGTATTCCAAACACATTAATGCAGAATCTGATACTGTTTGAAAATGAATTAGAAAGTAGAGAGAATAACCGGGCAGGAAGGGTAGACCAGCGGGTACAAAAACAAATCTCTAAATCTTTCTGCTCAAAAAAACAAGATTATATTATAATTTGATTAGCACAGCAGTTTAACAGAGTGGGATCCGTGGGTCCTAAGTACTTAGCAGGGGGTACAGGGCAGAAAAATAAGTGGTTTCATTTCTCGGTACTAATTCTCTAGAGTTTAAACAGAGAAGAAAATGGCACCAGAAAGGGGTTGGATAAAGGCTAAAAGGAGTGGGGAACCTAAATACACCATTTTGAAAGGTCTAAAGGCTTGTTTCCAGCAAGCAGCAAGATGTAGATTGTGGCACAGTTTGGCATGGTAAACCCTGAATGGTGTTTTCACTGCAGGGGGTGTAGCTGGGTGGTACTAGCGGCATCAGCTACATGTAAGTAGAAGGTATTGGATTGGTATTGGTAGGAGCAAAGAACAGTAGAAAACATTATTTTACTAGTATAATCTTTATGGAGTTAAAATATGCAAGTCATGATCAATTTAAATAAATGTCCCAATACACTGACAGTGGCCATGTACAATGGTTTTCAAACTGACAATACCAGTGGCATTAACTGATGACAGTCAGTGACTGGACAAAACAGGAGACTTAAGATGATACCTCTGTTAAGACTCGAATTTTAGGCAGAAATAATATGGGCTACTTAGAACATTGGTGTTTTGTGCCGTGTTCACTGTATTGTTAACATTGTTAATTACACAAATTGCAAAATTTGGCTAAATGTGAAATCAACTGTTGGTGTGTCCAAAATATATTGTGTGTAATAATATCTAAATTGTTGTTTTAACAATATGCAGAATCTTACGAGTATTCATGCAGCAGCATCATACTTTGCCTCATATTGCTATGGATATTACCAGCTGTATTTCCCTCCAAAAGGCATAAGACAGACTTGTAGATGCTCTTAAGTGTGTTTATTTATTCAAACAATAGCGCTAATGTTAAACTGCTGCTGCAGGGTGAAAGCAAAGCTAAAACTTGAACAAGCGTTCTGGTGTTGTAAAAGACAAACTTCATAGCACTGTCAGCTGCTACAGGTGCTCTTCATCCAAAACCTGGTATACCAGCCTATAGCCTATATCACTGTACTTCTTTGGGTATTTGCCATTTGATAGTAAAAGAGTAACTACACAGACAAAGGGGTAGTCCCTCAGGGTATTTAGTATATGATCAGGTAGGTAATCAGGTAAGTCATAACAATCCCCTTATAGCTTACTTATGTGGTGCTTGGTGGAAACTGGGCTTCCCTAGACTAAAAATTAATTCAGAAGTCACTTAAAACATGTACAAGACAATGGGGTGCTATGACTACCACATTCATTACCTCATACAATCATCACTGTAAAAGACAAAAATATAGTTAGTCCAAACCCACGCACAACTGAAAAGAAAAAAAAAAAGTTTTTTAAAGTTAGTGGTACCTCTCGCGGCGGGTCTTGTCCAGCTTGTCTTTGAGTACCAGAATCTCCTTCTGTAAGGCCAAGTGTTGACTCTCAGCATCCCTCAGTTCCTTCCGTAGAGCCTTGAGCTCAGTGCTATGCTGGGCCTCTCTGCGGGCAAGCTCCTCCTCGAAGAGCAGCGTCTTCTTCTCCAGATCCCCGCGCAAACGGCCCATCTCCTGAGACTGGTCTGCAGAGGGGGAGGTGGCAGCGGGACCAGGTTTCAGCTGGGAAAAGAGGAAAATAATTAAATTAGTTGTTAATTGCAAGCATAACCAGATGCACTGTTAACAGTGGTAGAGATAATGACCGCCTTTAAATAAATACATCTGCACAGCAAATTCATTTTATTCACATTGACTGCCAACACAGGCAGTCTCATCAAAAAGGCCATCATCAAAAGTACTTTTTGAGAAGGCTGAAGAAGACTGGATTCAACTTTTATAGTCTATAGCCTTTTAGCCTTCTTATACAATGCTACACAGTTTCTTAAAATAAAGTGTACTGACATCTGCTGTATAAATTAATCAATTAATCTGTGGTTCTCAAACTGTAGGTGCAAACGCAGGTGTCTCCTGGTGGTGCTCGAGAGTATCTTGCAGTTCAAGTCCTGTTTTAGTCCTGCTCTGATTCGGGGATTAATTTTGATGCAACAATCACTGCTTTGTCTTAGTTAAGGCCCAGTTTAGTCCTGGTTTAGTCCAAGATTAGTCCTGGTTTAAACCTGGTTCAGCTCTAGATTAATCCTGATTTAGTCCTGGTTATGTGCTGCCTACTGGTTTACTCTTGGTATAGCCCTAGATTAGTTCTTGTTTAGACTTGGTTCTGTTATAGGTTAGTCCTGATTTACACCTGGCTATGTGCTGGCTGCAAGTTTAGCCCTGGCTTGGACCTAGTTTAGACCTGGTTTCGGTCTGGTTTTAATCCTTGTTTAGTCCTAGCTAAGATTTGGTTTAGTCCCTATTTAGTCCATGTTTTGTCCTTTTTTTATGCTCATCTTTTAGGAGGTACTTGAAAAGTCAAATATTTGAGGTAGTTCTCAGTGTGAAAAGTTTAAGAATCGCTGATGTATATAATGGAACCAATTTTACAAAATGCTGAACTATCTCTTCATTTTGTTTTGTTTATTGATCATAATAGCACTTTACTGATTCAGTGACTGTTGAGGTTGGAGCCAAAATCCTGTTTAAATCCTCCAAGTAAATGAATCTTTACTGAGTGCATGTGTGTACTCACTTTGAGCCCCTCCAGCTCCTCCTCCAGTTGACGGCTGTACTGTTCGTTCCTCTCTCTCAGCTTGCGTTCTTTCTGAGCCTCGGCTGCCTGTTCCTCTGCCTGAGCCTCCATCTAATTATATACACATCAGTCAATTTTTTTTCATACACACACTTATATCAGTATGAAGGATATGGAGGTGTGACGCTGCATTCATATGAGCTTCAGACAAACCCAGTTATTTATTGAAAGATGCTGTGTTCGAGTTGCCCTTGAAGGTCATAAATCAGGCTTAAGAGAGCATACTGTTATTAAATGGGATATATTATACAAAACTGTTTTTGAGCTTTCTCCCATGTTATAATAGTGTTCGCTAATCAAAAACATACCTGGAGTTGTGTTCTGTTTTATTCACGCATATTTGAGTAATCCTGTAGTCTCTGGCAGTAAGTTTCTGAGGCCTCAGAAAACTCCACAAACCCCTCCCACTCCAGGAAGAATGGACCAAGCCCTCTACATCCAATCTGCTTTCATTTCACTAATTCACTTGGTACGTCATAAAATTTACGAGGAGTATAAAACAATATTGGCTCATGTTAGTGTTAGCACTGTGTAGATGTTAGCTAGCAGGATTAGCAACGACAGAGCATTACAGTGCATTTTATAATCACAACAGTAGCATGTACACAGACTGTAGTTGACAACTCGTGTGAAAAAAACAAGTTCTATAAATATGCACCGTATTTTCCGCACTATAGGGCGCTCTGGATTATATGGCGCACTGTCATTGAATGGTCTATTTTCCATCTTTTTTCACATATAAAGCGCTCTGGACTAAAAGGCGAAACAAAACAGTCAGATAAGTCAGTCAGTCAAACTTTGTTCACCATAACTCCCAAACTTGTTCAGTTGTAACGCGTGAATAAAAAACACAATCTGAGACCGCTAAATCAAACGGTAGTGTATTCACAATAACTCATAACTGTTCAGTTAACGTTATAACAAAATACAACACAATACACTCACTTTTTCAGTTCATTCCTCGTCCACAAATCCCTCAAATTCTTCATCTTCAGTGTCCGAGTTAAATAGTTGGGCGATTACGGCAATATTATGGTGAAGCACGGTATGTATTACTCCATAATGCTCCTAACTACAGTAGCCGTAAATAAATTCATATATAAGGCGCTCTGGATTATAAGGCGCACTGACGTTTTTTGAGAAGATTGAAGGCTTTTAAGTGCGCCCTATACTGCGGAAAATACGGTAGTTATATTTTTCAATTTCTTGTAAGGTAGGCTGCTACCATCTTGGATATTTTAACTCGGGATTGTTGGGGTTTGTCCGTCTTTCTGAGTAGGACTTTTGAGATCTGGGGAGAACTTACATTTACAACTTGGAACTCAAATTTTTAGACAACTGGAACGTAGCCACGCTAATAGAAAAGATAGGGTTGGTGAGCTCTAAAAAAAGCTGTAAGCTGGCATACCTGTAACACTCTGCACTGACTGGGTCAACCTAACAATCCGCAACATAATAATTTAGGAAGCCACATTAATTAAATGTGAATGTGCCCAAATTTAACACCAAGTTCTGTTATGAAAAGCAAGTTTTTGCAAATATATGTTCAGCACCACATGAATGCAGCAAGTATACTAATTCAGACTATAACAATTTATAAACATATACTTTAAGGCTTTATTTTTTTTGGCATCTCATCGTATTCAGTCTATGATATCTGCCAAAACAATAAAGCCACATATATTATTGAATTTCTAAAAACATATCTCCATCAGACAAACATCACAGTAAGAGAAAATCAAATGGTGACCAACCAGAGTGTGGACAGTACAGGGAGTGCTACCAACCACAGGGAACTACTCTACCTCCTTCTTTGCTCTCTCAGCCTTTCGCACCTCGAGCCGCAGAGCCTCCACCTTCTGGGTCTGGCTCTCTATCTCCTCCTCTTTGTCCCGGAGCTGTCGGGCCAGGCGCTGCTTGGCCGACCTGGATGTAGCAAAAAAGTAATATAAAGAAGAATATAAAGAAGAGCTGTGGCAGACATTTGAGAGGAAAGATGTTTATGTTTATACCTGAGGTCAGTGAGCTTCTCGTTGATCTCTGAAAACTCCTTCATGGCCACTTTCCTCTGAGTGTGAGCCTCCTTCAGCTCCTTTGACTGGGATTTCAGCTTCTCATTGGCGTCAGTCAAATCCTGGCAATATCAGAAACAGCACACAGGTATTTTAGGGAATATCAAGACATAACATTTTAAATCATTTATATAAAAGTCTTGTTAGTCATTACTTCTGCTGAGTAACTGTCTTAAAACAGGAAGACAATAGACTGTGCAGTGTCATGGAAATGATAGCTACAATTGATAATTACTTTACCAGAGCACCCGCTGCCCCAGCTTCAAAAAGAAATGACCTAAGTCTAGTCTTTAATGTGGAGACTCTATAGGATCAGACTAAAATAAATTTGAAATTTCATCTTTAGAGAGTGCAATTAAGGAGGTATAAAAATGTCTATTGTGTTTATTCACATTTTTGGAGATGCAAATCTGTGCGTTGAATGTTGCAGAAAATTCCTCAATTATTCTTGACTGCACTCCCAGAAGTGAATTGTGAAAAAGTGTTTTCAGATTTTTGAAGGGGCAAAGTCCAGTACTTTAACACAAGTAATAATTTGAGTGAGTGACTTTTATTTGTACTGGAGTAATACCAGGAGGATCCATATTTTGACTTAAATAATAAAGTTGAATATGTTATGGACATCAACCTGAACAACAAGTTCTTCCCATTAATTCAGGAACAAAAAATAATATTATTTTTATTCCCCTCTTCCCAACTGCAATTTTGCAGAAACACTCTCTGGTAGATATTATGTTCTGTCTACAACTGTAACCAAAAGACTTGTTTATTTTGGAGAAAATGAGCAAGACTAGAATCCTATAATAGAATAATATATGGTTAATAATATATGGTTAAATATTCAGGAGGAGAACTCAATGAGTGGAGCATTACTGTGCGAATGTTTCTGTGTCACATTTGTTTCAGCTGATATAGCAGAAATATACCAAATGCTTTTATTTTGTTTTGTCAAAAGTTTGTCATTTACAGTGTGTGCTTTTTCTAATAATTTTGAAACCTTATCACATTTACCACCTTTTTAGAGCTTGAGACCCTGCAGGAATCCAGTTTATAGAATGAGTATGAACCAGTTTCTGAATCATTGCTGGCTGACCTGTTTAATCTACTGTTAGATCATGTGTTTGTGTCTGTACCTTGTGGAGGTCATCCCGCTCCTGTGTGACAGTCCTCATCTGTTTCTCCAAACTTTTTATGTGTTTGGACGAATCCTCCAGGTCTCTGCGAGCTAACGTCACATCCTCCAGCTGCTTCTCCAACTGACCAGAGTCTAGAAGCATGCAGACACACAAATACATGCTTGTAAAGGGACTAGTGATAGATGTAGGACTGTTGTAGTTAAAGAGATTCCTGACCAGCAATCTGCTTCTTGAGAATGTCTATCTCACTCTTCAGACTCCTGATCTCCACTTCCTTGTTGAGGTTGACGGGGCTGTCTCCTGACGGGTGCTGCAGGGCCTGGACTGTCTGAGTGGATTCTGCACAGGTTCAGGGAAAAAGAAATATATATAAGTCATAAATAAATCAATACGCAAAATTAGACAAAAGAGAGTTCAGCTGTATTAACTAATTCTCAAGCATTCTCTAAGATAGGTTGACCTTGAATGTGTCCATTTGATCTCTGCTAATCTTTTATAGGTGCATTAACAATAGGCCAGTATTGGCAGGTCAGGTTGGAGGAAGTGTTGCATTTGTGGCATTTTCCATGCTTTAAGCTTCTCAAAGCATGCTACATTACTCCATTATGTTTTCTCTCCTCAATCTCACACTGTGGTGGAGAACTATTTCTGTAGGCACAGCCACCCTTGGGCAGACTGACAAATATGGCTGCCATGCTGTGCCTATACAGCTGCTTTGACCAACAACAATCACATTAAAACATTCATACAGTACGCAATCACAGCAGCGGGAATCAAACCGACAACCTTCTGGTTAGTGGGAGACCGTCTCTACCAACTGAGCTACTGCCGCTCATTCCGTCCTTTTGTCAGTTCTAAGTCTGTTTTAGACCACTTTTTATATATTACACACTGCTGCGTGTTGATTCTATAAATAATCCTCACTTGAGCAAAAAAAAAAACAAAAAAAAAAAAAGAACAGAATTTAATAATATTGTGCTTGTGATAAACAGCTGATTCAAATATCATTGTAAATAGCATCACATTTTGATGCCAGTCCCTGCTTTAGTTACCAGTTTTGTGTTGGATCTGATAGGCTGGTAGCCAAATATTAACTAGTTAAATAGTTGAATATTTCCTATCAATATAAAAGATACCATCAGCTCCTGAATTCAAGCAGCACTAACTCACTGCCAAGCTTAATAACATATGGCAACTTTCTCATTGGTCTGACATTCTATGGCTTATTGCCTATTTTCCCTTGTTTTATGCTACTGCCAATGGAAATAAACAGCAGCCATATATGACTCAGATACAGGATGTGATAGATGCAGTTCTAACTGTCTGTAAGACTGCACTATTCAGAATGAACACGGGTCTAATAATATATGGGTCATATATTAGCTATAGTACCTTTTTCTGATACCCCCACACCCACATACTATTATTTTGTCATCCTCACCTTGCAGTTTGCGGCTGAGTTCTACCTTCTCTTGCTCAAGCCGCCGGATCCTCCTCTCATAGGCTTCCATGGCCAGACTGTCCTCCAAGCTGCGCTGCACGTCCTGGTCCACCTGGTCATACGAAACCTTACCTGGCTCTCCGGACAGCTGTCTCAGGCACCCTCGGTCTGACAGGATACTGCAAGAGACAAACAACACATAAATGATAATGGAATAGAAAGCTTTATGTTGTTAGCACTGCAAATATTGATTATTATAAACTGTGATGTTTGTTCTTTTAAATCAATCAATAATACAGTGATGTTTTTAAGCCCGGGTGCCCTTCCTGTTGCAACCAGCCACTGTGACTGAAGTGGGCAATGTGTGTGTTTTGCCCAAGAACGCAACAATAGCATACACTGCGTCAGAGCAGGAATGGAACAGCCAACCCTCCAGGTTAGCAGGTGACCTGCTTAACCTCCTGTTCCACTACCACAAAACTTTGTGAAAACCAATACTAGCGTCATTCGCTAAACTTTTGTCCACTACTGTAGCCTGCTGCAAAATTACCCAAAACAAATACTTGTGGTAACACTTTAGAATAACTCACACTAGAAAACATTACTTAAGTGTTATTTATGCATTAGTAACCAGGTAATTGATTATTTACAATGCATTACTTCATCATTAATAAACACCTTTGAGTTATAAACATTGTTACTGATATTTAATTGTTGAGTAATAAGCTCATGTAAATCAGATCAGAATTAAAAACATCAGTGTTAATGTACTGTTATGACATATTTATTAATGCTTTATTACTGCTTAATAGTGGTGAGTTATTCTAAAGTGTTACCATACTTGTCTGAAAAGTATAAATACTGGGTAACACTTTAGGTCACCACTATTAAGCAATAATAAAGCATTAATAAATAAGAAATTAACAATCATTAAATGAATAAACCATTTATAGATACTGAATTAACACTGATGTTTGCATTTGGAGTGGCAGTAGCTCAGTAGGTAGAGCTGTTTGCCCACTAACTGGAAGGTTGGCGGATCCCCTTTATCAGCATTGCATTCTGCACTTCACCCACCTAACCTGTATGAATGTGTTCGGAGTGGTCATAGAGGCCATGGGGACAAAATGGCTGCCACATCTCTGTGAGGAGTGTGACTCAGAAGAGCATGAATAATGCACCTATTGGTAAAGTGACTTTAAATGTCTAGAAAAGTGCTATATAAGATTAATGCATTATTGATTTACATGAAGCTATAACTTAAGAATTAAGTTAATAATAATTGTAATTTAAATTGTGTTTATAAATGCTGAAGTATTGCTAAATTGACTGCTTACTAACTTTATATAATGTTTAAGTTTTTCTAAAATGTTAAATGTTAATTTTTTTACATTCATAGTCAGAGTGCTTAGTGCAACCTTACCTTGAGTAAAATTTTGTATGTAATGTAGTAATTGAAACATATGATCCAGGTGCGCCCCTCCCAATAAGTAAAACATTTAGATGCATTTTACAGCAACTGTTATAACTGTACTGCGGCAATATTTCGAGTTTCGATGATAAAAGGAAAATGCTAGAAAAACAATGGAAGAAAGCATTGGTGAAAGATATAGAAAGTTTGTTGGCAGGATGTTGAGTCATGTAAGGAGGCGGCGCAGACACAACATTAGAGAGGTAGACATAAGAGAGAATGGCACAGTGGGAAAAGTGGAAGAGAGTGGAAAAGGGCCATTATCAGCGAACTGCAACGAGATAAGAAAAGCGTTGGGTTTTTCTCACGGCTGGTGATTTAGTGTGAAAGTCTACAGCAGGTCAGGAGCAGCACCTTATTAGGGAGGAGCGCTCCTACGCCTTTGTTTAAGAGATAAGAATGTGCTGCAGGAAGAGAGTGGCCTGGGAAATCAACCCATTACTAACACCTGATAATGTATCTGTTCTTCAGTTGGCAATTTTTTTTTATTAAATGTACACAAATGTTAATTTCTTTATTGAGCTAATGCAGCAATAGAGTTTAACTTACCATTTACTCGTGTAGGTGAATCCCACAAAAGGAAGGTGGTGACCAGAGAAAGCAGTGTGAGACGGAGGGGGCATGGTTTCCTATAAACAAAAATAATATTAGACGTATTGACATGTAGCACAATGTCTAGGTTAAAGGTGAACAATGTAACTTGACTAAGTTTTTTGCTGTTTTGGTCTAATTTGTCTTTCTGGAGCTACCACTACATTTCGAAAACCTCGCGAGTCTGGTTGACTTCTGCTTCTACAAAGGTTTCCTCTGCCTTTTAGCCGCTCATGCTGAAAATCTAAAACAGGAAGCCATCGCTAGGTTGTTATCATAGCTAGCCGAGATGTGCAGCTTTCTTATTAGATTGGAGACTTCAGGGAAACAGGGTTTGTTCTCCCATTCTTGCAAGGCTGTTTTTTGTTTTTTTATTCATCCTGCAACAACTCATTTAGCCTTCATACAGACTCCAAAACATTTTATTTAAAGGTCCAATATTATGTTTTTTTTTTTTCAGGTTTTTTGAAATAGTTTTGGACACTTTTGCATTAGTATTTCATGTTTTATAACTCAAAATAATGTTTATGTATGAAAAACGTCTTTTGTGGAGCTGTTACTTTGCAGAGAACATTTGGATTATTTGTCTGGTGTCGGTGTATGGGCTTTAGAAAAGCACAAGAACACTTCCTGATGGCAAGCGTTTTCAGCTCTTGAGTAGGGGACTGCTTTAGGATACAGGATTGCTCAAACATGAGGAAATGAAACAAAATACTATTCCAGGTATGTTTTTGAGGTATAAACAACATTATAGTATGGTTAAAACCTTTAGGGAAAAAGTTATATTGTTCTCCTGCATGAGAAAATTCCAATTGGTGCTTAAAAAGTGAGATTCTATCAGTGTCACTGATGTTTAGATAAAGGGTCATCATAATAAAGGAACTGATACTGGAAAGGACCAAAAAGGGCCTTGAAGTGCGTAACAATTGACCAGCCATACCGAGTTTTTCAGGCAGTCGTCATCCACATCAAAGTTGGAGGTATCTGTGGGACTGCTGACCTCTGGGATGTAGGGGGCCTCACATGTGAGGATGTTTTCCCAGTCAATGCCTGAGTCAAGCATACATTTTCTATTAGTGCTCAGAGTTTGCTAAAAAAAAGTGTAATGCTTTCTGATGAACATGTAAGATTATACCGGAAAAGAACGGATGCTGCTTAAAATCCTCAATGCCGTTCTGACCCAGTCGATGTTCCCTGCTGCAGATGAGCCGCCGAATCAGATCCTTAGCATCCTCTGACACGTCTGTGACCTGCTGGGGGAACTGGAAGCGCTCCTGTAAAAAGAGTGTTTAAAGACATATTAAAATCAAAATCTTAACCTTGACATATTATGAGCAACCCCTACACCCTTACTTTGTGATTCATAATCTTTCCATAGGTTTCCACCAGTGACTCTGCATAGAAGGGAGTCTCCCCATACAGCATCTCGTACATGCAGACACCCAGGGACCACCAGTCACACTCGGGGCCGTACTTGCCCTTCCCGTCTTCCATGGCCTGAAGAATTTCTGGGGAAATGTAGTCTGGAGTTCCCACCGCTACAGAAGACTGGACCTAGTAGTGGATAAAACAGAACAATAGCGTCCAAATATGTCATCCATAGAAATCTCATTCACAATAGAGCCAGGACTGTGTAATAATGAGAGCATTGATGAGAAACAGCTGAATTGTGGAAGTGTGGAAGATGGAAATGATCTCCCACAATAGCAAACAAACAAAGGCAGTATTGACTGTTCGTTCCTCCGCTACATGATGAATTCCCTCATACATACTGAGCTCTAGTGGTACTGTCTTGTTTTGGCGTTTCTTGGAGGCATATAATAAATTCTTATAATTTTTTTAGTTCATTGGGACATTGCAGAAGCCAGAACAAAGTACTGTTAGCAAATAGCATATAAAATAAAATAAAAGGAAAGTAAACAGAAAATGTATAAAGCTTTACTATTTCAACGCTGGTCAAGAAGTAAATAAAGGTGAGGAAACAAAGTGGGTATGGTAGGCAAAAGGGGGGTTTATTAGCTTTCGTAGCAGTCCTAAAATGATAATATTGAGAGCACATGAGCAAACAATGCAGAGATATGTTTACCTTCTTAGCCACATTAGCATATGGTATCAGTGACTAAAAACATGAAGCTAAATGTGACACAGCTGTTGTTCTATTAAGCCAGAACATTTTTTGCTGAACATGCAATGTCAACAATGTCTCACAAGTTTGGTATAATCTGATAAGGCCCTTGTCCGTAACTATTTATCAGTAATGATCCGCCGCTCACTAGGAATTCCCTTATTATAGTTTATGTGGGGTAAGGTTCCATAAATTATGGACCCACTGCACTTTGATAAGAGAGTGAAGGGGTTTACACCTAATTCACACTGAATGTGTTGCTTGTGCAGTACGTCTCTGACAGAGTTTTCTTGTGAACTCCAATTAACACTGAGTGCGTTGCATGTACGTCACGTATCCGACAAACGCCAGCGCAGTTCACGGGAGACTAGCCAGTTCTACGGGCCACCTTTGCCTCTCCAACCATGATCTCCCATTAATTTGGATATTATTTTCATGACTTCTGTGCTAATACCATGGGTAAGCAAGGTACATATAAAAATTCTCATGTTTTATTGTATCGAGCCATGTTTGTTCGTGTTTGCTGGGTACCATTAAAGAATTCCTTTGTGGTTTGGAAAGAAAAGTTACAATATTACTGGTATAGAAAAAATTTTTTTTATTCAATACTAAGTTTCAATACCTAGTAGGACCTTTAATGTTCCTTGCACATCTTTGTGCATGTATGAATCAAATAAATAACACACCTATAAATCATACAACCTACTGTTTTTAACTTACAGCTAAGACTTTTGCTCCAAAAATTGTATTCAATATTACTGTGTCTTATGATTGTAGAAGATGAATTAGCACTTCATAGTTATCAGAAAAAGTATCGCTCAGATATCAGTATCGTAAAAAATCCAAATGGTGCCCAGCCCTACCAATTTGTGAGCCCGTGTCCACAGTTAGGACACAATACTTGCATAGTCTGCACGGGTCCCATGTCTGACTTCCTGACTGGCTTGAGCTGCTCTGTTCAACTTCATGCCTGAGGGCTGTGGTATTCAAAAAATACACTCTTTGCATATTATTGCCATAGAGCTGAACACGTACTTCAAAGCAGCCAGAGTGTATATATATATATATATATATATATATATATCGCGTTAATTTCAGTTGACGCATCAATTAATTTGATCACAACAAAAATATTACGACGACACTGACAGAACAGCAACACGCCACAGGTCCTCCAGCGCGGCAGAAATGCACCGCGCGAGCGTAGAAGACGACACATTTTCGTTTCCATCCATCAGGCGCGTTCGAGATGAGCCAGACTTGCGCAGTTTCGATCAGTGTCGGTCTGTGCACAGTGCACGCTGGTTAGATTTGTGTCCGACTTGTTCCCGACTTGCTCTGATGCCACAAGTGTGACGGTCACCGTGAGATCCAAACGAGACCAGCGCCTGAGCCGCCGCAGTTCATCAGGAGCAACTGCAGGCTGCACGGCTCAGTGCATGATGGGAAAACGCACACCTGTCAGCGGTGAACGGACAGGTGATTGGATCTGAGTTTAGTGCTGATCAGAAACGTAACGCACGACACTTCACTGCCCTCCTCTCCTTCTTCCCCTGCCTCTTTTTTTTTTTTAATGCAGACTAAAGTTACAGTTTTGACCTGGATAAACCAACACACGCGAGAAGTGGATTTTGGGCGTGATGGTGCGTGATCTGAGCCACAAACTGTCTGACTTCAGTACAGGTGTATTTCCCCTCCTCTCATTGCGGCCGTGCACTCTCGTTCACAATCCAGGTGAGGCGCAGTTCATCTGGAACGAGCCTAATGCAACAAGTGAACGAGCTAAAGCAACATGAGTGACCAAAAAGACACATTGCTAAATGGACAATTCTGCTTCAAATCGTCACCAGACAGCAATAAAGACAAAACAAAAGTTATGTGCAGTCTATGCAAGGATGAGTTCAATTACCACTGGAGTAACATAGTTCATAGTATTTACACTGTTGTGAACCACAACAATTGTTATTAATTGAAGAATTAAACTTATTTTTGTTAAAGTTCTAAAAGAGATTACACATGCTTTTTTAGGTAAGTTTTGTGTATTTGTTGGTTGTACCTTATTTAGGCAAACTTTGTCTTGATGAGTTACAGGTCTCAAAGAGACTATTCATTTATTTTCTTTGCAAGTTTTGTTTGCACTGCACAAGTTTACAGTAAAGTATGTGAAGGTTAATTCAAAATAAATGTGTTTGTACGTGAATTCATAATATGATTAATAGCGATTCATCGTGATTAATAACTGGTAGTTATTAATCGCGATTAATTTTTTTCAGATTTGTGATTAATTTGTTAATTTTTTTTAATCAATTCCCGGCCCTAATATATATGACGTACATAAAGACCAGAGTTACTGGGTTAGGCTTCATCTCCAGAAAAAGATGAATGAAAAAAGTTAGTGTTGCTTTAAAGTTGAGTAAAAATTCAAAAGATGGTACATGGTAATAGTAATCATCTTTATAATCTTCTCTGTGTCCTATTATTGTACCATTATCGTATTATTATTGTACTTTATGTAACAGCTTGCATGTTTTTGTGTTGAGAGTATTATGTGAATCACAAGAGGCATACTCAACAAAGAGGCGGAACAACAGGCCGATCTGGGAGACCCCCGGGGTGGACTCAGAGGTCAGTGCAGCGCTGGTATGTTTGCCTTGGACTCCAGGATGCATCAGCAGCAGTGGTGTGGTTACACTTACCGTTCCATCTTCCATGAGTTTGAGGCAGGAGCCGAAGTCAGCCAAGCGGATGTGGCCGTTCATATCCAGCAAGATGTTGTCGGGCTTAATGTCCCTGAAAGAAAAAGAGAACAGATCAGTCAAAAGAAGTAAAAAGATGAAGTAAGATAACAATATCTTTATGGTTTTCTAAACACATACAAACCTGATCCTGCCACTTGTCAACATTCAATTAATAGATGTCTCTGGAAAAGTGTGCTAATTTAATACTATCTACTAGTGTTGCAGTCAAGACCGAACTAATCGAGACCAAGACCAGTCTGAGTCCAGAGTGAAATGAGACCAAGACAAGACTGAGACTTTCAAGGTTCGAGACAGAGACTTTTAAGAACCAAGACCAAGTCAAGACCGAGATCGAGTCCAGTTCAAACCCTGTAAACTAACACTTAATAAAGGGGAAAATTTTTTAAAAAGTGGTTGAAATACCTAAATGCTTATTTTAATGAGCAAAATTCACAAACAGAGACAGATCATGTTCCTGGTTCTTCTACTGCAGAAAACGAATTACTCCGATAATATTTGGTAAATAAAATCTCTGAGACCACCACGTCCGAGATAAGACTGAGTGAATGGTTTGGATTCGAGACCAAGACTGAAGCCAAGACAGTAAACAAATGGTCCCAAGCGCTACAACACTACTATCTACGTCTAGTTAGCACAGTCCCCCCCAAAAAAAAAAAAAAAAACTACAAGCGGATCTTCAACAAGTGCATCTATTAGTTCATGGGCGCTCTATCTATTCAGCTACAAAGCCTTTCTGTCTCACTCTCAATTATTTGATTATTATCAAGCTATTACTTGGTCTACACCACTGGTCAACATTGACCTTTATTTAACCAGGAAAGCCCCACTGAGATTCCGAATCTCTTTTACAGCGGAGTCCTGGCCCCATGGGGTACCTATTGAATTAATAGATGTCTCTAACAGGGTAAGTGTGCTAATTTAGAACTACTTACCTACAACTGTCTAGTTACAAAACGAAATAGCACAAAAAGGCATGGCCCTAACAAGCACTAATAAACATATTAAATCCAAAGACAAACTGCACAGACCTGTACTTAAACCAGGGATCTATTAGTTCAGGTGTAAATGATGTAAACATTAAGCCACAAAGCTCTTATATTTAACAATGATAAAGAATCCACTAAAATGTGTCATTTATAGTAGTATATTTTGCCCTATCTTGCAACGGCACAGAATCTTAAAAACTGATCTTTGCTTAAAATTCCATTAAAATCAGACCATTACATCAAGTTATCTTCCTAACAGACAAACCAGTGTTGGCAGGAACATCACTTCAAATCACTTCAAAAATAAAGACTAGTCACAAAACAATACTTAAATGATTTCCAAAAGACACATACAAGCCTGAACTGAGCAATTGTTAAAATTAAAATACCTGAGGAAACAGAGCTGTCTGGACACGCTTGTAAGGGTCTAATAATTTAGATATATTTGTGGAGGAATTAAGTGCAATTTCCTCCCATTCATTTATCAGTTGTATGACAGGTGAAAACTGCCCAGAAAAAGAACAAACATTGGAAGTTGATGGATTGTAGCGGTGGGAATAGCTGCAGAGAATGAAAATTGTGCATGACGTGTGTTTAAAGTATCAGTTTTCTCCTGTGCAGCCTTGTTTTGGACTCAGAAACTTGTTCCGTTCGAGGAAATATGCAACACATAAACATACTCCCCAATTCCTAAAATAGGTCCCGGTGCCCTGCGTGGACACCCCCCGTTCCTTGTTTAAACCAATTTATTTGTGGAAGGGATGGACGAGGGAGTTACTGACACAAAATTCTTTCTCAGATGTGATCATGGCCGACCCTCTTCACGACTGCATCTGCTCCACATTACTAAAGCTTACGAGTGTTTACAATAGAGCAGCGGTTCTCAAATGGTGAGACGGGACCAAAAAGTGGATTGCACGTAGGTTCAGTATAGTTTTATGTTGAGCTACCTACAAAGGAAGTTTAAGCTCCACAGCATTTTTTTATAGATCAGGGAGTATGTACAAAAACATCTGACAGGTTTTAAAACAGTGCTTCAGTCTCCAATCAAAGAACACTTAAATGTATCTCAAAATGAAAATAAATGTATATTTTGTACATATAACACATTGTTAACGGCCCCTTGACTTCCTCTACTAAACACAAAGAAATCTGGGAGAAAGATATGGGCATTTCAAATTCTTAATGATATTTGGGAAGACCATTATCAAACAATGCCAGACACTGTCTAATACAATTAAAAGTCATACACCTACTCCACTTTAGTCCTCTGATCCAACACTTTTCCATGTATTTGTAGATTTTAAATACTACACTGGTGCCAGATCCTTTATTAAGTGTCCTTGGTACATCTAGAGTAATTCTAAAATGTACCTATGAGACCTGACAAACACTCTACATTTGGAAATGATAAGGTACTTACAAAGGGATAAGCTGCCATCCTTTCAAAAAAGCTGGCAACCTTTTATTTATTTTCTACATGAATGAGCCTGTGATGAATCAAACTTATGTTATGTCTGTGTGTACTAGCTAGCTGTACGCACCTCTGCAACCTGTTTACATGTTTGATGTTTGTGTTCATGTTCAACTTGGTTTTATTTTGTGTCTTACTTCACATACAAA
Source organism: Bostrychus sinensis (assembly GCA_020698575.1). Classification (NCBI taxonomy): domain Eukaryota; kingdom Metazoa; phylum Chordata; class Actinopteri; order Gobiiformes; family Eleotridae; genus Bostrychus; species Bostrychus sinensis. Next base: position 6,859,851 of record CM036257.1, on the reverse strand, counting down.
AAAATTCTGCGCAACATTGATCTAGTAGAATGTTCATGATATATTCTGCTCAATAAAAATGTTATGACTAAAAGCTTGTAGTAAAATATTTCAGGAAGATCACTTTAGTTCTGTAAAAAGTAGGTCACATTAAAATGATATGTGATCCAATTAGGTACAGCAATCCAACCAGTTGAGAAACACTGCACAGTAGCAGAGTGATGCTCGGCTGAGGTCAATAAAAGATCTCTGTTCATTGATAACAGTAACACAATTTGCATTTAAATGTAAATAATAGATGGTTAAAGGAGACCTATTATGCTAACTTTACTTTTCTAACTTGTTATAATGTTGTTTTCTCGCCATAAACAGTTAATTTGTTTCACTCATGCATGTTTGATTAACCCTGTTCTCTCAGGCACTGACCTTCTCTGCATAGACACATGAAAACCCTGCTTCCTCCCAGAAGCAATCCTGCATGTTTCTAAAGCACACACACCATCACTAGACCTTCGAAATACAGATATTGATCATTTCAGTGCTTAAACCACTGTCACTACAAATGAGTCAGCTCATCCATCTATCTGTTGACGTCATGTTGCTAATAGCCCCACTAATGATCCATTTTATCATGCTCTGTCCATCAATCCCCCACTGCTCAGTACATACAGACATTACCTTCTTATGTTTGAATTTAAATCCTTTATTCATGTGTGAACTCACTGATGATCAGGAGGCTGTCTGTAGAGGGCTTTAGTCAAAGGAAGGCTTAAAGTCGCTGCTTTAAAATTACATTATTAGGAGAAATTCAAATGACTGCCCTTTAATTGGAATAGCACTTAATAACACTTAAATACCACCCAGGTATGATGGGGCTTTATTACAGAAGTTCACAATCAGCAGAGCAAAACATTTTTTTTTTTTACACATACATCAGACTCAAGTGATCAACAGTGAGAGTTGGCTTTAAAATTCAAAGAAGTTTGATTGTCTGCAACTGAGGTCTGGTTGAGTCTCTGCAATGCTGATTGAGTCTTTAAACCTCCCACACTAACCCATTTCTGGGCTGACAACTCCATGCAAGTAGTGTTGACTGGAACGGAGTCAGCATAACTGTGACTCATTGTAAAATCTGGCATAAAATCATGTAGTGTGTCCCCAGCTTTAGGCAATAATTCAAATTTCTCTACCTGCATTTAACAGAGTGATCTTTCAGACCACAGGTTAATTTTAATTATGAGAATTAATGTCATGCCCCTGGCTTAAACCCACAGCTCTGTGAAAAGTCCTGGCTGACCCCTCTGTTGCTAGTGTGCACTGGTATGAAATAGACTTGTTAACTGTATCCCTCTGTTAGGCCCAAATATAGAATGTCCTTGTCTGACCACTCCAGTGATTTCCCAAAAGGGCGGGACACGTCGGGCCCCGTGTCTGAGGTCCCTTTATCAACACTGAAACTCCACGGCTCGACACACACACGCGGCACCGGGGCACATAAAGTCCACTCAGAAAGTCAAACGTACACAAGTATCACAAGCCAAAATGTCACAGGCCAAGAGTAAATCCAACGTTGAATCAATAAAGCAGACAATTGAAGTCACAGGTTATGGAGCCATTGCTATTTCTGTCTCGTGGTGTGGGCTTTAAATGATACAGCACGGCCAAGTCACAGCACACACATTAGAAGCCTTTAGCTCCAAATACTGTATGATGCCAAATGTTAATCCTCACAGTGTACTTTGCGCTTAAATAAAAGGACCTATTTTAGATTTAGTTCTTAACACCCTCATGTGATGACAGTCTTATTGGTGAAGTCTTGGTCCATACCTGTTTTCTGTATTGCTAAGCTGTTCTTTAACAAGATGCATCTCAAGATGCATCTCAAGATGCATCTCAAGATGCATCTCAAGATGCATCTCAAGTTGGTGTTTTGGCTGTTTTTTGTTGTTTTCAAGTTCAAAGTATTGCAAGCCAAAAAATAGAGTACAGAGAAAAAGTTTTTGTACTTTTCTGGATTTCTTATATTTGACACACATTTGGCATATTTGACACAATTAAATGTTTCATCTCAAACACTTTAATGTAAGACTAATAACCAGACTAAAAACAAAATGCAGTTTTTAAACAAATTTATTAAGGGAAAAAGCTACCCAAACCTGGGCCTTTGTGAAAAAGTAACTGCTCTTCTTGACAAATCATGAATTAACTATGATTATTAACCACAGCTTCTGGAAAGCTGAGTAAAAAGAAAGGGTTACAAAGTAATTTCTAAGGTATTGGGACTTCAGCAAAACCATGGTGAGAGCCATTATCCACAAATGAAGGCTTGGAACAAGCACTTTCTCAACACTGTATATCTCCAAATGCTAAGATGAGCCCAGACAACAGCATAGTAGATGTTAGATGTTTTCTATATAGACCCTTTAAGCTTGATTTGCATTTTGCTTATGCTTGTTAAGCTGGCAACAATCAATTTTCAATTGACAATTTAGTATTGACTATAAAACCAAATTGTGCATTTTTGTTGCAATTAGTGCTACATAAGCTAAAGGTTACATAGTAAAAGTCACTAAATTCTTATGACAGCCCACACTGAAAGAGCCTTTGTTGTTTTCAGCTCTTGCTTTGTAGTAAGAGTGTATGGGTTTGTCAATTTAAGATAGAATTAAGCTAAGCAAGTGGTTCTCAAACTGTGGTACGGGTACCACTGCTGATACGGAGGCTTCTATTGGTGATTCTCTTTTGCTTTTGCTATTCCAAGTCCTGATTTAGGGCCAGTTTCATTCTTTAATTTGTCCTTGTTTAGCCCTGGTATAGTCCTGGTTTAGACCTTGTTTAGTCATTGTTTAGATCCAGTTTTGTCATTGAATTGTCCTTATTTAGTCATTCATTTTTTTGTTAATCCCTATTTTTTAATATTGGTTTAGATCTGGGTTAGTCCAGATTTAGGCTCATTTTAATCCAATAAAGATGATACTTGGAAAGTCAAATATTTTCTGAGGTGGTACTTGGTGTGAAATGTTTAAGAACCACTGATCCAAGGTAAACTAGAAATTTAATACTATTTTTTTATTTTTATTTATTAGCTAACATGATCCTAGCACTTTCTATAATGTCACTTAATGTCACTTGCCACAAAAACATTTGATTTCTGTTTGTGCTTTGGTTTTGTATAGAATTATGGATTTAGGTTAAAACAGCTTATGTAGCCTTTCAAATGTGTCACATGTCGTAAGTATATGCATTAAAATAAACTTGTCAGTTAAGGGTCTTACTTGACAGCTATAGTCAATCCCATCTAGTTAGGGCAGGACAGCCACATTATTAAAACACTGCTGTTTTATAGATAAATAGATTTGACCTCGATCAAGGCCCTGTGTATCTGCAAAATAACAAGGTCACTGAAATTCTAGTACATCCTGATAGACAGCAATCAATGTGACATTGTCTGGCATAGCAATCAGTTTGTACTCACATTTAATCAGTTAAAAGTGATGAAATGCTGATATTTTCCCTTCAAATTCTTTCTTCTTCTTCTTCTTCTTTAAATACATGAGACCTCAGCCCAAGCCTGAGAGATTATTCTTGTGAGACACACAAACCAGCTTGAAAGGGAACTTTGATGTCCCCGTCTTCTGTTGAAGGCCTTCAAAGCAAGCTGTGAAGCCCCCTCTTATTTTCCAGTAGCGTTAATAATACCATCTAATAAGCCACAAGCAGGGGGTGGGCGAGAAGTGCTTCGAAATCTTTAATCTATTACACAGCTGCAAATTAAGGTGTCTCATATAGAGATGGTCTTAAATGTACCGTATTTTCCGCACTATAAGGCGCATCGGATTATAAGGCGCACCTTCAATTAATGGCCTATTTTAAAACTGTTTTCATATATAGGGCGCACCGCATTATAAGGCGCATCCACTGGATGAGGCTGCACTAAAGGGAATGTCAATAAAACAGTCAGATAAGTCAGTCAGTCAAACTTTATTAATAGAATACACACCTGCGTTCTTACAACTCCCTCGTTGAAAACAATGTATTTCCAAATCCATTTGTCGGAGTTCAAAGCTACATGAACAGCGTTCAAGCTCTCAGTTTTCTGTCCCCTCAATGTCACAACTCTTCTACTGAGATGGAGCAAAGGCCGCGCCTCCTTGTTCTTTTGCGGCAGGATCCATAAACACGCCTATGGCACACATGAACAGCTGGGACTGGAATTCCCCTTTATCATTTTTACCGCTGTCACTTCGGCGACGCCCCCTGAATACGGTAGCCATAATTAACCAACATTGATCCATATATAAGGCGCATCGGATTATAAGGCACACTGACGGTTTCTGAGAAAATTAAAGGCTTTTAGGTGCGCCTTATAGTGTGGAAAATATGGTAAATAAACTATTTTAACCAGCCGCATGTATGTAATAGCAATTCCTGGGTAGAGAACATTGACGACTAGGCTACATGCTAAATATCGCCAAATTCTGAAAGTAATGTTAGCCAGAACCATGCTAATGCTAGTGTTTTTTTACAGTATTTGTACATTCTCATCATGTACATTCTTATGTATTATAAACCGACAATACATTTTAATGTGCAAAGTAACATTAGCCACCAAAAATCGCTAAGCATGCATAATTAAGATGCAAATGGCAATCAACCAATGACGCAATGACATTTGGCATGATATTTTTTATTTATTTAATATATAGGAGCAATTGGCATTAGATAAGCTAAAGGCTACATGGTAATCACTGATTCTGTATGTAATGCCAGACATGTAGTTAAAGAACAATGGCAGACGACAATAGTTTTTCAGTGTATGCAGGTTTATCACTTGCTTGAACATTAACTACGGCGACAGAAACAACTACCAGATCTGTGTTTGCTATTATTTCTAAGTTCTAGATCTCCACAACCCACAGCGCTTTCTGTCATTTAAAAATATATTGTTTACTGGTTTGCTCCCTTGTCAAAATAAACAGAAAAGAAGAAAATTGTGTCTGTGTATGTTATACCCTCAATGCATTTAAATAAGTTCCACATTAAGCAATATGTAGAGCAATTTATATTTAAACCACATTCTTGCATGAGAATAATATAGAGGCACAACAACTTGGCGGTCGATGTATAAACACTGAGAAACCACATGCTATGCATCTTACAAAACATTTTACTTGGACAAGAGAATATGGGGCTTAGTGTTATTACTGGGATGTATGGAATATGTCCTTAAGAAACTTTGAACCAAAAGTATCCCTCTTGTTTGTCGATATGGAAAACATTAACTAAATTGGAGAACCTTGCCCAAAATCAAAGTGCAGATCTGTTCCTGTGCATTATGCATCTAAGCAAACACAGCAACACTGTCTCCTGTCTGCCATAAATGACTTACCCTAATATAAAATCATGTGAATTAGAAAAAACCTTATGTTTTGTTATTACCTGTACAGAAAAAAATCCTTTTCTGGGCTTAAAAAATAGAGATAAAGATACCACATTCTTCAGATACTTATAATCAAATACTAACCAAGGGCTTGAATGCAGATTCACATTTATTAACCACTCCATTACTACTACTATTTAACCCACTCACCTGTCTGGATGAGGCCCCTGCTGCATCCTGGATTTCCCGGACCTATCTCGCCCCACTCACCTGTCTGGATGAGGCCCACCTGCTGCATCCTATGGACTTCCTCAACCTACCTCACCCCACTCCCTGGATGAATCCTTACAGAGCTGATCTATGATCCTATAGATGAGCTAATGAACTAACAGTCCTAGACACATTGCCTGTCCGTCCTGGGAGAGGATCTCTCCTTCAGTTGGGCTCCATATGGTTTCTTCTTTTTTCCCACAGCTGGATTTTTTTAGGAGTTTTTCCTTACCGAGAAGGAGGGTCTAAGGACAGGAGTGTCCTGGGTCTGTTTAGTGTAGTTATTGTTTGTGTTGATTGTGTGTTAAGTCTGATTGTGTGTTTATGTTTGATCAACTGTTGTGAAGCCCTTTGAGCCCTTTTTGTTGTGATACTGGGCTATACAAATAAAACTGAATTGAATTATTACAAGATACCATACTTAATTCTATTATGACTCTATCCAAATGTCTTGACAAAATGAAAATACAGCATGGCTCACAATAAGACAACAATAACAGTAGTGGTTTGAAAGTTGTGTAGCCAGGTGGATGCTACACTACAGAACATGGACCATCCTCTACATAAAAAAGAAACAAAGAACAGGCAGAGATCATTTGACGTCAATACTTAATATATGTTAATACATTTCCTAAGAAGGAAAATAATAATTATTGCGATTTTGAAAATTTTGCAATATATTGTGCAGCCTAGTTGGAACTCTCCTTACTCATAAAAGGCACCAGTAATACTTGACAGCGGCTAGTTGCACATGAATGCTGTTACACCCATGGGTGCCTCTGCGGCTGGACAGACTTGTGCTGTGCCAAAAAGCAGGCAACATGGCTGACCTTTGACTTCCTGCATTTGTGTGGCAGACAAAGAGCATGGTGGGGGCACTGGAGGCCATGCTAGTGCAGCTAAACCATTCTGTTGCCAGCACAGCCTCTGCCACTGATTACTGCTTTCACTTATTTCCTTTCAGATAACAAGTCTATCACTCTCGTTTCTTTGATATTGCACCTTGACACAAGTTTTTTTTTTTTTTTTTTAACACAACCCAAATGAGCTCTTTACATCAGGATTTTCTAAATAATGCTAACCAATGCTAGGCTAGTTAGTGTGGCTAATTGGGCTACTGTGTCACAGGGCTCCTGTGGTCTTAAGGCGCGCCACAGAGACCAGAATAGAGAGAGGTAATCTCTTCTAAGACCACAGCATCCATCTGTGAGGACCATCTGGACACCACTTCTCACACACATACATACACCCAGAGTGGCCTGCAGCAGACCTGACAGCACACAGAGCAGGCATATGCACATGTTTGCAGAGGATAAGCAGAACTACACATTTGACTTCTGGCATCAGCTAATACTAGACTGGGATACACAGGATCATGATCAAAGTCCACTTCAGTCAGTGTTACTTAACTACTCACAATGTCTTTAATGAAAAACGTGTGGTTTATTTGAGCAATCTGTCTATGTATGTCATCCAGTATATTACAACACAGTGCTTAGTCTCAAATCTTATTAATGGTTTTCTACATGGGAATAAATACTACAAATTTAAGATATTCTCCACAATGCAACTCTTAAGTGTGATTAAGTAATGGGGCAAATTTCACATTTTCTTATGAGGCAGAGTAACACTTCATGTTTAGTGAGCAGCATTTCAATTCAATCAGATAGTCAGGTTGTAACTGACACCTTTAGCAGTCCGTTCCAAAGAATTGTATCGGAGGTTAAACAAACCATAATAAGTTTTCAATGGAGATTATAGTATGTTTGCAATGGAGGAATTAGCCACCGAGCAAATTTTGAATAATAAAATGAATTAATAAATAATGAAAATTAACCAACCAACGTGTAGCTGTTTTATTTGATGTAGCAATTAGCGTCTATAATAGCATATAAGCTAAAAAAAATAGCTAAGCTAAAAGCATAGATCCTACTTTAGGTTAACTTTACCAACTTGAACTGACAATCAGATCTTGATGCTACTGAAGTACATTTTAACAAGTATTAAAATGATTATTTATTCCTGGCATCTAAAAATCAAAATGTATATTTTATTTTGCTACCTTGTAAAAATTAATGTGCTAGAACACCAATCTTGGCACCAAACTGCTTTCGCAACTTATCTAAGTGGGTCATACATGGAAGGCCCTACAGAATCAAATAAATACTGTGATAATATTGTGTAAAGTTCACCCATTTCACATTTTCCGACAGTTGTGTTGTATTGTAGTGCAGTATCTGAATCATTAATTACAAATGCCTAAACAGAAACCGTGACAATGATTTATGTCAGTTATTCAAACATTTAATCTTAGAAAGCATTATAATGTTTATGCGCACATGATTTCACGTGAAATAACATTAGATATATATACACAGTCTAACAATAGACAACCTTAAGATGGACAGGAAGACCTTTGTTGAATGAAGTGTGACTAAGTGACTCCTCTAAGATCAGTGGTCCGCGAAGTGACACATGGCGCTGATCAATAATACAACACACATGCCTGTCACTGAGGCAATCAATACAAAAACACTTTGACAATGGAAGTATTTTACAGTGAGAACAGATGCCACATTTTGATGCAAGTGTCTAGACCACTATCCTTCCTCATCCAATTAACAGGACAAACCCCAGTGACTTTTTTAGTGTTGGCTGTGTGCGCTGTGTGATGCAATAAGTCAAGCAGACTGCAATGCATTATCAATGAACAAATTGGCATTATCCACCAAATGACATAAATTATCAAACAAGACAGCGTTGGCAACTTGCAAGCAATGTTGTGTGATGTCAGTGCCTGTGTAGAGAACATTAGCCATTTTATTTAATGAACAATTAGGACTACATAAGCTAAAGGCCACATAGTAAAAGTCAGTGAATTCTTGTGTTACGTTAGACAAGTAGTTGTAGTGATGTGAACCAAAATAGCTGGTCAATGCTCAATAATTCACAAATCCTAAATTAAGTAAACTTTGGCTAGAGAAACTGACCACCAGATCAAGGTCATATTTGAAAGTAAATTCATATATCCATATCCAAAACATTTCTATTGTCTTTAAATGTCTTAATGGCCCCATCCCCCCACCTATCCTACCACTATCTGATCACCCAATCACTTTCTCTCTGGGACAGACAGATGTAAGGCTCGGAAGCACAAAGCCACGCAGAGTCTGCCTATTGAAGCTCTGTCGGGGCCCGCTGGGAGGCCAAGCGGATCACTGACCACTGAATAAGGCGCAGGGTCCCATTGCGCTTGACTAGCACACTCTTAGTCTCCCATGGGACGCCACCAACGAGGGACAGAAGGTTGACCTGAAAGAGCACTTTGGCCTTTGAATGCTTTCATCTGGGCTCTTTTCAACTTCATCAGTGTCAGCGGGATTGGAAAGGGAAATTTTAATTTTAAAGTGTGGGGCCATTAAACTGAGGTCAGACACCTCAAGAAAGATAAATAGAATAAGACATTTATTAGAGGGAAACACATTTAGACTATAGGCCAACTAGATTAGCATCACAAAATGTAATCTGGGGTTTAATATACAGACCACTGTGGACACCAAGGCAAATCAATAAGGTACGGTGGTTTACAAATAACATATAATAAAACATATAATAAATAAAAGATGCTAGACAAAATATAGTGTAGGTTGGATGTTTCTTAGTGTAAGCCCTCTCTGTCACTATAGACCAAGTCTAGTGTAATTTACGTGCCATGTCTTGTAAAAGAAGAAATGTTAAATAAAATCACATAGCTAGTTTGTATAAATCAATTAGACGGTAAATGTGGTATACTATACTTGTCATTTATACAGAAACACCAATACCATCAATAAATGTTATATTAATAACTGGGATGAAGATAAAATAATCAGAAAGTGCATGTAACCAACTGAATATATAATAATTCAAAGATAATAGCAACTTAATGTAGTGCTACTGTAGGTATTAGGAGTGTATTGATAGGTTTTTGCAATGATATAATGGGTATTTACTGGCATTTTTTAAATCCAACTCAAGAACAACATTGGCTGATTAGGAACAATACACTTTAACACCTTCATATCGATACAATTGCTACAGTGCCTTTTTGAGGAATAAAACATTGATACATCTCTTTAGTAAATGTATAGATACACCCCTATTATCCCCGCATTCTGGGGCATAAAAGCAAAAGTGCAATTCAAAATTTTGCCCTCAGATGCCGCCACAAACTGCTATTTTAAATCACAGCTTTAGACCTAAATGACTGCCGCTTTGACAATAAATGAATCCTTATCAACTCTACAATCTACAAGGTACGACCCGCCCCCAAATGTTTCCTTTTTAATATTTTACAGTTGTAAAGCGTTCATAAACTATTGCTAGTGCTATAATTCTAAGTGCTAATAAAACGTTAATAGAAAACATGACTTATGTCTGCCCCAGTGACTATAATTTTGCCCTCTGAAGACTCTGTGACCATCCAATGCCAGCTACATAAATTAAAAACACTCTCTGTATAGCTCTCTCATGTGGATGAATATGTCAGAAAAGATTCAATGGAAAATTCCCAGAAACTGACATCACAGACTAATGTCGGTCTCACAATTACAGTATTTCCACAAATTGCATAGTTTTGCTTATAATTTGAGTAACTTAGGTAATGTAACAACAACATATATTAGGGGCCTATAATGAGGGGGCTAATTCACTGTCCTCTGAGTAATAGGTAAGTGATACAGCACACATAGATAAACACACACCTTCGCTCACGTGCCCAAACACACCCTCCTCCATCGGGACGCTCCCTCATGGGACCAGCCTATCTCCACCCTCATCTGAGCCGGCATCCCATGAGAGCGCATGCACAGAGGGCCCAGAGCACCACACCCCCGCCCACACATGTCATTGCATACCCCATTATTACTGTCCCAAAAGAGTCCACTGGGGACTTGGGAGAAGCAAAGTCCCCTCCTCCCTGAGCATTTTTCCATACACTCCTACATCTCTGCTTCCACAGCCCCCACCCACAGCCCCCACATAACACCATGTAATTAGTGGCTCCCCACTCTCCCTGTTTACGATGTATAGATTTAAATCGACAAGTCTTCAGAACTCTTGATGTCTCTCTTTAGCCTAAAGCAGTACAGTATGGGAAGTTATTACAAATGGGAACTCAGGATACTGTCTGGGGTTTCCACTGTAGGGTGTGCAGCTGGGTGGAGCAAGCAGCATCTAGCTAGGAATGGCATAACACTATTTAAATTAAGTCTGTGTATCAAGTTATTTTATAGTGTGGTAAAGTAAAATGAGTTGCCATTAAGTAAATACAGCAGAATAATCACTTAGCATGCAATGCAAGGAGCTAAAGCTAGATGCTAAATTAAAAGTAATAAGATGCACATAAAAATCTATCTCAGGTTTTCAACATTATCCAATCAACAGACTGCTATGGTTTTAGCACTATCATTAGTACAATTTTAGTATCTTTCTGCCAATAATGGTATATCAAACATGGTGCAGTCCTCTTTTTTTGGTACCATCCCATTTGTTTTGACACAAAAAATTGACATGGAGAAGGCATACTTTCATTGAGAAACAAAACAATTGAAAACAGCCATTGCTACCTGCTAGCTTCGGTTTCTAAAAAAGGCTAAACTTGACAAAGTTTTTTAAAGAATAGTGCTAAATTCCAGTTGTACTCAGAAGTCAGAATTTCCAAGTTGCAAATGTCAATTGGAACACTACCAATCTCAAAATTTCTACTCGGAACCCCGACCACCCCGAGTTTGAAAATCTAATATGGCTGAGCCCATTGTTACAAGAAAGAGAAAACCATAACTACTATAATACTATTTGTGATTTTGTTATTTTCACATTAGTTGTCAGCCACTGTTCAAACTCTCACATGCTACTGTAGCTCTGTGTAGTTGCTAACAACTACACAGAGCTTGTAAACATAATGTAGTTTGAGTGGATTAATTTAGTTTATATGTCACTTTCTGGATGTTTTTAAATCTTACATTTTTTAGTATTTGTCATTACTGTCTTTACTGGTTCCAACTTAAAAACTGGAATGCTGTATCTCGGAAATAATGTCACTCCGAGGTCCGAGTTCAGACCCCAGAGGATAACTGGAATGCAGCATTAATCGAGAATTGATTTATTTTTACAAAAATGCCATTTCCAGTTTTTTTGTACACTTCTTATTTTGGTCTAAACAAGCATTCGCTCTAGCCCAATTAAAAGACCGCAGTGTTTCACCTTAAATTTTGAAATTGTGCAACACTGATGGGAACAAAATCTAATTGGTACCATAGCGCTGACCAGCACCGACCAGTATTCATACAATAAAAGTGTGCCATTTTTATCTGGACTTGCAGTGGTAACCAAAGCTTAGTAAACCAACAGGCACACCCAAACTGCTACACCTCCTCCTTCCTTTCTCTCACTGGCATTATCTTTTTCTTCAAACCCTCCCCTTGTTGTCTATCCATCTTTCCCTTCTTCTATCCTTCCTTCCACTAAATTGCTGTCACAGGTCCCCTGCGGAAAAGCGACACTGTAATTATGTTAACATGCCAATGTTGCCACTTCCGGTCTGGCAGGGCTTAGCTTCCATTCCCAGGGGCATCTTCAACGGCCGAGAGATTCCTTTGGCATCGACGCCACAGGAGAAAATGGCTTCAGAGGGTTTGCAGACTGTAAATAGATGCTTTTGAGGTGGTTTGGTTTCAATGCAGTGAAATGAGTGAGAGTGACTGCGGTGTGTGTAAAGTGGAAGCAGGAAGAGGATACAAAAGCAACAAAGACATGACAGCTAACACTTAACACAGGATTGAAATGAAATAGTGGTTTATGGTTGTTTAAAAATAAACCTTTATTCATGACTGATAAAACATAGCGGTCTTTCCCATTCAGATTGATGACTAAAAGTAAAACCAGTAAATAACACAAAAAAGCTGTGGATATGGTTTTCAAAATAAAAAATTAATAGTGTTCCATATACCAAAGTTAACTTCATAAATAGTTATTTGTGGTTATTTGATGGATAACCTCTGTCCATAAGATCACTAATTGTTTATACAAATTCTCTACCCAGGTACTGGCATTAAATATATAATCAGTTGCTGACTATTTGCTAAAACCATTTGCAATTTTGGTAGCTAATGCTAATTTCTTAATTTGAAAAAGGTTCGGTTAAAGTTATGGCACCGAAACATGTCTGCAATCCATTTTCTCCACTGTGAATTTTCTTTTTTTCCCTTTGCTTTATTACTCGTTTCATTTTTTGTCAGCTAAAATTCAACAATATCCAACGGCCCTATAATACAGCCTTGTGAAACTCTTCAAGATTTTCTCCAAAAGCATTCAACTTTCTCAGCTCTTCAAATGTCTTGCTACAACAGCAGAAAGAATGCAACCAGAACCAGCAATTCTGCAACAGGCCAGTCCCAACAATGAATGTACATAGCAGTCTGACTAAAGGCAACACTAACATGACAGCTAACATTAAGCAGCATCCTTTGGAATTCAAAGGTCAAATTTTAAAAGTACTGAACTTAACCTTAAATTATAATGTTCTAACACAAGCCAATACAGTGAAATTATTGAGTGGTAAAAACTAACGTCAGTGATGACCGACGACTAACGTATGCTCCCAATCTGCATTTGTTTTCATTAATCGCAGTAATATTCTACAGCTGGAAAACTACCCACAAAAAGAATAATGTAAGTCAACTGAGCATCCATCACTGAGCCATTGTCAGAGACAGTGTTTTGGACAGGGATACAGCCTGTCAGAACCTCCATACCTGTGGACGTAGTGCAGCTGGTGGACTGAGTCTATAGCCAGCACCATCTCGGCCAGGTAGAACTTTGCCATGTCCTCCGGGAGCCGGTCCTCGAACTTACTGAGCAGAGTCAGAAGGTCACCACCCACGTAGTAGTCCATCACCAGGTACTAGAGACAGCAATGCAAAATCAATTAATCAATCATTCATTTAAAAAGTGACCCGACTACTTTTCTAGAAGGTTAAGTCCAGGTATAACATTACGGAAGCGCATAGTAGTCACCAAAAAAAAAAAACTATCTCGTAATTACGAGAAACTATCTCGTAATTACGAGAAAATAAGTCGTAATTATGAGATAGTTTCTCGTAATTACGAGATAAAGATCAACGTACCCTTTAGGACATTGAATGGCGCCCGTCACAGTAACCAGTATGAGACAAAGGTTTTTTAGCAATAGGAGAGTAAATACATGGAATGCCCTGCCAGCCTCTGTTGTAACTGCTCTAAGTCTGAACAGCTTCAAATCACGACTTGATCAACTCTGGAAACACCACCCATGCTACTTTAACTGGGAAGATAACTCCTTTAGTTACCCCGAACCCAGTATGTCGCAAATCACAAACATTATGAAGTATGAAGTTCAGCTCAAGATCTGGTCATAGAGGCCACAGGGCATGCGACCAGAAAGCACCTAAGTAACCTAAGTAAGTCATCACAGCTTAAGTGGCCAGAGAGTTTTGCCCGACCCTCCAGGGGCCTCAGTAGGCTAATTGCGGTAATTATTCCTGTCAATTAATCAATTATTTTGATATTTTTTTATTTGGGCTTTATAACAATGAAGCTTGGACATTAAATGGCTATCCACTTATCATCCACTATCCACTTAGCATGCAGGAAACTACCAGCTAGCTTACTATAGAAGCGCATAGTAGTCACCCAACTATCTCATAATTACGAGAAAAACTATCTCGTAATTACAACTTATTTTCTCGTAATTACGAGATAGTTTCTCGTAATTACGAGATAGTTTTTTTTTTTTTTTGGTGACTACTATGCGCTGCCGTATAACATGAATTTTTTTTTTTTTTTTTTTTTTTTACCAATTGTATCAAATGCAACCTATGCCTTTAAATTTTTTCTCCTAAAATGTCCAGGCCAAAAACCAAAAACACACCCTTATAGTACTCCAAAAATTTTTTCCTAAACATTATAATTTCAATAAAAATCACAAATGGCTAGGGATTTCAATTTATTACTTTTAAACAGTATATTGAGGTGCTCATATTTACAAAGAGTTAAGTATGGCTTTAATGTAACTGTACACTGTTAATGGATAAGGTTAATTCTGCTTCTAACGCCCACAGCAACTTGAAAGTGACTGCTGTGACTGAAATTAAAAGAGACCAAAGATCACTGAACAATAATCTATAATTATATAGTTATATTACTTATGTAATGTCCGTTTTGCACAGTGGCATAAATGGGCATAAATAAAAGAAGCAGTGTCTGACAGATGCACCACTAACTGTTGATTTATATTAGTGACATGCTTTGAGTGAACTGTCCTCCACAAGGCTGTGTTATGTAAATTATGCTAGACCTAGTCTATGGAGTAGGGCCGAACCCGTATTTTCACTATGAAGTTAAAACACGTTGTCAGTTGCTAAGCATGCAATTTTATTATTTAGCCATATTGCCAAATCCTAAGGCTACATATTAAATTGAGGCCATACCGCCTTGTGGATGCCTGATCCCATCAGACCTCGGAAGCTAAGCAGGGTAGGGCCTGGGAAGTGTCAAAAGTTAAAAATCTAATAATAAGCTAATAGATTAAATTAAATATGCAAAACAATTATTTTTTATTTAATTGTGTATATTATAAAATGCAAATTGCATTAAAATAATGAGTATGATATAATAATAACAACAACAACAACAACAACAACAACAATAATAATAATAATAATAAACTACATATTAGTTTGTATTTAAAATGTCAATGCTTTTTCAGCCTTATGATGTACCACTGACATAAGACGTCAACTCACAGCAACTGGTGATAAATAATTATTGTCTAATGTAGAAAAAGGACAGAAGAAGGAGTCTCTTTCCCACTATATTTGGTCGAAGTTATTTACAACTGTGCTCTCACAAGTCATTCAAGCAACGTCACAGAATCATTTGCAGAGTTGTTAAACACATTTTCAGGTGACTTCAATGTGAAGAGATAAAGTCCATGTGGTTTTATGAGTGAGCATAAATTACTGTCTCATGCTACTACTGTCCATTCTCTCACACTATTACTACTCCTGAAGGAGCGCTGAAGTGCAGAGTAGTGCCAAAACTTTTGAGGAGTCTTCTAAAAATAAAAGCGGTGTAGTTGTTTTAAACCTTGGGGAGTGTCCAGGGCGAAGCATCTGTTGTGAGAATGTGGGAAATGGAATGAAGAACAGCCATGGCATTTGAACTGAAGGTCAGGGCGAGAGCGGCCAATCAAAAGACGGAAAAGCTGGTCTCAAAACTCATTCTTCTGGTCTTGTTACGTGAATGTTCTTGTAAATGTTTCTTTTGTTACCTAATTTCCGACAAGCCTGAGTCATGTATTTCTTTGTGGGAGGAAGTGAATGTGCATATTGGAGTGTCAGCAGCGATTATGCAGAGGTGGAACCGTATTCTAAAAATGAAGCGGTGAGTGATATGGTGAAAATGACAGGTGGAGTTACTGTTCCTCTCACAGCAGGGCTCTGTGGGTGAAGACTGAAAGTGCAGGAATGTGCGAACAGAACGCAGGTTTAAATTAGAGTGGGAAGTTGGGAACACTGACAGTGGTTGCTGGCAAAAGAAAAGGACTTTTATAGAAAGAACAATAGAAAAAGAGAGGCTTGGGAAGTTTTAGGCTTGACCGACCACAAACATGAGAACACTTTGAGCGATTCTAACATTAAAAATGAAAAACAAAATGAGCAGACCACAGGACCACACACCTCTTATACCTTGTATCATAGAGAAACATATGTAATCACTTTTTGATGAGGAACTACATCCCAACTTTTTTCTGACAATTGTGTCTATAAATGCAGCAAAATGTCATTGCTATCTGGAGTCCTGGTGGTTATGTAAGAGCGGAGGATGGATAAATATGAAGTATGTTGACATGCAAATAGGGCTGGGTAATATGGCTTAAAATAAAACCTAAAATTTATGATTTTTATAGTTTTGTTCTTGATACCCGACATAAAAAACTGTTTAAAAGTGGGTTTGTTTTTTTAGTGAGAATATTGGATAGCTAAAAATATGCATAAAAATATGCATAAAATATGCAAACTGCCAGTACAAAACAACAGTTAAGCAGCAGCAGAGAGAATTACTCTCACTGTGAAGTCAGTGAAAACATCAATTTACTGTAAACTGTCTGTGGTTCTAAAGGCCAGGTCTATTATAATGTAAACACCATACAAAGTCTTGGCTAAAAGCTCCAGAGCACATTGCTAATTAACCCATTTTAGTGGCCTTGGGTGTTAGCAGCAGCATTAGCCACAACACAGCAAACAGTACAGTCCTAAGAGGACGCTATATCAGCAAAATTCAATCTTACAATATGGTTATTTTTGACATTGTCCGAAATTAAAAACTCAAATTAATCAATTGAATCATTTTATCTCCCAATGTGTCACATCATGGACTTCATATTGTTCTGCTTATTTACTAAGTGCTGCTGAACACCTCTTGAACCTAATCACAGGCAGCCAATAAAACATGCAGCAATAATTTGAATATAAACCCCTTTATCCACTTGAGCAAGTTCACAGTAGCTAGAGAAAGTGACCTGCCTTACCAAATTATTGTCATCCTGGAAGGCATAGTGCAGAGTGGTGATCCACTGGCAGTCTCCGTTGACTAACACATCTCGCTCTTCACGAAAACATGCCGTCTAGACAGAACAACACAACACAGTCACAAACACACCGGAATAATAGAAGCATTTCAGTTTTAGGACAAAAACCCATTAGCGGTTCTACATGACAGCACAGAGTCATATTCAGAGATGAAACACCAAATCCATTTTCACAGCAGAACAGAGGTGGACTTGACTTTATAGAGTTTTCTATCATTAGTCCAAACATATGACAGCCCATGGCCTGAGGACAAAGGGTACTCTGAACGTCCTGGGACACTTTAGTGATTTAGTGTCTGCATCAACTGGAACCAGGTTTTCAGTCTGTAACCACAGTTTTCCAGAGATACACTGGGTCTATAGGGACACTTTATAAGGTACAACATAAAGTCATGGTTTAAATTCTTACCCTTTTCTAAAGAGGATATTAGCCGTATTGATTCTGTTGCTATGACAACTCAAAAGTGAGTAAAAATAATGGTTCTATGTTAAGAGAAACAAATGATTAACAAAATGTGATATCCAAACAGAACTTAATCTTTTCCAATGTCAAATTATCTGACAAGAAAGTTTCATTAAAAATCCACTATCCTTATCAACTAAAATGTATCTAAAAGTAGGCAAGTAGATTTATCAAATTGTAGGTAGTTTAATCATAAGCCAAACCCCATTATTTCATGTATTTCCCAAACAGTAGGTCAGGGGCAAAATAAAGGCTCGCATTTCTGTAGATTATATTTTTGGTAATATTATTGATCACCTATACGTAGCTGACTACTATATCTATCTATCGATATCTATCTATCTATCTATCGATATCTATCTATCTATCTATCTATCTATCTATCTATCTATCTATCTATCTATCTATCTATCTATCTATCTATATCTCTATATATCTCTATATATCTCTATATATCTCTATATATCTCTATATATGTATATATATATATATATATATATATATATATATATATATATATATATATATATTTTTTTTTTTTTTTTTTTTTTTTTTTTTTTTTCCTCCTCTGTAACCTTTGTTAGTTGTACTAAATGTGACACTCTACTGTACATCACACCATAAACTAAACAACATTATGCTAAAATGTCAAAACTAAAAGTTAAAACAGAACAGCCGACAGATCCACTGGGTGAAAATGGCTTCCGACCTATTTCCTATTGTGACTAACTGATCCCAAGACCAAGAAAAAATTTGAGAAACACACTGTGTTTGGACATTGTTTCTCATGTCCAGCCGTTTGTGACGTATAAGACATGAAGCTTCAGACCCTGGGGATGAGGAAGAATGTCAGAGTGTCAGGGAGGGGTCGATGAGAAAAACATGCATCAGCAGCACTCGGGGCTCAGGCGCTGACATGTCCCACAAGCGGCTATCAACAGACTCTGCTTTGGACAGACCAGACCTGTGTTCTCTTTAAACAACAGAGATTTCAGCTATTCTGATTGGTAGCAGACAACAAGTGACTCACCTCGGCTCGCTTCAGCATCTCCCACTTGTTGAGGATCTTCATGGCAAATACTTTGTCAGTGTTTCTCACTTTTACTACGGCCACCTGCAGAAGAGAAAATAGAAAAAAAGGGATGGAAGGTTAGAATATTCTTTCAAAATTTATATGGAAGTAGAGCCAACAAAAGTAATCAACCTCAACAGACCTGAACAGGAAAACATTTTTCAACATTTCAGCAGAAAAAACAGATGGCATTGTAATATAAAGCAATACTGTAGTGAACTTGATGGACTGGTATGGCTTTGTACTGCAGAAATAAACTGTTAGAAAAGGGACATTGTTTTTGCTAATTTCCAACTTTTCAAAGTCCAGAAAACATGACAAAAGTGATGCTTAAAATGTGTCAGTGTTTCCCAATGAAAAGTTAAGGTGGTAGCTTACTGTACCTCAAAATTGTACCTGCAAATTAATTTAATTTATACACCGTATTTACAACCCTTAAATACCTCAAAAAGTTTAAACAGTGCATCATAAGACGTTTTTGGGCAAATAACCTGATTTTTGCAGAGGCTATAAAATACTTCATAGAGCCTATATTGAATGGAAGTCAAGGTGGTAGGTGCCTGTGGGGGACATAGTATGTATAATTTAGGTATGGCTGCATGATAAGAGAAACACATGCAATATTAAATAACTATGATGCTGATTGCAATAGGAATATGATTTGCAATATTTTCAATTAAAGCCGAGATATGAGTCCATCTATTTACTCGTCAAAACTGTGTCAAAATCAAAACTTATACTAGCATGATGAGATCAATTCTGCTGCTCCCCCTCTCCTTCCTATAAAACCTCTGTAAACTGTGAAGGATTGATGATTGATTGCTGCTTGTATATGTACATAGTATTGGTATCAAATCAGTAATAAAAAATTGCAACCCTATCTGACATCAGATGGAGGACCATAACATTATTGTGATAATATGGCTATTGCATTTGCTGATAAGGTGATAGCAATAAATTCACATCCTAATTTTAGACAACTTTCAAACTTCCAAAAGGGAAATTTCTTAAATTTCAAACAAATAACATTTAAGGAGAACTGTAATAATAGTAGCAGTGTGAAGCGGCAGTTCGGTTTACCCACCAATGCGAGGGTTGACCGTTCAAACCTTGGTCAAAGCGTATACTGTTCCTGGGCATGACACTTCACTCACATTGCCTACTCGTCAAAGTATGTATGTGGCAGGAAGGGCATCCAGGTGTAAAAAAAATGCCCAATCACTGAGTGACCCAAATAAAAGGGAGCAGCCGAGAAAAAAAAAAAAAAAAGCAGTAATAGTATTGGTCCTATGTGAGTTTGAAGAAATGTTTGTCCTCCATTTGTGTCTCCTTTAGTACTTTAGGAGATATACTTAACTTGTTGTCATATTGCTGACAGGTTAGAATGGAGAAAGCATAATGAACAAAATGATGAACAGGGCACCAAAGTTTCAAACGTGCAGCAGGGCAGCAGAAACCTTAACCAGCACAAAAATACAGCCATGTAAACAGACAGGCTGAGGGGTCTGTAGTCTATTAAAGGGACTGGGGAATGCTGCTAATGTAATACAATGATAACATTCCTGTGATGTTTGGATTTCCCCTAGTGATCCCTCAGCAGAGGAGGAGAGAGGAGGTGTAGCAGAGAGATGGGGGGTACAGGGTAGGGGTGCTCTGTTCTTGGCAACCTCTGGTTGTTTTTGTTCTTTCCCCTCTACTGTCTTGTCCTCCCACTCTGGCCTGGACTCTTCCACTGTTCTCGCCACAAAAGATATTCAAATAAACAGACATGGTCGACTTCAGATACTTTCACTTTAATCCAATGGAACAAGACGCAACATAGAAAATTGATATATAGACATAACCAATGACCACCTTTTTCCTATTTCTGTTTGAGTTTTCTGGTTTACTCATTTTAGAAAATTTGCTATATTTCTTCATATAGTATAATAGAATAGAAAGTCTAAAAGCCCCAAAACACAGCCAAGGGGAACTCCATAACATTCCTTTAAAAATTCTCTCAGCTACTCAAATGGCCCAATCAAGTTGTAGTTGATTTTCAAGATTTTACAAGAGACTCAAAGTCATTTTTTTTTTTTATATCATCTTGTCAATACAGGTGGGTCACTGTAGTAATTAGTGAGGGTGCTCCGATCGATCAGCCGCGATCGGTGATTGACACTGGGCACACTAACACAAACCTGCCCTGGAGGGGCTGCTCCTAAAGCATTAAGAAAGTTCAGAGTCTGCCTGTTTCTTGTTACGCGGAGAAAACTTTGCGTTTTATGGCTTAAACTGCACCAAATGGCTACTAATGGAAAAAGAAATTAAAAAGGCAGCCCATGTGTCCGTGTGTCTGAGAGGAGCACCTTTCATCGTTGTCTTCTCTGCTCTCTTGTGCACGTTTTTTTTTTTCGTTCAGACGTTGTCAAAACTGGCCGCAGGAGCTGTCTGCTCTTTAGTCCACTGTATTTCAACCTGGTTTGGCTATGTGTTACGCGGACGCAGGCGCTGCACCCGCGGACTCACACTAAAGGCACCAGTTAAGAACAGCTGATTTTTACATCAGCGGAGCATTCAAACAAAACCACACAAGCACTGGGCACACATTAAAGGCCAATAATGCAACAAAACCTCTTCTAAAGCAAAAATAAGAAAGTTTTGTTGTACTTTTATATTTACAAAGGCTACAGTATTTTTCAAGTGGAAATAATAATAGCCTGCATACATTAGATTACTACATTCAAGACCATGTGATCGGTATCGGCCATGATCTGTATCGGACGATCACAGCAAAGGCTGATCGGTGATTGGTGATCGGCCTCAAAAATCCTGATCGGAGCACCCTTAGTAATTAGTCATTCAGCAAGTAGAAGTACTCTATAAATTACACATTTTCATGCAATTTTCCATACAACTCGCTGAAATTTAACAGCTGTATTTTGAAAGCCTAATACAGATATAACTCCAAAGCTGCATTTAAAAAATGCCTTAAAATAAAACAGAATCATTCATTTCAATAAAAGTTTTTCAATAAGTATAGTGTAGATCAGGGGTCAGCAACTAAAATTGCTCGGGGTCCACAGAATTAACGTTCTACCCCGCTGGGGTCTCAACATAACATATATAAAAAATAATAATAAATAGGATACATTACAATGTTATTTATGTATTTAATCTGGGCTTCTAAAACATGTACAATGATTATTTCTGTCAGAGAAACATTTATCATTTGCACTTTAACAGCAGCTGGATTTATAAAGACTAACACTCTCCTCCAGGCTACAGTATTTGGATAACACTATTTTAAATATATTAATTATGAATGCGAACGATGGAGGGGAGTGCAGGAATAATACTGGATAAATGCACATATTAATGGATAATTAATATGCACGAAAACTCTGTCCAATCACGCCTTGGCTGTGCTTTGTGTGTAAAGTGAGACCAGAAACTGTGACATTAGAGACTTCTGCTATGTAAAGTCCATATTAATTCAGAGAACAGTGTTTGTGGGCTGTTGCCTGCTGAAGCTGACAAATTAGCTGCTAAAAGCCAAAGCTAAAGAAGTAGCGCCAGGACAGACAAAGGTTTCCAAAACTCACCACAGATGTCTTCACGCAGATTGTTTTAATCCTGACATAAAAGGAACAGTCCATATTTGATAACTGTTATAGTCCATAGTCCTGGCTTGTTGATAACTTCAGCCCAGTGTGAAGAGGCTTTAAAGTGGGGACATTGACAGAGCTGTTCAGATAAAAGCAGGCTGCCTCTCGCTGTGTAAATTTGCGCTGGAGTTTGCTTTTATTTTAGCAGTTTTCAGGTCTTTCTAGCTCATTTAAATCTGCCGCTGTATGAGTCAGATCAGTGTACTCTCACTGCAGTAACCCACAAGGACCCCTCGCATCTTAGTCACGCCTGTTCAAAAACAAAATGCAATTATATTTAGCTGTTTTTAAAATATATGAGCGTCAAAACCTCTAGAGGTCCAGACCCGGACTACGGTAGGCGGGTTGCGGGGTCCTGGTGTAGATATTGTTTTGTGGTGACAGAATATTTTAGTAATATTAATGTAAATATCTGACACATTTAAGGATGAACAAAATTTAAAACCTACGCATGAGATTTAATACTTTTAAGGCCTTTATTTTGACATCAAATTTATTACATTTTTTTAGCAATTTTAAGACCTTGGAGCTACCATAATAATGGGTCATCTTTAACAAACACAACAACATCTGATGGGTCCCACTGACTAATCAGAGGTGTGGGGGGGGGGGGGGGGTCTGTAAATGGACAAACAGCACACTACAGTACATTCAACATTAGTCAACATTTTGAAACCACTACACACAATGTCTAGACAAAGGTCTTTAAATACCTCTGCTAAGAATAGGTTTCATGAAGTTGCAGGAAATGTATTAGCACAGCATTTTTGTGATGCACCATGTACTTGTTGATTTATGCAAATTAGCCATGCGCTTTATTTAACAGAGTGCTGTTCAAATTTCGTAACAAGGATTTATACTAGACCTTTTCACCATGACGCTAATGCACATTTTTTAATATTGTTTTGTGTTAGCATCTAGCATGAAGAGCGCAAACCTGAGGAAAGAAAAAGAAAAACAGTCTACATTTGTCTAAACCTTACTCCTTCCTCACCATTCGTCTGTCTGCAGCACACAGAAGAATAAAACAAAAACATCCTGCATTCACACTTCCGAGACACCATTCTTCTTCTACAAGCATGCTATCTTGTATTTTCTGTCTCTGTCAGTCCCTATAGGCATCCTAGCAGTCTGCCTTTTTTACCTCGTATCTCTGCCATGCTCAGTTTAGTGAAATATATCCTTGAATGTCTCTGTGCAATCATAACCCTTATAAATTTTCATGAGGCCTTACCAAAACAGTCATTATTCACGTTGCCTGTGTCTGCCCACAGCAGCCGAGCCTCCGTTACTGCTGCCATCCGACAGTTGCTGCGAGGATGTAATCCCCACAGTGGTATAAATAACTTGTTAGCGGCGTTGAAAGATGCTCAGACGGAGAGCAGGAAAAATTATCTTTTTTATGATTGTGCTTTATAAAAATAGAAAGACACAGATGTTGCGCTGTTGTAAAAGCCTGGGAATTTTTTTTTTTTTTGATGAACTAACAGCATGCTGTTATCAAAGTAGCAGAGTCCCCAAAAATGTTTAAAATGGGGATGTGAGCTGAGATTAAACTTGATCAAACTAAAATAGACTCAATGGTGCGGTAAAAGGCCAGTAAAGATGTGGATCACTGCAGAGATCAACACAATGGAAAAGTCATTGTGGTTTGTACAACATTATGTTCTCTGTTCTCACTACAATGTCTATAGGCCTTTACAGACATTCAATGACCTCCAGACCAACTCTTTCAGTTTGGAAGGACGTTTACTGTAAATTTTTTTTTTTACACATTTTAGAGCTGTTCAGCCTCAGAGACAGACCACTGGGATGGCTTGTAATGTCGGCTTAGAGCAGACTCAGTCTAACAGTGTTTTGGGCACTGCAGTGGGTGCGGAAACGCCTTTGGGTAAATTAAAACTTCCACACCTCTAACGCTTTGGCTGATACTCTTCAGTGTGTAGAAGTTTAGGTGTCAGTACCGCACCTGTGCTACACCACTAGTGGTGTAGAGTC
Organism: Bostrychus sinensis; assembly: GCA_020698575.1. Classification (NCBI taxonomy): domain Eukaryota; kingdom Metazoa; phylum Chordata; class Actinopteri; order Gobiiformes; family Eleotridae; genus Bostrychus; species Bostrychus sinensis. The sequence goes on along the minus strand of CM036257.1, from coordinate 6,835,374 downwards.
CAAATTATATTGAAATAGGTTGGCTCCATGGCAGTATTAGGAACAAGTTTTGACAAGTAGGGACCAATTGATGCATTCCTAATTGAAGCCATAAATAAAATGCAATTCCACTAGGGCAGGGGTCTACAACCTTCTGGACCCAAAGTCAATTAAATTCAGTTCCATTTTAATTATAAAGCCCAATATCACAGTCGCCTCAAAGGGCTTTACAAACAATTAGTCACACAACCAACCACAAACTCACAATCAAACAAACAATAACTACACTAAAACAGTCCCAGGACATCCCCGGTCCTAAGAACCTCCCTCTCAGTAAAGAAAAATTACTAAAAACCCAGTCGTTTTGGGCTTACCTGTACCAAACCATCCTAAAGAGCTAACTGTTGCCAAAAATACTAAATTTGCATCTGTAAAGAGCGGCAAGTCATTTTAATGCACAAAACTCGCTTAGGCCCAAAGTTACTGGGATAGGCTCCAGTCACCTGCGGCCCCTAACGGGAGTAAGCGGTAGAAAATGAATGAATGAATGACTTTACATAACCAGATGTCACATTCCCAAAGAGCTGCAAGAGTAGGACTAAAGAGCTGCATGGGGTTCTAAAACCATAGGTTGCATAAGCCTGCACAGGTCGTGTCAGTGTGGAACGGTCTGGTACAGGTAGCCCCAAAACAGGTTTGTGGTTTCAGCGTTTGATACATAAACACTGACGTCGTCACACAAGCTCAACAAAAGTTGTGTTAATAATGAGATAAAAACATGTTTGAAGCAGCCTTTACAAAACATGAAGGCAGTGCCGATAAAAAAAAAAAGATGAGTAAATCCTGGCGTGTGGTGGTATGAGGCTGGACGCAAAGCTGCTTACTGTTTAGCCCCAGTGTGCACTGGATTCACTTCATTGCACCAATGTACCACATTTTAACAAATGACTAGATAATGAAAGGTTTAACTAGTGTTTAATGCTAACTAAACTATAAATGAAATGTTTTGATTCATGAAGCCAGAGACGTACTTCACTAAAACGGAAACAGCTGTTGCTAATATACGCTAGCTTTGTTTTTGGAAAAAGTCAGTACAACATTTAGCTCGTGCTCTCCTTGAATATTGCTCTTTATCACCAGGCCAAGATGCCTTTTATTAATGTAATATTTTCCCTCATACTGCTGGTCTCTTGCTTCTTGTTTTCACCCCAAGATTATGAGGATTATGATGATGAGGATTATCGACAAATCAACACCTAGCAGTGTGTAGCTCCACCTTTTACACGGTATACTTTTTGAGGCTGCTTCAAACTGCTTTGGGTAGTGGAAACACCTCTAAAACCAGCCCCACCTGTCCCAGACCACCCTAGTGGAAATGCGCCTATAGTAAAAACCTACAGAGCCATGTAAACAGGACAATGGTCTGGACATGGCAGGGTTTTAAAAGTATTTAATCTACCACCAGTATATGGTAAAAAATATGGCAAATCTGTGGTCAGTTCCTCTCTGGTCTTTGCGTGATAATCCAAAAATGCATTAAACTGCTTTGTGTAGAGGCCATAAAAAGCTCTACTTCCTGACATTCATTTGAGGTCATAGCAACTTTATTGGTATCACGCTGCAAGACCAGGAAGATATTTTATGCTCTACAGCAGATCCCACATCGTAATGGGATTTCAGATGGATGTCCGGATGGGACATCAGTCTTAGAGCCCCTGTCTGCATGGCTGTAAACATTATATACATACTGCTACAGTGAGAGCCACATAGCAACAGCTCTTGTATCAGGTGAGTAAGTGCAGCTATGGGATGATCGCTGTGCCTCTGGAACTCGTTTGATTCCGCTGCCGTGTCTGTGAAATCCATACCGGCTCACAGCTGGCCTAGTAAAAGACCACTGGAATGTGACCACGATGTAGCACCATTCAGGGGTCGCCCCACCTCAGTAACACACACCCACACACAGAAGAGCTGCAGCAGTCCAGAGGTTAATGCACTGAGGGGGGTGATTCTCTGTGACACAGCTGTAGTTACGATTTGAGTTAGATTTGAAAACTATTCTAACCTACTTCAGTGCATGATTAGCAACATAATTTTGATGATAAATGTAAAAAAGGATGGCATCTTAAAGTCTATAGCCTTTCTTTGGGGAATAACAAAAAGAAGCCATCTCAGGGCAAAATGCAATGTCTCAGTTATATGTTTATGTTTGTAATGTGTTTTTCATTTATTTTCAGAGAATGGCAGGCCACCAAGGTCTCCACATTAGGTGTAAAACAAATGTATACCTACCTTATGTGTGTGCAAACATTTACACTAAAGGCATGTGATGGAAGACAGAGCTTTAGTCTAGCCTCCTATAACCTTACAGGGCAAAATAAACATCAGTCTAATAAACAGTCTAATTAACTGTATTGCTTTGAAGCTGCCACATACTTCAGTGTTCAGATCTTATCAGGCCACTCCTCAAACTGCCAGCTTTATCAACTATTTTATGTGAGGCAACTGATTATGATCAGTATGATCTATTACATATCAACCATAGCTATTAAATAAAAGTATTGAATTTATAGTCACATTATATGTGTGCATATTTGCTATGCCTCACCTAGTTGCTAAACTGCTTACCAAGTGTGTATCACTACGGCCCGGTTTCTTCAACAAGCTTCAGATATGAAACACTGAGATGAATTCATGTCATGTTGTTATCATACAGATTTGTAACACTGACAAATGCCTTGAAGTTACACAGTTGTAGCTCTACTGCTACTATAAGGGGTTTACCAACACTGTCAAACAATAGACTAGCGCAGTGATTCTCAATCTGCCACATCAGAAAATTTGGCTTTTCTACTATCTTTTTCAGCAACTAAAATGAGCCTAAAATCAGTCAAACCCAGGTCTAAACCAATGGATAAAACAGAGCCTTTGCCAGGACTAAACCTAGAGAAATCTGGGACTAAGCAGTGGCCCAAATGTCGACCCCAATCCCAAACAGAGCAGGACTTAAAGAGGAGTAAAAATGCCTCTAAATTCTAATTGAGGTCTTGAGCTGCAAAAGACACCTGAGCACCACCAAATGAAGTCTACCACAGTTTAAGAACCACTGGACTCGACCACTGGAATCTCCTGTTAGTCCAACAGTTCATTTCATAAACAGAGAAATGTGTCACATATAATGCCCAAAATTACTTGCACAATTAATGGATTAAGGTTTGTCAACATAGAGACTCTGCACAGCATCAACCCACTATTGGCTAACAAAGCTAGCAAGCTCCGCTGTAAACAAGTGTAGCTTAAACTTTTGTTTTAATGCATCATCATCAATGGGAGTAGCCATGACCGTTAGCGTTTTTCCCCTCATTCCTAATGCTATTTAATAAAATGTATTTTATCTCAACCTTAAATGTCATTAATTAAATTAAAATACCTTACCTAAACATTTTAAAACAATCATGAAATCTGGCTTTAGGCTCCCCAGACCTTCCTTCAGGTGTGTTTGTGCTTCATCCATCTTCATCCATCTACATCTCTCCTCATCTATCGCAAGGAATCCAGAACTTGTTTGTACAAATTTGTAACAACTATTTCAGCTGTGATTTTGTGCAAGAGCGTGGCAAGGCATGACATGACCCAGTGACTGTTTTCTTAAAATCTTCTCCAAACCATGCACGGGAAGTAAAAAAACAAAAACTCCAGCTCGCAGATAAAAGATTTGTGATGTTATGTAAGAGTTTTGGTAAGGTGCACAATACCTGTCACTCCAGCATTCCCCGGCTTTGACATCATTACCTGAAACTTAGCGTCAAGTCTGAGAAGGGCTTCCCTGGAGGCATGCAAAATCCTATATGAACCTGAACATGTAATGGCATTATGGACACTTATGGTCACATTTCAGCTCCCTTCTTGTCCGCAGGTGCAGAGCGGGGAGAGGAATTAATAACTTTTTTGTTGGAGCGGCAAGTAGAGTCATGCTCCTGGGCAGACTAATACGACGCATTGCTGCTGGAATGCGGCACAAAGTTGTCTGCTATCAAACAACAATGCTACGATTTATGGCTCAGGTATAAAGCCAGGAGGACAGAACACTCTTGCAAAAGCTCTGCCTGAAATGAAGTTTTAAAAAAAATGAAATGACACTCCTGATGGACCACATAAGAGAAAAAGAAGGGGGAAAGGGGAAAGCCCATATTGCAGGTTTTCAGTGTTATGTGTTAAAACCAGAAGGTGCCTTACCTCTCCGAAGGCTCCTCGTCCAATCACCTTCAGGATCTCAAAGTCCTCCTTGTGCAGCCGCATCTGCTTCACTTTGGATGTGAACGGTTTGGCTGTAAAGAAGGAAAAAAACAGACAGACTACGTTAGTTTAAATTCTAATGAATATTACAATGGCCAATAATGTAGTAAAAGAAATGATGTACGTACTTTTAGTTTCTTATTTTACTACTTGACTATTGAAAAATGAAACTAATGGATGCAAACTAATGGACCAGGGAACATGTAATGCTGGCTGAAGTCAGAACATTAAATTAGGCCAGCTTTATTGATCAAAAAATGCATGCAACTAATCAAAAAAGGAGATGACCAAAACATCAGTGACTAATTAGTTGACAAAGAGACCAGAGGCAGGCTACTTGGCATAGCTAACAATAGCTCTCTCTATCTGTAGATGCTAATTGCATGCTTCACATGTTCAAGGTAATACTGCTCAGTTTAGGGCGTCATCAATTTAAACATCATGAGACTTAACAGAAGTGCCATTGGACACAGTCATTAACACCTTTTTGGTAATTCAAGTTTTGACTGCATCTTGCCCTCAGGACATGGCAATATCAGTTTACATTACACACAGGGAGGCATATTATTTATTTAGATTTGGTGAAAGCAGGTCTGCAATGTTCAAGAGCCACAGACAGTATTCTAAGAAAACCCCTGCACCTGTACAGGTATAAGTGTTTTCTACAGTCCATGACCTTAAAACAATCCCAAATGTCGATTTTAATGGAAACAATAAGTTGTAAAGTAGGTGACATAAAAAAAACACTCACATAAAATATAATACATTTTTTGTACCTGCAACCTGACCTATTTGCTCAGTATATCTAGTAGCAAGCTAAAATATTGAAGAATATTATGTGTTTTAAAATAGCAATATCTTCCTTGGCACAATATAAAATAGGAAAAGAAATGTCTATTGCACATAAACTGATTTTATCCTACAAAATATATAAATGATATTTCAGTTACAAGGTGTTGGGCTTAAACTATGTTCAGTTTTAAAGAAAAAACATGTTCAAATGTAGGTACCTACAGATGCAAGCAGAAATATTCAACCCTCCAAAGATTTTAAGGATTTAGCAATTTAAATTTTTCAAAAAGACAAAAGATGATACTGAAGCATCCTGGTTTTCAGATCCAGCAGGATATTATTTTTCTTTTATTATTATTTTTTTATTTTGCCACATTTTTTCATATTTTGCATTATTTATTAATTTTGTTTTATAATTTTAATATTGGTGTCAAAAATGTTCCACTAAACACATAATAAAATTCCTTGTGTCTACAATGAGTTGTTTATGTAAATATAGCATCAGTAGTATACTCTAAGTGTACTTTAAGTTCTATGGATTTATTAGAAAAAAGTTTTTTAAGTTCAGTTTAAAGTTCTACGGGGGACAAAATTAGACTATGGTGGGCCGCCGTAATCTTCTGAATTGCAGAGAAACACTGTTACAGTACTGAAGCTAAGGGCTAATACTGGACATGGGCATGTGATAAATGAGTTACATTTTTCATTTGAATTAAAAGTTAAGACAAAATTCAGATGCAACAATAAATATTTTTTGTTGTTTTTTGTCATTTATTCTCCTTATCTTTCATTCTCATCATTAAAATGACTTTCTGAGACGTGGGAGTTGAACAATTCTGATTGCAACTGTATACTACAATTTTTAGCATTTTAATTTACAGTCCATTCAAAAACCACATCACTGTTTTTGTGGTCAGGTACTTCCAGTGTGCTCAACCCCAAAGAGGAAACACACTCTTGTCCTGTGACCTCTGCATAAGTAATATCCGTCTGCTCGTCATGTGCCACCTGGAAGCCACTCAGCCAGCCATAACTCATACATGACCGCCATGCCACTCTGACCAGGCCTTATCACGTTCCCGCTGACCACCTGGGCCTCGGATCACATGACACCGGACGTGGCCATGTTGGATGATAAAGCAGAGCTATTGTTATAATGAATGTGCTTATGGCTGCCTGGTTGTAAAAGGACATGGGAGGGGATCTGCTGGAGTCTGCCGGGGCTCTCTCACAAAGCTCAACCACAGAGATTTCATCAGTGGCGTTTCCCTCGTTTGTGGAGAGCTATTCAAGCACTTCCTGGTTTACACGATCCCAGCAGGCCAGGGATAACCTCCACTGGCTAGAAGTTCGGCAAGGTCAGCGTATTGGTGACACTGATATGCAGGGGCTTTGATAAGAAGTATTATAATTGTGATCTGCAGTGAGAGCAGGTGGAGGAAAATCTAGCGAGGCGGAGGTAATAACCCTAAAATAAAAAATTAAATAAAAAATATAAAATAAACCTAAAAGTAATAATAATAATAATAATAATAATAATAATAATATACTGTGCTTCCATATTTCAAGCTACTCGAAGTGCTTTACAGATTAGTCACACTTCAGTCACACTCTGTGGTGGTGAACTACTTCAGGTGCCCAGGCACAGGTGAACGGTTCTACCAACTGAGCTTCTGCCAACCCACAAGGCTCTACACTCACTCAAAAATATGGCTAAATCAAAATTTACTATCGACTAAACCAGGTCTAAACCAGGACTAAAATTTAATTAAAGGTTTTTTTTTGGGTCATATTCATAATTTGATTCAAGGCTCCAGACACTTATTTATTAAGTATAAATCCCTGTCTGATGGAACAGCTAAACATTACTGTGGTAAAAATTAATAGTGCATTTGTCGATATTGCAAGATGTGATTTTCTTTGTTTTTGTTTTATTTATATAAATATGATTTTTTAAATAAAAAAATTTAGCCACCTTTCCATTCATATTTGGCTTTTATTAATTGTGTTCACTTGAATAGTTTTGACACCAATAATAACAATATTAAATACCACATTATAAAATTTGTAGCTTCTACAATAAGTTATTTATATTAATATATAGAATCAGCAGTATACTCCAAGTTCTATGTATTGATTGGAAAAAAGATTTAAAAGTTCAGTTTCGTATCGATTAAATCAAGTCTAAATCAGAATAATAGAATTTTAATTAAAGTTTTTATTTGGTCATGTTCATAAGTTGATTCAAGGCTCCAGACATTTATTTTGACCAGTATAAATCCCTGTCTGATGGAACATGCAAACATTATAGCAGTAAATTTTTAAATCTTTTACACTATGAATAATCCCTTTGCGAATATTGTGTTAATGATAAATTTGCAATACAGTATATCATGGTGCCATATTGGATGGAGATAAAGTCAGATTTTCCCGATTGAAACAGGTAGAGAGAAAGGATAGTAAACATATGGGTAAAAAAATGTTGACAGGAGGCCTAGAAGAAGACCAAAAAGGAGATTTATAGATGTGGTGAAAGAGGATGTCAAGTAAGCTGGTGTGAGAGAAGAGGATACACGAGATTTTTTTGTTTATGTGTTACTTTGCGCCACTTTCAGCTCTGGACGCAGTATTTCAAATATTAATGAGAAATTAGAGAAATAATTTGAGTTTAGGCACACTGACTGCCGCAATACAAGACGACCTATATTTGGGACATACAACATACAGTATTTGGCTTTTACGTTCAGTCAGCCTTTGCCAAACATGTCTGGGTTTGTGGGAGCTGACCACCTGCCAGGCTAACACTAAGCCTGTGTGAAATCCCCGTTTGGCCGAGCATCATGCTAAACTCATCTCGCTGCCAAGATTTTATAGAGCCTCCGCTGCAAAAGGGAAGAGGGGAAATGCCTGTAGAACAACATGCCAAACACAGCTCAGTGTCTGTGTCCATCACTTTCATAGCCTGCCACCATGATAGAGAGAGAGGGTAAACAGAGACAGACAAATGCTATAACTGTGCATCAAAATCAAAGTACTGTACAGACAAAATCAAAGTCAAAGGCATTAAAAGTTGATTTTTTAGCAACAGCTGACATAGCTTAAAGCTAACAGCAGGTGATTTTCTGTCGTCCCCCCCCCCTAAATTGGCTCAATGATACACACACTAATGTTCTCTATCCAGGCACTGACAACACATAAATGTAGTTGTCGGGTTGTCATTTACCAAAAATGTTAAAGCCATAGTTGGGGGTATAAAGAGGGGGTACTTAACTGAAAAACATGAGAACCACTGATATAGTCAATGAAATGTTTATAGTTGATATAGTCATTTTACCCTTCCAAAAATGCTATTTATTGTCTAGCTCTCCCACATTTGTCAGTGATGCAAGGAGACAGTGCCTCCACCAGACAAGGGTGACACAATCCCAGGAAGGAGTGGCCCAAAGAACAAATTCCCAGCTCTATTATTATTTTTCAAACAATTTAAAGCAGCTAGAAATAAAATATTGCATTATGAATATACCATTTTTGAGAGGTGTTAAATCAACTGCAAACTGGACAGGTCCACTGTTGGATTGGTCTCTCGTAAATTCCTTCCTCTTGCCTAACCTTCTCACACTCGCTCTTGCTGCCAAACAGTACAATCCCCAACCAAAACACAAAGCCAAAGGCAGAGTGGTGACCTGGGAAGACCCAAGAATCATGACAAGAACAATGCATGACAACCAGTGGCGGTGCAACCTCAAGTCTAAACAGTCGGTTGGCTGAGCAAATTTAATTTAATGCTCAGCACATCCCAAACTATAAAATGTGATCCACATGTCACTCTGGCACGCTGGGTTCTGTCCTCAAAACATAGAGAAACATGTCCTCAGCGAGTCAACAATAAGAATTCTGTCAATCAAGCAATTTTTTTAATCAGCACGGGCTTATCTGACAAAGTACTAGGCAGATGTGCCAGTGTTTGGCTTGGAACAGAGGACCTTTTTCAGCCTCATATTCTGCCTTGTGCCACCCCCTTCACTGTAACACCACCAAGTGTATTTTGGGTTATGCAGGGTTCCCGCCAAAGAAAAATAAAAATGTCCGTATTAGAGATGTTAATAAACAATGCGCGTGTAGTGCCCAATTCGAGGACGCTAAGCCCCCTCGGCCTCAACTGGTATTGATACTGATATTTTGTTGTATAAAACATGCAGTTGAGACCTTAATCCAGTTATTCTCCATAGTTTTTCATAATCTGAGGCCCCATGCATTTGTGACAAATTATTTATTTACTACTATCCAGCAAACAGGTAACAATCTGAATTGCGACGGATGCCCAGCTGTTTTTACCATTGCCCAACATTGGAAGGTGAGGATTTGTTGTGGCCGCCATTGTGATCACATGTCACTGCGCGGGGAACTCCATCTAATATAGTGACCTACTGCGCATAAAGTCACGGAAGTTTACCTCTTTCGGGGGACAGACTCTGGTATATGACTGGCTAGATGTAATTTTACTAAACTTTACAGATTCCATGCAACTGTAATTGTAAAATAACATCTAGCCAGTCATATACCAGAGTCTGTCCCCCAAAAGAACCCGAGAACCCTGTTATGTCTTTATCCTAATCTGACAGACACATCACAATTCAAAGCATATTAGAATCATATTAAAGTTATAGTCTTGAGTCAGAGTAAGGGAGCAGCCCAAAATTCATATTCCTTTCAATTATGTTAATATACTGTACCTGCAACTAACTATATCCATATCCTTTGCATTCATTGGTAACTGCTCCACTTTTACCTTCAACGTTAAAGCTAGGAATAATCAAATTATTAATTAAGCCATATGATCCACTATGTTCAATAATGCTGCCAACCAGGCAACTGCCAGAAAGCTATTGGCAAATGGCAACAAACAGCAAGTACAAAGACATATAGAATACTAGGATTTCATTCCTAAAAAAAAAAAAAAATCTATATATATTAAAATGACTTAAATTTCCTCTTCAAATCAACTCATTGAAGACTCGGTTAGAGATCCATTCTGACACTAAGGAGTTCATCAGCACTGCTCCAGTTGTGTTAGAGAGCCAACCTCCATCATGGCTGCTTCTTGGTGCGATGAATGTGGCATTAGAAGTGGTATGAATCACAGCATTCTCAACAACAGAGTGAGCAGGTTATTCTTTGAACACAGATTGTTTTGATTACTACCAGCCAGCCTTTGCATGTTGGCATTGTGTAAACTCTTTTTTTTCATATGACTTTTAATGTCAATCCAATAGTCTTTGATGGTAGCACAGGGAAAATATGCAGACAGACTCCACTCAAAGAGATTAGCCTGGAAATGAAACTCACTATGTTCATGCTGGATGGTGGGAGAGCCAACTACTCTGCCACTGTGCATCCCAAAAGCATTAACCTAACATTTTAAAACAAGATGAACAGCAATCATAGGCCCAATGTGTAGAACAGACAAACCCATGTCAAGCTAAAAGCTTCTGCGCCCCCATCATTTGCATCTATTGACAGCTTTCATTCAGTAGAGCCATGTCAATAAATGTCCACTCAATGAAACTGTAATTTATTGGAGAGGCTGACATGGTGTGGATAGAAGCACATTAGCCACCTGACCATTAGAACAGATTTTACAACCTTAAATCCTAACCGTCTGATTTTTAGCCAGATATTATGCTAGCTACAGGTTATCTTCCCTTGTGTCGAGCAGGGTGGCAGGTTGTACAGTGAGGGGAACAGTCAGGCAGAGAAGGAGAAAACACTGATTAGAGGCTGCATGCTGACTCAGGAGCATAGCTCAACCCAGCACATGAGAAATGCCTTTCATGTGTGAGACGGGAGCCCACAACAAGGCACACATACAAACACAAGTTACTACAGCTACATCCCTTGACATGTGAGCCATAATTTATAGCCGGAACCACAGTGAAAGAGATTTTATAAATGCATTTTATTGATGTCACTGGTGACAGCTTGAGCAGCAGGTGCATACATTATCAATGAAGGAATAAGCATTAGCTGGTAAAAATTGCAAATTGTGCAAAATCAAAATGGCCAACCAACCACATGTGGCTTTAGTTAGTTAAGTTTATCTATCGGAGCAATTAGCGCTACATGCTAAAAATCTGTGCAATTGGTGTCTAAGATATGAAAAAAAATTTTTAAAACAACAGCATATGTATATTGCCAAACTACTGTTTAGCTTGTAGCCTTAAGCTTATGAATTGCTAATTTCTTCATTACATAAATTGGCTCAATGATACACACACTAATGTTCTCTATCCAGGCACTGACAACACATAAATGTAGTTGTCGGGTTGTCATTTGCCAAAACCATTTTGTTAATGTGATTTTTGATCTAATACCAAACTATTCATTACAAATGCATTGCAGTCTGCTTGTTGTCCATGTTCCATAGAAAGCCATGCTGTTACAAAAATTAAGTATACAGTATAGCTAGCAAGTAAAGACATACATTCTTATACTAATGGATTCTTAGCACTCGCTGGGCAATAAATCAAATAAATTTGATTAATTTTAATTTTGGACAATGTGAAAAACAGCCACATCATTAAATCAAATTCAGCGGAAATTAGTATCCTTCAAGCAGCAATGTTTCCTGTGTTGTGGCTAATGCTACTGCTAGCTCCCAGAGAAGCTTAAATAATGACTGTGAAGACTCTACAGATGCTTAAAACACTAATAACAGACAAATTATTTTACTTTAGTAATGCCTTCATTTGGATGTGGCAGCTGTGTGGCAAAACTCAAAAGCATAGTGTAATGAGCTGCAGTAGTGCTAACTGCAATGTGAAGCAAGATGGCAAATTTTTTACAAAAGTCTACAACATGTAAAAACATCTTATTTAATGTTTTTTAGTCAAAATTAACAGGAAGGTCTCCCTCTGAAGTGCACTACAGCTACTAATCTGCTATTCTGTCTTGTAATTTATATGTGGAATGTGATTGTGTGCAGGTAAGTGTTTTGGAAACCCATATCAGTTTGCTATGCAGGGTCAACATATAAAAGGCTCAAAGAGAACTGAGAGTCCTTACTAAGCTCACCCACGTTTACACAAGGATTAATGTGTGTATTTTTCCTATGGCAGAGGTGGACTGTTTCACTCTCTGGCTCTCGCAAAATACTTTGCAGTTTGGTCACAGGTAAACTTAAACATAGCAACAGTCGCTAGGACAAGGTGTGCTAAGGAAGTCGGCAATCCAAGTTAACATAACTGTACTTCTTTGTTTTCACTGAGTTTTGCAATGTGCCCAGTTTGTGAGCCAAGACTGGGAAAAGATGACATGTCACAATTACATTGGAACAGTAAAAAAAACTAGCTTGCAGCTGGTGGTACAGTGCAAAATGCATGTTTGGAAGTGAGTCCTAGGAAGTAGTGAAACTGGAAAAACATCAGTGACGCCAGCTAATCCACACAGCCGGACTGGTTTAGCCCAAAATGCAGAGTGCATGTCAGGCCTGTCTTGCTCCTTACCGACAAGTCAGAGCCATATTTGTGTGAAACTTGGTAACTCCAGGCAAGTGTGTTCACTTTGCAGCTGAACCCACAAAATGATACGCTCCAAACAAGACTTAGCCTGGTTTCTAACATGCAACGCCATGTCCCTAGGGTGTGTTCATGAGAATGTCTCAGAATGGAACTTTTCTAGTAAGACCTTGTTACAAATTATATCACTATTAGCCAGAGTAGCTGTATGTAGATTGTGAAGTGGTCCGAATAAGTCGCTGCCAATATCCACCCACCATTTCTGTCAAACTGTCACATGACACATACAGTCTAATACTGCTACAAAGTTCAGCAGCACAAGAGTGTGAATCCAACCACGGAAATGTTGAAATGTCACTGTTTACCTCAAGTAAATACATGGATTTAAACAGCAGTATCATTTTATGATAATGACTTGAATTGTCAGTTAGTTAAAGCTGTAAATGGCTACTAGTCCTAACCTCAAGCTAGATTAATATTACTAATCCCTGACTGATTTTATTGGACTGGTTTTACATGAGGCGTATATAAGTTTTCAGTTGATATAATTTGACCAGGCAATTTTTACTTGGTACTAACATTTACCTGGCTAGCACTTGCACTAGCACCTTGCACTGGATGCTAACATTTAGCAGGTTACAGTATTTTCATTTGATGCTAACATTTCACAGAACAGTTTTTTTACTTTATGTAAACATTTAATAGGACAGTGTTTACTTTACCATTTATTCTATTTTTTTTTTTGAATAGTGAATATGAATTTTATTTTGCACATTTAATGCAGTCTAACATTAAACATGGCAATTTTAAAGTGGTAAAGCTTACACTTAATGCTAGGATTACTAACTGCTAACTACTAAGTGAATTTAATATTAAAACCACAGATGTATTATGCACTGCCTGCTTTGGCCCGCCCCTAAGTACCATTGGTCAGAATCAATCATATGGTACGTGAAACGTAAAGAGGCAGGCTCAAGAATCACAATATGCCTGCTCTATGGGCTGCATAAAGCGGAAATAAAGCTGGAATGCAAACTTTTTTCAATAATGGTGAACATGATTTATGATTTCCATTCAGTATCCTGTTCCAATAGTACAACCATGATTAAAACTGTCCATAACTTATTATAAGCTCTATAAAACCAGACAGTAAAATGAGTGCAAACAGCTGAGCTTCTGTGAAGTATGGAAATAACAGTTCAGTGTTTTAATCGTGGGAGAAATTCAGAGTGGGCTGGACAGAGCCAAACTGGCAGAACGCATACTGAAAACAGAAAAAATCCCTTACTCCAGCCCAAGTCAGCATTCAACCCAGTTACAGTAAGTGTCCAACCCTTAAACCCCGATCACACTCCATCCAACCCCATCCCTGATTCCAGCGCGGGACAGAGGCACATCTGGAAGCCATAACCAGGATTATTTACAACCGCAGTGAGGTAACGACTCAAAAATGCCGCTTGTGAGAGAGAGGGAGAGAGAGAGAGACCGAGGAAGACGGAGATGGAGGCAGAGACTTTCCAGGACCTGACATGAAGAGGAAGACCGTGCCGAGGGGATGAAGGGAGGAGCGCGCGGGGGAAGTGAACTAGGAATGGCCTCTGGTTCCCTCTGACCGTGCTGGGACGGCTGCAGGAGGAGAACTTATCACACCTCATAAGCAGGCCACAGGTTTGCTCAACTATGTAAACCTAGTCATAAAAAAGAACAAAATAAGCCTGACCTGATCTGACCTAATGCTGAGTTGATATTATATATTCTTATGTTATACAAAAAGCACTAGCCTGTTAACTAGTAAAAAAGAGGGAAAGTGCACAGTTTCCCATGTAGTTAGACATTTTCACTCAGATAACATAAAGTAAGGTAAAGTAAAAAAATGTTTTTCCCCAGTAGCGAAATTTGTTCTCTACATTTGACCCATCCTTCAGTAACACTGAGGCAACTTGTCAGAAGCAGCATTGGGGACCCTTTTCCATATCTTAATCCTGTATGCTGGTCAAGAGTACCTAGCTGGAGGATTAGCCTATTGTGCATGTTTAAAGGCCTCGATACACCAAGGCGACTCCCAGACTGCCACCGAAAAGACGGAGCGACAGCTCGTCTCTTCCCGTCTCCTCTTTTTCCCTCCCGTTTCCTCACGTCGGATGACCTTTTTCCCTCTTCATACACCGAAGCCACAACCAACCTAAAGACCGTGCCTTGTGCATGCGCGTGATTTAATTACCCCCCAAAGCAGCAGATGACGCTAGCCAGTGAACAAAGATAAACGGAAGTGACACAATGTTTACGGAGTACATATGCAAGTAGCGCGCCTTGGTCTGCCACTGTTTGAGAAGCGTGATAATGGCCGGTTTGGACATTGTTTTGTGTGGATTAGGTGCCGCTGCTCTGTTACTTGAAGAAGATAACTTTCCGCACGGAATTGCAAAAAATGCAAAAATGGTGATAGTACGCTGCCACAGCGGTTTTCACCTCTCGTTACTCCGTCACTACCGCTAAAATTCCCGTGAGCTGATTGGCGCGGCAGCTGTAGTGCTAGGCCTATCAGAGCGCTTCGTGCCAAAGACCAAAGACGCAGATTCAACAAGGGCAATCAGCAGGAAACTAGTCAGACGGCCTGCGTCCTGGAGCGATGGGGGCTGACGGCACATACATATCAAAAGGATGGAAATGAGCGACGTGGAAGAACCGTTCAGACGGCTTCAGATGGGTGATCGTCTCCTTGGTGTATGGAGGCCTTTAGGTTGTCGGAGGAAACTGAAGCACCCGGAGGAAACCCATCCAGCCACAGGGAGAACATGCAAACTCCACACAGAAAGGCCCGGGATTCGAACACAGGACGTCTTTGTTGTGAGGCAACTACTTGTGCAAACCACTTTGCCACCATTGTGGACATTAAAAGTGCAACTTAACTTGGCTACGTACACTACTAGACTGCTAATTATGTACGTGCTACTATTTAGCACACATTGGTTACTTATACCAGCTCATTAGCATTAACATTAACACTAGCTGTAAACATTGCCTTTCAATTGAGGAGAACAGTTGGGAACAAGAGAAGATGAATGAATGAGTTTGAGTAACCCTAAAGTACTTTAGCCTTCCTAAAAGTAGTCCGCAGTGAAAACGTATGCAGTGGGTTGTGTAATGAAACAACATCCATACCTTACAAATGATGTCCCTGTTTTTATAAATAATACTTTTTGTTTTATAGAAATAACTGCTGTTGTATTTCAAAAGTGCTTCCTGGTTTATTAAAAAGGGCCTAGATAAAGACATTCAAGAGTGGGCTGAATAAATAGCACGTCAAGGTCATCAAAGAAAGAGCGGTGTGATTCTAATAACCCAGCTCTTAAAAGGGAAACTGAGTCAGTGCCAGACATAGTTCAAAAACACAGCCTTTAAAGCAATTCGACTGCAAGTAGCACAAAAACATCCAGTCAATTACCTCAATTACAGATGGAAACCCAGCCAGGCCGCTTTATGTCACGGCCAGATGTGTTTGTCGAGTCCGTTTTTTTTAGCTGTACATGACACGTTTGGGACCTCCACATGTTGCCCTGGGGCATTGACAGAAGCCCAGACACACATTTTGTCATGTCTGGTACATGTCTGTTTGCAGAAAGGTCAGGATATACCCTTAAATTATTGATGTTGATATATGCATGAAGGGCAAGCAAGGAATCACTTTCATAGCTTTGGGGCATTAAATTGCATTAAACGCAAGACTGCACATCAACGGCACCAGGATTCCCAACACTGCCCATCTGACACCCCCTTCCCCCTATGGCTAACCTTAGCTAACTAGCTTTTCAATCTACCTCTGCCCCACTTTTTTCTTTCCCCAGTTGAATGTCACAATCCTATCTTATCCAACTCAACTAAAGACCGTTTTGTCCTATAGCAGTACAGTATGATTGACTTTTGTTAAAGCATATAGTTAAAGCACACTTCTATCGTTGTCAAGAGAAGTACAAACATTTGCATACCATCATATTCAGCAAAGACTTGGACTTAGTGTGTTGACATTGACGTTTCATCTCTTATCAAGAGACTTTGTCAATTGACATCAAAGAGAGACAAAAACTTTAACTCTACAAACCACATTCAGATGACATCTTTTCAACCTCGTTTTGATTGTGACAACCTGGATCCATAATCATAATAATTAGCGCTGACAGCCTCTGGTCAATTGATCAGTGTTGGTTGACTAAAGTTTTATCAGTTGATTAGTTGCATGAACCCTTTACATTAATAAAGCTGGTCTAATCTATTACATGATAACTTTTATTTTTCATTTTATTTACGATAGCATAGATGATTTTTAGGTAATATATTTTACAGCCATTTTTTCCAAATGTTTTATCACCCTATTAATGTGAAGTCACTTGTTTCTGTAAGACTCTGGTCCCCCAGCAGATTTCAATTTCAGTTGATCACTGTATTGAGCAAACCTTCGGTCAGCTAACAATGTCTTTGGTCGACTGCAGCCCTAACAATAATAATAATAATAATAACAATAATAACAATAATAACAATAATAATGTGGCAGTAGAACATGTAGCCAGTTACAACTTGTCTTGTTAGTTAAATTTCAAAATTCATTTTGTGTTGACTTTGATAGGAAATTGCATTAGATACTTATTGTGTAATGGAGCTACACATTTACAAACACATTTTAGGCATTATGCAATATATCGTCTATTTTTATCGGGATAATAAAAAAAATTGAGATATACATTTTTGTTGATATTGCAAACCCCTGCTAGTATACACAAGTAAAATCAGGTATTCAATTACCAAGCCATGCCTTTCTTTAAAAAAGTAAGTTTAAGGCATTCAGCACAAACTGCACAAACAGGATGTTCCCAAAATATTAAGAAGCCTGCGCAACCAAAGAATAGGAGGGAAGAAAAACAAAAGTTGAAATGCAGTGCAGCTCAAAGACCGCTCCAGCAAGAATCCACCCAGGACAAACGTGAAAAAGTGCCTTGAAGTGGCTGGATTGCATCAGTTAATGCCGTCTGCACAGGAAGTGTTCAAGTTCTTCAAAGAATACTCCAAGGCCCACATCGACTGACTCAGCCCGCATGGCAAACAAGTCCATTTACACTATTCTGTGTCAACACAGTGGCCCGATAGCGCCTGCAGATATATCATATGAAAGGAGCTGCCCGGTTACCCAGCCTGCCCAGAGAATGCCTCTGTGCTGTTAGAGAAAAACGCCAGGTGCTTCATTGTGCCACGGCCCTGTCAGAAGTAGGCCAGTATTGATAGTAACAGTGTGATGACACTGATAAGATGCCAGGAGATGGCAGAGAAAGGCAAGCAGTTACACCCACAGCACAGATAATGGCAAGGTATATTAGACAACTGTGATATGAAGTCATAACACAAAACTTTGTCTTGAGAACTAAGTCATCATGGACCACAATCCCAAATACAGGATAGGCAAAATACTGTATAATATATGCTACATTAAATGTTAAAAAATGCAAAAAGCACCTGCTTAATGAAAGCGCATGGCTAATTTGCATATGGAGCATTATTGGTAATAACAATTTTACAATATACAATGAACAAAAATATAAATGCTTCCATTTTTCATCAGCTTAACTCAAAGATCTAAGACTTTTTTTATGTACACAAAAGGCCTATTTCTCTCAAAGATTATTCACAAATCTGTCAAACTCTGTGTTAGTGAGCACTTCTTTCCTGAGATAAACCACCTCACAGGTGTGGTATATCAAGATGCTCATCAGACAGCATGAATATTGCACAGGTGTGCCTTAGGTTGGACACAATGTATATTTTTTATTCATTTTTCCACATTCCACTTATTCCCATTAGGAGTCGCTGCTGACTGGCCCCCATTCCAGCATCTATAGGCCTTGGGTACACCCTGGACAATGGCCAGTTAGTCGCAGGGCTGACACAGGGATATACACAGACAACTATTCACTCTCACATTCACTAGGGGAAATTGTGAGTCACCAATTCATTAAACACATCCACGTCTTTCGATAATTTCAGTATACAATTGATTATGTCTTAAGGCAGTTAGATTATGCCTCATGCGGGTGATCAGGGTTCCAGTCCCTGGGGATGAAAACTCCAGGCACAAGGTCACCTTTGTGCCAGTCTCAAGTCTGGAAAATGGAAATAGTTGCCATCAGGGAAGGTATCCAGCAAAATAAAAACTTATGCCATCCAAAAACATATAACAATGGCCATGTGAAGTTAGGTTTTTGAATTTTACTGCTTAACAAGCAAATCCCATCGTAGTATTTACATTTTACTGCCGGTTTATAGTTAAGTTTATATTAGAAATGATGACACTACCAATAAATCTTTAGTCAAAGCTAGACTTTTTGAGACTAAAAGTTTTGGGTTCCTTTAGTAGAATCACTTTTATTTAATCAAATTAATCAAGAAAATATATTGTGTATTTGCAGAAAGCATGAATGAAGCGGCCTCTGCCAAAACTAACAGAAAGTAGCCTGCCATAATTTGATTAACCAACAACAAATGAGTTTCTCTGTCATGTTGGGATGGGCTTGGCTTTCATGTGTGGAAGGAGCTCTGGAGGTGGCCAGCAGAAAAACAGACACTGACAGCTGGATGAGCCCTGCGTTTGGGCTGCCAGCAGAAACAACGCTGCTCAGGAACAAATGACTTTATGACAGGCTCCAAAGTCCCACACAGGCCAGAGCTCCCACAGAGGAGTGAAGAGAAAACACAGCAGGAGGACTCCACGCAGCAGTGAGGGCTGGACAAACAAGGCTTTCTAACACAAACTGAGGAGACACGAAGCTGGCATCTTTGGCTACAGTAGCACTGTTTAAGATAGTTACTCATCTTTAAGACCTATACTTCCTTCAAGCTACTAGTGCTCTGACTGGTCATTGAGAGCTTTGCATATTATTGAAATTAGTCCACTTCAGAACAACTGACCTGAGTGATCAGACTAATAGTATGGGGCACATTAATATACTGAGCAAGTATTTTTTTTAAATTGCAGATTATTGGCTATGAAGAAGAGGACGACAACTTGAATGCAGAGATTCAGTACTGCCAGCAAGACTGATATTTTCCCCTTTGGCTGTCAGCAACGCATGGAAAATAAGGGAGGGGGATGTTACTGTGCTACGGCCCAAAAAGACTGGTACAGCACAGCACCGCCATTACACCATGTAAGGCTTTGATTCACACGAGGACCACCCATGCTATCAAGCGGATCAAAACATCCAGCACGCATTCATGAAATCCTTCAGGATAAGTGGGTGAAAGTTATGAGATAATACTTGCTTTTTCGGTCTGGGGAAAGGAGCTGGGGGGCAGGTAACAGGAGGAGGAATGTGTTGGGACTACAAGGTGATACGGGTGAGAAAGCGGAAGAGGAGAGTAAGACTGAGATGACAGACAAGCAATGGAGGGAAGAGGAAAAACAGGAAGAGAGGTAGGAGCTCTGGAAAACTATAGACTAAAGAGAGACTGTACGCAGAGCAAAGTCAGAGTATGCAGGTAGCTCAGTAGGCATCTAACTGGACTTCTGTCTCTGTCATTATTAGTCTGCATGTCCTTGCTGTGTTACTGTGGTTCTCTCTGGGTACAGCTTCCTCGCATCTTTCAAACACATGCAAGTGACCCTGGTGTATAAATGTAAAAGTGCACAGCTGGGCATTGTCCAAGGTGTACACCACACCTAAGGCCAAAGATGCTGAGATAGGCTCCAGCCACCCGCTGCAAAAAAACAAAACAACTGACGAGTTTTCTGTGAAAAAACAACAACAACAAACATTAGACGTTATCTAGATTAAGATTTTAGAAGAATGACCATCCCTTTATGACAAGCTATGCTTTTGCTGCTCTTAGGGACTTCATTACAGCCATATTTCATGACGTATGCCTGTTTAGTTTTTTGGATTTTTTTTTCAATGTAATGACTTAAAATAACAATAATGTCCTGTAAGGCATTACATCAAATACGGTAAGCCAACAACAGTGACTCAAACTTCTCTTGTTCATGTTTTTCTCATTTGTTTACATGTGTTATGTTTTACTTTTGGCTGTAGCATACTTAAAGAATACTTTATCCAAACTTAGCCAGAGTAAGCTGTGTATTACAGGTAAGGTGTTTATATGTATCTTACAACTCTTGATTTTATTATATTTAGGCAATAATTCAAATTTCTCTACTTTCATGTAAATGTCCTGAGTTACAAGACATACACCTCCTCCACTGCAAACATTCAAAAAGCCTGGTTTACTTCACAATAAGTTGGTGCCTTCAGCAATATGTGTCATGTTGAAGGTAACCCAAGAGCCCTTTTCTTCCTCTGGAAACCTGCCCAGCTGGGTGCATTCGAGTGGGGGCCAACAGGAATAGCCTAGAGCTACGCCCAATGTGGACAATGACACCCAGAAAAACAAGGATATAGAAGTGCACAGTCCTATCAGGAAAATATAAAAGTAGTACAGCGTGGGATTTGCTGGGATTCTGCATCTACATAACTTGAGACGTTGGATAAAGGGTCAGGTAATATTCTGGTTAAATTCAAGACAAATGTCAGCCTTGGCTTAATAATTGCTAAATGCTTCCTAATACTACTGTTCTACATTGCTGATCACGTTTTCATTTCAAGCGGTGGCCTGTGTAAAAGAGTAATAAGCAAGCTGTGGGGTTAACTGAAGCTCAAATCTAGAGAAAACCACTAAATTACCACTTTCTGCTCCCAAAATAAATGGAGCGGACTCAACGTGCTACGCTAAATATACACACACATTCGCCCATGTGCTGCAGTCGTGCACAACAGTCACTTTTGAGGCCACAGCCTGGCCCCGTCACAGCAAAAGACTAGCCTGACTACTAATTATAACCTGTAGAAGAAAGAAAGGTGTCAGTGCTGGGACTTGTAAGCAAAAGCATTTTGAAAATATGCATCTGGCAACAGCTGGGCATGTCAGGACGGGACGCTTGTTCAGGAGGAAGGTAATCATATGGCCACTACAGAAATGAATTCAAGGAGATGTAACAGGGAATGGCAAATACACTGCTACAAAATTGGTCCATTTACCTTATGCAACATATTTCACTAGATGTCAGGAGAATTGCCTTCAGACCTGTACGTTCACACATGCAAATAAAGTTGACAGGATTTGAGTTCATACCTGAGGGTGTACTAAGCATTAGGGAACAGCAGTGCAGAAAGTGCATGACGCAAAACAGCACAGCCATTCACAACATAAAGCTTGTGGACAAATGAGCCCACTCACTTGCATGTGCTAATACTGATATGTTTTTGAGGCAAGTGAAGTATAAATATGAGATGAGTACAAGCCTTTTGCAATGGAACTTTTCATCATCACATCAGCTGGTCACATTTTTGGCACGCCCACACAGGAGGTTTTCAGAGGAACTTGGTATCATATCCAGACATTGTACAAGCCTTCCCCTATCATCTCAAAGTGAAGCAGGAGGATTTGTGTTGACAAATGCAGGCACTCCTGAAAAAGTTGTCATAAAAATCCAAACAACTGTGGGTTGGTAAAAATGGCTCATTAGTGATGCTATACAGTTTTGATTGTTATTCTGTTTTCAGTTAACTGTTCCACATAAATGGCGTGGTGATATGGCGGGTTTCTAAGCCGAATGACCTTCCTGTTTCTACCAGACACACTGTGACTAGAGAAGGCAATGTGGTTTGCCCAAAGACAAAACAACAGAATGCACTGGATCACATGGAAATCAAACCACCAACCCTTCAGTTAGTAGGCAACCTTAACCTCTTGCACCACTGACACCCCACAATGATGCATTACAACTCTGGTCTAGTAGTCTAGTCACCTAGACTGGTGGCCTTTTGTAATTCAAAAGGTTGGGTCAAGTTAGAACACTTGGTATGTCAAGGAAAAATGTAGCATATCGTGGCTTGGAGATAATTCATATTCATCAAGACAACACGTTAGAGCTGCACACAATTAATCAAAATTGCAATTTTAACTGTCGCAATTAGCATATCACAAAGGCTGCAATTATTTAGGCGATCTAATGTACTCTGCAGACAACAAAATATCCCATCTTCACAGGGTTTTAATATGTATAACTCTTGCTACAGCTGTAGTTTAGACCTCTACAGACATGATCTGAAAGGCATGTGATTCCTTTTGTTAGATTAGCTCGGCTCAGGTCAGGGCTCTATACCATGCTTAAAATGTATGTATTCATGTATGTATGATTTTACAACATATTGCAAACTTCTCATCGCAACTGCAATATCTGTCAGAAAAACTGCAGTTAGATATTTTTTCAAACTTGTTCAGCCCTACAACATCAGTGTATTCAGCCTAGCCAAACAGCTCCCATTAAAGAGGTAAACAGGTATGGAAAACTTTAGGCTTATCCATACTGAACTGGACTTACACATAAGCTCAGGGGCAGTGCTGTAAGGCTGAAGCAGCAGCAGCAGACAGATAGCAGTCATAATGACCTCAGTGATAAGCAGATTGACTGGACGTGGGAGGCTCCAGCGGGGCTGGCCCTTGTTTTGACGAGGATGTGAGACGTGTAGGTGACGGGCTGACACCACCTCTCACTGCCGACTGATAAACCACAGGCTGCACTCTGTCTGCCTGTACAACGTGATTTACAGGAGTGACATAAACCAGGAAGTTAACACTGCTCTTGTGTAGTCTTGGGAAAGTCTTACAAGAAAAACAGTACAGGTAATAATACTTTTCTCCTAAAGTATTATATACAGTATGTGGTTCAAGCAAGATTCAAACCATCAACACTCCAGTTGGTGGGCAAATGCTTAACCCACCGTGCCACTTAGATATGAATAAATAATTGGAGAAATCTGCAGAATCTCAATATTGTGATGTTACTCTTACTGTGGATAAAATTTTGCAAATAAAAATAATAAAATAAATAAATAAAGGTCAAATAAAAATAAAATGGAATAATTTAATATTATTTATTGCCTATCCCTATAAATGTGTGCAAGTATATCATGCTACAGCTCAAAACTTTTGAAAGCTGGGCATGTTTGTCTTGAGTGTTGAGCATTAACACAAAATTGTATTAATTAGATTAGGTTTTGCTATATTAGCACAATATCATCATTATTGTAATATTTGTATTATATTTGCAAGTTTGATTAAGAACATGCAGCCCTTTTTTAGTAGTAATATGGGTGCAGCCATTGGTTGCATTGTTGCTATGGGAATTGGACCCTCTGATTGGATAGCATATAACCAATCAAACGGCCATTGGGTCAATTAGTTTTGGTGAACAACATTTTGGGAGAGAGGACATATGTTCTGGCTTCACTTCTTTGTGTGTGGGTATCATTATGTCTTTTAGCATGTCTTAACAATAAATTAGCAATTAGGCTATGCAATTTTAGACCTTGAGAATATCATTAGAATAACAAAATAGAAATTGTTCATTTGAGAAGTTTCCTTATCAGAAGGTCCAGAGGGAGACTGATTCAAACTAATAAGGCATTCTGAAAACAGATGTGCGCTCAACAATGCAATTAAGGCTGAGCATTTCACTGCAGCGGGGAGCGATGCAGAGCATATGGGAAGCAATTATTAACTCGTATCAATGTTTAAGTGCATTTGAGAGAAAACAGCACAAAATATAAATTAGAGTTGATCCCAGGTTCAGCATCATGAGCGTGTGGAGCCTATTCGATCATGGGAGATTTCTCAATATAAATGGAAGGAGTGTTTGCGTGTGTCAGTTATTAATAAGGGTACTGTGGATGGAGAGCATGTTATAAAGCAGCTTATAAATGTGCTATAAACATAATTTCACAGAGTATTTGAATTGCTTGCCTTATTACTTCATGACTTGAAGTGATAAGCTATAATTGTACAAAAAAATTGGTCTCTTAAAATTATGCTGTGTACATACTAAATATGGCTGCTATTAAACAAAAAAGTTTGCCAAGAAAACATTAGCATGTACTATTGTCAATGCTATACAACAGCAAAAAAATATTAAAACATATTGCTACAGCTATTTATAAAATAAGTAAAAGGAATGGGAAAATCAATATCATTCAGTGACATCTAATAATGTGATCTATGGGATAGCTGGGCAATCTACAAAAGTTGATAAAAAAGCTGATAAATGCTTTCTTTTTTTATCCCTAGTGCCAACACAAAAGGTATGTGGCCGCAGGCAATGTGCACTATCTTCACTTCAAAACGTACCTTTTTTCATTGGCTTTTAACACAGTTTGAGATTTTTCTTCTGTTGTTTTTACTTATGTTTTAATTGCTTCTGTAGTTTTACCATGAGTATATTGTTGGATTTTATTTTAGGTTTTTGTAATTTGGAATTTTTAGTATTTTGTTTTTATGAAGTTAGAGAATTTTATTGTACAGCACTCTGGCCAACTGCAGAGTTTTTAAAGGTATGGTAAGTCTATATGTAGAAGTTTAGGATGGATGTCTTTTAGTTTTAACCTTGGTTTCCAAAGACCAGGTGTAGTATATTAAACAGGCTACATACATAAAAACATACATAAAAAGCAGTGTTAAATCAAAGTGCATGGCTAATTCGCATAAAAGAATTTTGGGAAGCAACAGGGCTGTTTGTGTTTGTCAATTCCACCACTAAAAAAGGTCATTTTACAACCTCTCTCTAATTGGCTTTAGCATAAGTGCAGTCACCACAGTCATTTTCCCACTGCTCAGGACACATACAGTACCATTAGCCAGTGGACCATGTTATGGTTATATACAAAAAATCTGATACTGATAAACTGACATCATTTATTTTATATGGTCACTAAAAATATATAGGGTAATATAAATGGTCAAACAATGAAACATCTCCTCAAACACTGAGAAGGTGTGGCTAAGGTGCCATGGGATAAATTTGTAGCATCTAGTGACCAACCCTAAAAAACTTTAACGATGTGAATCATGTGACCAGTGCTAAAAGTACTTTAGCAGTTCCTATGGGAAAGTGTTTGGGATCTTAACTACATAATAAATGCTTTTCTGTTTGCTTAACGTTAATGGCTATTACTGAGCAAACAAACACACAATCCAATGTTAGCTCACGCTAAAGCATGCTGGACCGAAGCGTCCATAACATTCCCCTGCATATTTAGAGAAAGTAATTAGAAAAGTATGTCTGCTATTGCTTTTATTGCAGTTCGAAATCTTTGCCATGTGGAAACAATGAGGCAGCTGTCTATTTTTAGAAGTGATAAACAGACAACTCTCTGGAAGACAATCGAGATGCGAATGGGAATGACCACAGGATTTCCCAAACCAAAGATGTCTCTCAGGACAAAAGATGAGTTGTGTTAGCTGAAGAACCCTGGGCGGCTGGGCTGGACAAATCACAGACAAACCCAACAGAAGCCCATTTATCAAATGACACCACAAAATTATCATGTCTAGGAGACAGTATCACCAATTGCAATAACCATATCGTAAAGTACTAGTTTGTACTGCAAAAATGTTGGGTCTACCAGTTAATGTTCCAAGCAGAGCCTTAAACTAAAATGCGGTGCGTCCAAAACAAAAGATCGTATTTATTTCTACATTCTAATCATTTGAACATTTACTATGCAAATTTACTACTAAATGAATAGTTAGACGCGTAGAAGCCAATAAGCTAACATGGAATTGCAAAAAGTCATACTTCAGTGTAAAAGAATGGATGTATAGAAAAGGCTATAAATAGCTTAGGTCGCCCTCAAATTGGACCAACACAAACCAAGGTCAGTGTTCCATCAGTGTCAGCTTCAGCACCGTGGCTTCAAATAACTGCACAGCCAAGCTAATGCTGATGCTCATCTTTTTGTCCCTTTCCACTCCCACTAACTTGCTAGCTCACACATCAACTGTTATTATCCAGTTCAGAGGACTGAGCTGAAAAACCACCAAGTGCAATGCTCAGTGCTGAATCGTGAATGCACAAAAACGCTGTGTTTAATGACTGTTGGTTCAAAGCACTACAATGTAGTCTTTTATGGGTTCATTGGGTTAGCAATACTTGGTAGAAGGCAAGTAACAAAAGTTATGCTTCTACAAGAGTTAGAAGTCATCACTCCAGCAACCTTTCGCAACTTGAATGAATAAAAGGCCAGAGTTATTGTGCTCATAATAGGGCTGCACAATTAATCAAAATCAAATTGAAATTGCAATTTAAACTGTTGCAATTAGCAAACAGCAAAGGCTGCAATTATTTAGGTGATATAATATACTCTGCAAAAAACAAAATATTCCATCTCCACAGATCTTAATGTCTAAATCTTACTACAGCTGTAGTTTAGACCTCTACAGACATGTTCTGAAAGGCCTGTGATTCCTTGTATTAGTTCAAGAAAAAGACATGCCCCAGTTAGCCATAACTACAAGCCATCTATGGCTTTATTTCCCATCATTTTTTGTCATGGCAAAGCGAAAAAACATTTGTATGGATATGAGAAAGAGAACGAATCAGGCTGAGCAAGGGGTCACACAGGAGTCAACCAGACCTGTTAGTTTTAATGACAGTGCTTCACTTTGAAACGGAGGACAAGCTTTGCAGAGAAAAATGTGACAAAAAATGTGAAGAAAAAAGTTGAACATATTCATTGCCCGGATTTCCTCAGGGACTCATTGCACTAGAAAAACATAATTGGTGACTAGTTTATTCCATGTCAAGTAACATACAGAATGTACATCATTATGAAGATGCCAGTCCAGCCTTCAATCCCAAAATACCATACAGTCTGAAACTATAACTATAAATTCAACTCTAGTCTGGATCTGAGTGTGTTGACAGCTCATTAGTAGTTCAGACTGTCTTGTCACACTGAAGGGAGTGTGCTTGCATAACAAAGCACTGCAGCAGTAGATGGTGTAGCTAAGCAGCTATCAGCCGCTGGAGCGCAGGCCTTATTTGGCTTGGACAAATTCGAGGGGCACAGAGCTGTCCTTGTTACTTGGCATGAGGTCTCTTTTACAAGTACGACAGCGCTGGGATTGTGTACGGATTCTAGCACGGCTCTGTCTCCATGTGCCGCCAGGCCTGTGCCACTAAAGGCCAGTCTGCCGGTCTGAGCCGCTGTTAACCCGTGGGACGCTACACACAATAAAACTAAATGCCCAAACATCCAGCGCTCTCTGGTTTATGCTCAGCACAGCTGCGCACCCTGTCACTAGGCAGAGTGAATACAGCATTCAGAGAGCTGCAGGGGAGGGAGGAGCAGGAGAGCAGCGAGCAAACAGAGGGAAGGAGGAGAGAGGCAGACAGAAGACGAGAGGACAAACAGAAAGGGCAATGAGGACAAAATTGGGAACGAACAAGAGGTCTGCTGCAGTGCAGAGTCCATCACTACAATCAACACAGACAATGATACAGATGTGCTCAGTAGGTCTAAACTAGCTTGATTAGGCTGTTTGACCATACATACATATGTCTGCACATGAACAAAGCAGCACTTAACGTCATGACCCCAAAAAAATAGCCAGCAACAGATGTGTCGAAAAGGTGTTGCTCTAAAGACTGTCCTTTGTGTTTTTCCTTATTTGTCCACATTAAGAGGCAGGAAAAGACAAGTATGTATGCAAATCACTGCACACTGAAGATTTGCTGTGGCGGCCCAAGAAGAAAAAATACAACTTATAATTTCAGACAGACTAAGATGTTTTAGTTTACATGCATTTTAAGCTTTGAGTTATTATAGTTAATATTTCTCCTTGCATTTAACCGCAGTCATTGATAGAACTAGCCCGACAGACAGCCACAGAAAGACGGAGGAGCGGGGAGTTCTGGTGGACAAAGAGGTCCAGAGCCAGCCTCGTCCAAACAGCTGCTCTTCTCACTAACATTGCACCTCAGCTCCAAATTCCACAGGCAGCGCGGCGGTGAGGGGCTGGGGCCTGAGTCAGCACTTTCACACACACAGCTGAGCCCCTGTGCAGAGCAGACTGGGGATGCACAGGCTACAGCAGGCGCAGGGGGACAGAAAGCTGCCAGTGCTGGTGGTTTTGGCCTGCTGCACTGTCTTTTCATACAGTAACTGGATATGAAGCTACTAAACAAGAACATGAGATTGAATAGGGAGCATATGGTAAACACATAAGTCCGTTATTCATTGATATCTTGTCAGTATCATGTCTCATTCAGCCTTGTGCTATATTCAGCAAACAGACGAGAACCGTCCTCTTTTAAGCAGCATTCTGCCATTCCATTAAAAATACTAACGGAACCACTTCACACCTGTCAGCACTGCACTGACTGTGGCACCACCTGTAACCATAATAGCCAATGAAGCCATAGATGTCAAATGTAGCTCAATAAAGCTAACAGCCACAACATGAAAGTGTCTACATACTAGTAGATCCAATCATAGATTTAGCAGGGTTTCAAAAACCCAATAATATCATTCTAAATTTGCAAAATCTACTAAATAGAAAGCAAATTCTGTCTAGCAATAGTTATCTGGCTAATGTTAACGTGATTAGACTAATCTTGTATAGCAACATATTATCTCTAAAGGTATATTGTGTGTGTTTTTTGGTTAGCCTGGCCAACCTTTTCTTTTCACTGCAATAGAGAATCGTTTCAAATCCCTTAATTTAGAATTGACCAGTT
This sequence comes from Bostrychus sinensis, assembly GCA_020698575.1. Classification (NCBI taxonomy): domain Eukaryota; kingdom Metazoa; phylum Chordata; class Actinopteri; order Gobiiformes; family Eleotridae; genus Bostrychus; species Bostrychus sinensis. The sequence continues at coordinate 6,806,181 of CM036257.1, read as the reverse complement.
ACAACCAATTATCTGCAGTGTGTGATACAAAAGCAGAAGATGGATCCTATCAAAAGATGGAAATTTTATATCTTCTCCTGCCTCTCTCCGATGGTGTTTGTCTCTTTCCTTCATCACCTGTGATTCTGCTGAAGTCTGCGTTGTTGTTCAGTCCTCTGTGGGATTTCTTTCTTCATCTTGTTGCAATTTTAATAACAGTATTGATGTCTGATATAACAACCACATTCAAACAGACAAACATTTTTCACAAGTCTTTCAACAACTGGCTTTCGCTGTGTGCTGTACAGAGTTGCTCATAATACAGTGCATTATGGCAATCCCAGCAACAGTCATTTATACAACCACCATGTTTGACTAGAGTCAGCACTCTGTTTAAGAAACACCCTTTGTTTCTCTGATTGGTTTACTATAGGCCTGTAACTCCCATCCCTGGAAATGAAACTCTAGCGATGCAATACCACACTAACTTCTTTGTATAGTATAGACTGGCCAGGCTATTTTTTGGTAGCATATGATAGCAAATTTGCATTTGCTACTACATGAAAGGTGAGCGGTGACCCTCCAAAACCATACACTGGCAAACAATGATATGATTATAGCATCTAATTCTGTGGCCCACTGTTTCTAATGCCTATGGGTATCACTGATCTTTTATAGTGATCTATCTTCTGCACAGAGATGTTGCGGTTATGATTAAACTAAATAGTCCCATTCACATTCAAGCCACAAAAAATAAAATTAGAAATGACTCAACAAGTGGTTTACAAATCAACAAGGAGTACTTTTGACTGCTAATAATGGAGGTGTTGAATAAGCAATGATCATATCTGTTTACACAAGTTATTTTGGGGACACTGTGTAATTAAAGTCAATAAATGATCAACATACTTTCCTTTTATACTTCAGAGATAAACATGCACGACAGGATTCTGAGGCATGTCCCCTTTACTACCACATGTGCCAAAGGCCTTGCTGCTGCTCTGCCTGTCAACAACCAGGTAGTGATGAATAAGAACAAGAGGAGACAGAGACCAGGGTGGTCGGAGAAGATGGCATGTGGCAGTTTTATGTGTTTTTTCAACCTGTTCCCTACTAACACCTTCAAAGACAAAGGAGAGAGGGTCAACTGAATAGACAAACGTGGGCAGTTTAGACTCGTCAAGAAAGTGAAATACTACAATGAAAGACCACATGAATCAGACAACAGAAATGTGTCAAGCAGGGCTTGAATATTTTTTTTTTTTAGAAAATGTGTGTCTTTTTGACGGAGATATATAGCAAGAGTTAAAAGCCATATTGCCCAACCATAATATGATGATAGTCAAAGTAAAGTACCCACAAAAACTAAGTTATCGTTGGCATGTTAAGCTACTCATAAGAACTCCATAGGTACCACCTTCACATTGTGCTAAAAATGCAAGAGTTTTCAAGATTTCACTGCCTTAGTTCTATGTGCCCCTGATACAAAAGTACAACTCTGCCATCTGTTCTATTGCAATTTTTTCCTAGTATAGACATGGAAAATGATACAAAAAGGCAGAAAGCGTTGAACTGTTGTGTCTCCAAGATTGCATTCATGTTCAAGGCTAAAGCATGGAGCCTGCCAACGCTTAAAAATGGCCGTGACTTAATCCAAGTCATGCCGATTCCTGATAAGTAGGAGTTCATGACAACTTGATATAGGTCATGCCCCTTTTGTAACTATGCATTTCCATAGCAAACTTCCAAGGGCTAATTTTACAACTACGAAAAGACCAAATGGAAAAGTTCAAAAACTGTATAAGAAGTTAAGAAAATGAAGTCGATGAGAAAGTGCAAGTGGCTGTCAGAGGCCATTTGCAATGACAACCTTTGGCTCCTAAAAGGCTGGCTAATGACCTGTGCTGTTCCTATGGGAGCCGCAGAGAGGAAGCCCAGCCTCCCCCTGCCACGTTCTGATGACACATCACAATTAGCAGCAGGCATTTCTCTGCCGACAAAGCCCCAGACACAGACTGTGGAGGGAAGGCCCTGTGAAGCTAGCCACATGGCCAAAATCCATAGTGCTCTTTCACATCACTGCTTTGGTCATCTTTAGCACATACGGACAGTAGAGTGGGGCACAGCAATTATTAGCAGCAACTTGAGGATCAACACACTATCAAGACAGATCAACTTTGAATCACCTTTAAAAAAGCTGCACACGTTGTGAATGCATTAGCTTTTTAATCTTTGCAGAGCCACAATAAGAAAAATAGCTGTAATTTTAAGAATTACCAGCACAGCTTTTGGTGTTTGTCCAATTTTATCAGACTCCACTGCTTGAATTCCCATTCTACCAAGTTTTTATGGCATATCTTGCTATAAACTTTTTAGTTGTTGCTTGCATTTGCCAAGCTCTGAGCAAAATGTTGCCAAAAGGACAAGAAAAGAAAGTTACTTTCACCTGCTCCATTTCTTTAAGGGGTTGCTACAGTGAATAATTTACATGCATTACAGCAGGGAATCATACCCCGGACCAAAGGTGGGTGAACAAACGGGGAGCCAAAACTGCATAACTATGAAATTTTTAAAAATTACATATCAAAAGTGGTTAAAAATGGCATGTGTTGATTCAGACCATGTAAAAATCTTGTGTCAAAAACAGACTGCCTTTCTACACCTCACATTCCTCTTATTTAGAGCATGTAAACAGCTATGGTAGCCCTGGACGGACATGCAGTTGTTTCTGAACAAAGCAAATAGGTAAAGTAGTCATTTTTAAAATGTAAATGCAAGAAAGTGTGCTCAAAAAGAAACAAAACTAAATATGTGTGCTTCTACTCCAGCAGCGCTTAGTTTGTCCACTCTTGGTACTTTAGCATTAGATTTGTCTATGAGGGAGGCTTTAAGCAATCAGCTGTTTCTTTGATTAATTAGTTTTAAGTTTTTCAAAATGGGTTAGTTCAGAAGCTGTTTATTCTGCAAATGTGACAGTCCCTCTTGGCCAATGGCATTTAGAAGAAGTTTATTCTCCATGCTTTCATTCCACCCCTGGAAATCAATATTGAATCAACTGGGACTTAAGACCAGTCCTTGAAGAAACAGAATAGGTTAAGACAAACCATGCTGAATTGGTCAGTCTAAATTCTGAGCTGAGAAGTAGCAGCTCCATATGGGCCCCTCTGCTATGCCAATTGTTTGTGGCCACACTCAGGACAATGGGAAAAGCTCTGTGTGCTGCATTGTGAGAGGGACAGGAGTGATAAAGTGAGTCAAACACAGCGAATCAGAGAGCTTCTAAGTGTCCAAGTGAACAAACAGACATCTGGCATGAACAGGGAATCTACAAGCCAGGAAATAAACATGCCTTCAACCTTGTCCTGTCCGAAAAAAGCCAAGAGCTGGACAGTGACACAATACAATCCAGCTGTCCCACGTCCTCCGATGACATCATGTACCTGAATGGTCAGCTCTAGCTCACAGAGTCCTTGTGTTTCTTCCCGTTCTCAGTGCCCGCCCTAAAACGAGGGCCACTCAGACAGGAAGCAGCACAACAACCATTTCCTGGGCTAACAAGGATGTCCTGAGGAACCAAAGCGCACAGGAATCAACGGTTGCTACACAAGATGCTAGACAATAAGGGACAACACAGCAAGAGCTTCGATCAAGGCTCTGTCCTTTCAAAGAATTCAATAAGGTCAGCATGAAAGCTAAAGCATATTGTCTGGTTAATAAGCATTTTGTCCATCTACAAATTAGAAAAATAATCTTCAGATAGGCCTCTAAAAGGGGAGTTAAGGGTTGCCACAGTGAGTCATTTGCAGATTCACTACTGTGCCATTCCTGACACAACCAGCCACATTTAGTACCCCTGCTCCATGGGAGAATCAAACCCACTGATGCCATTCCTGACAGAAACCTATCCATTTATCTAGACTTGGGACTGCCAGAAAGTGTGGTTAGAGGGTTTGGCTCCATGTTGAGGATGCAAATCTCTGACATAACCACTTCACTCTAGAAAAAGGAGTGTGCACCACTACCTGGTCATCAAACAAGGGAGCTTAAAGGGATATTCTAGTATTCAGTAAATGAAATGTTATTAAATTTATTTTTGGATAGCTGATAGCATACTGCCAGTTTGGTCAAGCAGACAGGTGAGATTCCACTGGACCATTTTCTGTTGAAAATTCCTTTAGTATCAATTTAAATGTGTGGCTCATAATTAGAAAGTATCTGCATAATATAGTATGTATGTCCTTGGTTCAGTAGTTGTAAAATTAAAAAGCACACAAAAGAAACATTCATACAATATCTAAAGCACTCTTGGTAATTTTGATATTTTAGTCACTTTATTAGTTGAGGATCATTGGCCATAGCCACACCCACACTTAGTAACTTGTGCCACTGCTCCTGCCTGCTTTCCCAATTTGGTAGTGTGCCCATTACTTACTGTAGGAAATACAGTAAGTTTCCATCTTTAAGTATCTCAAAGATGAATAAGTACAGTTTGACTCAATATGTAAAAAAAAGTCTGGTGTTAGTTGAAAAAGCTATGTGCTAGTACGCCTATTTAAAAAAATGACTTCTTTCTGCATAGGATTACTCTCTGGATTTTACTGCATTCCTTACACCACACACTTGTCTAGTTTACACTATTGCTGTGTGTCCTTTGCACAGTGAAATTGCCTCAGAACAGAATTTAAAGTCATGTGACCCATCCATTCAACATACTTCTACACTTGTACTCCCTTTCCAACAACAAGTAGAGACTAGTCACCAGGAGATAGCCTTTTTCGGCAAAGCCACCATAAGGGTATTTAAGAGTATTGGAGCTAGAGTGTCTGCTTTGAGCAGACCAAGGCGTACTGCCAGAGAAAAGCAAGTTGGGTGGAGCTCACATCAGCTGCAGACGAACAGCTGGGCCCTGCAGGCTAGCACTGAGCTCCGATAGACAAAAGGTCAGGCTGCTGCCTCGTGTTTGCCAACTGTGGGCTGGCACGGCTGCCCACTTTCATTCAGCCGAACCGAGAGCCGATCCTAAACAGGAAGAGGATGGGGCCAAACAAAAAGCAGGAAGTGAGCGGAGGAAAACAGGAAAAGGGGATTTCTCACAGATACACTTCAAGGAGTTACAAATGAAGATGACCTCATGCTGAGATTGTAGCAGGATTTTACGACCACTACAAGGTTGAGTCTTGACTCTGGAAAGACTGGATTTATTACAAATATTCATCATTCAACTTTCTCATAAAAGCCCACTTGCTTCATGGGAAAATGAGTTTGTGTATTTTTTGGAATAAGGCTTAACCTGATACAACCCCTATTCGTATGCCTGTGCAACCACATGATTTGTTTACTTGAAGAAAACTGTTCAATCACCTAACAACATTTTGTAATAGGAAAGATCAGTGAAAAACAAGTTTAACTAGCTGAGAGCCCCCATTAGCTATCACAAGCATATGATAAGCATATGATTAGCCATGTGTTCTGACACAAGCTAAAGATTCACATCTATTAAAATTGTTGTCAATAAAGCCTAGTAGGGCAGGGCAATATACCATTCTGTATCGAATACTTTGTTTTTTTTCTCTGTATGATGATTTTTCAATATACAGTGATACCGGTGAATAAGGGATAAATGGTTGGCGCGGAACATAAAGCAGCGTGAGTGCTTTACCTGAAACTTTTTTTTTTTGTTGTACTGTTCAACAATTAGGAATTACATTTTTGATTGTTTGTTATTTTATTTTTAACTATTTGAATTTACATTGTTTTTGGATTGTTGAAAAGACACAATAAAACCATAAGCGTTCAAATCTTAATAAATGTGTTACTGAACACATTGAAGATGATATACGGTCATAATTTTTAAAAATACAGTGACATTTTTGGTCATATCGCCCTGCTCTAAAGCCTAGATGATTCAGTGATTCGGTCTTCGATAGAATTCAACAAAAATGTTGCATCCTATACATTTAAGAAATTAGATTTACCGCACTTATTCAACTATAGGATACACACTGCGCTGTAACTCAGTAACGGCTGTACTATATGGGAGGCATCAAGATACAGTGTACTTCCCCGGGTTGGTTTCCCCTGTGGCTGCGGGTCATGGAGGGGTCTCTATTTCAGCCCAAATGAGGTCACCAAACAAGTTGGAAAAGCAAAACCCAATACAAATGTTTGTCTTCCTCTCTGGCTCACATACATGATCTAAATGAAAAGGGAACATGGCCGCCCCTTTGTCAGGATGGTGCCGCTGTATCCAGGAGGCGCACGGGCCAAGACGCTAAAGTAATCCGATGGTTTGCGTGTGAGCGACTGACAAAGGCAGATCACTCACAAGCAGGAGACAGCTAAGGTTTCACTGGGCCCATCTTGAACCATTTTTCTGTACGTGGGGATTAAACTGTGTTTTGAGAATGTGCTAACTCTCCCCGTCTGATCCAATCTGCTTTTTATAAGCCAAAATCAGTCCGGAGCACGATGTGGCTCTGGACACATTTAAAGGGGAAGGTGTTTAATGATCTAACAACATTATCAAATCAACTCTGCAGCCAACAGGTGCACTTCTGTTGACACTGGCTCGGAGGAAAACATACATCGCTAGCAACCAAAGCCAAGCCTGGGAAAACAACAAGAGGTTAGACTAGCAGGAGCTCAAATAAATGCAAATAATTCTAAATGTTTCACACCAAAATATACCAAGAATAGGCAATCACGTGCTTAGTAAAGGAAAAAAACAAACAAAAAAAAACAAAAAAAACAGGAAAGACATCTGGTCTAGTTTGTTTTGCAATAACTTTGGAAACATGTTAGCATATGTTTACAAAGTCATCTAGCAAACCCTTTAATGCTTTATACTAGTAGTTTAGAATATACCAGGATTCTTTACAGTTATTCTAGATTTCTATCAACTGATCCTGAAATAGCAAAAATCATAGTGTGACAGGGCTTAAGGTTAAGTTTCTCTGTGAGGAAAAAGTGATGGCCTCAAAAAAGCTAGTTTCAATTGACCCCAAACTAAATTCTATCGTTAGTCTTTTGCATGGTCCTTCTACAATGTTTTGCCCTAATACAAATTACTGTGAGTCTCACCTTTAACTGGATGCAATGATAGTCCAATCCAGTGACAAGTCCCTGTCAAATTTATGGTTTTGTTGCAATGACAAAACTAAACTAAAAAGTGTTAGAATATTAATAGGCAACCCAGTATTGACAACACTAGGTTCTGTAACCCTAAGCTAATTTTGGTCATAGCTCATATATAGACTTTCCAAATGAACCGCACATGGTAAACAAGGAAGCTGGCTGAGTCATATGTTTGAATGCTAGCTGTTTATAGCAACAGTACAGGCATCAATACTGATGTACTTACAAAGTCAAAGTCAAGGTATATGCAATTAAACAAGTCATTTTCAGGTCTATATCAACAGCAGCAGACTCCAGGGACTCTCGCACAATTACAAAATCCAATTCATTCAGTTCAACTCTGAGGTCTCTCTGGATCTTATTTCAACTCATTAACAATAACTTTAGAGGGCAGGGGACTCTCCGCAACGCCCCTCTGGAGAAAAAGCACATAAAAAGCAGCCTCTCGGGACATCCAAGACAAATAAGGCGCCTGGACACATCTGCGTCGTGTGTTGTGTCTGCTGGAGTCGGTCAGAGTTTATAGTGTCAACAGAAGGAAATGTCACTATTCTGATGTCACTGCTTGGCACTAAAAGGCTGGTTTGCTACAGGCAAGATTGATGTAAGGCTAGGCAATTGTGATACAGCTGGACATTGGCAAATAAAGCAGGAAACAGGACATGTGGGAAAGAGGGAATAAAAGAGGAAAAAGCACTAAATCTAGACACTTCCAGTAGTTCGCCAAGCCATGGTTCATTTTTGGCACGTTTTATAAGGTGGTCCAGATGGTGGCTGCCTGGGCACTTAGCCATAGGCAAACTCAAACACCATTTGAGTAATTTTACAGCCATGCATGCCAAAAGGCTGCCTTTTTAAACACATACTGTGCATAGCATTTTTATTTACATTTACAAATGTATTCAGTATAAATAAGTAGACCATGGGACTATGAGGTCATTATAAATGTTACAGGAAATGCAAGCATTCTATATGCCTGGCTTTTTGAGGCAAAATAGGAAATATCTTTTTTGTTACTTACTTTCTTTAGATGCCCAGTGGTATTTAAGCAAAGTGAGAAAGTTTAAGTTTGTTTTGGATAAAGAAAACTACAGCAAAACCTTTTATGAAACCAATACTACATTTTCACGACATTTTAAAAAACGGATTACAGGGTAACCCTATCTTTACCCATACCAAAAGCATAGCTATCTTCACGTTCATTCAATGTTTTGTCAGAGAAGCAGAGTTTCTCTACTTTGCCTGGATGCCTCTGTAGAAAATACTTAATTTCCTACTTTGCCTGGCCATTTTAGGCTACAACAGAATGCCTGAAACATAAACATTAATGAAACCAAGTGTTATTTGAAAATGATGAAATGATGAATATGGAATTATGTAAATTCCATACTGAAAGTGGTTGCAGTTAATGGGTAGTAGCCAGAGTAGATGAGGATATAAAAGTTAAGTCAAATTAAATAACTGACACTGATTTCACTAAATTATTTAGTACTACACTTACATTTAAGCAAAGAGTGAATGTATGTCATATGGAAGCCTATACTATTATTGCAACTTAAGTAACATGTTACATTTGTAAACTAGACAACTGGGGTGGAACATTACATTGCGCTAGCTTCATCTTATTCCATGGTGCAGTATATTCACTGTATATTGTGTACATTTATAAAACAATTAAAAATTGGAACTTCAGAAACAAAGTGATCAAATGGTTTTGTCTAAAAGCTTGCCAAAACAGCCACCAAGAATGACATATGAGCAAAACACGGGAATTCCACTAATTATTGTACTATGTAAAACTTCAGGTACCAACTAGTTCCCAAGGACTGGCAGCCAAGACAGCCAACTGAAGAGGTGGGTCAAGACAGGTAAACATGTATTTATACAGCATTATACTTCAGTCAAAAACTGTTACCTAAGATTGTCCTGGCACACTTGTCAAAACTGCCTTTCCCTGTTTCATATCACTGCTCTATTATTAATTCGCCTCAAAGCTTGCTCTCCTCTCAGGGCTTTAAAAGACAGCCAGGCCAAGCAGGCATGCTCCGGCAGCGAGCTGGGCCTCTGCGTCAGACACCCAAAAAAAAAAAAAAAAACGTGAGTTGTTCACATTCCTGCTTCATGCACAAACCAAACCCTGGATGTCACACACGCATGCAGTGCACCAGTGATTGAGTTGTTTGTGTGTGCGTGTGGTCCGCCTGTCTTTTTTTGCCTTACCTTTTGCTTTCCCCGAAGTGGCAAGTTCCTAGTTATAACCTAATCAAATTTTGAGATTACATCTTTGGTGCAACAAAACACCACTCTTTTCCTGAGTATCTGATAAGGCAGCTAAGCTAGGTTATCAACATGCCTTTTAACCTACACACCCATGACAAGGGAAACAAACTAGTATTCAAAGCAGTGCTGAAAAGACAGGCGGAATATCGTGTTAGTGAGAAGTGCATGGGCTCCAATGGTAGCAGGACATCTTTATGAGGTCTTTCCTGGCTTCATATCAAACTTTGAGTGGGTCTGCTTAAGCTTCCCTTCACTACTGTTGATGTCCTGTGTACTCCTTCTCATTGGTTGCACCTTTTAAATAACAGCTCCTGTTTAAAACTCCATGTGTAATGGTTTGGGTTTTTTTTTTTCCACATAAAACACACAAGAAAGGACCTTGGTTTTCTTCACTTTGCTTTTAGGAAGGCTTGACAAGAGAGCAGGCCAACTGAGCCCCACTACTACTATAAAAGGAATGTGATGGGGAAAAGGGAGGAGGGCCACTGCACCACCAAACAACGTTATAAGCCTTTTCCCCCAAAATGACTTCACAAAAAACAGCTAAATCAAGCATCTTCTTCTTACCCCATTCCAAAAACTCCGTGATATTTTTCTCTCTTCTGAGCGGGGAGTTGTTGCACTCATCGTAGAGACACACCAGGATATCCAGCAACGTTTCCACACTAAGGCAATGGCCATTGGACTGAACTGGCCCGTCCATTATAAGCTTCTCCAGTTTCTTCAAACGCACCTCTCCAGACATGATTATTCCCTCTTTATGGAACTAATTATAAAAACTTAAAAAAACAAAAATAAGTGGAGAATGGGCTGATAACTTGCTCCACACCACGGCCTCGTAGTTAGGGTAGAGTGGCCTGTGTATGTTCCAAGCTCCCTCAACTTGTCCTGAAAAATAAACGAAAAGAAAAAAAAGTTTGGACAAGCCGGAGCTAATTCCACATCGTATTCACGCTCTTCTTCTTACATGGAAAAGACGTACGACACTTTCCCATTTTGTCACCCCCCCTCCTCCAAAAAAGAAGTGGTCACACAGTCCCAGACCCTAGCTGCTGCTGCTGCCCCGGGCCGGCTGGAATTTTTCTGGCGTTTGCTTGGGCAGTTTTTCCGCTCTTCTCCGAGTGGAATTAGTCGTTAAAAAAAATGAAAAGACAAGTTCAACGCGGTTCAACAGACCCCCCTGAGTTGTTTTAGCGAATATGTGGCGTTTTCCATTCTTGCAGCGAGCCGAAAAAATGGCAAGGCAGACCTGCAATGCTACAAAGCCCCAGCGCCCCTCCTCTGCTCCAGGAATGAAGGGCGACACTGGCTTAGTTAGCAGCCTGCTAGCTTAGCAATGGAGCTAACCAGCGAGGCGGCATTAACGTCACTTTTTTGTTGTTACCGTTCTCGTAAAAACATTATTGCTTCTTTTACGTAGGAGTCGCCGCAAAAATGCAAACCTGTCCGAAGAAATGTTGTCTTCTTTCGGTTTAAGAGGTTTCTGACATCCAAGAGGGGAAAAAATATCTCCTTGTTTCTCCCAACTCAGTGCTGCCAGATATGTTCTTCTTTAAATCCCATTCTTCTTCTACGGAGTTTTTAGGAGAGTTTTAAACAAACCCGTCAATATGCAGGTTCTTCGTGAAGGTTACACGGGAGCTCGTTTCACATCAAAAGGGGGAACGCTGTTTCTTTGAGTCTCCTTGCTTATTCCGAATACGGGACACCTAAATAAATTCCCCCCTGTCCTTTTCCTTGCCTTGCCTTGCCTTGCTGCTGCTGCTGCCTCCCCCGCCGGTCGGTCGTTCGCTTGCTTCTTGCCGTCTTTGCACAGTCAAGCTACCAGCAGCCTGCCCCGTCAGAGACTCTTCCACAGGGAGAGATAACCAGAGAGACAGGTCTGGCAGTGAGGACGCGCAGGATTCTGGGAAACGGGACAAGGGGTAAAAAAAAAATATATATGAATGGGAAACTAGGAAAATGCTGTGTCCAAAAATGACAACAGACACATTCAGAACTATATATTTATTATTACTTAAAATCATCATTTTATAACATAAAAAGTATTTTTAACACTAGGTTTAAAAAAAATTACAAAAAATATATGTATAGCCTTAACAAAATGAACTTGTCAAAAACATTTTAATAATTGTCCAATATTTTTGGCCAGATTGCTTTTGGCTGCTTAAAAAAATATTTATGTTGGTTTATTAATCCAAACATAATATCCCAAATATACACATAATAAAAAACAAAAACATACATTAATTCATCTATTGCTGTATATTTATAGTTTTTACATATGAGGAGACAAAAAAGTACTATTCTACTCCATTTCTATTTATTTATTTATTTATTTATTTATTCATTCATTCATTCATTCATTCATTCACTCATTTATTTACGATATGCACTATTTAGTAACTTTGTATAGTGAAATATAATGTAATTCTTTAATTAATTTAATGTAACTTTGATTAAAAAATTATAGTATAACCAAGTTAGCTAATGAATAATTTTGGTCCACAAATCCATGGCTAAAATGCCATGTGTGTACAGCATTTTTAGGGGCCCCTGAGTTAACTATGCCGTAATGTATGTTCAACTGAATTATTTAATTCTTAAAATATAGCACCTTTTAGTTTCTGTTGCTTTTTTATTGAGAAAAATCCCTATTCCCTACGCATGCGCTCGTCTGTCTACTCCTCCATCTTTGTTATCCCGCCGCTGTTGCTCGCTGGGTGACTCCTATGGGTGACTCTCGGCCGTTATCTCTCCTCTGTTGTAAGGATCTCTGGTGAGTGCTGCAGGCAAAATCCCAGCTCATCATCATGGCGCCCGTCACAGCATCTGCTATACGGGGCGGTGGGTGCAGCGGAGCGGGAGGGGGTGCGCTGCTGGTGGTGGGATGGGGTGGGAGGGGGTGGGGGGGCTGTCAGTGTTGTGAATGGAAACTGCGGGCTGTCTGTCAGACTGCTGCTGGTGATGGTGTTGGTGGCGTGGTGTGGGGAGGAGGACACTTTTTTTCCCCTCCGGACTTAAAGGAGAAAGACAGGTGTTGCTTTAAGGGCTTGGAAAAGATTTGGTTTAGGGTTGAGCTGAAACGCTGCTCTGAGCTGGGCCTCCCATTAGACAGACCTGTGTTTTCAAAGTTAGAAAAAGTAGACATAACATTCTTTGATTAGGCTGTGGGTCATTTAAAAGGATTAGTTCAGTGTTTTGCAAATTAAGTTCCGTTAGTCACACTCTGTTAGGCTTCATCAGGGCTCAGCTCTATGTTCCCTGTTACCTACTGAATGTTCCTCAGTTCCCTGGTTGTTCTCCAGTATGGCCTACCTATATTCTCCAGTATTTATGTTCTCTAATAACCTATGTTCTCCAGTATTTATGTTCTCTAGTAACCTATGTTCTCCAGTATTTATGTTCTCTAGTAACCTATGTTCCCCAGTATTTATGTTCTCCAGTAATTATGTTCTCCAGTAACCTATGTTCTCCAGTATTTATGTTCTCCAGTAATTATGTTCTCCAGTAACCTATGTTCTCCAGTATTTATGTTCTCTAGTAATCTATGTTCCCCAGTATTTATGTTCTCTAGTAGCCTATGTTCCCCAGTATTTATGTTCTCTAGTAGCCTATGTTCCCCAGTATTTATGTTCTCTAGTAGCCTATGTTCCCCAGTATTTATGTTCTCTAGTAGCCTACCTATGTTTCCCCTTATGTTTTCCAATAGCTGACCCATGTTCCCCAGTACCTAACCCCTACATCATTGTCAGCACACTTTTAGTTTGGAGTAGCAGACTTAATGAGGCCAATAAAATTTAATTTTAAACACTTTAATAGCTTTAGGCTACTTCAGTTCCTTTTAAAAAATGAATATATTTAGTTAGTTGTTGTTGTTTTTGTTTTGTTTTTTTACTTTTTTTATCGCTCAAAAATATGATTAAAATGATAAATTAATAATATAAAAGAAATAATATGCAGCAGCCATATTATGAAAAGTGTACGTAAACATCAACATAGATACTGGAAGCCTTATTGGTATAGCCCCATTAGCCGCTACACATGCTCCTGTCTGCTTCTCCAAACAGGAAGTAAGCTGTCAAATACATAGGAATATGTTTCCAACTCCATTTTACAAAATATGGGACTATCCCTTATAGCAGCTAATATAATACTGTATTTTTTTTATTTATTTTATTTATTTTTTTTTATTTATTTTTTTTTTGGGGGGGGGGGGGGGGGGGGGGGCTATTGCACATAAGTTTGATGCAGGAGGTCCTAGAAATGGGAGTTTAAGACCGGTTTCTCAAATATTTTTTTATAACAATAAAACCAATTGATTTTTCTCCTTTTATTTAACAGAGCCAGCCGTTTTTATGTAATTTGTTGTAAATGGCGCCCCCTACTGGTATGAATAGGTGGGTGCATCCAGACTCAAGTAGCTTTTAAAAAAATATTGTCTATGGAGCCTTGTTTTGTGAAAGCTGTGTCATGTAAAAGTAGTAATATTCTAATTGAACTGTTAGCTGTATAACAACACATGGTATATACAAATGTTAACACATAAATAAAATGTCAACAGGCTAACAGTTCCATCCAAATTGAGTGAGAGGAGCAGTGGGTGCATGGATCAGGCCAGCAGTATACGGTGCCAGTTATGATAGGCTAACTGCTCTATCTGCAAGGTTAACCACTCCACCAGAGGGAGAGAGAGACAAAGTAACAGGAAATGTAAACTCATATTATAATGTCCTGAACACATCTTCTCATACAGCTGTTCAGTGACTGGAAGTAGATACACTGGTACCACTTTATACTAACTCACTACTGTTAAGCAGTAATAAAGTATTTAAACATATGTAATTAACAATAGTTTAATAAAAACACAAGTTTACAGAGCCTGAATTATTCACTGTTTATACTTATACCTGCACTGATTTAACTGAGCTTATTACTAAAAATTTAAACATTATTAACAGTGTTTATAACTCAATGGTGTTTTTAAATGTTGAAGTAATGCTTCGTAAATAATCAATTAACTGTTTACTAATCCCTAATTAATGCTTTATGTGTGAGCTCTTTTAAAGTGTTACAGATTAATTTGTTCAGCTGAATCCATTCTATCATTTTGATCCTCATATTTTTATCTTGACATTCTGGAATAAATAAATAAATAAATAAATAAATAAATGTGTTTGTGCATTTAGGTCTCCAGTAAGACACAGGCTCCTGTACATGAAAGGAAGGATATCAAATGAATGAATGAAAAGAGTCTATTGTTCAGATTTTTGTTTATTGTGGATTACGCCCATTGGCCATTCACTTGGAATGCCCATTAGTCCCTCATTACATTGCAATATTTTAAATTTCTATAGCATCAGTTCAAAAGATAAATATCAAAGACATTCGTGCACACTGACTGTGTATGAGCTGTTGGTTTAGAAGTCAAAGTCAGAACAGAATTTATAAACACTAGTGAGGAGGAGGACAGTAACGCTCTAACTTACATTTGATTTCTTGATCATTATTTCTAATTCACTCATGATTTCTGACTTTTTCTCTCAGATTCTTCCATTTTTTTCTGCTTTTTTACTCAGAATTACAACACCATGACGTAGTTTATTAATTTTGTATTGTGGCTTTTTGTCTCAGATTTCAAAAAGTCAAAGTCTGCTTTATTCAGTCACTTCTACCACATGGACAGTACATACAGAGAACTGAACTAGTGTTACTATGTATAATAATACAAATAAGGGCATGCAAAAAGTAAGCTATACTAAAAGTACAAAGAATAAATACAACATAAGCCAAAATAATAGATAAGGTGCAGAGGGACCGAACCAGTGCAACAGTTAAGCCAAAGTGAATGGCCCCCATATTCCCACTTTTTAAATTTTTACTTTGAATTTACTCTATTCACTTTTTTATTTTGACTTTTTCCCTTATAGAGTCTGATAGAAATCCATACATTTCCGCAAGACTGTTTTCTTCTTTTTTATTTCTCTCTTTGAATTAAACTTTTTTCTCAGAAGCCTGTCTGACATTTTTCATCATGTCTTTTCTACACACTCCAATAACTTTAATATTAGAATTTTAAGCAGAAGTAGTTGATTGTCCCTGGTTTGTCTGAGCGTAGCTGATTATCAGTCACTCTTTAGTCCAACAAGGAATCTATTTCAAAGTCATACTGTCTACCACACTGTGTTTCTATATGAGCTGGTAATGGAGAACACACAGATAAGACATTTATATTTAGGTATAATTTACAAATGATTTATATTTTCTTATCTCAGGCCTGGCCTAAATTAAACTAATTATTTCTTATTTCAACATGATTTGACTACTTTTCAATTCAATTCAGATTTATTTGTATAGCCCAGTATCACAACAAAAGTCGCCTCAAAGGACTACTGACATTTTGTCTTTTTTTAAAATCTCTATTACAGAGTTATGACATTTTCCTCATATATATATATATATATATATATATATATATATATATATATATATATATATATATATATATATATATATATATATACTTTATTGTCAAATTTGATTTTTTTTTCATGATTCTTTAAAAATCAAGAATTTATACCCTAAATTTTCTCAGAATTCTCTTTTTTAAAATTTGATTTTTCTCAATATTTTACAATTGGATTTAGAATTCTGACATTTCCTCCAGAAGTATTTCTTTAATCCCAGATTTCCCAAATTTTGTTTCATATTGATGATTTTAATGTCAGATTTAAGATTAGGCTACATAATTTCCCATTAACTGTTGATAATTTCTTACCTTCCCTCTGTCTGTAGTGATGTGGCCTCAGTTGACTACAGTGGATTCCTCTGATTGCCCATCAGTCTAACATTCACTGCTAATCCCCATTAGTCCTCCATTACATTTTCATATGATAAATGTGTATAGGTTCAAAGCCTGAGTTCAAAGAGCCCCCTCAGAGCTGAACATCTGCTGGTGTGTGAGCTGTTGAGTGGACACAACATCTGAAGGGCCAATCCTTGAGCCGTTTATTCCCCGGACCATACCCCAACCCAGGCTTTTGTGAGTAAACGTCCCATTGATGTGTTTGAAGTGAGGTGGTTATTACTGCCCTCACTATACCTCTGTTAATGAGTGACGGGGCATAAGGAGGGTCAGGGGAGGATACATGAGGAACTACACACTGGACTTCTGGAATATAGTCCACAAAGATATTTAACATGATTTTAGATTTGCACAAAGAGACCATGAGATGAAATACTTAAAGAAACTGTGTTCACTTATGACCAAAACATGTAACATTACGTTTCTATTTACTATTAGATTCAGATAGAAATGTTATAGATAATCAGCGTTTTTATGTAGACATCATTTACTGTGTATTTAATATGTTGTGGAAGAGTCACATCTTCCATATTCTTTAGGTCTCTTCAGTCACATTCACGAGTCTTGGTGAATCATTTTTAATTATTATTCATTAAATAACTGGTGTATTTTAATTATTCAAATTAGTATTACAACCTTTGGCTACATGGGTGGTTATTATAGGCCGTGAGCACTGTGCACTAGGTACTTGGAATTATTTCATCATTTAAATTGAAATGAAAATATTTGTGATATTTTTATACTGAACTTAAATTAGATGAGAAAGATAAGCTCAGGTAGTTTACTGACTGATGACAAGGATGACAAAGAATATTTTTTAACATTGTATTTGTTGCATATTTGATAGTTATTCAAATAATTTTAAGTATTCTTATAGTATATTTATTATGAGTTTAAGAGATGAGATTTTTATTTTTTAATATAAAAATATAAAGTTTTTATTTCATTTTATTTTAAAGGCAAACAGATTGTTATTTATTGTATGTTTTCCTTTTAACTTAGAGTTTAAAAGAAAAAAATGTAATAATTATTTAATTAAAGTAAGTGTCTTTTTTAAAGAATCATCAACACATACAGTATGAGCGACTGGGCCTTCATGGTAAGACAAAAACCCCAGGGTACACACAACAAAAAAACGTAAAGAACCACTGCTCTAGATTATATTAATATAAGTGTTTTTTTTTTCTTCCTCTAGTGCACTGTATAAAAAATCTGTAAAATATACAGTAAAATATTAACAGCTGTGACTGCCATAATAATAAAAAAAAAGTCTGTAGTTTTAAACATTTACATTAAATTAAACTGCCATGTCTATATGACTCACTGTCTCTGATCGACATAATGTTTAACAGTACTGTAATGAAAAGGAAATATACTGTAAGGTTATGTGCTGTGATTAGATTTATTTACGATAAAATTGTGGTAATACTTTATCATAAATGCTCAAAACTTTTTTTACAGTGTGGGTTTGAATTGTGTAGCCTACTGTAATTTGTACTGCATTTGTATCAAGTTCAGTCTCAATGAAAAACCTGTTTTTATTTTAGCTTATGTTTGACAATAGATAAAATGCTATGGTGCAACATAATGCTACAGGCGAAAGTTTTTTTTTACACTTTTAACAGTTAACAAAAAAGTATGATCTGTACTTTGTACTGTACTATATAACCGACAAAGTGGACCCAAGTCTACAGCGTAACCATGGCTCCATCTTGTGTCCATACTGCTCTACTACAACTAATTAACTCTCCAGTCTACATCCTGACTCCTCTGTAGTCTTTCTCCAGTAGCTATATATCCAACTTTTCCTCTCATAAACAAACATTTAACTCTCTCACGCGTCTGCCGGGCGTTAATCAATTAAAAGTTAATCCGCACATTTTCTTTGTCAGCGCCTTTTAATCACGTCTGATCCCATTTGTTAAGCCACGCGGGATTAAAGGGCGTCTGTGCGCGCTGGCCTGGCTGATGACTCGTCAAACGCGTCAAATAAATGCAATTAAGAGCCGAATGCAGCCCATTATTCTCCAAAGACTGTCCTTGGGCTTTGCGCAGGTCTGGCGCTCTCTCTAAGTGATGATTATTGGCGTGCCTGCTCCATGGACACTTGTCTTTTTCCTTTGGCGCACCGTGTGTACCTTGCGTCTGCCGTGCGTAAAGGACCATTAAGTTGCAAACGACAAAGCAGAGCGCGCAAATATTTGGCGTAAAGCTAAAGCAGGATCAGGAAGCGCTCAATGGAGACGTGTGGCCACCAACATTAGATCAACATTGAGTTGGTTTTACGCACCAAATATGACGTACTTTCATGTGTAAATTTTTTTTTTTTTTTTTTTTAGGCGCAGCGTTTTGGCAAGGGCCATATTCGCGCGTAAGCTTGAAGCGGGCCTTTTGCAAACAGAGCAAGACGAATCCATGTTTCACAAATGGAAGGGAATGAGCTCTAAATTGGGGCGCTTTCGAATGCAAATGGCCGTGGATGTTAATTAACACCTGCCTTGTTGATTGCGGGGCTTGTGCGGGGGCCCTCGGTTGAAAAGAAATGGCACCTCTCTTGGAGCAACTTTGAACTGTAGCCGAGCTGTCTGTTTGATTGGCACCGGGAAAAGGAAGGAAGAAAGGCTGAGAAATATCACACAAAAGAACATGTTCATTTCGCGAATTAGGGGCTGTAATGTGGGCCATATGTAGTTCAAGGTTCAGAGCGGGACTAGACGGTGCGCTGGGGTGCGATGGGCGCAGACCGACAGGCGGGGTGAGGGCCCACGGGAATATAACAGATATTAAAGTGAATCTGTGTTGCTCCAGCATTCTAAAAACTTGAACACTGACATGAATACGAGCTTGACATGAACATGAGCCAACCTGCCGAATACGCACAGATTCAGTCCCACTAGCCACCTTATGTGGGTGGATTTTAAAGATTTGATTGAGTTAAGTCCTATTTTTCTGCTGCTTTGCTTAAAAATGTCTTCTAATTTAGAACCAATAGTAACTCTGTAGACCCCGAACCCAGCACTGTGGCCTCTTGGACAGGACTCTCTTGAAAAAAGATATCTGTGAATCTCAATGGAACATTCCTGGTTAAAGAATGGTTAAATAAAAAAAGACAGATACTTGAAAATTAAAATGTTAAATCATTTGAAGAACACTTGCCACAGAGGCCAGTCAGCAAAGAAGGATATTATAACATTACATTTCTAAGGCATGGGTTAGAAATGAATGTAATCCCTCTCACGAGTTAATGGCTGCAGTAGAGTGCAGTGCATTAGAGAGAATGAATGTCTCTTCTTTGTCCTTGTTTTCTCTTTTTCAGAAAGGTGCCATTCAATTCATATTATATTTTTATATTATATGTAATAAATGTATTTAGGTAATGTCATTCTATGTATCTATTATTGGTTTTATGTCATAGACTAGGGCTATCCAACAGGTGGCCCGGGGGCCAGAACTAGCTCAGCTATCAAATTGGACCAGCCCTCTGCCCATCTACCCATAAATATTAAATAACTTGTTTGATAGTGGCTAAATGGTACATAGGTCTACTCCATTGTGCGGCACTAAAAGCCAACAGTTGCTGCAGAGATTGTGACTTTATTGAACCTGAAGCTGGTTACGTTCACTTTTGTGATTGTATGTGTTAAATAAAAATGTGTTGGTGCTTTGTTTCAAGTGGACATCCAACATGAGAGTAACAGTAGAGGGGTATGTCCAGCCCTCAGGCCACAGCCTACCCACTATTTGGCCCACAAGAATATGAAGTCGAAAAGCCCTGTAACAAACTATGTAATATTAATGTTTAGATGGGCAGTATATGTGTTTGTGGGAGACGTATTCAGATTGATTTTTTTTAATTATAATTTTGATAAATGTATAATGTGCATTTTCAAATGGACATGCCCTGTGTCCTTCTCTTTGTACATAGCTATATATGGCTACACATTTGCACAACCAGAATATGCAAGATTTTAAAAAGTGGCCTCATGGTCTAGAAAAGATAGATATTAAGACATAACATCTAGATCATAACATCTCGATGCAGCAGTGCAGTAATTGCTGCCTCACAGACACAGCATTCTAGCTCATGTCTTCATGCACATTATTATTCCTATAGCAGAGTGTCTGCACCCAGCGTCTTCTCCATAAGGGCCAACTCTTATGAAGCTGCATTGTCTTTTTGTGGATTGCTTGTCCATCCTGAGGTGCACATATGCCCCAGACAGTAGTGCCCTGACCCTGTGAACCTGCTGTGGCCCCTCTTCAGTGGCCCACTGTCCCACAGCGAGGTGAGTACATTCCACCGCACGCTGTCACAGGAGGGGGGAGCAGTCTGGCCACAGTCTGTCCCACTGCAGTGCTCTTACTCCGCATCACATCTGTCTGACGATGTCCAAGAGTCCAGCAAAGTCTAGAGCATGAGAACTCCCAGGTTAGATGTTTATTCCAAAGCATTATCCAGCAGATTAAAATTATTAGCCAAACAGACAGTTAATCCAGGGGCCAGGCGAGGAGGGAGGAGGGGGGGGGCTGGGGATGTGGATTGGGCCAGGCTCTTCACAGGGTGGTGATTATCTGATTCCATTGCGAGGATTTGCCTTGCCTTTTTTGTCACACAAACATTAGAAGCAGTGGCCTGAGCTTGTGTATTGGGCCGTGTTTGCTCAGAGATGTCAGACAGACTCGAGGGGCTCACAGGAAGAGCAGATGACAGATGACTGCCAGACCCTCACCACGGCACACCGGTCTACACGTGGATTCATTAGACGGGACTGGACGGCAGAGCCTTCTGCAGTGGGATTAATCAGAATAGAGGAGACCAGACTGCACCACACACCTATTACTTAATATTAGAGTAATATTATTACCATTCATGTAGTCCACAGACAGACTAAACAAGATTATGGGGAGAAAACTTTGATTTTATGGCATTGACATCACACACAAAACATCACAACAGAACTGTTGTGAACATATATTCTACGTTTTCATTGGCACAAACCTGGTCAAAACAAGTATTATAAAAATGAATACAGTATCTCCACGTATGTATGTGGTACTGCCTTGTGTATTTATTTCACACCTGCATGTGCACATACAGTATGCATCCATATTAAAGTTTACTAAGGAAACGCTGTATGCAACTTTGTATTAGTCATTATATATAAATATAATATAATATATAAATAAATAAATACTGTACAATCCACTTGATTTATAATCCTTAATAAACAACAAAGCCATTTTTTAAAGTGATGCACACATAACATTATAAAAAATGAAATAATAAAAAAAACTCAGCAACTTATAAAATAAGAATTAAATGTAAAACCAAATAGGAGCAATACACTAATATATATATATATATATATATATATATATATATATATATATATATATATATATATATATATATATATATATATATAGTTGGACATTTATTTTTTTATGTTTTGTTACTACAAATTACTACTGTCATATGTTTTGTTTATTTCTAGCCAATTAAGAAGTTACAGACTCGTTCTATGAGTTAATGGGCTGTAAATACTGCTTTTGAAATGCAATTATGAAAGCTGTCAATTGGTTTAAAAAAAGTTTATCATTACGCAGAACGCTTGTGCGTAAACGGTGCGTAAACGGTGCCTCGTGCAAAAAGGAGACCACTAGAGATGGACAGTTAAATAGGGAATACACAACGCACTTTATGCCTGGTGTGTTTACTCAATTAAGCTCCATGTAAGACGTTCAACAGCCCAAAACAACCACGTCTAGTGTAAGTACTACTACACCTCGTCAATCGCTGATAGCATTGGCTTTAATTGCTGCTGTTTGAAGTATGCCCACTTAAGATATCCTGTTCAGGGCTGTACGCTTGCACCTTTGTCCTGATAAGCGTCCCTGCCCCCCTCCCCACCCCTCCCCTTCGACAAAGTGCGAACGACTAGGAGGGCCGTGGCAATATAAGGGCCCTGGGTAGTGTCAAAGGACCACTGTGGATCTACTGCGCTACTGTGCAACTGCTGCCGCTGCTGTTTTTTTTTTATCTTTTTTTCTTATCGCACTCGAGTCTGTTGGATGAACATGGATTTGCTCCGGGTTTGCGTCTTTTGCGTCGTGCTTCTCGGAGTGTCCAAGGCTTTTACGCATGAAGATATGAAGAACGCACTGCTGGACAAACTGGGATTGGATGAAGTCCCTAAAATTCAAAAGAGGGATTTGGAGAACCTTGTCATCCCGGCACACATTAAAAATAAGTACATGTCTATGCTGAAAAAGCACCACAGCAGGAGAAGAAGATCTTTGCCCAGTTTGGCGGGCATTCTGAGAGGCATCCCCGGTAATGCAGGTAAGATCAATTTCCATATTAATCATTTTTGTATGGTGTCATTTCAGGCTTTACGCACGTTTTACGCACGAATCTAAACTTAACGCGCCTTATCCACAGACATCTCTGGGGAGTATGTGTATTCTGACACAACACGGCATCGCATGGTGTTCGACATGGAAGCCAGAATTCCCGACAACAGCGAGGTAACCATGGCCGAGCTCAAGTTGTACCAGCGCGCCTCCATCCACAAGCGCTTCACGGTGGAGCGCAAACACCACCGGCCGGTCAACAACGCGCGGGTCAGCATCTACTGGGTGGAAATGTTTCCCAACGGCGCCAACCGCACCTCGCTGGTCGACTCTCGGTAAGAATCATTAACGCCAATTAAAAAGTTGCGAAAAGTTCATTTTAATTAACTATTTTAATTAACTTGTCTTGTGTGCGCTTGTTCACAGGTTGGTCCCCATTCACGAAACCGGATGGAAGAGCTTTGATGTGACACAAGCCGTGCACTATTGGTCCAAAACGCAGCAGAAGACACCTATGCACCTGGAGGTGTGGATCGAGGGCGAGAGACCAGGCAGCTACGCGGCAGAGGTGGCCAAGAGTGTGCACTTCACCACCCAGGAGCAGACGGACAACACCTTGGGGAAGCCCGAGCTCATCCTCTACACGCTCAACATGGAGGAGTATGGGTAAGGACCTTGAGACATGTCACTATATGTTTATAAGCATAGTATAATATTATGAATTATTATTAAAGGTGGTATAGGCAAGTAAGTCCCTGGATTAAAAGGTGTCATTAGAAGTAGCAATACTACTCTTGTTAAAGGTGGGGTTGGCAAAGTTAAAAGCCTCTACATTTAAAGGTGGGGTAGGTAAGTATTACCATTTATTTGGCTAACTAAATGTTGAATATAATAAAATTTAAAGGAAATGCAAATTCCAGTTAAAGGTGGAATAGGTAAAATTCTGTTTACAACATTATAACAAAAAATAAATAAATAAAAATGCAAAATTATGTTAGCATGGCATCTTTTGGCGCTAATAACCTGCCCTTTTAAAAATTACACTTGTTTTTTTTTTTTGGGGGGGGGGTATGTGCTAATATCTTAATATAGTCACATATACACAAAATTAACATAGGCTAATTAGATATTTAAATTATTAGCATGGTTAGCTTAAAAGACATTCAATCTAACTTTATTTTTATTCCCCCCCCTGCAGTTCTCGTGGCGACTGTGATGTCAACCAGAACAAAGACGCCTGCTGTCGTGAGCAGTACTTTATCAACTTCCGGGCCCTGACCTGGACCCAGTACTGGATCATTGAGCCGGCGGGGTACCAGGCCTTCAGGTGCACTGGTGGATGCAAACAGCCCAAGCGCAACTACGGCTATGGGGAGAGGCGCTGCACCGTGTCCGAAAGTGCCCCCCTGCCCATCATGTACCTGGTTAAGAAGGGCGACTACACAGAAATCGAAGTAGCTGAGTTCCCGAACATGATTGTCGAACAGTGCGCGTGTACAATGGACAACGTCTCAATAGTATGAGAAAATGGACTCCTATAGTCACATATACACTTCCTGTTTCCTTTTATGGCTTGGGTGTGGTTATATTTAAACACTGAGAGTACTTTTATTTAACGGGAGTTTTACAAGCAACAGGCGACATGCTAGCCCTGCCGCCATTTCACTCCCTCACCTTCAGAAGCACTTTGATGTAAATTTTGATATTCTTTTTTATCTGGATTTGAGTCGTGTTGTCATGGTGACATATCAAATTCTGAGATGGTATATTTTCAAACTGTACATAATATGGATGAGTTTATGTTTGGAAAAATAAAATATTTTGTTTCACTTAAAGCTGCTCTGTCCTGGTCTCTGCCCTTGTGGCTGTCTGCCCCCTGCTGGCCTCATTCACATTCATGGTCATTCACATGCACCACACAGCTGCAGGCTAATGCAGGCATTTGGTTATTAGGCCTGGCTCATAGGGATAAATCCATGCAGCTATAGTAACTATTAACATTTACATACATTCACATAGTGAATATTTGATTTTGTAAAGGTAGATGGAATACAACAAGGTCCCATTCTGAGCACACAAGGAAAATTTAGTCTAGACAAGACTATTTTTATTCAATGTTACTTAAGTAGATAATTGAAAATATGAGATAAATAATTTTTTGCCTTGGAAAAGGCAATAGTAGTTGTAGAGGTAGCTGCAGTGTAGGAGTAGTGGTGATAACAGTAGTAGTAGCAGTAGTGTTTTTCCAATAAAAAAGAACTAGGGATTCTTGTGTTTTGCAAAGATCCATAGCCTACAGGTAGGGTGACCACCTATCCACTTTTGTTTGTACTGCACATCCATTTAGGTCTCTGTCCCTCCGTCCCACTTATTAAGATAATGTCCCTCTTTTTCTTTTGTGCTCAGTGGATCTTACAAAAAGTGAGATTCATGTTAAGAACAACAAGATCAGGTCAGTATTCCTTGTGTAAAATGTAGAATAAATATTTGAGCGCATCCCATCTTGATATGTTGAATCTATGGTTGGTGTATTGCTGCCTCTGTGTTTCAGGAAAGGCCATGGAGCTGTGAGCTGCTGTTGGTGCTGGATTGTTTTGAGCATGTACAGATTGAGTGCTTTGATTTTTTTCTGTTACATCTCAGTAACATCTCTAGTCTGAGTAAAGACATTACTTTGCAAAATGTGTGTTTTTGTGATAAAAAAAAGCACATCATATGTTTCATAGACCCTAAACTGCTGCAGCTTGTCTCTCAGTAAGTTGGTAAGTTAGATATGTATATCAAAAAATGTATTTCTCAAGTCTGTCCCAACAAGTCGCACAACATGTCCCACTTTTTGTACTTTTTGAGGTTGTCACCCTACCTACAGAAGCTCCATAGTATCCTTCTATCATGGCTAAAGCTGACCTTGAAACCTGTCAACTAGTCATATCAGAAAATATGACATGACATGGCCTTAAAATGTTTATTCAAGACTACATCAAACACGTGAATCATTCCCAAAATCTCCAAATGGCATACTTTTGTTGTGCACTTGTGACCAAACTGTGGGTAGGTCTTCTGGGCATAAAATATGTCTCAAGTGATACAGAGGCAACAGGCGGACGCCCATCTGCTTCCAACCTCTGCCAGATCTGTTCTACAAGCTCAGTCCTTAGGTGAGTTCCATTATTTAATGTTTATATACCCTAAAATATAACGATAATGAGGTTATATTTTTGCCTATGTTTGATTGTCTCTGAACAACACAACTGAAGCAATGGTTAAATGAAGTTTGTTTGGTGTGGAGCCAGATCACAGTCTGCATACAGACGCAGATGCTTCTAGTTGTATCAGCAGTTTTCATTGGTCACCTAACAAACATCATTTATAATGACCCAGACACATGCTGCTGTGTAGTTATGATGTGAGCAAATGTTGAAAGTAACTAGATACTTTTACGCAAGCAATTTTTTGAACAGTGTTACTTTTTCTATAAGTAGATTGGAATCTGAAGTGATTTTTGCCTTATAGTAGTAGTAGTGGTAGCTGTAGTTGGAGTAGTGGTGGTAATAGTAGCAGTAGTAGCAGTAGTGGGAACAATAGTAGTGGTATTAGTAAAAGCAGCAATAGTATTATCATTATCATAGTGCACTAATAATAGTAGTAGAGGTAATAGCAGTATGTACTAGGTAAACTTTACCTTGTACTTTAATTAACATATATTTGCACTTGAGTAATGTTCAATTAGAGTAACAGTACTTTACTTGATTGTGGATTTTGAGTAATTTTGAGTAACTAGACACTTTTACTTGTAGGAAAATGTACAAATACACTTTTACCTGGCGAAAAAAAAAGTTACAAGTTAAAGTTCTAATCTATAAATGAGGAATAACTGTATTTTCTCATCACATATCAATCAGAGGTCCTGAGTTTGAACAGCAGTAGCAATTGAAGTACAAATGACTCAAACTAACAGTAAATGTACATCTTTTCCTTTGCATTTTATCTCCATATGGTGAAGGTTTGATGGTTTTTGACACGTGATCCATTACACACCAAAGTTATATTCTCAAGCATGAAGCAACCTGACTTGCATGTACCACTCCTACAGGACCTCCCGCACGTTAGCACCCCTGCCGACATAGGAAATTGCAGAACAAATATTGCAGCTAATGACATGCTGCACTCATCTCCCAGTGGGGCCACTATCATTGACAGTCATGTGTAATGCTTTATTTACAATGGGAAGGAGCTACGTGACCCCACGCTGGGAGACGCCCCCGCTCTGTTTACATCAGGCTTACAGGGGCCCGAACAGTGCTAATCGGGCCCTGGGCTAATGCATTGTTTGCTGTCTGAGCCTGGTCATGGGCTAATATAGGCCCGATGGAGGTATAGGGGCCGCAGTTGTCTGTCTGGAGGGAAGTGGATTGACAGAATGTAATGTGGAATGTAAAGATCCACACAGGTGCTGCTGCTGGAGCACTGTGAATGACAATAGGGCCCATACACAGAGACACAGAGGTGGCCACTAGCTAGTCATACTTAAGTTACATTTACACAGATGTTTCTACTGATACTGCAGGGACTATGGCTAAGGCGTTGTAGGCAACGTAAGTAAGCTCTAAGCAGATGGGGGACCAAACGATGGCTCAATATGCATGGTCCATAAACCTAAAATTCAGATAATGGTTCCTCTGAATTTTTGGTTTATGGTCCATGCATAGTGTGAGCCACAGTTTCCAAGCAGATGGAGGCAGGAAGTAAACACTGAATGATTAAAAGCTATCAAAATACCCAGGTTTTTTGTGCATGACCTCTGTTATTTGTAAGTTGTTGATTCAGCACCTATGAAGATTTGGAACTTTTCTGTCTTGATGAATCTTGTTCCCATGTATGTAGCTGCTGTTCTTTTTAAATGAGTGGCTTGCACTGGATGGAGCTCAGCAAGTGCCATGGACAAGCAAAACCTGTCAATGGAATAAAGAGTGTGTTAACTAGATTGAGCCTGCCCTTGTTGCAATATTTAAATTGAAAAGACGTCATCAAGAAAAGAAAAACTCCGATTCCCAAAGCCTCTGCTTCAATGCAGCTCTAGTTCCTCAAGATGGTGTCTGATGCATTGTCTTACCAGCCCATCTAAAGGCTGGGACACACTTCTGTCTCCAAACTTCTCCCCTGGTCGCCACAAAAAGACTACAAGGCTACAAGCTAAGGTAAGCTAACTGTTGCATATTAGCATCACAGATGTAGGAAACATGTTGAATAGTTTTCTAAACACAAATTTCTAATTAAATATTAATCATGAGCTGAATGACACTGAATGAATGGAGCACAAGCCATTTGAAGCTGACGCCTGACTCTATTTCAACATTAACTAACGTTAACTCAGCCTAAAATAGGTCTGACTGTCTCCCACTCTGTCCAGCGATGCAGAACACACTGAACAGACTCATGCTAGACTGTCTGAGCGGCCCATTATCGATCCATTGTGTACTAGCCTTAAGAATCTGTGGCTAATCATCCAGCATGAACGAAGAAAAGGTGGAGTAGGTGGAGAGAGCAACCATCAACCAGGCATCCTGTGTGTAGAGGCATCAAGAGCAAGTTGGCCATAGCACAGAGTCCTGAAAGTGGCAGTCGCAGACATTTTTTTACTATAAAATCCAATCACAAGCCAGGAGAAAGGTGATCTTGTCCCTCCCTTTTCTAATAATGTCCTGTGCCTGTCTGAAGAGGTGCTCAGGTAGTTGGAGAGAATTCCCACCAAAACAGCTGACCTCTATGCCTCATGCACTTTTTTCTGAGATTAATTCAGAGGAGGGATGGGGGGGGGGGGGGGGGGGGGGCGGGGGGGGTTCTATGGCTTCTTGACAAAACCAAAACTTCAACATCTCAACGAAGCTAATGTAGCCAGACAGGCGTTTAAATCCTTTTTACACAGCACTATCAGTTACATCTGGATATAGGAGAACAGCTGTCTTTTTCACCTGCAGCCTGGCTCTCTGACATGTGGAAGGATCACCAACATGTCGGTGTGGTTGGCAGGCTTAAAATCTCTATGGATGAGCTTTATGAAGAGTGTGTTACTGCCAACAGTATCCTTAATCTTATGCATCATGGAACATGCAGAATGAGCGCCCAAGGAAACATCTGAGAGGTATAAAGCAATTCTTCAGGCAGCCCAACTTCTTCTGACTGTGGTGTTGTTTTCCTTCTTCATCATCCTCTCTTCTACTGAGTATGTGGAGAGGATTTTCTCTGCAGTGAATCAAATGTTCTGTTGAACTAATGAAGAGTGAGCCTGTAATCTCCTTGCTCAGGGTTTACACTGTAGTTGTGGAGGAACTACATACTTGCAACAACAAAAAATGAAAAGTATAAATGTAAAAAAATGTATTTTGCTGCACAATTTTACTACATAATACATTCTTTTGCACAACCAGTTCTGTTTTGCTTTGCATTAACTTTGTGAATACTCTGAATCCTATATATAGTGTATAGTGCATATGACAGATTTAAATTTTTTTCTTATTCATAATTGAGCTATTTTTGATAATACTTATGTAAAGGATTAATGTAAGCTTTACACCACAATTTGTCAGTATTATACAGAGAAAGTCCAAATTTGAGCGTTCTCTCTGGAAACTGTACCTTTCACTAAACCACTGGATACGACGTAGACCGAGGGAGAAGTAGAACTTCAGCCCCAGTTTAGAACTGGACTTGGGACTTGGATCCGTGGCAGTGGTCTTTGCTTTCCCAGGAGCTGACGGGGGCTTGATAAATGCACACACATTTGTTGTTTAAGTTTTTTATAGTGACACTGAGGTGCAACATCAAAATTGTTTTTGTCCACTATAAATATAAAAATAGAGGTAGATTTAAAAAAAATCTTGCCTTCAAAACAAACCAATCCCTCAAATTTTAACAGACAATTAAAATAAATGTCTATACTAAAAAACAAAAAAAAAAAAAAAAAACAACAAAAAAAAAAACAAAAACGTTTTGCTTGGCAGCCTTAATATAAAAGGTTGTGACATTTTGGGGAAACAGCGCCCTCCTTTAATGTGAGCCTGTGTGTGTTATTTTTAGATGAACTTTATTTAAATAGTGGCATTTCTTTCCTTATTCTTTTTTTTATAGAACTGTTTTTTTTTTTTTTTGAGGACAGCTTTTTATTTTATTCTTTTATTTTGATGAGTGAGTGTTTTTCCCGAAACAAGCCAAGACAGCTTTATTGTAATGGACTCTTTAATTGACTTACTCTTAACTTAAATTGTTTGACGAACTACAATGACTCCTTTTAAACCTTCACTACTCCACCAAACTTCTGTTCATATTTATGTAAAAATCAAACATGACGATGACACATTTTCAGTATTATCATCTTCTTTAATAATACAGACAGAATATCAAATATCAAACTGCATTGCTGTAGGTGTAATAATAAGACCTGCTATACAACCTGCAACAGAAAGGCCATAAAAATATAGTTTGCAGTAATATAGTCTGATACATTTTTATGCTGTAAACTCAGAAATGTCATTAGAATTAAACAATAACCAGTCAGACATTAAATATTTATAGACATTTGTTGACACAGCAGTACTCGGGCAAACTAACACCTTCTGCATCACAACACAGGATCGTTTCAGTTTAGAATCATTCGTGCATCAAATAGTGGTATTTACAAGTTCAAACGTTAAGAAAATTAGTAATTGAAAATGTTTTATGGGGGCGGTTCTCAAATGGTGTTATCTTGGGACCCAAAATTTTCTCTTTGAATTCTGTTAATATCCATGCTTAACTAAATCTCATCATTACCTTACTTTTGAATTGCATTTGCCAGCAACCCAGTTTCAGTGCCACGACCCACCAGTTGAGAACGCAGGTTTGATCAAACTGTTTTAGGCCAAAGGGGAGCTGCCAGTTTTGCAGGGCCACATAGTCACCAAAATGAAATATGGAGTGCAGGGAAAAATGTGATTTTCCTGGTTTATGACTTAATTGTTGCAAAGGTAAATGGTGTGACATTGTTGTAGCCCTTATTTGCTGGTGAAGTAGCAGCCCTGCCTTTTCATAGCCATGTCTGGGCCAAAATCGTATGTGAATTTGGGGGGGGGGCCCATGTACAAGACCCGCATTGCCTATTTCAGTCACTGTAGAAACCTGCTAAACCCGAACAAGAAAGGAAGCAGTTGAAAAATAAAAATTTAAAAAAATTCAACTGGGGTGTCTGGACTCAATAGTATTAAAGTTAGCGAAAGCCTAAATATTGTTGTAATTACATGGATTTGTGCAACAGTATTTAAAAAGATGTGCCACAAGATTGGTAGAAAAACACCTGAAAAGTATATAATAAAATGGGCCCCACATTCAGACCAGCTGAGAACCACTGGTTTTAACAGAATACATGCTTGTGCACTAAGAATTACAATTTTATGAGCCAGTGCTGTTTTCTAGCAGTACCGTAAGTCTAGCACACTAAAACCGTTTCATAAATAATTAAGGAACCATAATGTCACTACACTAAAGAATGAAGTAAATGTCTTTTTTTGTTGTTTTAAACAGACAATATATTACCAAATGGCTTTGTTAAATATCTCTAAAATGGCTTGACCAAAATACTTAGGAGTAGCTGAAATGGAGCAGTTAATACTAATGAGGTGACACTGTTTGGAGTAGCAAACAGGCCATCGCCCAGTCGTCCAAAGGCATTCTACACACCTTTGAACTAAAGTAAAAGTCATAAGGCAGGACGAGTCGTAAAAAAGCCAGAGTTGTTTATTGTGGGACTAAAGTTTACAGCTCTGATTGGAGGAACAAGACAAGAAATCCGTTACTCTGATGTTTGACAGTGAATGAGTACAGGTCTAACAGTGGAATAGGCCAATAGGAATTTTCCTAGAAGCAAAAGTTCCTTTCAATTGTCTTTTCAAATTCTCATACAAACTACTCAAAACAAAATATTTACAATTTATAATAAAGCAAAACATAAAAAAATAAATCACAGCACAGATAAAACGCACAACCCTGAAAACATCTCTTAATGTCGACCAGTACGGTCAGACATTCCTGACTTCTGAAATTACACACGTTTTAAAAGCATGACATTAAAAATAGTGAAAACGAATAATGAAATTTACAGCAAAAAAAAAGAAAAAAAAAAAAGAAAAAGATGACTCTGAGACTGAACCCACAGTAAATTTGGAGAAAGCGTCTCTAACTGGTCTCTGGATGTGGAATGTTCCAGATCACTGCAGCTGTAAGTGGGTTAAGTGTTAAAAGTGGATTGGGCGACAATGGAAAGCGGGGTAAGAAGGTGTTCCGTGGCAAGTGGTGGGTGTCACTTTGGGCCACCAGTCCGTTTGAACAAATGTTTTAGTAGTATCCGGGCTGGTACTGCTGACTCCAGGGCTTCTGGTTCCAGAACTGCACAGAACACAAGATAATAAGGTCAACAAAATATCCCACATTTCTACATTCCTAAGATAAGTAAATAAAGTGAAATATTCTCTTGAGCTCCAGCAACTGTTCTTTGAAGAGATAATGTTTTGGCATCTCAAAAGTGTGAAAAATGATTCACTCTGAAAACTTTGCCATTTAGTCCCAAAACACTTACTGTTAATAAAAACCTACATTTCCCCTCTATGCCACTGTGTATTAAGAATTCATCCACTCTGACTCACCCCTTGCTGCCAGCTCTGGTTGAAGGCCTGGGCCTTGTCCATGCCGTTCCTGTTGCCACTATTCCTGTTTCCTCCAAAGTTGCCATTCTTGTTGCCAAAGTTACCACGGTTACCACCACCCCTCTGCTGAAACTAGAAAAAGAACAAACTAATTTCAGGAAGCTGTTGAAGCCATTTCTAATTTGGCATAAAGTAATTTTGCCTTTGTCAACATTAATTTTGCATAATATGGGTTCACTTAAAGGGGATAGATTATGCTACATCGACTTTACTGAGCTTTCTACCATGTTTAACAAAAAGTTTAAGGAAGTGAAGTGCTTTTTTCCTTTGATAAAGTTCAAAAGACTGCAACACTCTCCTGCCCTCTACTGTGCTGTTTTTAAAGGTTGTAAAACATGCAATGCTGTTCTAGAGGCGACCAAGATTGGTTTTAAAATATGAATAAAAGCTTAACAGCTTCTTTAACACACTGTATCAGTATGATTTTAAGAACACCCCTCACCCCTCCAGGATGCCCCCTGTTGCCACCGCGGTTCATGTTGCCTCCTCCTCCTCGGCTCATGTTTCCCCTGTTCATAGGCCCTCCCCTGGTCATAGGGCCACCTCTGTGCACCATGCCACCCCTCATGGGTCCACCCCTGGGGGAGCCACCCAAGTGCATAGGGCCTCCACCTCTGTTGAAGTTTCCACGGTTGGGGTAGCCTCCTCTGAAGGCTGGAGGAGGCAGGAAGCCACGAGGAGGACGGCTGAAGCCTCCACGAGGACCAGGAACTGCAAACAGATAAGGATCATAGATTATTAATATATGGTCTACATTTATGCGATTATCAGTTAACCCTGGAGTTTAAAGATGCATTAGTCTGAATAGACAAACAGTAATTCACAATTCATTTTCATTAGATGTAAAATGTGACTTACGTCCTCTGAAGCCTCCTCTGTTCTGGAAGCCTCCTCGTCCTCCACCTCCTCTCTGTCCAGGACCACCTCGTCCAAACTGTTTCTGGCCTCTGCCGCCGCGCTGACCGCCTCCTCTCTTTGGTGTGGTGCTGCCCTGGTTAGGCTTTTTCTCGGCGGGCAGAGCAGTCTTGGCTTCCTCCTTGTACTGTTCCAGCAGCTTTGTGGCTTCCTCTTTCTGCAGCTCAGCGAAGATCACCTCATTGAAACTCTCGCCCTCCTCAGGCAATGAGAAGAATCCTGTAGTAGAAAAAAAACAAACAAACAACTGTGAAATGTCATTGAAGTTGCAGCAACAAGACTTTAGCATCTGTGGTTAGTAAAAAACAGTAACACTTAATACTCAGTAAGCAGTTGATTTACACAGCATTATTTAAATGTTTATAAACACCATTGAGTTATAAAGTTATTAATATTTAACTCTTTATAATTTTGCAGTGATTTACATGAGCTTATTACTAAACAGTGGTAATTGAGCATCTAAAACTGTTAATATATCGCTAAAGTGAAATTGTGCAACCCTGAGCCAAGCACAAATGCCAAGCGGTACTTTACCTTTCATTTTAAGCAGTGCATGCTCTGGCACTTCTTTGCCATCACTCTCCACTTTCTTCTGGTTTCTCTGCTTGTAGTCCTCATCTGTGGGACACACCACCACAGCCTTCTTCTGGAAACCAGCAAACAGGCACATCTTCCTCTTCTGACCCGGAGCAGACAGGTTGGTCTAGGAGAAGAAAGCAGAGTTATTGTTTTTTTGTGTCGATCTATTTAAATACTAAGGTTGCACACCACACTGCATTTGTACTCCTAATACATATATATTTTTTAAAACAAATATCTGTATCAAGATCTACAATGTTTTTGTTAGCATCATGCTTGCCCACTTGCATCCCTGCATTACACAGTCAATAGAGGACAATAACAAGAAGTGTCAGGGGTTGGTAAAGTTTTTCCCATTAAGAGTTGATCTACCACAAAAATAATTTTCAAAACATTTAAGGGCCACATACAAGATAGTGTTGCTTGAATAAACAGTAACTGGTAATAATATTAGCAGCATCAGATAAACCACTTAGTTAAGAAGGTTGTAGGTTGTCATTTAATCCCATTTAAACTATTAAAAAAGCAATTGTTACTGCTGCATATTTGCAAGTGTTGACTCGTGACCTGCACAAGTCTTATCACAACTGAGCGTAGTTATTGACCTCACAACATTGTGCAGCACTTGTAAAAACACAACAAATGCAGTGAACCATTTACATGATCCAAGATGTAGTTTCTCTTCTTGCGAGCAGCAATCTCGATGAACTTGCCAAGGAAGAGTGGGGCGCGCTGGGAAATGCCCATCAATTTAGAGACATCTTTGGACTGGCGTTTCAGGCTGTTGAGCTGTATGAATCATGTATACATGATTAATAAACAAAAGATGACAAGGGAGACATCATTTTAATAGAAAACACCAGAATTTACCATCATTTTCTCCACAATGGTGTCACTGCCCAGGATGTAGTATTTTCCAGGGTTCTCCTGCACATGGTTCTTCACCCAGCTGGTTTTACCAGAGCCAGGCAGACCAACCATCACTATGATCTAAAAAATAGGTTAAAAAAAAATATATATATAATAAATTCACAATTTAATATGTGAGACGCAATAGTTTCAATGAATACCACTGGCATGTTTCAATAGGAAGCAGTTTCTTACCTCACAGTCAGCCTTAGCCTGTGGCCCCTTGAGCCCGCGGACCCTCTGGCTTACGGGGATCTGCTGCATGAAGGTGTAGCCCTCAGGCTGGGGGAAGTATGGAGTCTCCATTTGGCCAAAGTTAAACTCCACGGCGCAGTTGTGACAGATGACGTGGGGAAACAGCGCCTTGTCACTTAGACTGTCCTTACTGACCTGGAATGCCACACTAGGCTCTCCGCCGTTTTTGGAGAAGGACATAACCACATCTTCGCCCTCAAAATCCTACAACACAAAATGTGTTAATGTCACATTACAAATTTATTTACTAATTTTACTAACGGCTAGGAACATAAAATGTCTTACAATCATGCAGCAGATGACATCGTTCTCATCATAGGTTTCTCCATAATCCTCTGTCACACAGTTGGCAGTCTTCTTGCCCTTACCAGAGTAGGCATAAGAGTGTTCTTCCTCACCTAAACAAGGAAAGTGATATTGACCACTTAAATGCCATTTTATAATGTGTGTAGCCAAAAGGCAACTAATTGTTATGCTGCTCTTTTACCCACTAGGATATTCCAATTCATTAACGGCGTTAATGAATTAAATATTTTTAAATCATTATTGAAGATGTCTTATGAGATTATTCAGGATATTTTATGGATAGTTACAGTGTAGTGTATGAAAAGTCTTTGTGTGTTTCTGCAACTTGGACCATCATTGACTAATTGGAGAAGGCAAATTAGCTTTCTAACTCACTACAATAATGAACACTGACAGCATCAGTTGTAATACTGACCGAGGAGCAGAGTGCCAGTGGCCTGGGACCATCCAACCTGCACATCATGAATTTCCATGTTCTTACTGGAAATGTGCTTTACTGGGATCTTCTCAGTAATCTGAATATGCAAAGAACACATTTACATAAAGCACATGTGTGTACTTTCACTGTTTAATTGTCTCATTGAGGCATCTTAGTCTACCTTCATCTCAAAACAAGCTTTTCCTTTGTTCACACCATAAGTAGCCTTGCCTCCAGCCCAGAGGTAAGCAAAGCTCTCCATGGTGAGAGATGAGGCACTGTACCGATCTCGGGAAACCTTGAAGTGCAGGTCACAATTGTCTGCAGAAAGAATTGAATATATTATTCGAGTGTATGCATTTATTCTGAAGACATATATTGTCTTATTGGACTTACAGGTATCCAAGCACACTTTAGTGTCATCAAACTCTTCATCTTCTTCCTCCAAAGGGGGAACAGGGGACTTAAAAGAAGCCCTGTAACAGAGGCATCAAACCCATCAGTACGAAGCTTGGTGCACAAGTGCAGCTGAATGGAACATGAAGATGCCTTTGGTGCAAAGTTGTTAAGGTTTTTAAAAAGTCTTTTTGAGGAACACTTACCTCCAGCATCCAGCGAAATCTACAACATGAGACATACAGACACTACAACACTGAAAACACCTCCACTAACCTCTGGTTACCTCCTGTGAGGTGATGGATTAATTCAAAAAGTTGGGGAAAAAAAGAATTGTTGCTCAGTTCAAAATATCTTTGCCTTCATGACGACTGCAGCGTCTAGATGTTAATTTAAATTAAAATTCACCCTGTTTTGTTTATTTAATGTTTATCCAGTTGAGGAATACGTTTGTACAGAAAGATGCTGCAACTTAGTTGAAACAGTTAAAAAACAGTTACATGTTTCTGTAATACTAATGAAGTCCTTTAAAATGAAACTGTTGCTGAAGGCATCTTTAGATGTAGACACCTACTTCAGTGAAGCACATTTTAATTACAGTCTTTGAGGTGTTGGTTTAACAGCCATGTCTAATAAACATCTTCAAGAAAAAAAAAAAAAAAAAATCCTTGTTTGCCCGTAGATCCTTACAGTTGCAACAACAATGAAAACAAAAGACTATAAATCGGTACATGTATGCGCACACATTCAAACAAACCATGCTCCAGTACAGGGATAAGAGCACCTTGCATTCACACATCCATTCATAATCAGAAATGAAACTAATAGCATCTGACAGCATACAGCCAATAACAAAAAGATTGAAGACCACTGCGAGGCAAACGATGGACAATCAATAGCGGATTCCTCCAGGACGTAGTAAAACTAGAGAAATTGCATCTATGTGGATTCCCTGCAGCCGTAGGCCCCTCCTCCCACGCCTCTCTGCAGCCCACCCAGCCCACCCTTTATACACAAGTGCACAGCTGCTGCCTTCCTTTCAAATTCTCTTTGAGCATTAAATGATCCTTGAGGACACAACTGGCTTTTACACAGTGTAATGAGGAACAAATGAGAAGTCATATAGTTTATAGATGCACTTCTGCTACAGAATGCAGTCCAGACAAAATGACAGGGCACTGGAAAGGTAAATGGTAAGGCTTTAAATAGTCAGGGATGACCCTCAAAACATGTCAAAATAAAGTTACTCATAAATGATTACATTTAAGTGAGGGTTTTCCTCTTCTTATGTATTAGTGCATTGGCACTTAAAGCCAATACATTGTAACAAAGCTATGGATGGCACTTCAGGGATGCTGAAGGCCATTTGGCTCTGTCCCATCCTTACCAGCTGTATTTGTTTTCTTCAATAAATTCAAAGTAGCCCCTTCCATGTTCCTCCCGGCGTCTCTTAACACCCTTCTTATTCTTCTGATCAGCATTCGTGTCTTTGTCCGCATCCCCTTTGAAAATAGAACAAAGATATAGAATGAGGTGCTCCTTTTGAGTGAAAGAGGTCGGACTGGCAGTGGGAGTTTGGCCCACAAAGCCCGTTCATTAGTTACAGAGAGTCGACCATTAAATATGAATGAAGAGAGGCAACACCTCATGATGTAATTAGAAAAAAAACAAATTCATTCAATCATAGTCCAAACAATGGCCAGAAAACAGTTACAGTATGGGCTGGTCCATGAGAACACATTGAGAACAGTGTCTGATGGGGCTAAAATGTGACTAAAACTACAGGGCATTAGTCCCTGGTCTACAGATATGCTCATAAGATAAAACTGCAGGGGACAAATGCAACATGCAAGTACTAAACCTACTGCTAACTTCCTATCCCCACACTGGCTACACTTGCTTTGCTAAACTCGAAACCCAGGCCTCCATGTGTCCATCCAAACAGCGAACAACCCACGAGCTATGACAAAGCAGCGCGTGTACCGTTTCCTTTCAGCCATTTCAGGAGTTCTCAAGGACTGCTAATTACTTTCACTTAGCTTACGTTTAAGCCAGATAACGAATCTCGTACAAACAGACGTGTTTGCGTGATTGTTTGCACACGTAGATATAAACAGAAATGTAATACTGGAGTAATGTTCGGAATTATTTGCTCATTCATTTTGAGAGTCGATGGGAACCGCTGAAATAGCTAGCCGGCTAACCATTAGCGCTAACGTAACACCAAAGACACAAAGAAACGCTAACTAGCACGCTAGCTAACCCGCTCACCAAGTCAATGACAATATTCAGAAACTAGTGCCTAACTTCTCGGAACTAACACGTATTTACCAGTTTATTTTAAAATCTATACACAGTCCAAACAGCGAATATTAACGGTAACCGTCAAGCGTATACAAGTGGTAACGGTCGAAACGTTCAGTCAGATGATTGATGTTAGCAAAGACTAGCTAGGCGGCTAACTGTGTCAGCTGAGGATAGCGCCTTGCCTAATCTACTGAGGTCACAGAGTTAAACCTAAGCTTAACATGGACGCCGTGTTGTATAGCAACGCTCCGTAATGACTCCCAACCGCTTCACGGTGTTGCACAGCGACTAAAGCAAATAGTAAAAAAAAACCGGCAAATGACTTAGCATGAGGTATTCTAAAATAATCCAAAAACTCACCTCCAGACTGGTCCCCTGGCTCACCCTCCTCAGCCTCCTCAGCCTCGATTTTCTCCGCGTCGTCTTCATCAGCCTTGAGCGCGGGGTCCATCTCCTCCTCCTCGCCCATTTCTTCATCCGCAACGCCGTCGCCTCCGTTCTCGGCGTCCTCTTCTTCCTCCTCCTCGTCTTCGTTGGCCTCCATGTTTTCCTCAAGCGCCCCATCGCCTTCTTCTTCTTCGCCCATACCCTCCTGGTCCAACTCGGCCTGGCCGAAACCTTCGTCCGGGGCTGGGGAGTCACTGAGGGCCTCCTGGTCCAGCGCGGCCTGCAGGCGGTCCATCAGCTCGGCCTTCAGCCCTTTGTCGGAAAGATTACGCTTTTTCAGCTCATCCTTTAGTTCGTTTACTTTAAGTTTCTTGACGTTTATAGAGCTCATTGTAAAGGTTTAGCGATCACCGTGTTAAATATGTTACCAAAAAACGGTAAATAAATAAATGGACGGCCTTATTCCAGTAGATGTCGTTCTGTGTGCGCCGAATTGAAGCCGCTGAGAGACGACTGTGGCCGGCTAAAGAAGAGCAGTGAGCCGCGGTGTGCTGTGGGGGAGGAGCGTGACGCAGCTACCGTAAATGCACCGGTAGGTGCGCACAAGGTTTCGCTAAAGGTTGAGCAGCAGTTTCAGCCTCGGGGTGGGGGAGGAATATTCATACAGTACACAGCTGCCGTAAATGCATAAAGAGCTGCGCAACTGGGTAAAATGGCCCACTTTGAACATATTTCGCAGGGGAACAAAAGAAAGAATACAACTAAACCTAATGAAAAATGAAAAACTAGGGTTTTGTGTGGAGTAAAAAGATATAAGTTAGGTTAAGGTTTCGTTTTTTACATGTATTTTCTATTTATAACTCAGCTTTGACTAAAACCAGGGCTTGAGTGCTGGTGCTATGAGCAGTATATATATATTTCATAAAAATGACACGTGTCCCAAGATATGAGGTAAACAAATATTAGTTTTACGGATACAACTGATTTATTAACAATTAAAAATGTGTTTTACAAAATGCCCAAGTTGTTTTTATTTACATTTTTTGTTTTGGTTCTAAAACTCAGCACATTCTGCTTACAGTACTACCTTTACCTTCTTTGCTCAATAGCAAGTGTTCTTCAAATGTTACAAATTGTTTAGGATTAATTAATGGAGCCTTAATTGAAAACACACACACACACACAATATGATTTTCTGGATTTTTGTTTTCTCATTTTGTCTCTCATAGTTGAGGTATACCTATGATGAAAATTACAGGCCTCTCTCATCTTTTTAAGTGGGAGAACTTGCACAATTGGTGGCTGACTAAATACTTTTTTGCCCCACTGTAAATAATCCAACCAGACAAAGTGGCTAGACTGAATGTGGTACCAGCAAAAATCGAAATCTACCCACATTTGGCAGATTGGCTAGTGTTAATGTCAAGACCTGACTGAAACTATCTTTGTGCTAGTGTAGTAGCCTGTGTTAATAGTAAGGTTAAAGGTACTGTAAGCAGCATGCGTTCATACTGGGCTAAAAATGGTACTGCAGTCTAAATCAAAACAATGGTCTGGTAAAATATGTTTTGAATTGTGAATAAATCAGCTGTAAAAATTCTAAATTAGGTTCCGCACAACAAATAAAGCTGATGCCCTTCATCAGATGCTTTACTGCATTAAACGTCATGTGTGTGTGAAAAAAAGTAAAAATAAAATTCTGAGTGCTTCATTTGTTGTGTGGACCCATCCATCCATCCATCCATCCATCTTCTTCCGCTTATCCGTGTGGACCCTAATTTTGAATTTTTACTTATGGTCTTTTGGTTCCAGCACACAAGTTTATTTGTTCTGGATGTGTGTGACTTTTTTCTATTTCAAGAATCAGCTGTACCAGTATTGTAGTACTAGTATTATTGTAACTAATATTTGATTTAATTATGTTTACTTCATATCTTGGAACACATGCAGTGGTGGAATGTAACAAAGTTACTTTACTTGAGTACAATTTTCATATACAGTTGAAAGAAAAAGTATTGGCACCCCTTGCAAATACAAGGATTTTTGCATGAATTGGTCATAAAATGTGAACACACACAAAAACAACAACATTTTTTCCATGTTTTTTATGTAAGCATTCACAGTACAGGGTAGAAAAAGTATGTGAACCTTTGGATTTAAAAACTGGTTGATCCTCCTTTGGCAGCAGTAACCTCAACCAAACATTTTCTGTAGTGAAGATCAGACCTGCACAGCGCTTAGGAGGAATTTTGGACCATACCTCTTTACAAAACTGTTTAAGTTCAGCAATATTCTTGGGACGTCTGGTGTGAATTGCTCTTCTGAGGTCATGCCACAGCATTTCAATTGGGTTGAGGTCAGAACTCTGACTGGGCCACCCCAGAAGGTGTATTTTCTTCTGATGAAGCCATTCTGTTGTTGATTTGCTTCTATGTTTTGAGTCAGTGTCCTGGTGCATCACCCATCCTCTGTTGAGCTTCAGTTGGTGGACAAATGGTCTTAAGTTTTCCTGCAAAATGTTTGGATAAACTTGGGAATTAATTTTACTGTTTATGATAGCAAGTCGTCCAGGCAGCGAAGCAGTCCCAAACCATGATGCCCCCTCCACCAGACTTCACAGTGGGGATGAGGCTTTGATGTTGGTGTGCTGTGCCTTTTTTTCTCCACGCATAGCGTTGTGTGTTTCTTCCAAACAACTCAACTTTGGTTTCATCTGTCCACAGAATATTTTGCCAGTAGTGCTGTGGAACATCCAGGTGTTCCTTTGCAGACTTTAAACGTGCAGCAATATTTTTTTGGACAAGAGTGGCTTCCTCTGTAGTGTCCTCCCATGAAGTCCATTCTTGTTCAGTGTTTTACCTATTGTAGATTTGTCAACAAAGATGTTAGCTTGTGCCAGAGATTTCTGTAAGTCTTTAGCTGACACTCTAGGATTCTTCTTCACCTCACTGAGCATTCTGTGATGTGCTCTTGCAGTCATCTTTACAGGACGGCCACTCCTAGGCAGTGTGGTCACAGTATTGAACCTTCTCCATTTATAGACAGTTGCTTGTACCATGGACTTAAGAACATCATGGCTTTTAGAGAAACTTTTGTAACCCTTTCCAACTTTATGCAAGTCAACAATTCTTACTTATAGGTCTTCTGAGAGCTCTTCTGTGTGAGGCATGGTTCACATCAAGCAATGCTTCTTCAGAATAGCAAACTTAAAACTGGGGGGTGTTTTTTATTGGTCAGAGGCACTTTAAGCCACTCCTCCAATCTTCTCAAACTGATTGGACCACCTCACTAGCCTAGGGGTTCCAATACTTTTTCTACTCTGTACTGTGATTGTTTACATAAATGCTCAATAAAAACATGAAAAAAAAAAAATTTTTGCAGCATTAGTTTAAGCAGACTGTGTTTGTTTATTGTTGTGACTTAAATGAAGATCAGATCACATTTTATGACCAAATCATGCAGAAATCCTAGTATTTCTAGGGGTGCCAATACTTTTTCTTTCAACTGTATGTGTACTTTATGTGAGTAAATTGTACAAGGGGTACTTTCACTTTTACTTCACTACATTTTAGAGCAAGTATCTGTACTTTTTACTCCATTACTTTTTGGAATTGGTTTGAAATAAAAAGTATTTTGAGTTTTGGTTTAAAATCATGTGTTTTTGTCATGTCCTTATTGTAGACACACAGTGCTTAAAAGTAAAATATGCAGTAAAGTAGTACTTCACAGAAACATGACAATAGTACAGACAGATGACTTCACCTACAGATTCAGTCTCTTCTACTTCACTGGTTAACTATAAGTTTCAGCTTCATTTCACTTTTTTACTCATAAGTACATTTGAAAGTAAATACTTTTATACTTTTAATTAAGTAGAAATTTACATGTGATATTTTTACTTTCACTTGAGTAAATTGTTGCTCCTTTATCTGTATTTTACTTAAGTAAAGAAATTGAGTACTTCTTCCACCACTGAATACATATGGGTAATTTTGATATACTGCTCATAGTACCTTTAAAGCATAGATGAATAATAAGACTTCTGTAATATATTTATGAGTTAAAGAAAAGGAAAAGTCTAAAACTAAGCCTAGCCTATGCAGTTAATACCAACAAATACTTATTTGTTTGCTTTACAAGAATGAACAATCTCCAACCATACACAATGAGCTTATAAATTCGATTTTAAAATATTAAATAAAATTCAAAATGTATTTAAAATTACCCAATGAATTCCATAACAAAACTGGAGTATAGTGTATTTTAGCCCCCCTTAATTTCAGTGGTTTAACTATCATCTACCACCAGATGGAGAGATTTTACAGCATATACAGCCTATTCATAGTCACTATATTGGCCAAGTATAAATCATAACCTTCTCTGTATACATTGCAAAAACTCGTCTAATGTTGCAAAGGTTATACTAAGTGAAAATCACGGACATATTTTATGGTTGAAACATACATAAATACACTGATTTATCATTGGTTTTCACTTAGTATAACCTTTGCAATATTACATGTGTTTCTTCATAACACATTTTCAGTTTTATATAGCCTAAGATGGAATGTAAAAATGATAGACACACTTTTTTGATCCCTCATTGGTTGATACTTCTAATATATCATAGTTAAAAAAATATCTTTGTTATTTTTGGGAGTGCTTTTGGAGTTAATTTATTTCCATCAGTAGTGGTCAGCACAATGCCAGTTTAAGAACCTTGAAATACTAAAAAACTTCTACATCTGTTTATTTAAATGAAAACCTATAAGCATTCACTTAGAATTACCTAAAACAATAACATTTATTGACAGGGGCGTAACATGACTAGGGCCCAGGACATGAGGGGGGCCCATTGAGATTCC
This sequence comes from Bostrychus sinensis, assembly GCA_020698575.1. Taxonomy (NCBI): domain Eukaryota; kingdom Metazoa; phylum Chordata; class Actinopteri; order Gobiiformes; family Eleotridae; genus Bostrychus; species Bostrychus sinensis. The sequence continues at coordinate 6,762,498 of CM036257.1, read as the reverse complement.
TTAACTCTAATCAGTATGAGTGGGTTGTGTACAGTTTGGGCTATAAATTACACTGCAGGCATGGCTCCATTTCAAGGTTTAAAATGTTTGATATAATTTCTTCACAACATTTACTTAATGCTTAGTAATAAACAATAATAAACCTTTTATGGCACTGACGTGTTATGGACCTTGTAAAGAAACGATTAGTTAACTCAGTACAGTGAACTTTTTATAGCTTAAAAGTATTATATGTGGACAAATAGGCTTAGGGCCCATAATGAGAACCTGCACTGGGGCCCCTTATAACCTTATACCACTGTGTATTGACTACAGACTTCATGAAAGTCTGAAAGTTGAATGCTATGGTAATATTGTCAGCTCTCAGTTTCTTCTATGCTAACATGAAAAAGGTCATTTTGTCTGGGGTGGGGCTGTGGGCGTTGACTGGTGATTGGCCTGTGGGGGAGGGGCGATGAAGAGTGTGAGGAGGACCCTTGCTTGGGGCCCCCCTTGAGTCACCACTACACCACTTGCAACATGTTCTTCATGTTTCACTAACTCACAAGCTCAAATGCTCCGGGAAAAACCATCTGGTGGAGATTTTTCTGCTGAGTTGTGGAGACAGACCCATGGCGGCACTCTGTACGTTTACTGCCATTTATATGAGACCTGGAGACACTCATCACAGGATTACAGTATTGACCATTTTAGTCTGTCTCCTATTCTTTTGTGGAAATTCATACTGTCTTCTTAAGTAAACTACTGTTCAAAGTTTCTTTTAGTCAGACAGGAGTGTTTGTTTACCTGCTTTACTAGTTTCGGCTACTTTCTGTAGCCTTCGTCAGAAGCGTCACGTGATGTCGCTGTGATGGTCCTGGAGAGGGTGTCAGACAGTAGGGGGCGCAAGCTTTCCCTACTGTCTGACAAAACAACATAAGCAGCCTACAAGACACGTCACAGCGACATCTTCTGACGAAGGCTACAGGAAGTAGCCGAAACTAGTAAAGCAGGTAAACAAACACTCCTGTCTGACTAAAAGAAACTTTGAACAGCTGTCTCCTATTGTTTTTAAACCATGCACCAAATTCAAAGTAGGCCATTAGTCATTTAACCCAAGGCATTCTATCACACAACTACCTACTGAGAAGTGAGAGACTTTTTGTAAAGCCATAAATTACATGTTTATGTGCAGAGTAAGTGATTGTTTCAAAAGTGTTTTTAGTTGTTTGTTCACAAAACAATTATATCACGCCTTGATTTTTTTTTTTTTTTTAGAATTTAGAGTACCATGACCTCTTCCTTTATTCTCAGTCAACATATTTTGTCCCATTGTAAATCTGACATGAAATAACATGGTTCCTCCCTGGTCTGTTTGGCTCTTGTTGCATTGGTTAGTGGAGGTTCTGGTTCTTCCTGGTCCCTGTGGTGAAAAGTAAAAGTACTTAGTTGCTTTACTTAAGTGCAACTTCCATGTATTTTACTTAAGTCGATTTTACAAGAGGTAATTTTTACTTCACTACATTTTAAAATTGGTTTACTTTACTTTAAAAAAAAACTTTCAAAATGACTTGTTGCTGTGCACTTACCTGAATATAAAGCAGTACTCTGTAGAAACATCAGTATAGACAGGTTAGAATATGTACCCCACTGGTTTTATCATCTTATTAGACTAATCAGCATGATTCTTATAACTGCTCACATTTAATACATCACTTAGTTGTAGAATTGGACTTAAAATATTTACCTCTTTTGTGAACATTTTACAAGTACTGAAAGTGTTTCTGACACACAGATAATACCTGTTACCATTCTGCTGTGCTGATTCCTGCATGCACACACACATGCACATGTTTAGTAAGCATGGGTGTATGTATGAATGTGCATTGTGAATATACATGGTTATGCCAAATTTTAAACATTGTGTTAGTTCTGCTTGATAGTTGCATGCATGCACACATACATGCATACGTGCATACTGTATGCATGTGTACAAAAACAACTACTTGAGTAATGTCACTGCTGTATTGTATGTAGGTGTAGTTATCTACTCTCTACCCTTAAGAAGGTAGAAGTACACACGTTTGCACTTCATCCTACTCTGTTTGAGCACTGTAAAACTTAGTTTTGATGCATTTCAAAATATATGCATAAATATATGTCTTTTGCTTAAACAAACAAAAGAAGTGACCTAAGGTGAGTACTTTAATACATTTGCTTAAAATGTACATGTGGTTCTTTTATTTGAGTACATCTTAGCTCCTTTACTTGTACTTTTACTTCAGTAAAGAAACTGAGTACTTCCTCCACCACTGCCTACTTCACTGTCTGGCATGTTCACTTCACCACTCCAAGCCCACAGAGAGTGATGCAGAGCACAGGAAGCCAAAACAATGTCATCCACTTTGATATTGTCTTGGATGTTTATGGTGGTTGGGACGAGTACTCAAGATCACAAGACACTGGTCTGAAGGGGCTGGTGGTAGACTTTAAGAGGAAGAGGACATCAGGGAGCCCATCACCACCCCGGGCCAGGAGGTGGAGGTAGTGGACCACTACAAGAACCTGGGAGCTCATGTGAGCAGCAGACTGGACTGGAGGGACAATAGCAACGCTGTATACATGAAGGGCATGAGTAGACTCTACTTTCTTTGGAAGCCTTTTTCAAGAGTGCTATGTGTGCAACCAGGTTACTGTGACACATTTTTCTTTGTGGCTTAATAAATAAATATGTTATAACATATAATAACAACTGCTTCTCCAATTAGTAATATTACTACTAGCCTATTAGTCAGTGGCATAACTTGGTAATGAGGGGCCCCAGTGTATGTTTTAAGAATGGGCCCTAAAAATTTGAAGTACATTAAGCTCATTTATTATTTACAGTTTAATGCAAAAACAGGTGCTACAGGCCGTATAGTTTTACACTAATGAAATTTATTCAATTTATTAAGGGACAATTTTACAACTTTTTTTTTTTTTTACATTTTTGTTTTGAATAATCTTAATTTTTTTTAAAGACACATTGAACTAAAGAAACGTATAGTAGGCCTATATATTCTGGTCTTACATTTTGTAATAATTTAGTACATTTTATTTACATTTTTTAAGTTCTATAACAAAGTATGCTGTGCTGGCCTGCTCGTATTTATTATGAATATTCTAAACCCAGACATGACAAGAAATGTACCCTACAAGAGCTCTTATGGACCCCTAAACCTCCTGGGCCCCATGGGCAAGTTGCACTTGCCGCACTGCCTGATGTTATGCCCCCGCTACTACTGCCAGTACCAGCTGATCCCACGACCTTTAAATGTTTTGTTGTTTTTTATATTATTAATATTATTATCATTTAAATTGAATGGAAAGAAAGTATTATTTTCTTCAAAATGTAGTTAAATACAAGTAAAATGTATTCCAGAAAGTACATTTTGTTTCAAGTAAAGGACGTGATGGGTGATTCTGTATCACATAAATAGCATACATTTACTTTACTAAATTCTTTTCCTTGATTGTTATCAGGCAACAGTAAAATCTCTGCCATAATACAGTAGCCTATTAGTCATATTTGGCATGAGAGGGCGCCAATGATAACACAAGCTGAAGTGAAATGGTTTGCCCGTCTGAGTGAATCCCGCACAACACTGCCCTCTTGAGGAGCACACCGTAAACATCCCAGTCAACCCAGGAGACGCTCCTCAGCGCACTCACTCCTTCCCAACACTTTCCTCTCTCTGCTCCTTTCGCTCCATCCCCGGCTCGGTCTGTCGTATTCCTCCACACTTTTTCTCTAACCTTAACATGAACTGGAGCTTTACTGTTTCCCTTTTTCGCTCGGTTTCGACCGCGTTACCTCCAAATCACCGCTGCCTTTGTTCGGATATGCTTTTAAATATTAACAAGTTGTCATGTCATCTCTGACTGGAAGAGGAGAGAGGTTTCCCGGCTTGGTCAGAGGAGCACATTGGGTAAGTCGTTCGTCATAGGCTACTTTAATTTTACACTAGTTGATAACAAGCTGTTGCTACTAAAAACACTTGGGCGTGGTTACAAATGCCCGCTAATTTCATTTTTTAATTGTGCGTAAAACCACTTTCCCCCCATCCTTGTCCCCAAAATCCAAGGACGCGCAGCAAGTGCAGCATCACGGTGACTTTTCCACGCTGCGTCCAGCTCCGGAGGGATCCAGAGGCGACCCACTTCGGAATACTAGTATGTGCCAGAGAGCGTCCTACAAGTCCCTGCCTGGATACGGAGCGGGGGAGCGCGTGGGCAATATGTCATCATACGGAACGGGGACGCTGTGTAGGAGCACGGTGACGGCGCTGACCGGATTCGGGAGGGCTGAGAGGAAAGTTACCTGTTGTGACAAGTGCTCGGCTACACTGCTGGGACTGAAGAAACAAGCTCTGAGCCTGGCAGTGCATCAACAGTTTTCATGCAAGGTCAGTAGCATGATTAATTACTCGCATTAAGGGGGATACGTTCTGCAAAATCGACTTTTTCCTTTAGCTTTCTAACATGTTATATTTTGTTCCCTTATCAAAAACATACCTGGAGTTGTGCTTTGTTTCATTCACGCCTGTTTAAGTAATTCTGTATTCTCTGGCGCTGCTTTTCGGAGGCTTCAGAACACTCAGTTCCACAAACCCACGCCTCTCTCACAAACCCCCACCCACTCCAGGAAGCACTGGCCATTTAACAAGCCCTCTACATTCAGTCTGCTCTCATTCCATCCATTCGTCCATCCATCTTCTTCCACTTTATCCAGGGCTGGGTCGCGGGGGCAGCAGTCTAAGCAGGGATGCCCAGACTTCCCTCTCACCAAACACTTTGTCCAACCTGCCCAGGCTCTCTTTCATTTATCCAAAAAAGGTGTATCAGTACTTGTGGCAAAATGTAAAAAAATGGCTTTAATTTAAAGCGCAACTATTAAACTTGCTCTTTTCTTTCATTGCATTTTCCTCTACAGAGCTCCACTTACATTTCAGAATAACGCGCTATAGTCCAGTTGACTCCTGTGTGTGTGTGACCCCTTGCTCTACTTGACTCTTGTTTTCTCCTCACATCCGTACAATGGTTTCCTCTGCCTTTTGGCCGCTCTGCCATGACCAACCTGGAGCAATACTAGCTTGTTGTTATGGTTAACCAGGATGTGTTTCTTTCTCGTGAGACCTGAGACTTCAGGGATACAAGGTCTGTGATCCTATTCTTTCAAGGCTGGCCAAAATATGCCGGGGGGGGGGGGGGGGGTACAGGAAGCTTCATTCACCCTGCAACCCTGACTCCAAAGTTGTTCACGTTTATATCATTAGACATGTAAAATGTGCAGTTCATTTTCTTGCTTTAAAAAAATCTTTTTATATTCTTTTTTCATTGACCCATTTTTTATCATCTACCTCTGACCTCACTATTGATACCAAATATTCATATTTTTTTCTAATTATTTTAACCCCTTAAATGCCAGGTTTTTGTGATAATGCTGCCCTGTTTTGGCCTGAAAAAAAAGTTATTTTCAAAATAATAAATGCAAAGTGGATTTTTTTGTGATGAATTATTACACCCTGTGGCAGGTCAACAATTAGAAGCAACATTGATATTCATGCATTTTGTGTAGTGTTAAATGCCACTAATTGTGTTTTACCAAATATTCATATATTTGTAAAGATTTAAGTCCTTTATATCACAGGTTTTTGAGACGATGTCACCAGGTCTTCAGGTGACAGAAGCATCATCTCATTATATCCTCAGATCATATTTCACCATGTTTCTGGTGGCATTGTCTCAAAAACCTGGGGTTGGAAGGGCTTAAATCATATGAATATGTATATGTATATGAATGTTTGGTTTCAATAGTTAGCAGAGATGTAGTTGATTCTAAAAATCAATGTTGCGACTAATTGTTGACCTACCCCAAGCTTGATGGAAATAACAAGATCATATAAAAACTTACTATCTCACCAAAAATTATGGTATTTGCATACCAGGTAAACACAGGTAAAATGAACAAAACTGAATGAATATGAAAATGTGCACAACAGTACTTGGGTTAATTAAACGAGACCTATTATGCTGTTTTTCAACCTTTTTGAAATAAATTTGGACACCTGGACCACATCACAACACAACATAAAACTCAGAGAAGTCGACTTAGCAGAATAGGTCCCCTTTAAGGTAAAAAAGTTCCATGGTTCCTCAATAAAACATCATAAATATCAACATAGCTAACTGAAATACACACATCCTAACTTATATTGGCTTCTGCTGATGGTTTATCTGCTCACTACTCCACCTACTGGTGATTATTGGGTGTTTTGAGTTCCAAAGAACAGCCCCAGTCAAGCCTAATATTGAACTGTCTGCACTTTACTCCAAACAAATTGCAATAATAATTCTATTGGAGATATTTCCGGCCCTCATTTAAGACAATAAAAAGGTGTTTATTGTTCATGGGGGAGTGTTGATGCTGCCTTTGAGAGTCATGTCCACCAAACATCCATCACCCATCACCCATCCATGCACAAACTCATTCCACGTGGTTTCAAATGGGCATGAATATTTCATCTGGACATCTCTGTGTCATCTCCAGCGTCCCGTCCTCAGAGTAAAGACGTTTTATTTTAGTCTTCCTAAGAGAAAAAAGGGGGCCTGGGTTCACCATAGTGTTTTAGACCACAGGCCGGAGCAGCGCAGTGTTTGAGAGATAATGCTATCTTGTGGCTACAAAGATGGTCAGTGGAAATCTGATAAGCCAGCCAGGCTTTTGCACTTTTTATTGATCTGCCATTTTTCAAAATGGCTCCATGTTGAGTATATCATCTCTTTATATGGGCGCATGGTCTGGGTAAGATGGAAAAGTCTTCACAGCGTCTACAGTAGCCGCCATCTGGTCGCTCGAATATTTATATCCAGATGGGCCACAAGTTAAAGGAAGGATGAGGGTAGGACCATCCAAAATGCCTGCACCCTCGTCTGTAGGGGACTACTACTCAATGGAAGTATAAAATTATTGTAAATCATATGCTGTACTTATCTATTATTAAGAATTAACAGATTATCTCTTCATCATGGCACCTGTTAGTGGGTGGGACATATTAGGCAGCTAGTAAACATTCTGTCCTCAAAGCTGATGTGTTAGAAGTAGGAAAAATGTGTAAGGGCTGGGACATACCAACCCAACCCCCAACCGCTGTCAGAAGAGGCACGGCAACTGCTCACCTCACGTCTGTCTCTCCTGGTCGTCACTAAAAGTGGCTACAGACACACCGAAGTGACTCACACCCACTTTTGTCGCAGTTTCTGCACATGTGCAAGACGTAATAACTATTTTCAACAGCACTAGTCACTAAACTCTGCTGAGAAAAAGCTTCTAGAAATAAACCTTCACAACACTCAACTGTTTCACTCAAGTATTTGTCTATGAATAATAATCATACATGCTATATTAAACACTTTATTTCAGAAATGAATAAAACTGACTGTTTGCCAAAGAGGGAGGCTAATATATTTTTGTCTGTACAAGGCTACAAACTAAGCTAACTGCAGCACATTAGAGTCACAGATGTGGGGAAACAATGAACTGTTAGTTTGATAAAAAGTTCCTTATAGTTAAATGCTAATCATGAGCTTTATGACAAATTGCGAATGGAATACATGGCCAATCAATGCTATGGCTGCTAAATTATGGAAAAAACAATAATCTCGATTAATTTAGTCATAATTGAAATCCTGATTATTCAACAATTATTCAATAACTAAAAAAGAAATGCTGTTTTTTTTTTTACAGAACAATGTAAAATATATTCTTTTCACACAAATAAATAAAATGCAAAATATAAAATCAACCAAGTTTGCTAAACTGCTAAACACAGTTCAAAGTTAGTGTAATTAATTGTTTTTTCTCGACTATATAATTTTTGTAATCATTGGGTGTAATAACTGAAACTGAAATGCGATTATTTGCACAGCCTTAATCAGAACATTCCTTTCATGTCCAACTGTCTCTCTCTCTCTACGTCCGATGGTGGAGAACACACCAAACAGACTCATGTACCAAACGGCCGATTATCAGCCCCGGTGTGCCTTAGCCTTAAGCATTTGAGTGAGTTTGACAAGGACCAAATTGTGATAGCTAGAGATGACAGGGTCAGAGCAACTCCTTGTGTAAGGGGCTGCATATTGCATATCAGGTAGGTGGTCATAATGTTATGCCTGATAGGTGTATGTACTGTATTTTGTAAAGTCTCCATGTGGTCACAGTTTCAGCACTTGGCAGTTGAAATGTCCTTGTTTGGAGTGGTAAGTGTGAACCATAGTATTCCTCAGAGGCACTATGGGTCACTGGCTCTGTGTTGGCAGCTCGCACCATTGATCGACTGGACAGGAGCACTCAGGAGGGAGAGCTGTGAGGCTGACAAAACAGGACTGGATGTCTTTATCCCTACATATTATATGATAAACTTGTCAAGCCTCTGATGTCAAACAAAACTATAAAACATTTAAACAACTTTTGGCATTGAAATGTACAAATTCCACAAGTAAACTGTGTATTATTATGTGCAAAAACATTGAAAAATATCTCCTAATTCAGGGGAAGATACTATATCTTTTGATACCATATCTCACAATGATAAAGAATCTACTACAACTAATCATTTGTGCATTTAGTGAGTGAAGTTAGTATGTTCTAAGGCTGGGATGATACTCTTTTGTCACACTACATTACTATGACGATATGATTTGTATTGTGATTTTCATATAGGCCTATTGCAATACAACAAGTATTGCTCAGTGTTATAAATTACTGTAATATTTTCTCCTTAAAGGGGTTATATTCTGCAAAATCAACTTTTTGGAGCTTTCTACTATGTTATAATGTTGTTCCCTCATCAAAACCCCTCCCCCACTCCAGGAAGCACCGACTAATCAAGAAACCCTCAACACCCAGTCTGCTCTCATTCATTTGTCCAAAAAAGCTCTGTTTCCACTGATTCTTCACAGCTATTTTTATTTTTGTAGAAAAATGATGTCATGCAAAAAGTTTAAGGAAATTAAAAGCTCTTTTTCTATGGTTTTGTTCAAAGAGAGAGCTGCACTCTGCTGCCCTCTGCTGGTCTCTTTACCTCTTTATGACAGTAGTATAGTTGCTGGAATTGCTTTCTTTCAAACACATAATGTTTATAAAGGTTGTAAAATATGCAGTGCTGTTCTAGTTGTGACCAAGATTGGTTTTAAAGTAGTATTTAGGAAAACTTTTATTTGCCAGACCAAGTGCAGAGCTGCTCTCTACAGTCCTGGAAGAATTCTTGATTGCTTTTGACTATGAAAGCAGAGCAACACTGTAACCATTATTATGCATGACGTCATAAAAGTATTGAAAGCATGGATATGGGGTAAAGTATCAATATTTAGTAGAACATTTGCAAAATATTACAATATATCACAAAGCAATTTTTGTCCTAGCTCTATCTTTGGTCCATATCTCAAAATGGTAAAGCACTCTAACACCATAAACCTACATGGAAATTAATTAATTAACAAAAATGAATTTGTCTTTTGCCTATAATAAAAATCGAAAACATTTTAATAAAAATACAAATCTGTATATATAAACACTCTTAGTTAACAGCATTTTTCACACCCCACTAAAACTTATGCACAGTACTGTTTTATTATTTCCTCAGAATAATGTTGTGACTAGATACACTGCAGCATGTTTCCCTGCAGCAGAAGTGTGTTTTGCTTACATGCTGTCCTAAAATGATAGCTGTGGTATTAATCAATAGGCCCGAGCCCATGATTACTCTGCTAAGTGCTAAGATTGCCTGCCGCGCCTCGCCATGACTCACTTTACATTTGCTCAATGATCCGTCTTGTTATTCTCAGCAAGAAATTAGACCCAGTGTCATGTCTTTCAAAGATGTTAAAATATAATAAAATAGCACACTGAATAAGGAAGACAGGAAAGGGATAACAGCATACCCAAAGAATTCAGCAAATACAAATACATATTGACCACTGGGGAAGACAGACAAGTCAAGAATCCAATAAAAGAGAAAAGAACAGTCCACTGGCCAGAGAGGAGAAAACAGTCTTAAAACTGCAGCATTTGTGGTTGAAAAGTTGAAATGTGTGCAAGTTTAAGCATAAAAACAAGAAAAACATTTAAGATCCAACTCATAAAAGGTTCCCTGTTATACTAAATCGTCCTTTTTTTTGAGTAATCCTCTGTGCTGAAGCCGTTCTCAAGAGCTGGAAACGCTTGAGTCTCAAGGAAGTGCTCCTGTGTGTTTCTAAAGCCCACCGTTACCAAACTCATTCTGATAATCTCAGCTCTTAAATTGCTGTCACTATAAAGCTGTTAGCGTCATCTTACCAACCTAAGTGCTAAGTAACCATTTTATGCTCTGTCCATTCCCCACCATTGCCAGCAGGAGGCAACAGGCACCAGTTCTCTGCAAAGTCAAAGTAACAGTTCCCCAAAAATAATTTTCCATACATTATTTTAAGTTATAAAACGTGAAATACTAATGCAAAAGTTATTTCAAAAAGCCTGAAAAAAGCATAGCATGTCCCTTTAAATGTTCATTTGAAATAATAGCCCTGATCTGATGGTCAGCTCCATCTGTCAGTTCCAATCTGAGGATACACTGACAAAATATTGTGGTCCATTCTTAAAACTCTTTGTCCAGCTTAACATTACAGCTGAGAAACATATCTTACAAAGCCCTTAGCCTAATATGCTAATCATATATGCTAATTGATACATTAAATAAAAAGGCAAAGCGCTGATACATATTTTATCAGCCCAAAATGCCAAAGATTTGAATTCTACCACAGTCAAACGGCATTGTTGTGTGCCCATTATGCTCTCCCCATTCTCTAACGCAATGCGCCACTTCTACAGATCCTTGCAGCATTTTGCAACTCCATTACTTCACAGAGCGCACAACTCGCTTTCCCCCTTCATCCCACCGTGAGTCACTCTCGTGTTTTTAGAGAAACATCTGCACTGCTCGTCTCCTTACATCTCTGTCTCTCTCATGCGTGTTGCGTACCTCTCAGTTCATGTGCTGAACTCTGAGTTCAACTCAAACAGAAACTGAGCTAAACTAAATCCATGGTGTGTCCCAGCAGAGGACAGAGAGATGTGGGCTGTAGTTTGCTCAGTAAAAGTGAGTAAAGCAGTCCATCTAAGTTCAGCAAAATACATTACTGCAGCACTACCAAAGGAAAACATTAAAATGCATTGCTGTTAGATTCAAATATAAACTTGTCTCTTGATTTTGCCCACATTCTAGGTGTCCTCCTTTTTGAAAACCAAAATATGGTCACCCTAACGTTATGGGATATATCTGACAACAAAAGCTATTCTATAATTGGACAAACATATTTCAATCACATTCAGTTATTTATGTGAAAGCCTTTAAAACAAATTTTATGGTAATTTTAATTAGTTGTGTCGTTTAGATAGTTATTCACTTTTTGTGCTTGTAAACATCTCTCCTTTCATTCATTGCAGGACTCCAGTGACCTCTCATTGTTCCTCCATGACAACCTGCGTGTCCACAGCCGCCCCACAGACTCCTGGGATCACGGTGAGTGTAGCACCTGTGGAACCAACCTGAACCAGCTCAAACAAGAGGCCATCTTCCTGGCTCTCAACCGCGGCCAAACCCCTGCTACTCGGGCCCCTTTTGAAACCACCTTCACCTCTGCATCTTTACTGGGACAACTGGACTCCACTTTGACGCGATATGAGGACCGGCCTTCTCGAGATTTTAGCAGGACGTTGCACCAGTTCCGTAGCAGAACGCACAGCCCTCTCCGCGCCCACAGCCCCCAGAGCCCCAGGCCACCCTCCAGCCCCAAGACGCCTCAGCGGACCCCCCAGACGCTCAGGAAGAGGGGTCCCAAAAACCCCCATCCCGACATGGACCGCTGGGTGGAGGAGCAGAAACAGCTGGTGTCGTCTAAATCAAATGCCCCGCACTCTCGCCATCAGGTAAAAGCTTCACTCTATCACTAAATCACACATAACACTTCCTCATGCGTGCGCCCCCTTTTAACAAGCTATCCCGCTAAAGTACATCTTTACGGGTGTCGGCGAAGCGGTGATTCATGGCAGCTAATCAGAGCCTATTTAGCTGCAGCGGCTGTGTGGACGTTGTTTAAAAGTACTTTTGCTAATGGAATGGAATTGGGTCATGATTTACCCTTGTCATAAAAAAGCAGCCAGTCAAAAAGCACTTGTGATCAATATGGGGGATGGTCATATTTAACAGAGACAGCCGCTGAGATATGCATTACTGTGATGGAAGCGCCTGCCCCCCAGTCCCCAATAAAAAGGTTACAAACCCATCCAAGGTGAAGGAAAGCTCTGTACTAATCTATTATGTCCAGCTGTTGTGGGACAGATTGAACTTATTTGAAGATAGAGACCAAACCATTGCTGCCCATTGACTTTAAATGTGGAGGTCTACTCCTGTACTCCTGTGTGTGTATATATATATATATATATATATATATATATATATATATATATATATATATATATATATATATATATATATATATTAGGGCCGGGAATCGATTAAAACAAATTACCTAATTATCGCAAATCTGAAAAAAATTAATCGCGATTAATAAGTACCAGTTATTAATCACGATTAATTATATTTTGAATTAACCTTCACATACTTTACTGTAATCTTGTGCAATGCAAACAAAACTTGCAAAGAAAATAAATGAATAGTCTCTTTGAGACCTGTAACTCAGACAAAGTTTGCCTAAATAAGATACAACCAACAAATACAAAACTTACCTAAAAAAGCATGTGTAATCTCTTTTAGAACTTTAACAAAAATAAGTGTAATTCTTCAATTAATAACAATTGTTGTGGTTCACAACAGTGTAAATACTATGAACTGTGTTACTCCAGTGGTAATTGAACTCATCCTTGCATAGACTGCACATAACTTTTGTTTTGTCTTTATTGCTGTCTGGTGACGATTTGAAGCAGAATTGTCCATTTAGCAATGTGTCTTTTTGGTCACTCATGTTGCTTTAGCTCGTTCACTTGTTGCATTAGGCTCGTTCCAGATGAACTGCGCCTCGCCTGGATTGTGAACGAGAGTGCACGGCCGCAATGAGAGGAGGGGAAATACGCCTGTACTGAAGTCGGACAGTTTGTGGCTCAGATCACGCACCATCACGCCCAAAATCCACTTCTCGCATGTGTTGGTTTATCCAGGTCAAAACTGTAACTTTAGTCTGCATAAAAATAAAAAAAAGAGGCGGGGGAAGAAGGAGAGGAGGGCAGTGAAGTGTCGTGCGTTACGTTTCTGATCAGCACTAAACTCAGATCCAATCACCTGTCTGTTCACCGCTGACAGGTGGGCGTTTTCCCATCATGCACTGAGCCGTGCAGCCTCCGCAGTTGCTCCTGATGAACTGCGGCGGCTCAGGCGCTGGTCTCGTTTGGATCTCACGGTGACCGTCGCACTTGTGGCATCAGAGCAAGTCGGAAACAAGTCGGACACAAATCTAACCGGCGTGCACTGTGCACAGACCGACTAAGTCTGGCTCATCTCGAACGCGCCTGATGGATGGAAACGGAAATGTGTCGTCTTCTACACTCGCCTGGAAGACCCATGGCGTGTTGTTGCCTAGGGCTGGGACTTTAACACGTTAATCACAATTAATTAATTACAGAGAATTAATGCGTTAAAAAAATTTTACGCAATTAATTGCACTTTTTTTAGTGACCTAGTTTCTGGCACTCAGTAACCACGGCTGGACATCCACACTGACCAAAACACCAAATGTGAGTGGATTTCAGCTGTGAACAGTTGGATAATGTACCTACAGATTACACTACAGGTAACTGCGGGGTCGAGGTCGGCCGCCTCCATGCAACCAGCGTCACTTTTCTTTCACTTTCAAACGCGCTGCTTCAGGACGCCGCTCATCATCTCTCTGATCACTCTCACAGCTGACTGACGCACACAGGGGACAGCTGTCTGTTTGGTTCAGATGCGAAGGACAGAGGAGAGATCCACGCGAAGGTCACACGCGGAGCACAGGAGGAGAGTCGAGAGAGAGGCGCGCTGCGTGTTACTACTGCATGGGAGGTGGAGATTGAGGCACAAACGCTGATTACTGCCTTGTTTGACTGCGGTGTTTGTTTGAAATCAAGTTAAAAAATGCCAGAACATACAAATAAGCTCCTATATTTTATTTCTGACATATAAATATTGCTTTTTGATAAAAATGTGATTAATCGCGATTAATTAATTACAAAGCCTGTAATTAATTAGATCAATTTTTTAAATCGAGTCCCACCACTAATATACATAATATATATATATATATATATTAGTGGTGGGACCTTTGGAGTCTCTAAAGTCTCCCCTTCTGCCTCTCCTGCTGTCCCCCTGCTTCTGTTGCTGCTCACTTCTCTCTCCCTTATATGACTATTTAAAAAGTTATGGGAAGTAAATAACTTGCTTTTGATCATTTTTCAAGTAAAACATCATTGACACAATCTGAAAACACCGCATTGTTGCCGATAGCAATAAATACCCATGCGTATATTTAACAGGCTACCATAATTAACGGTTGTAAGACTTGGTTTGTTTCTCAGTGAGTCCTGGGCCGATCTATATGAAACAAACACTGTTAGGAAGCTAAAGGTCTGCTCTGTCAAGACCACTGGGTCTCTGTACTCTTCCTGTACTCTGTCCTGCGACACATCCCCGCCCCCTGCCTGGTGTCACAGCTGCACTTTGTACGGAGAGAAAGAAAGAGAGACAAACACACGGCTGCTGATGGGACCCGGCTCTGTGAACTGGCTCTTTTGTGACTGACCCATAACTTGCGTTAACGCGTGTTAAATTATTATTAATTATCAGCGTTAATTAATTAATGCGTAACGCAATAATAACGTGTTAACATGCCCAGCCCCTAGTTTTTTTTTTGACCGGAAATGACACTGGCTTCTCCCAAAAGATAATAAGTCAATGTGCAGGAGGTATCATTGTGGGGGAAAAAAAATTCTCAGCTTTTTTTTTTACATTTGAACAAAAAGTGGCATGTCCAAAATTATTCATACCCTTTGCAAAACTGTCACAGTCTAAAGGAAAAGCCAAAGTTCTATACCATTCCAAATAGTCCATGCTCTTCTAAAGCATCCTAATTACCCTGATTCATTGGAAATAGCTGTTTTAATAAACACAGCAGGTGAAAAACAGAAGCTCTCTGCTGTTGGTTTGTGGACAGTCATGGCTAAGACAAAGGAGCTCTCTGAGGACCTTTGCGCATTGTGGCTGCTCACAAGTCAGGAAAGGGCTATAAGACCATATTCAAATGTTTTTTTAAGATCCAGTGGCTACAGTGCAGTATTATTAAAAAATGCAAGATGTTCTTGCACCGTGACAAAACTCAGAGGACGTGGTCGGAAGCCAAAAGTGACACCTGTGCTGGCCAGAAGAATAGTGAGAGAGGTAAAAAAGAATCCAAGGATCACCACCAAGGCCATCCTGATGAATCTGGGCTCTGCTGGTGGCAACATCTCCAGGCAGACAGTCCAGCACACACTGCAAACCGTTGGGTTCCACGAATGCAGACCACGGAGGACACCACTTCTCCAGATAAGGCTCAAAAAAGCCTGCTTGGCCTTTGCAAATGCTCATCTGGACAAAGGAGAAGACTTCTGGTCTTCTGTTTTATGGTCAGATGAAACAAAAATTGAATTGTTTGGCCACAATGATGTATCCTTCATTTGGCGTAAAAAAGGAGAAGCCTTCAACCCTAAGAACACCATCCCCACTGTCAAACCTGGTGGTGGGAACCTAATGTTTTGGCAGTGTTTTTCAGCTGCTGGACCAGGGAACCTAAGCATGATAATGACCCAAAACACACAGCAAAAGTGGTGAAGAAATGGCTAGCAGACAAAAACATTAACGTTTGGCCGTGGCCCAGCCAGAGTCCTGACTTCCAATTGAGAATCTGTGGAGGGAGCTAAAGATCAGGGTGATGGCAATGAGACCCTCAACCTGAAAGAGCTGGCGCTCATTGCTAAAGATGAATGAGCAAAAATACCAAGGAGACATGCAAAAAGCTGGTCAGCAATTACAGGAAGCATTTGATTGCTGAAATAGCCAATAAAGGCTTTTCTATTGATTATTGAGAAGGGTATGAATAATTTTGGACATGCCACTTTTTGTTCAAATGTAAATAACAGCTGAGAAGTATTTTTTCCACAATGATACCTTGTGTACATCGTCTTATTATCTTTTGGGAGAAGCCTGTGTCATTTCTGGTCAAATTAATTGGTTGAATAAAAGTTACTTTAAGTCAGAATTTTGTCAGTGGTATGAATAATTTTGGGCTTCACTGCATATACTGTGCGATTTATACAGTCTTACAAGATTTATAGAGGTCACACTGCATGACATGGAATGCATAAAATCGTAAACTATGGGTTCTTCACACTGTGCGGGGTTTGAATCATTGCTACAGCTGAACTCAGTCCCGCCAGATTTCAGGAACTGCACATTTAAGTCATCATAGCATGCATTTATATGGGTGGAAAAATGAATAAATCAAAAGAAAAAAAGGAAAAAATGTGGTCACGATTGTGTCTGGGAATTGTTGTTGTTATGTGGATGCACTGACAGTTTTCTATTTGTCTTACGTCTAACAGAAATTGTAGGTTTGGTCGCACGACCGATGATTTTTGCCACTATTAGGAATCTTTAGTCTGAGACAGCTGAAATTGTGCAGTGTATAAATATACAAGATATTAAACTACTCATCAGGTATCATAAAAAAACAAACACAACAGGTAAAACCCAACCAAAAATACATTTGGATGCTAGCACATGCTAATGCTAACGGTAGTCTACAACTGCTAGAGCCTGTACACAGCTCACAGAAATGCATTTGTTCAAGTTGACAATTCAAATGCTCATTGTGGTAGGTTTCTATTGATATTTTAGTGTCAAACATAAAAAAAAAAACATTTAAAAAGGAAGATAAGGCAATATTTTTATGTTTTTTTGTGTGATAGACAATGCATTTAAGTGTGATAGAAACAACCAAAATAAAGAAAGCCCAAAATTGTGAGCCAAGACGAAGAATTTCTTTTTAAACAGCTTATTACAAGTAAAACCAAAAATAGGAAAAATGCCTCTCAGTGCTAGCTAGTACCACTGCAAATGGTACTTTTGCCTGTGAGATTCCATCTTCAAAGACGCAGAAAGACACTGAACAGACACATGGAATGAACAGAGTGATTATATTCAAGCTAACTATGCCATAACAACATTATGTATCATGCAGAGTCAGAGGCAATATTATTTTGCTATATATAGGTTATCCACATGTCTCTCTTGTTTTGACAGCCTGCTGCATTTTTACAGTAGATACAATATTGCCTGTATGGATACCTCTTTTGACATGTTAGTTAGTTAATCAGTTGCAATAAAAGTAATTCTTGGCCATATGTTTATTGTGATTGCTCATACATATATACATACATATATAAATTATACATTGGCATTATAATGCCAATGTTATTTTCCCATACACTATGCATTGTCTCTGCATTATCCATTAGCTGTATCAGTCTTGAGCGCATTTGTGTGATTAATCCGATATTCATAATTGTCTCATCCAATCATATTCAACAATAACAATAGGGCAATCTTGAATGGGATGCAAAATGATGCATTATAGTCCAGACTGGGCTAAAGTAAGAGTGGATCAATATTGTTCTATGCAGATTAAATCAGACAAATGCATTACTCTAAAAACAAAATGATGCCAGACAGAAGAATATTAAGAGTTTAAGGTGGGAGGCAGGACTGTACAGAAGAATTGAATTGTGGTTTGGGGCTTGAGGAAGAAAAGATAACAGAGAATAGGAGCAAAAAGAGGCACTGTAATGAAATACTGAAGAATAAATATAGAAAATTCTACAGTAGAAATGTGAGAAATACTGTAGAAGCAAGTGACATCAGATATATTCAGTGTGTACCCTTGGCTATAGCACACTGTCTCTGTTCACTTTTTTCAATAAGCCTTCCTATTTTACAGCAATGGCTCTAATTGGCATACATGCAAGTATAGTAGCCTACAGTGGCCAACATTGTTTTCTTGTCTCAAATAACCACAGACATTGATGCAGATTTACTATAAGCACTAGACTGCTGATGCACTGTTATAGCCTAGCTGTAGTCTGTGTGGCTCTGTGATGATGCCGGTTAGCTGGGTCATGAGGAGTCCAATGGCCAATGTCTGGGCTGAAAATGAAGTCACTGCACCGGTAAGGAAGAGCTGCAGTCTATTGAGTCTGGAATGGCTGCTGAAGTCTGGCGTCTGAAGTGATCATTTAGGACAAGCATGTTAAAAACGATGCATTATTAAGGGTGTGTTGGCTGAGGTTCTGGGTGCTATGGCGCTCTTGGCTAGCTGCTAAACATGTCTGACGCCTGGTTTGGCTGAGCCTGACTGACTGAGCCTTTGTTCACATTTTTGTCCCATTTGGAAGAAAAGGGACATTCAAAAAGCTCTTTATTTGGAGGCTATTAAGATATAATACTTAGGCTACTAGCTTACTAATTAATTAGCAGCCCTATTAATTAACTGGTAAGCCTTTTAATTAGTCTGCTCCCCTGCTAACTGGTAACTATTATCTCTTGAATGAATGATTTATTACATAACAAACATTTATTCAGCAAAAAGCAGGTAATTAGCTTGCTGCTGTAATGTAACAAAATCTCAGAATTAGCATTTTGGTTTAAAAGTAAGTTGGCATTAGCTAATTTAAGGTTGTCTTGTTTCCTTTGGAAGAAAAAGAAACTACAATCACGAATTATCTTAAAAAGCATTTTACTAAAGCAACCATTAGAAGTCATTAATGTAGACTATAGCTGAAATACTAATTTGTTAGCAGCCATGTTAATTTATTGGCTAGCTTTTTAACTTGTCAACTCCCCTAGCTCTTATTATTATATCTTGTTATTTAGCCAGTTTTTGGTCATAAAATAAAGAAATTATTTATTACATTATAAAACATTTATTCTGCAATAAGCAGGTAATTAGCTTGTTGCTAAAATGTAACAAACATTAGCAGTTTGGTTTAAAAGTAAGTTAGTGTTAGCTAATTTAATGTTGTCTTGTCTCATTTGGAAGTACAAGGAAATACAATGTTATTTAAAAAAAGTATTTTATTAAATCACCCATTACAGACTGTTAATGTAGAATACTAGCTATAAACTAGTTTATTAGCAGCCATGTTAATTAACTGTCTGTAATGGGTGATTTAATAAAATACTTTTTTTTAAATAGCATTGTATTTCCTTGTACTTCCAAATGAGACAAGACAACATTAAATTAGCTAACACTAACTTACTTTTAAACCAATTAATTATCAGTCAGCTTGCTACTAGCTAATATTATTGTGCAATTATAAGCAGGTAAGCAATTTAGCCTGCTGCTAAAATGTAACAAATAAATATCATAATTGATATTTTGGTTTGAGAACAGTTAATTAGTGTTATCTTCGTTAGAATTTAGCAACTCCTTATCAGTTCAGATTAAATTACATTATCTGAAAGGGAACAATGCCATTAAAAAAAAAAAATGTAGCCAGTTTTCTGTTAAAAAGCCAAAATGTTAATTTGTAGTCAACTGGCCTTGATGGAAAAACCCATTAATAATCCAACTTGCTAAAATAACATGTTTCTTAGATATATGCACAAAGCCTTATACATATGCACACAGCCTCATTTAGAAAGAATACTTTTACCTGAGTACATATTTTGAGGCTGCTCTGCTAGTGGCTGTTTTATACATGTAACACCAAATCGTATATTATTTTGTTACTTTTTAATTATTTTAATACACCTGCTATAAGTTATCACTTCACTTTTGGAATTGCAGTTGTCAACAACTTAAAACATACTGTAGCAGCTATAGGCCTACTTAGGAAGTTTTTTTTTTGTTCTCTTTGGGGGTGATAAATAGGAATAGGAATGAGTACATCAGAGGGAAAGCTCATGGTGATCAAATGGAGATAAAGTCAGAGAGACCGGATTCAGATGGTTTGAACATGTACAGAGGAGGGATTGTGAATAATGTATCAATAGAAGGATGCTGTGGTTAGAGGCCTAGAGGAAGACCAAAGAGTAGATTAAAGGACATAGTGAAAGAGGACATGGTAGTTAGTGTGTGAAAAGAGGATGCAGAGGATAGAGTTAGGAGGCAGATGATTCATTGTAGCAACTCCTGAAAGAGAACAGGCGAAAGGAGAAGAAAGCAACAGCCATACTATAGGGAATGTGTACATGTCAGAAGCAGTGACCTTATGTTTTTACTTCACTTTACTGCACTTCCTCATCTCTGAGTCATGCTTTCAACATCGACAGAAGTCACTACTGCCATCACAAACTATTCTTGACACTCCACATGCACCAGGATACGCTATAACACAATCACATTACGCATCGATGCCCTACTTGGATTCACACACCAACACTCTCTGCTCCAGACTAATTCCCGTGATAATAGCCTCTTTTGGAGTGGTGCTGTAGTGCAATTACAGTTTTGGATTTCTATAATGAGCTTTCTCCCCAACAGGCTGTAGAAAAGCCGAGCAGTGATGCTGGGGCTGTGCAGATAAACTCCAAGATCCCTCACATTAGCAGAGTGGTGACCATCGCCAACACCGCCGCCATGTCCTTCTTGGCTAAGTATTTGAAATCTTGTCATTCTAGCATGTATCCGTAGCATCCTGTTTTCAAAGAGTGATCGACCACCTCTCTCTGTGTGTTCCCGTAGAGCGGCAGAGAAGCTCAATCTGACATTGAGGAAAAAAGGCCAGGCCTCCGATGCGGCTCCTGCTCAGTTCTCCACCTGCTTCAGAGAGATGATCCAGAAAAACCCGCCACCGGTCCCCCCCTGCCTGCTCCAAGCTGCCACCAGAAGCAAAGACTCACCCAATGTTGGCAAGGTACAACCAGAGTTTAAATTCACAAATTTCTAATAGCATAAACAAGCCTTATATCCTTGTACACTGCATTACACAATCTACCTATATTTGACAAGTAGTTACAGAACCATGGCTAACCACAACAGTTTGGCAATGTGTGCAGTGTATGAGTTTGTATCTATCAAAAACGGCAAATCCTACTTTACTGTAACAAGATAACTCAGTGGAACTATCAGGTCTATGTAAGGCCTTGTCCACACCAAGACAGGCTTAGGTGCAAATGTTTTTTATCGTATAGGCATTTCATCCACATGAGCTGGCATTTTGGAAGCCCAAATATGATTTTTTTTGAAGCCGGGTCTCAGTGTGGAAAGACTTCCAAATGCCATGTTTACATCTTTTCTGAAACTATGATGCCTAGCCCAGTCTCTTCCTTAACTCGCATGTGCTAAACTCCGACATCAACAACAGTGCTGTCTTGCTGTGCTTCGTTTGAGCTGCAGACACTACTGAGCTTTTTTTTTGTTTTTTACAGCAAAATATTATGCTCCTCATACTACAGACTAAGGTCTCCTTTCTAAATCACACATTCATATTCACCACCATGTTCTTATGTTTACATCACAAAAGTTTTCTGCTTATGTTTTTTTTTTAGGTTTTTTTTGTGTGTCTTTCTTTGGCAGCATTGCAGCGCCTCTAACAGGCCTGGCATATGTATGATTTTCTTGAGATTGAGCCATGTTTACAGAAAACTTTGTTGAAACAGTAACATTTTTGTCTCTAAGTGGTTATAGCCTAAATTCATCTTTCTAATCTTTCTAATCATACTGTATCTACCACACCCATCATATCAATTTTGTCATCTAGAAAGGGTCATCTTTATTAGTTTTGTTGTTAAAATAAACAGAAAAGATATAACGTCACCACATAACTATTTATTAACTACATACACTCAGAGTTATGGGCAGATCTAGTGTTTTTAACCATAATTTAAAAAACCTTAATTATTTACAGTTTTTCTACAGCTGGCTAAACCAGAGCTAATGCTGCTAACCAAACACTCCTAAAAAGATAGTCAAGAATAATACATTGAATAAAATAAATAAAATCTCTAATGGGTGTCATAACCACCTTGGATTTATGCCTATGGTTATCATACATAATACACTCACATGATCAATATTAATGGGATTGCCTATTGATTTGTAGTTTTAAAATTTGTCCTGATTGTAATTATTATTACTAGACCTACGTATTTGTAAATGAGCCATGTAACTAAAATATACACAATACTGTATTTCATAGGTCTAACTCATGAATCTTGAAAAATAGTAATATAATAAATAAAGTTTAAGAATGAAAGAACAAAATGTTTGATGGCTAGTCTTATGGTAATGATGGTTCTATCACTTCCACCTCAGTGTTGGCTTTTCTTCATGGCAGCATGCTCACTACAGTTATTTTGGCTGCAGTAGTCCTTCCTGCTGTCTCTAATCACATGTCCCTGCTGAGGGGACAGCGCCATAAAAATCACTTTTGGCCATTCACAGAAGAAATTACCATAGTGGAATCAAAAAAGCAGAACCTGAATATGTTAATTTAGTATTTTATTTTAACATTGTTTTCTATGAGCAAAATTCCAGACCCCTTAGACTCACCTCTGACAATATTATGCAGTGGAGTGGTGGTGGAGTGGTTAACACTCCTGCCTCACATGCAGCGAGAAGGTTATGGGCTCAGGCCAGATTTTTGTGTGGATTCTTCATGTTCTCCCCATGCTGCAGTGAATTTTCGCCTCATACACTGGCTTACCTCCACCATCATGAAACATGCATGAACAGTTCAATTTGCATCATGTAATATAAGCCCAATCCTGTGTTTTTGTTTGCATGGGACTCAGATTGAGGCTCACTATATCAACAAGAGATGGGTTCAGAAATGACTGGAATAATACAGACAGCACACGTATTATTCATTTTTTCAACTAATTCCTGTTAGGAATAAGGTTCTATGTGGAGTACATCCTTGGCAATGACCAGTTAGAAGAAAACATACAGTAACAGTAAAATGCAAACTTGATGATGAAAGGCTTTTTTTCCTTGTCATCATATATAATAATGCATTGGTATCAGCGCTTTTCGAGACACTTTAAGTCGCTCTACAATTAGATGCATTATTCATTCACTGAGCTACTTCTGTAGCCACTGCTGCCCTAGGGCAGACTGATGCAGACTTGGCAGCCATTCTGCCTCTACAGCCTCTCTGACCACCAACAAACATACAACCAGACTAATAAATTTATTAAAGCGGCTATTATTATGCTTTTATGAATATTTTTTATAAACCAATCTTGGTCATCTCTAGAACAGCATTGCACATTTTATGACCTTAAAAACATGATGTGACAAAAAAGAGTTAAAAGAAAAGAGAGGGTTTTTAGTAAGTATTCTACTGGCATAAAGAAACAGGTGAAGAGATCGACAGTGGGCAGAGCTGTTGCACTCTTTTGAACTTAATCAGTAAAAAAAAAAAAGCACTTCACTTCCTTAAAGTTTGTGTATGATCCCATTTTACTGCGCAATCAAAAATGTATGTGAGGAATCAGTGGCTATTTGGATAAATGAATGAGAGCAGACTGGATGTAGAGGGCTTGTTGATTGGTCAGATCTTCCTGGAATAGGCAGGGGTTTGTGGAAACAAGCGTTCTGAGGCCTCAGAACTCAGCACCAGAGAATACAGTATTACTTAAACAGGCATGAATAAAACAAAACACAACTCCAAGTAAGTTTTCAATGAGGGAACAACATTATAGCATAGTACAAAGCTCAGAAAAGGTGATCTTGAATAACCACTACTTGTGTGAAGTGTCTTTCCCCCAGACACACAGCGGCAGTATGCAGTGCTGGGAGCGGGGATCAATCTGCCAAATTTCAGTGGGTGAATGGCTCTGCCTACTGAGCTACTGCTGCATGACCACACTGTATTAGATATGGATTGGTGACTTGTTGGTGGCTCATACCTTAACTTTATTTACTCATGTGTCACCATGATTCCTGTCTGTCTATTGTCTTCCTATCTAGTAATGGTCAAATTACCCCAAAATATGTTTTTCTGTAAATTAAATTATGTTTGTCTGGCATATTTACAAGTTACAAGGTTGAGTTCTAGGGCTTCACTCAGTGACATTGCTCAGTTTGCACACTGTCCAAAGACAAGCGCGAGGTCCTAACTGGCCGTATGTCTGACAGGATGCACTCGCCCACAAACAGCACCTTGGAAATGTTCCTGCTGCCGTGCGTGGTAAAGAGATCACAGTCAATTTGAAGGAGATCCTATATCCCTGCCTCCTTTAGGATGAACTGTAATGTGGGCTAATGCCTCCATCTTGTTCTTCCCCTCTGCTGCCCTCATCTCCTCTGGGAAAAACCAGGGGGGATCAATATGGCCGCCCTCCCCTTGTCTCATAGATGGACTCTTGGGTTCGTTCTAGGGTTACGGATAAAGGCTCCAGCCACACCTGCCCGGTTTCTGCTACCATTACATATACGTACAGCAGGAACGTCTTCTTGAATAATTTAGCCTCATAAATATGCTTCGACACTTATTCAATACAGTTAGAGAGCCACTCCGTGCATAAGCGATGGAAAATTATGAAAAAAATCTTTACACACTGGGACAGTATTGTATGGCAGATGGAAAATGGCTCTTGGGTTTTCGGATTGTCAGTGAAGGGATGATGTCATTGTGGTGTAATGTAATTCCTCTATGATTTAAAGAGAGCCGCAGTGGACCGGGTGGCATGGCATTTTTGAAGCCTTGCAGACCAGATTCATAATTAAGAAAAATAATATTAAGAGTAAGAGTAACTCAATTTAAAATATGTTAAAACTAAGGATGCATTAAGTCATGTTATAATATCCTGGAACGGACTAAAGACTCTTAAAGGTCCACTATTATGGTAAATCAACTTTTTTGAGCTTTAACAATGTTATAATGTTGTTTCCACCTCAAAAACATACCTGGAGTAGTATTTAGTTTCATTCAGGCATGTCTGAGTAATCCTCTTTGCTGAGGCCATCCCCTTTTCATGATCCAAAAACGCTCAGGCTCAAGGCTCTGCATAGACACATGAAACCAGGAAGTACTCCTGCACATACACCGTCGCCAGACTCTTTCTGATAAAATTATCGCGTTAACGCAGTGCGTTAATTTATTGATTTAATCGCGTTAATTTCAATTGATGCATCGATTAATTTGATCACAACAAAAATATTACGACGACACTGACAGAGGCAGCAACACGCCACGGATCTTCCAGCGAGCGTAGAAGTTGTTGAGATGAGCCAGACTTGCGCAGTTTCGATCACTGTCGGTCTGTGCGCAGTGCACGCCAGTTAAGGCTGTGACACACTGGGGCGATCATCGGCAGTTGGGTGCAGTCGGATGGTTTGACGCGGTCGGTGACGTGAGTCTGTTTGGTGTGTTCCGCATCATCAGACGTAGTAAGAGATAGTTGGACGTAGTTCTGGCCGATTACACATGTTGAATCGGCATCGGGCCGTTGTGGTCAATGAGCTCTCTGATTGGCTGTGTGTCCTGTTCACAATTTGTCAAACAGCTCGAGTTTAACATCAAAATATAAGGAACTTTCTGTTCTACAACTACTTCATTATGTTTCCACATCTGTGATGCTAATGTGCTGCAGTTAGCTTACCTTAGCTTGTAGCCTCGTGCAGATAAAAATATAATTCTCTTTCTGAGGCAAACAGCTGCAATAATCCAGTCCCTATTATTCATTACTGTGATCAGGCAAGTTTAATCTAGTGCGTATAATTATTATTGACTGATAAATACTTGAGTTAAACATGTGTGTTGTGGAGTTTTATTTACTCGAGTGCGGAGTTTAGTGACTAGCGCTGCTGTTGTAAATAGTTATTACGTTTTGCACATGCGCACTGCTCGGTCGTGGGTCTGAATCGCTCCGGTGTCTGCAGCTACTTTCAGTGGCCACAAGGGGAGACGTGAGGAGACGAGCAGTCGCCCCACCTCTGCTGACAGTGGTCGGGCGGTTGGGTTGGTGTGTCCCAGGCTTTAGATTTGTGTCCGACTTGTTCCCGACTTGCTCTGATGCCACAAGTGCGACGGTCACCGTGAGATCCAAACGAGACCAGCGCCTGAGCCGCCGCAGTTCATCAGGAGCAACTGCGGAGGCTGCACGGCTCAGTGCATGATGGGAAAACGCCCACCTGTCAGCGGTGAACAGACAGGTGATTGGATCTGAGTTTAGTGCTGATCAGAAACGTAACGCATGACACTTCACTGCCCTCCTCTCATTCTTCCCCTGCCTCTTTTTTTTTTTTTTTTTTTTAATGCAGACTAAAGTTACAGTTTTGACCTGGATAAACCAACACATGCGAGAAGTGGATTTGGGGCGTGATGGTGCGTGATCTGAGCCACAAACTGTCTGACTTCAGTACAGGTGTATTTCCCCTCCTCTCATTGCGGCCGTGCACTCTCGTTCACAATCCAGGTGAGGTGCAGTTCATCTGGAACGAGCCTAATGCAACAAGTGAACGAGCTAAAGCAACATGAGTGACCAAAAAGACACATTGCTAAATGGACAAATCTGCTTCAAATCATCACCAGACAGCAATAAAGACAAAACAAAAGTTATGTGCAGTCTATGCAAGGATGAGTTCAATTACCACTGGAGTAACACAGTTCATAGTATTTACACTGTTGTGAACCACAACAATTGTTATTAATTGAAGAATTAAACTTATTATTGTTGAAGTTCTAAAAGAGATTACACATGCTTTTTTAGGTAAGTTTTGTGTATTTGTTGGTTGTACCTTATTTAGGCAAACTTTGAGTTACAGGTCTCAAAGAGACTATTCATTTATTTTCTTTGCAAGTTTTGTTTGCATTGCACAGTTTACAGTAAAGTATGTGAAGGTTAATTCAAAATAAATGTTCTAAATTTACAATTTTGTGTTTGTACGTGAATTCACAATACGATTATTGCGATTAATTAGTTAATTTTTTTTATTGATTCCCGGCCCTAATTTATATATATATATATATATATATATATATATATATATATATATATATATATATATATATATATATATATATATATATATATATAGTTATAAAGTTATAAAGCGTGAAATGCTAATTCAAAGGTGTCCAAAACACTTTCAAAAAGCCTAAAAAAAGCGCTGGTATTTCCATTAATTAATTTATACATGAATGCTTGATAAAACTCTGATTTTTTCTCTGTAATTTGTCTTTTAGTACTATCAAGAATCCATCTCATGCGCTCCAAATTATTTTCCCAATAAACTGCAACATACTTGTGTAAAATACTGTAGTGATGACTGACTTGGGATCCAGGTCTAACCACAGTTGGAGCCTTAGAGTAATGCCAAGTTCAGTAGCCTTTAGACCAACTAAATATTAAGCTACTTGCTAATGTTCTCTACCCACTTGCTGACACTCAGCCATCACCCAAAATTCCTTTGCCACAGCAGCTGAAATTTAGTAAGAAATGTACATTCTAAAACTTCCTTGATTAGTTTTGTCTTATCCTGCTCAGGACAATGTGTTTGCATCTGAACCACAGTGGTTTGAACCAGTGTTGCAGTATTGACAGTTTTGGCGATGTATGTTCTATGTTCATTTTGTTTTGGTATTTTTAGCAACAGATAAACAATCTATTTTATCCATTAAATGATATTGCAGTCCACTTTGCTTGATGTGCATCAAGCTTATATTGTTTAGAATGAATAAAAGGGTTTATATTTGCCATTCTTTCTCATAAGTGCTGTTAAACGGTTTTCAGAGTAAGAGTGTAATCTAATTTACTACACTAAAACCTTTTAATGCTAAAGAATACTGCATCACTGGATTAATGTCATGACATGCAGCAATATAAAGAAAAATCATGAATCTTTATTGGCTGTACCATCAAATCTTAAATATAGCTCTTCTAATGTCAGCCATAACCTTTCCAGCAGGTGGCTGTGAGGTGTAAGGACACATTTAAAGAGGGTCTACAGGAATCCACCTCCCTAATCCAATCTCAGTAAAGTGCTCCGTCTTCATCTTCCCATCAATCCTAATCCTTTTTGCCATTTACCAGAATCCTCAAAGTTATTGCTCAGGTTTCTCCTGCTTTGCAGAACGTTGCTTCATTTATTGCTCATGTAAACATAAAAAGACATGTTCGGGAACAGGGGACAGCAGACATGTGTCATACATATTTTGTCTACATACTGTATGTGACTTTAAATAGCAGCAGCCCTCTCTATGCTTTTTGGTTGAATTATATAGTATTTGAACATAGCTGAGGACAGTGTTTGCTTGTCTTCATCAATGCACAAAAAATATGTATGGAATAAATTGTATGTTGTTGTAATCTCTAATATGTAGAGCAGGGGTCACCAACTAAAATTCACCGAGGTCCAATTGGGTGAAAATTTTCTCGCGTGAAGGTCCGGAGCATCACAATGTTGATTTGTACCTCAAAAATAAATAAATAAAATCATTGTAGTTACATCAGTGTCTACATTATGGCAATAGTATTTTGCTAACATAAGCATCAGTTTAAAACTAGGGGATATCAAATAATATAATTTTTTTTTTCTTATGTTAATCAAATACAGTTAAAAAAAAATCAAACAAAATGCTTTTATAATGGTCCTTGGCTCAGAACACAGGAGACACAGGAGTTTAGAGCTGACCTCTGTTCCTTTCTACATCTGTCTCTCTCATTTCTCCGCTGTCTGTCTCACAGTCACCGCTCCATATGTTTCCAAATCCTCAGATCTGATTGGTTGATAGCGTCACACGCAAGATTTTCTGTCTGCTTTTACGCAGGAGACGATGCACCCTTTAAACTAAAGTGGAACGTACTGCGCCTCAAAACACAGGTTTCCTCTTAATTCTCTGGTGAATATGAGGCAGCTCTGTCCTCTGTGGGACAGAGGGACAGACACCGAGAGGGGAGGGGTGAGCCTCGACAGAGGGACACCGAGAGGGGAGGGGTGAGCTGTGGGACAGAGAGACACCGAGAGGGGAGGGGTGAGCCTCGACAGAGAGACACCGAGAGGAGAGGGGTGAGCTGTGGGACAGAGAGACGCCGAGAGGGGAGGGGTGAGCCTCGACAGAGAGACACCGAGAGGAGAGGGGTGAGCTGTGGGACAGAGAGACACCGAGAGGGGAGGGGTGAGCTGTGGGACAGAGAGACACCGAGAGGAGAGGGCTGAGCTGTGGGACAGAGAGACGCCGAGAGGGGAGGGGTGAGCCTCGACAGAGAGACACCGAGAGGAGAGGGGTGAGCTGTGGGACAGAGAGACACCGAGAGGGGAGGGGTGAGCTGTGGGACAGAGAGACACTGAGAGGAGAGGGGTGAGCTGTGGGACAGAGAGACACTGAGAGGAGAGGGGTGAGCTGTGGGACAGAGGGACACCGAGAGGAGAGGGGTGAGCTGTGGGACAGAGAGACACCGAGAGGAGAGGGGTGAGCCTCGACAGAGAGACACCGAGAGGAGAGAGCTGCTCACAGCCTGTGTCGCGTCCTCTCTCGCCGCTCCGTAAAAACAAAACTTAAGTCTGTTGTAAACGGAACAGTCCTGTCCCTCCGCACTCAGTCTGGACCTACTCCTCTCATTTTGTTGGACAGTAACAGAAAACACAGCTGATTTAACCCCGCACTGTTCATGTTAAAGTTTTAAAGCACCAGGATACGATGCTGTTGACGCGCGCCGCTGCGCTCCCCGGGAGTGAACAGGCTGAACGGGTTCGGGTCCGCGGAGTGGGACAGAGGTTCGGGTCCAGATGGGAGGACATCTGGGTCCGGATTCGGACCGCGGTCCGCCTGTTAACGACCTCTGATGTAGAGACTACTCTAGGAGCAATGTTGTGTAGTTACAGTATTCTTTACCCAAGGGAACAGCTGTGAGCTCTCATGAGCACACGCCAATGATCTGAGAAGGTGCAGGAGTTGCTGCAGTGTTTCATTCATTCTTTCATTCATCTTCTACCACTTATTTCCTTTTGAGTCATGGGTACTGGAGCCTATTCTAGTAATTGTGGGCCTTAGGCGGGGTACACCCTGGATAGTGAGCAGTTAATCGCAGGACTGAACACATGCCTGTCTTTGGACAGTGGGAGGAAGTCAGAGTACCCAGAGAGAACTTACAGTAACACGGGGAGGACATGCAAACTCCAGCCAGAGTTTGTTTTATAACCTCCTTGCTGATAGGCAAGAGCACTAACCACTCTGCCACTGTGCCCCCTCTATATGGATCTATGAAAGTGTCAACCAACACCAGTATTTGGTTTTCACCATCATAAGAGCCTTGTTTGACCACCTTGGATGCAGCCTTATGAGTGTAACATTCTTTTAATGTTTAGTTACACTTTATATCTTTCTCTAGATCTTGAGCCAGCATGTGGTTATGTCCCTTGGGCATGTGGGACTCAGGGATAATATGTACACAAGGGCTTAGCCATAACAGGGTTTGAACTTAACCTTGCTGCCTAAAAGGCAGGCTCAAAAATTGGCTCCTTTTAAAACTTTGAGTACAGTTCAATATTTTATAGTGAGAACTTGATTTTAAAGACTTGTTTTTAAAAAAGTTGTATTTTGTATATTCCCATGAGGTATATTTCTGAAATAAGTAGCTTAACATTATTGAATATAATATGAGCTTATTATTAAACATTGCTTTTCAAAAACTCCTTTTTCATAAGCCTGCAGTGTTGTACAACACAAACCACCTATTCCCTCACATTCATAAATAATGCACATTGTTAACCTTTGTTCTTGTGCTGCTTGCATTGCATATTTTTATCTACGATGTACTGTATACAGTATTTGGATAACTTAAAATGTACGATATATATATTCTGGCCTTTAGATACTGCTAGCTCAGTTGCTCAGTAGACTACAGGTATCCTAATTTTAGACATCACAATTCAAAACACTTTTATTCCTGTCTGATGGAGCATACTCCAGCAACTATAGGCCTTAGGCAAAGTACACCTGGGACACACACTGACACACAACTATTCACTCTTGCCTTTATTCACTAGAAGCAGTTTAAATTTACTAACTCACATACACATGCATGTCTTTGGGCATGGTTGGAAGGGTGCACAGAGTGAACAAAGAGAACCAAAATTGAACCCACAATCTCCTAAATGACAGGCAGGAGCGCTAACCACTCTGCCACTGTGTATTCTTTAACAAAACAGTTCAATATAAAAAAAAAAAATATTTTCAAAATAATTGAAATAACTACAAAATGCTTCCTTTTGGCTGGATTTTGGTTGCCATTTTATTTGCTCTAGTTAATTTTACTGATTGTATAATGTTTTCACAAGCACAGGCAGCTCTATATTGTATTAAAATGTATAGCAACACAGTCATTGGAAACTGATGAGTGTATTGGTCAGTGTAAGTAATGTACAGCATGTGTTGTCATCTCCTGTGGCGCACAGGTCAAAGTGGTGCTGCGGGTGAGCCCAGAGCTGCCAGAGAGCCGTGGACAACCACCTGTTCTGCAGATCGACCAGTCCAGGAAACGAGTCACTGTCATCGAACCATTCTACAAAGGCCACCCCTACAGCACCATGACGCTCGGCCGGGACAAGAGCCTCATCAAGACCTTCAATTTCGATGCCACGTATTCTCAACACTCAAGCCAGGTAAGATTTCACATCCTTAATATTCATAAGATGGCAACAGTATTTGTAAGGGCTTTCAAAAATATATATTGTATTGTTCTGAATGGCTGCAGTCATGAAGGAAAGATGCTGATGATTTTGTTACTGGCCTCATTGCCTCTGTACAAAGGATTTATAGACACTCAGATTTAACGGCACAAGTGTGAAAGGATGAGTATTCACATGAGATGAAAGCTAATTTGCTAAGGTTTACAACTCACAAAAGCAGCAAAATGTAAAATGTGTTACAAAAAAAAAAAAAAAAACGCGTCTTAATGTTCTGTACATTGCTTCTCATAAGTCAGTTTCTCAGATAAGAATATGAACATGAAATGGTTCATAATGTGGTTTATTAGACCTTTCTGTGAGGTTCTGAGGTTTTCGTGCTTAAAAGAGCTTATCACATCATAAACACAGCATGAACAGTCAGATCCCACTGTTTTGTTCCATAGAGCTGTGTGAAAGTCCCCCTGATCTTCTTCAATCTCCTCTTTAACCACAAAGATATGAGGCTTTATCCAGTTTTTCTGTATGAGTACAGATTTGCCATAGTGAATTACTGAAATATGATCTGCCTGTTGTAATCGCTCTTCAAAATGATAATCTTGATGATATAGTGTGGCACTTTTGTATGGGATTAAATAGAAGCATTATTTTGGGGACTATTACTCATGAATTTATAGTGTATTCTATACAAAGAACTAGTCTGGTGTCTGTGGATTTACAGTGAACTGTGCAACTTAGTTACAGTCAAGGGCTATGACGAGCCAGCAGGAGGAACCGCCCCTGCCGGCAGAGGAGGGTTCGTCACATTAGTGTGATGGCTAAAGCTCCTTTCATCTCACTCTGGTGTATCTGGGCAAAGGAACAGTCTTGCAAGAATGGGAGGAGTTTGATTTTCAGAAGCAAAATAAAGGAAAATGCTAGGAGGGAGCTGATTTACTGTGGTGACCCCAGAAGGGAAATGCCAAAAGGAAAGCAGAAGAAGAAGTTAAGGATTAGTAACCTCTTCATATATTATTTACAAAGCAATAACCCATCATTAATACTTGCTGTTGTTATAAATGTATGATTCTTTAGTAAGAAGTTCATTCAAATCAATCCAAAATTATAAATCACATATCTATGCATCTACAAAAAAAATGTTAACTACCTATTTTGGGCTTTTTTAGCCTCTATTAGACAGATACAGCAAAGACAGGAAACAAGGCATGAGAGATAGGGGAAGGAATGACATCAAGCAAATCCACTTAAGCTGGATTTGAACCCAGGTCGCCAAGTTATGTGGTGTGTGCTCTACTAAGTGGATCACCAAGGCTTATTACTGTTTAACTGTGTGTAGTTTTGCTACACTTAGATATTTCTGTTCATCATAACACAATTCAAATGGACCTACCCCTTTAACACTGACCTATTACACTGACACACATTTGATAACAAAATTTAGTCAATAGTAGTCTAGGCCTTCCTGTTTTTTTTTTTTTTTTCTCAAGTCTTTTTTTTTTTTTTTTTACTTTGCAACACACACCACATTACTCCTGCCTTCTGTCTGATGACCTGAAAACTGATATCTGCCACAATTACACAGTCCATCAATTATGTCCAACTTTCTCTGCTTACAGTAGGAGCCTGCGGGAACCCATCTGCACAATATGGCTGCCTCCTCCTCTTCTCTTTGATTTCTTTTTCTTCTTTAGCACAGATGAATCACGAGCCGCTGTCCTTTTGTTCCCAGGCCGAGGTGTGTGCTGGAGTGCTGGCTGACGTCATCCGCTGTGTGCTGAGTGGAAGCGATGGATGCGTGCTGGCTTTGGGATGCTCCGATGTGGGTGGGTAACGAAACGCAAGTGAGAGGCCATGGGTTAACGTCCCAGATGAGAGTGCTTTTACCCCCCCCCCCCACACACACACACACACTCCAACCCCCCTCTAGCCGATGCCCCCCTTCCTCTGTCCTGCTACTGCTATCATTTACTTCTCTATCACTTAAAATCCTCGTCTCCAGGTGCCATCTCCCATCCATCATGATATTCATCTGCAGCCATTTCATTCTGTTGTCTTATCTCATGCTCAGTCTTTGTATATGGTCCTTAAAGCAAAGATTGTAATGACATATAACAGACATGGAGTCCATTACGGCTATACATTAAAATAGTAGTTAAAAGCCAGTGAGAATTGAAACTAGAGGATATTGTCGATTTTTTACATTCAATAATATTATAATGCAACTACTGGGTGGCACAATCCACTGACTTCTGGTACCAGTTCCAAGGCCGGATAAATGCAGAGGGTTGTCTCAAGAAGGGAATGCAACATAAAACTTTTGCCAAAATAAACATGTGAAAGACAAACATGACTTTCATACTGGATCGGTTGTGGCCCGGGTTAACAATGACTGCCATCGGTGCAGTTGACCTACTAGGTGCAGGTGGAAATTGTGCTGCTGTTGGTCCAAGAAGGAGAGAAGGAGAAGCAAGGAGGAGATTTATAGATGTAGTGGAAGGCGACATAATGTATGTTGGTTGTTGAAAATGGATGCAGAGGATAAAGTGGGATGGAAGCAGGTGTTTCATCACAGTGACCCCTGAAAGGGAACAACTGAAAGGAAAAGAAGTCTTAATAATACTATTGTATCAAGACATTACAATATAGCCATATCATACCCTATATACAGTATAGCCAGCTCATAACACCTCCAATATCAATTATTAAATTATGAATGCTTAAAATATTCTTTCTTTCTGTGGACCTGTTGTGTGAGAAATTGTTAAATAAATTGATCTTTTAAATATAAACAGTTTTTGTTATTACAAACATAACAAAACAGAAGGTAATTAATCTTATTTTTTTATTTAATCTTTATTTAACCAGGAAAAAATCCATTGAGATTGACAATCTCTTTTATAAGGATGTCCTGGGTGTCCAAGATGAGGCAGCAGTACAGACACAGTGCAAGCAGGCATTAGACATTTTACAGATACACAACACAATCACCAATATTTACAATCACAAGAAAACATAAAATATTAAAGACACTGAGATTAAAAATTGAGACAAATAAGATCTTGCATGACTACATGATACAGGTACAGCTAGAGACTAAAAAATATTTTTGTTTGAAACCTAACAAAGGGATGAGAGACCCTAACCTCATCCTGGTCAGGATAAGAAATAGGACTTCCCTGACTCTGTTCGCACAAAAGGAACCTAAAAGCTCAGCCAGCTTCTGCTCTGAGACTGTGGGTGTTCTGGAGAGCTACGAACTTGGAGCAGATATAAGATTATCTTCACTTATCTGTGATATATATGACATAGAGCTGAAGTTAATAGCTTACCTTAATCTTCTAGAGCTGAGTTTAGTGTTAGATTAGC
Source organism: Bostrychus sinensis (assembly GCA_020698575.1). Taxonomy (NCBI): domain Eukaryota; kingdom Metazoa; phylum Chordata; class Actinopteri; order Gobiiformes; family Eleotridae; genus Bostrychus; species Bostrychus sinensis. The sequence goes on along the minus strand of CM036257.1, from coordinate 6,727,416 downwards.
AATTATCTTGTTTGCCTCTTTTAAATATCTGCATTGGCAATATTTCCTTCATGTTTTTTGTGGTGTAAGAAGATGCACACACTGTTAAAATACACACACACTTTTCACAATTCAACATTGTCCCTCATAGCAGTGGTTCCCAATCTTTCTTGTTTCGTGTATCCCCTGCTTTTTTTTTTTTTTTGTCATACCATCTTTAAAAAGACTGAGGCTAACACTTAAAGGGGCTATGCAAAATCAACTTATTTAGCTTTATAACGTTATAAGTTATAACGTTCCCTTATCAAAAACATACCTGGGGTTGTGTTTTGTTTCAGTCACACCTGTTTGAGAAATCCTCCCTTTTCTGGCACGGCCTTTCTGAGGCCTCAGAATGCTCGGTTCCACGAACTTCCGTCTCTGCCTTGAACCCCCGCCCACCATTAGATACACCATTAGATACCACCAGTAAAGTTCTTAATAAAAACGTTCTCTTTTAGTCACATAATGTTTTTAAAGGTTGTAAAATATGCATTGTTGTTCTAGAGGTGACTAAGACTGGTTTGAACAAAACATAACAAAACATAAAAATACAGTAATACTACCAGCAATTTTTCATTTATTTACACAATTTTTCTAAAATAACACCATCTTTTTAACTCTCTCCTTGTTCATTCATCTTTCACTTTTGTACAATTTAAATAAAAGCCTGCTCATGAATTATAGAGAAGTGTTGTGTTTTAAAAGCCACCCTGACTGACAGTTCAGAATGCAGCAGACTCAGATATATTTGATTTCATTTCACTGTGGCCGGGATACTTAGATGGGAGTGTAAACAAAATGGACTCTAATACAGCACTATTACAGAGGCGTGCACTTAGCGCGACTGAAGGGGGACGCACACATCCACAGTGAAGGGACGCTCTCTCCTTGGAGTGGCTTTTTTTCACGTGACGCCACTCTCCGTGAAACATGATTGAATTAGTGGGCCAGTCCGGACTCCGAGTGGCCCGCAGCCAGGGGATATCAATCTCTTCCACAGAATACTACTCGCTCACAATAACGGCGGGCAGCTCGATTTAATTGGACTAAACCAATTCTGCTCCCCTCATTTGATTAGAGTTTGGATACGACAAAAGAGAGTTGAACAGGCCCATAACTCAAAACAAATGTAGGGCAAAAGTGCACAAGGGGTACAAGATGGCTCAGGTCCAGAATACAAACTCAGTGTATCTAATGAATGTGTGCCACTTTCCTGTGCTTGTTATATGTGTATAAATCAGGCAGTCCTCTACAGCTGTGGTTCTCAAATTTTGGGTAGCATATCATTTGGGACACAGCCAAAGAATTTAATTGTTCTAGACCAAATTCCATTGCACATCCACTGTGAAATTCCCTGGTTTAAGTCCAGTTCTGGGCACTATATCTACCATTGTGAGATAGGACAGAGGTCTGTGCTCTCTGTACTGTGTTTCTAGGTATTTTATTTAACTCTTAGAATCCCAACTAGAGATTAAAGGGACTATATGTATTGTGTAAAATGTATGTTTTTGAGCTTTCTATCATGATATAATGTTGTTCCCTCATCAAAAACATTCCTGGAGTTGTGTTTTGCTTCATTCTCACCTGTTAGAGTAATCCTGTAGTCTGTGGTACTGAGTTTCTGAGGCCTCAAAACGCTCAGTTCCCTGAACTTCCACCTCTCCCACAAACCCCCATCCATTCCAGGAAGCACTGACCAATCAACAAGCCCTCTACAGCCAGTCTGCTCTCATTTATTTATCCAAAAGTAAAACAGCTCTGTTTCTACCGATTCCTCACAGACATGTTTCATTTTGTAGTAAAATGGCATCATACAAGAAGTTTTAGGAAGTTCAAAGTTAAGGATGTTCAAAAGAGCAACAGAGCTGCACTCTGCTGGTCTCTTCACCTGTTTCTTATGGCAGTACTAAAGTATGTATTGAAAATGCTTTCTTCTAGTCAGATAATGTTTTTAAAGGTTGTAAACTGTGCAGTGCTGTTCTAAAGGTGACCAAGATTAGTTTAAAAATGTTCGTAAAAGCATCAGATATCATCTTTGATAAATATTTTTATTGTTTGTATCAATTGGCATTATTTATTTAACCATAGTTAAAGCTATTTTTTCTCCTTTGCTTTTGCAGTGTGGCCATATGCCATATTAACTAGCCCCTTCTACAGTAACACTGTAATCTTTGTGGCGTAGCCTATAAAGCATTCCATGGCACATATATAATATACAGTATACCAATTTGCATATATCCTATTGGACAAAGTGGACTGGGTTCCATGACCTAGTTATGCACATTAAATATGTTGTCATAGTGCACCAAAGACCTTTTTTTCTGATCAAAAGAGGATTGCTACCTTCTCTCAGTTTGTTTTGTGTTTGTTTTATTTTATTTTTCAATCTGCTCTGTGAAGCACTTGGAGATTTGGCCAAAAATTTAACGTGTATTATAAATAGGGCTGCAATGATTCATTTATTTCATTGATATATGAATTTGTATTCCTACACTGCAACTATATTGATACGCATCACCTCATGTTGAATTGCATTGCCAAACTTGATATAAAAAGGAAAATATTGATTACATCAATGATAACAATATGTGTGTTAAAGCTGCACTACCTGATTTTGTGACTGTAAAAGTGATGTGTCTAAAAAAATGTTGAGTTTGAATGACACACTCCCCTTTCCTAATTCTTCTCCTTCACGACGCTCTATCACAGTCTCACACAAACCTGGAAGCATGTACACAAGCCAGGAGCTATCACAATAACACAGCAGAGATATGGAGTTTGTTTTTAATTCTTTAAAATAAAAAATAAAAATACTGTGAATAAGCTATAAATTTTGAAATAAAACCATAGTCCCTTCACATTATTCCTGATAGATTCTAGTTCTGGATAGATAAAGGATGTATTGACCAGTCAGAGTGCTCCTGTCCTATGAAGACATTGGTTAAACTGTTCCTTCCCTCGCTCTAACACAAAAACCCTTATAATTCAGCACACAGGTGACCTCAAAGTCTCATTTTTTCTCAGATGACCTCTGTTATACTGTACTAATAACTAAATAATTATCTTTACCAAAATACAAGGAGAAAGAAATCAGGTAGTGCAGCTTTAAAGTATGACCAGATGTGTCTTCTTGGATGTAATTTGTGTGCTTTTGTTGAAATTTTTTTTAGTTTTTTTTTTAAAGTTCAATGTTGCTTCGCTCTCTGTCTGCTTAAATCAACTACAGGTGTAGTGCTAGATATAAGTGTAAACCTTTATTATTCTTGGCAAACAGTTACTGTATCAACTTCATCTATATGAAGGTGCTGAATTGTATTGAATTGTATTATTCTAAATTAGCAAATATCTTTCTTGGACCATATCGGAAAAAATTCTTACTGATACTATCGTATTGTTCCAAAAACCTAATGTTACACCCCTACTTATAAATACAATTATTTATTATTATTTTGAATACAGTATCCATATAGATGTTAATACAAGTGTATGTAGACCTAACATCAGTCCATCTGTTCTGTTCCTCAGGCTCCTGGTCCAGTATGGTGGGCAGTGATGAGAGCCCTCAGAGGCTGGGGCTGATCCCCTGTGCCATCTCGTGGCTGTACAGTGCCATAGAACGGCGGCGGGAGAAGACCTGGACTGATCTGAGTGTGTCAGTGTCAGCCTTAGAGCTGTGCTGTGGAGAGGAGGACACTCTGAGGGACCTGCTGGGAGAGCTACTCCCATCAGGAGGGAGTGTACAGGACAGTCCCACAGCTCACGTCAGACTACAGGAGGACCCTGTGGCTGGGGTACAGGTATGGAATATGGCATTTTTTACTTTTTCACTGATGGAGGAGGGCAGTATACTCTCCACCACACACCAATAAAAGGCTATTAGATTCTGAAAGCTAATTTTAGTATACAGGCATTAGTGGGCCTTTTTGATAATGCTGTCCATGTGAAGTCATTTAGTGTGCTTCCAGGTATCTAAAAATGGTGACCATCTACACAGTTGCTCCTGCAAATGAAGAGGGAGAGAGATGTCCACTATTATTTCTACCATAGATGCAAATGCTTATTGACTACTCATCATGATTTAACAAGACCAGGCCAAAGATTGCTAATACCTTTCCTGATATTTTTCCGTCTTTAGGTGCGGAACCACAACCGCGTGAAGGCTCCCACTGCAGACCGGGCTGCTTCTCTGTTGGACGCTGCCATCACAGCTCGACGCCACACTGACTTTGTCACCTACCTGTCCCACAGCTCCATCATGTTCTTCACTCTTCACGTGCAGCCTCCTCGCACCGAGACCAGCACTATTGGCAAAGGTTATCTCTTCTACAAATACTATCCTATTGAATATGACTTCATGGACGATTAACTAATTCTTTTCTTGTTCTTTAGGTTCTCGTGGGCCAACCAAGCTGACCATGATAGATGTGTGTCGAGGAATGAGGTTTAGCAAAAACAGATACCCGTATTCTGAAATGGGCTCAATTGTGTTGTCTCTACTGAATGGACAGAAGACAATACACAATAAGTAAGGCCTTATATAGAAATATATATTTAATTGTAGGGATTTATTAACTCTTTAATGCTTACTTGTGTTTGGGAATATCTTTGTCTTTCCTACTAAAATTAAAAGGTACCATTTTGAGAAGGAAAATGTATTTGTGTATAGTTAGCTGTGCATAGCAGTATATTCATAAAAACATGAAAAGTTTTGCTAGCTACAATTGTGTTTTGGACTTTTATGGTGCCCCACTCCATAAATTACATATACGTATATCACTATATGTCACTTCAGAAGCCATTTGGCAGAAGCCATACTGGGCTCTTTGCTGTATTGCTCTCTAAAGATAATATTGACCTACACATGATATTAATGAGTCATATTTACACTGATAGAGATGAGGACAAATGGGTCTATTGTTTTGAAATACATTTTGATGATTGCTGATTGTAATCTGTGCTTGTCCACAGGAACAGTAAACTGTCCCTGCTCCTCCGAGATTCCCTGGGTCATGTGAACTGCCACACTGCAGTGGTGGCTCAAGTGTCTGATTCACTGGCTCTTCTGGATGAGACCTTATCCACCATCCAGATGGCCTCAAAAATCCGCAGGACGCAGAGAAGAGAGAAGGTATCTGCATGAGTTACATTTCCATAATTAGCATATCACATTATAAACTAGGAAGAATAAAACAGCAAAATAAATGGACAGATTTCCCCAAACTAAACTTTTATTTTGATGCAGATATTTTGAAATTTTCAAAATCTGTTCACAAGTAAAAGTATTGTTACTTAGTGTTACAGTAAGTGTATTTAAGTGGTAAGAACTTACATCTAATACCACTACATTTACTGCTACCACTGCTTCTACTACTACTATTTCTGCTATCACTACCGGTACTGACATTAATATTACTACTATTTCTACCTACTGTATCACCAAGGTAAAAAAAAAAACCTCATTTTGAGATTCAAAGTAAACTTTCCTCTAAAAATATTCATGTAACAGTAAAAATATACTTTAGAATATTAGTATTCTTCAAAGAATGTAAAAAGCATCTAAATAAATATATTATCCATGCACAGGTAGTTGCCTTTCACCTCTGATGTAAATTTAAAAGTATTAACAGCCAAAGCGCTAACTACTTTATAGTGAAGCCAGTGCATATTGTCTTCTAATAAAAGAAGATAAGAAAAGCTTTATTTGTCCCACAGTGGGGAAATTGCATTGTTGCAGCAGTGGAGTAAGAGCACTATTAACAGTGTGAAACAGTAACATCAAACAAGTAATATCAAACAGGAGTATAAAAACAACCTGGTCAGAACAAAAAAATAAATTAAAAACAACAATAAAACAAAATGCAAGGAAGTTCAAATTTACACTGTTGTGTAAACATCTATTTATTTTTCCCTCTGCATTGAACTAACTCTATAATAATTTTTGTCCAACAGCAGTCTGGCTCCTGTTCACCTCATGCCAGAAGCCTGACAAGAGAGAAGAAAACCCCAAAAACCCTGTCTCTCAGAGCGTTCCACTCCACAGAAGAGGTTGACTCAGACGTGCGCCCACTGTGTCTCCGCGGCCGGCTATTTGACGACCAATCTGGCAGCGAACAATCCTGCGACACAGTCATCCAAATCGACTCCCGTGGGCTAGTCCAGGCTAATGGTACTCCGAGACTCACCCAACCTGAGTTCGTCCCCATTATCCCATCTTTACACCCTAACAAGAATGACGTAGATGACCCGGAGTTCACCGCTTTGCTTAAAGAACTCCTCAAAATCCCCCAGTTTCACAGCGACAAGAAAAAACAAGAAGCTGTCATCGAAACTCTTCAATGTGACACTTTTGCCGAACTTCAAGAGCGTTTGGGCTGCATTGACGGAAGTGAGTTGACAGTGGAAACTTTAAAAATCGTTCAGAATGTGACAAAGACAGAACCAGTGAAAATAAACTTAGATAAGAACTTGTCAGATGCTGCAGTGTTGAATAATGGCTCTAGTCAGATGTCTGGAGGAGAAAAAGATGGAGCCCTCCCTGAAGACAGCTTTCAAAGAGAGGACTCGGGCTTGTATGACTGCGAGGAATGTAGTGCGGCGAGTTCGGGCGAAGAACTGCTCAACCTAACACTTACCCGTAATGCAACTCGGTGTTCAGAAACTCACAAAAGTAATAAGCAATCTTTACAACACTTAGAAGCTCAAGGTACAAGCAATGCAAATCAGCCTAAAGGGACTCAAGATGGTGCTGAAGCTTCTGATTGGTTCAAACCAGACAAAAGAGCTTCACCCATTGGCAAAAGCTCCCCAATTTCACCATCTACCTCTTGCTCCAATCCCCAAGGCACCAGTGTGATCCTAGGAGACATCTTGCCTAATGTACCATCAACCGAAAGCAAAGAAGTGAAAGCAACTATCACAGTGACTGTCAAACAACCACTGGATCTGAAAGGTCAAGATGAACTCGTTTTTTCAATGGTGGAAGAAGTGACCATTAGTGGAGCTATGAATAGTGTAAGGACAGCCGGGAATATTATCTGCTTCCAGAATGCTACCCAGAATGGACAAGGCAGTGGTGGTAGTTCATTGCCAATAAGAATAATTAGCAATGTAATGGCAGACGATGCAAGTTCAACATCAGAAGCTTCTCATAAGGAACACTTGAGACCGGAAAAGGGATCTCTACCATCATTTATTAATCCTATGCTTATAAATACAGACATGGAGAATGATTCACAATGTGCCAAGGAAGAAAAAGTTGCAAGTGTGGTTGAGTTGGAGAGTGAAATTAGAAAGAAAGACATTAAATGTAAAGAACATAATAAGGCTTCGGAAATTAGGAATAGCAGTCGTGAGAAGGCTGTTGACTCAAATTTGGAGAATGCATGTCACACAACAGCTTCAGAAAAAGATTCCGCTGAAAACAAAACATACAGAAAAAGGCCAAAAAGTGCAGAGAGAAGTCAACTAAAAGAAATGAACAATGTCTGTGCCACTAATTCTCCAAAGGCCTCCCAACCTGTTTGGAAAGGTGATGGAAATACTCCCAAGAGAACTGGTTTCACACCTGGTTGCCAAGAAACTGCCCCTGCTGCCGTTAAATCAGGGACCCTGCCCAGGGCTTGGCAAGATTCCAAGGTATTATCCCATGACAGCCACCTAGCTAACCGCAAAGACCCAAGAGAGGTGACATCATCCACCCCCGGGAGCCCTAGGGCGACTCTAGACAGGCGGGAGGGCAGGCAGTTCTCTCCTACAAAACACAGCAAAGATTCAAGTTGCACTCCTAAGAAAGCGATGCCATCCTTGTTTGAAAGTGGAAGGTCCAAGTCCCCATTCGATGACACTAGTAGACTCTTTAGCGTCAAACTTGAGCAGCTAGTTAGCAGGACGAATTCCCTTGAGCGCAACCCAAGAGATTACCCCATTTTAGAGCGTGGCAGTAGCAGCAATACTTCCATAAGCTCTAAGTCTAGTTCCGATGGTGCAAGTAAAAGTTATCGAGTACACAGCGAAGGCGATTACACGTTACCGAGATCCAGTCGGAGTCCAAAGAGGAGTGCAAGGCTAGATCAAAATTATGCAACTCTTGAGTATGCAAAGCAGTCCAAACTTTCCGCTGTGGGTAAACTAAAGATAGCAAGCCCCAAAGTTCGTCGACAATCAGCTCCGAGTATCAAAAACATGAGCCTGCCGCATAAGAGTCTTCGGACATCAATCAACCGCAGCGCTAGCCTTTCTCCAGAAGGCAAGACTGTAAGCTTTGAGCGCATGTCGTCATTCTTATCATCTTCCCCTCCAAGGTCCCATCAGTCTCTTAGCAGGACGCCAAGCCAGAGTTCAACATGTTCCTCAACAAAATCTGCAATCCAAGGTTTTGTCAATGGTACGATATCAGAATTGCTAAAAGAACGCACAGGGAGTCCGAGTTCTTTGGATCAAATGGGTCCTATTCCGTCACCGTACAGCCAAGTCACTGCCCCTCGTCTTCCAAGTCCGAATGACTATGCTAGTGATGCTACCAGTGTGCTAAGTGGAGACCTGCCCCCTGCCATGGGCAAGACTTCGCTGTATTTTTCCAATAGGAACAGCACGGTGAGCAGCGGCTATGGGAGCATGCTCCGGGACAGGGACAGCGAGGCCACCTCCAATAGGGATTCAGTGAGCGACAGGAGTGGGTCAATGCTCAGTGCGGGGCGAAGTGGGAGGTCGTCCAAGAGGAGAGGAGGAACAGGTAAATGTTAATGTTTGTAGTGTAGTGTTTGTATTATTATTCTACTGAATAGTTACCTTGTTTATCTTGAATCTTAACTAGTTTGGAATGACCTTAACTGGTTATAGATAAGTTTGACAGGTTTGAAGTAGTTATTTGAGTAGCTGTAGCATGTGCATACAGTGTTAAAACTATCTATGCAATAAAAATGTACAATAGCTTGTTAAGTTTTTTTTTCTGTGATGTATTTTAGAGCAGCTTTGAGTTATTACATAAACATACTACTCTCCAACAAAAGGCTACGCAACATTTTCAGATTGGTAAAGCAAAGGTGCAGTGAACCAGATTTTACTTCAGCATTATTTTGTTTTACTCACCAAAAAGTAAGACAGACGATACAGACACTAGTGTTTGCAGCCTCACAGTCTTCCCTGATTGTTTATTGAAGGAAATTCTTTGCTGAGTTAATTCCAATTTAATATGGCGTAACCAGGGCTTAATTTGAGCCTGGTCTTGCCGGAACAGGATCCGGAAACTCCCTTATTTTGACGCGGTCCGATCCGGCAACTGTTTGCTTGGATCTGGTAACTCAGGCACAACTCAGAACAAAGTGTTGACTAGATTTGATATCTGTATGTTTTTGCTTGACCGCCCACTCCCGCACAAGACCACGTCAATACCGCCTGAACCTCAAGGATTTAAGTTGGGTCCTGTGAGACCCGCGGGATTTCCCACCTGCTGCAGGTCTCTACACTGTCACTTTTAAGGAATATTACGCACAAAGAAATAAAAGTACTATTACTACCATTTATCTTTTTTAATCCCCGGGGGGAAATTCTGTTACTTTTGCTACTACTATTGCTACTATTACTATTACTACTACTAATATTACTATTACTAGTAGTCTGTACCCAAATGTGAAATCAAAAGACGTTCTGGTTTCAAGGTCAAAAAATTATTTTACTCATTCAGAAATAATAAAGTACTACAGTAAATGTTACATTTCTCCCTTCAATCTGCTCTAATTACAGTATTCAGAAAGCACATTTTTTCCCTAAATTGTAAACTAAATTGCTTATCTGGTATTTAGTTAGTTAGTTTATTAAGTTTTTTTGGTGCCAGCAGATCAAATTCCATATATTAGGTGAATAGTCAATGTGTAATGTGCAAATTACAGCTACTAGCTTCACCTTTGAGCTATGATCAATTCTTTCCCGAAGTCATCCTATCCTTTCTGTACAGTATTGTGGTCTGTGTTGTGTTCAGACCCAGTCACTTGTGACTGATTGAAAACAGTAAAAAAACTAGTCTTGGATAACACTTTCAAAGAAGAACAGGCAGTGAGGCATGTTAAGTGTTTCACATGCTTCCTTTTGACCAACACTTGACCAGAAAATTCTCTCAATGATCGTACACCTGCACTTTCTCATCCACTCACAAAGAGGTAACATGTTTTATCCTTTAAATAACTCTTAATATCCATAAATGTCTATGAAACTTATTTGAATTAAAATCTTAACACCTATAAAATCTTAATGTGACCATAATTGCACGACACATTATTATTCAATGCCGACAGTCATAATTTTCTTACTGCATTAAGAGGCTGATAGAAGCCCACTTGACATCATTTATATATGAACCAAATGGCAGCAGTTACTAATGGAGGCATGGATGCATTCTGATGAATTATAAAGATGGGTGTGTGCATAAACACATCCTGCCATAGGAATTATAGTACGAGTCAGCAGCTGGGACGAAGCAGTGTGATATGGCACACAAGATAAATCTTTAGACAGATTTAGTATTTAAAAATTCCAATCTAAATGTATTTTTAGATACACCTCAGTCTAGACATTATGTGTACATTGTAGTTGGCTTGGGAAATTTGTACATTCTCAACTGTTTGTTTTTACATTAGGCATCCACCAGCGTCGTCCTCACGAATCATCCCAGTCTTTGAAGCGATCGGCCCACGGTGTGCGGTCTCGATTTGTGGAACATGGAATCCCAGAGGCGTATGAAATTAAGGTCTATGATATTGACAATGTGCACCGGACACAGAAAAGAACAGGTACTAGCAAATGGGTTTATTAGTAATTATACTTCTATTGTAAATTATATTTTTCTAAACAAATAAGCATTGTTGTGTTCCACTTGTAATCATACCTAAAGAACAATGAACTAGCAAATAAACTTCAGGGTTAGTTATAAATAACGTGATTGACCATTGGTTGTTGGTCCACACAACAACAATAAATCTATGGATTTCAAAAAAATAATTATAAAATATTGAAAGAAATCTGCAGGGTGAGTCGAAAAGTATTATCATTGCCACATTTCTGTTTGTGTATTTGTTTTTAGTGCAAAAACTTCCAACCTAACAACAAACAATGGCCTATTTTTATTCTATTATAAATATTACATCTGGACAAATTGCCACCACAAAATACTAAGTTGTTACAACAAACTTACCTTAAACTTGAAAAGCATGAAAGCACTGGCAATATTTATCCTTGTTTGAGTTTACTTCCCTCTTCTCCAATTTATATTTTTCTTCTCTGTGTAAGCGAACAATGCCACTGCTAGAATAGCCAACTGGATTGTTAAAAAATTCATTTCAATATTTACAGGCTTAAAATTCAGATTTTATAAAAATCCTTGATAATAAGATTATACAGTACAATTTATTTTCACAGTTAATTTGTATTACATTTTGCCTTTATTATAAAACAGTTTTCACAATTCATATAAAAAAAAGGCAAAATGTACAAAGTAAATGATTATGACAGCACAACAGCAAATTGTGGACTTGTGGTGGTTAATTGTTTGCTACACTGTTGGGTTTTTGCCGACCAAGATGGCAGCATAAAAAAATAAAAAAATAAACCCAGTATGGTGCATCTGGTGAAGTCATGGCCCCATGATGCAGGGTTTGGCCCCATGTGACTTCACCCCACCCCCCACCAGTTCTGGGCAAGCCAAGTTCAATACAATTTTAATGACCACATGGGGGAAACGGGGTCAATGCTGCCAAGAAAACACAAAGAGGAAAGCTTCAGGTTAAAAGATGAACAAATGAAGACGAGATGATTAGGTTAATTGCCAACATGGGCAGGCTACTGGTAGCTGTATCATTAGATATAGATTTTGTATTGAATTTCTCATAATATTAAATTAAGCCCTCATAAATATGTACTAGTGTGCCAGTAGAATTGTTATAATGTACTACTTGCTCAATATTTTAAATAACTACTGTATGTCTGGTATCGTTAGTAAAGCAGAGCAAAATTTGTTTTGAGTCTTCCAGACATGCCCTGTTGGACTCCCCTGGGACCCCGTGCTGTACCCTTTTATGGTGTTAAGTGTATGTCTGGAAGAGGGGGAGGGGATGCTATTGTTCAATTTCAAGTCTGAGCTTCTAAAATATAGAGACACCAGTAACACTTAAGAATAACTCACAACTATTAAGCAGTAATAAAGCATGAATAAATATGTAAATAACAGTCATTTAATAAATAAACAGGGTAACACTTTGTAATAATTCACACTAAGCATTAATTAAGTATTTGGTAAAGGTTAGTAACCAGTTTATTAATTATTTACAAAGCATTACTACAACATTTATAAACAGCACTGAGTTATAAACTTTGTTATTAATGTTTAATTCTTTAGTAATACACTCATGTAAATCAGTGCAAAATAAATACACCAGTGTTAATTCTGTATTTATAAACTGTTGATTTATTAAATTATTGTTAATTACACATTTATTAATGCTTTGTTACTGCTTAATAGCTTTGTTATTCTAAAGTTTTACCATAAACAGTTTATAGATCCTGAATTATCTTTATCATTTTGCACTGATTTACTATTTATCTGCTTATTACTAAAGAATTTAACATTAATAACAATGTTTATAACTCAATGGTATTTATAAACGTTGAATAAATACCATTTTAGTCCCCCTGTATCAATGTTTTGGTGGTTCTCGGTGTATTGAAATTCTTTGGATTCACATTTTTAACAATCATGTTTTTTAGATCAACTTAAAATACTTATAACAATATATAAAAATACAATTGGCTGTTTGAGCCCTGTTCATCCTTACCATGCTGCCTATCCTTGGGCAAGACACTTACACACAACAATACATTACCTCCAGTGTCTTTGTATTAATGCAGCCTTTTACCATGGCTCACTATAGACGCCAGGCATCAGGTGTTAGCCTTCAACAACACACTTGGGATTTCAATAGAGATAACCACTAAGGGGTTAACCACAGATGCTATGCTTCTACCTGAGACAATAGCTGTTCAACAGTTCAGCCACATCACAGAATAGATAAAAATATCAACTCAGACATGACATGTTTTGACAGATTATAAGAATTTAAATGTATAAGTGTGTTTTATGTTTTCCAGGTCCCATTGTGTTTCAGTGCCAAGCTGAAGTTTTTGGGGCCTCATCAGAAGAGGATCTCAGAGGAGCGGTCCAAATACACCGACCAGAAGGGGGAGCCAGAGGAGGTCAAACTCAACATTATGCTCGAACCCACCATGTAGAACCAAGAGGGTAAAGCACAACACTTATTTACATTTCATTTTTTCATTCATAACTACTATTGATGGGGCCAATTCATTGCACATACAGGCCCTAGACACGAAATAGTGCCTGCAGACTGCCTTTGTGCAGTTGCCCTAGACTGTGACTACCACTAATAATGTTTTGCTGAAATCAAAACAGTAAACAAACAAAACAATAGTTGTCATTTTTTATTATTTAGATTTTCTGCTTTTGTACCATACACTGAGTGGCTTTACTTTGGTTTAAATCTGTTCTTGTATTTTTCATTCTTGCCAAAAACCACAATGACCTCTTTTTGTAATATTAGTTTTTTTGTCTAAATTGTGTTACATTTACATTACATTACATTACATTTACATTGTTCATTGTCTTTCTAAATATGACTGTTTATCATAGGTTCAAGATGTGCTTAATAAAAAAAACAAAAAAAAACGAATTTGGCTCCACCATTTGGTAATAGAAACATTTCTGTCCGGAGCCAAACTGTACTGAACAAACCAGAAGGAGGCTATTCTGATAACAGTTTTGACCTTAAACCTGTAGTAACATGTTGTATTTGTTTTTGCAGTGGACCTTTCACAGACGTCCGTGGACCAAGAGGCTCTTGAGGTGGTGTATTGTAGACTCTGCTGTCATGATATCCAGCTCCTTCAACGCTGCTGCCACCAGGTGGAGCTCTAAGGGAATACACTGAATCAGAGACTTAAGCTCAGTGACAGATATGGAACACTGGACTATTTTTTTTTTTGGAGGTGGGGTGGGTGGGGTTATTGATAAAAATGAAAAATATGCACTTTTCACTTTATTTTGTTTAGTTTTCATTTGCTTCAACACTTCTGGTGCTACCGCTTAATGACAATGTAATTTTTTACCATGTTTTCTTTAACACCAAGATGCAAGTTCTTCATTGGTAAATTGTATGTGTTTAATTGCAATTTTCAGTATGAAATTTTGCAACAGCACTTAGCTTGTAACTACTGTAAATACTCATCAATGCATACCTAATGTTGGCATAGGGCTATTACCAATAACAAAAAAATGTGAGAATTTCTTACTTTTGTCTATGTTTTATGTAACATTTCCATCTCCACTCACCATGATTTGCCAAGTTAAGTACAATCAATATTCAGGGGAAATTTCTTTACCAAATGAACACAAGGATGATGTGTCCTGCCTCTCAGTAAGGAGATTGTCGATCAATAGGCCGGCCGACTCACAATCTCTCTGAGTGGAGACTTCATGTCCTCCCTGTGTTGCTGTGTGTTTTCTCCAGCTTCTCCCATTGTCCAGACATGCATGTTTAGGTGAAGTGGTGACTTTAAACTGCCCCTAGTGAATGAATATGGGAGTAAATGGCTGTCTTTGAGTGTTTGTATGTGTCTAAGCGTCAACCTTGCAACTTACTAGTCATTGTCCAGGGTGTACCACCATCTCAGGCCCATAGTTGCTGTGGGATAGGGTCCAGCCACCCGCAAACCCCTAACAGGAATAAGCAGAAGTGGATTAATGAATTAAATTAATAAGAGATAACTAATATATAAGATTAATTTGGCTGGAATTAGTCTATAAAGTCATATTTTATTTTTGAATGACCTGCTGTTTTATGGAAAGGGACTATTTTGTGCAAAATTGCCGAAGTTATTCCCTCATCAAAAACATACCTGTGGTTTGTGTTTTGTTTCTTTCACACCTAGTTCAATAATCTTGTATTATTATTGTTATTTCGGAGGTCTCAGAATGCTTGGTTCCACGAAGCTCCGCCTCTCTCACGAACCCCTGCCCACTCTAGGAAGCACTGACCAATCAACAAGCCATCAAGTCAAGCCCAGTCTGCTCTCATTCATTTAAATACAAAAAACAGTGTACAGCTTCGTTTCCACTGTTTTCTCACAGCTTTTTTTTTCTTTTTTTGTAGTAAAATTACATTATACAAAAGTTTAGGAAGTAAAAAGCTTTTTTCCTCTGTTTCTGTTCAGAAGAGTGCAACACACCTGCACTCTGCTGCCCTCTGTGGTCTTGTCACTTCCTTTTTGAGGGCAGTAGTATTTATGGGAAATGTTTTCTTTTAGTCACATAATGTTTTTAAAGGTTGTAGGGTTGGCCAAGACTGGTTTAAAAAAATAAGCAAACACATAATATAGCCCCTTTAAAGGTAACACAAACCTGTTAGTTCTCAGACAGTGGGTGATTAAAAGGGATTAGGGGACGAGTGAGGATGAATAAAAATATGGATGGCCAATTCTGTGTAATGGAGAGAGAATTTGATTAGAGAATAACGTCATGTGTGGCCCTGATGTCACTGAGCCAAAATCAATGGCTGCTGTTGGTTTGATGCATACCCTCCCAGAATACACTGGGGCTATGCTTTGTGAGATGTTTTAAGGAGCATGTTGTATGTCACTGTGCTTTTCAGTTTTCTCAGACAGCCTGTAGGTCTTTTACATCACAAACAATAAAGCCGATGTTCCTTTTTTATACTGGTCCTTTCCTCGTCAGCAGACTATTTTCTATTAGATTTATGTCACTGTTAGAAAGACATAAAACAGTGGTTCTCAAACTGTGGTATGAGAACCACTGGTGGTACGCAGTACCTCTAGAGGTACTCAGGAATCTTTTGCACTACAAGTCCTGCACTCCTGGTTTTGACCTGGTTCAGTCCTGGTTTAGAACTGGTTTAGTCCAAGTTTAGTTCTGGTTTAGTCCTAAGTTATGCTTGGTTTAGTCCTGATTTAGGCTTAGTTTAGTCCTGGTTTAATCATGATTAAGACCTGGTCCTTATTTAGTCCTGGTTTAGTCCAGATTTAGTTTTCGTTGACTCATAATTTAGACCTGGTTAAGTCTTGGTTTAGACCTGGTTAAACCTTTATTTAGTCCTTGTTTGAGGTTAAATTCTGGTTCAGTCATAATTTAATTTGGTTTAATCCTGGTTTAGTTTTAAATTAGTCCTGGTTTAGACTTGGCTTAGTTTTAAATTAGACCTGGTTTAGTAGCCTACTGGTTTAATTCTAATTAACACCTGGTTTAGTCCTTGTTTAGTCCTGATTAAGTTCTTATTTTGTCCTGATTTAGACCTAGTTTAGACCTGGGTTGTCCCAGTTTAGGCTCATTTTAGTCCATTAAAGATGGTACTTGGAGAGCTAAATATTGTCTGATGTGGTGGGCTACTTGATATAATAAGACTAAAAATGACTGTGATATAACATAGAATATAGGATAATTTAGTTAAGTTAGCCTACAGTCCACAAATGGTGTATTTGTACAACTCCACAAAATAACCATGTTCTCAGATCTCCAAAGCTGAATGCTATGTGTAGCCTACAATTTCTTTATCGTGATTTATTGTCAAACTGATACACAAATCATCTTACCCTTACGTAACAATGACAATAAAATGCAGTGACGATGCCCATTTCCCTTATTCCTCTTCGTACTCTGCCACAGTTCACGACCACGCAGCTTAACCCCAACATTATGACCGCTCCATGTCAGTTACATAACACCGACACACATCCAGCTGAGAGTCCGAGAGAGTAGCCCACATCTGCCGCCAGAGTGCAGCACTGGCACCGCTCTCCCCAAGACGTAAACACAAGAAACAAGCAGCGAGCGCATCATGTTGAAGGAACAGATGAATTTAACCATGAGGGGACAACAGCAGAATCCGGGGACAGCGGCGTAAACAGGGGGCATGACACAGGGCTAGAGGCGGGCGGACACTGGCTGCTGCTGGCCGGAGACGAGACGTACCACGGCGGGCTGAAGGCGATGATGTGCGGGGGAACCACGGTGAGTACAGCTGCATCCTGGTGTGGTCTATGTCTATATTTAAGACAGAGCTATAACCGCTAACGTTAAAGAGACTACGGCGAAATGGCGTCGAATTAATATAAACAACGCATCTTACACTGTCACGATGTTAGCAAGCTTTTTTTTTTAGCTAGTTTTATTGCTAACCCAAATTAAGTTAAATTAATCTAATAAGAAACGGAAAATAGACAGTTATCAGTTGGAGTGTAGTTTTTCTTGCCGACGACGTGTGGCTTTTTTAACTTATAAAGGTGTTTAACGGTTAAATTAAATAACGAGGTTTAAATTTAATCGGTAAATTAATTAATTCGGCTCGAGGTTTTTGTAGTGCGCGGGAGTAGCACGCGCAGCAAGAGCACGTTACGTAGCCAAACGTAGGTGCACGCGCAACATCACCAGAGATGAATGTAGGATGATGCCATTTTGTATTGGCTTTTACTCAAATTTTTTAAAGTTTTTACCCGAGCAAATTGACATGTTTTCACAACAATAAGTCCACAATTTCCTCTTTAGCTTCTCCAATCCATTATATTTTTAGTTCCATTGTACAGATAGATTTTTACTGACAAAAAATAAAGACAAAAAAAAAAAAAAAAAAAAAAAACATAGAAGTTTGCAAGTGTTAGTAAACCTCCAATGAGACAGACTAATATTCAATTGTGATTCAATCCAAAACCTATTTTTTATTGCCCAGGGACATTCTCTAAATACTAGGTTATGAAACAGCTTTATCCAATTTGCCTGAAATTCTTCTGCCTACATTCCTCCAGGGATGATGAATATTCAAATTATCATGTAATAAAGACTAAGGATTACATAAATATCTTTCTGAGCAATATAAGACAGTACAATGGTTACACAAGAAATAACCCATGTTAATCTCATAGATGTAGCATACTTTAAATAAACAAGTTAAATACTTAATGTTTTCTGAATCTTCAGAGGGTTCAACTTCTTGCACATAGGTTTCACTCAAAATAAAAGGAAACTTTAGTGCATAAATGTGTAATAGTGCCCAGTAGTTTTTTTTCTCTTTTGCTGTGACATGTTTTCCAATATTAACAAAAGTTGTTGAATAATGCATTTAGTAATAGTAATATTTACAGTAATAGAAAAATGCCGTATTGCCAGAATTGCATTATACCAGAAAAACTCTAGTAGATAGTCTTCTTGCTACAGTGTGATTTGTATATTATCTTAACATACAGTGTCAAAGGTATAACACATGGAATGCCATAACGTTATTTTAATAAACTACAGTTGGTCTTGGTGTTGTATATTAGATACCACGATTGCTTATAAATTTGCAGTAAAGTATATAGTGCAGCACCGACAGTCTCATTATGTTCATCCATGGTCTTTTGCAGAAGTTTAAACCACAAAGTTGTTACACAGTGAATGCTTTATTTTGCATTGTTTTACTGTTTTGTACATGCAGGTTTTCACCATATATTTTCCTGTACACACTGTACATTCCATAACAAAATATACCATGTCTTTGACGGGTGCCTGCAGACAAGAAAAAAAAATCCTTGATGTGAGAATGAAGTGAAAACAACCTCTGGAAAGCTTATGGTGCTTCTTTGACACCAGTGTAATTCCTGAAGATGGAGGACCCTTTTCTTGTGATGAAGGATTAACACAAAGTCACATGATCAAACTAAACCATACCTCTCTGTTCCTGCACTTGAGACAATCTAAAAACTTTCCCAAGTGAGTTTCTTATCTGGTTCAGAGGAAGTCCTGCCATAAAAGTAGGAAACCATTTATGTTTTTTCAGTGTGGGTACTGAAAAACGGACCGCTGGAGTATTTGGGTACAGCTGAGCTGGAGGAAAGGACTGAAGTGTGATGGGTAACAAGAGCAGCAACATGGACAAAGATACTGGGACCACAAAGGGAGAGGACACAGGGGCCTCCGACACTTTCACAGGTACAACAGTGTACAACTGCATATCATTTCTATGATGAGGGTTTCAAAATAATTTTATTTAGTGCTGCATGATGGTACAATAACTGACGTTATCCTGACATTGTGTTGTTTCAAAACTAGAAAATTTGAAAATAAGACAATATTGTAAAGAAACTATGGACCTTAGGCATGGTACACTTTGGACAGTGACCAGTTAGTCATTGGGCTGACACTTACAGAGACACACAGATAAGCATTCATTCTTACATTAATTCCCAATTCTCCTAACCCTAACGCATGAACCCAGAGTAACATGAGGAGGACATGCAGACTCCAGTCAGAAAGGGGACCAGTGGATCAAACTCACCTTATCCTTCCTTATTGAAGTGCAAACCACTCTGCACCCTTTTTAGCTTATTTGAAACCAAAGTACTGTTTTAAATGAAATGACCAAACAGATTAAAATATATTCAAATTATTGATTTAATAAAATAATCAGGTATAAAATGAGAACTACAAAGTGCATCACTTAAACTTTGGCCAATCACATGCTCCCAATCTACTCACAAGTCTGCTCCTAGGTGAAGAATATGAGCTCCTGTTGGTTCGTCAGGCCAGTAGAGGTGGAATATGCTTTTAGAGAAATGGCTATTCCAGCACTGGTTACATTTACTGACATGGAGAAACAGCTCAAAGGTTAAAACATTCAGACAGTTTATAAGCAATACATGTACATAAGGATTAACAAGACATAACTAACAAGGTATTGGGCTCTTAACTGAACTAAACTTTGAACAATGTTTAGAGTAAGCTCTAAACCTTATTAGCATGGGCACATAGCTTAAATATACATTTTTTGTTTTCAGGCATTTTTCAGCATTATTAGACAATGCAGGTCATACCAATTTAACTGAGTATCTGATATTGATTTCAACTTGGATTTGCCCTGCATAGTTTGTAATAAGTTACAAAGAAGACATTTGTGTTTGCATTGTGACATACTAAACATTTAAATGTCTGTAGATATTATTGTGACTGAGATATGTAACAAAGAACTCCACCCATTTTAAGCCTTTAGTTTTTGAAACACACCGGAACAAATAAAGATCAGGATAATACTAAGCTCTGTGACAATGAGGATCTGTACTAGGATACTTACAGTGCAGTATACATCTGCTGTTGAAAAGCTGAATTATATAACAGTGGTTCTATACTGCTCTGTGTAATAGTGCCTAATTGTCCCAGTGGTGTCTTCAGGCGAGTGGTTGACAGGTCACTGATGGAGACCTACAGAGTAAACAGACTGTTAGTGTCTTCTTTAACCTCCGTCATTTCATCTGAACACAACATGACACTCAAATGGACCACTACTAAAGACCCAGGGGAGGCTTTCTGCATACATAATGCTAAAAACCTAACCATAACCTCGATCATTTCATTTAAAACTCTTTTTTGGATTTTGCATGTCTCTATAGAATGTACAACAGTCTTATTTACTTCATTAAACATGAAGTAAACCAAATGAATATAATGAAACAATTTGTGTGTTCTTAGTGCAGATCTGCAGAAGTGCCATAAGCTCTCTCTTTTGTTATTGTATATGGTATAGTAAATCAGCACATAGACAAATTAGTATAGCCAGCATTAACAACAAAGTGATATCTTTAACTTATCTGATCTTTATCCAAATTTGACCATTATTTTTTGAGTTATCTTTCCAAGAGACAAACAAACAAACCAATAAACAAACCACCTGCTAGATTTTTTAAGTATAGTTTTTGCTTATTTTTTAGTTTTTCAATGAGGGCGTTATACTTCCCTACAAGATTCGTAGTTTTGACTTGAACTCATATCACCTGGCTACAGATTACAGGTTCCTTGAAGTATTTTGCACATTCACTGTGAATGATTCTGTATATCTAACATGAATATGGGTTTTGGTTGTTTCTAGGAAGCGTCTCAGGAGATGAAGCCCTCATTCCCAGTGCAGAGCTGCTGGCCTCTCTCCAGTCCCTGGGAGAAAACCGAGACTACACTCTGCTGCCACACTCCCTGCACCAGGTGTGTTCACTGTGTACATGTGTGAGGTGTTTTTACTCTCACATCCAGAGGGAATGTGTGGCTTTATTTAGCTATCTTCAGCAGCTTTGTCAGAGGTGGTTTATGCATCTACAAAGGTTTAGCTCTATATCAGGTTTCCATGACCTGATTCTGACTGTAGTAGATGTGTACTTCCAGAATTTTAACGATGACAAGCGATGGTTGTTTTCATGCGCTGCCCCAACTTTTGAAAGGAGAGGAGAATGTGTACAGCATGCAAGCTTAAGTAGAACTTGCAACTAAAGAGCAGAAAGCAGAACCCAAGACATAAATTGTACCTCTGTTCAGTCTATGACAGAGATCTGAGCTGAGTGAGAGATGACTAAAGCGAGAAGAGGGAAAAGAGACTGATAAGTGTCCGCACACCCCTCATATGAACCTGCATTGTTTGTTACAGAGCATCAACCAGCCAGACACTCTTTTCCTATTCTATACAAAAACGTTAGTCTGGTACCCCTTTGCTTAAGTTTTGTTTCTATGGGCGGAATAACCTATCAAGGAAACAAAGGGTGGGACGTAAGCAGCACACCTCTGACCCAAACTAACATGGCAGTTGGCCGTTATTATGTAATTATGAGCAGCTCTTTATTTATTTCTGATCTGTGACAGCAGCAGAAGCCAGTTGTACAAAGACTTGAGGAAAAAGTGGGTTTGTTTGAATGTGTTTGTTTGAGTGTGTTATGTTGAATGTCAACGGATGAAAATGTAAACAAGACAAAGAAAAAAAAAACACACAAAGGCCTGGACAACATGGCGGACTTCAGCAGAATCAACTGATGACGAAGGAAAGCACTAAACGCTGTTAATCAGGTCAGCGAAATTATTAAATTAGCTCGGTAGCTAGCGCTACCTTGGTTAGCTTTTGCATCAATGAGACATGCTGCAGATAAACAGCTGTGATAGGCCAGTTCCAAACCGACCAGAGAGAAATGCTTTGCTGCGAGTGAGGAACCAGACTGTCTTGCTTTTGAAAAGAAAGTAAGTGAGGCTGGCTCACCAGGGTATCGGTCCTTGGGGACAACCCATAAAACAGTTGACGTTACCGTTTAGGGACAGAGGCTGGCCCTGCTAACACGTATCCCTTCATAGTTTGCCCTGGAGAGGCAGTACTCATAGTGGGTCCATGGGACACAGACTCCCCTCAGTCTCTCTGCAGCGTACAGAGAGCTCAAGTGATGTAACCAGAGCCATGGAAAAGGACAGCTGTCAAACTCCTGTAGGAGCTATTTTGTTGCTGTAGAGTTGCAAATATGAATTACTTAAGTAACACTTTTAAATGCATTATTCATTGAGGTACTGTATGTAAAGCATGTGACCGTGGTAATGAAACAACTTTGGGCTCTGTGCCACACAGTTTCAATGCATTTCGTGGAGGAAGCCCTCCTCTGCTGCGTGTTGGGTGGTTCTACATCGATGGCTCTGTCCCATGCACTAAAACTGTGTAACGCACAGCCCTTGTTTAATTCTTACATACCTAAGATGATAACTAGAAGCTCTTGGAGAGGGCAGACCACTGCAAAAGCATTACATTACCATCCTGGATCCAGACAGTAATCTGGATCCACACCAAACAGCATGATATCTCTCAATGCTGAAATTAATTTAAAAATACTGTATTTAAACTGATTCAAATCTACAGAAAAAACAAATAATTTATTCCTCGACTCTTTATGAACCTGAAAAAAAAACAACTTCCTCTATGTATATATTTTTATTATGTAAAAAAAAAAAAAAAAAAAAAAAAAAATGTGACATGAGATTTCAACTAACAACCTTCTGGTCATATCTTTTCTTATTTCATTGTTTGCTTATTTCAGCTGCTCCCTCAGGGCCACCATTAGCAGCAAGACTGTGCACTACTACTACTGTGCTAAATATAGTTCACTGCTGTCTCGCTACATGAAAAACACTGAACCATCCTTACCACAGCCGGCACTTTGTATCAGCTGTTATTAATTGGCAGCTACATCAGCTAACAGAGGGCAACATAAAAACAAGATAGAAATACACCAATCAGGCATAACATTATGACCTCCTGCCTAATATTGGTGGTCATAATGTTATGTGTTATGAATATATTTATTGGGGTTACAGTAGGTCATTTGTTGGATTGGACGTTGGCGAGTCTTTGCTTGCCAAGTGCATCAATCTGCCTTGGGTGCACTCTTCCTTCCTTGGACCACTTTTGGTAGATACTGACCACTGTAGACCGGGAACGCCCCACAAGAGCTGCCCGTTTCTGCAGCTTCTAACACATCAACTATGAGGACAAAATATTTACTTGCTATATGTCATATCTCACCCACTGACAGGTGCCATGATGAAGAGATAATCTGTGTTGTCAGTGGTAATAATGTTATCCCTGATTGGTGTAAAGCAAAGTGAAATGTAAATAAACACTGGCAATGCATTTATGCAGTGCTTAGTGTTACAGATAATTGCTATGTTGTTGTGGAGGTGGGAAGTGAAATAAGGAGTACTTAGTGACGGAACTTTAATGTAACAATGTAAGTGAAGTATTTATTATAAGAATTTAAGCACATTTCTCACCTCTGTTAATTCCAGAGCCCCGAGAGTCTGATTGATGTCTACAGTGTCAATTTGTAATCTTCAACATTTTGAGACATTAATGTGGCAGTATCACAACAAAAATAATAATGCATTAGTTTTATATAGCACCTTTCTAGGCACTCAAAGCCATTTTGTAATGTGGTGCATTATTTATTCACTCCTCAGTCACACTCAGGGGTGGTGAGCTACTTCTGTAACCACAGCTGCCCTGGGGCAGACTGACGGAAGCATGGCTGCCATTTTGCGCCCACAGCCCCTCCAAACCCCACCAAACACAGTCACAGTGGGTAAAGTGTCTTGCTCAAGGACACAACAACAGTAAGCATTGCTGGTTGCGGGGCTTGAACCACCAACCTTCAGGTTAGTGGTTCAAGCAAGAGTCTCTACTGACTGAGCTACTGCTGCACAGGTTTAACAAGAAGTCATCTGCACTTGGTTTTAGGGTTAAAGACGTCTTTCAGCCAAAAGAATTTGTAAAATCTGAAATAAGCAGAGTTTTAGGGTCCATTTACACGACAGTGTAAAGAAAATGCAACAGTAATGACTCCAATTCGCATCTACATGGATACACTTGTGAAAAAACTGTAGGCGTGGAGATCTGTAGTAAGCTTGTGAGGCCAGCAAATAGTGCTGTTCATAACGCTGACAAAAACCCTTTACAAACATGCCTGCGTTAAATCTAGTGTGCTCCACTACTTGCTTGTGCTTTACTTTTTGCTGTATAGTGAAGCTGCGTGTTAGATCAAGTAAACATACTGAAATTATCAGCATCACTGCTCTCACTCTGAAGGACTCTGCTCACATGGACATGCTCCTCTTGTGTGTACCTAAATCCTACTGACATTCTACTGACTCCATTCACACGTGTGTACGCACAGGCCAGGAGAAGATACACATATCCTTACATACATACATGTACTGTTTGAGAAGGGCTAAAGTCACCAATGTTGAAGAAGGCACAGCTTTACTTTCAATTAAACCTTTACATCTTCCTGGGTAGAGCTGATAAACTCTGAAGCACAATTACAGATTTATACATGTTCTACTAACAGTAAGTTGTCAAAATATGAATGTATAAAGTGTAAAATTATATTATTAACAATTGTTCATGAGGAGTATGTTGCTGCTTATCTTTTTCATTAAGATGCCATTTTCCCAGACTACACAAGTGCGGAGTCCCTTGACTAGCTCCCCGCTGTGAGACAAAAACACCTCTTTTACCATTTGATAATGTATGCGAGCTTTGCAAAATTTATTCCAGATGACTTCTTTTTACCTTTAAACTTTTTGTTGTGATTCAGAGAGCCTGGATGACTTGGATTCATTAGCCAATTATGCAAGTTTTAACAAATGTTGACATTAAATATTGTTAAATTATTGTTTATACAAATAGCATAAAACTTTATAATATAATAGGTATCATGGAATCAGTATGGTATATTAGAGAAAAAGTAGAATTCTTTTTTACAGTGCACTTTAACATGGATGGGGTTAAAAGCATGAATGGGAGAATACTTCAGACAGTTAATCCCACCATAAGCACTTACATGTGACTTTATGTCTCCCAGTGTTTCTGCTTCTTGGTTGGATACTGCCATGTGATGTTTGCAGGAATTTGATGAATTTGAAAAATGATAATGTACATTTGTCTGAGTGGCTGAGTGCACCAAACTGTTGTTGTGCCCACAGCTTTGATGCCTTATTGGTTATGGGTGATTCTTTACAATGAAACAGTCACATGATTGCATTATTGTGAGTGAAAGTAGAGAGGAGAAAGAGTGAGTTGAATGTCTGAATTGCTCTTCCTGTCCTCTAACTGCTGTCTAATTCCTCTCCTATCTGCTTTCAGATCGCAGAGGCCTACTCTCTCCAGGAAGAATGTATCCTTTCAAGTCCACATTGACCCAGATCAGAGCCATTGTGAAATTTGACAGACATTAGAAAGGCAGTGCAATTTTGAACAAACAAATATATGTCTACAGTGTCTACTTTGTGTAATATGAATTACACAAATTACATGCTCAACGTCATCGAGGTGTTTGAATATTTAAAAATGACTGGTCGACCATACCAATAATATGAAGCTGCAGACTCTGAGCCTGCACTCTCAGGCCTGCCCTCTTAGGCCCTTGTGTTTTTTGAGCCAGCACCACCTGCTGTTTGGAAGTTGTATAACACCCTAATCCAAGTGCCAGTGAAACCAAAAGGATGCTATATTATGATCTCATTTTATTTCAACAGTTTTTACCGCAAAATGAATTTAAATTAATAGCTATTTTGCAGACTTGTACTTGCCAGTTGAAGAGTTTTCCCACTTTTCCAATTTGTTTTCCAATCTCTCTGCCAAATTCTTATGCCATTGTCAAAAATATAACTTTATTGAAGGTTTTTGCAAATGAAAATTCTAAGCGTACCTAGTAGGGCTGCACGATATGGAGAAAACATGCGATATTCGATAATTACACTGAACAAAAATATAAACGCAACACTTTTGCTTTTGCTCCCATTTTTCATGAGATGAACTCAAAGATCTGAAACTTTTTCTACATCCACAAAATAACCATATCTCTCAAATATTGTTCACAAATCTGTCAAATCTGTGATAGTGAGCACTTCTCCTTTGCCGAGATAATCCATCCCTCCTCACAGGTGTGCCATATCCAGATGCTAATGAGACAGCATGATTATTGCACAGGTGTGCCTCAGACTGGCCACAATAAAAGGCCACTCTGAAACATACAGTTTTGTTTTACTGGGGGGGGTTACTGGGAGGTCTGGGGACTCCAGTCAGTATCTGGTGTGACCACCATTGGCCTCATGCAGTGCAACACATCTCGTTCGCATAGAGTTGATCAGGTTGTCAATTGTGGCCTGTGGAATGTTGGTCCACTCCTCTTCAATGGCTGTGCGAATTTGCTGAATATTGGTAGGACCTGGAACACGCTGTCGTATACGCCGATCCAGAACATCCCAAACATGCTCAATGGGTGACATGTCTGGTGAGTATGCTGGCCATGCAAGAACTGGGATGTTTTCAGCTTCCAAGAATTGTGCACAGATCCTTGCAACATGGGGTCGTGCATTATCATGCTGCAACATGAGGTGATGTTGTTGGATGTATGGCACAACAATGGGCCTCAGGATCTCGTCACAATATCTCTGTGAATTCAAAATGCCATCAATAAAATGCATCTGTGTTCTTCGTCCATAACATACGCCTGCCCATACCATAACCCCGCCGCCACCATGGGCCACTCGACCCACAACAGTGACATCAGAAAACCGCTCACCCACACGATGCCACACACGCTGTCTGCCATCTGCCCTGAAAAGTGTAAACCGGGATTCATCCGTGAAGAGAACACCTCTCCAACGTGCCAGGCGCCATCGCATGTGAGCATTTGCCCACTCAAGTCGGTTACGACGACGACCTGGAGTCAGGTCGAGACCCCGATAAGGACGACGAGCATGCAGATGAGCTTCCCTGAGACGGTTTCTGACAGTTTGTGCAGAAATTCTTTGGTTATGCAAACCGATTGTTTCAGCAGCTGTCCGAGTGGCTGGTCTCAGACGATCTTGGAGGTGAACATGCTGGATGTGGAGGTCCTGGGCTGGTGTGGTTACACGTCGTCTGCGGTTGTGAGGCTGGTTGGATGTACTGCCAAATTCTCTGAAACGCCTTTGGAGACGGCTTATGGTAGAGAAATGAACATTCAATTCACGAGCAACAGCTCTGGTGGACATTCCTGCCATCAGCATGCCAATTGCACGCTCCCTCAAAACTTGCGACATCTGTGGCATTGTGCTGTGTGATTAAACTGCACATTTCAGAGTGGCCTTTTATTGTGGCCAGTCTGAGGCACACCTGTGCAATAATCATGCTGTCTCATTAGCATCTGGATATGGCACACCTGTGAGGAGGGATGGATTATCTCGGCAAAGGAGAAGTGCTCACTATCACAGATTTGACAGATTTGTGAACAATATTTGAGAGATATGGTTATTTTGTGGATGTAGAAAAAGTTTCAGATCTTTGAGTTCATCTCATGAAAAATGGGAGCAAAAGCAAAAGTGTTGCGTTTATATTTTTGTTCAGTGTATGTTGAAAATTGCGATGATATTATTGCGATATTTGAAAATAGCGCCTACTTTTCAAACATAGTAAGTTAAATTCACTACATTGCACAAAAATGCAAGTTCCTGTATTTACAAGTCAAAACAGCAACAAAATCAAAACTTCACACAGACTAAACCAGGAATAAAACAAGGCTAAGCTGTGACTAAATTAGTTAAATTACCACTGAAACTGGACTTTTTAAAAAATTGTATTTAGTCACAACACATGTTCTTTTAAGGCTCTGGTGGAAAATGATTCTTCAGTGTAAATCTCTGTCAGATGGAAGACCACAGCGTTATTGGGATATATTTAGATTCTAGCGATACGGATATTGCGTTTGCTGATATTGTGACAACAATAATTTTGCAATATATTGTGTAGCTATAGTACCTAGGGTGATAAATAGCGCCACGGAGGAACACCTTCTCAGCCTTCTGCCACAACAGTGCCTGCAACTCACATAGGCACAAAGAATGGCCTTCTGAAATAAATACAAGAATATATAAAAGATTGCATGTACTGCAATAACAGAAACTAGACAAACATGTTCAAATGAACTCAGTTAAGGTTCATGTTCAGCAGAGTTTTGGTTTTATTCTGCAGTGCTTTCAGGTAGTCGAAGAGGATTGTTAGGAGCTGGTCATTTTATATGTATACAGACACAACTTTAGTGGAGACCACTATGAGTTTGGTTCGAAGATTCTTTTTTATAGATTATTATCAGTACTGTATTCATTCACCAACTCGATGAGAAGGCTGCAAAGCTCACTTTTATTACTGTTTTAGCAAACGCACTAGTAACCCTAAGGCCTCAAACACACTGGATGCGTAACCTGAGCGTGGCAACCGCATCAGGGAGCTGTTTTCACTTCGGTGTCTAGCGTTGCAGATTGGAGCAGCCACGGAGAACGTGAGACGCAAGGCTCCAGGGATGGCTGAAACACGCTTCTTACGCCAGTATCCTAAAAAATAGAAGCCTCACCTGTTTTTTGTGCACGCGGCTTGCACTGGGACACATTTTCAGCCAAAATACATAGGAAATATGCATTTATTATAGTTTGGCAACTACCATGAGTACTACACATACATGATACATTTGTTTAATGTTTGAAGGGTTACTGGCTTTGACAGACCATGAATTAGGACTTCCACTTTTACTTGGAAAAAGGTTTGCATTTGCAGTCTGGCCTACAGAGACGGTAAACAGATCTATTCAGTCAACTACAGTCACCAAAGGCCTGTTACATGTGGCTGTACTCTCATATTGACTGTAATCCAAAAAGTGTGATGTGTGCTACGAATTCAGCCTGAGACCAAGAGAGTTGCAGTTGAAACAGCTTTACTTCTGACATCAGGTGTCAACAGCATTAGATACAGATTGACCATTGAACAAAAGCATCATCTCCTTCTTATATCAACCCAGAGTCCTTGTTTCTTCCCCTAACCTCAGGGTCTCTAAGTTTAAAGCAGTTGTTTCTGACTTTCATGTTTCGGCTAACATCAGCATCCCACCCAGACACTGGTTGATAATTGTTGGTTGCCAAGTAATAGTCACTCAGAGGCCTAAGGTGGGGTCACCAATGTCATGGGAGCTGGAACTTTACAGCTTACATTCTTAGACATGTATTAGCAGATAACAGAAGGGACAACAAACAAGGTACAAAGGCCATACTTTAAAATACATGATATCATGTGGTTAATGGCTTTTCTGTAGAGAAGGAGCAGCCAGCATCTCGCTGCTCACTAAACCAGTGTGAACAACCTCGTGTTTCCACAGCGTGGCTCTGATGTGAGTAGACTCGCAGCTGCGCCCGACACATCCTGTGTGTTTGAGGCCTAGATTTTGCTATTAAATTCTACATGTCAACAACAGCTTGATTAAGAACACCTTTGACAGAATAAAGGCTCCACAATGACTATGTACCTTAATGCACGTGGTAGGTATTTTATTACTCAATATAGTGCTGTTTAACCATAATATACTTGTGTTGTATCAATCCCAATAAATTTAAAAGAGAAACAAAAGCTGCTATACATTTCTATATTGTTTCATGCGTCCCACAGTGACTGGGTGTTCCCCTTTTATTTGGCCCAGAGCCTGAATCCTGCAGCAGGATTTTCCTCTGCTCTGTTTGTGCTGTCGTTGTGGAAACAGCTCTGGGTTGGACCTGCTGCAAATAGTAATGTGTGTGTTCATGAGTAGGGCACAGGGAGGACAATGATTAGTCTATACTGGATAGAAAAAAAAACGCAAGCAACAGCTAAACATGTGCAGTGTTGCGGTGAAAAGTTACTAAGCTTTTGAGCAGTTAGGGTGTGACCTTATTGAAATGACATAAATTAGACTTTGTCCTTAACTTCATGTGACCAGACCAGTGGGCCATTCAGTTTCTGGAGCTGGAGAAGCTTTACCATGAACGACTCCTGGCCAACCTCGCAGCTCTACAGGAGAACTGGGGTACTGCATGCATATGATTCTCTAGTAGATACAGGGTGTTTCCCAATCTCCAGGATCTTTGTTTGGGAGGAGTTTTTGGAGGAATTCACTTCTGTGTGTCCTGCCAAAGGGTTGTAACACTCCACACCTCCTCCAAAAGACAGACCTCTCCATTTGGCTAAAAAGCAGGAAATGCATCTTGACAATCTCCTCCCTATGACCACACCAGAATCCTGTTATGAGATTAAGCGTAGTTTGTAGCAGCAGTTTTTCAGCTCAACTACAAAACATACACTCAAAATGCAAACACTCTCACATAAATTGAACGTTAAAATTTTAATTTTGAAGAAAAAAACATAATATTGTTCTTATCTTTAGTTTTAAATATGAGTAGGATGCATGCTGAACTGATCATCTGAGCTTTCATAAAGACACTTATGCATCAAGTGACTCAGCAGCTCATTGCTTTTCAGAATGTTGTAAAAATATCAGCTAAGAAGATATTTAAACACCCATTTTCATTCACTAATCTGGGTCCAGGTCACAAGTAAAGCATTTTAAGCAGAGTTTGAAAGATTTTCCTCTCCCCAGACACCTCCTCTAGCTCTAAAAGATCAAGAGACAAAACCCCTCAGCATGTCCTAAGGAGACATTAATTCTAGGCTGAAGGAGCAGCTTCTTTACTCTGAGCTCCTCCCAGTGACAGAGGTTGGCCACTGTCTATCAAGGACCAGACGCTCAGCAGAGATCTTTTCTTTGAAATCATGTCAGCTCATGACTGACTGTCACGTAAAATTTTGTAGACCCTTTCTTATACTATACTATACTATACTATACTATACTATATTATACCAATACTAATATTTTACCTTACTTGAGAGTACTTTAAATCAAGTAAGCGTTAAATATTTGGAGGGCAATGGGGAATGACAACAACTGCAGGCACTGGGTGTAGGTGTAATCTTTTTTTGCTGACCATTTTTAATGCATAAAGTTTCTGTGTTTTACCAGTTTGTCATTTTCATATATTATGTGTAATGTAAATGTTTTCCAGAGAGCCAGTGGAAGGAGAAGAAGAACGCTGACAGTGTGTTGTCCACTGAAACAGACAGTGTCGGTGACATGGACACACTGAGTCACATCTGCAGAAATCACCTCAGGTACATTCACACCATATACAAACACAACCTTTATATATATACTCCAGCATTCAACCACCAGATGCTCAAAACAATGGGAAAGGAAATTAATATTAAAATTCCTTCATACCAGACCTGGTATGAATACTCTTGGTATGTTATTGCAGCCTGCAGCCTTTTTGTGCAGTTGGAAGCATTAAAAGAAGCTTAAAATGGTTAAATATTTCAGACTGTTAACCTTCTATGACCTCTTGTCTGTATAATCCCACCTTTCATTTTTGGGCTTCTCACTTTCACCATCCCTCAGTCCGTCATCATCCAGCAGTAATGCTGAGCAGGTAAAAGTGTATAACTCTTTTTATGCATTTTTTTGTGGGTTTTCATATCAAATTTTATGATAAAATATTATTTTTATTTGTGCAGAAGACACTGGCTTCAATACTGAGAGACATTAAGAGCAAGAAGGATGTGCTGAAGTCCTGCCATGACGAAGGTAAATATGTATATATTTTACATATTTACTGGTCAGATCATCCCAATGAGATATTCTTACTTAAAGCTGCACTACCTAATTTTGTGACTGTAAAAGGGATGTGTCTAAAAAAATGTTGAGTTTGAATGATACACTCCCCTTTCCTAATTCCTCTCCTTGGCGACGCTCTCTCACAGTCTCACACAAACCTGGAAGTATGTACACAAGCCAGGAGCTATCACAACAACACAGCAGAGATATGGAGTTTGTTTTTAATTCTTTAAAATAAAAAATTAAAATACTGTGAATAAGCTATACATTTTGAAATAAAACCATAGTCCCTTCACATTATTCCTGATAGATTCTAGTTCTGGATAGATAAAGGATGTATTGACCAGTCAGAGTGCTCCTGTCCTATGAAAGCATTGGTTAAACTGTTCCTTCCCTCGCTCTAACACAAAAACCCTTATAATTCAGCACACAGGTGACCTCAAAGTCTCATTTTTTCTCAGATGACTTCTGTTATACTGTACTAATAACTAAATAATTATCTTTACCAAAATACAAGGAAAGAGAAATCAGGTAGTGCAGCTTTAAAGTGCATATGACAGGTTTAAATCTTTTTCAAATTCATAATTAATCTGTGTTGTTAATATCCAAGTAAAGGGTTAATGCACATTTTACAGCACCATTTGTCAGTATTATACAGAAAAAGTCAAAATTTTATCTTACTCTCTGGAAACTGTGCCTTACCGGATATGATGTAGACAGAGGAGGAAATAGAACTGGAGCCCATGTTCAGAACTGGACTTGGGACTTGGATTGGGACAATGACAGTGGTCTTTGCTTTCCCAGGAGCTGGCGTGGGCTCAATAAATGCACAAAACAAACTTTGCAGCCCAGCTGGCCATGGATCTAAACCAGTTTAGGGTTTAGAGAGAGAGAGACCAAGTGGGACCCCACCGACATGCTAATGTTAGCTCAACAAGCTCGGACGGACAGACTCCTATCCTCTGTGTGGGCTTTGCCAACACAAAAAACACTTAAATAAAAGTGACAACTTTTGTTTTGCTTGTTTAATATTTTGATTTTACCACAACATTGTGAGCCATCTGTGATACCCACAAACAGCACAGTCAGAGCCCCACAGCTCCGCACATGTCTCGTGGCGATAAAGTTACATGAACGCGGTCACCTGCGCTGCTCTCCCCTCCTGTCCAATCTCACCATATGCACAGCCAGCTGATGATAAATCTGGCAGCTGAAAATAAGCATGATATGAATGAAACGCCCCTATATACAGTGGGGCAAAAAAGTATTTAGTCAGCCACCAATTGTGCAAGTTCTCCCACTTAAAAAGATGAGAGAGGCCTGTAATTTTCATCATAGGTATACCTCAACTATGAGAGACAAAATGAGAAAAAAAATCCAGAAAATCACATTGTCTGATTTTTAAAGAATTTATTTGCAAACTATGGTGGAAAATAAGTATTTGGTCAATAACAAAAGTTCATCTCAA
This sequence comes from Bostrychus sinensis, assembly GCA_020698575.1. Classification (NCBI taxonomy): domain Eukaryota; kingdom Metazoa; phylum Chordata; class Actinopteri; order Gobiiformes; family Eleotridae; genus Bostrychus; species Bostrychus sinensis. Next base: position 6,694,025 of record CM036257.1, on the reverse strand, counting down.
TACTTTGTTATATACCCTTTGTTGGCAATGACAGAGGTCAAACGTTTTCTGTAAGTCTTCACAAGGTTTTCACAAACTGTTGCTGGTATTTTGGCCCATTCCTCCATGCAGATCTCCTCTAGAGCAGTGATGTTTTGGGGCTGTCGCTGCGCAACACGGACTTTCAACTCCCTCCAAAGATTTTCTATGGGGTTGAGATCTGGAGACTGGCTAGGCTACTCCAGGACCTTGAAATGCTTCTTACGAAGCCACTCCTTCGTTACCCGGGCAGTGTGTTTGGGATCATTGTCATGCTGAAAGACCCAGCCACATTTCATCTTCAATGCCCTTGCTGATGGAAGGAGGTTTTCACTCAAAATCTGACCATACATGGCCCCATTCATTCTTTCCTTTACACGGATCAGTTGTCCTGGTCCCTTTGCTGAAAAACAGTCCCAAAGCATGATGTTCCCACCCCCAGTAGGTATTTACAGAAGGTATGGTGTTCTTTGGATGCAACTCCGCATTCTTTCTCCTCCAAACACGACGAGTTTTTAGAGTTTTTACCAAAAAGTTCTATTTTGGTTTCATCTGACCATATGACATTCTCCCAATCCTCTTCTGGATCATCCAAATGCTCTCTAGCAAACTTCAGACGGGCCTGCACATGTACTGGCTTTAGCAGGGGGACACGTCTGGCACTGCAGGATTTGAGTCCCTGGCGGCGTAGTGTGTTACTGATGGTAGCCTTTGTTACTTTGGTCCCAGCTCTCTGCAGGTCATTCACTAGGTCCCCCCCGTGTGGTTCTGGGATTTTTGCTCACCATTCTTGTGATCATTTTGACCCCACAGGGTGAGATCTTGCGGGGAGCCCCAGATCGAGGGCGATTATCAGTATAGATAACCAGTTCAAACAGGTGCCATTAATACAGGTAACGAGTGGAGGACAGAGGAGCCTCTTACAGAAGAAGTTACAGCTCTGTGAGAGACAGAAATCTTGCTTGTTTGTAGGTGACCAAATACTTATTTTCCACCATAATTTGCAAATAGATTCTTTAAAAATCAGACAATGTGATTTTCTGGATTTTTTTTTTCTCATTTTGTCTCTCATAGTTGAGGTGTACCTATGATGAAAATTACAGGCCTCTCTCATCTTTTTAAGTGGGAGAACTTGCACAATTGGTGGCTGACTAAATACTTTTTTGCCCCACTGTATGCTTTTATCAAAAGCCGCCTCATCAAAGCTATAGCTGAGAAACCACATAGAAACTTTACTGACAGCTGGTGCTGCTTGATATATGGTCCAAACAAAAATATTTTAAAATCCCATTTTTGTTCTGCTGGACTATATTTTTCAGTAGGCTTAATGTAGCAATGCATTTGATGCTCTTACTAATTGTTTTCCTACACAGTTTGGCACTGACTTGAAACTGGCGTAGATGTACACCACCTCCTGACCTGGCATAGGTCAGGAGGTGGTGTACACATACAGGCGTAAGCCCAAAGCCATGCAAGTTTTTGGAATTTATCAATATGTGCGGTACGCCCACTCACATATTGATAAATCCCAAAACTTGCATGGCTTTTTTTTGCGTTCGCCCATTTTTTTGTGTTGCAAGTTTGATAAATGTGGGCCATTGGAACTATATATCTCACAATAAGCCTTGCTGCCATATTTAAGGAGAAATCATGCTAAATGTTTTTCTTTTTAAAGCTATCATTTATTAGCAACTGCTCTATTTGTTTTAGGCTTGTGGCTTATTCATTGTGAATTAAAACATTTCTATTAGTCCTTGCATAAAAATTGCTTTGACATAAAAAAAGTCCCTGGAATGAAGGGCACTAGTAACTGCAAGTACATGTAACAAGTGAGTCTCCCTTGAACACAAGCCCTACTGTGCCGTCCTGATCTGTACTAACAGTAGAAATATGACTCATGTCCATATCTCAGTTGAGGATGACTAAATGAGGAGTATAGACAGTTTGCTGTTTAAAGTCATATGTATACTGGGCCTTACTGACAATATTTTTTAGGTGAACAGCCCCCAGAGGGCACACTTATACAGATTTCTTGCCTCATATTACAAAACCATTAAATTACATTATTATATCTGATACCAAAACAGTTTGGTTTATTTCTTGTTATTTGATAATCTAAGATATGACTTCCTTGTATGTACAGAATGTCTTTAGTCATTTTCTAGTTGCCTCTGGCGCTACAGAGAGCTGAATCTCATTTCCTGGTTATTTCCTGAAGTGCATATGAAGTACTTCTTGGTTCTGCAAAGACTTAAAACTCTATCTACACACATTACCTAAGTCAAAGTAACTGATAATATTTTTGCATTTCCAGTGTTCAGGCTAAAGTCACAGCTGATGGAGGCCCAGGGAAAATCAAAGTTCCCCCGGCCAGGCCCTCAGGATGGCAGTGGGGAAGAGGAGACGTATGAAGAAGGCCAGGAGGTGGAGGAGGAGACCACCCCAGAAGAGGAGGAGGTCAAAGTGGAGTGGCCCACTGGAGTGCCCCAGGCCTCAGAGAAGGACCTGGCCAAGCTCTCCAACAAAGGAGGGGTACGCACATTTTCCACTGGTATTTTTGTCAGAGCATAGCAGGAGTTTTAAACATGCTGCAAAAGTCACATTTAAGTTATGAAACAGCGTTATTACGTAAATAATGGTTTTACTGCCTTGACAAATAAGGAAATTGTAAAACATATTTTTCCAAATTGTGTATAAAATTCAGATTGCATGCGTTTCGTTATATTATTTCATTCATTGACATTTAATGACAGCCCTTAAAATGTATTCGAGCGGTTGTTCCACAATTTTTTTATTTCTTTACCAAAAATACAAGTCAGCTTAGGTTAAAAAAAACTGATTATGCATCAAAGTAATATGCATAAACACTTAACATGCCTCTACCCAGTTCAGTTTTTTTATGTCCCAGTCTCAACCCCATCCAACTGCAACCTAGCTGCTCTTCTTTCTTTTCTTTACCTCTGGTATCTTTGCTTCATTATGAATCTTGTGAATGCATTGCTAATATTTAGACAAGTTACTCTTTAATTCCCTTTTCTCTTCATATGCATGCTGTCTGTGCTGACTGAGCAACTGTTTACGCTGACAGACAACAATTCAATGTTGGCAGGTGGTGTAGACCAGCCACAGAGTGCTTTATAATAATGAATAAGTCTTGTTTTCTCCCAGATTATTCCTATTACTATATGCTACTCATTTTTTTCCAAGAAGCTGCTTAATTTCACTGAAGTTATGTATTTATATTTAATGTATGAGTTATATAGGTTCATATCAGCAGGAGAAGTGTCATCAGACTCTGAAAGTAAATTCGTCTCTGTATATCCTGGCATATCTCATGTTTCCTGTCTCTTCATGATGTTTTTCCTTTATTTATCATCACTTCTACACAGTCAGACCTTTATCCCTCTACTCTCCTTCCTTTCCCTCCGTGTTGGACCTTCCACTTGCAGAAACAGTACTCTTGACTTTGACCTGCAGCTCTTTGTCTCTCTGAGCCACTCCCACTCACAGTCTCTGAGCTCCCTCTCTGAGATCATGGTGCTGCAGCCTCCACCCGTGTTCGGCGGTTCAGAGGTCCATGGTGTGGTCTGACACTGGGGATTTGGGCCCTGCCAAAAGTGTTGATTATTTCACTGTGGGCTGAGGGGAGTGGAGGATTCGTCCTGTTTCTGGGTAATGCTGGAGGAGGGACTGAAATCTGAGCTCTTTCTAAACAAACACGCTCAAGGCTCTGCATTGATCCCAGGCTGTTATGTAATGGAGCAGAGGTCTCACTAGGGCGGTTGTATGGGTGGGACTGGTTCTGCATCAAAATATGTTATATTCTTTTAAATTGGCAAAGGTGGGTAGAGTAGCCAAAAATTTTACTCAAGTAAGAGTATTGATACTTCAACATAATATTACTCAAGTAGAAGTAATTACTAAAAGCAAGTGTTTTGTGAAAAAAAAAAAAAGTTCTGAGTAACTATTTGGAACTTCTGATTTATGTTTTAGTCTTCACACTTTTTCACAACATAAAGCTTTTGAAACAAACCCAGAGCTAACGTGTAGACTTGGGTAGAGTTGCTAAAAATTGTACTCAAGTAAGAGTATTGTTATTTCAAAATAATATTACTCAAGTAAAAGTAAAAAGTATTAGATCCTCTGAAGTACATATATGTGTGCACATTTTTCTTGTATATAAGGGTTAACTGTTTAATTAGTGGTTAAGTGTTGTTTTGATTGCTTTGTTAATGCAAATCTTTGGCTGATGATTCTAATAATCCCCCAGACTGCCGGTGATTCAGTTTAGTCTGTCAGAACTCTGTTGTTGGAAATAGTTTAGGATCTGTACAGTACATTTCTAAAGATGTGGGTGTTCAAGTCACTCTTGTTTCCAAAAATATTGATGGCATTAAATTAAAGATATTAACATACATAAGGAACTGTTCATAATATGGCTGCACAATATGAGAAAAACATGCAATATGTGACAACAATAATGATATGACTGGCGATTTTTATATACTGTATCTACTATTACTATTTTGAGCAGACTAAAACAATGCTAAATGAAGAAGAAATTATAAGAATCTCGACTAAATCTGGACTTTTAAAATATTTTTATTTAAAGGTTTTAAAGGAAAAGGAGTCTGACGGTGTTAATCTCTGTCGGATGTACCATAACATTATTACGATGCTTGTTGCGTTGTGCAGCTCTAATTCATAAAATGCTTGGGTTGTACATTTAACTTATACTAACATTAAGCATGGTTTGGTTTTATAAATATCAAGGAAACATTCTGTGACACAGTCTGTAAAATATACAACTACATTACGCTGCAAGTAGCTCCTGTGCAGTCAACAGAGTGAGCAGAATATGTTCTAATGAAAACCTCTGACCTGATTATAATCAGTGAACACACCACGGTGAAATGGAGTCATTACTCAAGCCGTTAGCCTTATCTGTGAACATCATTTATGGGTTGCTAATTCAGGAAGGTCAGTGGGCCACTAGTGTGCTGACTTAACAATGTATGGTTTTAATCACATCTGGCTTGAGGTATGTTCTTATCAAGCAGGTCATGGTCAAAGAGCAGTACGCTAACCTAATTGTGTAGTAATTCTCTATTTCTCACCTATATATTTTTATTACAGAATTCGTCCCCCGATGGCCTGGTGTCCATCCTGAAGAGGAGGAGAGCGTCTCTGGATGGACTGCCTCCTCCCAGCAGCAGCACGGTCACGAACCAGAATACAAAACGCAAAGTCCGCTTCAGCGAGCCAGACGATGGCATAGAACACGGTATGACACAATCACACTGGATCACACAGTCTGAAGGTGGAAGCAAAACACAGATTTAGACAAGATGCAAGATGTGCTCCCACTAGGGCATTACAGAATATCTGTATGTGGGCAATAAATATGTGAATTTTGAAATAATGTTTAATATATGAAAAATAATTATGTTTTTGTCTTTTTTTAATACGTTTCACAATGTATATATTTAAACTGGCATTTAAAGGGTAAAAATCCATAAATTTATTTAATGTTTGGTAGTTTTGAGCAGATTTCAAGTAGTTTAAAAGATTGATGCCAAAGAAAAAAGAAAAAAATATTGATGCATGATGATTTTATAGCATTTTAAGAGTGTATACATTTTTGTATACAAGGGTCACAAATGGTGCAAAATTTGAGGGAAGCACAAAGGTTAAAGTAAACTTTACATTCACATTATACATTCAATAATTTTACTTGAGAAAGAATATTGTTAATTTTTAGTACTTTGACCTTCTCTGAGTAAAATGCAGAGCTCTCATTGTTTTATTATGAATTATAACAGCTTCCTATATTTAAATACCAATTCAAACCTTTTAGTGACCTCATAATTTAGATTAAAAAAGCTGCTGATTTAGATTTGTAAAAGTGATTTCTTTTTTCTAATGTTTTGTTTTAGATGAAGTTGGTGGGGACTCCTGTCTGATCCTGCTTCTTCTCTGTCTGGTGACTGTGGTGATTAGCCTGGGAGGGACTGCGCTCTACTGCACTCTGGTGGACACTTACTCCAACATCTGCACCGACTTCACTCAAAATGTTGACTTCTATTTTTCGTATGTACAGAGGTTTTTTGAGGAACTCGGACAATGGCTGCCCTTCAGAGCGGTTTGATTTTCAACAGCTGGGGGCCAAATATTATTAGAAAAGAAGGAACCAAGATGGATTTTTTTTAATTTTTATTTTATTGTGACCAACTACACATGGCATGGAGAGAAACTTTTACATGACTTGTGTTATTAACCTGATTGGGTGCTTACATGAAACACTTGCCTCACCATAGAAAGAGACTATGTGATTTTACATATTATTATATATGGCTGTTTGTAATCACTCTCTGGTTTCTACATATGCACTCGGTAGTGTTTTTGTTCATTCATTCATCTTCTTCTGCATATTACTGTTAGGAGTTGCAGGTGGAGCCTATCCTATTACAATGGGCCCTGAGAAGTGGCCAGTTAGTCGCAGGGCTGACACAGAGACAAACACACACAACCATTCACTCCCACATCCATTCACTAGGGACAATTTAGACCAATATACCTTACATGTCTTGCATGTCTTGATGTTGGGAGGAAGCAGGATTACCCAGAGAGAACCCATGGTAACACAGGGAGGACATGCAGACTCCACTCACACTGACAGTCAGCCTGAAACACCATTTGATAAGATTTTAACTTCAAGAGGTTATTATAGAAAAAAAGGGTGATGCCAGATTCACACTGAATGTGTTGCGTGTGCAGTACATCTCTGGTACAGTCTTCTGACGGACTCCAATTCACACCGAGTGCATTGCATGTGTGCCACTTCTCCAACCACAGCCAGCTGTAGACACCATGAGTTCATGAGAGAGGAGTGAATTTAAGCTGGAAGTTATAAGTTAGAGAACTGCTTGTAAAAAGCCACGTATGCCTCTGACCACAATCTCCTCTTCTTTTGAAGATTATTCAGAGATTTAACCAAGGTTAAAGCCCAAAAGTCACAGAAATATATACTTCAACCCTGGGTAAAGATGCTACGTATATAAATACTTTCTTTTTACTCATGTCTAATGGTGTGCTGTCTCATTTGTGGCCCGTGTCCTCAGTTAAGCTGTAATGTTTACAGAGATGTGAGTGAGAGGCTACACAAATGTTTTTATTTTGAAATTTACCGGATCCTCTTCACTAGTCCCGGGTCTGACTTCCTGTCTATCTCGTTCTGCTCTGTTCAACTTTATGCATGACAGCTCCAGCATCCGGCAAAAATAGACTTGATACGTATTTCTGTCGGAGCGCAGGACAAGGAGGCGTACTGCAACGCAGTCAGACCTCCACAGCCCCTATTTCTTGTGGAGGTTGTATGGGACATGTAACAGACACGCAATGGATTCAGTGTAATTTGGGCGTTAGGGACAAAGGAGTGGTGTTGGACAGCCTATGTGTAAAACTGTACTACTGTTCATGTGGTTGTTAATCAGATGTCTGTCAGAGGGCTTACAACTCTCAATGTATTTTTGTTACAATTTTGTTTTTTTAAATGTGTACAAGTGATGCAACTCTCTGATCACTACTAAACACACAATCACATACATTCACACAGGCAAGGTGGGTAAAGGGTCTTGCCCAAGACCACAACGACTGCTCCACCTCTTGAGCCACTGTCACACCACCAGAAACATGAGCGGTATCACAAAACAGGTTACCTACTTAATGGGTTAATCCCTGGTTTCTCCGCAGAACTGTGAGCATCTTTATATATAACTGGCAGTCGGCTTTAAATGACCAATGATATTGATGGTACAATTCATATCAATTCAACTAGAAACCACTGATGCAAAATGTAGCATATCATAAACCATTGCTCTGTACCAAGTAGTTATAAAATATATATATGAATACCAAGAACCAAACAAAGGTGTGAATGAAGTATGCTGTTTAAATGTCACATGTAAATCATTCAGTCATCAGGTTATTAATTATTGGATATCAATGTAATGCAGATAATTTAAGCAACAACGAGCAAAATATCATTCACTATGCACTTGTATGAACATGTACAGTTGTGTTCAAAATAATAGCAGTCCAGCATGACTAACCAGATGAATTGCTATTTTTGGTAGAATTCATATAATCACGTGGCAAATAATTTACTAGTAGGTGTAGTAGAGCCAGAGAAACCAACAGACCCAACATTCATGATATACATGTTTCTGAGTCTGTGTAATTGAATAATTAATTGAAAGGGGCGTGTTCAAAATAATAGCAGTCTGGAGTTCAATCAGTGAGCTCATTCGTTATGTGAAGAAACAGATGTCACTCAGGTGGCCCTTATTTAAGGATGAAGCCAGCACATGTTCATTGCTCAGTGCTCTCTGAAAACCTGAGAAAGATGGGTTGTTCCAGACATTGTTCAGAAGAACAGCGTGCTTTAATTAAAATGTTGATTGGAGAGGGGAAAACATATAAAGAAGTGCAGAAATTGATTGAATTGGCTGCTCAGCTAAAATGATCTCCAATGCGTTAAAATAGAAAGCAAAACCAGAGAGACGTGGAAGAAAAAGGAAGACTACCATTCAAATGGATCGAACAATTGCCAGAAAGGCAAAGAATAAGCCAATGATCAGCTCCAGGGAGATCAAAGTCAGTCTGAAGTTACCTGTGAGTACTGTGACAATTAGAAGACGCTTGTGTGAGGCTAACTTATCAGCAAGATGCCCCGCAAAGTCCCACTGTTAAAAAAAAGACATGTACTGAAGAGGATACAATTTGCCAAAGAACATGTGGACTGGCCTAAAGAGAAATGGAGAAGCATTTTGTGGACTGATGAAAGTAAGATTGTTTTTTTTGGGTCCAAGGGCCGCAGACAGTTTGTCAGATGACCCTCAAACACTGAATTCAGGCCACAGTTCACTCTGAAGACCGTGAAGTCTGATGGTGCAAGCATCATGATATGGGGCTGTTTCTCTTACTATGGGGTCGGGCCCATTTTTGTCGCATACCAGGGATCATGGATCAATTTGCTTATATTAAAATACTTGAAGAGGTCATGCTTCCTTTTGCTGAAGAGGCAATGCCCTTAAAATTGGTGTTTTAACAAGACAACGATCCCAAACACACCAGTAAGCAAGCAGCAACTTGGTTCCAGACCAACAAAATAAATGTTATGGAGTGGCCAGCCCAATCCCTGGACCTTAATCCAATAGAAAACTTGTGGGGTGATATCAAAAATGCTGTTTCTGAGGCAAAACCAAAAAATGCAGGGGAATTGTGGAATGTTGTCAAATCATCTTGAGCTGGAATACCTGTTCACAGGTGCCAGAAGTTGGTCGACTCCATGCAGCACAGATGTGAAGCAGTTCTCAAAAAACTTGGTTATACAACTAAATATTAGTTTACTGATTCACAAGAATGGTAAATCTTTACTTTTGTAAAGTTTGTAATGAATAATGGAGATACTGCTATTTTTTTGAACAGCCCAATATATTTGTTTAAGTAATTTTCTGTAACGTAATTAAAATATTGATACACGTCTTGTCTTGTTTTAATGTAAAATATAATGTACAGTGTTCCCAATGAATGGAAATTAAAAAAAATAGATTTTGTAAATAAGGATTTTGAGCTTTACTTACATTTTAAAAGACACTGCTATTATTTTGAACACAAAAGTTACTATTTAATAATATGTTTATAATGTTGCTAAGTATTATTGCTCTCTGTACACATTCATTCCCCCAACAGTGGTGCCACTTCACCACTGATTGGCCACAGGGCAGTCTTTTTAATCTTATACTGGAACAGGACCTGCTCCGGAGCAGGTTAGCTGTTCAGCACAGGTTTACATAGAGCTCTACATAGACAGAACCAGCTTTGTGATACCAAAAACCCAAAGATAACCCTGAAGTTATCCCTCTAACCCTCTAATCCAGATTCATAGTATTGGGTTCTGTTGTCATCTTGAGACTCAAAGTTTTCCCTTAATTATGTTTTAAAATGTCTCCAATTTAACTTTCACATCATCATAATATATCAAAACACTGACATTTCTCCACTGTCTTATTGTTTCTACAACCTTATAAATGCAACCCTTGTTTGGGTCCCATTTACCAGTCAAAAGCACGTCATTTTTATTAATGCTTTTACCTTAGTAGTTTAAAGAGAGGCATTATGAATAAACAACTGGCTCAAATTAAGTTATGGATCTATAGCTGTCAGTGTGTCAGGATTTGCATTTAAACCTTCAGAGTAAAAAAGAATCTTTGACGAAGTGTCAGACGAGAATAATTTAAAATATTTTAAGACTTTACAGAGTATCCCTTTCACATCCCTGTTGATGTCAGTCGTGGTTTTTGATATATCAGTTTGCTTAGGTTAATAAAAATATATATTTGTTGGAACAATGTAGGAGTTTGAATAAGAAAGTCCAGTGCAGTCATTTATCATGACTTAGAGTTTTGAGCATACTTTACATTTACCAGTTATGTAAACTAAACAGCTTTAATTACGTATAACAGCCCCTTAAATAATTAAATAAAAATGACGTAGTTAAGTATGTTAAATGTCAGCACTTAAGGAAGCCTGGCAGGGACATGCTTTTGCCTATGAAAACCCAGTGGAAACAGGTCACAATACTTCATATTATAATTTGATCTAATGTGATTATACACTATTGTAAATATGCCATAGTCGAAACTAAGCTTTTGTATAACTGTTTACCACACTACTGTACGGTCACAGATCCCCTTTTGACCTTGCAGATGTTGAAATTTGGCATAGGGGCATATTTATGATGTAACAGACTGAACCAGAAGTACTTATCTGACTGACAGAGTGCATCTCCTCCTGCTCTAAGCCAGAGACATCACCAGAGACAATGGGATAGATGTGAACAACACTGGCAGCTTTTCTGTCAAAGGCTGAACCCTTCTGTGGACCAGTACTGGACTTCCCCGGACCATATTCTGCACAGTCCTGTCCACACCAGGATCATGCTGAGTTGGCATAATTGTAGATTAACATCACACAAACTTGTCATATTTTACATAGACATTTTTATTAGACAATATTCAAAGTGTTAATAAAATGCTGTCTGCTTTTCTATGACCCAGCTGACTGTAATCTTGAGTCAACTATGGGTTCTCTTAAGGCGGTCCATCTTCCTCCCATTGATTAAAGACTTAAAAGTTTTCCAAGAGACATGTCTGTGAAGACTATCACTCATCCAGGGTAATTGCATGGCAACAAAAGGTTTAAAAAGCAGTCAACTAAATCTCTCTAAAAACCAAGTCCAGATGACTGCTTTTTAAACTTTTTGTTGCAGTTTTCCAAGAGAGGTAATGTGAGAGTGAATGGTTGTCTGTCCATAGCCCATAATAGCTGGGATAGGCTCTATCCCCCTGCGACCCTAATGGGAATACTTGTCAATTTATTTATTTATATGGGACAGCGTGTATTAATGAACAGCAGCTAGTGCCGTAAATACACCGGATTATAGCTCAGAGCTAATTTCCAACTGTAGTCCCCACTCACTCACATTCACACCGGCTTCCTGGTGTTCCCCAGCGGTCTCCCATCCAGGTACTGACCAGGCCCTACTCTGCTTAGCTTCCGAGGTCTGACGGGATCGAGCATCCACAAGGCGGGCCATACCAACAAAAGAGACTAAATGAATAACTGTCTTTTTTGTCACCACAGTTCCTTCCAGTGGCGTAACTTGGTAATGTGGGGCCCCAGTGCAGGATTTCAGAATGGGCCCTAAAGTTATGAAGCACATTCAGTATGACAGGTTTATCCTGAAGTTTTTTAATTTATAAAATGTCAGTGTTTACTGGAGTTTTATATATACATTTAAAAAACATTAATATTTAGGGACAATTTTGTGAAACTATATTGATTTTTTATTTCAATTTGTGTATTTATCTTAAATGTTTTTTTTAACAGGATTTAAAATCGAATTTATGTTAAAAACTCCATTCTGCACAGTTATGTGCTGCTCCTAATTATTATGAATATTTTTAACACAGGCTTGAGATGAACATGGACCCACTCTGATGGGCCCCTAAACCCCCTGGGCCCCAGTGCAGTTGCACTGGCTGCACTGCCTGATGTTACGCCCCTGGTTCCTTCATTATGAGTGATGTCTTTCCTGTCTGTAAAGATCAGCAGAACCCTGACCATGCTGTTTTAAAAGCGGAACTCAGTAAGTCTGCTCGTTCCTTCACTCTTTTTGCCTTTTTTTACTCTATAAAGCTCCCCCTACAGTTCGGAGTAAAGCACTATCATTAATACTCACAAGCCCAGCTGACTCCTGTTGAACCCTCGCTTGTCTTTACTTTAGTTTTCCCCTCCGTGTATCTGTATTTTTTCTTCCATTTGGTCGCTCTGGAACGACAAAAATCGAGAACTAAAGCCGCCGCTAGCTTGTTGTTTTGCTAACCAGGATGTGTATGGCATAATATTTGCGCCACCTCTGCATGCGCGCAGAGTGAGCGTCAAGTGCACGCAGTTTGACTGTCGCAAGCACATACTTTACCATTTGAAAAGAAAATAATAATCTGAGCACACATTTTTGTTCTGTCCGCGCTCAACTCTGCATGCACGCTCGCTCAACGTCTACCTGGGTGCGCGAGCGCAACATCTTTGCTCGCACAACAACAGCCTCAGGTGAGTACAAATTTTTGTTTAGGATTTATATTTAGCTCTGTTAATTAACGCCAATGAGCTGGGGTGTGCTAACGTTTTATATTGAAGAGGTGCTTTTTCTATGAATTGATAACTATGAAATCCCCTTTGAATTGAGTAGCACTGCTAGCTTGAGCGGCTAACTTCTGTCTTCTGCCCCACAGACAAACTCGTCTGCACCAATGTCTTCTGCACCACAGCCACAAGTAGGTCGAGTGCTTTGCAAACTTATGAATTTTCTTGGGTCTTTTTTCTAAGAGTTTTATACATACATAGGCTATTAGATTACTTGTTAGGTAGTTTATTTTGATACACTAGTGACCAATATACAGTGGTAAGAAAAATAACCTTTTGAAATCGTATGGCTCTCTAAATCTCTTCAATGAGCATTCAATAACAACCAGACCTAACGACCAGACAGATCAGTTTTTAAGTTATTATTTGAGACACATTATATGTCACTACCCTTGAGTTAGATGAAGATCAGATCACATTTTATGACATAAAATAACATTTTAAAAGGTTCATATACCTTTTCTTAGTAATCAATAGTCTTTTTTTATTTTTATATTGCTCTTATTTACTTCCACCAGGATATATTGAGACAGCAACTGATGGAGAGACTTCTTACCAGACTGCAGTCTGCAATAAACCAGCAGCCACTAAATATGGATTTTTTTTAGTTCCTAACTCGGCATAAGTTATTTTTGTTTCAGTCATTCTCTGATCAGATGGGCGGTGTATCAGAGATCATAGAAGCACTCCAAAATCTTCATGAGCTAGTCCTAAATGAAATTACTGCTAGACCTACAATGGTTGTCGACCATGAAACAGAGGTTGCTCCAGGTTCCTGTCAGCCGAAAATTATAATAGAGAGAGATAAGCTACAAAGTTTATTGGACACACACCTGCCAGTAACCTGCATTGCTAAATGCCTTAGTGTTTCAAGGAGGACACTGTACCGGAGGATGCAAGACTTTGGCTTATCTGTTAGGGGATCTTACAGCAGAGTAAATGACCAAGAGCTTGATGACATAATTTCGTCCATCAAACATCAAATGCCAAATGCTGGTTATCGGATGGTTCAAGGACATTTAGTGTCAATGGGTATCTGTGTTCAGTGGTCAAGAATGATGGCGTGTATGCATCAAGTTGATGCTGTAGGTATCTTCTCACGGATAACAGAACTAGGATGCGTGGTTCGAAGAAGTCATTCAGCCCTCTCTCATTGGTCCACATTGACACAAACCATAAACAGATAAGGTAATCTATATATAGTTGTTGGAGCTGGTTAATCCAACTATATAATACTAAAACAAGAAGAAACACAGACACGTTAAATGGTTTACTTGCAAGGAGAGCAGACAGAGATAAAGACCCAGTGACATGCACCGGGGACATTCCCTCCATGTGCTCTGGGCTCCCTGGTACTCTCTCATGCTTTTATTGAAAATCACGCCCCTGATTACATGCACCGTCTCTGTCCGATAAGGGAATTGGGGAACTAGGACAGAGACAGTCATCAACTCTACATATGATAATTTAACATAACAACGCTGGTTATCAGTTCCGAGGCCGCACTTTCTTATCCAGTTGGTCATTCTTCTGCGGCCACGCCATGCTTAATCTATACGGTCAGCATGGCCGTATAGATTAGCAGTCAGTCGTGCGTCAGCCTTATCTACTGGAACACTCTGTAACTCAGCACATGATTAATACATTCACAACACACATATTGTACTTAGGATTTTATAAGACATATAAAAGTAGATAACTTATATACACATTTCTCTAACATTTCCCTCCTGTTTATCAACTTTTATTTTATCATCTCATAACCACTTCTAGTAGATTTTTAGTTACGGAATCATTGTGTTTTACACTCAGAGGGGTGTTTAGACATTGTCTTCATTGAAAAGTTCTGCTAACTGCTCGTGATCGTCCTCGGGGTCCTCTTCTACTGTCAGCAAAGGCATCTGCTCCACATGTGGTGTAGGAGCGATGGCAGTAGTAATTAACCTGTTCACTAATCCTCTAATGCAGGGAATACAACAACATCCACACAATGTGAGCGCTGCAATAAACACTGCTATTGATACCAGTGCACTCGAAACTAGGCCCTTCCATTGTCCGAAGTAATTCATCCAACCATCCCACATAGAACGATCTATTCCAGATTGATCTTTCATGCGTTTATTCATTGTGCGCAGCCCCTCCAGGGCTCTGGTCAACGTACCATGTGGAGCCGTGTTGTTAGGGATGAAAGTACAACACTGATCTCCAAAAATGGCGCACACCGAGCCTTTTTCAGCCAACAGCATGTCTAGAGCAATTCTGTTCTGGAAAGCCATTAGGGATGTCGCAGCCAGCTGTTCATGAACAGCTCTCAGAGCGTTTTCCGTATAGTTTCCTAGTTTCTGCACATTGTAATGGATGTAGTTTATTCTATCTACATTCTTATTAGGAGTGATGGGTACTATGGTGCTTATTATAGGTATGTTTTCGAAACCTGTTGCAATTTGGTCTGCCAATTTATATTCATCTGGGACACCCTGAGGAACGCCTATAGCATCAATATATGTTGGGTCATTGTCTCCTAGCCATGCATTACGTTTAACGCGTGGCAATGTGTTCTGCATCATCGATGCCGCTGCTTGCCATAAAAGATCCGAATCCAGGGTCATCACTTGTATTGGTAGTATAAGTGACACTAAAGCACACTTTCCTGTGCTATTTTTTGGCAACTTGTCATATATGCTATTCTGGTTGCCTATGGCCTAGTTTTCCACAATACCAACATTCAAGGTCCTTATCTTCTGATCCCCACTCATTGCTTGTTTGACCTTTTTCTCGTCCTCTGCCTGCACTTCCTCGTCCTCTTCCAAAATTTCCTCGTCCTCTTCCTCTACTCTTACTTACTCCTTCCATGTAGTAAACTTGTGCTTCACCTTCTTCAGAGGTGAGCACCAGGGCTGCACTTTCTCTTGCCTTTTCTCTTTTTCTTTCTCTGATGTTTCTATCTGCGTGTATAGCTTGTTCAATGTACTGGTCTAATGTCCCTGTACCAAAACCTACATAGTATTTGCTTATCCATTTTTGTTTTGTGCGGCTAATCACTGCATAATTTGGTCCCTTTCTGAACTTTTGTATTTTTTTTCTTGTAGCTGCGCCAGCTCTATTGTGCTGAGTTTACCATTGAAGTTATATTTTTCTACCTGCGGTCAGGCGGAGAAATCTTGTCTGTAGCATCTGTATTACTTCACTGTATTTTTCTGACTGTTTTACATGAACTGTTTTCACCCTTGTAGTTCCTTTCACGCTCACATGCATGGCCTGTGTCTACTTATCCGTTTTTTTGTTTTGTTTACCGATCTGCCGTCGGAGGGTGGTTCAGCCCTTTTTTTTTTTTTGCATTTACCAACTACTAGTAACCTCGAGTTACTTGTTGGATGACTACTCTGTTACCCTGCCAGAGCCTAGGATGCCACAGGTTTCTTGTTTACTGCGCGTCGCGTCTTTTCTCCCCCATTCACACTCACATTCAGTCTACAACGGTTACTCACTCTTTGCGTGTCCGTCTTTCTCCTTCGGATTCTCGTCAGCCGTCAGACTCCAGTCGACAACGAAGAGCCAGCCGGTCAAACGGTATTTGTGCAGCGGCCGCTGTCTTCCTGGGTCTCAGTTGCCCACCGGAGTCCTCAGGCGTCTTGAAATCCGGCTCGAAGGACCAATTGTTGGAGCTGGTTAATCCAACTATATAATACTAAAACAAGAAGAAACACAGACACGTTAAATGGTTTACTTGCAAGGAGAGCAGACAGAGATAAAGACCCAGTGACATGCACCGGGGACATTCCCTCCATGTGCTCTGGGCTCCCTGGTACTCTCTCATGCTTTTATTGAAAATCACGCCCCTGATTACATGCACCGTCTCTGTCCGATAAGGGAATTGGGGAACTAGGACAGAGACAGTCATCAACTCTACATATGATAATTTAACATAACAACGCTGGTTATCAGTTCTGAGGCCGGTCTTTCTTATCCAGTTGGTCATTCTTCTGCGGCCACGCCATGCTTAATCTATACGGTCAGCATGGCCGTATAGATTAGCAGTCAGTCGTGCGTCAGCCTTATCTACTGGAACACTCTGTAACTCAGCACATGATTATTACATTCACAACACACATATTGTACTTAGGATTTCATAAGACATATAAAAGTAGATAACTTATATACACATTTCTCTAACAATAGTAGGGCCGGGAATCTATAAAAAAAAAATTAACTAATTAATCGCAAATCTGAAAAAAATGTATTTATTAATCGTATTATGAATTCACGTACAAACACAAAATTGTAAAGTTAGAACATTTATTTTGAATTAACCTTCACATACTTTACTGTAAACTTGTTAAATGCAAACAAAACTTGCAAAGAAAATAAATGAATAGTCTCTTTGAGACCTGTAACTCAGACAAAGTTTGCCTAAATAAGGTTCAAACAACAAATACACAAAACTTGTGTAATGTGCATGTGTAATCTCTTTTAGAGCTTTTACAAAAATAAGTTTAATTCTTCAATTAATAACAATTGTTTTTGGTTCACAACAGTGTAAATACTATGAACTGTGGTACTCCAGTGGTAATTGAACTCATCCTTGCATAGACTGCACATAACTTTTGTTTTGTCTTTATTGCTGTCTGGTGACGATTTGAAGCAGAATTGTCCATTTAGCAATGTGTCTTTTTGGTCACTCATGTTGCTTTAGCTCGTTCACTTGTTGCATTAGGCTCGTTCCAGATGAACTGCGCCTCGCCTGGATTGTGGACGAGAGTGCACGGCCGCAATGACAGGAGGCAAGGCAAGGCAAGTTTATTTGTATAGCACAATTCATACACAGAGCAATTCAAAGTGCTTTACAGAAAAAAAAAGGCAAATTTAAAAGTACAAAACACAATTAAAACAATAAAATCAAATTTAAAGAGTATAATTAAGAATCAATTTAAAATTAAATTAAAAGAGAAGAGTACAGATAAAACACTTTCAGTTGACATATGCACAGCTAAAAAGAACAGTTTTAAGTCTGGACTTGAACATTGTCAGAGTAGAGGTCTGTCTAACATCGTCAGGAAGACTGTTCCAGAGTTTAGCTGCAGAAAACTGAAACACTGCTTCACCGAGTTTAGTCCTGACTCTGGGCACCAGCAGAAGACCTGCTGAGATCTTGTACTGGAGTTGATGCTGAACTCTCCTCTGCTCCTCTCTGTCCCCTGAAATGAAAGCCCTCTTCTTCTGGTTCAGCAGGGCTTTAAGCTCAGGGGTCACCCAGGGCTTATTGTTAGAGAAACCATACCTTCCAGGTTGGCACAGTGTTCTCCACACAGAAGTTAATGTAGTCCGTGATGCAGTCGGTCAGGCCGTGGCTGTGAGAGCTGCAGAGTGTCTCCCAGTCTGTGGTCTGGAAACAGTCTCTCATTGGCCTCATCAGTCCACACTTTCACAGACTTCTTCTGCACCAACTGTCTTCTCACACTGGGTGTGTATTCAGGGAGCAGATGCACGAGGTTGTGATCAGAGCGTCCAAGCAGGGGGAGGGGAGTGGAGCTGTATGCGTCCTTAACATTAGCATACAGTAAATCCAGCATCTTGTTCTTCCTGGTGTGGCACTTCACGAACTGGACGAAAGTAGGGAGAGTGGCAGAGAGTGAGGTGTGATTGAAGTCCCCGCTGATGAGCAGGAGGGACTGCAGGTGATGAGTCTGCATCCGAGTTACTGTGCTGTGGAGCAGCTCACACACAGCTGCTGCATCAGCCGAGGGAGGGATGTGCACATTAAACAGTATAACGTGCGAAAACTCCCTCGGGAGTTAATACGGCCACAGCGAGTATGTGCCTGGTGCAGAGTTGTTCCTTCACACAGACGTGTGTGATGGTTGCACCATCTCTCGTTAACGTACACCGCGCGAAAGTTTGAATCCATCCAGGGAAACCACAGAGTCCGGAAAAAGTCCATTCAGTCACGTCTCTGTAAAACACATGAGGCTAGGCATGGGATGATAATATTGATATCGATATTGATATTTATTTATTGTCAGACTCAAGGTCCATATAGGAATCATTACAGAAACATACCCACCAGACAGCACATACAATAATAATTAAAAAAAATATATATATATAAAAGACACTTATACCAGTGTTTCCACAGCGAAGACTGGTAACGCACGGCACTAAAACTAGGATTCACCAGCATCAGGATAAGGCTGTTCTCAGAGTTATTCAGGCGACAGATAAATCTGTACATCAGATTTCTCATTAGTGCCTGAAAAGAACTGACATGAGCGTTACAAAACAGCAGGCTGGCACTACTGGACCTAGGCTTCTTGAGCAGAATCCTTAAGGCATCACTGTAGGCAACTTTAAGCTTCTGTATACTAGCTCTCTTATATTTACACCACAGTGGAGCAGTATACAGAGGTGTACAATAAGTTCTGAAGAGGTGGATTTTTACACTGAACATGTGAAATTTCCTAGCCAGAATATTAGCTTGGGCATATAGCATACGACACTGCCGATATATATCATCATCATCACAGAGTTGATCTGTGATGAAGTGACCCAAATATTTAGTTTTTCTACAGACACCTAACTTTATATCTATATAACTATATATTATATAGAATTTTATGTCACAATTATCTTGGCCACAATATTGCGATTAACGATATTATCCTGATAATTATGAAATTATTCTTGTAGTTTGAAAATGTAGCTAAAAAGTACTGGAATTACTTTACAGTGACACAACAGACTCAAGTTTACGATTTTAGGATAAATTATTGCAAACATACGGCTCCCACTTGTGGCCAAAATGTAGAATACACATGTAGACAACAGCTGCCGTTTATCGTCCCACCCCTATGAGGCTACATTCCCTGAACTCCCATTGTATCCTGGTCAGCACCCTGAGCTCATCAGTCTTGTTGGAGAGGGAATGAACGTTTCCCATAATCACGGAGGGTAAATATGGTCTGTACCTCCCAGTGATGCACAGAGCTAACAGCTGATTCCTGGTGTAAACAATGGACCTGTGGCTGAATCCAAAGGGATCCCCTGACGAAGTTCGAAATAGTCCCGAAAAGAGCAAAAATGAAAATAAAAAAGTAATAAAAGTAGGCTCCCCATGTGCAGAAATGCACCAGGTTCTGACTACTTTAAAGAAAAAAGGAAAGTCTAAAAACAGCTGTTTTAACAGCGAGCAGCTGCCAGTGCCACGTTGGGTAAAAAAAACAAAACAAAACATAAAGATATCTCCATGTTTTGACCATGTGTGCACATGTGTAAAGTTCTACATGACTAGAATTTTTGATCTGTGGTTTAAGAAACTTTGACTTTTATAATGATAATAATGCTACTCTGAAGAAGAAATAAATTGTCCAATTCATTTACATTTATTTGAATTTTGTTTGGCATCAAAGAAATGTTTATGGCTTCTGCTTCCCCCTTTAAAGTGTTTCACTTTTTCACCAATTAGGACATGGAAATATGAGCTAAAGAGAACTTAGCTCAGTGCAGTCAATGTGTGAGGGCGAAGAAAGCAGTTTTAAGATCTTGCCATTGGTTGCTGACTTGCAACACAATGACAAGGATGACTGAATGGGGGAGTGTGTGTCTGAGAGCTGGAGGATGGATGAGTGTTTGTGCACTGTATAGAATGTCTCTTTTTCCTCTTCCCTTTAAAGGACTACAGATGGAAATTAGCTTCCAAGCTATAATCTGATACAAGCATCTTTGCCTTTTGGCATTATATAACTGTATACTGTCTTGTTAAATAAATAAATACAAATACTTCATTGGGGAAGTCACTACACCTTGTAGAACTGCTTTCAACACAATAACACCCTGACTACACACAAAATTTGTCAAATGATGTTTGATATTAGGATATTAGATGGTGAAACACTACAAGACCCAACAGGAGATGTCTCCTGAGCAAGCTCTCGGGCGACTGTGGGGAGGAAAAACTCCCTTTGACGGTCAGAAACCTCCGGCAGACCCAGGCTCAAGGAGAACGGTCGTCTGCCTCGACACGTTGGGTTCATGGGTCTGGGGGCAGAGGGGCAGGGGGCAGTGGTCGGAGGTCATAAGGGTGATTCTCGAGACGCTGTGGAAACAAAACTTTAGGGAGAGAGGTTAGTATTCATAGCCCTTATATGCACAAGGGTTTTGCCTGGATGCCCTCATTTCCATAGATTTGAACAGAGGTAAGCTTGATCGTGATCATCGGCCATGTTGGAAATACTCCCATGTCAAACAGTACATTCATTCATTCATTTATTCATTTTCTACAGCTTATTCCTGTTAGGGGTCACGGGTGACTGAAGCCTATCCCAGTAACTTTGGGCCGTAGGCGGGGTACACCCTGGACAGGGGCCAGCTTGTCGCAGGGCCGACAGTAAGGAGGTCGTGAAATTGATTCTCGGGCCGACCAGCTGGCACAAGAGTCTGTATGTCCTCCCTGTGTTACCGTAGATACTCTCCGGATACTGAACTGACCACTGTCCAGAGTGTACCCCGCCTACGGCCCATAGTTACTGGGATAGGCTCCAGTACCTGTGACTCCTAACAGGCATAAATGAAAGTTGACCCCCCCACACACACACATTTTTCATGTAGTCCTCGTCCGATCACGTCTACTCTCCTGCCTCTACAGGGTGAGAAAGTGTCCCATGCACCCTGAAGTTGTAGAGGCAGGTGTATTCAGTGTTACCCCAGTTACCTTCTACCTCCATCCGAACATGCTTGAAGGCCTCATGATTCTGGTGGTGCACACTGAAGGTTTGGAAGGAAGGTCCATTTTTGTTGTAGACGAACCTTCCCAAGAGCGTTCTCTCACCGTCCAGAGTCTTCATTCCCTAAAAGAGAAGGAAAACTACAGTTAGTTGATTGTATGGGGCAATGTGTAATATGTCATGGCAGTAAGTTAGAGCTGCAAAACAACCCCCAAAATGTTTATATCCTTTGTCAGTGAAAATTTAAGGTGGGTCTGTTTGCAAAATTCTAAAATAGCATTGATCCCATAGTTGGTCCAGAGACGGATTATTTGGTTCATGAAGGTACTGCTTCTATTTTCTGATCTCAAAACTTTTTGAATGGCTAATCGGGCTAGCAATGCTAGTTTGACCAGTAAAGTTGTATTACTCTATACAATCCATTTCTTCTATGTTCCCACTGCGTTATGTTCCCACATTTCTAAGATTCTTTCCCAGTAAATGATGCATGTTTAACCCTAACCCCTACCTTAATCTTAAATCTTAGAAATGTGGTAACATAAGGCTGTAGGAACTAGGGCTGCACGCTATGGAGGAAACATGCGATATTCAATAACTATGTGGAAAATTGCGATAACAATATTATTGCAATGTTTGAAAATAGAGCCTAGTTTTCGAACATAGTAAGTTAAATTCACTACATCTCACAAAAATGCAAGTTCCTGTATTTACAAGTCAAAATAGTGACAAAATCAAAACTTAACACAGACTAAACCAGGAATAAAACAAGGCTAAGCTGTGACTAAATTAGTTAAATTACCACTAAAACTGGACTGTTTACACATTTTTATTTGGTCAAAACACATGTTCTTTTAAGGCTATGATGGAAAATGATTCTTCAGTGTAAATCTCTGTCAGATGGAAGACCACAGCGTTATTGCGATATAGTCTCTAGATTCTTGCGATATGGATATTGCAATTACTGATATTGCAAAAAAAATAATTTTGCGATATATTGTGCAGCCCTAGTAGGAACATAGAGCCTTATTTTGATATGTGGGAACATAGGGTCTAATTTTGAAGTGGAAATATAGAGCTGTGGGAAAATAGGATCTAATTTTAAAATGTGCGAACATATAGCTGTGGAACATAGAGCTGTGGAAACATTGGGGCTCATTTTTAAACATGGTGACAAAGAGCTGTGGAAACATAGGGCCTAATTTTGAAAAGTGAGAACATAGGACCTATTTTTGAAACGTGACAGCATAATGCTGTGGGAACCTAGAGCCTAATTTTGACATGTTGGAACATAGAGCTGTGAGACCATAGGGCGTTTTTCAATCGTAGAAACGTAGGAACATAGGCTGTGGAAACATAGGGCTGACACCAGAGTCACCAGAGCAAATTCTGTGGTTTGCAATTTGATTTGACAGAGTTTTTACTCTGGCTACCATTCCTGACACTACCCTCTCAATTTATCCAGGCTTGGGACTGACACAAATGACCGAGATATTCCATGTGTTTTTTTACATATGTTGTGCAGCATTAACAAAAAATGATGGACTCTAACTCACATAAACAGAAAAACGTCTGGGCGCGCTGGAGATCTGTCCGGTGGGGGACTGATACTTCCTAATGTGTCCCAGGGTGAAGTAGGTGATGTGGACAGGCTCGGCCAGTTCAATGTGCAGGTGTCCACGATCACCGGCGAAGGGCCAGCAGTGTCCCGGGACCAGAGGGGACCCAGGCTGGAACACCACTGTGTGCTTGGAACTCCACCAGGACTGTATCTTTTCAGAGAAGCCTCCGGGATTGTAGGTCTCAGAGGAGTGGCTCCTAACGACTTTGGCATCTGAAAGGAAAAACAAGAAAAACATTTAGTACAAATTTAACATATGTATTTACAAATATTTATAAGTCTCCTGTACTTCATATGTATTTGTACTTTTACATAAATCATTTACTTAAGTGTGTCTGTAAAATTTCTAAATGAGTAGAAGTATTATTGAACTCAGTGTCAAAGTTAGTAGTAATAGCAGTAGTAGTAATAGTTGTAGTCATAATTACATTATTGTAGTGGTAATGGTAGTAGAACCAAAATTGGTAGTAGCAGTAGCAAGTAGTGTTTGTTGAAGTAACAGTAGTAGTAGTAATAGTGGTAGTACTTAATAGTGATGATAGTTGTAGAAGTAGCAACGATACTGGTAGTTGCAGTACAAGTAGCAAGTAGTATTTGTGGTAGTAAAAGTAGCAGTATTAATTGTGGTAGTCATGTTAATAGAAATAGTAATGGTAGTAGTAGAAGTAGCAGCAATACTGGTAGTAACAGTAACAGTAGTGTTTGTTGTAGTAATAGTAGTGGTAGCCATATTATAATAGTAATAGTAGTAGAAGAAGTAGTAGTAGAAGTAGCAACAATACTGATATTAGCAGTAATAGCATTTCTTGTAGTAGTAATAGTAGTCTTAATAGTGGTAGTCAAATTAGTACTGGTAGTAGTAGTAGCAGGAAGTGCCTTCTACACTTTCTTTCTACACTCTACTACTACTACTACTTCTACCTATTTACTTTAATTGACTTAATGATTTGTTAAGCACTTCTTACTTCTACTGATATATAAATGTTTTTTGTAAGTAACAGTACATTTGGTCAGTATTTTAAGTACTTAATAAAAGCATATTGAATATTACAATATCGTGATGTACTACTACTACTACTATTGTGATAGTAGTAGTAGTAATGTTAGCAGTAACAGCACTAGTAGTAGCAAATGTGTAGTGTGTGTCTGTAGTACTAATATTAGTAGCTGTAACAGTAGCTATATCAGTTATAAGGGTTGTCACATTAATAATTAATTAAAAGTAAGCAGTAGTAGCAGTATTAGTACCAGCAGTACAGTTCGTAGTAACAGTACTTGTAGTAGCTATCCTCCTCTGACCAATGTGACTCTATGCTGATAGGACTTTTTTAAAAATGTGAAGCTACCTGTGTTAGAGGAGACGGATAAAACCAATATTGAAGGGGATATACAATTAACAGAAATCTGGCAGGCAATTCGAAAGATGAAGTCGGGCAAGTCACCAGGCCCTGACGGCTTCCCGATTGAATTTTACAGAACCTTTTCGGTCAAACTCCTGCCCCACCTCTGTAAGGTTTACAAAGAAGCATTCAGGGTTAAAGCCCTGCCACACACAATGACACAAGCAACCCTCTCTGTTCTGCTTAAAAAGGGTAAAGATCCGCTCAAGTGCGAATCCTACCGGCCAGTGAGTTTGCTCTGCTGTGACTATAAAATACTAACTAGGATACTGGCCGATAGATTAGAGCGAGTGCTTGATAAGATCATTCACCACGATCAAACTGGGTTTATGAAGGGAAGGCAGCTGTACAGTAATCTCCGCCGTGTTTTTAATGTAATCTATATGCCAAACAGTAATATTGAGCCAGAGGTAATTATAGCATTAGATGCCCACAAAGCATTTGACAGAATTGAACACAAATATCTAAGGGTGCTCCGATCAGGGTTTTTGAGGCCGATCACCGATCAGCCTCTGCTGTGATCGGCCGATACCGATCATGGCCGATACCGATCACGTGGTCTTCAATGTAGTAATGTATTGTATGCAGGCTATTATTAGTTCCATTTGAAAAATACTGTAGCCTTTGTAAATATAAAAGAACAACAAAATTCTACTTATTTTTGTTTTAGAAGAGGTTTTGTTGCATTATTGGTTTTTAATGTGTGCCCAGTGTCTGTGGCTTTGTTTGAATGCTCCGCTGATGTAAAAATCAGCTGTTCTTAATTGGTTCCTTTAATGCGAGTCCGCGGGTGCCTGTGTCCGCGTAACGCGCAGCCAAACCAGGTTGAAACACAGTGGACTAAAGAGCAGATAGCTCCTGCTGCCAGTTTTGACAACGTCTGAATGAAGAAAACGTGCAAAGAGAGCAGAGAAGACAACGATGAAAGGTGCTCCTCTCAGACACACGGACACATGGGCTGCCTTTTTACTTTCTCTTTCCATTAGCAGCCATTTGGTGCAGTTTACGCCACAAAACGCACAGTTTTCTCCGTGCAACAAGACACAGGCAGACTCTGAACTTTCTTAATCCTTTTAACGTAACTGTTAGCGGGTGAGCTGTAGCTCTATTTACGTTGGTGTTTGCAAATACACGCACTGCTGCGCCTCGGTTCTGTCCCGTGCGCTCCTAAAGCAGGCGGGGACACAGCGGGGACACAAAGCAGTGCCTCCAGGGCAGGTTTGTGTTAGTTATAACCAGGGCTTAACTTAAAAACACTGCTAAAATAACGCTACTGCTGTTTAATCAAACCGGAGTTGCAGGACAGTAAATGTGAGAGCCTTGCGTGTTTATTGTAATTTGATCGGCCCTTCTGATCGGCCCATTTTACCGATCACCGATCACTCTATTTTTAGCCATGATCGGCTGATCATGATCGGCGGCCGATCGATCGGAGCACCCTTACAAATATCTGCTCCGGGCTCTTAAGTGCTTTGGTTTTGGATCATCCTTCTGTTCGTGGATTGACATTCTCTACAAATGTCCACAGGCTGCTATTCGGACTAATAACATAGTATCAGATTACTTTCCACTCTTTAGAGGAACAAGACAGGGATGCCCCTTGTCCCCATTGCTTTTTAATGTTGCTATAGAACCCCTAGCTGTGGTACTCCGGAGTGAATCAGAAGTGATGGGTATTAATAGAGCAGGACAAATTCACACTGTCTCATTGTACGCTGATGACCTCCTCCTCTTCCTTTCGGACCCAAGCAAATCCATCCCAAAAGCATTAAAATGCATCAGGGAATTTGGTAAGATATCAGGATACATGATAAACATATCGAAGAGCCTTATCTTTCCCATTAATGATAAAGCAAATCAACTCTCTGTTGTTTCTTTCCCATTCACGATTGCCACTGAAAAATTTACCTATTTGGGGTTAACGGTGACAAGAGAATATAAAGACCTGTTCAAATACAATTTTAAAACCACTCTTTCCCAGGCTAAACAGGATATGGAAAGATGGTCATCTCTCCCCCTATCACTAGCAGGTAGAATAAACTCAGTTAAAATGGTTATACTGCCAAAATTTTTGTTCCTTTTTCAGACAATACCAATATTTATTCCCAAATCATTTTTTAAAGAATTGGAAAAGATTACATCTACGTACATTTGGAATAAGAAGATACCTCGGATCAGAAAGGAGTTTTTGGAAAGACAGAAAGAGGAGGGTGGTCTGGCTATGTCTAATTATATGCATTTTTATTGGGCGGCGAACATCTATAAACTTGCCTTCTGGTTCATGTCTGGGGAGGATGAAAACATGCCCATTTGGGTACATATGGAAAAAAACTCTTGTAAGTCTGGCTCGCTGGCCTCTGTTGTCTGCTCACCATTGCCGCTTGACAAAAAAATTATTACTATTAACCCTGTCACGTTAGGAACAATTAGGATTTGGGAACAGTTCAGAATCCATTTTAAACATAAACGGGGCCTCCTTGCGGCCCCTATATCTGCGAATATACTGTTCCCTCCCTCCTTAATCGACTCTGCATTTCAGGCCTGGGAGAATAAAGGTATTAGTACTGTGAAGGATCTGTTTAAAGGAGGTACTTTTATGTCGTTTCAGCAGCTGCAGGCGGAATTTGGGCTGCCCCATACACACTTTTTTAGATACTTGCAGTTGCGGAGTTTTGTGAAAAAATATTTCTCTCCAACACTTCAGACCCCCTCTGCTAGTTGGATAGATGATTGCCTGACAGTAGATCCGTTACAGAATGGGGCGATATCTTCCTTATATAAATTGATTCACACAGCAGCAGTGCCCACTATGGACAGCATCAAAGAGCAGTGGCAACTGGAACTGGGATTAAAAATAACTGATTCTCAATGGCAGCAGACAACAAGGCTGATCCATACATCATCAATATGTATTAGACATGGGTTGATACAGTTCAAGGTTGTTCACAGACTCCATTTGTCAAACAGTAAGCTTGCAAGACTTTTCCCAGGGACAGATGAGACTTGCCCAAGATGCAAGCGGGAGATAGGCACCCTTGGTCATATGTTCTGGGGATGCAGGGAATTGCAAGCCTTTTGGGGGGCAGTTTTTGGGGTCCTGTCAAATGCATGGAATATAAAGATTTCTCCGAACCCACTTACAGCAATATTTGGAGTTGTTCATAATGACAGTAAAATTTCTGCCTGGCAAATTTCAGCTCTGGCTTTCTCTACGCTTTTGGCCCGAAGACGCATCCTTTTATCTTGGAAAAAAAC
This sequence comes from Bostrychus sinensis, assembly GCA_020698575.1. Taxonomy (NCBI): domain Eukaryota; kingdom Metazoa; phylum Chordata; class Actinopteri; order Gobiiformes; family Eleotridae; genus Bostrychus; species Bostrychus sinensis. Next base: position 6,666,249 of record CM036257.1, on the reverse strand, counting down.
AGTGCCCCCTTCGCATAAACGATGGATGGAGGACTTGCATTCACATCTCAAAGTCGAACACTTAAGACATACTATACAGGGCTCTGCCAACAATTTTTACAAAATATGGCAACCATTCTTGGACTATTTCGAAAGACTTCCGACCGGTTTCACATAAAGTTGGTTAAAAAATGCATTCTTTGTTTGTTTGTTTTTTTGTTGTTTTTTTTTGTGTATGTTTGTGTATTTATGTAACGTAGCTCTGTCACGGATGTGTGGAGGTGTTATTGGGGGTATGTTTGTTTGACTTAAAAAAACTCAATAAAAATATCCAACAAACAGTACTTGTAGTGGCAATTTTGGTAGTGACAGTAATAGTAATAGTAGTAGTGGTGGCAGTGCTTTCTATCATTTTTTGTTACTTTAACACAAGTAATGCTTTTGCTGAGTACTTTTACTGTACTTCTACTTAAGTAACATTATTTTTAAGTAACATTACATTACATTTAGGTAAGTATTTTGTTTCTACCTTTGTGTAGAAAAATGCAAGGCAGAGGTACTTACGTAGAGACTGAAGCGCAAAGTTGGTCATCCTGTCTGCACTAGTGGACAGGAGCCACCGAGGCTCAATGTCCCACTTCAGCTGCGTCACCAACGAGTAGCCTAAAGGGAGAAAAAACACTGGTCAGAATCATGATTAATAGTAATGTTTTTGTGTGTTGTTTGTTTTTGGTGGTGGTGGTACTTACTGCCAAGCGAGAACAAACTCAAGAAGATGACCTTGAAGAAGTCCCAAATGGACAAGGAGTGCAGGGATATCTGATCGACCTGGAGTATGGACCGTCTCCGCACCCTCCTGCGTGGCCTCAGATGGACCAGGTCCTGCACTGGCTCCATGACCTGCTGCATGGCCTCAGATGGACCAGGAACATGCACTGGCTCCGTGACCTCCTGAAAGTCTCGTCTGGGGTGCAAGTGGGGGTATCTACGCCTTTTGAAGATCATGCGACAAATGGGACAGATGATATTAGTAAAAACAATTAACACAATGTTAAAATGTGCCTTAACTAGTGTTGTAGCGCTTGAGTCTCAAGATCACTTTGTCTCATCTCAGTATGGAGTGCAATTTGACTTTTGTCAAATTGCAGGTGTACAGGAACAGGAGGGTCCAAACTTTTTTCTTTGAGGACCAAATACTAAAAAATAAACAGAGCAGAAGGGCCACTCACTGTAAAAAAATTTTTTCTCTCCATAAGCCAGTCCCATTCAGCTGCTCCCTTCATTTAGAAATCTCCACACACAATAATTTAAATGGGTACTACTTTGTCATAGGATTTTACTGGATGCCCTTCTGCAGCCACAGATTTAGGAAGGAGAGAAGGTGACATAATGACTGCTCCTTAAAAAGTTGGGTTACAGAAAGTCACTTTTGACTAAGACACCTCTGCTTTAGAATAATAATAGTAATTATTAGTTTAAATCTCATTTGAGGCCACCACAACCACCATGGCCCATGTAAAGTTTAAACTTAATAATAAATGAGTATCCCTATGAAATTATATTACTGATTTCAATTGTAATATTTGTATCTCCAAATACAGTTCTCAATGAGCCATATTAAGAAAACACAGGACCTGTAGCTTATTTACATTAATTTTAGTCCTATAAGTCGTGGTTTAGTAATAATTAGTCCTATGGCTGTGGTTCAGGTGCAGACCTGGTTTAGTCCTGGCCTAATTTGCCGCTGTATCAAACAAAAGTCGCAGACTGTTGCTAAGAAAGTAACTTTAGCACCGTTAGCTTGTGTTTTGCCAAGTCCCTTCGACCTGCTTTGTGTCCCTTGGTCCCGCTCAACTGTAGTGGAGTTGTTCTCCACTGAGCAGCTCTGACAACGGCCCACTTTACTGTGGTGCACTGACTGTCTGTTTACTGTTTGTGAGCCTCGCGCTGTGAACAAGTTGAATTGATTCAAAGGACTTTCTGAATCAATATTGAATTGAGGAAAAATTATAGCAATGCTTTGAAGAATCAATATTTTTACCCACCCCTAGTCAAAGCATTTTACATTACTAATTTTTGCATAAAGTTGACTTCAGTTCAACTGCACCCAAGTCATTCATTGGTGTCACTCGGCACGTTCCAGACTCTTGTTACAAAGGAAATGAGTGGTCGCTGTTGGTCCACCAAAACGCATTCTTACAGGCAAGGTGGGTGAAGTGTCTTGTCCAAGGATACAATGACAACAATATGCAAGTAGTGGGGCCAGCCTTTGGGTTAGTGGGTAAACGCCTCTACTAACTGTGCTACTGCTGCCCCCATATGTTTTAATAATCTTAAATGTGTCTTATATATTCTTATAATCTTACATTGTATTAAAAATATCAAGTGTCTGTGTAACGAAGCTTTAAAAAGGCCCACATGTGAGCGTTAGAAGAACCATTCAAACTCATCTGTCTCTGTTTGATGATGGTTGTTGGCCTCATTTCAGTAAAAAATAGTCTCAGGTCTTGTTTCAATTTGACTCAGTCTTGATTGGTCTTGTACACTTGTCTTTCTTGTGCACTGTGGTTTTCAACAAAGTCTTGGTTGACATTAGTGTGATCTTGACTACAACACTAGCAGGAAACACAAACTGTAGTTTACCTGTACAGTCCCTCCTTATATGAAATGACAGGAGTACCATCTGGCTGATAATAACCAGACTCCTGCAGACGAGTGCTTCTGCGTGGCTCTGGAGAAGAAACAGAAAGAAAAGACAAATTAGGAGTGAGTCATTTTAATATAAACATATCATATTTAACAGGGGTTTCTCAACATTTCATGACATGCAACATGAAGCAGAGCAAGTTCCAACTTTCTAAGCCCAACTGTACAAATTCGGTTTTCTGAAGCAGTTCATGGCATATTTTGAAATGCCATGAACTGAATTTGAATTTTAAAAATGAATAAAATAGCTATTGAGGTCTATAATCCTTTGGAAACTCGCACTAAGTTAGAAAATAGCATGAGTCATATTGCATGCAATTATGTTTTCAGTAGAAATTTGAAAATTCTGTTGTGTTTCCACAATTTTCTTGCCTATCTGGACGTGTTACTTACCATTCATTTTAATTTTCTCCGAAAGTAAACTCTTGGCAGTTTTGTCGAGTGTCTGAGTGTAAATGTGGCTGTGCACTAGAGGAGTTCTGAAAGTGCCATTTAGAACAGAATCTTTCATATCCCAGCACACGGAATCTTGAGTCATGTGTTACTATGGAAATGGCTTCAGAGGGAGTTGCCCTGATGTATCTTGAATAGGTTGAAATTGAAATTGAAATAAAAATCTGGATAAAAGAAGAAGTAATGTACAGTCAACTAACTTTTCCACAAGTCATTGAAGAAGCTGCCTCCTCAGTTTGAAGTGGCTATTCATTCTTATTAGGGGCCAAACAAGAAAACAAAAATGAATGAATAGTTGGTTCATTAAAAGACCTATGTGATGCTATTTTCAGGCTTTTTGAATTAGTTTAAGACATATTTCACGTTTCATAACTTAAAATAATGTATATGTATGAAAAACGTTACTTTGGATTAGGCGCCCTCTCCTAGTGTAAGAAACTGATTTTTTTGGGTGAAGATTCTCAAAACTTGACAGTGCAAATTCTTTTTTATTTATTTTTTTATTTTTAATGTTTTATTCATTTTGAGTCAACATGTGGTCTTTTTATAATGATATACCAACTCTGTTATTAATAAGTATAGTTCCATATTGTTACCTGTTGTGCAGGGGCAGTAATTAGTGTAACACAGCCCATTTTGTCCATGATGCCACCATGGTCCATGCTGCAGCTGCCTCTGTCTCTGGTGAGTTGTGTTTGTCCGTGGTCGCCGTGTAAATAAAGCTAGCAGCTGTAAAAGTGGTGTTTGCCGCCAGAAAAATGCTAAAATGCCAAGTCAGTTACGTAATAACTGTTGTTATAAATGTGTTTGGCTCGTTAATAACCTCATTATTATTAGCGCCAATATTAACATAGCTGAAAAAAATAAATGTAGCAAGCATGAAAAGTTTACTTGGAGCTGGTGTCCTCGGTGAGGGCCTTGGTGCCCTCAGACACGGCGTGCTTACCCAGCTCCCGGGCAGCAGGAGGCGCACGGCGGTCTGGCTCTCCCTGGAGGTGATGGTGTAGTGAGCCAGGAGGCGTCTCGTCTGGCTCACTAAAAGACTCAAAGATGGCAAATTTCTGCTTCCACAAAAATCTCCACTTCACCAAATACTAATTTTCCCTGTTCCACAAATGGACACAGTAGGTTTGATGTAGGCTATGTTAGCCCTCAGCGTCTGGAGTAAATGTGTGACGCCTTTTGCTTGAGTTATTTATTGATTTTTTTTAATTAACAAGCAGGGGTGAAAGTAGATTTTTGCTTATGCCGGTACTATAACAAATTATGCCTACATATATATATTAATAGCAGAAAAAGCAGATATAAGAGGTTAAGAATGAATCTTGACTATAAATGAAAAATAGACATGGCTTATACAGGGTTTAACAGGGTCTGAAAACAAATCAAACGCACCCTATAAAGGCCAACACACACCGGACGCACGTCAAAAAATATGCCCCTATTGTTTTCTATGAGGCGCACACATGGCCCCCGTACTTCTGCAGCAACAAAAACAAAGCAAACAGGTGACATACATCAGTCTCTGACACCTCCCTCACCTGTCTCCTCCCTGATACCGCTGCCTCTCCTCCTGTGTGTGCGTGCGTGTGTGTGGGTGTGTGTGTGGGTGTGTGTGTGCGTGTGCGTCAGCCCCATGGCAGTGTTCAGAGCGGCCGCGGAGCGCGAGCCGCCCGCAGCCTCCACAACAGAACTGAAGTGAGCGGCCAGAACTCTGATTGTTATTAAGTTGCTTGTATTCTGTTTAGTTCGTAGCTCGTGCAGTTTCCTCGCGCTTCCGCGGTGTCTCGTGTTTTAGAAAGAATCTCAGACTGATCCATCTGCTGTCATTCAAAAGCCATAGGCAAATGACTTTATTTGGAAAGACATGGCTCCGCGATCTACCCGCACTGCTTTTACGATCGACAGTAGATCACGATCGACGGGTCCTCAACCCGTCGATCGAACTTTCTCAAGTGTTTGGTGTAATTTGAGGCAGCGCTCCAGGTGTGCTTTGGGCTTAAGACGCGCATGCTCAATGCGTTTGTTTAAGGAAGCGAGACAATCAGTGAATGATGAGAGGGGAGAGGGACATTCTGTGCATTAAATCACATCACGGAGCGATCATAAGCCACTAAAAACCACACAGACACAGATATGATGAGAGAAAGCACTACCTGTTTCACATGCTTTAGGGTCAGAGATTTTTTTTTCCTCATAAAAGCGTCCGCGGTCAGCGGTTGCTTTCTAATGTGTGTAAAAGCTGCAAAGACCGGTCGGACAGCTGATCTCTTTCTACCCGGTACTGCGTACCCCCTCTAAATCTTATGCCGGTACATAGTACTGGGCCATACCAGCTTACTTTCAGCCCTGTTAACAAGTGAGTAATGTTTTAAATGATTTAGAATTTGCTCAAGAACTCCTCACGCTGGGTGAATGACTCTGGTGGAGGGGTTTTTGTTATTAGTTTTAGAAGGTTTGGTCATATTTAATTTGACTACATTTACATGAACCCTCTGGAACCTTTGTGCGTTTTTTTACGCACTTATAGTTTTTCTTTAATTTTGCCTGTTTATGCTCATAACGTGAGTTTTGAAGAGATTTTTATTTGTCCTTATTTCCATCTCAGCTCCTGCAGAACAGCAACACTCTCACACACTAACTATTGTCACACTCAGACATTTAAAGCTGCACTACCTGAGTTTGTGACTGTAAAAGTGATGTGTCTAAAAAAAATGTTGAGTTTGAATGATACACTCCCCTTTCCTAATTCTTCAGTCTCACACAAACCTGGAAGCATGTACACAAGCCAGGAGCTATCACAATAACACAGCAGAGATATGGAGTTTGTTTTTAATTCTTTAAAATAAAAAATAAGAAATACCGTAAATAAGCTATACATTTTGAAATAAAACCATAGTCCCTTCACATTATTCCTGATAGATTCTAGTTCTGGATAGATAAAGGATGTATTGACCAGTCAGAGTGCTCCTGTCCTATGAAAGCATTGGTTAAACTGTTCCTTCCCTCGCTCTAACACAAAAACCCTTATAATACAGCACACAGGTGACCTCAAAGTCTCATTTTTTCTCAGATGACTTCTGTTATGCTGCACTAATAACTAAATAATTATCTTTACCAGCTTTAAGCAGCGTGTAGTAGCAGTAGTAGGTTGTGTCAATATACAGCTCTATCAGCTCTGCTTTTTAAAGTACATACATGTACAGTATTATGGAGGGCATTCATTCATTCATTCATTTTCTACCGCTTATTCCCCTTAGGGGTCGCGGGTGACTGGACCCTGGACAGGGGCCAGCTTGTCACAGGGCTGACACAGAGACGAACACAGACAGACAACATAATGGAGGGCAGTTAATAAATAAAATAAAAAAAACACTGAACATTAGGCACTGTAGTAGTGGAGCGTGCACGAGGCAGAGGAGGCGACCACGCTGAGGGTCCAGGGCCGTACACAGGATTTTAGAAATACTGAGGTCCATCATGTTGACGGCCAGGTTAGTCCTTGTTTAGTCCTGCTTTAGTCTTTGTTTAGACCTCATTTAGTCCTAGTTTAGTCCTTGTTTAGACCTGGTTTAGTATTGTTTTAGACCTGGCTTAGTCCTGGTCCTGGTTTAGAATGGCACATTCTACAAGCAGTCAGAAATGACAAAAAAGTACTTTTTGGAACTTTTTAGTGTGCTGAAACCTTGGCTCTTAACAACATGCAGCACGATGTTCACACTTCAGGACAGGTCTCAGGGCTACTGGAAGGAGGGAACAGGACACACACACCCCAACAACATCAGGTTTATACGTGAGAGGGACTTTCACTTTTAGAGCTTATACTTTTTGGTAGCTCAAGTAGTTGTTAAGTTAATACAGAGATTACAGACTGATTACTGTCATTCGTTGTCATTATGTCTTTTACACGATGTTCAAATGACCCTGGTCAGTAAATCACAGTCTTAATGACTGGGAAATGGCTGATCCTGTGAATAATCTTTTCATTTAATGGAACTCTAAGTATCAGAGCCTAAACTGTCCTGAACCCCGTCAGGTCCTGAATGCCCCCCTGTCCCTTCAGCCCTCTCCTGACCCACCTAAAGCCATGCACAGCTCTCTTCCTCTGCCCAGAGTGACCTCTGACCTGCCAGTCCCTGCTCCCTGCCCTGAACCTGAGCCTTGCAGAGCCGCTGCAGAGCTCCCTGCGTTCCTGGGCCTTGTGCTCAGCCCCCCGCTGAGGGCCAGACCCCTCAGAGCTCTAATACTGGAGACAAGTCTCTGTTGATCCACGGATACACGGTGGAGCAGTACCAGAGCATCTACAACTCGACATGACATGACACGACATGCTCACGTAGGTTTAACTCACAGAGACTGTAGTCTGCTTCTGTCAGTGGATCTGTGAAATGATCCACTGTCAGTTCATGATGTAACTGAATTGTATCTCACCCAATATGTCATGTGAGACATAAATCTTTACTATGTGCATTTCACAGCCTTAAGAGTGGTCGTCCCCGGCTGTACTCTCTGGAGCTCAGGCGCCAGATCAAGCAGCCATTGTGGGAGGCTCTGAACCGGCCGTGCCTCACCGTGGGGGAGACGTCCTCTGGTCTTCTGAGGGTCCAGGAGTCCAGCTCAGACCAGACCTGTCCGCCTCACATCGACGTGAACATCTCTGGAGAGCCCGCCCCCAAGAGACCCCAACTCCACTAAAGTCAGACCCTTTCTTTTGTACATATTTCTGTTGCTTTGAGCACATTTTACATTTTAGGATTTTATAAGATTGTTTTAAGTTTATGTTGAACTTTTTAAGACTTTTAAATACATGTGTTATTAACAAAACTCTATAAGCCTGTACTTGCAGCAAACATCAAGTTGCACCTTAACACCACCAGCCTCAGATTTTCAGCCTCTACCTGCTACAAAACCAGACGAGATCCCACCATCTACTAGTCTGGTCTACCTTTCATTATTCATTCCAACATTTAACATTGCATTGCACCTTTAGCCTCCTCCACAGTCTCCAGCTCTTCCTTCTTAAAATAGACATTGTATCAATTTAAAATGTCTTCTCCACTTGTACAGCCTCCAGAATGATGCAAAATACCAGTAGTCTTTGATTTGGTCTCATATTGTTAACCCTGAACATTTTCTTGTTCACTTTTCAAGCCTTCTGGAAATGATATGGAAAATGAAGTTACACACAAATACTGATTTCAGCCAGCACTGCCTTTGTCCCTCAAGAGCCTGGACACAGGAAGAGTGCAGTCTTACAGGCTCACGAGCCATAGCGTATGTACATCAGTAGTAAGTGTAGCTTTAGCTTTAACTGACAACTTATTTTGTCTTGAATGTTGCAGTCTCTACTAGCTCTCTAAAACCAGCAACACCATCACAGCCGACTGACAAACTCACCTAAGAAGATATGTTCTTATTTTCTTTCTTACATTTAATAATGTTGCCTTTTAGACTTGTTCTAATACCTTTTTTGTTTCCAGATTCATCACTTTTACCATCCACCAAAGCCATCAATTTATCCTCAGAAGCCATGTTCCACACTTTTGTCATCTCCTGGTAAGTTTTATCCTTATCCTGATCTTATATGGCTGTCCTGGAAACATACATTTATTCCCACTCTTATTTTTTACAATAACCTTAGCAGCAGCAGCCACAGCGATGTCTACAGTCGCTCTGAGGTGACATATAATCACATTCATTAAGTTCAGTACAGTCGGTAGTTGCAGCAAATAAATGTCTTCTCTGTTTTTTAGCCTTCACTCTGCCACAGACCTCCTGCATCAGCCTCTGGAAAAAGAAGTTACAGTGTACGACCTGTAACAAAATCACTGCCACAGACCTGCCATTTACTTCACAGTGAAGCTCAACAAAGAAGTGTGCAAGTGAAAAAGAAAGGTATAGGCTTTTGTTTTTGGTGTATATTTGGGTCACAGAGTCTGTAATGTAAATCACAGTATGTAATAATTTCTGAATTACAGTTATAAGCCTCCAACAACATTGTCATTGCCCGCAGCCTCATAGCCAACGTGAAAGCTCCTCTTACCATCCATGGAATCCAGCCTGTCTCCTCCAGAAGCCAAGATGTCCAACTGAACACACTATTTGTGTTCAGTTCAGTTCAAGTCTGGTAGGTCCTACCATTATCATTTCATTATCTACAGCATCACATCTGTGTGCAAAAAGAAATTATACCTGTTCTATTGATTGAATTTTCAGTGGAATGACAAGACCTCCAAGTGCCACTCAAGACCACCAAGACCAAGAAGAAGACAAAAGATGTCCCAATGAACACACTATTTGTGATAAAGTTTATTTTCTGCTGGTAGGTCTTATTGTTGGATCATTTACCCATAGCATCACATCTGGAAGCCAACAACTCATCCTTTTTTATTTCTATAATTTTCTTTCTTTTTGCTCAGTGTAATGACAAGACCTCCAAATTCCAAAATGCCCAAGAAAGAAGAAAGCGAAGAAGAACAAAGAAGGATGTCCACCTGAGCACACAATTTCTCCAAAGTTTTCATCTCTCATCACCTACAGGTAGGTCTTATCCTTGGATGTTTTAGCGACATCATCACTGCTGGGAGCCAACTGAAATCTTCTCTTATTTTTCAGTGTAATTCCAAAAGCTGCAAGTGCCACTTCAGACCAGCAAGACCAGAAGACAAAGAACAAAGCAAGGAGCAAAGATTTAGGAGAAGAAAAAGAAGCACTACTGGATAATCCAATGTGATTTTCATATGACTATGAGAGCACAATGCAATACAAATATATGACAAATAAATGGCCAAAATCATTCATCCTGATTCTGTAAATATTTCTGAATTCATAAATATAAATTATAACAAATGCTCTTAAAATGGATTTTGCCAGAGGAGGAAGTACTCCAGACGTGTACAGTAAATTCTGTTACATCAAAATATTATTACTCAAGTAGAAGACTTGAGATTTTTTGGTACTTGAGTGACAGTAAGAAAGTAGAGTGTTAAGTTTCCTTAGGCTATAAAGTAAGTACTAGTAGGCCTGAAGACCCAAACACAGAAAAAACACATCATTTATTTATCACCTTTAATGCATAAATCATTGTGTTTTTAGATTTTTGACATTTTGGTGAGTATTTACAGAAATGTGGCATATCAACAATGAGACTGAGGGGTTGCAGAATTTCACTGATGGACTCATTATGTCTGAGCAAGTTCTGAACATATAAATGTTGCCCAAAAGTTCATAAGTACAACCACTGTACCCCACATTTACTATACTGCATGATGTTAATAACTGCTCTTATTATATGTCATAATTATTATGTCTTTTTTTTATAGACAAAATAAAGCTTAAATATATCACATGTTAATAAAATGTTACAGTAATTATTTGTTTATCATAGTTCAAAAGGCACTGCTGGTATCTGAAAAAACAGGGGAGAATATTGTGTAAACTTGGTGATGGGAGATTTTCATTAGAGACTGTAATTTGTCTTCAGACTCAAACTTTTAAATATTCTTCAGGAATAAATGAGTACAACACCTGGCATCATGGTGTGACAGCAATAACTTTGTTCTAAACATCAAGAAGACCAAAGAAATGATTGTAGATTTCTGCTAAACTGGACAATATGACCACTCTACACTCACTACTGGCAACGAGGAGGTGGAGAGGGTTAAAAACTTTAAATACCTGGGTGTGACTCTGACAGAGGCCCTGTCCTGGGGCATCAACACTTCCTCTGCAGTCAGTAAGGCCCAATGGCTCTGATACCTGAGGAAACTGAAGAGCACTAAAATCCCTCAGCAGCTAATGGTGAACCTTTATAACTGTGCCATTAGTAGTGTACTAACTTATGGATTCTTAGGGTGGTTTTCCAGCTGCACTAAGGCTGATAAGCAGGCACTGCAGCGGGTGGTTAAAACAGCGGGGAAATCATCCCTGAGATCAGTACCATCTACACCACCTGCTGTCTGAGGAGAGTGCACAGCATCCTGCATGACCAGCACCACTCTGCTCATCATCTTTTCCACCCGCTGCCCTCAGGTAGAAAGTACAGGTCCATACGTGCCAGAACATATTACAGACGTTAGGCTAATGTACTGACAGGTGGGATTCTGAATTGAAGAAAAAAAATAGCCTACATCTTTCATCATCATTTATAATGATGATTGTCTGTCTTTAATTCTACTTGCACATTTCAAAGAATCCACACATTTGCATAGCAGTGTCTTTGGGCAATTGAGGATTATTGCCCTCTGTTGGTCACCTATTGCCTTCCCTTTTCCCAGACTATGGGCACTTGCTCCATCACATCTCTCCCTCATGTTTATTTTTCTTCATAGTTTTTAAGTCATTTAACCCACTCAGCCCAAATCTACTACTAATTAAAGACTATCGGGCTTAGCAGTTAAGATTGGGCTTTAATGCTTTTTATATATTTTTTTTTTACAGTAAAATGTCATTTTTTTTAAATTTTGTTTATTGTCTTTTTTCATGGTACAGAGTATAGCAAAACAGAAAACCATAAATACACAACATTCACTGCATAATATACCAAAAGTATATATACAATAAAAACAGAACAACCCCCACTCCCCATCCCATACATACAAACATACAACACTGCAATGATACTGTAGTAATGTCATCCACAATTTAGTATTGATACTAACAATGATAATAGTAATTAGAGCAGTGGATAACAAACAGAATATGCAAGAGTTAAAAGAAGTGAGGAAAAAAAGCAACAAACAAAAGAAACACAGGTGCCAGAGGTTGCAAAAATTCAGACTAATTTTTATACCAGGTCAGTAACATTTTCACCACTAACAAACATCTAATTTGGAATTGTTACTTAATCCAGAATACAGGGAAAATCAAGTTTCCTTAGAGCCAGAAACAATGGGTTCCAAACTTTATCAAATTTAGCAGAGGAGCCTTTTAGAGTGAGCCAAATCTTTTCCAGTTGAAGAAAATGAAGGACGTCCCAAATCCAGTGGGCATAAGAAGGTTGAGGGGATTTCCACTTAAGTAATACTGCTCAACCTGTTTATTCTCTTCATCTGAATGGGATGAGAAAGACAAGTCCACTTTTGATCCACTTTTGAGTCACATTTCCTTATTAACAACGTTATAGGGTAGATCGAGGTTTTGTCTTGTGAAATTTAAGTTCTTTTAAAGACTTTTTAATGCCACTTAGTATATCATTTAATGCCAAGAGAAAAGAAGAACAATAATCTGCATAAATTTTACACTAATAAAATATCAACATTGTTCTCTGAAACACAGGTAACTCCAGTTTTGCTTTAAAAAGCTCAAAACAGAACAGCATTTGTCATGTGTATAATATTTTTGTAGCCCTATTGTGGTAGTGGTAAATCTAACCACAAATGATCACACCATACACTTGATGTTCTACCTCTAAAAATATATATATATATATATATATATATATATATATATATATATATATATATATATATATATATATATATATATATATATATATATATATATATGCTTGGAGATGTATAACATCAACAGGACTCTAAGAGCCTTCATTGCAAACTCGATGAGGCAGTGGAAGACCACCCTTGAGGCCAACTGCAAGCCAATTGCACAAGTGTCCATCAAATGTGGGATATACCAAGGAGATGCTCTGTCCCCGCTGCTGTTCTGCATAGGTCTGAACCCCCTCAGCCAGATAATCACCAAGACTGGCTATGGGTACCGACTCAGGAACGGGGCCACCATCAGTCACCTCCTCTACATGGATGATATCAAGCTGTACGCCAAGAGCGAGAGAGACATTGACTCACTGATCCACACAACCAGGATCTACAGCAATGACATCGGAATGTCATTCGGACTTGAGAAGTGTGGGCGGATGGTGACAAAGAGAGGGAAGGTAGTCCATACAGTAGGGGTCCCACTCCCAGACGGCAGAATAGCAGACATTGAGGACAGCTACAAGTACCTTGGAATCCAACAAGCAAATGGCAACCTGGACCAGGCCACAAGAAAAGCAGCCACAGCCAAATACCTCCAACGAGTAAGGCAAGTCCTAAGGAGTCAGCTCAATGGCAAGAACAAAGTCCGGGCAATCAACAGCTATGCCCTGCCGGTCATCAGATACCCTGCGGGAATAATAAGCTGGCCAAAGGAAGAGATTCAGACCACAGATGTGAAAACACGAAAGCTCCTAACCATGCATGGAGGGTTCCACCCCAAATCCAGCACCCTGAGACTGTACACTAAGCGCAAGGAAGGAGGCAGAGGACTAGTGAGTGTCAGAACCACTGTCCAGGATGAAACATCCAAGATCCTTGACTACATCAGGAAGATGGCCTCAACAGATGAAGTTCTCAGTGAATGTCTCAGGCAGTGGAAAACAGAGGACGAGGTGCTGGAGGAACCATCATGGGAGGAAAAGCCCCTACATGGGATGTACTATCGACAGATAACTGAAGTGGCTGACATCGAGAAATCCTACCAATGGCTAGAAAGGGCTGGATTGAAGGACAGCACAGAGGCACTGATCATGGCTGCACAGGAGCAGGCCTTGAGCACCAGAGCAATAGAGGCCAAGATCTACCATACAAGACAAGACCCCAGGTGCAGACTGTGCAAAGAGGCCCCTGAGACAATCCAGCACATAACTGCAGGCTGTAAGATGCTGGCAGGGAAAGCATACATGGAGCGTCATAACCAAGTGGCTGGTATAGTGTACAGGAACATCTGTGCAGAGTACAGTCTGGAAGTCCCGAGGTCAAGATGGGAAACACCTCCAAAGGTGATAGAGAATGACCGAGCTAAGATCCTGTGGGACTTCCAGATCCAGACAGACAAAATGGTAGTGGCGAACCAACCGGACATTGTGGTGATGGACAAACAGCAGAGGAAAGCCGTTGTGGTTGACATCGCAATACCAAGCGATTGTAACATCAGGAAAAAGGAACACGAGAAGCTAGAGAAGTACCAAGGCCTCAAAGAAGAACTTGAGAAGGCCTGGAAAGTGAAGGCAACAGTGGTGCCCGTGGTCATCGGAGCACTCGGGGCAGTAACCCCCAAACTGGAAGAGTGGCTACAGCAGATCCCAGGAAAAACATCAGACATCTCAGTCCAGAAGAGCGCAGTCCTAGGAACAGCAAAGATACTGCGCAGAACCCTCAAGCTCCCAGGCCTCTGGTAGAGGACCCGAGCTTGGATGGATGAAACCGCCCGCGGAGGGCGAGAGGACAATTTTATATATATATATATATATATATATATATATATATATATATATATATATATATATATATATGCAATTTGATTGAGACTTAAGTAGTGCAAACGCTGGGTGTCATAGCTACTTTAAAAAATCAAAATTGCTTCTACAATTACAGCAGGAGTCTTACCCCAAAAAGGAAATTATTAGACCTGATAGGAAAGGTTCCACATAAATAAATTAAGTGGACTGTCAATCTGTAAGATTTCTATTAATTCACATTTTTACATTTCTACATGTGTGTCATTCATTCTTATAGGCTATTCAGTTTTATTCACATTTTGTATGATACCCAGTATGCACTGGTTTCAATATTTATATTGTTTCTTTTCTTCTTCTTCTTTTTTTTTTTTTTACAAAGCCCAAATATATAAAGAAAATGGCGTCTACCATTTCCAAAATAGGCCTAGTTTTTATAAAAAAAATTTCAGTGTGTTTAAATGCCCTTTTTTTTAAATCAATCTTTATCTACATCTAATCTTTAAGGATTGTTGTGAAGTGTAGTATATGGTTTTCAAATAGAGAATACTAAATATATCTATATATATAACTAATTGACAGAATTCTTTCAAATAAGCGCCAGTGTTTTCAGAAACTATGTGAATAATTAATTTTGTTAGGTATATAAAATTCTAGACAAACAACAACAAACAAACAAACAACAACAACATTTTTATCATAGATCTTAAATATTATTTTACATCACTGTCAAAAAGCAAAAACAAAGAAGCAATAAAGTAAATATATATGCAGCAATGAACCTAAAATATTTATTAAAATAGTCTCTTGCCTTATTATGTCTTTATTTTGATTGTATTTTTGTTATTTTTCTTATTGTATAATTGTATAATTGTATTCTTGTTATTGTGTTTTTATTTATTTATTTATTCTTCTTTTTAGATGCATAAAAAAACTCAATTCTTAAAAAAAAATTAAAAGCATGAAGCAAACAGTGCAACAACGCCATCTTCGGTCCGTTCTCGTTATAAACTGAAATCATAAAAATCATAACTAGCTTTTATTTGTAATAAAGAAATATATATGATTCACTTGATTTTATGTTTTACTTTGTGCTTCACTTCTTGTTAATTCTGGCTTGTTTCATTAAATCAAGCCTGCAAAGGGTTTCATTTACTTTATTTTCCTTTATGAGAGAGAAAAAACAAAACAAAAACAAAGAACAATCATCAACACTGTTCAAAATGAACGAAATAGCCAGGAATACTAACGTTGTAACTAAAGTAAAGAAAAAGAAAGCAAAAAATGATAAAATAACAAGAAAACGACACTAAATAAATAGATATAAAAATAAATAAATAAATAAATAAACAGCTGAACATAAATCACATATTAACTCACATTACACCAATTCCAACTTTTTCACTTACACTTATAGTTTTCAGTGCTTTCCTGCTGTTATCCAGTGGGGCAATAGATACAGTTCAAAGTCCCTATAAAAACAGAAGAGAGGCGTGTGGCCTGCAAACCTACATTAATGTTGTTGTAATACAGTCATTTTACACTGAACAGTGAACAGGTGTAATACTGCCCTCTAGTGGTATTGATGTAGTTCAGTAGATTTATAACATAAGCCTTTTCTTCCTCTTTTTGGCTGGGTCACTCGCGTGTTTAAGGTGGGAGAGCACGTGATAAAGTTGTGCACAAATAAATAAATGGTGTTTCTTGAAAGCATGAATAGTAGTAATGTCACACATTTCTAACAAAACAAAGGAAGTGTGCTATTTGAGAGCAACCAAAAACTCTCAAGTTTAACTTAAAAAAAAATAAAAAAAATAAATCTATTTTGCATTCAGTTTGCGCCTCTGAGTTGGAAAAAAAACAAGACATTTTTAGGAAAAAAATTTACTTAGAAAATGTACTTTTCTGAATACATTTTCTACAACATTGTTTTATTTTTTATGAAGACATAATGTTTTAATTACACTAATTCTAAAATTTAAAAATGTCTCCTCTTGTTTTTTTGTACATTAATACTTTTGAGGGAAGAGCTTGTAATAGTTTGTAGAAAAAAGAAAAATATCTGGTTTACAAAAATATCTTGATAAATTGCACAAGCATTATTCACTTATCATTAAATTTGTTAACAATGTTGTCACCGTTTGAATAACATTAGTTTAAAGTAGATTAGATTAGATTGAACTTTTTTAATCTCACAGCGGAAAACCACAAATACTTAACAAGAAAGTGCTTCACACATCTCTTTCTTGAGACAGGTGCGTTGGAGAGGGCGCGCGTAACGCACATCAAAATAAAGAAGAGAAAACTCTGGCACACTGTCGAACTTGCAAACGTGAGATTTATTTACAGGTGAAGTATGGCAACGTTTTGGCACTAAATAAATCTCACGCTTGTGCGGGAGTTTTCTCTTCTTTAATCTCAGTGGAAAAATTCACTTGTTTAGGCAGCTCTTAATACAGAATAAGGTGCACAAAGCAAGAAAAAGTGAGCATGCAAACAAAAAGGTGCATTATAAATTATTTACAAAAGCAAAACTACATTATAAACATTATAAAATTAAATTATAAACTATAAAATTAACCCTAAAATGTGTCTCTTCCTGTCCCAGTCAGTGCTGCTTGCTCCCTAGCAGACAACAGTGTAGAGGTGCAGACACAGTTACTGAGCAGCTGGGGCTGATGCCATCTCGTCCTGCAGCTTTCTTATTGTTCAGCCACATGAGTTCTCTTCTCCTTTGAGCCGATGTAAGGGAGAGGGGGGAGGAGGGGGGCAGGGGAAGGTGAACGGGAAGGGGGCGGTAGCTGCTGGACTGGAGATGTGTGAAGATGGGGGGAGGAGGAGGGAGGGGGGCAGAGGGAGTGGGGTTAGATTGCATTGGCTCATAGCTGGTCTCCATTAGCCGTCCCTCTGGCACCACTCTGTACAAATCCGGAGATGTCCATGAGCCCTCTCCAAATGTCCCACGTGTTGTTCTGCTCCAGCCGCTCCTCCTGGTTCAGGTTCTCAGAGTCCGAGATGGTTCATATGGGACCAACAGGTCAGAGATGTACTTTGGTGCTAAGCCATGGAGAGACTTGTACACAAGCAGAGATGTTTTAAAGTCTATTCTCTGAGCAACAGGAAGCCAGTGCAGAGACCTGAGGACAGGACTAATATGGTTGTACCGAGCAGCAGCGTTCTGGACATCCTGCAGCTGTCTTACAGCTGGTTTAGTGAGTCCAGTGAGCAGACCGTTACAGTAGTCTAACCTGCTGGAGATGAACGCATGAATAAGTCTCTCTAGGTCTGGTTTAGACAGTATACCTTTGATTCTGGCAATGTTTTTGAGATGGTAAAATGCTGATGATGTTATAGATTTAATGTGACTGCTGAAGTTCAAGTCCATGATTACCCCGAGATTTCTAACCTGACTTGTAGGTTTTAGTGAAAGAGACTCGAGGTGACTACAGACACCTTGTCTTTGTTTCTGCGGGCCAAAGATGATTATTTCAGTCTTGTCTGTGTTTAGCTGGAGAAAGTTGTTTCTCATCCACTCATTGATCTGTTGGATGCAGTGACAGAGTGAATCCACAGGTCCATATTCACCTGCTTTCAGTGAGATGTAAATCTGAGTGTCATCTGCATAATTGTGGTAGGATATGTTATTGCTGCTTATTAATTGGCTTAAAGGGAGCATGTAAAGATTGAACAAAAGAGGTCCCAGGATGGACCCCTGGGGCACTCCACAGGTCAGGGCCATTTGGTCTGAAACACAGTTACCGATTTCAACAAAGTACTTCCTGTCTTCAAGATAGGACTTACACCATTTTAGGGCAGTACCAGAAATACCTACCCAGTCCTCTAATCTTTGTAACAGGATCACATGGTCAACTATATCAAAAGCAGCCTCAGATCCAGCAGAACTAAGACAGAGAGACTTTGCCTGTGTCGGTGTTCAGGCGGATGTCATTAGTCACCTTGATAAGAGCAGTCTCAGTGCTGTGATGGGGCCTAAAACCTGACTGAAAATCATCAAAGCAGTTGTTCCGCAGAAGAAAGTCAGTAAGTTGTTGGTATACAACTTTCTCAAGGACTTTACCTAAAAATGGCAGGTTTGATATGGGCCGATAGTTGTTCAGTACTGTGGCATCAAGACTGCTCTTCTTTAGGAGAGGTTTGATGACAGCAGTTTTCAAGGCCCTTGGAAATGTCCCAGATTGCAGTGAGATGTTAACTAAATGAGAAAGCTGAGGTAACAAACTGCTCAGCACAGATTTTAGAAATCTAGTGGGTACCACATCAAGGCAGCAGTGGATGAACTCAGACTGGAGATGATCTCTTGGACTGTTTTGTCAGTGACAGGGGTGAAGTGTGTCAGCTCTGAGTGTCTGGATGGCTGCAGGGTTGTTATCTGTGTTGTGGAGTTTATAGCATGTTTAATACTCTGAACCTTGTCATTAAAAAATCTTGCAAACTCATTGCACTTAGATGTGGAAATGAGTTCTGAAGGCGATGGAGCTGGGGGTTTGTTAACCTGTTTACTGTAGCAAACAGGACACGTGAGTTGTTACTGCAGTTTGTAATAATTTCAGAAAAACACCTTTCCCTTGTTCTACGCAGAATTTGATTGAAAACATACAACATTTTTCTGTATATGTCATAATGAACCTGGAGCTTTGACTTGCGCCATTTTCGTTCGGCCCTCCGGCACTCCCTTTTCTGTGCCCTGACCGAGTCCGCATTTCTCCATGGCGCCTTCTGCCTATTTCTAACCATTTTAACCTTAATAGGTGCAATGGTGTCCAGAACATTTACAACACTAGAAGTATAGGAGTCCAACGACTGATCAACATTAGAACATGAGGTATTTTCAAACCTAATTATTTCCATAAACATTAATTATTATTAATTATTTCCCCGTCTTATCATTTATGTGTCTCCTCTGGACAACTGCAGGGCCAGGAGCTGGTTTGGGAATAACAGACAGGTCAAAGAAGACACAAAAATGATCAGACAAAGCAACGTCAGCCACAGTAAAATTTGAAATATGAACACCTTTAGTAATGAGCAGGTCCAGAGTGTGGCCTCTGGTGTGGGTGGGCTCACTCACTGCTGAGTAAGGCCAAAGGTTTCAAGGATAGCACAAAGTTCTTTAGCATTTCTGTCACAGACGTTATCCACATGTACATTAAAATCACCTGTAATAACTATACAGTCAAAGTCTGTGCAGACAACTGAAAGCATTTGAGTAAAATCATCAATAAAACTCTGACAGTGTTGGGGTGGCTTGTATATGATTATAAAGATTATGGATGGAGATACTTTTAGCTCCATTTTGAAAGATACATACTCAAATGATGGAAACACCCCAAATGACAGCCTCTGGGTAACTATATCATCCTTAAGTAAGGCACAGACACCACCTCCCTTTTTGTTTTCCCGTGTTTCTGATATAAAAGTGAAGTTAGGTGGAGTGGATTCAATAAGAACTGCTTTACCCGTCTTGCTGTCTAACCATGTCTCTGTTAAAAACATAAAATCCAGGTTATAAGAGGAGATAAAATTATTGATTAAAAATTATTTGTTGCATAAAGATCTGACATTGAGCACTGCAAGCTTCAGATCTGTCTGAGTAGAATCTGACATTATCTGCTTACAAGGAACTTGAATTAGATTTCTCTGATTGGACAGTCTAACTGTCTTTCTCTTAACTAATCGACGACATTTGACAGTAGCTATAGCACTATGGGAGAAAGCTCTCTCCCAGGGCCTCGGGTTGATAAGTTCTTTATCATGACTAAAAGTCCTGGAACAGCAGAGATCTTAGTCAGGATCTTTGGTCTGGGGGGTCTGACAGGGGTGCATTGAGGGGTAACAACTCTAGATGTTGGTCGTGGGGGTGGAGCTGGTGGTGTTTTGGTGGATGGAGCAGGAGAGGTGGAACTCCTGGGGAGCACAGGGGGTAGTGTTTGGTGGGGGGCAGAATTCAGCATTGTTGATGATAGTACCCGTGATCTTGCCGTTTGGAGTAAGGGGTACCATTTTAATTTCTGATTTCACCAGGCTTTCAAGGTGGTTGGGAAAGCCCATTGGTGAAGCTGGTGAAAGGATGGAAAGTGAAGAGCCTGCAGAGGGTGTGGATGTAGCAGGTGGGGCCCAGGGCTGTGGTGAGGGCACCAATGGAGGTGACAGAGGTGCTGCTGGAGCTGAATCCCTTTCTGTGTCCATGGCCGGCGAGGCAGGAGCGCTTCTGTCATTCCTCTCTTTTCTCAGTGGCTGCATAGGACCCCGTCCAGGCCCTTTCTGATGCCTCAGAGCGTGGAGGAGGTTGTCCGTCAGTCGTCTCACTCCACCTCTGCACAGGTGTGGGCCCTTTCCTTTAAACAGGTCCTCCCGTTGCCAAAACAGATTGAAGTTGTCAATAAAGTGCACTCCTCTAGACTCACAGACCCCGGACAGCCAAGTGTTCAGTTGAAGCATCCGACTGAATTTATTCATCCTCCTGTCTATGTTCGGGAGAGGTCCACTGATAGATGACTGGACTGCCACTTTATCAAGTTTCTCAAAAAGTATAGTGAAGTCCTTTTTTAAAACTTCTGATTCTCCCTTCCTGATGTCGACAGCACCCACGTGCAGGATCAGCTGTTTGACTCCCTGATGTTTGGATGTGACCTGGGGGAGGAGTGCTGTTATATCAGTGACCGTGGCGCTTGGGTAGCTGCATGTAACAATCCTACTGTTGTTTATGTCACTGATGGAGGGGAAATACACCTGTACTGAAGTCGGACAGTTTTCTGGCTCAGATCACGCACCATCATGCCCGAAATCCACTTCTCGCGTGTGTTGGTTTATCCAGGTCAAAACTGTAACGGTCTGTATTTAAAAAAAAGAGGCGGGGGAAGAAGGAGAGGAGGGCAGTGAAGTGTTGTGCGCAGGGCTTAATTTGATCATCTTGCTGATCCGGAAACTCCCTTATTTTGACGCAGTTGGATCCGGCAACTGTTTGCTTGGATCCGCTAACTCAGGCACAACTCAGAACAAAGTGTTGACTAGATTTGACTCTTTTGACCTCCTAAACCTGTGTTGTAGGTCGGAGGTGTACTTACACAGAAGTGCAATGTTTTAAACATAAAAGCCACGCTTCATTTCCACGTGAGCGCTTCAACATAGACTGTCCCTGCGCTGTAATTCGTGTCTATAGAGTGTACAGGGAATCCAGTGGAAAAGACCTTCACATTAAACTGAAAGATCTCTTCACCACTGTTAACACCAGTGGTGTCTGCAGGTGTACAGCAGTACGTACTGTGCGTACCATGAGATGTCCCCCGACCCCGCCCAATCCCTGCTGCATCCACAGAGCTGCACAGAGCCATAGTAGGCTGTGTTTTTATAAACGCGAGTGGAGCTACAGCTGACTGCTGCTCTTTAAGTCAAAAGTGATGTGTTTGCTTACAGCCAGGAGACAGTAAATCTGTTGAGGTTTGTCCTGACTTTGGTTTCGCGGAGGGGACCTACGTGATGTGCTTTGGATGTGCCGTGTTATTTCACTGTGCCCGAGAGCGCACGGGACCTGGCAGTGCCACGTCAGTTTGTTATTTTACTCAAATGCACATGAAAGCTAGAGCTAACGCGGTGATCGTGGGTCACAGGATGAGACCCGGGGCCAGGTAAACGCCAGTGTCACTGTTACATAGCCTTAGTTACGCAGCGAAAGCTTACGCCACGCGCCTTCGATGTGCACTTTTTATTCCCCCATTATATCCCCTCTGTACACGGGACATAGATCCACAGCAGTTTGTTCTTTTTTGTTTGTTCAAATGCATCTGTAAGCTTGAGCTAACGCGCTGAGGGTCACAGAGCCTGGAGCCGTGAAACGCCATCACACAGAGAAAACTGCGCTCCACAGCAGTCACTAAAAAGAAGCGAAATCAAAAGGAGAAACATAGGCTGAAAGCTTACTGCTGCTGTGTACAGGGGCGTAGCCAGGATTTTTTTACTGGGGGGGCCAGCCGGGTCCTGTCATTTTACTGTGGTGGCACATGGCAGATTATTATTATAGGACTAATACAAAAAAAATGTGAATTATCTTCTGTTCTGTTCTGAAGCCAGTTATTTGGATGGTTTGAGGAAGTTAGGAGATGAGCCCTGATGTGTGCAGCTCACAGAAGAGCAAGTTGTGATTCACAGAGGTTAAGTATGTAACAAATTTACAGGGGGGTCTGGGGGTCCTCCCCCAGGGAAAAAAAATTAATATAACAGACAACATTTGCTGTATCCTGGTGCATTTTAAAGTGTTTTAGCTGACTATAGAGTGAGTAAAACAATTGCTTGATTTTGCATTAATAGTTGTGATCGCAACATCGCAAAATCCTGGAGGGACTGAACAATGCATGTAGTCTGTGTCTTGAAGCATGTTGTTGTTAATAGGGATGGGAATTGATAAGATTTTATCAATGTCGAGGCCAGTGTCGATTCTGCTCATCAATCTGATTCTTTATTGATTGTCTTATGGATTCCTGATATATCTGTGAATAAAAATGAACTAGATCTGTGGCCATACAGTTTATTATGAAGCAGAAATAGAAGCTTATTTTCATTTTCATGTATATGAGCCTATTTTAAACTGGGCTCACTAAACAGAAGTAATGTATTGAATGTACAGCTGTTAAATTACTGGAAATGTATGCTTTTTAAATAAACAGGATTGTGGCTTTAATATTAATTTAGGAGCAGCAGCCCCAGACCTGTCTGTCTGAAAAAACGTTCATTAAACTTATTAAACTAAACAGTAGTCTGTGTTACTGTGACAGTGCAACGCAGGGAGGGGCCACATCAGCGTCAGACAGGTGAGGGTCAGACAGGTGAGGGTCAGACAGGTGAGAGTCAGACAGGTGAGAGTCAGACAGGTGAGGGTCAGACAGGTGAGAGTCAGACAGGTGAGGGTCAGACAGGTGAGAATCAGACAGGTGAGGGTCAGACAGGTGAGAGTCAGACAGGTGAGGGTCAGACAGGTGAGAGTCAGACAGGTGAGGGTCAGACAGGTGAGGGTCAGACAGGTGAGAGTCAGACAGGTGAGAGTCAGACAGGTGAGAATCAGACAGGTGAGAGTCAGACAGGTGAGGGTCAGACAGGTGAGAATCAGACAGGTGAGGGTCAGACAGGTGAGAGTCAGACAGGTGAGAGTCAGACAGGTGAGGGTCAGACAGGTGAGGGTCAGACAGGTGAGAGTCAGACAGGTGAGAGTCAGACAGGTGAGGGTCAGACAGGTGAGAGTCAGACAGGTGAGAGTCAGACAGGTGAGGGTCAGACAGGTGAGAGTCAGACAGGTGAGAGTCAGACAGGTGAGAATCAGACAGGTGAGAGTCAGACAGGTGAGAGTCAGACAGGTGAGGGTCAGACAGGTGAGAGTCAGACAGGTGAGAGTCAGACAGGTGAGGGTCAGACAGGTGAGAATCAGACAGGTGAGGGTCAGACAGGTGAGAGTCAGACAGGTGAGGGTCAGACAGGTGAGGGTCAGACAGGTGAGAGTCAGACAGGTGAGAGTCAGACAGGTGAGGGTCAGACAGGTGAGAGTCAGAACTTTTCATGACAGTCCAAGACTTTCACAGTCTGTACTATCAGCTCCTGTCAGTTCCTCGTGCAGCGCTAATGCCTTTCCTTTCAGGCTCTACCTCAATAAAGTTATTTCAGCTGATGGAAAAGGATGAAGTTTTATTTTGAAGGGTCACAAGAGGTGGTCGATTTCTCTTAACAAAAACTTTACAGTGCGTCCCCATCCAACTGCAGTTTCTCCTCTGCTCTTCTCCATCTCTCCTCTTACTTTTGATCAAAATTAAAAACAAAGTTATTGGAAATAATTATCTATTTTGTAATAGTTTTTGAGTAAAAGGGATACTGGACCTAAAAAAAAACAAAAACACCACGGCTGTTCGCAGAGAGGTAATAAACGGCGCGTCTTTTAATTAAGCCTAAATGCTTTTACACATTTTAACGGTGCATATCTCTGTGATTCCTGAACCTATCAACGTGAAATAAAAACTGACACAAAGCTTGAGCTCTTATCTGTCAGGAGGATTTAGCTGCAAGTCTCTGTGTCAACTGTTTGTTTTACAACAGCTGCGCAAAGACATAACGTCAATCAGTCACGCCAGGGTCATTATGGACCTGCGTAGCCCATTGTGCAGGACCTCTCAGGGGGGGCCGATGGGGTGGCCAAGGTCTGACCAACAGGGGCCGTGGCCACCCCAGGCCCCCACGTGGCTACGTCTCTGGCTGTGTGCTCCCTTTTCTACAGACCACAGCTGCATGAGTCTGTGTTCTTGCTTCAGACTGGTGGCTGCACACAGTAGGTCTATGACAGATCGAGTCTACAAAAGCACAGTAATCATGCATAGCAGCTGATGATCAGCTGAGCAATCACACAAACGTACACTGACACATTACACTGAAGTGAAACGCTATAATGTATAATAATGTTAACAAATATGTTAAAATATAATTTAAAATTTAGTATAAATGAGCAGTTGCTTGTGTAAGGATTTGTTCATTTTGGGTGAAAGCATCAAAGAGGACGATGATTCAGAAGTGTAATCAAGTCAGAAGGTTTATTCAGTAAAAACACAGGTAAGGTTACAGTCAGCAGAATGAGCACGCTCCTAGAGGGAGGAGTGTTCTAAGATTGTATACTGTGTATGACGATGTATGACGATCTCTGCATAGCATTATCTTCTTGGCTTCGAGTAACTTTTTTGTGCATAGGGCAGGGCCACAAAAAGTTCTCAGTTTCTGCAGAGTCTTCCCACGCATCGACAGGCCGTAGGAGCCCCCCCACCCCCCCACCGCAACTTTGGGTCTGATAACTTTGTAGCAAGCTCATTATTTGTGCCATATTTGGAATGCACCTAAGAGTAGAGTGACCTTAGAGTGAAAGAAGAAAAACATCACATAAAATCAAAGTATTATTATTACTAATGTTGAAGCGTTATTAACCTTAGCAGTAAGTAGTACATCAAAATATAAGTTTAATGGCAATACGCAAAGCTATATGTAGAAATATTCAATACTTGGTATTTTGGGATGTGTGTGCGCCTAAACATTGTGTTGTGTGTACTTTCCGGTATCAGTGTTGGCCTTGTGGACTCTGGTGTCAAAGCGCAATTTTTGTTCCAGGATTGTTTGATTTACAAATTAAGCCCTGGGCGTGCGTTATGTTTCTGATCAGCACTAAACTCAGATCCAATCACCTGTCCGTTCACCGCTGACAGGTGTGCGTTTTCCCATCATGCACTGAGCCGTGCAGCCTCTGCAGTTGCTCCTGATGAACTGCGGCGGCTCAGGCGTCTCGTTTGGATCTCACGGTAACCGTCGCACTTGTGGCATCAGAGCAAGTCGGGAACAAGTCGGACACAAATCTAACCAGTGTGCACTGCGCACAGACCAACACTGATCGAAAGTGCGCAAGTCTAGCTCATCTCGAACGAGACTATTACTCCACAGCATAGGCGGCGCCCACTTTTGTCCGAAGCCCAGCCAGTTCAAATAGGCTACTTGATTTTCATCCTCCTTGAGCTGCCCTGCTGCCATGCTCAAAGCTGCGGACTTCTCAGCCAATCAGTGGGTTCTACTCCACGTGGCTGGATGACGTTTCTTACTCCTCGTGACTTGAATGCTGTTTATTGGCTGGATCGGAACCAGCGCTGTCCAATGAAAAGAATGGGTTAGTTTTCTCACGGGTAAGGCGCTGGCGGGCGATCGAGCAAGAGATTTAAATGAGACATAACCATGAATGTATAATAAGTTCTATAATACATCCATGGACATAACACTAAACCACGCCGTAGAATGAATAATGCTGTCAAAACATAGTAAAGTTTCAATTTTAAAAAAGCACAGTCTGGAAGAGATGAGAATGGAAATTGGGGGGAAGGCAGTGCAGAAGCTGGTGCCACAACGGCAGAGACGTCCTGTAGCCCTCATTGCCGTATAAGGGGTGGACTCAGTGAGCTAGCCATCCCCCATATCGTTCGGCTCCATGAGCAGGAAGCCTATTCAGTTGCCATTTTGAATGGCGCCCTGTTGAATTTATGGAGCCGGAAGTACATATTTGTACAGTAAAGCAGTGTTGAGTCCGCATTCTCATGGCAACCGCAGAGCCACTCAGGAGCAAGCTTGTTGAAGGTACACGTCCCCCGCAGACGTTCCCACGGTGACCGTGGCCTGAAGTGACTGTAGCCTGGGAGACTGCTGTCCCAGGGTTAGCGTTGCTCTCTGGCTGCTGTTTAACATCAGGTAAAAGTTACAATCCTCTGCAGGGCTGGACTGGGACAAAAAAACTGGTCGGGCATTTTTGGCTTAGACAGGCCACTCGTAATTACCGGAGCACAACCGACTATTAATTTATGTATGTCCTCCCTGGCTGCTTACCAAATGTGCTACACTTCCCCGCTCACTCTGTCCCCCTGGTTCCCTTTCAAAAATCCCTGGCTGCTCCTCTCCCTGTCCGCTGCTGCTGGCTTCACCTTCAACCTGCGCCATCACAGAGGACGTGGTAAGTAAAAATATTTTACTGTACTGGATCTCTCACAAAGCCCCCACCGTCTCTGGTTGGCGAAAATTGATATTGGAACATATTCAACTTGATTTTTTGACATGTTTAGTACACTCTAAGACCAGGGTTGAAAGTAAGCCGGTACGCCCAGTACCGGCATAAGACTTAGAGGGGGTACGCAGTACCGGCTAGAAAGAGATCAGCTGTCTGACCGGTCTTTGCAGCTTTTACACACATTAGAAAGCAGCCGGGACCGCGGACGCTTTTATGAGGAAAAAAAAAATCTCTGACGCTAAAGCATGTGAACCAGGCAGTGCTTTATCTCATCATATCTGTGTCTGTGTGGTTTTTAGTGGCTTATGATCGCTCCGTGATGTGATTTAATGCACAGAATGTCCCTCTCCCCTCTCATCATTCACTGATTGTCTCGTTTCCTTAAACAAACGCATTGAGCATGCGCGTCTTAAGCCCAAAGCACACCTGGAGCGCTGCCTCAAATTACACCAAACACTTGAGAAGGTTTTAATCAGTGGTCCTCAACCCGGCGATTGTGATCTACCAGTTGATCGTAAAAGCAGTGCGGGTAGATCGCGGAGCCATGTCTTTCCAAATAAAGTCATTTGCCTATGGCTTTTGAATGACAGCAGATGGATCAGTCTGAGATTCTTTCTAAAACACGAGACACCGCGGAAGCGCGAGGAAACCGCACGAGCTATGAACTAAACAGAATACAAGCAACTTAATAACAATCAGAGTTCTGGCCGCTCACTTCAGTTCTGTTTTGGAGGCTGCGGGCGGCCCGCGCTCCGCGGCCGCTCTGAACACTGCCATGGGGCTGACGCACACGCACACACACACCCACACACACGCACGCACACACAGGAGGAGAGGCAGCGGTATCAGGGAGGAGACAGGTGAGGGAGGTGTCAGAGCCTGATGTATGTCACCTGTTTGCTTTGTTTTTGTTACTGCAGAAGTACGGGGGCCATGTGTGCGCCTCATAGAAAACAATAGGGGCATATTTTTTTATGTGTGTCTGGTGTGTGTTGGCCTTTATAGGGTGCGTTTGATTTGTTTTCAGACCCTGTTAAACCCTGTATAAACCATGTCTATATTTTTCATTTATAGTCAAGATTCATTCTCAACCTCGTATATCTGCTTTTTCTGCTATTAAAAATATATATGTAGGCATAATTTGTTATAGTACCGGCATAAGCAAAAATCTACTTTCACCCCTGTCTAAGACTGATATGTTTAACTGTATATTGACTATTCCGAAGGAAATGTGTCCACTATTTTGACTCGAGCTTTCATTTGCTTTTGAAAAATGGCTTCCAATGTAGAATCATAGTGTGGGAAATGTTACATGATTATTGTGACTGATGCTTGTTGTGATGCCTGACTGTAGTTTTTCTCTGTGCTGCTGAGTGTTTTTGTGTTATTTTTGTGTTGTTTTGTTTTGGAAAACAAAAATCAATAAATATAAAAAAAAAATAAAAAAAATATTAAGCTCACACAGCAAGTCTTTATCTCAGTTTTGACTAATTCTTTTCAATAAAGGTTGAAAGAGTTACATGTGTTCTGTTGTATGTGTTTTGAACAGGATCAAGTATATAATGAAATGTGAAGAAATGTATCTAATCATGTGACCAGGACCTGACCCAGACTCAAGACGCCGCATGAAGGGCAAGGGAACAAACTGTGAGTCTGGAAATGTGGCCTTTATGGGAGTGCAGAAATGATAACAGCCCCTCCCTTACAACTCGCACTGCTCTGCCTGAGAACTGGTTCAGATCCTGGACTATG
This sequence comes from Bostrychus sinensis, assembly GCA_020698575.1. Lineage (NCBI taxonomy): Eukaryota > Metazoa > Chordata > Actinopteri > Gobiiformes > Eleotridae > Bostrychus > Bostrychus sinensis. The sequence continues at coordinate 6,637,543 of CM036257.1, read as the reverse complement.
CCCATATCTGGAGTGGGTGGTATCAAGTTGAGCCTGGGTATATATTCAGTGTGATAGGGACATTGTTGGACTACCCAGCGTAAGCCCTGAGTAAGACGTAGGCGGTAGGGACAGATCCAACCCAGAGCTCTGTAATTTGGCTTATGCGAATAAAAAGACAAAAAGACAAAAAAGCTGATTGGAGTCTTTATTAACAAGAAAAAGAACATGTCAGTTCACACCTCTCTGTGAAACCAACCAACCATGCTCTTAGTTATTAGTCAGTTTTGGGTCTGCTTATCCAAGACTGTAAGTGACCTCCTGGTTAGCTCGCCAAATCAATGCTGACTAACTGTTTGTCCTACTCTCCTTAGTGCAATGGACAGAACACTGTGGAGCAAATGTTACTTTTAATTTCTGGGGCTAAATCTCTACACTTTATAAAACACAAGCAGGACTCAGAGACAGGAGCGTAACCTTCCTCTCCCTCTCTGATGATTAATACTGCATTTATTTTTTACAGATGAAGCAAACTTATTCTTGAACTGCTCTAAGGCTGACAGCAGAGTTAGACTTGATGCTGGAGAATATCCTTATATATAGTAGTAGTGGAAAACGCTGCATGCTATTCTAACCAAAAAAAAAAAAAAAAAAGTTATGTAGTATAAAGCCTCTTTTTATGGGCCTCATGTCTGTGATTTAAAATGTGATAAAACATTCAAGAGTGCTTTTTATGTACGTACACTAAGTATGTGCTATAAGACAAATTTAGTTTAGAAATGTTTAACACCAAGAATTATAATCAAGAGAAACAATAAAAGGACAATGTAGGTTAATCTTTATTGATTTAATTATAATATTTAATCATTATAATTGTTATGAGCTTTATAACATGATTAAAAGCTAAAACTTGTATGTTGCTCAATCATTTCTTAAAGATAAGATTAAACCCACCACCAAATGATTAGATAACAACTGATTAGGCAAAAGCTCTTTTTTTTCTTTCTGTTAAGACTTTCTCTTAATGTGACTTAAAAACACACAGGTAACGGTCGGGGCCATCGTTGCCCTCATTGATGTTTTTATCGATGACATGGATCCCAGCCTTCTCATAGGGTTCCATAGCATCTCTGCAGAGAAGGAGCAGCATGCTTTTGACTTGAGGTTTGCCTTTTTCTTTCTTGTACCACAAGTAGACGACCCTCCCATTTGTTCCCTCGTTCAGGTTCACACTCACTGAAGTATACCCCTGCTGCTGATACTGCTGATACTCGCTGGTGTTGGTGGAGATCTGCAGATCAGTGAGGCTGTGCTGGACATCTTTGGTCTGACGATACCAGATGAAGTTGCCGGTGCCAGTGCCACAGCCACAGTTGTTAGTGGTTTCGTCAATGCGGATGTAGCCTTTGCTGAAAAGGTCTACATCTGAGCCAAAGGAATCAGTGGCAGTGACATCACAGATGTAGGTCTTCTGTGCTCTCTTCACCCAGAGGTACACCCAGTTTCCAACCCCATTCAGATTGCAGCCAACTCTCTCCCAGTTGAATTTAATCTTATCAGCCTCAGTGTCAGAGTCGGTAGAGACATCCAGCTTCTCTATGGGTGTGTGATAGTTTGTGTCGCCGCAGAAGTACCAGAGGTAAACAGCAGGTTTTCTTCCAGGAATCGGGCTGTTCTCAACTTTTGTATACCCTGCCTGGGTCAAAGTATCAAACATGGCCTTTTCAAAGCTGACCTGAATCCTGGTAATGGGGGTGGCGCTACTCTCGGTTTTGTACCACAAGAACACAGGATTGCCACATCCCCCTTTGTTTAGATTGACATTGATTTTTTCATAATGGTTAGCTTGAAGATCTTGTTCTTCAGCCTGACTGAGAGACACCTCTATAGCGGTAATATATTGGGGCATGTTTGCACAGCTGTGAGAAAGAAATAGAAACATTAACATTAAAACAAATTACAACTAAAATTTAAAAATTAAAACAAAAAAGACTGTGTTAAGAATGAATCTAAACTTACATGTTCTCTCAAAGTTCCTTGGGAGCAAAGCCGAAAGTCAAAGTCAACCGAGGAGTTGAATTCTGATGTGTTCTTCACAGGTCAGACCTTGAGTTTATATAGGCATCTGGGAGGACTGTTGGCAGCGTGCCCTGGGGAGGAGCAATCCTTTTTTTGTTTTAGTTTTTTTAATCCTGTGTATTAATGTTACTGGATTCATGCCAACAGATGGGTTGGCCTTTTTTTTTTTTTTTTTTGCACATACAGTACATTTCCTGAACTGTATTACACAAGAACATAACTACACATCTGTGATGTTGTATGTTATATCACCCCAAAATAATGTCCTCATAGAGACAGATGTCTAAAGGCACGACCAACAGTAGTACATCATCTGCATAGTGCAGCTTTGTTCCCTCCTATATTTTACTGTATTATAAAGCTTGACTATATCTTTATATTTAAAGAGAAAAACAACACACACATCCAGAACAAATAAGCTTGTGTGCTGGAAGTAAAAATTCAAAATTAAGCTCCACACACGTGACATTTCGGGCACATGCCCTTCATGAGACGTTTGCAGATGTACACACCTAGTTTTATACTAAATAGTCACCTGACTAGTCATGTGAATAATCATGTTTAGGAGTAAAAAACTATTAGTGCTATTACATACAGTACACAGGTGAAACATTTTAACAATACCCACAGACCAATATTAACATTCATTTATTCATTCATTTTCTTCCGCTTATTCCCGTTAAGGATTGTGGGTGACTGGAGCCTATCCCAGTAACTTTGGGCCTTAGGCGGGGTACACCCTGAACAGGGGCCAGCTTATCACAGGGCTGACACAGAGACAGACAGACAACCTATCACTAGGGGCAATAGATTCACCAATTCACCTAACACATGCATGTCTTTGGACAGTGGGAGGAAGCCGGAGTACCCGGAGAGAACCCACGGTAACACAGGGAGGACACCAGTCTCTCTCGTGTCCCTCATGTCAGTGTCTGTCCTGCTGTCCCATGCTGCTGCCTCTCCTCTCCCCTCACTTCCCTAACTTAGGACAGGTTAAAAGTCAGAGTAGAAATCAAAGTAAGAGTAATGGCTGTGGGCACAAAGGACTTTCTGAACCTCTCATTCCTACAGCAGAGAGAGATGACCTGCCACTGTTGCACATTTACAGAGCAACTACATCTCTCCTTGGAGTCTTTAGTTGGAGTTTGAACTCAAACAATTTATCAAATGTCTCTCTCTGCTCTCTAACCCGTTATGTCCTGACTCTTCCACACAGTACCATCTGATAAAAAGCCCAAAAAGGACATTTTTTTTTTTACCAGAAAGGCTCTTTGTGTATATGTGCTTTAGAAACAACAGCACACAGATGTGATGTCAGGACCATTAACAGAAGTGAACTTGTTAAAGTGAGATTTGCTCTGTTTGGTGCCTCCATTGTGTCTCAAAATGAAGTTAAACTGAAAATATCAAAGGTTGGGTTCAGGAACAAGGAAGTGATTATTGTCATAAAGGGACAAACTGTGGAGAGTGAAAGAAGGATGTGCATGTGTTTTTAATGAATGAAATGATCTGTGTCAGATCAGAATGCTTTAGTTAGACATTACAATGCTTTAGTTAGAGAAATATGTTGGTATCTGGAGAAGGAAGTAAGATCCCTCACTTCAGCCACACTAGTTTAGAATGAAGTCAACAATGAGTTTGGTCTCACTGTTGTCATAACATTATAACATCTTCATAGACAATGCACCTTTTTAGCATTTTAATATGAATTAATTATTTTTAGCCTTGCATACATCCCCTATCAAACATATGAATTAATGAACTTATTTATTTCAAATCTTGTGATATCCATCTACACTGAACAAAAATATAAACGCAACACTTTTGCTTTTGCTCCCATTTTTCATGAGATGAACTCAAAGATCTGAAACTTTTTCTACATACACAAAATAACCATATCTCTCAAATATTGTTCACAAATCTGTCAAATCTGTGATAGTGAGCACTTCTCCTTTGCCGAGATAATCCATCCCTCCTCACAGGTGTGTCATATCCAGATGCTGATGAGACAGCATGATTATTGCACAGGTGTGCCTCAGACTGGCCACAATAAAAGGCCACTCTGAAACATACAGTTTTGTTTTACTGGGGGGGGGGGGGGGTTTACTGGGAGGTCTGGGGACTCCAGTCAGTATCTGGTGTGACCACCATTGGCCTCATGCAGTGCAACACATCTCCTTCACATAGAGTTGATCAGGTTGTCAATTGTGGCCTGTGGAATGTTGGTCCACTCCTCTTCAATGGCTGTGCGAATTTGCTGAATATTGGTAGGACCTGGAACACGCTGTCGTATACGCCGATCCAGAGCATCCCAAACATGCTCAATGGGTGACATGTCTGGTGAGTATGCTGGCCATGCAAGAACTGGGATGTTTTCAGCTTCCAAGAATTGTGCACAGATCCTTGCAACATGGGGTCGTGCATTATCACGCTGCAACATGAGGTGATGTTGTTGGATGTATGGCACAACAATGGGCCTCAGGATCTCGTCACAATATCTCTGTGAATTCAAAATGCCATCAATAAAATGCATCTGTGTTCTTCATCCATAACATACGCCTGCCCATACCATAACCCCGCCGCCACCATGGGCCACTCGACCCACAACAGTGACATCAGAAAACCGCTCACCCACACGATGCCACACACGCTGTCTGCCATCTGCCCTGAAAAGTGTAAACCGGGATTCATCCGTGAAGAGAACACCTCTCCAACGTGCCAGGCGCCATCGCATGTGAGCATTTGCCCACTCAAGTCGGTTACGACGACGACCTGGAGTCAGGTCGAGACCCCGATAAGGACGACGAGCATGCAGATGAGCTTCCCTGAGACGGTTTCTGACAGTTTGTGCTGAAATTCTTTGGTTATGCAAACCGATTGTTTCAGCAGCTGTCCGAGTGGCTGGTCTCAGACGATCTTGGAGGTGAACATGCTGGATGTGGAGGTCCTGGGCTGGTGTGGTTACACGTCGTCTGCGGTTGTGAGGCTGGTTGGATGTACTGCCAAATTCTCTGAAACGCCTTTGGAGACGGCTTATGGTAGAGAAATGAACATTCAATTCACGAGCAACAGCTCTGGTGGACATTCCTGCCGTCAGCATGTCAATTGCACGCTCCCTCAAAACTTGCGACATCTGTGGCATTGTGCTGTGTGATTAAACTGCACATTTCAGAGTGGCCTTTTATTGTGGCCAGTCTGAGGCACACCTGTGCAATAATCATGCTGTCTCATCAGCATCTGGATATGGCACACCTGTGAGGAGGGATGGATTATCTCGGCAAAGGAGAAGTGCTCACTATCAGATTTGACAGATTTGTGAACAATATTTGAGAGATATGGTTATTTTGTGGATGTAGAAAAAGTTTCAGATCTTTGAGTTCATCTCATGAAAAATGGGAGCAAAAGCAAAAGTGTTGCGTTTATATTTTTGTTCAGTGTAAAAGACAATGCAGCTTACAGATATACACTACTCACTAAAAGTTAGGGATATTCAACTTTAAGGGAAAAATGTAAAATGTTTAGGTTACAATGAAATTATATTATCAATGTAGGGCATTTAAAAGGCCATATTTGCTTTTTTTTAAATAATTTTGGACTCCTTTGCATTAGCATTTTATGTTATAACTTAAAATAATGTAAACATATTGAAATGTTTTTGTCTGTTTTTTTTTTTTTTTTTTTTTTTTGGGGGGGTGGGGGGTGGTGGTGGCTACTTTTACTTTACAGAAAATATTTGGATTAGGTGTCTGTCACTTTAAGACCCTGTTATGCAATACCCAGCCATCTTTTTTACTTCAAGTGAACTGATCTTGATCAGAGAAGAGCACTGAGGCCCACAGGTTTCTGTCCTGGTCCTGGCATCTGTTCCTGGTGGTGTGGTCTGCTGGCTTATATCACTTTTGTAAACACTCCAAGTTACTTTACAGTTTGGTGCATCAGACTGACAGATGCTTAGCTTCCATTCTGCATCTACAGCCCCTCAGACCACCACCAAACACACAATCACACACTTTCATACAGGGAAGGCCCAAGGATACAATGACAGTATGAACTGGGGAGAGTGGGATTGGAACCGCCAACCTTTACCACCTAAGCGACTGTCGCCCAGGTTTTCAGATTTTCTATGACAAAGACCATGCTGATCTAATGATGATAATGATAATGATCTCCTATATTTAATGTGCCTGCAGTTGAGTGGCAGTCACCGTCTGGTTCCACGGGGCGTCCTGTGGCCTGGGTCTTATGTCAAAATGTGAACAGCATGATCAGAAGAATTGTTTAAATATAAAAATTGTTATTTAACTAGAGCATTTAGGTGTGGATTAGACACTTGTTGTGACTTTTGTGAACCTGTTGATTAGAAAAAGGTTTATTACACAGAATTGAAACATTCATCAGTTGGACCTGTGCAGTCAAAAGTTTCCAGTTAAGTCCACTTGTAAAGGTTATTGTACATTTAAGGTGAATGAATACTGAAATTTCACAAATTTCACTATTTCAAAAATCTGTAACTTTTTGTGAGTAGTGTATTTACACATAACTCTGATTTCAGTTTGGGAGGTAGGTTACATGTTTTCTTGTGCTCCCTGCAAACCAAGCCCTGGTTAACAGTGTTACATCTGATAAAGGAAGAGACAGAACAAAGAAAAAGGAACCATTTTATTTTGGGTGTGACACTGAGAGAGAAGCAGGTGCAGTTATTAAGCTTGGCAAAGACCTGGCGTTCATTTTTAAGTTAAAACATAATTTACCTTGATATGACAAAAATCCACTGGAGACATTTTTCAGTCACACCCTTCAATTGAGCAGTAATGTGGCATTAGAAATAGAACCATTGTGTACTGAACGATGTGCTGTTGTGTGACTCACCAAGAAGGCTCAGGCCAACATGGCCTACATACTGTACATCACTGTAGTTTGGAACTGTTTTAGTACTCACTGATTAAACTGTCCTCTTGCTACGTTCTCACTCTTTCTAACCTGAGGGAGCACTTTGCACAGGACACAATTTATTACCAACATAATAAAAATATTTATTTACTATCTTTTCATATTGAACTATTGAAGCATCTGAAAGACAAGTGTCTCACAGACTGATGAAAGGAGGTGAAACTCCTAAAGAATTATATTTGACAATTATATGTTGTCATACATTTTTCTAATTTTTATCTATTCATTCTTTGTGGCAAATGTACTGTAATATAAGTTAATATTCATGTATTAACACATAAGAAGAGAGGGGCTGAGCTATCAACTGCCACCACCTGGTGATGGTGAGTTGGATCTGCTGCCAGAGGAGGAAGCTGGACAGATTCTACAAACATCCAGAAGAGTTTTAATCACATCCCCAGAGAGGCAGGGGACATGTTGTCCACCTCCACTGCAGACACAGCCGTCCAGAGCTGTGGTCGTGCTGCTTGTTGTGGCGGCAACCCCCAAACTCAGTAGTGGACATTGAAAGAAAGGGATGACGTCAATCTAAAGCTCAACTCACACTGGACGTGCAGCCAAAGTGAAACAGCTCCCTGACACAGCTGCCACTCTCAGGTTACACCTCCAGTGTGTTGAGGCCTAAGGAAGGAGTCCTGCTGAGCCTGGCTGGCTCGTGGGACGCCTGAGGCAGCTCACACTTACAGCCAAACTCACTACAGCCCGGGCAGCTGTGGAGGCAAAACCTCTGAGAGAAGTTTGAGAAAGCTGTGGAGGAGGTCGGCAAACCCTAACCAACACTGTTTACAGTGTAGGTGGAGCTGCTGACCATGACCATGATGGTAGTGGATGGTGGAAGGAGAACTTGAAAAATCTGGGAAAACTCCAACTCATTCAAGCCACAGGAACCCACAGAACTGTACACGAAGACTACACTGGAGTTTTTAAGTTGACTAATCTGGTGATTGAACCCACAACCTCCTGAGCAATCTGCCACCCATGAAGACAATGTTGAAATTTACATTTTTTTTCAAAACCCATGTACAACAGTCCCATTGAGAAAGACTGAGAACATTTCTGAGTCACCTCTCTCTCAGGTTGAACACCATTTCTTGAACATTCTCAGTGTTGTTTTTGTTTAACCCTCAGGCCCTCCTTTAAAATCAATCATATTCTTCCTCTTAAAGCCCTAAGCGGCTGGTCTACAGTCACTGTTATCCAATGAGAATTATAAGGGAATTATTTCCCACAGTGCAATGAGAAAATGGTGGATCTGGTGGTGATTTTTTGTGTGTTTGTGTATTTTTTAGCCTCTGACTGACAGGGCTACAGAGGATTTAACATGATTTAACATTTGTGTATTGCAATGGCAGTGAAGTGAAAATAAATGATTTTCATGTAAGTCAATGGGACCAAAAAGTGCTTTGAGAAGAAGAGTGTTGTCTTTTTACCTAGACATTTGACCTGAGTATTCTTTAATGTGCAGGATCACTTGAATACACTGTATTTGATGTAAGTTTTTCTGTATTTGGGTTGTTAGGTAATTGTTAAAACACACTTTTTTCATTTTCATGTCTCTCTCTGCTCTCTAACCCATTATGTCCTGACTCTTCCACACAGTACCATCTGATAAAAAGCCTAAAAAGGACATTTTTGGGACAAAAACTGTTTTTTGTGTGTATGTGCTTTAGAAAGAACAGCACACAGATGTGGTGTCAGGACCATTAACAGAAGTGAACTTGTTAAAGTAAGATTTGCTCTGTTTGGTGCCTCCATTGTGTCTCAAAATGAAGTTAAACCAAAAATATCAAAGGCTGGGTTCAGGAACAAGGAAGTGATTATTGTCATAAAGGGACAAACTGTGGAGAGTGAAAGAAGGATGTGCATGTGTTTTTAATGAATGATCCGTGTCAGATCAGAATGTACAGGTGTTGTTTTGTGTTCATAAACAGACATATGTTGGCATGTGGAGGAGGAAATAACATCCCACACCTTAGTGCCATAGTTTAAAATGAAATTAAAAGTAGATTAAGTTAACTGTGTCTGGCTGGTGTTGTCATAACACATTCCTAACATTTTCACTGAAACCTTTTCAGCACTAAAATATTTTTGTAGCCTTGCATAAACCTCTCAAAAAGACAAAGGAACTTACAGATACAGTTTATGTGGTTTGAGTATTCACAGATGACAGTCTGCAGCAGCAAACATAAAAAATATAACAAATGTGCAGGTGTTTCAATAAGTCTGCATACATGATAACCAACTGTTGACAGCTATAAATTAAACTGATCAGGAACAAGTGAATAAAAATAAAAAAAAAAAAAAAAAAAAAGGTTTACCTGTGGAGCTTACATTAGATACAAACCTTTATCTTTGTCTCTATCTGGTACCAAAAGTTTAGCAGGGAGTACAGCCATGAAAGAGATGTTTTAAGTTTTCTTCATGGTTATTGCAAAAGGTACAATTTGATATATAATGAAGAATGGACTGGTCCATGAGTGTGCACTGAGTGGAGAGGCACTGGGTCATTCTGTCAATTTCATTTCATTCTTTCATTCAAAATGACACTGATCTTGCAGCTTCATAATTAAACTGGTGATCATCCAAAGTGTGGAAACCTAGAAACTCTTTGTTACTCTGAGGTTGCAAAATAATTTACTCTCATGATAAATGAGCTGTAAAAGGTATGTCATTTATTTTCTAGTGACATCTGAGTTCTAGGGAGTTTTCCGAACAACACTTTTTAGTGTAGCAGTATTTAGGTGAATGAAATTAAATGAAATATGGAAAAATGTCTGTGCAAAAGTTTGTGCATCTTTATAAGTTTGCTGATTTGAATGCATGTAACTTCTCTAAATGGATTACTTGCAACACAAAACTTGTTAGATTATGAAGTTTAAGGCTTAACGAACTAGACAGGTGCATTCAATAATGAGAAAAGGTATTTAAGGTGGTAATCAGGAAATGGAAGGACACAGGCAAAGCTGATGTTAAGGCCAGATGTGGCAGGACAAGAAAAATACCAGAGAGACATAGGCGAGGAATGGTGAGAATGGTTAAAGACGACCCACAGATCAGCTCCAAACACCTACAACACCATCCTGCTGCAGATGGGGTCTCTGTACGAGGGTCAAACACTCTGCCCAAAGAACAGCTGTATGAGAGGATGATGCCACGCCACAAACAGAGTCACTTGACGTAGGCAGAAGCTCATTTGGACAAGCCAGATTCATTTTGGAATAATGTGGTATGGACTAACAAATATAATATAAAATTAAATTAAAACAATATAAACTACTATCCCCTTTGAAACTAACTCCCTAAAAATGTAAAAACCTAAAAATTAGGTAAAAAATATAACAATTAAATATAATTCTTTAGCAGTTTCAGCTCATTTTGATCAGTCAGTGAGACACTGAGCTTTTCTTTCACCAGTCTCAGTGGTTCAATATGAAAACATTGCAAATATTTTCTTATGATTTTGGAAATAAATGTTGACATTTTCCCCTAAACCCCTGCAAAGTGCTTCATACACCTCTAGGGGTCCTCATACCTATGGGTGGGAAACAATGGATTACACAATAATTATTATCAATATTATTATTATGAAATATTAACTGATTGCAGTGGTTGCATCTTCCTCTTAATTATTTTCACCCATAAGTCTTTTTGAACTAATTCAATTTATGTGTTTTTAATTATTTTCATTTTTATTATGCTTAATCAAATGTTTTGAGCTTTTAACCATGTTATAATGTTGACAGCTCAAAAACTGACCTGGAGTAGTGTTTTGTTTCATTCACACATGTTTGAGTAACATTATAACATGGAGAAAAGCTCAAAAAGTCTATTGAACAGAAACGGGGACATGACAGAGACATCCCCACAGGTTAACCCTAACCCAGCCATCTTTTTTACTTCAAGTGAACTGATCTTGATCAGAGAAGAGCACTGAGGCCCACAGGTTTCTGTCCTGGTCCTGGCATCTGTTCCTGGTGGTGTGGTCTGCTGGCTTATATCACTTTTGTAAACACTCCAAGTTACTTTACAGTTTGGTGCATCAGACTGACAGATGCTTAGCTTCCATTCTGCATCTACAGCCCCTCAGACCACCACCAAACACACAATCACACACTTTCATACAGGGAAGGCCCAAGGATACAATGACAGTATGAACTGGGGAGAGTGGGATTGGAACCGCCAACCTTTACCACCTAAGCGACTGTCGCCCAGGTTTTCAGGTTTTCTATGACAAAGACCATGCTGATCTAATGATGATAATGATAATGATCTCCTATATTTAATGTGCCTGCAGTTGAGTGGCAGTCACCGTCTGGTTCCACGGGGCGTCCTGTGGCCTGGGTCTTATGTCAAAATGTGAACAGCATGATCAGAAGAATTGTTTAAATATAAAAATTGTTATTTAACTAGAGCATTTAGGTGTGGATTAGACACTTGTTGTGACTTTTGTGAACCTGTTGATTAGAAAAAGGTTTATTACACAGAACTGAAACATTCATCAGTTGGACCTGTGCGGTCAAAAGTTTCCAGTTAAGTCCACTTGTAAAGGTTATTGTACATTTAAGGTGAATGAATACTGAAATTTCACAAATTTCACTATTTCAAAAATCTGTAACTTTTTGTGAGTAGTGTATTTACACATAACTCTGATTTCAGTTTGGGAGGTAGGTTACATGTTTTCTTGTGCTCCCTGCAAACCAAGCCCTGGTTAACAGTGTTACATCTGATAAAGGAAGAGACAGAACAAAGAAAAAGGAACCATTTTATTTTGGGTGTGACACTGAGAGAGAAGCAGGTGCAGTTATTAAGCTTGGCAAAGACCTGGCGTTCATTTTTAAGTTAAAACATAATTTACCTTGATATGACAAAAATCCACTGGAGACATTTTTCAGTCACACCCTTCAATTGAGCAGTAATGTGGCATTAGAAATAGAACCATTGTGTACTGAACGATGTGCTGTTGTGTGACTCACCAAGAAGGCTCAGGCCAACATGGCCTACATACTGTACATCACTGTAGTTTGGAACTGTTTTAGTACTCACTGATTAAACTGTCCTCTTGCTACGTTCTCACTCTTTCTAACCTGAGGGAGCACTTTGCACAGGACACAATTTATTACCAACATAATAAAAATATGTATTTACTATCTTTTCATATTGAACTATTGAAGCATCTGAAAGACAAGTGTCTCACAGACTGATGAAAGGAGGTGAAACTCCTAAAGAATTATATTTGACAATTATATGTTGTCATACATTTTTCTAATTTTTATCTATTCATTCTTTGTGGCAAATGTACTGTAATATAAGTTAATATTCATGTATTAACACATAAGAAGAGAGGGGCTGAGCTATCAACTGCCACCACCTGGTGATGGTGAGTTGGATCTGCTGCCAGAGGAGGAAGCTGGACAGATTCTACAAACATCCAGAAGAGTTTTAATCACATCCCCAGAGAGGCAGGGGACATGTTGTCCACCTCCACTGCAGACACAGCCGTCCAGAGCTGTGGTCGTGCTGCTTGTTGTGGCGGCAACCCCCAAACTCAGTAGTGGACATTGAAAGAAAGGGATGACGTCAATCTAAAGCTCAACTCACACTGGACGTGCAGCCAAAGTGAAACAGCTCCCTGACACAGCTGCCACTCTCAGGTTACACCTCCAGTGTGTTGAGGCCTAAGGAAGGAGTCCTGCTGAGCCTGGCTGGCTCGTGGGACGCCTGAGGCAGCTCACACTTACAGCCAAACTCACTACAGCCCGGGCAGCTGTGGAGGCAAAACCTCTGAGAGAAGTTTGAGAAAGCTGTGGAGGAGGTCGGCAAACCCTAACCAACACTGTTTACAGTGTAGGTGGAGCTGCTGACCATGACCATGATGGTAGTGGATGGTGGAAGGAGAACTTGAAAAATCTGGGAAAACTCCAACTCATTCAAGCCACAGGAACCCACAGAACTGTACACGAAGACTACACTGGAGTTTTTAAGTTGACTAATCTGGTGATTGAACCCACAACCTCCTGAGCAATCTGCCACCCATGAAGACAATGTTGAAATTTACATTTTTTTTCAAAACCCATGTACAACAGTCCCATTGAGAAAGACGAGAACATTTCTGAGTCACCTCTCTCTCAGGTTGAACACCATTTCTTGAACATTCTCAGTGTTGTTTTTGTTTAACCCTCAGGCCCTCCTTTAAAATCAATCATATTCTTCCTCTTAAAGCCCTAAGCGGCTGGTCTACAGTCACTGTTATCCAATGAGAATTATAAGGGAATTATTTCCCACAGTGCAATGAGAAAATGGTGGATCTGGTGGTGATTTTTTGTGTGTTTGTGTATTTTTTAGCCTCTGACTGACAGGGCTACAGAGGATTTAACATGATTTAACATTTGTGTATTGCAATGGCAGTGAAGTGAAAATAAATGATTTTCATGTAAGTCAATGGCACCAAAAAGTGCTTTGAGAAGAAGAGTGTTGTCTTTTTACCTAGACATTTGACCTGAGTATTCTTTAATGTGCAGGATCACTTGAATACACTGTATTTGATGTAAGTTTTTCTGTATTTGGGTTGTTAGGTAATTGTTAAAACACACTTTTTTCATTTTCATGTCTCTCTCTGCTCTCTAACCCATTATGTCCTGACTCTTCCACACAGTACCATCTGATAAAAAGCCTAAAAAGGACATTTTTGGGACAAAAACTGTTTTTTGTGTGTATGTGCTTTAGAAACAACAGCACACAGATGTGGTGTCAGGACCATTAACAGAAGTGAACTTGTTAAAGTAAGATTTGCTCTGTTTGGTGCCTCCATTGTGTCTCAAAATGAAGTTAAACCAAAAATATCAAAGGCTGGGTTCAGGAACAAGGAAGTGATTATTGTCATAAAGGGACAAACTGTGGAGAGTGAAAGAAGGATGTGCATGTGTTTTTAATGAATGATCCGTGTCAGATCAGAATGTACAGGTGTTGTTTTGTGTTCATAAACAGACATATGTTGGCATGTGGAGGAGGAAATAACATCCCACACCTTAGTGCCATAGTTTAAAATGAAATTAAAAGTAGATTAAGTTAACTGTGTCTGGCTGGTGTTGTCATAACACATTCCTAACATTTTCACTGAAACCTTTTCAGCACTAAAATATTTTTGTAGCCTTGCATAAACCTCTCAAAAAGACAAAGGAACTTACAGATACAGTTTATGTGGTTTGAGTATTCACAGATGACAGTCTGCAGCAGCAAACATAAAAAATATAACAAATGTGCAGGTGTTTCAATAAGTCTGCATACATGATAACCAACTGTTGACAGCTATAAATTAAACTGATCAGGAACAAGTGAATAAAAAAAAAAAAAAAAAAAAAAAAAGGTTTACCTGTGGAGCTTACATTAGATACAAACCTTTATCTTTGTCTCTATCTGGTACCAAAAGTTTAGCAGGGAGTACAGCCATGAAAGAGATGTTTTAAGTTTTCTTCATGGTTATTGCAAAAGGTACAATTTGATATATAATGAAGAATGGACTGGTCCATGAGTGTGCACTGAGTGGAGAGGCACTGGGTCATTCTGTCAATTTCATTTCATTCTTTCATTCAAAATGACACTGATCTTGCAGCTTCTTAATTAAACTGGTGATCATCCAAAGTGTGGAAACCTAGAAACTCTTTGTTACTCTGAGGTTGCAAAATAATTTACTCTCATGATAAATGAGCTGTAAAAGGTATGTCATTTATTTTCTAGTGACATCTGAGTTCTAGGGAGTTTTCCGAACAACAGTTTTTAGTGTAGCAGTATTTAGGTGAATGAAATTAAATGAAATATGAAAAAATGTCTGTGCAAAAGTTTGTGCATCTTTATAAGTTTGCTGATTTGAATGCATGTAACTTCTCTAAATGGATTACTTGCAACACAAAACTTGTTAGATTATGAAGTTTAAGGCTTAACGAACTAGACAGGTGCATTCAATAATGAGAAAAGGTATTTAAGGTGGTAATCAGGAAATGGAAGGACACAGGCAAAGCTGATGTTAAGGCCAGATGTGGCAGGACAAGAAAAATACCAGAGAGACATAGGCGAGGAATGGTGAGAATGGTTAAAGACGACCCACAGATCAGCTCCAAACACCTACAACACCATCCTGCTGCAGATGGGGTCTCTGTACATGGGTCAAACACTCTGCCCAAAGAACAGCTGTATGAGAGGATGATGCCACGCCACAAACAGAGTCACTTGACGTAGGCAGAAGCTCATTTGGACAAGCCAGATTCATTTTGGAATAATGTGGTATGGACTAACAAATATAATATAAAATTAAATTAAAACAATATAAACTACTATCCCCTTTGAAACTAACTCCCTAAAAATGTAAAAACCTAAAAATTAGGTAAAAAATATAACAATTAAATATAATTCTTTAGCAGTTTCAGCTCATTTTGATCAGTCAGTGAGACACTGAGCTTTTCTTTCACCAGTCTCAGTGGTTCAATATGAAAACATTGCAAATATTTTCTTATGATTTTGGAAATAAATGTTGACATTTTCCCCTAAACCCCTGCAAAGTGCTCATACACCTCTAAGGGTCCTCATACCTATGGGTGGGAAACAATGGATTACACAATAATTATTATCAATATTATTATTATGAAATATTAACTGATTGCAGTGGTTGCATCTTCCTCTTAATTATTTTCACCCATAAGTCTTTTTGAACTAATTCAATTTATGTGTTTTTAATTATTTTCATTTTTATTATGCTTAATCAAATGTTTTGAGCTTTTAATCATGTTATAATGTTTACAGCTCAAAAACTGACCTGGAGTAGTGTTTTGTTTCATTCACACATGTTTGAGTAATCCTGTATGCTGAGGCACTGCCCTTCTCAGGAGCTGAAAACGCTCGGTCTCATGGATCTCCATAGACACATGAAACCAGGAAGTGCTCCTGTGTGTTTCTGAAGAACAACACCAGACTCATTCTGATCATTTCAGCTTAAACTGCCATCAGCACAAAGCAGTCAGCTCATTTTTCAATCTGTTAACATCATGATGCTAATGCTGTGCTAATTAGCCATTTTATGCTCTCTCCATTCCTCACCGTTGCCAGCAGAGGGCGACAGACACTTAATCCAAGCATTCTGTGCAAAGTCAAAGTAACAGCTCCCCAAAAGAAGACATTTTCCACACATAAACATTATTTTAAGTTATAAAACGTAAATTCTAATGCAAAGGTGTCCAAAACTATTTCAAAAAGCCTGAAAAAAACATAATATAGGACCTTTCACCTTTCCAGAGCAGTTCTCTTCTGTTACTACTTTAGTAGAAGTTGCTGTGTTGTGTGACCCCAGAGCAGGCTCTACCTGGTCTGCCTCTGTGGGGCCTTAACTTTTGCCTCCAGTCCTGTCTCCTACTCCGCTGTTCCAGATTGCCCGTGCTCCCAGGTGGGGGCGTGGCCTGCTGGGCCCAGCCCGCTCTCCTGCAGCCACCTTTTCCTTTGTTACTCTTACTTTCCCTGATTTTTAACACATCAACTGTGACTGTAAAATGTTCACTTACTGCCTAATATTTGTCCCTCACTATGTCATTCCTTTCACCTGTCAGTGGTCATAATGTTCTGCCTGATCCATGTAGGCTATGTTATCAATATCCAAACCAATGTATCGTCCTCTTTGCCTCCACCAGATGGCAGTGTGTCTCCACGGCAGCACTGGGGCGTCCCAAATGTGTCCATGTAATGATCCAGTGACAGCAGAGGTCATCCTGTGCCTTTGAGGAAGCTGCAGAGACTCGGGCCTTAATTAAAATCTCTCCTCACCCCACACTGGAACCTGCAGCAGACTGAACACATCCACATCTGTGAATATTACCTCAAGGTTAACCAGAGCTGGCAGCTAGCATGTGTGTTTGTCTATACTTATGAGCCACTATGTGTGTCATCCTGTACTGCAGTGGTTCCCAGCCTTTTGTTGTTTTGTGTACCCACTGTGTATTTGGTCACACCCTGAGCACTCCTTCACTCATGTGTCTGTGATTCTTCAGAAAGTGGTCTCTTCCAACAACAGTACAAAGATATTTTATATTTATGTTAATGTAAAAACAAATGATCCTGCAAATGGGTATATGTTATTCTAATTTAAACGCACAATCAAGATAAAAATAAAATAAAAAATAATCTGCCTGCCTTTAAAATAAACATAAAATAAAAACAATATAAGCTCCATTTACATTTACTTATTTTCTTAAATAGTTTATCGTCTAAATAAATTAAAATAAAATAAATAACAAACTCCATGCATTTAAAATAAACATGCATAAATAAAATAAATAAACAAACATATAAAAGAATAATTAAAAAACAATATAAACTCCTATAACATTTACTTTTTTTCCAAAATATTTTATCTTCAAATTAAAATAAAATAATATAAATGGCAGTTCATAGATCTTGTATAACTATTATTTCCATGAGCTTATTACTACAGAATAAAACATTAATAACAATGTCTAAGTAACACTTTATTTGACACTACACTTGACACAGTGTAACTACAATATAACACATGCTGTAACAAACTATAATAACATGTATTTATATTGTACTTTATAAGGTAATTGTGTTTACTTACAGTTTCTAAGTACAAATACTTGTTACACCTACTACTGCTACTACAAACCACAGAGGAAAGTCATTGTGCTGTTTCTGCATCAGCAGTACACACTTTGGTAGAGTAGTGTAACAAGTATTTTTGTTATTACACTTGTACCTTGAAACAGTAAGTACACAAAACATCCTTATGTACGTACAACATAGTTACATGACACTACAGTTTGTTACAGTATGTGTTACATAGTAATTACATTGTAGAGGCATTGTTTCAAGTGTAATAAAATAAAAACTAAAATAAAGTGTTACTCAATATTTATAACTCAATAGTGTTTATAAATGTTGATCTAAAGTTTTGTAAATAATGAGTCACATGGTTACTAATCCTTAACTACTACTAAGATGTTTCAGTGTCATTTAGAAATCAATTTAATGCCAGCAACAGAACAATAAATAATCTGTATTAAATTTACACTGAGGAATTTTCTGAGGAAACTGTTAAAATTAAGGTTTTTATTTTAAAATAAAACTCAACCATACATTTAATTTAAAAAATAAATAAATATATTGTAGACACTGTTATTGTGGTGACAGTATGTTTTTGTGATAGTAATATAAATATTTGACAAATTTAAGACTTAGATGAACAAAATTCAATACCTACTCATAAGATAAGATTTAATACTTTTAACCCTCTCAGGCTCAAAATAAGTTTTAGTAACAGGAAAAATAAACAATTCTGACTTTTTTTTTTTTTTTTTTTTTTTTGTAATTGGGTAATGAGCATTTAGCTGTTGCAAATCTGCAACGCCTGCCTGGAGAGGGTTAAGACTTTGGGGATGCCCTGTGCAAAGTGCTCACCGACCCCTAGGGGTCCCTGTACCCCTGGTTATGAAACCCTGCCCTACTGTCAGTCAGTAATGAGCAGCTCCAGTGTTAGTGAGTAGTTAGGGCAGGATGTGTTTCAGAGTGAGAGGCTGAGACTGCAGTACTTCCTCGGTGCAGTGTAACAAGAACAGGCCCCGCCCCTCTGTCCCGGCCCCGCCATTGTTCCTGTGCAGATTTTCAGGTCAGGTCTCTCTCTCTCTGAGTCTACACTGGGCCCACACGGACTGGCCCTGGGTACAGAGTAAACGTGAGTGGGACACGGTGGTGCAGGAGTTACAGCACTGACCCTGACTCTGACTCTGTAGAGACATAACTCATTCACACTGAAGCCTGTTAAACACATGGGACCAAACTCAACACAACCAGGACAATCCATGTGTACTGTGTACCTCTGTCAGGGATTTACTCTAACAGTCTCTACTACATGAATAAATACATACATGAATAAATACATCAAAATAAATGTATGAATAAATGAATGAGTAAATAAAAAAATAAAATAAAAAAATAAATGAATACATGAATGAATAAATAAATAAAAATAAATATATCATTAAATGAATGAAAAATAAATAAATAAATGAACAAATAAGTAAAAAAAATAATGAATAAATAAGTAAATAATAATAAATTAATTAATACATGAATACATGAATAAAAATAAATATATGTGTGAATAATGAATGAATAAATAAACAAATGAAGAAAAAATAAAACAAATATATGAATAAATGAATGACTAAATAAATCAATAAACGAACAAATAAATAAATAGGTAAATAAATAAATAAATGAATGAATAATAAAGAAAAAATAAATCTATGAATAAATGAATGAATAAATAAAGGAAATAAATATAGCTTTAAATGAATGAATTAATAAAGAAAAAAATGAATAAATAAATAAATAAAAATAAATTAACTCATTAATCAATAAATAAAGGAAATAAATATAGCATTAAATGAATGAATTAATAAAGAAAAAATATAATGAATTAATTCATTAATGAATAAATAAATGAATGAATAACTGAATGAATTAATGATTAAAAATGTAAATAAATTATGAATTAAATAAATAAATGCATAATAAATAAATGTATGAGTTGATGTTGTCTTTTGGATGCTCCTTCACTGGGTCACTGCTGTGGATAAATCGCACAGTGGTTTGGTAAGTTTTTACGCTGGATGCCCTTCCTGTCGCAACAAGCCACATGGTATGACTGAAGTAAGGAATGTGAGTGAAATATGTTGCCCAAGGTCACAACTCCAAGTGTACAATAAGTCAGATTAGGAATGGAACCACCAACCCTCTGGTTAGTGAGCGGCCCCTGTTGGCCCTGGCTTAAATTCTGTTACAAGAAAATGACTATATTGTTTTTAATAAGTGGTTCTATGACTTTGTAAAGGGTGATGCTAAACACTGCAGTCTGTTGACTATGATGATACAATTCTAACTCAGATTACAATAACATTTCAATAAAATTGCACTGGTGCCAAGCCCAGGTAAATGGAGAGGGTTGTGTCAGGAAGGGCAGCCAGAGTAAAAACTATGACAAATCCATTTGCAAATGTTGATGGTTTGTTTGATGGTGACCCCAGAAGGAAGAGGCTGAAAGGAAGGAGGTACATTAAGGTACTTCTGTATGTGGTACTTGTACTTGGGGCAGCAGCACCTCAGTAGAAATGTTCGCCCACGAACCCAGAGCTTGGCGGTTTGATACCCGCTACTGGCAATGCATAGGGTCGTTGTGTCCTTGCCTGTATGAATGTGTTAGTGTGATTGTGTGCTAGGCAGTGTTTGAAAAGGCTGTAGGCACAAAATTGCAGCCATGTCTCCGTCTGTCTGCCCCAGAAAAGTAAAGAAGAATGTAAATAAATCTAATCACTTTTCATGAGTCCTCAGTCATTATTATGGCTGATGCAGGAATCTACAAAGACTCTGTGCCACAATGATCTGACACTGACACAACAACAGTTTGATATTACTATACCCCTATGCCACTCTGCTTCTGCCTGCAGAGTAAAGAGATGTTACTAATCAGATCTCTGTATTTTACTGCCATAAAACTCACCTAAGTTGCTCTTGAAACCATTAAGTGAATGTTACTTTCTGATTCTTCAACCCATTAGCATATTTGACATGGCAACAAAATTGTTACTTCTGCACTACGGTATTTTGGCATATGTCACAATATTCATTCATTCATCTTCTTCCGCTTATTCCTGTTAGGGGTCACTGGTGACTGGAGCCTATTCCTGTAACTATGGTCCTTAGGCGGGGTACACTCTGGACAGGGGCCAGTTAGTCACAGGGCTGACACAGAGACAAACACAGACAGACAACCACTCACTCTCACATTCATTCACTAGGGGCAATTTAGAGTCACCAATTCACCTAACACATGCATGTCTTTGGATGGTGGGAGGAAGCCGGAGAGAACCCACAGTAAGATGGGAGGAACTTGCAGACTTTACTCAGAGAGATTGTGTGGCAGCCCGACAAAAATTTACAATAATGGCTGCACTAAGCTAACACTATTACAGAAGCGTCTTGTTTTCCTGCACTAGACTCTTCACTCACAGTATAATAGATAATCCTTCTTGCACACATGATGATAAGGACAGAACATATTCCCATGTCCAACAAAGTGGCCAGAGAATCCTCTCATTTTGGACATAGAGATGGCTCAGTATAAGGTGTGTGTTTGAAAACCCGCGGGCAAAAACACTGAAGGACACAGGTCTCAGGAAGCTCTTTGGACAATGTTAAAATCAATACTTTTTAGGGCTAGATATAAAGTCGAGATCTGCTTCTAAAAATAGTATCAATCACTAGCCATTTCTTGCTTTCATTAGAGAGGAAAATATACGATGCTGAAATGTACATTTTATTGCACTCTAATTGGAAAATGATAACACTGAAGATAAGAATTTTAAATAGTACGGTGGCTAGAATGATGACATAGAGCTATTTTATGCTTGGAATTAGGACAGTATTATAGAAGTGACAGTGAAATCTCCAGTGGGTTTAAACAGTTTGTAAGTTGGCCTGAAATCTCGTCTTTGATTGTGGTCATTAGTGTGGGACTTGTCTAACACTAAATGAAAACACAGACTGTAATCTTTAATTATGTGTCAGCACTTGTGTTTCCTTACTGAGAAGTCTTTTAATGAGGCACACTTAATTAAGAATCGCTTGGAGTTGGCATTTGAATCAGGGATATTGAGCTAAATTTAAATGTCCTCACTTTTCTTCTGGCGTCATTTGCTGAAATGTGACCAATGTGACCAGCTGGGAGGATGGGAGGAGGTCAGCCCTTTACTGGAGTCTGATGGGTGTAACAAAGTAACTAATCCTGCAGAAATGGAGATGGCATAAAGCGAGGTCAGAGGACACATGGATTGAGGAACTCAAATAAACACAACACTGTTAAACTACAGCTGTGGTGTTCCCCAAGGATCTGTTCTTGGCCCACTGCTTTTCTGTTTTGTTCTATAGACCCTCCTACAAGCACTGTAAGATCTTTTTATTTTTTATTTTTGGCAAAATCAAGATTCTATTTAATGTTAGCAACCCTTTGCTAATGTTATATAGATTTTATTTTTTATTTTTAAAAACGTTTATATAGATTTGAAATGCCTCCCATAAAAACTTGTATTAGGGAGGTACTTTCAGTAGAATATCTGGAGGTGAGTTATTGAAGCGCCAGTTACCTAGCTAAACAACAAACAATAGTTAATCATTATAAACAATGTTAGAAGATTTTTTGCTGTCCACTCACAACAGTACTGCCACATCATTGGCCCAAACAAATTAGCAAGAGCCTGACAAAATGGATTGTTGTGAGTTTGTGAACTCAAGTCACCCAACAATACAATAAGAAATTTCTATATTTGGGAAAAAATTTGAATTAAAAATAATTAAACATTTTTAGATGACATAAATGACAGAATGGTTTTATAAATTAACTTCCATTAGCCAAAGCTCATTTTAACTTTAAAGTTAAATGCTAATGTAAGAATAGTGGTAATTGACAGATAAAACCTGAGGGAATGTTGACAAACTATTGTGATATTCTAAAAACTGTAGTATAGTATTTAGTACATAGCCTGAAAGGAGCCACACCTTTAAATTGGAGCCAGTTGCTAATGTCTTCTATCCACTCAATAACATTAAACACATGTAGTTTGTTTTTATGTACTATTTTATGCACAGTTAGGTTAGTAATGCTAATTTGTTCACAAATATACACAATGTGGGGGTGCTCTGGTTTGATTCCCAGCTCGGGCAAGTTTGCTTTGTGTCATTTCTCTGATTTCCTGTGTGTCTCTAGCAATTAAAACAAAAAAAATTAAAAAATAAAATTAAAATGGATCACTGTGGTCTGCTCAACTTAAGAAACCAAAACGCTCACACAGCTTATAATATTTACTAACTCTAAAAGGTTTGTGCTGTTTATGCTGCTCCTATCAAATACTATATATAGTATGTATTTTTCTTAAATCACAGATACTTTATTGATCGGAAAGAAATGAATAAAACTTGTATGACATAACACTTTGTAGCCTATACCCTGTTACAAAAAAGACCAATCAATGTCAGTGTTCAAATCTGGACAGGACATACAGTCACCAAAGACTTCTCATACAGTTATACTGGCTGCTGACTGCTTTTTATATCTTGTGTAGTTACTTTTAAAGATTTGATTTGCCCGCCTGATGATAAAAATATGCAAAGCCAGCAGGTCCCAGGCCTGTGGGCCACACATTAGCGGGCATTAGCTTACCCCCAGTGCTTACTCACCTCTTATACTTCCCATAAAATGTAGTATTGATTTGCTCTCCTCTCTCCACTCAGCCCTGCAGCTCCAGGACGGTCCATTTGATTCTGGTCCATTCGAGGATTCTGTGGGTAATGTTTTTCCACTCCACTGTCGCTAAGGCTAGCTCAAGCAGGGATTTGTTGATTGTGAGATTAGGTGCTGTTAATGTGCATTACTATTACCTATTTTTTCTCAAGCAGAGTAAATGTTTGGCAGCTTTAAAGATATTATTATATATCATTTTACAAATGTAAAATAGACTACTACATAAGACCTTGCCAGGACACCAAAGATAACAGGCTACTCTAAGTAAAATGTTATTAAAGCATGTTAGCTTCTGGGTATTTACCGCTAGTGCTAAATGCTAATAAACTTTAGTATTTTACCTAGAAATCATAGTTTATTTATGTATATGAAAGTCAGAAAAGTTTTCCTTGCTCATGAGCTACAGCAGTCAAGCTTTCTTTTTAAAATGTTAACTACACAAGAGACCAAAACAACCGAAAAACAAGCTAACGAGAGTTTCCTTATCTTAAAAAAGAAACTACCTGGTTAAACTTGAGGTTAAAAAGAATAACTCTAGTGCTTATATTGCTGCCTTTAAATGGTTCTTTAATACTTGCATTACTCTACTATAGGATTATTATTGTAACAAAAAGATCTATGTGTGTAAAAAATAGATTTGTCTGTAATGTGTGTCTATCAAGTTTTGTGTGTGCATATTAAGAGTTGTATGTCTGTAATTAGATTTGTGTGTCTGTCGTACAATTTGGGTGTGCGTATTGCGATTTGTGTGTGCGTAGATGGATTTGTGTCTGCGTATTATGACTTGTGTGTCTTATTAGTTACAAAAAAAAGGTATTACACACACAAATTGCAATACATACACACATAAATCTTATTACGCCCACACAAGTCTTTTGGCTACAATAATGACCCCATATCTACCCCAGTGCAGTTTGTATTATAAAATTAACTTCTGTATAAAAGTAAATGAGACTTATTGTTGTCAAGATACAGTAGTTAAGTACAGGATTTTCATTTTTGTCTTTTAATATCTAGAAACTCAAGTTAAGTTACACATAAATTACAAACCATGTTAAACACTGAGAAGCAAACACTAAACATGCTAATGGTACAATTTTACTATTCAACCTTATTTGTTTCATACTTTATAATTACCCTGTTCTTACAGTAAGGCATGTGTACTGTTGCGTACACTTTTATGTAACAGTAATTAGCTATTATTCTAACTATAATCTGTATTGTGCAGGTGCTTGGTTTCTCGCAGCAGATGGTGTGGTTGGATACCATCTCTCATTCCTTGTTCTGCTTTGTGTCCACCAAAATTAACCTCTTAGGTGTTTGTCTGTTTAAACTGCTATCATTAACATAAGATAGCCAGATTTTTTTTCATAATTAATATGGACCTCTTGCTTTAATGGCGGGTTGGTGCTTCTGTCCAACAGAAAGAAGATATGGCTTCAGTCCCTGGTGTCTGGATGTCCTTCCCGTGGGTCTTCTTCAGGCACTGCAGCTTCTTACATTCTCCAAAATGCAGTAAACTGTGTGTATAGGTGAAATTATGATTACACTGTCCAGATATCGCATGCTTTTGTTGTACAGGGTTTCTGCAGGGTTCAACAAGTTCAATTTAAGACCTTATTAGACCTTTTTAAGACCATTGTTTAAGAAAATGTTGACCTATTTCAAAAGCATGCTGTGAACAAAATGCATAGTCATTAGTGCGTCCGTGTCTTTTAATTGCAACCATTAGCAAAAGTAAGTGCTGCAAAGCATTTTGGTCTTGGTAAGTATCTGAGCTCTCGTACTGGTGACAGTATGTCTTTGAGCATGTAAGTGAGCATTTCAGAATAAGCTGTGAACAGAGGTAGTTTCATCAAATTATATATTTAAGACCTTTTAAAAGTATTTAGGCCTAATACTTAGCATCTCGGCTAATTTAAGACTTTTTAAAGATTTTTTTAATTTAAGATTTTATAGACTATTTAAAGTCCTGCAGAAACCCTGACTGTATTTTTGCATAATTTTGTTTTTGTTATATCATTTACATATGCCTTTTTCTTTTTTTCTTTTTACCTTATTCTTTATCTGGTGTAAACCTTTTCATATTGTTAATATTTTGCTTGGCATTTATTGTGGACAGCAGAGAAATAATTTTATTGTCCAGTAGAGGTCAACCAATATATCACACAGCCGATAAATCACAGATTTTTGCACTTTTTAGTCAATTGGCCAGGCTCATGTCCGGGCAACCATGTGCCTGAAGGACCCCTCGCTTTCCCATCCATCTTGTAGTAGTTTGGGCTCTTACTCTGCAGTTCATTGGAAACTACCAAACCAAAAATGCTTTATCTCAGCATGAAAAGCTCAGAGAACATTGTAGTTTGATTGAGATTGTTCTTTTACTGTTCTCAGTGTCACATTCTAACACATTTGTTTGCATTTTAATAAGCATTGCAAAAACAAATAGTTATATTAATTTCTTTCATAAAATTAAGAAAATTGGCCCTGCATATCGGTCCCCCCTGCCCAAAAAAAAAAAAAAAAAATCGTCAGTGTTTATCGGCCATGAGCTGCTCTGAATTTTAAAAATCGGTATCAGCATCAGTTATAGAAAAACCCATATCATTTGACCAGGAAAGTATACTTCTTGTAATCTTTTGTATGCATCTTCAGAGCCAATGAATGTCAGAGTGACTGGTTGTTTGTCTGTGTGTGTCTTAAAATGCTCGGTCTGCGATTAACTGCCAGGATCCAAAGTGTGCCCAACTCTCACCCAAAGCAGCTTCGATAAAAGCTCAAAAATCAACAAATGAAAGAATGACCTTTGCCAATGTAATAACACCTCTGTCCCACATGCTAACTGTCAGTGCGTACATGCTAACTGCTTATAGCACAGATGTGGACTTCAGGTGGACTGCTGTGTTGTTCCACGTCTCATACAGAACTGAACTGACCTGAACTGAAAATCTTTGCCCTGGACTGAGTCGTGAGAAGAAAGACAGACACGGGTGCCGCTAGGGTTTATTAAATTTTAATCAATTCAGCTAGCTACAAAATGTCCACCACTTCACACACTGACAGGATACAGAGAGGGAGTCTTAATAGTACATGCGCTGAGGACATCAATCTCACAGTTGAACTTATTGTGTCATTCAGGTTGGGGTATTTAATCACCTTACTCTAACTACTTTGACATTTTGGCGATTTGGTGTGCATAGCTCTAGAGTACAGAAGCAACAAAAAAACCCTTTTTGTATGTACTGTGTTGCAAATAGTATAGTTATTATTATTGATATTATAGTGTCATTATTTTTTTTTTTACCAATAACAAACCACACAAGGAGAATAAACTTACAGGTACAGTCGTCTTATAAAAGTAAGGTCTCTCAGAAATATGCGTCTTTGCTTTACATTGCAAACGTTTATTTCATTTTTATTTATTTTTTTCAGAGCATCCAAAACCTATGTTACAGTACACAACCAGTCCGCATCTTTCAGCACATAGTCAACAACTTCATCACTGAACTGCATAATCATTTAGAAAACAGGTCATTTTTTTTGCAATACAACCCAGAGTCCTCGTATGTATTCATCTTCTCACTTTTTTGATCCCTTTTGCATTTATTTTACAACGAGATGGTCACAGTCGGTAAATATATCGAGACAGAGAAAGAGTGGCACTATTGCAAACTTGCAGGAGTATGGAACGATCAACTGTGTCCTAATACTGAGCATGCGTTTTGTCAATTTGCTACTGCCATGTTATCATTTTTTATATATATTTTTCAGACAGATTTTATTTATAAGACTAAAATCTACCATTGGTCATGCAGAGAACGCACAATTCACATCACTTGGAATGCAATGTCTAATACAGCTACAGAGAGTCTAGTTGCACATTGTCTAAACAGTAACTCAGTATGACTGCGATGGAGGAGAATGTACCAACCACTGGCCTTGATTGTAAGTTCTTTCTGCGATCCCTTTCGTCTGTACCTTTGCTTAACAAACCTCTATGTGTCAGACCTCTCCATTTTGTTTGTGCCAACACTAAAGTAAGGAGCATGACAGTAGCCTAAATGGAATGACACAGTTTTACTAAGACAATACTGAGATACTGAAAAGGAAAAGAATAAAACAGCTTTTAGCATTCCTAATATATACTTGTCATCCAGAGCAGTGTAATTTATATATATATATATTATATATGATATGTAATAATATATGATATATATATATTTTGATAGAGATTAAAAACTTCACAGGTGAGCTAGAGAGCCATCAAGTCAGCACTATATACAACCTTTGGAAAGAATGATATACGGAGTATAAGAAATCATCATTTACGAGGACAATCATCTTGAAAAAGCTTGACAGACGACACAAAGAACAACATTTACAATGGGGAGGGGAGGTGATATGTGCATGTGTGCAAACCTAGAAGGTCAATACCATGATGAAAGCAAATCAGCGCCTGTTGATGTGTGGCGCCGGACGCCGGGACGGTCACGCTCGGGGCGCACACCGTTTAGCCACTGCCCAGCATCTTTGTGGCGCGCTGGTTGGCCTCGTCAATCCTGGTCTTGTTGGAATCAGCCTGGTAAAAGGAGTACGTGGCTTTGTTAGTTATTTTGTAGCAGGTGAGTTTCACCAGGGGTCAGGGCACTGTGTTATTTGGCAGTATTAACCCCTTTATGTAATAACAGGCTGATGCTGGCCACACACAAACTTGTTTTGCCTGATTCCAACTGTGCAGGCCCATGTAAGAGTTTATCACAAGGAGGCATGGGGCATTATGAGATTCTGAGGGTATAATAATCTTGAAAGAATTTCTAAGTTTGATCATATGCCAGTATTGCAGATTGAACTCTTGTTGTTGCAGCTGTTATAATAAATGAATGCCCCCCAGTAAAAATCAGCATAAATGTTTTCCACTGGTTTTATTGGTGTAACTGGGCCACCAGAAAACTGCGCTGTCAGAAAATGTCATCAACCCTAACCTACGTCTGTCTGTGGTCTATCTTTTACACATCTTGCGTATTCAATGCCATAACCTTCACCACAGCAGTAAAAGCCTGCGTACCTTCTCCATGATCCTGTCGATCTGGCGGTTCTGGGTGTCGATCTCGTTGCCCATGTCCAGGGCCATGTGGCGCAGGTTTCCGATGATGCCGCCCACCTGCTCCAGATTCTCGTCCATCTCATTTTCCCGGGCGTCGTCTGTTACCCTGAACACACACAAACATGCCCAGCACAAAGTTCACAAAGGCATCTGGGACTCTCTGCTCCATTATTCACCTGTGACCCTGCCGTCTGTGCGGCGCCTGACCCCTCAATGGTCAGTGGTATCACCAGCAATATGTGCTGCATGGTCGGGTCATAGTAAGGTAAGCAGATTTTGCATCACTTTATCGTCTGTGTTTATGCTGCAGCAACAAAAATGTATTGCCTTAAGGCGAGACACCACAGTTAAGAAGTTTTTTCAGGGCCACTTGCTCCCTTAAAGGTACTATATTATGCTATTTGAATCACAAGAAAAGGTTTAAAAAGAAGTTATCTGGACTTGTTTTTTAAAGTTGAAGACATTTTACCTTCATCCAAGAGGCTTTCTCAATTCTGAAACTAAACTGGTAAAAGGTTTATGCTCCTTGGAAGGAGGAGTTTTTGACCTGAAACTAAACTCTTTTGGCTTAGAATAGTTGAAAGGCGAAAGTAGTTTTGGGTTGTTAGAAGTCATGTGTCCTCTGCTGGAGTGAGTGGGACGTGAGTGGGTCTTTAACCCACCTGAGGACCATTAACATAATCTGTTTTTTCTGATGTTAATGACCTGAGTGAAGCTGTTTTGGTCTGGGTTTTAATACCAAACCTTCTGTTCAAAGAAGATTTTTCTTTTTTGACAAAGATTGCTTCTTTCACTCCTTGCTCAAACCATCCTTTCTCTCTGGCTAAGATTCTGACCTTACTGTCCTCAAAGGAGTGGTTTGTGTCTTTTAGTTGGATGTGTACAGTGGACTTTGGTCAAAAACTCCACCTTCTTCAGAGCATAAAACTCAGCTCTCTTACAAGTTTAATTTCAGAATTAACAAAGCTTCTTGAATGAGAGGTGAGATGTCTTCAACTTAAAAACCAGGTCCAGATGACTTAATTTTTACTGTTCAGATATTGTTTTTGAAATTAAATTTGTGCATTTTTATGTATGAAATCTGCATATTAAAACATTTAATTTCACAAAACTAGCGATACATATTTTCTTATGTTGATATCAGTAATAATTGTCATAATTGGTAGTTTAAAAAAATCCCTATTCACCTGTAGTGTCTTGCCTTAAATGAATTACTACCAAAAATTACATTCTGGCCATTTCTTAGACCCTAACCCCTCAATCACTTATCTGCCCTGAGAATCTTAGGTCTTTTCATGTAGTTGGGACTATCACACTGCTCACCCTGCCCTAGAACCTTTTCTAGGGTGTTGGAGGGTCCACATATTTTTTTAGAAATACAGTATTTTGTGTGTGGCTCTCTGCTAAAGGCTGTCAGGTCTCTGTCTGACCTGAGCAGAGACTTGGTTTACACTGCCAACAGTTGGACCAGTTCCCAGTCCATGTTGGCCTCCACCAGGGCTCTCATTTGACACTGATTCTGTTCATTATGTTTTATAGCCAGACAAATTCAGGGGCCAGAGGATGTCTGCACCTTAGAAACCCATCTCGTGGTCCTGTTGGCTCTTTAGAACAGGATGTTAGGCCTGTGAAGTGTATCAACTGACTAAAATATGCTATGCTTGAAAAATCTGTCTTCATTTTTTTCCATTGTTGTGCTGTGAAACTTTGACTGCCCTCATACCTGCGGATGAAGCCACCGCTGATGGCCATCTGTTCACGCTCGTCCACCACGCGGGCAGGCTGGCTGGCCACTACTCCGTCCTGGTTGTTACCCCAGGCCTTGCTGGCTCCACTCTTCATCCTGACCACCAGCAGGGGCGGCGATGGGCGAGAATCAAGAGGATTAGTTACTGGACAGTTTGAAACCGGTCAGTCAATATTTACCTCAACCAGGCTGCCTCTCACTCCCTCATATCTACAAAGACAGCCTTGGGTTTGAGGTGGTGCAGAACAGAGTTTAGTATGCAGAGTGGTCACCTGATATAAGTGTTATTTGGAGTCATGCATCGGCACATAAATATATGGTAAGGACTAGGGACTAAGTCAAGCAAAGCATAGCAGGCATGGGCTCATTCTGGTCTTATTGAGGTTATCTCTGATATAACATACTGATCTAATTAAAGCATGCTGCTACATTTAGGCACATTCAGAGTGAGAAATCTCCCTTTCCTACCTGTACTTATATAGTAAAGTGATAGCATGTTTTTATGGTTCTTAGGCATAGATGGTGTTTTAGCTCTATAGATTATGGGGCCGTTTACACAACAACGC
Organism: Bostrychus sinensis; assembly: GCA_020698575.1. Classification (NCBI taxonomy): domain Eukaryota; kingdom Metazoa; phylum Chordata; class Actinopteri; order Gobiiformes; family Eleotridae; genus Bostrychus; species Bostrychus sinensis. The sequence goes on along the minus strand of CM036257.1, from coordinate 6,606,767 downwards.
TGGCCAGGAAAAAGCAACAGTCACGCCATGGCTGATTTGCGTCTACACGGAAACACTCGAGGTGTGAGAAAACTGTGAAAAAGTGTGAAAAAGTGTAGTAATATGTAGTATATGTATAATATGAATTAATGAAGTATAAAATGACAGTATTTTGTGATCGAGCGGACATGGACGGTGCTGTTGCGTCATAAATTTCACCAAGGTCTCGAGTACAGAGTGTCCCTAGTGGCACCCCGCAGCAAGATGAAAACACCTCTCCCAGCGTTTTCAAAAGATTGTGTATTCGGAAAACGAAAACCCTGCAATCTGCAGTGGAATCATTGTGCATTTGGCAAAATAAGCTATTGTCTAAACGGTCCCTTTAATGTCCAGTATGGGGAGGCGAGCAGCAGTAGAGGACAGAGTGAGTGTTAAACTTTGTGCCAGTTTTGTTTCTGGTCGATAGACACAGTAATTGCAGAGATATTAGCCACAAACCAGGCCAAAACATTTGCATATTGACATTGATATTTGCCTGCCCTCCATTTCAATCTCACACCATAGACCTATAGAATGTTATGACATCACATGAACCAAATTCAGTCATGAACTGTGACCATTATGTGTTGATCTTAGTTTACCACCACACTTGAAAATAAACAGGAATAAGATCATAATAATAGTGGTGAAAGTGGATACAGGATTGAATTGTAAATACAGTATCTCCAAGAAAGGCTTTTCCTTGTAAGAGAACCTGGCACTTTAACTTGCCTTCCACAGTTCCATAGAAATCTGTTAATCAGTGCTGCTATAAAAACTTGCAGAGCATTGTTGCAATGTCAACTATGACTGATGTAGTATCACAGTGCATCATGTCTGCAATATATTTTGATTGAATGTTGAAATGATACTACTATACTAGTGAGATTGTTATGACATTCAAATCATGATTAAAAAGAATTCGTCTGGTTGTAGTTTTTGTCTCTCATTCATGAGGCTTTGACTTGTCATTCTACTACCGTTAGAAAAACACTCTCCAGGCTGAACCTTTGCTAAACATCAGCAGCAGAGCTACTGCACCATCCATGGATCGTCTAAAAACAAAACAAAACAAAACTATCACCTTAAAATGAACCAAATAGTCCTTCCCCACCACAGACCCACAATCAGATCCCAGTGTGACATAAAACAGAGAAGAGACAAGCTTTGGGCAGACACACAAGACACAGACTGTCACATTGTCAGGGGACGGAGATTAATGCAGACGACAAACAAGAAGAAACTGGAGGAAGTTCACAGAGAATAGCACTGTGGCTGTCTGGTTCCTGATCTCAGCCCACTCCCTCCGAACTATTCCCCTAAATCTGCCTGAATACAGCTGTGCTAACAGATATGCTATCACAGCTTAGCGGCTCGGCTCTGTAAATGTCACCTCAGAGTGTCTGTCACAAGACCCGATTTAGCAAAGGTGTTTCAACATTTCCAACCGCTCTGTGTCTCCACGCAAACTTATTTTGAAGTCACTTAATCAAGGTTTAAAGAATATTTAATGTTCCATGAATATTTGTACATTTTAGTAGCTGTATGGATCTTTACTAAGACAGACATTTTTGATGAATTCAGTCAGTAGCTAAATTTAGTAATAGCCATGTAGCCACATGTGTTACACATGACTCTGCAGAACAGTGAAATCACACCAGATGTTTAGAGGACGCCTGAAACCTCTGCCTCCAAAAATTGTCAGTGAGTGAGTCTATGATCAAATGTTGAATGGCAGCTACTGTAGGGAAAGGCTAACGCTAGCTCTCACTTCTTTACATAAAAGGGACTGTACAAGTCTGCAACTCCCTCACAGAGGGAAGAATGTTCTGAAGCACACAGAATGTTTAAGCTTAGATTATCTGCATGTTCTCATGAACTGAGTGACACATGCGGCTGACCTCTTTGTGAGCACAGTCCTTGCAGGAGCGTCACCTTAGCTAACACTAATGTAAACCTGGACAGGATGGAGGCTGCTGCATGAGCTGCAAGGCCATGGGGAGCCACTTAAACGATGCACTAATAGAAGCTAGCACTGCCCAAACTCACACCCCTGCCCTGTGGCAGAGCTCTTGTGCCTGCAGACTGAGAGCTGCAGATGTAGTAGCTTGTCCAGCAAACGGAGGTTGTCAATGTTATGAGTGGCACTTAATAAACTCTGACCTTTTCTAAATATCACTTATGATTCACTCGTCAAACAAATCTTCACTGGTTCATTGAGAAGGAAGTCTGAGTTTAGCATCTAATGTTCTTTTTAGCAAGGTTTATCGTCCACTTTGTCTTCTTTTTCACAGATTATAGTACTCAGGCATACACAGCTATTTGTTTAATTTTTAAATTTACCTTTTTAGAATCATCCTCTGTCTACAGTATGCACACATATTCTCACACAAGACCTGCAGGTTTTGTACTGATTATGAAAACATAAAAATAGGATTACTGGATAACCATTTACATGTTATCATCATAGAACATTGCCTTCATGAGTTGCATCATCATGCATGCAAGAGCATTCCAGGGGTCATGCTCGCAGTCATTCATGTCATTGGCGCTGGGCGTTCAGTAGATGACAGGGAGGAAGGAAGTGTTCAGGGCAGACAAAGGAGTTTCTTTCCTGCTGAGGTGAGGACTACTGGATGTTAGAGCGGTGTGGTGGCAGAGGTCATGCAGATGAGGAGAAGTGTCAGTCCTGGACCAGGCTGACCAAAGGCATTTTGGCACCAAGACCACTCCTGGAACACTTCTACAGTTGAAACTGGTCAGATGATCTGAGTGCCAAGATGCTTTGGGAGCCCTAGCCCTGCTCTGGTTCTGAGTACAGTTGGTCTTTGGCCAACAGGTACTGTGACTTACAGTGAAGTTCATTAGATTCTACACTGTTTTTACGAGAGCTTTTATTTTACAAGGGCATTTAACGTGTTTCAAAATGACACTTAATGATGAAGCTTTGCTTTGAGCGGACAAGAGGTTTTTATAAAGGACGCAATTAATGCAGTATTATCAGATGATCAAGTTTGTTATCTGGATTTTTTAGCCGTGGATGGTTGCTTCTTAGGGAGTTGCTGGTCTAAGTGTTTGAGAAGCCAATCCAACGGTATCAGTCACCATCTTTAAGATGGTTATTTCCATGTTTATGAGAACTTTGTTTAGTCCCATTGCTATGTATTGACTGTGATATAACAAATTGGAGTATCATCCATTGTTAGCATGCATGAGAAGGACCCGACACCAAATAACCTCAGAAAAAGGGCGGACTTTTAGGAGCAGAGCAGACTATTGGCTGATGGCCACCATAATGTCACTTCTACCTCTGTTATTTCCGTTATATATAGGTATAGTTATATTCCTATTCTGGTATGGCAGGCAGGCAGGCAGGCAGGCAAGCAGCACCTACTTGTTACATGGACAGGAGCAAAGACCACAGAATTTCCCTAGATCGTTCAAATTCTTTTCTGCATCCTTCATGTCCTTATTGATTTGGTCCATTCCCTCCTCGATGCGCTCCAGTTGCTCTGATTAAACACAAGTCATTTATCCCCCACAGAACGAAGCACGAGGAGAGAGGAAGAGGAGCAGAGAGAGAGAGAGAGAGAGAGAGAGAGAGAGAGAGGACAAAGGAGAGAAGACAACAACTTCAGACACTCACTTTGACGAAAGAAAAGTCCAACCAAAAAAAGAAACAAAACAAAAAAAAAGAACCAAAACGGGACGCCACCACATATGTAGAACCTCTGGGCACATGATCAGTACCTACTTGTTACATGGACATATGAAAAGCCCACAGCATTTCCCTAAATCTTTTAAATTTTTCTCGGCTTCCTTCATGTCTTGGTTGATATGGTTCATGCCATCTTCGACACGATCGAGTTGCTCTGGTCAGGACAAAGGGATGACAGTGTGGAATGAATTTCAGAGACTGTTGACAGAAGTATGAGAAATGATGAATGTGTCTTGAATGTGCATGTGTGTGTCTGTCTGTCTGTGTGTGCGTGTATGATGCAGGGCTGTAAGTGACTCTTGAAAGCATCGATCTGGCCACATGAAATATGATTATGTTATTAGAGCTTCTCTGGGCCGGGGAATGGGAGAAAAGCACAAAGAATTCGGTAATGACAGAGCAATTGAACTGGGACTCTTAAGTATCTAAGGTCTGGGGCTTAGACTAGACTTTACAGAAAATCAGCTAGTAGAGGTCATGTTCCCTACTACCTAATGTTCCCAGTACCTATGTTCCCCCATACCTACTGTATGTTCCCTGGTACATACTGTATGTTCCTCAGAACTTATGCTCCCTAGTACCTAATGTTTCCCAGTACCTACTGTATGTTCCCCATGTTCCCCGGTACCCAGTATCTATGTTCTTTAGGACCACTGTTCCCCAGTACCTATGTTCCCTAGTGTCTATGTTCCCCAGTACCTATATTGTATGTTCCCCAGTATCTATGTTCCCCACGGAACATTAAGGTTAGGGAACATCAGGACTTAACAGAATGTGCAAATATCTATGTTCTCCAGTACATATTGCCCAGTTTCTATGTACCAGGGTACATAAGTACGGGGGAACATAGGTACTTTCACAAATGCTCAGGTACCTATGTTCCCCAGTACCTATGTTCCCCAGGGAACATTAAGGTTATGGAACATCAGGACTTAACAGAATGCACAAGTACTTAAATTTTCCAGTACCTATGTTCCCAAATTTCTATGGATACTGCGGGAACATAGGTACTTTCTTGAAGAGGACTAAGGATAGGGTTACATCAGGACTTAGTTTAGTCCTGTAAAGTATTAGTTCCTACATTTTTCAGTTCTTCCCTGGTTTCTATGGACCAGGAAACATAGGTACTGGGGAATATAGGAATGCACCCAAGCAAGTACATAGTACAAACATATTCTCTGAGACATACAGTAGGTCATAATATGACACTTATGCTCGAAAGGCTTCACTAATCAAACGTAATGTTTCCAGTAATCACATATTTGGATTGGATTTGTTGAAATTGTTGTTCCTATGTATGCCACCATTGAGGGTACATGTGTGACATTTACAGTTAGGCCCAAATGTATTCATACCCTGGCTCTGCACAGCAACCCAAAGCCAATGTGGTAAAGAAATGGTTTACAGGGAACAGGATCAACCTCTTGACGGCCAGACCAGAAGACCAAGACCTGAATCATCTGATTGTGAATTTGTGGAAAGAACTGAAGACCAGAGAAATGTTAAGAAAGCCTTCTAATATCAAGGACCTCTGTGCAAAAAAGAATGGTCCAAAATCCCAGTGGAAATGTGCAAAAAACTTGTCAACCATTATAAAATTTTTTTGACAGGTCTCATAAAAAATAAAAGCTAACAGTATAATTATTTTTGGACCATTTTGTCAAACTTTTAAATAAAATAAAAATAGCTAAACATTCTCAACAATATATTTTCTATGTCTTTGCTTCTTTGTTGTGTCAGTTCCAGCCAGAACAAATCCATTAACTAAGTAAAAATTTACTTTCACTGAAAATTCGCCTGGAGTATGAATCATTTTGGGCTTAACTGTGCATAGGGTATAGTTTACTTATTTAAACTCCTTCTCTATGCTTTGCTCAAACAAGACCATTGGCAATGCACAGTATATGAGGTAGCATAAAGCATGCCTTCAGATATGAAATGTTGTTGACATAAGCTGCAGTAAAGAGTCTGAGTCAGTAAGCTAAGTGTAAAAATAATCGAGCGACATGTTGGTAATGTTTATGCCATGTGAACCAGAACTGAATCACATCTAAACAAGGACTTTACTGAGGTAAGGACTCCTTTCTCTGAGCCTATCAGTGATTTTAGTGTCTGCAGAGTCTCCACAGTCATTATGTTCCTCCTCTGGAGCTAGCAGTAGCATGGGCCACAACACAGGAAACTGTGCTTCTCTTGGAGGACACTAATATCCGCTAAATTTGACTTTATGATATGGCTATTTCATTGACTTTTATAAATGCAAATTAATCAAATGAATTTAATTTACTGACTAGCCTCACAACTGTGTGATTCTTTAGTGCAAAAACCCTCCTCCTGACAGAGGAGATGTTGAATTTTGTGCAAGTTTTTGTTTCATGTTGGTAGGCCCAGTAATTGACATTAACCATATCTAAATCTACCTGCCTCCATCTCATTCTCACACAATAAGCCTATATAATGTTGTGACATCATGTGAGCACAAGCTATTGGTACATTACTTTACATATTATGTTAGATTAGATTTAATGTATTGTTGTTACATGTCCAAGTACAAGGCAACAAAATGCAGCTAAGCATCTAACCAGAAGTGCACTAAGTGCAGGATATACAGTATCTACAGTATGTATGTACTATTGATATAATATATGGGTGAATACTATAAACATGATCTACAGGTGGCTGAGCCATAGACATAATAAACAGACTGAAGTTATGAAGATACTATACAGATGGATTTGTGCAATGAATGTATAGGCCTTTAGAGTGATTTCTGGAAACATTCAAATAATTGAATATGAATCCAACTGACGATCTTCGAACTACAGCTAAAACTCCCTAAGCCTCTGCAGCAGGTTTACACTGACTCTCAGCCATGGTTCATGATGTTAAATGTGACACAGGAACTGACTGACTCTGGGAACTGTAGTCATGCTAGCGTGGCTGTTGTTTTGTTTTCTTCCTGGTCATGAGTTAAAAAAAAAAAAAAAAGTGTGGTGCAAGTGTGAAAGGTGGAGCACGGTTAAAAATGAAGCACATTGAGAAACTCTTCATTGACGTTTTCTGTTTTGTAAAATCCCTGGTTGGAAGCCATTAACTTAGCATGTAAACATAGCTCAACCGTTAAAATGATTTTTGGTCCAGTGAAGCAGGCAAAGGCAGGCTTTGCTCATTAAAGACTGAATATTTATGTGTGGAAAGCCGTAAAGCTACACATTTGACCTCCTGATGAAATGTCAAAGGTCAGCTCAGGATGGTCACCAATAAAATAAGGCTATTGGTCTTTAAATATTTGCATAAAGAAAGCATATAGTTAACAAAAACCTGCATCTAACCAAGGACTGTACAAAGCAGCGAGGTTGATTTTTTGTCATTACCAGCTAAATCGATCGTTTCTTTCTCATCCACCATTTTGATTTTGACACAGGCGGCAGGCGACAATTTGGCTGTTCTTAGACCTAAATGTAGAATTACTTTGGCCACCCTTTTGAGTAACAAGACAAATACTTTAAATTTAAAAACAGCCAAAAAGTACATGCCACAAGCTTTCCAACCTAAAAAATGATTTATCTTTCGCTGTAGGGTTTGGCACTCAAGTGGTTGGCATGCTTTTTTTTTTCTTCTTGGAGCCATTCATTTTTGGCACATATGATTAATATTACAATTTAATGTAGGCCCTATGTTTGTTTTGGGGCGCTAATAAAAAAAAGAAAAAAAGAAAAAGAAAAAGCTGTTGGCAAACAAAGCAGTTAGGCGAAAAATAGGAAATCATGTTAGCAAAAAGAAACAGAAGAATGTTTTCCAAAATTAATCTATTAGGCTTGTTAAAAAATTAGGCATGCATTGAAGAGTAAGTTGTGGCAAATAAAGGAATTAAATGGCCTTTGAATAAAAAAGCAATACCATATTAAGATATTCATTCACTGATAGCTTCATTAAAAATAGTAAAAATATACATCTGTTGCTAATAATTTATCATAAAATAATAATAGCATTGCAGAGTGCAAATATTTACATATATTATCAAGGTGAAAAATGGTGAAGATTAGTCGGAGTTAGACCTACCTCCCTGTTCGTCCAACATGACCAAAGTCCTAATGCCGGCATCTTTGCTCTACGCCGCAAATGAGAGAGAAAAAACAAGCAGGTTAGTAAAAAGCTTTTTTATATGAAACATATGTTAATTCAGCCATAGGGCTCAAAAGCCAGTGTACTCTTTGCCAGCCCCAAACCCAGATAAATGTAGAGGGCATGAAGTAGGGCATCTAGTGTAAAAACCAATGCCAAATCAATGAGCAAATAAGTGTATGCTAGAAGGCAGAGGAGGTGGCTAAGGTTAAATTACTGCATGCTAACGTTTGTACCTAACTTGTCTTTTTGTAAAGCATTTTACATACTTCTAATTTCATTATACAATAAAAATGTTATAGCTAATAAAAAATAAACACACATGGCACAATTTTCAAGGGCAGTTTCAAATTTTAAAGAACAGCAGAATAGCAATTTCTAATCTACCATATGTTCCTGAAAGAGTTGAACTACTATCTATTTGCTATAACAATGTCTCTATCGTGCTGTAAAATGTTGAGATTTTGTTTTTTATAGCTGAATACTTTTTTTTTTTTTTTTTTGGCCACAATTTAAACAGTGTTTGGTCCAGGTAACTACTGCACAATCTCCTGAAACCCGTTAGCTAATACAACATTGGGTGACAACAAACTTTGTAGCTTGTATGCTAACAGTAAAAAGGGTAAAACATGGATTTTGGCTAAGAACTCACTATGGTAAAATAAAGTAGTCCCTTTTCATACTGAACAATTGAATGAAAAGTTTAAATACAAGACGTCTTTTTAAGTTTGACTATCAAACTAGCATAATACATTTGAGCTAATACGCTTGCTACTACGTATATGTGCTTAGCAATTTTGTCATAGTTATAAACTGTTATTATATTATGTTGTAATTATTAATATATTATTAATTATTATAAACTGATAGTCATTTAGAAGAACTGATACAAAACCAGGTAAAAGCACAAGGTTTAGGCTATTTAATCTAGAAACTGCAAATTAAGCTTAAAATAATTTAATATTGCCTGTTTAATATAGGCTAACCAATTAATATATGCTAATGATACAAATCAAGCTAAGCTGAGAGATACTGTAGCAACACTCATGTAACATCAGTTGCTTTTTTATTTTTGGGTTAATGCTAACAGTGGCATACAAAAAAGTAGTATTGGTATATATTATTTAAACATGGCAAAAATATAGCAAGAAGCATTTTAACATTTAACATTGTAGAATAGATCATTATTTTCATTTTTTATTCTTGTAATATATAAAATAAAAATACTCTAAGATCTAGTGTTAATAATATACTATTAATTTACCCATTTAAATTATGCATTATTAAAAAAAATACAAGAAACATTTTATTTTTCATTTCTAGTCAATAAATATTTTTAACTAGTGATTTTGTGGTACACAAAATCCACAAACCACCTCAACAAAGTCACTGCCTCCACATTCCTCTATCCCTTAAATCCCGGTGTGGACGTCCCTGTTTTCCTGTGTTGGTAATTTAGAGGCTTGTCACTCCCCCCAACACATGAGTGTAAGCTTGTATTGATCTGAAAACCAAAGGTCATGTGGTCATTACACCCTAAACTGGAAGTGTGGAAACAGCCCCCAAGAGATTAGCTGTAATAACACTGAGAGCAAACGGTGCTTCTCATTAAAACCAGAAGCCTGTCATCGGATTTCTCTTTACAAATTACACTATTAATTTACACAGGAAGCCAACAGCTCTTTGGCCACAGCTCAACCACTTTATTGACAGTGGTTAGTCCTCACCATGGGGCAACAGTGATGAAGAATATGTTCTTTAATGGAGGATGCACTATTATACTATATACTATGTTATCTAGTGCATATTTTAATAAAAATGATGTGTGAAAAACTTACTTCTTCTTCTCTTCATCCTAAGGATTTGTAATAGATAGCTAATCAAATATGTGCAGAAAATGGGGATAACAAGTTAATGACAGTCCTATTCACTGTTGGCCCTTTATTAACATTAAGTCCATGTCTTCTAGAAATCCAGAGAAAGTGGGTTTTCAAGGTATTCCACTCTAAATCAAACCGGATCCTGACCCCTTGTGGCTGTAGTTAGTTATTATCTTTGTGTACAAATTGCAGATGGTCTCTCAGCTAGGCTAAACCAGTAAAATGCAAAAACAATTCGCAATCTTCTTATGTAATGATTTGTTTAGTGAGGCCAAAATAATTGCAGGATGGCATGGTCTAAAACCAAAAAATTTAAGACAAGCTCTAAAATTCTTTTGAAATTCTTAGTTTGAGGTAATGTTATAGTATTTTGCAAAGTTGGCACTTGCTGTTTCACATTTGTATTAGTAATTTAAAGTGGTAAATCAGTTCAAATTCAAACGCAATTTTGCAAACTGTGATATAACACTGGGCAAGACTAGTAAATCAGGTAATACCATTTTAAGTAGTTTGATAATATGTATTAGTATTGTTAACACTTTGTTTTACACTACACTTGATACAGTGTACCTACAATGTAACACATAGTGTAACAAAGTGTAATATCATGTCATGATGTTACATTATACAATTGTTACAGTTTTAGGCATGGAACAATAAGAGATACTTGTTAAGGCTCTTTTATTTTCTACGTTAGATACGCATTCAGCTATGGACGAATAACTCTGTTTTCTGTGTTCATTCTGTTGTACATTGGTCCGTCTTTCGCAATAAATGTGGTGTAAAAACCTCTGCCCATGTCGCCATGTATGTTTGATGGTTGTTGCTCTTTTTCTTCTGTCTTGGTAAAATCTTTGACTATCGGCGATTGCCCCCTACTGGTTATTTAGCATAACACACGTTGAGATAGAAAACAGTTGGAAGTGTAATTGCTGTGATGCCAACAATGCTTAGAATAGACGGTTCTATTTACGTACAAAATACCCTACTGTAACAAACATCTCTTATTACACTACACTTACACTACAAAATCTGATGATGCTGTATATACAGATCTGCAATGGCAGATTGTTACACAGCATGTTAATCTGCACTTTCTAATGCAGTTACATTGTACAAATGTCAAAGTCAATCTCTTTTCTTGCCTTAGTGCATGAAAAACCATTATGTGGGTACCACAGTCACACAATACTGTAGTTATGTTGTAGGTACACTGCATCAGTGTAGTGTAAAATAAGTGTTACCTTAGTATTTCACAGAGACAAAATGGTTCAGTTTGACATCTTTTAATAAATGAGGAGCAGAAACTATCGCTGTGATATACTTGGTTCCTGAGTGGAGGGGTTGGGATTGTGATGGAAGTATATTGTGGGTAACACAGCTTTAAGCCTTTGTGACTGTCTTGTTAATGCAGAAGCTGTAGCTGAGGCTGCAGCAGTATTTAAGCAAAGCTATTAGTCAGTGATAGGCTTCTCGGCTGCACGTTCTGATGCAGTTAGAAAGATGGCGCAGTGGCGGTGGGACAGCCACACTATACTCCTCTTCTCCCTCACTGCTTCTCAAACACGCAGCCTCGCCTCACTAAGACGTGACACCTGCTCGGGCCCGATAGGCATAAATACCATTATAGTAAGTCAGTGAAACCGACGACGCACATTGACAGCGGGCTCATCCCCCCCCTGCCGCCTCATCACTTCGGGAGGACAGCCGCGCGGATGTGTGAGAGGCGACAGGGAGCAATAAGCAAACTCTGGAGAATAAATTACAGTGTCATTTAGCCAGGGCCGTGTCCAGGAGAAATCCCACAGTGGTTAGAGTGAGTCCCTAGAGAAACAGAAGCGAGGATCAGCCATGAGCCCATACAGGCCTGGAGCTGCCTTAGTGTTCCTGCATCAGCCAAACCCAGAGGAACGCATGTTATTATGTCCACATGGCATGCAGATTACCAACACTTGTTTTTCCCCACAGTGAGGTCATTGGTTTGGATGGTGTATTACTGTCACTGCCATACTGCCTACGTTTTACAACCTTAAAAAAACATTATCCAGTAGAGGGCAGCAGAGTGACACTCAGGTATTTTAAAATTCAGAGGAAAAAAGCACTTCACTTCCTTTAACTTTTTGTATGAAGCCTTTTTACTTAAAAATGATAAACGTCTGTGAAAAATTAGAAGAAACAATGCTGTACACTGCTGTTTGTGAGCAGACTGGATGCAGAGGGCTTGTTGATTGGTCAGCGCTTCTGGGAGTGGGCGGGGGTTTGTGGGAGAGGCGGAGGTTCATGCAACCAAGTGTTTTGAGGCCTCAGAAACTCAGCTTCCGAGAACAGGATTACTCAAACAGGGGATGTTTTGTTACTGTTTTCACAGAGGACTCAGACAAAAACACCTCTTTGATTGTTTTTAGAAAAATGAAAACCCCGTTCTTGTGTAGATGAAAGGCCAATCCGAAACCATATCATTGCGTATTTGGCAAAACATGTTTTCGTGTAAATGGCCCCTTAATTACTACACTCTCCATATCAACAGATGTACAGTATCTGATCTGAAAGTAAAGATCAAGTAAATACTGTGTTGTGCATTACATATAAAATATTAAAAGAAATCAAAAGTACATTAGCTGCTAATGTTATCCTTTGAGAAAACTGTGTAATATTCTGCTTCATCTGAGACTTGGAGAAAAACATCACAGTTGCTGTTGCCAACAAATCACACACTAATAGTCCATCTGCTGTGTAACAAAGAAAAAACACGGCAGTACTACAAAATGTAGTTCAGGGCCTGGAACAAGACTTGCTTTCTATCCAAAATCATGTCATCGCTTTATCATTCTATATATATAGAAGCAAACAGCATCATACAAAATATTTAAGGAAGTGAGCTACAGTTTTTTTCTTTATATATATCTTTTCCTCTAAAGAACGGAATGACAAATACAGATTACATAAAAGGAGTTCTGTCATCTGAAGCCTTTCATATTTAATAGGCATCAAATCCACACTGTTTACTCTCTTTGCAGGCGTTATTTTACCATTTGTATCATCATTTACAGTAATCCTATACACTAACATGACCCGTAAGTATTTACAGGTGCTGCTCCTGTCCATTACTCCCGACCGCAGTAGACTCAGCTCTCTGTCTGCAGGGACTGGGTGGGGCTGAGTGGGGGATATGTGACCGCGATCGATACGACCTTCAGAGCTTCGCCGCCTCGGCTGTTTTTAACTGTCTGACTCTTTTTCCACACACTATCGCTCTATAGATCTTCAATAGCAGTCCTCCATTTTATGTGCTTATATTTTTGAAATGCCAGCCCGTTTTAAAAGTAAAGTAATGAACTCTTTATGACATTCATTTGACTCACGTTTTGTTTTGGAAATGCTGATTATCCCAAGTATCTTCTTGTTTTCTTTTGGCTTCTCCCTATAGGGTCATAACAGCAAAACAGCTGCCTCCTAGTGTGCAGTCATTTGTATTTTCATTTGGCATAAGTTTGACGCCCTTCCTGGCACAAACATCTTAATTTATCCAGGCTTAGGACTGGCACAAAGAGTACACTAGCTTGTGACCCCTTGTGGCTAGATTGATTATGGAAAGTATGACCTGCATTATGCACATACCCATACAAAAGATGAATTGATTTCTAACCCACACTCAAATGCAAGTCAAGTCAATTATTTCAATAATGTAAAAACCTAAAGGGGCTATATTATGCTAAATTGATTGCTTCATTCACACCTGTTTAAGTAATCCTCTGTTGTTTGGCAAAAATGCTCAAAAAGCTCGATTCTGCGAACAGCTGCCATCGTGCATCATACAAAAAGTTTAAGGAAGTGAGCTGCAGTTTTTTTCTTTAAATTATGTTCAAAAGACCGCAAGACTCTATACTGCTCTGCCCTCTGCTGGTCTCTTCACCTGTTTCTTTATACCACCAGCAGAAAACTTTCTAAAAATGTTTTCTTTTAGTCACATAATGTTTTTAGAGGTTGTAAAATGTGTTGCTGTTCTAGAGGTGACCAAGATTGGTTTTACAATATGAATAAAAACATAATAGGAAGAGTCAAATGAGGCAGCAGTAGCTTAGGAAGTAAAGCCAGCTGCCCTTTAACTAGAAGGTTGGAGGTTCAAACCCCGCACCCTGTACCATACTGTTGTTGTGTCTTTGGGCAAGTCTTCTTCTTCTCCTATCTTGTCTTGTGTATGAATGTGTTATGTGTGATTGTAAGTGTGTGTTTGGTGGTGGTCAGAAAGCCTGTAGACACAGAATGGCAGCCAAGTCTCCGTCAGTGTGCCCCATGGCAGCTGTGGCTACAGAAGTGACTTACCACAAAGTGTGTGACTACGGAGCAAATCATATGTCTCCAGTGCGCAGTGTTGTACATATTGATTTGGCATCTTTATTTGGGTTTGGGACTGGTACAAATGATGAACACTGGCTGTATCCAGTATATTTGGAAATTTGTGTCACACAAAGCTGTTATTTTGTAATAACTATTATTTTTCTTGTTACAATGCATATGATTGTGTGTGTCTCTTTAAGGCACCCTGCAGTCTTGTTGTTCTCTTGTTATTATAGTAATCAGGTTTACTGTACATCATGTTCTTTTAGTACAGTATAACAAAGCAGGAATAATAAATTAGGACATGTATGAGCTGTAAAATATGACAAATAAAAGCCAATATATCAATGTAATATTAAACATACTGTTTTTGGGAAAGAGATATCGACAATAAATCCCTTTTTCTGTCCTAGACCAAAGTCCAAGCGCCATATTAATCTTTCTCTGTAATATTCCGTGCCAGATTTTATGACAATCATTTATTCATAAACTGTAAAATGAAACTTTAATACCAGGAAGGAGACGTAATTCCAAAGTGCTTTTTCTTACCTCTTCCACGAGCTGCAGCATACGGCGAGTGCTCTCCAGTGACTGCGGACAAACAAAACACAAAGTTAGATATGCGATTCATAATTAGAATTTTACTAAACAACATTAAGAGCAATGCTACAGGTGATAGAAATGATAGATAGGTGACTGTTCTTGGCACGCGTCGCTGTGTATGACTCAATATACAGTAACTAGAACATGTATTACAATAAAGTGGAGTCAATTGAAGCAATCAGCAGCGCACAGAGCGATCAATATCTCATAACATGTGTGTACGTATGGACTTAACACTGTCTGTTTTTCATCAGTGACTAAGCCCCGCCTTCCATGTCTTTTATGTCAGGGCTTTAACATGATCAGTGCATCTGAGTAGAAGAAAAAATGGCTACAGCCTATAGAATGCA
The DNA here is from genome assembly GCA_020698575.1 of Bostrychus sinensis. Lineage (NCBI taxonomy): Eukaryota > Metazoa > Chordata > Actinopteri > Gobiiformes > Eleotridae > Bostrychus > Bostrychus sinensis. The sequence continues at coordinate 6,591,735 of CM036257.1, read as the reverse complement.
GTAGACGTTACTACAGGTGCCCATAAAGGACAAGCTGAGCACAGCTGGAAGAGAAACACATTCCTGTATTTTTCAAAGGTATAGTCTGACAAAAAGCTTTTATAGTATTTATGAACTGAAATAATTTAGTTTAAGTATCAGACCTATTTTCACTGTGTTTCGTCATAAATAATAAACAGAATGTCTCTGCAGGGCTATCGTAGCTGTTCACTTGCTCTTAAAAGAGGTGAGGTTTGGTGTTTGGCAGTCTGCACTATACACACCTATTAGTACGTTCATTTACTTTCACAAAATATCCTATTTTTTAATCTGTACAATTGACATTTTTGAAGTCATTTTCTATGAATTATAAAGCTTCAATATTAATAAACACCACGGAGGTTATAAACATTGTTAATTTTTTTTTATAATTTTGTAATAACCTTATGTATTTCACTCAAAATAATGTAAAATGTGTTTTCTCAAAATATTATCAATAAAAATTCTGTATCTAAAAACTGTTTATTTGTAAAAGAAATGTGTTTTTAACATATTTATTAATGCTTTATTGCCACTTAATAGTGTGTAGTAGTGTTTTTCTAAAGTGTTATAGAAAAAGAAATAATTAATCAAACAGAAATAGCAAATTGGTAGGGCTGGGAAAAAATATAGTTTTGCGATATATCATGATATTTTGTAACACAATAATCAATACTTTCGCCCAAATAGCAATATTTTCAATACTTTTGATACTTTGATAATTTCAATACTTTCAATACTTAAGTACTTTGACATCAAGCATAGTAAAGGTGCTACAGTGATGCACTGCTTTCAAAGTGAAATGTGGGACAAAAGTGGTGAATAATTCTTCTGTAGACTGCAGAGGGCAGCACCGCACTTTTAAGTACTTGGTTTGCCAAATACTGTGATACAAATAAAAGGATTAAAATACCCAATGACGAAATGTTAGAGTTGTTTTTTTTGTATAATGAAGTCTATAAGTGAAGCTAATTTTAAATGTAAGGAGAAAATATTTCAGTAATTTACAATATTAAATGGCGATACTTGTATTGCAATATATTGAATCACAATACAAATCGTATTGGCACCAAAAAGCATATTGTGCCAGCCCTAGAAACTGGATCGCAGTACTGGCTATAAACAATTAGTAACCATGTAATCCAAAATTGTAAAGTCATGTTAGATTTTTTAAATTAAAAAGTTAAGAAGATATTAAAAATTGTTGTTTGTCCAGAGTCTGTATAATAACAGTGGACCAAAAAAGCCAAATTGCTTGTAATACCTCTAAATGTTTTTATTATGCTTAATTTCTATTTTTATGGCTGTTGGGATAAGGATCACCAGAGTCACATTTGTAATGCAGTAGATCATATTGTATTCTGGGTGGTAAAAAAAAAAAAAGTGCAAACGCAGCACGGTGTCAGCCTCCTGTTCTGAAATGGCATGTGCTCTCATAATTGGTTAATAAAGGCCTGCTTGTATGTCAATCCCTGACTGTTGGATGTCTATTAATTGCAGCCTGCTTGATGCCGGCTGCAGCAGTACGTTCAGAAGCATGAGGCTCGGTGGGGACTGCTCTCTGTGACGCCTAGTACTTCTAACAGTGACACAGCTCCACCTCAGTGTGCTCTCTGTGACGGCTGCTGAGTCCCTGGAGTGGAGGGGGTGGGCAGGGGGCACATATCAGAAAGAACTGGAAAGTGCCCATCTCTATTTGTCAATCTAGTTTTTCTCCTGTAGTTGAATCTGTGGTAGGGCAGCACAATATCAGTAAAACATGCAGTAACTATGTTGAATATTGTTATGATATGATTGGTGACATACTATTTTCTGTTCAATTAAAGCAGAAATGTAATCCCATGTGTTTCCCTGTCCAAACTGTGTCATAATCCAAAAAAAAAAAGAAAAAAAAAGAAAAAAAGAAAAACTAAACCAGGATTAAAACAAGGCTAAATCTCAATCTAGTCTTTTATAATATTTTTACTTGGTTGTAACAGATTTTCATTTAAACCTCTGATAGAAAAAAATATTTTGACAGTGTAAATAGAAATATTAGTTCTAATACTTTATACTGTGTGTGGCTTCAGTAAAAAATACAGTATTACAATATAAATCCAGTTTAATTTAAACATGTTTACATCATATCTTGGGACACATGTGGGTAGTTTTTATGAAATTTTAAAACTCTATACTGCTCATAGCATCTTTAATGTTAGTAACAACATGGCAATGTTATTAAGTTGTGAAGTAAAAAGCAATAATGCTTTAGCATAATGTAATTCATGTATGGAACTAGACAAGCTCTAAAATATCTGATTTGCATGTATTAAGTCTTGAGACAGGCGTCTTTTACAATTGAATTGTGACTGATTATACATTATTATACTGTGACTACCATCTTAGTTCACTTGATAATCCCTAGAAACATCTATGTATCTGTCATCTTAAAATAATGTCATATTTGGTGTTCAAATTAAAGTATTTGGGCGCTGAGTCTGTTGTGTTGATTCTATTTCTCTATTTTTACAAGTTTTGTTTTGATCCAGCACTTAGCCTTATCTCTTGTTGGATGTGCATGACGCTCCTACTTTGTTGATTTTAAAATTCTGCCGACTGTAGCTTTAATATATGTGTTATAGAATGGGGCGCAACTGTATGTGCTATAGTTCTCTGTTTGAATATGCTAAAATAGGTTTCTAAAAATGTACCAATAGATTTATTGCTTTATATTTATGGGAGTTATGTGTGTCCAATTAATGTTGAGACATAAGCCCTTTTAATGTTTTATGAATGGTGCAATAAAAATGTTCATACATGAGACTTAAAGACGTGCGTCAATGAGTCAGATTCTTGGTTAAAAAGGCACTATTGCAAAAATGAAACAGCTACAACCTGAGTTCAAGATATTATCCAAGAAAGGGACAATGTTACCGCCATCTTTGTCTGACTGGGTCTATTTTTAAATTCTGCCTACCACACCTTTAAGCCTGGTGTTCTGCAATGGCTTGTTACTATACATGTGCGCTGTAGTGAATGTGAAAGTCAGGACAGAGGTGAAAACTGCGGTTCCGCCATTTTGTGCGTGCCCTATGTTGACGTGCGTGTGTTTAATATTCTGCTCAGCTGTGCCAGAGTGAGTCACATGTGGAGCTGGAGGGGCGTGGGCCGATCTGCTCCGGGCCATGATGGAGACGTTCTCTCTATCTCTCTGACTGCTGATATAACGCACACAAACAAGAGGAGAGACAAGCAGATTCCTCCACTATTACTGGCTCTGTACGGTGGATATACGTTGTCAGGTAAACAAGGACAGCTATGCATGTTGTAAATTTGAATAATTAGGCAATATGTGTAAAATTTTATGATGCGACTGACTTTACTGACTATTAACCATGAATGCCAATGCCAACATATAGACCCTGTCACTAATGTCATCAATGAAGCTGAAGAGAAGTAGTGCTTTTTTCCATTCTTTTGTTAATGTTGGTTAGTGTTGACATATTTGTTGAAATTTACTGTGAATTAATGGCAAGCAAATCTGATAGTTCCATTTGCGAAAGTGAACTTTTTAAAGTAGGATTTGTGGTGATTTGTGGATTAAATCTGAGCAAACACTGACAAGCTACTCTGGTTCGTGGTCTGTTTCTGTAAATACTTTTCCAGTATAAAAGGTCAGAAACCTATATTACTTAGCCTTTAGCTTGTATGCTAATTATATATGCTAACTGCAACTTTTTAAAAAATGGCTAAACGTCGATCCGCTTGCTAATGTTTTCTAAGCAGATACTAACATTACAAACATGTAGCCAATTGGTTGTCAACATTTTACACAATAACTCCCACTTGATGCTAACACTTGTGCTAATTTTTTCCAAGATTATTGTAGTCGCAAATGTCCTGTTTGGTAGTTTTTTCCAAACACTGACAATTTACTAGATGGCTCCCACTTGATGTTGCCATTTTACTAAAGCACATGGAAGGAGATGCGTCTCATACATACGTAACATTTTAAACACTGATTTGCACCTAATATTATTCTTAACAAAATCTAATGCTAACATTTTACAAAACAGCTCCTGTTTGTTGCTAATGTTTATACTCAGCGGAGCCTACATCTGTACATCTCAAGGTACGTACTGTGCATACCTTGGAATGTTCCCTGCTGCCTTCCCAGAGGGAACACTGCAGCACAGAGCCATCGTGCTGTGTGTATTTGCAAACGCGTATAGTGCTACGGCTGACATGCTGTTTTAACTAAATAGCAATTTGTTTGCTTATAGCCAGGAGCCAGTAAAACTGTTGAAGTGTGTCCTTATCTGAGTTTGGTAACGCGGAGAGGACCTTACATGACACATTCCAAATGTGCCGCTTCATTTCCCCACTGTATCCTCAGTGTGCACAGGACAAAACCACAGCAGTTTGTTCTTTTACTTAGTTGCGTATATAGCCTACTGTAACCTTGAGCTAATGAAATGATCTTAGGGTCACATGATGAGAGCCTGGAGCCCAGTGAGGACTACATGCTCCACGCAGGTCACTAAATAGATGCTAAAGCAAAAGGAGAAGCGCATGTGTTTACTGGAACCTTACCGCTGTCATATGCCCATAGTCCAGACTTTGTGTAAACAGGTCAAAGGCTGCAGGACTCTGTCTGCTCTGAACATACTGTGTATTATGGTGTTTTTGCATGGGTCAGCTTGACACCTGCCAAGAGCAGGATTAACATCAAATAGATAGATGAGTTTTATATTTTATTAATTGTTTGTGTTATTTTTTTATGGCTATGTGCATGTGTGTACATACACGTGTGTGGGTCAGGGGCCCTAGTAGCTCTGTGCGTACCTTCAACTTTCACTGCATGTTTTCACTTTGTGCAATTGTCTTTTCTAATGCTATTGTTTTAGTAGACAGTTCTCTCCTCATTTTGGCATTTCATCTGACTTAAAACAGCTGGAAACATTGTACTAAATACTAGCCACCTAATGCTAATTGCTTCAGATATTTTATTGAACATTTATCACTAGACATGTGTGATTGTCTGACCCATTATTCCTGATTCTAATCTTTTTCCTCAAACGTTCCAACCTGGTTATCAATGCTTTTGCCTCATGCATTCTCCGCTGTTGTAAACTGAATTCTCCCACTGTGGCATGACTGACACGTCACTTAACACATCACCCCATCTGTTTTGTTGGTTTATCTGCAGTTCATCATCACATTCTGATACATATTTCAGTGTATTGATGTGTTTGTGCCAACAGGAGCAGCTTGGTGCGTCGCCTGTGTTCTTCTCACCTCATCGGCCAGCTGGTCGGCGCGCTGCTGCATGTCTGACAGCTCATTGCGCATGTCTGCGTCATCTGCCATGGCTGCTGGAAGTGGGGGGTGGAGATGCTCTCCAACGGGGAACAGAAGATCCTAGTGGGAATCCGGGGAAGGCTGTGAGAAAAGACAGCGAAAGAAAGAGAGAGAGAAAAAAAAAAGGCTTTCAGAACACACTCAATAGTCTAATTCCAACACGCAAGTGCACCAACAGATGAGCACCACCAAGAATAATCTGATATGCCTAGACATTAAATAATGAGGAATTATATATGATCTCAGAAACAATTCCCATATGTTTATGCATCAAAATATGGCTTTAACCTGGCATGCACTTCTCACAGCTTTCTGAACAGTTTGAAGGATTATATAAGGGGCCGTGTTCGTTACAAGCTCCATACTGTACAAATGGCAAGTGTTAAGGCTGAGTCAGAGCTGAGAAGAAATCTGAAGGATTAGCCAAAGAGACTAGCTTATGCTATACTCATCATATGCAAGATAAACATCACTTCTATTGAACAAAAGGAAAATCCAGTCAATGCAGTTTTTAATAATGTGGTTGCATCTCAACACACATTTGTCTATCCTGGAAAAGCAGAGCTTTATGCAACTATAGAACACTGTGAAAGATGCAGAGAGCAGACAACTGAGCACTGTTAGAAGGGAAGTGTAAAATTTGTAAAAAAAAAGAAAAAAAAAAGTCTTCTTCATAAATAAAGATATTTGTTTAGGTGAAAAAATTGCCATACCAAAAATAAATATATATTCAAAGTAGGAATATGATGTAATATATAGAGTATAAATAAAATATCTATATTCATTACACTATAGAAGATATTTTATTTACTTCATCTTCTTACAGATGCACAGAAAGGACAAAATGAGCACTGCTAAAAGAGAAGCACAAACCTTCAAACATTAAGATTTTTATTGATATAAAAAACATTAGTATGTACTTTTTATCTTTTTGGCTTGATTTTGTTCAAAGAAAACAACATGTCCCAGCAAGGCTGCCGTAGCTTTTCACAAGCTCTAAAAAGGAGTTTAAGATTTCAAATTCATAACATTTTAGCACCAGAAAACACAAAAATAAGCCAATGCATACAATAAACTGTCTCCTATAAAATTATATATTTATGCATATTCATATATATTACATCATAACATTTAATTTCTGTTACTTAATGTTCCTACAGATGCAAAGAGCAGACAAACTGAGCACTGCTGAAAGAGAAACTTCAATTTTGCTTTTGATCTTGATTTTTTAATATAATTTATATTTTTTAATATAGAAGCATTAGCAGCAACCTATTATCTTTTTGGCTTGGTTTTGTTCAAAGACAACAGCATGCCCCTACAAAGTTACCATAGCTGTTCACAAGTTCTGAAAAGAAATTAATGTTAAATTTGTGATTCTGCACTTTTGGCCAACACATATACATACTAATTAGGCACATGTACTATATAGCAACATTTCACAGCAAAACAATGTAAACTATTCTTGCTGCAGCAACTTAAATTCTTATGAGTGAATGCATGGGATTAGAAAGGGAGAAGCTATATGCTGAGAAACAACTGAAAATGTATCATTTAGAAAATTCAATGAATGATTCAAGCTGTGCTGTCCAAGGACTCATCTAATACCGTCCTAGTATAATAAAGGATTAGCAACATGAGCAATGGTGGTGTTAACGTGTTTTCCACCTGAATGGCAAGAAACGGCAGCTATAATTTTCAAAGGAATGCCAGTCTCGAACAGTCTCGAATGAATTAGACCAACCTGGATTTTGTGGATTAGCTACAAAGAAAGTCTTTTAGCATGTGGAAATTTCTCTTCTCTGTAGGTCATATGAAGCCAGCAGACACACATGGACCAAGAACTAATGAATGATGATGAATTACAAAGTCACTAGCGCAATCACAGTATCTTAAAATGGCTTCTTATTTGTGAGTTAATCCTCTACAATAATGACCTTAATTACTGCATTCAGATTTTAATGGACTCAAACCCACTGAGATTTACGTTAGGAACACCAGCTCTGCCAAGGTTTAATTTGGGTTCAGTGTGGCACTTTTTCATCACACACAGACTTAGAAGACAAAAAAAAAAAAACCCACTGTGAGCAAGTTCGTAAAAACCTGAAGTGAATTGTGTTGACAATGTTGCAGAAATATGACTTCCAACAACCTGAAAGCTGTAAAGGATTAAGAACCATTTTGTTCAATTCGTACCGAACACTGGTTTATTTTTTTTTGTATATAATGAATTTTCTATCTATTGTAATGCTGGTGAAAAAGGGAAATTTGTCTTGGGGTGGAACTAAAAGCTGTGTTTCCCCTGAGAGGGTTTATTCTGTGTGACGATTGAAATATGGCAGCTTGTTTCTCTTCATGGAGTAATCAAAGACATGAGACACTAGAACTTCTTCACACACACACAAGATACTGTCATATCGTAATCATTTAGAAAATACTGTGATGTAGATTTTTGATCATACGGCCCACCCCTATTAACCTGGCAAAAGCCAGATTGCAATAACGTTAGCACAGAGTTGCTAACGCTATATCAATCTGGAATACTTGGAAGTGATTGGATAAAGCACCAGCGTCGTAGCTAAACAACAAACCGCTACGACAGTAAAACAACACAATGAATAGGTTTGCACATTTTTGCTGTTTTTGTAAATATAGAGCAGCATCCCTTAAGTTTTTCCACGTCGCCATGTTGTTAACAAGTATCGCTAAAAGTGCTTGTTGTTGTCGGCAAACCTAAAAGCCGCCCACTCACAGCAGTACTGCCACACCATTGGCCTGGCCGCCACCGACTCAGACCCAAACAGATCAGCGGGAGCCTGACAAGATGGATTTCGTGAATTTGTGAACAATCCAGCTTGCTGTGTAAAGTAACATCCCTGTAACATACCAACTAACAAATGAAAAAGTGCTGAAAGAATTTGTTTATAGTCATTATAATTTATGGAGTGTTATATTTTATGGGGAATGTAACTTCTTCCCTTTACTTAAAGGTCGTATATTATTATATATATATATATATATATATATGGAAAATGTCTTCTTTTGGGGAGCTGTTACTTTCATATATAATAGACATAGAATAAAATGGCTATTTAGCACAGCAATTTAGCATAATAGGGGACCTTTAAGTACACTTTTGAACGTACATTTACTTGAGTCTATTTTGGAAGACAAAAAGTTATGAAGTAAATGTTTTAAATATCTAAATGATTAAGAGTTTTCTTTGACCTTGGTGGCAAAGTGAGCACCACACAATCAGAGCGCCTGACAATCAGAGGGTCGTGGGTTAGAGTTGAGGCTTGGTTGCGGAAGTAGTGGAAGTAATAATGCATTAGTCTTACATAGGACTTTTCTAGATAGTTGCTTTATGATTAAGTGCATTATTCAGACACTCCTTGGTGGTACTTCTGTCCTGGAGCAGACTGACTGAGATGTGGCTGCCATTATGCACTAATAAGGCCTCTACAACCACCAACAAAGACACAGTCACGGTAAAACATTCATACTGGCAAGGTGGCTGAAATGTCTTGCCCAAGAACACAACAGTGTGCAATGCTGGTAGTGGGGACTGATCCGATTTTTTACACAATATGTCCTACACCTTTACATAAGTACTGATTATGTTGAAGTAGCTCTCTACCTGATAATCTGGATTAAAACACAAAGACATCTATGATCTATCTGTCCTAGAAAACTAATGCTAACATGTCCTTTCCTTGTCCTTCCAGTCATTGGTGAATTCAAAAATAGTATTAGCTCTCCTAGCATCAGGACTTCAAGGACGTGCATGCATAAAGACACATTCCTACATCAAAAAATAGACTTGATTTGATTCAAGGTCTTTCCATCCAGACTTGTAGGCACAGTAACACAATTATGAAAGATCTTTTACTAAATATTTATGCTGCCATTAAAGGTCAAACTTGGCAGCGTGGTACTGTGTGACTCAAACTGGCTAACCATCTAATGCATGTCATATGTGTGCTGCTTAGCAATACTGAATGCGTAGTAGGATGTGATTCAACTATGGTCAACAACAGGCAGCGTCAACATGGGTGATCTTTATGTACTAAAAACACCAGAAGGACAGATTACAGACTACTTGCTGGTTTAGTTATTCAGCCCTGTGCTTGAGGTATGTCATTATTGTAACATTAGTATCGTGTATTGTGTATCCTCAGCCCCCAGGTGATTCAGTGTAATGCAACTTAAGAGTACCCATATCCTATTTGCCCAGTATATCATGTATTCTTATAATACATATTGAGACTTTGATATTTTTTTATTAGTTTAGTTTATAAAGGACTCCTAAAAGGTCCCCTATTCTGCTAAATCTAAAGCTTTTAACTATGCTATAATGTTGTTTCCACCTCAAAAACATACCTACAGTAATATTTTGTTTCAGTCACACATGTTCCTGTAAGCTGAGACCGTCCCCTTCTCAAGAGCTGAAAGTGCTTAGTCTCACCACTCTATGAACACACATAAAACCATGAAGTGCAGGAAGTCATTTCAGCACTTAAACTGACATCACCATGAAGCAGTCCACTCATTTATCTATCTATTCACATCATGTTGCTAATAGCCATGCTAAATAGCCATTTTATGCTCTATCCGTATCCCACCATTGCCAGCAGGGGGCGTCAGACACCTAATCCAAGTGTTCTCTGCAAAACAAGACATTTTCCACATATACATTAAGTTATAAAACGTTAAATACTAATGCAAAGGTGTATTAAACTATTTCTAAAACCCTGAAAAAAGCACATGTTAGCTAAGGTAGTGGTTCTCAAATTGTGGTATGGGTACCGCTGGTGGTACTTAGGAGTTCATTGTTGTTTAAGTCAATTTAGAGATTGATACAGTAGTAAACTGTGGACTAATGCTTAGTCCAATGTGTGTCCGGGCTATGTTCTATAGTAGTTTAACCCTGGTTTAGTCACCATTTAGTCCTATTACAGTCCTGGCTTTGACCCAGTTTAGACCTGCTTTAGTCCTGGTTTAAGCACAGTATAGTCCTTATTTAATGATGCATTTTTCTGTGCTAATCCCTCCTTATTTCCTTGGTATATACAAATGTTAGCCCTGATTTAGGCTCATTTAGGCAACATTTTAATCTACATTTGCAAGAAAAAGTATGTGAACTCTTTGGAATTTCTTCATGAATTCTGCATGATTTGGTTATAAAATGTGGTAATACTTTTTCAGTACTGCATTGTGAATGTTTAGATAAATGTTCAATTGAAAAACATGGAAAAATATAATATTTTTGCAGCATTAGTTTAAGCAGACTGTATTTGTCTATTGTTGTGACTTGATGATGAAGATTAGATCACATTTTATGACCAAATCATGCAGAAATCCAGGTAATTCCAAAGGGTTCACATACTTTTTCTTGCAACTGTATATTTGACTTCAGCTGTAAATTAAAATGGAAGGTAACAATGTAGGCAGGCACTTGGAAGCCTGATGCTATATACGTTTAACCAATTAATTATTACTTTTGTTTTCAAATCAATACCAATATTCTCAGACCATAACTTAGGAACTCAAACCATAAAGATGCTGCAGAAGAGGTTTTTAATTAAGCATAAAGTGGCTATTATGAGACTAGGACTGTTTTCTTTCCACTGAACAGTTAAACAAAGCTGGCACTAAACAGTAGTCTTAGCTCTAGCGTATGGACAATCTGTGAAAACACAGAAAAGGTATGGTTTCCTGAGTCTGTATTCTCCAGTATATATCTCTCCACCTGGACGTCCCTCCTGTACGGACTAACTGTGTGTTTGCCTGGTTCACTTACAGTATGTGTCCACAACATCTGCTGGACCCACACTCTTCACACTGACTCAGGATATGAAGACGTTTGTAAGGCATGGGCAGTATCAGGTTACAGTCCGAGTATCACATCCACGGTTATGTATCTATCAAGTCCTGGTCTGAATATCACGTCATGGTGTGAATATTACATCATGGTCCGAGTATCCTGTCACCGTGCAAGTATCAAGTCATGGTCCGAATATTATTATCATGTCATGGACTGAGTGTCATGTCATGGTCCAAGTGTCACAACACAGAGTCTAATGTCATGGTTCGAGTATGAAGTCATGGTCTGAGTATTATTATCCTGTCAAAACTGTAAAAAATACATAAATTAATGACATTAGCCAATTTACACTAAAACCAATCAACCAAAAAACATTGCCTTTTGTTACATAATTTGGTTATGGTCTGTATATCTTCCATATGCTCTCAAAGACCCTGGCTTCATCTCACCTTCTAAAGTAATTATCCATAGAGAATGAATGAATGGTTGGACCCCCAGAGTAGCGGGATGATTGCCTGGAAAATCCAGACTGATATGTCTCTGTATTATTATACAGAGAAATATCAGTCTGGTCACCACGCCGTCCGCAGTGGTTTACTCAAATCCCAACCGTACCGTGCATTTTGATTCGCTTATTTAAGTCACGTGTTCTTCGCGAGCAGCGTCCGCAACAACATTAATCAAGGTGGCGCACTGAGGAGCCGAGTTTGTTTCATTCAGCGGTAAATTCCATTTTAAATGACCAAAAACATATCGAGTCATTAAAACCACAGCAGCTTGCAGCACTAGAAACCTTTATTTAAAAAAAAAAAAATGTTTTCACGTTGCTTACTTTCTTGTCGCTTTGTTAACGCCATGTCCGCCATTTTCTGATTGGCTAACTCCGCTGCCCGTTTGCTCCGCGCTAGAAATCAAATTGATTCTATGGCAACCAGACTCATCCACTGGTACAGCAGTGAGTCTGGAATTTCCAGGCAAGCGGGATGATGCAAATGCTGTTAAAGGGAGTAGACTGTTCTGACCCAACTCTTGTTCCTTGACAAGTGCCTAAATTATAGATTAAGTGCTTGACAATGCTTTAAAATTTAACCGCAGTTGTTTCATAAGAGTTATGAATAAGTAAAAAGAGCCAAAGGGCCAAAATGAAGACAGTAGACTACTTCTTTTGAACATACATGTGCCAAACAAAATATCTAGCTTTTGCGTAATTTATGTTTCTACTAATTTTAATGTTTAATGATGCATTGTGAAATTGTATAGACCCTTCCACAAGTTAAGTATTTAGATACGTTGCACAAACAGACTGGAGACAACAGTAGCGTTCTTTCTCATTTGTTTTTTAGCATACAACTAGGTGAAGGTGAACTACCTGATTTTACTAAGGCCATTCCTGTTACCCGTAGTGTTTCCAACCACCAAAAACTGTATCGCAGTATAGCATTTCTACTCTTATTTTATTACCAAATGTAAAACTCAACCAAGCCACCTCAAAATACAAATATAGGACATCAAACAAAATTTTGGAGCTAACTTTTAGCACTGAGTTTAAGTAAACCTGTTTGCAGAGTCTGTCCTCTTCTAACAATCTTAAATTGCCGTCGCTATGAAGCAGTCAGCTCATTTATCTATCTGATAGCGTCATATTGCTAATACCCAAGCTAAATATCTATGTTATTCTCTGTCCAGTCCCCACCATTGCCAGCAGGGGGCGACAGACACCTAATCCAAGCGTTCTCTACAAGGTCAAAGTAACAGCTCCCCAAATTAAGAGGTTTTATACATTATTTTAAGTTATAAAACACAAAATACTAATGCAAAAGTGTCAAAACTTATTTCAAAAAGCCTGAAAAAAGCATAATATAAAGCACCTTTAACACTAACTAATGTTTTCTACCCTCACATTGATATTACACACGTATTTCAATAGTTGTCAGTTACCAAAACCACTTTAATTGTCTATAATGTGCAATATTTGGTGGCTAATGCTAACTCCTGGCTAAGGCTAATTTGCTCATAGTAGCGTTCTAAATTGCCTATAGCTCAATAAATAAAATAGACTAAAGACATCAGACCATCTGATTTAGCCTATATTTTAGTGAGAGTTATATGTTTGAAAAGGTAAATAAACACTATAAAATTTGCTGCCTGAAGATCTCCTCTCTATCTCTCACTCCCTTCCCTCTCTCCTCACCATCAGCGGCGGCCATATTGTCTTACATAAACCTCTGAATGGCCCCGCTCCACTCTCCATTTGAAGTCAGCCAGATTCCAAACACTGGGCCCACTGCAGCAGAAGCACTGGCGTTGCATAACTGTAAATTCAGGCAATTAATTTCCACCACGCCACGCTGACCTTTTCCTTTATGTATCAATTACAACGCCTGCACTGGCATGGCTATGATACAACAGACTCATGGAGGAGGATTTATGTAACTGCAGCCTTTCATAATCAGAGCATTAATATGAGAATGTGATTTTCATGTGATGTTGCAGCGTTGAGCTGTACATGTGTGTCACTTCAGGCGGAAGCTGAACGTACAAGATTTCCCAAGAGATCTTCAGGTCTCTGATGTGCTCCAATGCAATATACAGCAGTATAAGGTTTATCTCTGCCTCTGGGCTTTTTAACCAAACAAAATGTAACCAAACTACATATTAAAGCCAGGGTATGCCAACGTGTTTGTCAATAAGCAATTTACTGGTTCCAAAATACATTATCAAAACAAGATGGCAGCAAAATTAAAGTTTATATTTAATGTAAAATTTCCCATGTCAAAAATCATATGTACATTTACTACAAAAATTTTGTGTACAGACAAAGAAAATGTTGAGACGTTTGCTATTCTAATTACTTACATACAGTAGAAATCAGATGTGGAAAAAGTACTTAAATTTTGTACTCTGGTAGAAATACTGTTCCTTTAAAATAATAATACTTATGTAGAAGCAAAAGAACAAAAAACACAACAAAAAGTAAAAAAAAAAGTAAAAAAAAAAGTCATCTGGCTTTTGTTTTTAAAGTTTAATTTGTTTTTAAACCTTTTGTTGAGATTAAAAATAGCCTAGATTGAAAAAAATAAATAAAAAATCGACTGTAAAAAAGTATTCCTCATTTAGAGACTTTAACACTTAAGTAAAAGTAACATTTTCTTTTGCAGTGGCAAGTAGCACAGCTGTAGCTTATTTTAAAAGGTACTAAAAGAACATTTACAGATTTTATAGAAAGATTTTTGTATACTAAAAAACACATGATTTAAATGGGGTTTTATGGTGGCAGAGTGGTTAACGCTTCCACCTCTCAGCAAGAAAATTGGGGGTTTGATCCCTGTTACACAATACTCCCACTCTACAAAAACATGCATGTACCTGTGAATTAGTAAGTCTAAATCAACTTTAGTGAATAAATGTGAGAGTGAATGGTTGTCTGTTAGCGTCTTTAAATGTCAGCCCTGCGACTAACTAGCATTTGTTCAGATTGTACACCACCTCAGGCCCATAGCTGTTCCAGAAACCTGCGACCCTTAACAGGAATAAGCAGATAAAAATGAATGAATTAGTTTAAATGTAATTGTATAGTTTATTTGGCCAACAGCATTTGTTTCTACATATAAGTGTTTCTTAGTGCTAATGCTAAGGCTATTTTCATCATTGTTTATGAATTAACCTGAGCCCAAGCAACGGCCCATTATAACCCATTTCTAAAGCAGGCCATCTTTGAATTCCTGACCTTGTCTTTAGGAACAACTGACCACAACACAGCTGCCTCACTCTTTTTAAATAAGCACCAAGGGCACTGTAAAACTGTAGCTAAAGGTATGGATTTAAAAAGACATGAGTGTAATGGTTATTGCTGGGTCAGTGGAAGCCCTTTTCCTTCCAAACAAATGCCATGAACAGTGCATCCATCTGTCACTACTGTACAGAGAACAACCCATTCCCATCAAGCATCTGCTGCACGAGTGACACCCAAATGCCCTCGTCCCATTTAGTAACACTGCAAAACAAAAAAAAAAAGCCTGCTGCGGAAATCACCTTATTACTTTTGGTCCAGTGTAAACAAACCTAAGCTTTGTGTGCTAGCATTTGTGTACATATTTATTCAATCCTATCAGTCAGTCGCCACCACCAACGCGTCACTTTATGGCAGGAAATGGCCGCCACATGACCTTTGACCCGAGGTGAACAGGAGGTTGTAAAACAGTAGTGCTTATTTTTATTAAAATGGCAGCGGTTAGCATAAGCACAGTGCACTCAACGCATGAGATCAGTCATGTATGTAAACGTACACACTTGATTACACTGGGGTCTGTGTTGCCTCAGGACTGTGCTGACGAGGCTATGAATTAAATTATGGCTTAAAGGGCACCATAAAGGGAGATTTATGAGCTACTTAGCAGCTAACAGAAGCTAATAACAGAGGCATGGGTGTTTTTTTTTCCTTGGCATCTTAAAATATTTTATGAATTCTACTAATTCTAAAAATATGAGACTTCTTCAGTCTCTAAATTGTATTTTTGTCAGGTCAAAAAATATTCCAAATCTAAGAAAGAAAAATAAAATCATGAATTTAGAAATATTTTTGTTTTAGTATCAGATATCTAAAGGGTTATCATTGCAAATAGCTATTACTTTTTTCTATTTAGATATAAAAATTCTACCAATTCTTCCAAATTTAAGAAAAATATGCTATACCCAATCAGGTTAAAATTACAGGAGATTCCAAAGGAAATACAAGACAGTGTCCATTATTTCTGGGAGATTTAAACATTTACATGAATTACCATTGTCATGATTTAAAAATATTTGCTTGGTAATTTTAGAAGAAAACCCTAGAAATGTGGTAAATTTTCATCAATTTCCAGCAAGCCATATTAAGAATTCATAAACGCGTGAAAATTGTAGACTTTAGATGCCTTGTTTTGGATTTTTTGATTTTTTTTTTTTTTTTAACGCTAGTTCAGAGGGTCCAAATTGTAAATTCTGGTTACATTTTTAAAGATTGTCTGTCATATGTGTCTTCGCTGTTTACCAGCTCCAGCACAGAACAACAGAACCACCAAGGGAGCAATAACTAAAGATACAAAGATGCCCTTATTTCCATATCCACACAGCCCCTCAGGAGAGACGCCATATTTCATATCCATCCAATCAAATTCCACCTCGAGATGCCCCCAACCCCCACCAGCTGCTCCTATCAACACATAGCTCTTCCTCCTCCAGCCTTTTTAATATCACTCCAACCTGTGCACTCTCTTATTTCCATGCATCTTTTACTGCACTTACTCACACAGACCACTGACACTCTGACTTTGTCCCGCCAATAAAATACTGTATATGCATGTGTTGGTAAATTGATTGAATGTGAGAGTGAATGGTTATCTGTGTCAGCCCTGTGACTAAGTGGCAACTGTCCAGGTTGGACCCCACTTTAGGCCCATAGTAGCCTGGGGATGGAATAGCTCCAACTACCTGCAAGCCCTTTTCAGAAAAAAATGGAAGATGAATGCAATTTTTATGACATTTGACATACACAAGGATTTTTTTTTTGCAGTGGAACAATAGAAACATTTTTATAAAAAAAAAAAAAAAAACACAAAAAAATCTCAATTACCTATTTTTTTCAGCAATGTTATTGTTTAATGATTATTGTTTAATTAGGACCTCTTTCGTGGTCCTAATTAAAGGGCCTTATTATATATAAAATCAATAAAATGGATAGTACAAATTAAAGAGAGAGAGAGAAAAAACTTTTCACTGGAAATAAATTTTTGCTTCCTATCAGCCAAAGGCATTAAATTGTTAGCTATCTGTAACATGGAATGATACCCTTTTAAACATGGATTGCTTAGAAACAACTAAGCTATTTTCATTCTTAAATCAAGCCCCACTCATTCCATTACATTCATGATCATCTGCTAGAATAGATAAGTGCATAGCATGTTACAAGCTGTATGATAAGAATCACTTTTACAACAGCAATTCTCATCAATCTGTCATCTGTTACCATGCGAACTGTATCTGCCAAGGCTTAGTGACCTTTAAATCCAGTTATTGATACGAATACTGGGTTTGTTGGCGTGCCGAGAGGATTGTGCTACTACCCAGCGATATCTCTCACTCTTTTATGTATGACTCACACGCCGAGCTGCCTCATCTCCACATGCTGGCCCCACATGTGCCACGAGAACAGAAATATTTGATGTTGTAAAGCCGTCAAGCAAACAAAATGGCAGCCAGTGCACACACAGCAGAAAAGAGAGGTTGGCTTGCGTCTTCCTCTGCGACACACATCTGAAATAATGCGGTTATTTTGGTCTCAAAATTGACAAGTGCAGCTTGGAATGGTTTGTCAAACCAAAATAGACTGTTTTGAGCTATTACTATTGAGCAGTAATAGCTCAAAACAGTGTGCTCAAATTGGTGTTTTATTGTGACAGAAAGAGCAGTGACTGAAAATAATGCTGAACAAAACATGACTCATGCACATGGAAGAACAGAAAGCATTCGGCAAATGGCAGTGGCATTTGGCCACTATTTTAAGAAACATTCAAAGGTCACCAATTATGTTTTTCATGATGTATTTTCTTTAGTAAGTAAATTTCTTTTATTTTTATAATCATTAAAAGAGGTAAACAAAGTCTCTGGGCTCAAAGACATAGCCAAGTGGTGCTCCAGGTTTTATTAAAGGTCCCCTATCCTGCTAAATTGATTTTTTTGGAGATTTAAACTGTGGTATAATGTTATTTGCACCTCAAAAATATACCTGGAGGAGTGTTTTGTTTCATTCACTCACACACACTACGCATGTTTGAGTAATCCTGTATGGTGTGCCATCCAAGTTGAAAATGCTTGGTCTCACAGCTCTACATAGACATGAGAGACCAGGAAGTGCTCTTGCATGTTTCTAAAGCCATTTATATGTTAGCGTCATCTTTCTAACAGCTGTGCTAAATAGCCCTGTTATGCTCTGTCCATTCCCCACCGTTGCCAGTAGGGGACATCAGACACCTAATCCAATTCTCTGCAATGTCAAAGTAATAGCTCCCCAAAAGAGGACATTTTCCATACACATTATTGTAAGTAATAAAACACAATATACTAATGCAAAATGATTTCCAAAATCATAATAGAGGACCTTTAAGCTTAACACTCAACTATTTCTGCAGACAACATAGCCCAAGGCACTCTAATACATTTAAAAAGAGCAAATTTAACTTAACGAAGTTCAGCACAAGCTAGATGTATCTGCACTACACTTCCATCATGAATGTTTACTGTAGAAAACTTTTGCAAAGGGGAAAAACTTTCAGTATAATGTTTGGTGATGACTGGATGAAGCACCAACTAGTGAACTACTGTTATTTGATTTAACCAATCACAACAACAACAACAACAAACTGATACAGAAAATAGATAAAAAAGTTGTCGGACAAACGTAACTTGTTTTGTAAATGAATAGGAGCTATGCTAACGTTCTTCAACACTGCCATCTTGTGTCGTCCAATCACGACCGTACTGTCACACCATTGGTCCAAACACTACTGATTCAGGCACAAACAGATACACTTGAGACTGACAGGATGAATGCTAAAATAAGCAAGGCAGTATAAATTGGTGTAAACAAAACAAAAAAAGCACAGCAGCCATGTTAAGTGCCCAAGCCTGTGGTACCATCATGTTTTAGCAGCCCATTATCACAAAGACAATGACATAACACCAGCCAGTATGAACTACCACTCATGTAGAGTTACACAACAGGCCCATGTGCCACTAAAACCATTTCTCTAACAGTGGCTTTCTCACAGGTCCGCTCCAGAAGTACCCCCCATTTATTATTCAAGTCCAAAAAGTCATGGCTTATTCATCCACTGCTCTGTATCTATCCACAGTATTCAGTCAGTCATTCACAGTCACAGTCAGTATTTGCAGTATTCCTTACAACCTTGATACTGAATGAACGAACTAACCAAACTTAAACAAGATTCAAACTCAACAGCACCATGATTAGCGTTGTTTATTTAGAGTGTAACATGTACAAACGGTGACAATTAGGTAAATCGCTTCGCTTTTCACACTGGGCGGCTCGGTCAGCACACGACTGTCTTCTCTGCTGCGAGGCTGTCGGTCCTTTGTCCTCCAATTCAAAGCATGGCAGGGTCGCCAGGTCTGAAAGTCAAAATCCGCCCAATAGCAAATTAAAAACCGCCCAAAACCCGCGGAACAGTGAATGAAAAAACAGTGCGATTGTAATTAGTGCCGCTGCGCTGAAGGAGCGCTCCTCAGGTGACACAGGACGTGCCCCCCACCCCTCTCTCACAGACAGAGCAGCTCCTTAGACACAAAGATGAGCTGATTTGGCCCAGCTTCAGTGTGATTGGCTTTGAGTTTTAAATATTTTTCACTCAAAATATGGAGAAATAGCCTATCAGCCAGTTCTGCCAATCATCATCAATCAGCCAGCGTCATGACACGCCCACTGCTCCAATGACTCCCAGAGATGTTGAGCGTCCATGGGCGGGACGATTTTGGAACATTTATCCAATCAGTCTTGCTTTGCCACAGTGAAAAAAACAGTTTGTTTTTCTCTCATAGAGATCCAGTGACGCTCAGCGTCGATAGGGATTTACACAGCGTTTGAGCTGCTCTGAAGTGAGAGGAGGATGCATCGGACAAACAAATTAAACGGCTGATAAATGAAGGACATACTCACCAAATTAAACACATTCTAGCACACTTTTAACATAACTTATTATCTAATTTTATGAAATTCAACAGTGCATATTTGACCATTAAATTAATGAAATTTTAGGGGAAGTTCAGCTTCTCTTGTTGTCAATGAGAAATCGTCACTCTATTAGTAATACCTACCAGTATAACCATTTGTTTCTGCTATCTTAAAACATCCAATTTATAGTTTTTAGTTTGCTCCCTCATGAAAATGCAGGGGAAAGAATGTTACTCTTGTAACCAAACTGTGTATGGAACTTATCTGAACAGGTCATGGAAGGGTCTATCATAACCTTTTAAAACAGGATGGATTTTATGCAATGCTATTCTTCTCTGATTTACTGAAGGTTTTTGAAATTGTGTTCCTTTCAAGTCTAGACGAGTTTATTTGAATTCACATGGGTTGTATGTGCATCCAAATGTATTCAGTTAAAGTTTAATCGAAATGGATCAGACAAATTCTTTGTATACCATAAAAAATTAGGATAGCTGGTCATGCTATGTTGACTAGTTTGTGAACATTTGTCAATATATTGCAAAAGGACCACACATGAGCATGAATATTTACACAAAACACTCTTTGTGGTTCAGCTGGGGGGCACCTAGGTCAAATAATGGAGACGCATGAACGAAATGTGGAAATCTTTCCAGAAGGGTCCACACAAAAGATAGAAGGTTACAGCCTGTCCTTCCAAACTGTCTCCAGCCACACGCCGCTCTGTCTGCATCTTAATAAGATGTTGTTCACTTTGTCCATTTCCGTGCTGCATCTAAATAAAAAACAATGTCATCAGACTATTTATTGTCAGTGGGAGGTGGTGGTAATAGAATGTGAATGGAGCGAGAGTAAGGACAAGGACAATGCTGTGATTTAGGGCTCTTCCTATTGGTGTGGAGGGTCTGCTGTTTATCAGCTCCACGCTCCCTGGAAACAAGAGGAGCAACAAGGACCAACAGAAGACAGAGATAGAAACAGAGAGGAATCAGCATTAGTCGAGTTTTAGAGATGCTGCATTTCAACATGGTAAGCTGTTATTCTTTCTCATTTTACAGACAGACTCCAATGTTGGTTTCCAGAGCTGTTTATATAATCAGGTTTGACAGGAGACAGAGTTAGGAAGGACAGGCTGTTACCCTGACGTGGCCACTTCTAGAAAGATTTCAACATTTCATTCATGCGTCTCCATTATTTTACCTTACAGCCCTCCAGCTGAACCATGAAGAGTAATATATATATATATATATATAGTTGATAACCCTGATGAAAGAAGTAGTTTGCCTAAAGCCCTAATCACACACAATGTTTGTGACAATGTTCTTTCCTGTCGCTCAGTGTGACTCAAACTGAGTGCTTTCTGACACATGTTTCATGGTGTGGGTAGAGAAGCTGAATCCATCATTAGCTATAATGCATCTTAGGCCAAAATTATAGAATAAAACAAATACATGATCTGGCTTTCATAAATGCAGGGAAGCTTAAATGTTAGCATAAATTGACTGACTAGCTAACCACTATGTAGTACTAGTAGAAGTAGCAGATATTACAGCAAACACAAAACGTTCACATAACGTTAGCACGTGGTTCTTTAAAGGTTATTTTGGCACTAAACAAAAACGTTTGGGGGACATTCCCTGAATGTTTCATGAACCAAAAACTCCAATGTTCTTCTGAAGTTTCACTCCTGTCTGTATACAACATCCCCTAATTGGCTTTATTTTGTTTTGCTTTTTAACACAGCTGAAATATAATGTGCCAGAAACCTTGCATAGAGGTTACATTCATACATGGATTTCTTACATGCATAAGGGGTACAGATCTTTGCATATTTTGAATAAAACATTGCCTAGATCTGACATACACTGTAAGATATAGGCAGTGGTTCATGGTATGATATAGCTGATAGATTTGGTCTCTTTACATTTATCTGACAAACATATCCCATCATGCCGTAGTGCTAACACGTCTACAGTAAGTGTTGTGTGACAAAATGCATATTGGCAATACAACAGTACAGAGGTGTGGACTTGAAAGTCATGACTTGGACTCGAGTGAGACTCGAGTTGCCAATTTGATGACTTTAGACTCGACTTGATGAAACGGACTAAGACTTGAGACTTGACTTGGGCTTGAACACCAATGACTTGGGACTTGACTCGGACTTGAGCCCTGTGATTTGAGAATACTCGATGCTTGTCAATGAAATAAAAGTATGATTTTTGTGCGAGTGTGCGAGAAACAATTAGCCTAATTAAACTCCTGGCGCAGTAATGAGCGCTTTCTCCTCTCTCTCTCTGTGCATGTTACTAGTGGGTGTTTTCTGATGCACATTTCAAAGTGTATTGAGCTGCAGCAGCACATGACATTTTGACAAAACGATAGAGGAGATTTTAAGCTTTAAATTTTTACAACCATTAATGATATCAAATATATGCGTGTCTAATTAAGGCTCTATCGGCGCGAAATCGCGGACTTTTCAGATAGTTCCTCTGATGTTTTATTCCAAACAAGATCATAAAAGAGTTATTTAGTCACTAGAATTAACCCTAACCCTAACTTAGTTTTAATGTCAGAAGGACGCGGACGGAGAGTTGAGGAGGAGAAGCTGTGGCCTCTGTGCCCCTCCCTCTCCTCACAGCTGAGAGCAGCTCGCCCCAGACACAGACATGAGGCGTTCAGGTGCAGACATGAGGCGTTCAGGTGCGGATTACACTTACAGAAAACTAAAACAAAATGAATTAATAAAAAAACTAAAAATAATAAATGACCCTTTGCCATACAGGTCTAAAGTATATATATGTAAATATGTGGAGTCTGAGAGAGACGTGAATCACGTGACGCACACGTGGCTTTAAGTCATTACACAGAGGAGATCTTTACCTTTGCACAGTGAGCTTCCTCTCCCTCAGACAGTAAACAGTGAGAAATAAACACAGCTGGAGTTTTCTGCAGTGTTGTCTCTGTGTTGGAGCTGGAGATCATGGTTCTGACCATACATCATTCCCCTGCAGTACCTCTGTTGTCCACAGGTGTCGCTATTCAGTAAATCGTATAGTGGGCAATATTCACTTTGTAAATCTTCAATTGATAGAGTTAATAGTTAATACAATGAACAGGTAAGGTATTTAGCGTTACTGTAAATCATTGCTGAAGAACTTGGCTTTACTTTTAAAGCATTCAGAAACCTGTTTTCTGTGTAGGCCTCTTCTAGCCTTAAGGTGTTCAAATAGTACAGCTAACATTTTACCATCTGTTAAATATGGGGATATGAGTGTACAGTCAACAATATAAAATGTGACAAAAATTAAGTTTGGAGTCCTAAGAATTTTAAAGACTTGAAAGGACTCGAAAGAGAAAGTGCAGGACTTGTGACTCGACTTGGACTTGTGAGGCATTGACTTGGGACTTGACTCGGACTTAAGGCCAAAGACTTGAGACTTACTTGTGACTTGCAAAACAGTGACTTGGTCCCACCTCTACAACAGTACCAGTGCATATGCTTTGCACGTTCCTTCACAACATGCTAAAGACAATTTCATCAAACTATGGTAAACTGCATTAAATGAAGTTCTGCAAATTTAAAAACCTGTTCATTAGGGCACCAGTAATTCTGCTGCTGAGAGACGCGCAGAGGTGTGGAGAGAGAATGCTGTGAAACAACTGGAAGGCTTTGTTCTTAACCTAACTTAACTTGTATTGCACCAAGTCTATAATAATAATAAACCTTTGACTAATTACAATATTTTAACTTAAAATATTGCTTTACTGCTAATGTAAACCATTGTTCCTGTGCCATAGGATGAGAACAAAATGTACTCAAATGCACCACACCATATAGAAGCCAACACCCTTCAGCCAAACAGTCACCTCTACTACACATTTACTGCCTGCAACATAGACCCCCCCGGACACGTTTACTACCACTACACACCTATTCCACATGACATCCACTCTGCTAGCATGTCGCAAAAAATAACCTGACAAGCTAAACATGACATGGAGAGTGCTCTGGGCGAGTGCGAGCAAAGAGGGGGCTGGTGGAAATGGGATAGGGGCAGATTTATTGTGGAGGTTGTTGGGGAAGGGGGCAGTGGGAGTGCACCAGAACATATGAGCAACAATCACTGAAGCAATTTGTGTACAGGCCTCCACAACCCGCTGTAGAATTAGAAGAGGCAGCTCTGGAGTTTTACGACATCATAAATGTCAGAGCGGGAGAGATGCGCACGCTCGGCGGGTGAGAGGCGCGGCAGATGTTCGGTTACACCTGGGTGTTTGATGAAATCCTCAGATAGAAAAGACCGCATAGCCATAAATACAAGATTATACACTGATCCACAGTAAATTGGAACATCTGTACTCTTGTCCCGACCTGTGGGCCCTCAACCTAACCTCCTATGGACTTCCCCTACCTCACCCCCCCCCATTGTCTGGGTGAAGCCCACCTGCTGCATCCTTACAGACCTGAACTATGATACTATAGATGAGCTAATGAACTTTATTTAACAGTCTTAGATACATTTTAGTCTGTCTGTCCTGGGAGAGGAAGAAGAAACCTTATGGAAACCATATTGAAGGAGAGTTCAATGTGGTGTTCTGTGTGTTCTGTGTTCTTCTTTTTTCCCCACAGCTGGGTTTTTTTTAGGAGTCTTTCCTTTGAGAAGGAGGGTCTAAGGACAGGGGATGTCCTGGGTCTGTTTAGTTAAGTGTAGTTATTGTTTATGTCTGATTATGTGTTTATGTTTGATTAACTGTTTGTGAAGCCCTTTGAGGTGACTGGTGTTGTGATATTGAGCTATATAAATAAAAAAAAAATTGAATTGAAACATGGACCTGACTATTCCGGTTATGATGTGTTTTTTTAGTATCCTGAATTTGTCTTTGCACATATAAACACTATATCCCGAATTCAGTATTGAGGATAAGCCAGTATCCTGGTTTAAAAATGTATTTAAAAATTTATTGTAAATGCAAATTATTGTGCATTTTTGGATGAAACTCAAGTTCAAAATTAAATCCATAATAATCTGCCTGTCTTTAAATTAAAATATAGACCTTAGAGGACCTCAAGGCTTATCCATTATTTGCTTATTTGATTAATTTCTCAACACCTTTTGATGAATACCCTGGTTATATTATTCTGCTAGCAATTGTCGGTCCTTTTTGGTGAGGGTCTATTTGAAAGTGGTTACCTGGGCCCCTCTTGCTGAGTTTGCAAATCAAAAATGTCTCAAAGCATTCATCACCTTAGAAAAATAGTCAGTCAGTGTTTTATTAAAAATAAAATAAAATGTTATATAGTAAAATCTAAATGGTCTCAAAAATGACTGAGAGGCTTGGCCCAAGACCTATCCTGCTTAAGGCCCCCAAATGTATAGAACCTGAACTAAGAACCATGCATGTGTGAACTTAAGAGACACGGCCAAACAAATATGGTGCAAACAGAAACTTTCCCACAGTTACTGTAATTTGTACCTGGCTTTTCGAAGCTCCAGATTAGAGGTCGATTGTTAAGGGTTTTTCTATGGCCAATACCATTGGCGATTTTTAAAATTCAGAGCAGCCAATGGCTGATAAACATTGCTAATTTTTTAGGACCAATACATATGGTCGATTTTCTTAATTATATGAAAGAAATTAAGATTATATAGCCATTTGTCTTAGTAATACTTATTAAAACGGAAACAAATGTGTTAGAATTGGACAGTGAGAACAGATAAAGATGATTTTTTTGAGAAAACCAATAAGGCAATCTCAATCAAACTTGTTCTAAGAGTAGAGCTTGGGGAGCGCTACAAAATGTTTTTTGAATTTTTGTTCTATGCCAGAGAAATGAGCAAAATTCTTTTAATTGTCATTTTGAGCTTTTCAGGCTGAACTAAAGCTTCCTATGAACTGCAGTGAAAGAGGTCTAAGCTGTAATAAGATGATTGGGGATGCACTGAGCTACTTCACAAGACTTCACAAAGCAACTTAAGGCCAAATCTCAAAGATCTGTAGCAGGGCTGCCACTATGGCCTCTAATGAGTTGACAGTGAGAAAAGATAAAGATGATTTTTTTGAGAAAACCAACAGGGCTATCTCAATCAAACTTGCTGTGCCAGAGAAATTAGCAAAATCTTTCCATTGCTATTTTGAGATTTTCAGGCTGAGATAAAGCAATTTTGGATGTTTAATATGAAGTGCAATGTAAGAGCCCAAACTGCTACAAGATGTTTGGGGAAGCTGGGGCCCTTCAGTCACATGCTTGCCTGGTTATGTGCCTGACCAAAAATTAAAGGGCAAGAATTGTCCGATTGCCGATTGACTAAAAAAGGCAAAAATGAGCTGATATATCAGTCGACCTCTAGTCCAGATATAGTAATATTGAACAAAGCAGCACAGTCTGTTCAATGTACGGACATTGGCTCAGTGATGGTCACAGTGGCCATGTCTCTCATCTTGCACTGCAGCAGCGACAGAGCACTATAGTCTTACATGTTTGTTTGGATATTACTTGCTCGCTATCGATGGAAATGTGATAAATAAGTGTGAGCAACTCTGCCACAGCAATTAGTACACTGTCCAATGTGTGAAACACCCACCGGATGTATATAGGAGAATGCCCCTGTATACATCCGGGATTCTTTTATCTGTCATGTATACAGAGATATATCATAACCGTACATTGTAGTAGCAGTAGCAGTTGCAGCAGTAATTAAGGAGTTTTTGTGCATTAATCATTTTCTACCAAGGTAAACCGTACTTTTACATCAGTACACCACTGCTAATATGTGAAAGGACAATACATTTTGATTTACTATTTGACAAAGCACCTCTAATTCTAAGTAATAATGATAAAAATGATAAAAGTAATGAACAAATGTGAGTCACCAATGTCAAGACATTCTAATAGTTCCCATGACAAAATGAACTTCATCTGATGCAAAACTGAGTCAACCACTTACTTGTGACTTACTATGACAATAATCCTTGACAAAGGAGTTTAATACAATATATTATCCCTTAGATCTCCTATTAAGTAAAAAGTCGACACATTTTTCTAACCGGATGGTGCTGCAATAATAATGAATTCCTGACAGTATAGTAACGTCAGAAGACTATGTGACTAAAAACGATATAACAGACATGTCCAAAGTGTGGCACAGGGGCCAGTGATGGCATAGTGTAAGATTTTATATGGCCCTCAACTTCCATCATCTATTATTCGTGGCTCATCAAGCAGCATTTTAGTAGGTTTGTCTGTACATTTGTAAATCCCGTCTGCAACTGTCAGACCAGATCTGAACTTGTTCTTAGTTAGTCTGAATGCATGCCCAAAAAAATAGATTATACTCTTTTAGTTTTTGGAGCTTTCTACCATGTTATGTTTCCTTGTCAAAAACATACCTGGAGTTGCATTTTGTTTCATTTACACAACTACATTGCACAATTACACATTTAATAATCCAGTATGCTGACGCACTGACATTATTGGAGCTGAAAATGCTCTAGTTGCCTAGAGCTAATTAGCCCTTGTCCAGTTCTGTGCAATGCTGGTCTGGGCTGACGGAGTGAAGTGGGCGTGGTCAGCAGTGGGAGGGACGGCCTTAAAGGTACATGCACATATTGTACGTTTTTTCAGCAGAGAGAAACCACCCCCAAAAAACATGTTTTGAATAAGACTGAAAAAGGCGCAATAAGCTATTTATTATCACTAATGAAAATACAATTACTAGAATGACATGGAGTAAACTGACCTGGGTTCTATTCCCAGCAAGTTTTGCAATCTCAAATCTAGTCTTCTTTTAAATAAAGTTTAGAGACCCCTGCCATAAGAGATATTTGATTCATTGTGCAGTATTTTGGTGTTTATAGCAAGGCTATAAACATGTTAGCAGGACACACTGCTTGCACAAACTATTATTTATTTTCTACCATCTGAAGCCATTCAACAACAATGTGACGCATTTAGCTAAAACATAAAAAGCTAACCCAGCACCTCCCCAATCAGTCCAAACCACATGCATCATAAATACCAGATTAGGCTCTACAGTATAATGCACTGAAGTGCAGTGAAGGGCTGCATCACTTTTGAATATGGCGCAAAATCAAAAAAATCCACTCTGCTTGTGTTTACATCAAGGCATTGCAGGGGCCACCCTCCTCCTCTGGCAGCCCCTGGTCAACTGCACTGCAGCACCATAAATTTACCCTTCCCCTTCCTTCCCCAGCACTACATATCCAGGGCTGAAAACACAGCTAAACGCCGCACTGACCCCAGAATAATACCTCCTCCTACAGTTTACACAAGACCGGCTTTGTCCATGCACCTGAGCACACAGCGCACCATAACGTCGAGAGCAAACGTGCATTGGTGTTGAGCCAAGCAGACTAATGCAGGACTTACAGCATCAGTGAGGCAGGGATAAGATGTCTATACATGCTTTTGTGTTGGAAATGGAGCCTAGAGTAGGGTAAATATGACATTCTGTATAAACAAGGTACACTGTAAAAACTCATTAGTGCATCTAAGAAAAAATAAATAAAAAATTAAGTTGGACAAACTTTTGCTAAGTAGAGTTACTTATTCCAAATATCATTAATTAAGTATTAAGTCACTTTTAAGTAAATTTAGATGTTCACTCTTCATATTTTAGTCTTGCTAGTAAAGTTGTAAATTATTCATATTAATAAACATAGTAAAAGCAATACCATAAACATCCCTGATGTGTAATTAGGAATTAGGAACTTATTCTATAACACAGAAAGCCCTACCTCAGTGTTTCCAACCATGGGTACGGGGGCCCAATAGGGCTATGCGAGCACTTTGCAGGGGGTACATGGAAATATTTTATAATTTGTTTTTAATATAAAAAAAATTGCAATCTTTTATTGAGAATGAACTATTGACAATTATGAAAGACAAGCTAAACTACTAAAGAAAATTGTTAGAATATTATATTGTTTTTAAATTGTTTAGGTTCAAAAGCTTGTCTCAGTGCTGAGTTGTTCAAATAATTTCATTTTTTCTTTTTAGTGAATTGATGTGATTAAGATTATTATTTAGTTTTTAAGTTTATTTTTTAACATAATATACAGTATATAGTAAAATAAGAAAATGAAAAAGAAGTTTATATTGTTACTTTTTTATTTTATATTTTTATTTTAAAGGCTGGCAGATTATTATTATTATTTGAGTTTCACAGACAATGCAGGAGAAATAGTATACAATACAATGTCTTTGTACTAACAAAGACAAAGTTGCTGTTTTTTTGGACCACTTTGTGAAGAACATCAATACAAAGCCTAAAACAAAGAATGTTGGGAACCACTGCCCTATGTGACATCTCTATTTATTCAGGCTTGGGACCAGCACAAAATGTCCACTGGCTTGTGAACCCTTGTAGCTGGATTTGCAACTTTAATAATGTTTAAGACTTGAATTTGTTATAATTCATTAATAATAAATAATCCATATAATGACATTGACTGCATAGATGAGTAGTTAAATATTTAACATTTTGTGTTAGAATAGAATTAATAGAATTAGTAGTTAATTAACTGCAATCAAAAAACCTTATAAGAACTTTCCATCAACTGAAATAATCATATGAACTAAACAAATTGAAACAACTTAAAATATTTTGGACAATTAACTTCAGTTTGTTTGAGTTAAATGAACTTTTTTTACAGTGTATGAAAAAGATATTTTGAGCAGCAAGCACTCAGCAAATTGAACGTCAAAATATCAGGTCTCTAAATTAAGCGTGTCTATTTTTAGCCGTTTGCTGTTCATGACATTTCATTGAAGTATTCCTGCTTGCATTGATTCAACATGGCAGCCAGTCACTCATGTCTGTCCTCAGAGCTGGGCCCATTTTCAAAGAACAATAATCGAATGGGAGAGGACAGATGGTGCAATGAAGACGGAGACCAGGATGGCTGTCTTACTAAAGCGTCTTTATAAAACAGAGGATTTTATTGGTATAGCTTCAGAAGTGTCACTTGGATGATAATGTAAACTGTCAGCTGCTGACAAGGTGCAACGAGGATAAAATTAGAGATAGCATGACTAGCTGCAAAAAGGGATTTGTCTTTAAAGTTACAGTAATATTAGCACACACGTATCGTTTAGTAAATGCTACAGGATGGCTACGTCAAGGGGGCGGCCATTTTGTTTTTCTGTTTATGTTTACAAAAGGAAGATATCTGATCTCCAAAACAAAGTGTGTTTATTATTTTCTGGAACAAGACAAAATGGAGTTGTATTGTAGCTGAGCCCCAGAAGAATTAAAGCCCAAGGTCTAACAGGACAAGCTAACACTTCTTCTTTCCTTTCGGCTTTCCAGGCTTGGGACTGGCACAAAGAGTACACTGGCTTGTGACCCCTCTGTGGCTGGAAATAAGGATAACATTTTAGCCTCATAACATTGTATAAAATAATATTCAACACAATTTTTTTCAGTGTCTAAATCACATCAAAATAACACTCTTTGCACTTGTCTATGAAGGTCAATATATTTCAAGCTACAATTAACCCAGTGGGAAGAACGTTTACTACTTGTTCCTACCAAAGAGGATAAACTGAGCACTACTGAAAGAGAAGCACATGCATGTTTCTTTTTGAGCACACAATCTTGCTTAAAGGTCAAGAAACTTTTTATAAACATACTTATATAGATATATATATGTTTAAGGTGGGGAATCTTTATCATTGTAGCTCCTTTTATCGTCTAATGCCAGCATCGTCAACAACAGAACAATAATGTGTATGAATTTTACACAAAGGAATTATCCATACTACTCTCTGAAACTCAAGGGTTTTATTTTAAAAGTCTATAAAAATGAAAGAACTCCAGTACTGCATTAAAAAAATCATGAATAAATGAATCTTGCATTTCAATAATAACGTTTCATCAATAAATGCATTTTGTTTTAGTGGTGACTCTGCTTTTTCTGTAATATTAACATAATGTTTTGACAAAATTTTAACACCTCGAAGAACAAAATTTTATATCTAATCATAATATTTAATACATTAAAGGCCTTGATTTTACAAGATCAAAATCAATACCTATTTAATGCTTTTAAGGCCTTGATTGTTACAAGACCAATTTTAACACAGATTTAATATTTTTAAGACCTTGGGGCCTACCCTGTTTATGCTTTTTTGGAATGAAGTAGACTAGATAGTACGTAAAGTCAAGGGTTTAATTCCCAAAAGTGGAGCCACAAACTGTGCTGGCCCCAAGCCTGGAAAAAGTGGATTGTCTCTGGTGTAAAAACCTGCTAAAATACCCGTGTGAATGATTTGCTGTGGGAACAGGAGGACTTGAGCTAGGACTCAAACTTGGGTCCCTACAGTTAGGTGCTAAAGCCTCTACCACCTGCTTCCACCAAATTTGTTCATTTACCACAACAGGTCCCTGCAGGGCTACCATATCTATTCACCTACTCTTTTTTTCTCCCCACAGCAGGTTTTTTAGGAGTTTTTCCTTTCTTGCTTTTTCCTTTCCTTGCTTAGTTTGATTGTGTGTTCATGTTTGATCGTGTGTTAATTTTTGATGGTGTGTTTATGTTTGATTGTGTATTTATGTTTGATGGGTAATTGTAATCTGCCACAAGATGTTGCCAAAATAACCATAGACCATATTTTTGCACAACCCATAGATCCATAGTCCTTTTAGTTAAACCTCAACGGTCTACAAAAATATCCTCTAGCCTAAAAATACATATACATTAGGGGTGTAACGTTACCTTTTTGCAATAATATGATATGTATCAATTAGAAGTGTTTCGATATGATTCAAGAATGATATTGGCTAATTTGGAACGATACAATTCGATACAATTAAACACCTTCATATCGATAATCGATACAGCAACTTTTTGCCAAAAATCATAAAAGTTTACTCTCAAAGGTAGCACCTTGATTATGTCCACCAGACAGAGTGAAGAAAAGTTGAATATAACATTTTATTTAATTAAAAACACAAAATTTATCTCCAAAAAGCCATATCTGGTTTTATTTTAACATACAAATTTCTAATTTCGATATTTCCGATATTATTGATCGATACTGCATGTCTATTGATATTAACTTCCTAGAAAATGATACGATTCGATACAAGGTCATGTGTATCGATGTAGTTGTATCATAGGAAAAAAAATTGATACATCGATACAGCTATTGTATCGTTACACCCCTAATAGACGTTATTATTGACCTGCACCTATCATTTAACGTATGCGGCAAATGTGACAATAACAGACATGACCAGAGCTTTCTGAGACCAAAACACTATTTTGATCCAACATGTTTACTGCAGAGACTGTAACATTCCAGGAACTGATCAGCGATGCTCAAAAACAAACCTCTGGAGTAAGATCTGTCCCATTCAGACACAATACAGACAGAAAAGTGGAACAAACAGGCCATCCAGAGCCATGGGGCAAGACCAGCACCGCGTGTGACTGCGACACAAGAGAAGAAGGATATGTGTGTCGAGACAGGCAGTGGTGCAGCAACAAACTACTGCAGCAGGGTTTTCAGCTCAGACCAGGAGGTGCCACAGAGGCTTGGTATATTCATAATATTCAAAACATATTCAGATGACTTTACACTGTCAAAAAGGTTTACGGTAAAATATTGTCGATACACATAGAAGCTAAATTACTTGCTAAGCCAGCCATGTCTATTTTATTTTTCATGCAGAGTCTGCATGTTGGTCTCAAACCGCTCCCAAGTTCCAAAAGGATCAGTATTTACAGACCAATCAAAACAGAAAACAATCGATCTAAAATGGGGCGTGGTTTATGCAATGTTTTTTTCTATGATTGTCTGTATGTTTTTTTTTTTTTTTTACTAGAAAATGTGAATCATGGGTTTCTGTTTTTTTTTTGGTTTTTGTTTTTCTTTTCTTTTTTTTTTTTGGGGGGGGGGGGGGGGGGGGGGGGTAAAATCAGGACACAGAAAATTACTGTAAAATCCACTCATTTAAAAAATGCTTACTCTTAAGTTTATTAAGATTACAAATACTGTCCTTGAGCTAGATATTTGTTTGATTTTATTGTAGAAAAAAATCATGTTCTTACCAGTGCTGCTAAGCCATTTTACTAGTAGCATTAGCATCCTTTTTAGTACACGTAAACTACTATGGTAGCCCTGCAGGGACAAGCTGCAGTAAGTAAGTTTCATTGGTAACACTTTAGAATAGCTCACACTATGAATTATTAGTTAAGCATTAGTTGATAGCTTTCATGTTATTTTTTTAATTGAAGAAAGAGGTATTCATAAGCAAACTCAACAATGCCTCAGGATGAGAGAGTGCTCAAAAGGAGTAGGATGAAGTGTGAACTCTTCCAAGTGTAAACGGTTTACAACTGTACAAACTTGCATACCTACTTACAATTTAATAGAATACATTTATTCAAGTAACTGTATATAGATTTATACTATACCCATCAGTCCTGGACACATCTGCAGCCTGTCTGTCCTTCAGAGTGGATCCCTCCTTCATGTGGTTCTCCCTGAGGTTTCTCTTTTTCCCATAACTGTTTATTTTATTTTATTTTATTTTATTTTATTTTATGTTATGTTATTTTTATTTGTTTTTAATTTATTTAATTGATGGAGGGTGTAAGGACAGGGGATGTCCTGGGACAATCTTGTCAGTCAGTCCTTGGCAACTGTTATGATATTGGGCTTAATAACACTAAACTGAATAGAATTCATTTTATATTTAATAATAATGCTTTACTACTGCTTAAAGGTGCTATGAGCAGCATATATTGTTTATATTTCATAAAGAATACCCAATTGTGTGCCAAGATATGAGGTAAACATTTTTAAATCAAATATTAGTTTTACTGATAACAATGGTACAGCAGATTTATTCACAATTAAAAATATATTTTACATAATGGCCAAGTTGTTTATGTTGACATTTTTTGTTTTGGTGCTAAAACCCTGCATTACCGATTGTCCAATCAGAAAAGCAGAAAGACTGGCAACCCACAGACCACTGTTTTGTTTTAGACTGCAGTACCGTTTTCAAACCAGTACGAGCACATGCTGCTTACAATACCTTTAATATTTGTGAGTTATTCCAAAATGTTAACATTTCATTATGATTGACTACACTGTATATACTGCTACTTTTTGTACCATCTACCTTTTAGTTCTGAGGCATTTTACATAATCGTGACTAAATTATGAAACATCATCATTTAAACCAGTGACCACATTCACCAAAACACTGCAGTAAACGCTGTGTCTAAGCACTTCCCCCTCACCCGTGTCATTTCAGACCATTACGGCAGCAGAAAGGCGAACAATAGCCGGGCTGTTTCTGGAAACAATCACGGCCCGCTGATGGTGTAGTGAGTCACCATGTACCCACCACTATCTGTGTGTGGATATAACTGTGTGTGTGCTCCAGGCACGGCACACACCCCCACCCCCGTCTCTCCTCCTCCTCTTCCCCCTCCTCTTCCTCCCCTCTGCAGTCCAAACAGTGCACAGCGCAGAGTGCGATATGCCCCGGCGCCCGTGGCAACAACAACCGCCGCGTCCTCTGGGTCTCCCTCGACTAAAACACTGTGGGCCGTGATCTGCCATTGTCATGAGCACTCACAGCTGTCAGAACGCAAAGCCACCCCACCGGACACTTCTTTACATATCTGCACGCTAGCTTCAAGGTCACTACTCACTGTATAAGCCTCACACATGCAATGCTAAACTATATCTTGTTCTTTTGTGAGGTTCCATATCATCGCCATCCTCAAGTACATGAAAGTCGGCATTAATTCAAGCTGCGCCACAGATCCAAAGTGTAATCTAAGCGTCTCCACAAATCGATAAAAAGCATTACTCCATCACTCCATCACATCAGAGCACTAAGGCATCACTTTTCAGCACTAAATTCTGTCCACGGCTTCTTATTTGGGCTGTCTTTGTTCGCACCAGCTACGCTGATCAAAGCTTGAAGCCAAAAGATAGTGAGAGTCATGTTCGAGGCCATGCAAATTCAGCCATTTTAATGTATTTCCTTAAATTTAAAGGGACACTGCTCATATTTTTCTTGCATATAAGTAAAACTGTCAGTAATAAACTAATAGCATAGAGATGATATGTGGAAAAAAGAGGAACTTAAATTGCCATTAGTTGAATGTTCAGCCTGTACCAGCAACCTTTGGCCAATCACATGATAGTATTTTGGTCTGCTTGAATGCTTCCTCGTTACAATAAGGGCCTGCTCCAGCACTTGGTAGGTCTGCTTTCACAGAGAAATAGGTACAGTCCCCTCCACTAATATTGGGACCCTTGGTAAAATTTGAGGGGAAGTAGGTAACTTTGTGTTGTACTTTTGGAGACTTTCTGACCCCATGACCCAGCTAACTTCTACAGAGCTCCAGCAGTGATTCATGGATATTTTAGGGCCACTGGAACCATCCTCCTGAGAATGCGCTGGGACAAGGTAGACACTTTTCCAGGCTGATTGAACACATCCAGTTCGCTTAAAATTCTTATTTGTTGATTAAGGATGTTGGAATGTCATGGTTGGGATATTCCTGTAATATACTATAAAAATATTTTGCTCATATGAATTCATAGGGGTGCCAATAATTGTGGCACACATATTATTAATATTACTGAATAGACAAGCTCAAGTCTTCTTATCTCCCAGCAACCGGGTCCCATCCATGGACCAGGATGCTGTGAGAGTTATTATTATAGCCTTCTTTGCTCATATTTGCCAAGGATGCCAATACAAGTTAGAGCATTCTAAATACTGGCAATGCCAGTGAGTGAGTTTTCATGTAATGCAGCTTGACTCTCCTTGAAGATGTTAATTAGAGCATATTTTTAACTACATGTAGTCAAAAGTCAGCTTCTATGTTACAAAATATCTTTTGTATCTTTTGTTCTTAGTTACATTGACTGACTCCCTGACCCTGAGCTTAATGCCACAGTAGAAGTCTTACACATAACCATGCAATGAAAACGCAGCCATTCCAATAGAGTTTTACAAATTCTCATTTAACTGAATATTTTTTTATATTTTTGATTCTTCTATTTTGCTTAATCAACATGTTATAATGTTGTTTGCATACATACATGGAGTAGTATTTTGTTTCATTCACGCATGTTTGAGTAATCCTGTATGCTGAGGCCATCCCCTTCTCAAGAACTGAAAACACTCATACACTGTCTCTGGACTTATTCTTATCATTTCCAGCATTTAAACTGCTGTCACTATGAAGCAGTCAGCTCATTTATCTATCTGTTAGCATTATGTTGCTAGTACCCATGCTAAATAGACATTTTATGCTGTCAATGTCAATTCCCCACTGTTGCCAGCAGGGAGTGTAAGACACCTAATCCAAACATTCTTTGCAAAATCAAAGTAACAGCTCCTCAAAAGAAGACACTTTTTATAGTATACATTACTTTAAGTAAATACTAATGAAAACGTGTCCAAACTTATTTCAAAAAGCCTGAAAAAAAAACAAAACAAAAACTTAATATAGGACCTTTAATCTGGCACTAAAAAGGAATGTGACGTGACAAAATTCAAGCCATGTCATTTTATTTGTTCAGTTTTTGTTTCAACGTTTCAAAGCTTAGTGCGTGGTGCATGGTATAGGTCCATTTCATACTCAAATACTTCAAAATATTTCTAAAAAGTAGTACTAATGCGTAATTTTACCATGCAAATATCATACCATGACAATCTTTTGGCCTTGTGTTCCCATGGGCTCTGACTCTCTGATTAAGGCCAAAATGTGTTGATTGTTTCTAGGCCCCTAATTGCATATTGCTGCACTCTTTGTACATAATCAAAGAAAAAAACGTCACTTCCTTAAACTTTTTGTATAATGCCATTTTACTACAAAAATGGTGTAGCTGTGAGGAATTTTAAAAAAAAGAGCTGTATCTCATTTATCTTATTGTATAAATGAATAAGAGCAGACTGGATGTAGAGGGCTTGTTGATTGGTCAGTGTTTCCTGAAGTGGGCGGCCGTTTGTGGAACTGAGTGTTCTGAGGCCTCCCAAACTCAGCACCAGAGAATACAGGATTACTTAAGCAGTTGTGAATGAAACAAAACGCAACTCCAGGTATGTTTTTGATGATGGAACAACATTATAACATAGAAAGCCAAAAAAGTAGATTTTGCAGTATATACCTCCTTTAAAGCCAAAATATGTTCATGAATTCATATCCCTCATGACCATACCATGAGAATTCATTCATCTTTATGTGTTCCCATAAACTATAATTTATTATTCCAGGCAGTGTTAACCACGTCACTTTCTGCACCACCTATAGTCCAGTTATTTATGGTAAGCACTTGAATCTCAAAACTAGGCCATGGCTTTTGTCTTTGACGCTGGATGATGCTGCACTTCGCTTGGGTTATAATTAGCATTCCTACTGTTGATCATGGGTCACGCACGTAAAACGCTCCCCTAGCTGAAATTGGACATTCACCTTCCAAGGTTTTTTTTTTTTTTTTTTTTGTGTGTGTGTGTGCCAATTTACCACCACAATGTGCGCCCCGCGTAACTGACAGCCAGCGCGTGGTGGAGCGAGTGATGTGAGTCGTCACAGAGACAAGGGACGAGGTGTCGCGTGAGGGGGGAGAGGGCCTGTGGGGTGGGTGGCTGGGTGTCATAGTGCGGGTTTCACCACCACCACCGCCACTGAGGACCACCCCGGCTGTGAACAGGAGCGGTGCGTAATGGATCTGCTTCTAAAACTGCGTATTAAAACTATACAGGTGGGGAAAAAAGGTGCGTTGACAGATTTGGACAACACCCCCTCCTCTGTGCTGTTTATATAGGCTGCCTGTACCCCCCACTCCCCCACCCCCACCCCTCTCCTTCCCTCTCTCCCGCAGACTCCACCGTGGCGCAGTTTACTATTACATGACACGCTCTCAATCAAGTCTATACTGCAATCTCTCCGGAACCCGCCCTCAATCGAACCAGCCTTGCGCGTCTCCAGACACGACATGGCACCAAAAAAAAAAAAAAAAAACATACATTGTTTAGCCTAAATGTTGTGTTTTTGGCTCAAACGTGATCGAAAAGTGTGTTTTTGGCACGCGTCGCTCGTCATCCACGCACATCTCCCCATTTTTATGCGACAACACCTCACAAATAGCCCTTTTTTTACATAACAAGCAGTGTTTGGGCTCCTCTGCGGTATAGCTGTGTCGCCTCCACACAAACCGCTTGCCATTACGCGCAGAAAGTAAAACAAAAAACAAAAACAAAAACAAAAAAACGTCGAGCGCTATCCGAGGTGCTGTACGCTGAAAACGCCCACAGTGAAGATGCGGCATTGTAGCGCAGGGTATCCATCCTCCTCTCCTTTGAGGTTTAGCACCGGGAGGTCACGCACTGCCTTCGCCACCTTCCTTTTCCGCATTGAACCATCGTTAAAACATCCCCCATTCAACCCGTAAAGCTCGTGAATCCAAAGGCAAGCGTCCCCAACTCCAACAAATCACGTTTACCCCAGAATAAACCACGCGTATGCCGCATCCAAAGCGTGCAAATAAGCGCCCCAAAAATGGAAAGATCGTGTCTTACCTGTGGCTGTCGTGGGAGTCCCGCAGTCACGGCGGCAAGGGGAAGCGCTCGTATCTCGTAGCTTTTTTTTGTTTTGTTTTAGCGTTAGCCTCTTGTCTGTATGTGAGCGGGATGCTGCAAAGGCACTGTGCGTCGCCTGGTTCCTTCTCCTGCTCTTCTTCAATGGAGGAGGGAGGGAGGAGGAGGGAGAGAGGAGGGAGGGAGGGGGGCAGTGCAGCGCTCCTCAAAGATGGCCGACACTTTTGACGTCAGCAGCAGCTTTTAATAGATATCTGTCAGAAACAGAAAGGGACAGAGAGAGAGAGAAAGAGAGAGAGAGCGGGGGCTTCAGAAAGTCTGCGCAGTCGGGGCAAGAACAACACAACATCTGAATACTTCAGGTGTGTTCTCCCAGCCCTCTACAGCCATGCCACATAGACAGTGGAGTGTGTGGGTTATTCATAAAGAAAACCTTTTCAATGATGTGTTAATGCCAGCTGCTGGTTCACAGTGCAGCAGGATTATGCTCTGTCAACGATCTGGATAAAACCTAATTTAGGCCACTCATGACAGAATGAAGTAGGCTACTTTACTGCTATCTGCTGCCTAAGTACTCAAAATAGTGTACAATAAACAGCAGCTTTACCGCATACATTGGGTGGGTTTTTGCAGTGCTGGTCCTACACATTTAGGGACCCTAAGCAAGATAGGATTGGGGGCCCAGCCTCTCAACACAGTATACCCAAAACCTTAAAACACAGACATTTTTTCAAGCACAACGATAATGAAGGCTTTCATTTTTGACTTGCAAACTTGCGAACTAACTCAACCCAAGAAGAACCCCAGAAAAACAGGCAGTGAAATGCCTTAATTGCATTGGCCCCCTGTTTCAGATTAACTCTAAAAAATGACCTATAGACAAAAATAAATAAATCTAACAGATTTGCCAAATCAGTCGAATATGTAGATAATGCTAAAGAATGAGGGCCCTCTAATGCCTGTGGAGCTCTATGCTGTTGCTTACTTTGCCTAAAGGAAGGGTCCTGGCTTCCAGTGGTAAACATTTGAATCGTGGAGGAACTCTTGACAAGGGAATACAAGTAGAAATAGAGGTTGGTCTGGCTTCCAAAATCTTCATATACAAAGTCAAATTTTGTTGTCTCATTTTTTTTAACAGTCAGCAATAGCAATCAGCTGTGGGTGAGTTTAGCCCTGCATTCACATGGTTTTAGTATTTAAATGGTCCTATATTATGCAAACTCAACTTTTCTGAGCTTTTTCCCATGTTAATGTGTTGTTCCCTCATCAAAAACATACTTGGAGTTGGTATTGTTTCATTCATGCCTGTTTGAGTAATCCTCTATTCTCTGGCATTGAGTTTCTGAGGTCTCACAATGCTTGGTTCCACAAACCCCCACCCACTCCAGGAAGCACTGACCAAGCCCTATACATCCAGTCTGCTCTCATTCATTTATCTAAAAAAACAATGTACAGCTCTGTTTCTATAGCCTGGTGAGCCAGACTCTCCTGTTTGCTTTTCACAAGCAGGACAGTCTGGTTCCCCTCTCAGGGCGGATCATTTCTCTGGTTCAATTTGGAAATGGCCAGTCACATCCATTTATCTGCAGCACGTCTTACAAAAGGGGAAGAGCTAACTAAGGTAGCGCTAGCTACTGAGCTAATTTAATAACTTCTCTGACCTGATTAACTGTGTTTATAGCTTTTCTTCATCACCTGTTGGTTCTGCTGAAGTCCACAATATTATCCAGTCCTCTGTGGGATTTTTGTGTTCATCTTGTTCCCATTTTAACAACAGTTAAGTCTCGTTGACATCCAAGGTAACAAACATATTAAAAAAACTCAACTTTTTCAACAAATCTTTGTACAACTGGAATCTGCTGCTGTCCCCATTCAGAAATAAGTACAGAGCTGCTCAGAATATGCCCCATTCTGGCAGCTCTTTTTCTCTGTTTATGTTCAAGAGTGCAGGTCCCTTTACCCATT
Source organism: Bostrychus sinensis (assembly GCA_020698575.1). Lineage (NCBI taxonomy): Eukaryota > Metazoa > Chordata > Actinopteri > Gobiiformes > Eleotridae > Bostrychus > Bostrychus sinensis. The sequence continues at coordinate 6,551,258 of CM036257.1, read as the reverse complement.
TTTTTATGGAACCAGTAGAACACTTATTAAAACATTTTAAAACGATAAATAAAAGCATGATATATGATTTGTGTCTTGTCACACCTCTATTAAGTACTCATCTGGATGTCACGTATATATTTGTGTATAATAAAAAAATGGGGATTGTATGATTGGTTCTGGTCAGAGAGGCCCTAGGTGCAGTATGGCTGCCACATCCCTGTCAGTCTGTCCCAGGGCAGCTGTGGCTATAGAAGTAGCTTATCACCCTTGAGTATGACTGATGAGTGAATTGCATTAATTGTAAAGCAACTTTTGAGTGTCTAGAATAGTGCTACATAAGACCAATGCGTTAATGTTATTATAGTGATTATAGATAGAAAACTATAGGCCTATATGACATTATATTTGTGTACTGTATGCACATTATTTGTTATTCTTCCAAAATAGCATTAAACATTCATTTTTACACATAGAGGATTCAGTTACTTTGTTGCTTACCTACCACTACTTTACATACCTGTATTAGTGGCCTGTACCGCTGCCTCTATGCTCTTTACAGACCCAGACTGTAGCTGACCACACATCAGTGGAACCATCATCCATCTCATTTCTGTCATTCTATAGAGTACAGCGTTATAGCCCGATCTCCCTCAGGACCGATCGGCCATGTTGATCCCTGGGCCTGGGTGTATTGTCATTCATAACACAACATAAGGAACCTGCAGGACACACATGAAGAGGCTCATAAACAGACAGCAGCATCAGCAGAATCCAACAACACAACAGCACACTGCAAATGAGGCCGGCTCCAAATAGAACCGGCTCTCCGGGGACTGTTTACACCACAGGGAGAAGAAGACAGCAACAGCATTTTAGTTTTCATTTAGGCATGGATGTTTTGTGCTGAGCTGGATACTAATGGTCTCTTATGAACAAAAATGACTATCATGAAAGCAGTGCATTTTTACAACATAGTGTATAATCAGTACCAAACATTAATACCACCAACCTCCAAAAGGGGAGGATTAGCTTTTTAATTTAAACGTCAAAGTCTTTTGAAATAGTTTTGAACATCTCTAGATTAGTATTTCACATTTTATAATTTTGGGAAGTTTTGCATTCAATTTGCTAAAAATGTTTGGATGCCTGTCCCTTTAAGGCCTTCTCACGCTCTGCTAGCCACGCCCACTTCACACTGTCAGCTCAAGCCAGCATAGCAAACAACTAACCCTTCCACTGACAAAAGCCCTCTACAGGCAGTGTTGCCTCATCTTTATTTGAGTTCACATAAATCTAAAGTTTATTGAAACTACAAAGTACAAGTTTTTTTTGTTGTTGTTGTTGTTGTTGTTTTTTTTTATTTCACTGCAAAACCTCCCATTACCCTCTGGTTGCAATGCCTCCGAAGTCAAACTATGACTAATTTAGTTAAAGGTTCTATATTACAGGTTATATATTATAATATATTAATATTATATTTTTAAGACTTTTTGATATAATTTTGGACACCCATTGGTGGAAGAAGTACATTTTTTTTATTTAAGTAAAAGAACACATAAAGGAGCAAAATGTAAAAAAAGTAAATGTAAAAATATCACTTGAATTGTTCTACTTAAGTAAAAGTATAAACGTACTTACTTTCAAATGTACGTGTGAGTAAAATGTAAAAGTATTTCACATATATTAAAAAACTAATGAATCTGTTAAATGTAATGTGCTGAAAACTAATTAACCGGTGCAACAGAAGAGACTGTAGGTGAAGTTTTTCTGTAGAGTACTACTTTACTCCATCTTTTATACTAATGTACCTTGTCTACAGTGATGAGACAGCAAAAACTAATGATTTTAAATCAAACTCAAAATACTTTTTGTTTCAAACAAATTCCAAAAAAGTAGTAGAGTAAAACATAAAGATACTTGCTCTAAAATATGGTGAAGTGAAAGTAAATGTACCCCTTGTAAAATTTACTCAAGTACAGATATATGAAAATTGTACTTGAGCAAAGTAACTACATACTTTAACTTTGTTATATTCCACTACTGTGTACATCTTTGCATTAGTATTTTATAACTTAAAATAATGTGTATGTATGAAAAACCTCTTCTTTTGGGGAGCTGTTACTTTGACTTTGACTTTTGCAGAGAACATTCAGAGAGCCATGAGACTGAGCGTTTTCAGCTTTTCTTTGGAATAAGTGTAAATATACAAGATGGGGCTTAGCTGCTCCATAAAGACTATTCTGGTCTGAGCTCATGCTGTTGAATGAGCCGCCCTAACGCTGCGCGTCAGTCAGCAGCCTGTTACGGTCGAGCCACAAGTCAATCAAGCCTTAACAAATGTACACAGGCAGCGATGGTATTTTATGCATAAATGTGGACAGTTGGAAAACTATGTCCTCCTGTATGTCTCTGTGTCTTTATTAGGTAAAATATAAACTCTCTCTCTCTCTGTCTCTGTCTCTCTCTCTCTCTCTCTCTCTCTCTCTCTCTCTCTCTCTCTATATATATATATATATATATATATATATATATATATATATATATATATATATATTTATATATATATCCAGCATTTGTTCATGTATTTGTTGAAAAGAAGGCAACAGATCAACTCTTCAATTGTTTGTTTTCCCCCATGGAAATCAGAAGTGACAATGGCCACTGTTGCCGGCTGTATCTATTAGGCATGCTAAATAGCCATCTTTAAAAACACTCTGCAAAGTCAAAGTAACTTATGCCATTTTCCATAAATATACAATATTTTAAAAGAACATGAAATACTGATGCAAAGTTAAGCAAAATTATTTCAAAGAGCCTGAAAAAAAAAAGTATCATATGTTCTATTTAAGTAATAGGATATTTCAGAAAATGTACACAAAAACTGTATTAAGTAAATGCCATGCGTAAACATGAAGTAAAAAAAAAAAAAAAAAATCACATGGGGACTTGTTCTTGCCAGATGCCATGCCTGATGAGCTTCCCAATGCAACAATCTACATTTATCCAGGCTTGGGACCAGCACATATTGTGGCTAGAGTGTTTAGCTCCACATCAGGAACTCAAATTCCTGACCTCCCACACCAAAGGCAGCTGGACTAAACACTTCCCTAAGCTCATTATTGGACTAAATCATAACAATAATAATAATATTAATAATGCTTTAACTTTCCTATAACTAATCCACTCTGGGCCACTTTGCAGACCACTGTAAAAGTGGTTTTAGCTGATGAACAGTAGATTACTGATGAAGATATATGTAATGTAGGTACATGTTTGAAATACTGAGCCAAAGCCCCCTCCTCTTTTCTTTTTCCTCGATCCAGCACTCTCTCCGTGGCACTGTTACAAATGTGTCTCCGAGCGCTCTGAAGAGAACCCGTCTGCTAAATTAATGATAATCATAACTCTGCATGAAAAATCCATTTGAGAGAGAGGTTAGGAGCGCAGACTGGGGTGTGTGTGTGTGTGTGTGTGTGTGTGTGTGTGTGTGTGTGTGTGTGTGTGTGTGGGTGTGTGTGTGGGTGGGTGGGTTCGGGTGAACGTGCGTCTCTATGGGACTGCCGTGTGCATGTGGAGAAATTGGGCATAATGAAACTACAGGTCCCCCGGTCATTCACTCTCCTCTAAAATAATATCACAGAGAGCAGAACCAAGTGAATTAGGAATGGAAGCAGAATGAGGGGATTGTTTGGGCGACTGTAAGAGAAAATGTGCTGTATAGAGGTTTGGATTTCCTATGGAGGCCCAGAGGGATCACAGCACCATGATTATTCATTTATTTTGGCTAATGTTTCAAATCACTGTTGGCGTTGGAGAGCCACTTCAAAACTAAATGGAATGGAGGCAAGGAAGTATGCTGATTTTTTGGCAGTATATATTATCAAGGAACAACGTGCCAAGGCCATCAAATTAATTCATTTATCTTATTTCTGTTAAGGGAATGTGGGTGACTAGACTAGGTTGGGTTAGACCCTAGACGGTGGCCAGCAGGGCTGACATAGCTAGGCCAGGAACCAGACCCATGGTAAAAAATGGTAAAAAATATCACATGGAGATATTTTTGCTACCTTTTTTACTATTATTTTTGATTAGTCTATACCTTTGGTGATTACGAGTTCAAAATCATTTGTTCCAACACGGCTCTGTTTGGTCCCAGGACTCCAAAAAACACTTTTGGGACATGACTCAGACGGAACAAAGAATGCTGCTGATGATGAGGAACATTGTGACACTGTGTCATTGGTATTACTGTCTCATATCTAAATAGAAGCTCAAGATGTGCTTTGTATCTTAAACAGGTTTCATGCTATAACAGAAAATATGTGCTATATCCCCAGACTGAGGTTCAGAATTCTCATTTGTTAGCACATAGAATGCTATAAAGAATTTTCATGAGACCATTCTACAAGAAAATTACAGATTCCAAGAAAAAAAAATCTCACTTAACTTTCTTGGATTTGCTTCAAACTCAGCAAAGCCATTCTCCACAAACCAAATATTATGCAAGTAAAATTTGTAGCTTGTATCTTTTTAGTTTAAGAGATATACACAGACAGACAACCATTCACTCTCACATTCACTCACCAGGAGCTACACACACATGCCTTTGGAAGCCACGTGATGGATCGATCTCTCCTTTATGGTGAGGCAAGAGCACTAACCACTCTGCCACTCTGCCTCACAAGCAGAGCTGGCCCGTGACAATATAGGCAAATGCTAAGGGTGGAAAATGACTGACCAACCGCTACAGCGCGCAGTCAGGGATGTATCCTGTTGACATGAGACTGGTCAATCACAGTAAATACAACTGACAAGACATCATGGACGCTAGGAGTAGTTTTGAGCACTTAAATGTGTTCACCAAAACTATATTTGTAGAGATATGATCATTGATAACTCACTGAAATAAAAAGTGCAGTAATATACAACACAATCTGAAACAAAGTGTCACGGTGGAGATGCACAGCTTATTTCCCCCAATATCTTAGCTGTATTATAGTAAAAACAACATAAAACAGACGTCCTGACAGTTTTTTGTTTGTTTGTTTGTTTGTTTCCTGTAGTGTTTGTTTTGTAGTGTGGAGTCTCTCTCCACAACTCAGTGTAATCAGACTCAAGACTCATAGACTGTGTGACTGTGAGCTGGAGCAGGGGTGGAGAAGAGCAGACTCAGAGACTGGGGCTCCACAGAGCACTGGGGAACCACTAAAGGAGAAGCTTGTGATTGGTCAGATATTTAAACAAAAACAAGTTTATTGCCCAAATATGCTACAGTTTGTGTAAGAGAAACAGTTCATGTTTAGATGCAGGAGATGTTTAAATAATGAATGTTTTGTTTTGGAGAAAATCATCAATTGAAATCATATTTTTATTACAACCAGCTAAAACGGGCGCCAATAGAGCTAGATCCAACTCTGCTCCAGAGGGTATACAATTATTTTATATAAAAGATATTTTCAGAATTTTGTTTAATGGCCCTTAAAGGTCATTATGCCAATACCTACAGAGTCAGGCCATGAGTCAGGGGTGGATTTTACCCTGCAGCCAACTGGATTGGTGTTCATTTATGTCAGGCAGGTCGCCTGTCCTCTTCCCCAAAACAGTAGCGGAACAGTATCCGCTGTAGGGAGGTGTGAAGGATAGGGCTGGATATTCTTAAGAACCCCATAATTTGATTTGATTCAAATCGTTTAGGTTGCAATTCAATTCAATATTGATTTAAATGCCTCAATATTGATTCAGTACTAAGTAAATACAGAAATAAGTAAGTACCCAATATTTTTAAATACTAATGTGTGCAATATTTCTAAAGGTTAAGAACAAACTGACCCCAACATGTTTTCGTGTCATGGTTTGTCTGTGAATCTGTATTTACTATGTGAAAAAGGAAAGGTGTACGAGACACACAGACAAGATTTTCACTGCTAATATGATCGAAATAATTAAATAACCCTATTCTGTAATAACTGGACGACAAATCTACTTTAATAACACAATAATGAATATATATATATATATATATATATATATATATATATATATATATATATATATATATATATATATATATATATATATTGCTGGATGACTCAGCATGACTCAGACTCTCTTTTGTGAGTTGTGCAGTGTACACTGCTCAATTTTGGTTCTGGTTAATCCCATTTTAACCCTATCTATGCAGACAATAAGAATTTGAAATAATTACTCCTTTATACTGAGGAGGTTATCCGCCATCTGAACCAGGCTTTGTGTCTCTGTATTGTAGGAATCTTCCCTTTGGTCTTTGTTTTCTGCAGCTCATTGTCCACACTGATTAAGTCTAACACCAGCTGGTAGACATTGTCTGGACGGGGATACAGAACTCAAAAAATGTCAGTGTTTACTCTGTTAATCAAAAATATACAAAGAGCAACACCTTGTAATAACTGTGGGTTTGTAAGCTTTAGCACTGTGTTTGCTAATCTTGTCAGGGAGATCACAGTTCACGGCCTTTGAGAAAGCACAGGTCCTATAACTACGTTGTATAGGTCCGGGCTATTCAGTTATATTTTCCTATGGGCCAAACTGTCAGGAGTTTATTGGCCTGTGGGACGGACATTCCCCTATACTGCTGGCTTTAGTGCCGCAAAGTGTTGCAAATTGCTGTGTGTACAGTTTAGTGGCTATTAAATGATTGACTTTGTTCATTATGTGTAAATGGGCAGAGGCAAAGTCCAACTTGACTGATGGGCCGGTTCAGGTTTCCGGGCCACCTGTTGAATAGCCCTGCTATTGCAATTGCTAGGTGTATTGGCCTGGCAATTTCATTTAATGCTATTGTGTTGTGTACAAGCCCAGCATAAAATAATCTTATGTATTCTGTAACTTTTTTCTGAGGTAGCCAATTCTGAACCACGTGCTAAAGTGCCAAAAAAAATAGGTAAATTGTAATGGATCATTTAACACTGTTTAGGCACTTTTTCACTAGGGGGAACAGTACAGGACATCTCAGTACAGGACACCTTGGAACAGGCAGCCCCAAAATCAGCTTGAGTGTCCATTACTCTGTGTCCAGGAGACTGGGGTCTGTTACAGAAGACACACAACAGCAACAAAAGTTGTGTTAATAAAAGAGATAAAAAGCATGTTTGAAGCAGACTTTAAAATATTAAGGCTGTGCCAATATTTAGTAAAAAGACGTGTGTGTGTCTGTCTGAGGCTGGAGCTAAAGCTGTATTAGCTTCAGTAAACAGGAGACTACTTCCAGTTTACTGCCAGCTTTCTGTGCATTAAATTCACTTTTCTGCACCCCTTTAACACATTTTAAAAACTGACCATATAACGACATGAGTTTAAATTGAGTTTAATCCGTTCTGAACAACAGATGTCATGTTCTGATTCTCAAAGTGAGAGCTGTACTTCGCTATATGGGAAAAAATTGTTGCTAATAAACGCTAGCTTTATTTTTTTTTTAAAGTGAGCACAACAGCTCGTCCTTTCTTGAAAAACGGCTGTTTGTCACAAGGACAAGTATACATTTGTTTAAAAAATAACAATTTCCCCTTATTTCTGTTCTTTGGCCTGTTGTTCTTGCCTGAGTGAGGATTCTCTCTCGTCCAATCAACTTGCAGCAGTGCCCACCTCTAACCATTCCAGACCGCAAAAGGGTGCCAAAAATAGAATGGCTTGTACAGCTTTTTGGGAACACCTCAGAACACTTTGGGAAGTGGAAACATCCCCAAACCAACCTGTCCTACCCCGTTCTGTCCTAGTGGAAAAGCGCCTTATGACACAGCAGTGAGTGTAATAATTTTTAGATGACAGAAAAACGTTTTGTTACTGCCTGTGTAGAGAACAATATTGAGTGGCTCAGTATTAGAAACTTAGTAGCATTTAGCTTATACCAGCTAAAGACTTCATGCAAATAAGAGTAAGGACCCCAAGCTCTAGGATGGTTGCTTTACCTAATGTATAATGCATTTCTTATTGATATCCATCCACCTTTTATAGCTTATCTGAGGCCGAGTTGCTCTTGATGTGGAGAAACAGTGGCTCTACTCTGAGCTCCTCACCCCTTCTGTAAGGGAGCACTCAACCACCCTGCCAAGGAAACTCATTTTGGCTGCTTGTATCTTTTCCTTTCAGTCATGACTATAGGTGGGAGTAGGAACATATGCTTCGTCATTCAGCTCAGCTCCTTCTTCTCCACAACAGACCTGATTACTGCAGACCAAGATACTTCAATTCCTCCACTTGAGGTAGGAACAAGCCACCCTTTTCCAGTCGAGAACCATGCCCTAGGACTTGGAGGTGCTGTTTCTCATCCCAGCCCTTTCAGACTTCACAAACTGCCCCAGTACATGCTAAAGGTCCTGGGTTCATGAAGCCAACAGGACATCATCTGCAAAAACCAGCAATGGTATCCTGTGGTCCCCAAACTGGACCACCTCCGAGCCCTGGCTGCACCTAGAAATTCTGCCATGAACAGATTATGTCCATGGTGTTCCCTGCCCGAGGCCCATAGTCACAGGGATTGGCTCTGGTTGGAATAAGCAGAAGAAAGTGAATAATAGATATTTAAGTAAATAATGGAGGCAAAAAGGCATTCTACAGTAATTTAGTGACTTGGCATCTTTAAACAACATCTTGCAAAGAATTGGATCTTGCTCACAGACCCACTAAAATATTTTTTTTATCTGTTGTAATTTGTAAACTGGCATGGCTAATAGCTAACACTTAAAACCTAACATTCCAGGAAGCCCTCTGAAGTTGTTGTTAGCAGGCAGGTGTGTGTTTTGTGGCTGTACGACTTGGCTTTAGCGGTGCTTTATCTCACGGTCAGAGAGCAACACACAGACAGAGGAGGAGAAGATTAGCCCGAGCTTTATCGGGTTTCCAGCAGACAGACCGCTGCACTCTGATCTCCTGTCCACTCCTCCTGACTGATTTGTGTCTTAATTAAACTTCAGAGGCAGGAGGGAGGCCGAGGGCACAGAGGAGCAGAGGAGGATGAGGCTGTGAACGAGTGACAAAGCACAAACACAACAGAAGATAGAATAGAAGAGAGGAGAAGAGGTGTGAGAGATCCGGCAAGATATGAAGGGCCAGGAGGACAGATGGAGATAGAAGGGAACAAAGGCTGGATTACTCCTTACTAAGAATGATAATCCGGCAAAAAACATTGGTCACTGATTAGCTTGTGTGAATGTCCGTAAGCCCACGTTTGTCCCGTTGTTACAGCTGGTGTTCACACTGATGCCATGGTTCAGACCAATGCCCTTTGTTTTTAAATATAGTGAAGTAAAAAGCAGGTTTATATAATGTTACCTGGCAAAAGTGTATGCAGTTCCATTAAATGTTTTTTACATAGCCCAGTATCACAACAATAGTTGCCTCAAAGGGTTTCACAAACAGTTAATCAAACATAAACACACAGACATAAGACACAATCAAATATAAACAATAACTACACTAAACTAAACAGACCCAGGACATCCCTGTCCTTAGGTCCTCCTTCTCAGAAAGGAAAAACTCCTAAAAACCCAGCTGTATGTAATCCACAGATCTATCTGGGAGTGCACGCATTATTTGGTGGCGATTGGCTGAAGTGCTAACTTGTGCCTGTTCTGTTTTAGCCAATCACAGCAACAATGCTACTGCACAAACAAAGCTATGCTGCCTCCAATAGCAAAATAAGATTGTGGGGTGTGGTACAAGGACACTGTCACGCATGCCTGAGTGTCAAATTTGTGTCAAAGTTTGTTTGGACATGTCATTTTTTCTGATGTTAAATTGATTAAATGTTGTAGGATAGATTTAGCAGTTTTTGTTCATGTTGAGCAGCATTTACACTCATGTATTTTAGCTTCAACACTCAAAGTGCTTGTTGCTAAAGGTATATCATAGACATACTGTATATCTGGACAATTTTTGCATTTTTTTTAGAAAATGCCAATTTTAGGTCAAGGACTTGTTCAGATGCACCTGCTACATCACAGTAGTGTGAGTCAGAAGACTGAAGGCTTCAATTTCAGCATCTACATGTGAATTTGCATTGCACACACAATGCTTATTAATTACAGTGTCTCTTACAGAAGCACTTGCCTTTACTGCTCCAGTACACAACATTCACCATTGCAAACTATTTAAAGACTATGAAGTGTGCTGGCAAAGCTTTTGGTGAAGGTTTTGCAGTTCACCTGCAGATATAAAAGTTTTTTCTGTGTTTTAAAGGTACTGGAAGCAGCATATGTGCTCTACTGGTCTGAAAACAGCACTGCAGCCTAAATCAAAACAATGGTCTGTGGGTTACCAGTCTTTCCTCTTTTGTGATTGGACAATTGGAAATTCAGGGTTTTAGAACCAAAACAAAAAGTGTAAACATACAACAACAACTTGGCCATTATGTAAAATATTTTTTATTGTGAATAAATCAGCTGTACTATTCACTATATCAGTATAATTAATATTTGATTTAAACATGTTTACCTCATATATTTGGACACATGTGGGTAATTTTTATGGAATATAAAAAACATATCCTGCTCATAGTGCCTTTAAAGTGAAAGCGACTGTTCTCATTATCTAATTCTGACACATTTTTTTCTATTTGATAAGCATCTATGATAAAGGGTTATATTAAATTGTGCTCTTAAAATAATAGAATAAATAAAATTAAGAAAATCTGCCCTGCATATTGACACCTAATTTATTGGCCATTGGCTGATCTGAGTGGCACTGACATCAGCCATATAAAAACCTACAATGGTCAACCTGGTTTTTGCTGTTCACAAACCTAAAACTCGCTCACACACAACACTAATGCCACACCATAGTTAAAACACCACCAGCTGTTTGGATTTCAAACAGGTAACAAGATGGATTTTTTTGTTCGTGATTTTGTAATCTCAGAAACTCTTGAAAGAATCTATCTTGTGCAGTGTGCATAACGGAGCCATTATTTTCTTCTTTGGCTAATGAATTACCAAAACAAATTCAGCAATGAGAGTTACCCACAGCCTGATTTGGGAATGCTGGCAGTGTAGGAGGGAGAGCTGGATGAGAGATGAAGGCAGTGAGGTTGTGGACAGTTCTGTGGAGGATGGGGATGGGGTGGGTTCTGCAGCAGAGGCAGCCGTACAGTGACTCAGCACAAAAACTGTCTCTACCTCAGCCTCACGCCCTCTCTCTACCAAAAAAAAAAAAAACAAGAAACAAAACACAAACACAGACTTCTCTCTCAAACACACACTTCCTGTCTCCAATAGAGCATTAGGCTCTGACTCGTCACCACAGCATCATCTCATCACTGTGTCCAAATGTTCCAAATGTTCCATCTCATTAGGCTGTGCACGGCCTCATTCAGTAAGTACAAAAGAATGCTTATGGATATACAATTCATTATAGAAAACACCATGCATTTCTTCGCTTTTAAGTGGATGAATGGATTTAGTCCTGACCCTAGTTATGAATTTATTTAATCAGCCAAAGATAAAAAACGGAAATTACTACTGCTTTGTATCTTTTGTTTGTTATTGCCAGAAGCCAACAATAAATTAAATGTATATGGCATAAACAAAGAATTTTTAACAGAGAGGGAACTAGAGTAGGGAGAGAATTTTTTGACCAATCATACACTCAGTGGAGGTGTACTGAGACACAATCTTTCACCAGTTAATAATGTTTTTAAACCTAAACACAAAGAGGGTAGGTTATAGAGCTATAGCGTATGTTCAGCCTCCCCCACTCATATGAACACAGGCCATCTCAGCTGGCCATTAGTCACCTTATAATTAACAACCAGAATTACCTCAGAAGTCTCTTGGGTGAGAGACAAACTATATCTAGATGCCTTCTTTAATACGTTTGTATTATGCGGCAGAGTGGTTAGTGCTGTCGCCTCACAGCAAGGAGGCTGTGAGATTGATCTTTGGGCTGGACGTCATGCTATCTCTCCGGATTGAGTGTGGATCTGCTCCTTGTGTTACTGAGGTTTCTCGTCGCATCCCACTGTCCACAGACATGCATGGGTTAGGGCAGACTCACACCAAAAGCCACACGAACAACCAAGGCTCATAAGTACTAGGATAGCCTCCAGTCCCTGCGATCCCTAACGGGAATAACCAGAATAAGATGAATGAATGTTTACAGTAGAGCTTACTAGCATGTAACTACAATAACTTGCTAACGTTAATATGCCCTCCCATAACATATGCTGTATGATCCTATAGGCAGAACCAACAGTTCAACTAACAAAAGTTTGACTTTGACATTTTGTTAAAACATTGATGACAATGTTCTTTCTGTCCTGACTTTGGTTCAACATGGTCTTCAATACAACTACTAGCTATGTCAACAGTTATACATATATAGGACCGCACAAATTATCACTAAGCAATATCCTTATCGCAAGAATCTAAATACAGTATATCACAATAACACTATGGTCTTCCATCTGACAGAGATTTACATTGCCAGAATAATTTTCCTACCAGAGCCTTAAATAAATGTGTTGTGACTAAATAAGAATGTTTAAAAGATCCAGTTTTAGTGGTAATTTACTTAATTTAGTCAAAATTTTGCCTTGTTTTATTCCTTGTTTAGTCTGTGTTAAGTTTTGATTTTGATGCTGTTTTGACTTGTGAATACAGGGCAGGGCTCGCAAAATTGAACCTAATCTAATAGCCTTTTGGGCAGGCAGTCTTCAGATTTTAGTTGCCCGAAAAGAAATGAAGTAGCCCAAATAAAGGATTTGTTAAAATGGTATGCCTACTTCATTAGACTTTAATACATTTTAATTGAAGGGTGGGTTTTAAAACTAGGTGTGACTGGGCCTTTTTAAAAGCTATGGATCATCAGTCACAAGGCTGTTTTCCCAATCTAAAAACAGGGCCGCTAATGTTTATGAGTCCTCTTATCGCTCTTGTTGGCTGTCCAAACTCGTTACGCGCAGTTGGATTTTTTCAGACATTTTTCAGTCTCTTGCCCTCTCTATTGTCAGCCATTTTTAGTTTAGAGTCCACCAAAATAGTTCTGCCATTTAGTGAGAAAGTTAATGAAAATTTAGCATCTGCTCTGCTCAGGGATTAAACCATTCTCTTGCAGGTAACGGTCCGGTCCACACGAATGATTGACAGGTTGTGGACAACAGCACAATGTATTCCACGTTTTTTACAGATGTTTAAATATTTCTTTACAGTTTTTAGGATAGCCTGTCAGACAGGGACAGTCAAACTTTGATAGCTCAAGTGAAAAAAGTAATTGCCCCTGGATGTCAGGCTAGCAATTTTGCAAGCCTTGCAGGGACTTACATTTTTGTTTTAAGTGTATTTAATGCACTATGTCACAATAGTAGCTAAAATTTTAAAAAATCGCTAAATATCGTTACTGCAATATTCAACAGTTATCAAATATCGCATGTTTTTCCCATCTCGTGCAGCTGTACTATATATTCAATATTTTTGTTACTAAAATATGATGCAGAAATATTTGGCTTGTCCTTACAGTGTCTCTAAGTGCACACACCTGAGTGAAGACATGTTTGAGGAATGTCCTGGGCCGCTGGGACAGTGATACTCAGTCCGATAATGAAGTATTGATAGAGCCAGAGTGAGTGGAGACAGTGATAAGTGTGGGGCTGAGGCTGCTGTATCTGACGGTGACGACAGCAGTCACACAGAGCATTGATCTGTTCCACTCACAGCTCCTGTCTCTGCTCTTTGAGACTTCAGATATTCATTTCCTCTGTACACGCCCCTCCTCTGATCTGCCCTGCCCATGTGCCACTGCCTTCTTATTATTCCTTCTTCTGGTGAAAAAAACAGAAATTAAAAAGTGGTTTCTGACCATTCAGAGTGAAAGAAGACAAAGAATTACAAGGGTAAGGTGCAACATAAGGTTATGTAATGCCTGGCAAATGCTAAATGCTAAATGATAAAAAAACATACATCTTCCTCTTCTTTTTGTCTGTTCCCTTAAGACACAGTGAATAAATAAATAATAAATAATAAATCTGCCTTAATCCAACCCTTTGCTCTCAATCCTATTCTCTCACTTTATGTCCACTTTCAGTACATCCATACATCTTCTCTTTGGTCTTCCTCTAGACCTCCTCCCTGGCATCTCTAACTTCAGCCAAACAATCTCAATCTGGAAAACTTCATCTCCAAAACATGTACAGAAGCGTATTGTGTTCAGTTGAAAAAAAAAAAAAAGGTTTATAATAAGAATAATAAGAATAAGAAAACCTTTATTAGTCCCTCAGTGGGGAAATTGCATTGTTGGAACAGCATAAGTACAGTTAGCAGTAGCACACAGTGATATCACACAAGAGGACAAAGTGTATCAGAGACCAGTCTGGCCAAAGATAATTAACTAAAAAACTAAACTACAAGCAGAGCTAAATAAACTAAATTAGAATATAAGCAATTAAATACACTATAATAAATATGTACAGTATATAGTCTGACAGAGTATGGATATTCAAAGTACCATAAGTAAAGAGTGTGCATAAATAGATTGTTCTGTTTTTTCAAGAAAAGTTCTGCTTTTACGAGAAAAAAAATCTTGTTTTTATTAGTAAAATGATTTTCTTTTTGCATGAGAAAAGTTTTGTTTTTATGAGTAAAATAATTTTTTTCATGAGAGTTATTTTTATGAGTCAATGGCGCAGTTCATTGTGAACGCACCTATTCAGAGCCATAATGCTCATAAAAATAAAACTTCTCTCATAAAAAAAAAAAAACAGAAACCATTTTACACATAAAAACAGAACTTTTCTTGTAAAAACAGAAAATAATTTTACTCATAAAAACAGGAATTCTTTCTCTTGTAAAAACAGAACTCGTTTTACTCATAACAAGTGAACGCAATACACTTCCGTAAATATGAGCTGTCCCTCTGATGTACTCATTCCTAATTCTATCCATCCTGGTGTCTCCCAAAGAGAACCTCAACAGCTCTGCTCCGCTACCTCCAGCTCTGCCTCCTGTCTGTTCCTCTCTACCACCATATTATCTTTTCATGTGTATTCTGCTTTATTGATTGAGCTAATCCATGCAGTGAGGTCATATAAGGTAAGACAATGCAGTGTAACAGGCTGTAACGAGGTGGGACTGTGGGGGGAAGGAAGTAACCAACAGGCTGAAGGAAGTGAAGAGGAAATGCATGAACAGAAGTTGCGAGGGTGCACTGGCCCAGAACCTAACCTAGCTCCAGGCAAACTCACAGGACGTGGCACAGAGCGCCAACCGACTTGGATCAAAATGTGCACATTTCACAGCGAACACGTGTTTGTACTCTGTGTGTGGATTGTAAAAGTTTTGTTGTGATCTTGGAACAGCTGAGATTAGCTCGTTGTTTACTCCAGCTGAAAAGCCCAATAAGCAGCAAAAAGTGAATGTGCTCAAATCTTAATTGGGTAGTTCATTATTTTAAATACGTAATCAAATGTATAATAAGTTGAGATACTTGTCCTTCCTTTTTGCATCATCAGTCATTCCATCTCTGCATTAGTTTAGATTCTCAATAATTACCCCCTTTCCATTCACAACCCGCCTCCACCCTAGCTCCTACTCTAGCTACATAATATCTCTGTTTCACAAAGCAGGTTGAAGTAACTCCAACCCTTAACTCAGAGTTATCCTTCTCAGACCGGGGAAAATCTGAGTTTTCTGTTTCAGAAAACAGGTTTGGAGTTTAGTTAGACAACTCTGAGTTTATTCACCTTGAGTTTAACAAAAGGGAGAAGCCATTATCAATGGAGCCAAGAAAATAGGATTGGCCATGGCAACAGTAAACCAGCGGAGGTGGCCATTTTAGGAAAAGGATCTCATGTAACTATGGAGAGGTTATACTCGCTTTATCATTAAAGGAGTGATATAGAGCACAGGTTATAGTTTAATTAATGATTAGCTGGACACAAATACAAGAACACGCTACACTATTAATATTGTACTTGCATTATAAAGTAAGCATAAAAACTACTTTTCAGTTCATTAAAGTTCATTAAAGTAATATTGCATGCTGCCTCTTTTTCTAATCTCAACAAATTTAATAACTTAACATTTTAGAGATTTTAATATAGTGCATTTAAATCTAACTGAAGTGTTTTTGTAAACTTGGCATTGGTCAAATTAGATGTGAGAATTAAGACTGCAAAAACAAAAACAAAATCAAATCAAAAATTGACTTGATAAAAGTTGATAAATTATTGTGTAAAGTCCATTTATAAATGTTAACTATACATATATATATAAATGTTATAAAAGCTAAATCATGACTCTTTAAACTCTTATCAGTCCTTTTTTCAAGTGTTCCCAGAATTCCCCTGAATGAGGAAGTAAACTGTCCAATCAGAGCACCATTGATATTAGTTGTCAGAAGCCAGTTTGTTAGTAGCCTCTTTAATCAGTGCAAATGTTTCCTCAGCTTTCAATGTGGTTTGGTGCTTTTTAGAAAATCTGGATTTATACTGGAACTTACAGTAAAACACATATTTTCTCAGATAGAAGGATTGAGCCTTTAGCCCATAGATTTTATCCATGACTTTGTTTATTTTCCCCCCAAGTTAGTTTTCTTATTGGTTCTAAGTTCATCCAGCTCCACTGTGTATCCATCCCTGTCCCCCCTCTAAGATTAAACTCAAATTCCAGGTTAATTTTGAAAAGAGGGGATACTGGGTGAGCAAGCCATACCTTGTTTTTTCCCAAAGCAGCCAAGTGTTTTTAGCATTGCACAGAAGAGATGTCCCAATCAACTTTTTTTTTAGCTTTCGATCCTGAATATTTAATGTTTTGTTTTAACCAATCTAAGTCCAGATATTGATCCATTTTGTATTATTATTTTCAGATTTTTTTCACAACACCTACCATGTTGTATAGCTATATTTTTATGCTAAATGTCTGTACAAAACAGAAGCAAAGCAGCAGCAGTGTGCATTACTCTCACAGTGATATCAGTGTCTTTTAGTGTTAGCCCTCCCTGCTTCTAAATTATAATTTATACTTCATAGTAAGCCTGTTAAAAAACGCTATAAGCTCCAGAGCACATGGCTAATTAGCAGCAAGTATGTAACTTAGCTCTGCTGCTGCTTTACATTTAACTGCGCCGCTCTTTTTTTTTTTAACTGTTGTCACATGTAAACAAAGGCATTACAGAGGTATAATCTCTTCTTTCTTTGTGATTATTAGTGTTTTAGCGTCTGTAGAGTCTCCACAGTCAGTATTTAAGCTGCTCCAGGCATTAGCAGTAGCATTAGCCACAACACAGTGGACAGCTGCAGCTCTTGGAGGCTATTTCCACTGAAGCTGATTATTTGATAAAGCCTCTTTTTGACATTGTCCAAAATTAAAAACACAAATAAGTCAAATTAGTATTATTATTTTTTTGCCCAGCCCTACTGCAGACATGTTGCGGTGGTTTGTGTTTTGGTTTGCAGCAGATGCAAAACACAAGCTCGGCAAGTGACAGTAATATGTAATCACTCTATGTGTTACTGCTCCTGTTTTTCTGCCCTGTGTCATTTAATTAAATTCAACTTTATTACTCTCCAAGGAGATGTTTGGTTTTGTTGTTAGGATACATTCATTCAAGGCTTTATCATGACACAGGTGTCCTGTCCATTTGCAGCTCACGGATCTGTGGCGCTATCTAGTTTTGAAAAGCCAAAAGCAGGGGATGGTCCAAGATGTTCAGGGACTGTTTACACAACAACGCTGGCCAAGAAAACACAACAGTCATGCCGCCCATGATATGCATTTACACAAAAATGCTGAAGTGTGGAAAAAAAACTATACTGTACCCGTATTTGTCCAGCAAACAGCGTGGTGGGCCCCGCAAATGCTCGACACCACACAGAGAGTAAACAACAGAACAAATTTACGGTGGTTCAAGTCTACAACTTCCCTAATAGGTCTTGTGGTTTTCTGGAAGAATTCTCATAAAGTCTTCAGTAAATGTCAGTACTTATACAGATAGTACTGACAGTTACGGGACTAAATAAGAATGTATGAGACATTAAAGCCTTATCTTTTGTGATGTTGGGTCAGCTGACATGCACTCGGCAGACAGCCAATCACTGTTCAGATTGGAGCTGTTATGCCATCGTTTTCATAGTTTTACATGAGAGTGGAGCTGAAACAGTTCTTGGTTGTATATCGCACAATACCACAATACTACAATACCACAACTCCCTGTGAACTTCTCTCTGTCTGCTCTTTTAATTGTAACAGTTATGACCATAGAGAAAAAAAAAAAGCAAACCTCAAAAACCTGTAAATATGCAAAAACTATTGAAACCATATACTAAGTCTAAGCTAGAGCTTCAGAATTATTTCTGAGAAAGTGGACCTGAATGAACTGGCTGTAGTGACTCGACTATGACAAATGCGTACTGTTCTCAACAAAAAGCCTCTCCACTCTCAACAAAAGCAGCCATTTTACCAAACAATGAGCCCTGCTGCTCTCTACACAGTCCCACAAAAACAAACAGCCGGTAGAGCCACTAATAGACCATCCACTTTTAGCTCCAGGTCTAAATTAAATTAGTTGAACACGTCATTTCCCAGTGGAGACTCTGGAGTGGTCTGAACACACTTCTTTAAACTCGGCCTCTCTCAGCTGCACCTGTCTCCAGCAGAACATACATCTCTTAGACCTCCACGTGAACTAGAAAAAATTATTTGTGAAACTGTGTCGCTGCTCTTTTTTAGGTCTAGTATCGTCAGTGATTCTATTTATGGATATTTTTTCCCATTTTTAGTAGCCTAACGCCCCATGCCTTGACTACTGATGACCAAACTGATTAAG
Source organism: Bostrychus sinensis (assembly GCA_020698575.1). Taxonomy (NCBI): domain Eukaryota; kingdom Metazoa; phylum Chordata; class Actinopteri; order Gobiiformes; family Eleotridae; genus Bostrychus; species Bostrychus sinensis. Next base: position 6,532,490 of record CM036257.1, on the reverse strand, counting down.
TTGGAATTCAACAGCACTAGAAATGAATATGCTCTTGCTAATGAGGAATAAAAAAGGAATTTATTTTTGGAACATAGAAAAACGGTGGCCATGAAGTCTATTTAGTACTGTTGTGCAATGAAAACTCTCACACTAAACTGACACAAAGTAGAGCTACTCATTTAATAGTTTTAATTAGCCTTAGTAAGTAATTAGGAATAGAACTGAGTGGCTTAAGATCATCTCTATGGTCACATAAACAGCTTCCACTTTGAAAGAGCTCTGAAAAGTCTGTTTATGGGGAGGCAGTAGCTCAGGAGGTCAGAGGTTTGATTCTTGCTCCCTCCAGTTCATACTGACATTGTGTCCTTGGGCAAGATACTTCACCCCCTTGTCTGTGTCTGTGGTAGGGCTGTGCAATTAATTGAATTCTGGTTGCAATATGATTTTGGCTCCTAAAGAAAAACTTAATAATGGAGGAAAGAACTATTAATTAAATTGTGTTGTGAATGACGAGCAAGCTTGCTCCGCCCTCCCAAAAACCTGCAGCATAGCTACTCGTGTCCACAGTGGCATTTGAAATATGCCGGGAGAAGAGAGCAGAAGCAGTAGGTGAGCAGATAAGGGTGAACAAATTCTGTTGTTTAGAATCAGTTTGGGTGTGTTTACCTACTCAAACTTATGCTAACCCACTGCCATGGTGAAAATAAAAAGAAAGTCCCTTGTTGTAAAAGAAAGATAGATCTACTTGTACTCTTGTCTTCATCCAGTCTTTGTCCAAAAGGTTAAATGGGTCATGAGCTGCAGGGTCTGTCTCTGTCTTTGAACGGCTCTACTCTTCGTCATGTGGTGTACACATTCACAGACAGACCTCTATAGACAGTGCACTCAGTAATTAAGATAAGCTTATTTTACAATCCGCTATGCATTTAAACAAACTCATCTCAGGACATTGTTATTATAACAGGCTATGTGGTTGTACTAGGCTATATGAGTAAAATAAATAACATTAATGATAAACTGTCCATGAATAATCATTTTAAATAATTGTGATTTCAGTTATAACCAAAATAATCATAATTATGATTATTTCCATAATCAAGTGTGTAGTGTGGTTGTGATCATGTGTTTGTGTGTTGTGTGGTATGGCCACCACGTCTCTGTTAATCTGCTCCAAGGCAGCTGTGGCTATGGAGGCTGCTCACTGCCACCAGTGTGTGACTGTGAAGTAAATGAATAATAAACTAATGTAAAGTGCTTTGAGCATCTAAGCCAGGAGTCTGCAACCTCTGGATCCAAAGAGCCAATTGTTGACAAAAATACTAAATTTTTATCTGAAAAGAGCCGCAATCAAATAGTACAAAAATTGCTTTGCTTATAATTGAAATATAATAGTCCTATGACCTATGGATGGTTATTAATTATGGCGTACTGCATTTAATACTCAGGTCATTAATTATCTTTTAATAGGCCACTAAACAGCAGTGTAATACTGTATAATGGAGCCATGCATATTCAAAGAACTGGAGTTACATCCAGTAATGATTTCTCAGAGCTGTGTATTTATCTCATGGGTTTTCACGTCTAATCAGCCTGTGCGTGCAATCAAGGGGCCAGTTAGGGCTAAAAATGTGCTTTATTATAAGTATAAGTCCATAGCCAACTGTGGAAAACAGGGGGAAAGTTGTATTTTGACAGATGATGTAGATTCAGGTTGTTTCAAAGACATGCACTTGGCTACATATTTATCAATTGACCTTATGGTCTATAAATCCAATCAGTTTTTATTGTATGTATGGTCCATGGAAAAGAAATGTAATGGGTGCATCAAACAAACAAGTCCTTGTGGTATGACCCTTGACACCCATGTTAAAAACTGTTGGTAAAAATCCTCTTCCAGTATTGTTACACATGACAAAAGCAAACACAAGTTCAACCCCTACAACTGCACCAAAGCCATACCTATTTTCCCATTTTCTTATCTCAGAAAACAGTGCTTTCAGTTTTCCAAGCTCAATTAACTTCATCAGTCCATGCTCTGGGAGACTTCTTCACATGCCTTTAATGAACAGTCCGTTCACAATACTTTAGGCAGTGCTCATTAGAGCTACACCATCTACTCACTCAAAGATATTACAGAGAGTGTGATTTTTATGACCAAAGACACATGACCCACTTAAAGTCAACAGCTTACTCATGCATGAAATTCAATTAGGGCTTTAAATAGAGTCTGTAGTATCCATGTTTAGGTCTGTTAAAATTACTATTCTGTGAACAGCCATAACTCCTTTTTTGTGTAGCAGCCTTTACAACCTACTTTTTAATGGAAATCTGACCAATATTTTGTTTTAAATTGATCTCTGGGGACCATTGGGCTCATTCTTGACACAAAGAATCAGCTATAGCTTGTTGTTTGATGTCAATTCCTGGAAAAGCTGATTGCTAGTTCAAAATCTAGGCACTGTCAATAAGCTAACAATATTAATATTATGCTTTTAGTCATATTTTTAAACCAATCTTGTGTACATAAGATTGGTTTAAAAAACTCAAGGATGACGTGGGTGGCAAATCTGCAAATCTCAGATAAAAAGATAATCATTTAAGTAAAGAAAATGAAATAAAACAACAAAGCTGAAAGTCTAACAAGAGCCAAATAGAGCCTTCTGCAGCAGAAAATTAGGCCTACTGTTGATATTTTCAGCTTCATTAATAATTTATTTATTTATTTATTTATTGGTTTATTTTACAGGGACAATGTACATTCATTAACATTTCTGTAAATGCACCAGAGTTAGCCAACTGGCTATTTTTCATCTGCAGTGCCTGGACAGTTGTTAAAAAGTCATCAAGTCAAACAAGATACAAATACATCACATTAGAATAAACATTTCATAAAACTGTAGAGTCTATATACATAAAATTCATTGAAAGGACATATAAACAAACAAGATGGCAGTGGAGGGGGCAGTCTGGACAGCGGATATTAGTGTTGGCATGTCTGATTGTCTATGAACCAGTTTTTTAAATAAATTTTGAACATGTTGTATGTGGCCATTTCCCTAATGCTCACAGGGACAGAGTTCCACTCATGAGCAGCTCTGACTGAAAATGACAGTTGACCAAATACACTTGTCCTGAGTGGAACAATGCAGTCACCTCTTGCTGCACCCCTTGTATGCCGATATGAAGCTGTTCTTTTAGTTACAAACAGTCCAAGTGGAGGAGAAAACAGTCCAGTAGTAATTTTAAACATTAAACACAAATTGGTAAATAAACCATGTTTTCCCAACTCAAAAGCTTGTATTTCTGTAAAATTGTACAATGATGGTAACACAATGGTTTTCTGTCCAGTATCTTTATGGTTCGCTTATACAGAGACTCTATTGGGTTTAAAGTAGAGGAGTTTGCAAGGGACCAGGTAGTTAAACAGTATTTAATGTGTGACAATACCATAGCGTGCATGAAGACTTTTGCTGCCTGTACTGATAATTGCTGCCTTATAAAGCGAAAATTGGAAAGGCTATACCTGACTTCTGTCACACACTCTCTTTATCTGTTTTTTAAATGTTAGTTTGTTGTCAAGCCAAATACCAAGATATTTATACTCTGATACAACCTTCAGTCTCTCTCCTGTCACAAAGACTTCAGGCTCCCCACTATGATTGGTTGATCTTGTAAAGAGCATGGCTACAGGTTTGGATACATTAAGCTGTAAGCAATTTTGATTCAACCATGTTGTAACATGAATCATAGATTGTGTAAGTTCATCACAAACTTGTTTTATATTGTTACCATATGTGTATAAGACTGTATCATCAGCATACATTTGAATAAAGATGTTTGGGATAGCTCAAGAGAAGGCGACAGATGATTACAGATTCTGACAGACTGTGTCTGATTTGACAAGTATGATTCGATCCATCAGGAGGAGAGTTCCTGCCTCAAGTGGAGGAGTTTAAGTATCTCGGGGTCTTGTTCACGAGTGAGGGAAGGATGGAGCATGAGATCGACAGACGGATCGGTGCAGCGTCTGCAGTAATGCGGTCGTTGTATCGGTCTGTTGTGGTGAAGAAAGAGCTGAGTCGAAAGGCGAAGCTCTCGATTTACCGGTCGGATCTACGTTCCTACTCTCACCTATGGTCATGAGCTTTGGGTCATGACCGAAAGGACAAGATCCCGGATACAAGCGGCCGAAATGAGTTTCCTCCGCAGGGTGGCTGGGCGCTCCCTTAGAGATAGGGTGAGGAGCTCGGTTACCCGGGAGGAGCTCGGAGTAGAGCCGCTGCTCCTCCACATTGAGAGGAGCCAGCTGAGGTGGCTTGGGCATCTGTTCCGTATGCCTCCTGGACGCCTCCCTGGGGAGGTGTTCCGGGCATGTCCCACCGGGAGGAGGCCCCGGGGAAGACCTAGAACGTGCTGGAGGGACTATGTAGCCTGAGAAATTGACTGATTGATGACTTTGGTTATTGGGCTGGTTAAGTATGAAGCAAGTTCTTTTAACATAAGGGCATCAGTAGTAAATATATCCTTTGTTCGAGATGGTTTTAGAGACGAGATAGCTTGGGAGACTTCAGACTCGGAAATGTTCCTAAAAGTAAAAGCTTGCTCAGAGGAGACAACTGGAAAAAAATTAAGGAAATATTAGGTGAAAAACACTGAGCTATAGTTTCCACGGAATCTATAAAAGAATAATTGAAGGCAACAGCAACATCCTGCACATTTTTTGTATTTTTTTCATTTATTTTAATTTCTAACAACTTATTTCTTTTAGATTGTTTTCCTGTCAGTTTATGGAGCTGGTTCCAGATAGCTTTAGTATTTCCATTTGCATTTTCTATTAATGTCAGAAGAAATTCACTTTAGCTGTCCTTATCTTTTTAACCACCTTATTTCTTAGTGTTACAAACATATTTTTTGTAGTTGCTGTCCTTGATTTAATTGCATTTTTTAATGCTAGATCATGCTCCTTCATTAGATTTATTATATCCAAATGAATCCATGGTACTCAATTTTTGTTGCTTTTGTGTTTAATCCTTACACTAAAATCTTTAATTTTTCTTTCTAGAGTTGTTATGAATATTTCACTGTCTTTTTCACAGTCCTTTTCCAGTAGTAGTTGGTTCCAATCTATCTGTTGTACAGCATTTTTAAAGGTGTTCTGTTTATTCTTTGGGATTCTAACAAACTCCTGCGGACTGACACAGGAGCGGAGTCTCTTTTTAGTGAGTTTTCTCGCAACAAGTGTCAAGCTGTGGTCAGAAAGGCCAGTTGACACATTTAAAGATTTTAAAATTCTCTCTGGTCTGTTACTAAAAATTAAATCAATTTGTGTTCTAGTTGAAGCAGTTATTCTTGTAGGTCCTTCAATTACTTGGAAGAGATCAAATTTATCTGCAATTTTTTAAATATTTTTCCTGCAGGATGTGTCTCCTAGCTGATGTGAAAATCCCCCATGATAATAATTTCTTTATTTAAGTTACATTCTTTTAGAACGATAGATTACAACAACTGAAAAAAACATTTGTGGTGACAGAACAATGACCTAGACACTCCAGATTGTGGTTGCTTGACCATTCAATTTCATGACACTGTATGGTGTCTTTAATATAGATCATCACACTATCACCCTTTCTACCTTCTCTGTCTTTTCTGTACATATTATAACTAAGGCTGCTCCGATCGATCGGCCGCCGATCATGATCGGCCGATCATGGCTAAAAATAGAGTGATCGGTGATCGGTAAAATGGGCCGATCAGAAGGGCCGATCAAATTACAATAAACACGTGAGGCTCTCACATTTACTGTCCTGCAACTCTGGTTTGATTAAAGAGCAGTAGCGTTATTTTAGCAGTGTTTTTAAGTTAAGCCCTGGTTATAACTGACACAAACCTGCCCTGGAGGCGCTGCTTTGTGTCCCCGCTGTGTCCCCGCCTGCTTTAGGAGCGCACGGGACAGAACCGAGGCGCAGCAGTGCGTGTATTTGCAAACACCAACGTAAATAGAGCTACAGCTAACCCGCTAACAGTTACGTTAAAAGGATTAAGAAAGTTCGGAGTCTGCCTGTGTCTTGTTGGCGCGGAGAAAACTGTGCGTTTTGTGGCTTAAACTGCACCAAATGGCTGCTAATGGAAAGAGAAAGTAAAAAGGCAGCCCATGTGTCCGTGTGTCTGAGAGGAGCACCTTTCATCGTTGTCTTCTCTGCTCTCTTTGCACGTTTTCTTCATTCAGACGTTGTCAAAACTGGCTGCAGGAGCTGTCTGCTCTTTAGTCCACTGTGTTTCAACCTGGTTTGGCTGCGCGTTACGCGGACACAGGCGCTGCACCCGCGGACTCGCATTAAAGGAACCAATTAAGAACAGCTGATTTTTACATCAGCGGAGCATTCAAACAAAGCCACACAGACACTGAGCACACATTAAAGACCAATAATGCAACAAAACCTCTTCTAAAACAAAAATAAGTAGAATTTTGTTGTTCTTTTATATTTACAAAGGCTACAGTATTTTTCAAATGGAACTAATAATAGCCTGCATACAATACATTATTACATTGAAGACCACGTGATAGGTATCGGCCATGATCGGTATCGGCCGATCACAGCAGAGGCTGATCGGTTGCTTTAGTATTCCATATGATTCTAGAGTGACTGACTGTCCAAAAGAATGCCCACTTCCTGTGTTCGATATTCCCGGATTGATCTTTTTCCTGTTTATTTTTTCTGTTGCCCCGACAACCCGAGGACTCCTAGAGTTAGTAATTACCAAAGTTTGTTGCGTGGTTGATCCATTGTACTTCTCGTTGTACTTAAAGGACTTTGAGCACGCACTCCACCGTCAAATCCAAAACTTTATCCTCTGTCTCAGTGGACAAACACGAGCTCAAGCATTAAATGTGATTATTATTTTTAAACTGACAGGTACACAGTAGGCCTATAATCCCTAATCCCAAAGATTTAGCTCACTATCGCATAAAACAGAACAAGCTGTTGATCATTATAGTTTTACACACTCGCTGCCTGTGTGCGAGGCTGCAGCAGTAACAGTGGAGAGGTTTTTCTGGGGCTACATGCAGCAAAATGAAAAGTGGAGTGGTGGTAACTGGAAGGAAATACAGACCACTGACACGCATGTATTTTATTGCGATCAAATACAATAAAAAGAGCTAAACATGAAGAGTTCAGTCACTCCTTAAACTCAGTCTGTAGCACAGAGCAATAAAATGTTTAGGTAAATATGTTAAAACAGAGAAGGAGCAAACTCGTGAAAAGCCCAAACTCCTGAATAAAACCTGGCCTGGACCAGATCTAACCATGCTGAAATGTTTAGGCTCAACTCAGCGAGCTTCACCAGAAATCTCGCTTCATAGTATAGCCCTCTGAGACATCTTCTTTGTTTAATTGTTTATTTGCTTATTTCTATTCCTGCTGAGCTCTTTGAGACAGCGATATTGGGTCATTTAAGTAACAGTGAACTGAACTGTTTACCATCCTCCATCAGCATTCTTTATGTCATCATAATACTATCTCTGCAAACAAGCTTTTGGTCCAAGCAGCACAATACTCTTTCTTACAATGGTATGTCTAATTCTAAATACAAAAGGTGGTTTCCCCCAGAAATGCACATTTTCTAAGGCAGAAATCCTTAGACACAAATGACAAATGAGCTCCAATACAAACCTACTGCCTTACACGTGTCAGGACCGAGACACAGACAGATAAACTGAGGGAAGGTATTCATAAAGTACAGATTTAACCTTTACTGGCCCTGTAGGGATAGATCTAACTTAGATCCATCCATCAACTCAACAGCAGCAGCAGCAGCAGCAGAAGTGTGGAGCTCCAGAGCAGAGCTGAGGACCTTCTCCAGATCTCAGGCTCATTCAGGAGCACTGAGTCGTTAAACCACCTGATCTACTCCATGTGTTTCTGATTGGACAAGGAAACCAAGCATGCACAGCCAATATAAGAAAAATAAGAGGAGAGGCAAACTTCACACAGAAAGACCTTGTGAGCAAGTCAAATGTGCCTGTAGGCCATCTGTGTGCAGTGTAATGCTGAAATTTGCTACGTTTAATATTCCCTATGATGCCATTAAGATGATTCAAAATACAAACAAAATTTGGTTTAATGAATGCATGTTTAAGTAATGCTGTATGCTGAGCACATCTTAAGTGCTCCTGCTGTTTCTAAAGCCCATACACCCTCACTGGACTTGTTCTGTTAATTTCAGAGGATAAATTGCCATCACTATGAAATAGTCAGCTCATTTATCTGCTAGCATCATGTTGCTAATAGCTGTACTTAATACCCTTTTTATGCTCTTTAATGTGTTTAAATTCCCGTCATTATGAACCAGTAAGCTAATTTTTCTGTTAGCATCATATTGCTAAGAGCTGTGCTAAATAGCCTTTTCATGATCTTAAATGCACTTAAAATCCTGTCACTGGCCACACTGCAATGTCCATTTCCCACCATTGCCAGCAGGGGACGACAGTCCAGGTCTAAACCAGTCTCTAACTTGAACTGCAAAAGACTCCTGATACCACCATGAGAAGGCTGTGTACCACCACCGGTACCAGCACCACAGCTTGAGAACCACTGTGGTAGACTATGGGTGGTTAACATGACACACAATTTTCTTGTTATCAATTGAAAAGTTTTGTTAAATTATGTTTTTTCTTATGTTTAGTGAATATTTTATAATAAAAATTCAAAATGGCCAAATTGTAATGAATGTCCTGACAGAAAAAGTCATGCCGCAGTACATTGTTAAAATGTAAAAATAACATTTACATTACAGTCACATTTAAAATTATGAATTGCTTACGAAAAGCTGTCTTTACACTGATTTATATTTGAAATAATTATTTAATATTCTTTGTATTTAACTTAAAAACTGTGTCACACCACAGGACAAACATCAACTACCCATATGCGTTGATTCTTCAGAGAATTGAAGCATCTGGCTTTAAACCCAAAATACACATCTGACATGGCCACATAATTGATCTCTCTACACCTGCCTCTTTCATCCCTCCGTCTTTCCTTCCAATTCAATAAAACCCTCGACCCCTCCCACCATCCTCCTCCTCCTCCTCCTCCTCCTCCACTGTACCTCCTCCCTCCTCCTCATCCTCACACACCCCATCCCAAGGATCCTTCCCTTTGGTTTTAATCTCACTCTCCCTGCCTCATCCTTCCCCCTCCACTCTCCCCTCCCTCAGTGTATTCTCAATGCACCAGGCGTTTCCCAATAGGGGTCGCTGAGGTCACGCATTTCCTCAGCCAATCACACGTCTACTTTTGTCGTGCTTCGTTTGCTTAGTTATGTTCCATTTCCCACTTACTTCAGAATACTTCATATAAAGTACACAGTGGTAGTACTTGCATCTTTGTCAGGGCTACTCACAAGGCATGCAAATCTCTCACCTCAGCAAAAGGAATGCTGGATGGAGGGCGCCTGTGTCTTGCACCTGCCTGTTGCTATGGAAACTGGGTATCCTCTCTGCGTCACCTGTGCCCATGTTTGGTCGTGTTTCCTCCTGCTCCTTCCTCGCCTTCAGCTTCACTCACACTCTCTCTCGTGGTAATGTGGAGCCGGTGTCTCTCGCTCTACTCTAAGCTGAAACGCAAACAAACAGAAACATGACACAGACCACAGACAGGCTGAGGACAGAATAGAGGGATTTACTGACAGACAAAGCACCTTTCATGTTGCACTACAATAAAGACTAAAAACAATAGCTGAGCAGAAAACCACATGCTGCTTTTAGACAAATATAATGTTAAAGAGCTGTGTGCTTTATCAAACAAAAATACAGGATTAATATTAAAAGTGTACAGTGATGAAGTGTAATCATATTGTCCTAAAATTACACAGAAAAATAGACAGTTAAAGCTTTATAGATCCTACTGGAAAAGAACCATTTTAGTTCCATTACATCAGGGGTGTCCAAACCATGGCCCAGGGACCAAATGCAACCCGCAGACAACAAAATGTTATATAACCTGGACTCATTCATCAGAGAGCACTTTAAAACCCTCTCTTCAAAAAAGTATTGAAAAATCTGGACAGGAAGCCAATTCATTTTCATTATAGTAATAGCCTAAGTAAGTATAATATTTTAGACTTTGACAGTTATCAGACGTCTTTGGATATTTGCTTCGTTTTTGAGATTTTGAATGGGCTTGCCCCTCCACAATAAAGGGATTTTATACATAAAAAAATAACAATAGAGTAAACATGGTCTTTTAATTGCTATGTTACTATTGTTTACTGTAAATGAGCTCTTTTGTTCGGTGTACTATGTCTACATGTGTGATGTTATGTGTTTGTGTTATGTGAGTTTTTATACTATCTGCCTTAAGACAACTGATGAAATGGAGCTATTGTGCTGATTCCAGCATATTTACATTGATGCTCACTGCTTATTTGTTGATTTATGTGCACTTCCTAATTCAAATAAATTCAATTCAAAATTCAATTCTCAGTTGGCCCATAACTTCTCAGTTATTATATATTTGTTAGTCATTTTTAGACATCAGTTGCTCCATAACAAGCACTTGAGTTTTGTGTGTTAACCCAGCATTAAGGAAGAAAAAATAATTCAGCTATGTGCCAGTCCTAAGCTCAGACAAATGTGGGGTTGGGGAAAGACATCTCAGGTAAAACCTATTACAAAGTTCTCATGATAAAGATTCCCCGAGGAGAACCCTGAAGGAAACACTGCAGCTAAAAGGAACTTTCATTTACAGTGAGTCAAATTATGTACGCCATCTCTAGTGAGTGGCCCTTTTCAATAAAAAAGGTTTGGACATCACTGCGTTGCATCTATGTTCCCACAAATGCCTAGCAAGGACAAAATATGAGCTCTGATGCATTGGTTTTTCAAACACTCTCTTGTTTTCTTTCACACACCACTGATTGACACATTTATCGTCAAAGCAAAGAAGAGGCAGTTCTTGTAGAGTTTGTAAGCTTAGGCTTGAATTACATTAGATATATCTATGAATATTAGAATCTCTTCACAGTGAGATGATTTATTATATTTGACAACATTTAACAGTTTCACATTTTAAACATTTGTCACTGTGATTCAAAGCAGGACGCTGCTTGTGGAAAGGTGGGAGGCAAGAGGCAGCTGAGTTTCAGCGTGTAACGTTCCTGATCAAAACATAACATACGTAACTGATCCAATCAGCTGTCAGTGCATGTGTTGACAGGACAACTTTTTTCATCATGCATGCAGCATTTGTAGTCCATGCAGCAGAGTATGGACTGCTGTAACCACAAATAAAGTTGAAATGGTGATTACATTTAGACAATTTATTAGTGTTTAAATGGCTCCACAATGGACTCACAACTTGGACTTGAGACTTGGTAATAATGACTTGACTTGGATGTTTCTTTTGATGACTCGGACTTGATTCTGACTTGTTTTAATGATGTGGACTTGAACTCCGGAGGAATTGATGACTCGACTCAGACTAGTCCAATGTAACTTGGACTTAGGCTCAAACTCAAACAATGAGGAGTCAAGAGTGAATTGAACTCGACAAATGGTGACAGTACAACAGTAATCTTGTGTTTTTGAGGGGGTCGACTGCAGTTGCTCTCCACCAACTGTGGCCACAGTCCAGATTACCGTTACCAGCACACAGGTTACGTCAGAGCAAGTCAGCATCAAGTCAGACAAGATCAATTGGTGCCAACTGGATCTGCGTCTGGCTCTTATCTCAAACGCAAGTACCTTCTACTGCAGGCAACTTTATTATTGCTAGCTAGCTATTGAAGGTTTTTGACAAATATTTGACAAATTTTGACAAATTTTGAGTAAAGAAATTATAGACACACAACTCCTTCAGCTGATACAGTCACATCTTATTATTATCTGGGTCAACGCATGCACATTATATGGCATGTTTCTATTAGCCAGTTAAACTGTACTATGTTCTGTGTTGTATACAAATGTGTTCTTTTAAGTCTCATTCATTTGTATTGTAGTGGAAGACTGGAGAAGAGAGGAGTAACCTATCTATGATCTATGGAGCCTTTGGATGCATATGTTGTTGATATTAAGCTATAGAAATGAGACAGAAATAAATTACATTGAATAATTGAAAGAGAACCTGCACGATATTATTCTTGAAAACCTTGAGCTCTGTTCACTCAAGTAACTACAGCTAGAGTAGGACTTTTTTTTTAATACATAATATTGTTCTTCCTCCACAATAATCAGAGTTTTAATTAACACGTTCCTAACAATTCTGTTTACAGAATAGCAGATGCTGAGGCAGCTAACAAAGGGAACTTGGCTAACTTTGCTACCATCAGGACTCTGACACAGTTGCACTCAGAGGATAGGGACAAAGACAAATAGCCCAAACTCCAGAGACACTGTCAGCCAGAAAGAAGCAGCCACTGTGTTATTAGCTGGGAGTACAGAGGCTCACTGCAGTGCACTCCTGACCGGGCTGACCCCCACTCCCCTCCTCTTTTTCCTCTCCTCTTCTCTCCTTTCTACTCTTTCCCTCTCCTTTTATCGATTGTGTGGTGCAGCAGCAGTATCACTAAACTCTCTGCAGTGCTCCTCCACTTTGGGAAACACCCCTTTTATTCTCCCTACTGCCACTTCCCCAAATCAGTTTTATCCTTCTGCCAAGTCCCTGCAACAACGACAGGACATCATGTTTACCGCTTCTCTTGGTACCTTTACATGCAAAAAATCAAGTTAATACCATCTTAGTCCGATTATAACTGGGATTTTATTGAATGGAAACCTAATCTGATTGGGGACAGTAACACAAATTTCTGTTAATCTGAGTAACACACCTGGATAATGCAAGTCATTGTTGCACTATTGCAGCACATTAATGTTTATGGTGTACTCAGGAAAAGGTTGGCCAAAGTACTAATGAAAGAGTTAAAAGTAAATAACATAAATATAAAGACAGCCATGCAAGACCTTCACTTGAGTTCCATTTCCATGGGCAGAACGATCACAGGCACAGTAACCAATCAGAGAAAGGAAGGGCGGGGCATATATAGTGCAACAATGGCCCAGATCTAAAACAAACATGATGCTTATGAAGAACTGTTACTATACAACACCAGAATATGCCATATTATTTGCAACTCTGTACTTATTTCTGAACGGGCACAGCAACAGAAGCCAGTTGTACAAAAACTTGTGGAAAAAGTTTGTTTGTGTGAATGTGACTGTTACATTGGACAGCAACTGGACTTTACTGTTGTTAAGATGGCAACAACACAATCCAAATCGATTATTAAAATAATCTTCAATTTATTTATTAATTGCTATTTGGGAAATTCATAGTTTCAGGAACAAGTCATGTGCATGTGTTTTATTAAAGAGCAGCAAAACCACAGAAATGATAAAAGAAAATGTAAGGTAAAATTTGGTGAAAAACTGTGATTGTTTTGTAGTACTATCGCAATTTTTTAAGGGGAACTATGAAACAGTAGTTTTTACCCATTTGTCACTGTTTGGTCATCACGCATTACATGCGCTTAGCTATCCAATTATTATTTAATTAATTGTAAAAACAAGTGACAGATAAATCTATTATCAAAATAATTAGTTGCAGCCCTGAACAAAACAAAGACAAAAATCCCAGAGAGGACTGAACAAGACCACAACCTTCAGCAGAACAGGTGATGAAGGAAAGCACCTAAACACCGTTAATCAGGTAAGAGAAGTTATTCAGTTTGCTTGGTTTTAGCCACACCATTTTGGTTATTTTTGATAGGAAATTGTCTTCCACTTTTGTAAGAGCTGCTGAAAATTAACGGCTGTGATAGGCCGGCAAGTCAGTTGGAAACGGCTCTCTGTGACTGAGGAACCAGACCCTCCTGCTTTCGAGAAGAAAGTACGAGGGGCTGGCTGGCCAGGCTACATTATTAGACTAAAGTACCCATATTTTGGTTACTCTGTTTGTTGGTTGTTTTGGCCTCTTGTACCATGAAAAGAAAAAGCTAGATTAGTGTAGCTTATAATATGTTTATGTGCTTATCGGAAGCTACAGGTTTGTTCTGGCAGTGTTGTGTTTATGGGGTGCATGGTTGCAGAGGGGTTAGCTATTCAGCAAATAGAGCATAAGTTCACTGTAAAAAATATGTGCATTTTAAGTGCCTATAGTGGCTGAATGTGAGTGGTTGTTTGTCTCTGTGTCTGCCTTGCGACTAACTGACCACGAGTGGCCCATAGTTGGCCCATAGTTGCTGTGATAGGCTTCAGCTAGCTGTGAATAAATGAATGTTTCGTTTATCAGCTGGCCACTGGACCATCTACTGCCGCATACAAAGAGCTGATTGCTCTGGACACAGCACTAGGGGCCCCCAAGGATCACCTCCGGGTGTGAAAAGTGGGGGTGAAGGGGGTATGTACAAACAACAACCCCTCTGGAAGATTTCAGGAGAGGGTTAGGGTGACGGTGTGTTTGTAAAGTGTCACCATTCATTGACTGAGTTTATGTTGTTGGAAGCCACCCCAGCAGCTATGGGCCTAAGGATGGGGTACATCATGGAAAATTGACAGTTAGTTACTAGACAAAGGTTACTATTTTTATATTTTTAAATGAGCTGAAGATTACAAAGTAAGTTAGCCAAGTGTATTCGCGAAGTTAATAATCATTTTGTGCTACAAACAAACCAAATTAGCATTATGCTGAATGATGTTAAATATCACATAAATGCAGTATATCCTGTTTTCTATTGTTCACTATTCTCCTGTCAGACAAATACAGAAGAGTCAGTCCAGTTAGAGGTCATAAAGGAGCTATAGTATTCATATCGTCGAACTAAGCCCTGGATCCAACTGTACTGATCGTACATCTGCCTTGATGCAGCTTGTCTGTTTGACTTTACAGCAGGTGATATCATAAGCAGCATATGAATATTCAAAGGTGTTTTGTGTCATTATTTTGTCTTGGCAAGAGCTGCTTTCCTGAGAGTGGCAAGCTGCAGCATCATTGGCATACAGAGAGCAGAACAATGAGAGCATGTGGTGGGCCGAGCGGAGAGGGAGATGAGGCTAATGGGAGCTATAATCACTGCTCAGGTTCTGCTGTTAGTTTTTGTTTCACACTAGTTATTACTCCAAGAAGCCTGGCTCCCACTCACTAACACTCAGAATGTTTCTATAACACAAAGTCCACATTTTAACAGTTATAACTCTGGCATCATTATGTTTAGCGAAGCAGTAATCTTAGTAAATGTAGAGCTTTGTTAGTTGACCGAAGGTATGCCCAGCACAGCAATTGATTGACTGAAATCAACCAAAGGAATTACCATATTAATTAGAAGATAAAACATTTACAAAAAAATGCATTTTTTAAAATGAGACTAGCTTTATTGATGCAAAGAGTGGATCCAACTAATCAACCAATAAAATTTTAGAGGCTGTCAGCACTGAGACAGTGGTTACAAAAATTATTCATCTCCCACCACGTCTGGGGCCGGGTCCCTCTCACTAGACACTTCCTTCCTTTTGGATATCCCAAGCCGTTCCAAGGCCAGCCACAAGACGTCGCTGTAAAGGTACTGCAGGGTGGCCACCAGAGGTTACATCAGTTCATTTTTATATATCTACACGAAGAACATAAAAAGAAATTAGAGCTTGAAATTAAATACAGTTACTTATTTAAAAATATCAGTTTGGAGCAATTTTTAGCCATCGGTGTCATTGTTTTTTTCATGTTTTTTTTGTTTTTGTTTTGTTTTTTATAGAAACCTATGGAAAAACACATGACAAACTTTTGAATATAGTAAAGTTTCATTGTTAGGAAGTCTGTGTGGGATTGTCTGATTTTCAATGCTCTTGATTTTGGGAAACGGCTAGCCTAGAGTGGATGAAGGTGACAGTAACAGGTGGATGTCCCGCTAAATGGTCATTGTTCATGGTGTATCCTGCCTTATGCACAGTTGCTGGCACCGGGTCCAGCTATACCCATGACCTCGAACAGAAATAAGCAGCAGAAGATACAGGAATAAGTGAGCATAGCAATGTGACATGCTGTAAGCTAACAGTAATTTAACGCCATTTTGTGAGTTGTAAGCAAGCTTTAATCTAACAATGGGAAGATTGCATGGAAATGTTGGATACAAGGCTTTTCTAAGAGATTTCAAGATTAAAAAGTTCTAATTTCTTTAATTGTATAAGTGTTTGATGTGTATGATGAGATGAAATACACAAACATCTCAACATCTAATCAATTGTGAATGCTGATCCATAAACCAAAGTACAGTCCTGTTTGTTATTACATGTTTATACAGCTTATGTAGGTCTATTTGTCCACTGTTGATATCATGCCATCAGCCATGCGTGAGTGGCAAGAGAATGTTCAAAAGTTGTCCTCACGTCGTCGCTCTGGCCTTTTACATAACATCAAGCTTGTATTATTTATGGCCTTATCTGAATGTAACGTCCATAATTTATGACTGCAGTTTCCTGCTTGAAGTTTGATTAAAATCTCCCTGTTGCATAAGAATCTGAGCAGTGCTGAGTGATGGGCCGCTGAGGAGGCCTTAATCAACCGGGAGACAGTATGTTAGAGAGAATAGAAGGGAGAGAGGAGGAGGAGGAGAGAGAGAGAGGGGAGGGAGATACTGCAGCAGAGAGCTCAGCCAAATCCACACACAACAAACTTTACTGGAACAGGGAACATACTGCTGTCTCACTCTTCATATTTTTTAATGGCGCATTAAATCTGCATGACAGTTCTATCAATAATTCAAGTGTAAGCAAGTTTTTCATGCATTTGAAGAAAACAGTTTCATCATCTGATGAATAATTTTGTAGTAGGAATCATCTGTAACAAACCTTGAAATGTCATCAAGACTTTATTAATAAGCCTTGCACAGAGAAAGTGGCTCTTTCAGCACAGTTTAAATCTAGCAACACAGAGAAAAAGCACATAATGACAAACAAATAAAGAAAAAGCAATGAGCATTGTGAATTAGCTTATCTTCAAAAGAACTGATGACTGCTGGGCTACAGGTGGACATCAAGGAAGTAGAAACTGCAATGTTGCCACCACTTTATCACTAGACTGAAGACAAATAGACCAAAATATTAAAAAAAATAACTGCCATTCGACTATAGGCAACTATAGGCATAAACAGACAGGCAATTCCATTCCCGGAGAAGCCACAGCAAATCACCTGCCGCCTGGCATGCAGTGCCAATACAACCCTCTCCATTTATCCGGGCATGGACCCACATAAAGAGTGCACTGGCTTAATAGGAATAATAATGCATCAGTCTTATATACTACTTTTCTGGACACTCAAAGTCGCTTTGCTGTTAGGTGCATAAAGCATTCGTCATTCCTCAGTCACACTCTGCACATACTACTGTACGCACAGCTGCCCTGGGACAGATTGACAGTGATATGACTGCCATTCCACCCCTACAGCCTCTCCGACTACTACCAAACACACAATCACACTGACACACTCAAACACCAGTGCCACACTGGAAGCAAGATGGGTGAAGTGTCTTGCCCAAGGACACACTGACAGTATGCAATGCTAGTAGTGGCGATCAATCCACCACCATTCTGGCTAGTGGCCAAACAGCTCTACCTACTGAGCTACTGTGACCCCCTGTGGACGGATTGCTATATTATTATTATTGTGTGAAAATGACACTGTCTGATACTTGTCGCACACAATCTTTGTTCGTCCCAGTTTGAGATCGCTTGTCTTTGATTACGTAACCATCACTGATTATGTAACTATCGTTTTTAAAATCGTGACATATAATTTTAACAAATGAAATGCTGCTGACAGCCAAAATCACTGTGAGTGTGAGTGACAGGGCCATCTAAAATAGACTAGTTTACTTAAGTGATTTGTAGATCAAATGAAATGATATGTCTAAGATTATAGTGTGCTCAGATCACTCGCATCTCAAAGCAAACTGCACAAAAATCTGTTCAGAATTAGGTTTGATTAATGTCAGTGTAGTTCATACATTTGTGCATATCTTAATGGGTTCTTCTTGAATGTGAATTTATTAATTGTGAATTGTGAATTGATTGTGAATTATTAATCCAAGAATTCAGGAACAGGGCCCTGTCAACATTTAAAGGAAAACTAGCTGATGATACCCACTTCAAGGTAATGCTAACAAACTATTTGATATACGTTATGTACATTGTTTTCAATTTTAAAGCTTTTTTTCAACAGCAAAGGGAAATTATTTATTCACTTCCATTTTGCAATGAACACTTTTTAGTCTCCTATTTTTACTGTATTTTTGATGAAGAAACTAATAAATGTTGCAGCTGTAATCTGTCCTCAGAGATATTTCTTGCTGTTGGTCTCTTTCCCAGGATTCACTGTGTTTATCCGAGCCAAGCCATGTCTCCTGTTTACCACCAAGCATTATTGGTCTCACTATGAAATTCAAATCAATATCCTCATCATAAAAGTCCCAGGCCCGCAGCAAATTGGAATCTATGGCTCGGAAAGCTAAAGAGATCTATAGCAGTGCCAAGCTGGGCTAATGAATGATGAATCACCCCAACAGGGACACTTCACTGAGTGTAACCTGCGATGGTCTCAG
The DNA here is from genome assembly GCA_020698575.1 of Bostrychus sinensis. Taxonomy (NCBI): domain Eukaryota; kingdom Metazoa; phylum Chordata; class Actinopteri; order Gobiiformes; family Eleotridae; genus Bostrychus; species Bostrychus sinensis. Next base: position 6,513,922 of record CM036257.1, on the reverse strand, counting down.
TAGAGTAACAAATTAATGCAAAACTACAGTGGAAGTAGAAGCACTCTAGTTCAGGGGTAAATGCTCTATCCATTCAACCTCAAAGCTATTATACACTGCCTGGCCAAAAAAAAAAAGTCGCCACCTGAAATGAACTAAGTAAATAGGTAAGAGTCCTCCCTGCAGTTGGTTAGGTCTAGGTTCAGCAACGTTATGTGCTCAAAGAATGAGTTCAGCTGACTACCTGAATATACTGAATGACCAGGTTACTCCATCAGTGGATTTGTTCCTCCCTGATGGCACAGGCTTATTCCTAGATTTTTGCTTAGTTAAAGCAGAACTCAGTAACTTTTTTACCTTATATAAACTGTTTCGAAGTCTGTGTGATGGTTAAATGAGTTGTTGTGGGGTAAATGAAGCGTGCGGCATCTCCCCTGGTGTCTCTGGGCTGAAAGTGACACTCACAACAGTGAGTGCCGTCGACCCGGAGTCACTGAAGTCTGCGGTCTCTGAGAAAGCGGCACATCCCAGTTAGCAAATCAACAGTGGTTTTATTTCTTGATTTTTGCTGTTCCAGAGCGGCCAAATGGAAGAAAAAACTTTGTACAGATACGCGGAAGGGAAAACGAAAGTAAAGACGAGCGAGGGGTCACACATGAGTCAACTGGGCTTGTGAGTATGTACAATAGTGCTTTACTCCGAACTGTAGGGGGAGCTTTATAGAGCAAAGAAAATGACCAGAGTTACTGAGTTCCGCTTTAAATGCAGGTGGTGACGTTTTTTTAGGCCAGGCAGTGTATATCACAATGTGTAGGTAAATGGTAAATCCACCAAACATATCTTGATCGACGGTGATCAGGATCCAGACTGCAAAAATAATCATTTGTTCCTATACTGAACCCTTGAGGGTGGTGTTAGTATCTTGCAATGGCTTTTGCTACATAATTGTTCAGTACAAAAATACACAATTCAGATGGTGTTCTGGATGCACGCCAAAAACAAATCATTTGTTCCCTGACTGATTTATAAATTTTCCTAAAAAAAATCTGAAAGCAAAATCTAACCATTACTTTTTGACTTACGCTAACGGACTACAGACCAAAAAACCTAAACTTGACAAAGGTATAATTCAACATTTAATATGAAACATAGATGAGTAGTAGACAAACATAAAAAAGCAGTAGTAATAATAAGACTTAAAATTTCAACTATAATAGACCATGCATGTAAGAGTAATTTGGCTGGGTACCATTAAACAATACCTTTGTGGTATCAATAGAAAAGTTACAATACTACTGGTATCGAAAAAAAAAAAAAATAATCGTCATCAAGATTCAATACCTAGTGGGAACTTTAATGTTCCTTTGCATGTATGAGTCAAATAAATAACAGAATTTTGCATCAAAAATTGCTCTTTTTTTCAATATATTATGTTTTATGATTGTAGAAAATGAATTAGTACACCATAGGTATCAGAAAAAGTGTTGCTGAGGTACCGGTGTAGTTTGAATTCTGTATTGAAAAAATCTGAACGGTACCCAGCCCTAGCAGGTAACAATGATTACAGAGAAGTTAGGAGGTAACAAAACAAACTGTGTCAATTTAAGATTAATAAAAAACATCTGCATAATGTTTTGTTTGTTTGTCCAAATCTAGTGAGATTCTAGAGTAAAATTCTTTAGTAAGCATTTGAGAAATTTCAGTTGAAGATGGCCAACGTCCTGTTTGCCAAATGGTGTAATATAATAACCATAATATTTTAACACTTTCTAAAAAAAAAAAAAAAAGAAAGATTTGGAACTAGTTTTTAGGTGATTTAGAGATGTTCTGGGAGTCAAAGTTATAATCCTTCTTAGAAAAAGAATATTAATTAGAAATACTTGAGAGTAACTAAATAAAAACTGAAAGAGGGGATCTAGTGACCCCTTGTGGCTGGAGTTAGTATCTATCTCACAATGATACAAAATTTTCCAGGACTCAGACCACGCTCTCCACACCAAAAACTCACAATTTCTTTGTCTATTGCTGACCTTTCCTAAAAAATGCAATCAAAATCTGACCATTACTTTTTGAGTTATCATGCTAACCAATAACTATAAAATATACATTTTATAAAGCTGTTGAGATTCCCCTTGTGGCTATAGGTCTATAGACAATGGCAAACAGTGTGGCAGTGTCAGTAATAAACTTTCATTCTTTTCTAGCCTTTTATATACTGTATGGCTTTGTGACAGTGCACCCATGCAGAGCTTCTCCACATATTCACTGATGCTGGTGTGAAACCCGACTCTCATCAATAATGCATGTAAACCAGAATCTCTACAACACCACTATTGTTTCTCAAGGCACAGCATTTCCACACATACTCCGGTGTTTACAGTCATTGGCTCTGAGGCTCCATGAGTGCTGAATCCATCTCAGCATGAAATTACAGGCAAATGGATTTTCTTTAAGCTTAAGATTTAGTGATTTCATTTTGTCATTTTACCTTTTTACATAATCAATTAAGAGTGATTGAGTGTGGAAGAGCTGGGCTAGCAATGAGTGGCTGTGAGTGGCTGCAGACACAGATGTACATACGTATGCTGGGCATATGCTGGTGGCGTATAGGAGGAGGGCTCAGACGGGAACACACTGTACCCACTGTGTTCTGTCCTCAGACTGACTGGGATACATGTTTGGTTCAGAAAAAAATGACTTTGGTTGACTTCATTTTAGTGTGATTAGTTATAAAATATCACTGGTCTACAGCAAAATGCTTCCGAAACAAAAGTAGTGAAATTTTTCTTGGTTTAGGTCACTAATAAAGAAAAAGTCAGAAGTGCAGATTGGCTATAGTTTCCAAGAAACAGTATTGGGTAAAAATAGGAAACTTATGCAAAATAAGGCAAAAACGGTAGTTTATCAGAAGGTACAGTGTCTACAAGCAACCAGTTCTATCTGAAAGCCTGTCTGCACATTCAATACATTCATTTTAATATGTCTAGAGTTTTGACATAAAATGTTTAGTTTTTATTTGCAGAAATCTCTCTCTGGAAAAAATGCATGCATGTAGAGAAATTAAATATTTTCAAAATATAAATATTATTTTTAAGCAAAAATGCCTAAATCTATTATATAAACAGATGCAATTTTGATGTGAAACAATATCATTAAATATCTTGAATACATTAGCTAACCAGCACAGTTATCAATTGATTTTCAGTTCATCTTATCAAAATATATGAGATTTAGCCACTTTTATCTCGGAAGCAGATCGAGTCCAAAAATTTGTAGACCAGTGTATTGTATGCACCTTTTATTATCACAAGTTGAAAGTAACAAGATATTTTACTTAAATACGTATTTACAGTGTTTTATTTTCTCAAATATACTTATACTTTGATCTAAATAGGATTTTTTTTTTACTTTTATTTATTTATTTAGTAGCAGTTGTAGCTGTAGGTTTATATTCAATAATTTTTTACTTCAAGAAATAATTTGGTTGAGAACTTTTGCTTCAACTTGAATGGAATTAGAATATTTTGAAGTAACGTTAGTTTTAATTGAGTACTCAAGAGTATGATTCTGCTCTAATTTTGTAGTGATTTGACGCTACATAAACTGATTTGAGCACAGATTTTGAGACATTATTGGAGTTCCACAAGGTTTGGTGCTTGGACTTTTACTATTTACTTTTACTGACATATCATAGGAAAGGGTATACATTTGCACTGTTATTTTATTCCACATTGATAGGATTTGAAATAATATATGTCATCAGAAATAGTCTGATGAGTGGTGTGAATGGACGAACCCTAGTGCGGCCTGGTTTTCAGGTCAAGCTTGATGGAGGTGAGAATACAAAAGTAACAGTTACATGCACACAATCTATTTTTGGGTAAAGAACCTCCAATTGTGTGTTGGCTTTACATGCCTTGTCAACAATTAATCAAAACTAATCCAGTGGCACCTGAAACATGGGGCTAAATTGGACTGAAATTGGAGCTGGCTATGCATTTACAGTCAGAAACAGCCTAAAGACAAAAACATAAACAGTGAATTATTAGGCAAAGTGGCTCAGTGGGTTAAGAGTTCACCCAACAACCGGGTGAGTCGGTGTTTTGAATCTTGTCTGAAGTGTATGCTCAGGGTTCCCACAGGGCATTAAAAATAACAAAATTGATTTTGCAAAAGGCCTTAAATGGCATTAAAAAGCCTTAAATGTGATTCCAACAGACATTAATATTCTTATCTGTGAATATAATAATGTATATATAAATAATAATTTACCATTTTCATAGCCTACACTAGCATTATAGAAAGGCAGAATGAGTTTGCTTCTAGCGGGACCAAATTATCCAACCATCGGATGTTTGACTTTCAATTTAAACTGCCACAATTGTATGTTTGAGGCATCAAAAATGTAAAAAAAAATGCATTCAAAATGGCATTAAAAAGCATTCAATTAGACTTGGCTGAAACCTGCAACAACCCTGATACTGTAGTTGTGTCACTGGGCATGACACATTGCTGGTTGCAACAGGAAGGGCATCTGGTGTAAAAACCTACCAAATCACTATATCTGCTTCACAGTGGTGACCCCGTATAAGAAAGTGAGCAGATAAAAGAAAAAAGAAGTGAAATAATAATCAAAATAAAACATGGATCACATTAATAGCATTACAAATGTAGCGCTAAAGTAAGAAAAGAAAAGATTAAGTTAAGCTATTTGTGTTTTGCTGAGGGAAGTAGTACAGTTTGCAGACAGGTCACTCTGTTGTTGTTGGGGTTGGGAGGGTGGCAGAGTTTTTAGGTAATGTAGCTATTCAGTTAGGGGAATGAAAAGGTGCAAAAGAGAGTTTTGTTGACAACACTGTTCTGCATAACCCCAAATTTATAGGCAGTACTATGACAAAGGTTAAATTGTGCCAGTAAACGGTGTGAGTGTGTGGCAGTGAGTTGTTTTGAAAGTGAAGCTCAGGAGTGCTGAGTAAGCGGCGCAGGACCAGGGCTGGGAGACTGCAGTGCTGCTGATTTGAGCTCAGACTGATACTCAGCAGAAGGGGAGGGGTGAACAAAGCAAGTGTGTATGCGTGTATGTGTGTGTGTGGTGAACATCCACTGAAAGTCCACGAAATACCCTTATTATGTCCTAGAACTGTCCACTATTAGCATCCACTTACACCCACATAAACAGACAATAAACTGAATTCGGTCCAGCCGCCTTCCATCAGACACATACTGAACCCCCTCCCAGCCAGACCCTCCCCTTCGCTCCCCACCTCTTCCTCTCACCCCCCCCACCCCGCTCCGAGGCACTGCATGACCATATAAGCCGGAGCCCACGCCCTGACAGCCACACTGCGTCACGCCGGCCTTGTTTACTCCCTCTAACCTGTGCGCCTCTGATTGTGCTAGAAAAGCCCTCGTCTCTCCCATTCCGCCCACTCTCCCCGCACACCCCCTTCTCCCCAGCCTCTGAGTCACCCTCCGCCCCCATCACCACCACCACCACCTCATCATTACATCTCCTCGTGTGCTTTCGCCTTGCCTGGCTGTCAGATCTCTCCAGCTTCCCCTTTTTTGGGCTCATTGTGAATGACACTGGGACCATTTCTACTCTATGTGCTGTCTGTCTGCATCTTCCATCCCCCTTTCAGTGTATGTTTAAAAATTCTCCATCATCCAAGCTGCTACCCCCACATGCCTCCGCCTCTATATTTGATTACATAACAGCGTCCCCATGGACCTTGAGGACTAATTTTATCTGGAGATGGTGGTGCTGATGCTTGGGCTGTGCCCCCATGCAATATTAAACGCTCAAATGTACTCATAACAATATCCACAACATAAGCCTAGATATTACTCGTCTACAGCTTGGAATTGAAGATGCATTTGAATCAATAGAGAAAGATAATGGTGTAAATGCTACTAAAATGAAAATAAAATTAGGGACAATTGAATAAAATGGGCCGGGGAGCTAATAATAAATCCACATGGCTGCCATTTTGAGCCCTTTGCTGAAAACACAAGTGCTCCGTCCAAGTTTTCTGTTCTCACATATTAATAAACAGCAGAGAGAACTGCAGTGTAAAATGGCCAAATAGTGCCACATGCTGGTGCAAATGTGAAACAACGTCTGGATGGAGAGACAATTCTGGGCTGTAACAAAAATGCAAGCAGATAAAAATAATATGTAGATCAATATTCAAAGTATGCTAAGTAATGCAATTTACATACTGTCAATGCATTAGCCCTCTGAACTTTCAATTTTGCAGTTAGCATCTCTAGGATCTAGGTTTATCTAGGTGTACTAATCCTTTCCAAGTGAGCTGAAATATATAAAGTCTGACATTTTAGGAATATCTGAGAATATCTGAGAATGAGTAGTAGGGCTGCACAATATGAGAAAAAGTTGCAATGTCATAAACTATGTTGAATATTCCAATAATGATGAGTGGCGATATTTTGATAAACTATTTTGACTTAGTAAGTTCAATTAAATGAAAAAAAAGTTAAAGTAAATCCCTGTATATTCTGGACAAAACTGTGTCACAAATTTTAATTTAAATCTGATCATTTTTGGTCGTAATGATATGGCAACAACACCAATCATTTTGCCTTAAGCAGTGACTGACGGATATGAAAGCCCACATCTTACATTTACAAAACATTAGGGCATTTGGGCAGCCCAAAGACATGAATTTCTCAGAGACTGAGAAACTTATTTTTTGTTCTGTATTTTTAAGAGACCAAGTTGCATCGAGAGTATTATATTATGCTGTTAGTCATAGCTTTATCTGATGCATTGAGCATAAGCTTTAAAAGGGATGTCAGCGTTAACCAGATTGTGTGCCACATCAGTTGTAGTATCTGCTGAGTGTACTGTATAGTAGTAGCACAAAACAGAATACTGCAGGTTTTCCTACCTATTTATACTGAGTCTCTGCGGGTAAATTTCTAATACCATTTCAGATCCATCAGGACATTGCAATTTTTCTTTTTTTTTAATATTATGGTTTTATTTTGTTTATTTTTTAATTAAAATATTTAGCCACTTTAAAGCTTTTTTATTAATTTTTGTTATATATACATAATATTGTTGTTGAAAAAACTCCAGTAAACACTACATTATACAACTTTTTTGTTTCTACAATTTAGATATTTATATTAATATGCATATGTAGCATCAGTCCACTACATATGCATATTAATATAAATGTAGTTATGGGAATAAAAATGTTTTTCAGTTCAGTTTTAGACCATGGGGGACAAAATTAGACAGCCGCCATAATCTTCTGAATTAATGGGAAACACTGTACTGTTAGGTTCACAACAAAAGGTTTAAATATGAAGTCATCTGTTAATTGAACTGGTAACTCATATAACTCAGCTCTCTTTCCAGTTCAATTTCAGAGTAGAGAAAACCTCTTGGAGGAGAAGTGAAGACTTTAAAAACCAAGTCTAGATGACTTCTTTTTAAACCGTTTGTTGTAATTCAAATAGCCTGCATGACTGAGATTCTTAACAGACAAATACTGTTGAAGCTGAATCAAGCTTCTGAACAAAATGTCTTTATTTATCATGTGGGCCAATGTATGTATAGTGTTATGGTAAAAGTCAGTCATTGCCAAGTGGTAGGTTGGGACTCAATAGTGGGCTGCAGGGAGTTTGAATATAGTTGTTGTATGTTTAAAGCAGAACTCAGTCACTTTTTTGTATTAAATAAACAGTTTTGGAGTCCTTGTGATGGTTAAATAAGTTGTTGTGGGGTGAATGAAGCATCCAGCTTCTCCCCCTGGTGTCTATGGGCCAAAAATGATACTTGCAAGTCTCAGTGTCGCTGACCTGGTGTCACGGAAGTCTCGGGTCTCACCAGAAAGCGGCACATTGCGGTTAGCAAAACAACAAGCTAGCAATGGCTTTATTTCTCGATTTTTGTCATGGCAGAGTGGCCAAATGGCAATAGCAGAAAAAAACTGTACAGTTACAAGGAGGGGAAAACAAATGTAAAACCCAAGCAAGGGATCACAATAGGAGTCAACTAGGCTTGTGAGTATTTATGATAGTGCTTTACTCCGAAATGTAGAAGGAGCTGCGTAGAGGACAGTAAAGCAAAGCAACAAAAACAAGAGTTACTGAGTTCCGCTTTAATAAAATCAAGGGGCAAAAATTGTTGTAGAGTTATTCATGGGTTGGGAATAAAACTAGATTCCACAATCAGACCAGCTGAGAACCATTATAGCTTAGTTTGGTAGTTGTTTCAAGATAGAGAGAGAACATAATTCTCACTTCTGATTGGATAGAAGAAGATGGGTAAGGAAGAATGAAGTTGCTGTTTATTGCACGGCAGAAAATACAAAATATTTAACGCTGACTTTGATAAAACACTGGCCGCACCTCTTCTCTAAACACATGCTAAAATAATTGTCGACAGGTTCCAGATTTTTTTTTAACGGTAGGAAACTGAGACAAATGAGTAGATTTTAATGAAGCATCCATCTCTCTGCTCTGTGGACTGCTGCCAACCCTCACTGTCTGTTACTGCAGCCCAGACACTGCAGAGTCAGGGGAGGACTCATCTAACTTCATCTAACTGCAGCAAGTACTTACACCACACTTCTGCCCCGAACTACTCTCCTCATTTACCTCCAATTTAAATTCTCTCCCTCTTATTGACTTTTACACATAGTACCAGTGCAGTGTTAGTCTAATTGGAATATAAACTAGTTGAGTCATTTGTCTAAATTATTGTTCATTCCATCTCCAAGTAAAGCTATTATTGTAGTGGGGCTGAAGAGTTACCAGTAGCCACACATTAATGAGCCAACTGTTCGAATGCAAAGTCAAGACCAATAGAGATGGAATATTAAACTGGGCAAATTAGCTGCAGTTTTTTCTAAGGCAGAAGTTCTTGCCACGTCTAGTGTTTTCTACCACTGCCAAGGAGGTTATAAGAGGTAAGTAAGAGATTGGGATTTCATAGCGGCCTCTAAGATTCTAACTCCAGCCAGAAGGTGTCAGTAAAGACGCATTATTTTTAGGGATTCTATTAATAGATATAAGGGTTTTTTGGGTGCATTTACTCCTAAACTAGAAGATGGTAGAGGGTTGCGTTGTAAAAGTGCATCTAGCTATAAAGAAGCTCTTTTCCGCTGCATAGCTACTCAGAGTAATAAGGAACTCCTGCTGTTTCAGAATACATTGACCTCAACATAGACCTTGCCTTGAATAATTTTGTGAAGTAACTTATTGTACACTAATAACGATTTATTTATTTTTATTATTATTATTTATTATTATTTTATTTGCTTTTATCAAATTAATAAAAACATGACTCATTGCCATTAGAAAATTCAGGAAATTGTGTTTTATACATATTTTGTACATTATAAAGGAGTATTTAATTTGCCTCCATTTGCAGCATGTAGAGCCAGGGACCCTTACAAGAGAGAAAAAATCCCAAGGGCCCCCTTATAGCGTCCTCCGCTCCTGATCAGCGTGGCTTACATACTCAGAATGTTTATTTTTATTTATTGCTTAGTGGTCCCCATTAACATTTATAAATTTTTAAAATTATACAACATAACAAAATTAATTATTATAAATTATTATCAATTAATTAAATATTTTTCATGGACCCCCAACCTATGGTCCAGTGACTCTAGTTTGAGAATGGTGGATGTAGAATATGGCGTGTGGTGCAACAAAGCAATCCATCTTGATACTTCCGTCGCTGGCTTACACTGCTAGAGTTTGTTTGTCTGTCTGTTGATCTTAGTGGTTGAGTTAGAACAGTTTTAGAATCTTTTTTATACAAAGTCTCATATTCTTTATTTTCTCACTTGATACAAACCACAGCAATATGCCCACATTTTGCAAAGTGGCCCCAGAGATAAGTATAAAGGTTAAGTAAGTTAAGAGGGGTAAAGTAAAAACATGTCACTTCACTTTGGTTAAAAGTATTTTTAAATATTGGTATATACATTACTTTAAAATGACTATCAGTTAATGATGAATACTAAATATAGGTTAAAATATATTTGAGCTAATCATACAGCTTATTTAGTGTGTTAAGGTAGTGAACCAGTTCAAGTAAAAGCTTCTTTCTAAATGTCTGTGTTGCTCTCTGCCTAACCTGACTCTGCTGTCTGCTCTAGTCTGTTGTTTTTGACAGCTCCACAGTCCTTCTCTGAATGGTTTGGCTGAAAGGTAAGTAATCCTCAAAGTCCATTTCCAGTGACAGGGGCTTTTTGTGTTTCTCGATCTTTGACATCAGCTGACTGGTGCTGGGAGGCTTTCCCCAAACCTGACAAAGAGAAAGCGACAAGCAAAAGGTCACCAAACATGTATACACCAGAGCATTTCTATCAATCCACAATGCTACAGCAATGAAATACTTTACCCAGGTACATTTGCATTCAAAATCATTACTTGCCTTAAACATTTTTAAGTGCAACGTGTAAAATGTTGTTGTGTGCATTAGTGCGCTTTCAAGTTGAACAGTTTTAACAAAAACGGCACCAGGACAAAATTTGTTCTTTAGAGTCTGCATTCTCACTTGGTGGGTCCAGACCAAAATGTAGACTGTGGGCATGTTGTTAGCAGCTTGTAGAGTTTCAACTTGGTTTTTAAGTATTATCTGAGACTTTGATTAGTTATGATGAGATTAAGGTTGTAGTACAAATATAAATAGGAGGTACCAATAAAGTTTTGAATCACTGCTTTAGAAGATGTTTTGTGTCACATCTATGGGACTTTGTCAATTCTAAAACTCAGTTCACATACTGGTCATAATTTTGATTTTAGAGGCATTGTATTTTTTGTGCTCCCAAGTACAGGTAAATAGAGAAGGGAGCCAAAACAATCTATGAATCACTGTAAACTAGGAGGCAGATAATTTGCTGTGGCCAAACCCCAAACCCAAAATAAATAAAATAAAATAAAATAAAGTAACACTCCTTAACTACCTTTGTTCTATAAATTATTCTCTAAATTGTTAAACTCAGCCAGATCAACCATGATTGCTTTTGAAAAAAAAATTGCTAAAAGCCTAAAATATGTTGGTGACATATTGATTTTGGCTCTAATCATTTACTTATCATGTCATTTGAAATTGAGAATGGATAATAGTCTGTTCTTGTTGGACTAGGGTAGGTTTGGGGCAGGTAGTGTATGGGAGGTGGAACTGCAATATACAATACAATGTCAAAAACTAAACACTGGGCATCAGTATAATAACTGTTTATAGCTTGTAGTTCTGCAAAAAACATATCTCTGTGAATGAACCTACAGTTTTTGGCACAAAGGTGATGTCCACAGTGTTGGCCTTCCCAGTGGTGATCATGGTGTTTTGGTGGATGGTGCTATTCAGTTCCTTAGGAGGAGTCACATTTTCAGCTGTGACTGTGGAAGCTCCTGCAGCTTCTGGCGTAATCATCTGCAGTAAATAATCAAGAAATGAAGAAATATCATCAGCCGTCACCTCAAAGACAGGCATCAACCAAAATATGCAGTTCAGAAGGGCAAAAAGCGCTGGAAACTGGTTTGTATATGTTGAGCTTATCGTTTAGCTATTGATCTATTATGTAAGTAATAGGAAAATGTATGTAAGAGTATGCGAAGGAGTAAGCAAACGAGCAAGGAAAAGCATGAGTCTATGCTGTTAGTGTTTTAGTAGTGTCTCTTGCCTGCAGATAAGCCTTCTTCAGCTGTCACTCTGCACTTCTGTAGCTGCCTGATACCGTTACCTCTGTCACCTCTGTCACCTCTGTCAGGGTTCTAAACTTATCTGTTATATCTTCTCTCTGTCAAGATCTACACTGCTGCATTGATTTCCATAAAACTTCAGGTAAAAGAAGAAGAAAATTTGCCGAGCAGCACCTGTCAAACTCCAAATGGGACAATGTAATAATAATAATAATAAAGGATAAGATTTATATTTGCGCTTTCTAACCCTCTTAAGCTTCTCAAAATGCTTTACATTAGTCCATTATTCATTTACTCCCCAGTCACACTCGGTGGTAGTGAAAGCTGCCCTGGGACAGACTGATGGGGACATGGCTTACATTCTGCACCTAAAGCCTCTCCAACCACCACCAAACACACAATCACACTAACACATTCATACAGGACAAGGAGAGTGAAGTGTCTTTCCCAAGGACACAACGGCAGTATGCAATGCTTTTAGAAGTGATAGTGGGCGAACAGTTCTTCCTACTGAGCTACTTCTGTATTAACCTTTACTTATTATAAAAATAATCCAGATCTACACTGTTTTATTACATAATAGCAGTTATTCCCTGTTAGTTTATATTTATTACATTTACTTTTCCTTTGACCCCATAAGCAGCCAAACTAACAAAGCCAAAAAACGCTCCTACTACTCCAAACTGGGCCTGTGCCTTTAAATGCTGCTTTTGGATGCTGCTGACTACTATTCATGTGATTGCCAATGGTGCCAATAAGCACTAGTTTAAATGAGGTTGTAAATTATATTATAAGTGAACCTATATTTTCCTTTCATTTCCCTGAAACATTACATTTAAATTTACATTTCTATTTCTCTATCATTATTTAAATTGCCACTTTGCCCCATCCATGAACTGTGCCATGTACCATCAATAAACTTTACAAAATGTGTGCTCAGGTAGTAAATGGCTACATAATTGACTGATGAATCCTTGTGCCCATTCTGTGTTTGCAGAGATATACATTAATGTGAGTTTTCTGACAGCACAGGGCATTGTATTAAATCACTTTACCAACTTGGGTTTCCCAGAAGCTCAAAGACACAAGATCCTGGGTAACAGATTACCTACAGTCAAATGTTGGTTTCAAATGAATGTCAATAGGAGGTCAGATTCTGTGAAGTGTACTGTATATTATGAGGCTGCCAGGAAACTAAAGTCTAAGGTGGCACGAGATCAACTGAACTACTGTGTGAATATTAAAACAGCACAACAGAAAGTATATGACAGATGATAATATTTTTTTTTTAATTAGATTTTATTTTACCTTTCCTTTAGCATTAGATTTTTGAGGTTTGCCACCTTTTCCTTTAGGTTTCTTGCCGTCTTTTGGTTTAGGGAGAGACTCCATCTTGGCATTGACCAGGTCTATCACCCTGATGTCCGCGAAAGCTTTGGCAATAGCCAGGCAGTCTTGCTCTGTAGAAAAAAAACAATACACAAATGAACTGTCACCTCACAATAAGAAGGTCCTGGCTTCAATTCCAAGTTAGGTATCCACAGTTGGGTGGCACGAGGTTAAGCGGGTTGCCTTCTGACCAGAGAGTTTGCTTATAATTAGCAATTCTAGTAGCAGCAAAAATTTAGATTTTCTTACATCATCAAAATAATGTGATCAAGCTATTCTCAACATAAGATCTATATCCAAACCTTTCTTGTTCTCTGCCAGGACGTTGGCCCCTGCTTTGATGAGGTAGTCCACAGAGGCGGGTCTGGAGCTCTCGATGGCCCTCATGAGTGGGGTCCCTCCAGTTCAGAGCACGGGCGTCTATAGTGGCCCCAGCCTTCAACAGCAGTTCAATAATGTCCACTTGTCCTGCATGAGCGGCGTGGTGGAGGGGTGTCCAGAAAAACTGGTCACAGGCGTTCACATCAGCTCTGTGAGGAACAACAAAATGAATAAAACTCACCACATAAAAGCAGTATTGTAAGCAAGCAGCAAGATGAACAATTGGGATAAAACTATGTTTTAAATGATCTAATCACTCCATAAAAACACCTCTTGAATTTGTCTGTGAAGAATCTTGCATCATCAACTAAATAGATTTGGCGTCTCAATGTTAAAAATAACCCAACAGTGACTTGCTGCATGTCCCTCTAGTGCTACCAGCTAAGTACTGAAAAGGAGGGGTGTGAGGAGAGGGATTACAATCTGCAATTTCACAACAAGATTTTTGAATGTTGCATGTCTTGTCATGTTTTGTGAAACGTGCTGTATACAGCACACATCATAGCTAGATTAGCTTTAATCAGCCTATGGGTCACAGAGGGGGTACACTTTGGACAGTGGCGTGTTAGTCACATGGCTGATACTGAGGCCCTTTCCAAAACAGCTCTCTACTCCACCCTACAGATTTCCACAAGATTTGTATGTTCATGCAAAGGATCTGCCACATTATGGGCTGTCCCAAACTTAATGAGCATCAAGGTTGAGTGACTTATTAGACGCTTAACAGCGAGTGGTTTGATGCAGCCTTCAGCTCGACATGCATCTTATCTTAAAGCGTAAAAACCTAACATACAAGATTATTACATTTGACACTCATACATTTACTTGAAATGTGAAATAAGTCCAGGTGGATCAACATTAATAAAACACCCATTACAGGGCTTAACTTTTTTGCCAGGAGCACTTGAGCCCCTGACTGAAAAGTTTTAGGGGCACAAGCAGAAGATTTAGGGGCGCATGCCAAAAATCTTTATCACAAATATTAAATTGCCCGTCTTATCAGACTCACAGTTTGATTGAAATATGTACAGAGTGAAGAATGTTGTCTAAAGAACATTAATGATGGCAATAGCCTATGGCTAGAAATGTGTTAACCTCAGAAGGTTTGACACACCGCCCCTAATATAAAACTGAATTTAACTGGAAGTAAACAAATGTCAGATCCATAATAGACTGGTTTTCACAAAATAAAGAATTAAATTAGTAATACATTGACCTAATGGAAAATTGAAATGTTCAAACCCCCCTCAGTTCTCTCCTCATAGTTATCAGCTCATTTGTGGCTCAAATCTTCAAGACAGAGTTGCAGGAGGTAGCAACATCTCATGCTAAATACAGAAGCTTCTTAGCTAACTTTTATCAAAGAAACTACAGCCCACGGCTCTCTCCTCAGTTGGACACAGTGTGGAGTTTGTTTATAGTGGTTTCTGTTTGTGTTTTGGTCAAAAGCCGCTCTTCGAGTGCATGATGACGCAGTCTCCGCGGCGACAGAAAAAAATGTGGAGGAAACAAGCGGCGTGGTGTTGTGTATAAGCGTCTTTTTACAAAAACATGAATGAGAATGAAATTTAGCCTCAGACAAATTCCAGATATTCCCTATTGCTGCGAGTCACACTAGACAATTAGGAACAGACATGCAGCCTGAGCCTGTGTGAGTTCAGCCACTGCTCTGCTGAGGGAAGGGAGGCTGAATGACAGAGTCGGGGTCAGGGAAACAGAACAGCAGCTCTGTTATTAAGGACTATTTTTGACATTGTTTGAAACTACAAACAACCCTAATGCAGATTACTCGAATTATTAAAATGATAACAATACTCAGCGCCTCTGAGAGTGGAAGGAGAAAACTCATTCACTTCAAAATAATGTAAAGTCAGAAATGATCAGGTCGTACGTGTGCGAGTAGCTAGAAAAAAATAATCGCACAGACTAAAATGGTTGCAAAATGCGAGCATTTGGTCCCAGTCTGGACCCTGCCAGTCTGGAGTGTACCCACAGTAAAAGGGTGTTCCTGGTTCTGTCAAAGCGAGGGGAGTGTGTCCAAAAGCCAAGTGCCATATTCTGTGATAAAGGGAATTTCCTTCAACTGCAAGTGTGACTTCACAGTAAGTTTAATGGAAGTGAGTAGGGTGAGGGCATAGGGATTGGTTTCAGAAAGGGCCTGACAGACTTTGATCTAATCACTATGGACAACTAAGATTCATCATCTTGCAAGCAGACTTGACCGGCTTGATGATGCTTCAGCTGAGGTGCTTACAAACTTGGCTATGTTAAAAAATACTGACCTGCATACAGGGGATAAGTCATCTCATCTAAGTATTTCATAAATCCCATTTAGATAGAGTATTATAATGCTTTACTAACCCTCGACTTAGAAGATACTGGACCATCTCATAGTTTCCGTTCAAGCAGGCAGTCATCAGAGGAGTCTTGTAGAACTCATCCTGAACATCCACAGGGACCCCCTTACTGAAGGCCAGGTCTAACGACTCCAGATCTCCACTCTTCACACTATAATTTACATTTATGAAGATCTTATCTGGCTTCTCCATGTACCACCCAGAGTCATTCACTATGGGATGGATGGGTGGGTGGTCCTTGTCAAATCTGTTGATGTCACAGCAGTTACGGTATGTTTCTATCATAAAATGAGGTGGTCCTCCATCTGGTCTTCGCGGTTTGAGTTCCGGTGTGAGTGTGCAAATAGGCAAGGGAAGGACAAACTTAGCTTTCTTCTTTCCTCCTTTTCCTTTCCCCTTTTCTTTCTTCTTTTTGGGTAGATATGTGGACAAAAGGAATGGTTTCTTGATGTACTTAGAGCCTTTGATAAAGTCGTTTATATTGATGAACCCTAGTTTTGCTTTATCATGCAGAGCGATTACTTGATGTAGTTGTCCAAGTTCGACTGGAGCTCTGAGTTCTTCTAACACTGAAATAAACTTGTCCATGGGGAAAGTGTCCGATTGAGTACCAAAAACGTGCCGTAGCTCTGTCTCGTGGATGTTGGACCAGTCGTGGAGGCTCAGAGCCCACACGTCTGACAGCAGACCTACGTCGCTGGCTTTGTTGCCCTTCCCAAACAGTTTCTCAGCTTTCCTCAGTTCCTTTGCGGCGGCTTTGGCACCGGAGTCTTTGGCAATCTGGCGCGGAAGTAGACCCTCATGGTTTTTCAATTTAGGGTTACAACCTAGACATGATAAGAAAACATTTTAGAATTACAAACGCGTAGGGTTGAAAAAGAGACGTGGTAAGGTCAGGGCTCTAGACTGCAACCAAAAGTGGTCGTATATGCAACTATTTTTTTAAATGTGTGCGAAAGAAATTTTTGAGCGGTCCTATTTGTGTGAGCGACTAGTGATGTAAATGTGCGCAGCTGTAGTAATCAACTTTTGACATGGTGCCTGCTGTGTTCTTCAGGCTGCTCCCTCCACATCAGCAACTAAACAAGCGCAGGTAAGAGGGGACACCGAACACAGCGGCCCCGGCCCAGGCAATGACATAATAACACACAAAACAACATTTTTAATCATTTTATTTATGAATTTGTGCAATGCCCCTGCATTTGGCGATGCATACCTTTATGCATAATAGGCAATGCACTGCTGTCGAAGCTAATTATCCCTCTCGATAGCGCAGATAAATAAGGCATATTGAAAACAGATATGTAGATCTGCCATTTGGTAATTCCCAAAACCCTGAGCTTCAATGACTGAATAATCACGCAAAAGATCTTCCAGTCAAACTCTGAGTCTCTTTGGCCTCATCCAAGGAAAAAGTGATATTTACCTGATTTAGGGATTGAAACGCAAAACACCATATTATGAAATCATGCAATTTTTACTTCTAATTTTTAGGAAGAATTTGTAAAAAGTTAATTAGAAATTTTAAGATTAGACTGGCCTACTGTTATTAGGATACTATACTTTTTTATTTAAATTGAAAACAATTAATTTAATTAAAAATTTGCAGAATTGCCTGTATATCTGTGCGACCAGTCGACATTTTTGTGCAACCAACCTTTTCAGGTACCAGTGAAAAAGAAGCACACAGGAGCACTTTCTGGTTTCACATGTCAATGTAGAGCCATGAGGCTGAGCATTTTCTGCTTTTGAGTAGAGGACAGGCTCAGCTTACAGGATTACTCACATGTGTGAATGAAACAAAATACTGCACCAGGTATGTTTTTGAGGTCCAAACAACATTATAACATGGTTAAAAGCTTTAAAAAGTCTATTTAGCACAATCAGGGACCTTTAACATGTAAGAATTATGTGATTTACATTTACTCATTTATGAACAGAAATAATACAGTTTAAGCAATATTATTATTCAAGGGTATAATACAATGTACAACTTACAGGTGGTAATGATGTACAAACTATGCTTAATAAATTATCAATTTAGTAGTTAACACTAAATAATGCTTCTTAATGTGCAGTTATAATGAAATATTATAAAATATCTTAATTATACAGTATCTATTAGCAGAGGCAGTAGACAGGATTTTTTTAGTGGGGGGGCCAGCTGGGTCCTTTCATTTTACTGTGGTGGCACATGGCAGATTATTATAGGACTAACACAAAAATGTGAATTATCTTCTGTTTTAACAAAGCCAGTTATTTGGATGGATGATGTCTGCAGCTCAGAGAGAGCAGGTCGTGAGTACAGGTGTTACGTATGAAACTAATCCACAAGGGAGTCTGGGGGGTCCTCCCCCAGGGAAAAAAATCAATATAACAGACAATATTTGCTGTATCCTAGTGCCATTTAAAGTGGTTTAGCTGACTATAGAGTGAGTAAAACAGTTTGCAGATTTCTATAGCCTTTTTGTAGTGTGTGGGAGAGCCAGACTGCCTGGAAGCATGTTGTTTTTAAATAGTGCAATGTGTTAGATATTTTTGCTTTAACAAACTTATAACAATTTCCTAACTAACAACTAGCAACTTGGTTTACATCACAACTTTTCATGACAGTCTAAGAGCCTCTCACAGTCTGTTCTCTGTCTCCAGTCTGCACATCACAGAACTATCTCCTCACATCACAGACAGCTGGCACACTTAAATATGCAGGCATTTTTTTACTGTAACAATTCATCTCAAATAATGATCATTCAATCATCAACCAACAGAGAGATATGGTTTCAATAACACTGAAAATCTATATGTTTAATATCTGACTCTGAAGGCACAGTTACTGGCTCTGATCAGCTGTAGCCTCACTGCTGTGGCACAGCCCAGCTCCTGTCTGCTCCTCTGTACAGTTCTAATTCTCTGTCCTTTCAGGCTCTGCCACAAGAAAAGTTGTTTCTGCTGCTGGAAAAGGATGACGCTTTATTCTGAAGGGTCACAGGAGGTGGTCAATTGCTGTTAACAAAAACTTTACAGTGCTTCCCCATCCAGCCTGAAGTTTCTCCTCTGCTCTTCTCAAATCTCTCCTCTTACTTTTGATCCTAATTAATAACGAAGTTATTGGAAATAATTATTTCTTTTGTAAGTGTTTTTGAGTAAAAGAGATACTGGACCTAAAAAACACCGCAGATGTATGCAGATGGAGAGGTAATAAACCGCGTGTCTTGTAATTAAGCCTAAATGCTTTTATAAACTTTAATGCTGCATATCTCTGTGAATTCTGAACCTATCAATGCGAAATAAAAACTGACACAAAGTTTGAGGTCTTATCTTTGCAGTATGATTTAGCTGCAGGTCTCTAGGTCAAGCCGTGTGTTTTACAACAGCTGTGCAACAATGTAATGCCAGTCACTCACGCCAGCGTTACTATGACCTTAGTAGCCCTTAGTAGAAGTGAATGAATAATGCAATGGTAAAGTGTCTTTGAGTGTCCAGAAAAATTGCTATATAAGACTGATGCAATTATTATTATTATTATTATTATTGTTATTACTATTATCATTATTATTTCATGTTGCTTATTCTGTCAGATTGATCAAATACAGTATATATGCAGACTTGTATTGTAGAACAAGCTACTAGTCTGCTTTTGTGTATGGTATGTGCCTGTTGATGTTGTAATTATTATAGCTGCATAAAGTCTTTAGTGTTACTATAATACTACCTCGATTGTGCCAGAAACTTGCAGCAGTTAGCGTCTCCTGTGGCTGCTGCGAAGTGTAGAGGGGTGCACTCCTCCAGGCTAACCACTCCCATATCTGCTCTGAATGCAGACAGCACTTTAATCACCTGCAGCAGAGACAAACAGTTTGGCAGGTTAACGCTGGTGTGACTATTTGTGAGCCTAACTACAAATAATTAGTGAGGTATCACTGCTTCGTTTGAACATCTAAGTGATAAAAGGTGGACGGACTTGTGTTAGTGCATTGTATTTTACTCGCTCAAATCCTCCCACTTGCCCATTTTTCCTGCTCCTAAGCCATCAACTTTTTAAATCCCACCAACTAACAGGTGTCATGATGAAGAGATAATCTGTATTATTCACTTTAGTGGTATAATCTTGTGGTCGCTAATACAACTACACTCATTTGTGAAAAAGTGCAGCATCTTTTACTACTAATATTTCAATACTGTGAACTTATGCACCTCAAAAAAGCCTCCCATAGCAGCATAGTGCACCGCAGAGAGTCGTTTCTTGTCAATGGCGTTGGGGTTTCCTCCTCTCCTCAGAATGGACCTGACCAGCTGCAGGGAGCCTGCCTTAGCCGCTTCCATCAACGCCGTCACACCAGTTTTCTAAAAAGAGAGAAAGATTCAGCTTCCAACTTCCTGCTGAGTTTAAAAGTAATGAACTATGACTGGTTCAATTCATTTAAAGTACAGCTCCTAAATGCTCCCAGTTGAGTTTGTACCTCATTAGTTGCATTAGGGTCGGCTCCCCCCTCCAACATGAGGAGGCACTTGGGGGTGCACTCCAGGGCTTTCTCACACATGAGCTGGAAGACATGGCTCCCTTTGGTGGAGACATTGTTGGCGTCGGCCTTGTGCTTCAAGGCCGTCTGCAGACAGCGGGTGTGAGGCTTGGTGGGATAGATGCAGTAGAACAGCACACCTGCAGAAAGAGATGGGAAAGTGGGGGAAAGGTGATGAGGATGGATGAGGCCCACCTGCTTGCTGCATCCTTACAGACCTGAACTATGATCCTATAGATGAGCTAATGAACTAACAGTCCTAGACACATTGCCTGTCCATCCTGGGAGATGATCTCTCCTTCAATATGGGCTCCATAAGGTTTCTTTTTTTCCCCACAGCTGTTTTTTTTAGGAGTTTTTCCTTACCGAGAAGGAGGGTCTAAGGACAGGAGTGTCCTGGGTCTGTTTAGTTTAGTGTAGTTATTGCTTGTGTAGCACAAGGGTGTCCATCAGTGCACGTGGCACCAGGACACCCTAGGCCGGAGGTCAATGATCGACTTTGTAGTCGTGTCATCTGACCTTCGGCCGTGTGTCTTGGACACTCGGGTGAAGAGAGGGGCTGAGCTGTCAACTGATCACCACCTGGTGGTGAGTTGGATCCGCTGGCGGAGGAGAAGGCCAGACAGACTCGGCAGGCCCAAACGTATTGTGAGGGTCTGTTGGGAACGTCTGGCTGAACCTCCTGTCAGAGGGGTCTTCAACTCCCACCTCCAGGAGAGCTTCAACCAGATCTCGGGGGAGGTTGGAGACATTGAGTCCGAGTGGACCATGTTCTCCACCTCTATTGTCAATGCAGCCGTCAGGAGCTGTGGCCGTAAGGTCTCTGGTGCCTGTCGTGGCGGCAACCCCCAAACCCGGTGGTGGACACCGAAAGTAAGGGATGCCATCAGGCTGAAGAAGGAGTCCTATCGAGCCTGGTTGGCTTGTGGGACTCCCGAGGCAGCCGGCGGGTACCGGCAGGCCAAGCGTGCTGCGGCCCGGGCGGTTGTGGAGGCAAAAACCCGGCTCTGGGAGGAGTTCGGGGAGGCCATGGAGGAGGACTATCGGTCGGCCTCAAAGAGATTCTGGCAAACCGTCCGCCGCCTCAGGAGGGGGAAGCAGTTCTTCACCAACACTGTTTACAGTGAGGGTGGGGAGTTGACCTCGACTGGGGATGTTGTCGGGCGGTGGAAGGAATACTTTGAGGATCTCCTCAATCCCACCGACACGTCTTCCGTTGAGGAAGCAGAGGTTGGGGACTCGGAGGAGGATTCATCCATCACCCAAGCTGAAGTCACCGAGGTGGTTAAAAAGCTCCTCGGTGGCAAGGCACCGGGTGTGGATGAGATTCGCCCTGAGTACCTCAAGTCTCTGGATGTTGTGGGGCTGTCGTGGCTGACACGTCTCTGCAGCATCGCGTGGCGGTCGGGGACAGTGCCCCTGGACTGGCAGACCGGGGTGGTGGTCCCTCTTTTCAAGAAGGGGGACCGGAGGGTGTGTTCCAACTACAGGGGGATCACACTTCTCAGCCTCTCCGGGAAAGTCTATTCCAGGGTACTGGAGAGGAGAATTCGGCCGATAGTCGAACCTCGGATTCAGGAGGAACAATGCGGTTTTCGTCCCGGTCATGGAACAGTGGACCAGCTCTACACCCTCTAGCGGGTGCTCGAGGGTTCATGGGAGTTCGCCCAACCAGTCCACGTGTGTTTTGTGGATTTGGAGAAAGCGTTCGACCGTGTCCCTCGTAGCGTCCTTTGGGGGGTGCTCTGGGAGTACGGGGTCCGAGGCCCTTTGCTAAGGGCTGTCCGGTTCCTGTATGACCGGAGCAGGAGTTTGGTTCGCATTGCCGGTTGTAAGTCGGACCTGTTTCCAGTGCATGTTGGACTCCGGCAGGGCTGCCCTGTGTCACCGGTTCTGTTCATAATTTTTATGGACAGAATTTCTAGGTGCAGCCAGGGGCCGGAGGGTGTCAGGTTTGGGGACCACAGGATTTCATCTCTGCTTTTTGCGGATGATGTCGTCCTGTTGGCTTCATCAGGCCAAGACCTTCAGTGTGCACTGGGGCGGTTTGCAGCCAAGTGTGAAGCGGCTGGGATGAGAATCAGCACCTCCAAGTCCCAGGCCATGGATCTTGACTGGAAAAGGGTGGCTTGTCCTCTCCAGGTTGGAGGAGAGTTCCTGCCTCAAGTGAAGGAGTTTAAGTATCTCGGGGTCTTGTTCACGAGTGAGGGAAGGATGGAGCGTGAGATCGACAGACGGATCGGTGCAGCATCTGCAGTAATGCGGTCGTTGTATTGGTCTGTTGTGGTAAAGAAGGAGCTGAGTCGAAAGGCGAAGCTCTCGATTTACCGGTTGATCTACGTTCCTACTCTCACCTATAGTCATGAGCTTTGGGTCATGACCGAAAGGACAAGATCCCGGATACAAGCGGCCGAAATGAGTTTCCTCCGCAGGGTGGCTGGGCGCTCCCTTAGAGATAGGGTGAGGAGCTCGGTTACCCGGGAGGAGCTCGGAGTAGAGCCGCTGCTCCTCCACATTGAGAGGAGCCAGCTGAGGTGGCTTGGGCATCTGTTCCGGATGCCTCCTGGACGCCTTCCCGGGGAGGTGTTCCGGGCATGTCCCACCGGGAGGAGGCCCCGGGGAAGACCTAGGACACGCTGGAGGGACTACGTCTCTCAGCTGGCCTGGGAACGCCTTGGGGTTCCTCCAGAGGAGCTGGAGGAAGTGTCCGGGGAGAGGGATGTCTGGGTGTCCCTGCTTAGACTGCTGCCTCCGCGACCTGGCCTCGGATAAAGCGGAAGAAGATGGATGGATGGATGGATGGATATTGCTTGTGTTGATCGTGTGTTAAGTCTGTTTGTGTGTTTATGTTTGAGTAACTGTTTGTGAAGCCCTTTAAGGTGACTTTTGTTGTGATACTGGGCTATACAAATACAACTGAATTAAATTGAATTGAACTGAATTGAATTGAAAGATATTTTAGTTAGTTAGTAAGTTAGTTAGTTAGTTAGTCATCAGAATAGGACAAGAAGCAGTCCCATGCTTTCACCAGATACAAAGAAGAGACCGAAAGGGCTTAGGCTGAAGTCAAGACTTATCATGCCTAACCCAATTAACATCTAAGTTGAAGTCGCCAAGTAAACCTGGCTATACTTCTCAGCTAACAACAAAGCAGATAATTAAAAGAAGAAAAAAAAGAGAAAAAAAAAGAAATATAACACAGGGAGGAAAAAGGGAAAAAAAATCACAATAATTAACATTCAGTAGGCAAAGAAATTTCTTTTAACTATTGTTACTACATTGTTTCTCTGAGTATTATCACTGTATTATAATAGATGAGACTACATTATCAGACTAATGCTCTGTATTTACCGATAATGTTAGATTTGTACAACTTTTTAAATGTACTCAATGAAGTACATCCTTTTAGTTCATTATCCAGACTGTTCCATAAAATTACCCATCTAACAGAGATATATCTACTTTTCTTATTAGTTCTTGACACATTTCTTTTAAAAATGCTCATTCCTCTCAAGTTATATTGACTCTCTCTGAGCTCAAATATCTCCTGGATACAATATGGGAGCTTATGGTTATAAGCCTTATACATAACAACTGCAGTATTGAGGTCAACAAGATCATGTAGTTTTAAGGTATTTAAATTAATAAAAAGGGGATTTGTTGGTGCATAATAATATACTTGATTAACAATTCTCACTGCTTTTTTTTGGAGTAAAAAAATAGGATTGATATTTGATTTATAATTATTCCCCCATATTTCCACACAATAATTAAGGTATGGAAGTATGAGAGAGGAATACAACAAGCAAAGTGACCCATGATTTAGGTAAGTTTTCACTTTGCACATTATAGCAATAGTTTTGGCTATTTTTATCCTTAAAAAATGTATATGCGATTTCCAGTTGAGCTTATCATCAATATTAATACCCAAAAATGTATTTACAGACACCCGTTCTATTTCACTTTCATTAATTCTAATTTTGACATATTCATTAATTTTCCTTTCATCAAAAATAATATATTTGGTTTTACTTAAGTTCATTGATAATTTATTATATTTGACTGGATCCTTGGGCTTAGTTGTACCAAGGAGTTTGTTGTTGACTTATTTAGAAAACTTGTGCACACAGCCTGCACCGTGATGCTTAACATTCAAATTAAGAACTGTAATTCACAGTATCGTTTAGCTTATATGCTAATTATAGACTCTAATTTATACATTAAATAATAAGGCTAAACATTGACACATATCATAATAATGTTATCTAACCAGGTTCTGATATGACTCACATGTGGTCGAGTGGTTGCCAGTTGCAAAAATATATCTTGCTTTTCTAAAATCAATGCTTTTTTGTGGCTAATGCTAATTCATCCATAGGAATGTATTACAGTTTGCTTGACTTTCTGGTTCAGGATGTGCACAACCTGTTTGTTTACAAATACAAGAAGGGTCTATACAGTTAATATACAAATTTAGTTTATTCCCCCAAAATACAATGTTAATTCTTTTATGATGCAGTGTTCATGTTAAATTAACATTTTTTTGGCATTTAGGAGTTGTACATGGGGTGTATAAATAACATTTGTTTGTAGGTTCACAATTTGGAGGCACTATGAGTTGGCTACCACCTTAACTTACAAATCATTTGCAGAAAACACTGCGTGGTATACCCAGACTAAACTTAATTTGGCTTAACTCTGCTAGTAAAGATACAATGTAACTTTATTGCAGCTGGCCATTTTAATCACACATACGTGGCACTTTATCAGGGCTTATCCCGCTCTTGTAAAAGTACTAAGCACTTGTCCCACAGACAAAGGCTTCTGTAATGTAACCCTGTCCACAGAGGGAGGCTGCTCTGAGTGTGAAGACTGGCCTCCACAGTCCTTTCCAGACAATTGACTGGTGTCTGGTTACTGGTTCTGTTCTACAGCAGAGGATCACCAGCAGGCCTGATCTGTAATTAGATGTACTCACTGGCTGCACACATACACACAAGTACACAAATAGATTTTCAACAATATTGTTTTTCATTAAGCATAACCACAACCAATACCCCCTTTAAGTTCTCACATCCACCTCTCACAACAGCTAGCCCAGATACACAGTAATTTGGGGTAATTTTGTCATTAGTTTAAAACAACCCTGAATAAGAGGATGGGGCCCCTCTGATAGCAGTTGTCTGGGAAACCACCTCCTCATCAATATCTTAAGACAGGAGAGGCTGCATGCATTTTGATGAGCTGTAAGACAAGGCAAGATGCTCCTCTGACATGTAACAGAAAACATCCCTGTGTGAATGAGCTCACAGAGAAACACACACTGGGAGTCAAACAGAGGTTAGGAGAGAAATGTCCTACTGACCTACAGATAATACACCTTATATAGGTCTGGGACATTTTCATATTTACATCTATCTACACATGTGGACAAGCAACAGAGTTCAACTAATAACTGGTTATGTCTGAAAGCCCTGGAACCTAAACTTCAACAATATATTTACAGCTTTCTCTGACCTTTTCCCTCAGCATCCTGGAGCCTCATGTCTGCATTATGCTGGGCCAGCAGAGCTACAATGGCGTCATCACCCAGCTCTGCAGCTATCATCACCGGGGTGACACCTTTGTTGTTCTGGACGTCCGGGACTGCTCCATTGGACAGAAGGAAGCTCACCATTTCTGGAAAAAAAGTCAACATGAAGATAATTTTCAAATAGAGGGCCACAATATTAGCATGACATGTAATATTATTAGTAAAATAACAATATTTAATGCATCTTTGAAATAGATTAAGTAGCTCTAATTAGTTCTTGAAATATGAATATAGTTTGTTTCGTATACTCCAATAATGTTTAATTTCAAATATGCTATGTCACCTTACTTTAAAAATCATTAAAATATATCAATACAGCATTTTCAGAACTAAAACTTTATATATATGATATGTAGTAGTATACATTACGGTTAAGAAAAGTCTATCACCCTGGTTGTTGGCTGCCACAGCCACGTGCAGCACCCCTATTCTGTCTTTGGGCTCTGTCAGGTTGATGAGATTGTCCGCTCCATAATTCAGCAGCTTCTTGATCTGCTCCTTATCATCTTCATGGATGCACTGAATCAGCTTGTAGATCTGCAGGACCTCCAGGCGCCCATGAGCCTCCCTGCTAGTCATTGTGAGGTTAGGGAGAAGCTGGTGGAAAGAGAAAGATGTACAACCTCAGACAACAGATAAAGTGATAAAATAAATAAATAAAAATTGCTGATTTTATTGCCTTGTTAAGTCTGATATGTTTTAACATAGCTAGATAATGAAATAGTTAGTTCAGTTAAGTGGCACACTGTAGCTATTTAGCATTGATAGAATGTAACAAAGTAAAAGTTCTTAGTTACTTAAGTACAATTTCACATACTTGTACTTCACTTAAGTAGATTTTACAAGCGATACATTTACTTCATTACATTTTAAAGCAGGTTTCTATACTTTCTACTCCACTACATTTGTGAATGAGCTTGAAGTATAACATATTTTGAGTTTTGGTTTAAAATAATTTTTGCTTTGCCCACATTGTAGATACACAGTTCGTAAATATGACCAATGCTGTAAAGTAGTACTCATTACAAACATCAGAATAATAATGACAGAAGAGACCACCAACTGATTCAGTCATCAGCACAATTCTTCATCATCACCCTACATATTTAGCCCTAATATTTGATGTTTTTTGTCATCATTGTTGCCCCTTATGTTCTGTAGTTTGGTTTATTTTCTTAATCTGTAATTGTTTGATAATATTACAGTGCCTTATTTGTTTGTACTTGTTATTTGCAAATAAAAATAAAAAAAAACGACATATTTAACACACAAATTGATTGTCGAATCTGTGTCAAATATTTGTATTTATTTTTTTACTTACAAGTAGATTACATCTGAACGCGAGTATTTTAATATTTTTACTTACTTCATTTTTTTTCCAGGTGATCCCTTTTCTAGAGAAAATTGAAGCTGATTTATTCAGTACTTCTCCACCATTGCTATTTAGCAACTTTATGTCCAATTATAGACTATGGGTATAACTTAAGAAATAGCATATGACACTACAACTCCATCTTACATTAAAAAAGTTAAGTTAATTAAATATGAGTAAAAGGGGACGTTTTGGGAATTGACTTACCTTAAGCACTGTTAGCCAGCTAAGATTAAGCTACTTGTGATTACTGTATGCTGCCTAAGTGACACAATTGTGACCTTACTAACATGCTGTTACAGGATAGTTGGTATAAAACATTAAAAAATCAACTGCCACGGAGATTTATAATGTCTAATTGGATACAAAACTATTCGAATGCTTAAGAATTTGAGAAAGTAACTGACAACAAAGCCACAATGTCAGCTAACGTTAACGCTATTGATCAATATTAATGAATAGCTACATTAGCTAGCGTGGCAGAACACAAAAAAGCGACTTAGCTAATTAATTACTATTATTCTACATTTTAATAAACAGTTGTTAAAGTTAGTTGGAATAAAAAGTCAAAACAAAGAAAACTAATTGCAATCTAAATTATTAACAATCCTGTCAAAGGTTTGAATCAGCATTCAAGTACAGCAAGTAACGTTAGCATAACAGTTACAGATTGAATTCTAACGTTAATTCTCCCACCTATTGCACCGTTCCTACACGTCCCAGGACACTGCCTTACTCGTGCGCTTCACAACTCCTTGAACCGTGTAAATAAACATTTAAAGTTGCGTTACTTCCTTTCTTCATACGGAGTTTAACGCTTTATTCTAAAACACATTTATGAGGCTTGTCACATTTTGTGCTGCCGGGAGAGAAGAAACAAACAGAGCTCCATAGCAACGGAACGCGCGGTAAAATCCCGGGAAGAGCCAGCTCAGTGTTCATGTGAAGGACTGGAGCTGCTTTCAAGTGCCTCACACTGGACTCGGTCAAACGGCACAACTTCCGTTTATTCATTAATAAAAACATCTTCCATATGTTATCTTTATAAGCGTTTATAATGGAAAAGAGGCAATAAAGAACAGACTTTTACATGACATAGTGGACACTTTTTGAAAGGGAGGAATATGACAAAATGAGATACAGTCGTGGCACATTTGATTGTACTCAAATGTGCCAATACACCATAAACACTCTGAATCAAGAGGAGACTGTAAATATGGTTATAATAATAATAATAATAATAATAATAATAATAATAATAATAATAATAATAATAATAATAATAAAATATATAAAAACCTATATCTTTTAGGCTTTTACAAACCGCTCATTGCCCTCACTAAAGTCAAAAGAGAAGCATGAGAGACATCCCCAAAATGCACATTTCGTCAACAAAGGAAGGTTGTAAAGAATGAGATAACACAAATTATAGAACTTATTATTGCAATATTATTAACATTTGCAACACATCTTCTAAAAATCTCAAAATAAAATTCCACATTTTTTAATACATAATTAGTCCTTGTTTGGATATCCAAAAAGCATTGTAATATACTGAAATAATGCTGACCCCATTGTACGCTAAACATACTTTCATTTACCATTTGAACTTTCTCAGCAAATTTAATACAATAAGAATGTCTGGGTAAGTCTAACCTTAATACACGTCCCCTTTGCATCTTAGTTAAGTGGCAAAGATAGTATTACCCCTTCTTTACTCTTCACCGGCAGAGCACAGATCAGTTTACATAGTTTTCAGCAGGACTTTTGTTTGTTTGATTGACACAGAATATACTGTTGTGAACTATAGAGACCATTACCACTGAGAAGTACTGACTGTGCAAACTGACCTAACACAAATGATAGTGTTGGCTGCATCCTGACGTTATTAAGGAGAAAAACTGTTGTTTAATACTGAAAAGGAGGATGTGACCAGCAGGTGTCAGCGCAGCGCAGCACAAGAGAGGGGCCCTTCGTACACTCCACAAGTCTCTGCACCTTCTCTGAATGGGCAAAATAAATAATTAAAAGAGGGAACAAAACTATTTTAGTCATGTTAAATTAACTTTTTATCAGTTTGTGTAAATTGACCACATAAGTCCAAGCAATTTGATGCCACTTTTTGACACAATTCCAGTACGTTTATGACAAAAGGAATGGTTTATTTCATTGATTCATTTCATTATGACAAGGAAGCAAAAACTAAAAAGTACATAAGTAATTTTTGGATCACTACATGACTATTTGTTGGGTGTGGATCTGCCAGTCCATTCCATTCACCAAAATTAATGTTTTAAAAAACCATCTTGTTTATGCACATGGTCAGTCCTATGTTCCACAGTACCTATGTTCCTCAATACCTATGTTCCCCAGTGACTATGTTCTCCAGCATGTTCACTGCTACCTATGTTCCTCTGTTCCTATGTTCCCCAGTACCAATGTTCCACAGTACGTATGTTCCCTGAAGAACATTAGAGTCAAGGTTGGCATTAGGGCTAAGGTTAGCGTTTCTCTGGACTGGGGAACATAGCCCTGGGGAACATAGGTACAGGGGAACATTAGGTACTTTCACAAATGTGCAGGTAGGTATCTATGTTCCCCAGTACCTATGTTCCTTGATCCATAGAAACTGGCAGACAAAGGTACGGGGGAACATATGTACGCACCCTTTATGCACATTTTGGCTAATGCTAACATTAATACAAACTGTCCCAAAGCTTTTTCATCCTGTCTTAATTTCTACTTACTTTTTAGCAGCTACTAACAAACTTTCCTGTATATATAAAAGACCTGTTAGCCTAGCTACCTTTAGTATTCAAACACTGAGGGCTTATATTGATAATAAAGCTGTTAGCAAAGTAAGAAACAAAGTAGTAGCTTACCACCATTTATGCATGGATGGTTAGCTATAGCTAGTAACATTGCTAAACCTTTGCAGTTAAATGCCTCCTTAACCTGTAGCATAACCTGTTGAATAATTAGCACAATGTCACAATATCACACTTCTGTGAAACTCTGTATTTCAGGCACATGTGAAAAATACATACAAAACACTGGCAGTACCTGCACAAGGTGGAAAAAGTGGTAACACACACAGCTATAAAATATTTACATTCTTATCTTTCAAGATATTATATTGCATAGAAACTTACAAAATTACATCCTAGCACAATAAAAGGCTGTTTCCTGCATTTAAATATACATTAAAACGGTCATAATCATTCATAGTTATTGTGTAACTGTTACCAATATGCAAAAAATACGGCAGACTCAAAACAATAAAGCATCATTCGTTCTATTTCAGAATATCTACAATAGAGTTTCTTCTTCTTCTTGGTATGTGTTCATAACAGAGGTGGGATTTGTCGCCTAGATACTGGGCTAAGTTTAGCTTCAGTATTTGTTTAGTTTTAATAAAAATCACACAGTACGATGGACAGTAAGCAGCAGCTCAATGACTTTAAACTCTTGATCCTGCCCCAAGTTTACATGGCCCTTATTAGGACACACGTACAATCCCCCGTCGTCCCTTTGGCCAGAGATATTCCCCCGCTGTGGTTCTGCAAATGGCCTAAAATAGAGATTTATTTTGCCCTTGTATATTTTTGGGATTGAACCTTTTTACTTAATATGCATTTTTTCAATGTCTTTTTTCCTATTGGCAAAGTTTAAGTTGCAACTTTGCCCCTGAGTGTGTTAATGTGTTCACTAGGCAGGTTGCACTTTAACAGTCTTTGATCAGGAAGTACAGATCCTGGCATTCTGCTTAGGACCACCCAGCTGGTACACCATAAATGCTCCAATAATTAAAATCTCAAGCAGCGAAAAATCAAGCAATGCTCTACCTACTCACTGCAGCACAAAATGTGTACTCAGTGAGTTGCCATTTACCACAATCATTTTGCTGAATTTGCTGGTTTGGTAGCTAATGTAGCATATTTTCTGTAAAGATATTGAGAATCTTTAGGACACACTGACAGTACATTGACCTTAGTCCTACTAGTGACTTCTAGCTTGTAGCCTTTAGCTGTAGGCTAGTCTAAAGTCTCAAAAAAATAGCAGCTAAATCTCAAGAAGTTGGCTAATGTGCTTTACCCACTCACAGACAGCACAAATATGTAGTCAGTGAGTTGCCATTTGCCACAATCATATTGATGCATTTTCTGTTTTTTTGTAACTAATATCATTTTTCTATAGCAATTAATAATAATAACGTCTGAATATCAAGCCATTTGCTAATGTTCTCTACCCACTCACTGGCACACATAGTCTGATTGCTGTTTGCCAGAATAATCTTGTTTATGCATAGTTTGCTGTGTTTAGTTTATTGAAATCCCGTTTACATTGCCCTTATTACATCTGTCTTCCTATTGGTGGCTTGGCCAGAGCTTCAAATTGGCCCCTCCTCATATGATTTATAGAATGTTAATGAATAACAATTAATGTTGTGGTTTTATGACTGACCTAAACTGTTAACCACTGTTATCTTCTGTATATGACCAGCAGAACTAGTGACTTGTAGCTTGTAGCCTTTAGTAGCTGTAGGCTAAATTCTTCAATAAATAGCAGCTGAATATCAAGCCATAATGGGCTCTACCTTCTCACTGACAGCACACATATGTAGTCTGTCAGTGGCTATTTGCCAATATCACTTTGTTTATGCTGAATTTGCTGTTTTTGCTAGTTAGTCATTTCTCCATTAAAACTAAATTAGACAGCTTTTCTCCCACTGCGTTTCTGAAAATAGCCTAAAATGGCTCTTTGTTTTCCCCTCCTATGATTTATAAAATGTTGTGGTTAGTGATTGAACTGGGAGTGACTTCATTGTGCACATAAGAATGGTGGTTTGGCCCCGTGTCCCTCCCCCGGACCGTTAAATCACACTGCATTTTTTTCCAAGACAATTGGCATTGAGCGTAATGTTTCTGGGAATTGACTTGTGGTCAAAGTGAAACTGTGAGTAACCAGAATAAAGAAGTGAGTTAGCATCGAACACAGGAAAAGAGTGCCTGTAAATGGATCCACTGTGGGAGGATTAGGCACAAAAGACAAAAAACAATCCACTGTTTTATCACCACTACAAGGTTCCTTTCATTTTCACACACTCTATGTATGGCATGGCAATGTTGTATTCTTATATAACACTGCAGTGACTTTATAGAAAATACTTCAAGGACTATAACAGCATTTTGCAATATTTCTTGAAAAAGCTGTAAGGCACAAAACAGTCATATGTCCTGGGCAGAGCTAGGTTTTCTAAGAACACTTCTAGCCCCTTCCACTGCCAATGACAGAAATATACAGACATATAGGATACATATCCATGCACCAACAGAAGCAGTAATATAATTTGCCAATAATGTGTGATGCAAGTGTGCAAGTGCAGTACAATAAACTTAAACAACTTTGAGGCGGCAAAAACTCGCCACATGTAAGACACAATGTTCCACTGATAAATTTCAGTTGTACTCACTGCTGTGTTGTTTATCCTTAGCAGATGAAACAAGAATGCTAAGAAGCTTTAGCCTTCTTTTACATAATGCACATTTATTTCCACAATGTATGCCTTATAGTAGGGCTGGGCGATAAATCAAATTAATGTTGGACATCAAAATTAGCCATAACATAAAATTCTGCAGAAATTGCTTCCTAAAGCACTGCTTGGAACATTTAGCATACAAATATAACTATGCAATATTCTCATAAAAAATACATTTAAATTGCATCAATTTTTTTTTTAAAGGGAGATTTACATTTTTTGCCATATTGCCCAGCCCCACCTTATAGATATGTAGGTGTAAGATACGTGTGTAGGCAATCAGCTACTCTTGTGAGGCAGTTGATGAGAAAGCACAGGTTTCTAGAGCCATCTGTGAATAATCCCATGCTGTTCTGTCAAAAGAACATGTATTACTTGGCTTATACCCTTAACCTGGTGTTGCAAAATGCCCATATGAATAGAGCAACTATATATATATATATATATATATATATATATATATATATATATATATATATATATATATATATATATATATATATATATATATCAAGTTATTTGCTTGATTGTTTTCTACTAAGTCACTAACAACACACACGTAGTCTGTTGCCATGTGACAAAATCATCTTTTATGAAGAGTATTTTTTGGTAGGTTTTGCCCTTTTGCCCATTGAAAATGTACAGTGCCCTGCTTATTATGCAAAAATTAGCATGGAGCTTATGTACTTGACAAACAACAAAGGGTCTATAAACAAACCTTAAATAAAGAATTGTTCTCTTTGAATTAGCTCTTCTGCTTGATATGCGTTTAAGTTAGTGATTAAGAGAGGCCTGTTTTACCATATGTATTTGTAGGTTTGCATAGTAAGCAGGAAGAGAGATTTGTTCCATAAATAGTAACTGTAAATACTGTATAAAGTTTTGAGTTGGCCACTTGAGATAGGCTAATAAGAGTCATATACAAAGTCTGATGCCATATTGTGCTGCTCCTGAGCACTACAATATAGTCAAGTCTCTTTTCTTCCATTCAGTCTTCACTCATTCTTCATTTATTCAGTTCATGTTTTCATTCGGTGGCTCTGTTTCCTAGAGTCCTCACAGTTCCGTCTCAGCTCTATAACCTCCTCATGGCGTCTCATACAACAACATCCCGCTGAACACGGTGAGGGGTTCAGAGGAGTAGCCCAGTTTCCCTGTCACCAGGTCGATGCACACTGTGTCCCCGGCCTCCAGAGCCAGGATGATGTTGAAGACAGCCACTGCTCCGGGGATGTGCTTGGCCTCTGCCATGGGCTTCTCCAGACCCTCAGGCTGGTATCCCGCTGAGTCTACCCGTGCCACGCCCGTGTTGGATTTGGACAGGACCGCCTCAATCTTCATATTCTTGTGTCCGGTGAGGATGCCACTGAAGAAGTATTTTCCTCTGACTGGAGCTGTGAAGTAACCTGAAGAAGAAAAGAGTAAGGGTTAATAATAAATTGTAGATACAGTATTTACTAATTATCACTGCCACAAGGGGTCAGAGGGCAGTGTCATTTTTGTGCAGGTCCAAAGCCTGGATAAATGGAGAGGGATTGCTGTGCAGACCCCAGAAGGGAAAAGGCAAAAGAAAAGAAGACTTTGTCTTTTTTAGTCTTTTTCTTTGCACTATGTTATCTTAACTTATATAAGACGAGACACTACAGGCGAATAAACATTCATTTTAACAAACAGAAATAATTGTGAAACTTTTCCTGTAGATTACTAACATAAATATAGGAAAAAATGTATTGCAAGTTTTGAGTCAGTTTCCATATGAAAATTCAGCATTTAAAAAAAATGCACAAATTTGCTTACCTTTCAAAAAACTAAATCTGAATATTGGAAAGTGCCAGGTTATTCATTTTGTTGACATATTAGATGAAATGTTTTTTACAGAGGGGGCTTTGGATATCCTATTTTGTCTTTCAGTAAATTAGAAAATACTGACAATAGCCTTAAAATATCAAAGTTATTATTATTTTTAGGAGCAAAATGACCAACAAATCCCTCTGTAAAAGCCTTCAGAAGCTAGCTAAGTACAAGACTGGAAATTTTGGTGATACTGAAGTGGAGATATCTGACTCAAAGTGAGAGAAAAACTACTTTTGAGAAAACAGCCTTTGAAATTAATATTTCCAATAGAAATCTATGGACAGAAGTTCACTAAATTCATTCATTCATTTTTTCCCACTTATTAGCCGATAGAGGTTGCGGGTGACTGGAGCCTATCCCGGTAACTTTGGGCTTTAGGCGGGCCAGACAAAGTCTGCTAAATCTAATGAAACTAAACAGTTTATGTGTAATTTTGACATTTTGTTTATTTCAAAGCTACATGTTAAGGGAGCAAACTGGCCCAAAACCTCAAAATAAAAAATAAAAAATGTTTTGGCTCTAGAGTCTCCCCTTAAGTTTACCTCAAGTCTAACATTGTTATTCCTTATGTATCTGAATGTAGTTTTAGCTCGATAGAAACTTGCGTTTCTATCGCTCTCTTCTTTCTCTCATAAAGAAATAATGTTCTCAGGATTTATCAAAGCCGTCAGTACAAACTTTAAGTGATTTTTCTGTTAGGCAGTGGAACTAACCACTCTGCCACTGTGCACCCACATTAATGCAACAGTGCTTCTGAATGACAAACTATGACTATTGTAAATCTGAAAACAAACATTTAATAATGTTACTAAAGTTCTGCTGTGAGAAAAGGAAGGTCAGCTGTACCATATTAGACAAAGATTTGAATTTCCCCTAATTGTGAAAAATTTTATTGTTTTAAAACATAGTTCCATCGACCACTATTAAAGGATCAGCTCTCCAAAAATGACAAACTAGCACTGATGCAGTGGGAATATCCAGTTTCATTTTGAAGCTATCTACCAACAGATGTCTGCCATCACTCAGCATAGTATAAAGAAAAGTTATACTGGTGCTAGTGTTTTTAAAGTTAAAGTTCTTTATTTACAACAGCCCTTTTGCTCCAAAAATAACCTTGTAGCACAGAGAGATCCAGACCACTTTATTGGAAGAGATTATTCAACCGGCTGGTGACTGTCGGTCGTTGAGGTTAAAGCGATGAAATAAGACAAGGGCCATTAGTTGTTTCACTTCCCACCCCTCAGCCTTCTCTAATTCTCTAATTCTAAGTAAAAGTGGACATGATTTCACTTATGGGTTTTTTGGGGAGCCTTTCTAAAAATGGACAGAGAAGAAGCATTGAGGAGACAAGTCAAGGTTTAGAGAGATAAACTAATGGGTCAAAACTTGCAAATGTCATTAAGAGCTTAAACCATTTTTTTCCAAGAAAAAGAAAAGGTCTGAATATAGAAATAGCAGTCATACAGATTTTTGTAAAAAAGATAGACATTTGAGAATAACACCGTAATTCAAACTAAAAGAAATTCAGAATTGTGGGTTAAAAAAACACAGAGGCTTGAAATGAAAGTGACAATATTTAGACAAGCAACTAGGAATTAGATAGAAGTTAGATTCCTCTGAAAAATAATTAAAAGTTTAAGATCAAAGTTGAAATATTGAGGAACAGTCATATTTTCCAGAGTAGTATTGGACTTTTTGGAGAAAAAGTTATATTAAGTTTATATTTAGATTAAAGTAAAAAAAAAAAAAAAAAAGTCAAAAAAGGCATAATTTTGAAATGAAATCATTACTTATTTTCACTTTTTTTTGTTTATACAGACAGAATCATGTCCCTGCAGGGCTACCATAGCCGATATAAAAAGTGACCCATCTTCTCTTTCACCATCAGAAAAAATACACACCACCTTTGTAGTGATGTCATTTAGACTAGCTCCAAATTATTAAAACTGACCTGTTCTGGGATTATAGACGTTATTTTCATTGACAAAGAGTTCATTGAATGGAATAGTTCCTACTCCTCTCATTGGCCGGGTCAGAGCAGCAGAGAAAGAAAGGCGGGGCACGTGGGCATCTGACCCTGGAAGACCTAGAGATAAACAAATAGAACAAAATTAAGAATATATTCAGTAGAACCTCTATTATTCATCTCCCATCTGTTATTTAATACAATAACATGTACCTTGTTCCCCTCTGAGACCTGGAGAGAACATAGAAAGGACACTGTGAGTATTTCATCCATCACTTTTTCAGTGAACACCAATATAATGTAAATACTTATTACTGTATCTCCAACACTGTGTAATAGAGACACAGTTTGTTGTCTTTACCTGGAGGTCCCACTGGGCCCTGTTTGCCCTCTCGTCCTTGGGGTCCCACTCTGCCTGGGGGTCCCACAACACCCTGGGGCCCTCGGTCACCCTTCTCTCCTCTAGGGCCTGTCAAACCTGGAGGACCTGCAATAGAAGCCCAAAACGTTTCCATCTAGTCATAATGGCTGCTTTACAGTTAAATATTTTCTCTCTGATATTTACATGCCTACATTAGTTTTGAGATGCTTATTTTAAGAAACACCAAAACATTATAGAGGAGCCTTTTAATATACTTTGTTGGGGCTCAGTTTACAAAAACAAAAAAACAAACAAACAAAAATACATTGGTATTTGGTATGGTTCACTGTTAATACCATGCTACCTGATATTTCCAGCAAGCTTACAAGGTCTTGAGGTACCACAGTATTTCTAGATACCAATATCAGAATATCAATCTGCCATGTTTAAAGACACGGAATTGATATATTATCTGTATAAATTAGTTGAGTTGGCTGATTCCTTAAATACAGAGCTCACAAAACTTTTCACATCATAAAAAGCAGAAAGTTAGGCTCTCTCAGTCCTTATTTAAATAGCCTGGCCAGCCAGACTCATCCACTTTCTTTTCAAAAGCTGAAGGGTCCGGTTCCTCTGCCATAGAGAGTCATTGCCAAATGCTGGTACTGAACCTATCACAGCTGTATATCTGCAGCGCATCATACAAATAAAAAAGATATCTTGAATCCAAAATAACCAAATTGTTGGTCAGTCCTCTGTGTGATTTTTTTCTTTTTTGCCATTTTAACAACAGTTGTTGACGTCCGACGTAACAACCACAATAAACTGACTTTTTTTGTCTTTCAACAACTGCCTTTTGCTTTTGTAGTATTATTAGAGACGTCTAAAATTAAACTGTCAAATCAGAGCTGATGGTTTTAATCCATATAAAGGACTTTTCTTTGTACTTGGGGTCAATGGTGCAGAGTAAAGTAGAGTGCCTAAACCAGACAAACCTCTGGAGCTTAGGTTGTGAGCTAAAGGTCAAAATGAACTGTTATTGTATTATTCATTTTAGTAAAATCCACATTTTCCCAAAAACTGTTAATGTGCCTGTTTGGTGTTCTGCGATGTGACAGATGTATTTTTCACAAAATAAAAATTTGAAATTCAAATGGGGGCAAGGGTGTATTTATTAAGTTAGCACTACAGACATGTTAAATAATTTATGATAACTCAAAATTGTCAAATTGTAGTGAATGTCCTGAGGTGTGACAGAAAAAGTCATGCCGCAGGACACTGTAAAAACGTAGAAAAAACAGAGTTATGATTGAAATTATAAATTGCTTATGAAAAGCTTTCTATACACTTTCTATAAAAGAAATTTATACTTGAAATTATTATTTAAAATTCTTTGTATTCAACTTCAAAGTTATGTCACCATGCAGGACAAAAAAAGGTGTTACACCTCCAAACGTCAACAAGAGAACTAGCCTACCACCACTAGTGCTGTCATTACATATTCTGTAAACTTACATTTGCTTGCTAATGACGTAACTGATTAGTCCTAAAAGAACTGCAAAAGGATCTGAATCTAGAACTGGCAGCTAAGTCAGGATGTAACTTTTACCCTTGAGCCTCCTCCCTAAATAAAAACTGTCTCTGTATGTCCACCTGGATTCTTTCTCAGATGCATTTTCCTTTTCCTTTTTCACATTATCTTCCTCTGACCTATCTATGAACCGTCTTCCTCTCTATCCTCCATGACTCACCCGTAAAGTCCTGCTCCATGAAGCTGTGGAACTCCCTAGCCAGGTCAAGCAGCGAGGAGTTCAGCTTGTATATGTCAGACCGCACGCTCTCCAGCTGGACGTCCCGGATGTTGACGATCACCTCGCCCTGGCTCGTCACGGTGGCGTTGAGCCCGTTGACGCGGCTCCACAGGCCCGTCACGTGGCGGTTCAGGCCCTCCTTGATGCTCTCCAGAGTCTCGGAGAAGGAGTCGAAGCGGCCGCACACCCCCTCCAGCTTGGACAGTCTGCGGTCCAGGCCGTCACTGGAGCGCCGGCACTCGCCCACCTCCGTCACGTAGTTCCGGGTGATGACTTGGATCTCCTTGCCCAGGCTGCCAAATCGGACCTTGGAATCATCGATGTGATCCGTCAGCTCTTTCTCCAACTGGTCCACCTTTTGGGGAAAA
The DNA here is from genome assembly GCA_020698575.1 of Bostrychus sinensis. Taxonomy (NCBI): domain Eukaryota; kingdom Metazoa; phylum Chordata; class Actinopteri; order Gobiiformes; family Eleotridae; genus Bostrychus; species Bostrychus sinensis. The sequence continues at coordinate 6,474,741 of CM036257.1, read as the reverse complement.
AATAGACCGGGTTCTTTCGACAAAGTTCTACTAAAAATATACGCCTTTCCCTTCTGTGCTATCGTTTATTTTTTTACAATATTTTACACACACACAAATATGTACGCATGTTATTGAAGCCTTGTCGGTCAAAGGGAATCAAATACTTGCCATATATTTTCATAACTGTCATAATATTTTGTGAAACAGCTGCAGCCAAGATAACCACGCAGCTTGTTTGATTGACATGGTGTTTTCACAGACCACAGGGGAAATGTATGTTTCCATGAGTGCTACATATAAATGATTACAGCAATTAACAGTTATTATGCCAGTGGTAACAGGATACGTTCTGTGTGCAGTCTGAGTGGCAGAGGAATAAAGTGGGTATGGAATGCCATAGAACGGCCCAAAGATTTGCCTGCCCAGCTATCTTAATTATTTTTTTTATTCTATACATACTAAGAATTAGTCTGGTCCCTGTCAATTTGTTTTGAGCTTCCAGGGCTCACACTATATGAATGCAGATTAAACAACCTCTTAATGCAAATTGACAGAAAATAAGCAACAGTATCAACATATTTGAAATAACTGCCCTCCAAACTACAGGATTTGAAAAACATACAACCAATGAGAGACTCAAAGTATTGCATAAAGTCCTGCTAAACCACATTTTGTAATAACAATGCATTATGTGAAAATGTAAAACATTTTTACGCCAATCCATTACAAAATGTGGGATTATTAGATACTAAAGTAAAAATCTGATAACATTTTGTCAGGTTCTTATTGCACAAATGTGGTTATTTAGTGGGAAAATGAGACAATGCACTGGTAAATGATGTATTAAAAGCACTTCTATAGTTGATAACAAAACAAATAGAAGTGGTCTGTGGTCACCTCCTGCAGAACCACTCCTTTATTGGGGGAGTCTTGCTAATTGCCTATAACTTCCACCTGTGGTCTGTTCCATTTGCACAACAGCAGTGAAACTGATGTCAATCAGTGTTGCTTCCTAAGTGGACACAGTTTGATTTCACAGAAGTGTGATCGACTTCATTACATTGAGTTACATTGTGTTGTTTAAGTGTTCCCTTTATTTCTTTGAGCAGTATATATATATATATATATATATATATATATATATATATATATATATATATATATATATATATATATATATATATATATAAGCTAGAATATTTTCTTACCTCTGTCAGAATGTTCTGGTTGCTGTTGCTCAGATCAGTGAGCGTGTTCCCGTGTTCCTTCACTGTCCGGCCCAGTCCCTTCAGCGTGTCATTGAAGGAGCTGAATGTGTTCCTGACCCTGTCCAGATCTCCCTGGATGGACTTCAGGTCTCCCCCCAGTCGTCCGCTGTGTGAGGTATGACCGTCCAGCTTCTTCTTTAGATCGTTGATGTTGACTTTACACTGTCCCGTACACTCCTCCACCTCCTCCCTCAGCCGCCCAACTTCCTCCTGGAGGTTCGAGCACACTTGGGAGCACGTTGACTCCTCATTGTCCACTTTTCTTCGCAGGTCTGTCAATTCCGTTTGACATTTGTTCAGATTTGTCATTGTGATGTTGCTAAATTTCCTCAGGTCGTCTTCAACCCTGCTACAAACTGAGCAGTCTTCAATATCTCGTCCCAGTATTTCAACCTCTGTCACTATCCTGTTGAAGCGTTCTCCATTATCCCCTGTAATCCCTTTGATTTTCTTCACGTCGTTCGTTAAGCTAATCACTTTATCAACAAGGGAATCTCCAGAAATAGACAGGTCGTTTAACTTGGTGTTGAATCTTTTGATTTCGTCCTGGTTGGCGACCACTTTCCATTCTAAAGTCTTGACTGTGTCTTCGGCCTTCCGATCCTTTGCCTTTGATGCGCAGGTTTCGTTGCACAGTTTAGTCGTTTCTTTTAACTTTTTGTCAAGGAACAACGTGACATTTTCAAGCTGGCTTAAACGCCGGCTATGGTCCCTGACTGTATCTCCAAGAACGGCAACGTCCAACTCTACCTTGCCAATTTTGAAACTGTTATCATCCAAACGGCTAAGTACCAAGTTGCGAAGTTGCGTGACGTCTCTCTGAACTGTATCTTTCAAATTGTTGCCTGTGTTCGTACACCGTTGTTCCGTTTTCCTCATCGTGTTGTTCACCTTCTTCTCCAACTCTCTCAATCTACCGTTCAGTCTGTCCTCTGTGACACGTCCCTTCCCGCCGCCTGTGCCACCTAGCTCCTTGTCCAGGCGCCCTTTGATGACGTCACACTTGTTGGCCGTAGAGGTGACCCGCGCCTCCGTGTTAGTTAGCCTCTTCTCCAGCTCGGTGACAGTGTTGCAGCAGGCCTGGGAGCGCTCGGATTCGGTGCGGGTGATGTCCAGGCTGGTCCTCACGTGTTGGTCCAGAGAACTGACCAGTTTCTCCAGAGCTCGGATACGCTCTCTGTCCTCCTCCTGCTGCCGTCTCAGGTCTTCCACACCAGACTAAAAACATTCAAGAATCTATTAAATCATTGTACTTTTAATTGCAAATGCCTTATAATGCACAAACCAAAAAGTCTATCTTTGCAATAATAGATTTCACATGTTTAAGAGCTGGTTTAGTGCTAGTTTGTGGAATGCTCAACAGCACTGATTTGTGTTACCTTGCAAAAGCCCTTTGACTCCCTTTGAAATTGTTTGGAAGGAAGAGGGACTTTCAGTAGAGTATTTGGAGCTGACTGGATCAAGAGTGATTTGTTTTAGCCAATCATAGCAACGATTCATATAACATAGCTAAACAACAAACAGCTTTGATATTAAAACAATATAACATTTAGTAACAATTTTTTTCTTCTGATTTTGTTAATGTATGGCAGCATACACTATGTTTTTTGGCGTCGCCATGTTGATAACAAGTATGGCCAAAAGTGCTTGTTGCTGTTGGCAAACCAAAAACCTGCCCATTCGCGGCAGTTCTGCCACACCACTGACCCAAACAAATCAGAGGGAGCTTGACAAGATGGATTTTGGTGAGTTTGTTAGCTCACAACAAAGGTGAAATCTATTGACTATTTGCCACTAGGGGGAGCTGTGAGCAAATTTTGTGTCTAGTCTTCTTTTCCTTGATTTTATTCATCTATTTATTGCAAGGAACATAAACATATGTTTACAGTAAGTTGGAAATCTTGCTTTTACTGGCTCTTGTAAAAGTGCTGATTTTGATTATTCAACTATAAAAAATAACCAAAAACAAGTATACAAAAACAATATTGATATTACGTTGACATCCAAACTAACTATAATAAGAATTTTATAGCATGATTCACCTGGCAGGCAGAGCAAGACAGGGTGACCCTCCTCTCCAGCTCCGTCAGTATCTGCTCCTTCAGAGTGTTGAGCTGGGTCCCACTGATGTCTCCTCCTCTGCCCCCTCCGTCCAGTTCGTTGCCCCCTCCATTCACCAGGTGGTTGTTTATGTTCAGCAGCGTCTGGTCATGCACCTTAAAAGTGCACCAAAAGACGCATGAGCTATTCATCTGACCTGCCTTATAATTAACATACAGATTCTCCTGCTATAGACACTCACCTCTGTCCTGTTGTAGAGGTGGTCCAGTTTGGTCTGGATGTTGTTGATGGTCTCCTTCATGTGAGGCTGAGCAGAGTCTGACGGGATGATGCCCCCAGTCAAACCAGGACTGTAGGAAAAGGAAAAAAGAATTTATCCATTCATGCATTTATTACTTAAATTGAAAGTTAAAATTAATTCAGGAAAGTGTAGATGTTAAAATGACAACATCAGCAATACAATAAAATAATATAAAATGAAACAAAATAAAGTCAAATAAAATTCTACAAAGTGCAATGCAAACAGAAACCAACTGACAATGTGTGCTGCAAGTGAGCATTGGCACAATACGCCACTAAACTATCAAATAGTATACTAAATACAATAGTAGACTAGACACGCACACACATTGGGGCTATGGAAAACAAAAGGCAAGCTTGGCCAGTCAGACCCATTCACATTCTTACCAAAGTGAAGTGGATCTGGAACCCCTCTCATTCTAACCTTTTTCCACCAATAATCTAAAATGGAACACGCTTTATTGCCTGGAAAATCCAGACTGATATGTCTCTGTATTATTATACAGAGAAATATCAGTCTGGTCACCACGCCGTCCGCTGTGGTTGGATTCAAATCCCAACTGTACCGTGCATTTTGATTCGCTTGTTTAAGTCACGTGTTCTTCGCGAGCAGCGTCCGCAACAACAACAATCAAGGTGGCGCACTGAGGAGCCGAGTTTGTTTCATTCAGCGGTAAATTCCGTTTTGAATGACCAAAAACATATCGAGTCAGCACTAGAAGTCGTTATAAAAAATTTTTTTTTCGCGTTTCGCATTTTCTGATTGGCTAACTCCGCTGTCTGCTTACTGGGGTTTGCTCCGCGCGACCTGGAATTTCCAGGCAACATGCTTTATGCAATACTTTGGTTCTCTCATTGGTTTTTACAAACTGCATTAGTCTAAAGGCAATCCAATCCCAATGAGAGACAGTTTAATCTGAATTTAATTAGTTTTGCCCCATGTGAATTCAACTAAACTCGAAATGAACCAGTATTGGGATGGCTGGCCAAGCTATGCTAACGCTATAGCTTATTAGCATGCTTGCTAATAAGCATCTACTGGTGATGGACAACACAGCAGCCAACATTCTTGACCAGAACTAAGGTCTGCTCGTGGAATGTTGGCTGTAAAACTGATGATAACAATTTTCAACTACAGTGTCTAAAATGGTGTTCACATAGCCTACAGGATTTTCATTAAAATCAAATAATACTCACACAGATGACCGCGTTCTTATTCGACACCTACAATAATCAATACCAATGATGAGGTAAGTGTTTCTGCACATCATAGTCACTGTTTCACTCTTTATAAAATATTTTGCCATGTTTGGGATGATGCTAGTTAGTTTTAGCATTATGCTTTCTGGGTTTATGGACTCAAAGGTTATAAAAAGCAAATGTCTCTTTATTAACATTGATGATAGATATAAAAGTAAACATTTGTAAAACAGCTAAACTAATGGCTTGCTTTTTTTTTTTTTTTTTTGACTAATGGGTGAAGTTAGTTTTTGGTGTAGGCTAACACATCATAGCTGTCTGTGTCAATCTTTCGAAATAAACTCCAGACTCTAATAAGCTATCTTGAGAAGCTAGGCTTATTGTGTTTTTGTCATTTCTGTTTTATTACCCAACCACATACAGTATTTAGGCAAGTCTATGGAGGTTGATGTTCTTGTGGCGGACATTGTGGAGACTTATCTCACACACGAATGTACACTTTTATTCTGAAAGTATTAGGCAAGGGAAGTGAGTGTCCAGGGGGTGGAAGCTGTTGTTCTTGTACTGCAAAAGAGTTGTTCTAGTACTGCGAAATGTTGCTTTGCAGTTCTTGTTGGAAGTTTTGATGTAAATAAAGCAGACTCAAATAACACCTCTTGTTTCATTGTGAATTTCCAACAAGAATTGTAAAGCAAGATTTAGACATTTTTACATTTTACATATTTTGCAATGTGTGTTTCCTTTCATAATATTGGTCTAAAAAATGTTCCAAGTAAAGGCACATTACGCTGTCCTTGTCCTATGAAGAAAATGGTTATTCATGTCACCCATCTTGCCTGTATGAATGTGTTTGTGTGATTGTGCATTTGGTGGTGGTCAAAGAGGCCCTAGGTGCAGAATGGCTGCTACATCTCCATAGGGCGGCTACAGCTGTAGTGTACCACCACCAAGTGTGACTGAGGAGGAAATGAATAAAGGGAAAGCCTCTGGGTGGTAGGTGGGTGTTTGATGGTAGATTCACACCAACAGTGACCTGAGCGACTGAAGCCACCAGCAACCATTCATTTCCTCTGTGTGCTGGCGCGCCTAGGCGACAAGGGTCTTGAACGCGCCGAGTGATGAAAATCAAGCGACCTGAGCGTAGCTTTGAGTTGAACTGAAGTCAACTTTATGCAAATGTGGAGCAGCATTGCTGAAGCCACCGCCAATCACTGAACAAGAATTGACAGATACTGGAGAGGAATTGTCAGGGACCTGAAGGGGGCTGGCTACATGAGAAGAGAGAACTGAGCGTAGTAAAGAGATTTTGTCAGTTTTGGTGTGAGTCCACCATTAAGCTCAACTGAATCGTTGCTTGGCTATTCCAAACCTTAAGACTAGCCTCACTGACCCACTTTTGCCCAAATTCAGTTAGAATTTGGGCTGTAAGCTGGACTTTTTTGCAGCTACCCCCTTTGTTTCTTTACATATAAATTAAATGATATACAGAACATTCTTGGCTTGTTCTATTTTTGTATTCATTATTAAACCTGCAGGACACGGATTCTGTCAAAGATATTAACTTTGGAACAAATCTACCAGCTTTCACTCATGGGAGGTGGTTTGAGGGACTGACTTCTAAAAATTCCATATTGCATCTGTAAGTTGTGTGCGCTTGTATAAATAAATGGAAATACATATGGTACATCTTCAGTGTTTACATGTGGAATTCTCATTAGGCCATCATGTGTATATCTTATGCCATCATAAATACACACTGTGATGCTCTGTCTATACACTGACCAGCCATAGCAAATAACACCACATCCATAAATATATACAATATGCTACATGGCAATAACAAACTGGTGTATTTTCAGCACAGGTTTATGTTAGTGCAGAATGTAAACATGTACATACAGCTTCTGGTTGATGCCGGTGATGGTGGTCTGCATGTTGTGGAGGTCTTTAGTCAAGCCTCGGATGGTCTCCTCCAGCTGTCGGATCTTCTCATTGTCACCTGCAAATGAGAACCACCAACATGAGAGTCACATGATAAACTTTATTGTTGCACCAATACATATGCGCATTCTGGGTAAAAGTAAAGATGACTTTAAAAGACTTTAAAAGTAAAGATGTAGGTGTATTTATGCATATAGGATATTTCATTATTAACATTTTCACTAGTCAGTACTCTTCCTGTACCCACCTGCTCCTCCCCTCTGCCCCCCTCCTCCAGGATTGTACCCCGTCTGGGTCACTCTGGGCCGCCCCGTGTGGGTGTCCGTGGGGACCCTGGGCCCCTCGTGGCAGTCCTCTCCGGAGTAACCATGGCAACACTTCCACTCCATCTCTGTCACCATCTTGTAGGCCACCTTATACCTCGGCCTCCTGTATGTCCGGTAGCTGCAGAGAGAGCAGAAGAATAAGAAATGTTAACTTAAACCTTTAAATGTAGTAGTGGTAGTAATGTGAAGTATTCCTTATATTCTACCACCAAGTCCATGATAGTCTCCAGGTTACGCGCTCACAACTTACATAGTGCAGTTTCTCAGCACAGAAATAGGCGCTGCTGTGGGTGGATGGGTGCAGTTATACAGAGATTTAATAGCGTCACCATTCAGCCATTCACACTCACACATTCATAGACCAGTGTTACACAGACACAGGCACGGTGGTTATAGAGTCTTGCCTGAGGAAAAGGCAGTATGAATTGATGAGATGGGAGGATCTAACCCTCAACCTTCCATATACTGGACAACAAGCTCTACCTCCTGATCAGCTATATATAGCCTTATATAAACATATACACAGCTATATATAGTCTTGTTACAGTATTTAGCAGAAATATAAAGAAGAGGGCTGACAACTTATGTAGATTTTGTACCCTACATCCATACTTAACAATACTACTAGTACTTCTACTTAACACTACTGTACTGTGCCCATTTAGCATTTGATTCTTTTTCTCTTTCTTTATTGATTCAAGTTAGATTTCCAGGGGCAAAACAAATGGATGCAGATCAGGCTTCACATCTGGAAATGGATAAATATTCAGAATTTAGGGCACTACCAAAATATGCAGAATACATAGTCACTCATTTTGGTCATGTTCACATGGAAGCGGGCTTAGGCGTATTTCATATAGATGTTTCATCCACACGGATCCAGCGTTTTGGGAATACAATAATTTTTGAAACCGGGTCCCAGAGTGGAAAGATCTCAAAATACTGTGTTTACAACCCATATGCATTTTTTCTGAAACTATGATGCCGTAGCCCCACCTCTGAATGGACAGAACAATGAGTTGACTGCTTTGTATTTATGGCGATGTAAGAGCTGAAATTATGAAGAAGTGACACGTCTGGTTAGCCATAACAAGACAATGATGGCTTTATTTCTTAGATGATGGTCAGGGCAGAGCGGCTAAAAGGCAGCATACACCTTTGTATAAATATGAGGAGGAGAAAACAAGAGTCAAGCCGAGTGAGTGGTCATGCAGGAGTCAACCGGACTTAAGAGTTTTTACAATAGTGTTTTACTCTGAAATGTAGGGGGAGCTCTGTACAGAAAACCAAGACAGCAAAGAAAATGAACGGTTTGGGAGTCTGTGTGATGGTTGAATGAGTTGTTGTGGGGTGAATAAAGCATCTGGTTATCTCCCTCTGCTGCCTCTGGGCTGAAAATGACGCTTGACCCGGGCTCATGGAGGTCTAGAATCTGATGAGAAAGCAGTACATCACATTTAGCCAAACTCAAGATAGCAATAGCTTTCTTTTCCTTTTTTTTTTTTTTTTGTTGTTGTTGTGGTAGAGCAACCAAATGGCAGAAAAAAAACTTTGCACAGATACAAGAAGGGGAAAACAAAAGTAAAGCCCAGCGAAAGATCATATGGGATTCAGCTTTTATTATAGTATTTTATGATAGTGTTTTACACCAAAATGTATGGGTAACTCCATAGAGAAAAATGCAACCAAACCAGCAAAGAAACAAGCAAAGTTGCATCATGGGTCTGCTTTAAGACTGCAAACCATTCGTCACTGGGCATATTCACATAAATAAAGTATAACTGCAGAAATCCCACACTGAGCTGCCTACAGTATATTTTAATGTGAAATGACTCATAAGATGTTGGAAAATTCCAGCAAATCATGCGCTGTTGATGGATTGGATTAAGGGCGCTCTGTAAACTTCATGTCCCATTTTCCAAGTGCATTTGGCCTGCGGTAAATCTCTGTAATGTACCATCGTCGTGTTTAATCTGGCAACTTTATTAGTAGCTCTATCATGAATGTCACTCTGCAATGTGTCTGAGGAGATTCTCACTTACAATGCCATAAAATAGTGACTTTATTGCAGAAAGTCTGCCAACCCACAAGCGTTTCTGCAGGTATAGAAGTCTGCTTTCCAGTGCCATAGAAAAGACTGCATCTTCCAGCGCTTTGATCTGAGAGCGTGAGAATACGAGGTCGGACATAGTCTCAGAGAGAAAACACAAACAGGAGCTAGGGAGGCGGAGGCGGGAGGAGAGTAAGTCAAGTCGTAAAGAGTGGGTGAGAGGACCAGGTTGTTTTTGCAGAGATGGGAGAGGCTGCACAGACGGTAGAGCCTGGAAGTTCAGTGGCGCTCATTCTTGGAATAGTCCAGGTTTAGGCTGAAGCTTCTGAAAGGACAGGGATCAAGCTGAGGTCAAGAGAAAGGGTAAACATAAACAAAATATCTGAATTTACAAGGCGAGTGTAGTAGTTGATTGGTAGGGATGCACATTCGGTAAATTTTCTTGAATTGATTAATTGGTAGTCTTAACAAGCGATTATCGAATAATTGTTAACCGTCATCTATCACCTATCATTACGTTTTATAAAACACGGCTCTTTATTAAATTCAAAGCCATGAACCATAATAAAAAAGAAGCTTTTTTAAACTAAAGACAAGTTATAGGCTTGTATATTTTAGGAAACATTTGCTTAATTTTATGTTAAATTTGCTCTAACTCTCCAATGTACTGTACTTTACTCAACTGTACAGAAAAAAACATTAATTGTTAGTACTTCTTTCAATCTATGATGGCCATAATGCCAATTAATTGATTAACGGATTAGCCTTGAACACACCTATTGATTGCATTGCACTACACATTCATACAGGCAAGGTGGATGAAGTGTCTTGCCCAAGGACACAACAGAAGTATGATCTGGGGAGAACGGTATTCAAACCGCCAACCTTCTGGTAATAGGACAACTGCTCTATTGAGCCACTGTCATCCCTAGTAGTGCATTGTAACAGAAATCGTCGGTGGGACATTTAGGCTTTATTATTAATGGTTTGAATATCCTGGCACACTCTATTAAGAGACACTCCCATTGGCTGTTGAATTAATGGCTGCCAGAGAAAGTGGTGGATAGAGAAACAGTGTAAAAAGAAAAGCATATATAGAAAAAAGTAAGGTAGATAAAAATAGTCAATAAAAGATGTTTAAGAAGACATAAATGATTGCAGGGTCTACAGATAAACGTAGAGCTAGAAGTTCAAGATAAGCTTCAAACTTTAGCTTGATGTCATATGATGTCTCTAGTTGAATAGAATCAAAGTTGTTGCTAAGCATTAACAGAAATTGCCATTAAGCCTTTTGTATAAGAGGCCAAGGTCCATTTTTCCAAGAGCCAAAACTCCAGCCAAGCAGTCATCTTTTTCCTTGATCCCAAGCCCAGATAAATGGAGAGGGCTGTGTTTAAGGTTGTCAGATTAAAATATACAAACAACTAGATTAACTGTTGAGTCGACACCTGAAAGAAGCAGCCGGAAAAGTTTTATTTTATTTTGATGTGTTTTGCTTTGATTTTTGAGACGTCATTATTTTAGAACTCATAACCGAAGGGAGGGAAGGGGCACACTTTCTGTACTTTTTAAGGATGTTCTGGACTGATAAAGCCAACAGGATCACAGTGTCCTCAAACAGCAGAGATAATTCTGTGGGTACAACAAACAGAACCCTCTCTGAGCCCTGGATGAGGCCAAAAATGATTTTATCAAGAAACTGTTTAAAGAATCACTACCACTGACTAAAAGGGTCTAAACTGAAACATGAACACACCTTGGGCTCTCGCTCAGGTCAAACTCAGACTAGCTCCATTTACCCAGAGTGCCCCCTGTTGTTTGAGCAGCAGCTTTTGAGGGAATTTTAAGAGTCCAGAGTTTCACCACCAGGACAAAAACAGCCTCTCTTACCTCTAACTGTCTATGAGTGGGCTCAGGGACAAATTCATGAAATTGAATCCACCATTATTATTAACAGGAAGTCATGCTTAAATCAAACTAAATTGTATTAAAAGAAAAATTGCTTTTCTACAGAGTTCACATGGTTTTGTAGACTTTTTGTCTATTGGGATAATTTTGGCCCACAGTGATTATTTTGTTCTTATAAATATGCACATTGTGTTCAAATTTACTTTAAGATAAACACTTTAACACTTTCAACACTTTAAAATAGCTCACACTAAAAGATATTTATTCAGTATTAGTTAAGGGTTAGTAACCAGTTAAGTGATTGTTTACAAACCATTACTTCAACATTTAAACATTAAACACCACTGAGTTATAACCATTGTTATTAATGGTTTATTCTTGAGTATAAACTGCATGTAAATTTAGGTAAAATTATAAACATCATTGTTAATTCACTACCTGTAGACTGTCTATTAATTAAAACATTGTTAATTACATAGTTATTAATGCTTTATTACTGCTTAATAGTGAGGAGTTTTTTTTTTAAAGCTTTACCAAAATTTTAGGATGACTTTAAACACATTACTAAGGGGAAAAAAACACTCACAGTAACTCATGTGTAAAATAGGTTGGCAAGATGAATTTTCATTTAGAACAGTAGCCTTTCACAGACTACTGATTTTGGCCCACTTCTCTAGTAACTATTCCAGCACTTTTCTCTGGTCTGATACTATTCTGGCACTAGCTCTGGTTCTACCCTTGCACCAGACACCTTCCTGAGCAGACGTGTGTAAGTCTCTGAGAAAAGAGCCACAGACATAAAAGAGCAGAAAGGAGGAGCAGCACAGGAGGAGCAGGAGGAGCACAAGGTCTTTGGAGTGCGGGACAGGAAGTCACAATAGATTAAAAGAGATTAAAGTGTGGGAATCAAAAGACATATTAAAGTGCAGTACTCACGCTACTCTGGGACACTGGCCCCACGTGCAACGCTGGTAATCGGGTTTGATGTACGTCTCCACGCCGTCCTCCATGACACAGCTGACGGTGCGTGTCACCACATAGGCACACCAGTTCCTGTACAAACACAGAAAAAGTCATATTTAATTAATGCCAGTTTTAAAATGTTTTATTGTTTGCATAGAGCATTAGTCTTTGTTTAACTGCTCCAAAATAAAATATGACCGAAAAACAAAACAAAACAATAGAACAATAAGGGTCCCTTGAGAGTTGTCAAATCTCTATCTAAAAGAGTATTGTTTCACAAAAGTTTTGAAAGAAACAGTTCTCAGGAACCGATGACAGATCATTTCAAGATAGCTTCAACAATGATTAGCAGGGTTGCCAATTCCGCAGTTTTCCAGTGGAATTGGCCAGCTTCTTAAATATTGCCGCGGGTGAAAAAAATTGTCTGCGGATTGGGCAGAGCTATTTTTTTTTCTTTCTAAATGTTAGGCTATTTCTCCATATTTTGAATGACAAATCTTTAAAACCCAAAGCCAATCACTGAAGTCAGGCCAACTCAGCTCATCTCTGTGTCTAAGGAGCTGCTCTGTCTGTGAGAGAGGGGCGGGGGGCACGTCTGTGTCACAGGAAAAGCATAGCGGCACTAATTATGGTTCCACGGTGTTTTCATTCACTGTTCCGCAGGTTTTGGGCAGGTTTTAAGTTGCTGTTGGGCGGATTTTGACTTTTAGACCTGGCAACCCTGATGATTAGCATTGTGTGTCACTCAGGCTGCTCTAACAACAGGCCTACAACTATACATACATTAATTTTTACACAAATACAAAAACATGTAATAAAGAGCCAAATCACATAGCCTCCAAAATAATTTTCTAACTTAATTTTCTATTAAACATTCTGGAAGACTTTTAGATGAATAAGGCTGTGTTAGAATGACCAAGTTCATTACTGAAAAACGTCACTGGATTTTTGCAGCTCTTTTTGGTAACATGGCCAAACAGTACAACGTCGCATATACAGTACATCTATATAAGCCAAGGTAAGTCACAAAAAAATCTGTTTTGTGTGAATTTTTGAAAACTACATTTGAGACACAAGACATTCAGACACTAGACACATTCTTTGTCAGTATATGGCCTACAATAAAAAAAAAGCTTGCACTGCTCTGGATCATTGCTTTTTGTTATACATATCTTGTTAACTTTTCTAACTTATGCAAACAAAAAACATGTTAATGATGTGAATTCAGCACTGATATAAAATGAATATGACAGACTATATTTGCATTGGCCTCCAACTTATAAAACAAAGCGAAAGAGAAACAAGAAATAGTAATGGGCCTGGAAGGTTAGCCAAAAAACATCAGCTATGTGACATGAAACATCCCAATGTCAAATTAAGCCTTTCTAATGCTTCAGTTATTGCACAGTAATCCTAAAATAACAAAATAATGTCTTCATTTTAGTGTCCTTAAACTCCAAATGACCGTCCTCCCTCGTTCCTTCATCTGTCCTTGTCTCTGTGACCTCTCGTGACCTCTGCATATCTGTCTCCTTAAACACAAGATAGATTTAAGACCTGTAGTCGTCCTTTAGTCTCTCTCTATCATCATTTTCATATTAACGTCCCTCGAGCCGCCATTTCCTCGTAGCTATTATGGCCAATTACTGTCACTCCAATATTCATCCTAACAGAACTACAAAATATTTCATGGAGTGACGCCGGGACGGACAAGGAGTTTGTTCAGGCTGCAAGTCAATCAACACTTAGTCCATCTGTCAGACTGCAGGCCATTATCTCTTTCTGTGTAACTCAGTTTGAATTATTAGATACTGCTCTTGTGGAAAAAAATGGTGCAGCCTCTTGTTCTTTTTCGTCCCGGTCCGTTGACAGTGTGCGGAGAGCCCCTTCTGTCCCTCTCTCTGACACACTTCTCTCACAGACCAGTGGCGGCGGCTCATTCCAGAGCGGGATAGACTGACAGAGGCAGTTCATCACGTTTCCATCGGCCCCTCGTGACCCGCTGCTGCTACTGAGCTCGATGTGGGAACAGATATGAAGGAAAGGATTTAAGAAAAAGAACTCGCATGAGACACTTTATAACTTTCACTGAAGACCATACAGGTTTTAATTTTTTTGTCTTTCTGTCATGTGGTGTGCTAATGCAGTTTGTTTGGTGTCAATAGTAAGCAGTTCCATGAAAGTTTATAAGCCCTGTTTTAATATAAACATTAAAAAAAAGCATGTGTCCCCCCTGGGTTATTGTGGGTTCTTTCTGGCTTGCTCCAAACATCTAAAGACATGTATGTGTTAACCAATGACTCTAAACTGTCCCAAGTGAATGAATATGAGAGAGAATGGAGTGTCTGTCTGTGAAAGAATAAATATTTCAAAATCTTATACAATCTTAATCCTGTCACTTCTTAGGTTTGCACTTTTTGATCTACTACTTAAAGTATAATGATTGGGATCATTATACAAACTATAAAAACATATCAGCAAGTTTCCACAAGGCTTAATTGCAGATATCTCCACAACATGACATGGAAATCAAAAAGTGAGGGGACATTCTCTGGGTTTTTAAAGGGCTACTAATTTTCATTTAATGGGCAAATATTATTCTTTTTTCAAGCTTTTTAAAAATACATTTGGCGCATTAGTATTTTATGTTTTCTAACTTAAAATGCTGTATATGTATTAAAAACATCTTATTTTGAGGAGCTGTTAGTTTTACTTCTCATGAAAAAACTTGCTTTATGTGCCTGTTGCTTTAAGGCCCTGCGGGCCCTGCCCACTTTACCAATAATGAAATCAGTTTGGTTGCAGAGAAGGACTGCAGGACTGAGGCCTTGCAGTTTAAGCTGAAATGATCAGAATAAGTCTAGTCATGGTGTTTGGACTTTAGAAACACACAGGAGCACTTTCTGGAGAAGGCAGAGTTTCACATATCTAAGTAGAGCCATGAGACCGAGCGTTTTCAGCTCCTGAGCTCCTCAGCCCACAGGATTACTCAAACATGTGTGAATGAAACTAAATATTACTACATAATACTATCCCAGATATGAGAAGGAAAAAATATTATAACATGGTAAACAGCTCACAAAAGTCGATTCACTATAATAGGGGACCTTTAAGCAATTTTTACATTTCAAAAGTTCTGATGACAGAATGTGAGGGAACAGTGCGTTTTCATTATTTAAAACATAACCACATGAGCCATCAAAGAGAATGCATACTATGCCCAGGGATGGTAGGACGATCCATTCATGCCCATAACTAAAAAGACTAAGAAATATTTAGAAGGACATAGCATTATGTTTACATAACCCAGTAATCTCTGTGGTTTCTTTGCAAAAATGCACCTCTGCCTGCTTTTCATTGTATGTTTTGTGTGTTTTGACATGCAGCTTATCTTCTTGTCTCTTTGCATTGCATCTTTCAATCATTTTCTTATACTCTCAATCTTACACAGACACAGTAGCAATTTATAGTATCATTTAAAAAAGGCAACTTGTGCTACTCTCCAGAGTCTGCTAACAAGAAAACTGAAATCGCCTCTGATCTTAGAGGGCTGGAGGGAATGAAAAGATACACATTTTCAATCAGTCTGTGGAATAATTGCTGTTTAACGACTATGCAATATTAAACACAATCTTTCTGAATAGGAACTTGAAGAAGAAAAGTTGCGTGCATCTGCGTTCTCTACCCTCTGCATGTATTCCCCTGGTTATCTCTTTTGTTGACATGTTCTGAACATTTTGTGGGCGTGTGAGCAAAAAAAATGCAATGCTGTGCCAAGCAAAAGAAACAAAAGTGAATCAGAAAATCAAAAGCTACCATTCCCGTACAGTTGTTTTCATGTAATTTGGATTTAGCTCAGCTCCATATGAGGTGTTAACATGACCGATCAGTGGGTGAAATTGTACATCCATAGAGTTACATAAATCATACGGTGTTTCAGGGATTTATCTTGATAAGCTGCATGTGCGAACACAAATTCTTCCTTCACTTGGATTACATCCTGCTGCTCAGTGCAGTCTCCCAGCGGGCCCCAACTATGAAAACATCAGACTCCCCTGACTACACCAAAGGATACATCTAAAGGATTCATCTGAGTCTAAAGAGCGTGCAACTACAAAGAGTGGTGTTGTGCCCAATTAAGTGCCCCATCCACAAAGTGTGCCACCTTGTGCTGGAGCATTTTATAGTTTTTTATAAGCTTTTATATAAAGAAGCATAATACTCATACTAGTTTTGTACATTACAGAGAAACATCTAAGAGTTTGTCATTTGGACATTAATTACACAATATTGTAAAAAAAAAAATGCACCAAATTGACATAATACACCACTTTTATTAAAGGTCCTATATTATGCTTTGGCTAGATTAGTAGTTCACATTTTAAATCTAAAAAGGATCAATATTTTCAATATTTTTTGACATGTTGTTTTTTTGCAACCTTATGCCAAAAAAGCTCAATGCTGTGTGAAGTCAAACCAACCTCCAGCCATTCACACAGCACTTGGAGGTTGTTATACACAGCATGAATTCTTAGTGCCTCGGAATTGTGGCTGTTAATGTGAATTTTAGACTCTGTCATTGGCCTATTAAATTTTAGGGCTCAAAAATATGTGGATTCAAATTTTAAAAGGCAGATTTTTTATTCTGAAATTTTGACAAAATACATTGAAAATGAGATGCTGACATTTCAGTGACTTAAATTCAGATTTTTTTAAATGTAGTGCTACAAATTCAAAGGCTTTTAAAAGTAAAAATCTAATGAAACAAATTCGCTTCCATACACATCCCTTTAAGCCCCCCCCACCCACCCCCCACCCCCCGCTGCCCACACCCACTTTACTACTGTTAGCCCAAGCCAGCATTGGAAACAACATAGGATACATGGAGTAAAAGCTGGGAGTTCAGACATAAGAAGATAATGTCTAAGTGCTTCATGAGTGGTGGGGGATGGATAGCTAATTAGCACAGCTATTAGCAACATGATACTAACAGACAGATAAATGAGCTGACTCCTTCGACGTGACAGAATTTCTCCTGCGGTAATTATATGTGACTCAACACCGCAGTGAGCAGTATAAGTGAAATAGCTAATAATACCTGAAAAAAACGACATGTCCTAACAAGTTTTTTTATTAAATTATAAAAAATAAATTGAAAAAAATAGTTAGGCCTATGTGCTAACAAAAACCCGACAGTTAGGCACAAGTGACAATGTCTTTGTAGCGCGTTAGAAAAACCCATATGTTCTCATTATAATGGTTTTAGAGATGAGCTAAGGAGGCTAACAGTGTTCCCCAGCACAGACACTCTGGAGACCTTGTGACACTACTGTAAGTGGCTGCGGGGTGAGTTGAGAGGGCAGAGAAAAAACTCACATGGTTATCGTGTCACCAGGTGAGTGGATCATCATTCGAGCCTACTGCCTCCTCTAACTAACATGTAAGCCCCATGTCTGCTCGGGCTCTCTCCGGTTGGGAAGCAGTTGGCCTCAATCCAACTCCAAGTTTTATTTATTTGAGGCAGTGAAGCTTGTACAGTAGCTTTTTTCTTTCTCACCACTAACCCTCCGTTCTCTGCTCCCAGCGTCTCTGAGTGCATATATGTGTAAACATGAAATGCTTCATAGTTTACAGTTAAATTACACTGGGTATCACATTACTCCTTTACTAAAATGCAAACCTGCAGTTATCACGGTCACAATGTGGTAAGATTGAACAGTGTGATATGACAATGATGCAGATACTGTGACAGCCCTAGCTTTAAGCACAAATTATCAGCATTCAAAGGTCTGGTGGCGGTGTGTGGATGAACAGGGCTTTCAAAACATCCGACAGCACTTCCTGGAAAAAGGTTTTCAGCTCCTGTGAAGGGTTAGTGCCTCAGCGTACAGGATGACTCAAAGATGTGTGAATGAAACAAAATAGCCAGGCTGTAACTGTACAGCTTGGCAATAATGATGGTAATGTTTGCCTTTTTCCTCCCACTTGCTCGCTCTGTCCACTCTTCACAGTTATTTATGGAAATCGTCTGATGTTTGTAAAAGTTGTGAGCTCGCCAATGGCACTGTAGGTGGGCCGAATGAGTTTCTAATAGAGAACACCTGCGCAGTGGTATACAAACCCTGCACTATTAGATCATTTAGTTCGGACTGTTGAGTCTTCATGTGTGAAACTATAAACTAAATATTATCTTTTTTGTGTCTATGCCCATCAATGTCCTTCTACATGTTGGAGAAATTGAGAGTGTAGAAGATATAAAAAAAAAAAGAAAAAAAAAAAGAACAAATTATGATGATGGCTGTTTCTGGATGTATATTGAACACAACAAAGGCAAACATATACAGTATATGACCAAGCAGAGAAGACAATGATTTGTTTATAGACACACATGCTAGTAACTAGATATCATAATTAGTGGTCCTCCAAAGACTGTTTTCAGGCCTAGTTGTATATGTATGAAAGGAGTTGGAATGAACCCTTTTTAATATTTCTGTACCCTTTTTTTTATCAGATGCAAAAATAGCATATTCTTTTAAATAAGACCTTAGCTCACCAACTTTTCTAAGCTTTATATTATGTTATAATGGTGTTCCCTCATTAAAAACATACCTGGAGTTGTGTTTTGTTATGGATATAGCAATATAGTTGGGTTCTTGTAAAAAAGAAATTGGGATCCAGGTATGTTTTGTGGGTTCTTTGCCTTTGTGAGAAGGTAAAAAGGCTTTGTGGCTCAAAGGATATAGCATTTCTCCTAAACTACTTTGTAGAAAATCCCTGGTTTGAGTGCAAGACTGGGCACTATACTGTTACCACTGCAAGATGATTTCCCCAGTGCACAGTTCATTGCAGTTCTCACTGCAGTGCATGAAGTATACAACAACATTACTCTGTTTGTAACTGGGAATTCTGGCCTTGGGATGAACCAGTTTTTTTCTGAGTATTAACAGGTTTGAAATAAACCGGGATGTTGTGTTGGCTAAAACTCCCTTTGAGCTTCTCAGACAGTCCAGATACATAAGGAATAACAGTATTGCTCCTTTTTTGCTCTGGTTCTTTCCTGTCCTGTTTCTTAGCTCATTGGGATTGGGACATGTTATTCTTCTTTTCTCCTTCCTTCTGAGCTTGTGGGCTTAAATAATTCTATGATTTAATAATTTATCACCCAATGCCCTTTACTGCCTAAGTACTTTTTTCTCATTTTATATGTTTGGACTTTGTTCAGCGTTTTGTAAATTTGTAGCAAACTTTTTGGGAACTCTTCAAGAAGTCCTTTATACTGACATCTTTTATTTTATTTTAGTGATTATTTGCAGGATTGTGCTATTTTTAGTGTTCCTTTATTATTGTCATTCTTGACATATACCAATTTCAAAAACAGACATTTTCCATTAAATATCCTTATGCTTATATATTTTTTTTTATTTTGAATGTTATTGGCTATCCAAAAGGGTCTGACCCAGTGTTTGGGAAGCACTGTCCTGGATGATTGCCTGTCACTTGCAAGGTCAACCATGGGAGACATTTTAAGATAAGAAGATAACCTTAGATTTAACTTGTATATAACTATGTATTAGACATAAGTTGTAGATCCTCTGAGCATGTGGGATTTTTTGTTATCCACTGTAAGTAATCATCTTTAATACTTTATCTCTGCAAATTCAGCAAAAACTTAGTGTAATGGGCCTATTAGTAATATAAGATTAGTCTGAGAGCTCTGTGGATTATTTCCATGCAAAATTCCCTGCACAGCCTAGGCCTTATTATGCATGATTGTTGATTGTTGCTGCCAAATGAGACGTAATGCATTCTTGTGTTCAGTCAGTGGCTCTAATTTGGATTGCAGATGTACAGTAGACCTTGGCCAGATCGTGTGCAGACGCTTCTCATCATCCTCTCCTGATTTTTTTAACGTTCACAGTGTATCGAATATATCTGAGATGAATATTTCTGATTCGCTCAGCCTGGAGTCATTACTGGATTGGGCATAAGTGGATGCTGTTTGGCTGAAAGTAACAGTCTTTAGTTCCACTTAGACTGGGATCATCACAGAGAAGCTCCAGGCCTCATGCAGATACAGGGAATAAAGCCCTGTATTTAGGTGGTTAGTTGAATATTTTGGTCTAAGCTTACAGCATAAAGTAGATGATTACAAGTTGACTAAGTACATCTTAAAAAAGTATGTGTCAATGTGCCATGCGTGTGCTGCACAGATGCGTGGCACGGACGTGCGGCGCGAAGGTTCAGTGCAGCGGGTGCACTCACAGAGCAGCACAGAGGTGTCACGCTCACCGGCAGTAGCACGCGTGGATGGGAATGAAGGAGGAGCTGAATGCGGTATGGGCCTACTTTCTTGTTTAGTCTGGCTTCGCTCTGGAAAGCATATCTGCGTTGCCATGGTGACACTATAGTTATTAGTTGCCTACTAAAAAGTTAAATGGGCAGCATATTTAGACAACACTGAAGTTTGTCTAAATAAGTTTTCTTTAAACATTCATTTTGCAAGCTAATAGCCCTGCTGAAATCCTACAGCACAGCAAACTTCTGTTTTTTAATGACTGGATGTGCTACAGCACACAACAAAGAAATCACAAGAGAAGATGAGTGGAACAGAATCAGAATCAGAGGCAGTGTAGGTCTAATAGCCCAAAAATTGCCTAATAACCTAGCAATATCATTTTTAAATCCTGGAGGGACTAAATAGTGAACATTAGTAGAGATTTTAAATATAGCTTCTCTATTTATTTGATAATTTAGTATGCAGCAGCTAACAGCTACAAGCTACAGGCCATAAAATGCATAGGACTATGTTCTGCTGGACTTAACAACACACCACATGGAGAAGCATGTTATACTTTAGGCTTTAGGACCTGTGTTTCCTCATCAAAGACTGAGATTTACCAGACATGATGCTAACATGACCCAAAAAAGTTACACAAGAAATTATTGCCTAAGCAACTTGAAACTATGAATTCCAAACATACTGTCTCGTGTTTACCAGTGCGGTCGTTCATTAAATTGACTTTGACAACATGCATTATGCCATGTGAACATTTGCTGGCCTAAGTCTTACTTTGTGGTTAGTTCTCTGTATGTCATAAGGCTTTGGGAGAATCAGAAACATACCGTCCTGATCAGGCCTGGATCAGGAGGGATAGAAAACGTGTGAACACTGACAGTTGGAGAAACCAGAGCAGTCTCCTGGCCTGTAGATCTACTGTTGTTGTTGTCTGTGTCGCAGTGATTTAGTGAGTTCTATACCAATCTTTTATCCTGCCTCCAGAATCTCCCAGGGTCTCACAGTCGGCAGATAAAACATAAAGTTGGCAGCGTTCAGACCAATGTGATGCAGAACAGGCAGCGGTGGTCTTAAAAATAAACTCTTTTCTATAGGACTGGTGAGCAGACAGATATGGGTGTAAAAGCTGGCAGTCTATGGAGCTAGAATGGTGACAGTAGAAAAGAAAATCTCAACTGAAAAATAAAAATAAAACCTTGTAAATGAAAACACATTGGTAAATAAAAAATAAAACATTGTCATAGAAAAATCTGCATTGAAAAATATTCACAAATATAATAATAATAATAAAAATATACACTTTTTTTTATTTTTTGCCCCAAAATTATTATTCTTATTTTATAAATTTTAATTTTTTGTAGTCTTTTAGTTTTTTTTTTTTTTTTTTTTTTTTTACTATGGCAGCCCTCTGACTACAAATTCATTGGCACTGAAAAACATGAATACTGCATACATAAAAAAAAAAAAAGATTTTATGTTTTTATTACAAAAAATTATACAAACATTTTTCACTACAAAATGTTCAATGACAAGGTTTTATTTTTCATTTACATATGTCATTTCGGTAAGTTCTACTGACACTGTTCTGGCTCCATACAAGTCAGTGCAAACTTGGGTCTACTTCAGATACTTTATTTAATTCTTGTTGCATCAGATTTGCATCTTTAAGGACTTTAAGGACTGTCCAAGAGTTTGTACAACCCCAATCAAAAAATATATATATATATGTTGGGATGCTGTGTAAAATGTTCAAAAAACAAACAAAAACAGAATTTGCAAATCTCATGAACTCATTTCAGGTGTTTTTTTTCCCAGACATTTTACCATTTTATAAAAAAATAACATGTAAGTAAAACAGCATAGCACAAATAGCATTTTAAATTTGATGGCTGCAACATATCTCAAAAAAGTTGAGACACGGGCAACAAAAACTTATTTTTTTAGCCTTTTGTTGCTTCATCCCAATTTTTTATGCACTCTACAGCAGCTACCATATATGAGTACAATCACCATGCATTTAATATGATCTATAATGAAAGAGTGTCATTGGAAGCAGTGGACTGTGTGAACAGAAGACACGAAGCGGTTCAGTTCTGTCCAATCACAATCAAGCATTAAGTAAATACATTTCCTGTATACTGTCTTTTTAGCTTAGTATTATTTTTAGGAGCTGAGAGCAACTATGTGCCTTAGGTAGGGTACAGACTTAAACACTTAGTGGATTTGTTAACCACTGCTCCATTTATATGACTATTTAGTTTGCATCAGGTTCAAGGCTCCAAGCTACAGTTCACAAAACGCACAGGACTATCTTCTGCTGCCCCTGAACAGAACGCCAAACAACATAGAGGAGCATGAATCAAAAATGTGGACAGAACTTTTTGTAGTGGCATGGTGCGCTTTCATGCATTCATCAAATTAATATCTATTGGTAATCGCAACGCGTTATATAGATCGTGAACCTACGCCATGAAACGACCGGTGAGTGATGAATCTGCCTTGTGAGTGGTCACAGACAGAGAAATGCCATAGAGTTGCATTAGAAACAGTGGCATAAAAAAGTAAACAAACAGGCCTTGAAACAACTCTTTAAACTGGTTTGTCTGGTGAATATTTGTCACACATTTAAGTATCAAATACTTTTGTGTTAATGCTAACTTGAGTAATTTACATCCTAAATTGCTCCATTGTTTTGCTATAGAAAATATCTTTCACCACCGATGTGACGTCACAATCCTGTTCCCTATAGGAAGTGCTTGTGTCTATGTCTGTTATGGAGTAGGCAAATAGTCATACAAGAGCAGTAGAGCAATAGCTAGCCCAACAAAAAGTTTATTATTTTTTTGATCATGTGAACTGAAGACGGCCTTTGACAGAAAAACATTCACTGGGGCAATTTAAAGAGTTTACCATTTTACCTACATACAACACAACTTCCCCATCGCCAATGCAGCTCCAAAATTCCCACACTCCCATGGCATCCCTTCCATACTGTTACATTTTCCATCTTTCCATCACTGAACATGTACATGAGAGCAGCCTTTATGACTGTCCTCTGAATGGGTTTGTGTCTATGACTGGGCGGGGGCCTCACACTCAACAGGAAACTCCAGTCAATTTGCTCAGTGCACCAGTTCCCAGCATGCTCAAGCGAGACTTCTGTACCAGTGTTTAGTGACTTTCCCATTTTGGTGCTCTACTGACGCCAATACTGACGCCAGTTGTGCCCTTGCATTCACCCACTTTGCCATAAACAGTGTCGACCTACCCACATGGCTAATGAGACTAGCTAGAGGACTTTAGTAGTTTGAGTAGTTTGATATTTATCTTCTCTACAAGGATTTAGACCACATGAGCTAAAGGCTACAAGTAATTAGATGCTTAAAGAGACACAAAGCCTTCATATCAATGGATGATAATAAGACTTGGATATGGCACCATCCCCTCTCTCTTGATGCCAGTTTGATAAGTGACCACTACTGCAGCAGAAAAATTCCCTGCAGCCCAGAAAGGATTTTTACCATAGAGTGCAAAGTAAAAAGAAACAGCTGGTGTTAGGCTGACAGAACACCTACAGCTGATAAAATGATCGGATTGTGTAGCGTTTATTATGTACACATATCAAGGACTTTCTTAAATCATCAATTTGTCTGAAAAATACTGTATTTTCTGGACTTTTTTTCATAGTATGGCTAGGGGTGCGACATATACTCAGATGTGACTTATATACAGTATTAAAATATTTCACGTGTTCGTTAGTGGGCACTCTAGGCTTGTGTATCAGCATCTGCTGCACCTGTACCACTGACAATTTAAAATGTAAACATTACCGCTAACAAAGACAACTGAGAAACACCGGAATAATTGGAAATGGAACTGATGCTGAGTCTGACGACAGCCACGCAGAGGAGGAAGCGGCGCTTCGTCTACCTCCGGAGTTGGCGGAGTTGTTCAGAAGCGACACCGAGGATGAAGAATTTAAAGGATTTAGCGATTAGGAGTGAGATGGTGAGTTTGGTGAACTTGTTATATTATGTTCTTTATGCTATAGTTATGTGAATAGCTGTTAATATATTACGTTAACATACGAGACACCTATTCAGTTTGTTGTTTATGCTTCATGTAGCTGAATAACCATCAGTGTGTTACGTTAGCAAACCGCACACCTATTCAGCCTGTTGTTCTCTATTCTATTATTACTATAACTTGCCTTTCAAGATGAAATGTCTGTTCTTGGTGTTGGATTTTGTAAAATAA
Source organism: Bostrychus sinensis (assembly GCA_020698575.1). NCBI lineage: Eukaryota > Metazoa > Chordata > Actinopteri > Gobiiformes > Eleotridae > Bostrychus > Bostrychus sinensis. The sequence continues at coordinate 6,450,189 of CM036257.1, read as the reverse complement.
TTTCACCCAAAGAATGCGATTTATAGTCCAGTGCGACTTATATACGTTTTTTCCTTCTTCATTATGCATTTTTTGGCTAGTGCGACTTATACTCCGGAGCGACTTATAGTCCGGGTCATTTGTCAGAACCGATCACATGGTAAGCGAAACAAGAGGGCGCATGCTCAAGGGTCATGCACCTGGTCTATGGGCCACACAACGCAGAAGTAAGGTGGAAGTAAAAAACTTTTTGGCATCAAATTGGTGACCTTGGCCAAGGTCTATAGTTGCGATATAAAGTTGGGATCCAGTCTCCAGCAACCCCTGACAGGAGTAAGCGGAATAAGAACAAAAAAATAGTAGTAGAGTAGTAGAGCTGCAAAACTATTTGTAAAAATGTATGAAAATGCCTGTGGAAACAAGCCCAAAAATACATTTAGTCCAGGTCTGCCACTGATCCTGCTTTCGAGTGTTGGGTTTATTGTATACTTGTTTCTGACATGAAAAAGCACATGAACACCCCACAAAGTTGTTTGATCAAGTCGGGTAAATCGGTGTAGAAGCAACATGAACTGACCGAGCTCTGACGTCAGTGACTTGTTATTGGTGGAAATTAACAGTGAGTTTGTTGTGTTTGGTGTCTCAGGTTATATAATGTTTTGGAAATGTCTGTGTTATGCCAGCTACACCAGACTTTATATTTAGCTGACTAAACTCAACGCTTCAACTCCATTAGGGTACTGATGCTACAGCTTCTAACGAATTTGATCTACACTCTGAGATTTCTGGGTTTCCTCCATCCAACCAAAAGAAGGTGAACACAAGTCACATAAACGAGTTCTGCTCTCAGAGAAAACTACCAGTCTAATTGTCCGACATGCACTGCACAGTTCAAAGCCTGAACTCATCATTGTCCAGGATGCACCCTGCCTTAGGCCCATAGTTCCTGGGATAGGCTTCAGCCATCCATGACCCCTAACGAGAAGATGACTAATCCAGCAAATAAGCCCACATAATCTTTCCTTTTCTTGACAAAGTCTCAGGGGCAGCCTTTATGACAGTACTGGATGGGTTGGCTTGAGTATGTACTGTATATGACTGGGCTTTCAATTTGCTCGGTGCACCAGTTCCCAACATGCTCAAGCAAGAGTCGTGTCCCAGTGTTTCGTAACTTGCCCACATTGGTCCTCTACTGATGGCAATACTGACGCCAAGACTGCCCTTTGGCATTTATGGCAGGGTTTGCCATAGATGCCAGTGTCGTGCCAGAACAAGGGGGATCCAGCATGGAAGCTCTTAAGCAGCTCCAATTATTAGCAAAAAGATCTGGTGTCCTTTTCATTATGCAAAGTCAACTTTTATCATGGGATTTGTGATCTTTGAGGATCAAAGTCCAAAGTGTACACTGACAAACTATTGTGGTCTAGACATGGTTCTGTAACTTGTCCAACATAAGAATTCAGTGACTTTTAGCATGTAGCGTTTATCTTATGTGCAATAATTTCTATAGCTAAATACTATAAGCCTGTAATGTTCTCTAAACTTGGCACTAACATTGAGTGGTTATTTCATTATGTGATTTATGATGGCTAATCCTAGTTCCTTAAAACATATTGCAGTCTATAGCCCTTGTTTACAAAATTTACTTTTAAGACAGACATTTATAACTAGTAAACAATAGGTCCTTAAGCTTGTTTGGAGACCTCTCTGACCTTATAAAGTACATTGCAATAAATCAACTTATCAATTGCTTTTCTAAGTTTGGTCTGACATACACACTAAAACGCTTTCTCCTTCGAACATCTGGACTATGTTGGCATGATGGATGAGCGCTTTCATTTAAAAATAACACAGCGCCGGTTTTAAATGTCGCTCAGTGTAAACATCATTTACTATAAGCTGGAACAAGCTCGGGACTCAATAGTCTTAACCCCACAGAGGGAAACACTAGATTTGCATTAAAACTACCCAAGACGCTATTAAAAGTGAAGTTTCTATTGCAATCTGTCATTTGGGTTTTGAGCTAAAAGACAAGTACAAGTTGGTGACAGTTCAAATGGACACCTGATGGAGTGTAAGGTATCAATATGGACAACAATATAGGGTTAGTCTGACAAATTTGAAAAGCATGTGATTCATATGCCATGACCTTTTCAGTCACTGCCAATTCTCAACACAATGTCAAAATCAGTGTTAGAAAGCACATGTATGAAATATTATAACAGGATGTAGAATCTGCCAAAAGTTGCTCATTGGTGCATATATAGGCTTTTGGACCGTAAGGACAATGGAGCTCAACAGTGCCCGTCCCCCTCTAGTGCCAGAAGTAAATTTCCCATTCACTTTTTGAAAATTACATATATTAAGAGTTTAAAAGCTCGACAGAGGCTAATCAGCTATATGGTAACTCATGACGATAACAAAGAATTTATATTTGTCTCTTATATCTTATCTAAAACAAAATTTGTAACTTTGCCTTTTGACAAGTTTCACATACATTTTTATAGCCAAAGTATCTGTTTAATGGTCATGAGTTACCACATAGCTGATTAGCCTCCCTTGAGCCGTTGAACTTTTAATATACATATTTTTCGAAAAGTCAATGGGGAAAATGAATGGGAATTTTACTTCCAGAACCGGGGTGGGCGGGCACTGCTCTATTGCACACTGCCTATGGGCATGATACACTAATGTTTCACCTGGTGCCATCTTCCAATACGTTTAATCTAAGTGATATACCAAGGTGACACAACAGTAGGGCTGGGCGATAAACCGAATTCATGTGCATTTTTACTTTTAGACAATGTCAAAAATAGCCCTATCCTAAAACCAAATTTTGCAGAAATGGCATCCTCCAAGCGATGCACTGTCCACTGTGTTGAGGCTAATGCTGCTGCTAGTGCCCAGAGAAGCTTAAATACTGACTGTGAAGACCCTGACACTAAAACACAATAAATCACTCTGTAATGTCTTTGTTTAGCAAGTGGCAGCAAACTGGCAAATATGAAGCGTGAGTATGTGCAGCACTCCATACTTGTTCATATGCAGATTAGCCAGGGGCTCTGGAGCTTCTTTCGTATGGAGTATATAAAGTGAAGTGGCTAAATTGCATGTATTTGTTTTTGTTTCTTTGCTTTTAAGTAAGTAAGTATACTGTGCATAATTGGCTGTGTGTGGATGTGTGGATGTGAATAGTAGCAGTGGTAGTTTTTACTGGACCTGCTATACCAAATACACAATCCCTATCCCCATCCCATCCCTATATTGGTGAAGTGGTGTCCCTGTTACCTGCAGGTGACCACAGGCTCTGGAAAGGAGGGTCGCAATACATGGAATGTCACCACTAGATGCTGCCAAAACTACACCTTGCACCTTAAATAAAGTTGTAAACGAGTTCTAGGGATGAGTACCGAGACCCAGTATTATAACGGCACCGGTGCCACGACATGGCAGTCCATGTGGACTATAATAAGCTTCTGCCTTAATGGTGCTCTTAACGGTAATGAGTAGTTGAGGTAAATGCCCTGCAGTCAAATACGTGCAAAAAATCTTTTCGCTCTTCTCATAAAAGATGAGTTTCTTCAGCTGCTGGTGTTTGTGTGAGCAGAGCAGAGTGGGTGGGGTGCACAGCAGTGCGCTGCACAGATGAAGAGAGGAAAAAGTGTAGCTTAGCTTCACCAAAATAAATGCCGACACCACGCGTGGACACGGCAGGGACAAGCATCGCATGCCAGCGCCACGAGGTAGACTAATGTTATGCTAGCAGCCCACGGGTGGAATAACCATAACACCACCCAAACCCACTGTTTATCTCTGAGGGCAATTGTAAGTTTCCCTGAAACACAGCTGTGACCATAGGCAACTTATGCATTTATTTAGCCTATATAAGAATAGGCTATTGCTTTTTCTTAATTTGCTTATTTACTTTTTTCATATTTTTATTTAGATTTATATTAATAATGTTTTAAAACAATATATTACAAACATAAAGTTGTCTATTATGAATGAAAAATGTTCAAAAGGGTTTAAAAAAATAGTAATGTTATGTATTTGTTTTTTGGTCAAACTTGATAAGAGCACTGTAAAAGACCAGATCAATAAGCAGTAGTAATAAGAGTAGTAGTATCTTTAAAATCTTAATGATACCCATCCCTAGAGTTCTAGAGGCAAGCTAGTCCTATCTCCTAATATATCATAGACCACAGTATAGTCACACTTAAATGACACAGTATATAGCACTTATTTTAATAAAGGACTCTGTTTTATTTTTTCTAAGACAGGTCAACAGGCATTGAAGCAGTCCTGGACCAACACCTTCCATGTTATGAATGGGCTTCCTTCCTGATTAAACAATTGTGTATTTATTACATTTCTACTCTACTATTGTTCCTACTCAAGCCTCTCCAAACCATTCTACTCCCTTTTCCTGCAGCTTCTCATTCTAGCTCTGCAAAATCACAACATCAGAAATGCACAAACCAGAAACCTTTTCAAACTCGTAGGTAGGAAAATTGGTCTTAGCATTCAGCATTGACTTGGAATGTGTCAATATCTAGCTTCTCTCGCTTCACTGTTTTCATTGCAAATCACCCAGTTAGATTGAATTTGGTGGTTTTTAGTTGGAAACAGGTGTCCGCTCCAAATGACGCTCCGGAGACAGGAGTGTGAAGCGCAAGTGGGACAGTGGGGGGCAGTAAATCGGAGAAAGCACTAAAACACTTGCTAATCTAAAGAGACGTGCAGACAGAGAGCAAATGGAACGGAAAGTATGAGTAATGTAAAGATATTAGGAGGAATCGGTGCAACTGTATCCCTCCCTGCTGCCTTCTGTCTCAGCAGCCCAGTCTCCCAAATGGAGCTGTTTAACTAGAGCACAAATCACGGGAATATCAACATTTGAGAGGAGAAAATAAAACAATGGAACACACCTTTTATGGTTATGTTCAGGCATGACATCAAGTGGTTAAGGTTAGGGAAAGATACACTACTAGGGCTTAGTGTAATATTGAACTGTCTACACATCTGAGTGTATAAATGAGTATATAAAAATCCATGTAACCCAAAACTCACTTGGATCAATGGAGAGAGTTGTATAATAGGTTATTATCAGTATTTTAATTATTGTGATTTCATGCAAAAAAAAATAAAAAATGAACAGTGCAGAAGTCATGTTCAAATAAAGGTCTTCAATGTGTCACTTGTATGCTTAAAGAACCAACAACTGTCTCAGAATGGATAGAAATAATACACTAAATCTATGTTATGGAGCAACAAACTTTCTCCTTGAGACACTCCTCAGAAAAATGTGAACAATACTGGAAAAAATGGAAATGTTTCCATAATCAGAAATTAGACAACATCTATGTGGTATTCCTTTCTAAAGCCTCTGGCAATATTACCTGAGTTGTACATAATTTTTAACCTGTAATCCTGTGTAATGTCAAACTTGACATTACACAGAATTACCTAGATTGCTTAATCAACTTATTATTGAACTGTTTCCTTTTTGTTTGGTCGGTCCTCTTTTTGTTGTCTTGTGTTTAAATGTTATTGCTTGTCTCGTAAAAATGCAAAAACACTCAATAAAAACAGAGGTAAAAAGCAAAAAAAAACCAAAAAAAACAAAACAAATAAAAAAACATGTGACCCTTTTCAACTGAAACAGAGTCACCCTTTATGCTTCCAGCAAACTGAGGTCATTTTTTTTTAAATCTTCTATGTTGTTTTCTTATGGCTACACATTCCTGTTTTTAATCTTTTGAATTGACTTTGGACTGTGTGGAAATGCCCTTATGTTTGAGCTGATTTCAAACCACATTAATTCCTTGAAGGCAATAGTTTCATGATCATAAATTGCAGAACTTTTTCAATATGTCTTTCTTGTTGATGTAGCCCCATTCTTCTTTGTCACAACTACAATAACAACCACAGTATACGTCTTTCAACCTAGTCATCCATTTTACTGCATCAGATAGTCCCCAAAACTTCTTTCCTCTTGACTTATGGAAGCTTCTTATCTGCTTAACTTTTGAACAATGCTGTCAGACAGATCCAGCCCATAACACACAACAGCCTCCATAACGGCCTGCACTTTGTCATTCTCTGCTCAAACAGACCTCTTCACTGCTGCTCTGTCAGGCGCCCATGACTTACTCTCCTCCATTGTGTAGGCGTCTTGTTTGTTTTTATGAACTTATAAATCAGCATGAGAGGAATTCTTACACCTGTCTGACATCTTTTTATTTGCCTATAAACCTTCACCTTCATATAAAGACTTTGTGAACAGAATAGCTTCGGAAGGCCATAATATATCTTCAGTGGACAATTGGTAATAGCAACCAAAGTGAATTGTGCAAGGTGTTGGCAAAAGGCAACCAACTACACTTCAGTGTTACTGCCTGAGTAGAAAACTTAGCAACTGACTGCAGATTGATAAGAGATATATTATAGCGCTACATAAGTTAAAGGCTACATGGTAAAAGTGACTCAATTGTTAGATTGGGTTGATAATGGAGTTACAGAAGCACTGGAAAACCGCAATAGTTTGTGAGATGAAGAAGAGAGTTTGCCCATCAAAGACAAAAATACCACTTTAAAACCAATAGTGCATCTTATTAAAATGAGTATGTTATTGGTACCTAGTTATGTTAAATAGTTAAGTTAACTTCAAATGTCCAAAATAAACTCAAAACTAAATATGTCAATTGATTAATTGGTAGTTTTAACAAACGATTATAGATTAACCATTAACCATTAACCACTGGCTTAACATCACCTATCATTACATTTTCTTTATTAAAGTAAAAGCCATGAACTATAATCAAATTAGTGTTTTTTTTTTTTAAACTAATAATGCACTTGTTTTTGGATCAGATGTTGTTGTTTTTTTCTGTTAGTTGTACCCCACACAAAAATTAATTTGTTTAAGTTCAAATTTTCTGTTATGATAAATACAGTAAAAGCGAGAATATTAGAATTATCCTGTTTACAGAATTACCAAAGTCAACTAGTAATGTAGACAGTAATTAAAAAAAATGAATTTAAAAAAGCTAAACTGATTGCATGCAAGTAACCGTGCCAAATTTTCAGTAGACTCTAATTAAAAAAAAAAACTACATAAACTTTGTGAAAGCTGTTGTTTATAAACTTAATGATCATCAACCTAAATGATTTTGGGCAATTGATTTCCCGAGTTTATTCAAGTTGAACTGACTGAAAAAAAAAATTCAATATACAAATTCACTTTAGCCAGTGAATTTGGCTTAAGTTCACTGGCGAGAGGTATTACCTCATGGGTCATAACTCCTCTGTGAGGTATGATTTAAAAGTGATATTGTGCCATATCCACAATAACCAGTCATTTTTTATTGTGACTACAGTTTCCCTGGTTTAGGCCCAGTTTACTCCCGGGTTTAGACCTGCTTTTCTTTTCTTTTAATCCTGGTATTGTCATGCTTAAGAATAAATCATATCTTTAATTTTGGATTTAGACCTGGGTTGGTTCTGATTTGGGCAAATTTAGGTTCTTTTCTTTAAAAAAGGTACTTTTTAGTTAGCCTTGCTAGCTAAGTTAGCGACTGGCTCTAGATTTAGTTGTTTTATTCATGGTAGCAAATAGCGCTATTAATGCTAAATACATGCTAAAAGTTCATCAAAGATTGTAAACCCTATTTTACTTACTAGTTAATTGGCAAATAGTAGTATAGGCTATGTTGTCATTTTGGTTTTAGTTAGCTCTTTCATCAAATGAATAGGGAAATACCTTTTATTTTGCTATATGCTAACAGGAATGCTAACAGGAAGCTATAGTCTGACATGCCAAGAAGCTCCTGGTGTGATGGATTGTGGTTAAATATTCGTACTTAGCCTGAGTGGGAGGAAGGAGGACAGAAGCAGTGAAAGGGGAAGGTATGCTTTAATGCTTAGACAAAGAAATTACTTAGCGGCGCCCATTGTTGAGGGATCTGACGTTTAGCTCTGCAGAAATTTTTTTTTTTTTTAGTTCTGAGAGAAGTCTTTGACAGCATTCTGAATGGGCTTCATGAAGTGGGCGGGGCCTTGTGTTTGAACTGCGACCCCAGGGTCAAGCACCCCGTCCCTGTCCTTGTAAAGGTACACCGCAGGCTAAAACACACAGAGTGACAGACGACAGCCTCCATGCTCCACCGGGCTCATCGTGGCCCAGTGAGGGTGTGTCGACAGATGTGTGCTCACAATAAGAGAGACACAGGCTTCTTACGAGGATAGGTTTCAATAAAGTACTCTAGACCAGTCCTGAGTAGTGGACTATTTTACTTAAGAAGAGACTATAGAGACAAGGGCAGGACAATCAATGGTGGAAAGTAACAAGACACTGATTTAACCCTCAGACCCCCCTGGCACCCTTTTAGGGTTTTTCAAATGCAGTTTTTGCCCTCATTTTGACATTTCTTATTTTGACATTTCTTAATTCATGTATGAATTCATGACATTTCTTAAATTTTAGAATTTCTGCATAAAAAAAATTAAATAAATTTCTACTGTCTAGACATAAAACTCACATTCTTCCTCTTAAAGCCCTTTTTGGTCCCCTTGACTTACATTAACACCTTAAAATAACCCTAACCCTAACCCTATTTTCGCTCTATTGCCATTGTCATACATAAATCTTAAATCAAGTTATTTCTTGTGTAACCCTATCAGTCAGAGGCTAAGAAATATACAACAAAAAAAAAAAACAAAAAAAAAAACACACCACCAGATCTACCATTTTCTCATCGCATTGTGGGAAATCATTCCCTTATAATGCCCATTAGATAACACTGACTGTAGCTCAGCCCTTTTAGGGCTTTAAGAGGGAGAACCTGTGTTTCAGCCCTTTTACGGCCTCTCCAACCACCACCAATCACACTATCACACTCACACATTTATATAGGCAAAGTGGGTGAAGTGTCTTGCCCAAGGACACAAAGACAGTGTTGCCGGTAGCGGGGCTCAAACCGCCAACCTTCAGGTTCATGGAATAACATGTCTACCACCTAAGCTACAGCTGCCCATGCCCCATTTAGAGGAAAATAAAGAAGAAGAAAAACATAATCTAGAAAACAATTACCAACAATAATATTTAACAGTGTTCCAGATTCCATACTAGTGGTACATGATGAGTGCAGACCTCTGCCAAAGCATCATAATGATTAAGTAATAGTTTGTGACACCTTATATCTGGAGTTAGTATCTTAGTAGGAGCTGGGGTTCTGAGGTCTTCTAGCTTAAAGGTGCAGTTGCTTGTCCGTTTGAACTATACTGGTCAGTAACTACTTTATACTGGTGTAACATTTTAAGCAATGTTGGCAAAAGACAAAATTGGTCTCATAAGGCACAGAATCTCTTAAACATTTCAGAAAGTGTTCTCAATGCAGACAAAAAAGTAATAATTTCTTCCTTGACCATTTACTGACCTTTCACCTCTTTTTGACTATTACATTTTGAGTCTTTGTCTTGCCAAGCGACTAACAAAGAAACTAAATTATAAACCAAAGACAATGGGGGAAAAAAATAACCTCCCTGGTGGAGATATCAGTTGGTTAATGGGAGTTAGTGAGACCACTGCGAGAGTATTTCTTTATATTTTCTGTTAATTTTCTATCGTTCACTATGCCCAAGAGAAAATTCAGATTAGTCAGGGCATACAAGCAAAGTCAATGCTGAATAGTGACATCACTTGAAAACTCAAAATTAAAGCAGAACTTAGTAACTTTTGCTGCTTCTTCGCTGTTTTTGTCTAATTTTCTTCAGTTCAGAGTAAAGCACTATCGTAAATTTTCACAAGTAGACTCCTGTTTGATCCCTTGTTTGGATTGACTTCCCCCTCGTCCTATCCATACAAAGTTTTTTCTGCCATTCTACCATGAAAATCAAGAAATTAGGTTTTTGCTAACTGTTTTGACCCAGAGACACCAGAGGGAGATGCCCACAACAACTCATTTAACCTTCTGTTTATTAAAGGTAGCAAAAATGAAGCATATAATCCATGCCCTAAAATATACAAATGAACAGTGGTGCTAATTGCAAAAGTTCCTCAAAACAGTTACCCCTTGATTATCTTCTTAATCTCTGAGTTGACACTCTTTTTGTCATTGATGTCAATTTATTGCAAAATGAAGAGAGTAAAAATATATTTTTCCACATAAAACCAGTTTGAAATGTCACAAGGTTCACACTGCCATCCAAAAACATTTATCTCTTGACAGACAATACTGCTGTGTGGTTTTAGAAAGTCCCGTTTCACTTCCAACATGGCAGCTTTCACTGTTCCCCACGCCAATAAAGACTTGCTTCGACACCATCCAGCTCTCTGAAGTGCTTTTGTACCCTAACTCAAATGTCTTTTTCAGACCTGACCTCTCCACTGACGCCTGACGCTGTTTATTCAGAATCTCTGCATCAATGGAGCTCCACAGTGCTTGGCTAACAGCTTATCAGTCATTAGCCCCACAGAGATAAAACACTAAAAGACTTAAAAGGCTGGTGCTTAGATAAACCAAAGAGTAGCGTACAGTGACCTCTTTCTAGTTTCTGATGCGCTGTGATGTTTTCCCCACATGGAGCAATCGCTGTCTCGAAAAATTGTGACATTAGTTTCCCCTTTCCACTCCACTCCTAGAAGTTTTATACAGCTAAATTACAGCTGCATGATCTTCCCGGCTGTAAAGAAAACAAACAAAAAAAAACAAAACTCTCCCGCCCGGCAGTTGTCACGCCTGTGTCCGGAACATCAACAGCTTCACAACGGAAACAGGCTGACAAACAGTGGGCACACCCGGGCGTTCCCAGCACTTCCACTGGGCACTGAGCTGATAAATACTGACTACTGCAGAAGTCATGTGACCTGGGGGTTGGGTTTGTCCTGTCCACATTAGCTTTTATAATAATTAGAGTTTCTTTTCAGGGGTTGCCACAGTGAATTAATCACATGGGTACTTCGGCAGGTTTTTACACCGAATGCCATAGGAACATGCGAGAATGATGCTAGCAAACGTGTCAAGGCTGGCTCTATGAACTCTGACTTCCACTGACTTAGTTGTATTAAATGCATCTTGAAATACATCCCACTGTACAAAGCAAATAATGAGAAATGGTCATAACAAATCATAATAAACAATGCATGTATGATTGCTATTAGCATTACTAGCTACATAGCTAATAGCTACAGAAACTACATGACTGTCATTTCCTGAACTCTGACCTTTTATTGGTATGGATATCACCTGGACAGGTTAATTTTGAGGTATTCAGAAATTGATTTCATTGATAGATGCAGATGAATCATGTCCTACTTTGGGTTTTGAAAATGGAGTTGAACTAAAACACCTATGTTTTGAGGTGGGACACTTGTTTTGTCCATGCCGGAATTCAATTCACTCATCCATAAACCAAGTGAAGGGCTGGTGTGGATGCATCCTTATTGGAAACGGCAGACCAAATGGGACATCCTTGGCATTATCTTCCATTGCTAACTGTCCTGGTTAGTTTGGCATGAGCATGGTTACTTAGGGAGTCCACTAACACACAATATTTTCAAATGTGTTTCCAAGCCTCTTAGCTGAGAGCAAGAAGTCAGTGATTTCCAGTGGCAAAAAGTAACTAGATACTTTTACTCGAGTAATTTAAGTACATTTTAAGTACATTTTCCATAACATAATTTTATTATTAAAAGAAAAACAGTTTTTGAGTAAAAGTACTTTGTAACAACAGTGGCTAACTTTGTTGCAATTGAAGTAATAGTAGCAGCTGTAAAATTAGTATCAGTGGCAACAGATGAGTCTGTAGTAGTAATAGCAGTTGTAGTATTAGTACTAGCAGTAGGTATTTTCTAAACTTTACAGTCAAAACTTTTTTACTTTTACTCAAGCAATGATTTTGGTGAGTATACTTTTCATCTAGTTGAGTAATATTTTAGCAATGATACAATATGTATGGATTAGAACTGTTTTGAACCGATTCAAGAACAATATTTACTAATTTAGAATGATATGATACAATGATTTGATACAATTCAACACCTTAATATCTATACAATTGTTACAGCAACTTTATGCCAAAATCATAAAAGTATACTCTTAGATCTATCATCGTGGCCAGGATTGATTATGTCCATCAGATAGAGAGTGAAATTTAATATAACAGAGTTTAATATAACACAGTTTAATATAACATTTTATTTCATTAAAAATGTATTATTGTTATTATTTGGTTTTATTTTAACATATATATTTCTAATATCAATATTTCCGAATATTATAGATTTTTTTCCATGTATATCAATTTACATTGCCTGGAAAAACGATACAATTCGATACAAGATAATGCGCATTGATCAGTATAGTAACTTTATTGTTACACCTCTAGTAACAGCACTTTTACATGAGTAGAAAAGTTTAGCACTTGTTTTACAAATGGTGATTCCCAACTGGCAGGTTTTATAGCTTCTATATTTAATAAATCTGTGTGACAGATTTGTAAATGCATGTGCCATATAGGTTGTAGTAAAATAATTTTAAGAAATAAGTTTGGGTCTGAATCTCTTATTAGTGATAAAATTTTCTCCCACCAGTTAAGAACCATAGCAGTGATGTTACACTCTATTACTCCTCTCTGTTTTACCCCAACAGTCTTCAAACAGATACCAGTTTTCAAGAGACTTTTACAAGTCTGAATAGACCTTATTTACTCCACAATATTCTGCTTCATCACTACCACAAACACACTCTCACATTCAGACTCTAACTGGCTTACCCTCTTGTTGACTGAGGCTTGGACCATATCCCAGCTCCACTCCATCAGTTGGATTTTGCATTTTTTTTGCTAATTAGGGTAGTAAACAAACCTCCTTAAATATGCTAATGTTAATGTGGGAAAAGAGAGCCACTCCACTCCCAGCCTTTGTACACTAATTACCTCACTTCCCAGAGTGCACTGGGCCGTAAAAGCCTTCTTTAGATAAATTGTTTAGATAATTTCACAGAATATTGTCTCTGTCGAGTCAAAACAGTGCCACGCTGGGGCCACTGTCGCCATAAAGAAGAGACTGAGCTAGATTGTATTGTTTCGGAATTGCTATTAAACTTTAACCCACTTATAAATCCGTACTGTTACAACTTGAACGCTGACTTCCATAAATGGTTAGAATTGGGGTGAGCCACAAAAGCCCCCCACAGACCAAAAGCAGTGGCGTGTCAGGGCCGTAAGGCTAAAGCAAATGCTAGTATCAGGAACATTGTGTGTATATCTTTGCGAGCTGCCGGCTAAACAATCAGGGGCAGTTTACACAGTCGCCCAGGGCTGGGACGGTCCAGTGGAGAGACGTCAGGGGACTCTGTAAAATTGTGTTTAAAGACAGAGCAGAGACTGGAGGCGCCGCGGCAGCAATGACACACTGGGACAAAGACTTAGATCATATGGAAGGCCGACTATAAATTCAGATGTTGAGTTCTTGGCCAGAAAGAGACCGCTACAGTGACTTTATGCAGAGCTATGTTGAGATATTAGAACAGTCAAGACTTGGCCTAACTTATTGTAGTAATATTTGAATGGTTTTCTATTTGACTTTTTTCATAAATATTGGGTTGATGCCTGTAATAAATGTTAAATTAAGGAGGTTAAGTGGGTCACACACTAACTGCAGAGTTGGTAGTGCGATTCCCACTCTGACCAGTGCATACTGTCATGGTACTTCACTCTCTTTGCCGACTCCAGTCACAGTGTGTGGCTGGTTGCGACAGGAAGGACATCTGATCAGAAGGGCATCCAGTGTAAAAACTTAATGGTGAAGCCAAAAGATAAAAAAAATCACGAAAGTGTCATAGAGCCAAGCCAGGTTGAATTGGGTCAGGAAGGGCATCCAATGTAAAAACCTATGTCAACATGCAAATAATTTGCTGTGGTGATACCTGAAAGATAGAGAGCAGCCAAAAGGAACCGCTAGTCATTGCTAGTGATGCTAACAGCCAGCTAACACCTACTAATCCCAACAAAACAGTAATGTTTTTTAACATGGTCAGCTGTATCTCTAAGCAGTCTCCCCAACACTGTGCGTAAGCAATATTCATATTATTGAATAGCATGGATCATAGTACAATATGACTTTAAACTTTCAAAATTTCACTTAAACCATACCTAACATCACAATGTTTATATGCTATTTGAAAGTCAATAGTGCTAACAAGTGTGTTAGCGAGCCCTCACTCACATTTGCTAGCAACAACACCATGGTCCAATATTTTACAGTATATTACAGTTTAAGATTTTGGGCCTTTCAAGGCTTTAATAGATTGCACAGTGGAGAAATGACAGGAAATTGAGGGAGAAACATTCATAAATTGTCTGGACTTAAACCCACGATACTGAGGCGAGCTATGGCATGCTCTACCAACCTAGCTATACCGCTGCACTACATGCTTACTTTTATACATCATATTTATTGCAAATAACCCAAAGTATGCTTTACATTCATTAGAAACACTTCTGACACTTTATTTTGAGTGTCAGGTAGAGCTGGAGGAAGTGTCTATGAAGAGAAAAGTCTGGGCATCTCTGCTTAGACTGTTGCCCCCGCACCTGGCTGTATGAGCAGAAGAAGCTGGATGGATGGATGGATGACCAATCAGTCTGTTGTCCTTCATTCAGGGGGATATGCTACAGTCATGAAACATCTAAATTAATCATATTTTACCACAATTAAGCTTAAATATCCACTTTGGGTTAAATAAGTCATTTCTAGTGTTCTCTATCCACATTAAGACATAGTTGCATAGTTTGTACTGGCCTGTGTTGTGAACTTGCATAACTGAGCTCTGGGTACATCCACATATTTTTTGTCATATTACATAATGTTGAACAAATCCACTAAAACTCCTCAAAGTGTGACACGCTACTGAGAGAGTGCAGTCCCATCGCCTTATTAGAAAGCAGATAAGTTAACTATCCAAGTATGTATAAGTCTCTCCTCCCTCTTCCGGTCCACTGTCCACACATACAACCATAACAAATCCACATGCTAGAGTTTTCAAACACTTCACTTCTCATTCTGTTCTTGTCTGTCTGCAGCTGACCGGCCAGCAAGCGGGGCAGACGTTTTGGCAGGAGATGTGTTGGGAAAGCTCTTGGTCGCTCTGAAACCCAGTCTAAGCGTGCGTTCATTCGACAGCCTTTACCACTTATGGAATACTTCATACATCTGTCAAAACAGATTCAGACAGAGTTCAAACGCATGTCACAGGGGCACGGTGCGCTGCTATGGGCCAAAGCATTCTTTCACAAAATATGTGTTTGTGTGTGTGTGTGTTTGGGGTGGGGTGTCGGGCCATGTGGACTTCTTCACAGCCTACTGGTCTGAGCTATGAAGACATCTGAGGATCGATGTGTCAACTTTGTTTGTTGTCATTAAGAGGATTTGAGCCAGCTGCTACACGTTTTTCAAATTTATGTATAGACCATTAGGACGAAGTGTCAAAAATATTAGCTTTAGTGAAAGGTGGTGTGTTATTAGCATACCCCCCTGTTTGGAAAAGCAGACAGGAGCAGTACCATGGAGACCAAAAAAAGCAGTGCTGTAAAAAGGGCCATAAAAACAGCCAATATGTTACTGAGAAATTGTCCATATTGTGGTTCAGACTGAGGTGCTTATACTGGGCACTGTTCAGTTCTGGGGTTGTATAGAAAAGAGCAGAATAAAAAGCAAAATTAATCATATGATGTTTCAGATGTTTTGTTAGTTATAAAAGTGTTTCATTGCTCCTGTCTGCTTCTCCAAACTGGACCTGTGGTCACATATGGTGTCATATCATACCATAGATCTCTAGACCCTTTTACAATGTATTGTTCAAGTTAATTGTTTGATGTAAGCCAAGATTCCATCTTATCAACAGGACATACACGTGACAACTATTAGTAAAATCTGGTAGTACTATAGGCATGGATTGAAAAAAATCTACACCTCAGAATTTGCGGTCACGGTTGTCTGTCAGAAAACAGTGGTGCTTCCTCTGTGTTTAAGCAGATTTCAAGTATTTCTACTCTAACCTATAGTGATGAGCAGTAGGTAATGACTGTAAGGTAGGTCTGCGACAGCTAATTGAATTATTCGATTATTTAAATAATCGTCAACTAATTTTGTAATTGATTAATCACTGGGTGCACGGTGGCAGAGTGGTTAGTTTTCCCAGCAAGGAGATTGTGGGTTCGATCCTAAAACACCATCACATGAACTCTCTGGGTGGAGTCTGCATGTCCTCCCCAGTGTTACCGTGGGTTCTCTCCGTGTACTCCAGCTTCCTCCCATCATCCAAAGACATGCATGTGTTAGGTGAACTTGGTGACTCTAAATGTCCCCTAGTGAATGAATGTAGGAGTAAATGGTCGTCTGTCTTTGTTCGTCTCTGTGTCAGCCCTGCGACAAGCTGGCCCCTGTCCAGGGTGTACCCCACCTAAGGCCCAAAGTTACTGGGATAGGCTCCAGTCACCTGTGACCCCTAATGGGAATAAGCGGAAGAAGATGAATGAATGATTAATCACTAACTGGACTATATATCAATTTTGAAACATACTATGTGCTGATTGCGGAGGATTGTGTGTTAAGACAGCGCAGTAAATTCTACAAAACTGTAAAAGAGAATGTACATTTTGTGTTTTTGATGAAAGAAATTCTTTGTCTGCATATATTCTCTATCCAAAAGTCATAAAGTGGCACTCTTGTAGCTTCATCTGGGTAAAATTGTGTAAAAGATCATACATTCACAGGCTTCAATATCCGATTATTAATCAAGTCAATCAAAAAAATAATCAACAAATTAATCAATTTTCAAAATAATCATAAGCTGCAGCCCTACTGTAAGGACAAGATCTTGGATACAACACTAGGTGCTCTATAGCTCTGAGAGGATGTGGAGCTCGGAGTAGAGTCGCTGCTCAGCTACATCAACAGGAGCCATCTGAGTCTTTGGCATCTAATCTGGATGCCAAGATGTTTCCCTGGGGAAAAAGGATTTCCCAGACACGAGTCGTACGTTTGCAGCGTAAAATTGAAAGTAAGTGTGGGAGGAAGTAAAGTCACTTTCAAGGTCCTTAGAAAAGTACATTCAATAAGGAGATATGATGAGAAGTTAGGATTGTCAAATTCCTTTGGGGAAAATTACATGAGAGCCCTGCATGTTGATAGCATTAAATGAATCAGTCACAGCAGACCATTCATTGTACCCTATCTAATCTGACTCAAACACTTCCAGCTCTGTCTGACTTCCCCTCCACTATCTCTCCTTGACTTATCATGTTTTCACTTTTGATTTTTCCTCCTGCCCGTTCTTCATCCTCCTCCCCTCTGCACACACGCCTCCCACTCACAGTAGCCAACCGTCCTTCTCTCCAGCTCACACCAGAGGACTTAACCATCCATATCTCATCACTGTACCACCCCAGCTGCAGCGGACTGGTCTGAGATGTGGAGAGAATGATGATAGAAGCGAATATTGTGGTAGCTCATCTCCCCAGCAGCTTTTTCAACATTCTCTTGTAGTTACACTTATAGGTTAAGGCCAAACACATGCAGCTGCGCACGCACACACATACATACCTCATGTGGGAGATAAGCTGTCATTCATTCACTAAGAACGTCTGGGGCAAGTAATGAGGGGCAGTGCTTATAAATAAGCAATAACATCAAGGGCAAATTATATTGGTATGTGACTATCCATCCATCCATTTTCTACCGCTTATTCCCGTTATGGGTCGCGGGTGACTGGAGCCTATCCCAGTAACTTTGGGCCATAGGCGGGGTACACCCTGGACAGGGGCCAGCTTGTCGCAGGGCTGGGTATGTGACTAGCTTCTAATAAATCTGTCTGCATAATGTTAAATGTTGCACTGAAGAGGTCATTTTGAGTAACAATAATTACTTTTTGTTTCTAAAGTAGTCAACAAATTGAGCACTGCTAGAGAAGAAGCATACTCAAGTTTCTTTTTTTTTTTTAGCACAGATTGTGTACCTTATACTACAACAATACTGACACATAGAGCCAGGGGGGTCGGACTGGGGGGATAAAAGGCAACGTTTACCCAGGGACCACTGCAGGATGAGGCCCTCAAAAAGCCTCAGATGTGTGAGAGATATCGCTCAAGTAAGGGCCCAGAATTTTGTGCTAATGGAGCAGTATAGTATCTTTTAGATTAGTGATATTTGGAACCCCTTAATAATGGTAAATGGTCATTAAGCAAAGACATAGTAAAAGTTAAAGGGAACATATGCTTTTTTGAGGCATTTTGAAATAGTGTGGGACACCTTTGCATTAGTATTTCAGGTTTTATAACTTCAAATAATGTATATATGGAAAACGTCTTGTTACTTTGCCTTTGCAGAGAACACTTGGATGTTTCTCGCCCCCTGCTGACAATGGTGGGGAATGGACAGGACATAAAAAGGCTAATTAGCACAACTATTATGACAATGACACTAACAGATAAATAACTGACTGATTCATAGTGACAGCAATTTAAGCGCTGAAATTTTCAGAACAAGACTGTATGGGCTTTAGAAAATGCAGAAGCGCTTCCCGGGTTCACGTGACTATGTACAGCAGAGACTCTTGAGAAGGGGATGGCCTCAGCATACAAGATTACTTAAACATGCATGAATGAAACAAAACACAACATTATAAAATGGTTAAAAGCTCAAAAAACATAACCCTTTAGCATAATAGGAGACCTTTAAATTCAATTTTATTTTAGGAAGACAAACAAGGCTCTGCAGTGGTCAAAACAGAGGCTTGGTTATGACGAAACCAGGACTAAACACGGTCTATACCAGGCACTAAAGTAGGCCAAAAAAAGACACTTCTTCTCAACATGTAAATTATAGTTAGATGGAAGACTGTACTATTAATTGCAACTGACTTTCTTGCAATACAGACATGTTTGACAATATTGAAATAAAGATACATTTGCAATATATTGATCAGCCCTAGTGCCTTCAAATAAAAATTTAAGTAAAACAACAACAAAACAGATTTTTATGAAGTCAAATTCCTGGAAAGAGTGAAAGCTAGAACTTATTGGCACCATTAGCTCTGGTTTTAGACAGAAGCATCATTGTACGACTTGTGCTTGGTGAACTAAAACCATTGCATTTGCTGTCTATATTGCCTTATGCACAAGCAGAACTTAGTAATAGTCAGTGTCTTTGGGAAAACTATTGCAGGACACAAAATCTGTAGTTCAAAAAGCTAAAAATAAACCATAGAAAATCCACTTCAACTCTTTATTGCAACAACTAGAGTCTCTCACACCATGACAAATGCAGATTGACTTGCCAGAGAACTTAATCGTTACAACAATTTTAGCATTCTTTGCTCCTTAGCTTCATTTTGGTCTTGTGAGCATACTGCATTTTAGCATTGCATTATTTCTATTTAGCATGTTCACAATGAGTGTATATCCTTTAATCTATTTTCCACAAACTCATACCTATTAATATCTGAACACAACAACAACCAAAACCTGGATTTGACCCACAGCTGGCCTGCGTATATAGCATCTACAGGCTATTGTTGCAAATATATTCACAGCTAACAGATGTTAATCAGTAAAGTTTCTTTACACATCTGTGCGCAGGTGTGTGTGTGTTGGGGGTGGGGAGGGTGGGGTCCATAGTGGGTCCTGAAGCTACGACTCAATGACATGCTAATAACATAGCTATGGGCTGCAGCAAGCAACAATAAAAACCATGCATGTGCTGGCTCACCGGCAATATTAACAGCCTACCACCAAGGAACTTTTGGATATAAAAGTGGCTTCTAATCAACGTTACTCTGATCTGAATGACTCCCGGACTTATTCATAAAAGAGAAGACACTTCAAAGTTGCTCTGCTGTACAGTAATATAGATTTATAGCGCTCTGTTTGGTATCCTGGCACAGTGCACTCACCTACACTTGACTGTATGATGTTTATTACACAATTAAGGTCGCAAATGGTATTGTTATGATTATAAAGAACAGCCTACATTGAAATAACACTTTGATTGAAAGTAACATGCTGTGAGAATTTTTTTTTTATTTTTATTTTTTTAGGAGAGTTGGGTACAGAATAGTCAAATAAGTAGTTGGAGTAATGGTAGTTATAGGTGTAGTAATAGTAGTACAAAAACTAGTAGCACTAATAGTAGTAGCAGTCTTAAAACTACTCCTAGAGTTTGCTTTGCACAAAAAAGAACACCTCACAAAAAAAAGAACACCCTTTAAACTTGAGAACTTTAATTTTGAGTATATTAAACTATTTTGGGGTGGCTGCAGCTCAGTAGGTATAGCTGTTCACTCACTAACTGGAAGGTTGGTGGATTAACTACCACTACCAGCATTGCATTAAACATTGTCTCACTGTAGCAAGACACTTCACCAACCTTGCCTGTTAGTGTGATTGTGTGATTGGTGGTGGTTGTCGTAGAGGCCATAGGCGCAGAATGGCTGCTACATCTTTGTCAGTCTCTATTTCCAAATGTTCAGATGAGCTAATACTTTTGGAAATAAAGTGCAGCTCACCACCACTGAGTGTGACTGAGGAGTGAATGAATAATGCACCAAATTGTAAAGCAACTTTGAAAAGCTCTATAAAAAACCAAAGCTATTTTGTGACAATTTTGCTGGCTATTTTTACTTGTAGTGTGTTTTGGGTCACTACAAATGCAACCATCTTTGCTGTGAAGCACTGTCCATGAACTTTGTGGCTTTTGTTTGAATCTCAGCAGAAAGTTTATCCCTGTACACTTCAGAATTCATCAGGCTGCTTCTGTCTCTGTCACATCATCAGTAAACACCTGAGACCCAGTACCATTGGAAGTTCTGCAGCTCATGCATCACACTGCTCCACCAGGTTTTACAGAAGATGTGCTGTGCTTTGGATCATGAGCTGTTCCAAGCCTTCTCCAGACTTTTCTCTGCCCATCATTCTGGTACAGGTTGGTCTGAGTCTCATCTGTCCAAAGAATGCTGTTCCAGACCTGGGCTGGCTTCTTTAGGCATTTTTTGGCCAAGTCTAATGTGGCCTTTCTGTTGTTGAGGTCTCCACCTTGAGGTGAACCCTCTCTCTCATGAAGTCTTCTAGTTATGGTGGACCTAGACTCTGATAGACCTATTTCCTGAAGAGTGTTCTACAATAAGGTGCTACTCGGTTTATGATGGGTTAATGAGGGAAATAGCCCATGCAGCTCAAGAAATAGCTTTTGAAGCATCTGTCCAAAAAATTTTGAGTACCTGAAAAAGAGGCAGCTACATTTTAAAGAGCTGTAATTCCTAAATCCTTCCTCCAAGTTGGCCATGAATACGCTCAAATTAAAGCTGAAATTCTGCACTTTAAGCACATATGTATGATATAACTGTATTTTGAATAGTTTTGGTAAAGCAGCATCCAAATACATTTGGACCTAACTGTAGCTATGCAGATTTTGAGCACTTTAATGTCAATGCAATAACAAATGTAAGCCAATATGTAAACCAAAACAACTGAGCTTAAGATCGCATTACTTAATTGGTCAAAAGTTGACTAGTTGAGGACTACTTGTTCCCTGTCCAAGGTGTACCTCACCTAAGGCCCAAAGTCACTGAGATAGGCTCCAGTATTCGTGACCCCTAATGGTAATAAGCGGAAGAAGATGAATGAATGAATATAGCTTTATGAATATTGCGAAATTCAACTCAGTTATTACATATGGTATGTTTTCCTCATACCATGCAGCCCTAGTCAGAATGATACTTTTAGTTTCCTTAAAACAGATGGGAGGGCTGCTAAAGATGTCGGGCCCCACAGAGCTCTTCCGTAGAAGCCCTAAAACAGTAAATATCCGTAATCCCTTAAAGCCTTCTCTTGAACTGGGCCCCCTGAGTCATCCCACTCACCACCTATTCACAAGAACGCATCATTTCCTGCACTCTTTCAACTTTTACTCATAGTTCCTCAAAACACAAACCATTATTATGTCCCATTACAGCTTCACTGCACTGTAAAAACGATATGTGGCTCAGAACAGTTAAGGCATTATGTAGTTTGGACTTTGGTAAATGTTCGGTGAGAAAAAGCCTTGTTATTATACCTCAGTGGAGGTTCAGTAAACCACACTGTGGCAGCTGCACAGCCCATTTGTAAACTCACATCAGCTAGCACACATTAGCCGCCGTAGAACAACACTGAGGCGCTCAGGAGATAGCATAAACACTACATCCTTCTCCATGGCAATCCATCAGTTAGCAGTGACCAAGACAAGAATGAGAGGCTGTATTTGAACAGGACCCTAGACAAGTTATTTTCTATAGTCAATATACTCTATCTAGTTAATATGTTTTAAAATAAATGAAGTCATATTTCAACCAGTTGTGTTCTTTATTTTAATTAAACCCATGCAAGCTACATGTCAAACTCATGACCCAGGGGCCAAATAGGCTATTTTTGGCTCCTAGAACCTCTGTGGCTCCAGGAAGTGGGTACCTGGAAGACCCCAATACATAGTAAATGATTTTACTCATTCTCTTAATTATTACACAAAATTGCATACATACTGTACATCTTATAATTAGTAAATAGGTTGTATTCAACTTATGGTTAGGTTAATTGGTTGACTAATCAAATTGACCAAAATTCAGATTTATAAATCATAGGCATATTTAAGGCTGGGTACTGTTCATATTTTTTCGATAGTAGTACTTAAACAATACCTGGTTTTTGACACCAGTACCTGAGCGATACTTTTTCTGATACCTGTGGTGAGCTCATTCATCTTGTACAATCATAAAACACAATAATATTGAATAAAAGTCAATTTTTTTGGAACAAAATTCTTAGCTGTAAGTTAAAACCAGTAGTTTGTATGATTTATTCTGTATTATTTATTTGATATATACATGCAAAAGAACATTTAATAGTCCCATAGGCATTGGCAATTTTTTTTTCAATATCAGTAGTATTGTAACTTTTCTTTCAGAACCACAAAGGTATCACTTAACAGTACCCAGCCCTAGGAATATTATGATTGTTTTGCATCCACAAGTTATAATTTCATTTTAGACCTTTTTAAAATAATTTTATTTAATCATTAACTGCTTTATATGATGTTCTTGCTACAGAATGTTATCAGTTTGTTTTTTAATTTTTCTCTATAGTACCCTAATTTAGCTGATGTCCTTAGTGGCCATGGCAAAAGTAATAGCCAATTAATACGAATATGAATGAAAACAAAATTATAATTAAAAGGTACAAAAACAAAGACTCAGGATCAAAACAGGTAAAAGTGGGCATAAGTAAGCCCAAAATAGCTTATTAGCTATATTGTATTAACCCTACTTATTAATTAAAGGCTGTTTAGGCTGTTTTTGACAACTGGCATAAGGTAAAGAGAGAAATGAGTATTATTCAGCTGGTATTCTAACTGTAACCCCTTCACTGCTTGCTATTTCTTAATAATGACCCTGTTAAAGCCCACTGCGACCTCACGTGGGGCTCCGGACCATCTTTTGGAAACCAGAGGTCAGTTAAGGTACGACCCTATATTTTATCTTTTTTAAAAAACACATTACTTTAGAACAATTCCCACAATGATTAGTCCCATTTTGATTCAAAGCGACAAACTTGACGCAAAACGTGCCCCGCTACGTCAACACACCGCACGTGCGCTCTTTCTGTGCGTGGTCGCCGTGGTTACCCACCTGTGGCGGCTCGCGGCGCGCTGTCCGGTCTGGTAGCTCTGAACTCCGGTGTCCGCGTAGCCCAAACCCCAGCAGTCCCGGGCCAACGCGAGGGCTAACAGGTAAAGCAGCGTCTCCATCCTCACGTACTCTTAACGTTAACAAATTAACCTCTCATTTGGTCCAAAAAGAAATGTATTCCAGAACAGGTTTAACTCCGAAATTCATTGACGAGGCGAAGGTAAAGCCATGGGTGAAGATGGTGGCTAGCTCCCGGTGGCGTCAAGTCAAGTGTATGTCCGAAGTGAAGCGATGGGACGTGATGTGTGCGCTCCGAGGGCTGCTACTGGAGTGGAGCAAGAGGAGGAAAGTTTTCTGTCAGAGTGAGGAGAAGCCCATGCCCAGCAGCCAGGCCCCCGTTCCCTCCCTCCTCCTCTGTACGTAAGTGTTCGTGCGTGCGTGAGCGTGTGTGTGTGTGCTCTGAAGCCCTCCGTTCTGCTCAGCTAATTTTTTCAGCCCCATTCAATGAAAGCTGGTTGGCACTGTAAGCTATTGTTGAGCTGCCAGAGTAATTTTAGCAATGACACAGTCCAAAGTGCCTAAAACTTTAAAGCCATTAAAAGTGGCAAGTTAAATGTAAAAAATATGCGAAACCAGAACTAAATGTAACATGTAGGCCATAGCCCAAAACAACATTATTTTAAAGGCATCTGTTTTAAAAAATGATTCATAATGAAGTGAAAATCCTTCCAGAACAATGTAACTGTGAACAAACTACCAGTGGTGGAAGAAGTACTCAATTTCTACTTAAAGCTAAACGACCTGATGTTGCATCCAAGTGGTGAGAATAAAGTACTGCAATTTTCCAGTTTGCCCCCCTCCCTCTTCCCTGACTCCTCCTACCTTCTCATGCACGCTCTGTGCATATAACACACATAAAACAATTACTAGTTACTATATTCTATCAAGATTTTACCATTTCTTACCTGTCAAGGAGTAAAAAAGCTAGCTCTGCATCCAGTTTTAGACCAATGTGATTTCAAAGCTCTGGTGAATGCGTCACCAGTATTTACTTGCATTTTATTTTTTTTCATGTTTGAAAAATGCTTTACTTCTGTCTTCTCTGTCTCCGGTTTTCTTTTTTTGGGCTGTTTTGCTGTTTAAGCTGTAGTAGCTAGGGCTGAAATAGGTATCTTGCCACTCGGGTTAGCACTTCACTTTTTCCGAGCCAGTGATTGGCTACACATTTATAGGAGTTTTTTTTTCCACAAATGGCTTCATATAGGCTGTACTGATGACTGAAAAAATTGCATCTATGGAATTTATTGCAAAATGGATCAGGTAGTTAAGGTTTAAGTAAAAGTATAAAACACTGACTTTTAAATGTACTTGCAAGTAAAAAGTATTTCACACAGACTCGACAACTCAGTGTGTTAAAGGTGAGGGATTTTGCTGAAAACTTGTGCTGATTACTAATGAAATGAACAAATTGGTGCAATAGAAGAGACTGAATCTGTCGGTGAGGTCCTCTGTCTTCTCTAGATATTTCTAAGGAGTACCACTTGAGTGCATCATTTATATTTAAGTAGGCTACTGTGTGTCTATAATGAGGGCATGATAAAAACACATAATTTTAAACCAAAACTCTCAATACCTTGTTCTTCAAACCAACTCATAAATGTAGTGGAGTAAACAGTACAGATACTTGATCCAAAATGTAGTGACATAAAACTAAAAGTACCCCTTTTAAAATGTACATGAAGTAAAGTACAGATACATGAAAATTGTAAAGTAAAGTAACTCTGTACTTTTACTTAGTTACATTCCATCTCAAACTACACTTAAACAGCCTGGATTCAAGAGTATTTTTACATACAGGATGTTTTGGGAAGTCAGAACCAAATACTAGGTCTGCCAAAATTGTGGATGCTATGCAGGAGGAAAGAGGATACAGGAAAAATAAGCCACAAGAGATAAAAAGTAGGAATGCAAAGAGAAGGCAGACCCAAGCATAAAATACCTGGCTAAACTACTAACACTGCTGTAGGGATGTATAAGTGAATGAGCAGGGGCCAGTCATAATTGTTGATTTCCAGAGAATGATGCTCATTAGCTGGGTTTTTATCACCTTATACTTATGCACATTTTGAAATATCATATTAGAAACTAGTATGGAAAGGCCAAATTTTGAGAGGAAACAAAAAAATTTAAGTTGAAAAGGGCGATATTTTGCAAAATTGAGTTTTCTAAGCTTTCTACCATGTTATAATGTTGTTCCCTCATCAGAATATACCTGGAGTTGTGTTTTGTTTCATTCACACCTGTTTGAGTAATCCTCTATTCTCTGGCATGGCTGTTCTGAGGTTTCAAAGTGCTCGGTTGTACAAACCTTCTCCTCTCCCGTGAATCCCCACCCACTCCGGGGAGCACTGGCCAGTCAACAAGCCCTTTACATCCAGTCTGCTTTCATTCATTTATCCAAATGGGTGGTGGGTTGTGGAAAGGTTTTCTGTGAGGGTGTAAATGCCACTTACACTTGCCATTGTACTTCTACTTTACTTCCTTCCCACAATGCGTTGCATGGTATTTTTCTTGCCGGGGTCTAAGCACCAAAGTTCATATCAATAAATTCTTTTGTGCATTTGTTTTGTCTCTGAGTCTCTCCAGGTCTGGGCACTATGACCTCCCAAAAATTCTTTTCTTGACATTGTAATGCCGTTGCTGCTAGTACTTGCATAAAAATTTCTGCATTTCATCTTCTATTGAAGATCCTCTGCTATTCTGTTGATAGCATTCAGTTTAGCCATCACGAGCTGCGTTGCTATTAGGCTTGGCCAATCTAAAGTAATTACAGTCTGGTCTCACACATTTATCTTTCTCTTGTTACTTCGTAAGTTACCAATGCCACCCTTATCCTCTTGAGCACCTTGATGGAAAATTGTTGAATATGTATTTTTTTTTCTTTTTCTTTTGCACACTTTAAAAAGATGAGCCTAAAAACTTTTGGTTTCCAGTTTTTCCACATTAGCAGGTAGTAAAGTGTTCATGTATGTGGTCTTATAATTTACCCTCTAGCATGTTCTGTGATCAGTTCTGACCAATGAGCTTGAAGGCGGAACAGTGCAGTACCGTCATAATGATTAAGCAATATTTTGTAGCTGGTTAGAGAACATTGAGAAATAAAGGATAGGCGTAGAAAATGTACAATAACTGTTTTAGAGGTTAAGTGCCCTGCCATCTGTAACCCAGGTGTTTCTCTGCATTAAAATCTTTGGCTGGAATAATTCCAGTACCCACTGATGGATTTGGCTGCAAGGGACAGTAGTAAACAGCAGAAAAAGGGTCTGTCTTTTATAGACCATATTGTGAAAAGATGTCTGGTGGACATGGGGACTTCCACATTAGTTTGAATCTCTATTTGCATATAAAATACTTTTCTTTTTTATATTACTTCAACAGCTTGAAACATTGAATGTTGACTGTCGGTAAACATAAGACAACAAAGGTGTGCAAAGTCATGGTTCACTTGCTCTTTTGGATGCATAGTAAAGAGAGGTGAGTAGTGTAGCCCAAAATTTTACTCACGTACTCAAGTAAGAGTATAATTACTTTAAAATAATCTTACCCAAGTGGAAGGAAAAGTTGTTATCCAAATAAAGTAAAAAAGTATTTGGTGAAAAAAATAGTCAACTGTTTGGACATAACTTGTAATTTATGTTTTAGTAGGTAGGTCTATTGATGTAACCATAAAAACAAAATATATAAAATAATTCTGGTATTTCCAAACAATATTCAATAACATTTTGAAAAATAAATTGAATTTTTATTAAATAACAAAGTAAAGCACACAAAAAAACTCTCATCCACATTTTTAAGTACAATTTATTCAAAGTTACTCAACTAAATTTACATAAACAGAATAACTGTAACTCATTACTACCCACACTTGCGCATAATGATCTGACAATTACCAGATAAAGGAAAGCGAAACTTACCATTTAACCTGTATGTACCTATATGTACATGCATGTCATTAGACAGCTGGAGGAAGAATGGCAAGGCTATACAAACTCTCTGGCCTTTTGAGGCAGCAACGCTAACCACTTTGCCTCCATGCACTGCACAATTATCTCACTTTACTATAAAAAGATGCATATTAACTTTTGACCTTGATTCTTTGAAAGTAACAATATTTCACATCATCTTTTTCATATGGCAGTTTAAGCTCCATGCTACTTTCAGTATTATTAATAGGCTTTTAGGCGAAGGTTACACCATATTAAGCCTGTAATTCATTCCAAAAACTAGAGCATAATGCCAAAGAGGGATTTGTACAGAGTCCTCTAATCTTACTGTGTTGTAGTCTATAGGTGGAATAAATGAACAGAGCGTTATAATGTAAACAGTCTTTGACAATGATCTAATGGTGGACTGTATGTACAGCTCCTCAGGGAACAGGGAGTATGTGTGCAGTGATGGTTAGTACTACTATCAGAGCCAATCTAAACAAGTTCAGCCAGACTGCCTCATTTCTCTTTTGATCACCACAGCAGATTCCAATCTTTAAAGAGAGGAACATCTAACACTGGGACACACACGCACAGACACACACACACACACACACACACATACACACACACACACACACACACATACACACATACACACATACAGTGAAGTAGCTACTGTTGCTCCGGTTGATAAGAGGTGAGATTGATGGGGCAGTATCTCTGCGCCAAGACACAGTTTAATTCCAGACGGGATTTACAATGCTCTTCATCTCCCCCTCTACCTCTTTCCTGTCATTATCTGCTTCCAAATTTAGCATTCAGGCCCTAATTTAAAAGTAGACCTTGGCAAGTCACAGCGAGTTACAGTAAGTATAAAACAATTGTGTTGGAATTGCACTTAAGGACTTAAAAGCATTTGTCTTCATTGCACTGGATTTACATAGAAATGTTGGCCTCTGTAATTCTGCTATTTTTGTTCATTGCCCAATTTTAAATTCTGAAGATGTTGGCTGCTCCATTTCTTTTTTACATCACAAACAACCGTCTCCATTTATCCAGGCATGGGACTGGCACTAGAGTGACCTTGTGGCTAGTGTTTATCCTTCAGGGAATTAAACTGTGGTCTTCTGCGTGAAATGTGGAATCACTTTGGAGTCCCAAACCAGTGTTTAGGTAAACCATACTGTCACCATAAAGTAAATTACATATTATTAGAAGATATCAGATTTTGATCGGACATGAAAGTAAATTATTAGAAAAAATGGTTGGGTAGTGCCGAATATAGGCCATAATATAGTGCAGCTCTATGATTATAGGAACAAGGATGTTTTTTCAGACACAGCTTATGTGTGCTTCCAGGTAACCTCTGTCATTGCTATTCTACAATACCTGTATTCCACAGAATGTAGAATTTAGATGTACTTTTATGTAGTGGTTTTCATCCAGAAATATTTTGCATGTTTTGGTTACAAAACTGTAGATAACATTATCTGCCTTACATAATCCACTGAACTTTCATAATCATAACCAGGTGCCGTTCTTCCCTAAACAATCTTTCAAGGCACGTGTGTGTGTTGAGTGGTTTGATACAGGTTGCATTTATGGCATATTTTCGTAGGTAACTGCTAAAGGGGGTTGTGTTTCCACTGTGGTCTTTGCAGGAGAGTAGCAACTTCTACTTCAAGCGTGATGCCATGCAAATGACACACATGCCTTGAGTTATTTAAAGACAAAAAATAGATGTGAAGAAAGCTTACAGGTCGAAGCTACAGCATTAAATAATCCACACTGAATATATGACTTGTATATTGCTGGCATTAAACCACAACTCGGTAATTTGTCTCGTTTCTTTGCTGATTTTTGCCTCATTGTTCTTTTCCCTCTATTGAGGGCTCCCTATATTTCAGAGTAAAGCAATATTGTAAATACTCACATGTCTGCGTATCCATACAAAGTTGATGAAAATCGACACATAAAGCGATCACTAGCTTGTTCTTTGGCTAGCTTTCTTGCGAGACTCAAGACTTCCTTGACACCAGGCCAGCAGCAGTCATGCTTGCCTGTGATGAAACAGTTTATTTAAGATAAAAAACTTACTGAGTTCCGCTTTAGGGTAAGCAGAATGTGCTCATACTGGTTTGAAAACGGTACTGCAGGCTATTCATAATGTAAAATATATTTTTTGTGAATAAATCAGCTGTACCATGTGGGTCATTTTTATGAAATACAAAAAAATATATACTGCTCATAGCACCTTTAACAGTAGAAGAGATTTGTGTCAGCTTTGAAAATGTATATTTTAAAGACAAACCAGTTTCCAAAAGTATATAGACAAGGAAAAATACTGTTTTCATTCAGAAAGCATGAAGTGGTATGACACAAACTCAATCTAAAACTGGCTATTGCTAGTAACTGCTAATGGTGTTTAAAAAAAATGCAACAGAAGAGAGACCTAATTTGTACTGTACTGGGCCAGTTGAAACAAAGTTTTATATTTTATATTATTGATATTTGTACAATTGCATTTTTGTAATTGTTAAAATGTCTTGGAAAATGTATTGAAAAGAATACTGCTAATGTATGCTAATGTAAAATTTTCTTTAAAGGGAAGGGGGAAAGGGAATCATATTTATATAGCGCTTTACCTATTACACAAGGCATCCAAGGCGCTTAACACACAGAAGGGAAGGGGTATTTCATTCACTCCATAGTCAGTGGTGGTGAGTTACGTTTTAAATATTTGTGTTTTGCTTGTCTAAAGCTCTCAAGCAGGGAAAACAAATACAGTATGAACTTTGTTGGTGAGAACCCTTTTAGGAGGTATTTTATATTTACTGCTACTAAGAGTCCTCTGGTTAATTTCTCTGTTTTTCCTGAGTAGAAGAGGTGCATGTCCTCCCGTGTTGCCACTGTGGAATGCCAAGTCAGCAGCCCTCCCATCGGCCCTCTCTCTAATGAGATCAGCTCTGTCACAGACTCTCTGACTCCCCTCAGAGAGTGTTACCAGGCCTGCCGCCGAGGATGAGCCCATTACAGACATATACACAACCACTACCTGTGTGATGTTAAACAGACTCTACCCCAGCGCTCCGTAATGGTACAGACAAGCACATAAATCACACATCCATCTGTGCCAGCAGCAGTTATTAGAGGTCACATTATGGGATATCTGTTCTGGGGCTGGCATGTTTGTCTTGCCTTTATGCGCTTTGGCTTAAACAGTAACTAGGCATCATTGTGACCTAGCTGACAGCTGAAATAGTCAAACAATCTGGCAGGCAATTAACGTTAGCAACGGCACACTTCTTGTTGGAGATACGAAGCAAACAGACAGTTGTTGAAAGTAATTAGACACATGTATGTATTTTTGTTCTTTAGGAGTATATTGCCTAAAACAGTATACTTTTATTTGAGAATACTTTGAAGGAACAATTTTAGAGTAATATTTCAAAATATGCAAACAAGCAAAACCAGGGTAGAATGTTGAAAAGTGGTGAAGAGGTGTGTTCTAGCAAGTTGGAATGGATGGAGAAATGTGTTAGGTATGTTGTGTGATAAAAGAGCTCAGACAGAATGAAAGGAAAGGCATACAAAACAGTGGTGAGACCAGTTGTTAGGTTTAGAGACAGTGGCAATGAGGAAGACAGGAGGCAGAGCTGAAGATGTTGAGCCTCTCTTTGGGATTGATGAGGAGTACACCAGAGGGACAGATCATGTTAGATGTTTTGGGGATAAAAGAGAGGCCAGAATGAGTCCAGAGGAGGAACAGTAAATATATTGGTAAATGGGTGCTGAGGTTTTAGGCCTAGAGGAAGACCTAAGAGGAGATTTAGTGAAAAAGGACATGAAGATGACAGAAAACAATGCTGAGGGTAGGGTAAGGGTAAGATGGCAGCAATTGATATGCTGTGGCCACCTCTGAAAATAAACAGAAGAAAGGGAAAAGAAAAAGAAGCCAAACCATGGTAGGGTAGTATCAAGTTGCAAACTGATGCATTTCCAAAAGGATAGTTCATTTAAAAAATACCTTAATATAAGCAAAAAAGATGATTTGTGATGCAAAAAGAGCGTGAATGAAGTTGTTAGCATAATGTTTGTTTGCTTAGCATCTAGCTACGACCATATTACCATACTTAGCAATAGCGGCATGTTTTAGGTGTGTTGCAATCTAACTGTCTGTTGGTTCCTTTTGCACTCCTGACATTTTATGAGCTGTCTGAGTAAGATGCATGTAAAGGTACCTTATAAGGTCATAGCAAAGTTTGCCACTGCCCTAAATTTCAGTCAGTAGCAGCCAGACATGCAGTGTCACAAGAATCTTAAATGGTAGTTTGTGGGAGTACAGTAGCACTTGCAAAAAAATGAGTAGTAGCAGATCTGATTGCTGTATTAAAAGTGTACATTTACTTATTACTTGAGTAATAATGTTTTATTGTCACCATTTTAAGGCCATATGTTGATGTTTTTGTAGATCTTAGCCAAACCATTTAACTTTTTGGCTTTGCTCAAAAGAACTTCAAAAACATAGTAACATTCTTTTAGGGGCAGTGACCCCATCTGAAGACATGAGGTCCACTGTACTTTGTTAAAGTTGACAGTTTAGCTAAATGCTTGGATGGAGCTAGCGTAACCTTGGACTTCTTAGATACCGGCCAGACTCCACGTCCCAGAGATTAGTCTAACAATAAATGGACATCCTTTTAGTCCGGGAGATACTGATATAGAGCAGATTGTTATCAAAATATGAATTGGGGTTATTGAAAGGAATGCTGAAGGGTGGTGAGAAAGGATGGGACAAAGACTTGCTCTTACACACATCCTTTCGATAAATCTTGAGGAAGCAATTCATCTGGACAGTTATACGTAGACACAGTCACACATTTTGAGCCAAATTCCTTCACTAAATTGCTTCCTTCTTGAAAATCAGCGCTTGCCAAGATTGATGCTTAGCGCAGAATCAGATGTGGAAAATGTGCTTCAATTTTCTATGCATTAAGAGCCTGTGTGCCATTAAGAAACAAGTGCAATCTCTATTTCCCACAGTTATATCTTCCAGTTCTTTGTGAGAAAAGAGGAAGGCTCTATCAAAAGAATTCTTTGAATGGTGTTGCAACTTTGGAAAATCATTCATTGCATTCTCATCATTGGAACTATTAATAATTCAGTGCTTGGTTCCCAGAAGTCACTCAGCTTGACCTTTCTCTAGGACCTGAGCCATGATAGGGTTCAAGTTGAAGATACCAAAGAGAACTCACTGAAAGGAAGCTATATACCAGAGGACAGGATACCTCAGTATGTTTACATGACATCAGAAAAAAAGGCACAAGTTCACCACCTGGGGTTTGATCTGGAAGTCCAGCAGTAACAGAAGAAGTGGAGAGGAAATAAACAACCAAAGAAACACAGTTGGCGATTGTGAGATTAAGGCGTATATGGTTTTTGGACTGGTGAGGAGCCAGCTGGATCTGTGCTACCAGTTGGCTGCTGCTTAAAGGGTTTGTCATATAACTGTCAACTGGAAAGGGTTATCATAGCAGAGGCAGTTATAAATTAATTCTCTCCCATGCTTCTTTACTGTGACCATTACTGTGAGCCTAAAGAGCATCACTGTGACTGCAACTTCATTAAGCTGTGTTTTGAAAGCAGAGCCATGCAACTTTTCTGTTTCTTCACTGTTTTGATTGCATTTTCTCTATGGAGCTCCTTCCTCCTTTTTTAACACAATTCTGGTTGAGTCCTCTGTGGTCACTCACTCAGCTTGACTCTAGTTTTCTCCCCCTACATACTTCTAGGAAAAAAAAATCCATCATTGGATTGATGTTATGGCATACTGGGATGTGTTGTTTTCTCATAAAATCTGAGACTTTAGGGACACCTTAGTGGTCAGTACTCCCATTCTTGCTAGGCTGTTTTTTGCCAATGTATGTCAGGGTTGCATTAGGTTTTATTCACCCTGCAACATCTCATTTAGCCAACGCACTCACTACAAAGCTGTTTAATTATGTTTAAAAAGTTGCATTTTTCCCATTTAAATGTCCAGAGTTTAACAGCAATCATTAATCTAAGTGACACCAAAGTCAGACATTTAAAAGAGGTAATATGCCATGGGAGGTCAATGCCTTGTTGTCTTTTTGGGCTGACCCTGGCTGGGAGGAGACCCATGTACATGGGTGGCCTGGGCTTTTGGTCCATGGAGGATGCCCTGGGGCTGACCTAGGACAGGATAGAGGAGCTATGTCCACTGATCAGTACGTTTAATCTAGTATCTCCTAACTTTAGCTGGCTTTAGCTGATCTGGAAATTTCTCACTAGGCACTAAAACTAAATGGCATGTCAAAGAAAAGGGAATTCTAAACATCTTTGTTTAGAGTGATGCCCCTGTGACCTAGCCCTGTATACATGGCAGAAGATTGATGGATTTGGGCACTGGTTAGTTATGCCATGAACTAAACTTTTGTGTACACCTTTGTTTGGTCTTAAGTTGCCACGTCACTTTAGTCCAAAGAGTATGTGTAAGCAAATGAAATAATCTGAGTGTAAGTGTATCCGAAAGCATGTATTTTGGCCAGGGAATTTTGTATTTTGTACTTTTATGAACCAAGCTGACTCTGTAAAGTTTGTTATGCATTTAGTTTTCAACTCAACTGCCATAACACATATGTCATACCCACTGAAATCTGAGTTTGTCAGTGTAGACAAAGAGCTTGTCATCACTAGTATTGAACAAGCATACTCTATGAGATGTCGGTTTAGGCAACATATTGAGTTCCTGAACAGAGCACTAAAACTGTCTGTCGTTAATTATGAGTATATGGCCTTCCCTGAAAAGTCAAATGTCATGGAAATATCCTGGAAAATTACTTCTAAAAAAAGCAGTAAACCTGTTGTTTGTTTTAAGACGTAAGAGGTTAACTCGTCAATTGCTGAACAGTAGTCTAATAAATTTCCTTGTGCTATAACTGGGGCTTGACATAACTGTGCATATTGATTTCTTGTGCCTTGCTACAGCAACTCCTGCAGATGCTGGGTCAAACGTGCTGGTTTAAGACTCCATTCTCATTTCTCTCCTCCCAGTGCGCTTCATTTCCCAGGAATCTCTGGCTCTTTCATCGGTCTGTGCGGTTGCTGTATGAGGTCGTCTTGAAAAAATGCAAGTGGACAGCATTTCTTTCCCCTTTTCCTGTGGTTTTGGATTAATTGCGTCTTCCTTAAAAGAGCCAGCTTTTTGAGCAGCTCCAGGGTCGACCCTCCTATTCAGCTTGTGTGTGACGTTGCTTGGCTGGGGCCACTGGACTCTTGACCAAAGCCCTTGGGAAGATTAACATTCCTTACGGCTGTATCTCTGCCATTATAAATAGGTGGGATTAGGTTGTACACAACTAAACAAACAAGGTTTTCTGTCGCAGTGACGTGTAGAATAGGACACCATTTCTCTAAACTGTTTGTCCAAAAGCTAGAATTTATCCTTTCCCATTGTTCGGATTGTACCCCATCTCCTCCCACCACTTCCTCTGCGGTCTTTATCTCCACTTGGGGCCACATTCACGTCTTTGTGTGTGTCCGATGTTTGACTGCTTTCCGATGCTTTCCGGCTGCCATGTTGACATTCTTAGAAGCTTGGCCTGCATTTCACATTTGTGCAGGTCAGAGTGTG
The DNA here is from genome assembly GCA_020698575.1 of Bostrychus sinensis. NCBI lineage: Eukaryota > Metazoa > Chordata > Actinopteri > Gobiiformes > Eleotridae > Bostrychus > Bostrychus sinensis. Next base: position 6,414,850 of record CM036257.1, on the reverse strand, counting down.
TTGTTTGTTTTAACTATTATAGAAGACCCCACAGTTGTTGTTTGGCACTTTGGAGGAACCGTCAGAATGCCTGTTGGTGCGGTATGCTCCGCTGAAGCTCAAAGACCCTGCTGCTCTCGGGGGAAGGGGCAACTGAGTGAAACTCTGTCAGCCTCAGTCAAGCTTCATACTGGTAGTGGTAGTAATGTGAGTAGTAGTTAAAGTAATAGTAGTGTAATGGAAACTGTAGTAGTAGTTGAACAGAAGCAGCAGTAATGACAGCAGTAGTAGTATTAGTAGTGATGGTAGTTGCAGTAGCAGCAGTGGTTGCACTAATAGTTAGTAGTAAGGGCTTGAGCCAACCTTCCAAATGCCGGTAGATTTTAATTTGTCTAGTAACAAATTCAGTCTTATTGGCCTTTTTGTCCGGTTGGATTACTTAAATTTTAATGACTTTAGTCCTCCCATATCTACTTTGTGGCTAGTGAAAATCCTAAAGTGAGCAAGTGAGCAAAATAATTTTAATAGTAGTAGCATTAAACCTTGTTTCAAATTGGTTGCTATGCTAGTTCGGGTCACCATGGCACACGTTGGTATGAGCATTGGGCAACCTCTAAAGTGGCAAGTTTTCTTTCTTTTTATATGAAATATAACATGGATTTTTAAATTTTATTTTATTTTGATTTAACCTTTGTTTAACCAGGAGAACCTTGTTGAGATTAAAAATATATGTTTCAAGAGTGTCCTGGCCATGGCAACAGCTCATTTACAAGTTTCAGCAACCAATAAGACATTCAGATCCTTGGTACAACACAGTAAAAACATTAAAATGCTAAGACATTAAAAACATGTAAAACCAGCAAACATGTAACCTCAAATCATGAAATCAGTGAAATTGGTAAGTCAGGCAAAAGTATCTGCCACACAAAAAAATGACTTTTAAGATATTTAACAGCCTCTTGAACATATTTAGTTTCTGTTTGCAGTTTATTCCAGGGGAAAGGTGCAGCGAAACTGAATGCCTTTTTCCCCACCTTATAGTTCTGACTCTGGGACAGACAGCAGAGGCTGTCTGAGATCTGAGATTATGGTCTGCCCATCTACTGTCGATGTAGTCTGACAGATACTGAGGGAGAAGACCTAAAATGGTCTTGCAAATCCTGCTGTGTAATATAGCAAGAGGCCTCAGGTATAGCTATAAACTGCTGGAAGTAGACTTAACTTTGTGTTTATTGCTTTGTGGACAATACATGTAATGTTTCAAGAGATCAGAGTGGTACAAAGAATTTTCTCTGGACTGTTCACAAGAACTAGGCATGCCAGATTCAAAACACATTTAAGTGCCACAGTATCACTCAGTTGGTAGAGCATGCAACACATAAACAGTCTGGACTCTGATATGATCTCCTGTCACATCTCTACTCTTCTGTCTTATGAAGCCATTAGAGGCCAACATGATTTTCCTTTAACCTCAGGATTGTCCAACCAAAAGTGCACTGCATGCTTTATTAGTAGCAAAATACTATATAGTACTGATGGTAACAGTTGCAGTAGCAATTATAAAAGTATTAGTAAGGAGTAGTGGTGGTATTAGTATTCATAGTAGTAGAATTGGTAGTAGTGGTAGAGTTTGAGTCACCCTTTTACTGAATAATCCTACTACTGCAGAACACTTCATAAAGCTTCATACTGACTCAACTCGTCTACTATAGACAGGCCTTTTTTATATGTCACCACTCGGTGTGTGTACAGCAAATACAGACCAGTCTTAAGCAAACTCCAGTCTCTTACACTTTAAGTACCGTATGAATTTCCAGACTTTACAAACACAGCAGGAGCCAGAGCTTCTGAAACATATCTACCCACTTATACAGCCCTCAAAATTCTCACACACACCATGCTAAAGCTAATCTATTTGCAGTCTGTTTGGTGCTACTGTTGGTAATTGCAAAAGTTAAGAGTCAAAAGCCACTCTTTATTTAGGAAAACAGATTCAGAGGAAATAACTGGCATTGGTGCATTTACATTCCTGGAAATAAAACGTAAATATAAGCAGTCTTGTTGAGACTTATAGGCACATTATCATTGACCTCACTGTAATGACTCAGTGATGTTGCTTTAAAAGTCTGTGACTGGAACAGAATGTTATTTATCTGCTCACAGGCCGCAGCCTGAGCTGTGTCTTTAGAACACGGTTCTTCCATGTGGATTCAACTGCAGTAGTCACAAATGGTCCACATATTGTAAATAAACAACAGTAATATGGCTTATAATACTATTTGGTAATGTTATTGCTTATGTTATAAATAGGTATGCAGCTCAGTCCAGAACTAGGCCATTCAGGAAATAGTTCAGAAAATAGATAGGATATTATAGTTACATAATAGTTGTATTTTCATCTCTGTCCAACATTTTCATATTCATTCATTTAAATGTGCATTATGTAAGATATTGTAGTCAGCTGAACATAATATCAACACTATTATTCATGGTGTGCCCACATAAAATCATTTGCAATTACTCTATCTTCTTTGAAAAATAGATTAACTCTTCATACAACTCAGTGTAAATTGTGTTACTACCCATTCTTATTACTATAGGTGCAGTGAGCAAAAGTGAGCAAAATGAGCACTGCTGGAGATGAACCACACTCATGTTCATGTTTCAGTGTAGATATTGCCTGAAAGTTTAAGGCATTTATCAACATTTGTTCAAATATGGGTCCAAGCATGGATAAATTAAAGGTCCCTTTTTTCAGGCTATTTGACAAAGCTTTGGACACTTTTGCATTAGTATTTCACATTTTATAACTTAAAATTATGTATAAGTATGGAAAACGTCTTCTTTTGGGGAGCTGTTACTTTCGATTTGCAGAGAACACTTGGATTATGTGTCTGTCTAAATGGACGGGCTCAGCGTACAGGATTACTCCAAGAAGTGTGAATTAAACAAACTGCTATACTCCAGGTATGTTGTTGAGGTCAACATGGCTAAAAGCTCAAAAAAATTGATTTAGCATAATAGGGAACCTTTAAGAGTGTTGCACTAGGAGGGAATTTGCCATAAAACCTATGCTCAAATCACTGCATGCTCAGAGGCAGAAGATTTATTAAAAAGCCAATGGAAAATAATATTAGGTTATTCAATTTTGTTTCAATTTTATGGCAAACCTACAATCAGTGACCTAAAGGTGTTTTAAACACAGTTTTAAACTGAACATTCAATGCAATGAATGAAGATTAATTTAAAACAAATTCAGTGTTATCCATTAAATTAAGATTCTGCTATATTTAGAGAAAAAAAGATCATAAGCAGGTCATTGTATTTGTATTGAGCTGAAGTGTGGGACCAGCTAAGGTAGATTGCCACATGTCCACAGGGAGACATTTTTCTGAGTTCTGTTATTGTGAATACTTTACTCACATGGTGTCAGCTGTTTTAGCTTTCCAAAAAAGAGGTGGAATAATCTTGTCTGTCATCCCGGAAATTCCAAAAAACAACAAAATCCTGGCTCAGTGGACAAACAGGTGCCTGTGGAAGGCCCAGGAAATACCAGATCCCAGCCATCTCAGCCAAATGCCAGTCTGCATTTATGTCTGCAGTTACGTACAATGAATTACTTCTATGAATAAATAAGCTAAATATTAAGCAAGTCACTACTGTTCTCTATTAAGGCACTGCAATTAATATATTTTGGCCATTTATGCACTCTTGGTGGCTAATGCTAATTCAGCATATACTGATAATGTATTATAGTTAGCATAATTTCTGGAACAAAAATTCTTTTCTAGCTTATCTTGTTTACAAACACTAAAAATGTTTATAACAAAAATTATGGTACACAATATAAGTAGGAGTTAATAAAAATGGTACAGTTGTAAACCAAAATAATGAGGTGGGATACCCTAAAATTCTTATTAAAGTTTAGGGAAACCAAGATGGAGCACCATTAATTGTTTTGGAGTGTGTCACTAAACCAAGAAACCTAGTAAAGACCCATTATTGCACTTCCATTTTAAACCCCCCATATTGGGAAACCCTCAAACACTAACACTGGCACGCTTGTGTTTATTTCCCCGAGATAATGTCCCATCGCTATCACATGTGCAAATAAATACCACAACCAGCCTGGCTCTCTCCAGTCTGTGTCCCAATGAATCCGGGCAGCACTCTGGGGAAACTATTATAGTCATTAGGTTGTGTTATCACGACGGATGTTTGTGTAAGAAGTGGGGCAGAGGAAGAGGATGGCACTGCTTCGAATGAAGATGAAGATAAGTTTGAGCCTGAGCTGAGCACATGGGAGCGTTTACAGCAAAAAATTACTTGATAGAATAAATGTTGGGCTATAATGTTCCCACATAAGAGAGGCCAGGAAATTATATATGGGAAATCCTGCTGGGAAAATGGAGAGATGCTGGGTGTAGTGAAAGTAACACGTGTTCTTGTAAAAAAGTGCATATTTGACAAAAGTTGTTAGTAGCAGTTTTTTTCACCCTTGGCAGTGTCAGGTCTGGGGAAGAGACTTTTGAAATTTTGTTTTGCTATCACTTTCCAAGACTTTCATATTTATATGCACAAGTTTATAGTAATTTAGTATAATTACATTTTGAATTTTGAATAAAAATGTAAAATGCATGTAAATTACTTCTGGATATTCATTTTTATTATGGTTAGGGGTTGTGAGTGACTGGAGCCTACCTCAGCAACTATAGTGTGCACCCTGGTCAATGGCTTCTTAGTCACAGAGCTGACACAGAGACATAAGCTGACAAACAACTCCTAACACCTGAATATCTTTAGGCGGTTGGAAGAAGCAGGAGAGAACCCAAATTAACATGGGGAGGACATGCAGAATCCACTCAAATACATCGTAGTCGTTCGGCTAGAAGTTCAAACCCACAACCTCCTTGCTGAGAGGAGAGCCACAATGCACCACTATGCTACTGTGTATAACTCTGGATGCACCTTATTTTAATTGCATGTATAGAGCCTACTCCAATTAAGGTTAAGACAAGATGGTTGCACACAGAAACACAAAAAAAAAAAAAAAAATAAAAAAAAATGCAATAGTCTTGCATTATGTGGTAAGTGTAGACTCAAATCTCTAACGTTGATTTGGCTAGTTCATGTGATTACAGAAAGCACAGCTGCTAAATGAGAAGTGTGTTTTTATTTTGTAAAATAATATTTACCATTAAGTCAATTGTGATTTTGAAGTAAATTAATGAGCAAAACATTTATTAGCATTTCCCTTTTTAAAGAAACACAGTGTAACTTTTGCCTCTCTCGAGGTCCCTCTCCAGTTGAAAAAACTTCAAGCCTAATTTTGACAACCATATGAACAGAAAAGGTAGTTTATGTCATAGTTTGTAGTTTTAGATTTCTGAAATGGACTAAAGTAACAGTGCTTTGGTTAGCTTTAACATTAGCATTGCTCGCATTAGCTTGTATAGAGACATACTCACTTCCCCAAGTTACATAGTAATTGAGGACGATAATGAGAAGTGCTCAGGGGTTGGGCAGTTCGTCCCATTAAGAGTTGATCTACCACAAATAAAATTCTAAAACTATTTTAAGGTCAAAATTCTACCAAGTGTTGCTTTAAAAACACTGAATGCTGTTAATGCAGCATTAGCCTCTGCAAAGAGCTGGGGACTGAGTTTTATAAATACATCCAAAACTGGGTCTAATGAGATTCATACTTTTTATGCATTTGGAATTAAATATTGTCAAGTGTGATTTGGGGATCCACAGATATCCTTAGGTTTTGGGGGCCTATCTGTAAGATGATTGGCTCAGTGAATAGGTCGCTCATCTGCTTCAAACCCAGCCTCTGCATCAGTTTTCCATTATTCTAAAATCATAACAGTGTCTTTTCAACGCTCTTCCAGTTTCTGACCCACTATTGCAGTAGAAATATTTGACCTGCATTTTTTAGCATGGTCCAATAAAGAGCCATTGTTCAAAAATAAGCACTCAGACTTGAGGCAAAGTTCACTGTAAAAATGTAAGGAGAGGTTAAGCCAAAATCTTGTTGTTGTTCTAAGTTGGGACCAATGTTTTCCCAAGAGTTTTAAGGAGACGCTTCAAACTGACTGACCGCTGCGGTTCTAAAAATGCACCTTTTAAAAATGAGTGCTGATAAAAAGCATACAAAGTTTTAAACCACTCTTTTTCCCATGGGAGAGCAGCCGGGCAGCCACCACAGGATGCAGCAGTTTCTCTGTACACATGGTAGAGATTAGCAGCAAGTGAAGACTCATAAATGTGCAGAAATGTGCAAATGTGTTGTTTTCATTCACATTGGAAGGTTTGGGTACCTATAAGCTCAGGTGAAGTCTAAAACCTTATGATACGATTTTTAAAGCAGCATTTATATTATATTTTGTTAAAGTATTATAGCTAAACATGACCTAATACATTTGTTGGCCCTTAAAGCTGAACTAATTTTATCAGCTATTCTGTGCCTATGGCCTCTCTGACCACCACCAAATACACAATCACACTTACACATTCATACAGGTAAGGTGGGTGAAGTGTCTTTCCCAAGGACACAATGACGGTACCGGGGAGAGCAGGATTTGAAGTGGCTAATGCACAGATTAGCATTAGCATTAGCTGTCCATAAACAAGAGGTTTCCAGCAAGACTTAAGTAGCAATTAAAAGTATTGTCCAGCTATTATTTCATTCTGCTGTCTCAAAATGTCATATTTACTGGTTTTAGTTTGCTCTCTCAGTCAGTAGGTTTACATGACTCCTAAAAAACATGTTGGCTCGACTGAAATGAAAGTTTTAAACACACTCAGATAATGCACAGAAGAAGCCAGCTGACTGCTAACTGTGACGACAACAATACATTGATTTAGCCAGGTTTAGGCTGCAACACCGAGCCGTATACTCTTTTGAGCAGCACACATGGCTTCTCAGCAACAGGAGAGTGAGTGCTTGTGTGAATAAAAGCATGTGGTTTGTGTGTGCTGTTTAAGAACGATTGAATAAGTTTACCTGCATTGAGAAAGGCCTGGTTAGTTGACAGGCTCAAAAGGTAGAGCAATAATAAAGGGCAGTACATCAATAAAGCCCCAATAAAGACGGAGAGGTCAGCTGTGTGTGCCCCACCAACCAAAGAGCAAAGGGAGCGAGAGAGTTAAGCCCTGAGAACGAATGCATTCGGTCCTGGTGAAAACTATGGATCTTCCGTGTCCCCCAACAGTTAAGAGATTAAAGCAGGAAGGTTACAACACACGTATTTAGCTAGAGCAGGCAGCACATAAACTCTCAATCAAACAATATGAGATTGTACATATAAATGACAGTTAGAATGGACAGATAGTTTGGACAGAACATGAACACGCTTGGGTCAGGTCGGGCTGGATTTTTTGGGCCAGATCTAAGCTCGAAATCAATAACTTTACCATGCATGTATGCTGAGCAGCCATTTAGACGACAACACGTTTTGTTGAATCCAACATAGGTTTGTTTGCGGTTTGGCCTTTCGTTTAGATGAGGACGGGGTTTCCGTTTTCCAAATCCACAATCTTTTAAAAACGCTGAAAGAGGTGTTTTGCTCTCTCAGTGGGAAGCCACTCGGACCCACTTGGCACTTGTGTAAACTAGGAAAAACAAGTCCTCACTGAAAATGATGACTTAACAGCCCCAATCTAAACAGTGATTGGCTGTCTGCCGGGCAGAGAGCCAGACAACCAATCAAGGCTTTTATGTCTCATACATTCATATTTAGTCCAGTAACTGTCAGTATTATCTGTATCAATACTTACTTTTATGTGAGACTTTATGAGAATGGCTCCAGAAAACTACAAGATCCTTAAGTAGTTGGAAAGTTACAGACCGGAGCTATCATTTCTCTGCTGTTTACTCACTGTGTGATGTAGAGCATTTGTGGGGCCCACAGCGCTGTTTGCTGGACAAACATGGCTACTACAGATTACAATCAGTTTCCGTACACATCAGCGTTTAAATGTGAATCGCAGGCGGCATGACTGTTGCATTTTTCTGGCCAGCGTAGTCGTCTAAACGGCCCCTGAGGCAATCTTGACTTAGCAATACATGTTAACATACTGATTAAAATGAATTGGAAAGAGAGCTACATTAGTTATCAGTCCGTGTGCAGTTTATTCGACTACATCACTCATGGTAGGTTTATAAAATGTTATACTTTTTAGACCTTTTGACACTATCAAATTTAATATGTTTTTAATTCTTTGAAGAAACTGTGGATACCTGGACAATGTATGTTTGGTTCAGGTTAAAACGGTGCAGATGAGATGTGAAGTAGTGGAATATGATGTCTCTCCCTGCCTTCTCTCGCTTGCACAGTCCTCCCATCTGGCCTCCATGGCAGGTAGTGTGTGTGAGAATCAAATTTTACAGCTCTGTAAGACCACGAACTAAAATTAAACTGAACTTGTTAAGGCCTCTTCACGTTATAAAAGCGCTGTTGATGAAATTTGGCTTGGCACATTTACTGGATGTTGAGTGTCTGGGCGGGATTTACAGATTTCGGTGAGGTCTACTGTTACACGTGTTAGTATGTGTGCGTGTGTGTGTGGCTGCTTAAACTCCTGTGGTTTCTAATTCATTCTACCTCACATCCCCATAAACATCCTGCTCCAACTCCCCTCACGCTCTGTTTATGAGCGGAGCTTCTTCAAACAGGCCACACAGGAGGTCGCCGAATGGTGCATGACGACAGCGAAAAACCAGCACATCATTCACACCATGCAACATCGTCAGACGCTATTAAAGAGCTTAGTGAGGGCTAGTAAGTTAGGCAGCATTTGCAATTTTGTACAACAGAGGAGGCCAATATTACTGAGGCACTGGGTAAATGAGAATCCTGACAGAAAATGAGTGATAAAACGTACTAGCTTTGGTTGAGTTTAAATAAAAGTAATAAAATGCAGTCATAAAGGCATAAAGCTCTATGGAGAGATGCATATTGAGAACAATTTCCTCATCATAAAGGCCTCGTGTTCTAACAAATTTGGTTTTGTAATGAGCACGGTGCAAAGTTTCCATTAAATGTCTACAATCACCTTCAAAGTGGAAATCAGTTTTCTTGTTTCTTCACTGTTTTAGCCTTGTTTTCACCTCTGTATCTCTACAAAGTTTTTTCTGCCATTTGATCGTTTTCCCTGACAAAAATCTGAAAAATAAAGCCATTGCTAGCTTGTTGTTGGGCTAACCATGATGTTCCACATCCTGGTAAGACCCAAGACTTCTGTGACACAGGGTCGGTGGCGTTCAAGCATTGTTTTCATCCTGGAGACACCAGGAGGAGATGATGGATGCATCCTATTCACCCCACAGCTCCACCACATTACCACATTCTACGAAACAGTTTAAGGCAAAAACAAAGTTCTAAGCTAATGTTGACAGTCTTTCTGTCTTCAGGTTGTATGCCGTGTCATTTGTACCTTTCCTTATAGATTACCACGTCTGTCACCAACATACAAGTCTATCTTGACCATCTTGAGGTATTGACTGTAATGCTTTATAACCCCTAACAACCTTCTTAACAGTTCATAAGTTATATTGAATTAAATTTATTCATTAGCTCTGTTCATTAGCTTTATGAAGATCATAGATTTATTCATTAGTAATTAGCAGCTTTGAGATAGAAATCCATCCATTTTCTATGACTTATCAAGGACTTATCAAGGGTTGCAGAGGCAGCAGTCTCAGCAGAGATTCCCTTTCCCCAAACACTTCCTCCAGCTCTTCTGGGGCAATCCCAAGGCATTCCCAGGCCAGCTGAGAGACAGTTCCTCCAGCATGGGGTCTTCTCCCAGGGCCCAGGGGGCATCCGAAAAAGATGCCCTTGCCACCTCTGCTGGCTCCTCTGGATCTGATGGAGCAGCAGAAATAGCAATAGCAAACTATCTGTAACGTACAAATACGATAATATGGTCTGGATCCAGCAACAACAAAAATGCAGAGGATGAATTTCCAAGAGGATCTGCAAAGGACTTGCCTTCATATATTCATTCATTTCATTTCTGCTGCGTATTCCTGAAGCGCTAGAGCCTATCCTATAGCTGCTCTGATTAATCTCATGCTAGAAAGCCAGACTACCCATAGACTCCACACAGAAATATTGTCTTTCAAAGTGGATATAGTTACAGTGCTAATGGAGCTAAACAGTGACCACCCACCTCCATAAGCAAATTTCCCAATAATTTACCCCACTGACGTTTTGAAAAATCTGTATATTTAAAGATTATTATTAAGGGATTTATTAATGGATTTATTAAGGAAGCGTCAAAGGAAAAAAATAATGGGACATTTATTGAGTAGTCACTGCTGAGTTTCATTTTGTCCCAGTCAGAGTTTAAATTCACCTTCTTTTTCTGTAAGGTAGGAGCCACACTGCACACTGCAACTCTACACCCATATACACTGAACAAAAATATAAATGCAACACTTTTGCTTTTGCTCCCATTTTTCATGAGATGAGCTCAAAGATCTGAAACTTTTTCAGATCTTTTTCAGTGGCCAGTCTGAGGCACACCTGTGCAATAATCATGCTGTCTCATCAGCATCTGGATATGGCACACCTGTGAGGAGGGATGGATTATCTCGGCAAAGGAGAAGTGCTCACTATCACAGATTTGACAGATTTGTGAACAATATTTGAGAGATATGGTTATTTTGTGTATGTAGAAAAAGTTTCAGATCTTTATATTTATATTTATATTTATATAAAACACCTAAATCGTTTACATTTTCTTCCCACATTTTATTATTACTTCCTTTTTCATTATGGTTTCTTGGTGGAGAAACAATGATTGTGCTTCCTGTTATTGTCTCAGTAGCTAATCAGAGGGAAACCTGTTGAATGCGGCCTATCTCCATTGATAGAAAGTCATTAGGTCAGTGAGGAATCGTCTTTGAGTGTTTATCCATATCCTGTTGCCTAACTTTGTGAACTCTGAACAGACATATGACAGGCATAACATCTGTCCTGCAGAAGGGTGCAAGCACTGCAACCTCTGCACGACTCTGGGTTCACAAGGTCAAAAGGTCAGGACTGCTGTGGATGGAACTACCAACACATGTGACTTCAATATTAACATTATTACAGCTCTTATATAAAATGTTATGGAAATCGCTGATCCCAGTATATGATATTTTTGAAAAACATTTGCTCCAGGGCCAGGTAGCTCTGCCTTAATCCCTTTTAAAGTCATATGTTTTAGGTTCCCCACAGCAACAACACTGAGCTGAAGTGGATAATGAGAAGAGTATGGTGGGTCATGGATAGTTGTTATGGCTCCTGAAAAAGAAGCAGTAAAAAGCAAAGACAAATAAACGCAAAAAAGAAACTGAAGACGAGTGGATTTAGCTACTTGCAGCTACTATGACTGTGCCAGGTCATAAAAGTTTACTAATGTGACTTAACAAGAACCATGCTTTCCTAAATTACAGTTTTAGTTCTCATCAGTCACTATGATTCTCAGCAATGGACAGTAATTTAATCATGATGTTTGAATTAACTTGTTCTTTGATAATTTGAGTGATACATATCTTACTGTATCTTTTGTTTTATAAATATTCAAATCAAAACTGAATTTTCAAAATCATCAGCTGCTGTTCAGCTGCTTTTTTCAGGGGTCAACTAGTTCACAAAATTTACCTGGCATGGGTTTTTACATCAGATGCCCTTCCTGATTGTACCCTCTCCATTTATCCATGCTGGGGATCTTGTGGCTAGAGTTTGCCCCTCGAGGAATCCAACCCTGGTCTCCTGCAATGGCTAGAGGGGGGTTGCCTGGAAATTCCAGCCTCACCGCTGTACCAGTGGATGAGTCTGGTCGCCATAGAATCAATTCGATTTCTAGGGCGGAGCAAACGGGCAGCGGAGTTAGCCAATCAGCAAATGGCGGACGTGACGTTAACAAAGCGACAAGAAAGTAAGCAACGCAAAAACATTTTTTATATATATATAAAGGCTTCTAGTGCTGCAAGCTGCTGTGGTTTTAATGACTCGATATGTTTGTGGTAATTTAAAAGGGAATTTACCGCTGAATGAGACAAACTCGGCTCCTCAGTGCGCCACCTTGATTGTTGTTGTTGCGGACGCTGCTCGCGAAGAACACGTGACTTAAATAAGCGAATCAAAATGCACGGTACGGTTGGGATTTGAGGAAACCACTGTGGACGGCGTGGTGACCAGACTGATATTTCTCTGTAGAATAATACAGAGACATATCAGTCTGGATTTTCCAGGCAAAGAGGGGGGTACACATGGTTTCAATCAGCAACAATGAATTCAGCCTTGTTGGTGTAGTGGTTTGTCATGGGTTTGGATCATATCTTGTAATTTTGCCAAAATCTCCAATCACAGTGTGTGCAGAAGCGTCCCGTGGCATAGGCAATATAGGCAAATGCTAAGGGTGCCCCGTGCTGCAGCCAGCTGTTAGTAATGTAAGCTGCTATTATGAGCCTGTAAAATTACAGTAAATACCAACTGAGAAGACATCATGGCCACCAGGAGCAGTTCTGAGCACATAAATGTGTGCTGCACTTCTCAAGCTTCAACGCTGTTTTTTGTTTCATGATGATCAATGTCATATTTGCAGAGATATGATCATAAAAAGCTTACGTGCAGTAACATATTTGTTTATTTGTTTATTTAAGGATCCCCATTAGTCTTAACCAGAGTAAAGACTATCCTTCCTTCTTATGTAAAAATACATAGAGTATTACAGAAAATTTGAACAAACATGACAAATAATACATATCAAATTCATTTACTTTAACAGTAATTCCAAGTTCCAAAAAAAAAAAAAAAATCAAGAGAACAAGAGGTAAGACAAAAAGTGTTTTACTTTAGTTGGAGTAGATACGTCAATTATTTAATACAGCTTCATTTTGGATTATTGATTTCTTAAGATTAGCTTTAAAACTACCATGATTTTTAATTAATATTATTTCTGGAAACAGCATATTCCAGTATGAGATGGCTCTGTATGTGTTTTTTAAGTGCATTAGTTCTTGGTAGAGTAAAAGTGACGTTGTCTGTTATATGACATGATTTGAAGTATGGCATCACTGCGGAGATGCCAAACATATTCCTCCCAATATCTTCACTATATTATTATTAAAGCAACATAAAAGAGTTCAAAGTTCAGACATCGGTTTCTGTTGCCTGTAGTGTTTTCCTGTCTACAGTAATGACACTCAAGATTCATAGTCTGTGACTGTGAGCTGGAGCAGGAGTGGAGCAGAGCAGACTCAGGGACTGGGGCTCCACTGGGCATTGGGGAACCACTACAAGAGAAACTTGTGATTGGTCACATAAAGGTCTTCAACAACTAATCAAATTAATTTATTAAAATTGATTATTAAAATAATCTTTTATTATTTTTTTTATTATTATTATTAATTTAGTAATCGATCATTCGCTAACTGGAGTACATAGATTTTGAAACATACAATGTGCTGATTGAGAGAGAAAGTTGAGTGAGACAGAAAGTTCCTTCATAAAATATACTGTGTACCATAGTTTGAGGTGTGCCTTCTACAAATGTTTGTCTCGCCAACATATGGCTCTCAGACGTCCACTAGTCACTGCTGTGTGTGAGAATGTTGAGAGGTCCATTTAATTTAATACAAGCATCCTTCTCTAACAACTCACACAGTATACAAACTTACATACTGTGGAGCGGGCCCTTTCGCCCTTTCAATTTTAAGGAATCGCTTTTTTCTTAATCTAAATCAGTGGTTCTCAAACTTTTCACACCAGGTACCACCTTATACCCAATAAGCATTACCAAATAAATACAAAACAGGGAATAAACGTGGACCAAACCAAAGGAACGAATCAGGACTAAATCTAGACAACACCTGGACTAAACAAGGACTAAAACTTCACTAAACCTGAATTTTCCAGTTCTAAGCCAGGACTTTAACTAGATCCAAATGAGGACTCAGTCAGGACCTCAACCTGAACTAAACCAGGAATAATCTAGGACAAAACCAGGGCTAAACTGTGCCTAAACCAGGACTACACAGTGTTTTACACTTCTTATTTAATCTCTCACTTGGTGGCAGCCCAACACTTCACTTCACTTCACCTAAATCAGGTGAACTGCAAAAGACTGAATATCACCAGAAGAAGTGTACCAGCAGTGGTACCCGTACCACAGTTTGAGAATCACTAATCTAAATAATAATTAATGTACTTAAAATTAGTCACATTTATTTAATCTAATTATTAAAGTTTATTTGACAATATAAAAGAATCTTCTGACAACAGCTTTTCCTGATTACTTTAACTTCAGTACCTGTGATGCCAGGTAATAATCTGAATATTTGCTGAAATATCTGAAAATCTGAAGCATACACAGATTTCAGTATCTTGGTTCATGTCCCTGTAGGAAAATTTGTTCTCTGCATTTGACCCATGGAGGAGCATCTAGCTGAAGGATTAGCCTAAGGCACTTTTCCACTGGGGCAGTACAGCGCCGGTCAGGCTGGTTTGGGGATGTTTCCTAGAGTGGTCCGAAGCAGCCCCAGAAAGTGCACCAAACTGTGCTACGTTTGGGACCCCTCGGCAAGTGGGTCCAGCTCCGGGATCACTTTGGACTGTTTTGGAAAAGGTGGAGCCTACACACTGCTGCGAGTTGATTGGACGAGAGAAAATCCACACTTGGGCAAAAACAATGAGCCAAAGACAAATAAAAGTGAAAATGTTATTTTTAATGAAACCTGTACTTGTCCTTATGATAAAAGCCATTTTCCAAGACAGGACAAGCTAAATGTTGTAAAGGCAGTGTATATTAGTAACATGTTTCTGGTTTACTGAAGTATGGCTCTCACTTCGAGAATCAGAACGTTTCATTTTTAGTTTAGATTGGTTTAAACACTAAACTCATGTCGTTATATGTTGTTAAAATGTGTTTAAGTGGCTCAGAGAAGCGAATTTAATGCACAGAAAGCTGGCAGTAAGTTTCCTGTTTACTAAAGCTAATACAGCTTTAGCTCCAGCCTCACACAGACACACACCAGCCTCACACAGACACACACCAGCCTCACACAGACACACACCAGCTTCATACAGACACACACCAGCCTCACCCAGACACACACCAGCCTCACACAGACACACACCAGCCTCACACAGACACACACCAGCCTCACCCAGACACATACCAGCCTCACAGACACACACCAGCTTCACCCAGACACACACCAGCCTCACACAGACACACACCAGCCTCACCCAGACACATACCAGCCTCACACAGACACACACCAGCCTCACCCAGACACACACCAGCCTGACCAGGCACACACCAGCCTCACACAGACACACACCAGCCTCACACAGACACACACCAGCCTCACACAGACACACACCAGCCTCACCCAGACACACACCAGCCTGACCCAGACACACACCAGCCTCACACAGAAACACACCAGCCTCACACAGACACATACCAGCCTCACACAGACACACACCAGCTTCACCCAGACACACACCAGCCTCACACAGACACACACCAGCCTCACACAGACACACACCAGCCTCACCCAGACACATACCAGCCTCACACAGACACACACCAGCTTCATACAGACACACACCAGCCTCACCCAGACACACACCAGCCTCACACAGACACACACCAGCCTCACACAGACACACACCAGCCTCACCCAGACACACACCAGCCTGACCCAGACACACACCAGCCTCACACAGACACACACCAGCCTCACACAGACACACACCAGCCTCACACAGACACACACCAGTCTCACACAGACACACACCAGCCTCACACAGACACACACCAGTCTCACACAGACACACACCAGCCTCACACAGACACACACCAGTCTCACACAGACACACACCAGCTTCATACAGACACACACCAGCCTCACACAGACACACACAAGCCTCATACAGACACACATCAGGATTTACTCTCCTCTTTTTATTAAATACTGGCACCACCTTTCTGTTTTAAAGGTTGCTTCAAGCACATTTTTATCTCATTTATTAACACATCATTTGTTGCCCTGGTGTGATGTCAGTGTTTACATAACTGAACACGGTCTCTGGGTTTTGGGGTTACCTGTACCAAACCGCCCTGTACTGATATGACCCATGCCCAGTGGAAAAGTGCCTCTTCTGTGCGTGGGATTCAAACCTAGGACCTTCTTGCTGTAAGGTGACCAACAGTCCAACAAGACTGGAGGGAGCAAGCTGCTCCAAATAAAAGCTGAACTTGAGGTATATCTTGTGTGTCTCTAAATCATCATTTTATTTTTAAGGTATACTTTATTGATCCCCGTAGGGAAATTCATTCTCTGCATTTGACTCATCCCTCAATGTCACTGGAGCAGTGGGCTGCTGCTGCGGTGCAGCACCCGGGCACCCATCTCCAGATCTTGAGCTAGGATCCTGGTCAGGAGTATCTGGCTGGAGGTTTTAACCTATTGTGCATGTTTTGAGGTTGATGGGGTGGAAACCGGAGCACACAGAGGAACAGCACCCAGACACGGGGAGAACATGGTATGGGAATCAAACCCAGGACCTTCTTGCTGTGAGGTGATAGTGCTAACCACTAAGCCACTGTGTCGCCAACCATTAACCATTCATTAAGCAACCATTATACAACCATTCTCTAAAATCTAATATTTGTGATAATATGCAAGCAAAAATGTCTCTTGTTTTGTGTGCTTTCACAGTTATTTTACCTGTTTATACAGTGGGGCAAAAAGTATTTAGTCAGCCACCAATTGTGCAAGTTCTCCCACTTAAAAAGATGAGAGAGGTCAAGGTCCTGGAGTGGCCTAGCCAGTCTCCAGATCTCAACCCTATAGAAAATCTTTGGAGGGAGTTGAAAGTCCGTGTTGCCCAGCGACAGCCCCAAAACATCACTGCTCTAGAGGAGATCTGCATGGAGGAATGGGCCAAAATACCAGCAACAGTTTGTGAAAACCTTGTGAAGACTTACAGAAAACGTTTGACCTCTGTCAATGCCAACAAAGGGTATATAACAAAGTATTGAGATGAACTTTTGTTATTGACCAAATACTTATTTTCCACCATAATTTGCAAATAAATTCTTTAAAAATCAGACAATGTGATTTTCTGGATTTTTTTTTTTCTCATTTTGTCTCTCATAGTTGAGGTATACCTATGATGAAAATTACAGGCCTCTCTCATCTTTTTAAGTGGGAGAACTTGCACAATTGGTGGCTGACTAAATACTTTTTTGCCCTACTGTATAATATTATAGTACTGTGAGACAATGGACAAAAGGAGTGTTTTTTGAAAAAGAGTTTTAAAAAGGGTTCATTTGAAAAAAAAAAACAAAACATCCATTTATCTGTCTTTGGGGGTTCCTTTCAACTTAGGGCAACAAGTAAAATACTTATATTGCAGTCCTGGAAGTCAAACCAGAACAAATACGAGTTGAAGAGGATCTCCACTACTGCCAAATACCAAGTACTAGTATTAGTATCTGGACAACACTACACACTCTTTTTCAAATATGGCCATCAGCTCTGCCTCTATAATCCCTTCTGTTTTGGCTCCACAGACTTTTGCCTGTTTAAACATTTGCCTTTTTTTTTATCGTCCATTAATCTCCACTTATATTACAATCCTAACTTGTTTAATCCAAATATATGGGTGAAATGATCTCGAACCACCGCCGCTGCCTTCACTCTCCATACAAGGCCTTGTCCAGCCTGGAGAATGTGAGGGTCTTGTGGGGCCAAACTTGGTGCTTGAGTGCATTCAGTCCCATAACCTGAGCACTCCACTGTTCCCCTCCGGAGCCACGCTTTAATGAGAGCTCGGGTAAAGAAAGCAAAAGCCTGGACGCAGAAAGCACTTCTTTGTGTTTCCAGTGTGTCCAGAGAAAAAGCGTGTGTGTTTTGTAGGAGTTGACCATGGTCCACCACAGCACCACCCGGAGTCTGTAGCAGTAGCAGGTTGGGTAAAGCTACAAAAGTTGAAATCTCACCCAAAGCAAATATCACACTACCTCTATTTCACTGCAGATTCTCGCAACTCAGATTTTTCTAAAAGACGTTCTTTGTCCTGACTGACGTGTGTTGATCAAGTTAGAAATGTGGGGTCTACAAACTGGCCCGCAAGGCTTGTTCAGTTGAAAGAGATACAGCCGTTTAAATATGAACACAACTGATTGAAATATGTGTAGAAAGGTGAAGACAGATTGCTAAACCCACTTCTGATTCAACCTCTCCAACAGTGTGGTTTTGTGGTCAAGATGCTGATTGACATTTGGATAAAGAAAAAAAAGTTTTTTAGAAATATATGCTTTGTCAATTCTGAACTCTGTGTTAAAGAGTAACTGACACCTAAACTACTTTTTTTTTTCTTTTTTTTTTTTTTTACTGTTGAGCTGTATAAACAGGGTTATGAATGTGTGGATGTGCAGTACGTCTCTGACACAGTACTCTTGTGGATTCCAATTCACACCAAGTGCGTTTTGATATGCAGCAAGTATCCAACCAGAGCCAGCTGAGAAGGCTGTGAGTTTACGGAAGAGAAGTCAGCGAACTCTGAAAGTCGAGAGTTTACGCAGTAAGAACCATGTATACAGAGAGCTAGCATTGTCCTGTGCTTCTACCATGGGTGCTACAAATATAAATACAGAGATTTTACTCACGGTTAATGGTATCTATCTAAACTTGTTTGTGACTCTGTGTCCCCAGTTAATATGTAAAGTTTACATGGTTGAGTCTGCACAGGGCTTTTCTTTTTTGTCCATTTTTAAGCTTTCTTATGGTATACAACAGAGTAGTGGCAGGAAATCATGTTGGCGAATGGGGAGAGACATTTAGCAAAGTGTCAGAGTCTGGACTTGAACCCACGACATTGAGGCAGGCTGTAGTTGCCGTGCGAATGCATTGCAGCTCTACCAAGTGAGCTATACTGTGGCACTGGACATGTCTTTTAATTCTGAAATATACTGGACTTCACTGGTCCAGTGTCTGACTTTTCAACTTTATGCATAGGGGCTGCATCACTGTCGTACAGGACACAAACAGCACATGCAACACATTCAGTGTAAATTGGGTGATAGTGATTTTACTTGTTATAGTGTTATCGTTCACCATTTAGTAAACAAAATGTTTAAATTACACGTTATGATGAAAAGCACTGCCCTCCTAAGGTTCGAACGGTAGCTCTTTCTGATCAACCATTTTCAATCAGCATGGGTTCTCCCTGAGCTGCTTCGGCGGTGCTGTCTCCTCCGCTCCTTCCATCCCCACTCAGCAGTAGCTCTGTGGGCTCGTAACTCATCAGGCTCTGTATGAGAAATAAATACTGCAAACACCTATTATTCAGGGGCCACACAATCTGTAGCCTACAAAAATGAAACTGTTAAGGTATTTCTTTGGACATAGGTGACGTCTGAGAGTGGACAGAGGATAGAAGAGGCTGAAAAAAGGAAAATATTTTCTTTTTTTATCTTATTAGTATTGGTTATATTTAGACACTACAGTATGTAAGCATACATTTATATGTTTGCCTACTTTTTTTTCCTGATTAGGTGGGTTCGGCAACTCTGCTCAGTCTTCTGTGAAGAATGTTCAATACAGTGCTGTCAGGTCCAGGCCCTAGGTGTGTCCCCTCTGTCTCTGGTCTCTTCCCACTTTTCCAGTTTTTGTGGGAGGAGGAAAGGCCAGAACCAGGGTTCAGTTACTCTTCTCTATATACTGTCTCTGTACTTGACAATTTGGTAGTAATTTGTTCCACCATCACCTTCCTATAGGCAAAGTAAGCAACTGCATAGGGCCCCACAGGCATTAGAGGGCCCCCATATTTTATCATTGTTTTGACTGATTCTGCAACAATGCTTGATTTTTCTTTTGGTTGTCTTTTTGTAACCTTTTAGCTTGCTACTTCCTATAATTTTTAATCTGAAACTGGGGACCATTGGCAATAAAGTGTTTTACTGTTTATCTGGGGCCTTTTTTGTTGAGTTAGTAAAGTTTGCAAGTAAAAAAAAATTAACGCATTCATAAATAAAAATAAAGATATACTGTGTTAATCTTTACTTATTGTACAAAATGATTGAACCTCAAACCTCTTAGGGCCCCAAATACATAGGACCAGCACTGGGTACTTATTATTATTATTTTTACATGTCACTGCCATCATCTTTGTGTCTTAAAAAACTAATTTTCAACCTTCAGGTAGCCATTAAACCTGCCTGGACTATCTCCTGATACATTTTGCAGATATCCTCCAGTGTGAAAAGGTCTATAGTGTTTTTAACCCTCATTTGAATCCCACAGCTTTCATTAACTTCAAAAATGCTCCCAGAACAGTGGCCCTTACAGGAGTCCCCCCTCCTCCTCACGCTTCCTTCCTGCTCACTCTCCTCTAAACCAGAGGCCCAGTGAAACGCTGGCATATCTTTTTATTTTATTTGAGAGAATGAGCTCATCTCAGGAGCCTAAAAAGAGCCAAATTTAGACGCCTTCGGAATTTCCCATTAAAGGTGTTTTGTGTTGGCTTCAGTGCCCCAGTCCTGAGGAAAGCCTTATATTTTTTTCCCTTTTCTCGCCTCCACCTAAACGGTAAGAGCAGAGGTGCGCAGCCCACACATCCTGGGACAAAGCAGGGCATTCATTCTGCTGTACGCCCACTGTTCTGACAGCGTACAGCAGCCAGTGGACGGGCCGGGGTTCTTGAGAAGGAAAACATGAACTTCACGGAGTGAATGGTGCCCACAGCCAGAGTAAGGCCTGACACTGAGCTCTGTGCAGGAGTGTTCCAGGACAACGCAGCAGTGTTTTATAGTCATACTACGGTACATGTCACTGAGGAGAACAGCTGCGTACTGTAGTGGAAAGAAGTTTTTTTAGTAGACAGCTTGTACGAGTAGAGGAGCTTGAAAAAAAAAAGTTGATTATGGATTAGACACAAACAAACCCATGTTACATAATAACCAACCTCAGCTGATCTACTGTAACTGTGTGGAGGAGCAGCAGCTCTACTATGAGCTTCTCATCTTATCTCTAAGGGAGTGCCCAGCCACCCAGTAAAAATATTTTGGCTGTTTGTATTCAAGACCCTTTGCTGATGACCCAAAACCTATGACTATATGTGAGTATAGGAACCTAAGTTGACCTTGGACCTTCTTTACCAGAACAGACTGTGACATTGACCGCATTGCTCACTCATGAACAAGACCCTGAGATACTTGAATACTTACTTGAATGTTAGATATATTAGAGCTACTGCAGGGGTGTCCAGATGTTGTTCTTGTTTTGTTTTGTGTTGTTTTTTTGTTTTGTTTTTCTTTAAAAATAAAATACATTTTTTTCTATGCAGGCCACATAGTGAAAAATACATGCAAAGGAGGGCCACTCAGTAGAGGCCCCATATTTCACATTACTATAAAAGAAGTCTCTTTCCTTCACGGGTCATCACAGAAAATCATTCTCATGGATACTTTGCAATAGGTTTTAGGTTTTAATCTTGATCCCCTACGATAACCTCACATTTATCCAAGCTTGGGAGCAGCACAGTATGCCTTTTTTGGCGCCACCAACCTAACTAACTTCCTTTTTTTTTCTTCCCTAAAGCCAGATGCAAATGAAATACAAATGAAGATTTTTACCTGCACTTCAAACCTTGCAGTAAAAAGCACTACCTGTGGGAATTTGTGTCAATTGAAAATTAAGCCAAAGGGCCAATAAAAATGGTCTGCAGGCTGCATTTGGGTCTGTACTCCTACCACCTGCAGAAGGAGCATAAGGGCTGGTGCAACGTGAATTTGGCAGTGGTCGTGGAAATCTGGCTATTGGAACATGGAAAGCCTCACTGACATCGGACTGACAAACTGAAGCGGGTGACAGTTGTTTAGTGTGAACTGGCCAAAACCTGCTGCTTCTGTTCAGATGACACTGACAATATAATGTTCATCAACTTCAATCTGAAAGTACATTAAACTGTTGTTGCTGCTTCACCTGTGCGTGGTGAAAGCTGTCTTTGGCCCGTAAGGGTGCCACAAATGTCACGTAACTGAGAACTATGAATAATTCATTTTCATTTTTGAATTAAACTCACTGGTAGTTAGATATCACTATTTAAGCTACTGTATGTAAGTCACAATGTAAAGGATTAAAGTAGAAAATGAAACCACTAGCCCAGTGGTTTCCAAAGTGGGGTCCAGAGTCACTTGGTGGGCCACAAAGGTACTGCCATGGGGCCGCTTGAGTTCTACATCATGTACATAAAAAGAAATTACAGTAAGTACAGTTACATACTTGTATTAATTTTTTTATTTTAAGCAATTTTGGCCAACACTCATTTTTGTAACATTTTTCAAAGAAATCTGTGGGGAAACTGACATAGTCTTTTGATCTGAGTAAAGCTTATTGTTGGGGGTCCACATGGAATTTTCTTATTTCTTAAGGGGCCAGCAACACTCTGGACTTTGGGAAAGGCTGAGCCCATTAACTTATTGTATGTGTACTCTACAAGCAGAACTATTGGCTTCAATTTCTTCACTGCATATTTACTGTCATCCTTTTGAATATACATGTACAACATATGAAACTATAAAGAATATACATAAAAGACCATTACCAACATGGACGCCTATAATAGCACCACATTCATAGACAACGCCCATTCTAAGGTGATCTGAGGCCATAAACACAATATCCCCGGGTAAACCATATTTGGAAATCTGTTTTGCTCAGATATGTTTTCACACATTCAGTAAACCAAACTCCTTTTGTGGTTCGCTCAGTTCATAGCCCTCACTTCAGCATCTGTTCTGAAGGTTATACATTAACATATCCTGCTTATAAGAAACTCCTCTTAAAATAAACACAAAGACAAGAGTTTGACAAATGCATACTTGTTCTTGAACCTGAGTCAGAATGCCAAGTTTGAATCATTCTTTCTTGGAATTCTTCTCTGCATGTGCCAGGAGCGCCTTATCCTGGGGCACTGTGTGTGTGTTTGTGTGTGTGTGTGTGTGCGTGTGTCTGTGTGTGTGTCTGTGTGTGTGTGCTGGTGTGTGGGATGTCCAGCCTTGACCCAAGCAGGACCGCAGAGAGAACCGACGGCACTGATCTGAGAGCCAACTCTGCTTTTATCTTCAAACACTGTTCCCATGCCCTGCCATTACATCACCTCTGAACCCTTTTTGGTTCAAAACGTTATAAATTTTGTCCCTTCTGAAATATATCTGACTTTCTGACTCCATCTGTATGCTTGACCAGTTTGCGAATATACACCTAGTCAGCACCTCCCTGTACAAACCTGCTGTTACGGTAAAACATTCCTTCAACATGACCTTATAGCCTTTTTATAACTTCATTTGGTTCATGGGGACTCCCTTTTTCACGGGCAGCAGCTCTGGGGGGAGGGAGTGGATGGACCTCTGCCAAGGCCATAATAGTGTATGAAGAGAAGTTTATAGTGTATGCTTACTGTGGTCCCATTACGGTTTGACTTCTATTTGCCTTTCAGTGTAACTTATAACTACTGGATAGGTTTACAAGCAAGTAAAGAGAAACTTGACTTGTTGCCATAGTATAACTGGAGCTTTAAATAGTTTAAAATGGAAATAAGCTCTATTGTGATGAAATATAACATCAGTTGTCTAAGATGAATAAATTCCCCTGTAGTGAATGAATGTGAGAGTGATTGGTTGTGTGTCTGTGTATGTCTCTGTGTCAGCCCTGAGACTGACAAGCTGGCCCCTGTCTAGAGTCTACTCCGCCTACAGCCCAAAGTTTCTGGGATAGGCTCCAGCACCTGTGACCTCTAATGGGAAGCAATGGTGAACAATCACTGCAGAAACTGTGCTCAGTGCCAGTCCTGTACATCTGGGGGCCCAAGCCTCTTTATCATTTTTGAGACCATTTAAATTTGACTATCGTATTTTCTGCACTATAGGGCTCTGGATTATAAGGTGCATTGAATGGTCTATTTTTTAACTTTTTTCACATATAAAGTGCTCTGTACTAAAAGGCGAAACAAAACAGTCAGATAAGTCAGTCAGTCAAACTTTATTCAACGCGTTCACCATAACTCCCAAACTTGTTCAGTTGTAACGCGTGAATAAAAAACACAATCTGAGACCGCTAAATCAAACGATAGTGTATTCACAATAACTCATAACTGTTCAGTTAACGTTAAAACAAAATACAACACAATACACTCACTTTTTCAGTTCATTCCTCGTCCACAAATCCCTCAAATTCTTCATCTTCAGTGTCCGAGTTAAACAGCTGGGCGATTACGGCAATATTATGGTGAAGCACAGTATGTATTACTCCGTGATGCTCCTGACTATGGTAGCTGTAAATAAATTCATATATAAGGCGCTCTGAATTATAAGGCGCACTGACGTTTTTTGAGAAGATTGAAGGCTTTTAAGTGCGCCCTGTACTGCGGAAAATACGGTATATAACATTTTAATTTGATTTAAATAAAACACTTTTCTAAAGGGATGCATGCTTTGAGACATTTTTGACTTGCAAACTCAGCACAGTAAAACACAATATACAGACCACTTAAAGATAGACCCTGGGCGAAAATTAAGCAAAAATAGAGTTTGCAAATAAATCAGATAAGCAAATAATGAATAATCCTTGAGGCCCTCGAATGGCTGTGTGTGTGTGAATGTGTGCAGATGCTTAGGTTGCAACAGCCCTGACTGTGCTGTTGCTGTATTTTGCCCATTCTGTGATATCCTCAATTGGACTGGGCCTGAAATATTTAGCAATGACCCAATTTCTAGTTCCCAAACACTGTGGGGTTGTTGGCCAGAACCACCCTTTTCTCCTCTGAAAGCACCAGTTGCCATTTTTTGGACTGTCCAGTAAAACAACCCCTATGATTTTTTTAATTGACCTAAAGATGGCATAGCTTCCATTCATTACATTATTTGCCCGGGAACATTCAAACCACTGTCTTCTTGGTGTCTCCTCTCATTTAACCATTTGCTAGATAGTTTTTTAAAACTCATGAAAGCCACAAAAATGAATGAATGAAAAGCTACTACGTCACAGAAGCTATTTTTTGTACTGTGTTGTTTATCCAGCTACATTTGCCATAGACCACACCAGCACATATGAAATGTTGACAGCATTTGGGTACTGACTGAAACTGGTTTTCCACTGAAGAGTCACTAGACTTTATCTAGGCCCCAAGTCCATTGATTAGACTGAGAAATTAAACCAGCCATGCTTTTCCATTGAAACTAAATATCTCCAGAGTTAGAGTTGACATCCAGGAATTAATGATTACAGAGAGCAATACAGAGATGTTTCTGTGCTTGTAAACTGAAAGGCAGAAGTTCAGTTTGATGTCTTATTTAAGGTATTAACATAGTCAAAGCAGGCTGTACATGCAAACACATACACTATCTGCTCATAATGTTATTGGTATCCCCTGTGGCAGCAGGTGGTCAATGGCCCTCTGTTTGGACAGGAAAAGAATCCAGCTAACCTGTTTGCTTGACCTTGGTCTGCAATCAGTAGCTGGCGACCTACAGCCACAGTGTTTACACAGGAATCCAATCTGTGAGGAACCATTATTAATTCACAGCACCTAAAGGTCAGCCAGCTACTCAGCTTCAGACCCAACAGAGTCATGGGCTAAGTTGGACTTGTTGTCTTCTTGTCTGCCTCTGTTATCAGAAACCATACAGTAGAACACATGAGCTGTCTGAAGAGGGCTCTGCAGAAGTCATTCAGGCTGTAGACCAGAAACACTTAATGTCTCCAGCTCAATAAGTGGTCTGCAGCATGTCTTTGTTTTCTATCTGTCTTCTTATGCATGTTAAAGATGGATTTGGTGAGACAACAGGAAAAGACTTAATGGAAATCTGGGTGTGTGGATTGGTTTTAGGAATATCACTCCCATTTAATCTTATTCAAAATATCCTAATAAAAGGCTATGGATTTCATTGAGAACGCACTTTTTAAAAAAAATTCAGTGAAAGAGATGGTCCAAATACTGAACCTAAAAAGTCCCATTTCCTTTTTTGGACAACTCCTATGTTAGCATAGTTTTCTCTTACCACTGTGGTGTAGATTGTATGGTTTGACTTTATGTGTTCAGTACCACCATGCTAGCTAAAGAAACGTTGCACTTTTAAGATCTTTGAAAACAATTTTTTTAAGTTAATAATTTGAATAATTATTGGTTAATAATTTTGTAATTATTGGCAATTTTTTGTTTTTTCTTGTCATAACTTCACTGCTTAAAACAATTCTGTTGTAAATGTCTGTTGATTAATGCTTTAAGAAATTGGCAGGAATGTTGTATTTAGTGCCATGTACTGGGTACCTAACTAACATTGTATTTAGTGATTTTTTGCCAATTTGGTTTTAACTTGTAACCAAATGGGGAAAAAATTAAGGTGAGAGAAAAAAAAAAGCGACATCCTGGGAAAGTCTTTTTGTACTAAAATGATTGATACACAGACCCATGTGGTACAGCTTCTGTTAAAAGTGTTTCACAAGGACAGTGCTTATGCCACATTCATGACACCTTGGAAATTCAGAAATTTCGACCTTGCAAAAACAGCATCAAGCACAAACTCGGGTCAGGATTTCTGCTCTGTCTCAGAGTTACTTGAGTTGACCCCACAAACATGGTGACTCCCTTTGTGACAGGAGGACAGTATGGCAACACTGAAATATTGTATTTAGCAAGATATTTCATACTTAGTAAAAATGTAGCAGTCTAATGAAGTTATCAGCCATACAGCTCTGCAAAAACATCTTAGACAATTAATTTACTACTAAATGACTAAATTAGAAGTAATATAACTCCGTACAACATCAAGCAGTTCAAAATCTAACACCTTTGTTTTCCGAGCTGATCCTGTGAACAGACATTTTTCCTGTAGTCTCCTATTTTGGGTGCGAGACTTCTAGTTTCCAAGGTATCCTCAATGCAGCATTATTCAGGTACAGAAAACCTAAAAGGTGATTGGATTAACCACCTGCCTTACATGAGATGTTTATCCAATCAAAGCCATGCAGCTAACTTTAGTGACGATAAAACAGTTGATGATGGATTTTAGCTGCACAGCTGCTAAAGATAAACAGACTTCTTGCTCCAGAAAGTTGCTCATGTCTTCTTCAATGTTCAGTTTAAATGAGTGACTTCTCAATCCATTGGTCCATTCATTACTATTGTGCATGGGCAACACTTGCACATATATTACCTTTTATGTCACATTAATAAATCTGGCATCTTTATGAGTTGCACTGAATTCCCTCATCCCTCTGACAATATAGTCCTCTGCCATTTTATTTCCCTTCATTTAATCACACATTCTTCCAGAAATGACCATAGCAACCCGATCACCTCTTGGGATCTGTCAGTCTGTTATGTCTAGGTTTTGTCTTTATAACTTGTCTGTGATGCTACAGCTGGGCCTCATTTTGCTTCAACAGGTCCGCTGGGTTCAACTCCAAACTCCATAGGGGCTCATTGACCGAGTGTAGCTGCTACTATCAGATTGTCTGTCATTATGTGGATTCCAAACACGTTCTCGTCCAAGTCTCCTGCTGCTGGGAAGTGTCGGACAGCCCCCGGTGGGACACGGAGGAGGACAGATGCTGTGCGCTGAAGGCTGACCTGGACACTTGGAGTAGATGACGGGAGACGTGTAGGAATGCCCAAATGAGATGTTTGGGCAAAGCATCACACAACAGTTGGATGTCTTCTTGTTCTTGGAGCACTGAGTTTGTTTGTTTCTCTATACAGATCTTTATCTAGAATAGCGTGCAATGAAAACAGTTTTAAAACATTGCTCATTGCTTGTTTTAATTTCAGTACATTCTAATAGGGCCGAAAAGTGTGCAGCATTTAGTAGCATTGTTTTTTAGCAACACACTATAAGCATTAGCACTTCTGAAGGGTAAACGTACACATAAATCCCAGTAAAATGCACATAATTTTTGGCAACACTTGGGGATCTATCGCATTGCATCAGTCAGAGCTAAAAATGTAAGAGGACCACTAGAATATGGTTTAATGTGTCAGTATTATGTATGATGAATTGGATGGCATGGTAGCTTGTTGTGGGAGGGCATTGGGAAGCATTTGTGGCTTCAGAGGTGGCTCACCACCACCGAGTGTGGCTGAGGAGTGAATGAATATTGCACCTAATGGTAAAGTGACTAGGGTCTAGAAAAGTGCTGTATAAAACCAATTATTATATTGAATTTGTATAGCCTTTTACGCTGGATGCCCTTTTTGATGCAAGCCACTTATCCAGGATTAGGGCCCAAAATGTAGGCTTCTGTTGTGGCTGGATTCTGTCTTTATGTTTTTTTTTCTGATGTGCCACATACCAAATTATAACAGTATTTAGGCTTGAGCCCCTTACCAAGACATGAGGAACTTAATGGAAATGCAAGTCAATCATGCTCTTCATTAACAAATGTCCCACACAAGCAGGTTGGTCATCTTCTGTACTAGCTATGCAGGTTGTCATTTTCTCTAATATGCAACAAAGTCAGTCTGGTCCTTTCGCCGTAGTTTTATTTCTATGGGCAGAACAATCACAGGAGGAGGAACCAATCAGAGAAATGAAAGGGCGGGATGTAAGCAGTGCACCGCTGACCTGTATCCAAAACAAACATAGTGGATTTTTGCCGGTTTTGCCATAAAACACCAAAATACGCTGTTTTATTAGCAACTATCAACTAATTTCTGAACAGGGACAGCAGCAGAAGCCAGCTGGTAGGGCTGGTTAGCCAAGATATGAAAACTCACTGATGCAATATATTTTAAAGGGGAACTATACTTTTTTTTCTTATATCCTGGCAATGACCAGCCTTGCAAGAATGGGTTAACTGACACAATGTCCCTGAAGTCTGAGGTCTTGTGAGAAAATGACACTTCCCAGTTACATAACAACATAGCCAGCAATGGCTTTATTTTGTAGATGTTGGTCATGGCAGAGCTGCCAAAGGGCAGAGAAAACCTTTGTAGGAATACAAGGAGGAGAAAACAAGTCAAGCAGAGTGAGGGTTTACACAGGAGTTAACCTTTTTGACTTTTTTGTTTTTTATTGAGTTTTTTTGCCATAGTGCTTTACTCTGAAATATAGCGGGAGCTCCATAGAGAAAAATACTATCTAAATAGCAAGAAATTAGCAAATTGACATGATTCTGCTTTAAATAACCATTCATAGCATTGATGCAAAAAGGCTTTTATAATTGTGGATCTGAACCACACATGTACTATTGGCTTTTCAAATATATTCTTATCTTAGACCCAATAACTAAGAGCCTGCTTTAACTATAAAGCATATACGTCAATGAAGAGCAGCACATTTTCTCTGGGAAACCACAACTGGTTTCAAGAGGTATCAATATAGCCTTAGCCTTGGGTCGCTATGCAAACAGAATAGTGGGGCCAGCCTGATCACTTTCCAACACTGAATGTCCTGAGGTGCTCCCTGTTGTTTGGAGAAGAAAAGCTAGCATAGATCACACTTAGACAACACTGGCTAAACTTTAACTTTGGAACTTTACGTGACCGTAAAGCAGAGCCATTCAGTCAGGTCTATTGCAGAGCCTAATTATGAAACCCTGATCCCTGGCCTCAGTAGCTGCTGCTCCTGCTGCGTGAAATAGAGGAGTCCCGCTGCTCTGGAATCAGCGGCTGCAGCCTGGAGGTCAGCAGAGGCAGTGTGAGCCTGTCGTGTATACTCAACCTCAGTGGGTAATGGATAAAGACAGGAGTTAATTCAGCGGACACAAACAGTGCACTTATAAAGAAATGTGCTGCCCACACATTGAGGCTGAACTACACGATTTTACTACTGTTACTATTTCCAACCTCACCACTCACCAACAACAGCAGTATAGCTACTTTTCTGCTTTTATTTTATTAAAACATGTCAAACTCAACCAATTGCCATCTCAAAATATTAATATTACTTTATGACATTAAACTGACATTTGGAGCTTACCTTAAAGGGGTTATATTATGCGTTTTTATCTTAACTAATCTTGTTCACCTCTAGAACGGCATTGCATGGTTTTCTACCTTTAAAAGCATCTGATAAAAAAAACGTGATGTGAATAAATACTTTACTAGTGCAGGGAGGAACGAGACACACAAAATCTTGATAGCGGGTGGGAAGTGATAAACAGTGGTTCAAAACATTGCATGATGGATGAGTGTTTTTACCCAAAACATTAAATCGACCTGATCAAGTAGATATCGACAAAAGATCACTAAATACATTGGATAAGAACTGTACAGTTTGGAGGATTTACCCGGTGTTGATTCAATCGATATCACAAACTATAGTCCTAATAAACTGAAGCCTACACTGATGTAATCAATGTAGGTTTTAAAAATAAAACGTGTAAAGACTAGGTCAGGCAGGGAGAAAGTTTATAAAAAATAAACAATTAATTTAAAGGTTATTAATTTAATCAAATGAAAGCTAGCATGAAATATCACAGAAGAATTTTCTAAAAAGGTTAACTTTGCAAGTAACCACGCCATAAGCCGCACAAACCCTGGGCATTTTGATAGCATTTAACTATGCAGTGTTTACTTCCATTACTTTCACCAGAGTAGCATAACAAAACCCAGCACTACAGGATTACTCAAACATGCATGAATGAAACAAAACACAACTTTTTTTTATTTGAATGGGACAGCGTGTATTAATGGCTAGTGCTGTAAATACACCGGATTTTTAGCTCAGAGTTAATTTTCATCTGTAGTCCCCACTCACTCAGCATTCACATTCACACAAGCTTCCTGGTGTTCCCCAGCAGGTCTCCCATCCAGGTACTGACCAGGCCCTACCCTGCTTAGCTTCCCACATCTGTCAGGATCGGGCATCCACAAGGCAGTATGGCCACTTCAGGTATGTTTTTGATGAGGAAACAACAAATACCATGGTAGAACGCTCAAAAAAAAAGTTTTTATCTGCATTATACTTTTTTTCCAATATAACTTCTAACCATGGGCGTGCCGTGAGGGCAAGTAAGGCAAGCAGTGCTTGACCAATCAAATCTAAAAAAAACACACGGATTAAAATTATAACAAAATTAAATCACTATCTCTCCAAACATTTCATTTTGCCGCTCACTTCCATAGAGAATCGGTCTATTACCTGCTTTCAGTCACTCTGTTTTTTTTTCTGCTGCCCTGCTGGCCACTCCAGGTACTGTCAAGGCAAGCTAGGTTGCCTCTCTGTCATTCATTTCTGTCATTTTCACCTCTGTGGAGGCAGGAGTCATGGTGCACTGTTTCTGCCTGGGGCTTGTCAAGCAGAGGACCAGCAGCTTGTTTTGGAGGCTCGCGCATGCTGTGGTCAGTCTCAGGCTCAGTGACAGAGATCTCTGGCTGATAGCAGCGGGCGACAAGCAGCGCACTGTGCAGCTTACGGCCCCATACATTACAGTGCGCATGCGCCGCAGTAAGACCACACAACTTTCTACAAGTATCCGCAGCCAAAGTGTCTAACAGCAGTTTCTACAGATAATGTAGCTTAAACCCTGTTCATGTTTCTCATGAGTACAAGCTAGTGCATAAAAGTGCGTGTCATATAAAGATAGCCTCACATTCATTGTTAAGTGTCAGACATGTACGTAAGAAGTGGAGCTGGGGGAGTGGAGAGGAGCCAGCGGCCCGTGCCGGGGACTGGATGTGAATATTACAGAACTGTGAATGAACTGGGCTACTGGTTATTCTGGACAAACTCAGCTGTAGGAAATACAGGACTTTTCTTCAAAAAAGTAACATGGACTGGATTTGCAGCTTGAGTAGAGAGGTGAGTGTCAGTGAGGCGGTGTTTTTAAATGGAGGTTTGTGGTGTGATGTGTAGGGCTTCTTTTGAGGTTTTATTATAGTGAAGCAGCATTAACAGTGCACTCGTCTAGTGTTGATCTCAGTGTGAGTCCTGATGAACGGGCCTCCCTCATCTGTAAGGCTGGAACCTCACTCATCCAGCCATCCATCCATCCATCTTTGTTTTAGTGCTCATGAATTAAAGTTAAAACTAAACCCGAGGGTACATTCTTTGATAAGGCGACAGAGAAGGCCAGCTTTGTGTACAGAAAATGTTGTAATGACATTGTTTTGTATACAAACAGCGTTAATAATAGTAATTATATAGGAAGAGTGTGAGATAGTTTGAAACAGCCTACTACATAAACACTGATGGGATTGCATTTAAGTGATTTTTAATTAAATTTAAATGAAATCAAAATGTTATAAAACTTAATGAAGTCAAGGTGTCTGCTTGAAAAAGTCACCGCACGCTACTGCTTCTAACTTATAACTTCTCTGCAGCCATTATTCCACAGCCAGTGGGAGCCAGCAGATTAAAATCCATAATAATAAAGCCTATAATGACAGCTTGGTGGCAATTTTTCACAGATGATTCCTATTACACCATACTATTAGATGATTAGGCTGGTTCTTTTTAATCTAAGGAAAGAAAAAACAGGTAGTTTATGTTTAATACACTTGTCAAACACAACCCACGTTCTGCCCTCCCCTAAACCTCTGTCCCAATAAAACCCCAAGCCAACTCCCTGCAGAGCAATATAATTATTCAACACTTCCTCTGAGCTGCCATGGTGACAGCTTGAAGAACAGCGCAAAAACAGCTATTTTACTGTTTGGTCACTGTCAGGGAACTATTTGGAAAGAGTTATGATATTGCCCAAATATGAGTAAAATGCTCAAATTTCTGTTGGTTTTAACATTAAGTAGTCCACAAATCTATATTCAAACTGTACCTTAAATCATATATTCAGCTCACGTGTGACCCAGGACGTATTTGTTCATGGAAAGCAGGAAGAGTCCGATGGAATCCTTCTCAAATAAGATCCAGACCTGGTCCACATGTGGTCCTCGATCAGATACAGGTGCTGTAGCTTCTCTGAGCCGGATCATAACAGTCCTCAAGGTATTCCTCTCTGACAGCCCTCTTAGGCCTCTCAGGCTATTTCCACACATGTGATTTCATTCTAGGACAATACTACACAGCCTATAGTTTGAAGCTAGAGATGAGGAATGTTGGGGAAGAAAGGTTTAGGCCATCAAAGTAGCACTTACCAATCTTGAACATGAAAGAGTATTTTCATGAGGTACACAACAAGTTTAGAGTCAACAGGATTTGAATTCATACATGTGAGGAGTGGCTTTACTGTGCGGTGCATGTTGTAGTGATGGGAGGTCTGGCTCTTTTCAGAGATTCTGCCCTTGTGGCTCAGTTCCTATAATAGCCGGCTCTTATGACTCCCAAATGGCTCTTTGTTTAGTATCACTTGGAGCCCTCTAGTTTGTCTAATTATGAAAGGTGTGTGTATTGGTAAGCCTTTTTTTTCCACAGCATTTTCATAAAGGCAAAAAACAAACAAAAAACATCCAGTTACTGTGTTAGGTGATCTGGTTAGATGTCTGCTGGTTTGTGGTTGACCCTGATTGAAATTCTGCTCTCACATTTATAGCCAGGAAAAAAAAAACAGTGACAGTGGCTGATGTTGATATTCACACATGTAAGCAACATGACCAAACAAACCTTAGCTTTCTAAATGGAAAATACATTTGGGCTGTGGAGAGTTTGAAGCCTGCATACTTCATGCCACAGGATTGCACACAACCCATGTCGTCAGCTTGTATCATAACCCTTGCAATGGCACTATGTACCTCTACCAGCAGGTGGGACTGTGGGCTCCAAACTCACTGAACCTTATCCAGCTCAGGGCAATGCCTTTTGCAACCAACCTGTGGTGGTTTGAACCAATGGTAAGAGGGGACTGTTTTACTATTACTCTGACATCAAACAAGTCTTCTAATACCAAACCCAGCAAATTCTACCTGTTGTATGCTACCACACAACAGTGGTTCCCAAATGGTGGGTCAGAGCCCAGAAGTGTTCACATAAGTTTAAACACTGCAGTTTGTTTTACTTATTTGAAGTTTAGAAATGAGACTAGCACATCTTTTCATCCACTTAAAGCACTCACAACACCTGAGAGAAAAAATATCTGATGTGAACTAAAATTGGATGCTTGAAAGTAACTCAGAGTAATGTAACACTTTCAGAGACAGTAATACTGTAATATAACATATTACTTTTAAATCACAGTAATTACCAATATATAATGTATTACACTTGCCCAACAATGGTGCTGAATAATGTTGGAATAGTGCTTGTCTGAAAAGATGAGTGGTTAAAGGCCCACTACATCAATTTCTCTGAAAAAGCTTACATTTAAAAATAGCTGTCCTCTTAAATATATTTGCATTTTATTTAGTTATAAATTTGCGCTTGGCTTCTCTTTTGTCTGTGAAAATATATTATCTCTGTGACAAAAATTGTATTTAATAAAAAACAAACAAACAGTGAAATCATACGTTAAGTATTATTATATAAGTAAAGTTTCAGCCTTATTAAAAGAAACAGCTCTCACCAACCTTATGAGTAGTGTGTGTAGTCGAAACATAGCCTTGAGTGGATTTTTTATGAACAAGAGACAAAACCGCATGAAAACATCTCACTATCTTCCTGATCTAAATCTATGCCTGATGGACATATGCGATAAAGGATTGTTCACTTTTACAAAAAACTCAAAACATATGCCAGGAATATTACACTGTAGGGCCACAGTATGGAAACGATCACTGAAGGCCTTAACATGTTAGGAGACCATTTGTTCTACCATCTCTCTAATATTAACACTGCATGATGTCAGGAATGTCACTTTATGAATACAATGTCTTTTATGACCATCATATGAGAGATTTATTGAAGCACTTGTCACCAAAGACTTAGGCCTTTAGTTGTCTGATATGAAGCACAATATGGTTATGATGGATGATTCAGTGAAACAGTAAAGATGGCCTGGCTGACTTCAAAGCTCTCCAGATTTAACGTTTGGGGAGATAGTCTTCATCACACACTTGACATGATGAGATCACAGAGAAGACAGACCACCGGTTGCATTCATTTGGGAAAAGGCAGTGCTTAGAGCCTGCGGGCAGTGCTGTGGTTGTAGTATATGTGGATCTTGTGAAAGACAGAATGCTAAGACTGAGACCCAACTGCGAACTTGAAAACTAAAAGCAGAGGTAGATATTTAAGGGCCATCATACAAAACATCAGATATAATGTAAAGCCCTAGTGTGGCACAATAAGATGATAAGCCCAAATCAGGAAAGCTTTAAGCCCTACCACCTGTGTTTGTTTGTCTTTGAGTTTACATGCAGAAATACCAAACTACTGTCTCTCCAGTGCTGACGGTTGTAATGGTCCTGGGTAATTTTCTAGTGCTAAATGTTTGTAGCGCTAAACTCTCATAAGATCTGATAGATTTGATTCTTACAAACTTTTTTACTCTGTAATCAAAGCTAAAATATCAGTAAAGCATCAACAGTAAATCATCAACTTTACAAAACAGTCAGAATATGAAATATGCTGTTTCTTACAAGATAACTGTGCCTCTCTTTATAAATATAGGCTGTGCTCTCTCATTTAAATGTTCACAACACAAACGACCAAAACAACCAACAAACAAGCTAGCCAGTGGTAGGACTATAAGACTATAAAGCAATAATTTGAATTTCTCAATTTGCATGTAAACGCACTGATCAGATAATGCTAGTCTTGTAACATAAACGCCACCCCGCCACCATATTGAGGGTGTACCAAATGTAAACACCTGTCAAACTCTGATGGAAAACAGTATTGAACAGTGTCCTACATTCTTAAGCTTTACTGTTAGAGCTGAAGTGACTACAAGGCACAATGCATGCACTGTTATTCACATCAGCAGTCTCCTCTACAATCCTGCTGCAAATAAACCATTCACACTCACTCTGTAGGCCATTGGTACTAATATGTATAACTATGCAATTCATCAACTGTTGACACTTTAATATTGATCCATTTGCACGGTTCACATTGTATTCTGTGGGCCATTACCAGCATGTAATGTATATCAACTGTCTGACACTAAAGTTGCTAAAGTAACCTGTATCTTGTGCTAATACTAATACTACTGTAATAGGTAAACAAGCTTCCATCTTAAGGCACAGCAGCTGTATTAATCCAGAGCTGTGTAAAGTGTGCAAAGTGCATTATGGTTTTTAATGTATCTATAAACAGCCTACTCATCACTCAGTTTTTCTACCATTATCAGTAGAGTTTAGCAAAGTTTTTCCACATATATGCTAGCATCATGTGAATAACAGCAACACACTGTTCAGTACACAGTGCACAAGTGCCGCAGTAAATAGTAATTGAGAATTTAGGGACTAAGTAGGTGATTTGAAGCTTTCAGAACTCTTATCATTGATGGTCTGTGTCACTCATACACCTGTGGAAAACATCACTTACTTCCCAAAATGGCCCAATCTACCCTCAACACACCCATGTGACGTTAGCTGGCACTAACCAATTGATTGACTGCCCCGATTTGCTTTGTCACCTCCAAAATATTTACTCAAATGTCCAGTATTATACAGTATTATTTGTTTGTCACAAAGAGGTTACTTACTTACTAAACCAGAACCATAAACCCTCATGTTTTACTGGTTGGCTGCTATTGGCTTCTCTACATCCATCATGTAGGCAGTAGATCTGTTTGATATTATTAGTAAAGTAGCAAGCCAGATTCTTTTAGTTTCTGGAGCCCCTAACTTTCAGACAGATTATCATCACAGTACAGAAAGATATCCTTGGCCCAGCAAACAGTGTCTCTGAGCAGAGTCTGCATGTCATATCTGCGTTACTGGGGGTTCTCTCTGGCTTCTTCCCACCGTCCAAAGACATGCATTTACAGGAGAAATTGTGAATTCAAAATGACCTGTGGTGATTGAATGCAAGTGTAAATGTGTTAGCCAAGTGACTGTTTTCTAGGCTGTGTCTCACCTCCAGTCCAAAGTAGCTGGGATAAGCTTTGGCCCACAGGGAAACTGAATGAATAAATGACTGAATACATATACCTCTGTGTCTTTTATCATGTCTCCAATTTCTTTGAAGGTGAAAAACTGGCAACCACCATGCAGCAGTTCGTCAGACAGGTGGTCTTGAATCTAAGGATCACTTACAGTAACTGACAATGATTCACCCACAGTTTAAACTCCAATATGTGCGCCGGATTTCACTGAAGCCATTTATCTTAGAACTACAAAGGTGCGGCACATCCCCCTGACTCTTACCGTCTTTGGTGTCTATAATCTCCAGGGGCTACAGCACGATCCATTTAACAGCTGCTGCAGTGTAATCTGGAACCATATTGCGTGGCTAAAAAGTAACAAATCCATGTGAAATATTATTCAGATTTATATATCCTATGTTGTGTTAGCACGTTTAAATTTATAGCACTGTTTCTCAAATGGAGGTCACCTAATCTGGCACTAAATCACATTCTGTTTTAGATCATTGGTAAAGTGTTTGGTAATATTTCATATGCACACCACGCTTCATTTCTCACTGTATCTAAGCCAAATCCAGAGGTGGAAGAGATACTGAAAATCTGTCCTTAAGTATCTAAAAAATAATATTACTTAAGTAAAAGAGAAGAGCAGAGTATGATTGATGCAGTTCTTCCACCGGAGCCTAGGCACTGGTGGTGGTGATGAGATGAGGTGGTGAGAGCTGCTGATGCTAAAGATGAGAGAGATGTTCCATTGCTGAGGTGGTCATGTGGAGGAGATTTAGTTCACTACTAAGGTGGTGATGGAGAAGAAACAAATCATTGCTGAGGTGATAATGGAGGAGAGGTGTTCCATTGTTGAGGTGGTGATAGGTTGATTCACTGCTGAGGTGGTGACGGGAAAGAGATCTTTCACTGCTCAGGTGGTTATCGGGTGCAGTAGGGTTGTTTCATAGCTGAGGTGGTGATGGAGGAGAGATGTTCCTCTGCTGAGGTGGTGATGGAGTACAAATGTCCCTTTGTTGAGGTGGTGATAGGTTGATCCCCTGCTGAGGTGGTGATGGAGGAGAGATCTTTCACTGCTCAGGTGGTGACACAACAAATGTTCCTCTGCTGCGGTGGTGATGGGGTGGAGGAGTGTCGTTCCTTTGCTTAAGTGGTGGTGGAGGAGAAATGTTCCATTGTTGAGGTGGTGATGGAGAAGAAACAAATCATTGCTGAGGTGATGATGGAGGAGAGGTGTTCCACTGCTGAGGTGGTGATGGGGTGGAGGAGTGTCGTTCCTTTGCGTAAGTGGTGATGGAGGAGAAATGTTCCATTGTTGAGGTGGTGATGGGGGAGAAATGTTCCATTGTTGAGGTGGCGATGGAGCAGAAATGTTCCATTGTTGAGGTGGTGATAGGTTGATTCACTGCTGAGGTGGTGACGGGAAAGAGATCTTTCACTGCTCAGGTGGTTATCGGGTGCAGTAGGGTTGTTTCATAGCTGAGGTGGTGATGGAGGAGAAATGTTCCATTGTTAAGGTGGTGATGGAGGAGAAATGTTCCATTGTTAAGGTGGTGATGGAGGAGAAATGTTCCATTGTTAAGGTGGTGATGGAGGAGAAATTTTCCATTGTTGAGGTGGTGATGGAGGAGAAATGTTCCATTGTTGAGATGGTGATGGAGGAGAAATGTTCCATTGTTGAGGTGGTGATGGAAGAGAAATGCTCCATTGTTGAGGTGGTGATAGGTTGATTCACTGCTGAGGTGGTGATGAGGGAGAGATCTTTCACTGCTCAGGTGGTCATGGGGTGCAGTAGGGTTGTTTCATAGCTGAGGTGGTGATGGAGGAGAGATGTTCCTCTGCTGAGGTGGTGATGGAGTACAAATGTTCCTTTGTTGAGGTGGTGATAGGTTGATCCCCTGCTGAGGTGGTGATGGAGGAGAGATCTTTCACTGCTCAGGTGGTTATTGGGTGCAGTAGGGTTGTTTCATAGCTGAGGTGGTGATGGAGGAGAAATGTTCCATTGTTAAGGTGGTGATGGAGGAGAAATGTTCCATTGTTGAGGTGGTGATGGGGGAGAAATGTTCCATTGTTGAGGTGGTGATGGGGGAGAAATGTTCCATTGTTGAGGTGGCGATGGAGGAGAAATGTTCCATTGTTGAGGTGGTGATAGGTTGATTCACTGCTGAGGTGGTGACGGGAAAGAGATCTTTCACTGCTCAGGTGGTTATCGGGTGCAGTAGGGTTGTTTCATAGCTGAGGTGGTGATGGAGAAGAAATGTTCCATTGTTAAGGTGGTGATGGAGGAGAAATGTTCCATTGTTAAGGTGGTGATGGAGGAGAAATGTTCCATTGTTAAGGTGGTGATGGAGGAGAAATGTTCCATTGTTAAGGTGGTGATGGAGGAGAAATGTTCCATTGTTGAGGTGGTGATGGAAGAGAAATGCTCCATTGTTGAGGTGGTGATAGGTTGATTCACTGCTGAGGTGGTGATGAGGGAGAGATCTTTCACTGCTCAGGTGGTCATGGGGTGCAGTAGGGTTGTTTCATAGCTGAGGTGGTGATGGAGGAGAGATGTTCCTCTGCTGAGGTGGTGATGGAGTACAAATGTTCCTTTGTTGAGGTGATGATAGGTTGATCCCCTGCTGAGGTGGTGATGGAGGAGAGATCTTTCACTGCTCAGGTGGTTATTGGGTGCAGTAGGGTTGTTTCATAGCTGAGGTGGTGATGGAGGAGAAATGTTCCATTGTTAAGGTGGTGATGGAGGAGAAATGTTCCATTGTTGAGGTGGTGATGGAGGAGAAATGTTCCATTGTTGAGGTGGTGATGGGGGAGAAATGTTCCATTGTTGAGGTGGCGATGGAGGAGAAATGTTCCATTGTTGAGGTGGTGATAGGTTGATTCACTGCTGAGGTGGTGACGGGAAAGAGATCTTTCACTGCTCAGGTGGTTATCGGGTGCAGTAGGGTTGTTTCATAGCTGAGGTGGTGATGGAGGAGAGATGTTCCTCTGCTGAGGTGGTGATGGAGTACAAATGTCCCTTTGTTGAGGTGGTGATAGGTTGATCCCCTGCTGAGGTGGTGATGGAGGAGAGATCTTTCACTGCTCAGGTGGTGACACAACAAATGTTCCATTGTTGAGGTGGTGATAGATTGTCCCACAGCTGTTATTCCTCTGCTGCGGTGGTGATGGGGTGGAGGAGGTTTGTGGCACCTGCTGCATGCTGGGTAATGACATAAAGAAGACACTTGAAGCTTCATTACTACTACTGATACTACAGCCGCCACTACTACTACTACTTCTACTACTACTACTGTAACTATGACTAACATTACTAGTTGCAGTTGCTACTACTCCTGAAACCTCATTTAAAAATGGTTCAAGTACTTCTACAACTACTACAACTACTACTACTACCACAACTTTTACTACTGCTACTCTACTACTATTATTTCTACCCAAGAAAAAAACAGTAAAATGTACTCAGAAGAACACTTATATTTTAAAACTACTCCACACTGATCACAACAGTCCAATCCCAAGTCCAGTCTAATTTATGGCCCTATCTGTTCTGAACTCTTTAGCCGCTTGTTGAAAGGAGTGAAAAGGTAAAAGTAAAATTATCAGGCTGTATAAACACTTGCTCAGAGGCAGACATGATAAGCCCAGTGAAGTTCAGGGAAGTAGTAGCCGTGTGTGTTTTCTAAAGTGATTCAAACCAGACGGGCCTCCTGCAGCACTCGCCAACAATCTTCTGCTGCTTTTAATAGAAACAGATGGGAATGTTTATCAGAACAAGTCAGATGTGTAATGCTTGAAGATGCTTTGCAGTTGAAACGGTGTGTGTACTAGGCTGAAATCAAAACATACTACCTCCACTTTAGACCAATTCTAGCTCTCTGAATAAGAAAATGTGCATTATATTTATAGGTGATGTAAATAGTTTGTATTTATAGCTTAAAACAATTGACTTCCCCATTTAAAGTGACTGGAAATACTTGCAGGGCATTTGAATTGCAAGGAAATTCTCTATACCTTTCTAAGGAAGTTGCATTGTTTTTGGAACTGTTAAAACCCACGCTGAGTTTGCATACTGTAATCATCTGTGGAAAAAAAGTGACTTTTTCAGATAAATTAGATGTTTTTAGAAAATATATGAAAGACAGTGACTATGAATATGTAGTAGTATACACCATTTTAAGGCTGCAAAAGAAGAGTGAGCAACTATGTAGCCTGTAAATTAATGTGAAGCCTAACTTATTACCATTTTTGCTATTTTTGTAAATACCCTGTAAAATGAGGCACAGTTCCAATCAAAATGTGTTAAAAGGTCCAATATTATGCTTTTTTTCCAGGCTTTTTGAAATAGTTTGGTACCCATTTGCATTAGTATTTCATGTTTTATATTTTAAAATAATGTGTATGAATGGAAAAGTGTCTTCTGTCAGGGA
The DNA here is from genome assembly GCA_020698575.1 of Bostrychus sinensis. Lineage (NCBI taxonomy): Eukaryota > Metazoa > Chordata > Actinopteri > Gobiiformes > Eleotridae > Bostrychus > Bostrychus sinensis. The sequence continues at coordinate 6,373,495 of CM036257.1, read as the reverse complement.
GCTGCTATTTTGCAGAAAATGTTTGGATTAGTTGTCTGTCACCCCCTGCTGACAACGGTGAGGACTGGACAATGCACAAAATGGCTATCTAGCGCAGCTATTAGCAACATGACGTGTCTATGTAGAGTGATGAGCCCGAGCATTTTCAGATGGTTAGAAGAGGACGGGCCGCATACAGGATTACTCAAATAAAATACTACTCTAGGTATGTATTTGGAGGGGAAACAGCATTATAACATGGTTAAAAGCTCCAAAAAGATAATTTAGCATAATAGGGGACCTTTAAAAACATTGAGCTGTTCATTTTGGTTCCATATTTCATACTTGCCATGTATCCAAAAGCAGAAAATTATGCAACTTTTGAAAATTACTTACAGACCTTTTCACGTTTGCCTTTCTCCTGCACACGCCTGACTTTAAGCTCTTCAGAATTAGTTCGGGCTATTCATCTGCCCGTCCTAGCTTGTATTGGTCTGTATGTGGGCTCCCAGCTGCACTGCCTCCCTGCGCAGCCTTTCATGCATGTCGGTCGGCTGTATTTTATGTTCCCCTCTGCCCCCTGCAGGTCTGACCAGTGTGATTTAGAGCCGGAGTGGAGGAAGGGAACAACAGCTCCATCCTTCCTGCTCCAAAATGACACCACAGGGGAAACTGCAGCTGGGACTTGGAGAGGTTCAAGTCGAGAAGATAAACACACAACAGGTTTGACTAACGGTTTTGTTATTGTGTAATATAGCTAATTTGTCTCGCTATACAAAAAAAAAAAAAAAAAAAAAAAAAGGACACTGAAGGTCTCTGAGTAATAACTAAGACATGAACAGTGAAGTGAAACAGAAGTGAAAAGAAAAATTGTGCTTAGCAAAGACTGACCCCAGTGACGCAGGACCAAGGGTGGAGCCCTGTGGTACACCAGTGGTCAGCGGGACAGGGCAGGATGAGAGTTTAGTAATTATGACCCTGAAGCTCCTGTGGGACTGGAAACACTTGAGGCACTGCACTGTGTTCTTGGGTTTCAGACTCTAGGGGCAGATGAGGGGCAGGAAGTAAACAGGTAATTGTTGAGTGATATCAAAATGCCCAAGATTTGTGTTGTTTACAGCTGTTGCAAAATATTGACTCAGAAGTAGATTCTCATAAAGGTAACTTATTTAGAAAACACAGAAAAACTGAGGCAGACTTGGATTAAAAATCTCTGTCATGATTCTATAGTGTGAATTGGACCAATTATTAATAAGTGAAAGATAGAATATAGAGGTGACGTTCATTCCTGACATGTAGCCAGACGGCACTAGCATTAGCTGCATCCAGTGATATGAAATTACATTTCAAAGACAAATGTACTCATCTGGGCAAAAACAAGAAGAAAGGTGCTTAGTGCCACTTTCGATCAATGTTCGTTGACCCATCTGCACACAAAAGAGTATGAGGTCTGTAGGAGTAGGTCGTTTGTGACATCAGTGGTTTAAACTGGCATTTAACACTTCCTGTCCCCCTTCTGGATTTTTGTCATTGGGGTCATGTGACTGAAACGCAGCAGTACTGACTGAAATAGAGATTCTTTCTACTAATTCTAATATCTAACAGTAGAAACAAATAATCATGTTAGCTTGCAACTTAAAGTGGGAGGGGGTGTTTTTCTTTTGGCTAGATTTTCTGATTAATATTTAAGATTTATTGCTATATATGGACTGGTTTCAGTAAAATCTTTTCCCTAGACAGAAGTCTGTCCAGGTCTGTGTAAAGTTACAGAGAATATCCACCTACGCAGGTTCAAAGCCGTTTACCTGTCCACGCACATATCCCACAATAATTTACATTTTTGTGGTCATAACACAAACCATTTGGAAGTCTCATTATTGGAAAAGTGATTCAATATAGTGGTTTTGCATTAGTTCATTAGCTTCCTGCAGCAATTATGTTGATAATGGATTGCTGTTGATTATTGATTGCTAATTGATTCATTGATTAATAATCCGATAGGGAAGCAGGAGTAATGTGGGATGTGAACTAAAAAAAAAAAATGTTTTAAAGTACAGAAGAAAAAAAAAAAAAAAAAAAACAGAAAAGTGTGTTTTCATACTCTTAAACCAATCTCGGTCGCTTAAGAAACTGGTAAAAACACCAGCAGAGGGCAAAAGAGTGCAGACTGTTCCGGTCTTAAGCATAAAATCAAAGAAGAAGAGCACTTTACTTCCTTAAAATTTTGTATGATGCCATTTTACTACAAAATGAAAAATGTCTGTGAGGAATCAGTGGAAACAGAGCTGTACACTGTTTTTGTGATAAATGAATGAGAGCAGACTGAATGTAGAGGGCTTGTTGATTGGTCAGTGCTTCCTGGAGTGGGCGGGGGTTTGCAGAGCCCCTTTAAACAGTTAGTGTGGGTGTGTGGGTCTGTGAAAAAAACAAGTTATGCCAGATATTCTCTTTTACTAAATATAACTATTAAAGGATTATTAAAGTTGTTGACATTTACTTAGATAATAAATATTAATCAATTATTTTGATAAGTTGCTGCAGCCCTAGTTTAAACCACATTTATGTTGAAAGTAGCACAGTGGTCTAATAAAATGATAATAACAGTTTTATGATTGACAACATGAGGTAAATAGCTATGATAAAGTGCTTCAGTAGTATAGTGGCTAACAGACTCATAATAATGGTAGGCTAGGAATTATGGTTGCTTGCTAATTAAAGGTAAAATATGCAGTTTTCAGCAATAACTTTGGAACATTGTTTTTAAAGTTTTCCACAATCTTTTTACTCTTCATCCTTTCACAGATTGGAGAGTCCATCTTTACTTCTCTCTAAGACATCTCTTTTAGAACTAATAATGTTACAGACCTGATATCTTAACCAGTTGCTAGATGTTCTTTTAGATGAATCTTTTTAAATGTTCTTGCTTTTTCAGCCATTTGTTGCCCCTGTCCCAATTATTTTGAGACCTGTAGCAGGCATCAAATTTGTGTTCTATTGTGAATAAAATATTGGCTCATGTGATGTGGGGTCTTTCAGTTTTCATGTTATTCAAATTTTTTAAATGTCCCAATATTTCCGAAATTCGGGTTGTATTATCCAGATTTGCTTTTCTCAAATCGGATGTGTTTTCTCATGTCAGGTTTTCACACACTCATATGACAGAATCCAGCCCCATTTTCATTCTTTTAAAGTCTGTCCAGCTCTGTGTAATATTAACAAGAAAACAGGAGAATATCCATCCACATGAGTTCAAAGGTTGTTTCACTGTCCAACCTCAAATCTCCAAATAAGTCATATTTTTGTGCTAGTACTTTTGAAAAGGTTTACATCACACAACATCAAATTTACGAGCGCAGGGAAAACCTTGATCCATCGCAGCAGTAACACAAACCTTTTGGATGTGTCCGTATTGGAAGAGGCACAGTTTGCATTAGTTCAGGCCGTCCATGTGAGCCGTGCACATGTGTGTTGTGGAAAAGTGAATTCTCCTCTCTGATCTGGGGGCCGGTCGTCTGTCCAGCACGCTCGTAAACTAGGGCCAGACCTCCGCCACGCCTTTGATCACCTTACACCTCGCAGAATTGACTCACATTTATCACCGCTTTAAAGGGCGCTGTGTGATCCGATGATCCGCCACATTCCTCACGGGTTTCATCAGTGTTTGGTAAAAGGAGCAACCTCTTCTTAATGTTCCTTTACAAACACAATAAGGCCCATTCACTTCAGGCCTGATGGTGATGGACATAGTGAGAGACTTGTTTTATCTTAAAAGTTTAAACAATAATGAGCTGTACCCTGAAATGTTATAAGCTACATATGCTAGGTTTCCCCCAAAATAGATTAGTTAAAGATTTTATGCATATTTGGATCTGGAACATGCAAATTTAAGCGATTTCGCACAAAACAGTAAACAAAGCAGATGGGTGAGCTTTAAAATTAACAGCTTGTACGTTACTATGTCACCAAAAGGTTCCAAGGCCGACTGTAAAGCCCCTGCACCAAATTAGAAGCTAAAAAGGTTACACAGGGTAGCTCCAGATTTTGTCTTGTGAAATTTAAGACCTTTTAAAGACTTTGTAATGCCAGCATCATCAACAACAGAACAATAATCTGAATGAATTTTACACAAGGGAATAAACTGCACTACTCTGAAACTCAAGGGTTTTATTTTAAGTCTAACAGATGAAAAAACTGTAGAGCTTCATAAAAAAATCATGAATATATATATCTTGCATATCAGTGATAACACTTCTTCAATAAATATATTTTGTTATTGTGGTGACACTTTTTTTTTGCAAATTTTAAAACCTTGCAGCACAAAATGTAATACCTGCTCATAATATTTAATACTTTTAAGGCCTTGCAGTGGTGGAATGTAATGAAGTAAAAGTACTTAGCTACTTTACTTAAGTACAATTTTCATGTATCTATACTCCACCTCTGAGGCCCTGATTTGGACACAATCAAAGAAAAATACCTTTTTAATGCTTTTAAGACCTTGGGGATACCTTGGTTACAGTAACTGTGGTCCCAGTTCCAGCTGCTCTCATGTGTGAATGTGGAGAAAATGGAGTAGTTCCTCGAAAGGTTATAGAAACTGTAAAAGCTTCCTACAGTGAGAAAGGGCCTTTTGACATTTCTTTTTAAGTCTTTATAGCCCTAAAGACTAAATTAACTGCAAATCACTAATTACCTGTACAAGCCTGTTTGATTAAAGTACTTTGCAACAGAACAAGGAGGACATTTAGTAGAAGATTGTAGGCATGCTTCAAACAATTCATGCTATTTTTGCTGCTGAACAAAACATAGGCTTTTCTAGGTCTAAGTCTCATGAATAAGGTTTAGCTGCTAATCACCTCGAGCAGGGGGGCCCAAACTATGGCCAGGGGGCCCTGCAGTCTTCATTCTCAATTGGCCCAAATTAGAACAGGTAGTACTTTTTAATGCGCAGTAAAAATAATCCAACTTTTTTAAGCAGCAGTCATTATGTGCACAGATAGAATGTTTTTCACCTTATATGTTCTTTCTACTCATCTGTAGCTCCATAATGAGCACTTTAGTGTAAGATGGACTTAGCATTAAGAAAGAAAATGTGTAAATTAGTTGTTGGCGGTGCCTAAAAAACTGAACCTACGCTATGTGCCTGTCCCAAGCCCAAGGTGAGTTTGTGGAAAAGCATCTGGAGTAAAGCTATGCCAAAACCCACCACAAAAAACTTCACTGTGGAGACCCCTAAAGGAAAGGGAGCAGCCAAAAGTTACTTTTTTTTATTGTTATGCAAAATATGTCACCTCTATAGTGAGCGGCCCTCATCCACACTTTTTAGTTTGTGGTCTTCAATGAAAAACGCCCAGGACTGAGATGCTATAAGGCTGTTGGATATTGTTGCTAGGTTGTGCACATCTGGGTTGAACTACATAGTCCTCTTACAAGAAAATAGCACAAGCTGTAAATATATCACTAGAAGATTTTAGGAGATTTTTTTTAGTCCATGTGGGAAATCTAAATCTTATATTTATATATTTTTTTCTCAGCAAAACATATGCTGTTCATTAGCAACCATTGTTGAGACGCTAATCACCAGCCAGCTTGATATTGTTGCTACACTCAGCCTTAGGAGAAAATAGCAGTAATTCAAAGAGTTGTATAATTGTGCATAGAGTTGGGCATGTTTTAGTCCATCTGGAAAATGCAAATCTTACAGAGCAATTAAATAGAGGGATTTAAAATCCTGTCAGAAACCCTGTGAGGTCAAAAAGTTCAGCATTTGAGGTTCATTTCAAAATAATCACTTAAAATTAGCTTCTCCCTTTGGATTACAACAGCATAGGTCAGTGTTCAGGTTATACCCCTAAAGACTGGGATGCACCAGGCCCGTCTGACAACCTTAAACACTTTTGGTGCTCTTCTGATGGTGGCCCACAGTTGCTGGGATAGGCACTAGAAGATAAATGAGTATAGATAGTAGTTTGTTGCCGGAGCATATTACGTGCATGCAAATGTGATGGTGCTTGCCTGAAGAGAAGTCAATAAAAATATGGTGGGCTGTAAGTACAGGGGCCAATTGAACACATGTGTAGCCACCAGCCATAGATTTCTGATGAAGAAAAAACATTTTGTAATCACATAATAAAATACATCTGTGTGTTTGGCTGTTGATCTTGGCAGAACCTAAAGTACGTATACAGTATTTTCACACAGTGGTTTAATTAATGGAAACTTGATTAAATCCAGACCTGCGGCTCACACTGAGGCTTCTGTGAGCTGGTGCATGTGTATGGAAAAATCTCTGAAGGTGCCCAAATTCCCAGCATTCCCTGTTGGACCACTGCGGAGCACAACAACATTTGAAGAAAAATGAAAAGAAAGAAACAAAGACACCAGAGATTTGTTTGGCTTCTTTCAGCTTCTCATCATCTGTTCTCCACACCAATTTTTGTCTCCAAAACATGTTTATCATGTAGTTTTAGGACTACTTAAAATGATAAGCACTCTCATTTTCAGTTCCCTAGACTCTTGGTATCTTTGCAACAATAGCACAATGTCAACAAACCGCAAAAAGTCGAATGTCACCTTGTTTTGTATTAATCTCCCCACATATCTTCAGGTACATGTACTGTCTACTCATTTTGAATCGATGCTAACAGACATTTACCCTGCACAGCAAGCTGGATTGTTGTGAAATTTGGAAGTTCATAAACTCAAGAAATCTTGTCAGGCTCCTGCTGATTCGTTTGGGTTCAGACCTGTGACAGTCCAGGCCAACGGTGTGGCAGCACTGCCTCAAGTGGGCGGGTTTTAGTTTTTTCCAACAGCAAGAAGCACTACTACTTGTTATTAACATGGCGAAATGGAAAAACGTATAATGTAATGTAATAATGTATGCTGCTATACGTTTATAAAAATAATGTTGTAGTGGTTTGTTGTTTAGCTACGTAGCTGGTGCTTTATCCAATAACCTCCCAGTTTTCTACTGAAAGTCCCAACCCTTTACAAACTTTTCAACGGGAGCCATTCCAGATTCAAAAGCCAGATTGAGATAACATTAGCAACTTTGTGCTAACATTATCTCAATCAAACCTACAATCTCCTGAGAGGCAAGAACGGTAACTACTCACCAGTGAGTCCCTGGGTTAAACTGGTGCCTCTTTCAAACAGCATCATGTAACTTTATATCTCTCGTGCAGTCCCTCTCTGGAGTCTCCAGAAGCCCAGTCTTGCCAACAATATCCACAGAAAAGGTAGCGTATGCCATAGTTTGTAGTTTTAGTTTTCAGAAATTAACTGCAGTGTTTTAGTTAGAATTGGCATTAACATATTGCTTGCGTTACACACATGCATCATCACTCTGACCTTCTCCTGAAATCTTGAGGAGCACCTGGTTGCTTGAAGACAATTCTTCCACTTTTCCCACCCGGACCTGATCCTTGGACAGCCCTGTGCTGTGTTCTGAGCACTCAGATGTTTGACTGTGTAAGGAGATGGTTCAGAGGCCAGCTGATGATACGTATGCTGTTTGTCTTTCGATGCCAGTGGAGTACGCTGTGCATAATCCTTGTTCTTCTTTGTACTTTACTTTTCTCTGTGTAGTTAAAGCAGAACTCAGTAGCTTTTTTAACCTTAAATAAACTGTTTCAGAGTCTGTGAGATGGTTAAATGAGTAGAATGAGTGGAAATGTGTTCCTCACTGTGTAAATGTTCCTCACAAAGCCACATAAATGTATCATAAGCTTTCACTTTTAAACATTTAAACTTTTAGTACAAATGGATCCATGGTAATAATCAGACTAATAATTTGGTTTTCTAAACCTGCATAAAAAACAGGGTTCATATTCTTTATTACCCAGAATTTTCTAAAATGTTTGGCTAAATTTCCAATACCTGAAAAATTACTTATAAATTAATAAATAGTATTCAAAATGGAAATTAATGACTTCCTCCAGAAATACAGTATATTATTCCACTAATTTTACTGACTTATAGCCTACACACCAGTGATTAATAGGTAATTATCCTTGGTAAGTTGTGGTAATTTAAAAAAAAAAAAAGGTAAATTAAAGTATAAAGTAATCATCTATGTGTTTTGTTTTGTTTTTTTAAGCTGGTGCGGGTTAACTAATAGCAACCAAATGTTACTCACACTGTTTACATTTTCAAAGCTTTTCCAAAACTTTACACCAAACTATAAAATTTCAAAACTTTTCCAGTGGCTTGGAAATTGCATTTAAAAATTCCAGGACTTTTCTCGGTTTTCTGTACAAACCCTGTATAAATACACATACTGATCCATTCACTATGTGCAATGTGCTGACCAGTTTATGACCTTTTGAGACCGGGGGTAATATGCCTCTGTTTAACACCACAGTCTCTTAAATGTGGACCAGAAGACTTCCAGAAAGCTGGCTAATATCCCACTGTGGAATATTAGATGTGTATCAGAAGTGTAGGTAGAAATGACTGATTGGTTGTGACAGCTCTTATGGCTCACTACAGACTCTTTAACAACAAGTACTTCAATATGACTCAGATTTCCCAGTGTCCCTGAAGTCCACTGTGAATGGAAAGCGCCTCAGTTCACACATGCCTCCACTCCGGCCGCTCGGGGGTTAACAGTAGCTGCAAATGGAGGGTGCATTTTCTCCAATCAGCCTTGACAGTGACCCCCTCCAAAAAAACACCCCATCACTCACGGCAAGAGAGACTTACTGCGACCCCAGAGAGAGGTCAGAGGTCAGCGCGGCCCGACCTGTGGACTTTGTTTGTTCAGTGGCGCACCACCTGGGTCTGGCTCTAATCGTGGATGCTGTGGGTTAAAAATATGCCTCTGTTACGTTAGCGGGAGGTGGGCTAGGGGTCATTTATTAAACAGGTGGAGGAGGGACACAATGACAAGCCAAAGCGGTGTTTTAGAAGTCCGGATTTAGAAGGATGCCGGTCTAGGAAATCCCATTGTGTTCCTAAATCTCCTTGGCTTTGTTTGTGTCTCAGTCAGTGTGGTTACATTCTTCATAATGGGACTAACACACCTGGAGAATGTAGCGATAATGCTTTGAAAAGAGTAAACAAACTGTTCACACATCTTTATTATGGTGGCGTTATTATCCATACGTTATGACTGAGGAGAAAAGTCACCGAATATGCATCCCTATCACCTAAAATATTTGAGTAAGACTTATAATCAGTGTTAATTTTGTTGATGAATATATTTTGTGAGTCTACCATAAATGGGTAGCCCTTGTTCATTGCTAAACTTTCAAGTAACAGTAAACTAGCTCCAGAATTCCAGGGACTTCAGCAGCTTTAGAGGAAAGAGCCTGCTTGAAGTTCTGGAGCAGGGTGGGCAGGGTCTTGATGAGCACTGGGTATTTTTGATGGTCTGAAGGTGCAAGGGAAGAGACACTCTCCCCATATAATAGGTTCTTTTTCTCTCTAGGCCCTTAAATTATAGTATATAATTGGGTGTTTGATGTGATGTCCACTTTTTTTGTAATCAATTGAAAAGTTTTGCTAAATTATGTTTTTCCCCTCCAAAATTCTATCAGCAGTACAACATAGGGCCTACTACAATACTTTTGAAGTTTGAGAAAGAAATTGTGTCATTTTTTTGTATTTTAATATTAAACTGTAAAATGTCCTGCGATGTAACTGTAACATTTTCAAAATACAAACATTTCCAAAATTAGTCACAAGTGTCCAACAGTTCATAATGTTTTTCTACCAAGCAACTCTTAACTGCACATGCACAATATAAATTAAAGTAAGTTTAATCTTGTATTAAAAATGGTGTCCTGCGGTGTGACATGAAAAATCTGTTTTTAAACAGACAGTTGCAACAAAACCTACATGTCCCATCTGTCATTTATACACCAGAAAGACCTCTGGAGTTAATGCTGTGAGCTAAAGATGTTATTTTATTATTAATTTGAGTGAAATCCTCATTTTTTCAAAAATGTTTAACATGCGTCTTTTTGGTGTCCTGCGGTCTGACAGCTGAATTTTTCACAAAATAAAATTCTGAAATTTAAAAATCATTTTTAAAATGGGACAGAAATATATGTATGTATATGTAAGTTAGCACAGTGAACATGTTGAGTAATGTATCACAAGAATATAAATGACCCAACTTAATGAATGTCCTGCAGTGTGACAGAAAAAGTCATGCTGCAGGATAATGTGAAAAAATGTACAAATAGTTAGGATTTCGCTTAAAATTATGAATTGTTTACAAAAAACTCTACATTTTTCATACAATTTATTTATGTATTTATATAAATTTATGATTTATATTTGAAATTATTATTTAATATTGTTTGCATTCAACCCTAATAATGTGTCACACTGCAGGACAAACCCCCCCCCCCCAAAAAAAAACAGGTGCTACACCTCCAAACAACAGCCACCAATTTGTAGCTTTTCCAGTTATCCAGTGGGGATGTTAGCACAGTTTAACAACAGACAATTAACACTTTTACCTTCCTTTATAACACTTGATACACAACACACATTTGTATTCAAGTAAAGGATAAAATCTTTAGCTGAATAAAATACAGAATATATTTCCAGGTGTTCCCTAATTTATAATAAATTAATTCATTTCCTAAACTCTGCTTTGGTGCAGTTTAAAGACAAAACCATGTGCCACTAATCCAAACATGGCTCATTACTGTTTAAAAACCAATTGTGATAAATCATGTTGGAAATGAAACCTGACTGTTTCCTACCTCAGCAGCCCTGCCTCATGTCTCCACACTCTGCTGAACCCTGAAGGCCTGGAGGGTAAGCATTAAGTTAGCAGCTGTTTGGAAGTCTGGAAGTCTTTAAATATTAATAAAATAGGGGATGAGTAAGGGAATAAGTGTGAAAATATGACATACACACAGGGCTGGGTGATATAGCTAACAAATAAAATCTAAATGTTTTTTCCAATTCATGAACAATTTACGATTTTAATAGAGTTTTTTCTCTTTTTCACTAACATAAAAAATAATTAAATGTAGGTTAATTGTTTTTAAAGCACATTATTGCACAGTTTTATATTTTTATTTTAACTATATATTCTAAATGTATAAATAAATATAAAAATGTACATTACGGCCGTTGCTGCTGCACGTCACACTACACTGTTTATTTTAGCCAAACTGCTGTCCCATCTAAATTACGGCATAACTAAGCTAAAGGGACTTCATTCTCTGAGATTATGAATGTTTTTAGCGTCTGCAGACTCCACAGTCAGTATGTAAGCTGCTCTGGGCGCTAGCAGTAGCATTAGCCACAACACAGGAGACAGTGCGGTGCTTGGAGGACATTATTTCTGCTAATTTTGATGTTACGATTTAGCTATTTTTGACATTATCGCAGATTAATCGAATTCATTTATTGGCGCAGTGATAATGAGTGAGTCTCAGCTGAGAACTCACTGCAGGAAGAAAACAGCAGACAGACAGCAAAATACACATGTAGTTTCAATTAGCAGTTGTTTGGGAAATCAGTATCAAATAAATCCAGTTGCTTGTTGGACGTGATACTACTGCAGCTGCAAAAAGGATGGGTTTTTATTTACATTATATAGGAATATCCACCAAAAGATTCTCACTTCACATTAATGTCTTTTAGAACAAGTTTAAAGCTGAGGTGTAAGCTTGGCCTCAGGTTCACCTCCAAATAAATTTCATTTGAATTAAAAGATTGTATTGTTTTCTGTCCTTTTATAAGTAGTTATGTATATAAAAAGAAATGGGGCAATGGTGGAGCTGTGGGTTAAACGTTTGTCCACCAACTGGAGGGTTGAGGGTTCAAACCTCACTCAAAGTGCAGACTGTTGTTGTGTCCCTGGGCAAGACACTTCAGTCACAGTATGTGATCTGCCAAATCACCATGGCAACCCCTAACCAAAAAGGGAATAGCCTCCTAACCTGATTGTTTTTCTCGCTAACTAAATATCTTCTTCATTCTGGTATTGGTGGCATAATTTTTTTTTTATCTAATGTTTTTCTTCTCTTTTCTTTTCTTTCTTTTTTTTTAAGATTATTTTGCCTTTTTCAGCTTTATTTGATAGGACAGCTGAATGATGATAGGAAATCAAAGGTGAGCGAGGAGAGACATTCCCCAAATTGTCAGAATCTAAACCCATGACACCAAGGCAGGCTGTAGTTGCCCTCCATATGCTCTGCAGCTCTACCAACTGACACATACTTATACATATTTTAAAAGACCTTGTAATACATTATTTGGTAAAAACATGTAAATATAATTCTGTATTCATTAATCAGAATGTTGTCTCATACTGTACATCTTCCAGTAAAGCTTGTAGTCTGCAGCATGACTTCCAAACCTGGTTCTGGCATGGTGAGAATGCATCTGAGTTGATGCACTTCTTTATTCTTATAGATGGGGGTCTATATGTGACGGATGTGGTCTGTTTCTTATCGAGGTCAATAAAAGAATGGAGTGATTTATCCACATTCTTCACATGGTGTCCATATGACGCTCTGACGCTGACGGTGCAATCTGAAGAGAGCGTGTCCGCCAACATCTACTCCACACACGCATACTGTAAAGAAATACTCCCAAATACTACAGCTTCTTACAGCTATTCAGTCATCTTCTACCTTTAACTCCTTAGGGACTCCAGGTGGTCAAAGCATATCTCTTCTGTTTTGGGCTCTGGACACTGGCGAGCTAATCACAAGGCTAACAGTCACTGATAGACTCTCCCAGTATGTAACTACTGTTCAACTGGTTCACTGTTGACTACTTCTACTTCTTTAAGAGTACTCTTACTTGACAATTGCTTCTACATCTGTGTGTTGCAACAGGAGGGGCCCAGACACCTAATCTAAGCATTCTCTACAAAGTCAAAGCAACACTTTTCCATACATATACCTTCATTTAAGTTATAAAAGGTGAAATACTAATGCAAAGGTGTCCAAAACTATTTTAAAAAGTCTGAAAATATCATAATTCAGGACATTTAATTGAAAAATGCACCTCCACCTGATAAAAATGTGCCATTATCTTTTACAAAATGGTTGAATATTTGTTTTAATGTGTAATATATTTATAGTTTAGGTCTACTGTGAATAAAAAATGATTTCATAAGATTTGCAGATTTAGTTTTTATGTACATTTTACTCATTGTCCCATCTTTGTCAGATTTGGAGTTATAAAAAGCCAATGTCTCAAAAAGCCACTGTTAAGCTCAGATGGATGTGTTGATTAGATTAACATTAGACATTAGGATTATGTTCTGGATTCTGCTTCATCTCTGCTGCTGTTCTCACATCTGAGCAGTAGAGGGAGTCACACTGTTTCCAGACATCAGAGTGACACAGCACTCACTGTCATAATACTGTATATGTGGTGACAACACTGCAGACTCATCAGAGTGGTGCTTTCCAGGATTCCATCATCAATACAGCAGCTCAGTGTTTACAGTCAGTCATTCTGTGGCCTCTAGAACATTAAATATGGATGACCTTTTATTGTCATCATTTCTCCAATAATGAAATATGAATTTAAGATAGTCATTTATTTATATTTGGTAAATTATGTAAATAAAATAGTGTAGTAGTAGAGTATTATGATTATTTTATTGTTTTTTTGTTTGTTTGTTTTTACCTTGAATTTGATACAGGAGAATTAGCTAGGGCAAGTTTATTTATATAGCACAGTTCATACACAGAGCAATTCAAAGTGCTTTACAGAAAAAAAAAAGACAAGGTAAAAGTGCATAGGTAAGAATTACAATTAAAACAGAAAAAAATCAAATAAAAAAATTATAATTCAGGATTCATTCAACATTATATTAAAAGAGAAGAGTGCAGATAAAACACTTTCAGTTGACATATGCACAACTAAAAAGAACAGTTTTAAGTTTGGACTTGAACATTGTCAGAGTAGAGGCCTGTCTAACATCGTCAGGGAGACTGTTCCAGAGTTTAGCTGCATAAAACTGAAACGCTGCTTCACTGAGTTTAGTCCTGACTCTGGGCAGCAGCAGGAGACCTGTCCCTGAGGTTCTCAGAGTCTGAGATGGTTCATATGGGACCAACAGGTCAGAGATGTACTTTGGTGCTAAGCCATGGAGAGACTTGTACACAAGCAGAGATGTTTTAAAGTCTATTCTCTGAGCAACAGGAAGCCAGTGCAGAGACCTGAGGACAGGACTAATATGGTCGTACTTCCTGGGTTTGGTCAGGACCCGAGCAGCAGGGTTCTGGACGTCCTGCAGCTGTCTTACAGCTTGTTTAGTGAGTCCAGTGAGCAGACCTAACCTGCTGGAGATGAACGCATGAATAAGTCTCTCAAGGTCTGGTTTAGACAGTATACCTTTGATTCTGATTTAGTTTTTGAGATGGTAAAATGCTGATGATGTTATAGATTTAATGTGACTGTTGTTCAAGTCAGAGTCGATTTGATTAGATTTCTAACCTGACTTGTAGGTTTTATTGAAAGAGACTCGAGGTGACTACAGACACTTTTCTCTTTGTTTCTGTGGGCCAAAGATGATTATTTCAGTTTTGTCTTTGTTTTGTTTCTCATCCACTCATTGATCTGTTGGATACAGTGACAGAGTGAATCCACAGGTCCATATTCACCCACTGTCAGAGATGGAAATCTGAGTGAATTAGCATTTACAATAAAGGAAGCATAGAATGTAAACACAGATATACCTTTTGAAGAATCATTACCACATATACAGTAGTTGAGAGGGTAGTCATGGGACAAACAGGTTGAGCACACTGGCCTCTACTATGAACACCAGAGACCACATTTTATACACTAACACACTAACTAACAACTTTTCTCCAAAAAAAAAAAAAAAAAAAAAAATTGTTAATTGACTAAAAGTAGTTAAAATAGATCTACTGTATATGTATAATACTTTATATATCAATTTTGATTCACTACTTCCCCTTCACTTTTCTCTTAGGATGGTGGGAGGAAGCGAGAGTACCTGGAGGTGTGTTGTGTGATAGTGTTCTCAGTCAAAATGATGCTGTCCAAAGCTGAACCACTGAACTCACTGATAATGCAGTAACACCCCTCACCTGTAGTGGGCAGTGCATCAATATTTACTGAAGAAAGACCAGCGAAAAAGAAATCTTGCTCATCAACTGGTCACTATTTAACAGTAGTACTCTCATATGCCATTAAAAACTTGTACTTTCAAAGGTATTTTTTTTTTCCAAATTGAAGTTTGATACTGAAGTAAAAGGAGTAGAAAGTAGAAAGTAAATATTTAGTATTTCTGTCCCCTTTCGCTATATTTTGTTAAAAGAGATTGCCAGCTCCCATTACAATGCCACTTTTTTATCGCTAGTTCAAGCTAATAAAAGTGTATCAAAAGGAATGCAGGGTTGCCAGATCTGAAACTTTCCAGCCCACACAGAACTTAAAACCCGGCCAACACAATAAAAACCCAAATCACAACCATTTAAATGTTAAACCCATTATACACTGCTCAAAAAAATAAAGGGAACACTAAAATAACACATCCTAGATCTGAATGAATGAAATATTCTTATTAAATACTTTGTTCTTTACATAGTTGAATGTGCTGACAACAAAATCACACAAAAATTATCAATGGAAATCAAATTTATTAACCCATGGAGGTCTGGATTTAGAGTCACACTCAAAATTAAAGTGGCTGATCCAACTTTGATGTAATGTCCTTAAAACAAGTCAAAATGAGGCTCAGTAGTGTGTGTGGCCTCCTACGTGCCTGTATGACCTCCCTACAACACCTGGCCATGCTCCTGATGAGGTGGTGGAATGTCTCCTGAGGGATCTCCTCCCAGACCTGGACTAAAGCATCCACCAACTCCTGGACAGTCTGTGGTGCAACGTGGCGTTGGTGGATGGAGCGAGACATGATGTCCCAGATGGGGACTGGCGGGACAGTCCATAGCATCAATGCCTTGGTCTTGCAGGAACTGCTGACACACTCCAGCCACATGAGCTCTAGCATTGTCTTGCATTAGGAGGAACCCAGGGCCAACCACACCAGCATATGGTCTCACAAGGCTCTGAGGATCTCATCTCGGTACCTAATGGCAGTCAGGCTACCTCTGGAGAGCACATGGAGAAAGAAATGCCAAAGAAATGCCACCCCACACCAGTTACTGACCCACTGCCAAACCGGTCATGCTGGAGGATGTTGCAGGCAGCAGAACGTTCTCCACGGCGTCTCCAGACTCTGTCACAGTCTGTCACATGTGCTCAGTGTGAACCTGCTTTCATCTGTGAAGAGCACATGGCGCCAGTGGCCAATTTGCCAATCTCGGTGTTCTCTGGCAAATGCCCAACGTCCTGCACGGTGTTGGGCTGTAAGCACAACCCCCACCTGTGGACGTCGGGCCCTCATACCACCCTCATGGAGTCTGTTTCTGACTGTTTGAGCAGACACATGCACAATTGTGGCCTGCTGGAGGTCATTTTGCAGGGCTCTGGCAGTGCTCCTCCTGTTCCTCCTTGCACAAAGGAGGAGGTAGCGGTCCTGCTGCTGGGTTGTTGCCCTCCTACGGCCTCCTCAATATTGTGAAAAGCAGCCTAAATTTTACAAATCAGCCTAATGCTAATTTTTCCTGCCCAAGGTTCAAAAGAAGCCCAATTGGGTGGAAACCAGCCCTATCTGGCAACACTGCAGGAATGTGAAATTACAAACATTTAATTAGTTTAAAAGATTGCTCTTTATGTTACATTGCTTGTTCAACCAACAACTAATACCTCAACAAAGTAAAGCTGGGGTCTCCAACCAGTAACTTGCAAACTAGCTCGATGAGTCAATTTTGATGTAACACTTGGCAAACCAACTTATGTGAGTTAAAGCAATGGAAGGCAGTTATTGTTTTCATGAATTTGTGTATGTTGTTTTAATGCAAAATGTGAGTTGTGAACACCAATATTTTGTAAATGTTGAAAGAATACACAATTAATTTTCTTTGGGTTGAAAGTGTCAGTTCTGAGTGAGTACTGTGAGTGCCCTGCCTAAGGCCCATAGGTACTCTGATAGGCTTTAGTATGGTAATAAGCAAAAGAAGCTCGCTGACATTTTAATTTAGTAAAAGTATCTCTCGGAATAAAAGGATGGAGACCCCTTGATTAAATAATGAACACACTTCAACATACGGTCCTCTTGTTTTTTTTAAGGATTTCACCACGTAGCATTTCAAAAGAGTATGTCATGTTGTCTTCAGCTTGACGCAAATCATTCATAATAAACTCTTACAACAGTGCATGAGTCCGACCTAAAAGCAGGACTGACTAATGTTTATGATTTTTCCACTGAACCCCATAAACCAACATTGTCTTTCAAGTGTCTGACCTTACATCTCATACATCACAAACATTACACTGGAGACTCATAACTCTCATACTGTCCCATCTCTGCCTGTGACCCCTGACCTCTGACCCATGTGGAGGCTCGAAGCATCTCTGTAAAAGTCCCCTTGGAATGTACACATCATGACCTGAGCGAGATGAAGATGTCTGAGAGAGGAAGAGGTTAAATACTAACAACGGTTCATCTGGAAGCTGTTAAAATGACTGTTTGATGGGTTTACAGTGGAAGGTATAGGTTGTGATTGGACACAAGAGGGCGCTGTAACAAGCTGAGATAGCTAAATTATGTTTATGTGGTCTTGAGCCCCACTCTACGAAGATGGCATTAGAGTTTGCGAGGTAACTTCGTGCAGGGGGCAACAACAACAACGCCAAAATCTGTTTATATCAGCTGAAAAAGTTGCAAAGGAGTTTTAAACCTGTAAACTACACCAATTACTAACCAGGAACTAAACTGGACCTCACCGGCTAACCAAGACTAAACCACAAATTGCCATAGGACTTTAAAAAAAAGTCTAAACCAGGACTAAAGCCAGAGTAAAACCAGGACTTTTCCACTGAACCTGACCCACAGCTACTGATTGTGTTACATCTGAATTATAGCTCCCCAGTAATTGCAGTTTAATGCTTGTATTTTTATGTGCAATCATATCTGATTGTAGCCACTGACGCAAACAGAAGCGTTTACTGTTTATGGCCGAGCTCCTGGGGATAAATAAAAGTAGATGGAAATTCAGCTCAGTCTCATTTCTTGCTCCAGAACGAGCAGTTAGAGAACTGAGTGTAAAATGATCCGTGTTTACGCAGAAGCCCAGTAAAAGGTACAGGGAGTAGGTGTTGTGAGCTGCCTGCGACTTTATGGAAACCTTTATTACAAGTGGAGAATGTAATATCCACCCAGGGATCAGAACCAACAGGATCATTATGGCCCAGATGTAAAGAAAGAATATAGGCCTGTTACGTTTTTGAAGTACATTTGAGGTGACATGTGTAGAACCTTTTTTGTTTCACCATAGATCTGAAGACTTAATCTCCATAAATTTCACATTTCATGATGAAAAATGTGAGTGCTGCCCTTCTGGAGATGAACAGTGGCTGCTTCCATTCTATAGTTCCTTGTAGACCATTATGACATTACAACATCTTAGCTGCCATTCCTGCTCGTGCGCTCTTGTCCCAGTCCTCTCCCGTTGTCTTGTGGAGGACATCCATTGTAGCGAGCTCTTAGCTGTCAGTCAAAGGTCCCGCCTCCAGCTCAGCCTCAGCCCCTCCCTTGTTTCTTCCCCTCAAACCAGTCTTCGGTAACTCTGAGTGGGACTTGGACTCAAACACTAATTATACTTTTTTCAAGCTTTTGGAAACATTTCTCATTTTATAACCTAAACGAATGTAAAAGTATGGTCTTTAGGAGAGTTATTACTTTAAATTTGCAGCAAACATTTGGATTATTTCTGCTATCAAGACCCTGCTGGCCCGGCCCACTTTACTTCATCAGCTCAAGCCATACTACACTGTATAGTTTATAGCAGCAGAGTGCAGTGAAGGGCCGCAGTGCTCTAAAGACACTATTGCCTCTCCTACTTACTTTTCGCAAGCAGGACAGTCTGGTTCCTTGCTCAGAGTGAAGCGTTTCACTCCGGTCGATTTAGAACTACTACAGGACATGCATGAATGACAAAAAATACATCCCCAGGTATGTTTTTGAGTTGGAAATAACATTATAACATGGTTAAAAGCCCAAAGTTGATTTAACAGAATAGGCGACCTTTAAAAATAGAGCACATTAAGAAGAATTTTGGGCTGACTCCTGCTGCTATTTATGTTGTAAGGTATACAGCCCCCACCACTTTAGATAATAATGCACTAAGATGGCACTACCGCTCCTATTTGTGAACCATACAATTTAGATTTGCATTTAAATGTAAAATAAACACTGAGTGAAAACAGAAAGCACATTTTGCAGTGTCCGGTCTGTTAGAGGAAGTGGTTCAGGTGAATGCAAATGTAAACAGAACAGAACCTGGAGCAGATTATAGCTGTATATACTGTACCTTTTTTTGCTATAATTGCAGTCTGTATATTTGGAAGTTGTAGCTAACATGTCAGGTGTGGTGTAACCAACATTTTAATCCAAGTTTCCAAATTCCATTTTCTACCCTTTGCGAGCATTTCTGTGTAATTTTCAAATCAGAAAAAAGACATTTTTCATTGCATCATTATTCTGTAAATAAGAAAAGAAAAAAAGACAGTAACATCTAATCTAAATATGAGGCTCCAAGCATCTTTGTCTTCCCACACCCCATGGTAATGAAACTGTGTTGTTACAATATAGTTTTAACTGACAGAGTAATTGAAAGTTAGCTCATATGCGACAGTTAAAACAATTACTTTGCCAAATAACTACACACAAAATCATCACACACAGACAATCATTCAGAGTTCCCCAAATTAAATCATGTAAAAGTGTGCCCTACAAAAAGTAAACAACTTTGATTTGTAAACGGCTCTGATTATTGTTTTATAATAAGTGCGACTGAAAACCTCCACACAGTAATCTAACTGTTACCACTTGTCTCAGTCTCATCTCACCAGCTTCCTAAATACACATCTTAAGGCTTTTGCGAGTCCTCTCACTAATGTGCATGCTAATGGAGTGTTGATAGCTAACGTGGCTCCCGTTGACTCGTTGGAGTTCGTTTAACATTATGCTGTTAATGTTGCATGCACTCGTTCTCTTTAATGGAAGTGCTGTGCCACTAAAGACGCAACTTTAATAAGACTTTAACTTTTGGTTCTTTCAGTCTGGTCTGTCTAAATCATAAGCTTTTTTTAGAATTAGTAGGATTTTAGGCATCAAAGTTGACTAGCCATGTAGACCATCCAGCCAGTGATTGTCCCTTATACAAGCCCTTTTATGCTAACATGTTATTGGCTAAAGGTCACACCCTGAACGTTGTCATTTATTACAATTCTTTTTATAAGTCTGACAACTTTTCCAGGCCATGCAGTGTCGGTTAAATTCCTTCACACACCTCAGTCTGCTTTATGAGCTCACAGACTATCAAGCAAAGCTGAGAGAGTTGTTTAAAGTTACCCAGCAGCAGCAAGAAAAACTGGTGGAGAGCAAGACGCTGAAGCTGCACAAACAGGGTTATTCCTCCAAATATTGATTTTTTAAATGTTCTTTAGTCAAAACATTGTCACAACTTTATGGAAAACAGGAAAATAGTAGCTTTTTTTTTTTTTTTTTGGTTTCATGGAGCTACCCTGTATTTCAGAGTAAAGCACTATGGTAAAAACTCACACAAGTCTGGTTGACCCTGTGTAATCCTCTTGACTTGACATCTCCTTGTATCTCTATAAAAGTTTCCCATGCCTTTAGGCCGCTCTGCCATGACAAAAATCGTGCATGTGCTGGAGCTGCAGGGCTTACGAGGTGTGTTAAATGAAAGCGTGATGATTTGGCAACAAAACAAAA
Organism: Bostrychus sinensis; assembly: GCA_020698575.1. NCBI lineage: Eukaryota > Metazoa > Chordata > Actinopteri > Gobiiformes > Eleotridae > Bostrychus > Bostrychus sinensis. The sequence continues at coordinate 6,352,692 of CM036257.1, read as the reverse complement.
CACAAAGGACTACAGTGTTACAGTGCTGAACAGGATTGCTGTTACAGGAAGAAAGAGCAGCCCAGTTAAATGCAGACGCTGTTGTCGTGCACATAAATGCTGCAGTGTAAAAGTTGAATAACTTTGTTCGATCTGTATTAAATATGTTGTAAATGTCCTGCAGAAGCACAACATCTAACGATTGACATTACAGAGACTATTATTCAATTTAACCATTGCTGATAATTTATTCTCACTGCCTTAACGTATTATTAGTTCACCAGTTTTCATAGTTAAAAGAGTTTCAAATATATAATATACAATTAAAAATAATAAGGTTCATAATACAAAATGTTGACTAAATAATTCATAATTAACTAATTAATTTTTCAGATTTCAGTCATACATCATTTACCATATTTTCCGCACTATAAGGCGCACCTAAAAGCCTTTAATTTTCTCAAAAACTGACAGTGCGCCTTATAATCCGATGCGCCTTATATATGGATCAATGTTGGTTAATTATGGCTACCGTATTCAGGGGGCGTCGCTGAAGTGACAGCGGTAAAAACGGTAAAGGGGAATTCCAGTCCCAGCTGTTCATGTGTGCCATAGGCGTGTTTATGGATCCTGCCGCAAAAGAACAAGGAGGCGGGGCCTTTGCTCCATCTCAGTAGAAGAGTTGCGACATTGAGGGGACAGAAAACTGAGCGCTCGAACGCTGTTCATGTAGCTTTGAACTGTGACAAATGGAGTTGGAAATACATTGTTTTCAACGAGGGTGGCGCAAATAAGAGCTACTGGTACATACGCTACCATATTGTGACTGCACTAACTTGTTTTGGGAGTGAACGGAGTTGTAAGAACGCTGGTTTGTATTCTATTAATAAAGTTTGACTGACTGACTTATCTGACTGTTTTATTGACATTCCCTTTAGCGCAGCGCTATCTAGTGGATGCGCCTTATAATGCGGTGTGCCCTATATATGAAAACAGTTTTAAAATAGGCCATTCATTGAAGGTGAGCCTTATAATCCGATGCACCTTATAGTGCAGAAAATATGGTAATTAAAGGTGCTATGAGCAGTATATATATATTTTTTGTTTCATAACAATTACCACGTGTGCCAAGATGTAAATATGTGTAAATTAGGGCTGTCAATGTTAACGCAATAACGATTAGCGATTAATCCAAAAATAATAAATAATGCAAATTAATCACTATCTGTTTTCCTCACACCAGCGCTTCTCAAAGTGTGTGGCGTACCCACAAGGAGGACGTGAACCTGTGTCAGGAGGAGGCTCACTCACAATGTTCAGAAGTTATTTCTGAGATGGATTTATTTATCCAAGTGAAAACACACATTTGGTCTCTGTTATAAAAAAAATGATGCAACATTTTAGACATTTTAGGCCTATATAGGGTAGGCATATATGCTAACAGAGTTAAAGGCTATGCTTTTGCTTTAGGCCTATTATTTATTTATTTATTTATTTATTTATTCACCACAGCGACGCTGGTGGAGGGAACATTTCTTAAACCTCTCTGGTCTTTTTTTTATTCAAAAGCTGCATGTTTTCATTGAAAATTTACCAAGTTAAACAGTGTGCCTAATCTGATAAATTTTATTGATTCACAGCATTAGTTTAAATCACATATTAGTTTTACAATGGTACGATTGAGTTAATTATTGTTTATGGTTTATGGTTTAAAATCAGAAAAGAAATTGTTTTGATTTAGACTGCACGGTGGCAGAGCGGTTAGCGTTCTCGCCTCCCAGCAAGGAGGTCGTGGGTTCGAGCCCCGGGCGGACCAATACACACCATCACATGAACTCTCTAGGAGGAGTCTGCATGTCCTCTCCGTGTTACCATGGGTTCTCTCCGGGTTCTCCGGCTTCCTCCCACCGTCCAAAGACATGCATGTGTTAGGTGAATTGGTGACTCTAAATTGACCCTAGTGAATGTGAGAGTGAATGGTTGTCTGTCTGTGTTCGTCTCTGTGTCAGCCCTGTGACAAGCTGGCCCCTGTCCAGGGTGTACCCTGCCTTCGGCCCAAAGTTACTGGGATAGGCTCCAGTCACCTGCGACCCCTAACAGGAATAAGCGGTAGAAAATGAATGAATGATTTAGACTGCAGTACTGTTTTCAAACCAATATGAGCACACGCTACTTTCAGTACCTTTAAAGCTGACATGAACCAAAATAGCACAAGATGCATCAATGCATCGTTTCTGAATCAAAACGTGGGAGATGACCAAAGATTTCCACCCTTATAATTTAAGGTAAAAAACTTCTCTCGTTCTCCTTTAAAGTACCACATACACTGTACATTGAATTTCTTGTTTTACTTTAGTTTTAAATCAAGTATTTCTGTTGTTGTTTCATTTCGTCAGACACCATATCATTGCAGCATGGATCTTCCGTGTCGGCCTGAGCTCACCATAAATCTCACTCACATCGACTGCATTCACTTTGCCCTCTCCTGACACCAGCCATCTGTCCGTATCAATATCAGGCCTTCCGCTCCAATCACATCACTCTGCGGAGCATTCACTGCTAATCCAATTTTCCTTCCAATGGACACGCGGATGTAACCTCCAGAGCCCTCAACTTGTGCACACATTCTGATGGACTGTTATGTGCCGTGAGTAAGCCTGGGGGTGATCTCATTCTTGAGCGGGGGCTGGGGCGGTGATGTCAGACTGGAGATGAGAGAGCTGTGCTGCTACTGTTTATGTTTTTATTGGCCACGAGGCACTGGGGAAGAGGGCGTGTCCTCAAAGTGCCGACACTGAACTTATTTAAGTGTATGAGTGGAAATGTACTGCACTGGAGATCAATAAGAAGTATACTCAGTGGCCACTTTATTAGGTACACATTGCCAGTACTTTGGTGGAACTTCTTTTGGCTTCAGAAGTTCTTTGTCTATCCAATTAAATCTCGTCTCACTTTTTCCCAAAGGTGCTCTATTGGAGATGTGGAGAGTGTAAAGGCCACTGGAAACAGTCAACTCTGTGTCGTGTTGAAGAAACAAGTTTGAGATGAGTCCTCTGTGGTTATAAAGGGATAGTTACAGACGGCAACAGTACTGGAGTTTAAGCAATGCTCAGTTGGGACCATAAATGTGCCAAGATAAAACGCTCAACCTTGAACCTTGGGAACAAAGCAGGGCGGATGCAAGGATGAATACTGTCTAATTTGATAGTACAACTGAACACCAAGCACCAGCTGCTTTAATGGAGGACATAATGTATACTGTCCAGCAAAACATAGAAGAAAAGAGAAAACATAGGCCTATATAACCTTTAGATTTTTATTTAACATCACATTTAAATTCAAGATTCTGTGTTTACAGCACTCACAGGAACACTTTACACTGGATGATCCCTACATAAACACAGAAATTGGAAAGACAGCATTTGCATACTATGGGTCATACTGAATTGCAAAACATGTATTATCTTCAGTGCACCATTGTGAGAGAGCGCTAGACTCTCAATTGGTCTTCCCTGTCTAAATAAAAGTTATAGTAATATATACTATAGAGGCTATTTGCTACTTTCAATAAAAAGGTCAAACACTGGTACACATGCTAATGCTTTCTAACCAGGCTCTGATATGACTTATATGTGGTTGGTTGGTGGTCAGTTGCCAAAATCATCTTGATTATTCATGATTTGCAATATTTTGTAGCTAAAGCTAAATCTTCCATGTTTCCATTCTTTGGAACACAGCTGTTCTATGGCTGGGCTTCAGATGACGCCACCACAGTCTTTAGGTTGTTGTGGGAGAGGAGCTGGACTGTGTGGGGCTGGACTGTGGTGGCAGAGAGGAGGATGCTGGTCAAAATTAGGACAGTACTGGACCTTCTCTCTCACCCTCTCTACAATGAGCTGATCAGCTGCAAGAGCTCGTTCAGTGACAGACTTTTACTGCCACTGCTGCACCACAGAGAAACAGGAAATCAGTCCTGCTGTCAACATCAAACTCCTGAACTCTGCTCTGTAGCAGACACACAGACACTGTAGTCTGCTTAAAATCACTGATTCAGTTTATCTGCTCCTACCTGTACTTTGTTCATATTTGTAAATATGTTTAAGATTGAAAATTCTTTATTATATTTTAAAGAGAGTCATTTTCCTTATTATATGATATATACATATATTATGAAATTGTTGTTTATTTTTACAAAGGTGTGTTAGACACATATGGGGTTTTTGATCTTTTGATATTTATTAAATATTAGAATTATTTGTTGGATTGAAAAAAAAAAAAAAAAAATTCCCCTCAGGATAAAATAAAGAAATTCTGATTCTGATATTAATATGCTGATTTTAATATCTTAGTAATACTGGCTCCTGCCCCCCATCTGAGAGTGTAACATCATCACATTCTAGAATCAGAAAACAACCAATTTACAAACACCATATCCATATAATTGATAAGAATCATTTGGGAAAAAGAAAATCTATATTGATTAGGATTATTTAATTATGGCTTGCCATTAGTGAAGTGCTGAGTCCTTCCTCTTTGGTGCAGCAGGATATCCCGTGTTTGATTCTCTCCACAAAATGTATCAGTCCCAAACCCAGACAAATGAAGAGAGATGCACCTGGCATAAAAACCTGCCCATGTGAATCACTGAGGAACCCCTGAAGGAAAGGGGCCAGCCAAAACCATTCTTGCTTGGTCCATACATTGAGTTAAAGGCTGCTGATAGTGCAGAAAAAGTGGTTATTTCAGCTCTGGTTATGTCTAGTTGCACAATGAAAAGCTCAAATTAAAAGTGCCAGAGGTCCAGTTTTACAAAATGATAGCACTAATGTTTGTGGGTGGGCTTGTCTCTGGGACAGACCTAAAAGAATTCAGGTAGTGTTTCCTGCTAACTCCTTGGATTAAATGCTGTACAGCTGTTGTGGAGAGTCTTTATTGTGAATACTGCAGCAGTGGCACAATTCATTCTCCCTCTGTCTGCTCAGCATTGATTAATGGGATTCTCTCAGTTCTACCTGCCCCTCCTACAAACCACTGCTAGTGATGTGGCATTTATCACTGCTGCAGAATCAGACATGGACCAGGTAACACTGACTACAGCAGAGGGGAACGTATTACACCCACTGGCCACTTTATTAGGTACACTTGTTCTAGTACTTCTAAATAATAACAAAAGAAAAACATCTGAATAGGTCAAACCTTGAAGCAGCATTAGGAGTGGTAGAAATTATGATAATAGTAGTAGTAGTAGTAATAGTAGAAGAGGTATAATGATGGTATTAGCAGTAGTAGAGGTCGCAGTATAAGTAGTTGTAGTAGTAGTAGCTGTGGTAGTTTATAGTGGTTGTTGCGGTAGTAATAGTGGTAGTAGTTGTAGTATTATTTCTACTAGCAGTCCAACTAGTACTAGCAGTAGTAGTAGCAGCTGCAGTAGTGGTAATGGAGGAAGTAAGGGTTGTAGTAGGAAGTACTTTGTTATTGTAGTATAGTATTGACATTAACAGTAGTGGTGGTGGTAGTAGTGCAAATATTTAGTACGGGTATTAGCAGTAATTGTAGAAGTAGTGTTAGTAGTACTGGCGGTGGTAGTAGTAGGTGATACTATAGCAGTAGCATTAGCAGTGGGAGTGGCAATAGTGGAGGTAGTAGTGATAGTAGTAGTAGCAGTGGTGGTGGTAGCAGTAGTATTGGTGGTAGTAACAGTAACAATAGCAGTGGTAGCAGTTTTAGTATAAGTAGTTGCAGTAGTTGTATTAGTACTCGGAGTGGTAGTTGTAGTATTAGTTGTGCTAGGAGTGATGGTGGTAGAATTTATGGTTGTAGTAGCCAAAGTACTGGTCGTCATGGTAGTAGTAGGTGATAGTATAGTAGTACCATTAGTAGTGGGAGTGGCAGTAGTAGAGGTAGTAGTGACAGTAGTAGTAGTTGCAGTGGTAGAAGTAATGGTTGTAGTAGCAGTGGTAGTAGTACTTTATTATTAACACTTTATTTTACACTACATTTAATACAGTGTAACTACAATGTTATACTATATAACAATAGTTATGTAAGTATGTAGTACTTACATGTTGTGTACTTACAGAAGTGTAACATGTATTTTTACTTTAGATTTGTAGAAAATATAAGTACACAAAATACCATTATCTAAGTACAACAGAAGTACATGTTATTACAGTTTGTTAGAGTGTGCATTACATTGTAGTCACACTGTGTCAACTGTATACTGTAAAATAATGTGTTACTTAAAGAGGCAACACAACTACTAATATTACTACTACCTCTAGCATCACTACTACCACTGATACCACAACTACTACTAACACTACTACCACCACTGTAATAACAAAGTACTTGGGTGTTACCTTTAAAAGCATTAGAACAGGTGTACCTAATGAAGTGGCCAGTGGTTGCATTGAGCTCCCACACACGTCCCATGATGTCACCACGCTGCGTTGTCTGAAACATGAGGTCACATCGAGGTGTGCCTCTGCACCCACACCCCCACCTCCCACCCCTCCCCCTCCCTTTCCCCACCTCCCACCCCTCCCTTTCCCCTCCTCCCACCCCTCCCTTTCCCCTCCTCCCTTGACGGGAAAGGCGCGTGTGACAGTGAACGCAGCACACATCCTGGAAATGAGATCATCACACACACAGGGAAAGGAGAGGAGAGGAGGAAGAAATGGATCAAAGAAAATCTAAAGAGCACAAAAATGTAAAAAAAAAAAAAAAAAGATGGAATTTGGGAAGAGCGCTGGGACTGGGAAGAGAAGGGGGAAACAAGGAAACAGCTCTGGGGGAGAGAGGGGGAGAATAGGGAAGGAGATGAATTATGGATAAGGGAAGAAACAAAAATCAAAGCATGTTTAAAGAGAATATATTTCCAAAGATCAGATAGCATTCAAAATTATTTAAGAAATGGCATCAGTGTCTTACTTTACACTTTATAATAACTCACCACTATTGAGCACTAATAAAGCATTATTATATATTATAATATGTAATTAACAATATTTTAATCAATAAATAGTTTATAAATACCTTATTGACTGTGATGTTTAAAATTTTGCATTAATTTACATGAGGTTATTACTCAAGAATTTAACCGTAATAACAATGTTTATAACTTAATGATGTTTGGTTTGTAAACAATTAATTAACTAGTTACTAATCCTTAACTAAACGTTAACTAAAGCGTCATAGTGTGAGTTATTCAAAAGTGTGACCAATTTCTGTAACACTTTTGAATAACTCACACTATTAAGCATTAATTACACATTAGTTAAGGCAGGGGTCTCCAACCTTTTTTTCCTGAGAGATACTTTTATAAAATGAAAATGACAGAGAGCTACTTGTGCTTTGTAACATTTATTTCTTCATCTTCTTCCGCTTATTCCCTCTCAGGGTCATGGGCAGTGGCCCTGGAGCCTGTTCCAATAACTATGAAGCCCCTGGAGGCGACTGTTGTTGTGATACTGAGCTATACAAACACATTTGTATTTGAATTGAATTATAAACATTGTTATTAATGTTTAATTAATGTTTAATTATATGCAGTGATAATTCAGTAGCTATCAGCTGTTTGTTTACTAAATTATTGTTTATAACATATGTATTAATGTTTTATTACCCCTTAATAGAGTGAGTTTGGACTATTATTATCTGACATCTGCTACAGAAACTGTGACCTCACACAAGAGCCACATAATCGTAAATCTATATGAGATACATGAGCAAACGTTTTTAATAAAAATAATCATCATCATAATCATAATTCCAATGTATGATTTCAATAGTGTATAACAGCATAAAAACTGTCCTTTGTATTAAGTACTAAGTATTGCTATTGATTATTATTAATAATAAAAACTTTATATACTAAATTTAACAAGACAAAACAACTTTTTCTGAACAATGGATTGTAAGTTGGCTGTAAGATGAGTTAAAAAAATATTGATGGTGAGTAAAATTTTAATTTAGACATTTTTAGACATACAAACATTAATTTAGGTAAACAAAAAATATTAGTTGTTGAAAACTTGAGGTTTTGAGTTGGCCCCAAAACTCAAAAATCTTGAGGGGTCCTATTGCCTTGAATTTTTGAGTTTTCGCAACATTTTTCTTTTCTTTTTCTTATTATTTAATGCAGCTCTGTTTAATATGTGATACAAAGTAAAGAGCAATGGCTTCAAAGTCCCATCAGTTGTTCTGCAGCAGTGGTCCCAGAGCTCAGAGCTGATCCAGGATCAGATGTTCTCAGTGTTAATCCAGTGTGGTGTCTGTACTTCACATGACAAAGACTACCACTGTTCCTTGTCCTCACAGTCAGGTCTGAATTATTAAATGTCCCTCGTGTCTCAGAGGGACCCCTGCTGAGACACACACACACACTGGTTTTCAGCACTTATGGGGACCTCCGACTTGTCTAAACCCAGCGAGAACCGACAGTAACACCAGGAGGACATGCAAACTCTATACTGAGAGAGATAATGTGAGAACTGAGGGTGATAACCACTCTGCCACTGTGCAGCCATCAGTGTAAACAGTGAATGCATCATGCGCATCCAGCTTTTACATGCAGCCTAAAGCTCTGGGTATAGTAGGACTAAGGGAATCATTTGCAATCATACAGTTTCTCAAACTGCTTGAGTCTGTGTTTTTTCCTGCTTTCACTTGAGTGAGGATTCTTATTGTCCAGGCGAAAAACAATTGTGTTTTTCACCTGATAGGTACTGATAAGCCAAGAGGTTACCAGTACAGTTTCTGGGACGCTTCATACTTCTTTTGACAATGGAAACTGACCTGTACTGAACATACATACTGTACCGCTTCAGTGGAAATAAGAAAATACAAGTAGCATTTTTTCTTCTAAAAAAATGTTTATCGCAAGAACAAGCCATTTTATATTTCCGAAAAAATAAATTTTTAATAAATTGTAACAATGCTGTGTTAGACACAAAGCTTTAAATAAAGACCTTACAATTCATATGTTTAATTCAATTTTATTTTATTTATATAGCCCAGAATCACAATAAGTCACCTCAAAGGGCTTCACAAACAGTTAATCAAACATAAACACATAATCAAACACACAGTCAAACAAAAAACAATAACTACACTAAACTAAACAGACCCAGGACACTCCTGTCCTTAGACCCTCCTTCTCGGTAAGGAAAAACTCCTAAAAAAAAACAGCTGTGGGAAAAAAAGAAGAAACCTTATGGAGCCCATATTGAAGGAGAGATCCTCTCCCAGGAAGGACAGGCAATGTGTCTAGGACTGTTAGTTCATTAGCTCATCTATAGGATCATAGATCAGCTCTGTAAGGATGCAGCAAGCAGGTGGGCCTCATCCAGACAGATGAGTGGAGGTGTTTACATACTAAAATTCTATTTCTATTACAAGTAAACCTATTCCATAGTACCGTATTTTCCGCACTATAGGGCACTCCGGATTATAAGGCGCACTGTCATTGAATGGTCTATCTTTTTTCACATATAAAGTGCTCCGGACTAAAAGGCGAAACAAAACAGTCAGATAAGTCAGTCAGTCAAACTTTATTCAACGCGTTCACCATAACTCCCAAACTTGTTCAGTTGTAACGCGTGAATAAAAAACACAATCTGAGACCGCTAAATCAAACGATAGCGTATTCACAATAACTCATAACTGTTCAGTTGACGTTATAACAAAATACAACACAATACACTCACTTTTTCAGTTCATTCCTCGTCCACAAATCCCTCAAATTCTTCATCTTCAGTGTCCGAGTTAAACAGTTAGGCGATTATGGCATCCAGCATGCCCGGATCCCTCTTGTCATTATAATTTCATTATAAATTATATATCTCGTCAAATAAATTCATATATAAGGCGTCATTTTTTGAGACGATTGAAGGTATACATTGTTAAAATAATTAATGGCACAATATCACAACAACAGCTGCCTCAAAGGAATAGGTTGCATTCACATGATGTCATAGAATTCTAAAGCTGGAGGCAGGTAAGAATTCTATGGTAGAATCTGCGGCTAAGATTCAGAATGAGAATGTCTCAGGGAGAACCACATGAAGGAGAGATCCACTTCCAGGACAGACAGGCCATTTGCTTATACTGTATATTCCTGCAGCAGAGAGGTTAAGGGGTTCACAGGTCAGGACAGCAGCACAGATGGGGTCAGCTAAGGTCTGTCAATCCTTTTATTGTTATATTCTGTTCTGTATATACTGGCTTTGTAATGTCAAATTCTACTATGTTGACATTATCTTCCAGGTCTTAGAAATCAAGTTAAACATCTTCTATGTTCAGAAGACTTCATCCTAACCTTCTTGACTAGTTTAGTTTACTTTTTTATAACCAAAGTGATTTTACTGTTTTAACTGTAATTCTTATCTATGTACTTACTATGTACTACCATATTTTTTCTGTAAAGCACTTTGAAAGCCTTTTGAATTGTGCTATGCAACTAAACTTGCCTTGCCTTTTTATCATGCTAAATTGTAACTTTCATATCATTTTCCCATACACTTTTCCCATTCCCCCTTTAACCACTCCTAACATCCCTAACACACAGTAACACTCCTGCGCCTCTCCCCCCTCTGCCCCCAGACGAGCCCCCACCCTGCACCACCACACAAAGACTCCCCCTGGACCCGCCCCTTTTCCCCTCCCTCCTCCCTGCTGCCCCTCCGATTGGCCGCTCGCCCCACATGCTGGCAGCGCCTCTGTCCAATCAGCCGCGTCCATGGTGATGTCATGCGGGCCGTGTCTCTTGCTGTTGCTGATGCTGTTGCCCGGCGCCTCTATCCGAGCTGCCAGACTGGGGGTTACCGTAGCGACCGCTCCATCGTCTCCAGCCACCTCCAGCTCTTGCAGCCTCAGCCTCAGCATCAGCAGACTCACAGAGGGCCAGAGGGGGTGAGTACACAGCCGGGCACATCTGTGGGGGGTAAATATACAGCTATCGGACATTAGAGCAGCAGGGCTAACTTTTATTGCGTAACAGTCCAAGTGTGAGAGGTGCAGCGAGGTGAGGAAGAGGAGGAGAGGCTGATGCAGTGCTGAGTATGGGAGGATGAACAGAACGAGGTGTACCCGCAAACGTGTCATTTATTATTGATAGTCCATATGTGCAGAGGATTGTGGACGTACATGTGCTCATGTTAGAGAGGTGTCTGCTCTTGTGATGGTAAAATAAGCAGAGAAAAAAGCCTATAATTATAAAGTGTAGTATTTTTAGGGTTCACATATTGTCTTGCATGGAAAGTAAAGTGGAGAAGTAAGTTGGGTGTGTGCACTGCTAAGGTTACAAGATGATTCCTTGATAGATTGCTAAAATATTCAGATATCAGATTTACAGCAGAATCTGTGAGCTGTGGATGCCACTTTTCCACTGTTAAAAGGTATATAAAACTGTAGGATAAAACATTCAGTATATTTTACAATTATCCAATGCTGATATATGTGATATTATGGTCATTTCTATGTATAAAAAAAAAAAATTAGTCAAGGGCATTTATTATTGTTAGATTATACATGTACTGTTGCGTGTTAAGCTTTTTAGCCAAAATATCAGTTACATTAGTTGTTGGCTATGGCTATTTATTTTATTTTATTTTTTAAGTTTAATTGGTAGCACTTTAGAATAACTCGCACTATGAAGCAATAGTCAAGTATTAGTTCAGGGTTAGTCACCTGTTTAAAAAACATTACTTAAACATTTATAAACACCACTGAGTTATAAACAATGTTGAATTCTTGAGTTATTAGCTCATGTGAATCAAAGCAAAATTATAAATGGCAGAGTCAATAAAGTATCTATAAATGATTAAGTTTATCAAAGGTGCTATGAGCAGTGTGGTTTTTATGTTTCATAAAAATGACGCTACGTGTGATAAGATATGATGTAAACATGTTTAAATCAAATATTAGTTTTACTGATAACAATGGTACAGCTGACTTATTAACAATAAAAATATGTTTTACATAAAGTTGTTTTTGTTTACATTTTTTGTTTTGGTTCTAAAACAACATCCCAATTGTCCAATCAGAAAAAAGATCATTGTTTTGATTTTGACTGCAGTACCGTTTTCAAACCAGTACAAGTACATGCTGCTAACAGTACCTTTAATGCTTTATTACTGCTTAATAGTAGTGAGCTATTATAAAGTGTTACTGTTTAATTTTTACATAAAAGGTGCAATCTTGAAATAAAGTTGGAGGATACTACGACCACTTTAATGTTACTTTTAGAAATAGGCATGTGCACAATAATGATATTGATAAATGTATACATACTGTATGTGTATGCATGTTGTCCATTATCCTCATAGAAAGTATTTTGCAAAAAGACACTTTGGTGGTGGTTTTGGTGGTGGTCGGAGGGGCCGCGCAGCCACGTTTCTGTCAGTCTGCCCCAGGGCAGCTGTGGCTACAGAAGTAGCTCACCACCACTGAGTGTGACTGAGGAGTGAGTGAATAATGCACCACACTGTAAAGCCACTTTAAGTGTCTATCAAAGCACTATATAAGACTAATGCATTATTATTACCTTTGATAAGTACATAGGATGTCGGAATTTTGCTTAAAATTTAAGGATGTTATGAGTATTTCAAAACCACCCAAGTACACAAATGTTAGCTACCGTTACTCATTTTAGCTGTTATTGTAATAAGAGTTATTGTCATAACAGTGTTGGTTGGCAGATGTGGCAGTGCATACCTCAGTGTGGAGCATTAGGTGTGTTCTGTACAATGTGAAAAGAAGGACACTGGGATGTGGTTGGTGACTATGAAAATGAGGGTCTCTATGGTTACTGTATTGTCTTGCATTGTAAATAAAGTTGCTAGAGTTGGTAGATGTGGCTATGGAGCAGTAGTCATATACTAAAGAATGTGAATATCAACACTACTGTAGAAGTGAAAAGTGTTTTGTCAGTAGACCTACTCCACAAGACAAATTAGCTATAGCCATTCTTAGCCATATTAACAATTCATGTAGCAGTCTGGAAAAAGAACAGTGAATAGATTGTTCCATGTATTACTGTCTCTGAAAATGACAATGAAAAATGGGAGATGTAGATTAAGATTTGAACAATCCTCTGCTGGCTCAGGTGAATATGAACTTTATGAACTTTAAAATATATTAATAAAGTCATATTCCTGCTTCCTGTGCAACATTTGGAACATATCGTTTGAATTCACTTCACTTGTGCTGTCTGAAATGAATGATGAGACTTGAGTTCATCTGACGAATGGAACAGATTTCAAACCATGTCCTGGAAATGTCTTTCAAACAGAAGGTGAGCAGTGGTGTCTCACATTAAGAAGGTTGTGGGTTCCATCCTTGGGCCAGCTGTTAATGGCCTTTCTGTGTAGATTTGACATAAAAAGGGCAACAATGTCTCAGGAGGTAGGTCCTATAACCAGTAGGTTGGTGGTTTGAATCCCGCTCTCAGCAGTTCATACTGTTGTGTGAGTGTCCAGAAAAAAACCTATATAAGACGGATGTATTATTATTATTATTTGTTATTGCTTCATTTTCTTTATATCTTTTATTGAATCTATGCTGCTCTTATATAAATGTAAGTTTGTTTCTAATATTAACTCTACAAATGTCTGGCATTGGTCCAGGCTGTGCATAAATTGTAATGGGGGGGTACAGTTTACCCAGGGCCCACTGCAGGGAGGGGGTCCTTAAAAGGCCTAGGATATGTGTGAGAGATATTGCTAAAGTGAGCATGGGGGCCCACTGTGATGGTTTATAAAAAGGGTGTAGAATTTTTTGTTACACCCCTGGTGAAGGGTCTAGCTCAAGGACATAACGACAATATGCATTGCCGGTAGCAGGGATTGAACTGCCAACTTTTGGGTTAGTAGGTACTGCCCTACTGGACTAACACATATTTTATTTGTTATTTTTATTATTATTTGTTGTGGTATGACCTCAGCTATAAAATTACTTATAAATTTACTTCTAAATTTATTTCAGGAACAAAATCTGACCCGAAATTACCAACAGTCATTCTTCTTACGACCCCCAAACACGTGTCCACACTGAAGCCTTGCACTTGAATGTCTTTGTCAGTGATTTTACCTTGAGCCCAAACACAGAGGACAGTGGTCCGGTGGGAGTCTGACTCTATGAATATCATCACACACTGTAATAATGACCAACTGCAGCTCAGTTTCCCCTCAGTACGACCCTCATGCTGCTGTTGTGAGGGGCCGCTACGAACTACTGCTACTGCTGCCATCTACACTCATTACACTCAGCAGCAGCACCCCACCCCCAGCCCCCAGAGTGCTGCAGGAGGCTGAGCATTGATCGGTGCCTGGGTGGCTCCACTGAGGAGAAACACTCAGTATATGCAGAGCTCAGTGCTGTGTAGTTAACATTCAGCCCTTGTCAAAATGCAAAATGTGATAAAGACCTAACATTTAAATTGATTTGCCTGTAGCGCTAAATGCTTATAAATGCAAATGCTTTACACATATTTATGTAAGTCAGAGAAATATCTTTATTATTTGGAAACATCGTCATACATGAGCTCAGAAGTTACAGGAGACAAAGAGAAGTCATGAAGAAGACTGCGATACATTTTTAGTGGATGTATTAGCATTAGACACCAGAACAGGTTAGCCAGCAGCAGAGCAAGTTCAAAAAGGTTTCACGCACTACAGAAAACAAAATTATTGCCCAACTCTGATTATAACAGGAGCTTTAAATTACCTGTAAACCTGGGACTGCAACAGGATGGGTGGGGTGGGGTGGGGTGGGGGATTGGGGGCAACATTAGTGTCTAGAGCAGGGTAGCTCCAGGTTTTGTCTTGTAAAATTTGAGACCTTTTTAAGACTTTTTAATGCCACTTGGAGTGAAATTTACAGAAACAATAGAACAATAATCTGGATGAATTTTACACTGAGGAATTATCCGTACTCTAAAACTCAAGGGTTTTCATTTAAAGTCTAATACAGATGAAAGAACTCCATTAAAAATCATGAAAAATGAATGCATTTCAAAGATAACATTTCTTCAATAAATATATTTTCGTACTGCTAAAAATTAAAAACTTTTTATGGGACCTTTTATACATTTATGGGGCTGTGTTTATACTCATTGGTAAAACCATGATTACCATGTGAAATTAGCCGCATTTATTAGCATTTAACGCTACAGATTTTTAACATTGCTGGTAAATCCCCAGACCACTTGAATGCCTCACAGCACTGTGGTCTCAGTAATTCGGCTCAGTGCTCTGCATGTAAACAAGAGTGGTTTGAGCAGTTCTCTGGAGAAATTGGGCTAAAGACGGGCAATGAGCATAGTGGGAGTATGCTCTGTGTGTAAGCACAGGGACTGATGTAGGTACTTGATTAATCTTGAAGTTCCAGTCGCTGACTGCAATGTGATATAGAAAGAACCTAGGCTTGTATAGGCTATTGTCTAAGTTAGTATTAATGTCTAAGTTAGCCTAGCATACAGGAAAATCTAGCCCTCTTGCTAGTCATTGATATGCTTTTGAGGAGATTGTGGTTGTCCTGTACAATACTTTCACTGAGAAAGTAAAAGACACGACAAGAGCAAACTGAACTTAAGTCATTTTGTCACATTTGATGTGAGTCTACCCTTACTCTGCGGGACTGTCCTCCTCTGGAGCATGCTGAGAACAAATGTAACAATCAACTAAATTTGTCTAACACCCTACAGGTCAGGTGTGTTACTGTGAATAAAGGCTGGGACACGCCGGGGCGATTATCGGCCGTCTGGCGCGGTCGGACAGTTTGACGCAGTCGGCGTTATGAGTCTGTTTGGAGTGTGTCTGGTGTGCAGATGTAGAAGGAGACGGTTGGACATAGTTCTGGCCAACTGAACATGTGGAATCAGCGTCAGGCATCGTGCTCAAACGAGCACTCTGATTGGCTGTGTCCCATTCAGTATTTGTCAAACAGCTTGTATTTAACATCAAAATATAAGAAACTTTCTGTTCTTCATTATGTTTCCCACATCTGTGATGCTAATCTGCTGCGGTTAGCTTACCTTAGCTTTAGCCTCATGCAGATAAAAATATAATCCTCCTCTGAGGCAAACAGCTGCAATATTCCAGTCTGTTTTATTCATAACTGTGATCAGACCAGTTTAATTTAGCATTTATGATTATTATTCACTGATAAATACTGGAGTTAAACACGTGTGTTGCAGAGGTTTGTTTGCTAGAGTCCTATGTAACTGCGGAGTTTAATGACTAGCGCCGCCTGCTGTTGTAGAGTTATTACATCTTTGTTGTGTCTGTTTGGTGGAGACCTGCCTCTGCTGACAGTGGTCAGGCCTTGGGTTGGTGTGTCCCAGGCCTAAGAGAAATTACTACCCACCCACCCCCACCCCACACACCCTTTAGAGTAGGGTGTGTCTCTGCTTGCATCTGAAGATGAATAAGTGCATTGTGAATCACCTGAACTCATTTGCAGTTTCATTAGTATGGCCTTGAGAGTGCACGTGTGTGTGTCCTTGTGTGTCCCAGTGGGGGCAGAGTGGCAGTGGTCAGGTGGAATAATGAGAAGTGTGTCGCAGAGCTGCCTCATTAGCACACTGTCAGTGCCACACACACACACACACACACACACACACACACACACACGTCTGCTCTTCAGGCACAATGCAGAGAAGCTGCTGATGCTGATGTGGAGAGATGGAGTCTGGGTGATCCAGATCTGTTAGACCTTAGACAGGAGTGGGAGTCTGGTGTAATGGCAGCAGATGCTTTCACCTTAGCACTCTGCAGAGGAAGTGTCACAGCATTTTAGGTGGAGCTCACAAGCTGATTGCAATTGTTTTTTTTCTCTTATTGATTTTCTAGGCGTTGCTGGATCCTCTCGCTTTTGCATAAGGTGTTAGGTGTGGTACACGTTGGATGATCTGCATTCAATCAAAGGACTAATTATTTAATGATGCAATGAAACGGATTATATTGATTATTATTTTTTAGCAACACCAGGTGACGGAGACAGACAGAGAGAAAAAGCAAAAGTGGGAGAGGATGAAGGACAAAAAGAGGGCATCAAATCAAATATAACACTGTCAATAACTTATAATTAATAGATAAGGTCAGTCTTGGTGCAGTCTCTGGGTGTATGTGTAAGTGTGTTAGAAAATGTGTCAACATTGAATGTACAGTAGGGGTGTAACAATTATCTATACATTACATTAACTATATCATTGTATTGATTTTTTTATTCCTTTGAAACAGCTATATTGATATACATCACCACGTTTCAAATCATTCCATTTTCTAGGAAGTATTTATTAATAAAAAAAGGTTATACATGGAAAAACGTTGAAAATATCAGAAATATCAATAGATTTTTTTATGTTAAAATAAAACCAGTTACGTCTTTTTGGATGTCAATTTTGTGTTTTTGATGAAAAAAAAAGTTACATTCAACTTCTTCATTCTCTGCTGGACATAATCAACCGCAGCCGTGAAGCTAAACTTGAGAGTAAACTTTTATGATTTTTGGCAAAAACTCACTGTAATGATAGTATCCATATGAAGGTGCTGAATTGTATCATATTGCAAAAACATACTGTATCATTACACCCTACTGTACAGACTCAATGAATTATACATAATCAAAAAAAAAAAAAAAAAAGTATAGAAGAAAACAATGACCATCAGTCAGCATGTACTAAAGAAAAATAAGGCACACACAGGTCCAAAGGTAGGAAAATAAATTCCAAAATGTTGACATTTTGATGTAATTAATATCAGTGCTATTTCCTGCTATATATTTCCAGTATAGTGTTTTTCTTTTCTTTGTGTATAGATGTTATCCTGTGTGTCCTTAGCGGAGTGGTGCATTAAAAAGACAAGGTTGATGTGGGCCTGCTGCCAGGAGGGAGGTGCCCCACTTAACAACCGCCTTACTCACCAGGGCTCAGCTCTAAAACTTAGTGATCACTTCTTACATTTTGATGCAGTCCAGCCATGGGTAAAAACTGTTGTCAATATTCAGCACTTTCAATTCTTCTGACACATGTAGTAACAAAGACGAGTTTGTGTGAAATAAGGTGACTGATAGCTGAGAGAGGTGTAAGTCTAAGATAGATGGATAGATAAATAAGGAGAGATTTATTTTCACAACCAAACATTAGTTGTGAAAAAATCTCTCTGTCTATCTCTATGTATTTCAGAAGAATTGAAATTGCTGAATATTTACTACAATTTTTAGTGACCAAGGCCTTCTTTGATAGCTTCTGCATTTTAGAGCCTCTACAGGAGTAACGCCATTCCTGCAAAATATGTCTGTTCACAAACAAATTTATCTTGTTCAGTTCAGAAAAATGTATTTGCATCCAAACTACTGCTGGTTCAACCAAAGGTATGACATGAGCATATTTTATGTAAACAATATGAAGTTCTGAATTGGATATAACGTGGTTCATTTATTCACCTTCAGGTTGACTCCTGTGTGACTCCTCTCTTGGCGTTTTGAGCATTCTTGACAATCATCTATGAAATAAAGTCATTGCTTGTTATTGGTATTCGGAATATTTTGTTTTCTTGAAAGACCCAAGACTTCAGGGACAGCTGTTCTACCATTCTTGCAAGGCTGTTTTTTTCACCAAGATATGTCAAGGGAAGGTGCATTTGCCCAACTCATTTAGCCACTACACTGACTGTAAAATCTGTTCAGTAGCATAGTTCCCTTTTAGTTGTACTCTGAAGTGCAAGAAGAGCATTTGTGCATGTTATGATTCAGGTCATGGCTCGGTCTTGGTTTGCGTGGCTTAATCATAACATAGTATTCCTCCTAAAACTCCTAAAAAAGCTTTGTTTAGTACAAATCCCTCTGCGGCCCTGACAGTGAGGAGACACTGAGACAGTTTCCAGGCAACTGCTTTAGATGAACTGAGCTCAAACAGACTGAACATATCACTGAATCACCAAGAAACAAAGACACATTCTGTTAAAACACATTGTACAAAATGAGAAACTTCTCCCACATCTGCCTAATGGCACTACAGCAGCAGTAAAGCCTGGATAAGTTCTTTCTTTAGATGAAGAGAAGGTGGCTGCACCATTGGACCATATACCTCACAGATGTTGATTACATTAGAACCACTTCAGGAGCCACTCGAGCTGCAGGAAATCTGCGTTCCAGCTCAGTGGAACTCTTAATGCAGTTAAACCTGACTCCTGCTAATGGCTGTGATACTGATCCCACAACAGTCTGATCATTATAGTGTCCTGGGCCAAAGGGAAGAGAGCAGCTGTGAGCAGTATCCTCATGGTGAAGAACCCAATTAAAACATGTTTATTAAGAGGTTTGATGGATTAAGAGGCAATAAGCTACTGTATATAGGCCATTTTTATGAATCTACACTGTTAATATTTTACTTCAGGTAGGGACCACTGTGAGACAAAAAGGGCTTTGCGGCTCAACTGATAGAACTTTTACCCCTGAACTAGAAAAACATGGTTCAAGTCCAAGCTGTTTAGGTTAAAAAGTTGCATAGTTCCTCTTTAAAGATATAATATACCGTTGGGCTCAGTGGGCGGGACTTTAAAGTTTTTGTTTTTACATTTTTGTCCTTTTTTGATCAACAATGCACTTCCTGAGATAGTCCTCTTTATTTATCTAGTGGCGTTTCATGTAGCTTGGAACTAAACACTTATTTTTAATTAGTCTTTTTTTCTACTTTTATTTGTTATTTTAGCATCTATCATAGCCATTTTGTTTAGAGATACTTCATAATGTCTTTTTTAAAATATTCATTCACACACACTCCCTCCATGAGAACACATGACAGTCTGACAGACGTGGAGTGAGGAGCAGCTGGTGTCTGCTCTGACCATTTGCTGCCACTCTCGTTCTTCCAGTCCTGTATGGTTCTGAATATGCATCAGATGAATATTGCATACTTTGGTTTAGACATAAATCTCCCACTTGATGACAGTAACAGTTTGACTGCAGTAGACGTGTGTCCTCGGGCCCTTGAGCAGGTGTGTCAGGCAGCAGTCCTCTCTCCTCTCCAAGTGTCCTCATGTTATTTATACCTCCTATGCTGCTCCTCTCAGATTTACTGTTGCTCCTGACACTAGTGCTGTCCTCTTTGCAGCGCGGCAAAAGGATGATAAAAGTTCAAGTTTCAGTCATATACAGCAGTGGTTCTCAACCTTTTTTGTGTACCCCCTGTTTTGTTTTGTTTTGTTTTTTTGTCATACCTTGAGTACTTCCTCACTCATACATGTTGCTGATTCTTCAAAAATTGTCAAAAAATACATTTGTCTTTATTTGTGCAAAGACATGTCATCCTTACTTTATTGTAAATTCAAATTTTCCTGCATTATATAATATTAATCATCTGCCTTTAAAATACAAATCTAACAATATAAATTCTATTCTATTCTTTAGTTATTTTTCTATATGTTTTTAGGTTTAAAATTCATTTTAAATATTGACTTTACAAGAAAAAATTATTTGAACTAATTTGAATTATGTAAAAAAATATAAAATAATATTTTTTATCGGTTTCACAAGTATTTTCTGCTCATCTTGAAAATATATTGTTATGCCATAATTCCTACATACCCCCTGCAAAATGCTTGCAAACCCCTAGGGGTCCCTGTACCCCTGGTTGGAAAACACTGATGTACAGCACAATATGGCAATGTACAATACCTTTCACCTTCCAAACACATACATTACAGGAGAACTGGTGAATCTAAATGTATCCCAAATACCCTGCCTAAGTTCGCTGAGATAGGCCCCACACAACCCCTGACAGGATTCAGTGATAGAAGGTGAATGTAGTACCGTATTTTCTGCACTATAAGGCGCACCTAAAAGCCTTTAATTTTCTCAAAAACTGACAGTGCGCCTTATAATCCGATGCGCCTTATATATGGATCAATGTTGGTTAATTATGGCTACCTGTATTCAGGAGGCGTCGCTGAAGTGACAGCGGTAAAAACGGTAAAGGGGAATTCCAGTCCCAGCTGTTCATGTGTGCCATAGGCGTGTTTATGGATCCTGCCGCAAAAGAACAAGGAGGCGTGGCCTTTGCTCCATCTCAGTAGAAGAGTTGTGACATTGAGGGAACAGAAAACTGAGCGCTCAAACGCTGTTCATGTAGCTTTGAACTGTGACAAATTGCGTTGGAAATACATTGTTTTCAATGAGGGTGGCGCAAATAAGAGCTACCAGTACGTACGCTACCGTATTGTGAATGCACTAACTTGTTTTGGGAGTGAACGGAGTTGTAAGAACGCTGGTTTGTATTCTATTAATAAAGTTTGACTGACTGACTTATCTGACTGTTTTATTGACATTCCCTTTAGCGCAGCTCCATCTAGTGGATGCATAACGCAACCCCAGCCACTACAGTAGCTTCTATTCTATGCGCCTTATAATGCGGTGCGCCCTATATATGAAAACAGTTTTAAAATAGGCCATTCATTGAAGGTGCGCCTTATAATCCGATGCACCTTATAGTGCGAAAAAAACGGTAGTAGTAGTACTTGTGGTGTTAGTAGACTTAGTACTAACATAATTAGTGGCATTTTCAGTTGTAGCAGTAATACTAGCAGCAGAAATGGTGAATTTAAAAGTAAATGTAATCGGGTTGGCAGTAGCTCAGTTGGTAGAAACTACTAACTGAGCCCAGCTACAGGCATTGCATATTGTTGTTGTGTCCTTTGGCAAAACACTTCACTCAACTTTCCTGTGTGAATGTGTTAGCGTCAGTGGTGGAATGTAACTAAGTAAAAGTACTACTTTACTTAAGTACAAGTTGTAAAGCAACTTTGAGTATCTAAAAATACACTATATAAGACTAATGCATCATCATTATTATTATTATAACTATTATTTTAGCCTGTGTACACCATCTAAGGCCCATAGTTGCTGGGATAGGCTCCAGTCACCCACAAACCCCTGACAGGAATCAATGATAGAAGGCATATAATACAGAGCACATACGTTTTTGCAAGTAGAAGTTACGGTATTAATACTTGTAGTAATTGTACAAGCAATAGCTACAGTAAAGGTAGCAGAGGTATTAGGGGCACCAGTAGCAGTAGTAAGAGTAACAGTATTAGCGGGACCAGTAGAAAAAGCTACAGAACCACAAACAGTTGCAGTAGTAATAATAGTAGTAAGCTGTAGGATCAGCAGTAATACTTGTGCCAGTGGTGGTATAAATAGTCGTAGCATTAGTAGTAGAAGTAGTCGCATGAGTAGTGTAAGTAGTGTTTGTATTAGCAACAGTAGTCATAGTATCAGTATTAGTAGTATCAGGATAGTAGTAGTATTAGTCCAAGTATCAGTAGCAGCAGCAGTAGTAGCAGTATTAGTACTAGTAGTAGTAGCAGCAGTAAATTTAGTGTTAATAGTGCTTATTGCATGCTGCTTTTACTAATCCATGTTGCTAATGTCTGTGTGTCTTGTCTATGTTTTATAACATCAACCTGCCATGGGACAGCAGATGAAAATTAGCCTTTATGGCAAAATCTGATATATTTACATGATTCATTTTAATGTGGTCAGGTTGATTGCATTGCTCATTTAAAAATTCAAAATAAATGAATTAATAAAAATAGTAGTATTAGCAGTAGTAGCAGTAGAAGTAACAGTTATAGCATTAATAGTAGTAGCAGTAGAATAGTTGTAGTAGCAGTAGTCCTAGTAGTGTTAGTAGATATAGTATAGTAGTAGCTTTAATACCAGCAGCAAAAGAAATTGCTGCACCATTAGTTGAATAAAATAAAAATGAAATAAAAATAAAATAAAATGGTTCTGTAAAACTACTGTGCTGTCAGTGAGTGGGTACAGAACATTAGCAAGTCACCCAATATTTAGCTGCTCACTTTATTTGAGCTTCAATGCTACTTGGCATAAAGGCTACACCCTAGTATTTACTGGATCCTGAGTACTATGTTCTGTGCTTCCCCATCAAACACGGTTAAACACACCTGTCAGGTTCCTCAGTGTTACACAACATAACGGTTTAGTGTAATATTTGACTGTGCTATGATTGGCTGAGGTGGGCTCTAATGGGAGGAGCCTGTACTACTGCAGTCTTGTGATTTACCTTGACCTTTTGAAAGTGCTGCTTCACCATCTCGTGTTTAATGATGTTTCTGTGTGTGTTTCTGACAGAGAGAAGGTTGTTAGTCCCTGGAGCGATCCCTGACGCAGCGACAAGATGACTCTGGCAGGTAAACCCACAACCTCCTCTTACCCGTGCCTTGCTCACTGACACTACTAGAGATAAAACATTTCTAGACTCATGTCCTAAATGTCGTCTAAAATATCCTAGAAATGCATTTGACTGTGAAAAAGGAGTCTGCTGTGCTGCCTTATGTTTTTACTGTAGTTGGAGGTTACACAATGTGACTGTGTGTGTGTGTGTGTGTGTGTGTGTGTGTGTGTGTGTGTGTGTGTGTGTGTGTGTGTGTGTGTGTGTGTGTGTGTGTGTGTGTGTGTGTGTGTGTGTGTGCCCTCAGCCTACAAAGAGAAGGTCAAAGAGCTCCCCCTGGTGTCTCTGTTCTGCTCCTGCCTCAACCCACAGATAGAGAAGACCAAGTACAAGGCCGAGGGTGAGTCATGATAATGGCACACATAGAATCTGTATGAAATTGTTAAAGTTCATTCAACGTCAAGAACCAAAATCTTGACAAAAAGAGCGGGTGTAGTACAACTCTAACTGATTTGGGTGAAAATGCATGTTTTAATGAAAGTGGTTCCAATCCCACTTCACTTTGCTACAAAAGTGAATGTGTCTGATTGGGGGGAAAAAAAATATAAGTCCAATTATGCAAAACTACCTCCCAAATTGGGACCAGGACCTTTTCATGTTTTATTTATTGATTTATTTTTTTTACCAGAATATATAATCTATATTTTTTAATTACTTTAAGACTATATAAATGAAACACCAAAATCCAGAACTAAATAAAAGTAAAAAAATATAGCCTTTATAGCAATATATGTAGTAGAGATGTGCAGCTCTTCATCGGGAACAATGGGAACCGACTCAAAGTGGTGCATGAGTCGTTCTTTTTTTCTTTTTTTTTTTGGATTGAAATGAACAAGCTCTTTTTTGTTTGCCAACCTTGAAAAAAAAACCTCATGAGAAGAGCACAAACTCAAGAGAGAGTCATACGGAAACAGAAAGAGGTGAGGAGAGAGACAGGGCACATGCTCAGAAGCACATTACTCAGAAGTCTGTAGCTCAGCCTACACCTGTGCGCATAAAAGTTTATTGTTTATTAGTTTTGTTTTGTTTTTTTAAAGTGGTCTCTCTCTATGCAGAGGTGTATGATGTCAGTCGCTGTGAATTTAGTCCAAACATCCCTATTTTATTATCATCAATGAATAAGATCTACCAATACAATAGGTTTTATTTGGATTAAATTTATTATGTATCACTCATTTCCTGAATGAACTGACTTCCATCTTTTAGGTGTGAACTTTTTTTTCTTGCTTAATGTTGAGGAAACAAACTCGTAAAAATCCTTTGTGTGTTCCCTGACCTCTGGCTTACAAATTAAGTACTGGTTAAAATATTAAGCTTAAAACAATTAGTGCACAGTCGGCATTGGTTTAGTTGTCTTATTTGTAAGAAATTGCAGTACACTGTTGGGAAGTAGAAGCTACTAATGATAAATGTTCAACTGCTCCAAAGGTGTCGTACTCTTCAGATGCACCTTTGAAAGCAATGGCGTTTCATTCGACCCCTTTTGTTTTGACAATAAAGCATTGGAAACCTGCAATAGACCGGGATAAACATAAATGAGTCAGCAATAGAATGACTAAAATGGGGCCTAAGCTTTAGTCATGAGGCTAAAATAACTCATTTGCTAACTCCCTGGCCCACTCTAAAAGTCAATCCTCTCATACCTAGATGCTGTTGACCTGGGCTGGTGCAGTATCAAAGACGTGGAGGTGATCGAGCTGAACAAGCGCGCGTCGGGACAGGCCTTCGAGGTGATCCTGAAGCCCCCCTCCTTCGATGGCGTCCCGGAGCTCAACACCTCCATGCCCCAGCGCCGTGACCCCTCCCTGGAGGAGATCCAGAAGAAACTGGAGGCTGCCGAGGAGAGGAGGAGGGTATGGCACTGTTATCTGACATGAACATGGGCTAAGCTCTAGTAGTGTATAAAACAGACGTGGGAAATAACTACAAGTTGAAGATACTATGCTGAAATATGGTTGCGAGAAAAATGTCCTAACAGGATTTTCTGTCCTGATATTGGAAGAACCTTGTGTCTGATCCCATGTTTGGCCATGTAACAGAAGTGATAGTAGTACTAGTTCTAGTAGTAGTGTTTATGCTGATTGTAGAAGTAGCAGTAGTTGCTGTGTAGTGCTAATATAAACCAGCTAAATGACAAGCTAGTGGCTAATGTTCTCTACCTACTCTATGACCCTAACCACATGTGCTGTACAATTTTTGGTGGCTAATGCTAATTCAACCATTTTGGGTTTTGGGTTTAGCCATATACATTGATATGTAAATGCCGTGAAGGCTGCTGTAGCAAAAGACACGTAGAATAGCTACTCTGGGCACTTTTCAGAAGCCCATAGACTATTTTTTTCCTATAGCATGTAGCATTAGCCATCAAATATCACAAAAAATAAAATAATTAAGACTGTTTTGGTAGCTGTCAACCACTTGACCACATGTGTGTGATGTCAGAGCCTGGTTAGAAAAAAATATCAAGTTTATCTGCTTTTAGAGGTTTTATTTAATACAGTAATTAGCATAAATATTAGCATGTAAGCTAAATGCTAAATAATATAATACTAGGTGTCTGCTGGACAGGAGTTAGAGAAATGTGGCAGACCACAATAGTTAAAGACCACAATTTAAGTCAATGTTTAATCAATCACCACAAATCATAGTTAATAAGTTAATGTCATAGTAAACAAATAAACAAAAAACAACAACAAAAAAGAATGGTGCAAGTGCAGTCCCTCACCATTAACTTGCATAGTTTACATCATTAGAGCCAAATTGGCACGGGCAGCCATTGGCTGTGATTTTGCCGTATCTCAGCAATAGACAAAGCGACTAACAAGGCCTCTATGTATTCATGTCTATGGTTTTAGCTGCATTTTGCTCAGTTGAATGTAACATGAACCTGGGCCAAAAGAAAGCGGTACTATTTGTGGCTCATTGGAGCTTTGTCACTGGTCCGACAGCAGGCTTTGTGCCGGCAGTGATTTATCAGGAAACGAAGAAGATCTGAGGAGGGATCTGAGGGCAGAAGGAGAGGAGGGAAGGGAGCAGGTCTGAGGGAAGATGAAAGCAACATGAGAGCACTGCACTACAACACACAAAAAGCGTATTCAGCAAGAGAACAGGAGAGGAGCATGTCTATCAATCAGCAGCATTCATTCAATACACAACCTCCACTCTCATTCTAATGACTGTGATGAAACAAACCTGGACTCTTCAAAACACAGGAAATGATACAGACATGGTTTCATTTTAATCTAATTTAGAATATACAATATGCTGCACTCAAAACATGTAAGGTAATTACAACACTGCACTTTATAGACTCATTTATACTATATCTGAAGGCATAATCAAGCACAATCTAGCGCTTTGTTGTTTAGCTATGTAGCTGGTGCTTCATGAAATCATCTTTAAACTGAAAGTCCCTCCCCTTTACAAACCTTTATAACTGGAGCCATTCCAGATTGATATAACGTGCTAAAGCTATGTGCTAACAGACTTGGTTTTTCAAAGTAGAAAATGTTTCACCTCTTACCCAAGAGGTCTTCTTTAGGAATTCTACTTTGAAAAACTAAGTCCAGATGACTTCTTTTTAACCTTTTGTTGTGATTCAATTAGCTTGGATGAGTGAGGGTCTTCCCAGAAATCTTTGTGTTAACATTATATCAATCTGGCTTTTGCCAGAAATCAGGTAGAGAGACAGGGAACTGAAGCAAATTTGCCTGAGCTGGGATTCAAAGATAGGCTACTTTGGTATGTAGTATGCACTATACCAGCTGGGCATTTGAGACATATGCCAGAATGTGATTCGTCAAAGGTCATCATCACAGTCTGAAGCTTCTCATTTGTCCATATCCTAAATAAAGTCTTAAGGTCTTAAGGTCTTAAGGTCTTAAGATTGTTTCAGCATATGTCACCTTACTAGATGTGTATACTCTCAGCGAGTAGGTAGGGAACATTAGGAAGTGAGTTGATATTGAGCGGCAGTAGCTCAGTTGGTCGGGAGACTATTCACCCACTAACCCGAAGGTTGGCGGTTTGATCCCTGCTAATGGCATTGCATACTGTCATTGTGTCCTTGGGCAAGACACTTAATCCACCTTGCCTGTATGAATGTGTCAGTGTGACTGTGTTTTGTGGTGGTCGGAGAGGCCATAGGCACAGATTGGCCACGCTTACGCCAGTCTGCCCCAGGGCAGCTGTGGCTACAGCTCATCACCACTGAGTGTGACTGATAAGTGAATGAATGAATAATGATAGATACTTTGAGTATCTAGAAAGGCGCTATTAAAATCTAATGCTACTTGTCATTTATGCAATTTATGCAATTACCACTGCTTTTGTTGTCGGGGTGTGCTATGTTGTACTATAAAATGGCTTCTTTTGCATTTAGTTCTATTCAAAAAATACTTTGAAATAACATACAGAGGGGGAGATATATACAACAAATATTTTAAATCAAATAACTACATACCCAGCAGCCAATAAACGCAGCAGACATTAACTACACTACACAAGAATCATCATGTCTTTCTGGTATGTAGCTCAAGGTACAGAAAGAAAACCTCAGTTACTCTTTATTTTGACGTGAGTTTCAACCTTGTGTGTTGCGGCCCTCTAGATCCAGGAGGCAGAGCTGCTGAAGCACTTGGCTGAGAAGCGGGAGCACGAGCGTGAGGTGATCCAGAAGGCCTTTGAGGAGAACAACAACTTCATCAAGAACGCCAAGGAGAAGCTGGAGCAGAAGATGGAGGCCAACAAGGAGAACAGGGAGGCGCTGCTGGCGGCCATGTTGGAGAGGCTGCAGGAGAAGGTACACAGACTAACTAAACCAGATAAAAACACAAAGGCCTGCTCAAGTTGGGAAAATTATTTCAAAACTTCCAATGCTTCCAAAAATATCTGCATGAGTTATTACAATTATTTGTCATTTGACCTGGACTAGAAAAACTTGGCTGATTATAATGTGCACTTTAACTTTTTTTGTTTAATTATTATATTATTCTGTGACCTGTGATCTTCATGTTGAAAGTATGGCTTGCATGGATTGAAACCATGCAGGGAGGCCCAAATGCCTAAATTCCTGGCTAAGATCAAAACTAGCAGAAGGCATTTTAGCCTGGCAAAAAAAAAAAAAAAAAAAGTACAAAGCTAGCTCTAGTTGCTAAGGAACAATGTTGGAAAAATGTGTCAAATTTAAATTAAACTATTAACTATTAACTCATTGAAATTGAAACTGTGGCATTTTATTATTTAATGAATAATAAGCTTATTTGGAATTAGATGGCAACACACTCAAAAGAGAGGCAACAAAAAGTGGAAAAAGACGTTTTCCTAGTTAATGAACAGCTTGACAAGTATTTTGCATGTAATTAGTAGGGCTGGGACATATACTTTATAGGTACAATACAATATTATCATGATACTTTGGTACCGATTTGATTTGTATACTGATTTAGATGTATTGCAATATAACAAGTATTACGATTCAATAGTATTGATTATTGTGATAATTTATCTTCCTTCATTTTAAAATTAAGTTAATGTATAGTCTTAAAAAAACAAGAAACAAGTCATGTTTACAAAAGTAATAAATCGGTCAGTCTCACATTTACTATTTAGGATTTATACTAGTAGAGATTGAGCCCGATCAAGGAAACTTTAAATGATCGGATTGGATCGTATTTAGTCACGTAATCAAGCCGATGTTCTGTTTTACATCTGCTGTAATCCAAAACACAAACAACCTCAACGTAACCAAATATGTCCACAGGCTGACCAAAATAACAAATTAATTTGATTGAGTTTTTAATTTTGAACAATGTCAAAAGACACTCTATTGTATAATCAGCTTCAGCGGAAAATGTACTCCAAGAGCTGCAGCTGTTCATGGTGTTGTGGCTAACACAACAACTAGCACTTAGAGCAGCTTAAATACCAACTGAGGACTCTGCAGACACTAAAAACACTAATAATGGCAGAGAAATAAAACATCTTACCTCCGCAATGCCTTTGTTTAGATGTGGCAGCATTTTGGCAAAAATAAACATCATAGTGTGATGTGCAGCCTGCAGCACTAACTTTACATACTTTGTTTAAGTTAGCCTCATGTTGTGTTTAGTGTCTTTTAACAGGCCTCATGTGGTGTGTATAAATTATAATAGATCTGTCCTTTAGAAGCAGAGAGGGCTTAAACTAAAAAACATTTATGTCTTCACTGATGTCACTGTGAGAGTAATGCACACTGCTGCTGCTTTGCTGTTGCTTTCTACAGGCATTTACCATAAAAACATAGCTATGCAATATGTTAGGTGTTTTTACAAAATGTAAAAAGATCAGTATTAGGACTTAGATTGGCTAAAACTAAACATTTAATGATCGGGAGCCAAAAAAACTGATCGGGACATCCCTAATTAACTAAGTGCAGTGCTGCCCTCTACAGTCATGGAAGAATTCTTCATCACTTTTGGTCCACATTTGATTGACTGAGACATTTTATTATATCATCCTTTGCCACATAGTTTCTTTTCACTGTTGAAATCCCTCAGAATCTTCTCTAATCTGTTTCTTCTTTCTCATTAATGCTAATCAATTCTCAAATGCTAATGGCGCGTATGTTGCGTGTGTGTTCTTGGCAGGACAAGCACGCAGAGGAAGTGAGGAAGAACAAGGAGCTGAAGGAGGAGGCCTGCCGGTAGACGACTGGAGTGAGGGAACGAGGGAGCCGCAAGACGAGGGAAAAGAACAGAATAAAGAACGGGGAAGAAGTGGGGATTGTTTCAGAGGGAGGGCTGGGAGCAGATTCAAAGAGAAAATCCAAAACAGTGCAGGAAAAAAGAACTTTTCATATTTGATGTCTATGAGTAAGCTGTAAAAAATTACGCCAAAAATGTGTGTCTGTTTCAAAGGGGCGCGGGAGGGTTGGCAAAAAACACTCATTCATTTGTTTGGCAGTAGATGATACCAGGGGTGAAAAAAAAACGAAAAACAGAAAATTGTGCTTCTGTAAATTGTGAAATGATTGAAAAATGTCCAATGAAAATGTAATTATATCCCACAGTTCACTTTTGCCAATGAACAGATGTAATTAAAGTAGAACAAAATGGTTGGATGGAACAGGATAGAAGGCAGTAACCACTTTTAGGAAACTCCATTTCCCTGGGTACACCTCTCTCATACCATAAAGCATGTTTTCACTGGTACGGTACGGGTCAGGTTGGTATCACCTCAGAAAAGAACTAGGAGCCACTGGAGCAAAGCCTTGTGCGTAGTGGTGCAACAGGCTCCAGGTACTGCCATAATCTGACTGGTACAAAAACAGCAGGAACAAATATTGTTTTTCTCAAATAAAACTTTGAACTGAGAGCAATCCAGCAGTTTTTTCCAAATCAACACCCTGTCACAATGGAACATTTGTTTTCCATTAATATACAACAAATTAGTTGCAGTAAAATCGTACTGTATATTATGTCTTTGTGGTCAAAATTACTCAGTGTGATGCATGTGCATGTTTTTAATTCACAAAGCAAGAGCCATGTAGTCAATTATTGGAGACAACTGTTGCTAATAAATGCTAGCTTTGTTGTTGTAAAAAGTACAGCTAGCACAATTAGCATAGATTTTCCTTGCATGCTCTTAAAATTTGACACAGAAGACAAGCCCAATTTGAGAAATTATTTTGTTTAATTCTTTCTCATTTTACACCAATCTACAAACTACAATGTTGAGCTCAAAAATGGAAAAGATTTTTGACAATGGAAACTTCTCTCTACTTACCTGATCCGCACCGTACCACTTCAGTCAAATCAAGGCTACGATGATCTCATACTGCACCATTTCTGGCTGTTCCGTTCTATCTGGGGACATGTGCGTTTCATGATTTATGAATATGTAATGAGGTGTTAGGCATTTGTTTCTTTCTGCATTGCTGTGGGGGAGAAGAATGAAAAACAAACAAAAAAAAAAAACTGCTGCATTCTGCCGTTTCCTGGCTCTGAGTGAGACTTTAGACTGTAGTGTAGATGTCAGCTAGTGACATATTTAGATGTAGGGCACAGATTGCACTCTTTTTTGTCATTAAGCACAAGTTAAAAGCACACAGGACAGACAATAAAACCGTTTCAACATGAATGTTCAGAATTCAGATTTTTTTTGGGTCGAGCGAATAGCTTTCTCTGCTTTGGCATGTCACTGTGCGCTGACTGTAAAGTTTGTGATTTTTAAGAAGCAAAATGAAAATTGAATTTGTTGGATTTGCTGAGTCATACTGACTTTCTTGAGCTGTGTCATGTCCGTATCGAGGATTCATACGTGGGTTCTATAACGCTGTGTCTGTGTGGTGCTGTTTCTCTTAAGGCTGGATCGACTGTAACTGTTCGGCATGGTCAGTAAAAGCAACTTGATTCAAGAGACACTGTGTGTAACCTCTTTTTATTTACACTTTTACGATTACTATTTACAGTATATACACACAAAATGTTGATTAAACTTTATTAAAAATATATAAAATATAAAAAATAAATATAATAAAAAATATAAAAAAACTTTATTTAAAATTTATTCTGCTAAATCGACCTTTTTGAGCTTTTAACCATGTTATAATGTTGTTTGCACCTCAAAACAGACCTAAAGTGGTATTTTACTTCATTCGCAAATTTGAGTAATCCTGTATGCTGAGGTTCTGCCCTTCTTAAGAGCTGAAAACACTTGGTCTCACGCGCTACATAGATACATAAAACCAGAATGTGCTTCTGCGTGTTTCTAAAGCCCATACACCAGACTCATTTGGAACATTTCAGAGCATAAATTGCTGTCACTAGCAGCCAGCTTATTTATCTATTTATCTATTTATTGCAATGTTGCTAATAGCCATGCTAAATAGTCATTTTATGCGCTTTCCATGCCCCACAGTTGCCAGCAGGGGGCGACAGACACCTAATCCAAGTGTTCTCTGCAAAGTCAAAGTAACAGCTCCCCAAAAGATGTTTTTCATACATATACATTATTTTAAGTTTTAAAACGTGAAACACTAATGAAAAGGTATCCTTTTTTTTTTTTTCAAAAAGCCAGAGAAAAGCAAAATATGGCCTTTTAACATAACTTAAACCTTGCAGATTTTTTTTGCTGCTGCTTGGGCCCAGAGTAAATAAAAAATATCTGTGGTTATTTTGCTTGCTGGAAGTGAAATGTAATAGATAATGTACTTTTTTAGTACACAAAGTAAATTCTTCTGGTGTCTAAAAGAGTACAAGTTTTGTTTTGTTTTTTGCCTTGGTGCCAAAGTGTAGCACTGGTTGTTGTAGTTGTAGTAGTAGTAGTAGTAGTAGTAGTAGTAGTAGTAGTAGTAGTAAAAAGTGAAGCTGCTGTAATATGCAATAAAGGAGATTCCAATTTTCATATTCCAGGTTTTGTGACCTTTCAGCTCCTGTTTGTGTTAAAAATGTTAGCTTGACGTCTGTCACACTGTGCCATAAAGAAACCTTGAGTGATGTGTGCTTCTGCTGAAGTTACCTTGAACAGCAGCTGAATTTTTTAAGACAGATTTGTGAGCTCAAACTCCCAGGTGCAAATGATTTGAGTCCAAGTTTAAATCAGCCATGTGGTAGTATGGAAGTTATTCCCCTTTTTGGGTTTGATGAGAAAGCAACCACTGAACTTTGAATTATACAAAAGCTATCAATTATTCATAGGCCCAAGTTTAAAATAATAAACACATTTTATTAACAAATTTTTACCTATGTAAAAAAGTCATTGTATTTAACAACCAAATCCATCCAATACATTCAAACATTACTCATCTAATATTATTAGTAATATTCTGTCTTATAAATATCTCAACAAAATACAAACAAAGTAATCATACATCCACAAGGTGACGCAGTTGTAGGCTACATGTAGGCTAAATTAATCCTGGGACATCACTTCTGTGGCAGGACACTGGGCTTCACACAGGTACAGCCCACAGACACCACCTCCGTCCCCAGTTTGAAGTCGTACCCCTTCCTGAGGCCATATCCCCTCCTGGGCTTCTTTTCTCTGTGGGGTTTCTGCCTGCCCTTCGGGACTCTGCAGGTGAGTGGGGCAATGCATTAGCAATGGAACGCTAGCCTGCATTTTTCTTTGTAAGATATAACAAAATTGAATAATGTAATATAATCATAGCCGTAGTCTGCTTGGTCATACTGTACTCTAAAGCTACAGCGTTAGTCTGGCCTCCTACCTGTAGAGGACCAGGACCTGGTAGTAGATGGGTTTAGCCTCCAGAGAGAGGTCCTCTGTGCCCCACTGAGGGTTTTTACAGCCGGTCGTCAGGCACTGGGCGTGGGACAGACACTTGGGCACTCGGTTCTCCACACACTGCTCTCTGGAGAGGACACACAGGGTAGGTACATGTGTGAGGATGGCTTGGTAATAAATACCCAAAGTTTAAACCAGGTTTATTATGGTCTGTGTTGCATCATTTTAAATTAACCTTGGTTTAGTAGTTTAAGCCTTCTTTATTCAGTGTGTTTATGGTAAAAGGAACTGAAATAAGTGTAAGTATAAACAACTTCTAAGCATTATGAAGAATGAAACTCACTAACTGCTGATGGGGTAAAACAACTTCCTGTTAGCTACACTAGCTTGTCACAGGTTTGGCGTGTTGCTACGTCAAACTTTGACTTTCATTTTGAGACCACAGTGTATAATTTACCTCTGAAATGATTCATATTTGTCTAGAAATGTGTCTAGAATTTCTAGTGACTCAATTTTCTCACTAGACAGTCCAAACTGTATTAGACCTCATTTCTATGTACATATAATGCTAGCAAATACTGTTAGCTTACCTAAGATTGTACAGACGAATAGACTATATGTAGATCTTAAAGCCAGAGTTACAATAATCTGATAAGTTTCATTTATTGTGACAACATACATAACATATATTTGTATACATTATTCAGCATCTACATGACTTTATTTTTTGTCAGAGTTTATTACAGAGGTCGACTCTCAGCTGAAAAAAACATTGCCATGGCTTACTGGCCATAGTGAGATATTTTATGGTCACAAGAGCAGTATGTTTTATGTTATATAATGTAATCTATAATGCTCTCAATATAGTTTTATGCTAGGAAACAAACGGCATTTGTTATTGCAATGAATCTTATGCATTCCAATGAACTGTATTTTTATGCACCCAATTTCATAAAAAAGAATCTCAGTGACTCTTGATGTACTGCTACACAGAGTCTGTGTGCCAACCGTGGGAAACAACAGTTTGAGAACCACTCTACTACACTTATTCAGGTAAAACTGATTGTGCCGTGGTATAGCTCGCTTGGTAGAGCTGCGGCGCATACACAAGGCAACTACAGCCTGCCTCGGCTTTGAGGGTTCGCTTGGCTCAATGTCTCTCCCTGTCTTTCCTACTACTCCTACTGTCCTATCAATAAGAACTAAAATGAACAAAAATATCTTTAAAAAAAAGAAAGAAAAAGGAACAGGGTGAGCCCTATGTTCCCACATTTCTGAGATTTATTTTTATTAGGCCCTATGTTCTCACATTTCTAAATTTTTTTTAATTAGGCCATATGTTCCCACATTTCTGATTATATATATATATATATATATATATATATATATATATATATATATATATATATATATATATATATATATATATAATTAGGCACTATATTCTGACATTTCTAAGATTTGTTTTAAATTAGGCCATATGTTCCCACATTTCTGATTTTTTTTTTTTTTTTTTTTCAAAATTTTTTTCTTCCAAAATTAGTGCCTATGTTTTTTATGTTTTGTTTTTGTTTTCTAAGATTTAGGGTTAAATTTTGGGGTTACGGTAGGGAATGGTAAATGTAAATCTTACTGAGGGTTAGTTGAGGGGTTACTGTGGAATCACAGAGCTGTGGGAACAGAGACACACTCCCAAAGGAACTTTATAGTACCATAATATTAACATGGGCCTACTATTTTGCTAAATATATCTCACAGAGACAGGTCAAAGTTTAACTCCTCCAGAGTTTGTTTGTCACCAAGAAGTTTATGATTCTGATGCAGCTCTATTAAAGATAATCAGAGGTTTAAAGAAAAACAAAATGCAGTTTCAGTCCTAAAGCATGTTGATGCTGTCCTGGGTTAAGTCTCACCTATAAACCCATGGTGACACAGACATGTTGGCAGTGCTGGAGCTGGATGAAGTGGTGATCCCTGGCTTCACAGAAGAATCCAGGACGAGCTTCACCGTGCAGCCTCTCCCACGGCTGCCTTTAGTCAACATGGTCTGGGGTTTTCTGGAGCTGAGAGGAGCCACCAGAGCCAGCACCAACACTACTCGCACGGACTAGAGGTAAACACAGAGCAGGAAATAAGAGATCCAAGAACTTCGTAAACTCATTAAATCTGATTTTGGCTTTGTGAGTTCTAGGAATCATTTTTATACATTTACTTTACATGATAAGCCCTGCGCTTTGAAGATGGTAAACAGCTGTCACCTTCCGGCTGTGACCATAGCAGATGATCGATAGTTAGCAATAAAATCCCTGCTGTTTTTCTAATACAAACAAATCACACACATAAAAAAACTCTATGTGTTTCTGTCTGTGTGGGAGCTAGAGTAAACTTACAGCTAAATAAAGTTACTTGGACTGGACTTGTTTGCATTCTTTGTGGGACCACAGGCATCAAGCTGTTTCTTGCACATTAAAGACTGTAAATGATCCTGCTGTGGTTACAGTATTTGATATTGTTAATGAATATGCATTGTCCCATAAAAAATAAATAAATAAATAAATAAATAAATAAATAATAATAATAATAATAATAATAATAATAATAATAATAATAATAATAATGCATACATACATACATACATTTAAAATAAAATAAAATTAAATTATAGATTAAATTATAAGTTAAATTAAATTTATATAATTTTATTTTTAGGCAAATTAAACTGAACAGATGCAATTTTTGTCAAACACCAAAAATTTATTTTTTAGAAAAGCCATTAACATTCTCCAACCTTTCCCACCAAGGACCACCTAAATATTTGGCTTTACAAGTACCATATAAATGGGCTAAATTAAGACTAAACCAGGTCTAAACCTGGACTAAATCCGGTCTATCTCAGGACAAAACCAGATCTAAACTAGGACTACCAGAGAACTAAACCAAGGTTAAACAAATACTAAAGGACCATACCTGGTATAAACCAAGACAAAACTAGGACTACCACAGGAGTAAACTTGAGTAAACACAGACTAAACCAGGACTAAAGCAGGACTACCACAGGTCTAGAATGTGACTAAACCAGGTCTAAACTAGGACTACCTCAGGACTAAACCAAGACTTAACAAAGACTAAAGTAGGACCATACCAGGACTAAACCAGGACTACCACAGGACTAAACCAGACTAAGCAAAGACTAAACCAGGACTAAACCAGGTATAATCCATGGCTTAACCAGGTATAAACCAGGACAAATCTAAGCTTAAACTAGGACTAAAACAGGAAAAATGTCTCAAAATTAAACTAACCCAGGACATGAACTTCAAAAGACTCCAGAAGAAGCCTATGTACCACAGTTTGAGGAGTGTCTAAACATCTAAATTTTAAATTCCTGCATTCCTGTGACCATATTTTTTAAACTTTGAAATATGAAAAACATGTGCCTGTTGCACCTGACTGCTGCACACACAAACGGGACCATTACATCTCTGCTCTGTCCATATAAAAGTGTAATTTTACTAATAATTAAAATGACAAATTTTACTATACAGCAGGCTGGTGCAGTGAGTCTACATACACTGGCTTTTTGCACAATAATAAAAGCTGCGCACACTCACCAGAAGCATTCCTGCGCGGTCCAGCTGCAGATCCAGACTTCTGCCTCTCTGTGTTGTCTCATGTGTTCAGTGTTTATATGCTGCTGACGGAGAGAGTGTCAGAGAGACGTGTGGCACACTTCCGCTCTGACTCTCTGTGCTCTCTACACACACTTTTCTCTCAATCTTTTTACATATGTTACTTATTTGTTCTGTTTCTCAAAGCCTTTCAACATACATTTTTATATGCAGTGTGACTATATGAAGTAAGGAAGTGTACCGTACTTGCCCTCATTTGACTCACACAGCTGGAGACTCTGGTTAACACCTGTGTAGATGTTATCGCCAAGTATTTGATGTGTGAGAACAATGAACTGTTGGAGAAAGTTGGTGTGTATTTGACTAAAAAGTAGATAAAAGCAGCATCCATACAAAATAATTTAAGTATGATCCTACTTGAAGTGATGACTCTAGAAGCTGAGTCACAAACCTTTGTAAAGCCACTGTAAATGTAGGCCAGGAAGTGCTGACTATAGTTCTTGTAATAAGGTAGTCTTCTGTAAAGAAAAAAAGAAAAAAAAGAAAAAAAAGTGGTGATAAGATCATTCGGAGGTGAGCTGTGACCATAGGCTGCAGCTCACTGTGGAACCACTCTGATCCGAGACTGTGATAGTGAAGGCAGAGAGTCAGAGAGGTGTGTGGGAATCTGTGTGGAGGATGATCGTATGAAGCACACGCTCTCCAGCGGTGAACCTACAGAATGAGTGGGTCTAAAATATTTTATCACATCAGCATCCTCCTCCATCGTTTTAGTTTATGTATGCAGAATATTTTTTATGATTTCTGCAATGCTCACACCAACACTCTATAGAATGTGTGGGGAGCTGATGACCTGAACTGAGCGGTGGAAGGAACACAAGATCTCCCCAATTCCACTGACAAGCTTTAGTTAGGGAAGCAGAGACTGAGGATTTGGTAAATAGTTCATCACAGAAGATGAAGTCACTGACATAAAAAAAAAAACAGGCTCCAGGGGAGGAAAAGGTCCACCCTGAGAACCTTGGGTTTCTGAGATCCTCAGGCCTCTGGACGTTGTGGGGCTGCCCTGGCAAAAGGCTGTGACACACCGGGGCGATCATCGGCCGTTGGGCGTGGTCGGATGGTTTGCCGCGGTCGGTGACGTGAGTCTGTTTGGTGGGTTCCACACCATCGGAGTAGTGGGACACAGTTGGTGCTGAATGAGTGCTTTGACTGGCTGTCCCATTCACAATTTGTCAAATATCTTGCATTTAACATCAAAATATAACTTTCTGTTTTTCATTATGTTCCCCACATCTGTGATGCTAATCTGCTGCAGTTAGTTTACTTTAGCTTTAGCCTTGTGCAGATAAAAATATAATCCTCCTCTGAGGCAAACAGCTGCAATAATCCAGTCTGTTTTATTCATAACTGTGATCAGACCAGTTTAATTAAGTACTCATGATTATTATTCACTCATAAATACTTGAGTTAATGAGTGTAGTAATGAGTAATGAGTTTTATTTAACAGAGTTTAAGAAACCGCTGAGTTTAGTGACTACTGCCACCTGTTGCTTGTGTTATTATGAGAGTTATTAAGAGTTATAAGAGTTATTAAGTTATTATTAAGAGTTATTATGTTTTGCACATGCGCACTGCTCAATCCTGGGTCTGTATCGCTTTGGTGTGTCTGTAGCTACTTTCAGTGGAAACAAGGGAAGACGTGAGGAGACAAACCAGTCGCCCTGCCTCCGCTGACAGTGGCCAGGCCTTGGGTTGGTGTGTTCCAGGCTTAACACACTCTGGCAGTAAGGGACCACCACCTCTTGGTTCAGTTTATGCATGACTGGAGAACTGAGCCAGTCATTCTGGCTTTAACTGGTTGTGGATAATCAAGGAGTAAGAAGATGGGGGGAAACTATACTTTTGAGTACTTTGGACCATCTCCTGCGGTCAGCTTTTGAACAGCCAAGAAAAGCTGGCACCACTGAGCTGCAGCAGCTCCTTCCTTCCAATTTAAATAATTTTAATAAAATAAAATGTAGTAGCTACTCCATTGTTATGGATGAGAAGTGGGGTTGGGAATGCTAAGTTACATTGTAACATGAGCCAGGACTGCAAGAGTAAAATCAAGTCATCTCAGCTCTCCATATTAGATCTCATCACTGTATCTGAATGGGCTGTGTGAAACAGGCCCATTGTTCATCTCGAAAACCTCAACTTTCATACAGCAGCCCTCAGACACATTCTGTCTCAGAACCACATCATTCATGTACAGAAGGTTTTGAAAAGTGCATTGTCAGCAGATCTCCTGATGAATCACTGCAGAGATGATACGTGTACTGGTTACAGTGGCTGCTGTGGTGAAGACACAAATGACAAAGTAATTTTGGAGTCAGTCTTGAACACAAACTCTCCAGATGAGCTGTGGAGCTTCAACTGGTCCAGCAACATGTGCTTCTCTCATCACACTGCTGCATCTCTGAAGAGTCCTCCACAGTTGAATAAAACAGTATAAGTATAACATAACATTAGTTTATTACCTTTTGATTTTTCCCATTGGGGTACTAAAGCCTATCCATGCAACTGTGGCCCTTAGGCCCTGGAGAGTGGTCAGTTAGAAACATACACAGACAGACAACCATTCACTCTCAGGAGTCACCAAGTTTTCAACGTTTATATTCTTATTTTGTGGACTTTAGAAATAAAAAGTTTACATTTCACTTTTTCTTTTTTTTTTCTTTTTGGTTAGTGTTATTCTTTATTATATAAGGGTAGTGAACGCTGGTTGGTGGGCCACCTGTAAATTTTTGCTTAGGTCATGGAAGAGACAAGGGTCCATGAAACCAGTTGTTCTGAGCCCTCAGAAAGGCAGTGCCGGAGAATACAGGATTAGTCAAACAGGCATGAAAGAAACGAAACACAACTCCAGATATGTTTTTGATGAGGGAACAACATTATAACATAGTAGAAAGCTCAGAAAAGTCCATTTGGCAGTATATATCCATCCCCTTTAATGCAATGTAATGTTTGTCTGGTGCTTTTTGCGGAATGAAAAAGATATGCTTGATATGAAATATACATTTCACTATATTTGTCCTCCACCTCTGTGTCAGAAGCAGACCACAGAGATGACCAGAGCTGCAGTGTCCACAGATCTCTATTCCTATTTATCCTATTCATTTTCTTCTCATCAGTTCAATGAACAACAAAGTCATTGGTTTGAAGTGCTTAAGTTATTGCTCATACTACACCACATGTGAAACCAAATCCTTAACTACAAGTCCACTGATGACTGTACTTAGATTGCCTTGAAGTGGTTAACAAATGAAAACAGCATGTTCTTCTTCTCCTTTCTTGTGTTTTAAAAGACGACTACTTCCTGTGCTGCAGCTGAATTGACTCACACATTCTTTAGTCCGCACGCCATCTCACTCTCGACATGCCTCCCATCAACACTTCATTACTGCTAATCAAATGCACTCAAAACAAGTGCATCTGAACTATTTTCACTTATGTCTTTTCAGCCATCCCAGCGGGTGTACAGTGAAATATGCAATAAGAGATTCTTTAAATGCTTTCCAAAGTGGAGATTCCTAAAAACCACAGACACAGCAGAGACTTGTGAACGGCACAAAAAGGGGCTTTTAATTTCCGGACTAATGCCTGAGGCCTGACTGGGCTAGTCTGGTTGTTTTGGTGCGTACAGACCTGTAACTTCTACCTGAGCAGGTGATGAGCAGAGTGGTGCTGGTCATGCAGGATGTCGTGCACTCTCCTCAGACAGGAGGTGGTGTAGATGGTGCTGATCTCAGGAAGATTCGTCCTGATGATTATCTCCGCTGTTTTAAACACCCGCTGCAGTGTCTGCTATAAACCTTAGTGCAGCTAGAAAACTACACTAAAAATCCACAAGTTAATACACTGCTAATGGGACAGTTATAGAAGTTTACCGTTAGCACTCTTCACAAGTTAACTTTGTATTATCTCACCACTTCACACACATTAATTACTAAATGTGTCACCACACTGGTGGTTGAAAAACCTCTAGAAAGGGTGATACTGAATCAGACCTGAGTGGACCAACCCTTGGACTTCAAGGCTGGACAAATGATTGATGAGAAGTGGTGAAGACATGGCCATAGACAGATCATAGCATGCCCAACACTGATTTCTGCTGATGAATATATTTCTTATTCTACTTGATCTACTTGATACAATATTACATAGTATATGACTTAAGGTTAACTGATTGTTCTTTAAAAATAATTCTTTAAAAACAGGTAATGTGTCAAACATCTAAAACTGTTTAATATACAGTTTTTGTAAAATAATGTTATGCAATCAAAATGCTTAAAATATCCCTCAAGAGCAAGTTCTTGCATCAAAATTGGTAAACTGCAACTATAATTTCGTGTGCACATTGACTCTTTTCACTCAGCAGGTAAAACCTCTCAGTCCTGCTCTCAGTAACTGCAGTTCTCACTGATTTAGTGAAGCAAGCATTTGGGTTCAGACTTTACAGAAATCAGTGTACAGGGAGACTGTGGATATTTTCACAATCTAAAAACAGTTTTTATAATGGAACAGTAAAAATACAGAAACATATTTTAACCTAAATTTAGAATGAATGTGCATTCTAATGATTTACATATTGTATTGTATGGTATTTTACAACAAGTCTTTGGTTACTGCGATGTGCTGTGAACATACAGTGGTGTATTCTGTCAGTTACAGTAACAGGAAAATGAGCTGTCTCTGCCAACACCCATTTCCCTTTGATTCTTGAGTGAAAACAGAAAGTCAAGAAGTCATTTTCTTCTAATCAAAGAGGTGTCCCTGACATCATTGTAAGATTCTTGGCAATGGGCCTTCTGGTATTCTAATCAGAAGATAGATAGATAAATAGATAAATAGATAGATAGATAGATAGATAGATAGATAGATAGATAGATAGATAGATAGATACTTTACTGATCCCGAAGGAAATTATGTAGCAGTCTGTTGCTCCCATACACATATCACACAAGAAGATACACATCTGCACATTCGATAAAAATTAAAAGATAATTTAAAAATAAACAATTAATAAGTTAACAAAGTGCATCACCAAAGGTACAAATATACTAAAAACACTGAAATACCCATTTCAGTGTACCCCCCCTCCTTCCCTGCAGCATTGTACAGTTTTATTGCACAGGGAACAAAAGACTTCCTGAATCTCTCAGTGGAGCAGGGCAGTGAGAGAAGTCTGTTACTGACAGAGATTTTCTGGTCAGAAAAGACCGAGTACAGGGGGTGGCCGGTGTTCTCCAGGGCATCTCCAAGATGCAGGTTAAATCGGGTAATACTATCTCTGTCAGCAATAGGTGAGCCAGAGGGGGCTGCTGTCACCAACCCTGTTAAACCTGTACATGGATGAGCTGTCCAATCAACTAAACTACTGTAAAACCAGATGTGTGATAGGTAACAATCTGGTGAATCATTTCATGTATGCTGCTTATTTGGCCATTCTTTCTCTTAGCAACTGAACGTATGCTCTGACTATAGACTGAAGTATGGGGACAAAGAACTCTGTTTCCCAGACTTCTATTTGTCTGTTAAGTTAAATGTCTAGCAAAACTAAATATCTAAGTCAATTCATCACAGATCAGCTCTGTGATGATGATGATGATGATGATGATGATATTGGCAGTGTCGCATTCTGTACACTTAAGCTAACATTCTGGCTAGGAATTTCACATTTCACATGTGTTCAGACAATGTAAAAATCAGCCTTTTCGGAACTTACTGTACACCTCTGTATACTGCTCCACTGTGGTGTAAATAAAAGAGAGCTAGTATACAGAAGCTTAAAGTTGCTTACAATGATGCCTTAAGGACACTGCTGTAGAAGCCCAGGTCCAGCAGTGCCAGTCCTCTGTTTTCTAATGCTCATGTCAGTACCTTTCAGGCACTCTGGAAACTCTGTGAAAACACTGCTATATGTGTCTTTTATTTAAAAAATCTTTTTCATATTGTTTTATGTTGTGTGTTGAATTTGTCAATAAAGATGATGATGATGATGATGATGATGACAATGATGATGATAATCAGACCCTGAGTGCTCACAAATGTTAGATTTTCAAAGCTACGTTCAGGTCTATATTATTAAACAGATAGAGACAGACATTTTGACCACAATCCCTTTCCATGTGTGAACAAGACTACCATATTTTCCAGACTATAAGCCGCTACATTTTTCCCACGCTTTGAACCATTGGCTTATACAAAGATGCGGCTTTTCTATGAATTTTTCTTCAGCTGCCAGGGGGCACTCTAGCAGGAAGTGCAAAAACGAGACAGACAGGGGAAGTCAGTGCAAAGAAGAATTTAGCACATGCAACACAACACGCATGACAGAGAATTATTTTCACACCCTCACTCCCTCATTATGGAAAGCACACAAAATAGTTGATGCAGCTTTTAAGTTGAAGGCCATTGATCTGGCTATCCAGGAAGGAAACAGAGCTGCTGCACGTAAGTACAAAATCTTTCTGTGTATCCAGTAAATATCTAATTTCTCAACCTGGATATCGGCGGCTTATATATGTAAATTTAAAAAAAAAATTTAACTTACTGGGTGCAACTTATATTCAGGTGCACTCTAGTCCAGAAAATACGGTATTATACTGAGAGAGCTGTGTGTCTCTGTGTGAGAGCTGTGTCTCTGTGTGAGAGCTGTGTGTCTCTGTGTGAGAGTTGTGTGTCTCTGTGTGAGAGCTGTGTGTCTCTGTGTGAGAGTTGTGTGTCTGTGTGAGAGCTGTGTGTTTCTGTGTGAGAGCTGTGTGTCTCTGTGTGAGAGCTGTGTGTCTCTGTGTGAGAGCTGTGTGTCTCTGTGTGAGAGCTGTGTGTCTCTGTGTGAGAGCTGTGT
Source organism: Bostrychus sinensis (assembly GCA_020698575.1). Lineage (NCBI taxonomy): Eukaryota > Metazoa > Chordata > Actinopteri > Gobiiformes > Eleotridae > Bostrychus > Bostrychus sinensis. The sequence continues at coordinate 6,308,714 of CM036257.1, read as the reverse complement.
GTCTCTGTATGAGAGCTGTGTGTCTCTGTGTGAGAGCTGTGTGTCTCTGTGTGAGAGCTGTGTGTCTCTGTGTGAGAGCTGTGTGTCTCTGTGTGAGAGCTGTGTGTCTCTGTGTGAGAGCTGTGTGTCTCTGTGTGAGAGCTGTGTGTCTCCGTGGGAGAGCTGTGTGTCTCCGTGTGAGAGTTGTGTCTCCGTGTGAGAGCTGTGTGTCTCTGTGTGAGAGCTGTGTGTCTCTGTATGAGAGCTGTGTGTCTCTGTGTGAGAGCTGTGTGTCTCTGTGTGAGAGCTGTGTGTCTCTGTGTGAGAGCTGTGTGTCTCTGTGTGAGAGCTGTGTGTCTCCGTGTGAGAGCTGTGTGTCTCCGTGTGAGAGCTGTGTCTCCGTGTGAGAGCTGTGTGTCTGTGTGAGAGCTGTGTGTCTCTGTGTGAGAGCTGTGTGTCTCTGTATGAGAGCTGTGTGTCTCTGTGTGAGAGCTGTGTGTCTGTGTGAGAGCTGTGTGTCTCTGTGTGAGAGCTGTGTGTCTCTGTATGAGAGCTGTGTGTCTCTGTGTGAGAGCTGTGTGTCTCTGTGTGAGAGCTGTGTGTCTCCGTGTGAGAGCTGTGTGTCTTGTCTTACATCTCCTTGAATAATGCTGTATCATAAAGTAACAATAGCCTAATATTACTTGCGAACCACTCGCTAATGTTCTCTACCCAGGCACTGACATCACACACATGTAGTGGTTGCCCTTTGCAAACACTAATTTTCACTATAAAAACCTATTGCGGTCTGTGCTAAGCTTGCTTTGCTAAAATGCGTGCACAGTCTGTGTTATTGTCCTGTTACAGATGTGCTGTGACCCTGATATTCTCTGCTAATATGGTAAAATAAATACTAAAAGTGAAGATATGTGGGGCCTGTTGCTGAATGACTCAGATGTGGGCGTTGTGAAAGTCTGCTGTCTCAGATTACTGCTCCATCACTGGGTTAAGGTTTACTGTTACAGCCTCACTACTCCACTCAGGCTCCTCTGTGTCTGATTGGAGCTAAGGTGTAGGCGGGAGGATGCTAACGGGCCAAGATTTACACAATAACTAAATTTGTTACGTCGCTCCTGTTAAGTGACAAAAGTGTCCTCCAAAACATCATAAAAAATGCACAGGTTCATTTTTAAAAAATAAATCTTTAATGAATTGTAATGTGAACCACCATACAAAAAAAAAAAAAAAAAAGAAAGAAATCTTATTTCAACAAAAACTCAGAATTGAACTAAAGTTTGTTGCCACAGTTAAGTGACAAAAGTGTCCTTGTCAACAAAACAACATTAAAAATGTGTTTTTTTGTGTAAATCTTTTAATCAACTTTTTAATCAACTTTTTAATCAACGTGCCCTGATCATAAATATCAAATATTTAATTATCTTGAGAAGTCTAATTATTTTTAAGCCAGTGTATGTAATAGCATCTCAATTTTTTTGTAAAAAAAATATTTTTTTTAAATATTCTCAAGACAACTTGGATGTTTTCTAGGGGGCATTATTACAGCCTTCGGTATCTAAAAGATTACCAACAAGATTGATTTAGATAAATATGGCTTTTTTTTAGTAGCAACAAAAATGTACAACCAGTTTTAATGAATTTTAATTGGACTTAGTTTTTAGAGTCTACATTGCACAGAAAAAAATTATCATTGAAAATCAGTCTTTGGCAGACCCAAGGCTGTAATAAACCCATCAAAAAATTCACTTTGCATTGAGAATATAAAAAAAGAAATATTGAAATTCTGAATATATATATATATACACACACACACACACACACACGACATGTTTTCATGCACACATTCACTCATTCACACAGCACTGGTTTATTGTGTACTGGACTGTGCTTTGCAGCTCCTTTTTTTTTTTTTTTTTTTTTTTTCTCTGCCTGGCTGTGGACAACTAGTTGGATTGCAAACCATAGTAGGGAAACTACTGGCCAGCTGAGCTAGCTACCGGTGATCAGTGGAGCTAACAGCATAGCAATATATATAGCATATATAGCAAAGAAAATGCCGGAATGTGTGACAATGTGCTGGTGTGGTAAATCACGCCATGAGGCTGAAATCAAGTGCTCTAATTGTCAAAGGCACATGAATGCCTTGGGCTCTCCATAATGTAAATAAGTAGCCTGATAAACCAGGAACCAGGACTGTACATATGCAAACTCTGCACCCAAAAGATATCCAAAAAAGACGTTAACACCCTGAAGAGGCAACATCCAAACAACATATGTTTTGAATACGATTATGCCACTTATGATGCAGTTTCCCACAACTCGTGTAATAAGTCCACAACCGAGCTTATTGAGAAGATTGATCAAAGAGTGTCTGCCTTAGAAGTCAAGCTTCTATCTAGTGTTGTGGATATTTCAACTGATGTTCAAACTAAAATTAAGTCATTTGCTGACGCTGTGGGCAGGGGAAGAGTGGTACCCCTGTCTCAACAGTCAGCAACACCGCGCACAACAAATGCACTGTACCGGGCAGATCCATTATGCTCAGTATTAGTGACTCGCATATTTGACCCCAAGAGATTTGCTGTACCAACTGAAATCAAGCAATTAATCAGTGAGAGCCGCCCTGATGCGGCCCCTTTGATTTCTTACGCCAGAATGTTAAATTCAGGAAAGCTACTTGTTGAATTAAAAGATGGGTCACACAGAGATATGTTGCTTACAGGTTGGGATTCCCAGCTGTTTGGAGATAATGCAGTTTTCCTTCCAATGAGTGGTCGCCCTAACCAGCGCCAACAGAACTGGGTTGTCTTATCGCGTCTCGCCCGGATCCGGTTGAGCTTGAAAATGAGCTCAAGGTGGAATATCCCTCGGCAAATCAGCTGACTAAGTTTCCTCCATGAGAGCAAAGTCAATATGTGTCATTTAAGTTCAGCTTAGCTGACCAAGGTGAATAGTCCAGAGCTCTTCAGTACGGGTTCCACTATGTTTTTTGTTTTCATCGGGTTCAGCCCCTTGCGCCCCATCCCACGCGTTGTTTCAATTGTCATCAATTTGATCATGTCACAAGTGTTTGTCGCCCTCTCTTATTGATCTAGCATTAACTGATACTCCTGAAATATTCTCTGGTTTGACTGTCTCTGCCCCTGTTGGAACCTCTGATCATGGTGTTATTAATATTACATTGTCACAAGTTGAGCCTTGAAGTACAATTGTCAACAAACAGACCAAATGAATCGGCTTATTTTAATAGTAAATATATTTCTGACTGGACAGCAGTTCGTCAAGCAGTCAGAGATCACGATTGGTCTGCTGTGTACTCGAGTGTTGACGTTGAGCCTGCATCAGAACATTTTTATGTCGCAGTCACTTCAATACTATCTTGTTTTGTTTCTAACCAACATCATCATGTTTCAAAACCAGAAAGACAGCATTTACCTTTTATTACACCAGAATGTACGCGTCTAAAGTTTCTTAAACATGCATGCTGGTCAAACTTTAAGACATCAAAAAATGACCATGATTTAAATGCTTTTAGACATGCCAGAAATGCACTGCGTGCTGAGATAAGTCATATTAAACATCTGTATTTTACTCAGCAAGCTCAGAAACTGGCCTCAAATTATTCACCAAGACATTACTGGGGCCTGCTGTCTGATCTATATACATTTTCTAACTCTGGTGATAAAATACCTGATTTGATTCATGACGGACAAATATTTGTAAATGATGATGTGTGACATCTTTAATCACCTGTACACTAGTAAAGGCCATGTTGGAGGGCAAAACTTGGATTATTTTTACCCCAGACTCCGTATGGCTTATTAACTGATGTGGATGTGTCTCCAGATAATGTATACAGTAAACTCAACAAACTGGATGTGACTTGATGTGTGCCTGATGGCATATCAAATTTATTTCTTAAAAATTGTGCAGCTGAGCTCACACCTGTGCTAACTTATCTATTTAGATTGTCTTTCAGCACATCAAAATTACCTCAAATCTGGAAAACAGCCTATGTGACACTGGTTTATAAGCGTAAGTGAGATCGATCAAGCCCCTGCAGTTATCGGCCAATATCACTGACCTCTTGTATTGGAAAATTTTTTGAGAGTATCGTAAATGACAAACATTGACAGACATTTTTGCTGGAAAATTCCTTAATATCTACACATCATTTTGGTTTTTTAACCTAAACATTCTACATTGGACCAATTAGCACAGAATTATCATAATTGGTAAAAAGCTGTAGAACAAAAGAAAACTTGTGTGGCAGCATTTCTGGATCTAAGTGATGCATTTACAGCAGTACCACATGAGGCCATTCTCCAAAAACTCCCTGCTTTTGGTGTCCGTGGAAAAATGTTGGCTTGGATAAGAAATTATTTAAGCAATCGTCTTCAACAAACCAGAATTGGTCAATCTTTTTCCTGGTCTTTACCAATGCGATCCGGGGTACCCCAAGGCAGTGTTATTGCCCCAACTTTGTTTCTATTGTTTATAAATGACCTCCTGACTGTGTTAGATTGTGTATCCGCAGTGTTACAGTTACTCCAGCAGCATATGCAGATGATACATTAATTACTGTCTCCTGTGCATACCCAGCTTGAGCTATTGCTGGCTTGAACTATGCATTAGCCATTGCAAGTGACTGAGCTAATAACTGGGGAATGAGGTTTAATGCCTCCAAGACTGTGTGTTTGTGCTTTACAAAGTCATCTGTTAGTTCTCTGAACAATCAGGTTATCTTTCAAGGTCATGCAATTTCTTTTTCAAATGAAGTAAAACATCTTGGTGTGCTATTTACAAGTGACTTAAAACTTAAGCGCCACATTGAAGAGGTATGCAAAATGGCTCGAAAGGAAATCTTTGTTTTGAGATTGCTTAAAATGAAGCTGCCACTGAGAAACAATGCGCTACTCTTACACATATACAAGGCCTATATCAGATCTCGATTGTGTTGTATGTAATCGAACTATGGGGGAGTGTAAGGAGTATTTAAAAACTAAATTTGGAGATAATTGTTTTGTGCATTTTCCACATTCATATGGATTATAATTTTTTATTGTTGTTGCTGTTTGTTCCAACAGTCATAGGATCATGGAACTTTTAATTGTGCAAATAAAGATAAAAAAAAAATCAACCTCACTGTAAACAGGTGTCTTCAGTCCTTATGGTTTATTTCTTTTATTTAAAAAAAAAAAAAAAAAAAAAAAAAAAAAAAAAAAAAGTTTTTTATAGTATATGGTGTGTTGCATCTGACTCTCTGCCGAGACTCTTTTCCTTTGATTCCTGTGTGAAACTGAAACAGAAGTCATTTCCACGTAATCAGATGCTGAATGCTCACAAATGTTACATTTTTGCAGCATCGTTTAAGTTTCTATATTTAAAGAGAAAGCATTTTGGCCAAAGGCCCTTTCCATGTGCAAAAAAAGACTACTGCATTGGCAAACAAAGTGATTTTAGTGAAACTGTGTGGCTCTGTGTGAGAGCTCTGTGAAGAGTTTTGAGAAAAAATTAGCAAACTGTGTGAAATGATGAGAAATGTTCTAAATGATTTGCAAACAGACAGTCCTGTTGAAATATAGTTTGAAAAGGAAGCTCAAATAGAACCAGGTTTCAGTAAATGAGCTAAAGCAATTGAGAAAAACTGTAATTTCTCCAATACGAACTCAAATGTACTGCTGCTTCCATCTTAGACCACTAGATGGCAATGTTGATCATGAAAAATAACACAATGGCAGGTCTCTTGTGAAAAAAAATCAAGCATTTTTTGTTATTCATTTTATAAGTTTATAAACATAAGAGATGAATATGAGCAACAGAATATTTTGTTTATTGTTTAATATTTTTCTTAAATAGAACTAAACATGACAATGAATAAGAGCTTTAATATTTTTAATTAGGGTATGGAACTCCAAACCCAAATGCCAAATACATGAAGTGTTTATTTACAAGCAGCAGCCAACAACATACTGCAGCCAATTGATAAAACAGAGTGGAAAATACATCTGTGTTCAAACAAATGAAATACTTTAGAAGATTTTTGTTTTTATTTTATTCAAATATTTATTTTTTTCCTCTTTTATTTATTCCCACATTTATTTATTGATTGATTTCTGTCACCAAAATTCAAATAAAGGGGGTGTGTAAGAAATAAGCAATGGAATCACTGTTCACTCCCCCAGATCAACCAATGACACTGTCAGGACACGCCCCCTTCATTTGCATTTTGGTGACAGAAATCAAGAAATAAATAAAAGTGGGAATAAATAAAAGAGGAAAAAAACAATTAAATAAAGCAAAAATAAATTAAAGCACAAATGAATAAACACAAATAAATACAGAAAAGGAATAATTATAGGCCTTTATTTATTTTAACCAAAACTAACAAAACAAAAAAATTTATATATGTTTTTTTATTTCAGCATTTCTCGTCCTTTCCAAAGAATTATTTGTCAAAGAGAACATTTACTTATGAATTCATTTATTGGTTGATTTGGCAGTTTTGGTCCTCCACAGTAGAACCATCCAAAAAATAAAGAGAGAAGACTTCATAAATTCAGTCTTTTCTGCTGCACCACGTTGTTCATTTCATTTGTAATCAGCACAATTTTTCAGCAAAATCCCTCACACTGAACACATTCCTGAGTTGTCCAGTCTGTGTGAAATACTTCTACTTTTTTACGTACAAGTACATTGAAAGTAAGTACTTTTATACTTTTACTTAAGTAGAAATTTTGCTTTGTTTTATCTGTACTTTAAGTAAAGAAATGGAGTACTTCCTCCACCACTGTCTGTTACAGAGCTCAGCAACAGACTGGAGCAGATGGTCAAGAACATGTAGCCCAGGTTATCTGTGAAGGTGGAAGAAGCTGGAGGTATGACTGCACACCAGACTCTTACTGTCACGTCTAAGTCTTGCAGATAAACACATCTGGCTTTCTGGGGGACTAATGTATTTTTCTTGTCTTCATGGAGTGCTGTATTACAGTAACTTTCTCTTCTGGACAGAAACAGCGTGAGACCATGTAGATGGTTGCTGAGCTTCTAAGTGTTCCCCACTCACTCATCTCAGAGGTGTTTCAGGTCAAGTTGCCAGACAAATGAAAAAGTGAACACAGCCAAATGTGGGCAGAGTGTGTTCACCCACAAAAGAAAACCAAACTCTTGCTGCCAACAAAGCCCTAAAGAGCACAATGCTCTCATCTCAGCAGCTTTTTACTGACTGACACCACAGAAGGATGCAAACTGATGCACTGCATCCCATCTGATAACAAACACAACTGATAGATTTGCACTATATATGACCAAATCCTGCAGAAAAAACACAAAAGGCCAGAGGAAAAACTAGGAAGTTTAAACCTGTGACCTGATTTGGGGGCACAGGTGAATTAGTCTGTTACAGAGCAGTTTAACAGGGAAGTGGCAGCCATAAGGTAAACACTGACCCAACAGAAAGAAGCTCACTTCAAGCAGACTGTCAGGGTTTTGGTGGAAATGCAATACCACATATTACACAACAGGTTCATGGAAGAGACAAAGTCTGTCCAACTTATGGTGGAAGACCACAGTGTTGCTCTCTTCAAATCACCAGCTAGGATGGATTCTGTGATTATGATTACCATTATTCAGTAAAATTCTACTAACAAAGTTCCAGCATTTGGTGTATAATTCCACAAACTGTATTTCAGTCCAGAAAAAGAGTTATAGCGAACCCACTCCTTCACCTTCTGCAGTAGATGTGACCTCATCATTCCTTGTAATATCTTGCTGCAAAAGAAGAAAACACTGTAAGTCTTTTATGTGTAATAGGCGTAGAGGAGCCCATTGGTTTTTAAATGACCTGGGAAACATTTTTACTCTTTCTAGGCCACTTTAGGAACTCTGCTCACAGGATCCCATAATGGGCACCAAACTCTGTCAAAACTGGGTAAAAGTCATCATCACTGTAAACTATGTGAAGACAGTGTGTCCTCTGGATTTACTGCTGGAGATGTCCTGGGACATGCCCTGGTTAACTGATGATGTGAGTATTGTAGATGCACATTGTTTTAAAAAAAGGACGCGCCTTGGTCCAAATATTGACATTAATAATATTCACATAGTTAATATAATCTTGTGGACCAGTGCACAAGTATGGCACCCAGCCTCACTGAAAAAAATTAATTAATTAAACAAAAGCAGACAGCTGCATAAAACTATACACACACAAAAAAAAGCAACAAAAACAAAAAACAAAAAAAACTAATGTACAAAAACAGCAGCTAAAGTAAAACAGCAGCAGCAGCATGATCTGCAGTGGTACCCTAACCAAGAAGGCTAACAGGAACCTACAGTGTACCACAACCCACAGCACTAAAATGAAAAGTTTCTGTTAGCTACAAACTTCTGCTGATTTAAAAAGGACATGTCCCTACCTGGACCAATAACATGAAGAATGGCACACAACCAGCAGAGGGGGCAGCAGCACAGAGGCTGCCATTCCTCTTCTTCTTCTGGTGTTTAAAAGCAGTTGGGAAGCAACTTTCAGGTGCAGTACCATCACCTTCTAGAATGAAATGTGGTCCAGGAAGGAACCAACAGTCCTCTTAAATCTTCAAAAATATACTCTGTGTGTGTTTAAGAAATCTAAATAATACCTTACCTCTGCTGAACCCTGCTCCTTAATGGAAAACTGAATATTGTTTTCTGTCATTATTGCCTGAAGTGCTTGTCTTTGTTGCTGGTACTTTGTGCAGTGAATTACAGCTTCTCCTCTGTCCCACAGTCCTCACAGTTTGCAGTTGGGTGCCTCCCTATTACCCTCAAAGTGCTGTTTAAGCCTGTGTGCCCTGATCTCTTTTGTGAAAAGATGTTTTCCTCTTTCTCATGTGTGCTGCTCCAGACCCTTGTCTCCCCTGTTTTTTGTTGATGGAAAGGTAAAACTGCCCCTTAGGATCTTCATCCAATTTTTTCTGCCAACTGTTCTTCATGCTCCTTTTTGTTATGCGTTTGATCTCAGCTTTGCTATATTTCACTGGAATGTCTATGGCTCCTTTCCATGCCCCCTCTTTTGTGTCCAGCAGCTCATTTCCTTCCACCCAGGGGCGTAACATCAGGCAGTGCAGCCAGTGCAACTGCACTAGGGCCCGGGAGGTTTAGGGGTCCATTAGAGTGGGCCCTTGTTCATCCATGGTCAAGTCTGTGGTTAAAATATTCACAATGTTTAGGAGCAGCACAAAACTCAGAGTTTTAACATAAATTCATTGTTAAATCCTGGAAAGTTCTTAAACTCATAACAAAAAAACAAAAAAAAGTTTGTTTTTCTTAAGATAAATACACAAATTGTAATAAAAAAAACAAATATAGTGTCACAAAATTGCCCCTAAATATTAAGTAATAAGCACCAGTTTTTTTGTGTCAAATCCCAGTAAAACAGCAACATTTTATAAACTAGAAGCACTCGGACAGCACAGACCTCCGCCAAGCCATAGGTCACTCACCTGAGAACAACTCCTAAAGGCCTGGATCTAGCTCAGTAAGTATTAAAGATCCATCAAATCTGTGAAGACACTACTCAAAGAGAAAAACCTCACCTTTCATTTGGTGTTATTTGCAAGTGTGTCGCTACATTTGTTGCTGTGAAATATCCAGTTTCATGTACCCCCTACATCTAGAACCTTCTGTATCACCAGAACCAGAATATCAACATGATCCGGGTCAAACTATCTCAGATTATAACATCTACCATAATGTCATCTCGTAATTATTATTTGCCAATGATTCTGGGCAGTATTTGTTGAGTTAGAAGCTGTAATTAAACAAAACAAAATTAGCCCCATCTCTCAATAGTAAAGAATCCTTTTAAAAAATCCTGGATCCAGATGGTGATCTGGATCTCCCCCAAAATATAATCAATTGTTCCCTATTCAATTTCTGACATTTCCTGAAAATGTCATCAAAATCCATCCATTACATTTTGAGTTATATTGCTAACAAACAAACAAACAGACAAATGAACACCACCAAAAACATAACCTCAGACAATAATAATTAAAAAGGTTAGTGCATGAACCTGTCATACTGAATGTGCTTAATAACTATAGGGCCCATTCTGAAATCCTGCACTGGGGCCCAACATTACCAAGTTACGCCACCGCTTCCACCTCTGTTTGCATACAGAATAAAACCAAATGACTTGGGATTGTAGTGTGTGTTTGTGTGTGTTAATAAACAGCTTTATGGAAAAGGGTTGCCTTCTCATATTCTTTAATATATTGTAGGCTACTTTTCTCGATTTGTGTGGTACAGCTTAGATGAATATGAAACTCCTAAACATTAGCCTTTCACAAATGGACAAACAATGCAGTTGCTGTAGTCTAGAAACTCTTACCATTTCTTGTAAGATTAAAATGAAATATATATCTAGGTAGCTAGTGGCAGAGTGGTTAGCTCCTTGTCGGTTGAATCCTTGAGGTTTAGAATCATTGAATCTTCAGCTACTCCAGGCTCCTACCGCTGTCCAAAAGCAAGTACTGTTAAGGTAAATTCATTGATTAAATCTAAGTTGCCCAAAGTGAACATCTGTCTGTCAGCCCTGCACCTCACCAGCCACTGACCAGGAACAAAGCACCATTTCTTTTCTCTATCAAATGTTATTGGCTGTGGTCTAAACATCTGGCCCTATTTACCCCATCATTGAGAGTTTGATCAAGGCTTTGTGTTACTGCACCCCTCACAACTCAAACTTCAGTGTTTCTACCCACGTTGTTATGCAAAACAATTGAATTAAGAGTCAACTTTGGAAGTGGCCCCAAAATGTCTTGCCTTCTCTCTTTATGTCAAAAGCTTGTTTATGACAAGGCCAAACACAAATCAATTTAAAGTTTCAATACATAACAAACTCAATCTGAATACAAAAAGACCATTTATTTTTTTTAATACATAACTACATAAACAATTGTCTTTTTATGTACAAACCAGACAACCATATTGTTTTAATCTTTCTGGCTTTCACATCACACACTGCCAATGTTGTAGATTTACAATAGCACAAAAACATTAAAAAAAAAAAAAAGTTAAACATTATTTCACAAGACAAAAGAAGACCCAGGCAAAAATAATGTTAAACAAGCTACAAGAGCAGGGCTCAAGAGAAACTGAGACAAACTGAAATCTAAAAGAAAAGTCTGAAGACATTGAGACATGGTTGAGTTCTGAAAATCAAAATCTGCCCAACAGAAACTTAAACACCGCGCGTCCCTTTATTAGTGCTGCTGCGCTAAAAGAAGTCTGACACCTTTGCCAGCCTGGATCAGAGCTCTCTTGATGATTCGCTGAACATCATAAGAAATCATCCACACCTGGTGAATCGAGCAAACCACTTGTCCGCAGTTCTGAACACCTAGCTGCCAAACGGTGTGGTCTTCAGGGTGAGTCACTGAAGACCCTTTACGTTACACCCACAACACAAGGCACAGGACCACTACAGACTGAAAACAAGAGGAAAACTAGAAACACAAAGCTTTGTCCAGAAAAGAGGCAAACAGCCACAGAAAACATCAGGCTGAAGTGAAACTGATGAAACCTTCTACAGTTTAACGATGGTTAAAGACGACAATGTAGGGGTGAAAGTGATGAACAAAGGCGACAGAGGTCTAGATGAGGAAGATGAGCTCGTCGGCCACCATGATCTGGTTGTCGTCCTGCATGCGTGTGAGGGCAGAGCGGATCTCTGTCTCGCTGAAGCATTTCTCCCGGCCCTTGTTGATGTCAGTCTTCAGCTCCTTCATGCTGATGGACTGAGCGTGAGCCGACTGGAACACTGCGAACAGCGACGACTTGAACTCCTTCAGCCTGGAGAACAAAATACTTATATTACTATATTATTTAAGGGTGAAGTGTGTCTAATATAGCATGTAGGGAAAAACTTAACACACAAAAATGATGTCAACTGTAATTTTTGACTAAGCATAGTGTAGTCTATGACCTATTAAAGCAGCACTATGTGGTAAAATATTGTTCAGAATTTTTTGTTGTAGATCAACTCAAAAAGTGCCCCTCCCCTCAAAAGTGAAAGGTTTTGTCAGAAGAGGTGAAGGATAGAAAGACAAAGCATATACAAGAGCAACCGTGGTTAGTTCTTCCCAGGAAAGATTGTTTTGAAGGTCCAAGTACTGAATAGTGTTGCTTTAAGCTCACTAAATCTAAGGCCACTACATGTATTTATGTAAACAGAAGCTGGAGTTAGTGTTAAGGGTAAAAGAAACCCACCTGTCCTCAGACAGCTCCTCTCCCTCTGTTGTGGCCTCCATGGGCTCCTCCTGCTGCCCCTTGGCTTTGGCTGGTTTGGGGCTTCTGGCCTGAACTGGAAAATAAAAGCACAATGTTAATATTCTAGCATTTTGGCCATGAAGTGAAGGAAAAGAAATTGGGAGGCTTCAGTGGGTGTAAAAAATAGTACAAAATCACTTTTTGCAAGATATTCCTGCATTTCTTACACCAGTCTTTCTCAAGGGTGCAAAAATGGAACAGCTCAATAAAGCTGACTTAGTTACTACCAATATCAGAAAGAACCCTTAAGGGGCTAATGACTTACTCTCTGGAACATCCTGGTTCTCAGTGAAGTCATATGGGCTGTAAGGCTCACTGCCCTGAGAGCCACGGCGCACCCTGCAGGACAGAAGTGTTAGTGTCTTATTATACTGTCAGGCTGCCAGTAAATGCCACACATGAGAACTCCTCTTGATAACCATGTGTTTCATCGTACCTCTTCCTCTGACTCTTCTGTGTGGGCTGAGTCCCTGCCTCCTCCTCTTCTTCCTCTGAACCAGAGTCTCGCTCCTTCCTCGAGCGCTTCTTTTCCTTCTCCAGAACCTTTCCAATACATGAAAACAAAAATCAGAGAGTCTGCTCCTTCCATACTTTTTACTGTAAAAACCTCCTGTAGCAGGTTTACACACTTTTTTAAAGTATGCATACTGCACCAGCTCCACTGCCACCTCAGAGTCCTCCATCTCTATGGCCTTGCTCATGCGGGCTTTGGCGTGTGCTGTGGACAGACGGATCAGGGTCTCCAGAGTTCGAGCTGTCACTGGGGAGGTCTGAAGAAGAATATCATAATAATTACACAACTGAAATAGAAGAAACCACCATACACTACAATCCCATTTAGAATCAAAAAATAAACCCATTGTCCGTGTTTGTTGGGAAAAAAAAAAAAAAAAAAAAAAAAAAGCCAATTGTTAACTGAAGGACAGTGACTAAAACCATCCAATCTGAAGCTAAAAGAAAATGTTTTAAAATGCTCCAATTTCTCAAAAACGGTTGAAGGCAAAGAGAAAAAAAGAATTGTGAAAAGCAGACATTGTAAATTGTTGAACACTTAAAAGATGCTCAAATGCTGAAGTATGCCAAAAAGAAAAATTTGCTAAATTAAGGTGAAAAAACAAGCTGTAATAGGTTCCAAGCTCACCATTCCTCAGTTTAAAGTGTCCAAAAACTTGAGGAGGGGAGACCCATTTCTTGTAAATTGCTAAATGTTTGAATGATGCAAAAGTGCTATATCAATTAACGACTGATTACACTAAAGAAATTGATCAGCCGTCATTAACCTTTCTCGAAGCCAAGTCATTTTATATACAGCATATTAAAATATACTTTTCCCTTCAAGTGATAATGTTTTGTGCGTCCAGCCCTCACCCTGGCGATGTCGGTGCCCATCTGGTCCTGGCTCCTGAGTCGCGAGTACTCCTCTGCGATGTGATTGGCTGCCTCCTCTGTCAGGACTGGGGTCACGGCTTTAGCAATGCAGATGTACTTCCTCATGAACTCCTTACTCACAATCTTATCCCTGGGACACAACATTGGAAGTTATCGTGTCTGAATACAAGCCAGTGTTTTTAATATCAATAACATTTCCATACTTCTTCCTCTTGGCTCCATGCAGCAGGTTGTTGTGTTTCTCGTAGACCTGCAGCTCCTCCTGGTCCTGCGCCACAGCATCAGGGTCATCTGTGGTCAGGACATCCACTGTCCCTCCCAGAGCCATGGCTACAGAGGGAAAATGAAGTTAGGTTATAGTTTATTAATCTGCTGCCAAGAATAATACCAAAGCTCTAAAATACAAGATGTTTGGCTTGTACAATATGTTGATGTGATTCGTAATTAATAAAGACATTTCTAAAATTAACGCAAACAGTTATCACATTTTTAGTGCTGTAATGAACCAAAGCCATGCCCAGCTCAGCAGTTAATGGACCAAAGGCATGTGGGGGGTTTACCAGAGTGTTACTCAAACAAGTCACAGTACTTAGCTGATTAAACACTAAGAAAAGATGGCAGTAAAAAAAAAAAAAGATATTAGACCAGCTTTCTTGATGCAAAGAGTGGATGCAACTAATAGATTAAGACCTCACTGACTAATTGGTCTGTGGAACTCGTCTTTCATTTCGTGTCAAACAATATGGGTGGCTTACATATGTGCCAATACAGATATCATTGTACAGACTTATTCTAGTGTGGGGCCTTCTAAGTATTAATGATTAATACTCAACTGGGGTTAACTAATAAAGTATCAATGAATGAATGAATGCATGTGAAATAAAAGAACATAGATCAATTTTAGTAACAGTGTCAAAACTCCCAGCAGGATATTGGACTAGTCCATCCATGTCATGCGACAGGATGTTTAGTTTGTTCTACTAGCAACAACCCACTACTGTGCACATTATTCATTTTATAATGTGTAGCTTAAATTTGGTAAATGGCCAGGATTAGTCAAGCGATTTGTCTTTAAGGGTAATATTTTGAGTGAAGTGAATATCACTTCATCAATATCGTCAGTATCGCATAAAATCTTAAAAGTTCGAAGGCAACATTAATCAGACAACTACATAAAGACTGAGCCCAAAAAATATGCAAATGTTGTGCTTAGTCTTTTTTTTTGGTAAAAAGATAGGTAGCCCTTTTTTAATGCAGTCTTTATCATTATTCCACCCAAAAAGATGACTGACTTGATGCATCTTTATTTAACTTGTGTAACTCTTATTGGGGGTATAGCCAGTACCTGCGCCCTCCTGCTCGCGGGGGTCCCTGTAGCGATGCATCCTCAGAACATGGTCTGAGATCTCTCTGTCCTGCTCTGGGTCCATCTGGTCCAACATGATGAAGAGCAGGTCAAAACGGGACAGCAGCGAGTCCTGCAGCCCAATGTTCTCCATAGGAGTCTTGTACTGGTCGTACTGTTGACACAATAACCAACATTAACACTTTGATAACACGTTGATCTTTTCAGTCTTTGAAGTTTCTTACCCTGCCATAGACAGGGTTAGCAGCAGCCAGCACAGAGCAGCGGGCGTTCAGCCGGGCATGAATGCCAGCTTTAGCTATGGTGACCCTGCCCTGCTCCATGACCTCGTGGATGGCTGTGCGGTCCATGTCGGACATTTTGTCAAACTCATCGATGCAGACCACACCGCGGTCAGCCAGAACCATGGCTCCTGCCTCCAGACGACGCTCACCTGTGGGAAGACAAGCGTTAAAGATGTTACACTAGAAATCTGATTGTTTACTTGTATAATATGCAGTGTGCAAAGATATATTTGAATAGATTTATTTACCTGTCTCCTGATCAGTGGTGACTGCAGCAGTCAAACCGACTCCAGAGGATCCTCGTCCGGTGGTGGGGATGGCTCTGGGAGCTGTGTGCAGGACATACCTCAGCAGCTGGGACTTAGCCACTGATGGGTCACCTGCAAAAAAAAAAAAAAGTTAGTTATTTGTATGCAAACCTTCACAGAGACAGTAATAACCACAAGGGCATTTTGTGGTCTCCTTCCTTTTGTTTTTCCACAAGCCTGTATCCTAATTTAAATTAAACATACAGAGTTTGTCAAATTGCACAATTCATTCACTATACACAGAGCTTGGCTGTCTAATGTTCAATTAAAACAGGATTTTTTTCTTTGTCTCCTATTGGTATATCCAAACAAAGTACAGAGTTCACAGCAAATCATAATTTTAGGTAGTTAAATGGCATTGATCTCAATTTATATATTTTTTCCCACTTTTTCCAGATGTGCAGGTTACTACTCTGACCTTAGATTTAACCATACATTTATACATCCAATGATTTTTCTTATGCCATGTAAAAGCACTGACTTAGCAATCATTTGAAAAATTTTTGTGCATTGCTTGGTGTTTATATGCAGAAAATACAATATTTAAAATGCCACATAAGTGTCTTTGTAATCAAACTATGGCCCTTAAACTTCATCTAGACCTAAAACTGCGTCGTCTCATCTTTCTTACCAATGAGCAGTACATTGATGTCTCCTCTGAGGCGGGATCCGTTCTCCAGGACCTTCTCCACTCCTCCCAGCAGCATGCACAGGATGGCCTTCTTTATGTACTCGTGTCCATGGATACTGGGGGCCAGGGAGCGGGACAGCTGATCGAATGGGTCCTAACACAAAAAACGAGACATCTAAAATTTCTGCATTTTTTTCTCCTCATCACAGTAAAAGAGGAGAGAGTAGACTTACAATGGAGCGAGACTGACTGAACTTCCTGATCTTGGCCACATCGTCAGCAGAGAAGGACGGAGACACTTCTTTACTCATCTGTTTGACCTGACAGGCAATCATGATGGTCCTGAGGAAAAGAGTGGATTAACATATTAGCCTTGTTTCCTTAAACCAAGATTATATAGAAGCCTACGTTTTATAAAATACAATGATTAAATATGTCAACAAAAGAAATTCTTGGATAAAATGTATAAGCTCTTCAGAGAGAGTAGGGATGCACTGATACCGATACCAGTATCAGTACCGATACCATGTCCAAGTACTCGTATTCATAAAAGTGGCCTGATACCAACAACTGATACCACTTTACAGCGCTGTCACGTGACCTTCCCCTCTCAGCTGAGCAGTGAGAACCGAGTGGAAGAATTTCAAAGTGAACTGTATGGAGATAAAAGCAAAGCTGACTCTACATTCTGCTCAACCAGACATCTCAAATCATATGTGAGTCCTGAAACTTAAGCAGTTGTCTTTTTGTTGTCCTAGTCCTGAAAATGATATAAGCGCGGAGTCTGAAGCAGTTGTTGTCTGATAAAGCATAAGAAGTACCGTTGCTAATTGCGTTAGCTGCTGTATGTCTTGGCGAATCTTCGCTGGTTATGCGCAGATGCTCAATCTGTCTTTAAAATGATTTTAGTGACTGAATAGAGGAGAATCTAAGCTTTAAAATGAGGTATAACATGTCCATATTGAGCAAATTTTAGCCATGGTTAGCTGTGTTCAAACCACTCTGTTGTAAAAATAACTTAGCATCGCAGAGCGGGGACAGACGGCAAAAAGACGGCACAGTATGGGATGAATGAGATATAGTAGTGTGACTGTATAAACTATAAAGTAACCCCTATATAAGTACACTTATCGGTACTCGGTATCGGCGAGTATTCAAACGGAAGTACTCGTATCTGTTTGAAAAAAAGTGGCATCAGTGCATCCCTAAGAGGGCAAAGGATGTTACAGTTTAAATGACACAGTATCCCAACCTGAAAGTCCCGGTGGTGAAGCCTCCCTTCTTGCCGGGTAGACAGCGGTATGTCCCCACCACCTGGACCCTATCTCCAGGTTTGACCAGGTCCACCAGGTCATTGTCCAGGATGATGTCCACGGAGCGGGGCAGCTGTCCGGCTGGGGCCTTCTCAGGCATTTCCTGAACTGTGATGGTCTGGTGATCTTTGTAGATGGACAGCCCAAACTCTGTCTCCAGAGGGTTGTTCTCCTCATCCTGTGGGAGAAGGATACACAAGTTTATTACATACAAATATGAATTAAGCTTATAAACCTTTTATTGTTCCTTTAATTCTTTAACTTACCTTTGTGGGGTAGATGGCGCTGGATGGAAAAGCGTCCAGTGAAGTAAGGTCTGTGTATTTGCGCTCCAGAGTTTTCTTGGTGGCGGGACAGTAATGGACACTGCGGACCACTTTGGGACGCACCAGAGAACCTACAATAACAAGTCTACAATCAGTACAAAGTTCTACAAAAACCAGACCAGTTTCATAAGCGCTGCACTCACACTTTGTGATGATGCCCTCCACACACACCATGCTCCCCAGCAGGCGGGACGTCAGGGTGCGGGGGCTCACGTGCTTGCCACCGAAGCTTCCTTCCAGCCCGATAAAGAACTCCTCGTACTGTTTGGCATATGTGGCATCCACTGAGGCCACCAGGTCCTTCAGGGCACGCTGAAAGGCCAGGAGCTCCTCAAACGCATTATTCATCAACCTGAAGGAACACAGGGACACACAAACACAATCACTTCAGACTACTTTATTTAACCATGGGGAAAATTATTTTGACACAGCTATAAACTCAGTGGTAAAATTTGATACAATTTGAAAAACGATACGCCAGAAAGGTTAGATTTAGAGAAAGTTAAGTTGATTAGGTATATCCACACAAAATCTATATTTGGAGGGGAAATATTTCCAGACCACTTGAATCTTGCTTTGCAGGTCTGTAATGACTCATCTTTGTCCCACAAATGCCTTAATACATTTATTTTGGATGTGACAGAGTGTACATTTGTCATTTTTTTCCTCCACAGAGCTTAATGAGGAAGAGAGCAGTAGTCCAGTATTCTTGACTCCGCTCCCGCTGTGAGGGGATGAGAGGGATGAAGGTAACTCAACTGTAAATGCAGGGCTGCATGGCATTAGGAAAACAACCCACTTCTGGCAACTACGAGACTGGGACATGCAGCACAGGTGTGGTAACAATGTCAAATACCAAGTTACACTTGTCTATGTGCCACTATTAACCAGAAGTATCTACCGTTTAACTGTAAGAAGGCAGCTCTATGATGGTTTTCACCATAAAATGAGAATTTAAAACTTTTTTTTTTTTTTTTTTTACAAAACAGTCAAAGATACAGAAATACATAGTGAGATGTACCACTAAAATCCTGTTTGTACAACTGATCAGTTTTTTAAAAAGTAGTTTAGGGTTGAGTTGCTCTTTAATGCATCAGGAAGGATATCCAGCATAAAACATATGCCCAATCAATATTCAAATGCTTAGAATACTTAAAATGTTTATTTTTTTTATTTTGCAAGAAACTTAAAATATTCAAACTACTACTGCAAATAAATCTCTTTTCAAACACAAACTTTGTTTATGTACCACTATGTGTTTCGAGAATACTTTTTGATCCCATCTGTGGATTGAAACCCCAAGCCATTGTTACTGCCATTTACCATTATGCTTTAATTCACAACTCAATAGAAACCTCAACCTTGGTACAGATGCTTTTCCAACTGAGACTTTTCATTCCCTGTAAGTTAGGCAAAATCCCAGGAGCTACACATGGCTTCTCACTGGTCTTCCACACAGTCAGACAAAAAAAAAAAAAAAGAAAAAAAGAAAAAGTGCACTTACTTTGCAGCTCTGGCCTCGTTGCGTCTTCTCAGGTCGTTCACGTTGACAATGAGTCGAGATTTGTTCTCACTGATCATGTCCCGCACTTTGCTCTGGTAGATGCCCTGGTCTTGCTGCACATTGCAAAAGGGAACAACAATAAGACTTAGCACAAAGCAACAAACACCCAGACAATATAAGTTTAACTAGGTATAGACATTATGTTTTTCGACAAATACCGTAATAACTTATCGACCTCAAACAAGCAGGTTAGCTAAATGAGGCATATATCTTTTGCTGACCGCATGGTTTTCATTATTCTTGACAAAGACATTTATGAAGTAAATTAAAAGTCTTACGTCGTCGTCCAAGAAGTCCAAATAGTCCCTCTGGGCCTCCCGCATCTCCCTGTCGTCCAGAACGTCAGTGGCCATTGCGTTTCGTTCTTATTTTTTAACTCCAAAAATGGAAAACTGCAGAAACTCTGAAGCGAACGTCTGCCCTGCTGCCGTCCCCACAGACAACTTGAGGGTTTTCGCGCCACGACGTGCCGGCTACAGCCAAAACGTAACACGCGATTGGTTAAACAGGGCAAATGTCGTTTTACATAGGATGAGCGTAAGCGTGTTCTTGTCCAATGGGAGTGTGGAACGGGCGAACTGTACCCGCCCCCTGGCGCGAATGCCGCGAAAATGGGACAGGAAGAGGAGGGCTCTGTCATGGTTTCTTCTTTCTCGACAACAAAGTAGTCAAAGCTAAAGTAGTCAGAGGAAAATAACCCCAAAATGAACAATTGTGCACTGCAAAAACAGAATAAGGGAAAGCTTAGAAAAGATATTAGACTTATGGCTCCGTATAAGTAATAGTCTAAATAGGAGAGCAACAAAAGTAGTGTAAATTAAATGCATTAAAAGTATGGAAATACAGTAGATGTATAAAATATATGTAAAAAATAAACAAACTTTAAATAAACCACGAGCACGTAATATTATTAATTTAAACACAAGACAACATTTATTTGGCAAATTATTTCAGAATGTATACACATTATTGGACTAACTCAAGTTCAGTAAAACTGCAGTACGCCTACGTGTAATAATAAGATTTTACATAGCTTACGTGCCCTGTCATAAAGTGTTAGTTTTGTCCTTCAGTGGGGGTGAGTTAGTTTCTCTGGTTCTTATCAAGGAACCATCAAAATAAAACGGTACTTTTATGACAATACAGTCTTCAAATTATTGAATTGTTTGCCGTTTGCCTGAAGATAATAAACTATGTAGGAAAATGTGCTAGTTTTATTATTATTATTATTATTATTATTATTATTATTATTATTATTATTATTATTATTATTATTATTATTATTATTTTGTTTCCACTACTAGGGCTACTGCTTGGTCATATGTCAATTTGGCCACAAGATGGAGACAAAACAGTGTCATCCGCAGTTATCATTTAGAAATGTTTGTTGAAAATGTACACATCTGAGCTGATGATATGATTTTCTAGTTAACACTAGATTATTTTAACATATTTAGTATGCATAATGCTTAATAATTCAATTCCTTACTGAGCTTTTTGAAGTTTCCAATTATTGTAATTCATAGTAATGGACAGCAGATGGAGACATAGACGTTAAAATATTTAATAGTTCCTCACGCAAATCACTTTAGATTAGTATGTATTATTATTTTATTAAAAGTTGGCTAAATATTAAAAAAAAATATAAAACCAAATATTTAAGATTGTATTTATACAGACAACTGAGTAGCAAGAAACTACATCTAAAAAACAGAAACCCCTGAATTTTCTCTCACTTTGCAAACCTAAAGCCTATTAGAATAATAACTGAGCGTTTGAGGGGCGTGGTCATGCACCTGGACCCCGCCCACACACTTCTAGTTCTGCAGGTAGCTTGGTCAGGGAATGTAGCCTTTCTTCTTCCTAATCTATATACTGGCCCAAGGAACGTGTGCGGTCTCAGAGCAGTCAGTCAGTCCTCAGAGTGCTGGACTTCTTGGACTTTACTGCCCCAACCGTTCACGGAGACGCAACAGGCGACACGAACAGGTGAGTAAGACGCTAGCATTGTTCTTATCCATTACACGTTTTAATTAAGGTTTGAATATTGTTGATTTTAGTCGTTATACCAATTTTGATGTTCTGCTTGTACTTAACCTGCATAAAACTTTCCCAATTCAGTGCAAAAACGTGTTAGAAGTTGCTAGATTAACTTAAAGAGACAGTCCTCTATTTTGTATTTAGTTTATAAAATACTCAGGGTAAAAATGTTTTGCATTTCTGGCAACTAACAAGGCTTCTAAAAGAACAAAACTAGTATTAGTACAAATGTACATTACGTAATAGCTATTTATATGTTTTTTTTGTTTTTTTTTTAAACCATATTATATTTTCATGTTTCTAACATAACCCTGCAGTCACCAGTAAATGCATCTTAAGCAAATTATGGGTATTTTTTTCAGCAGAATATGTTAAAATTATTTCATACAGCACACACTGTATTGTATTTGACCTTAACTTACCTTTGGTAAAGTTTTAGTCAATATTTACATGGTTTCTGTCTCAAGTGGAAGCCTGCTGTCTATCTAATGTAAATAAGCTAGCCTACCAAATTAGCAATGACAGCTAAAAAGCTAAAATTAGCTATGCAAATATCTAATAGAACCAAACTAGAAAAAATACTTTTTTGTAAATGATTATTATTATTATTGTACAATTTTTTCTTGTTGTTAATATTTATTAAAATTTCCATAAATCTGGATAAATAGTCCATGGGCTATTTCATTTTAGGGTGGGAGCATTTCAGTGTTTATTGTTAAAACTATGACGCATGCAGAGCTCACTGTGCAATAAGGGCTTTTGTATCTAAAGTAGTATAAAAAAAACAACAAGTGTAGGAGGTGAGTTAGTGTGAGAGGCAGCCCAGGGGCACACCCATTTGGCAGTGATCCCTTAGTTCCATGTGCTTTTACACTGTTGTAAACACACCTGGCATTAGCATCTGCAGAGAGAGAAAGAGGTACGTGTCGTGTTGGACAGGTCCGGTTACATTCCTCCTTCATTGTGCATCTTGTCTGTGACTTGCCTGGTGAGGAATGCTGGATGTTGTTCTGTCTGTAGCCAAGGTTTGACTTTATGTTATTAACATGCTTTTTGTCTCATATAATTAAATAGTTGACACGCATAATATTGGAAGACAGTCATGCAGCTATGTGCAGAAATAACAGTTATGTTTTTAATACTGGATCACCATCGTTCCTCTTTTGCAAGAACCACACATGAGTGTCCACAAGACACTCAGCTGATTCCAGAACAGGGACTTTTTGAGTGACATTTTGCATATTTTCTCACAATAAAAAATCTGATTCGGACTAATCGTGTGGCTGTACTGGCAGTTACGGGTGTGGTTTAGGTTTGACGACAAAGCCACTGTCGCTGTTACTAATACAAACATGAGGATTGCATAAAACTAACTTGTGATAGATGACTACTTGTAGGAAGTAGTTCAACCAATCACCTACTCAGGCTTCCTCCCATGGCCCTAAGACATGAATGAATAGAATGGTTGTGTGTCAGTGTCTGAGATTAACTGGGTGTATACTTGGGATGTTCACAGTCTCAACTGGGATAGGTTGGAAAGCTAAGTTGAATGAAGTAGTCAAAACTATTGTATATAGTACATACAAATTTCATATATCAAAGTATTAAAAAGAATAAGTAGTAAAAGTAATGAAATACGTCTGACAAACAAGGTAGGTGAAAAATACTACTACTTCTTTTACTATTACTACTACTACTGTATGACATTGCTACCTATTTTGATAACGTAATATTGTGTAACATTCAATTGCACATAGGTAATGGATGTGAGAGTGAATGGTTTACAATCAGTGTATGTCTCTAAATATCAGCCCTGCAACTAATTGGCCTTTGCTAATGTGTACCCTGCCCAAGGCCCAAAGTTATTGGGAAAGGCTCTAGCCACCTACAGTAAAGCAAAAGATGAATGAATATGGCATGTTGTCCTAATTTCATGTGATCCTTCAAACCCTCTGTAAAAGATGTGTTTGCTAGCTTTTGAGAATGTAAACAAAAACAAACAAACAAAATAAATTAGAATTTCTTTTTTCCCACTTTCAGGTTGGCGTGCTCCTGTGTCTGCCCAAGTTGTTCCCTGCACCATGCCGGGCGACATCCTGCAGCGCCTCACCACCCTAACCCTCAGCGTCAAACAGCTGGGTCGCCTCCCAAACCTCGTCCAGCGGCTCCCCTCGTCCTTACCCTCCCCCAGCCCTACCGTTGGCGCCTCCCACGTTCCCTCCCTCTTCCGAGAACCCCACATCCTCACCGGCTACCGTCCCCTCCGCCAAAAGTGGTACTGCTACCTCCTCAGCCTCTTCCAGAAGCACAACGAAAGCCTCAACGTGTGGACTCATCTGCTGGCTGCTCCCGTTTTGCTGCTTCGCTGGTGGAGCAATGTCGGAACCCTGGGGTACACCTTGGACATTTCGTCACTACCTCTTTGCCTGTTTTTACTCTCCGCCATATTTTGTTACTTTTGCAGCACTGTGGCCCACCTCTTTCAGTCGCACTCTGAACAAGCGCACTACTACTTCTTCTTTATGGACTATGTAGGCGTAGCCGTGTACCAATATGGCTGCGCTCTAGGACATTACTTCTACACTTCCACGTCGGGATGGAGAGCTAGCATCATTGGATACCACTTTCTACATGGAACTGCCATTTTTGGTTTGCTGTCAAGCACTGGTTGCTGCTTAGCCAAGTCCAGATATCGCAAACCGTATCCAGTACAACGTAAAATCTGCCAGCTAATCCCAACTAGCTTGGCGTATTTTTTAGGAATTAGCCCTGTTGTGGACCGCCTACTCACTGGATCATGGACGGAAGAGCCATCGCTTAACTTCCACGTCTTGCAAATTGTTTTTTTCCTCTCGTCAGCCCTCTTCTTCTCCTGTCCGATTCCCGAATGTTTCTTTCCAGGAAAGTTTGATATTTTTGGCCACGGGCACCAAATTTTCCACGTCTTGCTATCACTAACCACCCTATCCCAGTTGGAGGCGCTGTTCCAGGACTATGCAAGAAAAAGGGATCAAGTAATTGACATTTTCGGAGAAACACAAATTTGGTGGGCTTGCGTGTCCTTCCCAATTCTTGTGTTTTCCTGCCTCCTTGTAGCATTCACATCGATGAAGTATATGCACAAAAAACTGAAGCAGAACTAAAATAAATGAAGTAAATCAGATTGGTTTATATATTTAGTGCTAAATTAAAATTGTACTGTAACTTGTCATGTTTTTTTCTCTTAAATGTGATTTACTAAAGTGTTACGTAATTAAAGAATGTTGAAAGAGCTTCTGATGTGGTGTTACTGACAGGTCCTGTGACATTTCTAAGTGTTAATTTACCAAACTGTTGTTGACTCACTGGATTGCAGGCATACTGAAATGTTTTGCTGTTAGTCATTCACTGTTTATTGGTGACAGCGTCCTTTTGAACTAGAACACATACACTACACTTGTGTTTAATTTACGTAGAAAGATATCAACGGCGATGCTAGGTATATTATCAGTTGCTGCAGGGCCCAGCCAGGAGCCCATATTCAAATCAATGGACCTTGCTAGTAGTGCTACAGATTACAGGGTTTAATATTCATGATTTATGACAAAGTATACTGAGCTGACTAGGGGTGTTTGTTAATTGAGTACAGAATATTGGAGAGTCGGGTCCAATTAAAATAAAAGTAAGCAACTGTTTTCTAAAATCTAAAAGCCTATAACTTGTCTTTAGTTAAAAAAAAAAAAAAAAAATTTATGGTTCATGACTTTGAATTTAATAAAGAGCTGTTTTTTATCAAATGCAATGATAGGTGATGTCAAAATGATGGTTAACAGTTAATCGATAATTGTTTGTTAAGATTACCAATTAATTGATTTAAGAAAATTTACCAAATGTGCACCCCTAAAGCCAACCCAGACCATATGTTTGTCAGCCATGTTATAATTTAAAAATATGTATGTGCGTCTACAGCACATGATAATTTTGTGCTTCATAATGTAGGGCCCACCATAACAAAAACAGCACTGGGCCCCTCCTCACCTTACATAGCTGAACATGTTGAGACACACATATACATTCATTCATCTTCTTCTGCTTATTCTCATTAGAGGTCAGGTCACAGAGACATACACAGACAGACAACCATTCACTCACACATTCATTCACTAACAGCAATTTAGAGTCACTAATTCACCTAACTAAAACATACATGTCTTTAAATGGTGAGAGGAAGCCAGAGCGTCTGCAGAGAATCCACTCAGAAATCACTCACTAGATTCCACTCAGAGAGATTGTGTGCCTGAGGATTGATTGATCTCACGACCTCCTTGCTGGGAGCCAAGAGCACATACCACTCTGCCACTGTGAAGAAAATTTGCAAGTTATGCAGTGAATGCATAAGGAGCATGAGGATCCCAGAAGGTGACAACCACAAGATAAAATTACAAATGCAGGTAAATGGCTCACAGAACTTTCAAAATGCATATCAATAGGGATTCACCGATATGGAAATTCTATCACGATAATGATATTGTTAAAGAAGTTTAGGCCAAAACTCAATATGATGCTGATATTTTGAAAATGTTTTGAGCATTGTATATCTCCTTTTTGTATAAAAGAAACAAAGAAATCTGTCATCCATACACTGCTCAAAAAAATAAAGGGAACATTTAAACAGCACAATGTAACTCCAAGTCAATCACACTTCTGTGAAATCAAACTGTCCACTTAGGAAGCAACACTGATTGACATCAGTTTCACTGCTGTTGTACAAATGGAACAGACAACAGCTGGAAGTTATAGGCAATTAGCAAGACACACCTAATAAAGGAGTGGTTCTGCAGGAGGTGACCACAGACCACTTCTCAGTTCCTATGCTTTCTGGCTGATGTTTTGGTCACTTTTGAATGCTGGCGGTGCTTTCACTCTAGTGGTAGCATGAGACGGAGTCTACAACCCGGCCATACCGCCTTGTGGATGCCCGATCCCGTCAGACCTCGGAAGCTAAGCAGGGTAGGGCCTGGTCAGTACCTGGATGGGAGACCGCTGGGGAACACCAGGAAGCCGGTGTGAATGTGAGTGAGTGAGTGGGGACTACGGATGGAAATTAGCTCTGAGCTATAATCCAGTGTATTTACGGCTCTAGCTGCTGTTCATTAATACACGCTGTCCCATATAAATAAATAAATAAAAAAAATAATAAAAAAAACAAGTGGCTCAGGTAGTGCAGCTCATCCAGGATGGCACATCAATGCAAGCTGTGGCAAGAAGGTTTGCTGTGTCTGTCAGCGTAGTGTCCAGAGCATGGAGGCGCTACCAGGAGACAGGCCAGTACATCAGGAGACATGGAGGAGGCCGTAGGAGGGCAACAACCCAGCAGCAGGACCACTACCTCCTCCTTTTTGCAAGGAGGAACAGGAGGAGCACTGCCAGAGCCCTGCAAAATGACCTCCAGCAGGCCACAAATGTGCATGTGTCTGCTCAAACGGTCAAAAACAGACTCCATGAGGGTGCTATGAGGGCCCGACGTCCACAGGTGGGGGTTGTGTTTACAGCCCAACACCGTGCAGGACGTTTGGCATTTGCCAGAGAACACTGAGATTGGCAAATTCGCCGCTGGTGCCCTGTGCTCTTCACAGATGAAAGCAGGTTCACACTGAGCGCATGTGACAGACGTGACAGAGTCTGGAGACGCCATGGAGAACGTTCTGCTGCCTGCAACATCCTCCAGCATGACCGGTTTGGCAGTGGGTCAGTAATGGTGTGGGGTGGCATTTCTTTGGGGGGCCGCACAGCCCTCCATGTGCTCGCCAGAGGTAGCCTGACTGCCATTAGGTACCGAGATAATTTTTGTGTGATTTTGTTGTCAGCACATTCAACTATGTAAAGAACAACGTATTTAATAAGAATATTTCATTCATTCAGATCTAAGATGTGCCATTTTAGTGTTCCCTTTATTTTTTTGAGCAGTGTATATTTATTACTTATCACTTATCATCTGTAACTGAAGACAGAAGACAGAACTCAATTTACAAATCCACTCAGGGCTGGATATTAGCTTAAATATGCAACAGGTTAATATCAGCTGAGTGGTATCAGCGCATGCCGCAAGATTTGCAGATAGGCCGATGCCAGTCAAACACATGCACATCAGCCCGTACCAATATTGGGCCAAAACATTAGTGGAATCATAAATATTAGTATATCCACTAGTTCCTGTTCGGGGTCAGAAGTTACTGAAGACTTAGCCTGCTATTTTGGGCTTTAGGTGAGTCTGGTCTGATGTACACTGACAGAAAACCATTCACTCACATTTGTACACTCCATTCAGAGCAGCTGGCTCAGGGAATCAAACCCACAATCTCCTCTTCCACTGAGCACACCTCCAATTATCAATGAAATACATAAATAAATGTGAGTTTGCAATAACATTTGACTCCTTTAGTGGTTATATATCCAGGAAAGTTAGATGGTATTAGTAGTAGCAGTACTTAGAGTAGTACAACTTTGTATCAGCTGTGTGGAAATGTAGCCAGTGTGACATAATGCCCCAGATTAGATGCATGGGAAAATCTCTGTGAATGGATATTGTTACCTAGTTTTTACTACTTTATCTTAGCATCTTTGCAATCTCTGTCCCAGACACTGTCCTGCTCAGGGAATCCTCCGGTGTCTGCCTCCTCTGTGGGTTCGGTTACACTACAGGTGTGGCTCACAACACTACTCCCATGAGAACACTACTGCTACTTATTTTGAAAAACTAGATCAGTGCCTCTGAAAGTTGTTCTAGAATAAGTTTTGTGCATTTTACAGTAGTAGTGCTTGTAAGTCTGTCTTGCAGTAGTTCACTGATATTTACCTTGTAGCCAAACCCTGTGTAAGGAGGTAATCCCCTTCAGACACTACTCAGAGACCTGGGTGTATAACATTTACTTGTGAATATAAACAAAGGGAGTATTTAAAGGGATAGTGCAGTATTATGAAAAAGGGGGTCTTATACTCAATTAACTGTTCGTGCAAGTCTGAGGTGGTATGTAAGTATGTAAGTAATTATGTTAATGTATACTTTAACTTGAATGTATTTTAAAATAACAGTACTTTTACTTGAGTACAAACTTGTCCAAATCTTCTACTTCTACTACATCCTCCACATCTGGTGCATGTGTAGCAAGCCATGGAAATCAATTCAGTTTTATTTTTATACCCCAATATCACAACAGTAGCCACCTCAAAGGGCTTTACAAATTGTCACACAATTAAATATAAACACACAATTAAACATAAACACAAAATACACAAACACACAACATAAATGCACAATCAAACATAAAGATATTAAAACAAAAACACACAATCAAACATAGACAATAACTACAGTAAATTAAACAGTCCCAGGACATCCCCTGTCCTTAGACCCTCCCTCTTGGTAAATGCCTAAAATAAAAATGAATATTGTAAATGAATATAAAGTATTTGCATGCGTTTATTCTGAAATTAGCCTGGCCAGCCACTCTACTTCCTTTTCTCTTCTATAGAAAGAATTAGTCTGGTACTGCTAAGTTTGATTTCCTGTAGGCGTAACTATCACAGGCAGTGTAACCAATCAGAGAATCAGTATCATCAACAAGCACAGTGGCGCCGTAGAGATGCGTATTTGCCATAATACACTGTATTATGAGCAGCTCTGTAGGTTTTTCTGAACGGGGAAAGCAGCAAAAGCCAGTTGTAGAAAGACTTGTGGAAAAAAACCTGTCAAATTAGGAGGCAGATGATTTACTGTGGCACTCAAAGTTTATTGTTTGAATGTGTTATGTCAGACATCAACAGGACTTTACTATTGTTAAAATGGCAACAGGATGAAGAAAAAGAACACACAGAGGACTGAACAACAGTGTCTGGTTTGCCAAGTTACTCAGAAATATAACTGCTTTCTGTTTTGTTCCTTGTGTATAAAACCCAAGAATTTACTAATCATTTGTGCAAGTGTTTAATGTGATAAAGTAATTTCTCAGGATATGGATGAACAAAATAATAATTCATTCATTCCTTCATCTTCTTCCGCTTCCACTTCTTAGGGGTCGTGGGCACCTGGAGCCTGGCCCAGTAACCATGGGCTTTAGGCAGGTACACTGTGGACAGTGGACAGTTAGCCATTCACTCTCACATTCATTCACTAGGGGCAATTTAGTGTCACCAATTCACCTAATTAATGAATGTCTTTGGAGGAAGCCAGAGTACCTGGAGAGAATAACGTCCTTGCACTAAACAACCCAGTAATATAGTTTTACTAATAATGCACTTTATATTTTAGAGAAATTTCGAAGTGCTAGAACACGCATATGGAAGAAAATTATACAATTGAATAATGAATAATAATAAAAATACAACTTACTAATGTCCTAGGAGGCCTTTCAAATAAGAATGTCTTTAAAATGCACTAATACACAGTATTCCAAGAAACAGAGATATCCAAAAGTACTGTATTTACAAAATACTGATGATGTACAAATTGTACGTGGTCATTGAAAGAATAGAGTAAATGCTGACAAATATTTGAAAATGAAGTGCCTACTGGTAAGCTGTTTATTCTACACAAATTTGTTGAAGCAGTGACTGAATGAATGGAGAGAAGGGTCACTGAGCAGGTACAGTACTGGGTGTGGGTCTGCCTGGGTTCAGTGTCACTCACAATGGGCCTTTCACACATGTCCTCTGAGTGTAAGGCCTATACAGTAACATCAAGTACTGCTAGTTCTTTACCTTTAGCTCCCTGGTCCTTTTTAAATCTCTGACCCTACAATCACTACTACTACTATTAATACTGTACTTCTATTCCTACTGTAACATACTATATCAAACCTGTGACCTTCTGACTGCAAGCAGAGTATGCCGAGATCAAACATACTTTTACTAATTTACTTCAGTAAAAGTATGTCACTTTTACAAAATGTAGCCAAAAAGTAAGTACATTTCTTATTTATACACATGCATGATGGTGCTGTACATTACACAGACAAATTATGAACTCATAGTAATTTACTACTACTATTAACAGTAAATTGACTACTCATAATGTAAGCAATGCCAGTGCATGGGTAGAAAACTCATGATTGATTATTACATCACTTGTTGAAGTCTGTAGTATGCTAAGTTGAAGGAAAGAACATATAATATTCTTTCAAAGATACAAAATAAAAAAAATTCTACCTTAAGAAAATGGAACTAACACCAGATCTGGGAGCTTAAAACAAAGTTTTATTCAACAATAATCATAAAAATGAATGGGAAAACACTACTCACTACACCAAAACCATTTGATATAGCTACTTTTGAATAGGCAGCAGTTTTTTTGTTTTTTGTTTTTTGTTTGTTTTTTTACATATGAACTGTTTCTCAGTAAAAAGTATACATTTTATGTAATTAATTTAGAGCAAAAGCTTGTACAGTGAGTTGTACTCAGAGGAGTTTAAACACTGGCTTTAGCCACAAACTACATAGTTTTCACAATAGGCTACAGTTGCTTATTACCAATTATGCTACGCTTGAATAGAATGTAGTTATAGGACATTGAGTTGCCACTTATTAAATTACAATATTTGTTTTCAGTAGCTTTATGCTATTAGGATTAGCCTAAAAACAAATGTAGCTAGCTTTAAAGGCTATGAGCAGGATATAATTTTTCTATTTCATAGAAATTACCCACATGTGTGCCAAGATATGAGGTAAAACATGGTAAACATGTTTAAATCATATATTAGTTTTGCTGATAACAATGGTACAGCTGATTTATTCACAATAAAAAATACTGAACGTAATGCCCAAGTTATTTTTGAGCACATTTTTTGTTAACATTTTTTTTTAAAGCTGCATTGCCGATCGTCCAATCAGAAGAGCAGAAAGACTGGCAACCCTCAGACCATTGTTTTGATTTAGACTGCAGTACTGTTTTCAAACCAGTATGAGTGCAGGCTGCTTACAGTACCTTTTCAAATAAATCATTTCAAACAATTACAGTAAAGGTCTAATTTTAAAGGTATTGTGAAGTGCTGTCCAGCTCTTGGTGTTCACACTCATTTTGAGTGGAGAAATTTAAACAGATTTATAGATGTTAGATAGAAGGGCTACTTGCTCATATTGCCAACCACTCCTCTGAATTTACTTCCTGCTTGTTGTGTATTGACATTTGCAGATGAAAAGCCTTCATAGAAACGTGCACAGCTGCATCTGCACTGACTGTAATCCAATCCCTCTGCTCCAGCCTGGATCCCAGCCCTACATCAGGACAATGGTTCCCTTTCCTCCGGGAGCTCCCTGGAGAGGGGGATTTGTAGAACACAGCCAATCACATTCAAGATGGCTAAGTACGAGGGTAATACTGCCATGGATAGTGCAGCCACAGTGCAGCCTGGTGTACTTGTGATGCTACGAGAAATAATAACAGATTTAACATTTTGCTTAAGTCGTGTCTGCATTTTGTCAGTGGATTTCACACAAATTGCAGTACATTTTGGTGAAAAAGGGCATTAGCTGTCAAAAGGCAAATTCTGTATAAACCAGATGGTTATGGCATGGTATCCAACTACTGTATGTGTGCATGCTGTCAGTGAGTGGGTAGGAAACATTAGCAAGTGGTTTGATATTTAGCTGCTGTATTTCTACCAGTTGTTTTTGTTTGGTCATTTTTATCCCTGATTATTTTACGGTGATACAAGTACATACCTTTTTTTGTTCAAAATTATTTTACTGCAATCTTTTTGGTCCATCCATTTTCTACCATTCCTGTCTAAATTTCCCTTACCCCAGCTGTTCTGGGAGAATCGCAAGGCATTCCCAGGTTAGTCCCCCCAGCGAGTCATAGGTCTTTCCTGGGGTCTCCGCCCACTGGGACACACCCAGAACACCTCCCCACAGACTGACCCACAAGGCATCCAAAACAGAAGCATGCGCTACCTCAACTGGCTCCCTCCGATGTGGTGGAGTAGCAAATCTACTCTGAGCTCCGCCCAGGTCCAGTTTTGGTCCACACAAAAAAAAAAAAAAAAAAAAGAAAACTCCCCATTTGGGAACCCCAGAGATATAATCCAGCCATAAAGAGCCAAAAGTGTACTCTTGTGTCCAAATCCTGAATAAATGAAAAGGGTTGCATCGGGAAGGGCATCCAGCTTAAAAAACATATGCCAAATCAATAGATGACTTATTGAATGCTAAAAAGCAGATGATTGTATATGGCGGCTGCACAAAGGAAACCAGCCAAAAAGAAAGCTGAAGAAGGATTCTCCGTTTTGGACAACTGGTTTTAGGACCTGACAATTCAACCAAAAATGAGTACACATATTGCTGGAAAGCCTGCATCTTCAGTAATGCCCAGTGCCATTGTAGACACACAGACATTGTTTAATAAATCCAAATGAGTGAATGTCAAACTCAAGTGACCATAACTGAAAATGACCTCTGGAAGTGTTCTTGTCATAATTCTGCCCAGTTCCCGCCCCATTGTTTGCATAGTGTTCCCATTCCAGTTTTCTCCCCAGCTCCAGTCCAGTTTCTATTTCACTCCCCAGGTTTTACTGCTCCCAATCAAGTTCACCTGTGCCCACAGCTCTCCAATCAAACCAGTAGTATAAATACTCTCTCTGTCTTTCTCCTCACTGCCAGATTGTTCTATTTCCTTTGATGAACGAGGCAGTTATTCACAGACTGAGCTTCTGCTGCCAATCCTGCATGTTCCTGATTCTGGTTCTGCCCCTGGTAACTTTTTTTATTTTATTTTATTTTATTTTTGGATTCCATCTTTCCTCCCCTGGGCTTAAATCTACTTGTCTCTGTGAGTTTCTTCAGTCTAGTTTACTGTTAATTTAAATAAATACACACTGCTGTTCAAAAATGCTCCTTTTATACACGGATCTTTTACCAAAATGTTGCCAGTTAACTTAATAAATTGCAAAGTACCATTCCAATATTTTTTTTTTTTTTTGTTGTTGTTGTTTTTTAATGGAAAAACAGCATTTTGTTGCAACTTTTTTGAGACAAGTGGCTGCCATATGGGGAAGCAGCGGCTCAGGAGGTAAAGCAAACGTCCTATAACTGGAGGGTTGGCAGTTTCACCCCAGTTCATGCTGTCGTTGTGTCCTTGGGCACTTCACCTACCTTGCCTGTATGAATGTGTTTGTGTAATTGTGTGTTTGGTGGTGGTCAGAAAAATGGCAGCCACATCTGGCAGCCACATCTGTCAGTCTGCCCCAGGGCAGCTGTGGCTACAGAAGAAGCTCATCACCAGCGAGTGTGACTGAGGAGTGAGTGAATAATGCACTAAATAGTAAAGTGACTTTGACTACAAAAAAGCGCTACATAGGGCCGATGCATTATTTTTTTTAAATTGGCTATTATTTGTCAAAATTGTAAAATATCTCTGTTTCAACCCAGAAATGATATACATGTCTTTATGAGCTCATTGGAATTAGAAAGTACTTACTGCCATTACTTTACCTGCTTCTTTTGCCATCAAGGTAAATAACACCTAAGTAAAAATAAAAATCTCAAAAATTTACTCAAGTAAAAGTATATTCTACAAATGTATTTTTATTTACTTTACAAAAAATTACTTGAAGACAACCTGGGTGTAAAGGGCACACACCATCTGCCACAATGTCATAAAAAAGCTCTACTGAATGTATCGCATGTATTGGTTTAGAGAGTACCACTACAAAAACAGTGCATCCCCAAGGTCTTAAAAGCCTTAGAAGGGTATTAAATTTGATATTGTCAAAACCAAGGCTTTAAAAGTATTAAATATTATGAGTAGGTATTAAATTTTGTTCATCTAGGCCTTGCAATTTGTCAAAACATTATGTTAATATGACAAAAACTAGTGACACCACACTAACAAAATAGATTTATTGAAGAAATGTTATCATTGAAATGCATTATTCATTTATTCCTGTTTGTTTGTTGTTGTTAATGCAGCACTGGAGTTCTTTCATCTTTTCAAATGAAACCCTTGAGTTTCAGAGAGCCGTTCCTTAATGTAAGACTCATTCAGATTATTGTTCTGTTGTTGATGCTGGCATTAAATTTCACTCCAAGTGATATTAAAAAGTCTTAAATTTCACAAGACAAAACCTGGAGCTACCCTGAAAATGAAGGCCTACCACATAGATCTGTTACAAACATCGTGCAGAACCACTTCAAAGATGACACCAGGTGATGATAATGTCAAAAGGTTTACTGTAGGTTAGTGCTTTCCAAATGCAATGAACAGAAAATTAAGCCCAGGTTTATCACATATAGCTAAAATAAAGGGAATATTAAAATGCAATACTTATTTTGAAGTGAAAAGAGTATTTTTTCCAGTCCTCATTGTTATACACTAAATCAAACCTTCAGTAGTAGCTACAAGGATAGCTTAAAGATAACAAGATTACTGTGCACAACCAGACAAAACATTTTCAATGAACAGCACAAACTAGCATTAGCCAGCAAAAATCACAGATGTATAAGCTAGATGGGTTTGGTGAGACAATGTCAGAGCCTGGTTAGAGAACATTAGCAACTCTTCTGTTAGTTAGCCGTTTTTTATAGAAGCAATTTGTTCTACATGGATACATTAGTGAATAGTGGTAGTGATTGGTTTAATCTTTACTGGTATTTTATAAAAAAAATAAAAATAAAAAAGCCCTGCAAAATCACTAAATGCTTGCAACTATGTTATTTTGTCATGTACAACATCAAAAACTACAAATTTAAGTTTAAAACATAAACACAAAAATAAAGTGAAACTTAGATAAAAAAAATACATATAAAATGTATTTTTTATTTTATTGCATCAGGGTTAAATTTAAACTTGGTTTTAAGTGGAAAATTGAGATTATTATTTAAATTAGGTTTAAATTTTGGTGCATTTATAGTTTCACTGTGTTTTGCAGCCACAACGAGTCACAAGCCAGTGTTAGTCCTTGTGCCTGTCCCAAGCCTGGATAAAGGGAGAAGAATGTGTCAGGAAAAGCATCCAGAGTAAAACCTATGCCAAGGCAGATGATTTCCTGTAGCAGCTGAAAGGGGGAAAAAATGACTTGTGCATTTTAAGAATAGTATGAGTAATAGCCCCACCCATGTTCAACTTGTCTTTTCTCGTTCTTATTTTGTAATAACTGGACTATTTACATAATAACAACGTGATTAATAACGAACTATGAGAGCGGCAGAAACTCAGTTGGTAAAGGCATCCGCCCCCTAACCGTAAGGTTGGCGGTTCAATCCCCACTTCTGGGCAGCAATGCATACTGCCATTATGTTCTTTGCAAGACACTTCCCATATAAGTTGCCTATATGAAACAGTTAGTGTGGCTGAGGAGTGAATGAATAATGTACCAAATTATAAAGTGACTTTGAGTGTCTAGAAAAGTGCTGTATAAGATTAATTATTATAAATATTTATATACATTATCTTCCACAACTTGTAATCCCATTGGTCGCAACTGTGGCCATAACATTAAAATTAATAACTGCTAGAATAATAAATAAACAATTTTATGGTTTGCCTCCAAATTTCTACAGTTCAACTTTACATTTGAGTAACCTTTTAAGTGAATTTAAACCAACTATACAATTTATTTAGGAAAAGGAAGTTAAACCCAGATTTAAACATAACCTTTTATATTTTGTTGAAGCTGGGCTCCAAACAGATGAATTCAGAATTTTATTTTATTTTTTTAAGATTATTGATAGGATAGCGTATAGTGGGAGATTTGCGAGAGAGCGGGTAGAGTCATTTGGCAAACTGTCGGAGTCTGGACTTGAACCCACAATGCTGAGGCAGGCTGCAGTTGCCCTGTATATGCACCAAAACTCTACCACTGAGCCATACAGCAGCGCTAAAATGTGTTTCAAATACTTTAAAGTAATAATACATTGAGACTACTTATGATTTACAGTCATTTTAGTTGGACAAACTGGAGTTTTTTGGGATAAAGTGTGTGTGGCTGTAATTAGCCCCCACCTACCTGGTACTACTTCCATCTTGTACTACAAGTCTGCTCTTAAGCAATTCCAAGCATCTTTTAGATTGTTTTAACCTGCAGCTGTTTGATGTGTGTGCCAAGACTCGGAGCAGGTCTGGTCCATTCCAGTGATCTTAAACCAACAATGGAATTTTAATGACACATGTCAGCCCTTCCTCTCTGCCACACAGACACTGGTCCCTCCCTGGAGCAGCCGTATAAAGCCTTAGCTCACTGACTGAGAGACAGCAGTTGTGACAGAACTCCAGCCCTGCAGCACCGCGACCTGTAAGATATCAACATTCTATTCTTGGAGATATTATTAATCATAATTTTCACTCGAATTGATATGGCATTACCTTGTGTTTGTTGTGATGACAGCTCTTGCCTGGAAAAAAAATAATGGCTCCTATTGGGATGGTTCTAGGAGAAGTGATGACCCCTGAAATGGGCATCATCTCGGCCATAGTCTTCCTCGTGCTTAGCATCACTGGGCTAGCTCTGTGTGGGCAGTGTCAGAGGTAAGCAAAACAACTACATATATACTTTTTATTAAACTTTATCAGTCGTTTTCAAACAGTACTACTGACATGTTGAAGAATGAGTATGAGATAACAGAAAGCACCACCCTTTCTCATTTGTTTAAAGCCATGCTATGTCACTTTGCTAATGCTTCATAATAACTACACAGGTTTGCAATAGTAAATAATAAATATGTAATTTACAATAAAGTATGACATAAGCTTTTTCAAATCTTTAATAGTAATGTTGAAAAACTTTGCATTCTATAAATCACAATAGTACTCATAACCAATAATAGCCAGGTATGCAATAATAATAACTGCAAACACATACATTAAATCTCTATCTCTATTATCTCTATACTTTTGGACATGGTATTTTAATAATTAAGTAAATAAATGTTTGTAAATTGTTTAATAAAAAATCTTTTATTTTAATGTCTGTTAAATTATAGGATTAAATGGTAATAACCAAATGTAATTTTTTGTATTTTAAATACAATTAAAATACTGTAAATTACTATTGGTTATTAAGGCTCAGTATTTACCACTGAAAATGTGTCAGTTAAGGTGGTAGCTGACTCATAGTGCCTCCAAAATTGTGAACCTACAAATTAATGTCATTTTTACACCCCACTTACCAGTCCTAAATGCCACAAAATGTTAATTTAATGTAAACACTGCATCATAAAAGCATTAAAATTGGGTTTGTGGGGAATAAACTAAATATATATTTATTACTTTATACAGCCTATATTGAATGGTAGTCAAGGTAGTAGGTGCTTATAGCCAAGGTGGCCACCTTAACTATCAAGTGCTGGGGGAAACGTTATTGCTTGATAAGATGTAGTTAGTTCTATTATTATGAATCCTACATGTTGGATAGCCATACACATATTAAAATATATATTAAAGTTTTTTTTAAATAAAATACTAAGATTTTTTAATACTAGAGTGTACCCAATTCAATAGACACATACAATTATGTAATCATTTATAATTTTATTTAAATTCTAAGTCTTTATAGCTATAGTTCTATGACCATAAACATGTACATGAATACAAAATTATAAATAGAACATAACCATCTAGATTTATAGGCATACAATGTAACCCTTAGTCAAGGTGTAAATGCTCAGATAGTGTTAAAATGGTCACTTTCACGTACGCCTTCTTGTGCCTGGCGTTAAGCGTAGCTTTAATTGCCATTCAACTTAGTAGAAACATTACATAAAGGAACTCGTCTAACCTGATGGGGAGTTTCAGATCCAGGGTGGTGTCTGTTTGAAGAGCTGGAAGCACAAGCGTGCGTTTTATTACCTACATGCATCGAAAGGGTAGGGCATGCGTCATTAACTTTCAATGAATACATGAAACTGGGATGTAATGCAAATCAATGATATGGGAGTTCACTGCTGCATTCAAGAAATACATGGACCAACAATAGAGTACTGCAGAGGTGAGAAGCCGTAGTCTTATCTGGGACATTCTTGAGGTGTTTGTCGCGCAGTGGAATGACACAATTGCACCTTGTAATGAGAGATAGGAGTCATAACTCTTACTAACAGCATGCATTGTTATGAAAGGAGGGGAGCGTACACTAGCAGTGTGATGAGTGACTTTAGACAAACACAGATTTAGTTTAGGGTGGCAGCATGAATTTTTCAGCATAATTATGTCAATTTGTAATTAGGTCAGCTGTAAGAAAATCTCCCTACCTCACTGTACTAAGCAGACAGGTTCGATAACATCAGAGGTTACATTTTTTAGGCCTCTTTCAGCTTTTTTGGATAGACAGTGGAGAAGTGACAGGAAATCATGGGGGAAAGAGTGGGGAGAGACATTTAGCAAATTGTCGGAGTCCGAACTTGAACCCATAACGCCGAGGCAGGCTGTAGTTGACATGCATATATAATGTATTAAAAAAACACCACGGCATAGCTCAGTTGGTAGAGCTGTAGAATTTTTTTTTTACCTTACTGTTAAAAAGTAATAGTATTAATCACCAATACAAATTTCTACTGGTGAATATTACTATATTTGCTTCTGCTAGAGCCAATTCAATTATTAAATAGTAGTAATAGTAGTAGAACAATGTACCATTGAACTAGCCTGGCCAGACAGACCAATCCACTTTCTTTTCAAAAGCTGGAGGGTTTGGATCCCCAGTCATTTTCTATTGTATTGCTTGAAACTGACTCACAGGCATTTGTCTGTACCGCATCATAAAACAGCGGAAGATATCTCCAAATTAACCAATATGGCACCAGCTAATACACCGCGAATTTTATAATTTTTCTTGCTTCTGTTGTTCCTTTGTACCAACTGAGCATACACCATTAAAATATAATATTTTTAAAACTTGCCTAAAATGTTGAAGCAGCGTTTGACTTTAGTTCAATGAGATTAGAGTTCTGAGTTACTACCAACAGCCACCAAAGTAGACTCAACCTGATGAATGTTCGGGACAGCCCTGTACACTGGCAGCAACCATTGAGCCAAATCCACAGTTGACCATAAGTTCTGACTGCAGAGTAAGAGCTGAGTGCACCTTTGTTCAGGACACACTTTGAGCACACACTGATATGACCGCATCATAACTCCTCTGATTGTTCTTTGTTCACAGGCAGACTGGAAACACATATGACGTAAACCATGGAACCACGGTAGGAACTGCACGCCTTTTTTCTCCAAATCCTTCATACATAAACCTCCACTGATACAACTCACGGTCTCTGGTATACCGTATTTAGAGTAGAATTTTGGAATTTTAACATGACATCGGGCAAAAGACATGAAACATAACTCGACATTATGTATGCATGCATAACCAGCCCACATATTTCAGAATAAATGTTGGGCAGTTCAGTAAAACAAAAACAGTGCCAGTTTAGCCAAAATAAAAATCCTTTGCCCATATAAAATGTCAGAATGATTTGCAACCGAATCATGGCCCAAAAAACCAAAAACAAAAACAAAACAAAAACACAACTGTTTCTCTAGAACGGCAATTCTCATTTCAAAGAAATAATGGAATAATGGCACTTGTGATGGCAGAAAATGATCATTTCTGTGTCATTTTAAAGTTTTGCTTCAGGTCATAGGTCGTTGTGTTTTTTTTCACCATACAAAGACATGCAGGTGAAAAATGTGGCCCGGTGGGTTCCAGGATAATAGTAGAAAAGCTTGCTATGACCATAGTATAGTGATTAGCTGGCTGGCTAACAAACAGTTGCTAACAAGACTTTCCCCACACTTTTATCGCAATATTAAACCCAGTTGTTTTCTATTTACTAACACTGTAGCTCTTGGATGCTACTCACGTTGACACTTTCTGAAGCTGCCTCCTACTTTTTTCCAAAAAAAGCTTTGGTATTATAGATGAGCAGTGGTCCCATAGACTGTGATCAGCTATATTAAGTCCACTCCAAATAAAAACAAAATAGGCCAACTGCAACTGGAGCTAGTATTACTAATAGTAATTTGACCAATAATTTACTGTATACATTTCATGTAGCATTACTGGAATAGTCTTGCTAACCTGATGATAAATCAGGATGCTGATGATAAAAGATAACTGTCACATTCTATGACAACTCAAACTGACTACATCTTGATTCCTGCCACACTGTTGGATTAGAGAGATGAGCGCGTCATAGGCTACTATTTAGCAACTTATAAGTGACTTTCAAAAGGTCAATCATGTTTGGAAAAATTCCGCAACTAGGCCTGATTGTTGCAAAAAAGCTATGGCTAAGCCACAGAGACATCTAGCTATCCCCCATGGGAGGCCCTATGCTCCCACAGCTCTATGTTCTCTCAGCCCTATGTTCCCACATTTCTAAGATTATTTTCTGGTCAGTGGAGCATGTTTAACCCTAATCCCTAACCTTAGCCCTACCCTAAATCTAAGAAATGTGGGAACATGGGGCCTGATTTAAAAAAATATCATAATCATTTCAAAATCAGGCCCTATGTTCCCACATTTCTAAGATTTAAGGTTAGGGTAGGGGTTGAGGTTAAACAAGCTCCATTTACAAGAAAATAATCTCAGAAATGTGCGAACATGGGGCCATGGGAACATAGGGCTGTGGGAACATAGACAGAATTTGAGACTGTACTCTTTACACTGAAAGTAGTTGTAGACAACTGCTTGTCTGTGACAGAAAACTAGTACCGTATTTTCTGGAGTATAAGTTGCACTAGCCAAAAAATGCATAATGAAGAAGGAAAAAACGTATATGTCACATTTTTTGCGTGAAATTTATTTTACAAAATCCGACACCAAGAACAGACTTTTCATCTTGAAAGGCAAGTTATAGTAATAATAGAATAGAGAACAACAGGCTGAATAAGTGTGTGGTTTGCTAACGTAACACATTGATGGTTATTCAGCTACATGAAGCATAAACAACAAACTGAATAGGTGTCTCGTATGTTAACGCAATATATTAACAGTTATTCACATAACTATAGCATAAAGAACATAATATAATAAGTTCACCAAACTCACCATCTCACTCCTAATCACTAAATCCTTTAAATTCTTCATCCTCGGTGTCGCTTCTGAACAACTCCGCCAACTCCGGAGGTAGACGAAGCGCCGCTTCCTCCTCTGCGTGGCTGTCGTCAGACTCAGCATCAGTTCCATTTCCAATTATTCCAGTTTTTCTCAGTTGTCTTTATAGGCTAAGTTGTTAGTGGTAATGTTTACATTTTAAATTGTCAGTGGTACAGGTGCAGCAGATGCTGGTACACAAGCCTAGAGCGCCCTCTAACCAACGCCTGAAATATTTTAATACTGTATATAAGTCACACCTGAGTATACGTCTCACCCCTAGCCAGACTATGAAAAAAAGCGCAACTTATAGACTGGAAAATATGGTAGTACTAGTACCTCAGACCAAACGTGCTAAAACATGGATTTCATAATGTACAGTAAGGGTCATCATCACATCACTACATTTATCCAAGGGCTAGCATTTTTCCCAGCCCACACAGTGAGGGCCAGATGATCTCATAAAATAAGTAATATATTATTATTTAATATATTAATATTCTTCTTGCATATAAGCCTGACACCTGTTAGATCTGATATAACGATAGTATCAGGGGGAACTGTAATTCCTCCCATTAACCAAATTCTTGACCAAGAGTTTTTAGTTTTGACTCCCTAATTTGATGTAAAGAATAACATTAATAATAACATTTGGCATTTGTATGTATTTGCCATTTGCTATGTGTAAGGCTTGTACTCATGTGTGGGAGAAAAGTCCAAGCAAGGGCATAATGTGAAAAATGACAATAGATTAGATGAGCATGTAATGAATGTTTAATGAAAGAAAGTTTATCGTCATTTGATTAAAGACAGGCTATGGAATAATCTACTTCCAGAGAAAAGTACATAGGCACCTATATAATTCTCCTCACTAGGCTATTCCTAAATTCAGTAAGATTCTGGGGGCCGGATGGAAAGCTCTGGCGGGCCGATCTGGCCCCTGGGCCTCCAGTTGACATTCACTGATGTACAGTGTTTATACAAGGATATTGCACTCACTGATCCTCTCTGTGTTTTAGAATGATGGGAGATCAGGAGCAAATGGAACCACTGATACAAAGCCACCACCAGACACCACTGGTGAGTTCTTGTGTAAAAGAGTTTTATGTTGAAGAGATTCTACCATCACTTACACTTTTCCTGTGACTTCCAGACCCCAACACTGTCACCTACACGACATGGAGGGACCACAAGAGCATGCCCTCCTCCACACTAGAGAGACCAAAGGCTTACACCCAGTAGCCAGCAGTCCTCTGCATCACTACAGCACAGCACTCTACACAGCACACAGACCGTCTCCAGAGTACTGAGAAGAACATACCACCACAGTGAAGACTTTCCACTCTGCATGGGCCCAAATGGACAGATGGATGGAAAAACAGAGGGAGAACAGGAGGGAAAGTTGGCCCTGTCCACACTGGGCTCCAGACCAATCACACCTTTCACTCACTGTCAACAACTCTCACTACATTGATTCTGACTCAGATTCTGACATGCACCAAAGACTGTTTCTACCAATAATAATGACTTTGAGACACGTTTGTACATTTGTTCAGTTCACAAGGTTAGCCCTTGGGAAGCTGCATTAATACACTTTTTGGACAAGCAATGAGTCTTACTTTTCAACCCCAAAACATTTGTGTTGTCATTTTACAGTTTATGTGAAACTTCTGATGCACAGAGAGCGACTTGCTCATGCCCATTGTACAGATGCACTGTATTTTGTCAGTTGTTGGCCCCAATCTTACATACAACCACTTTTAAGTGTTAACTCAAGACAAACAAGTCCCATGACTGGAAAATCCCTAATTTCTACAGACCCTATCACATTGTGCTATTTTGGCTCGCTCATGAACAACAGAATATAGGTAGTGAATTCTGCAACTGTCTACCAGTTAGCTATCTGTAAACAAACATATGCTATTGGGACTTACCCCACACTGTAAATAACATTAAACCCAATAAAACACAATCCCTGTTCTCTACTTACTTACTTAACTCTACTGCTCTTGAACGCTATTCAAACACACTAGTCAGGATACCAAGACCCACGTCTTAAGGCCCTTTCACATAGGATGTGGCGGCGAGTAGTGGGCCTGCTGCACCCTATGTGAAAGGAGTTGAGCAGCACTGCACAGGAATGGGAGTGGAGTGCACAGTTCGTGGGCATGGCAACCACACAGACCAGGAAGTGGTCTTAGCAAGTAGCAGTCAAGGGTAATTTTTAAAAAGGCAATTTAGCCTTTAGCCTAGCATACAGGGGTGTCGCCCTGTATGCTAGGCTAACTTTCTAATATGACAACATATTAGAAACATCCTGTTTCAACCGCGTTGTCTGAACAGACCTTTCAGGCTCTGTGATTGGATGCGCCGAGCTGACGTCACAGTGCGCTGCGCCCAAGTTGAACATTTCTAACTGAACACTTACAAATGAATGGAATTTGCTGCCGCGCTCGCTGCCTGCCATGTCCTTTGTGAAAGGGCCTTTAGCCAACAGGAGTTGTTAATAACTTTGATATTCTAAGATTTCAAAAATAGCACTATTTGATAGGGTCTTATGACATAATAGAAAAGAAAAAATATATATATATTTTCACAACACTACAACACCATGTTT
The DNA here is from genome assembly GCA_020698575.1 of Bostrychus sinensis. Taxonomy (NCBI): domain Eukaryota; kingdom Metazoa; phylum Chordata; class Actinopteri; order Gobiiformes; family Eleotridae; genus Bostrychus; species Bostrychus sinensis. The sequence goes on along the minus strand of CM036257.1, from coordinate 6,264,537 downwards.
CTGTGATGAAGCTCCTCAGAGCAGACTGCAGTAAAAGTTGACAGCTAAAGGGCCATACCAGTGTTTTTTGCTTGCTTGTCAAAAATGCTTTTTTATTTGATTTACAGCCACATTAAATAATGCCAAAAAAACAGATAACAGAGGAAATGCAACCATTTTAAAATTATATTTGAATATGAAAGAATATATCAAGATTAGCTAAGCATTTATTAGCTTTCCTGTTTGGAATATCATATTAAAACTTGGGCGTGCAGGGAAGAAGTTTCACCTTGCTTTACTTTTTTTGCTAGTTTCTTAGGCCTTGGTCATCTCTATGCTCTCATTATGCTCTTACATTAAAACTTGATAGGACATTCATAGTACTAGGTCTGTTTGCACTAAAAAGGCCCACGTTTAGGTGAACGTGAAAGGATGGGAGCGGCTGCTTGCCTTGGAAATGAACCAAAGGTCACCTGTGGTGGAAGGGTGGGGCGGCAGTTCTTGTAATGCCAGCTGTCATGCCATGCATTTTAATCTAAATAAACACAACCTGCCTCCGTTTGCTTGTTTTTTGCCTTTATCAGAATAAAGTGGTTGATGTCCATCCTTCTGCAGGCCTGTTGAATATGCCTCTCAATCATACCCACACTTCTTCTAAATAGTGTTGATTGTAAAGTTGTTACTGGAAACCTTCAGTTTTATCGAGGTGACACAACTGTTTTTATTGTGGAAAGACTAGTCTGGCTTAAAATGGAACTTTACAGATGTTTCTGCCTCAATGGTGTGCATATAAAATGTTAAGTGAATATATATATATATATATATATATATATATATATATATATATATATATATATATAATATATATATATATATAATATATATATAATTTTTTTTTTTTTTTTTTTTTTCATCAGTAGCAAAAACAATGTGCAAAAAAAACATTGATCACAGTGCTTATGTAAGAGAATCTGGAATTACTACCATTGTTAATAGTTAACTGAAACAGCTGTAAAATTAATTTTAAACAAAGTGATTTTATCTTTTTATCTGGCCAGAAAAGATTTTGCATTTTTTTAGAACCATTCCAATCACTTCTTGCCTTTTGTGCAATGGTTTACAATGTGCACACTGTTGCCTTCAAGCTTTGTCCAATGATAGCATATTTTGGTGTGGCCTTTTGTTGCAGTTGATTCCAGACATACTTTGTGTCCCTTTATGTTAACACCTTTGTCAACAGACTGATCAAGACACACCCAGGCAGTGCTGATAAGGTTGCTGAAATTGTGTTGTTTCTGGGATCATGTGCAAAACAGATGCTTATTGTTATGCATTTTGGAACACTGAAATAGCAGTAAGTGAATTTCTCATCAAGCTAAAATACCAAGAACATGTACAGAATCAGGCTGAGCTGGACTGGACATGGACCAAGAGGTCATATGAGTCAGGCCCAAGCTACAAAAAGTAACTCTAGGATGTCTTTTTTTTTATCCATGCCAAAAATGGCAATAAGTTTTAGAAAGACAAATACATTTTTTTAGTAAAATATTAGCCAAATTTAATCTTAAACATGGCTAAATTAATTAGTAATGTAGTTTGAGCCACAATCTTGACATCAGTGTTTCACATTAATTCAGAAGACTATGCAGGTCCACCATAATCTAATTTTAACTACCATAGTCAAGTTATGTAATGTGGCTTTAACTAGATTTTTTTGGTAACAATTTTAAAGTGCAACAGTTAGTGCTTTTGTCTATCAGCAAGGAGGTTGAGAAATCAATTTTTGGGCTCCAGCTTTCTCCCACCATCCTAAGACATGTGTTAGGTGAATTGATGACTCTAATATGCCCCTTCTGGTTGAATGTGAGAGTGAATGGTTGTCTGTCTGTCTGTGTAAGTCACTGTGTCAGCAGGGACTGAAATTTCTTTTTACCAATCACACAAAGGGGAATGGTCAAATTTGGATCAGGAACACTTTCATTGATTGATTCCAAGCTAATGCCCACCTTGACTTCCTGACGGACCGGAGGCAGTGTATGCGGCTGGGGAAGAATGTCTCCACCACTCGGACTATCAGTACAGGATCTCCTCAGGGCTGTGTACTTTCTCCCCTGCTCTTCTCCCTGTACACCAAGTGCTGCACCTCCAGCCATGACTCTGTTAAATTGATTAAGTTTGCGGACGACACCACCCTCATCGGACTCATCTCTGATGGTGATGAGTCTGCCCACAGGAGGGAGGTAGACCGGCTGGTGTCTTGGTGCAGCAGCAACAATCTGGAGCTCAATGCTCAGAAGACAGTGGAGATGATTGTGGACTTCAGGAAAGTCACAGCCCCCCCCCCTCGCCCTGACGGACTCCCCCATCACCACTGTGGACTCCTTCTGCTTCCTCGGCACCACCATCACACAGGACCTTAAGTGGGAGCCGTCCATCAGCTCCCTGATCAAAAAGGCTCAGCAGAGGATATACTTTCTGCGGCAGTTGAAGAAAGCCAAGCTGCCGGCCCAGATGATGGTGCAGTTCTACACGGCCATCATTGAGTCCATCCTCACCTCCTCCATCACCGTGTGGTACGCTGGAGCCACGGCCAGGGACAAACACAGACTGCAGCGCATTGTACGCTCCGCTGAGAAGGTGATTGGCTGCAGCCTTCCATCTCTCCAGGACCTGAACGTCTCCAGGACTCGGGGGCGTGCAGGTCGGATAGCAGCTGACCCTGCTCCTCCTGGACATGGACTTTTTGAGCCACTTCCCTCAGGCAGGAGGCTACGGTCCATCCGGACCAGAACCTCACGGCTTAAGAACAGTTTCTTTCCCTCTGCTGTTGGGCTTATGAACACTTTATAAACATTGCACTCGCTCATCACATGGTCACTTTACACTTGTCACTTTATTCACATGTTATCATGTTAATATTATCTTATCTATCTGCACTGACAGATTGCATTATTGTTCTGTTGTTATCGCCTAATTTATCTGGCTATTTAACTTAGTAAACTTATTCCTTTGCATGCCCTTATACTTTGTATTTTATATTTTTAAAGTTTCTTTTTTATCATAGTGATATTTTTTATTATTATTATTAATGTTTTATGTTGCACATTAGCACCGAAACAAGTTCCTAGTCTGTGAATTGTGTTGTTCACTGACAATGGCAATAAAAATCTTCTGATTCTGATTCTGACCTTGATACACTGGAGTATTGGCCAGCAACTGACATCAAAAGGGTAGGTACTTTCTCCTTTCGCTGCCAGGAACTACAGTAAAGAAAGGTTGGACACTATTGTTATAACAATAGAGTTGATGATAGACATCTAAACAATTGAAACCACTACATCTATATCAAATACCTCATAATAGCCTACATTGTACTCCAGTTTCTGCCTGGTTCTCATGTAAACTCTACCTAAACCCATTATCTGCTTCAATCTGGGAGTGTCTAACCGGTCTGGGCAGCTGCCATTCAGCCTGAGTCCTTAATGAGTGGATTCAGGATGAGGGGGAACTGTGTCTGGGATTGGGACTACGGGATTGGGTTACTCTCTCCCTGCCTCTAAAATCCCTGCTGACTGGATGTCTGGTGGGACGGGGTGCAGACAGCCCACGCTAATCCGCCCTTTGCGACACCCAGCCTGGTCCTGTTTGTGCTGGACAATTTGTCATGTGATGCTGTTGGGGGTTGATACTGTAAGCCCAGTTTCATTTATTTCACTTTGTAAGTTATGTTCACAGGATGGCAACTTAGGAATGCAGTTTAGTAGGAAATGTATAGTTTTCATCAGTTAAAGGGGTTGAAAGCAAGTCGAGTAAGCAAGCAAATTCTATTCCTAGGAAAGTACACCTTAATAGTATGTTTGACTGTTGGACAACTGTGGCATGTATGCACTTGGACTAGGTTGGATGAAGTGCTCTGAGCAGGATCCAGAGCAGAGAATGTGTGCTTTGCATAGTTATTTGTGAAATGGTTAATTATAAACATATGCAAATTAGTCATGAAGAGTTATCGTAAACATTGTTGTCATACAGCCATGTTTCCTCATAAACAAGACTGTTATTTTGCAATCTGTGTTAACCAATAAAGTAACTCAGTAGCAGCCAAGGAGGAGAATATGCACACTGAGCAGACACAGGCTTATATTAACCCTCTGGGACACACATTTTACACGCTTTTCATTTTTCATCTTTTGATAATTCTGCCTGTGTTTTTGGTGAGTTGGTGTCTTTTTATGATGTTATTTTCAGCTCAGCTCCTACAGAAAGTGAACAATACACTGTATACCAAAAGGAATCATGTTCATACTGTTAAGCGAGTAAAATGCACAATTCATTTTGTTTTTTATAAATTATTTTTATATTCTACAGTTATTGACTGAATTTTGTTCTCCAACATCTGTGCTATCTATTGATACCAAATATTCATTATTAAAATGAGTTATTTTCAAAATAATAAATGCAAAGTGCAGTCTCAAATATATCATTTATAATATTTTTATAGCTACAAAATGAAAAGCTTATTTAAAGGTATTAGGGAGGATCTTTATAAATTCATTTTTTGCAATATTTATTAAAACTACCTTCATTGCCCTGTATAAGGCTTATAAATTGGTGTATTAGAAAATATAATAATAATATTAATAAACTGTGGACTCTGTGGGACTTAAAAAACCTCATCCAATCAGTTTTCGTCATGAGTACGTTAACCATTGTTCCACGGACTCGCCAATCATTCTGACTTCCTAGTTTCGGCGATAGTGCGCGTTCTTGTGCCTGCGCATGCGTATACACTATGTTTATGTAGTCCGGCATTAGCGCCTCGTTAGCGGCGTTAACATCGTAGCGTGGACAGCCTGACTTCGAAGAGCACAATGGCTGAGGAAAACCGTGAACCGGGCGGTCACAAAAGGAAAACTTTTTGAAGTGTACCAGAGGAGGAGGAGAAAAACTGTAGAAGAGCAGAATAAAACCTGTGTAGTTATTGGCGATTCCTTCAAACGATGGCGTGCGCTGTAGGAACAGAAAGGGCTTCAGACCGATGCATTGGTCGCCAAGTTTCTGCTGGACAGGTACATTTATCTTATCGTTTGAAAAAAATGCCTTTTTTCTTTATCTGTTGAACCGTTTCAACTGTACAGCAGCGTCAGTTTGCTAATGCTACCAATAGCAGGTGTATATATTTTTGCTCACATTTAGGGACTGTGCATGTGACTGGGTCTGTGTTGAGAACTAGGTCAAAGGTCACGCAAACAAACAATGCAGGTCTAGGTTTAGGCAAATCTCTGCTGATGCCGGCTGTAAACAAACATGCGTGTTCCAACGCTCGTGCACGTCGCTGTGGAGGAGTTCCTTGGAAAGGAACAGTGAAGGGCGGGGCCTGAAGCATGCGCATTATTCAAAAAAGGACAAACAGTCGCTGGTTTCTCAGCAGTCGAAACAAATCCTCCCTAATATCTTTAACACTGCACAAAACCTAATAATGCATAAAAAGCAGTGTTGCTGCTAACTGTTGACCTACCCCAGGCTGTAATAATTCATTACAAAAAAATCCACCTTGCATTTACTATTTTGAAAATAACTCATATTTTCATACTTTGTTTTTCACCCAAAAAAGGTGCCATCATCACCCAAAAAATGGCATTTAAGGGGTTAAAATAATAATAATAATAAAAAAGAATATTTAAATTGGTATAAATAGTTAAGTCAATGAGAGTAGAACATAAAAAGAATTTATAACTTTTTTTAAAGCAACAAAATGAATTGTGTATTTTACTTGCCTGGAAAATCCAGACTGATGTCTCTGTATTATTATACAGAGAAATATCAGTCTGGTCACCACGCCGTCCGCAGTGGTTGGATTCAAATCCCAATTCCCAATGCATTTTGATTCGCTTATTTAAGTCAAGTGTTCTTCGCGAGCAGCGTCCGCAACAACAACAATCAAGGTGGCGCACCGAGGAGCCAACAGTTTGTTTCATTCAGAGGTAAATTCTGTTTTAAATGACCAAAAACCACAGCAGCTTGCAGCACTAGAAGCCTTTATTTAAAAAAAAAAATGTTTTCGCATTGCTTACTTTCTTGTCGCTTTGTTAACGTCACGTCCACCATGTTCTGATTGGCTAACTTCGCTGTCCGCTTACTGGGGTTTGCTCCGCGCTAGAAATAGAATTGATTCTATGGAGACCAGACTCATCCGCTGGTACAGCGGTGAGGCTGGAATTTCCAGGCAAGCATTTTACATGCTTAACAGTATCAACGTAATAGAAGGGTCCCTGAGGGTAAATGCAGAACACTGTAGCATATAAACATTGTTTACCATCTCAAAATGGCTCCAGATTTATACTTTGGTTCATTTTGAGACTATACCAAGGTTTCTTGTGTGGTAAAGACTTAAAAAAGTCTCAAAAGTCTTAAAAAAGTGTATTATCATAGCATTGAGAATAGGTTTATCCAGCACTACTCTTCCCCTACTCTCCATTCCCCATTAGGACCTTATGTTATAGTGCTGGTTGCTAGGAGCCTGTCCTCTGGAGTATACGCTCCTCAACAACAGCAACCTTAATATATAGAAAGGTAGATGCTGTATGGAGCGTGTTTACCTGTTTAGCCATGTTGGAGGAGACTATACAAAAGAATGTACTGAAAATTAAAAGAGCTATACTTCAGTTGCACAGACATTTGCATTTTATTTATAGGTAGTATGGTGATCTATGCACTCCATCATTTGTTTTTTTCTGTTGTTTATTGTATAAAGTGTTTGCTAATAGTTATTATTTCATCAATATTTAAACCATGTTAAATTAAATAGTCTAAGACTCAATGACCTCTAGTGGTGAGGTTCTTGTCTTCAGAGTTCATCTGATGTGTCCTCTCTCCTCTCGTCTCCATATACATATATAGTATGTCTCATTTTAACCCTCCTGTGGTCGCCTGAAAGAATTTTTAACTTAAGATTAAGTTGACATAACTTTCATGGAATTGCTTGAAATTTACAACATGTGTGCAGTCTCTATACACATTAGTCGTGATATTGTACCTTATTTTGATATATTTAATATGTACAATGCTTTCAAAACATACGTTTGACAAAACCTTAACACATCCAAGTACGTATATACTCAGCAATACATTTTATTTTCAGGATAACTACTGAAAAAAAATTCAGGATTTTTTTTTTTTTTTTTTACTCACAAATTATGGCATTTTTTATATATAACTGCTGAAAACATAATATTATTTTGGGGAAAAAAATGAAAATTGTACATCAATGTGTTGATCTTGAGTAGCTTATTAAGATGGGGAAAAATAGTAATGTCAATACAAAATATTCTTTTCAGAGCTAGGATTTTATTTGTTGACTGTCTGCCACATGGCGATTAACTATTATTTGTGCCAATTTTTTATTTTATTTATTTTATTTTTTTTTTTGATAATTTGAATGAAAGCTCAATATAGCAAACAAACCTCAGTCATTTTTTACTTGTTGGTATGCCAAAGTCTTTAACAGAATGATAGCTGTGTATGATATGGGGCAATCAATAGCAGCCCTGAACGTTGTTGATTAACACATAGGGATCTTTATTTTCATATTATAAATTCAAATTACAGTACATCTGAGTACATCTGCTTAAACTTACTATAATCATTTAAGCTTTAGACCAATGTGAACCAGCAATTAACAGCCTTATTAAACATTATGTCTTTCATTGGCAACATTTATTTATGTTTTACTTAGCTCCCCATTTTTTTCTGTTTCTGTTTGACTAAACATAACCAGCATTAAAATACACACCTTCCAGCCATTAATTCAATCGCCAATGGGAAAGTCCCTTACTGGAGTGTGCTAAAATATTAATAGTAAAGCCTAATGGATGTCTTATGGCAGGCATGAGAAGATGCAGCCAAATAAGCATTTACATGGCCACAGGACAACTCAGTACAAAATATGTTATGGACTAAAACTACAAATATTGGAGACCTGTGATGCATATGAGGTACCGCTGCCCCTCTGAGCCACTGACAACAGCCAGGTCGCTGCCAGAGCTGGTCTTAAGAGACCCACTCTGCTGCCGAGATTCGAAGCAAACTTATTAACAGACCAGAAGTTTTTTTTTTTAGTCGGGGTGGGTCACCAACCCAGCGGACGGGAAGGGCATTAGTTTTTCATCATAAAATATGAGTGCAACTAAAGATGTGACCTTCACAAACAATCCAGATCTTTTGAACAGTTCTTCAATGTGAATGATGAGAACTGAGTCAGATTGGTGTGCAAGTCTTTTTTTTCCCCTCAAAATGACCAAGCTCTTTTTTGTTTGCCAACCACAGAAAAACCTAATAAGAAAAAGTTGAAGTATACAAGCTCGAGTGAGAATCATACAGAAACAGAAAGAAACAAGGAGAGAGAAAAGGAGCATATACACAGTGCACATTCTCAGATGCACATTAGTCAGAAGGTACTATAGTTTTAGCAGTACAGAACTACTGCAATCTTTGGTGTCAATATTTTATTCTGTATATTTATCCATTTATTATTTACATTGTTAACAATGTTCTTTTGTGGTGCATTCAGTTTTGAACTAAGTTGTTTTGCATCACAATTTATTGTTGCCTGCTTTGTTTTTACTGACATTTTTTGCATGAACGTATGTCAAGGTAGCTATATTTTGACATTTTTGACATACTAAATCCTAAATGGTGGTCTCACTCTATGCAGAGATATAGTGTGTTTATTTTCTGAATGAACTGACTGGCTTCTCAAAATGACAGTCTTTTGAACGGCTCTTTGAAATGAAAGGATCCCAAAGATTCGGTTTCCGTTAAAGAGGCATAAATCCCATCTCTAAGTATGACTAACAGACAGACACAGACGCGTTAGCTAAAGCTAGCTTAGGCAATGTCATTTAAATATGTTTACTGCAAATGCATGTGTATTTAAACAGCTAACTGTTACCACTGTTTGTCCTCCCAGGGAGAGGAGACTAGTTTAGCGAAACAAATCCACATCCATCTTGTTTCTGAGTCAGTTTTCTCTGATGAGATTCTGTGGAAATACAGATCCTAACTTAGGTAAAAAGTGGCTTCAGCTGACGGTCAGTGGAGTAACGTTAAACCAGCGTGCTTGCCCTCCTAAGGGAATGCTGCTCTCCAGGTGACGTCACTGTCAAACCTGTGAATACAGCAGGTAGAGGTACCCCCAAGGGTACGAAAAAAAGACATAGGGGAGACACAAAAATAAAAAACATGATTTGCAAACAGCCTGTAGCTCTAGCTTTGGTCTCTATGGTAAAATGTTAATAAAACCTGTTAGGCAACATTCTGGTTACTGGTTACAGAAATTCCACAATATGTGCAACCCTACTATGTCGCAAAAATGTCTATTTTTCCCTAGATAGACAAATGCAGACTGTTTTTTATCCATTAATTCATCTTTCATCAACTTTACAAATTGCACCTTTAACATGTATCTTCATGTAGGTGCGGTTCATGAATTCTGCCTCAAAATCTTGATCATAATGAGGCATTTAGCTGTATATGAACCATAATCAAAATATGCTAAACATGGCCGTGCATGAAAAGAGCAAAGACGTGCTCGATGTCTGCAGAAGATGAATTCAGATGGCTGTTTTTGTAAGATTCCCATTACATGTTGGGCTCTGTAATACTATGACATCACTCTGCACAGTGATATAAATAGCCTCGTGATGAGACCAGATTTAATATGGATGTAATGGATCCCGTTTGTTTGTATTCCTTTCTCACCTTGGTACAATGTTGCCTAAGTGCATTGCATATACAGAATAATGTAATGTTAAGGGGAAAAAAAACTTGATGTATGATGTTTTTGTGAATTCAACCAGGCCGGAATAAACAGGAACCATGAGATAAACAGTGATGCGTTCATGGTGCATGCAGACAAACATGCACCAGACAGACAGAGAGACAGGAAGGGAGAGGATGCTACTGCTGTTGCTGCTGCTGCTGTGCTGGTAACCCCTCACCTACATCATCCTTTTGTGCACGGCGGCGCGCTGTGGGCTCGTATATCTGTGCGCTCCTCTCTGCCCAGCTGTCACTCCCGGCATTGGTCCGCGCCGCACGTACACGTAGGCGCCTGTCCGACCAACCCCCTTCTTCTTCTGCCCCCGGTGTAGACAGACAGCAGCGAGCCGGCGAGGAGGAGGAGGACGTACGGCCAGCCAGCAACCAGGGAAGGCAGAGAGAAGCAGTCCGCGTCGAGGTGCCACGGCAGGACCGCTGGAACTGTAAGTGCATGAGATATGTTATTAAAAAGAGGGATTGCATGGCGGAAAAAGGCGAAGTAAAATTGTTGTTTTCGTTTGGCTGGGGGAGGGAGGAGGAGCTGCTTGTTTCTCTTCGTTTCAAATCTGCGTTGCCGGGTGGAGAACAGTGATGGGAGTCAGTTTACAACACGATAAACTCGCCATGTTTACCCCAAAACTCAACATACATATTATTGTTAATGCGAATTAATTGGCTTGCATGCTAGTAGACGAAGCATTTTCACCGCCGGCAATGTATTCGGTAAACACATTACTATTTTAAGTATATTGTGCATTATCTTGTCGTGCAACTTACATTAAATTTGATGCTTGTTTGTTGGAAACGTGTAATTTAACTTGTGCATTTAAAGCTAGCGCTATTTTATTTTCTTCGTCGACATTTTGGGATAGTTTTGCTTTCGTTGGTGAATGTCGACGCCTTTTTTCCCTTATTTCTGCAATGTTTTCCACCCAAAATACGCCTAATGTCACTTTTCACATTATAAAAGTGTTATCTGTGTTGTTATAGTGGTTTTATTGGTTAGCCCTTAGCTTTAGTGCGGTAAAGGGCTTAGTATTTTCGCTGTATGGCCGCCCAGCTCAGTCACCCTCCCGGCGAAACTCGTGTCCGAACACGTTGCATGAGCGGAGGTGTGTACGTTGAAATCCGAGAGCGGCCAATCAGAGGCGTCGCTCCGCCCACGCGCCGCTGCTTGTTTACTACGAATGCTGGGCGCTGATTGGTGGAGCGGTGGGGGTAAAATCAGGCTTTGTGAGGCATTCAGGCGCAGGGGAAAAACGGGGACTGTCCCGGTTTAATTCAATTAGGCGCAGTAAACATGGACGTAGACAGCTATGAGACGTCGAGTACTATGGCTTAGAAGTATTAAAAATAAAAGGGTTGTGCTAAATTATTTTTAAGTAAAATAGTGTTTCTGACATAAAAATACAGATGATAAAATTTAAGCCCCCCCTTTTTTTTTTTTTTTTTTTAACTATACCCTAGGTACTTACTATTGTTTGTCTGGCTAATAAGTGATGAGAGCTTTTGGCACAGCTGCTATTCGATTGCTTCTTGCTACTACACTGTATATTCCGTGGTGCCTGACATACTAAACAAACTAAATGTATCATCTCTAGTTATAATGATTTTTTTCTAAAAAAATAATAATAATAAAAAAAATCCCTTTCTAAGTGTGTTGACAGTACTTAATATGGCCCTTGGTGTAAGGATTTGTTCATTTTGGGTGAAAGCATCAAAGAGGACGATGATTCAGAAGTGTAATCAAGTCAGAAGGTTTATTCAGTAAAAACACAGGTAAGGTTACAGTCAGCAGAATGAGCACGCTCCTAGAGGGAGGAGTGTTCTAAGATTTTATACTGTGTATGATGATCTCTGCATAGCATTATCTTCTTGGCTTCGAGTAACTTTTTTGTGCATAGGGCAGGGCCACAAAAAGTTCTCAGTTTCTGCAGAGTCTTCCCACGCATCGGCAGGCCGTAGGAGCCCCCCCACAACCTTGGGTCCGATAACTTTGTAGCAAGCTCATTATTTGTGCCATATTTGGAATGCACCTAAGAGTAGAGTAACCTTAGAGTGAAAGAAGAAAAACATCACATAAAATCAAAGTATTATTATTACTAATGTTGAAGCATTATTAACCTTAGCAGTAGTACATCAAAATATAAGTTTAATGGCAATACACAAAGCTATATGTAGAAATATTCAAAAAAATGGTAGCTTTTAGTAACAGAAATTAATTGCATCTCCCCCAACCTCCATTTTATAATGCTGACCTACAACACAACTTAACAACAAATCAAATGATTTTAGTCATTCATTTCAATGGTTGCCATTTCTAGATTGCAGTAGAAAGGGAGGAAACCATATTTTTCCCATGGTCCCTGAATGCATCGTTACCCCATTTTACCTCTATGCCTGCAGGCCTCTGTAAAAGCACCCAAACCAAAGACTATGTCTGCAGAGCACCATTATCGTTCACATGCTGTTAACGAAACTATACTGCTAGAGCTGGTCGTCAACATCCTGTTCCTGCAACAGAGAGATAAAACTAATCATTAAACCCATGATTACCAAGTGTATGCCTATTTGCTTGATATACTTTATCATAGGTCCGCTACTGTAATTACTTGCTACTTACCGAGGGCTCAAATTATGACTTCAAAATGCCCGTACCTTTTTGTCAGTAGTAGTAGTAGTAGCAGCACAGTATACAACATATAAACAGTATAATCTATAATCACTTGCTATTGTTGTATAATTATATATTTCAGTATATATCTAAAGAACAATATTCAAGCTTATTTGATTTTTGGGTCCACATTGGGTAATCAAAAACCTTAGCCACAAATTGTGCTGGTCCCAAGCATGGGTAAATGAAGGAAGGGCAAAGCCAAAAAGTACCCATGCCAATAATTTGTTTTGGCGGCACCAGAAAGGAAGAGAGCAGCCGAAAGTGACACACATTCCAGTTTGTTGTCTTTGCCTAAAGAGTTTTTATTTTTTATTTTTAGAAAATTGCAACAAGAAAAAAAAAATCTATATATTTACAGCTATTACACATACCGTTTAATGAACCACCATTGACAGAGTGTGTAGGTTGGAAGATTGTAAAATGCATGGGATTTTTCTAATGCAATGAATCAATAGAATTTACATCTTTGGTTGCTTCTAAAACTTGTTTACCGGCTGTGTTGTGCAGGGGGTGTGACAGAGTGCCGAGTCCCCCTTACTGTGTGCACTGGCACCATGGCAGCTATGGGACCTGAGGACAGAGCACCCCACACTATGGGACCACTCAACACCTCTGCAACTCCTGGCATGCAGGTCATTATGTGCTCTTTACTAATTCTGTCACATTTCAAGCTATAAAAATATGATCACTTGTAAAATATTTATTTTGAATTGACCAGCATATTGTTATTTTCATTAATCTATTGGTATTCTTTAGTGGTGCAATTCTTACCACATTTTTAGATTTTGCATCATATTACTGGCTCTTACTTTAACTGCATAGACCAGTATTTTAAAAGCATGTAATATACAGTAGGTAACGTTCAGCCTTCCCCCATTTGGAGAAGGAGGCACTAGCTTTGGTCTTTCCCTCTTTCCAATATTGCAGCTTTGCTAACATGGTTAGTTACTTAGATCTGTTGACCAATGTCACAGCCAAGCATAGCAGACACGATGTATGGTTGCTATACCCCCTCTGTCCTGGGGCAAAGACTGGCAGCCACTTCCTTCTCACACTTTATTGTGGCACGTGCATACAAGACAACACAGATGGCAGGAAGTTTTTCATTAGCTGCCATATTTACAGCAGACGTGAGACGCAGTCCAGGCTAATGAATTATTATCACATTTTAATGTTTACCGTGCCTATATGAGCCATTTAAATGCTGTATGTTGTTATTGCAATGTTCCATTTCCTCCTCCCTCTGCAGGTGTATACACAGGCTGAAAAGACTATCCCTGAGAGTGGAGTGAACAAGACAAATAACTGGAACAACCTGTCAATGAGAACCCCCATGCACCTCAGTAATGGAGACGCTTCCTGCAGGTGAGGGGCAGTCCAACTGTGTAGGCTTTGAAAGAATTAATACTGATATGATAAATAAATAAAAATGATAAATAAGAATAGTAAAATCAGACAAAGATATTATTATTACTTTTATTATTATTATTAATAGTGGTAGTAGTATTCATTTTTTTATTATTATTAATTTTTTTTTTTAATTTCCATAAATTTTTTGAAAATGGCTTGCAATGCTACGTGTTTTTGCAGATTTTTCTGTTTAATATTTTTTAAGGAGCCCAGGTAGTTGTTTATTTCTATTGACAGTACTTTAAATACAGTCGGTGGTTTACTCTTTTTGAGTATATGGTTTTAAGAATATGTATAACTTGCTAATTAATATGCATACATTAACAATATATTCTAATTTCTGCTCTCTGTGCTAAATGTTGTGTATTTCAGCTTTCGCAGCCCAGAGTCGGTGGAGATGGACGAGATCATGGCGGCCATGGTTCTGACCAGTCTGTCCTGTAGTCCTGTGGTGCAGAGTCCCCCCCAGACCGACCCTGGACCAGGTCTGTATGATTTTTTTACACCCAAATATAAGGCTGACAAGCACTAGTAGTGTTTTGATTAACAAAGAGCACCAAAAACGTCAAATTCTGTAACACGCTAGAATGACTCACCTCTAATAAGCAGTAACAAAGCATTAGTAATAAATGCAATTACAACATTTTAATGAATAAACAGCTCATAGCTACTGTATTAACACTGGTGTTTATAATTTTGCATTGATTTACATGAGCTTATTACTCAAGAATTAAGCATTAATAACTGTTTAAAATTTAATTGTGTTTCTTAATGTTGAAGTAATGCTTTGTGAATAATAATAATTAACTGATTACTAATCTTTAACGTAACGCTTTATAGTCTGAGTTATTCTAAAGTATTACCAGTTATTTTAGCAAATGCCGACTAAATAATGCATGTGCATGCTGTTTGTGAGTTGGTACAGAACATTAGCTATTTTTTCCTGTATACCTGTTTGATATCTTTGTAGCAAAACAGACACAATTTTTTCCAGATTTCCAGTTTTTTCCAGAACAGATAAGGATATTATTTTATTAAAGTATTAAAAAGGCACTGAATTTGATGGTTTCAAAATCAAGGCCTTAAAAATTGTTGAACAAAAAAAAAAAAAACTTTTAAGTACTGTCACCACAATAACAGTGTCTACAATATACTTTTAGAGAAATGTTATTATTCAATTTTATGATTTTTTTTTTTCATTTTGTTTTATGCAACAAGTTATTTCATATATATTTACATTTATTATTGTTTGGTTGTTGACACTGTTGGTATTAAATTGAATTCTAAATGGAATTAAACAGGTGGAGCTGCCCTGAATGAAGCAAATCTTGAACAGACCAGATTATGCGGGCAAACCTTCCTCATTATAGCCTGCTGCTCTTAATTCCGCCTGGTGAGATTAGCATAAACATCACTAAAAGAAAACCTTAAACAGTAACTTTTAATGATCATGATCTTCCAGTGGCAGCGGTAATGCCTGAAAACATGTATGAGATAGGTTGTCTAATTGTCATTTTATTGTGGGTAAATAAATTCAAGAGAATCTGTCTGTATAAAAATAGTCAGCCTTGTAATAGTCATTATTTGGTGTTGTGATGCATGTGTGAAGAAACGGTGAGATTCAAATAAACTGTGAGGAAATGGATTCTCCTCACCGTGGCAGAGGTGTGGGCACCTGCTGTTTGCTGGAACAGAGGCAAAGAAAAACAGCACAGAGCTATTCCAATAAAATCTGTTTTTAACCCAAAAAAACTGTATGTATTTTAAACATAAGGTCATACATTTTTTTATCAAATATAGTACAAGTATATGACTTCAGCAACTGATTGATTGATTAATACAAGAGAATGTACAAAGGCCAGGTTGTATTAGACCAACCAGACCCACTTTCTTTCATAGTGGTAAGTAGGGCTGCACATTATGAGGAAAAAACATGAAATATGCAATAGCTGTGTTGAATATTACGTTTTTGACGTACTATTTTGTAATGTTAGTACAGTAGTATTTCAGTTAAATTAAAGTAGAAATGTAAGACCTGTATTTACTTGTCAAAACTTAAAGACTAAACTAGGATTAAAATGAGGCAAAACCAGGTCTAAACCAAGGCTTTACCAGGGGTTAAACAGGACTAAAACAAGGTAAAATGAGGACCAGACCATGTCTAAAACTGCACTACAGCAGGACTAAACCATGTCTAAAACTGTGTCTAAAAGAGGGCTAAACCAGGACCAAACCATGTCTAAAACGTGTCTAAACCAGGGCTAAACCAGGACTAGAACTAGAATAAACCAAGGTACATTTCTCATTTAACACACAAATAGGACATTATTCTAACAGAGTAAATGTCTGTCTAATGGAGAACCTTTATGTTCTCGCAATTTGATTATTGTATCTGCTGATATTGCAATAACAATACATTTGCATTCTATTGTGCATCCCTAGTGGTAAGGTATAGTTTTTCTTCCTTGTTCTTATACCTGTGCAATTAAACAGTTGATATAGTTGTTGATATTTTATGGTAAATATTATGTAGAGTTGCTGTAAGTGTATCTGTTGTTTTCTCAGCTGTCTCCTCGTCGTCGGTGGACATGGAGTGTGGCGGGGGTGAGCTCTCGGACAGCGGCAGCAGTGGATACTGGAGCTGGGACCATGGCAACGTAAGCCCCGCCCCCTCGCCCTCTGTCACTGAGGTGGACAGCAGTCCTGACGAGGGGCTACAGATGGAGCTGGAGCAGGGGGACGAGCTCAACGCCAAAAAGCCAAAGGTACAGTGTGTGCCCAACCCTCGTCTGTCTGCACGTGCTCAGTTTGTCTGAAAATCACTGGTCATGTGTTTAATGCCACAGAGCTCGTTCAGAGGCGTCTACAAGTGTCTGTGGCCCAACTGTGGCAAGGTGCTGACTTCATCCGTGGGGATCAAGAGACACATCCGAGTGCTGCATCTGGGGTGAGCAAGACTTCTACACTTCTATACTTTTACAAATGGAAACTTAAAGGTCCCCTATTACAGTGGTTCCCAACCTTGGTCCCGCCCTGTGTACCCCTGGGCTTTTTTTTTTAGACTATAAGTACATCCACACTCGTGTTGATAATTCTTCTAAAAGATACATTAAAAAAATATATTGTTATTGTAAATACTAATTCTCCTGCATTGTTTCTTTAAAGTCAATTTAATTATTAAATAAAAACAATAACTAATAAAAATAAAGACAATATAAACTCCTATTACACATTTTAGTGTATATTTTATGAAAATAAAATAAACTATTTTATTAAACTAACTTAAACTCATTAAATTCACAACAAAACAAACAATTTTTTTTATTATTTAAATAAGTCAAACAAGAAACTAGCTATTATTTTTATATGCAGCATCCAAACAAATTCAAATAATTTAATTTTTTTGCAGTTTTCACCTCCATGAGTCATACATTTTAATAGTTCATTATGATTGCATATATTTTTTTATAATCTATTCTAGGAAGTAAATTGTACCCCCTGCAAAGAGCTTGCATAACACTAGGGGTACCCATACCCCTGCTTGGGAAGTATTACCCTGTTATACTAAATCAGCTTTTCTGTGCTGTTTACCATGTTATAATGTTGTTTCCATCTCAAAAACATACCTGGAATAGTATTTTGTTTCATTCACACATGTTTGAGCAATCCTGTATGCTAAGGCGTTGTCCTTCTCAGGAGCTGAAAATGTTTGGTTTCACGGCTCTGTAGACACATGAAAGCCCAACTTGTTCAGGAAGTACTGACTAATCAAGCCCTTTACATCCAGTGTACAACTCTGTTTCCACAGATTCCTTACAGCTATTTTTCATTTTGTAGTAAAATAGCATCATGCAAAAAATTTAAGGAAGTAAACGGCTTTTTTTCCCCTTTGTTTCTGTTCATAAAAGAGCTCAACAGAACTGCACTCTGCTGGCTCAGTGTACCCTGGCTCCATGTAAATTGATGTTCTAGGGTTGTAAAAATTAGGAAATGCATGATAAAATATCCATATATGATACAGTGGTTATTAGGGGTGTAACGATACGTTTTTGCAACAATCCAATATGTATCAATTAGAAGTGTTTTGATACAATTCAAGAACCATATTGGCTAATTTGGAACTATTTGATACGATTCAACACCTTTGAATTGATAATCGATTCAGCAACTTTTTGCCAGAAATCATAAGTTTATTCTCAAATGTTGCAGCGCGGCCGGGGTTAATTATGTCCAGCAGACAGAGAGTGAACAAGTTGAATAAAACATTTTATTTAATGAAAAACACAAAATTTATCTCCAAAAAGCCATATCTGGTTTTATTTTGACAACAAACAAACAAATTTTAACAAATTTCTAATATAGATATTTCCGATATTATCGATTGATAGTTCATGTGTATCGATATTCACTTCCTAGAAAACGATACAATTCGATACAAGGATCATGTACCATAGGAAAAAAAATTGATACAGTTACTGTATCGTTACACCCCTATTGGTTATAAACAGTACATTTAAGGCTAATAGAGGCTTGATTGTATAAAAGGTTAATCTTTCAAATGGGAATTCTGATACCTGGTACATTGTGTTCACATGCTCCAGCAGTGCAGACCTTCCTGAATTTGGAAAACATTAAAAATGAAGAGGTGGTAAAATTTTCAGGAAGTGGAAGCTCTGTCTGGTTCGCGGAAGTGATGAAATATTTGGGGCCTCTCTGATGTCACTTGTCCCCTCTGTCTGTCTGTCTGTCCTGCAGTGGTTCAGAGCAGACCCACAGAGAGGAGGACTTCTATTACACCAAGATCTCCTGTGAGCCCGTGGACACCTCTGTGGTCCTGGCCCCCACCCAGCAGCACCAACCGCAGCAGCAACAGGCCGTGGCCCAGATCTCTCACCTCGGCTGGGGCCCCTCCTGCGGGTCCTCCGTGGGCTCCGGACTCCAAATCCCTCCCGCTCACAGACCCAGGTCCAATTCCAGCTCTGGACCGGGACAGAGCAGACCCAGCCCCCTCAGCCAGTCGGCCCCCAGCAGCTTCTGGCAGATCCACTCCGAACATCTCTACCAGGTATGTCAGCTTATTGTTATTAATACAAGAGGTAGAGCATTAGACTGTGACCATGGTGGGCTTAAAACAGAGGTGGAGAAAGTACCCAAAGTCTGTACTCGGGTAAAAGTGGCTGAAAAAGTATGCAAAATATATATTCAGGTAAAAAAACAAAGTCTACTGCTGGTATTGCTAGGATACTGATACATATTAAGTCATTTTCCAACTAAAATGTATTCAAATAAAATCAAATCTAAATTAAAGTACTTTGACTGAGTATATTGTTAATTTTTACAACTGGCTTAAAGCAACACAATTCATCTTTTATTTAAAAAAAATAGTAGGTAGAAGGCAGGTGGAATAGACCCTTGTAGTGTGAGTATTAAAATTGCTAATTATGAAAAATGAAGATGGTTTTGCCAACTGTCAACCACTCGGCCACATGTAAGTAATGTCAGAACCTGGTTAGAAAACGTAAGTGAGTTTATCAACAGTTACCTCTTTTATATTAATGTAGCAATAAGCCTGTTAATCTGTTTAGCAGTTACGCTAATGGGCTAATATGTATCTCACCAGTATTTGCCACACCAGGCAAAGCATGCTGTAAAAAATATAGTTGCTTTGATTTAGACATTTCAGTAACCTTCCAAAACCTAGATTGATATAACATTAGCATAGAGTTAAAAATATACCAATCTTTAAGGTCTCCCATGGAAAACAAACAAACTGCTACCTGAGGATTTTTTTGTAGTTTTTGAAAAAGTTGATAGCAGCATAGGATATGTTATTTTGGCGTTGTCATGTTAACAACTCAAAGTGCTTGTTGCATTGGACACAATACAGCAAGGGCCTGACGGGATGAACTGTAGTGAGTTTGAGAAATTAAAAATCTCACAACAGTCCATCTTGCTGTGCCAGGTGAACATTTAAGATCAACTGACTGATCTGATATAATCCTAATACTCAGTTGTTTATTTATTTGGATCCCCATTTGCTGTGCCTTAGAGCCAGCTATTCTTCCTGGGGTCCATTTAAAAAGACTATTTACAGTTCATACATCATTAAAAAAAGTTAATAAGAATACATTACAAAATTACATTAGGTCGAGAAAATACAAATCTAAAATACATTTACATAAAAAAAACAAAACCTTTTAGATCATACCCCCTTGGCCTAATCCAGCATCACAAACATATAAAAGGTCTACAGAAATATATGACAAATAACCCTTTACATTTCGTATTGTTTCTTGATAAAAGAGAGAAAAAAGTCCATTCTTAAAAATAGATGTGGCACTCATCTCTATATCTATGTGCTTCTTTGCAGTTATTATTAAAACTTATTAAAATCTACATAGCATTACAAGGGAAAAATGTTAATAGTATTGTTTAAAGTATTGTTGGCTGTCTATTGACTGTAGGCCTTGTGTTGTCATGTAATACAACCCTTTCCACACAGTAAAGACAAGCTCACCTGTCAATCAAAAACCACACAGTAGACATGCCTTGTATTATTGACTTAGCCTTAAATAGATTGTGGTTTGTAAAGCCACTCAATAGGAAGTAGGATTTCTCTAGCCCCTCCCCTGTAAGACCATATGTGTCTTTGTTGTATTATACATTCACTTTGGTTCTATTCAAAGGCAGCGTCTGTTTCTGTTTGTCCACAACGATTCTGCCTTCTGTTATGCAGTAATCTCAGTTCCCCAGTGACTGCATTCATTGTTATTACCAACCATTGTATCACTGAGTCAATCAAGGTGTTAGAGGCACTACCGAAGTATGAAAAGTACTACTGAGTAGGGATCTGTGGTTGCATGTCCCAGTCTTGTCTCACAGGGACCCTCTCACTCCAGAATGTAGTTTTGTTTATGCATGAACAGACCGCACATCTGACTGCTGACCTGCGTTTACCCTGTTCCTTTGAGCCTGAAATGGATGCTCTGTGACAGTGAATGTAAACTGTCGGGGGCTAGATTACCCCCAAGGAGACTCCACACACAGCCGGTCTGTGGAGGCGGGGAAACCACAAGCAAAGTTTATAGCACTGGGTAAGGAGCATCATAATACAACCACTGTTATGGCTTAGGCAAAAGTTCATAACAGCTTTCAGGATATATACTACTGGACATAAGATCAAATATATGAGCTGTGGAGACATTAGCATACAGAGACAAATGATAAATTAACAACCTGTTCCTCTATACTATTGGTTCTTAAACTGTGGTACCAGGCTCACGCTTCTAGTCCTACTCAGGAGTGTCTGAACTGGTTAGGCGCGTTTTTACTGGGCGGTACGGGTCGTGTCAACACAGGTCGGTTTGGTTGTGGCCCTCATACAGGATTGTGTTTCAACTATAATGGGTCCTGGTTGTCGAGTGACTTTTGGCATCTATTTAAGGAGCTAATTTAGCTTTCTACCATGTTGTAAGTGACAGAAACATACCTGGAGTTGTGTGTTCTACAAGCCTCCACCTCTCCCACAAACCCCCTCCCACTCCAGGAAGCACTGATCAATCAACAAACCCTCTACCTCCAGTCTGCTCTCATGCATTTATCCACAAAAAGATTTCCAGCTCCGTTTCCACTGATTCTTTGCAGACATTTTTCATTTTGTCGTAAAATAGCATCATACAAAGAGTTAGGACGTGAAGTGCGCTTACTCTTTGATTATGTTCAAAAGACTGCACAGCTATGCACTCTGCTGCCCTCTGCTGGTCTCTTCACCTGTTTCTTTATGGCATCAGTAGAGTACTTATTAAAAACTTATTCCTTTAGTCACTTAATGTTTTTTAAAGGTTGTAAAATGATGCAGTGCTGTTCTAGGGGTGACCATGATTGGTTTAATAATATTAATAAAAACATAATATTTTCCCTTTAAGAGAAACACATGACCTCCTTGCCGAGGAATGCTAAAAGAAGCATGATTTGGTACGCTTTCTGGGACTGCTCTGGGAAGTGGAAACGCCTCCAAACCAACCCATTTTTCACTGTACCGCCCCAATGGAAATGCGCCTATTTAGTTCAGGGATTGTCCTCATTTAGTCCTGAGTTAAATCCTGTTTTAGTTTTGTTTAGTCCTGGGTTTGACCCAGTCTATTCCCAGATTTATTCCTGTGTGCAGGCCTATGTGAACAGAAGTTTGTGTGTTTATTCCTGGTTGAATTGTCATTTAAGCCTCAGTTTCATCCTGGTACTTTCATGCCTAAGACTATCACTATTTTAAACCTGATTTAGGCCTATTTTACTCAGTTATAGATGGTCCTTGGAAAGTCCAAAATTGTTTGTGGTGGCACTTGGAGTTATGTCTGTGATGCACTGTACTATTCACAGAACTTTGCAACTATAGATGCTAATTTCTAACTATAACGTCTTATAATGTTGTTGCTCATTATGAGTTAGTGCTACAGCCTTTATCAAGTGGGTCCATAATAATCTGAATATTGTACTTAGCAGACCAACCATGAGCAAACATTAGGCAAGAGTAAATAAATGAGTCCAACCCTATAGCAGCAAAACCAGTGGCAAACCCTGACTGAGCTTTATCAAAAGGGAGGGTTACCAAGACTTTGAAAGAAGTCTGTTCCACAGGAGACAAGCTTGATAACTCCAAACTCTAGTTTAAGAGACTGTTGAGCTGTGGTTCTCAAATTTTGGTACGTGAACCACTGGTGGTATGCAGGGTCTTGCTAGCCGTTCTGAGGAGTGTCTGCTCTTGAAATTTAAGGGTCAGTCTGTGGATGGACCGTGGGGAGAAGAAATAACATCAGTTTAGGTTATTTGTACTGACAGATAAGACTTCAGACTTTGTGTCAGTTTTTGTTTCATGTGGGTAAACCCAGTATTTGCCGAGATATTAGCCATAAACCACACCAAGAAATCTTAATTTTGAATCTTTAGCTGCAAATTCTACCATAGAATTCTTTCCTGCCTTCCAGCTCAATTTTAAACTATAGGCCTTTTAGAATTCTATGACATAACGTGAACGCAACCTATTCATTCTGTGTGCAGGCCTGTTTGCCCCAAGGTCTTAAAAATATAAAAAATTATGAAATTTGATGTTGTCAAAATAAAGGCTTTAAATGTATTAAATCTTATAAGTAGTTATTGATTTTTGTTCTTCTATTTGTAAGTTAATATTACAAGTAAGTACTGGTACAACAATAATAATTCATTTATTGAAGAAACTTTATTGAAATGTGTGATTTTTAATTTATATTATCATTTAATACAGCACTGGTATTTTTTCATAAGTATTGCGCTTTTAAAACAAAACCATTGCGTTTTAGAGAGTAGAATGGAAAATTCCTGTAAATTTTATACATATTATTGTTTTATTTTTGGCGATGCTGGCATTAAATTTTAATCTAAATTGCATTAAAAAGTCTAAAACTTCACTTAGCAACACCTGAAGGAACCCTGAGAAGTTTAGTCCTTGTCTGTTTATTCAAGGTTTAGACCTGCTTTGGCCCTGGTTTAGGCACAGTTTTGTCCTATAGTCATTCTTAACATTAAATCACTATTTTCATCTTGGGTTTAGACCTGGGTTAGTCATAATTTAGGCCCATTTCAGTCAGTTAAAGATGGAGGTACTTGGAGGTACATAGAACCACAGCTCTAGAGTCAGGGGGAAACAAACTGCAGCTTGTATCCAACAGCACACGCTTCACCTTTTTACTTTTTCCTTTGCTTTTTTATCACGAATTAGGCTGCAGAGTTTTGTTTGGATTTTGTTTAGACATGATAATTGCTTCACTGACTAGTTTTGGAATAGTTACATCCACAGCTATTCCATACAGGCAAGGAAAAACCCTTACTATCTGTTTTTACCCTTTTAAACAAAGATAACAGCTACAACAGTGCGTTTGCATATTTCATGAGTGCAGTGAAGCGGAAGGGCGTACAGTTTGTCCTGTCTAAACGGGCGTGGGTGAATCGCAGGTCACTGATGGGAGCGTGTGTCGTGGCTGCTGCCAGCTGTAAACACACGCAGCCGGGGCTTTTCCTCTCCTCCTCACGTGACCGCGCACCAGAGCAGAGGGAATATCACTGCAGAGGAATTTAGGAATGCAATGGCCAGCACAAGAGAAATGGAGCAGAGGGAATGAGGATGACTTGGTGTTTTGGAGAGCCACTGAGGCCTTAATAATTTGTGGCAGCTTATTTGAAAGACTGGAGAGTTCAAGTTTTTGTTAAATGTATTGTAATCTTAAACCTAACTTTTAGTCTAGCAAACCCCTCACACATGACGTTGTATGGCAACCTAGAAGATAATTATTGGTCACTATATAGTCTATATATCATGACATATTTGTGGTTTGCAACACTCAGATTTAAAAACCAGCTGTCAACTTCTCAGATGAGTTGCAGAAGCTTCCCTGGACATTATCCACTAGAGGGCGTTCCTGTGCCGTGAATCCAACAAATACTCTAGTGAATACTCTTGTTGTGACTTTTTTTTTTAAGTTCCACATTTATCCAAAATAAATGTGTATTAATTACAAATAAATTATTTATTAATGGTTTATTATTAGCATATTTATTATTAAGTAGACATATATTTAACAAATATATATCATTATCAATAAAAATATTGCCTGTATGAATGTGTCAGTGTCATTGTGTGATTGGTGGTGGTCAGAGAGACCATTGGTGCAGAATGGACAGTTTGACTGCGAACAAAGGTTCACAATGAAAGTAAATGTTATATTAACTGACTTTATGTGTTATGTTTTCTCCATAGGCATGTAGTCCCATCCAGGTTTCTGTGGCCCCCAGGAGCCCTGCTGCTCAGCCCTGGGCCCCATCCCCCGTCTCTGGACACAGCAACACTCCAGTGAGTCTCATGATGGACCATTCTGCTAATACTTAGTGCTCAAGAAAGGCTCTTTTTGTATTTTTGATATCTAAAAACTGCAGTAAATATTTATTACCAACAACAGTGTGCCTCAAAACAGATTTAAAATCCAAAGTCTATTTGTCTTATGAGCTCATGCTCATTTAAAAGTTAATCTACAGCATACACTAAGAAAAGAAAGGAGGAAAAAAAAGACAAAAAGCAGCTAGTGAGTTAATCTTGACAATGGCTAAATTTGCTCTATTTCTTCTCATTAATTTCCAGTCTGTCAGGCAAAATAAGAACACTGTTCTACAAGGTTCTATGCCAAAGAAATGAGCAAAATCTTTGTATTGCTGGTTTGAATTTTTAGGCCAAGATAAAGCGATTTTGGAGGTTTACTATGAACTGCAGTGTAAGATGCCCAAACTGCTAAGATGGTTGGGGACGCTATGAGCTGGCTTCTCAGGACTTCCCAAAGCATCTTAAAGATGGGATAGTTGGGATCCTTCAGTCACATGATTGCCCAGACATGTGCCTGTCCAAAAATCAGGATAATAATGCAAAAATCAGCCAATATCAACCTCTATACAGTACTGTTTGTTCCAAAATTAGTGTAGAGTGCTTTTTGGTGTTTTATTTAGTTGCAAAAATGCTAATATAATACATAGATAGAGTCATTTGTGCCTGATGTTGACCTGTTTCTCCTCAGATGGTGAAGGCGCGGTGCCGGTCCGTCAGTGTGGGAGAACAGTGGCTCCAGCAAAACAGACTGCAGCCTGTGAGCGCCTCGCCCTCCCGCACTCACTGCTCTTTCAGGTCAGAATTTTAGCCAAGTCTTTGTCATAATATATTTCTATACCAAATGTACTTTTTGTGAATTCTCATTGCTGCTAAATATATGTTCAAATACCACATACGATGTTGCTTCAAAAAACTCAAAAATTACTTTAAGGTTAGGTTTTAGCAAATTTTAAGGTCTTGACATTTACTGTAAGTTATCCTGTGCATCTAAGGTTGTCTGTATGTTTTAAACTATGGTAAAGGTACACTCCTAGTTGATGCATCTTTTCTCCATCTGTTTACTGCATTTCACAGCTGACATTTCATTCCCCTTTATACTGCCACCACTTCCATCACCACCTTTAGAAGATAAACATAATTCTGTCATATGTCAGCGGTTTTGAGCCCATCTTACCTTTCAAGATTTGGATGGAGATTGACTCTGAAGCCTTTTTGTATCTAATGTCAGTCTTCTGCCCCATTCTATGCGCAGGAAGGGCCGCGGCGAAGCCAAGAAGTGTCGCAAGGTGTACGGCGTGGAGCGCAAGGATCAGTGGTGCACGGCCTGCCGCTGGAAAAAGGCCTGCCAGCGCTTCCCTGACTAAAAAACTTGGAAGTCGCACAAAGAGGTGTGATGTGAACGGATGGATGGCAGAACAGAGACTTCTATATAAACGACAACTGTTCTTCTACGTGTTTTTTTTTGTTTTGTTTTTTGTTTTTTTTTACTTTGACCCGCTTCGTCTTTTTCCTACCGGAATGCAAATGGAGTTTTGTGTATCTTCGTAAGTCGACCCCTTTTCGAACACGAGTCTGCGATGGTGCTAACTGTTTGACTGACTTTGATCACGTGATGTGCTAAGCCTCCAGTACTCTCCTGTTTTTATCCAAAGCTCAGATATTATATCTCCCTGGTACGGTTGCCCTGAATGGACAAGGCACAGCGACAAATAAACAAAGCACAACAAATAGTAAAACTAATTGATACATCTTCTTCCATTCATTCCTGTTAAGGGTCGCAGGCACTGGAGCCTATCCCAGTAACTATGGGTCTTAGGCGGGGTACACCCTGGGCATGTCCAGGGCTGACACAGAGACTCCAGACTCCACCCAGAGAGATTGTGTGACGGCCCAAGGATCAATCTCATGATCTCCTAGCTGGGAGGCAAAAGCACTAACCACTCTGCCGTGCCTCACAGTATAACAAACTGAAAAATAAATTGCAAGACATGAACACTCTTCCAAAAAACCACAAAAATCTGAGAGACATGCAAAACACAAATTTGGAGAGACAGGAGGTTGCAGGTGGCTGGAGACAATCCCAGAAACTAAAGAGCCTAGGCAGTGTCACTGGCCAGGACAACGTTTTCTCTCATTTATTCACTATGGGCAATTTAGATTTGTCAGATCACCTACACATGCATGTCTTTGGACAGTGGGTGGAATCCAGAGAAACCCACAGTAACACAGGGAGGACATGTAAACTTTACTCAGCCGGCCCGGGAATCAAATCCACATGATTTCTAAAAAGGAACGGAAAGGCACCAAAAGAAAAGGAAACACAAAAAGTATGGAAAGAGTAGGACCTGCTGCATTTATGTAGTCCTCATTTGTGACATGGGATGTGGGCATTGTTTGTTTCAGTGTTTCTCACTGGCAACTTACCAACTTTGTCCTCATGTGTGAATGCACAAAGGATTGAGAGGCACGCCATCTGAAATGGTCAGGAGGTGCTGTTTGACTGACAGTGATTGGTCAGTAATGATATTTATTAAGAGTTCAAAACAGCCCACAAGCTGGCTTTATCATTAAAAATCATGAAGATATAGCTATTTTACCTGAATGTTAAGGGCCAAATGTTCTAGAGCATTTCTAACACATACCAGGTCTCTCCCATTTAAGCTACAACTTATAGTAAACATACAACAAAGAGTTGATGTTTTTTTTCTTCCGACTGCTCCCTTACAGGGTTGCCACAGCTACTCAGTAGTAGTCTGTTGCAGCTAGCCACATACTGTGACTGAAGTAGGCAATGTGGGTCAAGTGTCTTGCCCAACGACACAACAGTATGCACTGGATTAGAGCAGAATTTAAAAGGCAACGCCTTTGGTTAGTGGGCGACTCACTTAACATGTTGCGCCACTATTAAACAGTTCATGTACAATACTATGTCAAATAATAAAAAAAAAAACTTACTTAAATAATACTCTGTGAGGCATAATGAAAACTTTGACCAGTATTTGGGTGCATTTTTTAGCTTAGGAGAATGTTTCCCAGGGCCACATGAATGCAGCGCTAGTGCTTGATTGTGATTAGACGAAATGGAACCACTTCTTGTTCACAAAGAGCAGTGCCTGTATCGGTGCAGTTGAGGCCTGAGATTGTCCGTTTATTATATACAGCTCTTACTCTTATATAAAGAGTCTAATTCTATTCTTAATTATCTTGGCTTCAATCTTGCTTGTGATAAAACTGCTAATGTGACATTCCTGTTTTGAAGCCACTTCCTGTTTCAGCTCTGTTCTGTCCAATCACAAACCAGCACTGACAACTTCCCCTTTCCATATGACTTTGTGTCATGATCTGTTTTTGCCATTCTCAATTTGTTTTTGCTCAGCCCAATCTTTGCAGTTGTGCTTTGCGATGCGTATTTGTGACTGACCCTTCAGAGCCACCGTACCCTCGTAGCTCCACTGTAGTAGCCGTTTTGTTATTCCGACCTTCTTCCAGTGGTAACACAGTGGTTATGATTATGATGTACATTATATTGTGTCCTTTGGGTTGCGTACGAGTATTTTATACCTTTTTTAAATGTCTTGTTGAGCCCCCTTATTGGGCACATTTTTTGTTTTTCTCTTTGATTTTGAATGGTCGTTTTTTGGCACTTTGTTGGATATACTCACACGAATAAGCTACATTTGGTTTGACTCAGCCAAATTCCTTCCATGAAATGGATTTCCTTCCTGCCCAAGTGTTGGCATATGACCAGTGTTAATGGTTAATCAGTGAAGCTATGGGAGTAGACTTAAGAGAAAGAGTTTGTAATAGCAATAAAAAGGAAATATATTGTTAAACACAAATTAAACGCACTGACAATTTGACATTTTGGTGTTTTTCTCTCCTGCATGACATTCTACACTATTTGATTTTAGTTTTCCATCTGGAACAGTGGTGTAATGTGATGACATTCATGAAGTTGTATTTTGTTATGTAGATAACTTTATACCTGATGAGGTTTTGGACCGTTTGTTGCTATGTTTGGATTGCTTCACTCTAGTTTCAGACAGTTTTTACCATTGCTGAAACAAGTGACTACACAACTCTCACAGTCATTGCAGATTTTGAAGACTAGTTGGAGTATACACTAACCAACTTGTTTCAGCAGATTTGTTAATGATGAATAAAAGACTGGGGATCACTCATTTAAGGTGATGAGGGGAAAATTTCCTGAAGCGACCCATTTTACTAACACCAAACACAATTGTCAAAAACTGGCCTAATTCAATTCACAAAACACATTAAAATTAAATTATTAAATCATCATTAAAACACATTAATGTGTTTTCTTTCAGAAAACATAATTTTCAAGGCTTGGTGACTTAAAGAAAATAAACTATAAGCTCTAAATGTCAGGAGGTCCACCCCAGTTCCTATAGACTCCCATTATATACGTCCAACCTATTTATCTTAAACTTAAAAACATTACCCATAAACAATAAGTAATTTCATCCAAACTATATAACTGACTTTTGTTTTGCACGACAGTCCACCAAAGAAATAGCAAACTATTTTATTGTACTTTTCCATCTTGAACAATGGTGTCATGTGATCTAAAACTATTCACAAAGTTTTATTTTGAATGCCAAGATATATATATTTACACACAGACACACATGCACGTGCACACTCACTCCTCAGACAGACGCTCGTTCAGAAGCAGCATACATTACACTGTACATCTGTTCAAACACTACAAACACTGGAACACCATCGGATGCAGGAGAACGGACAGGAGCTGGCAAAAACCAAAGGGCAGAAGTTTGAACGAAGCCATTTTGAAAGTGTTTATGGATGATGACAGTGGAGATGATCGCATTAACTCAGATGGAGCAGAGTTGGAGAACTGACCTGAGTTCAGTGTTAGAGTAGGTTTACTAGGTTTACTAACTTAATGTTTTAAGATTGACGGTATGTTTAAAAAATGGTTCAGTCACAAATGTAACATTTGACATTCCAAGTTTGAATTTGTTGAACTGAATTACGCAGAAAAAGCAGATCAGTCGAATGCAAGGAGACCATTGGGATTTCATGTTGTATTACCAAAGACACATTGCACTGTAATTCAGAATTCTGGGATACACGCTAATATTAAATTAAACTGATTATTATTATTAATATTGATTGATATTTATTAAATGTGTGTGAAAATTAAAAATAATGCTAATAGTAAAGTTAAATTTTAAACCAACAAAAAACATTTAAATTAGTTACTGACACTATGGCAAAAATGGTATACAAAAATATTTAGATTACAATACAATACAATTATGTAAAATAGCATTCTAAAAATGAGATAAGATAGCTAAAATTAATATGAAAATAATCTGATCAATTTCTATTAATATTAACTTTTTTTTAGATCTTGGCATATTTTAGACATGAAAGTGTAATACTTTCATAATACTGTTCATAAGGACATACATACAGTTGCAATCAGAAATATTCAGCCCCCCCCCCAAAAAATTTTTTTTAAGGGTTTATCAATTTTTTTTCAGATTTTTCGGGAAGACAAAAGATCCTGGAACGTCCTGGAGTGTTCCTCCCATTCTCCAGATTTAAATCCTATTGAAAATCTTTAGTGGGATTTAAAAAAGGCCGATGCAGCACAGAGGCCATCAAACATCACTGAGCTAGAGCCTTTTGCATGGGAAGAATGGGTTTTTGTTGTTCAATGATTTATTTATGTATTTATTTATTTTTATTTTTGGCATTTATTTTTATTATCTTTCATTCATATTATTACAATGTCTTTTGAGGTGAGGGGTTTGAACATTTCTGATTGCAATTGTAGGTATAAATCATTAATATTTAGTGCATAAATTATATTTATATACTCTTTTTCATTTCTGATTTAATATTTTTTTCAATTGCAGATTTATTCAGCAGTCAAATACAACAAAGAACTGAATATCAGCCACTCTGTTGTGCCCTGTTTTAAGAAAAATTGTTGCTAAATGTTTATTAAATCCCCAAATTATGAGCCATTTTGTCTTTAGCATCTCTCGTTTGTTAGACACTGATCCCAGGTCAGTCTTCAAAAGGCCTTTTATCCATGTTACAGAGATGTCCACTAGAGGCCACTGTTGCTCCACCAGACTGTGCCAACCAGCATACAGCATGAACAGCCTTTTTACTCTGATCATCTCCACTGTGGCTCTTAATGGACAAAATCAGAATACAATACAAAGGAAACGACATCTTTTATCACGACTCGGCAGGAAGCCACAAGAACAAGGCTCACTTACGATTAAGAAACATTTTGGTCGCTTTGAAAGTTCCGAAAACCAATTTTACATCTCTTGTGTCTAATTAATTAAGTTCCCAATGCAGAAAATTGGATTCTCTTAGCAGTAATTAACAGTGTACGCTTCAGCAATTGTTTCGGACTATATTTACAACTGAATGGAGCATTTTTGAAAAGCACGAATCGAATTTGGGGCGAAGTCCGAGTAGATTTTAGTGAGTGTTTGGTCTCCTACATAGTCCATTTAACAATTCATTAGACAAAGTACGGAGTGCAAAAACTGCTGAAGCCGTGATGAGAGTCCACAGCAAAGTGCATCTGATTTGATCGAGGCTTATACACACCTCACACTGAATCCAATCTCATTTGGCCCCTGTTAGATCAACACACAAAAATATATTCAATTGCACTTCTCTAGTCAATCTTTTATTCAACAGAATGGCATGAAAATACGCTTTGAAGAGGACATCAAGTCAAAACAATACGGAATTCAATTTGTGCCAAAAATATCAAAAGAAACATCATGACTGAAGTAAATAGAAGTAATCACAAAGTCACACTACAGATAAGGAAGTGATGAGAGTTGCTTTTTTTGATAAATATTTGCTGTTGTTTTGCACAAACCACTCAAGGGGACAAGTTATTTGCAGCTGTGATTTGATTGGCTAATGCTTATGTCAATCAAAGCTCTGTACTCTGGATGTGAGTGACAAGCAGCTGTGAGGACAACAGTAGCTCAGAGAATAATAAGAAGGGGACCACATTTGACACTACTACAGCTGGAGAATAGAAGAACCTTAATCTTAAACATTTCATAATAACTACCTACTATTAAGCAGTAATAAAGCATTAATTAACAATAAATAGTTTATAGATCCCAAATTACCACTGATGTTTATAATTTTGCATTGATTTACATAAGCATATTAGTCAGAAATTCAATTGTAATAACAATGTTTATAAGTCAGTGGTGTTTATAAATGCTGAAGTAATGCTTTGTAAACAATTAAATAACTGGCTAATACTTAACTAATCCTTAACTAAAGCTATATTGTGTGAGTTAAGTTGCCCAAATAGGTGTTTTTAAAAACACTTAAGGTAACACTTTAGAATAACCCACTATTAAGCAGTATTTAAGTATTAGTTAAGGATTAGTAACCAGTTAATTGTTTACAAAGCATTACTTAAACATTTATAAACACCATTAGGTTATAAACACTGTTAATAATGTTTAATTATTTGTTAATAAGCTTATGTAAAAATGATAAATATCAGTGGTAATTCAGGATCTGTATATGCTGTTTATGTATTAATTATTTATTATTCAATTATCGTTAATAACATATTTATTAATGATATTACTTTATTACTGCTTAATAGTTGTGAGTTATGGAGCTCAACAGTGCCCGTCTCCCTCTGGTACCGGAAGTAAATTTCCCATTATTTTTTCCACAGACTTTAAAGAAAAATATCTATATAGTTTAAAGCTTGACTGAACCTAATCGACCTAATCAGCTACGGTGTAACTCATGACCATAGCACTATTCCAGCACCAGAGGAGACGTGTTGAGCTTCATTCTAAAGTGTTACCAGGATTATAACCCTATAAAGTGACTGTTTGTTGTTGTTGTTGTTGTTGTTGTTGTTATTGTTATTGTTGTTGTTGTTTTCCTTTTGTATTTTTCTTTCAACTTTTGTTCAGCCAATTAGTTTTTTTTTTAAAGAATTGTTAGCAAAAAACAATGTGTGTCAATTTCTTATTAGTATATTTGTGAACATATGCATGCTGGTCTGGCGTATTAATTCTACAACACCAATTTAGTTAGCATTTTGTTCATTTCACTATACATTTAACAGTTGAACATAGCTGAATTCTCATTTATGAATTGATAGAAAAGGATGTGTTATGCCAGAAAATATATTTTTCATTTGTTCCAAAGCTTTACAACTGGAACAGCTGTTGTTTTATCACAAAGCTTTTTTCAAAAAAATATGTCTGACAATATAATAGAGATGCTAGTGTCCCACTGGAGAACAGTTAAACACAGCATTTACAACTTTGTCTTTTATGATTTTGTGACTTGTCATTGCTTTGATGAAGATGTTAATGTTAATCTTTTCAGCACAAATCAAACTCCACAAAGACATTCCTTGTTGGGACACAGAAGGTGCAGCGGGAGGCGTTTGCAGTCTGTTTGTGACATCACAGTTCAGAGAGGGGGGTGTGGACTGGCGTGACCTGGGACAGAGCAGTGAAAACGGTGCGAGTATTTATTTTACAGCAGCGGAACATGTTCCATGGGGTCCTCTTCCCTCCACACCCTGGTGACGGGACGTCCGCTGCGGCTGCTCCTCATGCCCAGGTACTGCCTCAGCAGCTGGTTCACCCGCTTCTGACTGTTCCATTTGCGTGCCGACTTCCTCACCCCTATGAAGCCCCCATAGCGTTTCTGAAGTGGCCTGATGGGGGAGCTGAAGAGCTTCCTGTACCCGTGGCGGCCCCTCTGAAATCCCCCAAAGCGTTTGGAGAGAGCCCGCGAGCCGTTGTCATCGTCATCAGCTGCTAACTGGCTGTCGCCCTCCACGTCCCTGGTCTCCCGTTCCTCTGAGGACTCCGGCAGTGGTAAGTCATACTGCTGTTCCAGGGGCCCCTCACCCAAAGGCCCCTCCCTGTCAGAGCTGAGGTCCAGGGGGGTCAGCTCCTCGCCCGCTCTCTTGAA
The DNA here is from genome assembly GCA_020698575.1 of Bostrychus sinensis. NCBI lineage: Eukaryota > Metazoa > Chordata > Actinopteri > Gobiiformes > Eleotridae > Bostrychus > Bostrychus sinensis. The sequence continues at coordinate 6,230,749 of CM036257.1, read as the reverse complement.
CAGCAGCGCTCCGTCTGGAAAGGCCGTCTGTTGGGACAGGGGCACGGCGCGTTTGCACACCTCCCACGTGAGTGATGAGGAGACGTGGCCCTCGCACTCCAGCAGACACACCTGCACAGGAGCAGAGCAAGGACAGTTACAAACACTGTTGCTTCTATAAGTGACTACTGGATACTTCACAAACAGCAGTAAGAAGACAGGAGCAACACATCAGGACCTTGCTGCAATCAGGGCCAGTCAAAATTGATTTGACACACTTATGGTCTATATGGTGATTCCCAAACTCAAAGGTACTGCAGAGGACCGCCAAAAGTTGTTTATATGAAAGCAGATATATTATGCCCATTTTTTTTTAGCTCTCTAGCATTTTATAATCTTGTTCCCTCTTTAAAAACATACCTGGAGTTGTGTTTTGTTTCATTCACATCTGTTTACGTAATCCTGTATACAAGACCACAGTGAACCAAGATCAAGACAAGACCAAACCCTGTGAAATAACACTAAATAAAGGAAAAAGAAACATAAACCAGTGCCACACATGCATTAATGATCATTTATAAATTAATGCCAACCACCATCAAACAGAGAATGGAGGACTTTCTCGGTTCTAATGCTCTCGAACAGGGCTGGATTTTTCATTGGCTTATTCACCCACTTTCATTTTTTTCGCTCTGTGACACTCAACATGTGTTGAATATGAGCCACTGACAAATAAAAACTTGCTGCACAATGTATGGAAAAAAACATTATGTTCTGAACAGAGAATTAAACCACTTCTTATGCTTTTTTAGACTGCTGTTTTAAATTACTTGTTCATTTCATTGAGGCAGAGCCTGTGATAAAAGAAACAACAATTAATTGGAAATTATGAATTATTATCCACCACACACAAGAAAAATTAGTAAAAATGTGTCCATAACATTTAACAAAACTGAGACCATAAAAACATCTAAACAGTCTTTTTGGTAGGCTCGCAGAAGAGCTCTTGACCACAAGTAAATTAGGTCTAGTATCTGTGGTATGAATTGCACACAAGTGAATTTCATGAAATGCCGTTGCATCAATCAAAGCTGTCTCTCTGGTTCCACTGTCTTTAGTGGGTAAGAAACCTAAAATTCCAAAACACCCATTTAATGATTTAATGATTTGGTGTGTTGTCCTCTGGAGGAAAGGGAGCAACCAAAAAGGAGTTTAAAATGACACAGGCTTTAAGATTTTTTGATTGGTAGTAGGTCTGTCCATTTGCATTTTGGCATAGAAGATAGTTAGGCAATGGGACAAACAAAAATCATGTACCCTTTTTGAAATCAACACTCAGAGTAATTGTTGTTTGATCTCTCTGGTTTACAAGCAACCATTCATAAAATTATTTTTCTGTGCTACACACATTATGTAAAGTCTTCTATAAGACTTTAGCAGTAAGAGGTGTTAAAACACTGATGAGCTGAGTGCAGTGCAGTAACACAGTGGTTCGGTTTTATTTCAATTATGATGCACTTTGACTTTATGGTGCCATAATGGCATATGTAAAAGTTCATAATGATCCCATTTATAGATCTAAAAATTGACCAAAGGCTCACAGAAAAATCCCAAAAATACTTGTATATTTTTTGAGCTTTTACTCCTCTAGGATCCAAATGTGGTTTAGTGCATTAATTCTAAAATATTTTAGAATGAACATCAGGCTAATAAAACTGGTGTAGTTAGCTTCTGCTTTTAACCATACAGGAAGCATTTAGCATCACTAGTTAGCATCAGCTAATCATATTTAGGCTAGATGGTCCCAAACTCTGACTTATAAGACTGCTAACTGCTAATCACTGTTGACAAATAATAAACATAACTCCTCTCCCCTAGTATCCATTGTTGTGTTATAAAGTTAAATAAAACTCTACAGAAAGTTAGCATGACTAGCTAGCAACTGGAACTATTGGAAACATTGGGCAGAGGAAGCTACAGGTAGTCAGCATGCAGAGCTAGCAATAGGAACTATTGGAGCTACTGGGCCTAGGAAGCTACCGATAGTTAGCATGATGAACTAGCCACTGGAGCTATTGGAGCCACTGTGCTTTGGAAGCTTAGTGGAACAAAGCTAATTTTACAAGGTGCAAGGTAAAGTATAAAATAATAATAATCAGTGGTTCATAAACTGTGGTATGGGTGTCACTCGGGGTACGTGGGCTTCTTCTAGTGGTAATTCAGTGATTTTGTTGAATTGAAAGGCAGTTTAAATATTGTTTTGGTCCTGCTCTGGATCTTTAATGTTCCTGTGTCAACCCTTCAACTAACAGTCCAAGGTGTACCCTGCCTAAGGCCCATCGTTGCAGAGATGATAAAGCTGTGAGTTGACCTAAATCTCCTTCCATCTGCTAATGGTTCATTTCATGCTGCATATACGGAAAGTGAGGTGCCACGGCGACACGTCCGTCACTTGATAAATGTGACATCCACTTGGGGCGAGTGATGGACAGCACCAAATTAGAAGAAATTGCGAGTGGGTTTGAAAGACAGCAGCTAAATGAGGTCCTTTTCCCACAAAATGATAACTGTACTTTTCAATGACTCCCTGACATGTGAAGTTGAAATGAGAGATGACGTTTTGGGAAGTTTTTCGTCAGCCCCGTGGAGCAGACTTTAGAATGACCTGCCTAATTATCATCATACCATAGCACTCACTCCTTCCTACACTTTGCGTAGTTTTCAAATGTTGTAACATCGCAATTAAAATGGTAACTGTACAATGTTAAAACTGCCTGTCAAAATGTATTTTAACTTGCTGACTCACTGTAACCGTGTTTATATTGAGTAATTTGGTATGGTTAGGGTCAGAATGGCAAGGCAGTGTTGCTCCAGACCCTGAACAATGACCAGTTAGCTGCAGGGCTAAAAGAGACATACAATGTGCGTCAATCGTTCACTTTCATTGTTTCAAATACACATATTTCAATGGTGAGAGGAAGCCAGAGCACTTGAAGAGAGCCCACAGTAGAGACTCCACTCAGAGAGGTCAAACCCACAATCTCCTTGCTTTGAGGCAGGAGCACTAAGCAATCTAGGTGCAGTAGGTCAGTAGGAAGTGCCGATCGCCCACTTACTGGAAGGTTGGCAGGTTGATCCCTGCTACCAGCATTCTGTGGTGGACAGCAACTAGATACTTTTATTAAAGTAATTTACTTAAATACATTTTATGGAAAAAAAGTACTTTCTGAGCACATTTTGTAGAACATACTTGCAATCAGAAGGTTTTTGAATTTGAAGTAACACAATAATATGAAAAGTAACAAGTACTTTTACTTAGTACAGTTTTTGAGCGCTTCGACCACCCTTGCCAGCATTGAATACTGCCATTGTGTCCTCAGGCAAGACGCTTCACCCACCTTGCCTCCTGTGTCTCTAGAACTGACATATGAATGTATTAGTGTGATTGTGTGTTTGGTGGTGGATGGAGCGTCCATAGGTGCAGAATGGCAGCCACGTCTCCGTCAGTCTGCCCCAGGGCAGCTGTGGCTACACAAGCAACTCACCACCACCAAGTGAGACTGAGGGGTGAATGAATACTGCAGCTGCAATTGCAAAGCGACTTTTGCGTCTTTTACCATTCTGCCACCTTGCCAAAAAACGTAATGCCAAAAAACCTTTTCAAACTTTCAAAAGATTTGCTTTGCGTTTGGTTGGGAACCCCGTTTACAGTGTGTCAGCCCTGTGACTGCTGGGAAAGGCTCCAGCAACCTGCATCCCCTTACAAGAGCAAGAGTGGAAAGAGATCAGTGTATTGGGAAAAAATGTATTTAGTAAAGGAAAAAGCAAGGGAAATCTTTTTGCATATAACTTCTGGTTGTTATATATGTGTTATAATGCTTTCATTATTATACAACTTCTGAAAACTAGCTGGGTTGGATATAAAACACAACCAATCTTACAATACAAACGACTAAGGCTCTAGTGTGGGACACAATTCTATCAGTTTTAGATAGAATTGTGTCTAAAACTCTTTCTAAAACTGCAAACAGATGTTGTTTCCAGTCAAGTGTGAGATTGAGGTTTTTTTCTCTGCCATATGTCACTGCCATATAAAAAAAACAATGCAAGCATCATTTGAGAAAATACTGCAATTTGTGTTTCCATTACAGTCAGTTTCACACCAGTCTGATTCAATCAGTAGAATGCAATGTTCCCTTTAAGTAACCACACTGCAATTTTGGAACAAAACGTGCAACAGTGTGCTCATTTGTGATGTTCTGTACTCTGTCTGACGATGGAAACCTTAAAGTGTGCGGTACTTTACCAACTTGAACCAATTAGTCTGCCTCATCACCTATACCAAACGTGGTTCAAGTCTGGCCCAGAGTTTGATCATGGCAGGATATGCCAAGATTTCAAATGGCCCTTGCCTTCCACAATAGAATGTGTAGTTTATATTTGTACAAATTTTCCAATTGTAATGAAACAGCTCTGGCTATCATCAATCCAGAGCTGTTGAAAGAAATATGAAATATCTTACCCTTCAAAAGTGCTACAGGGAAAGTGTCTCTCTGTGCAGTGCTACTAGCCTGAACGGCTAACTTCCTGGAACTATTACTTGAAACTGTTTTCATAAAAAAACACAACTTTCTCTTTCAATGGTTCTGCCCTGATCTATACCATCAAGGATAAGGTTAGATTACGGGACTTTATTGTCCCTGTAGGAAAATCTGTCTTCTGCATTTGGCCTATTTTTTTGGGGCAACCTGTCAGTAGCAGTGGGCAACCGCTGTGCTTCTCTAGATCTTAAGTCAGGATCTTGGACAGGAGAACCTAGCTGAAGGATTAGACCATTGTCCATTTTTTAGGTTGAACATGCAAACTCCACACAGAAAAGACCCACACAGTTAAAATGTAACCCCTTCTTGCTGTTAGGTGACAGTGCGAACCACTTTGCCACTCAATCTACATTGTATGTACAGTAATTTCTTCTCTCTCAACATACACTTTAAAAATGCTGCGTGCTCACATGTGTGACGTGTCCACTTTTCCTAAACTACACTTTTTCAAGTTTAATTTCAGCGTGAGGTTAGGCAGCAAATCCCATTTACTCCTCAAATCTGTCTCAAATGAGATAGATTGCATGGTTATCAGAAAACCTGCTCACATCAAAGGAATGAGAGGAGGGAGTTCCGCTGCGAGTCTATCAGCACAAATTAATTAAGCATCGTAAATGAAATGAGCACACCAGGGGATTCTCTGCGTCGGATCAATGCTGCGATCTGACGGAGTTGAGGAGAGTAAAGGAGGAGGGGTCTGTGAGCGTGAGGAAGTGTGGTGTGCCATGCAAACAGGGCATTTCTCTAGGGTCAGGGCTTTAAATATTAGAGAAAGGGTTTGCCTTAGGTTAACGTTTGGAGACCTCAGAGGATAGATAGATTAGATTGCAGTTATTATAGTTATTCTGATTATTATTATTCTTATTATAGTAACTCTGATGGTTGCAGCCTCATTTACTCTCTATTTTCCACACCAGTTGGCAGACATGTTGGGATTTTTAAAGTGCCTGTATCAAAATCTGACACAAAAAAGTAATATCACTTAAATTACTTCAACTAACTTCTTTAGACTGGAGCCTATGCCAGTAACTATGGGCCTTAGGTGGGGTACACTCTGGAAAGTGAGCAGTTAGTCGCAGGGCTGACACAGAGACATACATAGACAGACAACTCTCACATTCATTCCTTATAAGGACAATTTAGAGTCACCAATTCATACATGAATTTGGACAGTGGGAGGAAGCCGGAGTAGCTGGAGAGAACCTACGGTAGCCCAGGAAGAACATGCAGACTCCACCCAGTGAGTTTGTGTGACTCCCAAGGATAAATAGGCGTATATCCACTGGACAGTACGGCACGGGTCATGTCAGTATGGGGCATAAATTTTAGTTAATTATTTGTAGAATATGTTCATACAGATTAAGGATTAAGAGGTGCTTTATAAATACCAATTACGAGCTAATTAACCTCTAACTAGCATATTTAGCACTTAGTTAAAGGTTAATTGGTGGACCCTAAACTAAAGTGATACCTAAACTTTTTATTTATTTTTATTTTTTTATTTATTTTTAGATTCAGTAATATGACCTGCATGTGTCAAACAAATACATATGCACACATGCACACACATACATACATTTGTATGCTGGTCCATTTCTCTAATTATAACTCTTTATGTACTAGGGGTCCCCTGTAAATACTATACTCTCACTTGATTGACATTAATACAAAAAAACAAAAACAAAACATGAAGGTGGTGCCAATATTTAAGATGAGCATAAATCCTGGCATTAGCTACAGGAAAACAGAGACTGCTTCCTTTTTAAAGCCAGCTTTGTGTGCATTAAATTCACTTCTCTGTGCCTCTAAAACACATTTTAACAATTGACCATAAAATGACATCAGTTTAACTAGTGTTTAAACCAATCTAAACTTTAAATGAACTGTTATGTTATATCCTCTTCTCACTGCTTGTCTTTTTTAAATATATTTTTCTACCAGATATTGGCCAAATCAACCTTTCAGCTTCTCCCTTGATACATGGGTAATTTTTTATTTTTTATTTTTTTATTTTTTTTACATGGGATGCCCTTTCTGATGCAGCCCTTACCATTTATCCAGGCTTGGAAGTGGCACATTTTGTGGCAAAGGTAGAAAGTATCTCACACCTGGATCCAAATAATGTATGTCATAATTCTACCAAGAATTTGTGCTTAACCAAAAAGTATATTCTGACTTTGAATTAACATTAATTAAATTGTATAACCGCACTGCTTGGGCCCGCTCTAATTAATATGTTTGCTGTATTCAGTTCGCATTAGAGACCTTCTTTGTCTTTGCGTTTTTTAATTATTTTTTTCCAAACAAAAGGCTTGAAAGAGGATCCCGGAGGATTCATTTAGTCCTACAAAAGACTACACTGCTCACAATTAGCATTAGCAGGCTGGCATTTTCCTTAGATTAGCATTACGCAACCAGAAGGTATGGCAGAGTTATGTGTTGGCGCACGTGTTGGGCGCGCGTGCACGAGTGTGTGTAGGCATTAATCAGAGTTCTCCTGACGTGATAACAAACACACACTTCCAGTCTGAAGCGGGAGACAAAGGGATTGCAGGGAGGATTCCATCTGTGGCTCTCAGGGAGGACGGCTCACACAATGCCGGGCTGATAAAAGGTGTCAGTCACTGGGGGTAAGGCCGGCCTCGCCAAACCCAGCCGCAGTCAATTACATAGTTCTATTACAACTTCCCAAAAGGTCCCAGCTGTCTTTCTCTGCATCATTATCAGCTAAATTAGCCGTCCTAAAGCTATTCACGGACGCCCACACACTATTTTTACCCCTGTCTGTGTGGGGATGAGATTGTTTTAGCTGAAGACATTCCTCTAAACAGATGGAGAGCTTGTAGAAATGTAAAAATCGTGTAATGGTTTTAAAAAAGCAAATATTTGCGTTGGGCTGTTTAAAGTTACTTAAGTGTAATTTTTTATGCTACCCATAGTTGGTGACAAGCACTGTCTTCAAGGGAGAATCATTTCATTGCATTTTAGTTTCTTCTATTAACTTTGCGCAGCCTTGAGCCACACAGGTCCAGCTGTCAATCAAACGCCGCAGCGAGCATTGTGAAGCAATGGGATAAATACAAGTGAGACTTCACATAGGCTTTACGCAGTGTTAAAGACTATTCCATCATTACATGAAACAGACTGAAAGCCCAGAGACAGGAGCTGTAAAAGGCTGAAGTTCAGGGAAATACGAGCGAGAATCAAGGAAAAAGTGTCACAAATAAAGTTTGTCTCTTTGTTTCCTCCTCTTTCAAGTCAACATTTTACTGCTTTATCTTTGTAAATGAGCCCTGTTAAAGCATTATAACTTAATTTCAAAGGCCCAGCTGTACACTAAAAGCTGGACTCTTTCCTCCACAAAACTTTTGCACCTGCCTCTCCAACTAGCAAAATTTACATCTCTTTTAACTCCTGTAGTCGTAATAAATCAAATAACAACCGTTAAGCGACTTCATTTGCATTTTCTCCACCTTCAATTTTTATGTTTTACATATTTATTGAGTCACAGGAGCAAAATCTGCACTGGGCTCATTTAGCTCCTGTGAGAGACACAAATCTCAGTTGCGCCTGGGTTTGTGCGTCTTATTCATTTAGCATGCATTTTGTGTAATTTTTTCCTCCTGCTGATAACACAACAGTAAACCAACCTTAGCCTTATCCTTTAATTTGTTGCCATAAAAAACTCTATATTTGTAATTTTTTACTTGTTTATTCAAGATAAGTTGACTTTAACAGTCATCAATCACAACAAGATGCACAAGCTGAGTGTGTGACATAGGATGGTAAGCACCACCCCTGGGCAAAATGGTTTGTTTGTAGTTAGTCCCATCGATTCTTGCAGCGTTGCCAGCAGGGGGTGACAGACACCTGATCCAACAATTCTCTACAAAGTCAAAGTAACAGCTCCCCAAAATAAGACGTTTTTCATAAATAGACATTATTTTAAGCTATAAAACGTGAAATACTAATGCAAAGGTATCCAAAACTATAAAAAAAATGGCCCTTTTAAGAATATAAAAATATAAAAGTAGGATAGACAAATGCAAAGACTGTCATGTTGATCTTAATATACGTTGCTGAAAAATACTTTTGACTGATGTATTCCACTTTGGCCCACTGCGTACTACTTCATTTTATATTTAAAAGTAGCAAAAGTTTCAACTATATTTTAAAGTACACCCAAACATACCCATTCTGCACAACTGTATCTAAATTCTGAAAATAAAATGCCACTCACAATCTCCTCATCTCAGTCTGGACCTGTTTGTGAGGGAGCCTCCTCACAGTCTTGTGTTGACAGGACGTATTAGCCCCTGCTCTTATCTCCACTGTGTCCTGACTGTGTGTATGTGTACTCACCATAGTGTTAAAGGCTTGTTCCATCTGCTTTTGCTGCAGCAGGATCCCACAGGCCACACACTCCCCCTGGCAGTCGGCGCTCCCAGGGCTGGACACACAGGCCAACAGCAGCACAACCAGGCTCCACACGGGGATCTTCATCACTCCCACGCAAGAACGCACAGACAGGGGCTCAGCAAGTACGGGGGGGGGTCTGAATGGGGGGGGTCCACTGATGGAGAAAAGTTCAAGAGGAAGCCACAGTCTGGAGTCTTCAGCCTGGAGAGAGAAAGATAGGTAGAAAGAGTGACAGAAAGATTGCGTCAATGTGGATCTATAGAACGCATAATAGCAGAATTTAGACGGTCAGCGGAAGCGTTGGTGGAGCGTGTTCAGCCAACATCAGGACAAAAGAGGTGGAAAAACATCAACCAGGACACATTCTGAGGCAACGACTGAGAAAATGGACACTAACCTCCCAGTTCTATGGTTGTGTAATTATTGACTGGTCTAACACTTGAGCCACCAGCTTTACTGTACATCCTAAAACCTCTACAGCGTCACTTTTGCCTCTTGGGAGATTATTATGACACAAATTGCTGAAGTTAGTTATTCCAGCCATTAATACCAATTCTCTTCCCAGTTGTCAGTCAGTCAATTTTTCAATCTTGAAAAATTTAAAGTTAAATATGTGCCTGGCCACATTGGGGTGGCATGGTGGCATAGTGGTTAGCAATCCTGCCTCACAGCAAGAAGGTCCCGGGGCCGGGTGGGGCCGGGTGGGGCCTATCTGTCTGGAGTTTGCATGTTCTCCCCGTGTCTATGTAGGTTTCCCCTACCACTAAAAACATGTACAATAGGCCCCCCATGGGGCCAGGACTCCCCTGGAAATAAGATTCTGTATCTCAGTGGGACTTTCCTGGTTTAATAAATTTAAGTATTGAACTATAAGGCAAATTGTACAGTATGATTCTGCACTGTATGGAGGTATGTATCATGACAAATGTATTGAGGTAGGCATTGTATCGTGACATTTTTTTTGAGCTATGTATTTTGACAAATATATCAGGGTATGTATTGTATCATGACAAATGCATCTGGGTTTGTATGCTATCATGATAAATGTAGCAAACTATGTATCATATGACAAATCTTATTGGGGGATGTATTGTAATGTGGTGAATGTATCTGGGTTTGTATGGTATCATGATAAAGGTATCAAAGCATGTATTGTATTGTGACAAATGTATCGGGTTTGTATTGTGACATGACAAATGTATTGATGTACTATTGTACTTATCGTAGCAAGTGTACTGAGGTATGTATCATATTGTGGCAAAAGTATTGAGGCACATACATTATTATATTGTGACAAATGTATTGATGTACTATTGTATCTTGGCAAATGTACCTAGGTACATGTATCATATTGCCATGTCATTGACATTGAAACATACCTACTGTATATAACTATAGCGAGTGGAAGCTTACATGCAGAAAAAGCTCCACTTATGTATAGTTTTTATTAAATACATATTTATATATATTTTTGAACAATGGAACCTGACCTGTTCTGAAACTACCTGCTCTGCACAACCTGTAGTCTTCATTAATGCAAACAAATGCACAAAAATGTGTAGTGTGAATCACGCTGCACAAGTTGAGGATTTGCAGCAGAGGATATTGAGATCAACTCTATACACCATCTATGGAACATTCATGTTGACAGCTTTCTATCTGAAATAGGAGATTTACAGAGAAACAAAAGCACCAAAATATACTGTATGAATAAAATATTTCAAGGCCAAGAATACATTTTCCCAGTGGACAGATATTGTTGCATTTTCACCACCTGCGACTAGAAAAAAAAAAAAAAAAAAAAAAAAAAAAAAACATGTACGTAAGCTTAGTGGAGATAAGAGTGAGGATAAATAAAGTCTGGAGAATTCTGGTGTCACCAATCTCCAGCAGGTGTGGGGTGGGTTGGGTTTGACCTCCACTCCCCGACCCTCATCTGTCCTGTCACTCACTGCTTTATCGTCTCATAACACCAAGATAACAAGAAAAAACACCCACTCACTACTTCACAGATTGCCTCATCTCCAGGACCACCACCGTGCTGGAAAAATTTGCTACGGCTTCTGCAAGTTAATGCACCAAGACCAAGGGTAAGATAAATCTGCCTATTTAAGATGTTCATGGTGCATTTCTTAAAGCAGAGGCTAACACCAGTTTACTTATCAAACATTTAGTTAGAGCATTTATGTTTCAGAAACAAATACACAACTGGTGTATCATTAATGCTGACACGCTACATTTATTAGCATTGTTGGAGCAGAGGAGGAGCATTAGTATTCATGGGAAGTTTGGTGGCCAGTATTTGTTATCTGCTAAGCTGTTGTGCCTTTTCTAACCTTTTAAGGAATTTATATTAATCTTTACGAGGTATTTTTTTATTTATTGGTAAAATGTGTACAGCTGCAAAATATTTTTAAAGGCACACTATTCAGTTCTTTCTCCCAACAACAGCATAGCATGTATCCTGCCTTCCACAGCAAAATAATAATACAAGATATTCAACTTTTTTAGCTTACCTTAAACTTCTATTGCACATTTTATAATTAAAGGTCCCATATTATGCTTTTTTCAGGCTTTTTGGAATAGTTTTGGACACCTTTGCATTAGTATTTGCATTATAGTTTTATGACGTTTTATGAATTAAAATAATGTATATGTTATGAATTAAAATAATGTATATGTAACCTTTCCCCCGGGAAAGTCTATTCCAGGGGGCTGGAGAGGAGAACTCAGCCGATAGTCGAAGCAATGCAGTTTTCGTGCTGGCTGTGGAACAGTGGACCAGCTCTATACCCTCTATCGGGTGCTCGAGGGTTCATGGGAGTTTGCCCATCCAGTCCACATGTGTTTTGTGGATTTGGAGAAGGCATTTGACAGTGTACAGTGGTGTCCTGTAGGGGGTGCTCTGGGAGTATGGGGTCCGGGGCCCTCTGCTAAGGGCTGTCCGGCCCCTGTATGACCAGAGCAGGAGTTTGAGCCACATTGCCGGTTGTAAGTCAGACCTGTTCCCAGTGCATGTTGGACTCCGGCAGAGCTGCCCTTTGTCACTGGTTCTGTTCATAACTTTTATAGACAGAATTTCTAGGCACAGCCGGGGGCCGGAGGGATGTTGCCCTGCTGGCTTCATCAAACCAGGACCTTCAGTGTGCAATGGGGCAGTTTGCAGCCAGGTGAGAAGCGGCTGGGCTGAGAATCAGCACCTCCAAGTCCGAGGCCATGGTTCTCGATGGGAAAATGGTGGCTTGCCCTCTCCAGGTCGAAGGTGAGATCCTGCCTCAAGTGGAGGAGTTTAAGTATCTTGGGATCTTGTTCATGAGTGAAGGAAAGATGGAGCGTGAGATTGACAAGTGGATTGGCGCAGCGTCTGCAGTAATGCGGTCGATGTATTGGTCTGTTGTAGTGAAGAAGGAGCTGAGCCAAAAGGTAAAGCTCTCGATTTACCGGTCGATCTACGTTCCCACTCTCATCTGTGGTCATGAGCTTTGGGTCATGAACGAAAGGACAAGATCCTGGATACAAGCGGCTGAAATGAGTTTCCTCCGCAGGGTGGCTGGGCGACATAGGGTGAGGAGCTCGGTTACCCAGGAAGAGCTCGGAGTAGAGCCGCTGCTCCTCTACATCGAGAGGAGTCAGCTGAGGTGGCTCAAGCATCTGTTCCGGATGCCTCCTGGATGCCTCCCTGTGGAGGTGTTCCGGGCATGTCCCACCAGGTGGAGGCCCCAGGGAAGACCTAGGACACGCTGGAGGGACTATGTTTCTTGGCTGGCCTTGGGGTTCCCCCGGTAGAGTTTGAGGAAGTGTCTGTGGAGAGGGAAGTCTGGGCATCTTTGCTTAGACTGCTGCCTCCGTGACCTGGACCTGGATAAGTGGAAGAAGATGGATGAATGGATGGTTAATAAAACACTATGTTTTTTGCTGTAGCTGGTCCCAGGCTTTGGAATACATTCCCACTTCATTTACTGTATGTACCATCACTGACCTGCCTCTGTTTAAAGCTATTCCTCACTTATTCAGAATGGCTTTGGTACATAAGAGCATTGTGACACTTTCTATTATGTACACCTGGCTTATAGTTAATTTCTATGTATTGTTTAGTTTGTAGTTTTTATCTATTTCATTTACATATTTTAAATTTTAGTCCATTTTTATCTTACTACATGTTGAACCACTGTATGACAAGAGTAGAAATGGCATTTCGAATCCCCTGTGTGTCTGGACATATAGATAAATTGACAATAAAGAATCTTGAATCTTGAATTGTTGTACTGTCTAATGGAAAGCACTACGATTCAGCCTTGGCATGTTGTAAAATGCTGGATAAATAAAGTTTAATACAGAAGTCTCTATATGGTTAGTGGCAGGTTTTCCTGCCATCTGATAAATAAAGCTGAATACCTGTTGTCTGCAGAGCTCTGTGGTCCCCTTTTAAACTTTTAATGGACTGATCTTTATCTTGATCCTCAACTAGAGTCACTTTTTCCCCTTTAGACTTGTGTCTTGTGTCAGCAGTGTTTGTTTTATTAGTGAATGGTACAGCTACAGAGCAATAAAATAATTACCATATGTGCTAAAATTCACTATTGATGTTTTATTCATCAGTGATGATCAGTAAAACAGATGTTAAAAACAACATTAACAATGATATTTCATATGTACAACATGTAGTGGGTTAGAAATATTGGATAATGTATCAGGAACCAGAAAGTTTGAAAATTCAGTGGTTATCACTGAGGCCACTGAGATCCAAAAATGTGCTTGCAGAGCAGTAAACCATGATGAGGGGGCCTATTTGCTCGTTCACATTTGGGATACTGTTTTGAAGAAGTTGGAATGCAGATGGCGCTGTCAACCTACTGCTCCAGGTAGGAAGCCAGTGCCAAAACCTGTTTAAATAATGCGCAATTCATACTGAATACATTACGTGTCCTGTACAACCTCCGTAACAAATAGATGTCATTCAAGTTAATACGTGAGTTCACACCGGCTGCGTTGCAGTTCATGTCCATGTCCAACGCACCGGCAAAAATACGCATTGAGTCTATTTTTGATGGGTGTTGGACCCCTCATGCATAAAGTTGAACAGACCAGATCGAGACAAACAGGAAGTCAGACCCGGGACCAGTGAAGAGGATCCAGTAAATTTTAAAATAAAATTTACAATACAACAACACTGGTCAATCAATAAGTGTCAGATCTTGTTCCACATATTCCAGTTAGGGGGTCATGGGGGACTGGACCCTATCACAGCAGCTATGGCCCTAAGGCAGGATATACTAGTTGCACAGACACATACTCTGACTTCACACTGTTTTCAACTAAACATAGAAGTCCTTTTGGCTGCTCCCTGACTACTTCATTTGCAAGTTTACTTTAGCAGGATGCCCTTCCTGACGCATTCAGCCACATACTGTGACTGAAGTTTTTTGGGCGCCTCCTAGGGGAATCTAAGCCCTGACATCCCACAATAGGGGAACTGACCACTGCAGTAATGACAAGACCATGTTCCAAAATATATGTATAAATACAGTTAAAAGAAAAAGTATGTGAACTGATTCGGAATTACTTGGATTTCTGCATGATTTGGTCATAAAATGTGACCTGATCTTCATCTAAGTCACAACAATAGACAAATACAGTCTGCAAATGCTGCAAAAAAGTATATGTTTTTATTTGTTTATTGTATATTTATTTAAACATTCACAGTGCAGGATGGGAAAAGTATGTGGACTCCTAGGCTAATGACCTCTTCAAGAGCTAATTGGAGTTAGGTGTTAACCAACCTGGAGTCCAATCAATGTGAGAAGATTGGGGTAGTGGGCTAAAGTGGCCCTGCCCAACAAAAAACACCCCCCAGTTTTGAGTTTGCTATTCTGATGAAGTATTACTTGAAGTGAACCATGCCTCGCACAAAAGAGCTCTCAGAAGACCTACAAGTAAGAATTGTTGACTTGCATGAAGCTGGAAAGGGTTACAAAAGTATCTCTAAAAGCCTTGATATTCATGAGTCCACGGTCCACGGATTGTCTATAAACGTAGAAAGTTCAACACTGCTGCTACTCGCCCTTGGAGTGGCCTGTAAAGATGACTGCAAGAGCACAGTGCAGAGTGCTCAATGAGAATGAAGAAGAATCCTCGAGTGTCAGCTAAGAGCTTACAGATCTCATCTCATCATTTGTCATCTCAGCATCTTTGTTGACAAATCTACAATAGGTAAAACATGAAACAAGAATGGACTTCATGGGAGGACACTATGGAAGAAGCCATTGCTGTTCAAAAAAACATTGCTGCATGTTTAAAGTTTGCAAAAGAGCATTACTGGCAAAATATTCTGTGGACAGATGAAACCAAAGTGGACTTGTTTGGAAGAAACAACCAACGCTATGTGTGGAGAAAAAAAGTCACAGCACACCAACATCAAAACCTCATCCCCACTGTGAAGTCTGGTGGAGGGGGCATCATGGTTTGGGGCTGCTTTGCTGCCTCAGGGCCTGGATGGATTGCTATCATCAACAGCAAAATTCATTTCCAAGTTTATCAAAACATTTTGCAGGAAAACTTAAGAAAATCTGTCCACCAACTGAAGCTCAACAGAGGATGGGTGATGCAACAGGACACTGACTCAAAACATAGAAGCAAATCAACAACAGAATGGCTTCATCAGAAGAAAATACACCTTCTGGAGTGGCCCAGTCAGAGTTCTGACCTCAACCCAATTGAAATGCTGTGGCATGACCTCAGAAGAGCGATTCACACCAGACGTCCCAAGAATATTGCTGAACTTAAACAGTTTTGTAAAGAGGAATGGTCCAAAATTCCTCCTAAGTGTTGTGCAGGTCTGATCTTCACTACAGAAAATGTTTGGTTGAGGTTATTGCTGCCAAAGGAGGATCAACCAGTTTTTAAATCCAAAGGTTCACATACTTTTCCATCCTGCACTGTGAATGTTTGAATAACTATTCAATAAACACATGAAAAAAAAAAAGTTTAGTTAGTTAGTTAGTTAGTTAGTTAGTTAGTTAGTTAGTTTAAGCAGACTGTTTGTCTAGTGTTGTGACTTAGATAAAGATCAGATCATATTTTATGACCAAATTATGCAGAAATCCAAATAATTTTAAAGAATTCACATACTTATTCTTTCAACTCTATATGTTCCAAATGTACGCATGTAAAATTCTTTACTACTTGTGTACTACAGGGATCATCATAAATTTGAATAATGAATTGAAATTTCAATGACTAATGACATCAATCCATTCTGAAGAGAAGATATTTCAGTAAAGATAATGATGACAAACAGCAGTGGTCTGAGTCACTAGCGTCACTAGAATAGTCCCTCGGCCAGAGACCTTATTGATGAGGAGCTGAAGTCTTAAACAGTGGAGAGAGAGAGAGGTCCTGTACTCTATTGATGGATCCATTCAAGTGTGGATAAATAAATAAGTAAAAACTGGTTCAGTGTGTACTGTACTGCATTAGCACTGGGAGTCCTCAGTGGATAAAAGCGAGTGCGACCACGGCCCATTTACAATGATATAAATGGCTTTATGGGAAATCATTAGCGCCTCCTGTTTGTTGGAGGCGCTGATATGTTTTGTGCGACAGTCATTTGCCATTGTGCTGACTAAGTCTATCTGATGCAGTTATGGGGTCCCTTAAGTGGCCCCCACTACACAAGTCAAACAAATAAGCAGCAGATCACGGTGTAAGTAACTATAAAGGCTGTGAATAACCTTTACAAAGATGTTGTTCCCTGGTGTACTCATTTGAACAGGCTTTTAGATACATGCAAATGTGTTTCATTTTTCATATTTGTAAATAAGGCATTAGCGTCCATTTATTTCTCTTAACATTCAGACTCCGGGGGATGCTCAGTTTCAGGTTTTAGGCTGAGCATTATACAAAGAGCATTCAGAGAGTTATTAGTATTTTTGGCAGTTCATATTTCCTAATAATGCCCACACACATATTCATATCTGTTTACCAAACAGATAATTCACATTTTGCTTCACCTGTACAGAAGATCTATTATTATGAAATACTTTTAATGTTGAAATACTGCTTTCAAGATGTTGTTGCATCTGCTTAATACACTCTTAAGCAGTAAACTTTACTTCCACCTACACTCAATTCATTTACATGCAGATAGAAAAATGTGTTCAGTGTTTACATCAATACTCAATACCTTTTAAGACCAGGAAAGACACTAATGCTGCATTTCAGTTGTCCTCAGAAGGTGGAATTTCTGAGTTGTACATTTAAAATGGGGTGAACCTCAACAACCCTGAGTTAGAAAATCCAAGATGTCTGTCTACATTTATATGTGAACATGCTACTGCAGGGCATGTGAGAGTCTGCAGTTACAGAATGCAAAACAATATATATTTATAATCCATCTTGTTATGCTCCTGCTAATTTGTTTGGGAATAGCATGGCAGCACTGTCATGAGAGGGCAGGTTTTTAAGTTTGCAGAAAGCAACAAGTCTTTTAGCGATACTTATTAACAACAAGGCTGAAAAATCATATGCTGCTACATGTTTACAAAAACAGAAAAAAAAAAATTCTTCTAATAACATTTACTTTGTTTTACAGTTTAGCAGCTTGTTATTTGGCTACATCATGAGTCAGTGCTGTGATTGGCTAGCTGGTGCTTTAGTCAATCACCTCCAAATAGTGTATGTAAGTCCCCCCCCCCCCCCCCCCCCCTTTACAAATGTTTTCAACCAGAGACATTCCAGATTAATGTAACATTAGCAGAGCAGTGGTACACATATCAGTCTGGCTTTTCCCTCTTGTCATAACCACTGTTTCATTATTTTTAATCTTTTAAAATATATTATTGTCATTATTGTTTCTGACTAAAAACTGGAATGCATTAAGATGTCTGAATTTCGACCTCTGAGAATAACTGGAATGCAGAACTTGGGTCCCGCTGCTGCTGGCTCATTTGTTTTTTGTTTTTTTAGGCCCGAGCGCCAGTAATGGTGAGGGCCTATAGTGATTGAACAGCAGTGATCCGAAATGCACAGGTCAGTGACGCATGAAAGTACCCGACAGTGACCCAGAACCCTCAGGAACAGGTAGCAATGCACGCGCCCTTTCCAAAAATATATACAACGCGGCCCCCGGCAAAGAGGATATATTGTTATTGAAAGGAATATTATTAGGCCCAAGCACCAGTAATGGCGAGGGCCTATAGTGATTGTTCTTATTCTTCTTTTTCTTCTTACTTCACGGGAACGCCAATTTCACCCAGTGAACATTTATAAACTTGACGAAAATTTGCACACAGGTCAGGTTGGTGGCAAGCTAGTTTTTTATGTAAGTCATATTAAAAAATATAAAAATTGCCTCAATAGCGCCAACACAAACATTGTCCCAGTGGGACCCGGCTACATCATTTTTCATCTTACAATGAACAAATTTGGTACACACATGCGCCATGACAGGAGAAGCAAAACATAGTATTACACCAACGCCGCACGACAAACAGGAAGTCGTCCATATTGGATTGAAGTTGTTCCAGCAGTTTTTGCACACGTCGTACTTTTTTGATGTCCTCCAAGGTTGTTTATCCCAATGAGCTCAAATTTGGTGAAAATCATAGACACAAGTAGAACATCAAAAGTTATCCAAATTTTTTGAGAATCTATGACGGTTTTCATGCGACAAAATTTCATCAATTTTCACATACGCGGTAATTGCTACCGTTCCCGCCTGCCAACTCAGATTTGGTTGAAATTTTAAACACTTATTAACACCACTGTCTTATACACATGTAATCACAAATATCCATGTTTGACACAATAGCGCCCCCTACAGAATGAAACACATATTTCTATGGACAGATAAAAATGAACTTTTTCTGAAATTCTACCAACTGCCAGTAAATCTGACACAGCTCCGGGTCGCGGTGGGCGAGGGCCTATCGTTGCTGCTTGTGGCTATATTTTTTAGTTGTTTTGGTCTCTCATGTCGCAAACGTTTAGAAAGAAACAAAGTTTGACTGTTGTCAAAAAGCTCAAAAATGCTACTTTAGCATAATAGGGGACCTTTAATGAACCTTTAAACGCATGCCAACAGGGAGTCCATTATTTCATATTAACTTTAATAGTAGTAATTGCTCTTGTGCTAATAATGCATAGGTATTTAGCCGATTTTGAAAAGTGACGTTTATGTCTTTTCATAGCCTCAGTGAAAGTGCCACTTGTGAAGAGGGGGGCTATTAGGTTAGTGAGAGACAGATGACAAGGATATTAGGAGTTAATGGACTTGGCTGTAATCAATCCTCACTCTGGAGATGTTTGTGTTGGTGAGCTCTTTGACACCTGACTGTTGAAGTGACCCACTTAGCCTTTCATTATTTATTACAAGGCCACTCCGCTTGGTTTGCACACCTCTTGTCGTGTGCCATTAGCAGAGGTCGACACCTTTCTGCACTTAACTGCTTCTCTGTGTACAATTCATGCTGCACACAGCAGAATGGATAGTCGGAAGCATTGTCTGCATCTGTATTGTCCAGAGCAGTGATTCTCAGATGATTGGTCAAGACTCAAAAGAAGATTGCAGGGAGATGCTTAGCGTTTTTAAACCTTAATTATTGTTTTACTTGCATGAAATTCACTTTTTACTTACATTCATGTTCTTCCACCTTTTTCTGTTGAGGGTCGCGGGTCACTGGAGCCTACCGCAGCAACAACTTTAGGCGTGGTACAATCTGGTCAGTGGCCAGTTAGTCACAGGCCTGACACTGAGACATACTATTTACTCTTACATTCATTCACAAGGAGCAATTTAGAGCCACCAATTCACCTAACACCCACAATAATATAGAGAGATGGCTGGCCCAAGGATTTATTTCACAACCTCCTTGCTGAAACCAATTTTAAAATTTCTATGAAATTAAATGTGGAAGTAAAATAATAAATGAGTGTCACCATAAAATGATCTGAGGTAAATCAGTCCAGTTGAGAACTACTGATCTAGGCTATAGACTTAAATTTTCTGTCACTTAGAACTGTGCAGAAAATAGATGACTCTCTCCCAGGGAGCTTATCCCTGCTGCTTTTGACGTGACATGGGGTACACCCTGTACAATCACAGACTGGACTCAGACTGGCAGTGGAAAGCTAGACCAAAAACCTTCTGCACTGCATTTTAATCTTTGAAAACTGGGAAAGTCTTTTTGGTGGTCCATAAGCATTATCAGAAGGGAACAAAACCATCAAGCAAAGAAAAAAAAGGAAGTTAAACTAATATAAGATGCTAAATGGAGCCAAAAGCCATTACAAAACTGATCAAATGGTGCTAAACCAGATGAGGAACTGGCTCACAGTTTAGTTTGGCATTTAGAAATGATGGAAAAAGTTTGGGAACTACTGTCTTAAAAAATAGCATGTCTACTAATGTGACTAATGTGAGGGCTACTTTTTGCAAGGTCCCACATTGTGCATTAGTGCAAGGATGGATTTAGGCTAGGTATATGCAGAATTGACAACATATGTTGGTATAGATGCTGTACACAGTGCACCAGATATAAGGTAGCTCAAAGCTATTGTTAAAAGACAGTGGGAGTTTCCTCTTGACAAAAAGTGGAGAGTTTGTCCAAGCTTGTACTTGGACAGATGTGTCAAAATCTAAAGCAGCACAATGTAGGCAAACTCTGCAGTGGGGTCCCTCTCAGGTTGATAAGACTCCAAAAGCTTATATTTGACATCTAGATCAAACAAAAAGGTAGTGTATGCCATAGATTATAGTCATAGTTTTCAGAAATTAAATTAAGTAAAGTAATAACAAAAAGTACAAACATTATTTGAAGTGTCCAAATACGACAGTTTTGCTTTAAGATAAAATGAAAAAATGAAAGGAAAGATGCAACCATGCTTTGGCCCAGTGTGGACTGGCGGGAGGCTGTGGAAGGTGAACAATCACGCTTTGGCATGGCACAAATCAAGTGGCCATAAAATGGTGTCCTTGCAAACCTAACATAGACCATTACATTCATTTACTGTTGTCAGCAATCATATTATTGGCCAACAAATTTGTGCTGTGCTTACCACTCTGCCAACATGCACCCCAGTGTGGCAAAAAGTCTGTCCACTGGCTTTGCATTCCAGACTTAGGACTGACTTCATAAATTAAATAAAAAGCTATTACATTAAATGCTGACTTAATTCAATAACAGAAAAAGTCACAGAAGGTGTCTTTGAGCTTGTC
This sequence comes from Bostrychus sinensis, assembly GCA_020698575.1. Classification (NCBI taxonomy): domain Eukaryota; kingdom Metazoa; phylum Chordata; class Actinopteri; order Gobiiformes; family Eleotridae; genus Bostrychus; species Bostrychus sinensis. The sequence goes on along the minus strand of CM036257.1, from coordinate 6,209,536 downwards.
TCCTCTTGAAAAACAAGGACAGACTCTGGATGCAAAAAGGGATTTGTCCAAAACACTATTAAATACTTTCATAACAAATAATAAATACAACATTGATTTAATGTCGCACAATGTCATTCACTAATGGTGGCTAAAGCTAACATAACAGATGCAACGGCGCAAGCTTTTCCAGCGGCTTTTCAGAGCAATTTGGAATTTCTTCTCATAGCTACAAAGTTGCATGTTCACTTTTATAGCACTATCACATAATTTTACCACAATGATTCAAATCCAGCCGGCAGTCAGTATGGTGCAATTTTTCCATAATGCACCCACAGGTCCTTTGCTCTCAGGAATTACCAAATTGGTCTGTCACTGTCCCCGCCAGCGGCTAATTTGTAAAGGCCAAAATGACGCACAGTATGTTGATGCTTTCTAATGACTCCACTCTTCATTGTTGGCCTCTAGAGTTCCATTTCAGCCATTTAAATTTGCATACTACCCTTAATATTTTTTGCATTTTGTACCTTTTTGCATCAAGCTGCCAGATAAATTGGCCCTGTCTGAAATATATAGTGGCTTAAATTCACATCATTTCAGCGAAGCCCGCGAGTTTAGTGTCTCATTACAGCAAAGAGACACAGTAGAAAATAGATCATTAATACCAAATCAAAACAGCCTTGCCCTTGTAAATGAACGCCGCCATGAAAGCAGAAGAAAATGGAAGTGTAGTGGCAGGTCTCTCTACTTTTAGATGAGTCCTTCCATATCGCGCAAATGAATGCTTTTACCTACCTCGCCTCTTCTAAAACAAATACGTCACTTGTGCTTCCATTAGGGTTAACTAAGACCCTGAAAATGCACAAGCTGTATCCTTTGAATTTAACCGGAAGCAATAAGCGCATTTGTTATTAAAGAAAGCTCTCATCTTTTGCTTTTGTTCGCAACAGCCGTAAAATACTAAGTAACATTACTGTGAGCCAAAACCAAGACGTGAATGGATTATGAGGTTGAAAATGAGTATTGAAATTTTAACTTTTTGGCTAAACTGCTTACAGTTTAAAGAACAGATGTAGTTTGCAATTACAAACACAAGCCGATCATAGGGAGGAAAAATAATACATTAATGCATGCTACAGTCTCTATGCAGAAAACTTTAATACCAACATTTAATACCTCAAAAATTGTAAATAAGACTTTTAAATAATTTTTTATTTCATTTTTCATTTTTCTAAACTGATTTAATAGCTGCAACCTACAGCTTTTTTTTTTTTTTTTTTTTTTTTGTAAACATCATGATATTCATCTAAAGTTTGTAGATGACCTTAAACTTCTGGCACTCATGTTTAGCTTTAGACCAACTTCAACCAGCAGTTATCTCATTTTAAATATCACATCTGGAACAGGCTATTATTATCTGCATTTGACTTTTGCTTTCATATACATATTTAAATATTTTTATTTATTTATTTCATTTGAACAGTTGTGCTAACAAGACTATCTAAAGCTAAAATGCACATTCCCTCTTTACTTTCTTTGGCAGACATTAATTCAGCAGTCAGTAGAACTGTTATTATGTTTTTTGGTTAAATGTACAATATACAATTTTCCCTCCTACTTACAAAGTTATCAGTTAATATCACAAATGAATGTTTTACCTACCATAACCACAATAAATACACGGTTGAGTGTATTGCTAAAGCTAACACTTAAAAAACAGCATTGTAAAGCAATCCATGACAGAAAATTTGCAATATAATATAATATAATTGTGCTCCTGGCTACAAACCTTGCGTGACAAAAATGTATCAAAGATTTATTGAAACTTGTATCCTAAAGAAAAGTCAAGTCATTGTAATCTTACACATTTGCTAATGGTAACTAACACACGGGCCAGACAACAAGAACTAAAAGATAATTTAACTTTTGCTAATGCTAATGTAACAAATGCAAACCTAACATTTTTCCTCAATGAATTTCATATCACAAATGTATAATATAATCTTTCTAAAGCAAATACAGAGTTGGTGTATTAATAAAGTAATGAGAAAGATTTAGGGGAAACAATCAAATTAAACTTCAAGAGGAAGATACATTAACAATCTATGTTAAGGGCAATGTAAAGGTCACTTTTTTGCCAAACAAACGTGGCTAATTGCAGCTAATGCTAACGCAAACATTGCCAAAAAGCTAACTAAACCTTTTTAGCCAGCTAAATTTGACCCTTTTAGTGTTTGTAAACAGAACATCTGTGTTTCAAAGACTGCTACCAGAAGGTAAAAAGACAATAATACATTTTTTAATGGAAGAATTAGCGTTAGCCACCAAGGATCGACAATTATGAATGAACAAATGGAAACTAAAATCAGTGCCTGGTAAGAAAGCGTGAATGAGCATAGCTATTAGCGCCTATAATTAGCATATAAACTAAAGGCTACACAGTTTACATTTCTTAATTTTAATGGTACACTGGACAAATATTTACAGAAGTGTGTGGGACCACATTAGTAATGTCAGTGTTGGCTCAGATTTAATCAGTCTCCACAAATAAGTTAACTCCCGTAACTGGAACAACCTTTTGTTCCAGCTGTCTAAAAACATGCAATGGTTTATATGTAATTCCTACTCATGCCACAAGTAAATGCTTTTTACCAATCCTTTCCCAAACAAATCCAGCGCACACGTCCATTAGCGCTAACAAAGCCCTTCAGCATGTTACATATTTTTAAAAGCTTTCTTCTTTTTTTTTTCTTTTCTTTTTTTTTTTTGAAAATACGAAGTGATATGAGTTTTTTTTATTATTATTATTATAAGCACACCTCTCATATCAGGCATTTGGTTTTGTTTCAGCTGAGTAATGTTCCATCACCGGAGTCTGATGGACCCATAACCAACAAGTGAATGGAAGTACAGCTTTGAGTGTATTAATAAAGCTAACGGTGAGGTAAATTAGCATTAGCGTTAGGTTCAGAGGGGGCTCAAGGTGTCATGAGTGCGAGAGGGGGAGAAGAAAAGCTCTGGGTATGTTTCTAACAAAGCTCTGACTCACTCTATCTCATCCATTAGCTGTCTACATAAAGCTGAAAAGCACAAAAGGAGCTGCTGCTAATGCACAGATAACCCACAGGTCCCTATCCCTCTTGCTTCCTCTTGCACATCCACTTTCCTCTCCTTGTTGCCCACTTCTCGCTTCAACTCTCCCTTTGTCTCTTTTGTTTCTGTGTCCGTGAATTATGGCTGCCGGTTTTTATCTTTAATGTCACATTGCAGAGGTTTGCGGACTCCAGCTGAGGGTGTGTAGCTCTAACTTCCCTTCATTAAGACTGCTGGAGCTCCTGGTCCTGGCGGGACTGTCAAGATGGATGTTCCGTTCATGTGGTCACTCCAGAGAAGAAACAAAATGATTAAAGTTCTCAGTTCTAACCGCTACATCTCAAGGGTCATTAATGTGGTTTGATTAATTTGTCATAACCCAAGGAGATTCATAGCCGTTTTATTGCCTCACACTCTGTAATCGCTTGTACAAAATGCCTCGATGTGGGATAATGGGCTGATAAGGTGCAGTTTAGAACAAGAAATGGAGATTTGAAAGACAAAGAAATTCAAATTAAAAGTCTTTTATGCCGTTCCCTGTGATATAAAGCCCTATTTATGCTCAACCAGCTAGAAGAGTCACATGCTTATCATATCCATTTGTAAAATCTGCCTATAATGACCCACTGCTCTGCATTGCCTACTTGTTGCACTTACGGCTAGATGATGATGATGTTTTCTTTTTTTTTTTGTTGTTGTTTTGTTTTTTATATAATCTTCGCACCTAAGTATCTATGAACCTAGCAGAAAGTGTCATTTTTGTTACATTATGATCTGATAAACTGAGCACTGATGAATGAGAAGCACAATCATTTTCTTTCTATTTGTGCAAACATTACTGCATGGTGTTTTAGAGCAAATTAATTTTGGTTAAAAAAAATTGCTTCCAACTTTTTTTCCACTGGTTTTTGTGATGATAGAGAACAGCATGTCCCTTCTGGGCTACCATGATGGTTCGCTGTTCATAGGAGAAGTGTGAGATGTAAAATGATAATCTGCACTTTTGCTTGAAAAAATACACACTTCACCTTCATTTTGAAAATTGTGTTACTTTCTGATGGTCAGAAAAAAAAACAGCATCAGAAGGTTAAGGTAGACTTTATTGTCCCCATAAGGAAATTTGATCCCTGCATTAGACCCATCCTTCAATGCCAGTGGGGCAACCTGTCAGGAGCAGTGGGCGACCGCAGAGCAATGTCCTGGGACCCTTTTTGAGATATGAGCTACTAACCTGGTCAGGAGTACCTAGCTGGAGCCCATTATGTATGCCTTAGGTTGATGAGCAAAACTGGAGCATGCAAATTCCACACAAAAAAGACCCACACTGTCCAGGAATCAAACCCAGGACCTTCTTGCTGTGTGAGGCAACAGTGCTAAACCCTAGCCACCATGCCACCACACACAATGCACAAAATCATGATTGGAAATATAGTATTTAGTACCAGCTCAAGTCAATTCAATCAAATTGACATTTTGTGTCTTACTATAGAACACTCAAGATTTACTGAGCTTTTAAATCTGTCTACCAGTCTAACAGTTACTGGAATCAGTTCTTCAGTGAGCTTTTAACTGAATGACACTGTGTCATTTGGATCTCAAAGTAGACTTCCTGGCCCACGGTGACACCTGTTACTCACTGGCCTTCTGCTTGACATGAGATTCTCAATGTGTCTGGGTCACTGAGTGGCTCTAATTACATAAAAAGGTGAACTTACTCAAAGGCTGATTTTTTTAAAGACAGCATTTTGTCAAGCAGTCTAAGGTTATCACCAACCATATTCTGTATCACTATTTTCAGTTTCTACTTTTGCCCAGGAAGCACACATATACAAAATGATGTGCATGCTTTGGACAGTGGAAGGAAGCCCGAGTACCCAGAGAGAAATTACGGTAAAATGTTGGGCCAGGCTTACAATCTCCTTGCTGGGAGGAGGGAGCCCTAACTACTCTGCCATCATGCACGTCATTATTTCTTTACGCATTAATTTGGGAGATATGGTACGTTATATCTGATTGACAGTTCAACTCATAATTGAAAGAGCACTTGCACTATTTTTAGATCATGTAAACAGCTATGGTGGCCCTGCAGGGATATGTGGATGCCAATGAAATAATCCAGTGGAAATAAGCACAATTGTGAGTTCCTTGACTTTTTTAAAATAAATGACAGAAGAAAAATGCTACCTTTTTAACCTTAAAGTTATCTTATTCTGTTTTTTGTTTTGTTTTGTTTTGTTTTTTTTTTTGTTTTTTTTAGCTTTCAGCTTTTTGCCACTATGAAGCAGTCAGCTTAATTATCTATACGTCATGTTGCCAATTGCCATGTTAAATTGCCATTTTATGCTCTGTCCATTCCATACCATTGCCAGCAGAGGGCGACAGACACCTAATCCTGTGTTCGCTGCAAAGTAACAGCTCCCTCAAAAAGACATTTTCCATATATACATTATTTTAAGTTATAAAAACTGAAATACTAATGGAAAGGTGTCCAAAAATGGTGTCCTTTAATTAAAAAGTGCTTTACTCCCAAATGTAGGGTGTGCGCTGTAGAGATAAAACAGTAATAGAAACAAGCAAAGTTGCATGGTTCCCCTTCAACTTAAATTCATAAATGTTCAGAGCCTTCTCAGCAATAATGTGTATTTATATATAAACATAAGTGTCCTTTTTCTCCAGCAGGGTCTGGTTTTCTATGGGCTGTTGAAGGAGTAAACACTAATGAACCTAAAATTAGTCTATAGTCTATAGGTGAATGACTGAAGATTTATTATATGAAGTGAAGACAAATAATAGGTATGCTTCCCAGTGCACCATAGCAATTCTTTCTTTTGACAATATCAATTTGTAAATAGTCAATCTTCCATTGTTTACATATGATCCACAAACTTGTATGTAAAATGGTATAGCCTTCTGGCAATTGCCCAGAGTGTACAGTACTTCATAGCACACACAGGTGCCAAGTTGCACAAAATGAATGGGTGGGATTCCTTTAAATTAAAATATTTTTATAGGATAATAAAGACACCATCTGGCAGCAGTAACTTCCATTTATAATTCTAATACTCTGCCAAAGTAATAGACAGTACAACATCATTAGCAGCCGCCCAAACTCTGTCCAAAAGTGAACTCACTTCAGTGTAACAGAAGTCAGCAAATCCTTAAATATAGAGCGGAAGAATATAATTTTTATCTGATAAGTGAGTCGAGTCAATAATCAATAAATGCATTACTTAGACATTGACTTTCAGATAATGCTCTAATTGCATCACTTATCTCACTCGCTTTCATTACTCGCCTGTCGTCTGCCTAACGCCTATAGAGGAGTTAAGGACATTATCTACCGCTATTTCACGCACAGCATTGACAGAATACACAAGCTTATTTTACAGCACTTTTACAACTAATTATCAGGGATGACCTACCTGCAAGGACAACAGCTACAAAGAGCCAACACAAATCTAAAAGCACCCAACACACTGGCATTTAGGTAACATTAAGTCATGTCTGTATGGCACAGTTCGAGTCAAATTATTAGCACTTGATGCAGGAGTCTGAGTCCAAGTCCCAGTCATCAAAAACAAAATACATGTTGAGACCAAGTTGAGTCTTCTTGAGTACAAGTCACTTAGAAACGAGTCAAAGTCAAGTCCAAATGAACTGAAGTTAAGTCCAAGGTGAGTCACCAAAATGAGTCCTTCTGGTCTGTGAGAAGAAACATGTCCATGTCTGAGCCCTTAGGACAATGACTCGAGTTTAAATTGATTCATTGAGGCACATGGTCAAGTCATTAGGCTGAAAAATGTCCCAAGTCCTAAGTACTCCATCTCTGCCTTGAAGAGGTTTGCTTCTCCATAGTGCAAGGTCTGTGAAGCAAAGATGATATACAAATGCCACACAAGTTCTCTTTCTTTATGGAATATAATAGCTGTCAAACCATCAGAACATTGGTAGTAGAAAAGGAAGTCATAAACTACTAAGTCACTGCTGCAGTGAACCCACAGTAGATGTATCAGCTTTATTTCCAACTTCTAGAAGTCAGAAAGACACACTACTTTCCTACATTTTAGAAACTCAGTATTTTAAACATTTCCCAAAAAAAAAGTCTAACATGTTAAAATGTCAACTAAACGATTATCAATTTATTAGATGAGAATGTTACGCGAATGTCAAACTTTAACTATCGCATGTTCACATATAAAGTGCTCCACTCCATTTATAGAAGGGATGTTCCCAATGGCTGTTGATCTACTCTGTCATATTGAATTAATGGCCAACACACACAACTATTAGGGTTGTATTCACAATATAAAACATTTGTGAGAATATATTGGCCCAAACCTAAGCTAAAGGTAAGCTTTAGACTTTGGCTTGGCTTAATAAATGCAGAAAATGCTATGCTATGTTGTTGTAAGGGATGGAAAGTGTGACCAGTAGGTCTGGGCACTGACTAGGGATGTCAGGAAAAAACAATTGTACTATAATACACAATTATAAATGTCACGTTTGAGAAGCTACGATATCTCAGAGGGAGCTCTTGTGCGTCACTTCTTGGCGCCCCCGGTACGTTCTCTCTGGTGCTTTGGACCGGTCACACAACGCCATTTCTAGAAAATGCTCCAGCGCTATGTGGCTCCTCCACGTCTAGAGCACTTTACGCTTTTGCATTATTTCTCAGTACCATGTTTTGATACCAGGTGGGTGTTGAGACAGAGCAGTGTTTTCTACAGAAAGTGACATAGCACCGCATTACATTTAGCCTCAGCGGTTTCAAGTAAAGCCCGGATTATAACTGAGATAGGCATGCTCTGAACGCTCCACTCTATTTTTCTCCAGTATGCACGGGTCAGAAAAGTTGTAGATCTTCATGACTGTGTTTATTTACGCAACTGTGTTTAGAGCTAATGCTAATCTGCTGCTATGGCGTAAAAGTGAAAGTAAAAAGTGGAATGCGTAGATGTGTGTAAAAGACTGACTTTACAGCACTTTCAGAGCTACATGCACACTTGTCCATGTCTAAAACTTTGTCCAAAACTTTAAACAGATCACAGGCTGCAGGTCTGTCTCTGTCTTTGAGTCTACTCTTCACTCACATCGCACCATTTTTGTTTGGGAACATTTATAGTTAAAGAAGTTTAATTAAAATAGTATAAGTTATAAAATAAAAGTATCACTCAGGTACTGGTATCACAAACCAGTTATTAATTAGTTAGTGGTATCAATTTTTTTTTTTTTTTTACGATACCCAGCCCTAATGACTAGCTTAATTTTGTGTTGTTTTTTTTCCATAATCCCACTAACAGACTCCCGTGTTTACTTTGACTTTTTCGGAAATGGAACCAAAATTCGATTTGGTATGATGCTTTTTTGGGGGTTGCTTTATAGACCATGACACTGAAAATGTAAGCATACAGCCCCAACACTTCCTGTCCTGTCCAAACACTGATTGATTCAACAAAACGTCTGGATACAAAGATATATGCACCCGAAGAGGATCATCTCACAGAGCAATGTAAATCCCCCATATGCACCTGCAGATAAACAGAGTGACGAAGTGGACTGGACCGGGACAAGAGGGTCTGCTGGAGTGGCCCGCTCCGTAGGGCACCCTCTGAAATGACTAATCTGAGAGAATTCTCCCTTAATCCGGTTTGGACATGTCCGACACAGCTGTAGCACGTTGGATCACTGGTTTTGTGAGTAGTACACCTTTTATCTGCCCTCCTCGCTGTAATTCAAGTCACGATGTTGTCGGAATTTGATAGGAAATCCAAGATGTTACCATGACGTTAAACAAAGCTAAAGTGACGTATAGCAGAGATTTGTCTTCTTATCGTTCCATCTGCAGATAACACTATTTCCAGACAGCTCCGCTCTTGTTCAGCACATAGTGTACTTTGCCTCAGGAGTTTAGACCTTAGATCAGTTGAGAATTCAGAGCTGATGTTGTCTGTAAGTCATTCTAAATACAGGACTTTCAATAGAATTTATGTAAATACTACTACTACTAAGTTATTAACACCACACATTGACATAATAATAAAAATGGATTAGAGGCAGAACCTACTCAGTAAATTTTCAGGAGTATATTTAACACTACTAGAATATGCTCCTTATCTATATAGTGTGAAATTTACTCACTCTTTAGTGTTAAAATTTTAGTGTAAAATTAACAGAGAACCGTGACACTGGTGAGCAAAGCCACAGATGATCTGATGTCTTTGAGATACAAAGGAGAACATTTTAATGCACTCACTCTGATCATTGAATGGGCAGTAGTTTAAAAAAGTTCTTCTTTAAATGTCACTTAAGTGAACATTGCATTGTCAGTTTAATACTAAAAGCAGATAACTCAGTAATGTAAAATTATATTTAAATGTTCTAAATTAATTCCCCTGAGGGAAAAAAAATGAATCAAGAAATTCTGCTGTACTCAAACTCAGTATGGTGGTTTGAGTACAGCAGTCTACATTGGTCATGGTCCAACCATGATTCAAAGGAGCAGTGGCACACAAAACACCAGCGTCAACTGAAAACTTAGTTGCTTATATTTGTGCAAAGATAACTTAAGTTTCTCCAGTCTTACACTGGGATTTACATTTGCTGCAAATGCCTCTGGTATGCAATGTGAGAAATACATTTTGTTTTTTTAATATAAAAAATAAAGACTGCATCCCCATCATGCTGATGTTACCCATGATCTCTGATTCACTTTACTAAAGTTTTAACACTGAAGAGAATAAATTTAACACCAATGTCCACTGTAAAATAGATGCTAAATTCATTGTAGTGACCCCAGAAGATTTATAGTGTAAGCATTAATTTTGACATGCCCGCTTTGTCATGCAGTTGCTCATTAATACAGAGCCCTCTGTTGAGTGTGTAAGTACTTGTATAGATGTATTTTTGATCAGAAACATATGTCATCTCTCGGTATATTGTGGGAATGTCTTCAGTGGTGATACTGAGAACAACCACGTCCCACAGTTTGATAACCACTGCACTAATTTATTTGCAGTTAGAGCTAGCTTGCTTTAGTGTTTAGTGATTTAGACCTTAATTTGTTTAGTGGGTTTTATTTGTGAGTCTTTTAGTCTTTCCAAGTCCTGATTAGAGTTTTGCCTTGAGTTTTATCTAGATTTGAGACTGGTATAATCTTAATTCATTTGGTTATTTATTATCATTGACATTTGCTTATACTGAAACTCCCATACAAACCCATTGAACCTTGCTATTTTATTGGCACACATTTTCAATCAGCTAAATATTGTGAATGAAGCACATTTACAAAAGAATAACCCGGACTGAACTTTAATCTTATCTTGTACTTTTTTGTCTTAGAATCCTTCCATCTCCAGATAAAGCGCAATAACTCTGCCTTATCTGCTTTCACCACAGGGCATATAAATTGAGTGGGAACACGGTCATTCGCACCATTTTCCCCTTATATCCGGCACTCACATTTTCACTAAATCCAAGCGCAGATATGATTCAGTATCAGATCAACTGAGCATATCATTACCGCTGTTTTCATCTGCTGTACTCGCAGGGTTTCTTTTAATTGGAAACGTTTCTCCACCTCAGGACATGGCTGGCAGACGTGCAGCCTCAACTATACTGTACGTCCTTCACGGAATGGGGCGCAATTGAAATCACAACTATCTCATTTATGTCCCGTGAAGAGGCATTAACAGACTAAATGTCATATTCTCCACAATGGAAAAGTGCAATGAGGACAAGTTGATATGAACAGTGGCATGATGTTATGGTTTGATCTTGGTTTAGAGGGGAACTTTTTCACCCTAATGAAACAGTTTCAGAGTCAGTGGGATGGCTAAAGGAGTTGTTGCAGGGTGAGTAAAGCCCCCTGCACCGCCCCTGGCATATCTTGCTGAAAAAACAGCCTTGCAAGAATGGGAGAACTGACCCGGTGTGCCTGACTTCTTGGGTCTCACAAGAAAGCAAAAAGTCCTGGTTAGCCATAACAACAATTATTTCTTAGATCTTTGCCATCTAGGCCAACTAAGAGGTGGAGGAAACTCAGACATTTGGGGGACCTCCGCGGGGTTGCCAGGTATGAAAGTCAAAACCCGCGAAGGAAGGAAAGGCAAAGAAAACAGAGAAGATACGAGCAAAGTTATGTGGTTCCCCCTTCAAGCTCTAGTTTGGTCCTCAAGTTCAAGCCCAGTTTAAACGTTGAGAATGCGATACATCTGGGCTAAGTCCAGGAATCCAGGATTGTGTTTTGGTTCTGTCCTGGATTAGATCTAAATCCTGGGTTTAGTCTTCAGGTTGGGTTTGGTTTATTGATTGGTTTGTACTGTAGATGTTTATCAATTTAGGTATGGTTTATGGTTTTTCATTTGTCTTCTACTACTTATTTCATGAGGGTTTAATGGAGGCTGCATACAACCTATCCCATCTACTTCAACCATGAGGTGGGGTACAGCATGGACAATGGCCATTGTTGGAGGGCTAACACATAGATACAGACAGACCATCAATTTTCATATGCATTTACTTTGTGCAATTTAGAATCTCCAGTGAAATCCACTCCACATGAGAAGACTGTAGGCGGCCTGCATGGGGATCTAACCAATGACCTTCTCATTTGATAATTTTCCCAACATGAAGCAGTATGAAATGTGGAAATGAGATGTGACTGATAGGTCTGAAGTCAATCTGAAGTTTGATATAAGTTCATTTATTTTGTTGGGGTTTGGTTCAGTTTCTGGTTTAGGTTAGTGTTAAATCACCCTAACCTGATTGTTCAGAAGCTTCCTCCATACAAATTGTTTGTAAAGGGCTGGTTCAACAGATGAATATCTGCTCAGTGTTTCGATAACAACTATGGTAAAAAAAAAAAGAAGTTGCTTCAAGAAACAAAAGCAAACTAAAACACCTATTAATACTGCCACACTATTGGTCGATTGCAAAAATGCATTGCCCTGAGCAGAATAATATGGATTTTTTTTCTTGTGAAATCACAATCTATCGCAAGGTGATTGTACTGTGAAGCTGTGAGGTTTGCAAAGTAACTTTGGGGTTAAACCTGGGGTTTTTGCTAAATGTGCCAAGCCTAACGCTGGTATTCATGGTTAAGTCTTAATTGTTTGTGTGTTGTCCCAATGCATTCCTGACATAGACCAGTTGTTCAGTGGTGGAATTTGTCCATTTAAAGGTCTTCTATTCTGCTAAATTGACTTTTTTGAGCTTTTCAATGTTATAATGTTCTCTAAAACATACCTGGAATAAGGTTTTATTTCATTCATGTATGTTTGAGTAATTCTTTATGCTGAGGCGCTGCCCTTCTCAAGAGCAGAAAATGTTTTTGTCACAGCTTTACATATTCTGATCATTTCAGTGCATAAATTGCTGTCACTACAAATCCATAAGCTCATTTATCTATCTGTTAATGTCATGTTGCTAATAGTCATGCTAAAAAGCCATTTTATGCTCTGTTCATCGCCCTCTGTTGCCAACAGGCGCCTAGTCCAAGTATTCTGCAAACTCAAAGTAAAAGCTCCTCAAAAGAAGACATTTCCATACAAATACATTCAAGTTATAAAATGTGAAATACTAGTGCAAAGGTGTCTAAAGCTAGTTTTAAAAAGCCTGAAAAAAGCATAATAAGGCCCCTTTAATAGAAATAAAAGAATATAAAATAATAAAATGTATTACCAATATCCGAATTGAAATTTGAATTTAAACAAAATAGTTGCTCTTTTGTTCTTGAATTCATCCAAACTCACACACAGAGATGTTGCTCAATAATTCATTTGTAATACCACTTTATATCAAAAAGGTATACCCTGATGTATAGTTTCAAAAAGGTCAGAATTGCACCTTTCTTTGATCAAACTTTTGCTGCTTGCTGACCTTTAAAAAAAAAAACCTAAGATTTCACCCACAAGCCATAGACCAGCCACCTAATAATGAGACATCACGGCTGCTGCAGAGTTACCCCCCCAGCAACCCCAGCCCAGCGTCTCAGTCCGTACAGAGGAGAGGAGCGCTGACGTGCTGCGTGTCATCATTGATCTGGTCGCTGTTAAACTGCGCTGACACCTGCACCAATCCATTGGACACGGAGCCGAGGGGAAAGCAATCTCAGCACGGCCAGACAAGCTCCCAGCGCCCACCGAGGTGAGGGACGGAGGGAGGACGCCAACAGACAAAACTGCAGTGTCCTATACGTCTCCGAAAGTCTTCCTCCAAATCCCATTAACTGAATCCCTGTCTGATCAAAGATTTGCAAACTTGAATGACAGAAAAAAACATCCCATAAACATTCTAATCATCCAATCTAAGAGCTACATGAGCTGATTATAGGGGAATGTTGTGACGTACTTACATTATATTTTTTTCCTTACAAGAAATACCAAATGATATCTTGCCAAAAATGAGATTATGTGCTTGATCAGATTAAAGCTATTTTAGGAGTAAATAAAGTGAGATCCAAGTGAGTTCCAAGTGAGATTTTGGCTGATTTTGAAAAAAGCAACCTCATGTTACGCGTACAAGCCATTCTGTTACACATTTTATTCCTTTTAAACCATAAAAACATATAAAAGCCATTGTAAATCCTTCATTACATAGTATTACCTTTTTATTTATTGTATATAATTTGTTAAAGTTACTGATACTTTTCTTGTCTGTCTTTATTATATTTAAATGTATCCTAATATCTTAACTTACTCATAACTCAATGAATATTAGATACAGATAAGTTGCCTTATGATGTAGATGTGTAGTTGTTAAATTAGGGTTGCTATATTTTAAATGTATTGTTATTGCAAAATCCACTTTTTAAATATGTAACTGCTGGTGCTATTCACCTCCTTGCTTCTAAGACCTATATTCACATTAAAGTTGTGAAGAACTGGTTTAAATTATATATGCATCAATATACAGCAAAATATCAGCAATTACAATATAATTTAGTAGCTCTAGTATATCACACATATCTGTAGCAATTAGAGTTGCACACTCTATTGCAAAATTATTATCATTATCATGATCAGCAAGCCTAATATCTGTATTGCAAGAAACTGAATGTATCGCAGTAATGTTATGGTACTCCATCATTTACCTATCAAAGCCTTAAATAAAAATGTGTGGAAGATTCCCTGTGGGCATTTTTCACACATCTCCTAATACTGTATGTATGAATGTGATGTTTAGTTATTGCAAGTCATATTGTTATCACAATATTCAACAGTTTTCTCACTCACATAGTTTAAATTCCTGTTTCCTCTTTAGTCTTCTGTTTGTTGTTCAGCTTTTCTTTCCCAGGGTCACAACCATCTGCTTCCTTGCATGCATTAATTTGAATTTTGATTTGGCATTGTTTTTATGCCAGATGCCCTTCCTGACACAACCCTCTCCATTTATCCGGGCTTGGGACCAACACAGTAAGTAGTACACTGACTTGACGATTTTTACTTCTTGTTTGGTGCTGCTGCTTTTTGGCAGCAAATAATGAACCAAATGTAAATTTTCAGTATTAGAAAACCCTCTTCAACTAATCCTTATCCAGACTTTGGACCGGCACAATAAGTTCATTGGCTTGTAGATTTTTACTTCTTGTTTTTTTCTTGTAGTTTTTCTTTAGGAGTAAATTGTCAACCAAATATTTCCTATAAGTATTTTATGTGTTTAATGAAAAGTGCAAATTTCTTGTAATAATTAACAAAAACCCAATTTTTTAAACTTGTAATTGTTAGTATTAGAAAAAAGTCCCTTCACCACAGCAAATTATCTGCTTTTTAGCATGCATAGGTTTTACGCCAGATGCCCTTCCTGACACAACTCTCTCCATTTATCCAGGCTTTGGACTGGCACAATAAGTGCACTGTCTTATAGATTTTTACTTCTTGTTTAGTGCTGCTGCAGTAAATAATGAACCATATATAAATTTTAAGTATTAGAAAAAAAGTCACTTAACACAGCAAAACAACTGCGTCATGGCGTGCATAGGTTTTTCGCCAGATGCTCTTCCTAAAACAACCCTCTCCATTTATCCCTAGCTTGTAGATTTTTACATTTTGTTTAATGCTGCTGTTTTTTTTTTTTTTTTTTTTTTTTTGTTTTTAATTAATACAAATCTCTGTAATAATTAACAGTGAGCTTATCTTATCTGAAAAATGTAATTTCAATATTAGATTAACACAATACTCCTGAGGTCCAGTTAATATCCTCTGTCAATACATCGGAACAGCATGGTCTTGTAAACATATTTCATTCTTCATTAAACATTTCCAGTGTGCAGCCATTTATCTGTCAACGCCACATTAGGCACCATTTCCCTCTCAGTCTGGGCTCCAATCGCCTCCCACCGATAATGGGAAAAGATTATGCACATTCATTACCATTATCATTAGAATCATCATTATCTGCCGCTTAGCATAATAACGTGTTGAGACGATTTCGCCTGTCGAGATTTTTTCCTCTTCTTTCTTCTTTTAATCTAGCTCCCCGCACTTTTTCTTTTGATTTTTTTTAATGCATGATACGCAACAATCAATCAACAGATTAGACTGAGCTTGTACCATAGTGAACAGATCAACTGGTGTCAACCTCCCTATACCGTAAGTTGCTTAAAACTAACCCAAAACTTTTTTTTACGTATAAATTTAGCTTTCAATTCTGTCCTTTTTTTTTTTTTTTTTTTTTTTGGTTTTGTTTTTATGTTTTTGTTTTTGTTTTTTTACCATTTTTAATTTTTTTTTATTTTACAAATTTCAGGTAAGTGCTTCCAACTATCGCAGCATTATCTCAAGCTAATTAAGTGGCAATTATTAGCTGTTGTTTAGACGATGACGGAGTAGTTTTAAAGCCATAGGGACATAACTGCAATGGAAAAAAATATGTATTCTAAGCAGGTGACGTGCAGTTTTTGTTTGTTTTTACGTACATTGGCAAAAACACAGAGACTAGAACACAAAGAGGTTTAGGCAGACACATAATTGCAGCTAAATAGGATGAAGAAAAGAAGTTGCAGGACAGATTTCCCCAAGGATGCGTTAGCACTCAAGCAAGGAAGCAGAAGTAATTCTTTTTTAATTAAGTATTTTGACCAAACAAGTAAAGCAAAAAAAGTGTATCCAGAGATAAGGACTTACCTGTTATATGGAAATTCTGAAGTCCGGACTCAGTTTTGGAAATTTCAGTGTCTTGGCTGGTATCCTTACCCTAAAGGTTTTCAACAACTGATCGCATGTCTCCTCTGAGGGCTGCTTATATCGGCACACCCCTTCCCTCCTGGCTCAGCCCTCCAGTGCACCCCCCACCCCTCCCCATCCCTCACTACCCACTCTCGCATCACCATAGAGCAGAGCTATACAGAGGAGGAGGAGGGAGAAGGCTGGAGTTCCCCCGTACGTTAAAAAAAAAAAAAAATTCAGGCACGGATGGTCTGACGTAGGAGAGATTCTGCCTACGCCACTCGTTAGCTGAGGCGTCTTAAATGGAGCTCTAAAAATACCCATTATTGGAAATGTTGTCCGGGGTGGTCATACAAACCCAGAACCGGATGATAAAGTCAGAGGGGTCAGCTGGAGGGTGGTCTTGGGCCCATTTTGGCCAACAAAGTTTGAAACTGGCTTGAGTCATAGTTTAACAGGAATTTTTAACAGAATCACAATTTCATTCATTTAAACTAAAAAAGATTAAATATGACACTGTTAAACAAAAATTATAAACCGCATTTTAAACAGTGATCTAGGATTTACTTCCTATAGAAACTGGAGGAGTTTCATGTAAAATGGCAGCTATTTCATGTGCATTATGTTATTTTTATAATGCTGCTGAATGTCTCTTCAGGCAGTGAGTAAAGCTTTTAAAGAAAAAATCTGTATCCAACATGAGAGCCAGCATTTGCGTCACTTGTCCACAGAGCCGTCACAATAGTGTAGGCAAGGCAGGCAATTGCCTAGGGCCCAGAGCCCCAAGGATGGTCATTCACCTGTACAACAAAAGGGCCCGATCTGGAGAGAAGTTAAACTATAAATTGTTGCCAGCCTAAAATATTTTTTACCATCAAAATGCACCAGAAAATCATATATGTTTTGTTCAGAGTTTCCTGGGGGAGGACTCCCAGACCCCCTGCCTTATATTGTCCCACATATTCACCTGTCTGCTGACCTGTCCAGTCACAATTCAGGATACAAGGCAAAAAGGGAGCTTATATTAATGCTTAGTAAAACCTTACCAAATGCCCCCTGTTATGGTTTGAGGTGATAAAAACTCAAGCCTATAAGCTACTGGGCCTCACTTGTCCCTATAGGGCCCCTATAGTGTCTGGAAACAGCTCTGCTTGTCCATTGATCATGATGTATGCCATCTGACCACTGTCAGTAAACTAAAAAATGTAAAAGATTTGTTTATTATGGTTGTAGGGCAATATATTGGGTCAGTCCTATCTTTCCACAGCTCTATGTTCCCACATTTCAAAATTAAGCTCTATGTTCCTACATATTAGGCCCTAGGGTTAAGGTAGGGGTAGGGTTAGGCATGCACCTTTTACTGGAAAATAATCTTGTGGGAACATAGGGTTGTGGTAACATAACATAGACAGGCTTCCAATCATGGAGTAGAGAGCAGAGAGAGACCTTTGAGAAATAGTCAGAGTTTGAATCCACAGTTCATTCCAAACTAAATTCAATTTGACCTTGTTGAACCAAAATTCTAAAGCACATTTTTAACTGTGATTTAATTTTTCTTTCTACTGACCCTGGAGGAGTTTAATCTAAAATGACAGCTCTTTAATGTGCATTCAGTGTGTTATTATCTTATTTTTATAATGCTGCTGAGTGTCTCTTCAGACAGTGAGTAAAGCCTTTAAGATAAAAACTGTATCAGACAGTGACAGACAGCCACTTGCTTCACTAGTCCAGTGTATGTGACCATCAGTAGGCTACAAAATTTCAACTGTTCATCCTGGATAATAGGCAATATCCAGTAACATCTGTGTAATACTCAATTTAGTCACACAATTAATTCAGTACACTTTCCCAGTACCCATGTTCCCCAAAAAACATTAAGGTTAGAGTTAGGGTTAAATTTGGGGTTAAGGCTTAGGTTTGGAACATCAGTACTTACCAGAATCTACCTACATTCTCTATTACGCTCAACTCTTAAGGGAACATAGACCTGTACCTATGTTCCTCTGGCCATAGAAACTGTGAGGTACTTACCTTCATGGCATTGCATGAAAGAGAACAGTCATAAAGTAAAGAAGAATTTGGGGAATTAACATTCAGTTGAACATGTTAAGGTGGGGGCTATAGGGTGCATATCTGTGGGAACATAGAAACAAGGGAACATAGGTATCAGTCGAACATTCCAATTCCAACATATATGCCAGAGAAGCTAGATACCTGTGAACTAACCTTAACCTCAGTATTTAGGTGCTGAGGAACATATGTATTGGTTGAACTGTTCAACGTAAGTGCCAAAGAAGGTAGATCCCAAACTGAAATTCCAAAACTTAACCCAGGCATACAGGTACGGGGGAAAATAGGTATCAGGGCACATAGGTATAGGTCGAAAGGTTCAACGTAGGTGCCAAAGAAGGTAGATACCTGCAAATTCAGGAAAGTCCCAGCATTCCCTAACATTAACCCCAGCATATAGGTACCAGGGAACATAGGTGCTAGGGAATATATGTACCAAGGCACATAGTTATCACTCGAAGGGTCCCACATAAATGCTGGAGAAGGAAGGTACGTCCTTATGAATTCAGGAAAGTCCCAACTTTCTTTAACCTTAACCTCTGTATTTAGGTACTGAGGAACATAGGTACAGGGGAACATAGGTATTGGTCAAACTGTCCAATGTAAGCGCCGGAGAAGGTAGGTACTTACGAGTTCGGGAAAGCCCCAACCTTCCCCACCTCTAACCTTAACCATAGTACAGGTTCTTGTAAGACTTTACCAAATGAGTAAAATGTGTTTCTTGGATAACTTGACTGCATCGCAATAATAATTTATGTAATTTATGTTATTTCCATTTTTATATCTGCTTGTTTTTTTTTTCTGTTTTGAATTGTCCAATGTCCTGTCTATGTCAACAGCAGCCATCTGACTCTGGAACCTTATCTAACCCTGTTTTCCCCTGTAGTAGACGCTATAGCTCTCTGGGGTATTCCTGGCTGGTGTGAGTGTAGTAGCAGCAGCAGCATGGTCAGGTGTGTGGCTCTGAGGTGAGGATGAGTCACGCTGAAGAAAACAAGCCCACAGCTCCTCAGGGCTTTGCTTTCTAACCGCTCCACACACAGCACCGGTGGACGTTTCAAGTCCAAAGAGATGGACAGCTCAGGAAAGGACCGGAATGACACACTTTCTGTTTTAGCATTACAGAATAAAACATCAAACAGGCAAAGTGTACATACATTTTTTTTTAAAGAAACACAATCCAACTTTTACTTTCTCTTGCTCTCTTTCTGATTGATAAGAAGCCTTATTTTGAAAAGGTAGCATATGCCATAATTTATAGTTTTCAGAAATTAACAAATGTAATGACAAAAAACAAAAAGCAAATAGCTCATAGTTGATCTTCCACTAAAATATTTAGCAACATTATTTTAAGGTCCAAATACTATATAATGCTGCTTTGAGTGAACAACAAATTGGACACAAAGCAATAGTTTATGCCAATAATTATACACTGCCTGGCAAAAAAAAAAAAAAAGAAAAAGTCACACGCTAATATTTCGCTGGACTGCCTTCAGCTTTCATTATGTCAGGCACTCGCTGTGGCATCATTTTGACAAGCTTCTGCAATGTCACAACATTTATTTCCATCCAGAATATTCCCGTGCCATCAGGGGAAATAAAATCCATTGATGGAATAACCTGGTCATTGCATCAGCTGTTCACTGCATGAGTTAGGGTTAAATAACTTGTTGCCAGCTGAAACATAATCACCCATGCAGTAATTATCCAGTGGGAGGCTCTTACCTATTTGCGTAGGTAAAGCCAGGTGGCTCTCCAAGGCCATTAGAGCTGAGCAGAAAGATAAAATCTCAATTTTAATAGATTCTTTCTGACTATGCAAAACAACCGTAAAGAAGCAGCAGTGTGCATTACTCTCACTGTGACTTCTCACTGTAATTTAGGTGTCTTGTAGTGTTAACCCTCTGCTTCTAAAGGTCAGGTCCAGGGCTTAATTTGAGCTGGATCTTGCCGGAACAGGAAACTCCCTTATTTTGACGCAGTCCAATCCGGCAACTGTTTGCTTGGATCCGGTAACTCAGGCACAACTCAGAACAAAATGTTGACTACATTTGACTCTTTTTACCTCCTAAAAATGTGTTGAAGGTTGGACACAGAAATGCATATGTTTTAAACATAAAAGCCACGCTTGAGCCCTTCACAATAATGCGCTTCAACATAGACTGCCCCCACGCTGTAATTCGTGTCTATAGAGTGTACAGGGAATCCAGTGGAAAAGACCTTCACATTAAACTGAAAGATCTCTTCACCACTGTTAACACCAGTGGTGTCTGCAGGTGTACAGCAGTACCACTGTGCGTACCTTGAGATGTCCCCCGACCCCGCCCAATCCCTGCTGCATCCACAGAGCTGCACAGAGCCATAGTAGGCTGTGTTTTTATAAACGCGAGTGGAGCTACAGCTGACTGCTGCTCTTTAAGTCAAAAGTGATGTGTTTGCTTACAGCCAGGAGACAGTAAATCTGTTGAGGTTTGTCCTGACTTTGGTTTCGCGGAGGGGACCTACGTGATGTGCTTTGGATGTGCCGTGTTATTTCCCACTGCGGCCGAGAGCGCACGGGACCTGGCAGTGCCACGTCACTTTGTTCTTTTACTCAAATGCACATGAAAGCTAGAGCTAACGCTGATTGTGGGTCACAGGATGAGACCCGGGGCCAGTTAAATGCCAGTGTCACTGTTACAGAGCCATAGTTACACAGAGAAACTTTATGCCACGTGCCTTCGATGCATGCTTTTTATTCCCCCATTATATCCCCTGTGTACACGGAACATAGATCCACAGCAGTTTGTTCTTTTTTGTTTGTTCAAATGCATCTGTAAGCTCGAGCTAACGCGCTGAGGGTCACAGAGCCTGGAGCCATGAAACGCCATCACGCAGAGAAAACTGCGCTCCACGGCAGTCACTAAAAAGAAGCGAAAGCAAAAGGAGAGACATAGGCTGAAAGTTTACTGCTGCTGTGTGCTCCTTTCCTAGTCTAGACTTTGTTTCTACAGACCACAGCTGCATGAGTCTGTGTTCTTGCTTCAGACTGGTGGCCACAGTCGGTCTATGACAGAGTGAGTCTACAAAAGCGCAGTAATTATGTGTAGCAGCTGATTTCTCGATCAGCTGAGCAATCAAACAAACGTACACTGACACATTACACTGAAGTGAAACACTATAATGTATAATAATGTTAATAAATATGTTAAAATATAATTTAAAACTGAGTATAAATGAGCAGTTGCTTGGTATTTTGGGATGTGTGTGCGCCTAAGCATTGTGTTGTGTGTATGTTCCGGTATCAGTGTTGGCCCTGTGGACTCCGGTGTCAAAGCGCAATTTTTGTTCCGGCATCATTTGATTTACAAATTAAGCCCTGGTCAGGTCTATTATAATTTATACTCCATACAACTCTTGTTAGAAGATGCTTATTACCATAAATAAACAAAGTACAGAGCGCTGCACAGCACTCTACACTGTTCATTTTTATCAGTTTGCTGCCACCTGCTAAACAAAGCCATTACAGAGGTAAAAGGACTCCTTTTGCTGTGATTATTGATGTTTTTAGCTCAACAGTCAGTATTTAAAAGGGCAATATTCTGCTTTTATTTTATTTTTATTTTTTTTTTTAACTTCTTGGTCACCAGTGGTGGAAGAAGTACTAAATTTTTTTACTCAAGTAAAAGTACAGAAAAAGGAGCACAAATTTACTTAGGTAACAGTAAAAGAATCACATGAAAAATTCTACTTAAGTAAAAGGATAAAAGTACTTACTTTCAATGTACTTGTGAGTAAAAAAGTAAAAGTATTTTGCACAGATTGAAGAACTAATAAATGTGTTAAAGGTGAGGGATTTTGCTAAAAAAAAAAACTGTGCTGAAAACTGAAGGTTAACGGTGCAACAGAAGAGACTGTATCTGTAGGTGAGGTTTTTCTGAAGAGTACTACTTTACTGCATCTTTTATACTTATGTACTGTGTCTACAGTGACGAGACAGCAAAAACTAACTAGGGCTTGTACTTTAACGCATTAATCACTATTAATTATTTACAGAGAAATTTTTGCGTTAAAAAAATTAATGCAATTAATCGCAATTGTCTATGACAACACGGAACTTTTCCTCAGTGACCTAGTTTCTAGCAGATGGTAAGCAAAGCTGGACATCCACACTGACCAAAACATCAAATCTGAATGGATCTCAGCTGTGAACAGTTGCATAATGTGCCTATACGAGTTCACTACAGGTAACTGTGAGGTTGAGGTCAGCCCACCTCCACACATCCACACGGCGCCACTCCTTTTCTTTACTTTCAAATTTGCTGCTTCAAGGCGTTGCTCATCATATCTCCAATCCCACAGCTGACTGATGCACACAGGGGACAGCAGTCTGTTGGTTTCAAGAGAGGGGACAGGTCCCACATGGATGTCACACGCGGAGCACAGAAGAGAGGAGAGAGGCGTGCCCCGTGTAACTACGTGCATACGAGGCAGAGGTCAATGCACAAATGCTGACTATTGCTCAGTTTGACCACAGTGTTAGTTTGAAATCAAGTTAAAATATGCCAGAACATACAAATAAGCTCCTATATTTTATTTCTGACATATAAATATTGCTACATGATAAAAATGTGATTAATCGCAATTAATTATTTACAAAGCCTGTAATTAATTTGATTTAAAAAAATGTATCAAGTCCGACCACAATTTTAAACCAAACTCAAAATACTTTTTTACCTCAAACCAATAAAAAAAACTAGTGGAGTAAAAGGTAAAGATCCTTGCTCTAAAATGTAGTGAAGTAAAAGTAAAAGTAAACCTTGTAAAATTTACTCAAGTAAAGTACAGATACATGAAAATTATACCTAAGTAAAGTAGCTAAGCACTTTTACTTTGTTACACTCCATCACTGTTGGTCACCTCTGGAACAGCACTGCACAATTTTCAACTTTTAAAAACAATATCTGACTAAAAGAGGATGCTTTAAATAAGTACTCTACTGTTATCAAAAAAAGGTGAAGAGACCAGTGCAGGGCAGCAGAAGGCAGAGTGTTGCGTTTTTTTTTTTTTTTTTTTTTTTTTTACATAATCAAAGAAAAAAAAGCACTTCACTTTGTTTAAGGTACCGTAAGCAGCATGCACTGATACTGGATTGAAAATGGTACTGCAGCAACAATGGACTCTTTTCTGATTGGAAGATCAGCAATGCAATTTTATACCCCAAACAAAAAATGTAAACAAAAATAACTTGGCTGTTATGTAAAATATATTTTTAGACGTTAATAACTCAACTGTACCACTGTTATCAGTAAAACTAATATTGTGAGTGAAACATGTTTACCTCATATCTTGGCACATATGTGGGTAATTTTTATGAACTAGAAATACTCTGTTCATAGCACCTTTAAACTTTTTGCATGATGCCATTTTACTACAAAATGATAAATGTCTGTGAGGAATCAATGGAAACAGAGCTGTACCTTTTTTTTTTTTTCTAATAAATGTAGAGGGTTTGTTGATTGGTCAGTACTTCCTGGAGTGGGCGGGGGTTCGTGGGAGAAGCAGAATAGAGGATTACTTAAATAAAACACAACTTCAGGTATGTTTCTGATGAGGACCCAACATTATAACATGGTAGAAAGCTCAAAAAAGTTGAGGGGCAAGTTTTGACATTGTCCAAAATTAAAAAATGCTAATGAATGATTTATTGCCCACCCTAATGACCATACTCAGAGAACAAGAAGAAAACCTAAAAGTCTGGCTTTGCCCAATCACATGCTTCCATACAAACAGATCTGCTCCAATTCTAAAAATGGGTGCCCTCTTTGGCTGTTAGTCTACACAACTTGTCAACACTGTGCCATTATTGCAGAAAATCCTAGTCATTATTCTGGTGCTGGGCAAGTCTGTGTACAAAAAGAGATGCTTAATCTGTACAGTACGGGGGTCACATTAAAAGGCATGAGACCAGCACAAAAGTAAACTGAATTAGTTTGATTTTATTTGACTAAAATAAGAAATAAAGAAGGTGACAGAGTTTGCAGTGTGTGGTATATGTATATATATATATAGAATGAAAAGTAAAAACCTAAACCTCCAGAACACCTCCTCTCTCTCCTGGCTGCTGCTGACGTGTGCTCCCAGAGACATATGTGCTGCCGCCCGTGGAGCTGTGGTGGGGTCAGATAGTGATGCTGAATTGGTCTGCAGACAGAGGACTGAGCGCGCTGAAGATAAGGCGCGGGCGGAACAGGCAGCTGTGGAGGGGCCTGTCTGTCAGTGATAGGGCTGTACATAAACACAAAAGACTCTGATTGCCTGCACGACAGAAGGACGCCCCTTAACACCACGCAACGTCCCATTTAAGAGCTGTAGGTGCATAGCGGGGATTGATGTCCAGTCAGTCTGGTGACATGAAGAAGACATTCTATTGAAAACAAGACAGGGCTTAAAATGTACACAGTTAATTTACACAAGAGGAGATTTAAGAGTGTTATCTAATAGTTCTGCATACAAATAAAGTATAAGTGCTGCTAATATGCAATATTGTCCATGATACCAGTATTGTGGGTTCAATTCCTGGGTCAGCCGAAACATGCTCTCTCTGAGTGGAATCTGTGTTATCGTGAATTCTCTCCAGATACTCCTCACCGTCCAAAAACATACAAGTATTAGATATCATAAGGAATTAAAATTGCCCATAGTGAATCAGTGCATTTCTCTAATGGTCCTTTTCCACAAGCACTATTGGTTTTACTCTACTCTACTTGGTTTTACTTGGTTCTGGTTTTTTTCATTACTTTGTTTTACTGGTTTATGGTGGGCAGAGACAGTGACACCTACCAGATGTGACATCCTGTAAACACCACATAAACAACAATAATATAGAAAAGAGACGGAAAAGGTGAAAGTGAGGCGAAATACTATTGAGAAGTACAGGAGAGTTTGGGAAGCCATACAGCAACATCAAGCAGAAGATGAGAAGTTGCGAGCTGCTAAGAGACAACGTTTGAGGGTTAAGTCAGAACAACTTTTTAACAGTGGTAGAAAGGAGTAAAGCAGTGTTGCTTCCATGATTAAAAGAAATGTACGGACTTTGGTGAAGTGCCATTTTACAAGCAGCCATTTGTCTCACAAAAAAGATACACTGTGCTCAGCTGTTGTCTGGACTTTTAAAAATGGTGGTTTGTTTTTATGTCTAACATCGAGCAGGTACCAAAAATGTACCTTGTACTGGTAACAGTTGCCAAATGGAAAAGCTAAGAAAGCAGGTAGAACCGAGCAGAGTAAAACCAAGTAGTGCTGGTGGAAAAGGGCCATAAGTGTCAGCCTTGCAACTGACTACTGTCCAGAGTTCACTCCACCTAAATCATGATTCATCATCATTAATATTGCATGCAGGGATACAGCAACAAATCATAAACCAGTTATGTCAAATTACTGCGCTCTAGCGCCATGGTATAGCTCAGTTGGTTGAGCTGCAGCCCATATATACAGGGCAACTACAGCCTGCCTAGTCATGAGTTTGAGTCAGGACTCCACACTTTGCTGAATGTCTCCCCCTGCTCTCTCCTCCATGATTTCCTGTCATTTCTTGACTGAACTGTCTAATAAACCAAAAAAGGCCTAAAAAATATCCTCCACAGGGTGGCTGGGTGCTCCTTTAGAGAGAGGGTGAGAAGCTCACTCACCCAGAAGGCGCTTGGGGGTAGAGCCGCTGCTCCTCCACATTGAGAGGAGCCAGTTGAGGTGGCTAAGGTATCTGTTTCGGAAGCCTTCTGGACACCTCCCTGGGGAGATGTTCCAGACATGTCCCACATAACAGAGATCTAGGAGGGACTGGAAGGTTTATGCACCACGGCTGGTCTGGGAATGCCTCAGGAGAGGGAAGTCCGGCCATCTCTGCTAAGATTCCTCCCCCTGCAAACAGGGCCTGGATAAGCAGGTGAAGATGGATGGATGTTATCTACAACATAACACCAAATAATAATAATAATAATAATAATAATAATAATAATAATAATAATAATAATAATAATAATAATAACACCAACAGTCAAAGCTTTAAGAAGAAGATGTACAGATTGTTGTTTGATGGTGCTGGAGGGCCATAAACAATACATTATGATCCAAACAGAGGACCATATAAAATCCCATCCTGTGCCCGTAAGTGAACCCTGGGTTGCACTGGACATTGGCCATTTGCAGCATGTGTTAGTAACTCTTAACTCTATCAAACACTGGTATTGTCTTTGATATATTGCCACTTTAAATTATTTTCTTTGTTTAATCTCTCGATTGTCAATAAAATCAATGGACAGTGCTCAATTACAGACAAGTGCCAACAAGTTGACCATGTCATTTTGGGTGGACATTATGTAACCAATAGTCCCTAAGGACCCAAAGACAGTTTTAGTTCCAAAGCTTAAAAGCCCCATTGAAATTGCCATTAACCTATTTTCACTGTTTGTTCAACAGGGCTACCACAGCAGTTCACAGACAGAAGTGTGAGGTATGGACCTGTAACCTGTCCACTCCCCACCTGATGCTGCAAGAACTATTTCAATCCTCTCTCACTCCTCTCTTGTCTCTCATATAGCTTATATTGATGCATAGATGTTATATATTTATGTGGCTCTTGGCTACATCAACTTTGACAGATGGAGAAATCCTGTTAATGAATAATATCTATAAAGCAGTATTGCGTCACTTTCCTGGACACACAACCAAACAGTTGTTGGTGCAACAGCTTCCTTTTGTTACAGCACCGACAAACAGTGAAGACAAAAAACATGTGGACTGATATGATACAGTAATATGTCTGCCCTCCACCCTCACCACATGCTTTTGAAAATAGGTGGACATCAGCTTCTAACTTCTTTGTTTAGCACTCTTGTACCTTACTCTGTTTTTCATTTACTGTCTGTGACTGTAAGTGTAATTGTATTGTATTGTAAATGCTCTCAAGATCCTTTGTTTTGCCTGTTCTCATGTTTAAAGGCAATTCAATTTAAGTTAGTTGGTTATGTTATACTCTTGGTACATATAAGGACGGAAAATGTATCATAGATGTTCTCTAGGTCAGTCATCTCAACTTAGGGTTAGGCTGTCTCCATTTTGCATCTACACGGATACAAAAAAATGGAAAAAAAATCTAAAACGTGGATGAAAAACACAACTCCAGGTATGTTTTTGATGAAGGAACAACATTATAAAATGGTAGAAAGAAAGGGGGAGTGGCCATTCTTTCTAGTCCACTTCCAGTCCATTATTCTCTGGTTTCTCCACATAATTCACTCTGCACCACTTCACTGAATACATTGGGGCTAAACCAGGTTGCTGAAATCCTGACGTGAATTTCCCTGCATTAATATACTGTTCTTAATATAGTATATTAATATCATGCTCTGTGAAATCTATCTTTGTACCTTCTAGCTAAAGAGAGAAGGTCTCTGAGTTTTGTAGCATATAGCTCGGAAATCAGAAACTTATGTGCAGACATGTATAATGTATTTGCTTTTCAAACAAGTGTGGCTCATCATTAGAGCTGTACATGGACTGGAGCACATATCACAGGGAGTGGTGACGTTCCACTGATATCATATAGAGGAGACCGCTGAATATGTTCATGGAAAGCTTGAATGAAAAAGTAGGTTATTAAAATGAAGTCAAAACTTTTAATGAGAAGGAAAGAAAGCAAGAGTGTAATGTCTAAATGTCTTTATATGTCCTAAGAGAGTCTGAGATAAACATATTTTTCCATAAGTACATAAGAGGCCTGTTTATGTTTGGTCAGTTGTCCCTTTGCTGTAGTAATAAAAGTCTAATAATAATTTGGTTGCACACCGCAGTGGAGCCCATACAAATAAACCAGGGCTGTCCAAACTTTTTTTTCATTGAGGGCCTTACTACTGCCACAAAGAAACAGGTGAAGAGACCAGCAGAGGGCAGCAGAGTGCATAGCTGTTAAGGTCTTTTGAACATACACATAGAAAAAGAGATTTTTACTTTCTTAAACTTTTTTGATACCAATTGTTATGCAAAATTAAAAATGTCTGAGGAATCAGTGGAAACAGAGCTGTACGGCGTTTTTATTTATTTATTTATTTATTTATTTATTTATTTTTATAAATAAATTAGAGCAGCCATTCCCAAAGTCAAGACTGTCGTGGCCCCCTTAAATTTCCGAAAATTCCTCGCGGACCCCCAACGATAAAACTTCCCTCTATTCAAAAGACTCTGCCATGTTTGTTTGTTTTTTTTATAAAAATATTACAAAAACACTGATTATTGACTATAAGTTGTTTTAAAGTAATATTTTAAAACAAGTATACAACTAATTAATTTTCAATGTTTTTAGGTACTTAATATTTTCATTGACTTTTTATATTTTTGTATGTTTTGTTTGTTTTTATGAACCAAAACCATGTGTCTGAAATAATAATAATAATAATAATAATAATAATAATAATAATAATAATAATAATAATAATAATAATAATAATAAATTGAAATTGAAATATAGACAGCCTCTGGGGGCCCCCCTGTAGTACCTTCGCGGACCCCCAGGGGGCCCTGGACCCCACTTTGGGAACCACTGAGTTACAGCATTTGTAGAGGGCCTGTTGATTGGTCAGTGCCTCTTGAAGTGGGCGGGGGCTCATGGAACTGAGCGTTTTGAGACCTCGGAAAGACCATGCCAGAGAATAGAGGATTACTCAAACAGATGTGAATTTATCCCTGATCATTGGGACCCACTTTTTTTACCGAACCAAAAGTATATTTTTCTGAATTATTTTTTCTACAGCTTTTATGGCACAAAAAGCTTGGTAAACATAACATTTACATGACTCTTCCATCCATATAGCCTGCATTTACCAAGTAGGCCCAAAAATATCTGCACTTAATATCAGAGGATTCAAGTAGGCTACTCACAATCAGTCCATTACTTGTATTACTTTATTAATGTTTTAAACTAATTGCCTTTGCTGTGGTTGTACTTCCATAAGCCATAGACAACATTATTTATATTCACTAGCTAATCTCTTTCATGTTGGTTTGGTTGATGCAGGCCAAGAATGAATAACTTATTCAACCATGTGAACTAAATTTATATATAAATGTCATAAAGAAAGAATATGAATAAACAAAAACTAAAAATAAGTGTTGTGGGTATTTTTTTTTTAGTTTTTTGGTAACACCTGGTGATCAAAGTGTGGATTGCAATTCTATGTAGAAAAAAATTAAATCAATGCAAATCCTATAAAACTACAGTATGCAGCCTGTGCTCCTGTCCTGACCTGTCTCAACCTCACCTCCCGGACCCCTGCCTCACCCCCACTCCCCATTGTCTGGATGAGGCCCACCTGCTGCATCCTTACAGACCTGAACTATGATCCTAAAGATGAGCTAATGAACTTTATATACAGTTTTTCTCAATCGACACATTTTGACATGTCTCCATTCAGAATTGTCATTTGCAAAACAGGTCACACAGAAAACCCAAACAGGATTTCAGGTTCTCAAAACAAAGGATTTTCTTTGCAAAATGTTGTTCTGTAAACAAAACTCTCTCAAATTCCCCCATTACCAAGTTTTTTGCATCAGAATTATCAAACTGCAATTAGGTGACTTCTTGTACACATTCACTAATTTGACACAGCAGGTCAGAATTCTGAGTCCTGCTCTCAGTAACTGTAGCTCTCACTGATTTAGCGCAGTGAGCAGTCGAGTTTATAGTTTACACAATTAAATGAACAGGAGACTGTGGATATTTTCACCTAAAACCTGACAGTTTTTATATTGGAACAGCACAAATGTATTTATGTAGTGAATGTCTATTTTGATGATTTCTGTATTGTACTGTACAATATTGTACAACAGTCTTTGGTTACAGTGAGGTGCTGTAAACCTGCAGAGGTTTGTTCAGTCTGTAAAAATGACCATCAGAGTCACAGCAAATTGAAGCAAGGGACATTAGCTTAATTCTTTATCCTGACATCTTTAGCACTGTCAGTGGGAGCACTACTAACAATAAAAAATATAATTATTCTGATTATAATTATTCTCATTTGATGGCTGCTAGAAAATCCCTCTTGAGTGATGGATCCAACCTCACTGTAAACAGGTGTCCTCAGTCCCTATGATTTATGATTTATTTGTCTTAAAAAGACAATAAAAAATCCTGTATATTGTGTCATTCTGCTGGCTCTCTGCTGAGACCCTTTTACCTTTGATTCCTGTGTGAAAACAGTGAAGTAATTTCCTTCGAATCAGACGCTGAGTGCTCTCAAATGTTAGATTTTTCCAGCAACGTTTAAGTTTCTATATTTAAAGAGACAGCATTTTGGCCAAAATTCACTTCCATGTGTGAACAACAGTGTATAAAGACATGCACGAGCTTGGACTCAACCAGTGAAAGTGTCCCTGATCCGAATGGGACTAGCCCCTTTGTTCAGAGCTTGTGATTGGTCATAAACTGAGTCCTTGCTCTAGTTCCCCCTCTGTCAAAAACACTTTATAATAAAGCCCAGATGAGGTCTTGTATGATAGTGGACTGCATGTTTCAACTGTCTTCAATGATTTGTTCTCAATTGACCTATCCACCCATCTGGTTAAATAAAAAATAAAATAAAAAAAGTCTATTTTTTTTCAGAGATGGACTTCTATTAAGAATAGAATTGAATATCTAGCTTTCCTCAAATACAAGGGAAAAATAGGGTATTGCATCTTTAAATCTGTGCACCATCCAGAGAAGGAATTTAAGCACCCTTCTGCATAAACCCAGTGATGTAAAACCTAAAGGGGGATTTCTCCTTTAGGTTTACAGCAACCCACTCTTCCACCTGTCAACGCACAACTGATTATTATTTACAGCTACAAATAAAAAGCATTTTATTCACCGCATCCCCAAAAAACTGCCTGCCATTATTTTGCATAAAAGAAGAATTACACCTGTGCTGTGAAGTTCTGCAGCGTCAAGCCCCAAAAAACTGTTCATAAAGTTTTATTTCACTGAGTAAGCGTTTAGTGAGACAAACAGCACTACTTCATGTGGTTAGGTGTAAATCAATGACATTACATAAGACCCTGTGAGCTGCAGTTTAACATGGGGCGACCAAAAATGGCAGTTTGAATACAATAAAGTGGGCCATGTGGAGGATGTGTCAAGGTTGGATATACGGCAGAATGTAATGAAATAAGCATACAGTGTGCCACTTTCTTTCTATATTATTTTACTACAACCTTTGACATAATCACTAGGGACACCCCCATTGGCTGTTGGTCTACACCAGTGGTTCTTAAACAGTGGGCCCAGTTTAATCACAGGAGAATCCAGTACTGCTCATATGATTTTTACAGACACTGGCCCTTTCTTTCAGGGCCACCGTGAATCCTTCACATGACTTTGTTTTTTTTGTTTTTTTGTGCTGTATGCCCTTCCTGATGCAACCGTCTCTATTTATTTGGGTTTAGCACTGGCACATACTGTGGCTCCAGGTCACACCCTGGATGGCACTTGGGCACTAACCACTTCACTAACAGTAAGTACTATGATTTTTGCAGGCATTAAGTTATGTCAAATTAGTCTACAGCAGTGGTTCCCAACCTGGGGCCCGGGACCCCCAAAGGGGGGTGCCAGAGTTTGCAGGGGGTCCACAGATCTCTCTCTGTTGTGAGGTTGAGGATATCAACATAATGTTGGATCAAATTAAATAAATAAAAAAACTACACCCAATTGGAAAACAAATGGAATAGGAACAAAAATCTACTACTACTGCTGATTATATTTAAAGGTACTGCAAGCAGCATGCGCTCATACTGGTTTGAAAATGAAAAAAAAAGGTCTCTTTTCTGATTGGCCGATCAGCAATGCAGTTTTAGAACCAAAACAAAAAATGTAAACAAAAACAACTAAGTCAGCTGTACCATTGTTATCAGTAAAACTAATATTTGATTTAAACATGTTTACCTCATATCTTGGGACACATGTGGGTAATTTTTATGAAATATAAAAAATATATACTGCTCATAGCAGTATATATTATAGTACATCTATAATCTATAATTATATAATCTATATTCTAGTAGTCTATAATAAACATTTTCATAGACAGCTCTTACTTATATTTTTGAGCCGATAAATAGACATGTAATTTTGGAAAGACTAAATATCACATACATATGCCACATTTTTGAAATCCAAGCAATTCTTTATGATACAGATATTGTTCTCAATTTACCAGTTGACCTACGTTACTCTCACCTATGGTCATGAGCTATGGGTGATGACCGAAAGGACAAGATCCTGGATACAAGCGGCTGAAATAGGTTTTTACCACAGGGTGGCTGGGCGCTCCCTCAGAGACTGGGTGGGAGCTTGGGTCACCCAGGAGGAGCTCGGAGTAGAGCTGCTGCTCTCCCGAATTGAGAGGAGCCATCTGATGTGCCTGGACGTCTCCCTGGAGGTCGCAGCTGGCCTGGGTACACCTTGGGATTCCCCCAGTAGAGCTGGAGGAAGTGTCTGGGGTGAGGGATGTCTGGGCATCTTTGCTTAGACTGCTGCCCTGGATAAGTGGTAGAGATGATGGATGGATATTGTTTTGGTTGGCATTATATTCTGAGGTCCTAAATACTCTGATAAATATATATATCCTTTTTAACAGTTACAAATGTGAATATGTTGGCTACGTAAATGAAAATGCTTTAAAAACACATGTAACTGAATGTCTTTTGGGGGGCCCTCTCACAGCGTGCAACCCCATCTATCGTTGCCTGGCGTACCCTCTGCACTGCTCCTGACTGCCAACAACATCTCCATTTGTAAAGTCACCTGCTGCGAACGTCTTCACTAATGTTTACTCTTAGTGTGCGCCTGACAATAGACCCCCTCTGGATTAAACGCCGGGTCTTTGACCTCAATCAGGGAAATAATTACTGTTGTCCCTCCTGTTGGCAGCTTCCATAATTAGCCAACGAAGCCCCCACTGAAACACAATTAGCTGAAAACAGAGGTGATTAAACTATCATTCTTATTACAGACGTTAACATCTCTTTGCCTGGAATGCTCTGTTAGGGAAATGCGATGACGTGTCCTGGTGAAATTTCCAAAAAAAAAAAAAAAAAAGAAGATGGCCAATAAATCCTCCCAGTCCGATATTTATACTGTGCCCAGTGTGTGGATCCAGATATCTGTCAAAGTGGGTGAGATATGATAATAGAACAGAGGGCATTTACGTCAAGATAAAAACGAGTGGAGTGTGACTGGCTCCATCTTTCTCCAGTAATGAAGAGGATTCATGATTTGCGTCGCTGATAGGAGCTATGAATCAAATGATCACTCACGCAGAGCTCTGAATTTTTTTTTTTTTTTTTTTACAACATAGGCTAATGTGCAGTGAATCATGTTTCCGGGTATATTCCACATAAACACACGCACATATAGATATGCAGTCAATATGGTACACAGACTAATGGTCATGCAAACAAAAGCAGATGATACTCATCAGGCAGATATATGCTGGGATGGTGTAAAGAGTAACAGCAATGTGATCTGATAAAATGCTCAAGACAGAATCAAAATGTATCTGCAAATAAATAGAAGGGAAAAGATATCAGCCTGTTATGTACTGTACGAAGCAGTCATAACGTGTCTCCAAAATATTTATGTCGTCTATTTAATTGTAAAGTTCTATATTTTGTGCGTGAGGTCCCGTTTAAAACATAGCCAGTCAATAGTTTAAACACAAACCTAAGAACTTACTTAATCTGTAATTCACTAATGTTTTTTTTTTCAACAGCAAATTATATATGTATTTATTTATTTAAATTTATCTATTTACATGGAAAAGTGGTTTGCACTGTATGTCAATAAAAAAATAAATAGCTTATAGATTAAATATATATTTAAAATGACACAAAACTAGCTCCAGAGTCGTTTAAAACATGAAATTGACTTCTTCCATCATTTATATATCTTTAATTATTTTGATTTACATGGAAAAGTGGTTTGCGCTGTACAATGTCAATAAAAAAATAATTAGCCTATAGATTAAATAGGCTATAAATTTAAAACGACACAAAACTTGCTCCAAAGTCGTTGAAAACTTGAAATTGACTTCTTCCGTCATTTATTTACAAATTTTTATTTATTTGTTTATTTGGACTACATAGAAAAGTGGTTTGCATTGTACAATGTTAATATAAAGTAAGTATAGATTAAACATATATTTAAAACCTCCAAAGTCGTTTAAAACCATTTTTCTATGTTTAAAAATTACGGAAGCGCATAGTAGTCACCAAAAAAAAAAAAAAAACTATCTCGTAATTACGACTTATTTTCTCGTAATTACGAGATAGTTTTCTCGTAATTACAAGATAAAGATCAACGTACCCTTTAGGACATTGAATGGCGCCCGTCACAGTAACCAGTATGAGACAAAGGTTTTTTAGCAATAGGAGAGTAAATACATGGAATGCCCTGCCAGCCTCTGTTGTAACTGCTCTAAGTCTGAACAGCTTCAAATCACGACTTGATCAACTCTGGAAACACCACCCATGCTACTTTAACTGGGAAGATAACTCCTTTAGTTACCCCGAACCCAGTATGTCGCAAATCACAAACATTATGAAGTATGAAGTTCAGCTCAAGATCTGGTCATAGAGGCCACAGGGCATGCGACCAGAAAGCACCTAAGTAACCTAAGTAAGTAAGTCATCACAGCTTAAGTGGCCAGAGAGTTTTGCCCGACCCTCCAGGGGCCTCAGTAGGCTAATTGCGGTAATTATTCCTGTCAATTAATCAATTATTTTGATATTTTTTTATTTGGGCTTTATAACAATGAAGCTTGGACATTAAATGGCTATCCACTTATCATCCACTATCCATTTAGCATGAGGGAAACTACCAGCTAGCTTACTATAGAAGCTCATAGTAGTCACCCAAAAAAAACAACTATCTCGTAATTACGAGAAACTATCTCGTAATTACGAGAAAAACTATCTCGTAATTACGACTTATTTATCTCGTAATTACGAGATAGTTTTTTTTTTTTTTTTTTGGTGACTACTATGCGCTTCCAAAAATTAACTTCTTAGCTAAATAAACTAAAGCTAAAACTTTGGCTGGGATACAGCACCACCTACTGGATTAAATTTGAATATATTATTTCGTTTGTGGGTTCTTTTTTGTGTTATGAGCTGTATTTTAAATTGTATAAACTCTATTAGTGTAAAACAAAATTGCATGTTATTTACATTAAACACCTTTGCCTCTGTATGTAATATTTGTAGTTAGCAGTGGCTTTTTTACAAAAATGTATAAGTTCGTCTTTATCAGCAGGCGAGGCTTGAACAATTCGAATCGAGTTACAGCCAATGGCATACGAG
This sequence comes from Bostrychus sinensis, assembly GCA_020698575.1. NCBI lineage: Eukaryota > Metazoa > Chordata > Actinopteri > Gobiiformes > Eleotridae > Bostrychus > Bostrychus sinensis. Next base: position 6,173,864 of record CM036257.1, on the reverse strand, counting down.
CTCGCGAACAAGAACGCGTGTTTGGCTGTCAGCAGCCAATCACAATGCTCATATGCCAAAAGCGGGACGTTCCAAATTTAGAACTACGGAAGTCTGGCGCTGCTGGTTTGTTGTTCCTTTGGCAACGTTAAAACCCGTTAAGCCTTAAATATAAACGACGAAAATGGATTATTGTGCTATTTAAAGACGTTAGCGCATATATATTTCACGATATGTCGCTGTTCCTTTAAGCTGCTGCCGTGTTGGTAAGTAAACGCCACACAACGTGAGTAGAACTGTGTTTCGCTTCCTTTTAACCAAGCGTTGTTGTAGACAACGCCATGTTAAATTCGCAGCAAAACGTTTGTCAGTTTTAAAAAAGTGAGTTTAATTATTTTATTTTATTTTTTACAGCGTGACCTTAGAGTTAACTTTGCTGGTTAACTTGGCGGTGATTTTAATCAGAGAAATAATCGGCTTATCTTGTGTCTTGAGTCTAAACTGACACTAAAATGTTATTAAACGTTAACAGTGTGTTTTTTACTGCAATATTTTTGACGCAAATTGTATTTTTATAAAACCAAAAATAATGAAACATGCTAAATTAGCGTGACCAGATTTTTTGACCCAAAATCAAGGTCCATTGGAACTCATCAAGTGATTAAAAAAAGCTCCACAATTTTCTGTCTTGTCACTGAAGCACATGATGCTTGGGCTTAAGTTTTGATTTTTATCGGAAATTTATTAATAAATTGATCATGAAAATAATTTTAGTGACAAAATTCTTTAGACAAATGTTTTTTTTTTTAGTTTCCTGTGCTTTTCTGTTGTTTAAAATGGGGACATCTGGAACATGGTTTGTTGAAAACTAGGACTTATGATTTTACGGATCTGTCTTAGGACATGGGAGAAGGAGCCTAAAACCGGGACTGTCCCGTTAAATAGGGACGTCTGGTCATCCTAATGAAAATATGACTTAGATGATTTAAAGTGGCTAAAAAGTTAAATAGCATTAACAATGTAGTTTTTACTGAATTATTTTGGATGTCAATATTAATTTTACAAATCCAACATTAATAAATAATGCAAAATATGACCAAAAAGTTTTAAAGTGGCTAAATAGTTTGGTTTTAAAATGAATGGTATTAAAATGTACCCCCACAGACTCAGTATAAATAGGTGGGAAATCCTGAGCAAGTTTACAGCTGTGAAACTTGGTGCTAACTATTATTATCTTTTCATAGCTTTGTAACTTGGGTGGTGTGAGAAATGGAGGAGCTGTACACTCTGGAGAGGGAAGTGGGACGAGGCAGCTATGGTGTTGTCTTTGAGGGCCAGATGTCCAAAACAGGACAGAAAGTGGCCATCAAACGACTGCCGTGTAGCAACCCTGAATGCATCGAACTGTACCTACAGGAGCTGTGGGCCATGAGAGCCACTGCCAAAAACCACACCAATGTCATTGCACTTCATAACTGCCTTCTTCAGACGGGACCAAGGAGCCTAAAACCCCTCAAACCTGGGAAACTGCCCTTATGTCTGGTGGAAAGTGTGCTTAAAGGTACAATAGTAGGAGCAAAACAAAGTCAAGAGCAAAACAACACTCAGCGGACAAAAGGCTCTGCATCCAGACTGCAGGACAGAACCAACACTGTCCAGGCTAAAGCTAAAAATGATGCAGTAACGCCACAAAGGCCACAGAAGAGGGTGAGAAAGAGGTCGGCCCCAGAGGAGGAGAACCAGACGCCATCACTGAGGTGTCTGGCTCTGTGGCTGGTAATGGAGTACTGCGATGGGGGCGACCTGAACCAGTACCTGCTGTCCAGACCTCCAGACTCAGAGAGGGATCACAGCATACTCCTCCAGCTCTGCAGCGCCGTGGCTTTCCTGCACCGGTTAGGGATCACTCACAGGGACCTGAAGCCGGCTAACGTGCTGGTGTGTCTCACTGCGAAAGGGCCAGTGGTGAAGGTAAGCAATAGACCAACATTTGAAATCAGTGTGACTAGATATGGGTCTCAAATTAAGAATTCTGTTGGGTTTAATTTCTGTAGCTCATCTCAAGACCACAACAACAGTTCCCTTAAAGAGAAATGGGACAAAGAAAATGAATAGGAAACAGAACATTGCTTCTTAAACTGTGGTGCACAGACTTCGTCTGGTGGTACTTAGAAGGGAGTCAGTTCTGATTAAGTTTTATTTAGAGCTAGTTTAACTTCTGCTTAAGTCCTGCTCTTAATGTGTAGACCACCAGTTTCTCCCTGTTTATACCTAGATTAGTCCTTGTTGAATCTTGGTTATGTCCTGGTTTGGTTTTCTGTTAGATCCGGTTTAGTCCTGGTTTAGACCGAGTTTAATCCAGTTTTATTGCCTGTTTAGTACCAGTTTAGTCCTTGTTTTGGGTTGACATGATGCCCACTTTTTCAAAGTGTTGTGACTGCAAAATACAAAATGTCACTAGTGTCTGGGTCAGTTCATAAAGTTTTTAGCAAAATGTCAAATATTTGTGCTTTACTAAAACAACACTTTTAACTGCACATGCACAATATAAATTGAAGTAAGTTTAATCTTGTATTAAAAATGGTGTTCTGCGGTGTGACATGAAAAATCAGTTTTTTTAAACAGGCAGTTGCAAAACCTACAGGACCCCGTCTGTCATTTATAGACCAGAAAGACCTCTGGAGTTAAGGCTGTGAGCTAGAGGTCAAAAGGAACTCTTTTATTATAAATTTCAGTAAAATCCTCATTTCTGTTAACTTATGTCTGTTTGGTGTCCTGCGGTGTGACAGCTGTATATTTTACAAAATAAAATTCTGAAAGCTTTTTATGATGGGACAGGGATATATGTATTAAGTATTAAGGTAGCACAACAGATATGTTAAATATTTTATGAAAAGACTTTAATACGGACAAATTGTAATGAATGTCCTGCGGTGTGACAGTAAAAGTCACATTGTTGTCACCGCATTGTTAAAAAATTTAGAAATAACGTTACGTTTAACATTATGAATTGCTTAGGAAAAGCTTTCTTCATACTTTTTATAAAACTGATTTATAGTTGAAATTATTATTGAATATTCTTTGTATTCAGTTTCAACACTGTATCACTCCACAGGACTAAAACGTTAACTAGCCTTTGTCCTCATTTAATAATACTCATTTTAGTCTGTTAAAGACAGTACAAGTAAAGCCCAGTATTTTCCAAGTTGATACTTTGTGCAAAAAGTTTGAGATAGAGAAAGTAAATAGAAAAACAAATGGGCAAACAAACAGTACAAGACTACATTCCTTGTCCTTTGACCCTTCATTAAGAGGAAGACAAACCTCAGAACCACAGATGAAGACATCCACTCCCATGTATATACAAATATTATACAAAAATGAATACATGTTCATATAAAATGATGCAGCAGGCAAGTAACAGTTCATCTAAACATAAAAGAAAAAATAAATAAATAAAAAGAATAAACCCTCTTTTATAATTACATTGCTCGCTGTTTCACCACTCAACTCTCCACATATCTCTGCACATACTGATACTCATATAAGATACTGTATATCATGACAGAACAGTCCCATGTGACTTGCATCATAGAAAAAGCCTGTAACTGACTGCAAATCTATTGGCAACATGCCCCCACTGCCAAGCCTCCAGCCCTGTAACATTATTTTGAGGAAAGAGAGGAAATTGTCTGTTTATTTCAAGGACTAGAGCTGCACTATATTAGAAAAATAAGCAATATGAATTAAACATTGCAATGATGATCTAATCAGTGATATTTGGACTGCTTTTTGACATAAGTTTAATTCAGTTACAGCACAGGACAAGCTCATGATACAGTGAATTAAAGGTATTTTTTTTTACAATTGGAAAAAAAGTTTAATTTGGCCACTCCTTTCTATAAGCAACAATGACAACAGTTTTAAGGTCAAGCATTGTTTCCCAAATGGTGGGTTAGGATGTAAGAGTGGGTCACCGCAGAAACAAGATAAAATTTTGTTTCAGTGTTAGCTTATGATATTTTGAATTCATAAAATGATAGTTATTAGGTTGAAGCATAATAATTTTGAAAAATAACTGGTTTGGTGCAGTGAGTTACAATAAAAGGATCGGTACCTTAATTTGTAGTTTTTTTTATTAATTTCAGACTATTGAGGAACAGCAAATGATGGTGGGTCTCCATAGTCTTCATTTTTAAAGCAAAAGACAATAAGATGCAGTAAAAATGCAATAAAAGATTGGAGGGTGTGGGGGTGAATTGGCTCCTACAGTTCTCCGCCAAGTCTTTGTGCAGGGTAATCTTTTTTAACAGAGTTAAGATATGTAACACCAGCACAAATGTGTATTGCAAAGTTTTGGAGCAATACATTCCACAGTACTTTTATTATACAATATTTTTTACTGTGTAAACCTACCGGCTATTAAAAAGTAAACATGGTGGGAAGAAGCTTAAACTAAAGCCAGTTTGTCCATCCCCTGTAGGTGGCGGACTTCGGTCTGAGTAAGATGACTGAGAGCTCGTTGGCCGGTGACCTGTGCAGACAGCACTTCTCGTCCACTTGTGGCTCTGACTTCTACATGGCTCCAGAGGTGTGGGGTGGTCAGTCCTACACGGCTCAGGCAGATATCTTCTCCCTGGGGGTCATATTCTGGGCCGTCCTGGAGAGAATCACCTTCCTGGAGGAGGGCACCACTGAGGAACAGCTGGGTAAGATAAATGCAAATGAACATTATCATAGTCAGTAAATTGGTGTTTCATTCTTTGTAGTAACATTTGTGTTGGCATCAAGTGACATGATTGCTATATTAACTTGATCACAAGTGAGGTTGCGCGTCCTCAATACTTCGTTGAGTGCTAAACCCACATGTAGAAAATCAATTAAAATTTGTAAAAGGGTAGCACATCTAGGTCACAAAAATAATTTCAGGACAGAGATACCCACATTAGTTTGTTTTTATTATCTGGCTACATCAGGAAAAGTAAACGCTAACGTGTTTCGGCCAGCAGCCTTCCTCAGAGCATTTACAATGTGCTTTTTGATTTGTTTATATAGCCACTCAATCAAGAGTATCCAGGTGCACACAGAATACAATTGAAACAGCCAATCATCTTGCAGTATCTTCAAAGAGACACCCACAAACATCTCAACAACATCAAGTTGAATCTACCCATTTCAACCCAGAAAACATTTCAAATTAAAATCATCTTTAAGTCCATTTGGTGCCATAGTGTTAAGCATATAAATCCAGAACATTTCCCTCTGTGACAAGATCCTTAAAATATTGCCCCCTCTGGTGGGCAATGTGACCCATTAACACTCGTACGTGTTAATGATTCTTCAAGAAGTAATCATAAAAACCTTTGTCCTTATTAATACCAACTCAAAGACACTGTATATTTACTTTTTTGTAAATACTAATTCTATAAAAAAAATAAAAAATCAAATTCAGGGTGAAAAAAAAAAACAAATCAGCTTGCCTTTAAAATAAAAATATAAAAACAATATAAACTCCATTTACAGGAACTTATTTTACAGCGTATTTAATGTTCAAATTTTAAAAAGGAAATTCAAAAATGAATTATTGGATATATCATAATAAATTTACCACAAAGAAAAATCTGAAAGAAATCATCTGAATAACTCCCCTTTGAAAGAGACCTAACAAAATATAATGTTCAATAAAGTGTGTGTGTACGTGCGTGTATGTGTGTGTACGTGTGTGTATGTGTGTGTACGTGTGTGTACGTGTGTGTACGTGTGTGTACGTGTGTGTACGTGTGTGTACGTGTGTGTACGTGTGTGTACGTGTGTGTATGTGTGTGTATGTGTGCGTGTGTACGTACATTATCATTATGGCCAGTCATAGATGTTATGCAGTGCAATTGTCATTAGTCAAAAATTTTTTGATACCGGTACTTACAGATACTTTTCTCGATACTTGTGCTAGTTTAATTCATCTCCTATAACATCAATGTTACAAAACAAAAAGTAATATTTTTTAGGTAGTGCTTTCAGTTTTAAGTGTTGTTAAACGATGTATGATAGTGGATTAATTACTGTATTTAATTATGCTTTAGGCTGCTGTGATATTTTTAGGTTAAAAATCTGTTTATAATTGATAAATAAGTTAAATTTATGGTAAAAGCTGTTAAAAAGTATTTTTGTTGAAAAATAGTCAAACTGAGATGTCTGTACTTTGAAAGATTTTTGTACCGTATTTGCAGTTGGCTATAGTGAGATACAGAGTGAGCACTCTTTCAATGTTTGACTTGCGCTGAAAACTCAAAACATCTGTTACAAGTGGCTGCCATGTAGCTTTCTGCAGCACTGTCCTTGGACCAGCCAGGTATTGTAACTTGGTACTGAAAGAAATGTATATATTTTTTTGATACCACCCAGTACCTGAGCTTTTCGGCCAGTACCACAAGGTTTTGTTGTTCGGTACCCAGCCCCACAGCAAAGTAAACCATCCCATGAGTAGTAATGTTTAAGTCTGACAAAGTTGTTCTCCATTTACTGTATTTTCCGAACTATAAGTCACTCCGGAGTATAAGTCGCACTAGCCAAAAAATGCATAATGAAGAAGGGAAAATAACGTATAAAAAACATATATAAGTCGCACTGGACTATAAGTCGCATTTTTTTGGGGAAATTTATTTTACAAAATCCGACACCAAGAACAGACTTTTCATCTTGAAAGGCAAGTTATAGTAATAATAGAATAGAGAACAACAGGCTGAATAAGTGTGTGGTTTGCTAACGTAACACATTGATGGTTATTCAGCTACATGAAGCATAAACAACGAACTGAATAGGTGTCTCGTATGTTAACGTAATATATTAACAGTTATTCACATAACTATAGCATAAAGAACATAATATAACAAGTTCACCAAACTCACCATCTCACTCCTAATCGCTAAATCCTTTAAATTCTTCATCCTCAGTGTTGCTTCTGAACAACTCCGCCAACTCTGGAGGTAGACGAAGCGCCGCTTCCTCCTCTGCGTGGCTGTCGTCAGACTCAGCATCAGTTCCATTTCCAATTATTCCGCTCTTTCTCAGTTGTCTTTATAGCCTAAGTTGTTAGTGGTAATGTTTACATTTTAAATTGTCAGTGGTACAGGTGCAGCAGATGCTGCTACAAAAGCCTAGAGTGCCTTGGCTGTCAGCGTGAAAATAACGAACACGTGAAAGGTGCGACTGACGTACACTCAGTTGCACCTGAGTATACGTCGCACCCCTAGCCAGACTATGAAAAAAGTGCAACTTATAGTCCATAAGCATCGTACGGTAATTCATTTCACATAATTTTCACTTGGGTGTAAACAGAAACATTTCTAATCCCATATGCTGTCATCTTGCTGTCCTGCAGTTGAGTCATTTATGACTGCCAGATTCTATGTGAAGGCAGCATTAAAAAGTGCATTTAAAACCTCAAAATCTTATGTGAACAAATGAAGAGCCATTCAAAGCTATGTTACATAATGGCTGGTTAAAAGCACAGTTTTACAATGAAAGGAAGACAGTATTTTGGGAACTATACAACATCCTGTGAACAGGCCGGGCTGTATCCTTGCATTATTGATAGTCCCATTGAACTGAAAAACTACTCTTCCCAAAATACTGGCTTCGTCACATAACGGATATGCAATGGCAGTTCTAAGATGCAAACTATTCCCAGCTACTGTGCACTCTTAGTTCAAAATGCCTAACTTTTTTTGCAAAGTTTTGTGGTTAAGTGTAGCCATTTTGCCCTTTTTTGAAGCAGCTCTTACCCATTTTAATTTGTGTTCAGTCGACATGTTGGGGTCCATTCTATTACCAAAAAAAGTGGAATTAGCATTCATACAGGTGAGTGACGTCAGCTCGTTATTAACAGCCGCATAATAAAAATGTCACATACGATACATCATGGATTGATCAACAAAGGGATAGTACGATCATAAATCTAAATGTCAGCGCGGTGAAGGATGATTTATGTAGTGTACATTTGATACAGATATTACTGGCTGGCCCGGTTCTAATACAGGCTGACAGTGTCTAATGAAGCCTACACTGCCCAAAAGCCTTTAGGAATTTTAATGTGTTCTATAAATTTATATTTTTGGGCCACTTTAGGTGCCTTCTGTTGATATCATAATTACCTATAATTTGTGGTTTTAGCATATAGGCCTATGCCACGATATGTTTTGCTGTGAAAGGGTTTATGTATTGTAAAAGCTGGGCTTTTTTTTATAAGTTATATAGAGTGCTTATCTAATCTGGAAAGACACAAACTAGTTGAGCTACTGAATTATTCTACTTAAAAAATAAAATATTTGACAAACAGTTGCAATCATAAGTGTTCAACCTCCTCACATCGAAAGACATTGTAATGATAGGAATGAGAAATTATGACAAAAAACTATTTAAACAAACTATTTATTGTTCCATATCTGAGTTATTTTGACTTAACACTAAAGTTCAAATGAAAAATGTGACTCTTTTAACACATGCCCACGGGCACCAAAAATTTTCGGTGGTATGTAAATCTGGTGACTGAGAACGCCAAGAAATAAATTCAGGTCACAATCAGATGTAGTCAAAAATTATAGAGTATGGTTACTTCAAAATAGTCGAAATAAAAATGTGTTGATACAAACGACTCTTAGAAGTACAATGTCTTCTGTAAAATAACTCATGCTATTAAGCATTAAGTATTAGTTAAGGTTTAGTACCAGTTAATTATTTACAAAGCATTACTTAAGCACTTGTAAACACCATTGAGTTATACACAGTTATTAATGTTTAATTCTTTAGTAATAAGCTCATGAAAATCAGTGTTATATACGTTATTATAAGTTATAAACATTAGTAGTAATTTGGGATCTATAAAATGTTTATGTATTAAATTATTGTTAATTGCATATGTATTCATGCTTATTGCTGCTTAATAGTTGTGAGTTATTCTAAAGTGTTACCAACTAAAAGTTACTCAAGTAAATGTAACAGTCAATGTAACTCATTATTACCATAGACATGATATATGTAGACGTCTCGTAGGCTGCTGGAGCTAACATCAGGTCACCGTCAAGCTGGTCTAGGCACTTTACAGAATTCTGTAGCCCGTAGACTGTATTTCTTCCTTTAGCAGTTAGCATTAGCCATCAAATATTGCAAATTATAAATAATTCAGATTGTTTTAGCAGCTGTCAACCACTCAACCATGTGTGTAATGTCAGAGTCTGGTTAGAAATCATTACTGTGTATCCACTTTTAGAAGTTTTATTTAATATAGCAGTTAGCATATATATATATTAGGATGTAAGTTAAAGGCTAAATAATATAGTACTGGTTTCTGAATGTCTGTTCTGCTGGACAGGAGTTGCAGAAATGTGGCGGACCACAATAGTTAAAGCTCAAAGCAACCAATGCAGCGTCTATGTATTAGTGTCTATGATCAATACCCACCTCTGGTCACAATGTCAGTACCTTATTAGAACACAGTTTGTTTGTTTTATGTAAAGTGTGACTCCAGTGTCTGTTCACATAGAATAATAGTTCATTGCCATATTGATATTGCCGGTATAAATATTTTTGATCAATAAATATGCTGTATATGTTTTTGAAGTTATTTCTTTTATAGAGCACATTCCCCTTACATTCTGCATCCCTAATAGGCATCATTTATATCCATCACCTCTGGAGGATTTTTGTCCTGACCACTTTCTATGCCACTGAGACTAAACAGGCTAATTGTCCAACCCTTGAATTTTTGCCATTTCCTTTATTGCCCCCACAATGCATATTACAATTATAATGTGGTCAGGTTATTATTAGTATTTAGTCAAATCCTTGGTCTTTTTATGTTTCTGTTGACCTGTCCAAATACCCAAGTGGCCGCTGACCCAAGAATCATTTTGAACGTATGAGAGCTCTGGGGCCAGTTGTGCCTTCCACTCCACCGTCACGCTGTAATGAAATGGCGGCTATTCTGATGTCCCATTTTATTTTAAAAAAACCGAACAAATCCGACCTGCTGGCAGCGGGGAGACGGCCCATTCCCAGACTCCACATACTCTATTAGGCTGGATGGAAACGGTTATGATCGGAGGGAGAATTCAAATCACAAAGCCCAAATAGAATTTATTAGGCGGCATGGCAATCCTCTTTGTCAATAAGAAAGTGGGGAGGAAGCTGGAGTTTTTTTTTTTTTCAGAGACGGATAAAGTGCTCTATTCTTTAACTATATCTTCCTCGAAGTCTCTCAGGGAAGCTCATTGATTGGCCGAGGCAGAATCCACTCAGAGGAGAGAGTGGTTCTAAACGCAAAATCATTACCTGTCATTCTCCCAAGCCACTTGACTTTGCTCCAGTCTTCAGCTATGGACTTGCACTTAAGATGGACAAACAGCTGATATGTTTTTAATAACTCAGATAATCCTCTTAAAATTTTGGAAGGAAGCTCCTGTTGATAATATCACTTAAATTTTTTTCATCAACCTTTCAACCATAATTCAGTGAAATAATATTAAATTCAAATTGGAATGCCTTTACTTGTTAGAGAGGTTTGAGTTTGTCTGATGAGTGGCCAAAGGCTATTATCAAGAAGATTAAAATATTGAGAAGAGAAAAGCAAGCTCAAGATCTGATCTCAAGTTCTCTAATCAGCTAGAGGGTAATAGCAATGTCTACATTAATAAAACATGAATATATATAACATTTTTAAAAGGTTGCATATTGACATGTTTTGATACAGACCCTTGCAGTCTTGATTTATTCACGATCATTGAGGAAAATAGAGGGAAGCTTAAATGCTATCAGCAAATAGCATTAGCTAACTACTGATGACAGCAGATAGTATTCAAGTCTGTTGCACTGAAAATGTCTTAAATGAATTCTAACACAGCACAGACCTGTAGTTTATATATTTACTGTCCATAGACTCACAGTGAGATCAATGGTGATGTTTTGTAAATGAAAACATGCCTTTTTGTGTAAATAGAGAGAACCTATTTTAAGTCATATGGAATAAACTGTACCTTTTGTCTCTGCATCTGTATAGCATAAAATGTAGTCCAGGGGCCGATATTATTATTTTTGGGCTTTGTTATTTTATGCAGCTTGCAACCGCTATCGGAAGTATCATGACATGACTTCAAATGAAAACGCAGAAGAGTGGAAAAGGTCTGGTGGCCATTGTCCAGGGTCTGCCTCACCTCAGGCTCAAAGCAGCTCAAATTGGCTCCTGCCCCATGTGGTCCCTACTGGTAGTAAGCATTAGAAGTGAAAAGAGAAAAGAGAAAATGTTTCTATAGACCTAGGAGACAGTTATCTTTTCCTCATCTTGTGGAATTGTTTACCGTGGTTCTCTTAACACTCAGTAGATACTTTTCCTTCTGGACCATGGTGTTTGCAGCAGATATTGTAAATGCAGTAGTGCCGCTGGAGCTGTGTTCAGAGCCAACCACCCTACACAAGTGTTGAGCGTCTGCCAGCGCACTGCCAACATTTATTACACCAGACTGTGGTTTTCATGAATACGATTAGACGGCCGGTTCTGTTGGCACATAAACAGCTCAGGAGCAGACGGTGCGTTTGTGGTCAGTGGGAGCAGCTGGCCTCCCACCGTTCCTCTGGTTAATTGCGTGTCCTTGTTTTTCCCGTAGGCGCGTATGCATGCAAAGGCCGCTGGCTCATGCCCCTGGGGGAGGCTCTATCGGAGAACCCGGACTTCCAGCCGTGCATCCCCATGAAGTTTAAGAGGGCGCCCCCGCTGCCGCCCCCTCCCGGCCCAGCCATGTGCGCGCTGCTGCTGGACATGCTGGGCGTGGACCCCTTCTCCAGGCCACGAGCCGATCAGTTGGAGGCCCGCGTCCGCACCGCTCTCAAACAAGACGCCCACTGTGCTTGAAAGACGCTAATGGCTGTAAACACTGGAGCCACATCACGCTAAGTCTATAATAAATAAGTAAACAGGACTTGTTTTATGGCAGAATTATTTATAATAATGCGTGACAGGAAAGTGTTTAGATGTTTTATGCAGCTAGATTACATTAAGGGAAATCTAAACTAAGGAGCTTGAATCCCTTGTCGGTATGGGGCACTAAAAGGGGACCTCTGAGTGCGCGGTGATCAAAACACACAAAAACTGCTCCACTGGGACTATAGGAGTAGCATTTGATATATTCTGTTAATTCTGAGGTCCTCATCAGGGATGCCTATCAAAGAAATGTCAATGTATATATAAATCTAGGATTCCTGCTGCTGCTGCTTGACCAATGAACTTTGTATTTTAAATGTTTGGCTGACTCATAGACGGTGAACACAGCTTGAACTTGTCAAACCGAACAGCATAGTTAGTCCAGTTAATGTGTATATTGGGGCTCCACAATGCCATATGATATGCAAAATCTGGATATGTTAGATTGCAGAATAATTATATATCAATTGTGAGGCCACCTTTGACGATGTAAAAAGTAATTTGATTTCCGATGCAAGGCAAGGCTTTGAATTTCCATTTGTTTATGAATGACTCAATTAAGCTAAAGTGAACCAGGGACTAAACCATGGTGAAACAAAAACTTATTATGGAGCCATCTACTACAAAGCCTGTTGAACCGTTCCTGGATATGCCTCTAGTAGCCGGTTATCAAAACCCACTGTTAACCCTGGGCTCTCTGAAGGGCTATGAGGACATTTTGTATCAGTGAACAGTATTTTTTGCAGGCAAGAATAAATTTTTATCACTAGCAAGATCTTGTATTAATAATAAAACTTGCAATATATTGCAATGCATGTCTTATATATTTAAATGCCAAGCTAAAAACACAAACCTTATGTAACCAATAAGACATAAGTGCATTTTTTCCAAAACCAAAAAATCTGCTTAACATAAATATCAAGTTATTGCAGTATTATTGGCATTGTATAATATTTCAAGAAGGGCCGCTGAATGCAGTAACTGTACAGAGTCACAGAAAATATTTATTTAAAAAAATAACGTAATGCAGTCTATTCTCCACACTAAAGCATTAATCTTTAACATTGATGCTGTTGCAAAACTTACAGTAGCATTTGCTTGTCTTAAAACGTTTCCACTGAGACATTTAAAGCTGTTGATGTATTTTATGTATTAATAATTGTTATGTTTATTCTATAGTGTGGCTTACTTGAGCTTGTATCTAGCACGTGCCGTTAACCCAATAGTTTAGCAGAGAAGCACAGTGAGTAACGATGGCTAATATGGGTCGCTCTCAGGAACAGGAAATTAAAGCAGGCATTGGATCATCGCTGATCATCGCAAGACCATACTGTTTATTACAGGCTATCACTCTTAGTCTTCCAGTTTTCCCACAATTCCTCTTTCCACCTTTTTTACCTCTACTCTCTTTACAGATTATAAATATATTATGACCTATGTTTTTTTTTCGTTGTATCATATTACTTGTTTCCAGTAGATAGACTTGATGTGAAAACTGTTTCAGAAACAATGGGGAGTATAACAGTTAGCAGGGTTAGCTCTGTTAGCATTAGCTTAAGTTTTATTTTAGCAAAATAAAAACGACTGAGATTTTATTTTACTTGAAATATGTCCTAAGGTGCAGCTATGCTGTTAATACTTTTGTTGTTTTCAGCTCTCTGCTCCCCCTGCTGGTGATGAATGGACTTTTTATTTTTAAATGTATAAACTACCAATAAAATGTTAAGCCATTTAAATAAAGTTGAGCAGGTCTTGTGACTTCAGTGATGTGTTTTCTTTTATTAAAAATGCTGGCAACTACTTAAAACCATATAGATGAAATGATGATGGAAGGCTTTGTTTCTCTGATATGTTGCATAGCTGAAAATGGGATATTTTGCAATTTCACAAGAGAGCTAATTTTCTATATGTAAATTTCAAATGATGGTAGGAATGAGGGCTGCAACAACTAATCAAATTAATCAATTCTAAATCAATCATTAAAGTAATCTTCCAACTAATTCAATAGTTGATAATCACTATCTGGAGTATTCATAGTCTTTGAAACTTGCCAGGTGCTGTGAGAAGAGGTTCTATTACTAAGACCAAGCAGCAAAGCCACAGAAACAGTAAAAGAAAATGTTCATTTGTTTATTTTGAAAAAAAAAAAAAAATCCTTAAAATTTAGTAAAAATCCTGCTTCGCCAGCATCTCATTAGGCATTTACTTGATCTTCACTATCCGATTATTATTGGAAAGAATTATTGACAGATTAATTAATTATCAAAATAATCATTAGTTGCAGCCCCAATAGGAACATTTCTCAAAAGTTAGACAAAGGCAACAAAAGACTAGGGTGAGCAGACATCCCTATTTAACCGGGACAGTCCCAGTTTTAGGCTCCTTGTCGCATGTCCCACAACATATCTGCAAAAACACAAATTTGTCCCCATTTTAAACAATAGAAAAGCATAGGAAACACATCTGTCTAAAGACTTCTGCCACTAGTTCCATTAAAATTCAAAACTTAAGCCCTAGCTTCATGTTCTTTAATTACATGACAGAAATTTGTATGGATTTTGGAAGCTTTGTTGTCAGTTCATGAATTCAATTGCACCATGATTAGTGAAAAAATGTCTCCCAGTTTTTGGGTCTAAAAATCTGGTCACTCTACAAAAGACTGTAAATATGACTTGTACTATAAAGAAAGCTAGAGCAGCAACATCTCAGTAAGTAGCCTGGTGAGCCAGACTTTCCTATTTGCTTTTCACAAGCAGGACAGTCTGGTTCCTCTCTCGGAGCGGAGCATTTCTTCGGTTTGATTTGGAAATGGCCAATCACAGTCGTTTATTTGCAGAGCTTGCACTAGAGCTAATTTAATAACTAATCTGACCTGATTAATAACGTTTATAGCTTTCCTCTGTCACCTGTTGGTTCTGCTGAAGTTCGTGTTGTTGTTCAGTCCTCTGTGTCATTTTTTTCTTTGTCTTGTTGCCATTTTAACAACAGTTAAGTCCAGTTTACATTTGATGATTGATGAACGCATTTAAAAAAAACAACTTTTCCACAAATTTTTGTACAGCTGGCTTCTGCTGCTGCCCCTGTTTAAAAAAGGTACAGAGCTGCTTATAATACACCGTATTCTGGTGTTTTATGGAAAAAAAAAAAAAAAACGTGAAGAATCCATGTTTGTTTAGGTCAGTGGTGCGCTGCTTATGTCCAGCCCATTGTTTCTCTGATTGGTTACTTCATCTGTCATTGTTCTGCCTCAGAAATGAAACTTTAGCAAAGAGGTTCCAGACTAACTTCTTTGTATAGAAAAGGAAAAGAGTTTGTCTGGCAGGCCAGACTACTCAGTAAGAGGACTGGGTATAAAAGCAAGGATTCACAATTCTTTAAAGGGAATCACTGCCTGGACCCAGGAACTCTTCTACCAAAGATAATTTTAGGGCATTTGAAGCTCACAATCATCCAATACTAATAATACAGATTCTGCCTTTTCTGAATGCTCCTTTTATACCCAGACATCTCACTGCAATGTTGCCAATTTGTCCCAACTCCTCTGGAGTAGGTGTTGCAGTCATCATTTGTAGGTGCGTCAGCTGGTCTTTAAGCTGCTCACCTCTGCCCCCTGTCAGCTGCCTCTAACAGATGTGGAGCCGTCTCTGGCAGTGACCTCCTGTGGTCCGCTGGCTGTCAAATGACCTCTGAGTATCTCCAGTGGTTAGCGTAGGGCTGTGTGGAAGCACCCAGACATATCCAGTAATAGTGGTTGTGTAAATGCTGCTCACTAGGAAGAGCTCAGTGCTCTTTGACACCAGCAAAATATGGCAGTTATTTCTGAATTGCAACAGTTTCATGGAGGTGTTGTAGTTCATTTTTTTTTATTTCAGAATGTCACCTTTCAGTACAGTATATTAAATGTGCACTATCATCATATAAAACAGTGACTTTAAAATGGATTTGAGAAACAGTCCATGATGAAGAAGAATGTGGAGATGATGCATAGAAGTGCAATGCCTTTTTTTGTCCTGTGATGTTAACACAATTTTGAAGTTGAATGCAATAAGGATACTAAATAATATTAAAAATATATATATTTGTATAAAAAGTGTAAAGAAAGCTTCATGCAAACAACTCATAATTTTAAGTGTAACTATTATTTCTACATTATTTTGCACTGATTTTCTGTCACACCGCAGGACATTCACTACAACTTGGGTATTTTAAATTCTTGTTATAAATTATTCAACATGTCTGTTGTGCTAACTTGATAAATATATCCCTGTCCTATCCTAAACCATGTTTTTTTAACATTTAGAATTTTTATTTGTGAAAACTACACCTGCCATACCCCCGGACACCAAATAGAGACACAAAGAGTTTTTGAGAAAATTTGGATTTTACTAAAATAAAAAATAAAAAATAAAATAAATTTTGGCCTTGAGCTTACACCCTTAACTCAGGTCTGTCTGGTCTATAAATGACAGATGGGGTCCTGAAGGTTTTGTTGCAACTGTCACACTGCCGGACACCATTTTGATTACAAGATGAAACTTTTTACATTAAAATTTTTGTTGTAGGATTCATGTGCAGTAAAAAGTGTTGTTTTTGTAACGTACAAATATTTGACATGCCAAAAACAGTACTTAGCAAAAACGTTATTTTGCAATTGATTATGAAAAAGTGGGCGTCAATTCTACCACCAACACACACACATACAGTACACACATGCACACATTTACAAATACTGTACATACACATACATGCATACACATGTACATACAGTACATGCGTTCCAACATCTTAAGACATTCTCATATATTGTGCTTACTCTTTGGAAGTGATATTCTGACCAAAAAATCTGTATAGGAACACCAATGTGATATTTCACTAATATAACACTAAAGTACATTTAAAGGTTGATGCATGACATAGTTCACCTCTGCTTCATTTTGCTCTATATTTAACACAATCTTACCATGTACACTGGTGAACATGTCGTGTCTCGTTTTCTTTTTTACTGTTAAAATAACCACCACTAATAACCTTCTCCAATATGAAATGAATGGATCTGATAAGTAGCCTATAAAACTTGTTTAACATCTCCACTCGTGAGTTTGGATAGAACCAGAGAAACAAACATCAGCAGTACTGTCTGTGTGTGGTGCGTCATGTCAGTGTGTCTGTGTGGGACCTGGCTGTTGCACTGCGATTGCCTCACATTTCAGTTACAGAGTTATAGAGACCGGACATAACGGAGTGTTGCGACAGAAAACGTACCAAACACAACAGCGGAGTAGTGAAGCGCTGATGGCGGCTGGTGGGTGGCTGTTCCGGAACAAGACGAAGCCCTGTGGATTAGACCGCAGGAGGCCAATAGATCAGCTCCATGGGCACCAAGGCCAGTTAGGGCAGGTCATCGTATATTGAAGTTTGAAAGGGACGTCACTCAATATCCTCAAAAAACATAATTCTCGTGTCTCTTCACACAAGGGTAAAGTTGGGATGATGTCCACAGGATTTGAGTTTTTTGTTATCTTCCACTTTCCAAAGCATTATCTATTGTGTTGTGTGAACTGCTTTTCAGTGGGTGCAGGTTCTCAGTCATCCAGGTGAAATTTACTAAAATGGTTGAACTAGGAAGGCATCTGGACAAAGACATAAGTGAAAAGAGCTTTTTAACCTTCCAGAGAGAGTAGTTAAACCAAATGAGACTCAATTAGCAGCTGAATGGCCTGGGCTGGAGTCAGAGGGAGAGTCGTTCCCCACCTGTGAGCCATTTGCAGGCAATAAACATTTGGATACCACTCGAAAAATCACATTTGTCTCATTTATAAATAATGCATTGTATCTGTAAACCTTTTTCTCACTGTTCTGTATCAAGAATTGAAACTAAATTTAGGGAGTCTATGGAGAAGTCAGGGGACACTTGAGAGCACATGAAGCAATTTCTGTACATCACAAACTAGGGGTGGGCGATACTGCAGTTTGGGCTTTATTGATAGGACAGTATAGTAGGAAATCAGAGAGAGAGAGCGGGGAGAGACATTCGGCAAAACATCAGAATCTGGACTCGAAACTAGCATGCCACGGCAGACAACATTTTTTTATTTATTTATATGGGACAGCGTGTATTAATGAACAGCAGCTAGTGCCAGTAAATATACTGGATTATAGCTCAGAGCTAATTTCCATCTGTAGTCTCCAGTCACTCACTCACATTCACACTCACATTCACACCGGCTTCCTGGTGTTCCCCAGCAGTCTCCCATCCAGGTACTGACCAGGCCATGCCCTGCTTCGCTTCTAAGGTCTGACGGGATCGGGCATCCACAAGGCGGTATGGCTTTTACCGATCAAATACCAAATCTGACACAGGTTCTGTATCACTGATATAGATACCAATACTTTGTACACAGGCACCTTGCGTGCTTTCATGTATGGACTAGCAGTGAGTCATCTGTTATCTGAACATATTTTTAGACCAAAAGGAAAACAAGATACAAAGAAGACCCGACATAAGACCAGACGTGGCAGAAGGAACTCAACAAAGAGTTGTAAGTCATCGTCTACATACGAGAAGCAAGTCCAGAATGAACAAGTAATAATCATTTCAGATGTCCCACTTACACCTTCCCATATGTCAGTTTTATCTAGAGGCCTTACATTTGCATCTTACATTTGCACTTTACATCTTTTCAAGTTTTATCGCACTCTTCAACTTAAAGTATGGTATCATATAAACCCAAATCAAGCATCGCTTCGAACATGGACCCAGACGGATGCAACAAGAACACCATTCAAGCCAAAGTCCTCCTTTATGCCAAATGTTTCTAATCAAGCCCTGACTACTTTCTATAAGAACGTGGCTTTCGACATGGATAAACTTTTTACTTCAAAGAAGAAACCGGCACACAATCTATCAAAAGAAGAGCGAGAAGCAGTAAACTGGTTGTCCACAAATGAAAACATCATAATAAAAAGAGCAGATAAAGGAGGAGCAGTAGTTGTATGGGGACGGGACCAATACACTGCAGAGGCTATGCAGCAGTTACATAATTGTGAGTACTATGAACTCTAACTTCTAATCCATTGGATCGAATGAAATCAGAACTTCATGAGATGCTCAATAGCGCCAAAGAACAGGACTGGATTACAATAAATGAATTTAATTTTTTAATGTCTCAAAATTCCACATATTCTCTCTTTTTATATGTTACCAAAGATCCATAAGAACTTGGTTAATCCACCTGGAAGACCTATTATAAGTGGTAACGAGTCTCTCACAGAACCAGCATCGAAATTCATTGATTTTTTCTTGAGAACATTTGTGTGGAACCTTCCCTCTTTCCTTCAAGATAGTACACAGGTAACTGAAATAAAATCAGTGAAATAAAGAACTATTGGTTCAGCATATTTAGTAACTATGGATGTGGAATCACTTTATACAAATATAGATCACAGAGATGGATTAATTGCCTTGTCACATTACTTAAATACAAGAACTCAAGAAGAGCTTCCCCCTAGTGCCTTCCATTTTAAAATTGACAGAGTGGACTTTGAATAACAATGTGTTTTTGTTTCAGAATCAACTGTTTAAACAGACAAAAGGCACAGCTATGGGAGCTTGTTTTGCCCCTAACTATGCCAACCTCTTTATGGGCTTTTGGGAAGAAACATTTATTTATTCTAATCTAAATGCCTACCAAGATAAGATCATATGGTGGGGTAGATACATAGATGATATTCTCCTCATGTGGTCCGGCACTGATGTAGAATTGAAAGAATTCCACTGTTATTTAAACAACACTAGCAGCAATGTGAAGCTTAGCCTAGAATTTTCTCCATCTGAAATACATTTCCTTGACATAAATATCTTCAAGGATGATAATGGAGATTTACATACAGCTATATATAGGAAGCCAACTGACCGAAATACCCTTCTTAGGCCACCCTGGCTAATCAACAATATACCTTATGGTCAGTTCCAGAGGTTAAAACGTATTTGTGACTCAGAGGAAGATTTTGAACTAAATGCCAGAGATATGACCAAAAGATTTAGAGAAAGGGGCTATAAACATCACAATGTGTCACAAGCATATCAAAAAGCCAAAGGTTTAAAAAGAGAACAGTTGTTAATTCATAAAGAGAAACCACTGTACGATTCTAATCAAGTCCATTTTGTCACACAATACAGTGATAAAGCCAATGCAATTAAACAAATTATAAAGAGAAATTGGAATATACTAAAATGTGACAGTGTACTTAGAGAAGCTCTACCAGAAACACCAACAATTTGTTTCAGAAGAGCTCCTACTCTAAGTGATAAGCTGGTAAAAAGTCATCTTATTCCTCTACAGCAAAAAACATGGCTTGGGCCAAAAGCTGGAAGCTTTAAGTGTGGCACTGTGACAATCTGGTGAATACAAATCATTTTAAAGAACACAGGTCGAAAATATCAAATCATTCATTCACTGCAATACCTCTTATGTAATCTACAGGTTGGAGTGCCCATGTGGATGCTTCTACATCGGAAGGACTAAGCGTAAATTGAAAGTTAGGCTTGCAGAACATAAACATGCTGTTAGAACAAGTGATCTCCAATACAGTATGGCATCACATTATAAAGAAGCAGGTCATGGCAAGAGTTGCAACAGTTTGAAAATTTGTGGCATTGAACACATTAAACTGTCAATAAGAGGTGGAGATAGACTAAAGCAACTTCTTCAAAAAGAATCCTATTGGATATTTTCTCTAAAGGCAACACAATATCCAGGTCTAAATGAAGAACTTGACTTTACTCCTTTTTTGTGAATTATTTTTCATTGTGATTCCATAGTTTTGTCATGTTTTGTAACTATTTTGTGATTATTTTCTGTTTATATCAAAATGAATTAACTTTCCTTATTTGTGGTTTCTGCAATAATGTTGTGTGATTATCTATGGATTTACTCTTTGGATTGGTCATGTGAACAGGTCACATGATCTCTAGGTATAAAAGAGTTCTGGCAGGCATTTTGTTTGTTTTAATGATGCACATGCCCCGATGAAGGCTCTGGGAGGCTGAAACGCCTTGGTATTTTTAAACTTAATACAGCCCATGAAATAAAGGCTTTTTAAATACCTTTGAAATCCCATTGAGTGCCTCAGTCTCTGTTAGTATCCTACGTGATCCCCAACCTGAAGAGCACCTGGGTAAAACTTCTGCAATCTTCAGAGTCAAGTAGCATTCCAGTAGCCAAGAAATTTTGAAGAATATTTTTAGACCACTAAATAATTTGCTTCTGTTGCTTTGACTGATTTGGACTGATTTGAAGCAAAGTTAGGCAAATAAAAAAAATGTTTTAACAAAAAAAAAAAAATCTATGCCTTCCCTCCTACAGGGGAGGGGAGCATTAAAATTGTTCTCATCACACAAGTATCAATCTGATAGCTATACTAATACTATACCTATACTGATCCCTATCATAAAGGTTTAATAGCTGTATATGGTGAAAGAAGACACATTTCTTTACAATTTTAAAATACAGTAATTTGTGTGAGAATGAAATGTGTGGGGTAGAAAAGGCCTGAGACTGACCAACAGAATGGGGTCACCAGAGTAAGTCATCTGCCTCCTAGAGTGCAGTGACTTGCATATTCATTTGGCTTAGGTTATGTCAGATGTCCCAGGCTTGGGACTGGCACATAGAGGACTCTGGCTTGTGACCCCTTGTGGCTGGATTGTAGTCAACGCTGCCAAACTCGTGTATGAATAGTGTGGGTTAGTTTTGCAGCATGTTGTGTGAAATAGCTATAAATAACGCTGGTACTGCTGCAGTTTTTGTGTTGATGATGATGACCTAAATGTGACACATGGTCGAAAAATTCCAGCAGAAGTCGGGGAGAAGGGTCACATCTGGACATTTTCTCCTTCGTTTCTCTGAATAACCCCAGTGTACGAACTCTCGCCCCCTTCACTTCTCTTCTCTTTAACTTCACTTGCTTCACTTTTAGATTAAACCAAAAGTTGTGCTCCAGCTCTGCACACACTCAGAGGGAAGAAAAAGAGGAGGGGGGGGGGGGGGGGGGGGGGCAGTCTTTTCAGATTTCACAGCTGATAGCACCAGTGAGCGAGGGAGCGTGGAGAGAGCAGAGCCAGGGCGCCATTCCACACTGCGTCAGGACTGCAACAGCACACTCACAGCAGCAGCAGCAGCAGTCACGACTCAGGGGCCGCGTCCAGGAAATGATCAGCTCCACCCCGGCTGGGTCCCGTTCTGCTGGAGGGGTCTATAAGAGACACAGGTCAACGCACAAACCTTTATGAGCAGCTATTTTTCAAATGACAAAGCCGCTTCCAGTCAGGAGCATTGATCATGAGGAAGGTAAAGTCAGGCAGATGTAATTGGAAAGGCTGAGTCAAATGAGGCACCGTGGATTTCTCATAGGGCAATGATGGGGATGGGGGGGGTGGGGGAGATGGGGGGTCCCACAAGAGCTGACACTGGGGACACGTTAACAGAACATGAGCAGTGGAAAATTTTTTACATTACAACATACATACATTCTCTCTCTCTTTGTTTTAACATAAAATCTGAATAAAAAAAATCTAATATATATCACCAGGCTATAAAAGTTATTTGTTAAGGCAAATGTTTTTATATTGTAATTTATTTGTCAGCTTTTCACTCCTACTATAATTGGAGTCTATGGAGATGTCAGAAAGGTCTCTAGAGCAGTGATTCCAATCCATTTTTGTCTTTTTGTTCTACCCCTGAGTATGCCCTCACTCATACAGGCTGTTGATTCTTCAAAAAGTGGTGATTTAAAACATCTGTGTTTATTAGTACAAGGTCATTTTATACTTATATCTTATTAACATATTTTGTATTGATATATTTTGATTTAATATGAATTCTCTTAGATTTTTATGTTAAACTCAAATTCAAGTTTAAACAAAAATACCTATACAAATATTAAATAAAAGACATAAACCTCTATATTTACTTTACTACATATTTAATGTTCGAAATAAATAATCTTAAACTCAGATTTACAACAAAGGCTAATTAAAATCATATGAATAACCCCCCTTTGAAAAAGCTATTAAAAAAATCTTTCATAAGTGTCAATAGTTCAATTCAATTCAGGTTTATTTCTATAGCCCAGTATCACAACAAAAGTCACCTCAAAGGGCTTCACAAACAGTTGATCAAACATAAACACACAACCAGACTTAACACACAATCAACACAAACAATAACTACACTAAACTAAACAGACCCAGGACACTCCTGTCCTTAGACCCTCCTTCTCGGTAAGGAAAAACTCCTAAAAAAACCCCAGTTCAACCAATAGTTCAACATGAAAAGATCACAAATCTTTTCTTATCTTGGAAATAAATAAATGAAATAATCCCCTACAAAAAGCTCACATACACCTTGGTGAACCCGTAGCCCTGAGGGGGTTAGTAAAGGGAAAGTTCAAATTCTGGATATTCCTTACAGAATCTAGAATTATGCAATTCATGGAGCTTATTAAATTACTTTTGTGATAGAGGACAAATGAACCTAAGTTACTACAAAATAATGTGTGATTCAAAAGTAGATATATTTTTAGTTTTAAAGACCAACAGTTTTGGCGACACCTGGTAAATACTGTAAAAGTCTACAGGGGACTCTTCAGAGCTCCAAATTTAAATTCTGTAAATCACACAGCCTCGATTTTTTTTTTAAAGATCACATTTCTCTACACTGGCCTACTGATTTTTGATTTTTATAGAAAAAAACATAGATGCTTATATGGCCAAGCATTTCTGTAACATTTTGGGGGTCTGAAGGAAACTCAAGTGGGAATGTTGATACGTTTGAGCTCACAATACAAATTCTGTAAATCATGAATCTAGTTATTGTATCTGAATAGAGAAGTGGGAGCAAAAAGACCACAAAATATTTTAAGGCCACTCTGTGTGACTTCTTAGTAACTATAGCAAAAGTGCAAAAACCTGTACAAAAATGGAACCAAAATGTTTCTTATGACGTGTTTTAAGCGTGTGTAAATTACATTTCTGCAGTTACAAATGGGATTCAGCTCGTTCTTCTCATGGCATCTGTATAAGAGCCAGGTCAATGCCTTTATGAGCAGCTATTTTTAAAATGACAGAGCTTGTTCCAGTAAGAAGCAGCATTGTTCATCAGGCAGGTAACGGAAAGATGTAATTGGAAAGGCCCAGTCAAATCAGGCAGCGTGGCTTTCTCACAGGGCAATGATGAGGGGTCGCCCATACGAGCGGGCCCCTGACACTGGGGACACATTAACAGAGACATTAACAGAGGTAATGCACTGCTTTGACCTTTCTTTCTCTAACAGCTCAAACCCTTCAGCTGTTCAGTCATTCTGATTATTATTAACTAACCAAGATTTGAGCAAAAATCCAGGACAGACATATTCTATTATAGTTTATTTATTACAAAAAACAAGAATCCAGAACTGACAACAGAAGAATGAAAGAACAGGATTAACTGGATGGGCCTTGACAAGCTATTTATGTAATATTTAATTTCCTGGCTTATAAAATGATTATGTAACGTGACCAGTGAGGACACCCTTCATTCATCCAGAGCCAGACATCTATGAAGGCTTGGGCTTTATCTTTAACACCAATTTAGACATTATTTAGTCAGTTTGTGGAGCTGAACAATGTAGAATGTGATTTAAAGCCATGTTTCCACTGGAGCGGTAAAGTTTAGGTTGGGTCAGTACACCAAAATGTGTTAAATTTGGTGTGGGAATAAACCAGAAACAAAAACAGCATTAAACAGCTAAACAGTATCTATCCAGAACTTGCACTGCTACTATACAACAAGATTTAGGACCATATACGACACGCGGTATGCTCAGGTGCGAAAAAATGGAAGTACATCTGTCAGACCACCATCTTAGATAAATGGTTATGATTGGTCAGACTTGATAAGGAAGGGTTCCAGACTCGGCCTTAGTTGGAGCAGGCTGACAGTTTGAGCTGATACAAACTTCCTCAGGGTGATGTAATGATGGTTTATGAGGAGACGATGACTGTTTACACACAGTAATATGATCAAGTCAAATTCTTAATTCAACATGCCATAACTTGTACTGCAGCAATCGGTGGAAACATGGCTTAAAACATTTTGAAATCCCCTCATGAGATGCCTGAAAATGGGCCAAGGCACTGAGGTATGGAGGACAAGAAGTGCCAAAATAAATAAACACATCAAATAATTAATTAAATGTGTCATTACTCATGGGTACTGCAGCATAGCTATAGGCAGTGTACTTTAGTTTAATAAAAAAAAAAGAAAAGTAAAAAAACAACATATAATTATTTTACAATTTAAATAATGATTTCATGGCCCTGTGCTGCATTGGATCATAAATGCATTTTAATGAAATATAATGAAATCATTTTTAAATAGCAAAATAATTATATATGTTTATGACAGATATAATTATTTATGTATTTATTTCCAATTTTAATGAATTAACCCTTGCGCCCCAATGAGGACAAAAGTGTCCTTTCCAAATGTATTTATTTTTGATAACTTTGCAGTGGTTCTTACTTTTTTTATGAAATTTGTCTCAGGTGTGCATTTTATCAGAAATCTTGATATTCTAAACACAAATCTAATATTAATTCCATTTTTACCAACAATATTGACTTGGGATTTTTTGTAGTAACAAAACATCACAACCGGTTTTAATGGGAGTTGGTATTTAGATTGTACATAGGTCAGGAAAAAATTATCCCTAAAGATAAATGTTGTTGGTAATCTTTGACAGGCTGTAATGTAATTAATTATAATATAATTATAATTAATAATACCCCCTAAAAAATTCACTTTGCTTTGAGAATATAAAAAAATCTTTTTTGTGTGTGTGTGTTTTTTTACAAAAAAAATTGAGATGTTATTGCATAGACTGGCAAAAAAAGGGTTAAATTTCTGAAAATAATTCAATATTTGGTATTTATGATCAGGGCACAAGTTGATTAAAAGATTTATGCAAAAAAGTAGAAAAAATATGAACTATACATTTTTTATAATGTTTTATGGCGGGGACACTTTTGTCACTGAACATATACAACCTAACTTTTTAAAATTAAGGTATAAGGGTTAATGACCCATTAAATTTGTCATTTAACAATGTATTTATTTATTTAATTTTGTCACTTTCTGTCCTCCATAGTGAGGGACCATTTTGTTTTAACCTTTATTCCAGTCTATCAGTGACGTACCTGCTCAAACCGTACTTTTAAAAACATGCCCACAAATAAACACCTTAATCCTACTCTTCCTTTTGTCTGCTGTATCCCACATAAAACCTGATGCACATTCTAAAATAAAACCTCAGAGCATTTCCGTCATGTCCCATCAAGCTCCACCAACAGCCTCTTTTATGGCCTCTGTGAAACGCTGTGTGAACAATGTCCTCTGAATATAGTCCTGATAAATAAAATGATTTGTGCTGTCCACTCAGTCCATTTCAGGTCCATAGAGCTCCTTGACCATATATGGGCCTTCCAGCTCGTAGCCCATCTTCCTGTAGTAGTTCCTTGTGCCTACACCTGCAGCACACACAGATGAAGTGTTCAGAATGAGAGGAGAAATAATATTTAGAAAGCATTTTGAACAGCAGCTGGATATTACAGAGTATTGATCAGTGAGAGCAGAAGTCATGTCTTTTCTGAGGCCAGATGAAAACAATCAGGGCTCCACTGACGGCTATTATCAGTCAATTTCATCTTCTCACGCTCTCATAATGGTATATACTATATATGGCTGTTAAAGAATAATAAACTATAGGTTGGGAATGTATCATTAACCTTGGGGCAATCCTTCAAACATTTGTTTCCTTTTCTTCAAAGGAACATTTCAGTATTGAAAAGATTTTTTTAGATGATCAAATGACAAATGCCTCGCGTACGCCCCTGGCCCTGCTCACTTGTGTCGTCTAAATGTGGTCATTATTAATGTCTGTTTTTGCCTGCTCTTAGCCCGGATTGGCCAATGCAGAGGAGCGAGGTTATAAAGTAGGCGGAGGTGGATCCTGGCTCTCTCTCTCTCGCTCTCGCTCGTCCTCCTGGTCCACTACCTCGCCAGCCACAGCCTGTTTCCACGCCACTCCGTCACGTCCCCGTTTTCTTTTACTTTAGTTTAGTTTAGAAGTGGGGAGACCCAGCTCCCTTTGGTTTAATTTAGTTATCTCCTTTTTTGTTGCTGGGCTCCCCATCTCTGTGTTTGATTAAGTTGTGAGTAATTTCTGTTAAAATAAACCTTTCTGTTGAGCACTGTAACCGTTGTCCATCTTTTATGTTATGCGTCCCTTTTATCCCTAGACCATTGCCAACAGGGACCGTAACAAAATGACATATTTGTCTGTGTAGATTCATTGAAACAGTAGTAAATTTGATTCCTTTTCTTTAAAGGGATAATTCAGTATTTAAAAGGATTTTTAGATGATCAAATGATATATTTGTCAGTTTATTCTTCAAACATCCAGGTTCAAAACATTAATAAAACTTTTATTGAGACTAAGACTTTTTTATTGAAATACATTGGCTGGACTAAAAGTTAAAGACAAAAGACGTTTCCTTGTTCATCCACGCACCAACATCAGTTGTAAAGTTATATAATACACAGAAGAAGGTCACATGACTAATCAGTGCGTGACACTATCATGTCAAAAGTGTAAGGAGCAGGTCCTTCGGTGTTGGTACATGCACTTGTGTAGAGGCTCCTTGTCAAGTATTTGGACACTGGCATAAGTTTTGTTGTTTCAGCTCTTAACCAAAACATATTCAAAATACAGTGATATAATTCATATGTGCTTAAAGTGCAGACTCTCAGCTAATTTGAGGCTATTCAAATGTTGTGAAAGGGTAAGGACTAAGCCTAAGGGTGGTCTGGTTCACTTCCATTGAGAGAATGCATGTTGTGTGTTCACAGAAACAGCTTTCAAATACAAATGTAACACCTGGAATCAAGTCCAGACATTTTACCTGCTTAGTTTATGATGGATTAATGAGGGAAAAGCCCATGCAGTTTAAGAAATAGCTTTTGAAGCAGCTGTCCAAATACTTTTGATCCCCTGAAAAAGAGGCAGCTACACATTAAAAAGCTGTAATTCCTAAACACTCTCCGATTTGGATGTGAATACTCAAATTACAGCAGAGAATCTGCACTTAAAGCACATTTATTTAACAGTATTTTGAATACATTTTGGTAAAAGGGCTATAAAATGTCTTTGTTTTCTAAATAGCATATTTAGTAGAAACAATCTTTACTCATTTAGACTTTGTATGGGCTTTATTATCAATGTATTTATTAGATAAATAAGGCAGAGGTGACAAGCTTTGGCTAATCACATGCTAAACTTCAGTTCATTGTAATGCAGTGCAGAGGAGAGACTACCACACAGGTTTAAAGTCATGTATGGCGGCTAAAGGAGGCTTTGATAACAACTAATAAAGCATCAAAAAGTGGGTTGTGCAGAGGTTCAATATTTGATATTTGAATCGTTTACATTTACATTTACAACAAGTCCCACACTCAGACCGGTTGAGAATCACTGTTCTACTGTGTGGATGAATATCTTACCTGAAATGACAGCCAGTTTATTGGAGCCATGTTCATCTCTGGCGATCCTCTCTGCCTCCTCCATCAGCATCATCCCAAAACCCTACACACACAATAATAAGATAAGCAGGCTGGAGAGGGCTCTACACAGGGTTCTGTAGGGCTGCACAATATATTGCAAAATTATTACCGCAATATCAGCAAATGCAAAATTACTGTATCGCAAGAACGCTATGGTCATCCATCTGAAAGTTACACTAAAGAATAATTTTCCAACCAGAGCCTTTGATAGAAAATATGTTGAGATTAAATAAAAATGCTTAAAAAAAGTCCAGTTTTAGTGGTAATTTCCTTAATTTATTTGCAATTTTACCTGGTTTTATTCCTGATTCAGCCTGTGTTAAGTTTTAGTTTTGACGCCATTTTAACTTGTAGTACATCAGAATAGGCCCTATTTTAAAATATCGCAATAATATCGTTATCACAATTTTCAACATGGTTATGAAATATCGCATGTTTTTTTTTTTTTTTATATATTGTGTTACACATTTTTTTCAGAGTTGAAAAATGCACATGAATGTCTGGTCAAGTCGGTAAAAAGAACTCGGGTCAAAACCTGTTTCCCAACATTCCCAACTGAGGTCATATACTTAGTAGACATAGCAGAAAAGTAGAAATAGTGACGTCAATATCCCAATTTTCCGACATTAAAGCAGGTGACCATAACCAAGTCGGAGAAAAATCTTGGAAAGATGAGCAACCGAGACCCAAATGAACACACAGCAATATTAACAGATCACCTTTGCTGTCACCAGTGTTTAATAGTGAACATACCTGATGCTGGAACTTGCTGGGGTCCCTGCTGCTGACCGGGACCACGCTCCCGTACACGTGCAGCTCTCGGACGATGGACACGCCCCCTTTGAGCTCCGGTCTGAAGGTCTGAGGGGAGCAGCGGCGTAAGCGCAGCAGGCCAATCAGGATGTCCTGCTCCGGGTCTTCATAGGACAGGAAGGTCTCCCAGCCACCGTTTGCCACGTAGTCTCTCCTTATTAGCTCCACCTGAGAAAACAGACAATAATACAAAACAAAGAACTAGTTATAGTGGGAGCTATTAAAGGACAGGTGCAGGGTGGACGCAATGTCATTTTGTAAAGTCATAAGTTTTCTATTTAATTTTTGTTTGGGTATACACCTGTTCTTCTTACCTTTTTATTGATCTCTTGCATCAAACAACATGTGATTTAATTTAAAGAATGTTATCTAACCCCAAGAGAAATTTAAAAGTATTAAGAGCACTATGGCAATGTTTTTAAGTAACCCCTATTTTGAAAGACCACAGGAATCATGACTCAATGTTTGTACAGAGGAAAGATAAAGTATTGGCGCCCCTTGGAAATACAAGGATTTTTGCATGATTTGGTCATAAAATGTGATCTGATCTTCATCTAAGTCACAACAATAAACAAACACAGTCTGCTTAAACTAATGCTGCAAAAAAAAGACATTTTTTCAGGTTTTTATTGAGCATTTATGTAAACAATCACAGTACAGGGTAGAAAAAGTATGTGAACCTTTGGATTTAAAAACTGGTTGCTCCTCCTTTGGCAGCAGTAACCTCAACCAAACATTTTCTGTAGTGAAGATCAGACCTGCACAGCGCTTAGGAGGAATTTTGGACCATTCCTCTTTACAAAACTGTTTAAGTTCAGCAATATTCTTGGAATGTCTGGTGTGAATCGCTCTTCTGAGGCCATGCCACAGCATTTCAATCGGGTTGAGGTCAGGACTCTGACTGGGCCACTCCAGAAGGTGTATCTTCTTCTGATGAAGCCATTCTGTTGTTGATTTGCTTCTATGTTTTGGGTCAGTGTCCTGTTGCATCACCCATCCTCTGTTGAGCTTCAGTTGGTGGACAGATGGTCTTAAGTTTTCCTGCAAAATCATTTAATAAACTTGGGAAATCATTTTACTCTTGATGATAGCAAGTCGTCCAGGCAGCGAAGCAGTCCCAAACCATGATGCCCCCTCCACCAGACTTCACAGTGGGGATGAGGCTTTGATGTTGGTGTGCTGTGCCTTTTTTTCTCCACACATAGCGTTGTGTGTTTCTTCCAAACAAGTCCACTTTGGTTTCATCTGTCCACAGAATATTTTGCCAGTAGTGCTGTGGAACATTCAGGTGCTCCTTTGCAAACTTTAAACGTGCAGCAATATTTTTTTTGGACAAGAGTGGCTTCCTCTGTAGTGTCCTCCCATGAAGTCCATTCTTGTTCAGTGTTTTACCTATTGTAGATTTGTGAACAAAGATATCAGCTTGTGCCAGAGATTTCTGTAAGTCTTTAGCTGACACTCTAGGATTCTTCTTCACCTCATTGAGCATTCTGTGATGTGCTCTTGCAGTCATCTTTACAGGACGGCCACTCCTAGGCAGTGTGGTCACAGTATTGAACCTTCTCCATTTATAGACAGTCGCTTGTACCATGGACTTAAGAACATCATGGCTTTTAGAGAAACTTTTGTAACCCTTTCCAACTTTATGCAAGTCAACAATTCTTACTCGTAGGTCTTCTGAGAGCTCTTTTGTGCGAGGCATGGTTCACATCAAGCAATGCTTCTTCAGAATAGCAAACTTAAAACTGGGGGGTGTTTTTTATTGGCCAGGGCCACTTTAAGCCACTCCTCCAATCTTCTCACCCTGATCGGACTCCAGGTTGGCTGACACCTGACTCCAATTAGCTCTTGAAGAGGTCACTAGCCTAGGGGTTCCAATACTTTTTCTACCCTGTACTGTGATTGTTTACATAAATGCTCAAAAACATGAAAAAATTTCATTTTTTGCAGCATTAGTTTAAGTAGACTGAGTTTGTCTATTGTTGTGACTTAGATGAAGATCAGATCACATTTTATGAAAAATCCTAGCATTTCCAAGGGGTTCCAATACTTTTTCTTTCCATTGCACATTTACCCCCATTCTCTCTTTATTAAAATTAAATGTTGTTTTGGGGATTAAAGTCATGTGTTTATTCTTTTTTAGCATGCTTAGGATAGTTTTTAGCATATTGTCAGCCCTTTGTTATTTTATGCCTTGACATTGTCTTTGGACTATCGTAACATTTTTTAATTCTTGAACT
Source organism: Bostrychus sinensis (assembly GCA_020698575.1). Taxonomy (NCBI): domain Eukaryota; kingdom Metazoa; phylum Chordata; class Actinopteri; order Gobiiformes; family Eleotridae; genus Bostrychus; species Bostrychus sinensis. The sequence goes on along the minus strand of CM036257.1, from coordinate 6,142,206 downwards.
AATGAAAACTTTTGGCTACTACAATAATCTTAAGTGACCCACATTTGGCCCCCAACCCAGTGCCTGAAACAACTGCTTAAAAAAATGTATCTGCAAGTGCTTAAGGCAGAAGATACTAACAGCAGCGCCACTATTATGCAATCAGTCAACACACTTGTGGTGCATATACAGGGCAACTACAGCCTGCCTCGATGTCGTGGGTTAGAGTCTGAACTCCGACAGTTTGTCAAATTTCTCTCCCATCTGTACTGCATACTCAGTTCTGACCCATGGGCACAATGGCAAACCAGAGCAGTGACGCTACAATCAATAAAAAGTTATTTTTAAACCAAATTAAGGATTTTAAACAGAGAAAAAGGCCACGGTATGTCATTTTTTAATAAACACTACAAAATTCAATAATTTTCTTAGTTGTAGGTGTCCTATTAGTCAAGCATCAGGCGTTTCTTTTTACACCAGTAAAATTGGGATCAGGGGAGAGGGGGTGGTGCCCCATCCAGGTCTTATCATACCTCCTTGGTCTCTCCCCATTTTCTTCCTGATTTCCCACTATACTGTCCTATCAATAAAAATAAATAAATAAATAAAACCTGTCACAGGCTGCAGGTCTCAGTCTGCTCTGAGTCCAGTGTGGTTCAGACTGGTGCCCCATAGCAGCAGATTTTTTGATCAGCTGAGCAATCATACAAACGTACACAGACTAACACGATACACTGGACTGGAACAGTGTCATTACATCATGTTGTGGTGTTTATGAGCCTAACTTACTAATGAACTAATGAAACTGGTAGTCAAGGTTTATCATTGATTATGGATATGTGCATGTGTTGGGCCGATGTTTGTGTGTGGGTGCTCATGTCCACACTTCATCATAAAGCACAAGTGTAGTTACCTGGTAAGGTCTGACTTTGTGGTGGATCTCCTGAATGCCCACTTCTCTGGTCCGAACGTCTCGACACTGCAAAAGACACACAGACAAACAGCACTTTAATGCCACTGAAAGAAATATTGGAAATGTAACCATATTGTTTAGACTTGAAGTTGCATGGTTGCAGAATTAACAAAAAGACCAGCCACATGTACAGAAGGATTTATTGGACAGTCATTTAAATAGATGATATAGGGTTAATTTTACCCTTTCAAACAAGCTCACATATTGTATGAAGACAGGGATTTCCTGCCCTCTGTCTATTGGTCTATTGCTGTAGGCTCACACAGGTTTCTTTACCTCATGAGTGTTTTTTGATAAGGATTTCCCAGAGCCTTTTGTGAGGTGAGTGGTCCCCAGGTTTCCACCATGAGTGCATCTACCACACCTCTATATTCAATATGCATAGACTGGCATAAGTGCTCCAATTCTCTGCTCCAGCAGTTCTGAACACCTCCTCTGTCCTTCTACTATATCAGCAGTGTACAATCAGTGTTCATTAGTTGGCAGGAGATTCCCGGAACCTCTCTGGATCACATCCCGACTGGAAATGCGCTGAGTGGCTGTTCTGCGGGTCTCACCTCAGTGCCCATGTCCTTCATCCGGGCCAAGGCCAGCTCTCTCAGGTTTCCATGTTCCACTCCGGAGCTCACCAATGGCATGGGGATATCCCTATAAGGTGAAAGACAAACAAGATTATGTGACTAAAAGGATGTTGAAATGTGGATGTGATGACTAAGAGCTAACCTAAAATTCAAACTTTCTGAAACCTCTGGCACTGGTAATAAGGTAATCATCTAAATGTGAGACCATTTGAGACAAACATGTAATGGACTGAGTGTTTCCTGCAGCAGTGGAAACAAATTAAGCCCTGATGGTTCTATCCAGAATGGAGCTGATTACTTACATAGCCTCTGAGTATAAAGGCACAGCTAGTGAACACGACTACACCAACGCAGTAAACAACCAGTATAAGCTGCCTTTTGAGAAAATTTTATAAACTATGCACTTACATATTAAAGCCAAGGCAAAAAAGGCCAATAAAGCTAAATATTTAGGTATTCTGCTAAATTGACTTTTCTGAGCTTTTAAACCATAATATTGTTTGCAATTTAAAAACATACCTGGAGTAGTATTTTGTTTTATTCACACATTTGAGTAGCGCTGAAAACACTCAGAACAGAAAGTGCTCCTGCGTGTTTCTAAAGCCCATACACCATCACCGGTCTCATTCTGATCATTTCAGCACTTAAATTGGCGCCACTACAAAGCAATCAGCTCATTAATCTATTAATTTCCCCACTGCTGGCAGCAGCGGGCAACAGACACCTAGTCCAAGTGTTCTTTGCAAAGTCAAAGTAAAAGCTCCCCAAAAGAAGACTTTTTCCATACATATACATCATTCTAAGTTATAAAATGTGAAATGTTATTTGAAGGGCTGACAATTAGTGACACACGTACTGACAATGATAAACTAGCGGCCAGTTCAGTCTCCAATTCACCTACTCATTATGTATAACCTTATGCTCCTCTGCCTTTGGTATAGGAGGTGAAAGTTTTAATCTAACACGGGGAGCTCCAGTCACAGTATGTGGCTGGTTGCTTCAGGAAGGGCATCCAGCGAAAAAAATCTGCCATAGTATCCATGCCAAAAATTCACTGTGCTAACCCCTGTATGAAAAGGAGCAGCTGATACGGGCAACAACAACATACATTATGCTATGACTTTTGCAACACCTAAACCCAGTTGTGGTCTTTTTCCAGTGTCTACTGTCAGTCTTCTGACTCAATTGCAAGGATCCTTCCTTTGTCATTCTTTGTGACCTCACCTCCTCCAAAGCTCGTCTCTGTTTGGCTAATTCACAAAGGATGTACCTGTGCATCCTCCACAGCCTCACCTTCTACAAATTACCCACAATGCACTACAACCACTTCCCACTCATGAAGGGACTGGTCTTTTACACCCGATTTGATCAAGTGACACAACGCAACACACACAGGACACTCGCTCTTAGAGGGGCTAACTGACTGACTAATCTTTGCCATTGGGAAGGGCCATTATTTCACTAATTGTTATGGCGGCTCTTGAGTCATTCCATGTCCATCTATCGGTCTGTTGTGGTGAAGAAGGAGCTGAGCCGAAAAACGAAGCTCTCCATTTATCAGTCAATCTGCGCTCCTACTCTCACCTATGGTCTCAGCATTTGGGTCATGACCGAAATGACAGGATCCCAGATACAAACGACCAAAATGAGTGTCCAGCCCACAGGGTGGCTGGGCGCTCCCTTAGAGATTGGGAGAGGAGCTCGGTCACTTGGGAGGAGCTCGGAGTAGAGCCAATGCTCCTCCGTATCAAGAGGAGCCAGCTGAGGTGGCTTAGGCATATGTTTTCCGGATGCCTCCCGGACGCCTCCCTGGGGAGGTGTTCCGGGCATGTCCCACTAGGAGGAGGCCCAAGGAAAGACCTAGGACACGCTGGAGGGATTATGTCTCTCGGCTGGCCTGGGTAAGCCATGGGGTTCCTATGGGCATGGTGGAGGAAGTGTCCAGGTAGAGGAAAGTCTGGCCATCCCTGCTTAGACTGCTGCCCCCGCGACCCAGCTCTGGATAAAGTGAGTGAAAGAAAGAAAGAAAGAAAGAAAGAAAGGAAGGAAGGAAGGAAGAAAGAAAGATGGACGGAAGGATGGCTCTCAAGTCGCACAGTGTGGGCATTTTTCGTATTAGATATTCAATTTAGAAGAGACTTTAGCACTAAAACAGGTAATCTGCTACTCTGGGTAAGTCCTACCGAGAGCTGCTCTGGCGACAGTTTTAGAAGTACCCACTCTAACTTATATGACACCACTTCAAAAACCCAAACTATCACTTCAGCTCTCACCCTGGACTTTCTTTTATCAGAGCTTTTCACTTTTGATTAATATCATGTCTCTTTGTTCTCTTGAGTTATTGTTATCAGCTAGGATTTATGAAAGGGTATATTAACTCTCACTTACCAAACAATAACTGATAAAGGCCAGTGACAGTGAGATGTATTGCTTAAGCTCCTTGCTCACCTCTGCACTCTGTAGACTCGGGTCCAGGGAGGCACCAGAGCCAGTATCCGGGCCACCAGGTCCACCAGAGCGCTGGGGGAGTAGCTCTTGTAGCGGCCTGTCTTCCACAGCTCGTACAGGCCTGTCCCGCGGATCACCAGCGTGGGGTACAGCTTCAACCCATCCGGCCTGAACGCTGGGTTCTCAAAAAACTCCTGGAGGAAGATACAAGAAATGGTCCAGGCTCAGTTCAACAGAATTATATTTGCGTATACATTTTTGTCTTTATAGAGCTATTTTTCCCTTATTTATTATTTTTTATTTTTTATAAGAAACCTGAAGCAAAGGTAATAAGTTGGCTTGTAAATTGAATGCAAAACAATGTGCTTTGTCATCACTTTTTAGTAAAGTTTAATTAATTAGGACACCAAAATTCCACCATTAAGGTCTGAACTCACAAATATTGAGCTAATATTCACTTAGGTTTATCTCGTCATTACAACAGGAGCATATCTCATGTATTTGGCATTTAATGTGGTGAAAGTGTTGTCATATAATTTCACAGTATAAACAAACAATCACAATTATCAGACTGATGTAGATTCTGTAGAGAAATGTTACCACTTATATACAAAGAGCTAAAACACCTAATGGACTGTTTTAAATCCCTATAACAATGCTTTGATATGGACCATTATCCGCAGGTGCTTTCACATCTGATAATTTAGTTCGAACAAAACAGGAAAGTTTGAAAACCAGAGGAAAGAGCAGATGTGAAAGCCCCAATGATTCTTTTCATTTCAGCGCTTAAACTGCCATCACTACAAAGCAATCAGCTCATTTATCTGTCTGTTAGGGCCAGGTTGCTCGTAGCCATGTGATATCATGCAATGCTTGTAAGTCTCACACTTACGCCATGTTGTTTGAACTGTGTACTTACATGGTAATTTGACGCTTGAAGACAGAGCGGCTAGAAGCCCATCACGTTGAGCTATATGTGGACTCCTCCGTTGTGTGCCTTGTGGTCCCATTTCAAGCTACAGTTAACCTGTTGTTTGTGATTGGCTCCTGGCAGCGCTCCAACCTTGCCTTTTTAGTAACTCCCCAACTTGGTTTTGTTAGTTCTAACGTTATCTTTTCAAAACAATTGGCTCTTGGCACTGCTCTAACATCGCCTTTTTAGTAAAAAGTGGTTCTCTTTTGTGGTGATTGGTTTATAACTATACTATACTTAGCGATGTAAGGTATTTAAACCTTTGTAAGCCAACCCTGTGTAATCGGAGAGTTGTCTCTTGCTTGTGAGATGAGTGTCCGAACCTGAGCTCAGAAAAAACCTGACTGAATCTTTTTCTACCTCGGCTTTGTTCTTCAATCCTCTCAATCTGCCTGATAACGCTGTGCGAAAATTTTATGCTCTATCCAGTCTCCACCATTGCCAGCATGGGGCATCATGTACCTAATCCAAGCGTTCTCTGCAAAGCCAAAGAGGTTTTCCATTGATATACATTATTTCAAGATATAAAACTTGAAATACTAATGCAAAGGTGTTCAAAACTATTTCAAAAAGCCTGAAAAAATGCAGAATATTGTTTAATGCTGCTGTTGTTTTCAGACAATTTAACACAGCAACATTATTATTATTATTATTATTATTATTATTATTATTATTATTATTATTATTATTATTGTGTTTATTGTGGTATACGTTTGAGGCTGTTTTTTCCAGAGTTGAGATTTCATGCAATAAGGGGATGAGAACAGTTGAGCTGTACCCCTAAGATTCTACAATCGCTTCATTTGAAACACAAAAGCAGACACCCTTTGAGCTTGAGGACAGCAAAAGGAGTAAACAATAGTTGCCGTCTGCTTGGCTTGAGGCAGTGAATGGAACTGGTATAATTTTGAGCTTTCCCCTGCTGTCTGTCGCTATGAGAACCATGAAGATTTGGAATGCCGGCTCACTCTCTGAAATAGGCCACATTATCTGTATCTCATAATCTCCTCTTTTTCGTCACAGCTCACAATTCCGCCTGGACTAAACCAAGAGAGACACAATATCTAACACATATATACTTTGATACAGAAGAAGGAGAGAGCATTGGGGATTGTATACCTGCTGCCATCTTGGATAGTGCAATACAGCTCCCGATGGCTGCTGAAGAGGAACCCTGTTAAAAGAAGCCACCCCCGGGATATAAAGCGCCTGTCCCTTGCAGATAACTGAGACAGGATCTCCGGGGCTGGGGAGGAAGTTGTAATCGAATTTCATTATCGGGGCCGATGGTGATGGACGCAAGGAGGATGCAAACTCGTCCCACTGCTACCCTCTGCCTAGTACGAGGCCAAAACCTGCTTCACATTAGGCACCTAATGGGCTGTGATTGGGCCAAACACATCCAAGATACACATGCGAGCAACAGCTGATGGCTTAAAGGTGGAGATGAACGAGATTTATGCAAAAAACGTTAGGCAAACATGGATCCCTGTGTCTTTAATCTGGCAGGATGAAATTCTCCCCATTTTCTCTGAAGGTCTTTTTTTATACCCGAGCAGACAGTTTTACTGATCAGCTGATATTTTCATCACATTGGAAGAATTTCACATTTATTTGGTGGCTCATTATTTCCTACAGCATTACATATCAATAATATTGACAATAAGCGCAATATACAGTTTTCCGTATTCTCTTTTTTCTCCATTTACTTATCTTCTACTGTTTATTCCTGTGAGAGGTCACAGGTGGCTGGATAATAGTTCAGTAACTATGGGCTTTAGGCAGTAGAATGGCTGGTTAATTGCAGGGCTGACAGAGACAGACAGAGGCACACAATCATTCACTCTTCCCTCTCCTCAGACACTTCCTCCAGCTCGCTCAGTGGAAAAGGCAGACAGATTTATTTTATTTTTTGAATTAGTATTTACAATAAAGTACAGTAAATATAAATTGTCTTTGTTTTTTATAAATACAGATGTTTTATAAGGGGGTGAGGGGGTACTCATGGTATGACAAAAAGCCCAGGGGGTACATGAGACAGAGAAAAAGGTTGAGAAGTTGAACCACTGAACTAATCTAATTACCAGAAATTTTCTTTCCACCAAGTCTGGCAATTTTACCTATGTAATGCTGTGAATGAAGTTGATTTATTCTGTTTTAGTTCCCAATACATACAATACAATAAGATGGTCAGCAATGATCTTTTACCAAAGAAACTCCTGACTGGTCAGTTCTTAGGGGCCATTTACACAACAGCAATGTTCTCTAATGGTACGTTCACACCGGACACGAATCAGGCGTCAGGCGTGACTGATTACCATGTTAAGTCTATGGAAAGCCGCGTTCAGGCGCGAACAAGCGTCCTGCGGGAAGAATGACGCGAATGGTGCGACGCAAATCAAGCGAATCGCGCGAATTGTGCGTTTGACGCGCGAATCCCGCGAAGAGGCGGATGAAGTGAACAACGCAGATTCGCGTCCAACACTCTGGTCACGGAAGTTGAAAAATTTGAACTGGTTAAAGGTGTATTAGCTTCAGTAAACAGATTACTTCAGATTTACTGCCAGCTTCATGTGCATTAAATTCACTTCTCTGTGCCATTTTAACACATTTTAACACCTGAACATATAATAACATGAGTTTAACATGAGCCCCACTCCAACGTAGTGGAAAAGCGCCTTCTGTGAAGCCAGAAAACTGTGCTGTTCACCCCACTGACAAAGTCACCACTGCAGAAAAGCTACAGCTTAACACTTTCATTTCACCTTCTTGTGGTATTCCTGGGCAGAGCTGATAAACTCTAAAGTACTTTTAAAGATGTATACACAATTTACAGTAAGTTGTCAAAATATTAATGTATGATGCGTAAAATGAACATACTTTGTGATCGCTCAAGTGGACTCCGACAAGGCTGTTACGTGATCATTCTTATCCAGGACGCCACTTTCTCTCTACAACATAAGTGTGGCGCACCCTGAGTTGCTCCCCACTGTGAGATAAAAACACCTCTTCCAATGTTTTCAAAAGATTGCATATTCAGAAAACGGTGTATTGACAAACAAATCATTGTTGTCGTCTTAACAGCCCCTTAAAAGCCAATCTATTTTGCTTTCTCTGTTGTATTCACTAACAATACACCATTACAACGACAAGTAATTATCTCCTACAACAGATTGACCAAGTTGATTAGTTAGTTTAACAATGAATGCTGATTTACACATTTATTTTATTTGCTAACACTGTTAAATTGAGACACACAGGCCATTACTATGACATTCTGGTTTATCAATTCACCCATGAACAAAACAGTTCAATAAACTACTATGAAAAACTTCAATACCTCATCCCCTTTAAACACAGCCTATTTTGAGAGTCTTCCTATGTTACGCATCCGGCTGTGAAAAATCCTGTGATGCTTAGTTTAGATCATAGAGTGAAAATGTTTCTTTTTTTTTTTTTTTTAAAGCGCTGCATATTTTTGCCCTCTCTCACTAGAAAGCAGCCTGTCATGGAAGATTAGATATGATGAGGAGGAGCAAAGGGGAGTCACACACAGGCGGTATCATCTGGAAGTGTCAGAGCGATAAGAGAGGAGGAGAGAGAGGCACTGGGGAAAGGCGGTGTGATTGGAAAAGGCTGCGCAGAGACGGTGGCGGAGGGGAGATAGATGAAGTGACAGTGGGGATGAGACTGTCAGAGCAGGGAGGGGACGCAAGAAGTGGAAAGTTATGGCACAGAGCAAAAGAACCAATGACAGACAAAACTGAATGCGGAAAAAGCTAAGAGAGTTAAATTTATTATGCTTTTGTGTATCTTTTTAAAACTATCTTGGTCACCTCTAGAACAGCTTTGCACATTTTATAACTTTTAAAAACATTATGTGACTAAAAGAGAACTTTTCCCATAAATACTTTATCGGAGTTATACAGAAACAAGTGAAGAGGCCAGCAGGGGGCAGCAGAGTGCAGTTCTGTTGCTCACTTTTGAACCAAAACAGAGCGAAAAGCTGTACTTCCTTAAACTTTTTGTATGATGCCATTTACATGTTCGAAAGCAAGATTTCCTCACCTATTCACACTGGTGAAACTGTCAGCGCCTCAGTATACAGGACTACTCAAACATGCATGAATGAATACAAATCCGGGTATGTTTTTGATGAGGAAACAACATTATAACACAGCAAGAAAGCTCAGAAAAGTGAAGTTAGCATTGTGCTGTCCTCACAACAGTAATTATGTGTAGCTAGACAGCCAGTGAACAAATATGAAGAAGGCTCCAGACAAGGCTTGCTTTTCTCATTTGGAGGTTCTCCTTTGATAATATCTATAATAATTTTTTTGTAACTTCAACACACAGAAAAACTGTACGTGTAGAACACCTGACAAATAATTAGCTTAAATACATGTGGTACACAATATGGGAACGTTAGCTTGGCTGCGACACCAGTAGATTAACGCTACATGTTCACAGTATTAAGCATTGTAACTATTACAAATTTTAAGTGCCTTGTAACACATTAATACTCAAAAGGCTAAAGGCTAAAGTTTCCCAAGGCACAAACATTCAGAGCTCATCAGTGTTTACGTGACCTGTACCGTCCTTAACTACCGGTACACTGACTTAACCTCTTATGAAAATGAGGAAATTGCGTAAAAGGTCAACTAGAAAAAGAGCGAAAGCTCTGGATTTAACTATAGGTAATGGCTGATACAAAATCTTTCAAAGTACAGACTAGTTTCCCAAACAAAAACTTTTTAACAGCTTTACAATGAATTTACCTATCTATTTATTAACTATGAACTACTATTCTATGGAGGACCAAAACTGCCAAATCAAGCAATAAATAAATGCTCTCACTGACATAATTATTTAAACAGGACAACCAATGCTAAAATAAAAATATATTTTTTAAATGAAGATGTATAAAGGCCTATAATAATTGGCTTTCTCTATATATTTATATTTAAGTTTATTAATTTGTGCTTTAATTTATTTTTGCTTTAATTAATTGTTAATTTTTTCCTCTTATTTATTCCCACATTTATTTATTGATTGATTTCTGTCACTGAAATGCAAATGAAATGTGTGTGTAAGAAATAAGCAATCGAAGCAATAAATAATCTGCAGCTAGTCCATGCAATGATCAAGCCCCCTCATTTGCATTTAGGTGACAGAAATCAATCAATAAATAAACGTGGGGATAAATAATATTAATAAAATAAAGCAAATGTGAAAATAAAGGAAAGGGAATAATTATAGGCCTTTATTTATATATTTTAACAAAAAAAACGTACGTCTTAATTTAAAAAATAGATATTTTTATTTTAGCATTTGTTGTCCTGTTTAAATATTTATTTGTCAATGAGAGCATTTATTTATTAATTTATTCATTGACTGATTTGGCAGTTTTGGTCCTCCATAATATTCAAGTAACTTAATCTTATGAACTTATTTGTGTTTTTAACATAACAAGCATAGTAATCTTGAATGCTTACAAAAGAGAATATATTACCATTCAAAAGCAAGTGGCAGGAAGTGGCGAGGTAATAATAACACTGGCAAGATGAGCTCAATAGAGAATTGGCATTGAATAAATCAGAGAGAACAAAATGCTGTAGATAAGGGAATGTTTGGGCTTAGACAGAAATGAATAAGAAGAAAGCCAAGGGTACAGAGCCAAGGGTACAAATAAACAAATGGAGAGGACATGTCTGGACTAGTCAATGAAGGAAAAAAGACAGTCAGGAAGAATTAAGTGCAGGAGGAAGCTTAGATAGAGAAAACCGAAAGAGCCAAAAACATCTAATCTGGCCCTCACTGTGCTGACCTGCCGCTGCCCTCCAGTTTAAAGACATTATTGTGTAAAGGCATATAAAGAAAGGTAATGAAACAAATCTGCTCTGAGACACGCGCTTCTTCCACCAACCTAAATCTTCCTGTGTAACAGTAATGAAGAACTCAGAGTACTGATGGGACAGTGACCCGAACACAGCCATGACTCTGAGGCCAAATGAACTCGTAAAGCACTGAGACAAAGACAAGCACGACAAACACGACAAGCAGGAAAGGACCCTGGAATAATCTGAAACTAAGTTACAAGTGAGTTATAATCCAATCCACAGTATTTATGTTGTATATGCAGCAACAAAGTTCAAATCTTCCAGCCACAGACACCACAGTCCATGAGTTTGACGAAAGCTAAACTGCTGATAGCTGCAGTTCATATTTGGTCAGTGAAGCAAAGCCTGGACAAATTAAACAATGCATTTAGAGTGCCAACATAGTTTATTGATTTACATCTCCATTATGAATATGTTCTTACTATATGCCTCAATCCAGTGGTCAAAGTAATGCTGCGTCAGGGATTTCTCCTAAGAACATTATTTTGAAAGCAGTTCAAAGGGCAGTTTCAACTTGATGATTGCTAAATTAATGTTAAAATCATCTACTTACTAACAAAATTGATAAAACTAAACTGTACAATAATAATCTTTTCCATCAGCAATATAATCCATATGACATGTATTGGAGTTTAGTTAGAGTTATTGGAAAAATATAAACAAGGCCAATTCTGTGTTAGCTTAGGTTTAAGCTGCCTATAAACAGGTTCATTTCTTAAAATGTCATGACGACATGGCTACACCAATCATGTTTTCAAAAGTTCACTTTTACCTCTGCATGTTCAAACTGTCAGGCATGTAAAACTGAATGGTCACAGAGACTTCTGTTTCCCATTCCAACAAATTTGAATGTCGCCTCGCTGTATGTCCTCATGCCTTCAGTCAGTACATCTAGGCATGACAAAAGAGGAGACCAATTTGATATATGCTTTGAGCTAGCTAATGGAGTCAACTGGTGAACTTACTTGCTAACCTCAAAACACCCACTGCTTTGTCCAGACAACATTCACAGAAATATGAACAAGTTGAACTTTTGTCTTCCCTTTTCAAAGAACTCATTGAGTCTTGTCAATTGTTGATTCAAGTCAGAGTCCCTAGAGGGGTCAGAAGAAATTGATGCAGAGAATGCATGATGAAGAATGCATGATGAAGAATGATGAAGGTATGCAGTATGAACAAACACACAATTAAGTGCCTCCTGACCGATACAAATACAAAAACATACAATCAATTAGAGAAATAGAGTACTGCATAAAGCCAGCCACATTTTAGCTAAGCAGTTATGATTGATCAAAAATTAATTTTGGCACCATGGTATAGCTCAGTTGGTAGAGCGGCAGTGCTTGTGTATGGCAACTACAGCCTGCCTCGGCGTCATGAGTTCAAGTCTGGACTCTGACGGTTTGCAGAGTGTCTCTCCCCGCTAGGTCCCCCGTCATTTCTACACTGCACTATCCAACAAAGCTGGAAAAAGCCTAAAAAATATCTTTACAAAAATTATTTTGGTTGAAATGGGTTTTAGTTATTCCAAACCCACTTTCAAAAAGAAAGTGAATTGGTCTGGCTGAATAGGCTTAAGAGTCTCATTTCTCTAAACAATAAATGCAGAGTTCTGCTCCACTTGGGAGCACAGCTGAGGGGTTACCAAAGTTGTAACAATTATTTTGGATGCTTTGTTTGACTTTTTATTATCGCTGTTCAAACAATTCCATTCTGCAGTAGTATAATCTACTTTGTGCAACAAATGTTTAAAGAAGCACACTTCCATTGTTAGAACACAAGTTAAGACAAACCTGCCTCACTCCTGGGCCATCAACTGACATGTCTTACAACAACAAAGGGCTTCCCTCCACCAAGTCTCCTAATTACTCTATTTTTAATTCTTTTGATTGGATTTATCAGCAGAAAAACAGACTAAAACAAGTTGAAACGTCGCACTGCCTCACGCCGAGAGCTCATTTACATCTCAGTCATGCTTGTCGTGAAGTCGCTCCGTATGATTCCCGCACATTCATAATAAATCCGTGTTTCCAATCAGAGCCCGCTGTTGAGACACATCTGACAGAATTCTGTACCGATGCGCGTCACAGCTTGGTTTATGGCTCCAGCTCGTCTATTACTATTTTCAGACGCCCGTGCTGAACCTACTTGTTGCTACACCACTGTGAAATGGTATTTGTGACGTACTGAAATCAAAAGGGGTGATTGCTAAAGCCACGAACAATAAAATGCAGGATCCACTTAACTTTTTGGAGACCTGCTAAGGAACATAATAACCTAAAACGTAATGATACAAGACTTGCCATGGAAAAATGCATGAACGCAGGCGTCCCGAGAGTATTTTTGTGATGAATAATACAAACATGCTGGCTGTGAGTTTATACAGCAAATCAGGTTTCTCAGGAAGTGACTGAATTATAATGTCACTGTCATTATGGCCGTGGGGTTGAAAATTATATGAATATATATATAATATATATATTATATGAATATGAATTGGTCGTGTCAGTTTTTAATTATTACGATAATCGTTCATCGAGATAATTGCCATTATCATCATATGAGAGAGCTGTGCCCTCTGCTATTCACTATGTTTACAAGCAAAGTATACTCAAAAAAGGCTCAAAGCTTTTCTTCAGTCCAGTTTCTCCAGAACTGGTTAAAATACCTGATCTACACCAGAGCAGACAGATGGACTGAGGCTGCAGTGAACTGTGAGGCATTCAAGCTGTCTGGGGATTTAGCAGTGGTGCTAAATGTTTGTAGCGCTAAATGCTAATAAACGTGGCTAATTTACAAGGTAATCATAAGTTTATCATTAAATATAAACAGTGACACTTTGACTTTACGAAATAAAACTCAACTCAACTCTTGGTAAATGCGTCTCACACAGCCCCATAAAAGTATCTAAGCTATGGCTAACGTGCTTTCACTTTTAAACTTTAATATCATGATAAGTGTTGTTTGAATGCCACTCCTACCTTCATTGTAGTGCGCTGTACATGCTGCAGCAGTCCAACAAGTCACCATGTTATTGAGGTTTCTTCAGCTGTTTTTTACGTGTATTCTACATTTTGGACACAAGGGGGAGGCATATGTTTGCAGTAATTTATCCTATATTCATAAACTTTAGTCTGTTATGTCACTGTAAAGTAATTCCAGTATGTTTTAGCTACATTTTCAAACTATAAGAATAATTCCATAATTATCAGAATAATATTGTTAATCTCAATTATTATGGCCAAGATAATAATGACATAAAATTCTATTATCGTCCCATGCCTACCTGGGACGCTTGTGTGCTGTTGCGAATTGTCAACCTGATAAACAAAAAGCAGGCACGATGCTACCTTAATTCAGCCATAGGTGGTCACAAGCCAGTGTATTCCTTGTGCTGGTCCCAAGCATGGATAAATGGAGAGGGAAAATGGCGAGTCAGCGCTAAACAATCAATCATGCCAACGTCACTAAACCATAAATTCATGCACTTAACTCATGAAACATGTGGCACACAGCTCCACAGACTGAATGAGCACTTGAAAACCTCTGCTGATGTCTCTTAACTACAGTCAAGTTATAATACGCTGGTCCATATCACTGACATTACTTCATTATACACCTGTTGATTTTTAGCACTTTTATGTACATAACAATGTACATTTGGGGCAGCAGTAGCTCAGTCTGTAGCAACGTTGGAGACGCCCACTAACCTGAAGGTTGGCGGTTTAAGCCCCGCTACCGGCGTTGCAGACTGTCATTGTGTCCTTGGGCAAGCCCCACCTTGCTTGTATGAATGTGTCAGTGTGACTGTTTGTTGGTGGTCAGAGAGGGCACAGGTGCAGATTGGCAGCCATGCTTCTGTCAGTCTGCCCCTGATGTATAATAAGACCTGTTTAGGGCACCGCCCCCTCTCCCCTGATGCCAATTTTATTAGTGGCCGCTCCATGGAACTACAGCAAAAACAAAACATACATACAAAAAAAAAATAAATAAATAAAAAAAAAATCCCATGCAGCCCAGAAATTATTTTTTCCATAGAGCGAAATTTAAAAAGAAACGCATGGTGTTCAGCTGACAGGGCACAGCTTCAAAATTGGTCACATTCGGTAGTTTATTAACAGAGCTGATCATGGAGTACACAAAGCAAGACTGCACTGGCTCAAGGGCCATAGTGTACCTGCTCTATGGGCCGCACAACACAGAAGAACTGCAGAAATACAAATATTTTTGGCATCATGCGCCAATGAAGACAGCAATTGAAAACAATGGCGGTCATGACTTCATTCACTATCACTTCAGTTTAAAGGCAAATCTGACCATTTTGGAAGTTTTGGGTGTCCTTAGGTGTCCCAGTCAGCCATATACAGATCCCACTTTTTACACTGTGGTCTTTTGGGAAATCATTTCTGGACTGGTGATTTTTTATTGCAATAGAGAGGCCATTAGTAGAACTGGCTGCAAGGCAGAGTGGGTGGTACTATACCCATATACATGTGCACAGAAACCAATCATATGGATAAAGGAAGTAATTTTAAGTATGTCATATTTACAATAATATTACTGTACAACAGAAAACAATGCTACATTACCAACTCAGAACTTTTATGCTGTGATAAAGGTCGAACACCACACTGTGCTTTGAGAGGTTGTGTTATTGACCTAAAGTAGTGCAACATGGTGAGAGCAGGACAGTCACTGAAAGAGGAAATTACAACTTGGCTCTACAACTGAGTTAACAGAAGATTTTTCAGTAGAGTGGAGTGCCAAGTTGTGCGCACGACCAGCTTTTATAACATTGTTTCAAGGACAGTGCTCCTTAAGTAGAAAGAATGTGACCTTTCCTTTAGTCACCTAATAGCCTATTATATGAAAAAACAAGTCCTGATGTCATTTGGCCTTTATTTTTAAATATAATGATAAATGAGAACATTCAATGCATACTACATGCTTTGGCCAATCTCTCACTTGTATTGCAATGTACTATTCATAAATTAACACTTCTCTGTATTTGCTGTATTTGTATTTTAAATTGTTATATTTTAACTGTACTGTTATACTTTTTTATTATAATGTTAAATTATCTTTCTTTTTCTTTTTTTTTATGTAAAGCACATTGAGTTATGTATGAAATGAATTTAAATTACATCCCACTGCCAAAATAGCCATAAAAGCCCTTGATTTAAGAATGCTCCGATTGGCTGTTGGCTTGTTATATCATTCAATGTATGCGGTATTTACATTTTGGATGGATGAATGCTTTTGTTTATCTAATATAGTCTTGGCCAAATCATAATTATTATTAACATGTTTCTCAAAAAGGAAGAGGGAAGTCTGGGCGTCCCTGCTTACATTGCTGCCCCCATGACCTGGCCCCGGATAAACGGAAGAAGATGGATGGATGTTTCTCAAAACATCTACATATTACTATAACACTGCAATATAGATCTAGAGAACATTGCAAATAAAAATGCATGATATTAGAAAAAAGTGTATAATCAATTATTTCATATTGTAATGCAACCTTAGATATTTAAATTAAAGTTTCCATGTTATACTTTTTTCAGGCTTTTTGAAATAGTTTTGTACACCTTTGCATTAGAATTTCATGTTTTAGTACTTAAAAATACAGCATTGCGTATGTATGGAAAACCTCTTCTCTTTGGGAGCTGTTACTCTGACTTTGCAGAAAACACTTTAATTAAGTGTCTGTCACCCCCTGCTGGCAACAGTGGGGAATGTACAGAGCATAAAATGGCTAATCAGCATGTCTATTAGCTACATGACGCTAACAGATAGATAAATGAGCTGACTGTTTCGTAGTCACGGCAAATTAAGTGCTGAAATAATCAGAACAAGTTCGGTGACAGCGCATGAGCTTTAGAAACGCTCTTTCGGGGTTTGCCACAGCGAACCAGTTGCGCAGTGATTTGGCAGTTTTTAACACTGGATGCCCGTTTCTGTCGCAACCAGCCACATACTATGCCTGACTGATCATAGTTTTTTGAGATATGAATATTGCATCCCCCCCCCCCCACAAAGTTTAACCCGTTCTCTATCAACTAGAACCACTCAGAGACCACAGACACCACCAAGGCATTTTAATAGAGTACTAAGTAACCTCTTTGTTCATTTTACTGACGCCTTATGACTGGAGTTAGTGGGTCACTCTATAGACTGAACCATACTGGTCAACAACTCCATTGGTCTAACAGTTATGTTATTAACCTGACACAATTGACTCGCCATGGTACAGAATTATGTCAACCATTCCTGGATCCAAATTACAGACCATTCCTAAAAGCCTAATTAAAATCCAATCATTACCTATTGTTTTATTGTGCTAAAAGTCAAGAAAACCAACGTTGGTGAAAACATAGCCTCCTTAGCGTATGCAGCCACAGTGTACAAATTTCACTCACTGAAAAGAAGCCTAAGTTTATTCCACATGCTTTGAGTTCAAGTTAAACCCATGACAGTTCAGACTTCAAACATGGAATAGGAAACATTTAGACTGGTTCTTTCTACTGCAGCCGCTGGTGATGGACAGTATGTGGCCAAACTCACCACAATGTTACAGCAAAGCAATTCCAATTTCAATTTCCACTTTTGCCAGATTTCTTTCCTCATCTGTCAAAGTGTCCTAACTGTGGGGCGTCTGTCAGAAAAGTGCTGTGACACGTGTTTGAGTTGCTCCGGAGAAGAAAGCACTCCAACATAGGAGCTGCGTCACTGAGCAGGCCGGCACTTCTGATGAATGAGGCGAGTAGAGGGAATTTTACAAAGTTCCACTCAAAGACACCAGTGATTCTGGATCATGTTCATATATATTGTTATTCTTACTCTGGCTCTGCACAACAACCCAAAACAGACAGCCAAATTGGTAAAAAAGGGACCAGGCCAAGACCAGACCTGAATAATTTGATTGTGAATTAGTGGAGAGAAGTGAAGACCTGAGTAATGACAAAGAAGCCTTCTAACACCAAGAACCTGGATAGGAGATCTTTGCAAAAAAGAGTGATCCAACATCTTTGTCAACAATTATAAAAAAAATGTGATAGAAAATAAAGGCTTTGTGGCTGACTTTTGAGAAAGGGTAATAATTTTGGACATGGACCATTTTGTCAAAATGTGAAATAAATTAAAACTGCTAAATTGTCACTACAGTATATTTACCACTATGTCTTTTGCCATGTTGTTGTGTCATTTCCAGCCAGAACAGATAATTTTTCCTTTTAAACACAATGGCTCAAACATCAAAACACAAGAGGCAGAGGTACCCATAATATGTGTCTTCGCTGGTCTGAAAGTATGCTTCTTAACAGTGGAATATTGTTGTTCTGCCTGTGTAGTACTGAGGGCTGGTGAATGCCTCTCCTAGCTTAGTCAGAGCCATTCAGAGTCCCGGGTTTCCATGCAGTTTAAAGTTCCTGTTATGATAAGTGTAAGGGAATCATTTGGTTTTCTTGACCTGCATGTACAGTTGCAAGAAAAAGTATGTGAACCCGCTTGAATTACTTGGATTTTTGCAGGATTTGGTCATAAAATGTGATCTGATCTTTGTCTATTGTTGTAACTTAGATGAACACAGTCTGTGTTTTCTGTAGTGCAGATCATACCTGCACAACACTCAGGAGGAATTTTGGACCTCTTTATAAAACTGTTTAAGTTCAGCAATATTCTTGGGATGTCTGGTGTGAATCGCTTTTCTGAGTTCATGCCACAGCACCTCAATCGGGTTGAGGTCAGGACTCTGACTGGGTCACTGCAGAAGGCATATTTTCTTCTGTTGAAGCCATTCTGTTGATTTGCTTCTATGTTTTGGGTCAGTGTCCTGTTTCATCACCCATAAACTTGGGAATTCATTTTGCTGTCGATAGAAATCCATCCAGGCCCTGAGGCATCAAAGCAGCCCCAAACCATGATGCCCCCTCCACCAGACTTCACAGTGGGGATGAGGCTTTGATGTTGGTGTGCTGTGCCTTTTTTTCTCCACACATAGCGTTGTGTGTTTCTTCCAAACAACTCAACTTTGGTTTCATCTGTCCACAGAATATTTTGCCAGTAGTGCTGTGAAACATCCAGGTACTCTTTTGAAAGCTTCAGACATGCAGCAATGTTTTTTTGGACAGCCATGGCTTCCTCCGTGGTGTCCTCCCATGAAGTCCATTCTTGTTTAATGTTTTACTTATTGTATATTTATCAACAAAGATAGTTAGTTAGTTAGCATGTGCCAGAGATTTCTGTAAGTCTTTAGCTGACACTCTAGGCTTCTTCTTCACCTCATTGAGCATTCTGCGCTGTGCTCTTGCAGTCATCTTTACAGGACGGCTACTCCTAGGGAGAGTAGCAGCACTACTGAACTTTCGCTATTCATAGACAATCTGTCGTATTGTGGGCTCATGAATATCAAGGCTTTTAGAGATACTTTTGTAACCCTTTCCAGCTTCATTCAAGTCAACAATTCTTACTTGTAGGTCTTCTAAGAGCTCTGTTGTGCAAGGCATGGTTCACTTCAAGTAATGCTTCGTCAGAATAGCAAATTCAAAACTGGGGGGTGTTTTTTATTGGGCAGGGCCACTTTAACCCACTGCCCCAATCTTCTCACATTGATTGGACTCCAGGTTGGCTGACACCTAACTCCAATTAGCTCTTGAAGAAGTCATTAACCTAGGAGTTCATATACTTTTTCTATCCTGCACTGTGAATGTTTACATAAATGTTCAATAAAAAGATGAAAACATTTTTTTGCAGCATTAGTTAAGCAGACTGTGTTTGTCTATTGTTGTGACTTGGAAGAAGATCAGATCACATTTTATGACCAAATCATGCAGAAATCCAAGTAATTCCAAAGGGTTCACATACTTTTTCTTGCAACTGTAAACGTAGTGAGCGTTCAGAATCATGAATGTTTCAAAGCAGGGCCACTTGAGGCTTGGAGATTACAAGCATTCAATTCACCACAGTATTCGCAAAATTTGAAAATACCTGATAGCCCTTTCGGGCAGGCACTCTTCAGATTTTAGTAGCCCAAAGTGAAATTAAATAGCCCAAATAAATAATTTCTTAATGTGATATGCCCACTTCATTAGACTTAAATACACTTGACTACACTAATTTAAGGATGTTTTTTTAAAACTACGATAAAAACAAAACAATGAATTGCCCGACTAACCCCCACCTGGTATAGGCTACTTTTTGCCTGTGTGACCCTCCTGGATACAGTTTGTAAGCATCTTGACTCCTCACATCCTCATACAAGGATTTTATTTATGGATTTTTCATCAGCCTTCAACACTGTTGACACACTCACCCTCTGCAACCGTCTTCTGGAGCTGCAAGTCCATTCA
Source organism: Bostrychus sinensis (assembly GCA_020698575.1). Lineage (NCBI taxonomy): Eukaryota > Metazoa > Chordata > Actinopteri > Gobiiformes > Eleotridae > Bostrychus > Bostrychus sinensis. Next base: position 6,122,005 of record CM036257.1, on the reverse strand, counting down.
TCACTCATTCTGTGGATTAAAAACTTCCTCCAGGATAGATCCCAGCATGTCATGGTAAACTGTGTTAAATCTAAGAATATGATTATAAACACAGGCATATCCCAGGGCTGTGTCTTATCACCAATTTTATTTTCTATTTATACCAATCACATTTCCAGCAATAGTAATGACTTTACTCTGCTTAAGTATGCTGATGACATGGCTCTTGTGGCAAACAGCAGAGATGACGACTCCCTGTCTGCATACCATCAGCAGGTTGACACTCTGATGTCATAGATTAAAGACAGCTCCTTGGAGCTGAACATTTCTAAGATAAAAGAGCTGTGCAGTGGTGGGAGACAAAGATCTGTCTCCCCCAGCCTCTTTTTGAAACTTTGAGGCTTAATGGGCAAACAGTGGAACAGGTGGAGGTCTTGAAGTACCTGGGGGTTCTGCTCGACACCAAAATGACTTTCTCCCAACACACAGATGCCGTGTATAAGAAGGCACAGCACCTGTTTCTGCTGAGGAAGCTCAGGAGCTTTATGGTCTGTCAGGACATCTTAACAACTCAAGTTCAAGACTCTCATTGAATCAGTCATCTCATACAACATCACATCCTGGTTCACGTTCACTTCTGTTAAAAATAAAACCAAACTCTCCAGAGTTATCAACCAAGCAAACAAAATAACAGGAAAGACACAGACCACTTTGACTCAACTCTACAGACAAGCAACGGAGAGGACAGCTAGAGCCATCACTGATGACCCTTCCCACCATCTGAACATGTCTTTTCAGCTCCTCCCCTCAGGACGCCACTACAAAGTTCCCCGGGCCAGGAAAAATATCTATAAAAACTCATTTGTTCCCACTGCCATAACAACCTTAAATAAGACTGGGTAGTTTTTAAACCTAATTTATATATTTATTGTATTTACTAGACTGTATTTCTGTTTTGAAAGCTAGTTTTTAATGAATGTATGTTTCTGGAGCACGTCAAAGAAAATTTTCTGTTTTTAAACAGACAATAAAGCTTTTTGAATCCTTGAAGATGAACATCTTCAGTATTAGCTCTGTTGCTTTGCTCCGGTGCTCACTCATCTTCAGCTGCTGCTGGTTAAGGGTCTCTGCTCCTGACTCTGCCCCTGACTCTGCCCCTGACTGCCCCTGACTCTGCCCCTGACTCTGCCCCTGACTCTGCCCCTGACTCTGCCCCTGACTCTGCCCCTGACTCTGCCCCTGACTCTGCCCCTGACTCTGCCCCTGACTCTGCCCCTGACTCTGCCCCTGACTCTGCCCCTGACTCTGCCCCTGACTCTGCCCCTGACTCTGCCCCTGACTCTGCCCCTGACTCTGCCCCTGACTCTGCCCCTGACTCTGCTCCTGACTCTGCTCCTGACTCTGCTCCTGACTCTGCTCCTGACTCTGCCCCTGACTCTGCCCCTGACTCTGCCCCTGACTCTGCTCCTGACTCTGCTCCTGACTCTGCTCCTGACTCTGCTCCTGACTCTGCTCCTGACTCTGCTCCTGACTCTGCTCCTGACTCTGCTCCTGACTCTGCTCCTGACTCTGCCCCTGACTCTGCCCCTGACTCTGCCCCTGACTCTGCCCCTGACTCTGCCCCTGACTCTGCCCCTGACTCTGCCCCTGACTCTGCCCCTGACTCTGCCCCTGACTCTGCCCCTGACTCTGCCCCTGACTCTGCCCCTGACTCTGCTCCTGACTCTGCTCCTGACTCTGCTCCTGACTCTGCTCCTGACTCTGCTCCTGACTCTGCTCCTGACTCTGCTCCTGACTCTGCTCCTGAAGCCTCTCGGGGCTCTGATCATTGTGACTGGGCCTTTTTAAAACCTATGGATCATCATTCACAAGGCTGTTTACCAAGCTAAAAACAGAACTGCTACTGTTTATGAGTTCTCTTACCGCTCTCGTTGGCATCCAAATACGCTGTGCGATCGGATTTTCTCACATTTCTGTCTCTTGCCCTCTCTGTTGTCAGCCGCTTTTAGTTTCAAGCCCACCAAAATTGTTTTGCCATTTTAGTGAGAAAGTTATTGAAAGTTTAGCACCTGATCCACCGCTCCGCACAGGGGTTAAACCATTCTCTCACATAAGATGGTCCGGCCCGTACGAGTGATTGACCGGTCAGGTCTGTGCAGTGAGAGTGGACAAGGGAGGGGCTGAGGGACGGTGCCATCTTGTCCCATCTCTACACAGAGCCCAGAGACAACATCGCGCCGCGAACAACAACACAAAGTATTCCGCCTCTGTTACAGATGTAATAAATATTTCTTTCTATTATTTTTCATAAAATGGTAAAATAAGAAATATTGTTTATGGTCTATTGTGGTCTATTGTGAATTAAATACACTTTTGAGAAACAATTGCATTCTGTTATTTAGAATTTACACATTGTCCCAACCTATAAATATAGGATTGTATATAGGCCTTTTTTTGTTTGTTTCTTTCCTTTTCTGCATACACTGTTAAAAAGTATTATATATTTTTATACAGTTATAGTGATATTCTGTAAAAATCAAACAGCAATTCTGTTTACAATCAGTAATAAAATATATAATACTCACAATAAACTGCTCGATATCTCGTTCCATTCCCACATTGGGCAGGTCTGGCATCATGTGGGCCACTACTTTGAAACCAGCGTCTTTGGCCAGGTGGAAGGACTCGCACACTGCCTTGACTGTATGACCTCTGAGGGGAAGACACAAAAGCACATGTCAACTGGCTCCATAATGCCAATTAATATTACAATTTTGATGACAAACAGTGTCACATGTCTGCCTTTGATGCATATGACTTCTAGCATGTTGCTGAGTCATGTGATTTATGAAAATAGTCAGTGAAGAAGTGTAGTCCATTCAGAGCTGGAGCTGTGGTGCATTCACTGAATATAATAATACACTATACCAGGCTGTAGTAATGTATGCAGCATATTCAACCAATGAGATTTAATGGCTAGTTGACTAGTAAGTACGTAAAACAGCAGAAGTACAATGCAGAGAAAAAGTATTTGCCCCCTTTTGTATGTCACATGTAAATGTTTTGGATCATCAAAGACTTTTTATTAGACAAAGCTACCCAGAGTGAATACAAAATCATCAAGTAGAGAATTATTCATTATTTAACTGCTGAATCATCGTTTAACTAAAATGGTAACTACAACATTTTAAAAACTGCATAAAGAGAAGGGCTCACAATGCCATTTCTAAGGTTTTGGGGTTCCAGCAAACCATAGGGAGAGCCATTATCTACAAATGGAGAAGACCATCCTAAGCGTGGCTTAACTACAAAAATTACTTCAGAAGCACCTCAACAACTCATCCAGGACATCCAACATTTAAGAAGAAGGTCAGTGTCCATGATTCTACAATAAAAGAGGGGCAAAAATTACATCCATAGAAGAGTTTGAAAGTGAAAGTCACGGCTGACTAAAAATAACACACAGGCTTGTCTTAAAATGATTTTTTTAAAACCCTATTCTGTGGACAGACAAGACAAAAGTTGAACTTTTTTGAACTTTTTCTTGAGCATATGTCCTGTTACATCATGGTGTCAAATTAGCACAGCATTTTATAAAAACACCACCATACCAAAAGTCAAACATGGGGACAATAGTGTGCTACTCTGGGGCTGCTTTGCTGCATTAGCACCTAGGCAATTTCCTAGATGAGTTGTTAATGCTCTACTGAAATAATTCTGGTAATTCAGCAACTCCTGGGAAGGTTTCACCATTGTTCCAAGGCTGTGTGACAAGTTTGCCAAACTTTATAAATAGATTTTGGTGGGGGGGATTTCTACCTATATTATAGGAAAGAGAATAAAAGAGCATACGAGAGTCTTGTTGTTGGCTTATGCGTGTATACTGTTATTTTGTCTTCGCAGCTGACCTGTTGGTGTCCCGGGCCACGTCCTCGTACACACTCTGAACTCCTATCTCTAGCCGTGTGCAGCCGTAGTTCAGCATGTCGCTCAGGTGGCGCTTCAGGCAGTAGTCTGGACGGGTCTCGATGGTTATCCCCACACATTTGGTATTACTGCGCTCCGAATACCTGAAAGTACAACACAAAGTCAGCCACATTACCCGAATATTTCTCGTAATAGCCTTTTTCTGTGCTTTGACATAATAACCGTCTTTAATTTGGCTGGAAGGTCCAACATGAACGAGACAGATCATTTAACAACATCAATTTAGGTGCTGCGAGTTTGCACAGCTCATTATGCAAACACTAACCTCACATTAAGAACACACTAATATACATGATAAAGTAAGTACACGATAAAAATAATGTTAGTAATGCAGAAAGGCTAAATGAGACATTAATGAGTGTTTGAAGTGGGAATCAAGTTAGAAGTCTCAATCATCTTATAATTTATGAGGCAGGGTGGTATGGAATAATACTAGTTTTTGCAATTTTATCAAATTGTTGTAGTACATGACAGTTATTGTTAAAATGTTTTTTAACATTTCTATTATGGCAAGTGTTATCCAATTTAAAGGTCCACTATTATGCTGAATCAACATTTTTTTAACCATATTATAATGTTGTTTCCACCTCAAAAACATGCACTTGGAGTAGTGTTTTGTTTCATTCACACGTTTAAGTAATCCTGTATTCTGAGCCTGCTCCTGCATGTTTCTAAAGCCCATACATTGTCAGTCACCAGACTCATTCTGATCATTTCGGCGCTTAAATTTCCATCACTATGAAGCTGACAGCTCATTTATCTATGTTTTAGCGTCATGTTGCTAATAGCCATGCTAAATAGCCATTTTACACTCTGTCCATTCCCCACCGTTGCCAGCAGGGGAAGACACCTATTCCAAGTGTTCTGTGCAAAGTAAGCTCCCCAAAAGAATGAATGATCTAGATTGTCTTTGTTTCAAATTGTTAAATTACTATCAGACCTATTACGCCTGGGTTCATAAAGAGTTGTCCCTCCAGGGCTACTGTAGTTGTTCACATCTCCTAAAAGCCAGTTAACTAAGGGGTGGAATTAGGGCTGTGCAATTAATCGAATTTCGATTACAATTTCGATTATTACACCCTACGATTACAAAAATTACGTAATCAAGAAAAAACGATTAATAACATTAACTTTGAAGTGTGTTTTGAATGCGCGCTCACGCTCCGCTCCTCACTTCTCAAAGCTTGCGCTCTGATAGCTACAAGCTAGGCTAAATGTGGAAAGATGTTGGCAGAACGAAAACAGTAGACGCTTTGGTTAGCAGAAAAGACAAGACAAATTCTGTTGTTTGTAAGCACTTTGGGTTTGAAGAGAAAGACATTGAGCCAAGACACACTGTGTGCAAGGCGTGCTTTGGGTTGTGGATACGGTTTCTATCCCCTACTGGACAGGAGAGGATGGTTGTCTAATAACACGGTGAGTGCTGTGGTTTCATGTTTACTTAGTGTTTTGGCTCTGGTTGTAAGTGTACAAGTTGTGCATGTATGGTTTAGTCTGTGGCGCTTGACTTTATCAGCTACTAGTTTGCACCTGAGCGCTGTGGGTGTGTCTAATTCTCCAGTTCATAGCTAAACCATGCCCCATGAGTGTTTACATTTGGGTTTTGTTGTTATGGCGTTGGGCTGGTGAGGCTGCGGAGGACAGCCAGTGGTCCCCAGGCAGAGCAATAAAACAGGACTGCGTGCGCTGGTCTCCGCCTCCGACAACCCGTTCAACGCGCCCTGATGCTGTGAGCTTAAACGCGCATTGTAACATAGTTAAAAGCAGTTTAAAACCATGTTAAACTAAAAGCAAATTAATCACACGATCTGTTTTGCTGTACACCAGCGCTTCTCAAAGCACTTTGGAGGATGTGAAGCCATGTCGGGGGGTGCATGACCCGCGCATCCAGAGAAGACAGACCATCTACCTCACACAAGTTTGCCCATGGTTCGACTTCAGGACAAGTCCACTGCTTTGGCCGCTGCACTACAGCCCTCTCCTTTCCCTCCCCTCATGAGTCTCGTGTAAAACGTTTTACTAATAAATGTTATGTGTGCTTTTTAAATCGCTTCCTTTCACTGCCGCTGTCCGTACGTGTTCCTGGGAGCTGTGCTTTCTGTGCATCCTGGACCCGTGGTGATAGCGGGGGGCGATCCATGGCCATCCCTGAACTTATGGAGCCACAAACCACAAACTCCTACAAATGACTCATTTGCGCTTTTTTTTTTTCTTCTTCTTTCTTTCCCATAAAGCGGCAGCCTCACTGTGAACAGGTGACCGTGCCCCGCCCCTGTCCGCGGCGCTGAGAGGAGCAGAGGAGAGGCGTACTCAGGTCTCTGCAGTATATTTAATGCAGAGCACAGTTCAACAGACACTGTTATCTCAAAACGCTTGGCCAGTTACTACAGAGAAAGTGTTTTATCTGCACTCATCTCTTTTAACTTAATTTTAAATTGATTCTTAATTATACTCTTTAAATTTGATTTTATTGTTTTAATTGTGTTTTGTACTTTTAAATGTGCCTTTTTTTCTGTAAAGCACTTTGAATTGCTCTGTGTATGAATTGTGCTATACAAATACACTTGCCTTGCCTTTCTGAGATGTATTTTTTTTATCCAAGTAAAAACACACTCCTCAATTGCTCTGGACTTTTTTTTATTTAAACGCTGCATACTGTCATGGAAAATCTACCAAGTTATACATTGTGATTAATCGTGATTAATCACAGCCCAAGTTATCGCGTTAATGCAGTGCTTTAATTTACTGATTTAATCGCGTTAATTTCAATTGACGCATCGATTAATTTGATCACAACAAAAATATTACGACGACACTGACAGAGGCAGCAACACGCCACGGGTCTTCCAGCGGGGCAGAAATGCACCGCACGAGTATAGAAGACGCCACATTTCCGTTTCCTTCCATCAGGCGTGGTTTCGATCAGTGTCGGTCTGTGCGCAGTGCACGTCAGTTAGATTTGTGTCCGACTTGTTCCCGACTTGCTCTGATGCCACAAGTGCGACGGTCACCGTGAGATCCAAACGAGACCAGCGCCTGAGCCAGGCCAAGTTTACAGTAAAGTATGTGAAGGTTAATTCAAAATAAATGTTCTAAATTTACAATTTTGTGTTTGTATGTGAATTCATAATACAATTTATCGCGATTAATGGCGCTTAATAACTAGCAGTGATTAATCGCGATTAATTTTTTTCAGATTTGCGATTAATTAGTTAATTTTTTTTTTATCGATTCCCGGCCCTAATAATATCTCCTGTCTATCCCCCACTGTTCAGTTCAAGCGCTCAGAGTTTCTCCTATCATGTCTGAACTCAAATCCTCCCAATTTGATACATGTGTGAGCTCAAAGGAGATGATCAAGAGGCAGTAGTGTCTGTAGAGGGCTTTAGTCAGAGGAAGGCCTCAGCTCTGCAGTACCACTACTTTGAACTACGGTGTTTGCAATGGGCTTAAACTGACAGACTGAAGAGGGCGGGGCCAGCAGGGAGAAAGGGGACAGGCACGTAACCATAAAATTTTCAGTAAAGTGAAAGTAACAGTCCCCCAAAAGAAAATAAGTTATACATTTATATACATTACAAATTTATCTCCAAAAGAAAAACGGCATATGTCTCCTTTAAAAAGAAGTAACCTGGACATGGTTTGTAGTGTTAAGAGCGTTTTGTCTCTCATCTAAAAGACCAGAAGCAAGAATTTAGTTTATAAAAGTCCTAATCTTTCAAGCAAGAAAATGTACTCAGGAAACAAAAATGAGCTTCACCCGGCAGTTCTCAGTTTGTCCTTTCTGAGCAGTTGCTGAACTTTTACTACCAAGACCGCAGATGCAAAACATGTACTTGTCATATGTGTATGGATATAAAAAGGGCATGTGGGGACTAAGAACAGTACACACCAGTCTTTAACTTCTCTAATCTTCCCATCTGAAGTTTGTCACTTTCCCATCGCACTAAGTTCCACACAGAAGAAGAGCTGAGCGACTGGAAAATTGTTATTACTTCTTTGTGACATTTTAAAGACTGAATGATGAATGGCAAAAGTAAATGAAGCATACTGAGTGTACGGCAGCAGAATAAAAAGTGCTATATTCAGTCATATACCATAGCCCTACAATTGAACTAAAAAATGAACTAAGTGTAGAAACAGATGATGCGGTCAATCCCTCTGAGTGCTCTATGAAATCCCAAGGCAGAACATGACTCAAGTGCTTCTCCCGACATATTTGAGACTGAAATTTGAACAACGTATCATGAGGGTCACACCGTCCAGTTGTCATTTTCTCCACTCTGTCTGCTGCGGTGACCATTAGCCCCCGCCCCCTCTCCCTGTATTCCTTCTGCCGGCAATAAATGTCCGTCTTTTTTTACAGTCTGCTGGTTGATTTACGCCAATTACGCTGGTTTATGCTCCACGGAGGATGCTCAGATTGTATGAAATGAATCGATAAAAAGTCTATTATCTGAGAGCGATTATCCGGGGGCGTCTTGCTGCTGATGCTGTGATCAGATTGCTAGTGGGGTTGACCAGACGTGAGCATCATATGGTCTTGCGGTATCTTGCGATGAATACAAGCTCATAGAAAAAAGCTGAGATAACCTCCACCCCCGTATAGCACATCACACACACAACCCCAATTATCCCCTGGTCCTGTGCTGATAGTGCCAGAGGGCAAAGCCAGGCAAACTCAGGGCTTACTTACACACGTTCTTATCGGACTTTAGCCTCCTCGGACAAACAAACAACTTGGCGCAGCCAAAGAAAGCTATTATTTGGTCCAATCACCTGTGAGATGCCGTCAACAAATGCAGCTACTTTGACTTTGAGTCTTCTCTGAAAAGTTGCTTTCATAGTAAACCATGCCCAATCTCATTTAGAAATGGCTGGGGTGGCTAAGTGAGAAATCAATAGCAGTAATTGAGGTGGATTTTTTGGAACGACCCTCACTTATTTTCCTCTCAGATTCTGAATGGCTCCATTTGAAGGTCTAATCTGTGAAGGTGGCGTCTATAACTTAACTTCCTAAAGAAGACGAGCAGGGAAGGCTAGGCCACTTGTTCCATAATTCAACAAGAACTACACATTCAATCACTTTCTTCCACTTATTACCATTAGTGGTCAGTGGAGCCTTTCCAATGTACTATGGGCCTGAGGCAGGGTACTAGCTCTATATGCTTGGAGTCTCCATTTCTTTTAGCCTCAGCGCGAGCAGCTTCTTTTACTCTAACAATTTACCAGCAGCAATGTTTCCCACAGAATTTTTAAAGACTATGTGAGGGGGGGTTAAAACCGCCTGTAGCCCCCACTCACCCACACACAACTGTGATCCAAGAGTTGATCTGGTTTAGTCTTGGCTGCACTTCAGGTGTAGACCTTTAATCCTGGCTGTGGTCCAAGTAGACCTGGACTAGTCCTGGTTGTGCTCCAGACTTAGGCTCAGTCCTAGTTTAGTCCAGACTGAGCTCCAGGCACAGGCTCAGCCCTGGCTGAATTAGTCCTGGGTTAATATGTGTATAGTGGTGAAGCACCCTTCACATCTGAGGAGGTGTGAAATTAGTTTTGAATTCTGGGCACGAACATTGAGACATTATGAGATATTACCTTAAGTAAACTGAATTACTATAGACAAAGTAATCACATCTTACAACTTCAATAACTAAAATGTGGCTATATTCTTCAGCCTGTTAGTACCTGGAGTACCCTTGCAGGAACATGTCTCTATAAACTCAATGGCATTTGGCATTTAAACACTCAATGTGGGATTCACACAACATGAGGTGCAATAAAATGTACAACTTAGTGACTAACAATAAGAATAGGCTGCGTTTACATGATGTCATAGAATTCTAAAGGGCCTATAGATTAAAATTGAGCTGGAGGCAGGTAAGAATTCTATGGTAGAAACTACTGCTAAAGATTCAAAATTCAGATTTCTTGGTGTGGTTTATTGATAATATCTCTGCAATTACTGAGTTTATCTTCATGAAACAAAAACTGGCACAAAGTTCAAAGTCTCACCTGTCAGTAAAAATGATCCTAAGTGAAGTTCTTTCTTCATTACAGTGAGAAAAAGTAGTGATATTATTCAAGCACACAGGCATGATTGCTGTCAGACAAGCCGGCATTAAGCCACAAGCTTAATATGGTCGGGTTGTGGGCCCAATCACTGACAAAAAATGACCAGGTTCAATACTTGTGAATTTTCTGTTTGGATATTTCTTGTGAAAATAGTACCTCACCTGTACATTTACAGAGGCCCCTACCCTCCATCTGAAGTTTTGACATCATTAGATTCTAGAACGTGAACGCAACCTACTACAAATATTGCAATGGGCAAGACCAAGTTGATGCCAAGATTCTGACTGTCCATCCTGATAAATACGTCTGACTATATTTCAAAAAGGAGAGAAATTAATGATTACAATGGAATAAGGTAAAGACTGGGGGAAGATTGGTAGAAGGGCTCCCTCTGCTGGCCATTTAGCAACACAGTCTACAGAGGACAACTACAGAATGCGTTCTTTATCAAAGGAAACAAAGGACAATGATATTTTTGACAAGTAAATGGCATTATTTTGTGTCGTACTCACCTGACAGCCTCTGACACGTTGTTAGAGGTGTGTCCAGACAGAGCGTCGTGCAGATTCCTGATGAAGTAGTCTCTGTACTCCTCCGGTAGGGCCATGAACGTCCCACCCATCACTATGAACTCCACTTTGTCCACACTGTGCCCCAGCTGCTTCAGCTAGAGACAAATATTCATTCAAAATATTAAAAAAGCATTAGTGGTTACTCCAAGAACTGGGCAAAAATTGCATACATTAAACATGCTTTGAAGCAGGCAACATAGAAATTTGTTTTGTATCACAACTACTTATCATTTTTACCCAATAATTTATGGTGAGTTTTCTATAATGTTTCACAAAATATCCATGAGCATATATTACTGCATCTATCTTGATTTGACAGAGGTGGAAGAAGTACTGAAATAAAAGTACAAATATGTCAGAATACCACTAGAATAGATGTAAAAGTACACAGTAAAATTACTAAAACTTTTTTGTTACTTTTCTAAATAATGTACTTATCCTAATTTCAGGCTGTCAAAAATTTACACAAATTTTCATGCATTTGACCAAACAATTAAAAGACCTAACTTTGAAACTTAAGGGTTCAATTTTCATGGTTTCTCAAGGACTTTTGAACCTGTGAATAATGCACTATCATGACAAAATATTGTCAGAATATGATCAAAACCTGACTCATCCGTTTTAATTAATTATTGGCCGTTTTTTAAATGACACTGAGGGAATATAACCGTTAGCTTAACTGGCCATCTTTGCCATGCCTCTTGGGCTTGTGTTTAGTTTTTTAAGTCCTGAACGAGAAAAGATTTGACAATTTGTATTTGCTGCCATTCAGTGATTAGAGATGTTTTCACTCAAAAAGGGGGCGAGGACTTGTCGCAAAGGTAAAGTACGCGGATGGTTGCGCTCATCTATGTTCTGCTACTGCATATAGTTCAAATAATAGAAGTAAATATACCATTCATTACGAGCTGATTTTATAAATGCACCTAAACTGTTTTGCATTTTATGATTTTCAGGTGAATAAATTACATTTTTCATTTGTATAAAATACATATTTAATTTAATACTGTAAAAATCTCGTCTCATTGTTGTTAACCCAGTCTCATGTCTTGTCTCGTCTCATGGGATTTGTGTCTTTTCACGCCACTAATAAACAGTAAACTACTTCAAATGTTTTACTTGTGTGGTTTACACATCACAGCAACTACTGCAATCTGAACATGACAAATTTTGTTATGTGATTTAAAAAAACAACAGACAAACAACAGGACGGATGCTACACTGAACAATGCGGACCATCTCCTGCATTTGGTTTTGGAACAACAGAGAGCAGCAAGTGAACATCTGAGGTCCACTTACTGTATAATCAATCAGTCTATGGCAGATAATCTTTAACTATAAACAGAGGCCTAATAAGTAAATCTCCCCTGGGGAATTAATAAAGTTAAATAGAACTGAACAACAAAAACTAAGGAAAGCAGGCAATTAAATAGACCCAAAGAAAAGATCTAAAGCATACCAGATGAATATTTCATCAAGTGTTAATGAATGTGTTTGCTCTGCTGCATTAGACTAATGTGGGTATAAATTCAAATACTGGTATAATTGGGGTCAGGTCTGGATTGTCGCTGCAGCAGCCATTACTGTCTGCTGCTAAATATATTATTGATGGTCACGACTTCTTGATTTAGCCTATTAGACCTCTCAAGCTAAATGTGGTTTGAATCGAAGATGGTGTATAGATGTATAAATGTATATAAGATGTATAGATAGATAGATGTATAGACAGACAGACAGATTTGTCATACAATGTTAAAACAATCAGGGTTAAAACTTGCAGTGAAATGCAAGATGAACCTTACTCTGTCTTGATTGTGCAAGAGCTGTGCATTTTATAATGAAGGGTTAGTACATAAAAGCTACAATCCATGATATGGTATGATAATAGTTTTAACAGCATCTTTCCACTGGTCAAAAAAAGGCCTTTAATAAATGGAAAACCTTTGTCATTCTTGAGCAAGAAAGTTTACATACCCATAGCTCATTGTGGCTTCTAAACCTGGAGAGGTTTTTGCTGCAGTGTTCATATAGCAAAACTTAAAATCAAAATGAGAAACAGCACTGACCTGTTCCACTCTATGTCTGGTCTGGAGGTAGGGGTCGTAACGGGCTCGGATGGCTCTCATAGACGTTGGCTGTGGCAAAAAACATAGAAAGTAACTGTACGCACATCAAATGCAGTGTCAAATGTTCTTTGGGTATTAAAATGGGGGGGTACTAAAATAAAATGTATAATGTATTTTTCAACTGTTGCTGACAAGTTTCTATTAATTAATTATGTTTTTTCTTCACATGTTTTTATTTTTCCGACTTCACAATAATTCCCAATTCCGCTCCAACCAACAGTAACATATTTCATTCATTCAACTTTTTCTGCATATTAGGGGTTGTAGATACTAGACTCTATCCCAGGTACTATGGGCCTTAGGTAGGGTACGCCTTGGACAATGGCCAGTTAATTGCAAGGCTAAATACAACATACAGACAACCATTCACTCTCACATTCATTCTCTAAAAAGACATTTATAGTCACATTCACATAACAGTGCCACTATGGTCTGCCTCGGTGTCATGAGTTTGAGTCTGGACTCCAACAGTTTGCAGAATGTCTCTCCCTACTCTCACAGAATTCCTACAATATGCTCTCCAATCAATAAAGCCTAAATACTGGCTGAAAAAGTACCTTAACAAGTACATAACACATGCATGTCTTTGGACAGTGGGTGGAAGCCTGAGTACAGTAACACTGGGAGGACATGCAGACTCCACCCAGAGATTGTCTGGCAACCATAACTGCCTTGATGGGAGGCAAGAGGACTAACTGCTCTGCCGGCATACCCCCTGTAAAAAATTTAAAATATGTAAAATCTTACCTCATAGCCAGTGTAAGATTGTGTAGAGTACTCAAAGTCTGAGTCTGGACCACCAGGACAGTAGCTGCAAAGAAATTAAATACAATATACTTCATAGAATGTCATATGAAGTCAAAAGTTGTTTAAAATGAAGTTAAATGAACACTGTAATGACACTTACACACAGATGTTCCCGGTGAAGTTGATGTGTGGACATCTGTGTGGTTTACACATCACAGCAACTACGGCAATCTGAATACGACACATTTTGTTATGCAATATAAAAAAAACTTTTTAAAACAAAAGAATAAGCAGCTTTGTTGAATGTGATGGTATTTTTCGCAATTTGTATTTTCTCGGCTACAGTTAACATCTTAAAATAATAGTCTTTTAAAACAATACAACTTTCACACAATGGTGAAATTTGCACTTTTAAATGATTTCTAGACAACGTATTTTCTGGTTAAAAAGGTTACATAGTGTTACTTGTAGTACTCCATACCCCACTGGCAGTGCGGATGGGTTTGGCCTTTAGTTTAGGCACCAGAGCTCGACGGTACTGAGGTGGAACTGCTGCTATGATGTCCACCAGGCGAGGCTGGTTCTGGAGCCCATATTTAGCTGACGTCTTAGTCTTCACTCTATTAGAAACAAGACAAGCCACTATAAAAAATACTGTTGTTTAACTTAATAAATAAAGTTAAAACACAAGAAACTGACAATTGTCCTGTCATAAAGAGTCACCACCTATATCACAAGTAGGTCATTGTGTTAATGGCAGTTAAAATGATATTGAGGAAATGACCCACTTGTTGAGGTTGATGTCTCTCCCCTCCTCGTGAGCCTCCACCAGCTGCTTGATGACGTCCGCGATGGTCATCATCATCAGCTCCGCTCGGCTTGCATCACCTGAAAAAGCATTAGGGACCTTTATGAGACAAGACTACTCAAACGGAAAATATGTTAAAGCACTTCATAATGGCTCAATGTGGATGGTGTATTGCAGGTATAGCTCTAAACCTCTTTTAAATCATTTTGTGCTGTCCACAGAGCTGTGAGCACTCACACTAAAATGTATTATAGCAGGAGATGTTTATTTATAATCAGTAGGTAAGACAATATTGATAAGAAAATAATTACAGTCATTTTGTCTGAAGTGATGCTGAAAAACACGTGTTTGTTACATCTAGGTTGGATTATTGTACCTCTCTGCTGGAACCGTGCCCTAAAAGCTCTTAAAAATGTTTTTAACACATTAAAAATTGCATTTTTAAAAGCAAAAGAACACATTACACCTGTGTTCCCTTCACTGGCTTCCAGTTAAATTCAGAATTAAGTTTAAAATCCTTCTCTTGACTTACAAGGCCATAAATGGTATGATCTCATTCTACATAAGAAAGTACTGCACTCACAAAATGCAGGGCTATTGGTGTTTTCTATGGTTTCTAAAAGTACAGTTGTGCTAAGTAAATACAATTTAATTGGAATTGAATATTTGAACTGAAATCATTTATTTGTCCTGCTGTTGCATTGTTGCAACAGCAGAGTGAAAGCAGCATTAGTGGAAAGTAACATCACACGTGTTATCAAACAAGATAAATTTAAATTATCTATGCTAAAATTAAAAACTGTTCTAGCCACAAAAAATAAATTAAAACCATACTAAGCCAGTCATTCTTAAATGTCTTACACCACTTGCCACCTCAAAAAATATTTTGTTTTCCAAACTTAGCAGAAGAATTGACAAAACCAAGAATTAACTAGGACTAAATCAGATTCAAACAAAGACTAAACCAGGTCTAAACCAGTTTAAAAATTTAACAAATTCAGGACTAACACCAGAGTTAACCATGACTAAACAAAGGATAAACTAATACTAAAGCAGGTCAAAACAAAGACTAAACCAGGTCTAAACTAGGTCTAAACTAGACCTAAAGGTAGGCAGGTAGTTCTAAACCACAACTATTCCTGTTCTAAACCAGGACTAGCCCCATCTAAAAGCAGCACTAAAGCATGAAAAAATTAATAAATAAAAAATCAGAATAAACTAAAATAGACTGCAATGTCTACCTAAGCGCCAAAGACTAACACTATTGCATCAGCACTGACTGAGCCAAACAAGGACAGATGTTTGAGGCACTCTGTCTGTATCATCTCTAATCATTACAAGCTGACCTCACGTGACCAGCCTGTTTACTTGTCCATTATAGTAAATGCATTACTGTTACCACTTTAAAAGACAAGACTGAAACTGAGTCTTAGTTGCATGAGATTTATGCATATTCATAAACACTCACCAGCAACGTTATTAGACACACCTATTGTAAATGGACTAAGTTGTAGCCATATAATTCTTTAATGGAATATTGGCTATTTAGAAGAATAGGAACAGATGTACCTAATAAGTCTACATTTGATTCCCAAAATAACAAATAACTTTATAATTATAATTTATACAATTTTGTATTATTTATGTATTTATGTTTCTGGTAGCAAAAAGTGGCTAAATATTCACAACACTAAAATAAAAGAGGTATAAACTAATGGCTGTTCAGGCAAATTAATACTTATTACCAATTTCTACTGTAGTTTCAATGTCTACACACATCTAAACAACAAAAAGTTACTACAAATAAACTACGAAAATACATTAATCTTTTGGTTTTGTTCTTATGATGATTATTATTGTTGTTTCTAAATGCAGACAGCCGTGACTCTATATGAGCCCACACAGTAAATAAACTAAAGCTCCGTTGCGTTACTTGACACCAGCAATAGCATTAGCAGTAAGAGGCTAACCCAAACCGGTGCAGATTTGAGGAGCTTTAAACCACTTTAAATGTTTTGTCACAGACTTACTCTTTTTCTTTGGCTTCCCCATGGCTTCACACTGGCACTGGAATGGTTCTCGGATACAAGTCTCTTCTGAAGGAGGTGTCTACATTAGTTTAAAAACCCGTGAGTGCTGTCAGAAGTAAACAACCACACGTTGCAGCAGCCAAGTACGGCTCGATCGTACTCGTGCCGGAGCTGTCGTAAAAAGGCGTAAATGTGACTTTTTATTTTGAATGCTTAAATATTTCATGCTTCATTTAAACCATGGATGTATAACAAAACCTATATTTGTTCTATAATACATTAATGATTTAAACACAGTGACATTAGCCAGTGTATTGTGACATAGTTTACTGTAAAATAAAAATCAATCTAATATTGGTTTTATTTACAATAAATATATAAATATTTATCTTGTTTTCTTCGTTTAAAATATTTATTTTTAGATAGAAAACTCTGTTAACACAACTCCTTTGGACTTTGAATGTACACACTTTTGCCATTATAAAACAATTAGATACAAACAGAAACGCCTAAACCACTAGCGCGTTTGTAAATAGCCTTAGAGTCTTTTGCAGTATCTAAATAAATGATTTTTGTTAGGTAGTTTAGTAGATGCTAAACGAATAAAAAATAACAGGCGTTTTTATTAATTTGTTTGATTGTTTAAAAAATGCCATAAAATATTCAGATTTGTTTTCAGTTTGTGCAAAAGTGTGCATTGTTACGTATTTAATAACTGCATATGTAAACATTAAATTACAGAAAACTTGCAATACACTTTTTTCTCATGTTGATGCTATAGTAATCTAATACAGAAGATTCACAATGAAATCTGGTTTAAAAAAAATCCATATTCACCTGTAGTGTCTCGTCTTAAATGCACCAAAAATATTTTATTTCATTTAATTTTATTATATTGTACAAAAAGAATTATTTTAAGACCTACGTAATGTCGATTGTAAAATAAAATCACGACATTTGAACAAATGTTATTCTGCACTCCACGCCGTGGCGCCACAATCGCCCTTTTCCCATCAGCCAGTGTGGTGTAGTGCGCTGGTGGCACACGGAGCCATCTAACTTGGAAGCACTTCTTGGTTAAATCTCAGGGCAAATCCCTTTAGCCGCGACTTGACATGGCTCCACTGTTCTCTGACGCGGCCAACTTTCAGGAAATGCAACAGGTGGAGGAGCCGACAGAATGAACCGTGTACTATGGTAGGACCTTTGGGACGTACCCACACTAAAAGAAACATAACTTATACAATATCCACGACGCTGCATTCATGAGTTATTAAAATGTTGGACTCCGTCTTGTGCCTGTTTACTCTGTCACACAGCTCTTGTTGTTAGCGTCTCAAGCTAGCTCCCGTCTGTACTTAAAGGCGCCTGCTGCTGCTGGAGGAGTACACCCAAAGATTAAGGAATTATTTCACACGGTTTGTTCTCAACTTTTTTTTAATAGTTACACTATTTTTGTGTCTCTGCTTAAGTTTACATGCGTTGCTGGAAGAAGTAAGTCATAAATGATAATAAACAGCACGAGTTGGTGGCTTAACTGCGCTTATTTATAGTCGCATTGTCACGCACTAACACCGTGGTGGTGGCTCATAAAGTGTCCATGAACAAATGCAATGTGGACTTCATGAGAGTGAATTATTATTGAATTTTCCGCAGGTCAGGTGGAAACATGGATGACAACAGCCTGAGCGACTCCAATGTGAAAGTGGCAGTCCGTGTGCGGCCAATGAACAGGAGAGGTTAGTATGACAGAGAAGAGACACTTGCAGCTGTTACAAGTATATTGTTGCAGTGTTTCACATTAATTACAACGACTACGGTGGCCCACCATAGTCTAATTTGGTCCCCCTAGTCTAAAACTGATCTTTAAAACTTGTTCCCCCAATAAATACAGAGAATTAAGAAGATATACTACTGATGCCACATATATATTATTATAAATAACTTGTTAAACATCTACATTGCAGACAGTAAAAAGTTCTTTAATGAGGCATTTACTGGAATATATTTGACACCAAAAATATTTTAAAACAAAATTTAGATAGATAGATAGATAGATAGATAGATAGATACATACATACATACATACATACATACATACATACATACATACATACATACATACATACATACATACTTTATTAATCCTGAAGGAAATTGTGTAGCAGTCTATTGCTCCCATAGAGACATCACACAAAAAGTTCTAAGGTAAACATCCTTAGCTTAGATAAAAGTTTAAATATAAATAAAAACATTAATAAGTTAAAAATTCCATTACTAACCAGTGAATAAGGTGCAAATAGAATAGAGTAAGACACTGAGATACACATTATCAGTGAACCCCCCTCCTCTCCCCTCCTCTCCCAGCAGCATTGTACAGCCTTATTGCACAGCCTTATTGCACAGGGAACAAAAGACTTCCTGAACCTCTCAGTAGAGCATGGCAGTGAGAGAAGTCTATTACTGACAAAGCTTCCCTGGTCAGAGAATAATGCAAAATGTGAATAAAAAGCTTTAAGTAGCTGAATATTTTAATTTAAAAAATGTATAAACAGGGTTCATATGGGTGCTTGAAATCCTTAAAAATGCTTGAATTTTAATGTTGTGTTTTCAAGGTTTAAAAATTGCTTGGACTCTGGATGAAGTGCTTGAAAATGCTTGAAATTGTAACCATAGGCTTATTCACTTGTATTTATACATAGTTTCATCCACTTGCTGAAAAAAATCTGAAAGTATAACTTGAAAATGCTTGAATTTGATCTTTAAAAAGTTGTACAAACCCTGTATAAAATAAGCTAAAAAAAAAAAGATAAAATAATAAATAATAAAAATAATAAATTAAATAAAAATAAAACAGAAAAGAAAATTTTAAAACATAGGAAACGCTGCTTGTAGTCAATCATTATAGTAAGGAATGTGTTTTTGCTCCTTGTTGTGGTCAAAACTGACAGTGGGATATAACATTTTTATCAAGTATTATTAGGATCCTTTATGACATTTTGAACTACTGATTTATTATTCTCTAGACCAGTGGTTCTCAAACTGTGGTATGGGTACTACTGGTGGTACTCAGAAGTCAGTTCTGATTTAGTTTCATTTAGAGACAGTTTTATTCCTCTTTCAGTCCTGTTTTAATCCTTGAATCCTTATTTTGTTCTTATTTAGCCATGGTTAGTGCTGGTTTAGTCCAGTCTTATATCTGGTTTAGTCTGGGTTTAGTCCTGATTAAGTCCTCGCTTATACCTGATTTGATCCTTTTTTTAGTTATGGTTATATCCTGGTTTAGTCAAGGTTTAGATTGGGTTAGTCCTGATTTAGTCTTTGTTTAGTCCCTGTTATATAATTCCAAATTTAGTAATGTAAAGACGGTACATTGAAAACCAAATATTGTAATTTGATGTGAAAAGTCACTGTTCTTGATTTTGCTTAGACAGATTTAAGCTATGTCTGCACAATAACTTCCACTAGGGCTAAAACCAAAACAAAAACTAAACTAGGAGTAAACCAGAGGACTGTTCCATAAAACTAGTTAACTTCATAAGCTAGGCTTATTTGGTTTTCATTTCTGTTCCATAAAACAGGCTCATCCCAAGTCTTGCTCAGTCACTATGGAAACATATGCTAGGCAGGCCTGGTCCAGAGCAGGGTGAAGGTCTGGCTTAGCCTGAACACTTTATAAACTCACTGAAAAGCACTTATTTTACCACTTCCCCTTTGAATGAATTAATGAATTATGACTTACAGTTAATCAAATATTTAATATGTAGCAGGGCTAAAGACTAGGTCTAAATATCACCTCCAATTAACATGTTTTTGGTATAACTTATTTTGTTTTAGGTTATGCTAAGCACGATAAATTTCAAGACAGTTTGAATAAGCTAACATTAGCACGTTAATATCTCCATATTGGTGGGTGTTTGATGCATTCTGTACTTGCTGTACTTGGTAAAATGCACCTAATGCATCGAGCAGAAAACAGTTCACTCTTTCACTCACTTGACTTTTCTCCTGGACCAATATTGGGCATTTTTATTTGTTGTGACATGAAAGATCCCAACAACTGTAATGTTACTGTGATACATGTAGCTCTTTGCAATGCTTGTGTTAAAATTGGTGATTTATTTTACTATACCTTGCAACTTTTTCTGACTGTGCATGTACAAAA